>OX465295.1:353014365-358014365 GCA_949987735.1 Leucophora obtusa
CACGTGGTCCTCATGTAAACAAAACGCACGTGGTGCTATAAATGTAAACAAAAGCACGTGGTAATTGAAAATTTAGCAAAGTAACTTAAAAATATGTGTATATACAAATAAAATTGTAATAAAATCACAAAAATATTTTTTATTTTGTAAAAAATAAGAAAATATATAAAATCCATACATACTGGCTATAATAACCCAACAAGATTTTTTTTGACAATATACAAAAAACCAAACGTTGTCAAGCCCAACCAAGCCCTGGAATTCAAAAATTGACAATTATAAACCTCAAAAAAATCTTGCCATGCCCTAAATAAGTATAGTGTAGCTACCATAACCCAACAAGATTTGGCTTATTAAGGTTGGTATATAAAATTTTTTTTGAAAAATTCTCTACAAAAACTGGAGTCTTGTAATAGCTCGGAGATTACAGAATCTAAAAGAGGATATAATTTGAAATTTTTCTGTAAATCACATGTATCCCGACCCGTCCCACGATGGGCACTATAACCCAACAAGATTTGGCTTATTAAGGTTGGTATATACATTTTTTTTTTAGAAAAAATACATTTTTTAAAAAATTCTCTACAAAAAATGGAGTCTTGTAATAGCTCGGAGATTACAGAATCTAAAAGATGATACAATTAGAAATTTTTCTGTATATCACATGTACCCTGACCCGTCCCACGATGGGCACTATAACCCAACAAGATTTGGCTTATTAAGGCAAAAAAAAAAAAATTCTCTACAAAATCTGGAGTCTTGTAATAGATCGGAGATTACAGAATCTAAAAGAAGATACACTTAGAAATTTTTCTGTATATCACATGTAGCCCGACCCGCCCCACGATGGGCGCTATAACCCAACAAGATTTGGCTTATTAAGGTTGGTATATAAATTTTTTTTTAGAAAAAATACATTTTTTAAAAAATTCTCTACAAAAAATGGAGTCTTCTAATAGCTCGGAGATTACAGACTTAACCCTCTAACCGGCAAGCCCGCTTCCAGGCGGGGTATATTAAATTGACCAGAAATGCGCCAAAGGGGTATTTTATAATAAGAAATTGTACTTTTTCAACAGAAAACAAAATTTATAAAAATTTTTGTGAAGAATTTTTTTTGTATACAATGCACGGTTTGGAAGCGAGAAAGTGTCAAAGATAAAATTTCGTAAAATTTAAAAAATTAAATATTTTAAAACAACCAAAAGTTTCAAAAATCTTAAAAACATATTTAAATTGACTAAAACAATTGATAGTGACCATGAAGTAAGATTGGAGCTTAGGCTATTCAAAAAGTTCCTTATTTTGGTCCAAGGACGCACAGGATTCCATAAGAATACCTTTAAAGGACATCGCCTTAACTTCAAAACGAATGGACGGATTTTTCTGAAATTTGGTAAAAAGAATATATTTGTTATAGGTAGCAAAGCCTATAATTTTGAATAATATATATTGAAGTTTTGGTGCGTTTTCGCTCAATTTCGCATTTTTCGAAAAACGAAATTCTCTACAACCTCTTAAGTAACAGCACAAAAAATGTAATTTTTTTATTGCAATTACATCTTGGTAAGAGAAATAATTTGTGCCTAAACCTAGTAATTTTTATGCGCTAATTTTCGAGATTCACCCTTAAACTCTTTTGGCCCATATCGCCTAAAATAGGCAACAAAAAAAAATTTGTAGAAGAACTTATTGTTTATTTTTTGTGAGGGACACATGGTATAAATTTCATTGCAAAAAAGCTTAGGCCGGTTAGAGGATTAAGCCTATATGACACTTGCTAGTTTCTAGATTCTAGTTTTTTGCGCCATCAATGCAAATCATATGAAGGGTACTGCATTACTAACATCAATTTGACAGTTTGATAGTTTTTCGATATAGTTGTTCTCTTCACACACATTATTTCTCACATAAGGAAATTCGTGCTCTCTTCTATTTTTGATTATTAACACTGAAACTAGCAAGTGTCAAGCCCGTATGACAATTAGGCTTTAAGCCTATATGACACTTGCTAGTTTCTAGATTCTAGTTTTTTGCACCATCAATGCAAATCATATGAAGGGTGCTGCATTACCAACATAAATTTGACAGTTTGATAGTTTTTCGATATAGTTGTTCGCTTCACACACATTATTTCTCACATAAGGAAATTCTTGCTCTCTTCTATTTTGGATTATTAATACTGAAACTAGCAAGTGTCGTACGGGCTTTACTACAAACAAAAGAAAATATTAGAAAATTAATAAAATGCTAAGAAAAAGTAAATAATTTGTATTATTATTAAATTTAAAGCAATTTACTTTTAAATATTGTTAAAAATTAGTGGAAAAGGTATTGAAAACATGAAAATAGTTTCGTTTGTGACCTACTCCCACAAAAAAACAAAAAATAATGAATTTTCTGTCATTACGTATTCTCTACCCAAAACAAATGGACAAATTTTTTCCCGTTATTCTGCCGACGATTAGTTTTTGGGCAAACAAATCAATGTCTTGTCAAGACTCAGAGTCATGGAGATACAAACAGAAGTAAAGCTGCCTACACACTAGGGAACATACTTAAAAAAAGAGAGCATTTTTTGTGAATGTGTGAGTGCGTTTGTGTGTGTGTGAGTGTTGAGAGCGTGCATTTCGTGTTTACAAAATTTTTTGATATTTTTTGTTCCCTCAACCATGTTCCCTAGTGTGTAGGCAGCTTAATGTTTCGTTTGAGATTTTGTTGTCTGTGGAATCGTCTATATTAAAAAATTTAACAAAAATGAAACGCATGTTTCAACGAATGTAGCTTCGTGTGTAGCCAGCATGTAGTTAGTGCGGCCCTATGTTCCACTGGGAATTAAAGTATTAAATATATATGTGGTTAGTGGCAATGTTGTAGCCGTACTTAGCCATATATATCGGCAGCGTATAGAGTACCAGTTAAAAAGTTGACGGCGGCTGTTAGCCGAATATTAGCTGCTCAGCATCATTCTCTGATATGTTATCCATATTTTCTTTTGATTTTATTGAACGGTAGATAGAAAACAAAATTATACTCACTGTTTTATTATTAACTTTAATAAAAATGTCTGCATTTACAAAATTAATAAATGTCTCACAAAGTGTTAAAAGTCTTTGCTTTTCTATCAGCAATTTATCTATACAACATGTGTGCAGAAATTCATGTCTGTTAAAGTAATTATGAGCTTAATGTTTTTATTTTGTGTTACATTTTATATAACGAAAATTTGTTATTACAGAACTCCACAACTTTTAAAAGGAAATATGGGTTTACCAAATGTATTGGTAGCGAATCGTCAATTCGCTACTACACCTAACAATGATTTAATGCAATTTTTTGATGATCCCAAAAATTGGTCTGAAAATGAGGTTAAGGTGGGAAGAGCTTGGAAACTAGATGAATTGCGTATAAAATCCAATAAAGAATTACATCAACTATGGTTTGTTTTGTTGAAAGAACGTAATATGTTATTAACCATGGAGCATGAATGCAATGATCAAATGGAACTATTTCCCAGTCCTGAGCGTATAGATAAAGTTAAAATATCAATGGGAAACTTGGAAACAGTTGTAAGGGAACGTAACAAGGCTTACCATTTGTTGGAGACTGGAGAGACAGGAGAAAGGCCAAAACGGTTGGTGGCCAATAAATTGGGCATTCGTTATGTTTACAGGTAAGTAGTTACAATATTGACAGTGAAAAATCGGAATAAAAAAGTATGTTACTGGCGGTGGGTCTCACATTGAAGGTTAAATAGAGTTAACTAATAGTTAACCCAAAAATTTTGATTTTTGACATTTTCTTGTGTTTAATAGTTAAGTTAAAGCTAAAACGACATTCTCATGAAAGAGATTAGTAATCTCGTTTTTGGTTCTTCTATTACCATAAAATGTCAAAATATGATGTTATGTGGTAATAGAATTAAATGTTCAATTAGACGTGCCATATCGCCATAGCCGTAACCATAACGTCATAGCAGAAAACCAAAATTCAATTGGTATCTACGGTTACGGTTATGGCGTTATGGCATGTCACCAATAACTGAATACATTGTAGCCCATAAGATTGGTTTGAACAGCTGTTTTATATGGTTATGGCACGTCTAATTGAGCCTTAAGCCTATATGACACTTGCTAGATTCTAGTTTTTTGCACCATCAATGCAAATCATATGAAGGGCACTGCATTACCAACATCAATTTGACAGTTTGATAGTTTTTAGATATAGTTGTTCTTTTCACACACATTATTTCTCACATAAGGAAATTCGTGCTCTAATCTATTTTGGATTATTAATACTGAAACTAGAGCCTATATGAAGCCTATATGACACTTGCTAGTTTCTAGATTCTAGTTTTTTGCACCATCAATACAAATCATATGAAGGGTACTGCATTACCAACATCAATTTGACAGTTTGATAGTTTTTCGATATAGTTGTTCGCTTCACACACATTATTTTTCACATAAGGAAATTCGTGCGCTCTTCTATTTTGGATTATTAATACTGAAACTAGCAAGTGTCATACGGGCTTGACACTTGCTAGTTTCTAGATTCTAATTTTTTACACCATCAATGCAAATCATATGAAGGGAACTGCATTACCAACATCAATTTGACAGTTTGATATAGGGATGATAAATGGGATTTTCAAAATAGTACCAGCCTGCTTAAAAAATAGTACTTTTTCGACCTCCATAGTAGAGTTGTAAAAGTATTGAGTATTCCGGTACTGTGTACTCGATACTGACTGTTTTTTTTTGAGTACTCAATACTAAAACGGTACTACTCAATACTTTTAAAGATGCAATTTTCCGTAGAAATGTGTATTTTTCGTATGAAAATACAACTCTAAAAATAGTACCCTAAAAATACAACTCGGGAAATACAACTCTATTTTTGAAACAAAGAAATCTGTAACGGATTTTTGGAAAAAATTATTTAATTAATTTTTTTAAAATAATTAAAATGTAAGTAACAATAGTTATTTAACACGTGTATATAAATTGTTATTATATTTCGTAATAAATACGAATTCACAACATTTTTATTTTTAAATTAAAAAAACCGTTAAAAGTATTGAGTAGTATCGAGTACTCAATTGAAAAGTATTGAGTAGTATTGAGTACTCAAAAAGTATCGAAATTTTACAACTCTACTCCATAGTACCAAAATATATTTTATGTACTCTACACCACTCTTTGGGTGTATTGAGTTGGTGTTATGATGTCGGTTCCTCTGTTCTTATAAAATGAAAGACCTTTTTAATAAAACTATAAGTAGTTCGCATTTTAAAATTTGACAAAATTTGGTACATAAGTTTGTACAGTATCGATTACTAACGCTATTGAAAATGGTTAAAATCGATCCATGTTTTCACCTAGTATTCATGAAGAGGTCCTATCTGATATTGAATGCATTGGTATTTAATGGTATAAGCAAATCAAAGCATTTTTTTACAATTTCTTCTACGGGACTTAAATAATTTTATTTGTTAATGAGGTAGTGATCCTTCCGGGCAAAAACCCAGGCTCAAATTTGGCTCCCGGCTCTTTTTACAGCGTTTTGTGCTCGAAAAAATTCGAAAAATTACTGTTGTTTCAACCCTATTTCGGTTGTCGCAACCATATTTCGGTTGCCACAACCCATAACCCGAAAAATCTAAATTCGCCTTATTTTTGATATTTTTGTAAATATATTTTAATAATTTGTTTCACAGAATTAAGTTTCCATAAATTTTAAAATCTTTTATTTGGGTTTTTACTTTTACTTTTTTATTTTAAACTCCGATAATTAATTTCTTCATTTTAAACACAATATTTGGTATGAAAATTAAAAAAAATAAAATATGAAAATATTGTAAATAGTACTAAATGAGTCATAGGAGTACCATAGTACTTCTGAGGTTCTAATAGTACCATAAAAAGTACTATAGTACTAACTTTATCATCCCTGGTTTGATAGTTTTTCGATAGAGTTGTTCTCTTCACACACATTATTTCTCACATAAGGAAATTCGTGCTCTCTTCTATTTTGGATATATGAGAGAAATAATGTGTGTGAAGAGAACAACTATATCGAAAAACTATCAAACTGTCAAATTGATGTTGGTAATGCAGTACCCTTCATATGATTTGCATTGATGGTGCAAAAAACTACACCTTTTGCAATTGTAATTCAGAAAATATCAATTGAAATTCAGAATTTCCATTTGAAATTCAGAAAATATCAATTGAAATTCAGAATTTCCATTTGAAATTCAGAAAAGATCAATTGAAATTCAGAATTTCCATTTGAAATTCAGAAAATATCATTTGAAATTCAGAAAATATCAATTGAAATTCAGAAACCGTCATTTGAAATTCAGAAAATATCAATTGAAATTCAGAAACTGTAATTTGAAATTCAGAAAATATCAATTGAAATTCAGAAATCGTCATTTGAAATTCAGAAAATATCAATTGAAATTCAGAAAACATCAATTGAAATTCAGAAACCGTCATTCGAAATTCAGAAAATATCAATTGAAATTCAGAAATCGTCATTTGAAATTCAGAAAATATCACTTGAAATTCAGAAATCGTCATTTGAAATTCAGAAAATATCAATTGAAATTCAGAAAACATCATTTGAAATTCAGAAAATATCAATTGAAATTCAGAAACTGTCATTTGAAATTCAGAAAATATCACTTGAAATTCAGAAATCGTCATTTGAAATTCAGAAAATATCAATTGAAATTCAGAAAACATCAATTGAAATTCAGAAAATATCAATTGAAATTCAGAAAAATGTAAACACATTTTTAAAAAGAATCCGTCCAGGTGGATAATGTTATCCCCTATAAAAATTTATATATGGGGTTTATCAAAATAAGTAAAATTCATTTTACCCAACGCAAGTGAAAAATATTTAAAATTTGTGTGCCTCAATGATTTTATGTAGACTAATTTCTCTCTTGTATCGAATTATGGCTCAATTAGACATTAAAACGTAACTCTTATATTAAAGACTATTATTTGGCTTTAAATTTCAGCCTTACATTTTGGAGCTATAATTCGTAACAAGAAAGAAATTAATCTACCTAAAATCATTGAGGCACACAATATAAAAAATTCTGTTTACATTTTTCTGAATTTCAATTAATATTTTCTGAATTTCAAATGGTATTTTCTGAATTTCAAAT
Source organism: Leucophora obtusa (assembly GCA_949987735.1). NCBI lineage: Eukaryota > Metazoa > Arthropoda > Insecta > Diptera > Anthomyiidae > Leucophora > Leucophora obtusa. Next base: position 353,021,552 of record OX465295.1, read on the forward strand.
GATATTTTCTGAATTTCAAATGATATTTTCCGAATTTCAATTGATATTTTCTGAATTTCAAATGATATTTTCTGAATTTCAATTGATATTTTCTGAATTTCAATTGACATTTTCTGAATTTCAAATGATGATTTCTGAATTTCAATTGATATTTTCTGAATTTCAAATGACGATTTCTGAATTTCAATTGATATTTTCTGAATTTCAATTGATATTTTCTGAATTTCAATTGATATTTTCTGAATTTCAAATGACGATTTTTGAATTTCAATTGATATTTTCTGAATTTCAAATGACGATTTCTAAATTTCAATTGATATTTTCTGAATTTCAAATGATATTTTCTGAATTTCAATTGATATTTTCTGAACTTCAAATGATATTTTCTGAATATCAATTGATATTTTCTAAATTTCAAATGATATTTTCTCAATTTCAAATGATATTTTCTGAATTTCAAATGTTATCTTCTGAATTTCAATTGACATTTTCCGAATTTCAAATGATATTTTCTGAATTTCAATTGATATTTTATGAATTTCAAATGGAAAATCTGAATTTCAATTGATGTTTTCTGAATTTCAAATGGAAATTCTGAGTTTCAATTGATGTTTTCTGAATTTCAAATGGAAATTCTGAATTTCAATTGATATTTTCTGAATTACAATTGCAAAAGGTGTAGAATCTAGAAACACGTAAATATAGACGTACTTGCCGGATCATTCTGTTGAAATCAGAATTTTCTATCCGGCATCGAAACAGCTGAATGATTTTAGTCGGAAAAAATATGAAATGAATAAAGAAAATTGATTCAAACAACAAATAAGGAATAATTTGTTAATAAATGGAAAAATTTAGAATAAAATATAAAACCACAAGAAATGGATGCTAAATAGTAATGTCGTTTACGGTAATCTATAAGTGTACTTTTTAGCTACGGCACGGTACAGTTACATCACATTTACGTTTACGGTCCAATAATCCGCCCTTAACCATTCGTATACATTTCTTCTTGTGGTATCGAAACAGCTGATTCGTTACAGATACGTTTACGGTTGGGTAACTCAGCCTTTAAAATTTATATGGATTCGTATCTTGTTAATTCCCGTGAAGAATAAGAGAAACAAAAGGAAAATCGAAAAAGTTAACAGGGCACTGTTTTTATTGTTTCTTATGATTATTGATTAAAGCGGTAACAAAAACAACTTTAAGAGTGAAATAAATAATAAATAATCAATTTTAATTATTTTTAATGATGTTTTTTGCTTGTAAACCCGTTTTTATTAAATTTATTGTTTTCGCGACGTCCTTCATTTTCTCTCGTTCGCTGTTAAATTTCTTCAAATTCTTTGTGTTTTTCTTCTCATTCGTGTGTGAAATTTTTTGGAAATCTTAAAACACCTTAATGGATACCCCCTGGTCATATAGGCTTTATGCACAAAATTGTGTTTAGTCAACGAGCATATAATTAAAAGAGGTACGAACTCTCCCAACCTCTGTTAAATCACTCTCTTCTTAATTTGTATCGAAAAATGTTACCATATGAATTACACATGTCTGCAAAGGTTAACATTTTTCGATACAAAATGTTAATCTTCAAAAGAGAGAGTTGAAAACCGACTGGTTTAGTACAAAAATTCTGTTTTTAACAGGTTTATCCGACTCAAACGCTTTTTCATACAATAGCTATGTTTGTGCGGCAAGCTATCAACGTTGGCTTATGTCATTCCCATACAAATTTGACATTAGTAATTTTGACAGTTAACACTAAACGTTGGCTAATGTCAAATTTATATGGGAATGACATAAGCCAACATTGATAGCTTGCCGCACAAACACAGCTAATAAAAACAAATCAGCTGATTCGTCACGGAACGTAGAAACTAATTCTACCTTTAGGCAGAGTTTTTGGGATGTTGGTTAAAATTGGTTTAGTTAAACTGAAAACGAATTAGCCATTTTAAAGTTTATTAACTAAACAAACCAAAATAGATCACGTTTTAGAAGCATTATTGCAATTTCAAACTGCGTTAAACTAAGTTTAAAGAAAATCTATAACCTAAAAACTGGGACTTAGTAGGCACTGTAACGTATTGGAAATTTCTTTTATTGGATGAAACTGATAAGACTACATTTTCAGTTTTATTCCAGAAAATTCCAAATATATTTCAAAATTGTCCTAAAATGTTTTAAAATTATCCAAAAATGTTTTAAAATTGTCCAAAAATGTTTTAAAATTATCCAAATATATTTTAAAATTGTCTAAAAATGTTTCAAAATTGTCTAAAATGTTTCAAAATTATCCAAAAATGTTTTAAAATTTTCCAAAAATGCTTTAAAATTGTCCAAAAATCATTCAAAATTGTCTAAAAATGTTTCAGAATTGTCCAAAAATCTTACAAAATTGCAAAACATATGTCAAGGTCGCAAAATCCTTCCGAAAATCTTATAGTGTAAAGCATCCTTTAAAATTGTCTAAAAACCTTTGATATTTGTCAAATTGCATTTCAAAATTGTCCAAAATGTGTTTTAAAATAAAATTTTGTATTTCAAAATTCTCCAAATGTATTTTTTTTTTTTTTTAATAATAAATACAGCATTTATTTACTTCAAATTACATAACCAAAGCCCTGGGGGCCATATGTGATTAATAAAAGCTACTACAAAAAAATAATTTAAATAAAGATAATAAAAATAAATAATAATAAAAATAAATAATAATAAAAATAAGTAAAAAATACAGTAAAACTATCATATAAAAAAAATACTGAAAACATTATCTTGAATAATATAAATAGATATTTAAATAAAAATAATACAATTACCAGATTTTCCTAAGTGCAGCGATAATAAAAAAAGAAAAGGTCGAGAGAGATAAAAATAGTAGCACAAATAAAAAGCTATAACTCATGAATAGCTACATAATCCTTAAGCTTTCGCCTAAAGACCTGGGATGAAAAAGCAAAACCTCTCAGGTATAGAGGTAGATCGTTCCATATTCTTGAAAGCCTAATCTGAAATGATCGCTCGAACATAGTAGTATGATGTGTTGGATAAACCAGTTGGGGGTTTCTTTCCGAGTTGGACAAAAGAAAGTTGTCAACTATATAGTCCGGAAACCCATTAACCATTGCTTTGTAAAAAATATCAATAACCTCATACCTACATAATTAACAAAATAGCACCCAAGAAATTGGATTACGTACGGAGTCACATGAGAGCGAAGTCTTAGGCCAAAAACATATCTAATAATTCTATTGAAAATCTTGGTAAACCTATTAAATTCACCGCCTGTGGTACCAGAAAATACCTCGACACAATATAATATATGAGGCATCAACAAGGCATGTGCCACGCGCATCCTAATTGAGAGAGGCAGATACAAGTCAAGAGAAACGTTATTAATATGCGATGAAAAATTTAAATGATTGTCAATTAAAACTCCAAGACTCTTAATCTTGTCCACAAATTCAACTCTCATGCCGTCGAGAGTAACCATTATAGTATCAGTTTCGAAACCAAAACCCATTAACTTCGTCATTCTTGGATTAACAACAAAACCATTGCCAGAAGACCAAGATATAACCTCATGTATGATGAAATTTACACCCTCTTCCAAGATCTACAAATTGCGAATCGGCATAGTAAAGAAACTGAACATCATCCGCATAAACGTAAGACTGACATGATAGACCATTCCCAAATGTAAGAAGATCATTCAAGTAAATCATGAACAGCAGTGGGCCAATAACAGACCCCTGAGGTACACCACTGGTTATTGGTTTCGTTAAAGAAAAAGAATCGCCAATCGAAGCAAACTGACTTCTACAACTCAGATAAGAGGATATAAGTTTACAAGCTTGTGATGAAAAATCAAACAAATTAAACAGTTTGTCCACAAGTTTCGAATGTATCACTCGGTCAAAAGCTTTAGATAAATCCAGTGAAAGAAGAACTACATTTTTACCATTATCCAAAAATTTTCTAATCGAATCCGTTAGACCAAGAAGAAGGGCACCAGTACTATACCCACGACGAAAGCCTGACTGAGATGAGTGTATTAAAGAGTTACTATCAAGGTGTAGGATCATTTGATCCTTTACAATATGCTCAACCACCTTCGAGAGAATCGGACGCAAATTATCCAAAGAGTTGGAAAGACCTTCCTTTTTTATGGGTATCACCCTAGCTTTCTTCCAATCGTTAGGAAAGACGGAAGTAGTAAAAATAGAATTAACCAACGGAAGAATATGGGAAGACACAAACGGAAAAACTAAATTAATAAATTTTAATGGTAAAAAATCATTACCTGCAGCATTAGATTTAATCTTCCCCAATGCTGCGCGCAATTCTCCCAGATTCACACAACGAAACGAAAAACCACCACCTAAAGTACCCACTGAAAAATTCATAGAATTGGGGTTATCATCTATCTGACACGAAACAAAATAGTCATTTACCTCGTCAGCATTAGCAGAGATAAACTGATTATCAGTCTCCAAACAACCATTTCCCCTTAAATAGCTCCACATTTGTCTAGGACTAAGATCCCTAAACATGCTTGAATAGGCACGCCTCTTAGCTACCCTAATAACTCTCTTTGCACGATTTCTGTGCTCACAATAAACAGCCCAATTCAGTGAACTTCTGTTCAGAAGATAATATTTGTAGGCTAAGTCTCGTAAAGATATATGATAGACAATATTAGGGGAGTTAAACCAGTCAACAGATTTAAAAACTATCTTACGCCGTACGACAGGCACTAAGGAGTGTAAAACATAGAGGTTAGCCATAAAAATCTCCAATTGAAGATTTACATTATTCGTTGCATACATTCCACTAAAATCAAGAGAATGAACAGTTCGTTCTAAAACTTCCATATTCACAGAATTATAGTCCAAGTAAGACACATATTGTTGGGAAGTAGGTTTCGGAATATCGACAGCAATAAAAATTAGTGAATGGTGCGATACTCCTGGACACTGCATTTGACCAGAACTCTTTAACTCTCTCTCAAAAGTTATAAAGTTATTACGAATTACAGAGTTATCACTGCAAACAGGACCTAAATTTATAAAGCTATTCATCTTAAAATGTATAAAGGAAAAAAGAAAATAAATAAAACTGGCAATTGTATAAAAGATAAACAATTAATAATTTGAATAAATAGCAATCTGACGCCAAGGAAATTAATTGCAAGAAATCATCAGATACGTTATTAAGAAAATTGGTTTAAAAAATTATAAATGCAAATAAAAATACTATTGTTAAAAAAAGCATTAACTAATCAAAAGGTAACTTATGACCAAAGAAGACAAAAAAAAGCAAAATCCGGCTTGTTTAAAGGAAAAAATTACTCACGAAAAAAGTAAAAGTAATAAAACTTATAAAAACAACTAAAGTCTTAAAAAAAGCAGCTTAATACTGAATTTAGACTGAGCAAAAACCAGATGGTTTTTGTACAAAATTAAATTACAAAAGCCCATTCATTTACACTGAATTTTTAGTTTTTCTTTGTCACATCACTTTTTTATTAAGCACTTTTCTTTATGTTTTTATGGTTAAATTAAAAAAATTATTAACACATTTAAAAATGTATAACAACACACAATTTTAAAATAAAACTGAAATATTTAAAAAATATTAAAAAATATATTTTTGACACTTGCTTTAATTCTATATTCGTTGTAACAGGATGTATCGAAAATTAGTTATAAAAGAAATCGGGTGTATCAAAAATACAAATTGCAGATGTTTTTACTTTGTTTTTGGCAAAAACCAGGTAGAATCTGGTTTTCAGTTTGTATGAAAATTGTATGGAAAAACTAAATTAATTTTATAGTTTTCGGCTCAAAACCTAAAAATTCCCAAAAACTACCAGTTTTTGCCCAGTCTAAATATACTATAAAGCTCAATAATTTTAAGAAAGTTATTTTGGAGCAAAAAATCCAAAAAAAATTAAAAAGAAGCAAATATGAGTAAAAAGCTATCAAAAACAGTAAATTTTGTCTTCTCTGCTTCTGACAACAGATATAGTAGTAGAGTGCGCCAAAAGCTATATATATATAACATAATAATACATACATATAACATTAGACTAATAATACAAACAACATAAGAGCAGAAACTATCATGTATTTAAACCACGTCCAGGGCTGGATGCAGTAACTGATGAAAATGAACAGTCGTTAAAGCTACCTTCACTATCAAGGAGATCAACACACTGCTCAAGAGTAAACGTCTTCTCAGCATTATCTGGCATTATAACGTTGACTTTAGGCCAAGGTTGGTTACCGTTATCGTTATAATACCGTTATCGCTAAAATACCGTTTCAAATTGAATACCGTTACCGTTATCGATACCTCTAAAAAAATTCTAAATACCGTTATTTTTATGGGTAGTTACCGGTATTTTACCGGTATTTATTATTTTATATAAAAATAACAATTTTTTTATTTTTTATTTTATAATCTTGAGTGTTTTTTTTTACAAAAAATTTATAGATAATAATTTTACTTATTAAAACTACCAGTATTGAATTTATAGCTTAAAATCTGTATTTTCAGTACTTAAAATTAAAAATATGCCATGTTTTTACTTGTTTTTATATGTTTTTAACATAATTTTTAATACCGGTACGTACCGGTATTGCTGTTTCGATAACGGTATACCGTTACCCAAACAGTCTTAAATACCGTTACCTTTACCGTTACCTAAACAAACGAAATCTGATACCGTTACCCTTAACGTTATTCGTTTCGGTAACCAACCTTGCTTTAGGCACATCATAGTTCTTGAAAGTATATCTGGTTATTTTATTTTTTCCCTTCAACCTTCGGCATACTTCTAGCAGTTTTTTAGCAGAATCAGTCAAATGATCGTTTAAGAAAACATCTGACTGAGATGTACCACCAATAACATCTCTTAACTTTAAATTCCGTTTTTTGTGATAATTAATCATAATCGCATCACGAGTTTGGACGCAGTTAAATTTCACCAAAACTTTCTTTCCACCAGCAAAATATGTGCAGTGCTGAATATCAGTATACGACACCCGAACATTACACAAGGAACAAATTTTTAAAATGTGCTTGCGTAAGTCTTTAATTTTCTTAGGAAACCCCAATGTTATGATATTTGATCTATTTAAACGTCGCTGTTGGATGTTGTTTTGCATTTCCAAATACGCAAGTCTTTTATTGGCTGCATTATCAACCACCTTTACAACGTCGAAACAATTTTTTAAATCCGACTTAATCTGCTCTACATTATTTACATTTGTCGGAGGGGCAGGAACCGAAAATTCATTAATTTTTTCTTCAAATTCCTTCCTTCGTTTCGATAACGGTATACCGTTATCGAAACAGTCTCAAATACCGTTACCTTTACTGTTACCGAAACAAACGAAATTCGATACCGTTACCATTACCATTATCCTTAGTCATTTCGGTAACCAACCTTGGTTGTCACTAAATAGGACTCCAGTATTGCCAAGTATTCAATATTCTAACAAAGCTGGGAAAAAATTTGTTCTTAACAATTTGATTTTTCAAAAACTATAAAATTGATATTTTAAATTACCATTAAGATATGTCATTGTGTTCTTTTTTACTTTTTTTTACAAATAAATACAAAATAAGTTGCATTACAACTCTTAAAGCCCGTATGACACTTGCTAGTTTCAGTATTAATAATCCAAAATAGAAGAGAGCATGAATTTCCTTATGTGAGAAATAATGTGTGTGAAGCGAACAACTACACTAGAGCCCCGACTTGCGTCGTCCCGATTTGCGTCGTTTCGATTTGCGTCGATTTTTAGAAACTGGAAAAATTCGATTTGCCTCGTTGCAATTTCAAGTTGCGTCGGTCCGAGTTGCGTCGTTTTGAACCCGATTTGCGTCGGTTCGATTTGCATCGTTTTGATTTCGATTTGCGTCGCTAAAAACGGTTAAATTTTTTACTGCAGCATTGTGGATTACCATTTTTAGCATTTGTAGTGCCTGATTTAGCATTTTTTCTGCCTTTTAGCATTTTTACAACTTCTGGTAACACTGATCGTCACCTGTACGTTAAGAAGTTTTCAAATTGCGTGAAATAGGGGGAATTCCCTTTTCTTTGTTATATAAGTGGTGCTAAGAACAACTGTCTGGTTATGGTAATAATTTAGTGTGTGATTCGCCAAAATACCTTAAGGACGTAAAAAATGAGTCAAAGTAAAAGAAAAGTAATAAGTTTGGAATTAAAATTGGACGTAATAAAACGCTATAAATCGGGAGAAAAGGCTGTTCATATAGGAAGAGCTCTTGGACTAGCACCTACAACAGTAAGAACAATTTGCAACAGAGACAGTGATAAAATAAATCAATTAGCTGAAATTGTCACACCACTCTAATCTAAACAAGATACTATAGCAAGAAACCCCTTATTGGTTAAGATGGAGTCCCTTCTTTCAATTTGGATACATGATCAAAATAAGCGAAGAATGCCACTGAGCAAGGACGTAATAAAAAATAAAGCTCTTTCTATTTACTCCGACCTTAAGAAAAATACTGCATCTAGTAGTAACGGAAATTCTGATGATTTCGAAGCCAGTGATGATTATAAAGCCGCGAAGGATCGGCTAACACTTCTTTTAGGCGGAAACGCAGAAGGAGATTTTAAATTTAAACCTTTTTTGATATACCAATCAGAAAATCCAAGGGCAATGAAAAGTAAAAATAAAAGAGAACTCCCGGTACACTGGCGCTCTAATAAAAAGGCTTGGATGACCGCAACCCTGTTTAAAGATTGGTTATTGGAAAAATTGTGCCGTTCCTGAGTTTAAACGCTATTGTTCCTGTCAACAAAGTTAGTTCAAAATGCTTTTGTTAGTCGATAACGCACCAGGATATCCAATTTTTTCAGATGACTTATCGGAGCTTGTAAACGTTGTTTTTATGCCGCCTAACACAACATCATTTATTCCACCTATGGACCAGGGCGTAATTTCAAACTTTAAAATGTACTACTTACGCCGAACTTTCCGGCAACTTCTTGATTCAACAGACAAAAATGATAAACTCTCTATGAAAGACTTCTGGAAAAACTACAACATAGTGAAAGCTATTGCAAATATACATTTATCTTGAGAAGAAGTTAAGGCATCCTCCATGAAAGGGAGTTGCCGGCAATTATGGCCAGAACTTATTAATTGAGTCGAAGGTGGTGTCGATGATGTTCCAAACGTTAGTAATGAATTGGCTAATTTAGCTAGAGAAGCAGAATTTTACGGAATGGAGGAAGGTGATATTAATGAATTTTTGCTGTCTCACGATGAGGAGCTTGATGATGAAAATTTATTAGCCATTGATATTCAGCATTTTCTGAAGAAGATGTCATAATAATTGATGATACATTAGAAAAAAAAAATTTACAATCGCCAATATTTCCAAAGCTATGCAATTAATTTCCCATGCAATGGATATATTTTCTGAAAACGATACTGACGAAAACCGTAGCACGGGCGTAGCAGCATCCGTTGATCAAGCCATTAGTTGTTACAAAGAAATATATCAACAAAAAAAATCTTTAAAAATGCAACTAACTTTAGACATTTTTGTTAAAAAAACAGTAAGACCATTCAATCAAATGGATATACATGTTGTTGATTTAGATTTATCTTCTGAAGAGAGCTCAATGTAAGCTAAATAAATTATGTACAATTTTTTAATGCATCTACTTTTTATGAATTTAATTTTTGTTATGTTTTTTCTTTATTTATTGTTTTGTTATTTCTTTATAATAATTATAAACATTTGTTGAAGTAAATGAAATAAATAAAAATGTATTCATACTTGTTTTTTGTCAAAAATACAACATTTTTTGCTTTGTTTTGAATATTTTCCCCAATAAATTAAATTTCAGTGCATTTATATAGAAAAAGGTGATTCGATTTGCGTCGTTTCGATTTGCGTCGCGTTTCTCCGGTCCACATTAACGACGCAAGTCGGGGCTCTAGTGTATATGGAAAAACTATCAAACTGTCAAATTGATGTTGGTAATGCAGTGCATATGCATATGATTTGCATTGATGGTGCAAAAAACTAGAATCTAGAAACTAGAAGGCTTAAGCCTATATGACACTTGCTAGTTTCTAGATTCTAGTTTTTTGCACCATCAATGCAAATCATATGAAGGGTACTGCATTACCAACATTAATTTGACAGTTTGATAGTTTTTCGATATAGTTGTTCTCTTCACACACATTATTTCTCACATAAGGAAATTCGTGCACTCTTCTATTTTGGATTATTAATACTGAAACTAGCAAGTGTCATACGGGCTTTAAGCCTATATGACACTTGCTAGTTTCAGTATTAATAATCCAAAATAGAAGAGAGCACGAATTTCCTTATGTGAGAAATAATGTGTGTGAAGAGAACAACTATATCGAAAAACTATCAAACTGTCAATTTGATGTTGGTAAAACCCGTATGACACTTGCTAGTTTCAGTATTAATAATCCAAAATAGAAGAGAGCACGAATTTCCTTATGGGAGAAATAATGTGTGTGAAGCGAACAACTATATCCAAAAACAATCAAACTGTCAAATTGATGTTGGTAATGCAGTACCCTTCATATGATTTGCATTGATGGTGCAAAAAACTAGAATCTAGAAACTAGCAAGTGTCATATGGGCTTAATGTAGTACCCTTCATATGATTTGAATTGATGGTGCAAAAAACTAGAAATTAGCAAGTGTCATATGCTTTACTTATATGCTTTTCTATACTAGTAAATTAAAAGAAAACATTACTAGGCAACACTGTTTCCTTTATTCTGTCATTTCACTTGCCGCAATTGTGAAAAATCTACTGTCTTCAAAATTTACTTGCAAGGAAGAGATTAATCAGAACTGGGTCGACAACGAGAGTTGCTTTTTCATATATTTATGGGTAGCAAAATGTCGCCATGTCGTCCGGCGATTTGTCGTCTATTTTCTATTCTATTTTCGTGACGACACACTAATTCACACTTAAAATATTTGTCAAATTGTTGCCATATTTTTAACTAATTAAATATTGCCATTAGAACAGAGTTGTTATTAATTCGTATTAGAGCTGCAAAAATTCGTACTTTGTTTACAAAAAATTTATTTTTTTGACAGAGGAAATATAATTGAAATTTAAAATACATAATTTACGGCAAAAAAGCAAAATTAAATACAATAAAATATAAAACAACAAGAATTAGTCAAAGACCAATTGAATTTGTGAAGAATTGTGGTGAAACAAATACAACCATATTCTTGTTTTGCTTTCCTTTTTTTCTAAACGTCAACAATTGTCGACGGTCGATTGTCGCTGAATTTAAATTCATCGTGACGACTTTTGCTGTCGTCGGTCGACAATCGACCCAGTTGTGATTAACCTTTTAACCCATCTAGCATTTTATGAATTTTTTGATTGCATTTGAGTCATTTATGACTCCTCTGGACGATTAAAATGATCGTAATTGAGCTCTTTCTCTGATCATAAATGATTGTTTTGTCGGGAGAAAATCCTACCCTACCCGCGACTCTTCTTGATGAGTCTTTTATGACTCGCTTTTCTGATCAGTTTCGACTCATTTCTGACTCGTATTTCTAATCATTTGTAAGTCTTTTTCGAGTCATTTATTAGTCGTTTTCTAATAATTTGCGAATCTTTTTTGACTCATTTTTGGTCGTATTTTTGATCGTTTGGGAATCTTTTTCGAGTCATTTTTCAGCCGTATTTCTAATTGTTTACATTAAAAAACAAAATATTTGTTTGATGTAAATTATTATTTAATTAAGTTTATTAAAATTATATAAAATAATATAAACAAAATCATAATAAAATAACAAAAATATTTCTTAATGAAATATTCCTAAGAACTTATGTTTTGGTTCTATTAATTTTTCGGCTTCTTTTCTTTTTGCTTTTTAACTGTTTAGCTGACATGATCTTTTTTTTTTATTTAAAAATCACTTTTCACTAAAATTATAATATTAAATTATATTTACTTTTATAAAATTACACAACTTTATACCACGAATCCACTGAGATAAATAAACAAAAATTTACAATATTCAAATATTTGACGTTTGCTTCAAAGCAAGTAAAATATTGTCCCGTTATAAACAAAAACAACAACATAACAAGCACTTTTTCAACTACGTAAAATATTCTAAAATAACGTTCAAAAGAGTCACATTTCAAACACTTGTATGATCAATTTGCGATTACTGTAGGTTTTGTTATTGTATTTTTAATGAATCACTTTTTAAACAAAAACAACATAACAGCACTTTTTTAGATGCGCAAAATAATTTTCAATAAATCACTTTTTAAGCATAAGCGACAATCATTTTCGATTCTTTTTTCAAGCGCGTAAGTGATGAATCAGAATTTGGTCATCAAAAGTACTCGAAGAAGACTCATTTAGATGATTTTTGACAAAACAATCTTCCAAATGCTATGTGGGAAGCCGCAAGTCGTAGAAGTGTGATTGTATTAGTCAAAAAGTGTGAGTGGATTTAGTTTTTCGAACTTGCACTTGCATGTGGAAACGGGGGGTTACAGAACACCGGTACAGTGCTACCTAGCCAATGCTACCAGGCGTACAAAAATCAATTCACTGGTAGATAGTGTTTCCAATTCGGTTAATCGATTAACCGATTCCTCGATTAATCGCCTCTATTTCGTTTAATGTCGAAACAAATAATTTAAAACTCAAATAATTATTCGACCCGATTAATCGGTTAAAATGGTCGATTAACCGGTTACATTTTTTATATGGAATTTTTCCTTCAAAATCTTTAAAAATCGAGTGAAAGATGTCTTAAAGCTTTAGATACCTTTTTGTGAGCAACTCTAAGCAAGTCGACATTGAACCAGCGAGACACGTCATGTGTTTTAAGAGACTCCCAATTTTTAATAACTTTCTTTTTTGCAAATATTTTAACAAAATACCAAAATTTCTATTTGTTAAAAAAGGCTTTAGAAAAACATCGCGAAACTCCAAAATAAAGGTGTTTTGTAAAACTTCTCGAAACACACGGCGTGTCTGGCTGGATCAAGCTTTAGGAAATACAATTGACTTTTCATTTCCGTTTTAATTCTTTTAAAAATTAAAACTACCCGAGTAAAAACAGTTACATATAGTCATATAAAATGCGATTAAGTTATATCTGTATAAATATACTGTTTCATCCGAAAAATGGCCCGATGTAATTGTATCAGTTGTTCATCAGTTTTTATCTAATTGTATTAGTTTAGATTTCAACTAATAAAATTATACATTAATCATATGAAATTAAATCCAATTTTTGACCTGATACAATTTTAACGTTTTATAGCTAATGGTATCTGTTTAGATCGTAGTTGGTACAATTTTATATAAATAAAATATATTTGTATCCGACATTTGCCTTATATAATTGTATCAAAGTTTTAAATCAGATATAATTGCATCAGGTCAAAATTCAGATATAACTATATAAGTTTGTATAGAAATGTATCTATTTGGATCTAAACTAATACCAAGCGACATAAACCCATAAAATTGTATCAGGTCAAAAATCAGATAAAATTTCATCTGTTAAATATTAATAAATATATTAATAATCAGTTAAGATCTAAACTGATGCAATTAGATAAAAAGTGATAACCAACTGACACAATTATATCGGGCCATTTTTCGGATAAAATGGTATATGGATCACATTAAATTATATATTACCATATAAAGCTCCATATTAATTTGTTTTAATAGGGTAATAAAAATTATATTTAAATATTCTTTAAGACAAGGATGATTTATTTTAAAACTGTGTCCCATAACTGCCAATTCTTTAAGTACTCTAGCTTTTCTTGCAACTCTCAAGAAAGTTTGTATAATCGGTTCACAAACACATCAATTCTACAACCCGAACTCGTTTCCCTGAGTTTAATTTTTTATTCGATTTAAAATAAATCACCTAAAGTTAAGACATAATGAAAGTAAAAAAAATTGCATGCCAATGCAATTTCATTTTTAAAAATTTTTTCTAAAGAAATAAAAAATCTACATTAAATTTTTATATGTAATAGTTTTAGATTTGCTGTCCTTAACCTACTGATATTTAACAAAAAAATTTAATTTTAATAAGCTTTAGCAGCATTTTTATACAACTTTTTCTACTAGTGTAAGAAATATTTCAGTTTAAAAAATCTCAACTTTTCAGCCTAGAATATGAAAACTTTTTTAAATACATCGTTTTAATATGCCACGTTGAAATATAACAAAAAGAGGCAGCTTTTTGTATTTTTATTTATAAAAATATTAAGGAAATACATTAATTTTGCATTAAACGATTAATCGCCAATTTTCTCGATTAACCGACCCGAGTAACCGGTTAATCAATTTTAGTGATTTTTCGAATAATGCACTAACCGGTTAATCGCCTACGTCGAATAATTGGAAACACTACTGGTAGACCAATGATTTTATAAAAATGCTGACGCTTCGTTAAAAATTTTTTTTTGTTTTATAGAAACAATTTTTTTGTTTGTGGGAAAGCTCCTTCAAGACCAACTTTTTTTTTGCCCTCTCAACACTGGCATACTAGTTACAAAAAATTGTTTGCCAGTACTAGCATTTTGGCACAGCCAGTAGTTGTCCAGCTATTATCACTCATTTATGTGTTTAGCTATCAAATATATGTCTCGTTAACTCAGTGGGTAGAGCAATCGTCCGCCAATCTGACGGCCTGTGTTCAAATCACGGCAGGACAAAAAAAATACATATGAACTTTTTTTAAATTTTATTTTGGAAAATATAATTTTTGATGTTATCATTTTAGGAATGGGAAAGCACTTTTTGCCAGTACTTGTACCATCTGTTCAAGTGCTTTGCCACCGCTTTCCCGTTTGTATTTTTCTGACTGGGTAGTTTTTTTTAAATATATTTAGAATTTTCTCAAATACATTTCCAGAATTTTGAAATACAAATGGAATTATTTGAAATGCATTTGGACAATTTTGAAATACAGATTTAAAATTTTTAAAATACAAATGAATAATTTTGGAATACATTTGGACAATTTTAAAATACAAATGGAATTTTCTTAAATACAAATAAAATATTGTAATATATATTTGTAAAATTTTAAAATATATTTGTATAATTTTGAAATACATTTTGAAAATTTTAAAATATATTTTGCACAATTTTGAAATGCAATTGGGCAAATATCAAAGGTTTTTAGACAATTTTAAACAATATTTGGACTATTTTAAAAGATTTTTGGACAATTCTAAAACATTTTTGGACAATTCTGAATGATTTTTGGACAATTTTAAAACATTTTTGGAAAATTTTAAAACATTTTTGTAGAGTTGTGTCGTTCATGAACGAACTAGTTTATTTGAACGGTTCAGTTCATTGAACGATATGACATCGTTCACCATTATTCGTTCTTTTCGTTCATTTCGTTCTTTTTTTTAGTCATAAAAAATTTGTATCCCTTTCTTATTAATTTTATTACAGAATTAAACGTTTTTCTTAATAATTTCAAAATTTTAATAAAATTGTAATTTTCTGACACTATTAGTATATCGTCACCTAAAATGCAAAAGGGCGTAACAACAAAAAAATTTAAGTCGATTTTCTGATTGATTATGATGCACTAGACTAAATTACATTTCCCTACAAAGTTTTAAACGTATATGTCGAAATAAGTCTATAGTCATGTTTTAAACAAGAGAAGAAAATATAGAATATCTTTAATTCTACAACGTTTTCTTTTGGTTCTAGTGTAAAAAAATAAAAAGTGTTGTTACGCCCTTTTGCATTTTAGGTGACGATATGTACAATAAAATTAATATCAACATGTAATATGTAGTGCGCCAATAAATTTCCGAACGTACGACACCGTTCATGAATCACTGTTCAGACACAGCTCATGACAAAAAAGAACGATAACAAAAAAAGAACGATTGAACGATTTGAACGAACTAGTTCAATGAATTTTATTGAACGATATGACCGAGTCACCAAAAAGAACGATTAAGCCCAACTCTACATTTTTGGATAATTTTGAAACATTTTAGGTTGCGTTTACACTTGCATCGAAATCCCGAGATTTCGCTATTCACCACTCTCAAAAAACAATGAAGGAAAGCATATAAACTTTAAATTTTTAGAAAATGTATTTATTATAGCTAACTATGTGTTTTATTAAAAATTGCACATTTATATGCTTTTCTTCATTGTTTTTTCAGAGTGGTGAATAGCGAAATCTCGGGATTTCGATGCAAGTGTAAACGCAACCTTAGACAATTTTGAAACAATTTTAGACAATTTTAAAATATATTTGGACAAATTTAAAACATTTTTGGAC
This sequence comes from Leucophora obtusa, assembly GCA_949987735.1. NCBI lineage: Eukaryota > Metazoa > Arthropoda > Insecta > Diptera > Anthomyiidae > Leucophora > Leucophora obtusa. Next base: position 353,037,938 of record OX465295.1, read on the forward strand.
AATTTAAAAACATTTTTGGATAATTTTAAAACATTTTTGGACAATTTTCAAATATATTTGGAATTTTCTGAAATAAAACTGAAAATGATGTAGTCGACTTAAAAGGTTTCACATTTACTAAAACACATAAATTTGCAATTGTAAATTATAATTTCTTTCCATTTTTAACAAAACGTAAATTTTTTAGATAAAAATTGTTGAGTTTTAAAACTTGCTGAAGTTTAATAACGTAAGTGACGTATGTTAAGGTCTTTTGTATCATCCAACTTACTAAATATTGCAAAATTTTTTTTTAAATATCTATTTATGTTGTTCAAGATAATGTTTTCAGTATTTTTTTTATATGATAGTTTTACTGTATTTTTTACTTATTTTTTTATTTATTTTTATTATTATTTATTTTTATTATCTTTATTTAAATTATTTTTTTGTAGTAGCTTTTATTAATCATATATGGCCCCAGGGCTTTGGTTATGTAATTTGAAGTAAATAAATGCTGTATTTATTATTAAAAAAAAATATATATATTGTAAATAAAACTCTTTTATAAAAAAATTATTTAAACATTTCTTACATATTTTTTAGATCTTTTGAACATGTTTTACCCCCTCAATTGAATGTTAAATGGATTAAAACACGTTCCATTGGTTATGGAGGCCGAGCCGTACGTAAATTCTTATTAAAATATCGTGAAAAATTATACAATGAGAAACGTAAAGCTAAAAAGTAAGTCTTATTCTGAATAATTATGAGAAAATTTAAATTAATTCAATTTCCTATTTTTTCTAGTCGTTCTCGGAATGAAGTTATGATGCTGTTACGCCGAAATCCTCATATGGATCGTGATGTTTTACGTCGTAAATTCCCCAGTGTAGATATTGATAAATTGGTAAACACTGATAAAATACGTGGCCATTATATACCCAAGGTTGAAGCTTAGTTAAATAAAAAAGAAATCATATTTGTTGTTAAACAAAATATATTTATTAGTCATCATTGTCAAACGTTATTTTCTTGCCCTGAAAGACGTTTATCGTAGGCTTAAGCTTTTGTTTTGCAGCCCAAGAGGGATGAAGAGAATCCCTTTCCGCATTTATAGATTTTGAAGCCTGCTTTTTACTATTATTACTTTGTGGCTGGGTATATAAATTGCTATTATTATCGTCATCCCCCAATGTTGTCTTTTTACCTTGGAAATTAGTTATGAACGGTTTAAGTTTTTGTTTCGCCGCCCATGAAGGATGTAGATTTAGTTCCATTTTTCCAGTCGCCAGATTCTGATCACGTCGGTTTTTGTTATTATTGTCGCATTTTTTACTATCTGATTTGTGTTTGAATTTATCGTTTTGATTCCATTTATTGTGTTGATATTTTGCTCTAGTCTGATTATTTCTATCTCTATAGTTTTGTTGTTTGGTATCTTTATATTGCTGGCGACGTTCTTTAATATCATTCTGTTTTTTATTATTATTCAATTTAATAATATGAAGGTCATTTTCTTCATTATTTTCATTTTTATCATGTTGGCCTCTTTTTATGACAGCCGTGGAAAGATAATTTTCGCCTGTATCTGTAATAAAGAAGGGGTCAAATACTAGAGTTTCTTCACTGTCCTCTTCAGGATCGTCAGGTTCGTCGATTCTCCCATCATTGATATATGAAAAATCTTGAAGTTTTTCCTCATCTTCAGATTGTTTTTTTGATGAATTTTTTTGAGTAAATTTAATTTCCCCTTCATCATCTGAATATTTGTTTTCAATTTCGTTTGAATGTTTTAACAAAACGTCTTCTTTTTCAACTTTTTTATGTGGTAATCCTTTCTTTTTTTTTGTAGGATTCTCTTTAAGTGGCCGTTTGAGATCTGGAACTTTTTTCTTTTCATTCTTTTTACTTGTTACTGTTATTTTTTCTTCTGTTTTTAGTTCCTCGATCATCCATTTTCCTACTGTAGATACTTTAGCATCAGGGTCAAGTTTTACTTCTTCTCCATCTTCCGCTTGATTATTTTGTTCTAGCCATTCTTCACGTTTACGTCCCATTGATTTCTGTTCCTTGATTTCTAAACGTTTCTTTCTTTTTTCTTCAGTTCGTTCAATTTTCTGCCTCCTTTTGCTAGTCGCTTTTAAGTCCTCCTTCCATTTGTCACTGTCTTCGTTTTTCAGCTGCAATTCAGTTTTAAATCTCTTTATCAAACCTTGCATAACTTTATTCATGGCTAGTAACGCCACTCCCACTTCATTCGGGGTAGATAAACCATTGGTAATAATAACGGCTGGTGGTTTATCCATCAGTAAAACATTTTTCATAATATCAACTCGTTTTAATTTCTAAAAAAGAAAACATCTTTAAAGGTCATTCCTACTTTGCTTTAGATGTGTATTTTACCTTTAACAATTCCATAGTTTCAGTGGATTTCCTTACCCTTTCCTTCGATTTTATATTGTCGGGATGTTTTTCCAATATGGTCTTAAGTTTACGTATTTTATGCACGAGTTTATTTATGGTCTGTATGCGTGCCTGTTGTATGCCTTTTTTATTGGATATCACCTTATGATTTAAAGAAATTTTAATATCTAGTTGAAATTTAATTTTTTAAATAACTTACCAAATTATTGAACTGTAGCTTATTTAACATTTTTATAGAAATTTTCAGTATTTAATATAATGCTCTGTTGAAGTATTCTGAGGTCCAATTCGCGTGACTCGAAGCCGGCGCAGAGATATGAGCGGCTAATTTCTGTTAATATTTGTGAGCCGACTTAATACAAATGGAAAATGTTTAAATTTCGTCTAAAATAAATACAAAGTATTGAATGCTTTGTTATAGCGTGTGCGTAGAGGCATAAGCTGTGTTCGTGCGGCAAGCTATCAACGTTGGCTTATGTCATTCCCATACAAATTTGACAATAGTAACTTTGAGAGTTTTCTACTGAACGGCAGAAAACAGGCTTTGAATTCAGTAAACTTATTTTTTTTTTTTCAATTCAGTGAACTTATTTTTTTTTCAATCCAGTGAACTTATTATTTTTTTTTTTAATTCACTGAACGTAATTTTATTTTTTTTTGATTCACTGAACGAAAATGAAATTGAACGAATTCAGTAAGGAATTCACTTTTTTTCCGTTCGATTTATAAAATTGAACGCGTTCACCGGTGAATTAATTCATTTGATTTAATAAAAAGAACTGTTGCAATTGAATTAATTCTTTGAATTTGTTGTTTGATGAACGCGGTCAGTTGAACGAATTCGGTGAATTACTTAAGAAAAGGAATTCATTCAATTTTAGAGAAAATTGAATTCGATTGGTAGTGAATTCATTCAAAAAGGAATTAATTCTTCAAAGCTCTGGCTGCAGCCGACTTTGAGCCATAGACGGCAAGGTTGCCAACACTTGAATTGAAAAAATGGCTAGATTACGGAGAAAAAATGGCTAGAAATGGCTAAAATTGGAAAATAATGCTAAAACCCCATAATTTTAATATAAATCAGGGATAACTAAGAGTTCTAACACGAATTTCATGAAAGTAGCCTTTAAATTTTAATGTTTTCCGAATTTCTAAAACATTTTCATTCAAATTTTACAAAAACATGATTTTAAATCGAATGTAAAAATTACATGTGTCTGTGAACCCAAATAACAGTTTCAAAAATTGAAAATTTTGTACTCAAATTTTGAAAATCATAAAAATTCAAACAGTTTTATGTGAAATTAACTGTAAAACATTAAAAGAAAAAATGGCTAGGGCAAAATAAAATGGCCAAATCTTCCGGCTATATCCAATCTATCCATTTTTTAATGGCTAGATGAAATTAAAATGGCTAGATCTAGCCGGAACATGGCTAAATTGGCAACCTTGATAGCCGGTAGGGTTTTGTTAGCCGCCGCCAAAAATTGTATGACCAATTCAGTCTCTAACCGCGTTTTTTTCGTTGGTTGTGTTTAGTAATTTCTTCGAGTACAGCTGATCGTCACTCTTTGACATTCGCTGTCAATGGACGTATTCCATGAGAATGTGTTGGACATCCCAACAAACAATATTATTCCGTTTATGCACCTTTTTCGGTCCGTCATAAATAGAATCCAACTCCAAAACGTCGAAACTGGTTCGAATCCATTGAAAGTCTGTCAATGACGGAAAGTTTACGGACCGTTATGTAATGTAAAAAACGGAATAGTCCGTTCAAAGTCCGTCTTTGCCGAACCGTTAGTCGTGTGAATTACGGAGTGACTTCTAAAATAATTTATGAATTTTATTAAAAACTTTGTTTACAGCCGATGCAGTTAACTTGATTAATCAGCCTTAAAATGCGCAATATGGACCAATAACGAAATCCAGTATGTAGATAGATACTGGATTTCAAAGGAAACAATTTGTTGAGTTTTAATTGGGGTTTTTCATACGATGCAAATTTGCAAACTTTTTTTACTGAAACTACTTAAGCGGGGTTTTATACCATATTACCTAGTTTTTGTACAAAACTAGTTTTTGCTTCTTTTTTATATATGCGTTCGGCTACACGAACCATGGTGAAAAAAGTTATAAAATATCATAAACACTAACCCCTCAATTCATAAATGCTTTGTAAAGTTATAGCAGGTTTACAAAACGTAATTTTCATACAAAATTTGTTCAATAACCCTATATAATTTTACAAAGCGTTTGTGAATTTAGGGGTTACTATTTAATGATCCTACGTGATTTCAAGCAATTTGGCTATTGCGAAGTACAGGAAAGCAGTTTGTGAAAAACAGATATAGCAAAATAATTAAAGAAAAACTTAAAATTAAAATTACACTAAGTAGGCTTTAGAAACGTAAACTATCTAAAAATCACAAATTGTTACAAAAATAATTATATTAATAAGACTATCAAATTGTCAATATTGTAGAAAACAAAATTAATTCAGTTTAAAAAAATCAAAAAGAAATTGTTTGAAGTTGCTTGCGATTGCAAATCACATTCACTGAGAACAATGTTACTGAAAAATCGCCGGATCGCCCATCTCTGGTACAACCGTGACCGTGATCACGGTCACTGTTTAGAAGAACGGTGATTTGAAAATCACGATCACTGGTAGCAGCGTTATTCAAAAATCACCGGATCACTCATCTCTAATTCAGACACATGATAACTATGTTCAGGTATAATGGTCTTTCTACCCTTTAGGGATAATGCAAATTGAATAATTTCAAAAAGATACAAAGGATTTTTTGTATAAATGATTTTGTGATAAAACAAAAGGACTCGAATTTTTAGAAGACTTTCAAAACTCATTATTTTAGATTGAATCAGCTGATTCGTCACGTTACGTATGGCTAAATGAGCATTGCGATAACTGAGCATGAGAAATTGTAAAGCGGGGAATACACTACCCGCAGAAAAAAAAACAGGTGGAACTTTATATAAGTGCTATGTAATTATACAACTACATAAGTTCGAAGTAAGTTTTACAATTTTCTAGCAAAATATATGTAATTTTTCGGATTTTTGCAAGGATTGTATATATTTTACAGAGAAATATGCATACTTTACTAGTTGTAAAACTAACTTAAAAATTATGTAGTTGTATAATTACATAGCTCTTAGGTAATACTCCCCCTGTTTTTTTCTGTGTGTAAGGAACATTCGTGAAAAAATGTTCGTGTTGACATACGTGCAATTCGTGTTTAAGCCCGGTATTTTGTTCGTACTTTTGCGAAAAAAGCTTTCAAACTCTATATAAAAAAATGATTTTTCACTTGAGTGGAATTGTTGCGAAATTGCGGTGGAATTTTTTTCGCATCAATTTAATAGACAGGACCATTTGAAACTGTAGCGAAAAAGTAACATTTATGTTAATTAAGATTATAACTTTTTATAGACTATAAAAAATTTGTTCTTTTTAATGTTTTTATTTAATTTTTTGAGCTCCAAACATAGAGCGAAATTTTTTCGTTCTTTTGAACAAAATATTGTGCTTTACAAAATTTTTTGAAATTTTTTGTTCCCTACTCAATGTTCCAATATAATGTATTCGCCGCTTAATCTAGCCGCTTGATAGCAAGCAATTGTCAAAATGATTTCATCTCAAGTGAAGACACTCAATTACTATTTTATTGCAATATCATGATATCGCTGACATGCAAGCGGCTCTTGCAATGATGCCTGCCATGAAATGTCGCTTTTCGTTTTAATTTTAACTTTGTAATAAAAAAACAACAGAAAATTTGGTAAAAACGAAAGCGAAAGTGTTTAATTTTTTATTATTTGTAGATAAAATTTAATATTTGATAAAATTTTGTGTTTTTCGAAGAAAAATTTATATTTCTTATCTATGAAATGGTCAAGTGTTCTCAGAGCTTTGAAGAATTAATTCCTTAATTCAATTTTTCAATTCTGAATTAAAAATTCGATGAATTAATTCACTAAGCAATATATATTGAATGGAATTAATTCATATTTGCTTTCGTTCGATTTATTTTGTTACGAATTAATTCAATTGCAATAGTTCTTTTTATTAAATCAAATGAATTAATTCACTGGTGAATTAATTCCTTATTGAATTAATTCACTACTGAATTCGTTCAATTTCATTTTCGTTCAGTGAATTAAAAAAAATAAAATTACGTTCAGTGAATTAAAAAAAAAAAAAAAAATTACGTTCAGTGAATTAAAAAAAAAAATAATAAGTTCACTGAATTGAAAAAAAATAAAATAAGTTCACTGAATTCAAAGCCTGTTTTCTGCCGTTCAGTAGAAGAAAACAATAATCTACAAATAAATTTTTTAAATAAGCAATTTTACAGCGTGTGCTAGTAAAAATAAACAAAATAGAAACCGGATGCTGTTTATCAACCTACGTGATTCAAAAATAAATCCTTTTACTATTAAAAATAAAAACTTTACAGATATAGATAAATTTGGAAAAAAATATAACTATTAATTTTTCAAACTAGTTATATAGTTATATTTTTTTTTCCAAATTTATCTATATCTGTAAAGTTTTTATTTTTAATAGTAAAAGGCTTTATTTTTGAATCATGTAGGTTGGTAAACAGCATCCGGTTTCTAATTTGTTAATTTTTACTAGCACACGCTGTAAAATTGCTTATTTAAAAATTTTATTTGTACATTATTGTTTTCTTCTACTGAACGGCAGAAAACAGGCTTTGAATTCAGTGAACTTATTTTATTTTTTTCAATTCAGTGAACTTATTTTATTTTTTTTTCAATTCAGTGAACTTATTATTTTTTTTTTAATTCACTGAACGTAATTTTATTTTTTTTAATTCACTGAACGAAAATGAAATTGAACGAATTCAGTAGTGAATTAATTCAGTAAGGAATTAATTCACTTTTTTCCGTTCGATTTATAAAATTGAACGCGTTCACCGGTGAATTAATTCATTTGATTTAATAAAAAGAACTATTGCAATTGAATTAATTCTTTGAATTTGTTGTTTGATGAACGCATTCAGTTGAACGAATTCAGTGAATTACTTAAGAAAAGGAATTCATTCAATTGTAGAGAAAATTGAATTCGATTGGTAGTGAATTCATTCAAAAAGGAATTAATTCTTCAAAGCTCTGAGTGTTCTCAACCACTTTGTAATTGATATCATTTTGACGTTTCACTGAAATGGTTTTGACATTTCATACCATATAATTTATTGCATTTGAAGACACTAGGTAATGAAATTTAGGAATGCAAAAACTCGCTTTTTTTTAAACTCAGAGTCAATATTGGAAAAGAGATACAAATCGACGGAAAATAGTTTGCGGCAGTTAATCAAAAAATGAACGGCGGCGGCTGAAGGACTTCGGCTTAAGGATCTTCTGAAGCTCATGTTAAGAAAGTAAAACAAGTAGCAATTTTTTTAGAAGCCTGTGCAAAAAGAAGGTTTATTATAAAATTCAAAGTGATAATTGGAAATTTAAAAAAAATTATCAGCTTAGCTGGCACTACAAGCCACTACAAGCTACCAAATAAGAGCCGGAACTCGGTGCTTTATTCGGCGGCGTCTTGACTGCGAAAAAAAGTCGACGGCGACAGAGCATCGACTTTACGCTACTCGGATTGTATCTTTGTGCTTGATAATATTGAAAAATTGATTAAAAACCTCAAATAAAAAAGAATAAAAAATAATGCCAGTAAATAAATTGTGTCGAATTTGTTTAAGAGGAGATAAAGACCAAGATGGAATGCAGCCCTTGTTTGATGCAAAGAATGCACGCTGTGCTGAAATCGTAAGACGGATAGAAGAATGTGGTGGTATAGTGGTAGGTTGCAGGATTTATAAAAGCGGGTTATATGAAGGAACCGTTTTAACCCTTTTACTACCCTTCTAAACTACAGTATAGACATCTGTAAAAAAATGTATAAACTTTGATTATACAAAAAAAAACTATGTTTATTAGGATATGGGCCATCGCAACAAAAGCTCTGTTCCACGTACGTTACCGCGAGTACCCAATTTGACCCAAAAGTGCCTATTGTCAAAATTGTGTGTAAATTGTTGTTTCGGGTAAATTGTGTTCACGTGTGTACCCGTGGAACATACCTAAAATCATATCCTTGAACAGTTTATCATAGAAATATAGTCGAAACATAGTCCATAGTAAGTTCTATTTTTTTGATTTGTAATAATCTCAGAGAAATATGGGTTTTGGTGTATTTCCTTAACAAACTAGCTTCATTTAATGGCCAGAACAAGATCAAGCAAAGGATTTGGGTCAATTTGAATGTTTTAGCGGGAAAAAAGGCTGAGAAACTTAAAAAAATGATTTTCGAGCAACATTTTACGTGGATAGAGAGGGAGGATGGAAACATGTTATATTTTTTCCAATTTGAGGAGTCTGAAGTCAATACAAATATATCCACGAACAAAAAGACTGTAGTGAAAGGGTTAGAAATTGTATTGAAATGGTTATAAAATAATATTTTTACTTTAGCTAAAACCACACGATGAGTTTCCCAAATCGATTTGTTATCAGTGCCTGGAGTCTTTAAATACTTCCTATAAGTTTCGATCATTGTGCCAATCCAGTGAACATGCTTTATTGGATGCCATAGTTAAGGTAGTAGGGTAAATTAAAAAAAAAAAAAATACATTTTTTTTATTATCTTTTAGTCTGAATTAAAAATAGAACCTGGTGAACCTTCATCAAGTCATTCAAAACAAAGATCTTTAGATGATGACGATGAAATGTTCTTTGATTTAAGATCAGATTATATTGATGGTCAAGAAGTTGATTTTGATGATATGGGCGAATCAAAAGAAGAATACATTGAAGATGAAGATGAAAATGATTTATATGCAGTTGAAGAAATTGATTTGGATGAAATCGATGGCGAAGAACATATAGATGATAGCGATTCTGATGAAGGTGAAAGAATATTAGATGATGAATTTGTGCCTATACCGAAAAAGAAAGTTAAGATAGAGCCCAAAATTAAAAAGGAAAAAATTGATGCAACAAAATCTGATGGTACATTTGAGGTTAAAAAAGCTACCCGTGGTAGAAAAATTAAAGATGAAATTGAGACAAATATATGTGAAATATGTGGTAATATTTATAGTAAACGTAGTTTGCTAAATATGCATATGAGGCGTCATAGAGCTGAAAAACCATTTGAATGCGAGTAAGTTTCAATTTATAATATAATTTTTGTAAAAAAAAAATGCAAAAAATAACAAGTTGCACTTTGAATAAAATTCTGTAAAATGAGAGAAAGCACAAACTTCTCTCATTTACCCAAAAGTACGATATCGGAAAAACAACCAATTTTCTAGCCAAAAATTTATTTAAAAAAATTCCATGTGCGTATATTTTAATATTATATATTTTTTGTATTTTTACTCGAAAATTTCAATTTCAAAATTCTAATTTTATACAAACCTTTAATGTTTATTATACCTTACCTGACCAACCATCCCGTGCCGATTCATTTGAATAGAAATTATATATTCATTTAAAGTTTTTGAATAAACGCTCGTAGCATTCTGTGTTTAAAAATTTTACAATTTTACTATAAAAACTTTAATACGGAAACAAAATATAAAATGTTGAAATAATCTAAATCCGAAGAAGTTCATTTTAACTAGAATCATATTTGCTTTCATTCAGTTAATTATTAAACTCTGTGTAGTTTCTCGGAATTTGAAGATTTTTCTGAAAGAAATATTTCCTCAAAATCTAATAGCATTTAGACAAAAAAAAATTCTTAGCATTGCAAGAGAATTCTCCAGAAAAAATTTTTTAGAATCAAAAGGAATATGTATAAGAAAAAAATCCGAATATTTATTTAGACGATTAATCGATTAAAATAAAAAGTCGACTAATTGAATACCCTACATATTATATATTTTTAATAAAAAAGTTCTGACATGAATATCCTTAATATGAAGTTTATTTTTAAATCTTTACTAGAATTTGTGGAAAACACTTCACTTGTCCTTCAGAAATAGGTAGACACATAAGAATTCATACTGGTGAAAAACCCTATGTATGTCGTTTTTGTGGACGGACATTTGCGGATCGTAGTACAAATATAAAGCATGAAAGGTATGATATCATTAATAATTCTAATCTCAAAATTAATTTTGGACCGAACTGGCTAAATAAATTCTAAACTAAATTCAGGTTTCCAAATTTCTTTAAAATTTGAAAAAGTTCAAAGAAATTTGAAATCTTTTTGTCAATTTGTATTTAGTTTAGAATTTATTTAGCCACCTCGCACATGGCCTAAATATACTTATACTTATATTATAATAAAAATAAAAAACAAAACAATTACTTTTTATATAGAATACACACAAATGAAAGACCATTTACCTGTCAAACATGTGGGAAATCTTTTACATATTCTAATGTTTTAAAGAATCATATGTTAACTCACACTGGAGAAAAACCATTTCCGTGAGTTTTAAAATATGTTTACCTCGATACTACTAGAAATGATAAACTAATAATGCGTTTTTTATATCCTTTTTTAGTTGCATTCCTTGTAATAAAACATTTTCACGAAAACATCAATTGGACCAACATTTAAGTACAATAACCCATCAACAAACTGTTAAAAGTCTTATGCAACAACCTCCTCCATCAGATGGTTCGGTACATGAGTTTACCGTTCAAATATCAACTGATAGTGATATTAAATATCCTCATATAATACGTCAACAAATTCAGCAATAAACAGAAAAATATTTACGATATTTTTTTCATAATTATTAGTTTTAAATTTAGTTTTTATGGATTTTAAGTTTTGATTCAATTCAATCTTATACATATGTGTAAATGTAATAGAGAATACATTTTTTATGCTCTAACTATTGTAATTTTGGCTTAGTAATAAAGTAGTACATAATGTATTAATATGTATTTTTTGAATTTTAACATGTTAAAACATTTTCAATAATTTTATAACAAATGTCATTACACCCTACACCACTATGTGGAGAGGATCCCAGCAAAAATATGTGCAAGTTGTTCAAAACAAACAACTTTTAAATTGGTTACAATGGAACGATAAGTGCTCTTTTTCTGTTTCGAATGTATGTGATTTAAAACAACTTTGAAAAATGTATATAAAATGTTGTTTTTTTTCTTTGTAAATACATTAGCTGTGTTTTCGACTTAACTATATCCGTTAACTCATAAAAAACCTCAAAGTGCATAAAAACGCTTTTAAGACAAAAACTAACACATTACTTTTCGTTGCACGTTAACTTTCAACACGGATAATTATCAACGTTGAAAACTCAACATTTATACATTTTCACATCTAACGTAACTTATTCGTGTTACTTCCTAGGAACTTTTGCTGACGTACGTTCGATTATAACGGAAAAATTATAAACATAACCTGTTTAAAAAAATTTTATACTAAGGGTTTTTCAATAAGAGCGCTACAAAAGTAAAAAAGTTTAAATAAAACAAAAACGGTTTTGGATATCAATGAAATTATTTATTCCTGTGAAAGTACGTTCGATGCCATTATGTATGGAAATCGATCTCTTTTGCATGGCCCGCTTGCAGAATTCCAGACGCTGAACCCAATTTTCGACGGTTTTCAAGCATAAATCGGCCGATACTGCTGCAATTTCACGTTCGATATTCGTACGAAGTTCATCAATCGTCGCTGGCTTGTTGGCATAGACCATAGATTTGACGTAGCCCCACGCTCAATTGTTGATCTGCTAGGACGATTATGACGACCATAAATTGGACGTAGCGCTCTTAACGTTGAGGCCCCTGACTCCGAATTTCGGTAGTAAATTTTAATAATTTCGACTCGTTGTTGGCTCGTATATCTTTCCATCATGAAATGGCAAACCTTACTGAAGAGAAATGTCAAAAGAGCGGCAAGAAATATGGCGTCGTTTGCTGTCCCTGTCTTTCTACTTTTGTAGCGTCGCTGTTGAACAACCCTTTACAATCGGTTTAACGTAGATTTGCTTAAAAGTACACACAATGTGAAGTACACGAAAACGATTACATTGTGTGGACTTACACGTTTTTCTAAAGGGTGACGACATGGTATTCGCCTTGGAAATATGTCTGGAGAAAAACTATCCTCCAACGGTTCTCGGATTCTTTAATGAATTTAAAGCTACAATTTCAATCATAGATCTGCGGCTTGAGCAAATTTATAATAATGGCCTTATGTAGAGATGTAAAATGTCGATGCTTTTCTTTCCTTTATTTGTTAGAATGAAAAAAAAAAATATGAAAAAAATAGTTTCCTAGTACGCTTTAATATTCTGAAAAATCCTTCAGTAATGTTTTTAAAAAATTTAATCAGAGTAGGTTACATATAACTTTTAGGCCCAGTTTTTAGGATGTAGATTATCTTTAAACTTAGTTTATAACTGGAATACTGCTTCTAAAATATGATCTATTTTATTTTCTTTCAATGAAGACCGAAATTCTAAACGAGAAAAAGTTGTTCAGGCAAATTTTTGTTAATAAAATTGAAATGGCTGATATAATTCGTTTTCGGTTTAACTAAACCATGTTTAACAGACATCCCAAAAACTCGGCCTTAGTGTATTAATCTTAATTCAATATCGTATCTTTTTTGAATTTACAGACTGAAGTAAACATATTACAAACTTATTTAAAAAAAAGTACTGTTGAGCAAAAATTTATTTTTGTCTGATTTTAACTTAATCGAATAATAATAATAAATTGAAGCTTTTGTTACACAATAGGTTCAGAAATGGGCTCTGTAAAGGCTAAACATTAAAATTGCCTCTAAAATATGCTATTTCAGACATTATAAAAAGCAAATTTAAATCACTTAAAAATGTCTTATATTATATATTATAAAGAGTACTTCTAAATCACTCTAAAAATGCAAACAAAATGTACTCGTATTGATGTTTTGGAAATGTATACCTAAAAACCATACTTTATTAACATCATGTAATCACTTTTAAATTATTAACAAAATGCTTAAATTGAAATACTGACAACATGGGACATCACGTGTAAAATAAATCTGTATTAGAGCTTAATTGTAACTACTTCACAATCAGTTGATGCTATTCGGAGTGCTTTTAAAATAACTTTTTTGTATGACTTTTTTTGTTGGGTATATAATAAGTTTGTGCTGATGTTTGTGCCACCAAAAAATATTGGACCTTTTATTATAATATTACTCCAGGTAAACAAATTACGTTTAATTCAAATTAAGTAAAAACTTTAATCTAAAATTTTTGTTTTCAGATTAATGTATTTATACTGGCGGTAAAATTCCCCAAATCATATTATATAAACAATATTTGTTCTCAATATAAAATACTAGATGAAGCAAAATTATTATTCAAGGTGAGTGCATTTAAAAATATCAAAAATTTTCCTAACCCTATTGGCAGGCTCCATGTACTTCGCTAGCGTGCTTTTACTGGGTATGTTCGTTATAAGTAATTCGTTTGCAATGTTAACACATTTGAAATTTTTGTGAAATTTTGTTTTATAAAAATATTATTACTGTTGGTTTCGATATAAAAACGCAGCAAACATTGAATCAGTCACCATCCACAGCTCTCTTTTTACCAACTGAACTGGGATTTTTACGGTGGGTCTCAACTGTAGGTTTAACTTAACTAAAACAAAAGAAAATTTAAAAAAAATGTACACAAAACAACAACAAATTTTTGGGTTAACTATTAACTAAAGTTTAAACCTGCAGTATGAGACCCACCATTACGGAGGGTCTCATACTGTAGGTTTAACTTTAACTTAACTAAAAACAAAATAAAATGTCAAAAAAATGTACACAAAACAACAACAAATTTTTGGATTAACCCACCGTTAGAGTTTAATAATAAAATGTTAAAATTGTGTTAACAGTGGTACTTTTAATTAATTATTTAAAAATTTTTAAACGATTTTGATTAAATTTTACGTTGTCTTTGTGTTATCTATTATATTTTCTATATTCCGTATGTAAAATTAACACGAAATTTTAATTATTTATATTGAAAAATAAACGTTAAAAAATCACTAGTTTCAAAATCCCAGTAGGCTATTGCAATTTGGAGACCTTTTAAAAAGGGTTGAATTCCGTAAATCCTCTTTATTCTAACATTCGTTCCATGAATCATACCAAAAAATGTTACAATATAAACCACCATCACCAAAAGTATTACACCTGACCGCAAAAATTATTTTTTAAAGTAAATTCATACAGATAAACCCAAAGGTGCTGAAATTTGAAAACGGGATTCAGAATATGCCCAAAAAACCATAAAATTAGTTTGGAGTAGAAAACTTAAAGCAGAATGGGAAATTCATATTACCCGCCAAAGTACTCCGTATTTCATCTCCTTTTTGAGATGAAATACGCAGGAGATTACTGTTGACTGCATAATAGGGACTCCAAAATCGTATGGGGAAACAGGACCTAGTCAGATTTTTGTCCTTAATCACAATTTTAGGAATATCAAATAAAATCTATTAAATTGTTAACTATTTTCGAGGTATTCGCGTTTTAAGATTTCGAAAAAAAACAAAAAATATAATTTTTTGAGACAGTCTGAAGGAAAAAAAAATATTTTGATATATAAATTTAATTGTCTTTCTTAAAGCTACATTAAAAAAAGTCAGTAAAGTCAGTAAAAAATGTTGCTGTGTCAGCAAATTTTTAGTCAGGAGCGTGCTTGCAAAAAAGTTGGTAATTTCAGCAAAAGGTGTTTGCTGAAAATCAGCGAGCTGATTTTTACAAAAAAAAGTGATCTCAGCAAAAGTTTTGCTAACACTAAATCACTTAACTTTTTGCTGAATATTAGTAGACTAAAAAAAACTCAAAAAATTTGTAGAGAAATTTCACTTTAGTTAATTTATTTGCTGAAAATTTTAATATAGAAATTGTGTAGTTGTTTTTTTTTTTTATTGTCATTTCCGTTGTCTGTACTACATCCAGACAAGCTGCGGCACCTACGCTATAAATGCTGTTATCAGCACAATTTTTGTAGCAAAATAAATTAGTAAAACATTAGTTCAAAATCAGTTTAGTGCTAAAAAAATATAACTAAAACTTTAGCTGAAAACGGAATTTCAGCAAAAAATTGCTGAAAACTAGTACACTTGATATACAAGACAATTTTTTTCTACTAACTTATTTTTTTTAGTGTAACAAAAGCAATGAAACTTCCTAGCATGGCACCAGTAAGATTCCACCATTTTATTTAAACAAAATTATATACATACAGTGGTGGCCAATAATTTAAAACAATTCAAGTTTTTTCTAATTTTATTGTTGTTGCCTTTATTTTTAAAGATCAAAATAGTGGCTAAATTCGCCACGAAAGGCAAGGAGATGATTCAGAAAATTGTACAGAATTTTAACGTAATATTTGTTATTTCCTTTTGTCACTTGTTTTAAGTGGGCGTGGCCTTTATCGAAAAATTAGCGATATCAACCTTTTATCAAATTACATAGTAAAATTTAGGCAGTACTGATCGGTTCTGTACAAACTGTATATTTTTGGAAATCCTATAAAATTTCCTTAAGTCTTGCATTAGTTTTATCTTGGTCGATTGCAAATAAAAAAAAAAAATCCTTGATAAAATCACTAAACTTGCTGAATATTAGTAGACTGAAAAAAACTCAAAAAACTTGTAGCGAAATTACTTTAGTTAATTTATTTGCTGAAAATTTAAATACAAAAATTGTGTAGAGTTGTTTTTCTTTTTTTTTATCATTTCTGTTGTTTGTACTACATCCAGGCATATACATCTTGTCTATCTGGTTGTCGTCCACGCTATAAATGCGGTTATCCGCACAATTTTTGTAGCAGAATAAATTAGTAAAACATTAGTTTAAAATTAGTTTAGTGCAAAAAAATATAACTAAAACTTTTGCTGAAAACGGAATTTCAGCAAAAAAAAAAATGTTGAAACTAGTATACTTGATATACAAGACGTTTTACTAATTTTTCTACTAACTTATTTTTTTGAGTGTACAAAAAAATGGTCAAAACAACTAACATTAAATTACTTGTAAAATCAAATGCAAATGTACACTCAAAAAAATAAGTTAATAGAAGAATTTGTAAAATGGCTTGTGTATATCAAGTAACATAAAAGCCGTAGTTTATATAATTCTGTTATCTAGAATTGCCTACTAATGTGGAAGTCGGAACATTTTTATATTTTACGAAGTTTCCTAAATAATTTTCGAAAGAATCACAAAAACACAATTTTGAGACTTATATTTTCAGCAAACGAGTAAAAAAGTTAAAGTCGGGCATGCCGACTATATAATACCCTACACCAGTCTGGTTAAAAGCCGACTAATGTTTGGATCCGAAATTCGAATGGGTTAAAATGAACTTGTGTGAAAATTCGGAAATATTGCAAAATATGTACCGATCCTATTTTGAATCAATAGACTTTGTCCTTGGTACCATGTGAGTCAGCGAGCCAAATTTAATTGAAATATCTTTGTATTTGCGACCAGCAGCGTGTAAACAAGCCAATTTTGGGGGGACCTTTATATGGGCAGTAGGTCTTAACATGGACCGATTTTAACCAAAATCAATAGGCTTCATCCTCTCATCAAAATATCTTAATATTTGCGACATGTAGAGTGCGCACAAGAATGCATGGACAGACAGACGGACGGACATCGTTAAATCGAAACAAAAAGTGATTCTGAGTCGATCGGTATACTAAAAGGTGGTTCTAGGTCCAATATTTTTTGGTGTTACAAACATCAGCACAAACTTATACCCTGCCCACGTAGTGGTGTAGGGTATAATAAATTAACTAAAGTACAACTGGGAGGCAAGGGAAATTATTTTCAAATGCCAACTTCACCCACAGTCCACCTTGGACATGGTGTCCATGGTGTCGAATTTATCCGAGCAAGGATTGCCACTCCAGCTTTATTTGAGAATTATTAACTACAAATTCGCTTTTTAAAGACGTTACAACAACAATAAAAACTAAAGTACAAGTTCTCTGCAAATTTTTTGAGTTTTTAGCCGGGGTATTATTTTTTATTGATTTTTTGTTTTTTTTTTTTTGGTATGTACTGTGTTATTTTCAGTTAAAAGTAAGAATTTTTTTTAATTTTTTATTCTATAGATTTTTTTATGCGATTTTAGTTAAATTTTCTCACCTTATTTTAAAGTTATGCGGTTTTTGAAATATTAGGAACGCATCTCCCATATTTGTATGGAAGTAGAGTTCTTTTTTATGCGGTTTTTTTTCGAACGCATCTACCGCATAAAAAAAGACTTAAGTGAATATTAAAATTCACTGAACATAAATGTAGGAGAAATAAAGTTAGCTACCATTAGTTTTTTTTCAGGAAGTTATTGCGTCTGTTCTGAAAAGAAAATTCTGTTAAATACACATCATATAATTTATGAAATTATTACCCAGCAGATAAATACCTGACCAAGAGTCGTAGAAGCACCCATCACGAATGCGTTCAAATTGAGGTGAAAAACGTATTTTTTAACATTGGCTTGACATAGGAGAGAAAATGTTTATGCTATATGCTACTTTAATACCCTTATTCTAAACTTTATAACAATAACAAAATTGTGACAAAACTGAGGTGAATGGAATCTCTGTTCCATTCCAGATAGGAAATCAAAATTTACACTACTCACCGCTAGAGGGCGCTGTAACTTAGTATTACCTGAGCAACTATTTAGTATCAGCTGAGCCTATATTTAAAAACTCAAAAACTGCTGAAAACTGCTCAAAATAACGAAAAAACAAGCGCGGAATATATTCAAATAATAAAATTAGATATATCCGTTTGTTTTTTTTTTTTTTCTTTGTTGTTTGTTATTATTTAAATTTAAATAAAAAAAAACTGTAAATTTTTTGAACAAAGTGCCATCTAGTGATAACGATGATTTTATAACTTATTTTTTTGGTGATGCCATTCCCCTGGAATGGAAATTGTAATAATTTTGGTATTCTAAAAAAAATTTTCATATGGCATCACCAAAAAAATAAGTTATAAAAATATTGTCACTAGATGCACTTTGTTCAAAAAATTGACAATTTTCTTTTTTTATAAATAATAACAGTATAAATAATAACAAACAACAAAGCAAAAAAAACAAACGGATATATCAAATTTTATTATTTGAATAGTTTCCGCGCTTGTTTTTTCTTATTTTGAGCAGTTTTTGAGTTTTTAAATAAAGGCTCAGCTCAGGGGTATGGCATCACCAAAAACAAAAGTTATAACGACATCGTTATCACTAGATGGCACCAGAGACTATTAATTATAGAGATAGGAAAGCAAAACTTACACTACTCACCGATAGAGGGCACTGGAATTTAGTATTACCTGAGCAACTATTTAGAAACAGTTTAATATCAGCTGAGCCTATATTTTAAAACACAAAAACCGCTGAAAACTGCTCAAAATAAGGAAAAAACAAGCTCGGAATATATTCAAATAATAAAATTTAAGATATCCGTTTGTTTTTTTGCTTTGTTGTTTATTATTATTTAAATTTAAATAAAAAAAATAAAATTGTCAATTTTTTGAACAAAGTGCCGTCTAGTGATTACACTATTTTTATAACTTATTTTTTTGGTGATGCCATACCCCTGAGATGGCACTTTGTTCAAAAAATTGACAATTTTCTTTTTTTATTTAAATTAAAATAATAACAAACAAAAAAGCAAAACAAAAAAAAGGAATTCTCAAATTTAATTATTTGAACATATTTTGCGCTTGATTTTTTCTTATTTTGCGCAGTTTTTTTTAGCAATTTTTGAGTTTTTAAATATAGGCTCAGCTGATACTAAAGTGATACTTAACAGTTGCTCAGGTGATACTAAATATCAGCGCCCCCTACCGGTGAGTAGTGTAAGTTTTGATTTCCTAACTCTATAATTAATAGTCTCAGCACCATAGTATGGAAAAATTCAAAAAAACTTTTTCTTGTCATAAAAAAAATAGAATACGATAACAAATTTTGAAAAAACTCCTATAACAAGAAACATTACAAATTTGATAACACAAATTGTCGCACTTTCCTAGAATAGGGGTATAAGTCTGCTTTGCACTTCATAAAAATGAGTGCTTGGATGTTCTCTTTTATGTGGCAAACCAATTCATGTTTTTACTGTTTAAGGAGAGATGAAAAGTAACTTCTTGTGAATGCATTAAAATATATACAGCTATGGACATATAAATGGCACATTTTACCACGAATTATTTCTTATGCTACTATATTGCAAATACTATTAACAACCAACAAGTTTTGTTTCACATTTAATATTGCTATAAACTTTAATTGAAATTCATTAATGTAAATAAAAATTTGTCATTATGAAAAAAAAAACCCATTGACATGCGCTGGACACATAAATGGCACAATCTTAAAAAAAAAGAGAAGAAATGGTTTTAATATTGAATTAGTTAAATTTTTTGGTATGTACAAATATTTTACCGTTAATATTTAGTGCTGTGGCCTTTGTTTCTGATGACAGCTTCGCACCTGCGACCCATACTTTCCACTAGTTTTTGGCATTTTGTTTTGGGGATGGCGTACCAAGCTTCCTGTACGGCCGACCACAGTTCGTCCATATTTTTGTAATTTTTCTTGGCGATTTCAACCTTGACTTCATTCTACAGGTCCTCTATTGGATTTAAATCACAGCTCTGGGTTCCCTGAGTGTACGAAAAATATTTATTGCTTTGAATTAAATCTACACGACTACTGCCTATTTTAAGTAAATTGTGCCATTTATATGTCCACTTTAAATCAGCATTGTTAACATAAAAATGATAACGGTAAATAATAACACTGTGACACAAATGGTAGGGGTCAGTGATCGGGAAGGGTTCAAACTACCCGGGAAAGTTATATCGGTAAAAAAGAAGTTATACGTGTCCCGGCGTTTCGCTGGGTCACCCCTAGGAATCGAGATATATCGATTTGACATTTGGTGGTCTTTTTTTTGACATAACTCGAGAACCACTAGTCCGATTTTGCTCAAACAATTTAAAAAAAATTAAAAATTACAATTCCTTTAATCTGTTCATATAACGTTTTTCTATATACTCAACAGTTTTGCCGGTAAAAATAAATGTATGAAGAAAAAAATATTTTTTGCCTAAAATATTAAAAAAAAGTAATAAACAAAAGGTTATTGATTTTTATGGTAGCGGTAACAAACATTTATTTTTACCGGCAAAACTGTTGAGTATATAGGAAAACGTTATATGAACAGATTAAAGGAATTGTAATTTTTAATTTTTCTAAAATTGTTTGAGCAAAATCGGACTAGTGGTTCTCGAGTTATGTCAAAAAAAAGATATATCTCGATTCCTAGGGGTGACCCAGCGAAACGCCGGGACACGTATAACTTGTTTTTGACCGATATAACATTTCCCGTTGGTTTCATCCCATCCCGATTTTGACTGTCGCATAGTGTAAGCAAAACATAATGGAACATTTGAGCACTATTAAGACAAACATTTTTTTCAACAATAATCAGAAGAGATAAAACTTGCATTTTAAAATATATTTAGTTTGAAAATACTTAAATTTATGCGCAATTTAAATTTGTGCCAATTATATGTCCAAAGCTGTATTTTGGAATTGATATTTATGACATACTTTAAAACCGATTAAAAAATAATTTTTTATACAGAAAATAAATTAATTTTTCCTGTATTTTAGGAGAGAGGAAAAGTAACTTATAGTGAATACATTCAAATATATATTTAAGAAGTGATGTTTATGACATGCTTTAAAACCAATTAAAAATTCTAAAAAAAATAAAATTAATTTCATTCCGCACAACTAAATTGAAAGAAAGCTAAAGTATAGTCCGATTCTAATTATAATTTTAAATCAGTCCAGAAAAAGGTTTCGTTCGTTTTTGTTGCGAAGGATTTTGGTTAGTCATTTTATTACCTTTTATTTAAAATAACCCAGTCAGAAAAATACAAACGGGAAAGCGGTGGCAAAGCACTTTAACAGGTGGTACAAGTACTGGCAAAAATTACTTTCCCATTCCCAAAATAATAACATCATTAGACAAAAGGACCGGCTGTTCAAAAAGCGCCGGAAAAGCACTGGAGAAACAAAATTTTTTAACGTTGGCAAAACGCTGGCAAAACCATAAAATAGGTGGTCTGGAAATATATTTTCCAAAATAAAATTTAAAAAAAGTTCATATGTATTAAATGAGTGATAATAGCTGGACAACTACTGGCTGTGCTAAAATGCTAGCACTGGCAAACAGTTTTTTGGAACTAATATGCCAGCGTTGGGAGAGCAAAAAAAAGTTGGTCTTAAAGGAGCTTTTCCACAAACAAAAAAATTGATTTTATAGAACAAAAAAATTTTTAAATTAAAAAAAATTTTGCTTACAACCGGATTTGAACTCGGAGCTTTAAACCTTTTTTAACGAAGCGTCAGCATTTTTTTTAAATCATTGCTCTACTAGTGAATTGGTTATTTTACCACTAGTAGCATTGGCTAGGTAGCACTGGATAACCACTGGTTGCAAACCTTGGCACATCACTCTCAGACCATTCTTTGCCAGTGGTTTTTTTTTATAAACCACCGACATTTTTGTAAAACAAATACTGGAAAAACGCTTTTTGCAAACGCTGGCAAAGCGTCCCAAATGAGTGTTCTCCCAGTCATTTATTTTCAACACCGTGGTATGCCAGTGCTTCGTTTCAGTCCAATTACTTTGTCGGGATACACGACCTGCCTTTTTAAAAGAAATATTTTCTTTACTAAATAATAATAAAAAGTAATAACTAGATTTAAACTTTTCTAAAATAAATTTTAGCAAACAAGTAATACAAAAAAAGTATGTTTAATTTTATAAAATTAAATATTTTTAATCGTATGAAAATATCGAATCCATTTTAAAGCTGTAAACTTTTTAATTAATGGCATTTGAGAAGTCATTTAAAATAGGTTTATTGGAAGTATATATAGCTACTTTATATGAAGTGAAAAAGCCATTCTTGTAGAATGCATTCACTTTTTTTTTGCTGGATATTTACCATTTTCGATTTTGGTTCCACAATCCTAGAAAGGCAGAAGACGACACCAAAAATGTTAGTTCCTAGTAAAAGACAACAATCTTTTTAAATTTTCATTTAATATTTATTTTTATTGGGTTTTTTTATTTCACTTTTACAATTTTTTTGTTGTTTTTAATTTAAAGCAAATATATTTTTCTCACTTCTTTTTAAAACTATATACATTTTAAAAGTTAGTTATTCTTTTATTTGTAATTTTAATTAAAAATACTTCCTTGCAATCGACAAAAAATAAAATTATTTACAAAGTTTTACATTAATTCTAATCAATTTTTATTTTGAAAAAATATATACTATATTTCAAATAACCCTAACGCAATTAATTAAAAAACATAATTTTTCAAATTTTTATTCTGAAACTCATTAACACAATATCCTGTAAACTATATAACTAGGAATTTTACTAACACATTGTTCTTGCTTCCATATACATATAAACAGAGTGTTCGTTTACTCGAAATTCTTACTACTTTTACTACAATTGGAAAGTTTTTTTACTTTTTGTATTGAATTTTTCCAGCTGTAGTAAAAGTAGTAACTTGTAGTAAGTAAACGAACACGCCTAAAATGTAACTGTTGGGGACATTGTGTTATCGAGCCTAATCTGTTAAATTTAGTTAAAAATATTTTGAAAATGTTTTTTTTGCTGTTTGTGGGGGTCCAGTTACTTTAAAATTATTTTTGTATATGTATTTTCATTTAATATTTTATTTTAAGCAAATATATAATTTTTTATGGTTTACTAAATTTTTAAATATTTGTTAATAAGACTAAATTTAAAGTAGAAAAAACTTTATAATTTTAATTTTTATAAACTAAATTGTATTCATATTTGATGGGTAGTGTTAGTTTTGTTTGTTTTGATATCAATATAGTAGGTGTATTCTGTAAAATTTGAAAAATTCTCTTTTATAAAGAGAACTGTGTTATTATATGAGCTAAAATGTGTGTTTGATTGGTGTCAAAGTGTATTTAGTTTTTTTTAGAGAGAGATTTCAAAAAGGATATCCCCATTTTATTTTATGTTGTTTTTTGTTTTATGTTGTTTTTAAGGATTATTTTAAATTGGACAAGAATTTTTCAATATTGTATTTTTTTTTTATTTAACAACTATTTTAGTTTTTATGTTATGTTTGCACGATTAGACAAAATTGATTTTTCTTGAAAAAAATATTCTTCGATATTTTTATAAACATCACAATGATTTGAAGCCTGGATAACAAGAAACTGTACAATTGTTTTTTTTAAGGAAATAAATTTGAAAAATAATTATCTTTAGCTATATTTTTGACCATGCCTAACAACGTTAAGTATTTAAAGCAAATCTACGTTAAACCGTTTTTACTATAAAAAAATTTTTGAACAGATAGTGTTTATGTTAGTTGTGGTCTAACGTACGTCAGCAAAACTTTTTATTTTACAAGTAATTTTTTATTGAATTTGAAGACACTAGGTTAAGCGAAACATCAAATAAACGCTACAGTGGGGTAGTAAACAGGGCGGTAGTTTACTACCCCAGTATATAATTTTTTATGAGAAATGTATACAATACCGGGCGATTTAATTTCTTTGAATTAAATACTTAAAGGTGACATTACTAACATCGATTTTGACAAATAAATTCTACTAAAGTGTGCGCCATTAAACAATGTAAAACAGAGAAATTTTGCTCGTTTTTTAGCATCAACATTCTTCTTAGCATTTCTGTCCGAAACTTTCTCGACTTTAAATGTTTAAGCCCAACGTTAGAAAAGTTTACGAATATTGTTTGGAATCACTCTCAATATCTTCTACAATTTTTTTGGCTTTGGTTTCGTTCTTGGGTCCTTTTGCTTTACCGACTTTCTTTCAATTATAAGGTCCTTGTTTAACATTTTGAACATTCTGGCAATATACTTAACGTTGATAGGCATGAGCGAAAATACAGCTATTGTCAATATGCATTATGTGTTGGCACACTCAAAAAATATTGTCAGTAGAATCTACTAAAAATACCAGATATGTATATGCAGTTATCAAGGTGATAAGGATATTTTACCTTTAAAATAACTTAAACTTTTGATATTTTTCAACAGTTAAGGAGAACTACATACTGTTAAAAACATGACTAAAATGTGCATTAAATTTTTATTACAAAAGCTTGGAAAATTTTTGCAAAATTGGTAAAAACTACTGTTTTTACAGATAACGGTGGGTCTCATACTGTAGGTTTAACTTTAACTTAACTAAAAACAAAAGAAAATGTCAAAAAAATGTACACAAAAATGTACACAAAACAACAACAAATTTTTGGGTTAACTATTAACCTAAGTTTAAACCTGCAGTATGAGAGCCACCGTAATTTGTTATGTTGTTTATTATAAAAATATATTCTAAAAAAAAAAAAAATTGTTTTGTTACGATTACAAAAAAATGTTTAATTATTAATCAAACAATGATTTATCAGAACTTTGATTAATCAGTTAATTGATTAATTGAAAATGTGATTAATCAGAATTATGTTTAATAGATTAATTTGAATTCTTATTAATCAAAACTTGAATAATTTAATTAATAAAAAATAAAAATGTATAAATATAAAAAAATTACGGCAATTTTATCTTTGTTTTTTGGCGATGCTTTATATAGCTCCAAACAAAGAAAATCAGATAGATTGTTTGCTCACTGGTCAGACTTGACCAATGTCCATTCTTAAGTTTCATGTTTCTATATTAAACTGGCGTTAAAAGGTATCTTCAATGAAGAACAACAAGATATTATTCAATTATTTATAAATTATATTCAATTATTATAATCGATTAATCGCACATCAATAGTAATTACTTCATCCCACTTTAAATTTAAAGTCGAAATTTCAAACGGTTCTCCAGTTATTACGTTTTTATACATTGAAGATACAATACAATTGATTTCACTGGTCAACAAAATTTTGTAACAAAAAAGGTGCTTACTAATTTTGAATTACCTACCTTCCCTCATTCTAACACCATATTTATATCGATTTGATCAGGTCTCGTTTTTGTGTTATAGCTACTATCCACAAAATTGTAGATTGACCGTTTTTAATTTTCACTTTCACATTCAGAGTATTTATTATTTGAAGAGCAATTTCTTAAATTTGGACGGAACCAACGAACCACTCATCTGATTCTTATTTTTGTCCTACTCATACAAAAGGTATTACAATTAAAACAAAAAGTAAAATTAAGTATCCTGACCTGCCATCTGCCAAAAGACCGATCCCTCATAGGGGAGAACTCTACCTGTACCAGAACCACCTCAAAGTTCCGATCTGTCCGCTACGCCAGAAGCAATCGAAAACGAAACATTAGATCTTGACATTTAAAAAGCATTCTCATCTAATGAACTACATCTACTATCTCAATGATTTAGTACGTGACTTAAATTTGTCCAAACAAAAGGCAGAACTTTTACTCTGAGAAAAGCTTAGTGATTTGGAAAAATCAGCTGGGGAATCTTTCATGAAAATGACATTCAGTGTATAAATACAAGCCATATTTTTTATGTATGGAGTTTGACATTAAACTCATAAACATGCCAGGTTTACACCGTTTACGGGTAGAATACGAGTTTCTATGAAAACCTCTAATGAAATCAATATACACAAAAACTATTCGTATTTGGAACATTCTAATTTCTTTTATCCGTATCCTTGTTTCAAACATAGCTAGACAAAAGTTTTTATGTTACATACAAATTGTTTTTTTTTTTTTTTTGTTGACCAGTGTTTTTATTTGCAAACTTACCACAGAAAGAATTTACAAAATTCTAATTAAATTTTTAAACACCTTTATCATACCAAATTTGTAAATACAAAAAATAAACTTTTTAAAAAGGCACCAACAAAGAAATTTGTAAATTTTTGTAACTTCGAATTTTTATTTTTAAACAATTTTTATATGAAAGATAACAATTTTCAAACGAGTTATAAATATTTCAAACAAAAAAATTGTTGGTGCCTACTGTTTTTTCTGTGTAGGGTCATATGCATATTCACTTTTAAAATTTATAAGTGACTTATAAAACAAATTTTTCATACAAAATTAATTTTATAAATGTGTTATAAGGTTTTCAAATTATTATGCATAGGCACTTTAGAATATATTATTGTAATAACAAAAAAATTTAAACTAAACAAAAATTAAAAAAAATCAAAGGAATTTTTTATTTTTTAATTAACTAAGCCCTGTTAACTTATCTCAAAATAAACTGAGTTTAGTGCTTAACCATAGTTATGAATGTCAAATTTTTATGGAAATATCTCTGGTTATTTAACCATGGTTATGTTGGAAATAAGTTACTCGTCCTAACAAAAATAACTGTTTACTGTTGTTCTGTATTTTTCCATAGAAAAATAACTGTAATTACAGTTAAAAAAAGCAACTACTGATCACTAAAGAAAAGACTGTCATGTAGTAGTTACTGTGGGAACTTTTTTGAGTGTATGACATCTTGATTCATAATACATATGATTTTTGTTTTAAAAGATTTTTTCATTTTAAAAAAATGAGAACATATGAAAAAACGTCGTGTAAATAAGTGTCTGCCCGAAATAACGGCAACGGCTATTTATCATGGAGCATATATAACAAAGAGACTTTAAACCTCTCATATGCATCTGCAAACTAAAAACATACTGAAAACTTAAATGCATTATTAAACCACGAAATAACGGGTTATAAAATACTTTCAATATCTAATCCAACCCTCTAACGGTCTTACGCTGTTTTGCAATGAAATTTATACCATGTTTTCGGCACAAAAAATTAACTAAGTTCTTCCACAAAATTTTGTTTCGTTGCCTACTTTAGGCGAAATGGCCATAAAAACGTTAGAATGAATCTGGAAAACTAAAGCATAAATATTTATAGGTTAAAGGTTAAATTATTCCTTTTACCAAGATATAACTGCAATCCAAAAATTAAATTTTTCGTGCTGCTACTTAAGATTTAGCGATTTCCGTTTTGAGGAAAATGCGAAATTGATCGAAATAAGGTACGTTTTTGTTCAATCTTTAATGTTCAAATTAAAACTCTTTGCTGTAAATGCTAAGTATATTTCTGCCAAATTTCATAAATATACATCCACTGGTTTTCAAGTTACTTGTAAGACGAGTTCTATCAGAATACCCTCAAGGTATTCTGATAGAACCCTGTGTGTCCATGGGCCAAAGTAACGACTAATTAGAAAAGTTAAAGTTTCAATCTTGCTTTGAGTTCATTATCAAGAGCTTTTAGTGAACTTAAATATCGTCGGCTTGCCTGCAAGTAGTGCTATGTGTTTTTTAACAAGTTTTGAGGACAGTGAAAAAACTGTTAAAAAATAGCCTTTTAATATATTTTATTGACATCTTGTGCCTTAATTATTCACGACCTCATTCACTAAAATCATCATTAAGGCATATGATCTCAATGATCTCAATAAAATATCTGAAAATAACCTTTTTTAACAGTTTTTTCGCTTGCAGGCAAGCCGACGATATGCTTTTAGATTTTTGAAAATTGCGTTCGTTCTAAAATAATTATTTTTCGAAACTCTACGAAATTTTAGTTTAGACACTTTCTCGCTTCCAAACGGTACACTCCATACGAAAAATTTCTTCTCAAGAGATTTAGAGAATTGTTTTCTACCGGAATTGCTTCAGTTATGATTATAAAATATACATTTAAATCATTTGATAGCTGCCCTGAGACATCCTTAACCGTTAGAGGGTTGAATAAAAATATTAAAAATTGTAATATTTTTAAAAATTTTTTGCATTAAAATAAAGTCGCTGAAAACCACCAAAAATAGCAAAAAGGTTGACAAAATTGGTTAGAGATTGAGAAACAAAAAATTAGAGAATAAGAAAAACAGCCATTAAAATAAAATATCTCATGACCTCACAGGTCGGCGATTTTTAAATGTCAAATTGTATGAAAAAAACCTCTCCACTCTTATTTTGGGCCTACACTGAAATACAGTGTACAAAGAAAAAAGTTGGACACTTTGAATTTTCAAAGTGTAATTCAAATAACAATGTTATTTAAATTTCTTTTTAAAACAACATAAGCACATTGTACGTAAAATCAGAGACTATTAATTATAGAGATAGAAAATCAAAACTTACACTACTCACCGGTAGAGGGCGCTAAAATTAGTATCAGTTGAGCCTATATTTAAAATCTCAAAAACTGCTGAAAACTGTTCAAGATAAGGAAAAAACAACGCGGAATACATTCAAATAATAAAATTTGAGATATCCGTTAGTTTCTTTGCTTTGTTGTTTGTTTTTATTTAAATTTAGGGCGTCCAAAAGAGCCCCCTGTGCACTCAGAAATGACTCCGAAAAAACAACGTATAAAATCGAAATTTTCTTCATAAATTTAAATAATTTTGGAATCTTCTTTGAGTCCGAAAAATGAACCCTTGTTTTGAGACAGCTTTTTAGATTGTAGAGACAACTTTTAGGATTGTTTTCTGAGGGTTCATATTTTATACCAAAAAAAAAACAGTGTTTTCAAAAAAACAATAATCATTTCTATGAGCCAATTAAAAATCTTATTTATGAGCGCTCCGGAATTGCTGGCTGGGAAGATTTTTTTTTTAATTTCAACAAAGAATATTTAAGAATCAAATTTGTTAAACTAGTTTTATTTTTTTACAAAATTATTTAGTTAATTAATTTTTAAGGCTATTGGGACCTTCCCCAGACCTGGTTCATTACTAATTAGGGCATTATTGATACTAGGTAGCCTTATTAAGAGCCTTCAAGAAATTAAAAATAGTTTTTTCTGGGAGATAATTGTATGGAGAATAGCATAGCTTTTTAAATTTGGATTAAAATTGCGTTCTCTATCGTGTACGCGATGGAGCAGCTTTTGAGAAAAATGCTATTGAAATTTAAAAGATAACAATCTGACTGAAATATTTGACTTCAAATGGCTGTAACTTTGGGAACATAGTGCTCCCCAAAAATATCCCGCAATTTAAGTGTGATGTTTTTGGGGAGTAGTACTATCGATTTATGTAAAATAAAATATGGATTATTTTAAGGCCCTAATTATATTTCACTGACCTATTAATAGATGAAATGTGAAACTCACAATTTTTTTTTTTAGAAAATACCATCATTCAAATATTATAAAATTACTTTTTTATTCTTTTCTTTCCGAAAATAACAAACAGAAGTTAATTATTATTAAGAATAAATTTAGTTTCGTTCTTTGTTGTTTTTTCATTTAAACTTTAAGGGTCATATGCATAATCAATTTTTAAATTTATAAATGGCTTATAAAACAAATTTTCTATACAAAATCCATTTTATAAACATGTTATAAGGTTTTCAAATTATTATTCATAAGAACTTGAAACTTTTATTAAAAATTTAAGTGACCTATTAATAGATGAAATGTCAGCTTCATAATTTTAATGCTATTAAATTACTCTTTATAATTTTCTTTCGAAAAATACAAACACAAGTTTTATTAATCTAACTCACGTTGTGCGCCATTATTTTAAAATAACATATTCATTAAAGAATAAAAAAAAATTAAATAGCTCTTTTTCATTTAGAATTTGTATGCTTCAGAATCATAATTAAATGTTGCTATTTTTAGTAACCACAAAAAGGCTGGATTTGAACAACATAAAATTACCAATACAATTTTGAAATCCTGGTTAATTAAAAAATAACTATTTTTACATATTTCGTTAGATGTCAATTGCTGTTATTTGGCCTCCGGTTTGTTTTTGTAAAATTTCCGAAATTTCAGTTAGATTCACATAGAATATCTTTTCCAAAAAAATAACAATAGTTCTGTACTGTAAAGGAGATAATTTGAAAATTATTGAGTTATTTTTTAATATTTCTTTTAATTTATCTTTCCTATATTTTTTGTTTTCTTTAGAATACCTAAATTATTTTGTGTTGTGAGTTTTTATTTGCATTTTATTGTTTTATATAAAATATTGAGTGGTAGCAGCACAACAATTAAAATGTTTAGTTTGTTTATAGATTCTAGAAGACAAAATATATTTTCTTTTATATCTTATTCTTCTGTTATTGGTCAAGCATAGTCGTAGTAGTTCTAGTACTTGCTTTTGTAGTAGTGATAAAATCAAAAAAATCTGTAATTATAGTAAACTAAGAAATTTCAACACTATTCGGATATAGGAAAATCTGTATCATCTTTGGGTTCCAAAGATCTATATTCATCTGAATCTTCACTGGCTGTACCAATTGATGTTGGTATGGAGGGTAAACTCCTATCGTTTAACATTTCTGGAGAGGACGAGGGAATAAATATAGCTGCTGCTTGAGAAATATTTGTAGTAGTAGATTGTGATAGCAGGGTAGGGGCTGTTAACATTGTAGAACTACCTACTACAAATTGTGGTGTTATACTATCATAACCTACCGCAGAAGAAAAATCAGAGGATGAAAAATGAGTGGCGGTTATTAAAGTTTCATTATCTTCTACCTCTTCCTCCTCTTGTGTTACAGTAGTTGTAGTTTGTTGTTGAGTTGTTGTATTCATTTCAGCTGAGGCCAACATTAAGTCTAATTCTAATTTGCTGGCTGTAGCTGTTGGCTGCTCGGTTATCACAGTCGTTTGTTGTTGTAAATTTGTAGTGGTTGTTGATGTAGTTGTAGTAGCCGTCATTTCATCAACACTTGCTAAATTTTCATCTTCTTCGCTGACACTAATATAGTGACAACGTTCACTTAATAGCGACACTGGTTCTTCATCTTCTTCAGTAACGCTGGTTATGCTCATTGTACGTTCTTTAAATAAAAGCATTGATGGAGTGCTGTTTGCAGCTGTCAACTGATATTGCTGCCGTTGATTAGAAGGTGTTGTTATAACAGTAATAGGTGATGTTGCCATGAGTATATTTGCGCCTGCAGCATCCACAACATCTTTGGCTAAACTACCTATACCGGATGATGTACTAATAGTGGCACTAAGGGATGGTAAAGTGCCTGAAACAGTACTAGTTGCTGCGGTGACTGAGAAAGCTTGTGATGCTTCACATTCAGCCTCACATCGTGATATAAAACGGTTTAAAGAAGTCGAAATAGCTAAAAAAAAAAATTTAACAAAAAGAAATTAAATTATTGTTACAATTTGCAAAAAGATCTGAAAAATTAAGACCGAATAATAAATTAAAATTAGTAACAAATTTACAGAAAGTGTAAATATCCCAAAAAGTACGCAAAAATGTTTAAAAAAGCACGCAAATGTAAAAAAAATTGCAACTGGTCAATAAGGAAAATTTAAAATTGATGGAAGATGTGGACCAGTAACATTTAATGTTTTTTAATATCTTTCGTGTCTTTCGTATGTGCTAATTCATAAAAAAATTAGTTGGACTTTAAAGCTTGCTATAGATATATTACACATTTCTCTTAACAAAGAGTTATTATAATTCTTAATCGTACTTTAACTATAAAATTTTTTTGGTGTTAATGCTGTCAACACTATTGATTATTTTATATCTTCTCTCAAATAAGTTACATAGTGATGCACAAATTCAGCAACAGATTGACTCGGTAATCGAAAGTGAATATTTACTTTTTTTTTTTAATTAGAGAATTAACAAGGGGTTGTGATAAATTAAAAAGCGATTAAAAACATTTCGTGTTATTTCTAAAGGAAATAAATAGAAATGTGTATGAAAACGCTATTTTTTTAAAACATATTATTCGAAGCATACGAAATGTATTCCAATAACGAATAATGATGTGATCGTATGTACATCACTATTTTGCTGTATTTGATTTTTACATCTTTTTGGAAAAGTTTCCTAAAAACGTCGTTAGCTATGCAGTTATAAAGTTTGGAGTGAAGAAGTTACCATTTAGTTGATAATTATTACATTTTCAGGCATTAAATGATCTACTAAAGCCATCCTTTCCCAACGATGTGTGGATTCCAACAACCTATATCCATTAACATTATGAGGAAAAATTGGCTCCGTTGAACCCCTCCTTACCCCTCATTTCGCTTGCCAAAAATATTTGCCATTTGATGACCCTGCCGATGCGATTTTTATTATTTTATTTTCGTGATCCGTGTTTTTACCCCCCCCCCCTCAAATGAAGAATTCTAGTTAACCAATTTCGACGGCTCGCAAGGGGAAAGCGGGACCAGGTAGGGATTTACCGCCTACTACACTTTCGCTGCCTCAACCCTCCTCTACAAATCACCTTCGGACATATTTACCTTATCTTTTGTCTGAGCAATTATAAGTGCGAAAAACCCTTTGAAAATCATACTTGCCTGTGGTTGTCAAAGGGTTAAACTGAAAAAGCTACAAGTTTAGTGGATGTAAATTGTTGGAATACACACATCCTTGGTAATGGATGGCTTCAATAAATCATTAAATGCCTGAAAATGTAATAATTATCAACTAAATGGTGACTTCCTCACTCCAAACTTTATAAAAGGTTTTAAGTTGTTGAGGTCCAACTATAAAGTTTTATTTTTTTCGTTATTAAGCAAATTGGCAACAACTGTATTCATAGTTTTTGCCAAATTAGCTTCAAAACCTACAATAGGAACGTTGTAAAAATTTATGAATTACCTATGCATAATAGTTTGAAAACCACCTTATAATACGTTTATAAAATTAATTTTGTATGAAAAATTTGTTTTATAAAACATTTATAAATTTATAAAGTGATTATGCATATGGCCCTATATGTTCACACAATTCTTACTACAGCATTTAATTTATTAAATTAATTGAGAGCTTTCCGAATGAAATTGGGAGAATTTCAAATGAAATTAAGATTTTCATACAATATTGAGAAAATTTCAAAAGAAATTAAGATTTTCGAATTGAGGAAATTTTAAATGAAATTTGGATATTCAATTTCAAATATAAAAAATTCTATAAGAAATTCAGATCTTTCATTTTAAGTTAAAAAAAATTCCAAATTAAACTGATATTTTTCATTTAAGATTAAGAAAATTTTATTTTAATTTGAGAAAATTTCAATTAAAAGCAGAGTTTTTTATATGAACTTGCGACAAATACAAATGAATTGCCGTTTTTCATTCCAAATAAAAAAAAACTTTCATATAAAAATGTGTTCTTTTTAAATTATGAAAATACTATTTAAAATTGAGATTTTCAATTGAAATTAAGAAAATTATCATCGAAATTGAGAAAACTGCAAATGAAATTCGTATTATACGGGTATTTATTTCACTCAAGGGTGAAAGTGAAAATTTCATAAATATTTTTTCTCCATTTGGAGTCATTTAAAATTTAAGTGAATTACGATTGTACGATTGGTCATTTTATGAAAAAAGTTGAAATCGAGTCAAATAAAATTTTAGAACACAGTGTAATAATGACTTAATTCACTGCGATTTGAAATCAGTTCGGAATGCAGACCATAGCCGATACTTATACCCTACACCAAATACGTAGACTGGACAGGGTATAGTATGGGATGATGCTTGTAACACAAAAAAATAATGGAACCAGACCCACCGTTTTGTATACCGATCGACTCAGAATCATTTTTGGTTTCGATTTAGCGATGTCCGTCTGTCACCCGTCCGTATGTCTGTCTGTCCATGTATTGTACGCACGCTATAGCCTACTGATTTTGGTTGAATGTCGCAAATAAGAAGATATTTTAATGAAGTACAATGATTGACATCGGCTCATGGACAGGACCTGTCAATTTTATTTATAATCGGTCCATGTTTAGACCCAGTCCCCCTTATTATATAAGGTGTAGGCGTAGACGAACACGTTTTTAGGCGTTTTGACAGTAAAATCGTTATGACGACTATTTTTGCACTGTTTAAGGGTTAAGTCAGGCTTATATTTTGTTAAAATTTTATTAGCATCGCCAAGAAAAGTTTAGTTTTTGTCAATTTTAATAAAATCGATTTGTATGAAGGAGTTTTTGCTAAATACGCCAATGTCTTACATAATCAGGGGGATTATAATGAAATTTGTTACGCTGACACACATGTGCCGAAGGACAAGAATATACTTTTCATAATTTAATTTGAAAAAACTTTTTATAATTTAATTTTTGCAATTTTATTTGAAATTTTTCGAATTTTAAATGACAGTAGCGTCTTCAAATTACAAGACGTTCGAATTTTCTAGCTCCTCAAGGCTACCTTTTTGAAGATTATGCTATAAAAAAAGTTAAAAAAGTTTTCATCTTAAGATCCCTAAATGGCAATAAAGTTGCGACTATACATAGGTGAACAAAAATGTAAAATTTTTAAATATAAAAAAATCAAATTTAATAACATAGAACGCGATACATCAAATCTATTAAATATTTTGGCGATAATTAGGAATATGAAGTCTAAATTTCAAATAGAGGAACGTTTTTTGAGATATCGCTGATTAAATATTTTCAAGTGGAAATATTTTTTTTTCCAAAATATTTCTCAATTTAGCTTCCAGTATCATGGAACTATTTCACTGGGAAAATGTTATTCTGTCGAAAACAGTTATTTATATGAACTTTTTTTTAATTTATATGTAAATCTCCATACAAAAGGTTAAAAAACCAGCGATTTTTAGGGACCTCTAAACGTGATCCAATTTCTCTCAAATGTGGTACAGATGTTGCCGTAGTCTATTCACCGTAGTCTATCCGGCCTTGAGGAGCAAAAATTGGACTAATTTCCCCATACGATATTGAAGGCCCTAACGAAGTCTTAATTTTAATTGGATTTTTACTAATTTAAAAGGGAAAATCCCCATTTAAATTATTCCTAATTTAAAAGGGAAAATCCCAAGTTCAATTGGATTTAGAATTTTCTCAATGATAAATAAAAAATCTAAATTCTATTTGGAGTTTTTCTGAATTTTAAATGGAAAATAACAATTCCATTTGGATTTTTCTTTCCCCCATTACTGAATATTTGTACAAAGAAAAATCTTCCAGTAAAAACATGCGAAACAGTGGCCCAATATTCGCAACATCTCTAATAATGATTAGACTCTAAAACATATTTCTTATAGAAAACAGTGAAGCTTCAAACATATTAATTTTACAAACTTACACTCTGAACGTTCACGTCTTGATAACTGTCTATAAACCAATGGTGACAATTTGATGCGATAGAATTTAGAGCCTCTATTAACACGGTAACGATTTTCATCCTAAAAAGAAAAGAAAAAAAATAATAATAAATAATTTACCATAATTTAAAAAACTTTATCATTCGCTCAAAATACACCCGCACACACACAAACACCAACCTTTCTAGCTTGACAATATTCTTTATCCA
The DNA here is from genome assembly GCA_949987735.1 of Leucophora obtusa. Classification (NCBI taxonomy): domain Eukaryota; kingdom Metazoa; phylum Arthropoda; class Insecta; order Diptera; family Anthomyiidae; genus Leucophora; species Leucophora obtusa. Next base: position 353,073,767 of record OX465295.1, read on the forward strand.
CCACACGACCAATAGCATAATAAGGCATTGGAATGGAAGGTTCTTCACCGAGTTGGGGCAAACGTAAATTCATAGCAGCTAAACTATCACCATGGACAAAATATAAATTCGGCGAATCTTGAACAACCATGAATTGACCATGACGCAGGCTCCAGACTACAAAGACCAAATCGCCTTTGCTGCATGACTCTAACACAATAAACTTGTGACTAGAGCCACTGGATTTAGAGCGTGTCAAGGGAGATTGTTCATAAGTTGGGCTATGGAATAAAAAGCAATAATTAAAAAGACATTTTGTGATAAAAGTCGAGGTTTTGATAAACCTTACCCTTTAATGGCCGCAAAAGAAGTCTCCATTTCCAAACGTCTAGATTTTTCTTGATTTAGTTCCTCTTCCAAACGACACTTATCTCTATTCAAGTAATCAATTTTCTCTTTAAGCCAACTATTGCCCTCTTCATTGGTGAGTGCATCCAGGCGCGTTTTCAACTGATAATTCTCCTTGGTTAACATGAGATCCTTTTCACGCAATTGTTCCAATTGTCGTTCTTTTTCTTCTAGCATTTCCTTAAGAATACTGACATTAGCCATCACAGATTCTGAGTTCAAGGGGAATATTTTCGATTGCCATATGGAACGTTCCGTTTCTATGGCGGCCGTTACGGCCTTTTCCTTTTCGGCTTCTAAATCGCTACGTAACTGTTCCAATATATTTTCATGCACATGCTTTTCAATAAGATTATCGTTAAGGGCCATTGGTGTTTCCAAACTTAGATCCGACGGAGAACGTTCCATAGAAGTCATTAATTTAAAACGTTGCCTAAGCGATTCTATTTCTGTCTTATGTTCGTGCATAAGTTTTTCACGAGCATCTACAACCGCCTGTTCCTTTTCAAATTCATGGGATTTAAACTTGTCTTTAAGCTCTTCGAGTTGTGCCTCCAATGTAGCATATTTTATTTTAATGGTGGACATTTCACGGTTTTGTTCTTTTTCTTCTTGTAGTTCCAAGTCGCGTTTCTTAAGCTCTTCATTGAGCTGCAAAATATCTTGCTCTCGTTTGACTTGTTGTTGGGCGAGATCTTGTTCTCTAGCTTCACACTGCATTCGTAATACATTCAATTTATCATTGAGTAATTCTAGATCGGTCTGTAAATCTTCCCTTTGTGTAATCGATTCCTCGCGGAATGTTTGCAAATTATTTCGTGCCAAGTGTATACATTCCAAGGCTAATTTAGACATGGCCCCTAACATTACACGCATGTGAGTCACCTCATTTTTAAGAGTTTCCGAATTTTCTTCGGTCAAAGTTTCAGCACTTTGCATAAAAACAAGTTCGGTTGTGGTGCTTTTTGCTATTGTTAGCACTTGTAAATTTTGACTTGTAGAGGTGCCTATAGACAGAGCCGTGTTGGAGGGAACTTGTTCAAATTCTGTTTCTGTATCAGTTTCAGATTCTTCTCCACCCGCGGCTCCGGATCCCATGCAATCTTTACGTAATTCATTTAATCTAGGATTTAAAGGCATTTTCCCACTTATAACCATAGCATTTGAAGAAGAAGATTGTTCATCTTCTCCGACTAAAATTTGTTGTTTTAAGTTATCCGAAGCTTGTTTCTGTTTCTGCTTGAGCAATTCTTCGAAACGTTCTCGCTGATGTGTACCCGAACGGGAGACAAAAAAGTATATCACAGGTTCCATATCGGGCAATTGTATTTGCGAGGCCATATCGGGCAAGTGAGTAGTTAAAACATCTATATCCGACCGAGTTATATTCGGTAGACGAGTATCAAATATTAAAGGATTTTCATTAGCAAAAGCGGGTGGCATATCTGACATGCCAGGAAATAATATATTTAAAAAGTGGCCCTCAAAATTGATATTAAACTGTTGACGTCTTTTCATTTCTTCGCTATGTATAGAATCAAAATCTTCGGCTAGCTTAGAAGCCCACAAACGAAACTCGGTTGAAAATATCTTACGGCGTATAACTTCAGTTACCGCGGCCACGTACATATTTGGCGCCTGGTGTATCTGATCGATTATGTGTATGTGTTTTTCGGCTCTTCGGAGACACCGATGATAAAATAACAAACGATTGTCAAATTCACTCATAGCATTTTCTATATACACTATTCGTCTCAGTCGTGCATGCAGATTGGCACCCAATTCATCTTTGGCTTTGGCAATACAACGTCTATGTTCACGAATCTTTTGATGATTTTGTGACATCACTAACAACTGAGATTGATGTGAGGCACATAGATCGGGTAGTATGGAGGCATCTCTCAAATTAATGGCCCGATTTTGATTTTGTTGAAAAGCCGTCGACAGCTCGCGCTGATCCTTAACCATTGATTTAATTTTATATTTAAACTCCTCTAATTTGCAAAGGCGCTCGCCCAAGCCACGGATTTCTTTAACGTCACTTTGTTCGGCCAAACGAATAATACTTTGCACTTCTTGTTTTAGTTTTTCATAAACATCTTTATTGAATGTGGCCAAACCTTGTATACATTCATCGGACATAGTTTTTAAAACATTATGGTTTTCTTTAGAAGTTATCCACTGCAGTAAATTTAATCTACGCGCCGTATTTGAAGTTATCGAAGTTTGTGAAGTCTGCGATATTCTTTCCTCATTCGATTCGTTAGCCATTTTCAGTTTTTTATTCGGTGAGGTCGAAGTAGAAGATATACTTTTATCATCTGCATTATCTTCACCTCCAGCCACTTCCGCAGCTGCTGAAGCACCAGCATCGTCATCAGATTCCAATTTTTGGGCATCTGCACCTCCAGAGGTTGCAGTTGCCGCATTAGCACCAACCATTAATACGGATTGTTGTTGATTCGATGATCTTGAAAAGACATCATCATTTTCTAAGAACTCATCAAAACCATGGAAGTCTGCCTCGGCTAAAGGCATTAGACCGGGCAGTATGGGTATACGTGAGAGTTTCGATAAATCATCAGTAAAGTTGCGTAGCAATTCTAAAAACGACGCACGTTTTTCCAAGTGTCTATCGAAAACTTCACAGAAATTACGAAAACGTGAACGGAACTCTTCGGTTAAATCTTCCATATTAGCTACCACCGCCGACCAGCCTTGCTGTTGCAAATGTTGTTCGTGTACCAAACGCTCACACATTCGTTCTTCTTCTCGTGCCAAATCGTGCATACGCAAAGCTATTTGTGCCCTTTTAACGACTGTCTCATATACTGCCGGCAATTCTAAACTTCTATCCACCTGTTCTTTTAAATCCAAATCAGCTTCCACAGGAGCCATGCTTGGTGGTAATTTAACATCACCCGTTAAAAACATATAAATAGGATTTGTATCCGTGCCGGCGGAATAATATGAGACCTGAGTCGAATGTGATAACATTTCTCCACCACTCACTAGTAGTACGATATTGACTGCTGGTATACCATGCAATCGTTCTATAGTATCTTTAAGATTTTCAACAGAGGACAGAGCTACTGTCATGTCGAAATTTAACATGCGACCAACGTCGACGTGAAAAACGTACAGCATCTTGCTGATTTTTTTAAAGTTGTGCTTATATTAAGATCCAGCTTTTTTACAAATTTGTTGTAGCTGACCGGGATGCTGAATCTTTCGAAAAGTCAGCAAAGCTTGTTGTTGGCGTGTTGGCAGTGGTGCTTGTTCAGAGCTAACGGATTTAAGGAGATTGAGAGGACGAGTAACTTCATTCACCTTGTGTTTTTTTTTTGCAGGATGTACTTTATGGTGTGTTTTAGAAGAGAGTCGAAACTCTACACCTCCACTAGAAAGTTTGAAGATCCAAAATCTATTAAAAAATATAAGAAAGAAATCAAAGTTTTTTATAATTTTAATTCGTTAACAAAAATTCACTTTAATTTGAATGATTCATGATATTTTGGATATTTTCTTAAAGATAATACGACTATGGATGTATAACATAATGTCCCGTTAAAATTTAACCTAAAGTTAAATTTAATATTTATGTGTTAACAACAAAAAATGTGTTAATTAAAGTCCCAGTTATATAATATAAAATAAATAAATTTAGTGTGTTGGGTTTAGTATTATAGTCAGAACTAACAAGAAAGATATCTTAGGGGCATCGGTTTTGATGAAATTTAGATATGTTATAGAGCGGAGAAAGAGAAAATTAACACGCATGTTGTTACATTTTTAGCTGCCCAATCTCAAATCTATCCGGTAAAAATGGGATACAAAAAGATTCGATAGTTTTTTGTTTCTAATTTTTAAGCAGTTTTACAAATTTTAATATTGGTCTAGCAAATACCTTTGGGTTGAAACCGCATTTACTTATAATTAATTTTGGGAAGTATGAAAAATGTAGAAATACCAAAAACATTTTCATTTCTCATTTTTAACTTCTCCATGTGAGATTGGGCCACTAAAAAAGTGACATGTTTGTTTATTTTGTCTTCTTTATTTCAGCGCAATAAGCGGGTGACTCCGGGAATACATTACATTATTTGTAAGTATAAATTTTTCAAATCTTGAAAAGATTAATTGAAATGGCTCTGTTAAAAGATATTTCTCATACACTCACAATATTATTTCGGTAAAAACAATCTAAAATACATATTAAATTAAAAGCTATACTAGACGTTTATACTAAAAGTCGTTATAAAAACCATTTTTACGAAATTTTGTAAGCTAAGTTCACCTTATATATCCTTTAAATTATTCTATATTACAGCGACTCACCTTATATGGACAGAAAAAAAGTGCCCCCTCAAAATAAACTTTAGTTTGTTTCCCAAAATATTTCGGGTCTAGCAATGAGATCTCACGAGCTGGTCCATTTTTGAAAAAGGTCTTTTTGTAGTTTTTGTAAGAATTTTGAATTTTAGCTGAAGATAATATACTCAATATGGGTATCATATGAAAGGCCCGTCCAGCGGTATATATAACATGTTCAAGCATTACCCAACATGTCGTATTTTTAAGGATATTCTATAAAAAAAAATAAACAAATTTTTGACTATTTTGCACAGAGATGTTTGTGATTGAAATGTCAAACTTACATATCATAATCTATAATCGATTTAAGTAAACACGTGTTTCAGATTTTTTTTCTAATTCGCGATTTTTCGCGTTTTATCAGAAACTCAATGTGGTGAAAATAATATGTTCTAAATAGGCCAATATGGCTACCGAAACTTTTCTTTTGACAAGTAAATAATCGCTAAGTGGATATAGCTTCGAATTTTGCAAATTTCATACATTTTGCACGGTGCTCTGGACCAAATTTTGATAAAATATTTGATTGGCCTCGAAGTAAATTAATAAATTTCTAATAAAAATAAAATTTAAAAAAAAAATCTTAACTCGCTCGGGACCGGCAGCATGTTAACGTTTGAACTTTAATTCCAAATATCTCCGCTAGGCGGTGCTGCAAAGCTATAAAAATAATAAAAAATATTTCTTTGGCATAGATCTATGTATATTTCCACAAAGTTTGGTCGGAAAATTCCCAGCAATTAAAATTCGGTCATAAAAGGGTTAATAAAAATAAAAGATGATTGCAACACACAAACCGAGTGGTTACAACTGATGAGTTGTGGTGAGGCCCACGAAACAATTGTATTATCAATCATGAAAATGGTCAACTTTTTGAAACAACAAATAAAATCCAATATGACAATATCATATTAGAATTTGGATTTGAGTTAGAACAATATTCTAACTAATTATATGAAAATATGGAAAGTCCAAAAAAATCAATTTTTGTATTTATCAATGCAAAAATTTAAATAAACCACCTATATTCCCAATAATAAATATGGACCATTCTCGGGTCAGATTCGTGTATAAAAAATAAAGTTAAGGTACTCAGGCTTCGTAAAAATAGCACTTATAAAAAGTGCGTCATTAAAAAATGTAACACGCATTTTTCTTAATAACTTTTTCCAACTTTAATTAAAATAATTTTTCTTGAACAAAATATCTTTGAGAAATATCCCAGGAAAATTTTCTGTTCCAAAGAATCGGTTGTAGAATAGCTACTTTTTATTCACAACCCCTTCTACTGTCGATTCTAACACCGATTCTTTTTGTTTGAAATTGTCCCAAAAGCAACCCCTTCTATAGCTTCAAAGTGGAACCGGTTGCTCTAGAATCAGTTCCGGAACTAGTTCTGGAACTGATTCTACGTCAACCACACCTTTCATATAGGATCCCAGGAATTGGTTCCGGAACCAGTTCCATGGAATCGGTTGCAGTGGAACCAGTTGTAGAATGGGTGTGGTTGGCTACCGATTGTAAAAAATTTTCTTGGGATGTGAGATTTTAAAATGCATCGGTTTGTCAAATTCGAGGGGTTTATTAGTTTAAAATAGGGAATCAAAGGCAAGTGCACAAAAAAATTATTGAAACTATTCAAAATAATCCATTGTGGACTTATAGAAAAATTCCAACAGCAGTACGCGGTCACCGAAGACACTGTAAAATTGCTTATAAGGTGCATATATAATAAAATGAAAAAAATTTATATCATGAGATTAAAATATTATCTAGAATGACACAGAATATAAATCTATTAAAAAAATTCAACAAGTTTTTCTTTTAATTGTATTTTATTTCAACCATCTTTTATTCAGCTTTTTATATGTAAAATTTTAATAGCGCACTCCTTAAACTTTATAAACCAGTAAACCTTGTAAGGAAATTTGCAACACTAAAACTTACACTCATATAAAAAAATTTCGTAAAATAGGTCTAAATTGTGCTGGCGCAAATACATGTATTTTTAACCTATTTGTATTGACCTACATGTATTTTTGACCTATTTGTACAGACTTTTTTAGATAAAATAACAGAAAAATTAGTTCAATTTAATCAGAACGCGTTTAACAGACTTTTGTACTAACTTTTTTTTATTAGTGTAGAGTGAATTTACGATAGTGATTTTACAAGAGCAACACAACTGTTTATTTTAAAAACTAGAACATTTGTTTTTTATATTTTTGTCCATATTTTTTGTTTGAAAATTTCTGACTTAAGTAAAATTTTAGAAAAAATTCGTTATTAGTTGTGACTATAAAACTTCCCCTAAAAGCGTAAATAAGCTACAAAGACTGAGTTCTCTTAGTATTTATATCTTTAAGAAAAAAAGTATATAAATCATATAATCGTATTGTTGATAGTAGTTTTGTTATTGTAATGTCTGGACAAGAAAGTCACAACAAATTAAAAAGTAAACTACAGTACGTTTCGCTTATAGTCACAACTATTAATTGCCCACAAGTTGTGGACTATATCGCTAACGTGCCTATAAGCCCAATTTCTCTACATATGTATATGACATTCAATGGCCTGTTCGATGTCATTACCGCTAGTGCCCGCGGGAACCCAATTTACCCGCAGCAACTACTATTTACACACAATATTAACAATAGAAATGCTTTTTGCGGAAATTGGATAATTTCTGAACTGCGGTAACGTACTTGGAACAGAGCTAATGTGAGTACACTAATAGAAAAGTCTGCAAAAATTTTTAGCTAAAAACAATTACTAAAAATTATTTAAAAATTGTTTTGCGGAAAAAACTGCTGAAATTAGCAGATTATTTTTGCTTAATATTAGTAAGATAGGAACAGGAACAAAATAAAACTGCAAATATACAAATTTTTAGTTATATTTGAGTTAAATTTTAATTAATGTAAAATAACAGTTTAACCTGCTAAAGTCAAAAAAAATAAAAATGTTCAAAGTTTTTTTTTTTAATTTTTTTTAATGCAAATAAAAATTTATCTTTTTTAAAATCAGCAGGTTACTATTTTTTAACAAATATTTCTGTTGATTTTAGCAGAATAGACTGCTATTTGCATTCTACTAAATTGAATTTAACAGATATAACAGTTTCATTTTGATATTTTTAGTCTAGCAATTTACCAAAATTTCCTGCATATTTCACAGTACAATTTTTCAATTAATTTTTAATTTCAATTAACTAAAAGTAAACTTAAATATAACAACAGTTTTGTAAATTTAACAGTTTTATTTTTGCTATTCTTATTTTACTAGTATTTAGCAAAAAATCGTTAATTTTAGCAGTTCTTTCTGCAAGTTAATTTTTAACTCATTTTTAGTAACTTTTTATGCTATTTTTACAGCTTTATTTCTATGAGTGTATATAACATTTAGTTATTATTGTAACGGTGGAAAATATGAAAACGATATTTAAAAAGCTTTGTCTCAATCTTCCGATTCCGATTTTAAGCATAAGTACATACATATCTTAAAATAACAAATTATTTAGAACTTAAAAGTTTTAAGTTTTCAGAATAATTTTGGAAATTTTTTAAGAATTGTGACTATATCTTGAATTATTTTCATATAAGTTTACTTTTTGTATGTCCTAGTGGCATAAACAGCTATGGACATATAATTGGCACAAATTTAAATTGCGCATAAATTTAAGTATTTTCCAACTAAATATATTTAAAAATGCAAGTTTTATATCTTCTAATTGTTGTTGAAAAAGATGTTTGTCTTAATAGTGCTCAAATGTTCCATTATGCTGATTTAAAGTGGACATATAAATGGCACAATTTACTTAAAATAGGCAGTAGTCGTGTAGATTTAATTCAAAGCAATAAATATTTTTCGTAGTTCAAAAATAAATATAAAAAGTTAAAAAATTTTTAAAATGGAATCAGGAAAACATACCACAGGTGAGGAAAGGCGGATCATATGGAAAATGTATGAAGATGGAAAAAAAGTAGCGGAAATTGCTGAGATAATGCAAATTTCTCGCAGAAAAGTCTACAATGCAATTAATTCTTGTGTTGAGGATCCCGATATATTGACTAAGGGTAAAATTCGGAAGCCAAGGCCACGAAAAACAGATGAGCGTACGGAATGAGCTATAGTACGAATGGTGAAAATTGATCCATTCAAGTTATCAAGGCAGATAGCATCGGATATTAATGAAAATTTTAACATGGAAATATCAAGCAGACTTGTCAGAAGAACGCTAAACGAGGCAAATTTGTTTGGGCGCATTTCCAGAAAAAAAGCCCTTAACCCAAAAAAAAAAAAATTTCAAAACGACTAACCTTCGCCAGAACCCATAAGGAAAATCCCGTTAGTTTTTGGAAAAACGTGTTATGGAGTGACGAAACAAAAATTAACAGGATAGGACCAGATGGCAGAATCTTTGTTCGTCGTCCTAAAGGCCAAGAGTTTAATCCTCGGTTCACTCAGAAGACGGTAAAACATGGAGGTGGCATTATTATGGTTTGGGGTGCATGAAGCTGTCATCAGAAATTACAAAAATATGGACGAACTGTGGTCGGCCGCACAGGAAGCTTTGTACGCCATCCCCAAAACAAAATGCCAAAAATTAGTGGAAAGTATGGGTCGCAGGTGCGAAGCTGTCATCAGAAACAAAGCCACAGCACTAAAAAAAATAAAATTACGTTCAGTGAATTAAAAAAAAAAAATAATAAGTTCACTGAATTGAAAAAAAATAAAATAAGTTCACTGAATTGAAAAAAAATAAAATAAGTTCACTGAATTCAAAGCCTGTTTTCTGCCGTTCAGTAGAAGAAAACAATAATGTACAAATAAAATTTTTAAATAAGCAATTTTACAGCGTGTGTTAGTAAAAATTAACAAATTAGAAACCGGATGCTGTTTACCAACCTACATGATTCAAATATAAAGCCTTTTACTATTAAAAATAAAAACTTTACAGATATAGATAAATTTGGAAAAAAAAATTAATAGTTATATTTTTTTTCAAATTTATCTATATCTGTAAAGTTTTTATTTTTAATAGTAAAAGGATTTATTTTTGAATCATGTAGGTTGATAAACAGCATCCGGTTTCTATTTTGTTTATTTTTACTAGCACACGCTGTAAAATTGCTTATTTAAAAAATTTATTTGTAGATTATTGTTTTCTTCTACTGAACGGCAGTAAACAGGCTTTGAATTCAGTGAACTTATTTTATTTTTTTTCAATTCAGTGAACTTATTTTATTTTTTTTTCAATTCAGTGAACTTATTATTTTTTTTTAATTCACTGAACGTAATTTTATTTTTTTTTAATTCACTGAACGTAATTTTATTTTTTTTAATTCACTGAACGAAAATGAAATTGAACGAATTCAGTAGTGAATTAATTCAATAAGGAATTAATTCACCAGTGAATTAATTCATTTGATTTAATAAAAAGAACTATTGCAATTGAATTAATTCGTAACAAAATAAATCGAACGAAAGCAAATATGAATTAATTCCATTCAATATATATTGCTTAGTGAATTAATTCATCGAATTTTTAATTCAGAATTGAAAAATTGAATTAAGGAATTAATTCTTCAAAGCTCTGTTTTCATAGAATCAAGCAAATTGATTCAATTTAATAAACTAATTTATCAAAAAATGGTTGCATTGATTTATAGTTCGCGAAGCAAAGCATTAAACAAATAATTCAACCGAATCAAAATTGAATCACTAGAAATTTGGATAAATCACATCCTTACTTTATTCAATATCAAATTATTGATTTAAAGTGATAATGAATTAATTATTCACTAATTCATAAAATGAATTAAGTTTATTCAAAAAATAATTATCTTTTTTAAGCTCTGAACACAACACTCGTGTTTAGACAAGTGGTAACTTTATAAAATATTTCAAAAATTAAAGATTGTTAAAAAAATGTTAACACTTTTTAAAATGTGTGCACCTATTTTGACATGTGTGTAACGAATTGTGTTCACACTATTATACATTTTCTTTATACAACACATTTCTGACATATATACACACTTGTGCGATAATTTAAACGGGTCTTGATTATACTGTTAATATTTTGTATGAAATTCGCTTTTAGAGGACATTTAACCCCTATTTTTATAAAGCGAGCGGAATAATTCCGCCTGAGGAATGTGTGTATTTTGTTATTTTAACAAAACCAAAATACACACAATTCCTCTGGAGGAATAACTCCGTTCGCTTTATAAAAACAGGGGGTAAAAGCGTACAATATGGACCATTATCGTTAAATTGACTATATCGGAGTAGACTATAACCGGAAAGTACTGTAAAAATATAAAACGCTGATAACACTAAATTGTTAAAAAAAACTCATAACGTCATTTTTTAAAAGAGTATTTCAAGTGAAAACAAAAACGAACTATTAATAAAAAATAAAGAATTAGAACAAAAATAAACACGAGTTTATAATGTTTTTATTTTATATATTTCTTATGATTTTTTTCTTTCAAGAACGTGTTTTTGCGCGTTGGTCTTAATTTGAAAAACTAATCACAGACACTACATGAGAATAAAATAAAATAGCACCACACACAATAAACATGAAACATATCCGCATTTTATTTAATAACAAAAAAACTATTAGATACTAGTTACAATTGGATCGAAAGGCTGCAAGCAGCAAACATTTAAGTTTGAAGTTAATCATACACTACGGAAAGTTATTGCAAATATTACTGAAAATATTATTTTGCTCCACAACGTTCAATAAGATGTACAATACTTTACGGAAAATATGATACAACTGTTTTTTTCTATATAAAATGGTATAATATGACCTACACATTGAAGAATATTGTTCACTTTTCATGTTTGAGCAATAAGAATCGAAATCGTTTTTTTTTCTTTGAATATATTGTACAAAATTTCAATACAACAGAGATACTGGAAATTTTTTCACAATTTCAAAAGTTGCGCAAGAATATTGCGTAGTGTATTGATGCCTTTATGATTGATTTAATCTGGTATAAGATGCCACTTTGTTAATAATTTTATTGCTGATCAGTCTTTCTTCGTTTTGTTTTTTAAGCTACTAGTTATACGACAAAAACGATTTTATTGCTGGCGAATAACTGCTTGTGTGTATAAAAAGCTGTTTGTTTAACTTTTATTTTTTTCACTTAGTCTTTAAAGCTGTTTGGTAAAATTGGAAGTTTTTACAATAACTCATTCAGCTCAGTTTTTCTTTTTCAAAAAATAAACTTTTGCTGTGCTACTGCTGTTGAAATTTGATGGTAGTGGAAGTTTAAGCAATTGTCAAATGTGCAGTTTTGTGTTTTTTTTTTTAGCTGATGAAACAGTTAAAAATAGGTGATTTTGCTTTCAAAAGTTGCACAAGAATATTGCGTAGTGTATGGATGCCTTTATGATTGATTTAATCTAGTATAAGATGCCACTTTTGTTTTTGTTTTAAAATAAAAGTATTCGTACAGTTTTCTTGGATTTTTTACATTTTTTTTTTTGTAATTATATTTTTACGCTACGAAAATGTTGACTTAGCGGCTTAGCAGATTACTAGAAGTTGAGCGTCTGGTAGAGGCACCCATTTTTAATTAATATATTTTTATTTGTTTTCTATGAAATGCCGACGAAAACAAATCTTAGATTTAACAATAATAAATTTTTCTAATGCCAAATTAAGATCTGTTTAGGACATTACCTTTTGTTTAAATTCACTTAGATTTGTTAAAGTTTGCATCCCATCGCTTATATTTTCAACTTACTTTTATTATACACAATAAAACGTAATATGTAGTATTTATATTTATGTATAACACGTGTAATGTAACTTTTACTTGCACTGTTGCTCTCTATTGCGACTGAAGTTAGTTGTTTTCTGTTAGATATTCAGAATCAGACTGATCATAAACCAGAGTCACAATTCTTATAATGATCATTAAAATAAAATTGTTGTCCTTAAATGAACCGAAAATCATGATCAATACCACTACCTGCTTCACTTACATATCTTGTTTCTTTTTTGTACCTACTAAGCCTCATTTTCACAATGTACAATTAGCTGCAAACGGGACTTTAACTAACACAATTGTTGTTTTCCACATAAAATTCGAATTTAACTGTTTCTTATAAATTTAAACTGAACTTTCAGTAATTGGGCCTAAGTGTTATAATGACTACGACGAACAATTGAAGTTTTTATACATTTTTTTTTTTGTTAAATGTTATAGGATCCTTTGTTGTCTGTTTAATTTCAACATGTGTGGAAATTTCCCATTTAATTGTGTGTAGTCTTTTAAAATGTGAAATACCTACTCTGAAGGCAACAAAACAACAACAGTTCTAATGTCTTCATAGGAATTTTATAAATGTTTTTAAATTGTTTAAATAAACATATTGATGGAATTCATAGTTCGTTCCATTTTAAGTAATAAATTAGCATTAATTGTAAATTTGACAACTTGCTATGGGTTAAACTTCAAAAATCATGCTATTTTACAACGATATATATTTAATCCTTTAATTCCCAGTGGAACATAGGGCCGCAATATTTTACAACGATAGCACTTTAGTACTTAAACTGTAAATTTCTTCATAGATATTTCTTTTACTTTAACGGTCTTTTATAATGACTAATAAGCAGTGTTCGCAACTAATTCTAAGGTAGTGATAATGGATAACGTTATTTCAACAGTATTTCGTTAGGTTATTATTTTAAGGTTATCTGGATATTAAATTATTTCGTTAAGGTACCCAGTGTAGAAACGGTAATGACATATCATTATGATTTGGACTACCAGCAATGACACCCACTTACCTTCTGCATTATTTTAAAACATATAATAACGAGTTACTGATAATGACTTATTTTCATCATTATTTCAAATAGAAAGTAATTTTGTAGATTTTTTTGAAAATTTTTTGAAATCTATTTTTAGACTCAATATTTTTTCAACACTGGTAAGGCTACATATACATATGTATGTAACCACATATTTTTTGATTTTTAGTATGTTGGCGAGTTAGCTGACCTGTGTGCAGCAGGTCAATTATGTTTTTATCTATCAAACATTACATCTCTATATAAGTCAGATGGTATATCTATTGACTGGCAACCTGGAGTCCCAGGTTCGATTCCCGCACTAGAAAATTTTACAATAAAAAAATGTTTACAATAAAAAAAATTTTTTTTTTATAAAACTTATTTTTTTGAAAATCTATATTTAGACTCATTCTTTTTGTCACTACTGGTAAGCATAACTCATTATTTTTCACGACATCGCCATTCAAAGGTAATAAGAAATGTAATAAGAAAAGTAACTAGTTACTATTACTATCTGGTAATGATTTTCTACACTGGGTATTTTAGGGTTAGCGGTATTAAAAGTTATTTCGTTTGGTTATTTTAAGGTTAACGGTATTTTAAAATATTTCGTTGGTGGTATTTAAGGTTAACGATAGTTCCTTTTTTTAAATTTTTGACATTTTTACGGATCGCCATTTTGAAACCTTACACTCATCAGAGCTTAATTAAATTTTTTAATTCTGAATTAAAAATTCGATGAGGTAATTCACAAAGCACCATATATTGAATGGAATTAATTCATATTTGTTTTCGTTCGATTTATTTTGTTACGAATGAATTCAGTTGCTAAGTTCTTTTTATTAAATCAAATTAATTAATTCACTGGTGAACACGTTCAATTTTATAAATCGAACGGAAAAAAGTGAATTAATTCACCACTGAATTCGTTCAATTTCATTTTCGTTCATTGAATTACAAAAAAAAAAAAAAAATTACGTAATAAACAAATGTTTTCTTCTACTGAACGGCAGAAAACAATAATAATTTTTTTTTTTAATTCAGTGAACGTATTTTTTTTAATTTAGTGAACGTATTTTTTTTTAATTCACTGAACGTAATTTTATGTTTTTTTTTTAATTCACTGAATTAATTCAGTAAGGAATTAATTCACTTTTTTCCGTTCGATTTACAAAATTGAACGCGTTCACCAGTGAATTAATGCATTTGATTTAATAAAAAGAACTATAGCAATTGAATTAATTCTTTGAATTTTTTGTTTGATGAACGTGTTCAGTTGAACGAGTTCAGTGAATTACTTAAGAAAATGAATTCATTCAATTCTGGAGAAAATTGAATTCGATTGGTAGTGAATTCAATCAAAAAGGAATTAATTCTTCAAAGCTCTGATACTCATAAAAATATATCTATAAAAATAGCAGAAAAAATAAAACTGTTAAATTTACAGAATTTTAGTTATATTTAACTTCTGGTAAATTGAAAATGACAAATTGTACTGTAAAATCTGCAGAAAATTTTGCTAAATATTAGTAGACTAAAAATAGCAAAAACAAAGTGTTAAATCTACAAAACTTTTGTTATTTTTAAGATAAACTAAGTTGAATGCAAACAACAGTCTATCCTGTTAAATTAACAGAAATATTTGCTTAAAAAGTTGTAAACTGCTTTTTCGAAAAAGCTCAATTTTTATTTGCATTTAAAAAAAAAATAAAAAATTAAAAAAAACTTAGAAAATTTTAAATTTTTTCGTGATTTTTTAGGCTACTAATTATTTAGCAAAATTTTTAGAATTTCCTTTGACATATGCAAATCAATATGGTGGATGTACATCTCTAATATAAAAGAATAATGATGCTGGATTTTCTCAAGTTTTTATCTTATAATATATTAATGAAAAAAAAGTAAAAAATATTAATGCAAATAAAAACAAAAATAATATATTTTCAGTGTAATTTTCATGTCAAAATTGCTTACTTGTTGAAAAAATACAAGCCTAAAAGTATTGAGTAATTACTTTTCATCATTGGGTACCCTAAAAAAAGTCGGAAATGAGTACTCGGTACTCAACACTTTTACAGACATAGTAATTTTTTATTTAGTCAATTTGTTTTTGCAAAATGTGTCTTATAATTCTCATTTGTTTTTTAGACAAATAGTTTTTATATATACATCCACATTATTAAACCTACAGTTATTGAACGGAAATGACGAATGGAGCAATGAATGGTTGGTAAACACAATTACAGTTCGGCAGCAGAGGAATTGAGGACCACGAAAAATATCAAAATACAAATAAAATTAAAATAAACAAACCAAAATAAAAATACAGAATTTGCAATTTTTCTTTTATTTATTTAAAAAATAAACCATGTTTTATTTACTAAAAGAAAAAAGTTAATTTTCCTTTGCGTGTTGTTATCCCAGCAAAATCTTTCATTACCAAATAAGTGGTTATATAATAGAAATTCATAGCTCCGCACAACTTATTTTTTGGCGTCTAAACTAATTATTTTTGTTTCGGTGGTCGTTTTTATAAGTAGCCACGCTTACCCGCTCGCTTACGAAAAAGTGAGAAATAAGTAGTTATGATATTTTGAATAATAAGTGGTTACACACATGCTTACAAAAAATTGAATTATAAGTGGTTATCCGATTGCTTACTTGATTCTTAAAAATAAGGAGTTAAGCAAATACTATTAGCTTAAGGAAATACATTCAGAAAAATTTAAGTTTTCTCTAGTGTGTAATTTTAGGACTCGTCATAAAAATGTAAACATAAAACATATTTATATTTGTGACCTTCTCCGAGAAAAGGGACCTAGTGTGTGAAAATGAAGTTTTGAGAAGAACGCATTTAAAGTTTCAAATTTTAATGTTTTTCTCATTTTTATCGATTTGCCCAAGTTCCCGTTTTTTTGAAACACTAGGTCCCTTTTCTCGGAGAAGGTCACATATAATAAATAAAAATGTATAAAATTTAATTCTGTAAAAAGTACTTATTTAAACTATTACGAGTTATTCATTATTTTATATTTAGAAGCAATGAATACAATAGGCCGTTATTAGGAAGTCATTATTTTATATTATAAAATAATGCAAAAGGTAATGATATATCATTTTTTGTAATGCAGATAGTAATGAGGTGCCATTACCAATATTTTACTGGGATATTAAACAAAGGCTTTGATTTAATTACATATATATCACTTTGAAAATTTACCTAAGCGTCTTGACAAATTTGTCGTTAATTTTATGTAAGGTTTGTTTTTTTTCGAATTTTATACCTATATCTATAACGACTTGTAAAAAAACGACTATCCGTACTTACCTGATATTTTGTAAACAAACAAAATTTAAACATTTGGGGTCGCCTTTGTACAAAAGCTGTTTTCGTACAAAGACTTCGCCGGAACTCGAAATGGAGCAATAATCTTGTGTGCCCTGCTGTACCTTTACCAACAAACGCATTCATTTGTTAGCTTTTGTTGTTTCAGATATTTTATGAAATAAAAAATTCTAAAATTTCAAATATTTTTATGACAAATATTTTTGTTTACATTTGAAAGAGAAAACCCAAGAATTTTTAAGACTTGGTAGCATTTTTTAACTACTTAATTTTTAAGAAGCTAAATTTATACCTACTTAAGTTTTATAAATGCTTAAATTTGTATGGAATATTTATACAAAATTCGAAAAAAACAAACCTGTAGTTGTATATCTACAACGGAACTTTGTAAACTTTTACTCTAATTTTTGTAAATGTTACACATTTTTTTCTGCGTGTAGGTAAGGCGTTACCTCGATGGACATGCCCTTGTTAAAATAATAGCTTTGGTAATAGAAACGTAAGAGGTTACCCGCTTCATTACAAAATGCTTATTTTTATAACCAAAACTTTAAAAAAAAATGTCCAAAAATTTTCGTTAAAAATTTGTAATTTTTAATTTAATAGTCAATATAAAACAAATTAAAATTTTAAGAAAAAAATCGTATTATTTTACGTTTTTTTGTAACCTACAGGTAATAGATAAGCGTAACATGTAAGTTCAGTTCAGTAATATGGTACTAGGTAAGGAGTTACCTCGATGGACATGCCCTTGTTAAAATAATAGCTTTGGTAATAGAAAAGTTAGAGGTTAGTTACCTACCCTTATTTCTTCTTACCAAAGTCATTACCGGGTAATAGAAGGTTTTGCTAGGTTCATATATCATCTTATAAAATCTTTTTTAGTCGGGTTCCTAGTTTTAGTGTTTTTCTTGTATTGACAAAAATTCCTTATATTTCATTATGGAAAAGTAATGTGTGTATATAGGAAAAATATTGAAAATATACATAGATAGATACCTGTCAAATTGAGAGTGGTCATGCATTGTCCTTCATATAACTTGATATATGGTTGGTTTTTCTTCGAATTTTATGTATATGTATATCTTTAACTACTTGAAAAGAAAACTACTTGTATCCGTACTTACCTGACTTTTATTTTTTGTAAACAAATGAAATTTAAACATTTTGGGTCGCCGTTGTACGAAAGCTGTTTTCGCACAAGGACTTCCCGGGAAAGCAAAACAGCAATTATCTACACATACACATTAGGGTTTCCAATACCGAATCGGTATTGAGAAATCGGTATTGAAAATTTTCCAGTACCGAATTTTCGATATTCATATAAATATTCTTAATTTCACAATTTTCTTGAGCGTAAGGTTTGTTTTTTATTATAAAAAAGTTTTTTATTTTCGATATTTCGCTACTCCATTGTGTAGCATCTTCAGGAAATAAGAAATTAACAAATTAACAAATTATGAACAATTTGAAAGTTTGAAAAAGTTGAAAAATATTTGTCAAATATAAATTCCTTGTATGTATACATTTATACCAGCAAACAAAATTTTTGGTATAAAAGTATAACAAACAAAAATAATAATAATTAACAATAAAAATGTATTAATATAATATTTATGTGTTACAAATTAATGTAATGTGTGCTATTTCTTTTGTATTAAATATCTGTAATTCTGAACTACATTTTCAATATCTGCCTTAAAGCTAATTCTATTTGTTGTTGGTGTATTAATTATCTGTAACATTTCTAATATATAACGACGTTTATAATTATGTTCTGTATTTAGAACTGATACATTTTCAAAGTCAGGATAGTCATTAAAATTTGAACAATGAGAAGATAATGCTGTCTTTTGTGAATTAATATGCCTATATTTCTGATCTGATCTATGTCCAGCTATTCTAGTTCTCAATTTATTCTTCGTTTTACCTATCACAATTCTCTCCGTCATTTCCACTACATGGTATTTTATATACTATATTTGACATGTCCAATATTAATAAACAAATTAATCCTACCGGAAAATCATTATCCCTTAATAAATTCTTAATTATTTCCTCATTCTTTCTATGAAATTCTCTGTCACTAATAGTCAATACTTTTTCTATCAAATTCTTCGCAGTGTTAATAATGATTTTCTTATTATGTTTTGAATAAAAATTAATAATTCTACCTGACACTGTTGGTTTCTGATACCAATCCATTATCAAATTATTACCCCTTCTTATTACCAAAGTATCTAAATAAGAAAGTTTGGAATTGGATTCCTTCTCCATGGTAAACTTAATATCAGGATTAAATTCATTTAATTGCATTTTCAGAAATGACACAAAATAGATCATCCACATATTTAGTCATTATCTTTGGCCTAACATCAAGTTTTCTAATACAAGTGTCTAATAATTCTTCCATAACTATATCAGCCACAATTGGAGAAGCAGGGGATCCCATTGGAAGTCCCTTCTGTTGTAAATATATCTTCTCACTATATTGAAAGTATGGTTTTTCTTTTCCCGGGACAGCGGGATTTTTTTTCTGAATTTCCCGGGATCCCAAGAATTCCCGCTCATTCGAAAATAAATACATCCGACATATGTTGCATTGGAAAAACTCGATTTTTATTACAACACCGTCCGACAAAGTTAATTTTTTGGTTGTGAGAAATCTACTTAATATATAAAAAATAAAAAAAATATCCATGTCTTCCACTTTTTCTAGATCAATTCTTCTAACAGTGTAAATCGCGAATATTGAGGTAATATATTTATATGGAAGGCCGTCTTAATTTAAAAAAAAACTCTTAGAAATAACTGAATTAATTCGCGTTTTAAACGGTTAAACGAATTAATATAGACAAAGTGAAAGACACGGGTATTTTATTTTCATCTCTTCTTTTATGACATATTGGAATTGTTCATGGGTGCAAACTTGTGTCGGACCAGTTTTATAGTAAGTAATATCGATTTTTTACTTAAACATTTCTTAAGTATGGAATCCAAAAATTTATATTTCTAGATATTTTGTTTCTATGGAGATTTTCAGAAGAATTCGTCTAGAATTATTTTTATAAAAAAGTTCAAAAGGGAGTAATTTTCACACAAATTTTTAGGTAAATTGGCTTAAATCTTTTTATAAAAATAGAAAATATAATATTATTAAATAATTTTTTAAATTTAATTGGTATTTTTTTATTAGAAATTTTTAAAAATAAATTCCCAGCCAGCTATTTCGGAGCGCTCATAAATAAGATTCTTAAATGGCTCATAGAAATGATTATTGTTTTTTTGAAAAACACTTTTTTTCTGGTAGAAAATATGAACCCTCAGAAAACAACCCAAAAAGTTGTCTCTACAATCTAAAAAGCTGTCTCAAATTGAGGGTTAATTTTTCGGACGCAAAGATTCCAAAAATTTTTAAAATTATGAGGAAAATTTGGATTTTATATGTTCTTTTTTCTGAGTCATTTCTGAGTACACAGGGGGCTCTTTTGGACGGACCACTTTCATAGGAAAAAGTGGGAAAATGTTTATGTATTGGAGCTAATTTCTGAGTCATTAATGATCATCTTCGTTTGCTTGGTTGTTTAATTTTCATAGTTGCATTTTAAATTAACATATAAAAAATGCAAAATAATTTGAAAAAGCATCTGATGCATTATTTTAAAAATAAATAATTTTTAAAAAACACAATTAAAATAAAGGAGTAGCAATTTAAATTTAAATGAAATTATTTGAAGTAAAAAACACTCAAATTACTTATATCAGCTGAAAATACGAAAATATTACTAATTTTTTTTAATTTTAATGCACAGGCTTTTTGGAGATATTTGGAACTGAAGTAATGATGTTCAAATGTTGTATATATTGCTTTACTTGAACAAAGATCATCGTTTTAAAGAAAAAATTTTTTTCTGAAGTACGTGTATTTTTGTTGGTAACTAAACCAAATTCAGCTGACATTCAAAAACAATTTGGCCTAAATAATATTTTTTTATATTGTACTAATTCAGTTTATTAAATTTAAAATCGTATTTTTTATTTTAAATATTTTTATTTAAATTGATTTGAAAAAAATCAATGCTTTAAATTTAAATAAAGCTTCCAAAATTGCAATATATATTGGCTATAACTTCTATAAAAGAATGCAAAAAATCCCGGGAAATCCCGCATGAAATTCCCGGGATTGCGGGATTGGAAAAAGGGCGGGATTCCCGGGACATAAACCCTAATTGAAAGTATCTATTATCCTCTATACAAAATTTCAAAATAAGCAAAAACAAGCCTTTTTCAATAGTTGTATATTTCTCAGTAACATCCCATTTTCCCTTATAATATTCATTGCCAAATCAACAGGAATACTTGGGAATAAAGAAACTACATCAAAAGAAACTAATTTTTCATCACTTCGTATTTGTTTGTTGAATAATCTATTCTTAAATTTAAGTGAGTTCTTTACATTGTACTTAGATTGTTCTGTAATCTTCTTTAAAATGTTAGTAATGTATTTACAGAGTTCATATGATGGAGAATTAATAAAAGAACAAATTGGTCTCAATGGAAATTCCTCTTTATGAATTTTAGGTAGTCCATATAATCTAGGTGCAGTAGCAATATTAGTCTTAAGTTTAATTTTCTCTGTATACACAATAATTTTCTTTTCAAAAAGTTCATCAACTAAATTATTATTAATCTTCTGTAATTTACTCGTTGGATCCCTATTTTGCAAACAATATTTTGTAAATCTCCTACTATATTGTTCATTCTCATATCATAATCTTTTCACTCTATACCTACAGTTGTATTTCCTTTATCAGATCTCAATATAAATACGTCCCTGTTCTTCTTTAAGAAAATTTCGGCTTTCTTTACTTTATCTAAAATGTATCTATCTCTATTTGTCAGTGTTATTCTATTCAAATGATTATTAATTACATTTGAATAGAATAATATTATACCAAAAATTTTGTTTGCTGGTATAAATGTATACATACAAGGAATTTATATTTGACAAATATTTTTCAACTTTTTCAAACTTTCAAATTGTTCATAATTTGTTAATTTCTTATTTCCTAAAGATGCTACACAATGGAGTAGCGAAATATCGAAAATAAAAAACTTTTTTATAATAAAAAACAAACCTTTCGCTCAAGAAAATTGTGAAATTAAAAATATAAAAAGAAGGTTAAATAAACGACAAAAATTTATAAATATTCTTATTTAGCGCGTAAACTTAGATATAGCACATCTCAAAATTTCAAAATTGTGTACGAAAGTTATTGATTCCAAGCAGGCACATCGGTCCATGTTTAGACCTAGTGCCCATATAAGGGTCCTACTAAAATTATATGGTTTATACGCTGCAGGTCGCAAATATTAAGATATTTTGATGAAATTTGGTACACAGACCTATTTTGGCCCAAGGACGAAGCCTATTGATTTTGGTTAAAATCGGTCCATGTTTAGACCTAGTGCCCATATAAGGGTCCTACCAAAATTATATTATTTATACGATGCAGGTCGCAAATATTAAGATATTTTGATGAAATTTGGTACACCGACCTACGTCAGCCCAAGGACGAAGCCTATTGATTTTGGTGAACATCGGTCCATGTTTAGACCTAGTCCCCATATAAGGGTCCTACCAAAATTATATTGTTTATACGCTGCAGGTCGCAAATATTAAGATATTTTGATGAAATAAGGTACACCGACTTATGTTGGCCCAAGGACGAAGCCTATTGATTTTGGTGAACATCGGTCCATGTTTAGACCTAGTGCCCATATAAGGGTCCTGCTAAAATTATATGGTTTATACGCTGCAGGTCGCAAATATTAAGATATTTTGATGAAATTTGGTACACAGACCTATGTTGGCCCAAGGACGAAGCCTATTGATTTTGGTGAACATCGGTCCATGTTTAGACCTAGTGCCCATATAAGGGTCCTACCAAAATTATATTGTTTATTCGCTGCAGGTCGCAAATATTACGATATTTTGATGAAATTTGGTTGACCGACCTATATCAGCCCAAGGACGAAGCCTATTGATTTTGGTTAACACCGGTCCACGTTTAGACCTAGTGCCCATATAAGGGTCCCCCCAAAATTGGCTTGGTTACAAACTGCAGGTCGCAAATATTAAGATATTTTGATGAAATTTGGTATACCGAACTATATCAGCCCAAGGACGAAGCCTATTGATTTTGGTTAACACCGGTCCATGTTTAGACCTAGTGTCCATATAAGGTCACCCCAAAATAGGCTTGGTTACAAACTGCAGGTCGGAAATATTAAGATATTTTAATGAAATTTGGTTCGCTGACTCACATTATAGAAAATATTGACACGAGTCCCATTTTAACCCATTCGAATTTCGGATCCAAACATTGGTTGGCTTTTAACCAGACTGGTGTAGGGTATTGTATAGTCGGCATGCCCGACTTTAACCTTTTTACACGTTTTTATTTAAATATGAATTATGTATGTATATATTTTCTCATTTTGTTACGGTGGGTCTCATACTGTAGGTTTAACTTTAACTTAACTATAAACAAAAGAAAATGTCAAAAAAATGTACACAAAACAACAACAAATTTTTGGGTTAACTATTAACTAAAGTTTAAACCTGCAGTATGAGACCCACCGTTAACGTTTAAGTGAAAAAAATAAACACGAAAAATATACTAAAATATTTGACAGAAAAAAATTTTTAATTTTTATACAACCAACATTGAGACCATTCGTAACAATCGGTTTGTATTCATACCAATCATTTTATATTCGTTACAGAAGACATGCAGTGCAATGCATGGCTTTTGTCATACTCACTTTTTTTCAATTGTGTCTGTATTGCTTTACTGAAATGATGTGTATTGACAACAATATGCACATTTTTTGTGATTGCATTCAAAAGCATAAAATAAGGCACTCAAACCATTCTCTGATGGACATGAATGCATGTTTATGAGCATGCATGAACATACATTTAACCTGTATGTATTCATATATGTCAATTTTTAGCTGGGATATCAAAAAAATATTTTTAAATCCTGAATAAAAACAAAAAATTATAATTCGCGAGAATAAAAAAAAAAAAATCAAGATAAACAAAAATAATTTTGTTTTTTATTCTTTTTTAGAAAATTTAGAAAGAAAATTTGGACAAATTTGACAATTCCCATCACCAATACTGGGAAATCGTAGAAACAAAAGTGAACAAATATTTATTAGACTAATTTTTTAAACTTTTGACTTTCTCTCAAGAAAATTTTTAGGAAAAAACATTCTTTTCATGTTTGAATTAATTAAGACTCGTGGACATAACCCTTGCAAAAGGCATACTATTTATAAGTAATCACAATCAGATTGTTTTGGCTGGGTTAATTTTTGTTTTTGCGTTGTCCAAAGTTCTTGTTGAGTAAAATTCCAATATATTCGTAATTATTAATGTTTGCATCTTTAAAATATAAAATTTGTAAAGAATTAACTGCAAACACACCCAGCAAAATCTAAGTAATGGGTGCTCATTAGTAATATCTAAATAATAAGCAGTAGGATTAGGGTCTACTGCTTATAATTCGGTGTCAAAACTCATTATTTTTGTTCGACAAGGTCGTTTTTGTAAGTAGTTGTCCATATTCGCTGCATGAAAAAACACACAAAATTTGTGCACCCGCTTACCCGCTGTATTACAAAAGTATATAAAATAAATAGTTACCAAAATAAGTAGTTATTCGTGTGCTTACACGCAGTAAAAAAATAAATGGTTACAAGTTGGTAAATAATACGACTTACTTATATACTTACTAGTGGTTAAAAAATAAGTACCCGTGTAAAAAAGTTTAGATCTGATCAGATCCTTTTGGATCTATATAGATATGATTGAATCTAATTAGATCCTGTACCAGATCTCATCAAATATGATCAGATATGGCATATGTGATAATAACTTATGGCAAGATCTGATCAGATCTAGTGCCAAATCTATTCAAATCTAAAGTGATCTGGACAATTGCGCCAGATATGCCTAGATCTGATCAGATCTAATTAGATCTCAAATTTATCCCCAATTTTGAGATCTAATTAGATCTGGTAAAATATAATTAGATCTGGTAAGATCTACTGAGATCTGGTCAGATATGCCTAGATCTGGTAAGATCTACTGCGATCTGGTCAGATCTGATCTTTTTTACACGGGTAGTTACCAAATTCACATTATCTTTATAAATAAATAAGTAGTCGCGGGTAAGCTAGACTGCTTATAAAAACGGATTCGGCTAACAAAAATAACTAGTACTGACGCCGAATTATAAGTAGTAAAAAATTTTAGTTTCATTATATAACCACTTAATTGGTAATGAAAGATTTTGCTGGGCAAAAACAGAATTATTGTCAAATTTGTTAAAATTTCTCTAAAAAAGACGTAAAATATTAAAATAATAAACAGAAAAAATTGTATGCAATAGCGAAATCGGTATCGGTATTTCGAATTTACTAAAATGAGTGGGTCTCATACTGAAGGTTTAAGGGTTAACTAATAGTTAACCTAACAATTTTTTGTTATTTTGTATACATTTTTTGACACCATTAATATTTAACTCTTTCACTACCCTTGTACACTACAGTGTACATATCTTTAAAAGAATATCCAGCCAGCAATTTCGGAGCGCTCATAAATAAGATTCTTAAATAGATCATAGAAATGATTATTGTTTTTTTGAAAACACTCTTGTTTTGGTAGAAAATATGAACCTTCAGAAAACAATCCAAAAAGTTGTCTTTACAATCTAAAAAGCTGTCTCAAAATGAGGGTTCATTTTTCGGACTCAAAGAATATTCCAAAATTATTTAAATTTATGAGGAAAATTTCGATTTTATATGTTCTTTTTTCTGAGTCATTTCTGAGTACACGGGGGCTCTTTTGAACGGACCACTTTCATAGGAAAAAGTGGGAAAATGTTTATGTTTTTGGAGCTCATTTCTGAGTCATTAATGATCATCTTTGTTTGCTGGGTATATAAAATTTAATAGTGCAAAAAAAACTTTATACTTTTTGCAAATAAGTTTATTAGGATCTTGGACTTCAAATAAAAATCACTATATGTATAAGCAGTTCAACATGTCAATACCCTACGGGAAATTTTAACAAACTGTCACCGAACTGGCCCCTTTATATGAAATAGACTGGTCACTTTTACATGGCGTTGTCATAGGAGATGGAAATTGACCCCTTGTGACATGTCACGAGACAAATCCTAGGACAGGTTACTGAACTCTCATAAAAAACGAACTGAACTCTCATAAAAAACGAAGTTCAGGGACCTGTCCTGGGATTTGTCTTGTGACATGTCACAAGGGGTCAATTTCCACCTCCTATGACAACGCCATGTAAAAGTGACCAGTCTATTTCATATAAAGGGGCCAGTTCGGTGACAGTCTGTTAAAATTTCCCGTAGGATATGGTCGCGATATTCGTTAATAAAGTCTAATTTTTTGAATATATCATAATCTCTGTGAAAAGGGCGTTTTGGTATTTCTCCTAAACTAATGAAGATAGATAATTGAAATTTGACATATAGCTTTTTTTTTGCTACTCAAATGTTTATGGGGTAAAACGGGGCTCAGAAGTTTGAAAAAATCGATTTTCAAGCGTCATTTTTGGTGGGTAGGAGGGGAAGAGGGCAGAATATTTTACATATTTTTATATAATTTGAGAACTCTTAAGAAGAATCTGAAGTCAAAATAACGATACATCCGCAAACAAAAAGTCGGTAGTGAAAGGGTTAAGAAGTTAAATTTATACCTACTTAAAAGTTTTGTAAATACTTAAATTTTTATGGAATATTTATATAAAATTCGAAAAAAACACACCTGTAGTAAAGTAATGCTTACACCGTTTGAAAAATGTGTTTAGTCGAGTGGACATCACACTGAAGTTTCATGCCCAGAACATGAACATAATTTGATTCCTTAATACCGAAATCACCCATTTGTACAGACGACACCATTTACCCCACAGGGGTAAAACGCTCGACTCCTATCTGATATTCTTAAAAGTTTCTGATTGAAAGTGTCATTCATAATCTGCATAACTTACATAACATATGTTAAAGTGTGGGAATTTCGCTATTTATTGTAAGTAATTTTCTTAAATTCTTGAAAGGTGTTTTTCTTGGTTGTTATATATTATAATAGTGCAGTTTTGGAAAAAAATCACGCGCTGAATCAGAAAAGGCAACTAATTTTGTTTTAAGGGTTAAAAATTTGTTTTCAGAGTAAAAATCTGACAACCAAACAACAATTTTAATTATCTTTTCGGATTATTTTATCGTACCCTTCATAGTGGTATTAATTTATTTGCTAACCATGAAGCAAAAAATGAGGGTATTTCAAAAAATGTATAAAAATCTAAGAAATGTAATTTTTTTTTATATTACATGAGAGCCCATTAACCGATTTTGATAATTTTTGGTACTAAGAATTAAGCAGTGTTCACCCTGAATTCAGACAATTTGCAAAACATTTATGTGTATTTTTCGATACATTGAAGATTTCTATACAAATGTATACAAAATTTGCCAACCCCTGTACTGTATTTACCCAAATTTTTAGGAGGCCATAAATAATATTCTTTATTGCCATACCAAATTTCAAATGTTTACATAAAGAAATAAGGAAGTTATGGATTTATGAACGCATTCTAGAACTGTGCAATTGTATAACTTTAACCTATATTATCATTAAAACCAATTATAGATTGCCTTCTGGATCATTTTTACATTGATATGATTGTATTTATTTAAATAACAATAATTTGCCCATAGAATCTTTTAGATAATTTTTCTACTAAAAAATATATTTAATAAAGCAATTTAAATTTCATTTCATATTGATAATTCATATTTGCAATAATGAAAACGAACGGTAAACAACGCAGGTACTGCATACAAGATGTTGTAGTAGTATAGCAACTACTATGTGCATTAAATAATGATGCGAGGCGATGCATATATACATATATTGTTCAATGCATATAAAGGGTGGTTTTTTTGAGAGGTATAGAACTTATAAATTTAATAGACACAGATTAATTGTATTAATTGCAATGAAATTGGCTTTATTTTAAGGATAATTTTTTGCAAGGTTCAGAGCAGAGCTTCGAAGGACTTAATTCAATTTAAGCTTAAATCACCAAAAATTGAATTCAGAATTTAAAAATATTCATATACCCTTCCGTTAAACCATTCGTAAAGAATTCATTCATAAGCTTCATTCCCAACGCTTTAACAAGTATTGAATGAATTCCCAACTTTAATCATTGAAATGGGATGTTTATTCACCATTTTACTAATTGAATGAAGAAATTTTATTATCATTTACTTAGTGCGGTGTAGTTTGAAACTAACACAAATTCAAAACCAAATCACACAAGCTATAATAAAGCATAAAATACTATTTATTTATGTTAGAGGAATTTTAAACGTTTTTAATTTGTATTATGCTAATATTTCAGCATGTAGTTGCAAATTTAAATTTTTCATTTGACTAAGTGAATGAAAAAAAAAATCATTTTTCATTCACCTTTTTACTAAATGAATTCAAGTAAATTTTGTTTCATTCAGTTAGAATCCAATAAAAATAGAATTAATTCATATAATTTAAAGCTTTTGTGAATGAAGCTATCGAATTAATTCCATAAGAATGCTATTACGGTATGAAATTTAACTCAAATTACATTAATTTTTAGAAAGTGAATTAAAGAATTAACCCTTTTAAACCTTTGGTTCAGAGGTAGTCCAACCGTATATCGGATATGTATGTATCGGCGCACAGTACACTCTTTTGCATCTTTGAAATGGATTGTTGATTTATTTGTATTTTTTAAGTGGATAGCATAATTGTTCTTGAGAGTTTTTTTTTCATTTGTAAAAGTCAGTAAATTTTTACTACTTTAAAACAAAATTGTTTTTATTGTCAATATGAGCGTTTATTGCAGCATTATTCATGAAAACGGGGCAAAATGTGACATTATTTTGAGTTAATACTTTAATCTAAACAGTTTCGAGTTATTTTTATATTTAAAGTAGGCTACACGTACACTTATAAAAAAAGTTAGTACAAAATTCTGTTATACGCGTTCTGGCTCAAATGAACTGATTTTTCTGTTATTTTGTCTTAAAATTAGGATGAACTAATGTTTTTGTAAATCCCATTTCATCCGTATTTGAACTAACTTTGCATCCCAATTTTTCGTAATTTATGTTTCTTAATTTTACAAATTTTTCAGCTAATTTAAACCACAAGTATTTCCCAATGCTTATATTTTTGTGTCTCTGCTATCAATATCACATAATTTCATAATTTATTATTGTATAATCACAAAATATCTCGGAAACTAAGCGAGATAGAGCAAAATGGACACATTTGGTACTATGAACTTATCAGCGAACTATACCAACGACTATATAATTAAAGGACTACCCAACTCTCCCTACCTCTGTTAAATCACTCTCTTCTTAATTTGTATCGAAAAATTCAGCCATAAGAATTACACACGTCTGCAAAGGCTAACATTTTTCGATACAAACTGTTAATGTTCGAAAGAGGCGATGAAAACCGCCTGCTTATACTCCCAAAAATAAATATGGGCCTGTCACGGGACAGATCCGTAGAGCCCAAAAACCAAAACTGTAAGCGACATTTTAGCAGAAATTTTCAGTTAAATCTGGTAATGTTTCTGTTGAATTCAGCTCAAATTTATTAACTAAGTTAACTAGAATTGTCTGTATATTTAGCAGTGTGTAAAATTTAGCTTACCTTAATTTAGCAGACCATAATTCTCAACTTCATTGAAAATTCTGCCGCCGCAAATATAGTTACTATTTCCTGTTATTTTAACAGAACTTTTAGAGCTAAAACCGCCCATGTAAAAATTTTAATTAATTTCAGCAGAAAATTTACTTGATTTAACTGAAAATGTCTGATAAAATGTTTGGGTAAAAATCTGGGTTTTTGGATTCCCCGGATCTGTCCCGAGACAGGCCGATAATTATTATTGGGAGTATAGCTGATAGATAAGTATTAAGAAGCACAAAATAACGAATTTGTGTCCATTTTGCTCTATCTCGCTTAGTTTCCGAGATACAAGCCATTTTATAATTAATGATAAAAAATATGAAAATATAGCTTTATCTATATGTAATATTTATAGTAGACACAAAAATATAATCATTTGGAAATAATTGTGGTTTAAATGAGCTGAAAGTCTTTTAAAATTAAGAAACACAAATTACTAAAAACTATCATGCCAAGTTAGTTTAAATACGGATGAAAATAATTGTTATGCTAAATTGGATTTACAACAAATATTAGTTCAATCCTAAATTTTAAGGAAAAATAACAGAAAAATTAGTTCAATTGAATTATTTCCAAATGCCAACCTCACCCACAGCCCACCTTGGACACGAGGCTCTTGCGACCGAGTATGGGCGGTATAACCCGGTTCCCACGGCAATCGGACTATGTGCCGGAAAGATTCGGATGTATTCGAATTTATCCGAGCAAGGATTGCACCTCCGGGTTCTATGTAATAACTACAAAAACTCATTTTAAAGCCGTTACAACAACAACAACACGGACAACAGTGTTGCCAACTTAAAGTGCTATGCCACTAAAGAAACACCCTTTATATTTGTTGATTGGTTTATCTGTTTGTGAACCCTCGATGGCTTGTAACCCACTTAAAAATGTATTCATTTCAATTTAGCACAGACACACAAACAAACAACCAGCCAACCAAACAAGCAAATAAAACCAACCAACAATGAAAATAAAACAAAGCTCATACAATTATTGTATAAATATACATATAAACTTTTTATTATTATATTTTATTTGCTGCCTGTGTCTGTCTTCTTTTAACCGATAATTTCACTTTAAAAATAAAGATGTAATTTGAAAATTGCAAGTAAAAAACAGAACGAGCTGTTTAAAATCAAAAGGCAACAATGGTAAAAAGAGTTTTTTCACCCAGCCAACAATTTCGGATCGCCTATAAATACGATTTTTAAATAACTCATCAAAATAATTTTGGTAGAAAATGTGAACAATCAAAAAACAATTCCAAAAAGAATATTTCGATTTTATACGTTCTTTTTTCTGAGTCATTTCTGATTACACGGGGGCTCTTTTGTATAGACCACTTTTATAGGACAGAATTTTGTAATTTGTTGCCTTTTTTACTGGGAAATGAATTCCTTTAATAGAACTGTTGAATAAAAATTGTTCAAATTTGGGGGTTTCATTGATGAATTCAACATTGGCTTGTCTTAAGCGGCGAATACATTAAGGGTGTTAAATACTGTAACAACAGAATTTTAAGGGGCATATTTAAACGGTTGTCAAAAATTCAAATAACAGTATTTTTACTATATTATTTTTTTATTTAAATTATATTCTATTATTGTAGTATTTTTAAAAAATATTAGTTTTAATTCATTATTAGCCTTTTTTAAAAAAGGCAAAATCGGCTGCCACTGTACAGCCTTCATTACTGGAAAATAAAAATGTAAAGTGATTCTTAATACCAGATAAATTCTCTAGTCCTTAACGTGGCCAGATTTTTAATTTTGAATTTTTTTTTTAACAAAGTTGCCACACAAACTTGAAAATTGCAAAAAGGCAAGAAAAAACAATTTTACTTGGGAATATAAAATTTATTTGACTGAAATTCAAAAAAAGGGCCACGATAAGGACTACAGTTTTTTGTTGACTACGAAAGAAAAAAAACCGGACCGAAATCGGTTAACCCACCTTGGCCGATTTTGAACTCATGGTTGCGAGAAAAACGCGTTTGAAGTCTAAAGTTAATTTTAAGCTAAGAAAACAGCAAAATTTCAAAAAATTGTAAATGAAGAAAAGTTATATCTCCTAGCTTACTACATGTCCACCAAATTTAGGACGAATCGGTTAATGGGTATTTGATATATTAAACCTAATATTCTTAAAAAACGATGGTGGATATATACTCGTAATTATATATAATGCTACTCATATTATTTTGTTACAATGCTATAATTTTGTACAGTTTTGAATTTATTTCGTATTTCTTCCCCATTTTTATATATATTGATTACTTTTATAACTTATATTAAGCTATCAAGGAATCGTCATTGGCTTTTCTTTGAAAACTGCGTGCAATTTTACATCTTTTGATGTAGTTTTTATCTTTTTATTCTGCCCTGTTATAATATATACGATTTCTAATAAAAATAAGTTAATAAAAATGCGAACAATAAGTGTTACACACAAATTTACAACATAGAGTATTACTTTGGGACTTTCTTCGAATTTTTTATTGAAATTTTCGGAGCATATAGAGAAAAGTATGAAATTCGAAAACAAAAATTTTCCTAGAGTCGATACGAACATTGAGTAGGGAACAAAAAATATTAAAAAAAAACACGAATTGCACGAATGTCAACACGAACATTAACATACACAAATCAACATTCGTAAAAAAATGGCCTTAGTGTATTCTCCGCTTTAGGAAGAGATTTATTTTTTTTAATAACAAATTATGTTAATTTGAACCAATGATAAAGAATTTAATTTTAAAAGAATATTATGGCTCGTGTGGGGTTTGAACCCACACTCATTGGAATTTCAAGCCGATGCTCGACCTCGCGTGCAATCGCTTGTTATATATACATGATAGCTGACTTTTAGCAGTCTTGTTATTCAAAATAATGTTATCTCTATTTCTTTGATATTTTATTAAAAAAAAAAATACACACAACAATAAAACAAATATTTTGAGTCTAGTATTAAAATATAGAAGTCAATTTTGTATTTTTTTTTTTATATAAAGTTCTACGGATTTATAAAAGTCAATAAAGAGTGTGCCACCAAAAAATGTAACACAGACATTTTTTGCATTCTTCAAAATGCAGCAATAGAGATACTTTAAAACTTTTTTTTGACATTTTAGTACTTTTACAAAAGTTTTTCAGTAAAAATACAAAGGTAATAAATAAAGATCAGTAAACGGCGAATTTTTGATTTGCTCTCATTAACATTCTGATGTCACATTCACATCTATCAAATAGGAAATTTATATCACATCACGCTACGTCGCACAGAGTCGCGAGGGCGGCCAAAAATGAAAAATACCACCTTTCTAATTTTAAAAAAATTTTAATGCCATTTTATAATGTACATTTCAATTAATAAAAATCGAAATAAATTTTTGAAAAAAAATTTTTTTTAAAAGAGTTATGATACTTTAAAGTTAATAGGTTTTAGTGACTATAAAATTATTCAAAAAATAAAAAAATAGACAAATTTTAAAGTGCTACTCACAGCTAAAAATCGACATATGTATGTATATTAGACAGTCCCTTAAAATAGCGATTTGTTGATTTTCGTTCATTACACCCCCCAGTTTTATTGAAAATGGTCCCAAATGGAAGAAATCGATTTTTTTTTTTGTGGAAAACGTTAACCCTTGCCGAAAGTTGGACGAAAATGGGCCCTTTTGGAAAAAAAAGTGTATTAATATTAAAAATTCCCAAAATTCGAAATTTTGAAAAAATTTATTTTTTATTCCATTTATTAATTTAATATAGTCAAAATGATTCATACATGGAATTTTGACTTCATCGGATATCATTAACCCACTTTAGCCTGGAATCCAAAATGACCCACGAATTTGATAAAAATGCAAAAACGTATTTTTTTAAAATTAATTTTAAAGATGCCTAATTTGGAGATGTCGATTGCTATTTGTACCACATAATAGTTGATATTAAAGAAAAAAAAAAATAAATTGGAAAAATGATAATTCGAGTTTGTGTTTGGAGCGACTGCTTTTCAGGACATTTTACAAAAATTGCTCATTTTGTCAAAAATTTTAATGGTTTCATCAAATTTTACACGGTTTTCGGAAAAACAGCACTCAAATTTGGCTACATTATAATTATCTTTTCATTTCTTTAAAAAAAATTTAACCCTTAGTGGCCTGGGGTCTGAAAAGACCCATTGGACTTAATATTGATTATGACTACGAGATTGTAAAGCCATTAAATTGATAAAAATAAATCTCAACTGTATAAAAATAATTATTTTAGGTAACGTGATCCATATGGGGTTAATTTTAATACTTTTGGCCAAAAACGCCCCATTAGGAAATTTACAGAATAACACCTTTTTTCCATGTTTCCGTCAATAAATAAAAGGAGTTTTTCTTGTTTTTTTAGCTTTTCTCCCCCCGTTATAAAACATTTTGCGATTTGAAACCGTAAAATTGTAATAAAAATTTTAAAAGTCACAAATTGTTGCACATTAATTGGAAAACTACAATCTTCATAAGGCCAAAGTTATTTTTTGCGACATTTTCAAATCGTTCTGTCTATTAAATTAATGCGAAAAACTTCCACCGGAATTTTGTAACAATTCCCGAGCAAGTGAAAAATTATTTCTGTCTTTTATGGAGGTTAATAGATTTTTTTGTAAAAATTACGAAAAAAAATACTGGGCTTTTAGATCTGTCCGAAAGTGTTTTTGTTTAAAAACAAAAAACAGCGCCTTTAGAAATAATAACTTTTAGTTTCAAAGGTGGATTCGCACTAATGGAATAATTTACGCTGCCAATTGTTTTTAAGAAAGGAAAAATAGAAAGTTTCAAGATTTTTAGCAATTCTTTGCAAGTTTTATAAGATAATTTGCATATATAGCAATACAAAATGATTATTTACAAAAACCGGATTCGAATAACCGGTTTTAAAATAAAAAAACAGAAAACCAGTTTTTCAAAAAAGCTGTTTTTAAAAGTATTCGAAAGCCGGTTTTTCAATTAGGTCGAATACTTGAAAACTCTAGTCGTTACACACTATGATTTGTAAAAGAAAAGAAATTTAATTTAGTAAAGAAGTTCAGCTGTGATATTTAGTTTTACGAATTTATACAAACTGTGATACTTAATTTCTTATTTATTTTTGCAATTTTTATTTTTAATCTTTTTTGTATTTTATGTCTTTTGTCCATCTAAAACAGTAGTTATGTTATAAAAAAAAGAGAATGTATTGGTATGTATTGCACTGAATAAAATCACTTGCTTTGTTTGTTGGATTGTTTTACTATTTATGTTCTTATGTGTGAAATTTTAGCAATGAGTGAATGAAAAAAGAAATAAACATAAAAGCAATTAATAGGTAATGAAAAAAAATATTCTTTAAGAAAATATTGTTCTTTGCGAATAATTTATTGTGAAAAAAAAATAGATAAATAATGTTATAAATATTAATAAATTAAAAAACAAAAAGAAAAAAAATTAAAATAATTTATATTAATTCTTATTAAATACAACAAACGCTGTGTTTGTGTGACTGCCTATCAAAGTTATCTAGAACGATTTTGACAGTTTTTCAACGTATTCCGGCTTTCTACTTTCAAAATTATTCGAGATAGCATTGATAGGAATGCCGCACAAACACAGCTAAAGTTAAAAATCTCTGCGTTGTAATTGTTTTTAATATAAACAATTATAATGCAGAGATTTTTAAACTTTATAAAGTTATATACCATAATATATTTTAATTTCATTGGTTGTTGCAAAATATTATATGTGTACTTATTTTGCCAAACAAAGCGAAATAGACCTACTCTGTTGACGGCAGACGTGCAACTAATGATTTTTTTTTCTTATTTTTATGCACTCTGTTTTTTGTTTCTTTGACGTTCGGGTTGTGTCAGTGTTGCCACCAGTAAAACAATAAAATACACAGCTCTAGGTCAAAAATTATCCAAAACCGTATAAAATTACACAAAAAATTAATATTCCTTTATTAGTTTCAAATAAAGTGGTCCAGAATCGGAAGCAGACTAGTTTTGTGAAGTAATTGCTTAAAATCCCTGTATTTCGCCCTATTAGTAATATCTAATTTTTATTCATATGAGCCAATGGCTCATACAACTAGATATTACTAATAGGGGGAAATACAGGGTTTTTTAAGCAGTTACTTCACAAATCTAGTCTGCTGGGGAGTAGACTAGAAATTTAATTTTTTAATTTTCGTTTACATTTCATGCTATTCTACCAGCCAATTGGTAAATTTGGAGTTAAAAGCCATTCCTAAGCCCAAAGTAATTACTTCGAAGTAATTGCTAAGTTTTATTCATATGACCCATTGGCTCATATGAATAAAAAAATAGATATTACTAATAGGGGGAAATACAGGGTTTTTTGAGCAATTACTTCACAAATCTAGTCTGCTTGGAAGTAGACTAGAAATTTAATTTTTTAATTTTCGTTTACATTTCATGCTATTCTACCAGCCAATTGGTAAATTTGGAGTTAAAAGCCATTCCTAAGCCCAAAGTAATTACTTAGAAGTAATTGCTAAGTTTTATTCATATGACCCATTGTCTCAAAAAATTAACAAAATACGGGGTTTATATACAAATAAAATATTAATCAACATTTTTGAATGCCTCTAACTAAATTGGGTTGCGTGTTGAAAAAATTTACAAAAATAATACATTAGAGATTGGAAATATGTGGTAGATGTTACACAAAGAAACTCATTTTACCTGCTGCCGGACTTAAAAGCATGGAATTTAAAATTTTTTGAGTGTTCACCCTTTATATGAATCCATGGATGTTTTTTTAAATATTATTTTGCAAAGAATGGACTAAAGAAATCTGAGGAAATTGGAAAATCCCAACGAAACGTAGAATGAAATTATGAAATAAATGACGACGTTGGAGCCATACTGATCTAAGGCACAAAAGTAAGTTTCTGAGAAAATTAAGGAAACGCGTTACGCGTTGTTGTGAGATACATATGGGGTTTTTGTTATTTTTTTTAAGTTAAATGTACTTCTCTGATGAGTATTAAATATATTAGGAACAACTTTTATCTATATACTTCATTTATTTGCTTTAATATTCGTATTTTTGCAAAGAACAAATTACTTAGATCACTATGGCCCCATCAAAAACATGGTAATGACAGGTC
Source organism: Leucophora obtusa (assembly GCA_949987735.1). Taxonomy (NCBI): domain Eukaryota; kingdom Metazoa; phylum Arthropoda; class Insecta; order Diptera; family Anthomyiidae; genus Leucophora; species Leucophora obtusa. The sequence continues at coordinate 353,110,719 of OX465295.1, forward strand.
ATTACCATACGGATTACCAAGTAATGATACCTTTTGCATTACTTTAAAATACAAAATAATGACTTACCTATAATAAGTTATAGAAGTACTTATATATTCGTGCAAAGTCATCACTTACTGGTAATTGATTAAATAAGTACTGATTAAGTCTTTTATATTAACATTTTATTTATAAATTTGTTTTGAACTAAATTTTCCAAGGTAAAAAGTTTTATTTTGCCAATATGACCAACTATTTTACAACGTAGGGTAACCACTTATTTCATAACTTCTGAATAACCACTTATTCTATCTTTGTGAGTAACTACTTATTATTTCACTATGGGTAACTCGTTATTCCCACTTTTTTTGTAAGCGAGAGGGTAATGACCACCCATGAATTTTTGGACATCGCGAACAAAAGTAATGTTGCGAGTAAATAGCCTGGTAATTAGTGAAACCCTCTGTGTGCTACTTACTAGCTTAATTACTCGGTAATGTCTGTTTTTGCTGGAGCATTACACAAATTTGAAAAATATATTAAAAATGTAGGTACTTGTAAGGGAAAAACAATGTACTCTGACATCATAAAATAAGCCACATCTTAATCATCACCTAACACAGCAGGCAAAAAGTTTTCATATTCTAGTGCTTCCTGATTGCCACTTCTTCGAGGAGCATGTGGTAATGCCAAGTAAAATTGATAATGGATGGGAGGCACTAATTTTAGAATTTTTCTTATATCTTGCATTTTTTGATACGGTATTAGTCTGGTTGTGGGCGCTTTTTCGGTATATAATTCTTCAGGTTTAAAAAAAGTTTTCGAATGCATATCATTTGGTTTCAGATCAACCGTTTCATATATGATCTAAGTGCACTTCATTACTTAGATCAGTATGGCATGCCTTTACTTTGCAGACCGCACTAATTCTATAGTGAGATGTTGCGATTTCTCAACAAGGAAAGCGCTGAAGAGCAATTACATAAGTGTGGCATGGAAGAATTATGAGTTTTCTATACCATTGTGTAATAATATAATCATTTTCAATGACTTTAAAAGCCTATTAGAAGCATTTCTAAAAATACCCTACGGGAAATTTTAACAAACTGTCACCGAACTGGCCCCTTTATATGAAATAGACTGGTCACTTTTACATGGCGTTGTCATAGGAGGTGGAAATTGACCCCTTGTGACATGTCACAAGACAAATCCCAGGACAGGTCCCTGAAATTGAGAGTTCAGTAACCTGTCCTAGGATTTGTCTTGTGACATGTCACAAGGGGTCAATTTGCACCTCCTATGACAACGCCATGTAAAAGTGACCAGTCTATTTCATATAAAGGGGCCAGTTCGGTGACAGTTTGTTAAAATTTCCCGTAGGGTATAAAGAGAAAAAAGTTTTATTAATTCAGCAAATTGCTAAATATACTAATTATATTCCTAATCATATTAAAAAAAATTTTTACAAAAAAGTACGTTTCTGTCACATCACGTCACCTTCTCTAATTGCTTATATTTCAGGACCATGTGTTCGATCGTTTTCTTATCTGTTACTAAATACAGAGCTATTTACACTTTACACAAAAATATAAAGAAGTTAAAATTAATTTCAGTTTTTCCTTGTATTTATCTCACTAAAAAGTACAACTATCATGTATGTGATCATGGAAATGCCCATATTCGTTACTATTTTTTTTTTAATTTGTTGACAATTAGAGATGTGAACAAACTAATGATGTGATTTTTGAGGTATAACACATCAGCTGAAAAATCCGTAGGATGACACATAGGTGGCGCAATTAATGAAAAATCCATATAATTTTTTGGAACTACCAACCTTCAGATGATACCTTTAAGAATTTAATGACAATTCGTTCATTAGTGGATAAGCTACAGTTACAGTGACGCTACTTTTGGGATTTTGAAAACAATGGATTCAAAGCAATTTCGTGTATTGATTTATCATTGCTTTTTAATGGGGAAAAACACAGTTCAAGCCAAAGTGTTATTCGGACTCTGCTCTATCGAGACAAATGGTAGAAAAGTGGTTTGCTTACTTTAAACGTTGTCGTTCAAACACCGATGTCGCCGAACGCACTGGTCGCCCAAAAGAGGTGATAATACTGGAAAACATCAAAAAATTTCACAAATCGTTTTGGCAGACCATAAAGTGAAGTTACAGGAGATAGCTGATACCTTAAAGATATCGAAGGAACGTGTCGGCTTTATTTTGCATGAACATTTATTTGTCCATGAGAAAGCTGTTTTCGAAATGGGTGCCGAAATTTATTTATTTTTAGCAACTTTGTGCATTTAAATGACAAATATTAAAACCCTGTTGCTGTTTAGCTAGGATACGAATCATGTTAAAATTTCAATCTCTAGAACCAAATTGATCAAGCGATAAAATTGCCATCTTTACAATATATCGCAACGCAATAAGATTTTGGAGTACATAATGAAATTAAAAATATGAAATTTAAATGATAAAATAAATAATTTATATGAACTTTTTACCAATCTGGACACACATTGCCTGGTCACGGATTGCAATTTTTTTTTAGTCCAGAATAGATTATTTTAAAAAGTTTCAATAATTTTTTTGTGCACTTGTCTTTGATTCTCCTTTGTAAACTAATAAACCACTCGAATTTGACAAACCGATGCATTTAATAATCTGACAGACATATTTCGCAAATATATTTTGATCAATAAAAATTATTTAACAATAATTATAGGTGGAAAATTATTTTTAAAAAAGGTGAAAAATGTGTTACACTTTTTAAGGGCGCACTTCCAAATATAAATTTTAGCCCTAAAATAGTACGCTCAGTTTACATAAATGTCTATGTAAGGTTTTAATCTATCATTTGATGTATAACTTTAACCCGTTTTTTGTTTTCATAATTTGCTATGCTAAAAAACAGCCAAAGGGGAAAACCTTACGAAGCAAAAAATGTCTTTAAAAAAATTAGCTCACATAAGAAAAAAAAGCTTTGTAATTGATAGAACCATGAATGCAAGTCGTACCTCATATCTAACATAGAAATCATGACTCCATTTATGTAAAGTATGGAGTTACTAGTGACCGAAAATGTATTTGGTCAGAATTTAGTATGTTGAAGCATTATGGACAAATTTTGCTTATGGAAAAATGTTGGTTGGGCCGATTAGAATGCATTTTGAGTGTCAAATTTAAGGAAAAGATCGAAGTTAATCAATAAATTCACTGTTCGGCCGCCGAAAGATCGGCCAAATTGAAAAAAGTTCCGCGGCCGAACAGTTTTATGGCTAAACTACAGAATTTTCCTTAAATTTGACACTCAAAATCGAATTAAATCGACTGAACAAACATTTTAGCAGTATGAAAATTTCTCCGCCGTTCTTTCAAATAACGGAAAATCGACCAAATGTCACTTTTTGGCCGAACTGTTCGGTCAGATACTAATATTTACTGATAACAGGTCAAATGTTAAATAAATATATTTAAAAGCTTATTGGGGTTTTGCCAATGAACAAACAACTTGAAATTTCTAATTGGTCTGTAATGGGTCAATATACCATTAGACATCTTTGATCCGATATGGTAATAAATGACCACATTAGAGTATTTAAAAATTTTAAGAATTTTGTATTGTTTAAACTAGAGATTGTCACGTGAGCAGAATTTTGTGTGATTCACGGTTATCGTATACCTACGGCAAGAAAATTTGTAGTTTTTGCCAAAAGATATTTTTGGTACCGCAAGTGTTCTTGGAATCCATTTCATCACGATGGAAGAGAAAGTGGTAGGCCACGTACAACATGGAGACATTCAACAGAATCCGAAATGAACCAACTAGGTGTATCTTGGAACGAATTAAGATCTATCGCTCAAAATCGGGTCAGATGGCGATCTGCTGTTATTGGCGCCCTATGCTCCAGTGGGAGTTAGAGAAACAAATAATCAAGTGACTAAAGATTAAATTTGTTGTGAAATTTGTATTTAAAAATTAATAAAATTCAATTAAAACAAAAAATTGTATTTAATTTAAATAAAATTAGTGAAAAAGAGGTCGAAGGAAGACATGGGGTTGATTTGGTCGTAATTTTCACAATATATTTCTTGGCAGCGTACAATAAGTATCTATTGTACAATCTTCATTATCTGTTTTATTTGTTTGAGCATACTATAGTAAAACCAATATATTACGCTCATTCTCTCTTTATTCATTTACACACAATCTACTGGAAAGTATAACAATATCAACTATACCAGAAACACTAAACTACTTATCAATACGTATTCAAATCAGTAGACATACCGAAACTTGTACAAGCAGTTCTATCTGTGCACGTGTTTAATATGTATATGTGTCGTATTTGTCTATCGAATATGAAAAAAACTGCAGTATACGTTTTTGATCATAACAGCCCAGTGTAGAAACGGTAATGACATATCATTATTTTTTGGACTACCAGTAATGACACCCACTTACCTTCTGCATTATTTTAAAACATATAATAATGAGTTATTGACAATGACTTATTTTTACCATTATTTCAAACAGAAAGTAATTTTCTATATTTTTCTTGAAAATTTTTTGAAATCTATTTTTAGATTCAATATTTTTTCAACGCTGGTAAGGATATATGTAACCACATATTTTTTGATTTTTTGTATGTTGGCGAGTAAGCTAACTTATGTGCAGCAGGTCAATTACGTTTTTATCTATCAAACACTACATCCCAGTGTAGAAAATTATTACCAGATATGTGGTTATGTAACTACATACTTGGTAATGGTAACTAGTTACTTTTGTTATTACATTTCTTATTACCTTTATATGGCGATGTCGCGAAAAATAATGAATTGTCGTTACACACCAGCATACGAAAAATCAAAAAATATATCGCTACCAATGTGCTTACCAGTACTGACAAAAATAATGAGTCTAAAAATAGATTTTCTAAAAAATAAATTATATAAAAAAAAATATTTTTTATTGTATTTTTTTTTTTTTTAATAAAATTTGCTGGTGCGGGAATCGAACCTGGGTCTACAGATTGCAAGTCAACAGCTCTACCATCTGAGCTATATCGACATGTAATATTTAATAGATAAAAACACAATTGACCTGCTGCACACAAGTAAGCTTACTCGCCAACATACAAAAAATCAAAAAATATGTGGTTACATATATTCTTACCAGTGTTTAAAAAATATTGAGTCTAAAAATAGATTTCAAAAAATTTTCAAAAAAATCTAAAAAATTATTTTCTATTTGAAATAATGATAAAAAAAAGTTATTATCAGTAACTCATTATTATATGTTTTAAAATAATGCAGAAGGTAAGTGGGTATCATTACTGGTAGTCCAAAAAATAATGATATGTCATTACCGCTTCTACACTGGGATGTTTAGATCTAGTGCTTATATAAGGGTCCTCCAAAATTGTCTGGTTTACACGCTGCAGGTCGCAAATACAAAGATATGTATTTCAATGAAATTTGGTCCGCTGACTCATATGGTCCCAAGGACAAAGCCTACTGGATCAGTCCATTTTTGGAGCTATCGCCCATATGGGCTATATTATATATTTTAACATAAGTCCATTTTAACCCTTTCGAAAGTCGGATACAAACATTAGCTTGTGGGGTATATAGTCGACATTCCCGACTTTAACTTTTCTACTCGTTTTTTATTTAACTTGGCATGTGTTATAAAAAAAATTGATCAAAATATTCTACTATGCACCCGCTATGCGTAAAAAAAAGGATCGAGTCATGAAAGCCAAAAAAGCTTAAGTGACAAAACTAACATTTTACAGGGGAGAGTTTTATAATTTTTTATGTGTTTAGTCTTACACAAGACCGATTTTGATGAAATTTGGATATATTATATAGGATAAAAAATAAGTAGTATTAAAGGTGGGGTCAAAAATTACCCAATTTTAATTTTTCCCGTTTTTTCATGTTAGGTCCAAAAATTTATAAACATATTAAGTGTCAAATGCATGAAATTTGAACGACGCATACAAAGATGCATAATAGATGCCCGAGCGTGTCCAAGTTTTTAAGTTATTCACTGAACGTAATTTAATTTTTTTTAATTCACTGAATGTAATTTTATTTATTTTAATTCACTGAATGTAATTTTATTTTTTTTTTAATTTACTGAATGAAAATGAAATTGAATGAATTCAGTGGTGAATTAATTCAGTAAGGAATTAATTCACTTTTTTTTCGTTCGATTTATAAAATTGAACGCGTTCACCAGTGAATTAATTCATTTGATTTAATAAAGAGAACTATAGCAATGGAATTAATTCTTTGAATTTATTGTTTGATGAACGCGTTCAGTTGAACGAATTCAGTGAATTACTTAAGAAAAGGAATTCATTCAATTCTAAAGAAAATTGAATTCGATTGGTAGTGAATTCATTCAAAAAAGAATTCTTCAAAGCTCTGATTATGACAAGGCAAAAAATAAAAACATTACCTAGTGTCTTCAAATGCAATGAAATGTGAAAAGAAATTTGAAAATAACACACAAAGAACAACAACGTAAATGATTTTGTTGTTGTTTTTATATTTATAATAAGGGTTTTCACAAGGGGTGTACTATTTGTTGTATCGTTGTATCGTCCTAACAAAAAACAGAGTTGTTAAAAATTAAATTGAAAAAATACAACATTTGAGAATAGCACGATACAACATTTTTACGTATGTTTAGTGTCCTATATTTGAGTGTGCTAACCGATAGAAAACTGAATAGAAAATCATTGTTAAACACAAATAAAAATTTTAACAACTCTGTTTTTTGTTAGGACGATACAACGATACAACAGATAGCACACCCCTTATGAACAACCTAATTGTATTTATATTTTTATAATAGAAATTGAAATTTGAAATTGAATAAAAAAATTTAATTTTATAAAAAACAATTATAAAAAAAACTATAAAAAAATGTATGTCCGTGAGCGGATTTGAACTCGAATCCTTCTGACTTTAAATCTATTTTTACAAGGCGTCAGTGTTGCCAGTTTTTTTTAGACTTTATCCCCAATTTTCAATTTGTTATCCCCAAAAATACCCAATTTTTATTTTCTTTATTTCGTATTCGTTAACTTTTTTTTAAAAGTTAATGTAAAAATACTATATTTAATTCTTTTCGGTAAGTTATACACTCAAACTCAATAAATTTTGTAATTGTAACAAATTATAAAAAAGAACAAATAAATTTAAATAACAGCAAAAAAAATGTGAACTAAAATTTTTCGTTTTAAATATTTCAGATTCAATATTTTCCGATTCATCAGCTTTAGACATTTTGTTGCGTATGGTACTGTATTAAAAAGTTTTAATATTTCAGCAGATGGATTGAATTTTTGACAATTGAATAACATGTAAAGTATATATTTAATTTAAGAAAAGCTTTTTATAACTCATACTACATTCAAATAACCTTAAATATTTTGGAACCAAAAGGTATTCAAATTTTCACCAAAAGGAATTAAGGTTTATACGCACATTAGCTTGCAGACACAAATTTGAGTAGCCTAAAATCAAGCACTATTACCATTATTTTTAAAAGAAATATATAAATATTTAGAATTATCAGGGTTAAATTCATAAAAATATAAAAAAGCAATAATTTCGTGTCATCCCCAATAAATCTCCAGATCCCCAAACATAAATTTTTATCCTCATTGACAAAAAAATTCCCCATTTGGGGATAAATCCGATAAACTGACAACACTGCAAGTCGTAGCATTTTTTTATCGTTGGCAATTTCTGTCTGGGTGTAATTAAAAAAAGGACACAAACTACCTGCTTTTGAGACAGCTGCAACCTGCTTTTAAGACAGCTGCAACGTAAATCTGTAGAAAAAATAACTGCAAATAATTGCAGGTACCGAGTTTGTTTAACAATTTTCGTCAGTATCCTTCAGCTTAATTAAAACTAATCGCCAATGGCCATTACTTATAGTCTTGACTAGCCATGGATTTGTGCGAACATGAAACAAATCACACGTGAAACAACAACAAATTTTATTTGTTGTTTTTGTTTTGCATGTAATTCGTTTCATGTTCGCACAAATCCATGGCTAGTCAATATCATAAGTTATCCTTTACCATGTTTCTATGCTTAAATTATATACTGAATTTCTTTAAGGCATTTATTCGGTTCTTGCAAGTTTTATCAAATATTGTTGCTTTTGTAATGGGTTTGTACAATTTTGGTATACTTATGTCCCTCACTGTACACGAGTGAAAATGAAATGTGAATATAAGAATATTATAAAAAAATATATTTTTTGTTTGCGTTTTGATTTACAACATTAATGAATATAGAAATTGAACATTTAATTGTTTTTGCATAGTATATTTCATATAGAAATAAAATATTTTTAATAAACCACAATAAAAGGAAAGAAATAGGAAAATATTACACTAAACAAACCAAACTAGGTGGTAGAACAAAGGGGTTATAGTGTTAACTGAAGCAAAATGAAAATATTAAACAAAACAATGAAGGGGGCCCATTAAAAATTAAAACGAGTTAATTTTTTTTGTTAAAGATTAAAAAAAGAATATGATTTAATAAGATTTGTATTGGGACTTACCTTTTTTAGAAATTTTACCAACGCAGTAATAATTACATAAAGCACTTAATTATGGGGATTAATTAATGTATTTTTTCAAAGAAAAACGTAGTTTTTGTAAAAAAAATGTAAATTTAATAAAATTTTCATTTAACAGCTTACACTTTGCGAGAGAAAAAAATTAAAGAACACAAAAACACTTGAAGTTTCGAGGGAGCAGAAAAATACAGTGAAAAAACGACGAAGTCAGCAGCAGCCTAGTAAAGCGCGATTTGATTATAATCGACGAAGCAAGAGAGAATCGAAAAAAATTGTATAGTTTTCTTGTTGTTGTACAACACAGCAAAATATTTTGATTTTTTTTATATTTTTCAGTTTTCTCCACACTTTTTATCACGTTGTTCCTTTTGTTAAGGATTTTAATTATGAAAAACTTTTTCTTAATTTTCTTTGTTTTACATTTTATAAATTTTCTACGAAATTTAAATCTTTTTCATCTTTTCGTTGTTTCTATCAATTTTATTAAACTTCACTCATTTTCGTCTTTATAAATTAAAAAAAAATGTCTATAATGATTTTTTTCATCGCCATTTAAAATTAAAAAACATCTTTGTCTAATTGCGTTGTTTTGCTGGTTTTGGTTTACATAAAAAATTTCTTTTCTCCATAATTTTTTTTATAAAGTCCTCCTCGTTATGTAAAACATTAATAATAAATTAATTTTTATTCGTTAACATTTTACCAATTATTTTATTATATATAAACAGAAAAAATATAATTTTTTTTGCTTTTAATTATAAATTTTCCTCCCAATTTCTTTAATCTTCTTTTTAATAATGTTCAATATGACTTGTAATGAAAAAAACACACACAAACCAGTGATGGGATTTAAGAATGCTTGTTTTGTACCGAGTGTGACTAAATGTGCCAAATGAGCCTTTAATGTGCCAAAACGAAATTTGCATTGAGGCCAAATTTTATTTTAGATTTTCAAATTTATTTTATAGATTTTTTGTAGAAAAAGCTCTCTATATCCACAAATTAAATACAAAATCTAAAGCTGCCTATCAATGTATAGTGTTGAAATTCGTGTTACCAAAATTTTTTGATATTTTGTGTTTCCAAACTCAATGTTCCATTGTGTGTATCGATGTTTACTGTTTTTGCTGCGTTATTTCATTTAGAGCAGTCGTGCTGTGAGGTGCTTTTGTAATTTGCGCATTAAAGAAAATAAAAGACGAAAATTTCGACAATTACAAATAATAAAAACTGGATTAATTTTATAAATGAATATGAAAATTTGCGAGAATTATGGGACATAAAATGTGATAGCTAAAAAAAGAAAACTAAAAAAAACAGCAGCATATGAAAAATTAACAATAACAAATTAATTAAATTTGATTTTCTTCCGCGTATATTTGATGTGGTTAGTTCGACAAACAAACAGAATTTATGTTTCGTTTGAGGATTTGTTATGTGTGTGGCATCGTCTATATTAAAAATTGTAAACAAAATAGAAACACATGTTCTGACGAATGTTCCTCCGCGTGTAAGCAGCTTAAAATGTTTTCTATTATAAATAAAACTGTAAAAACTAAACGTTAACTAATAGTTAACCCAAGAATTGGTTGTGGTTTTGTATACAATTTTTGGACGTTCTTTTTTGTTAATAGCTAAAGTTAAACCTACAGTATAAAACCCACCGTAAACGTCATAAGGTATTTTTACATTATAACATTTTGTTTAAGTATCAGAATTTATGTATGTTTCCCACTTTCAAAAAGGGTAGAAAATAGACCAGTTTTACTCAAGAATTAGTTTCAAAAAGTTTTTCCAGATCAAAAACAGAAAACTATTTTGGATGAAATTTTTTTATAAATTAAAAATAATTCCAAATATTCCCTATAAACACTTTAGCTGGAATCAATATACCATGCCAGAATTGTTTCCAGTTTCAAGGCTTGAATATAACTTGCATTCAATTTTATTTCAATCATATTGCAACAAAAGGGAGACAAAAATTCAATTTTAAAATAGGTTACAAAGAATTAATTTTTTAATTAAGTTTTCAAAAATTAATGTAATTTGACTTAAATTTCATTCTGTAATAGCATTCTTATGTAATTTATTCGATAGCTTTTTGAAGAATTTTAACTCAGTAAAAAGGTGAATGACAAATGATTTTTTTCCATTCATTTAGTCTAATGAAAAATTGAAATTTGCAAGTACATATGTATCTGCTGAAATATTAACATAATAGAAATAAGAAATATTTAGAATTCATCTAAAATAAATAAAAAGTATTGTGTACGTTGTTATAGCTTGTTTGTTTTGTACTTTGACAATTCAGTAAGTAAAATGTTGAATGAAGATTCGATTTGAATGATTAAAGTTGGGAATGCATTCATCAATTCTTATTAAAGCTTTGGGAATATAGCTAATAAATGCATTCATTAGGTTTTACGGAATGATACATGACTATTTTCTAAAGCTGAATTCAAATTTTCATGAATTAAGCTGAAATTAAATTAATTCTTTCGAAGCTCTGAACTTAGTTCAAATCACTTAAATTTTTGAAATATATGCGCATACCAGTGACGGTCGGTGAAGTTGCCAAAGTGTGATGTAATTAAAATTACGTCTATAATTTGTGTGTTTACAGTACTACCATCTTTTCATGATAGGCACGGATCAGATTAAATTAATTTTGTATATTTTTAATTCATATGCCATTTAAATTCTATTTAACGCACACTTTTCTACTTGTTGACTTTTTTGTTGACCGTTTAAGGGGTGCGCAAATAAAATGCTTAATACATAGAATTTGAGTTGCATATCAATTAAAAAAGTATAAAATCAATAATAATCTGAACTCTTGTTATGGTGGGAAGTGACAGATCTTTTGAAAATATTCATTATATACGAAATTTTTACATTTTAAAAAAGGGCAGCAACTTTGAAAACTTAACGTAACGTAACTTATTCGCGTTACTTCCTAAAAACTTTTTCTGACGTACTTTCGATTATAACGGAACAATTATAAACATACCCTGTTTAACATTTTTTTATAGTAAAATCGGTTTAATAGTGTATTTAGACTAGGCAAAAACTAGTAGTTTTTGGCCATTTTTAGTTTTTGAGCCGAAAACTGCAAAATTAATTTATTTTTTCCATACAATTTTCATACAAACTGAAAACCAGATTCTACCTGGTTTTTGCCAAAAACCAAGTAAAAATATCTGAAATGTGTATTTTTGTTACACCCGGTATCATTTATAGTTAATTTTCGGTACACCCTGTTACAACGAATATAGGAATAAAGCAAGTGTCAAAAAAATATTTTTTAATTTTTTCTAGTTTAGTTGATAGGCATGAGACAAAATGCTATTGATTGTGCCAGTGTACCACTGTACCAAGCAACCTTCGATTGTGCAAAAATGGCACAATTGTGTCACAAATCTAATCACTGATGCAAACTGGCTGAGAAAGAGAACCAGAGAAACAGCTGATAAAAAAGCTTAGCATAGGACAGTGTTGCCATGTAGACGCCTTGGCAGAAAACCAAGCCGACAGGCTGAAAATCGGCGACCAGCCGCCGCCGGTTAATTTTTGGATTATTGCGTCGCCGCCGACTCGCTACGGCTTATATTATGAGTCGGCGTAAAGAAAGCAGCCGAATTTATCGACTGCGCCGCAAAAATTTTTCACTTATGTGGCGTTGTTTTGTTTTACAGATTTGTATTTGGAAGTTTTTTTTTTTGCAACACTGAAGCAAATATAATACTATATTTTGCAACTATGTAGTTTTATAAAAAAAGTCCCGTTAACTTGGTGTTTTAAGATTTCTAAAAAAATTCACACGCGAATGAGAAGAAAAACACAAGGAATTTGAAGAAATTTAACAACCATAAGAAACAATAAAAACACTGCCCTGTTAACTTTTTCGGTTTTCCTTTTGTTTCTCTTATTCTTCAAAGAAATTAACAGGAACCCAATCCATATAAATTTTAAAGGAACCAAAGAGTACACTTTTTTCTTATGGGAACTCTTTAGCCTATATCCTCGTTGCCATAGCCCGGTGTCTTTTAATGCAATAAATTATATGATATGAAATGACAAAACCATTACAGAGGAACGTCAGAATGATATCAATTGCAAAGTGGTGGAGAACAATTGGCCATTTCATGGCTAAGAAATATCATAGATTTTTCTTCGAAAAATACAAAATTTTATTCAATATTAATTTTTATCCACAAATAATAAATAATTAAACTCATTCTCATTATTTTTTACCGAATTTTCTGTTATTTTTTCATTAGAAAATTAAAATTAAAACGAAAATTGACATTTGTTGGCAGGCATCATTGCAAAAACCGCTTGCATGTCACCTAGTGTCTTGACATGCAATAAAATGAAAGTAAGCAATTGTGAAAATAATTTGATCTCAAGTGAAGACACTTAATTTCAATTTTATTGCAATATCATGATATAAAAAAAAAATGTTTTTTACTATAATGAGTTTTACTGAAAAGTGTATAGACTTTGTTTCCACCCAAATTTAATATACAAGACTATTATTTTTCTTGTAAAATAGGGACATTTTGTGTTTATTGTGATTATGTCTTTCTAATAAAATAAAAAAAATTATTCATTTTTAGAATTTAAATTAACTTTTGAGGCATTTTAAGTTCGAGTGAAATTTTTTCATGTGAAAAACAATTTACGATGCTTTATTTATAAAAAAGCTTTTAAACCGACAGTTAAGCCGCCGCCGTTCTGTAGTCCTAAACGCCGCCGCCGCCGAGCTAAATAGCCCGCGCCGCCGCCGCCGATTGTTTAGGGTCAGCTTGGTTCACTGCGCCTTGGTGCCAAATTGAATATGTTCAATTTACACCAAAAAAAATCATACACCGATAAAATTTTTCAGTTGCTCAGTTAAAGAATTTCTCAGTTAAAACGGAGAAAAAAAAGTAACTGCAATAATTGCTATCAACTAATATTTCTTTTAAATAAAATTATTTTTCTGTTACCCCCCGTTTCCACATGCAAGTGCAAGTTCGAAAAACTTAATACACTCACACTTTTTCACTAATACTATCACACTTATACGACTTGCGGCTCAACTTGCAAGTAAATTTTGAAGACAGTGGATTTTTGATACTTGCGGCAAGGGAAATGACAGAATGAAGAAAACAGTGTTGCCTAGTAATGTTTTCTATTAATTTACTAGTATTTGGTAAAGTAAAAGTTGTAATGCAACTGATTTTGTATTTATTTGTAAAAAAAAAGTAAAAAAGAACACAACGGCATATATTAATGGTAATTTAAAATATAAATTTTAAGTTTTTGAAAAAAAAAATTGTTAAGAGCAAATTTTTTCCCAGCTTTGTTAGAATATTGAATACTTCGCAATACTGGAGTGCTATTTAGTGACTAATAATAATACGTATTCTCAACTTGCAATACGTATTCTCAACTTGCAACCATTTACTTGCATGTGGAAACGGGGGGTTAAGCCCAGTATTTTGTTCAAAAGAGCGAAAAAATTTCGCTCTATGTTTGGAGCTTAAAAACTATTATAACAACATTAAAATGCATAAATTTTTTATGGTGTATAAAAAGTTACAACCATAATTAACCCAAATGTCACTTTTTCGCTACATTTTCAAATGGTCCTGTCTATTAAGCTGCCCACACACTAGGGAACATGCGTGACGGAACATGTGTTTCTACTTTTTTCATTTTTTTTTATACAGACGATGCACACACGACAACAAAATCTCAAACGAAACATCAATTTTGTTTGTTTAAAGAACTGATCACATGAAATATGGGCGCAAGAAAATCAAATTAATTAATTTGTTAATTGTTAGTTTTCCATATGCTGCTGTGTTTTTAGTTTTATTTTTTTAGTTATCACATTTTATGTCCCATAATTCTCGCAAATATATTCATTTATAAAATTAATGCAGTTTTCATTATTTATAATTGTCGTCATTTACATTTTCTCAAATGCGTAATTACAAAAGCTCCTGATACACGCAAAAAACTATAGTATGTTATATTATACAAACATGCTTGGTAAAAACGATTTCCTTCAGAAAAAAATAGTTTTAATTAGCTTAGTTTAAATCAAACCCTAAATTTTTATATAAATTACCTAAAAGCATAATTTTTTATTGGTACATTATAAATTCTTTTGTACATTATATTAAATCACTTTCTTTTCTTATCTATTTAAAAAATTATCAATATTTAGTTACATTATGGGAAAATTATAAAAAATTTCATGTACGCGACCCAAAATAAACTTAGGTAGTTTTACAATTAATTTATTTGTTGCCAGATGTTTGTAAAATGTGTATAATTCCTAAAAAATAGCATTAAAATTGCCAAAGTTGAAAACTATTCAAAAAAATAATGAAGATAAAACAATATGGCGAAAAGTAGATGCCAAAAGTGAAAAAAGTTAGAAAAAATATAAAATAATATAAAATTTTATGCTAAATGTCATATTGAATTGTCGGTGGGTAAGGGTAATGGACAATCTCAAACGGATATCGGATATGGCTTTATATTCACATAAATCACATTTATCGGTGCGTTTACAAATTTATCTTCCACATTTTCATCAATGGGTTCACCTAAAACTTTTCGGTTAGTAAAACTATTATATAATCAAATTAAAATAGTTAATAACTTTAATTTTAATTTGCATTGCAGTTTAAGTTTTTAGCAAATTGATGCCATCTGGAAATGGTTGGCTGATTATCCAGAATATGCTGATCGTCATTTTTCATAGTTGCAGTCACAAGCTAGAGGTGATAGTTTTCCAAATTTAATATTTCAAACAAAAATGAAGATTCCCAAGAAACATTTTTACGGACTCTCCGGCACGTACGGATTCATGAATCCAGCTTTTACGGCACGTTAACTGTCCGTAATGTACGTATCCGTCAATGCTTGTACGTATACGGAACATTAACGGAGCGTATAAATGGATTTTCGAACACAATACGTTGTAACTCCGTATTGGTGTATCCGTTTCCGTACCTTTAAATACGGATTTCATCGGTTTGTTTACAAAATAAAAAATTTTTGTTAAGTCGGCGAAAATATTATTATAATGGGAATATATGGAGAATATCCAATAGAGGGAATTCTTTCTATCACACCAATAATCAAACAACATCAAGTAAACAAGTTTCACAATGTTTTGTGTATAACATGTGAGAATTTGCATCGTGTACACAGTCAATTAAACCATAACTAATTTATTGTCTCTTTTCCATATAGATGTTGGATTTTACTCCGGGTCGCTAAGCGCTGGATACATAGGTAGACCGAGCTGGATGTGCTAAATATTGTAATTCTAAATAATAATTATTAATGAATTTATAAAAAAGAAAAAAAAAAGGACTTTGTATTGAAAATAATAAACATATGGTCTATTTTTTTGGAAAATCGGTAGGATATGGACAAGGAAATACTCCGTTATTACACGACATAACGGTCCGGAAACGGTCCGGCATTGACGGACTTTCAGCGGAATAGTCCGTTTTTTACATGACATAACGGTCCGTAAATGGTCCGTCATTGACGGACTTTAAACGGACTTGTCCGTTTTTAACACGACATACCGGTCCGTAAACGGTCCGTCATTGACGGATTTTCAACGGATTCGAATCAGTTTCGATGTTCCTTATGTTCCGTTTTCTGGTCCGTATACGGATCCAGAAAACGGTACGTATACGGAGTTGGATTCCGTTTATGACGGACCGAAAACGGTGCGTAAACGGAACGAATTGTTTGTTGGGTTATAATGATTTAATGTGTATCGAACTATTAATCCACACCCTAAAAATTCCTTAGTTGTTTATAACGAAAATATCAACTATCTCATAGGTGAAATACCCCTAACTAATATATAGTTGAATTGATTTAGTTGAAGTCAACCAAGTTTTTTCAAATATCAGCAGTTCAACTAGAAATGTAGCTACTTACAACGATGTGCTAAACCAAATTGACATTTGCCAAATATCAACTACTGCCAATCAAAGATGGTCGACAGGAACCATAGATTTAGATGTTTTATCTAAATTTTCAAGTGAAACAATAACGAATTTTTGTAACAATTTTATTTTAAAACACTTTTTCCATACGTACTATATATTTGTCACTTTTATTTATTTTGTTACGTACGTTCTTGCCCACACACACACACATTGGCTTTTGTCTTGCTATCTTCTTAGGGTCCATGAATTTACTGAATTTAAAAATCTGCAATATGAAAATTAATAAATATGTAAAAAAGAAGGAAAACTACAAATGCTTACCATTCACCAATTTTCTATAGAACTTAAAATAAAAACAAAAATATATTTTTAAAAATAACACGTCCTTTTATTTTGTTTAATAAATGCTTGACAATTTCAATGTAAATATTAGTAGTATTCACTTCAACTAACATATATCGTAACTCGTAACTAAAACCTTAGTTACTTGCGATTATCATAGTTGTTCGATATTTTTTCAACTTCCTTAACTATGGGACTATGGAATTTTTTCGGTGCAGTAATAATTATAAAATAAATAATTAAATAAATTAATCAAATTGTTTTAATAAGGGAGAAGGAAAGAGCTAAATAATTTAACGTAAATTAATAAATAAAATATGGCTTATTTTATTTAATAAATTAGTGCTAACAGTTTCAAAAACAGAATAAGAAATATTTACCAAGTTTTTTTTGTATAGTTATTGTTAGTTTTTGTTTTCTGATTTTATACCAAGCATATTATATAAGTTATACCCAAAACTTGGGTAGAGCTATAATACATACTAAAACTAGGTAACTTTACCCTTATTTTATGTAATTCCCCCCTTTTTATTTTCTGCGTGTAGCGTGACTGCTATCAATGAACTAGTACTGGGGTAACACGATCAATTTTTGGCTTTCAAGTTTCAATACTCTCACAGTTTTTTACTAACACACTCACACTTTTCCAAATACATATTTGAAACTTGAAAGGCAAAACTTGATGGTGTAACCCCCATGTAAATACAGCAAAAACAGTAATACTGAATTTAGACTGAGCAAAAACCAGATGGTTTTTCTACAAAACTAAATTGCAAAAGCCAAGTCATTTACACTGGTTATTTAGTTTTTCTTTGTCACAACACTTTTTTATTACACACTTTTCTTTCTTTTTTTATTATCAAATTAATGTAAAACAATTTTAAACAATTAAAAAAAAAAAAATAACAACACACAATTACAAATTAAAACAGAAATATTTTTAAAAAATTAAAAATATTTTTTTGACACTTGCTTTACTTCTATATTCGTTGCAACAGGGTCTATCGAAAATTAATTATAAATGATACCGGGTGTATCAAGAATGCACATTTCAGATATTTTTATTTGGTTTTTGGCAAAAACCAGGTAGAATCTGGTTTTCAGTTTGTATGAAAATTATATGGAAAAACTAAATAAATTTTTATAGTTTTCGCCTTAAAAACTAAAAATGCCCAAAAATTACTAGTTTTCGCCAAGTCTAAATACACTATAACATCGATACACACGATAAAAAATTGAGTTTGGAAACAAAAAATATCAAAAAATTTTGTAAACACGAAGGTCAACATGACACAATGCTATACACATTTCAACATTCGTAAAAAATGGCCATGTGGAATGGAATGTTCCCTAGTGTGTAGGCAGCTTTAAATTGATGCGAAAAAATTCCACAGCAATTTCGCAAAAATTCCACGCAAGTGAAAAATCTTTTTTTTATATTGAGTTTGACAGCTTTTTTCTCAAAAGTACGAACAAAATACCGGTCTTTACCCTGTAAATAGAAATAAACAATATTATTGATAAATTTTTGATTGTTTACAAATTAATTGAAGGTATGCACCCTGTACCGGTGTTCTGTAACTATGTGAGAAGTTACTCGCATAAAAATTGCAACTCTACGATGTGTCTACGATATTTAAAACAGGGTGATTCACAAAATTTCAAACTGAATATAAGTAAATTTTTTTTACATACCTCTGGCTAAATTTGACATTCTGATACTCACTCTGTTTTAAATATGGCAGAGTTGCAAATTTTCTGTGAGAAACTTCTCACATAGTTACAGAACACCGGTACTGTATGGAAAGTTTATCAATTAAATTGAAAAAATTCAAAATGTTTTGGATTTTTCTTTTTCAATTTCATATTATTGAAAAGTGTGTGGCCAATATTGAAATGTTGGTTTTTTAAATTTGTTTTTTTGTTGATACTAAATAGTTGCTCAGGTAATATTACCCCCAGTCTAGACTAGCAATAAATATGTTGACATATATTGCAGCAAATGTCAAAATTATGTTATTTTCAGTGTAGACACCCAAATTGCGTACATATTTATTGTTAGCAATATATGTCGCACCCCCGGTCTAGATTAGCAATAAATATCTTAGCAATAAGTTAAGTACGTCGGCAGAATAACGACATAAAATTGCTTATGGCCGAGCTTATGTTAAGGATATGAGAACACGTAATTATGTTAACTCATAATTTGCAATAATTCAACGAATAAGGTTATGCGACACTTACTAGTAAATACCCTTGTAAAAATCCAAAATCGATAAATTTTTTTGTTTTTTATTTATAATTAGTTGAATTATATTAAATTCTTCTTAATTTAATTATTATTTTGTTTTTCTTGCTGTTTTTTCTTTTATTTTAATAGTGGCGTCCTTTTTTATAAATGTCAAACTAAAATGTCATCTGAGTTTGACATTTCATCTCAGCAATATGTCGGCAATAATTGTTAACAAAGATTCGCTAACAATTATTGCGACATATGTTGCCAGCAATAAATATGTACGGAATTGAGGGGTCTATACTGAAGATAACATTTGCTACAATATATGTCACCATATTTATTGCTAATCGAGACTGGGGGTTAGTGCCTGAACATATTGGAAAAACCATGGTTTAATTACAACTTATAGTCTTGACTAGCCATTGATTTGTGCGAACATGAAACGAATTACATGCAAAATAATAACAACAAATAAAATTTGTTGTTGTTTCTCGTGTGATTTGTTTTATGTTATCCATGGCTAGTCAAGACTATAAGTTAAAGGTTAGCTTCATCGTTGTTTTTTTCGGTTGTCCTAGACCATTTTGACAACAATGAAAACAATAATATTTACGAATTTTGCAAAAAGGAATAAGAAAATTAACATCCTTGGTAATTGCTATATGGGAAAAACGCAACGTAACTTAACGAATCAGCTGATTCTATCTAAAATAATGAGCAAAAAAGAAATATATGCTCTTTTGACTCATTAGATTTTCCATAAGGAGACTCGTCACGTTACGTCCACGTATAGCTAATTCTACCTTTAGACAGTAGAGCAACATCACCGCAATCTGGCAACCACAAACAACAAAAAAGAGAAAGTATTCGTACAAGTCCAAAACAACTCGTTACTCCAACAAAGTAAATATTTTGGTCATTTTACAAATGGCCAACTATTACAAGAAGAAATTTAATTAAAGTTTATAATTTTAACTGAACTTTGACCAATTTCCAAATAAATATACAAAAGGAATAAAAAAATTAAAAAAGGAAACAGCAAAAAAAAGTACAGTGTTTTTGTTTGTCAAAAAAATTGTTCAAGTATTTGTGTGTACTAGAGCTTTTATACAACACTAACAAATTTACAAAATATAAAAAAATTAATACAAGCGGAGGGGTTGTGGTAAAAAAAAAACAGAAACAGCAAATGGTGTTTGATGTGGAAAAGACGCGCAATTATTGTTTTTCCAAGACTTTAATTTATCAGAAAATCTGAACAATAGAAAATCAATCAATACTGGCTGAATTGTGGGAAAAAATGGATGAGGCGCTGTTTTCGGCCACCTATGTGGACAATTATATAGATTCGGTTGAAAATCTACCAGATGATGTACAACGACATTTATCGCGTATACGTGATATAGATGTACAATATCGAAGTAAGTTTGTTATTTATGTGGAATATGTTATGCCAATTGTTATAGAAAATATTGCAAACAAATTTTATTTGAACCTATTTTTTGAGGTTATTTACTAAAAAATTTTGTTTTGGAACATTATTCTAGACCTCCTACGTGATGTGGACCATTATTATGATCTATGGAGATCTCTGCAAAATTGTGGCGAAGCCAATTCTGTAAGACGTGCCCGTTCCGTAACGCGTATGCAGCAAAGTTTAATACAAGCTCAAGAACTAGGAGATGAAAAAATGCAAATTGTAACACAATTACAAGAGTTGATTGATCATAAAACACGTCAGTTAGATACAGATCAAAAGAAGCTCGATATAAAGGAGGAAAAGGATGACATTATGCAAATGCAAATTGATGATTGTGGTGCTCCCACTCCCCAGAAACAAACACGTACGCAAAGTCCATCACGGGATGCGATGACTACAACTGCTGGTGGTGTAGCAAATGGTAGTGCAGGTAATGTACATAATTTTTTACATTTATTTATCCAGGCGTTTGTTAAGTCGACTTCAGTGCGGGTTGAGTTTATTGTGTTTTAGAGCACAATTCTTTAGTCATACCAAATTTTCGTTGAAAAATTGGAATGATATCTTACTCTAGGAGAATATGGGAACAACGATTATGCAAAAATTACAGATATCTTTCAGAATATTTTATCGAATTCTTGTTTAAGAAGATTATGGTCCAGTTTAATACTTAGTCGGAACTAAAAACTATTTTTTCTAAAATTTAATTTATATAAGAAATTTCCAAACAAAATTTCAGCTAAAATTTAGCCAACAGTTAAATTAATATTTTACATGGGAAATAACAATAAATGTGCCAATTAAAGTCCCAGTAAATAACTACCCAGCAAAACTTTATATTACCCGGTAATGACTTTTGTAAGAAGAAGTAAAGGTGGGTAATTTCTGTTCTATTTCAAAACTTTTTAAACAAGGGCATGTCCATTGAGAATAAGTGTGTTTGTTTACATGCTTTTTTTTTACTAGCTTTACCATTTTTACTAGTTTTACTCAAAAATCCGTTCAAATACAAAAAAATAGTAAAAACTAGTAAAAAATTTAAGGGGAAATTTTATTAGTTTTTACTTGAAAAATTTCTTCGAGTAAAAACTAGTAATATGTTTTTTGTTTAACAAATGAAAAAATTCACAATATTTTTATGTGAATCGTTATTAAATTAATTAACTCTTATGATTCACATTAAAGTTTGCACTCCGCGGACGTTTTTTTTTGCGATTTTGTTAATTTTTTTGTTTACTATTTTTACAATTTTTTTGTTCGATTACTTTTGAATATTTTGACAACTTCTTCAATATTTTTTCTCTTTTACTAGTTTTACTAGAAATGTAATCGTACAAACCTAATATGTTATTCTGAACTTATATATTTTTCTTACCTATTACGTCTAGGTTACAAATAACCTTAAAGAAATATGTTATTTTTCTTAAAATTTCAATTTGTTTTTTATTGAGTATTAAATTAAAATTTACATATTTTTAACAAATTTTGTTTTACAAGTTTTGGTTATAAAATAAGCATTTTTTAATGCAAATTTACAAAACTTACAATTTCAACATTATTATGAAATTTCATATGTATCCGAAAAATTTTAATAAAAATTACGTTATGTCCCAGTGTAGAAAATTATTACCAGATACAACTATTGACATATAAATGGCACATTTCACCATGAATTCTTTCTTATGCTACTATATTGCAAATACTATTAACAATCAACAAGTTTTTGTTTTTTCCAAATGTTTATTATGCACATTTAATATTGCTATAAATTTTAATTGGAATTCATTAATGTAAATAAAAAATTATCATTATGAAAAAAAAACCATTTAAATGAGCTGGACTCATAAATGCACAATCTTAAAAAAAGAGAAGAAATGGTTTTAATATTGCATTTGTTAAATTTTTTGGTATGTACAAATATTTTACCGTTAATATTTAGTGCTGTGGCCTTTGTTTCTGATGACAGCTTCGCACCTTCGACACATACTTTCCACTAGTTTTTGACATTTTGTTTTGTGACTGGCGTACCAAGCTTCCTGTGCGGCCGACCACAGTTCGTCCATATTTTTGTAATTTTTCTTGGCGATTTCAACCTTGACTTCATTCCACAGATTCTCTATTGGATTTAAGTCAGGGCTCTGGGCTGGCCAATCCAAAACATCAATCTTCTCCGCACAAAACCATTTTTTTTTACTAGTTTGGAGGAGTGTTTGGGGTAATTATCTTGCATGAATTTCCATTTTATTGGCATGGAGTTGAAGGCATATGGCTCCATATGGTTTTTTAAAATATCTAAATACTGAAAATTGTCCATTTTTCCATTCATTTTTATAAGCGGACCTACGCCATGCTAAGAAAATGCACCCCAAACCATAATACTGCCACCTCCATGTTTTACCGTCTTCTGAGTGAACCGAGGATTAAACTCTTGACCTTTAGGACGACGAACAAAAATTCTGCCATCTGGCAAAATCCCATTAGTTTTTTCCAAAAACTAATTGGATTTTCCTTATGGGTTCTGGCGAAGGTTAGTCGTTTTGAAATATTTTTTTTTTGGGACAAGGGCCTTTTTTCTGGAAATGCGCCCAAACAAATTTGCCTCGTTTAGTCTTCTTCTGACAAGCCTGCTTGATATTTCCAAGTTAAAATTTTCATTAATATCCGATGCTATCTGTCTTGATGACTTGAATGGATCAATTTTCACCCTTAGTAAATATATCGGGATCCTCAACACAAGAATTAATTGTATTGTAGACTTTTTTGCGAGAAATTTGCATTATCTCTGCAATTTCCGCTACTTTTTTTTCATCTTCATACATTTTCCATATGATCCGCCTTTCCTCACCTGTGGTATGTTTTCCTGATCCCATTTAAATTTTTTTTTAACTTTTTATATTTATTTTTGAACTACGAAAAATATTTATTGCTTTGAATTAAATCTACACGACTACTGCCTATTTTAAGTAAATAGTGCCATTTATATGTCCACTTTAAACCAGCATTGTTAACGCAAAAATGATAACGGTAAATAATAAGCAAAACATAATGGAACATTTGAGCACTATTAAGACAAACATCTTTTTCAACAACAATCAGAAGATATAAAACTTGAATTTTAAATACCCTACAGGAAAATTTAACAAACTGTCACCGAACTGGCCCCTTTACATGAAATAGACTGGTCACTTTTACATGGCGTTGTCATAGGAGGGGGAAATTGACCCCTTGTGACATGTCACAAGACAAATCCTAGGACAAATCCAACGCCATGTAAAAGTGACCAGTCTATTTCATATAAAGGGGCCAGTTCGGTGACAGTTTGTTAAAATTTCCCGTAGGGTATATTTAGTTGGAAAATACTTTAATTTATGCGCAATTTAAATTATGGCACGCTTATGTTATGTTATGCTTACACACCAGCGTACGAAAAATCCAAAAATATGTCATTACCTATACCTTACCTCCAGGTTGCCAGTCAATAGCTCTACCATCTGAGCTACATCGACATGTAATGTTTGATAGATAAAAACGTAATTGCCCTGCTCTACACAAGTCAGCTTACTCGCCAATGTACAAAAAATTATAAAATATGTGGTTACATATATCCTTACCATTGTTGAAAAAATATTGAGTCTAAAAATAGATTTCAAAAAATTTTCAAAAAAATCTAGAAAATTACTTTCTGTTTGAAATAATGATAAAAATAAGTCATTATCAGTAACTCATTATTATATGTTTTAAAATAATGAAGGCGGTAAGTGGGTGTCATTACGGCTGGTCAAAAAAATAATGATATGTCATTACCGTTTCTACACTGGGGTCTTTAAGCTGTCACATGCTAAATATTCGGCCTGATTACGAGTGTCGAATTTTCGACTCCATATAAAATGATTTTGTATATAATGGAAATTATAAAGAAATGAAACTCTGATACTAGTGTTATATGTATATGCTAAATCCAATTGAAAAATTGTTCAAAAGTGTGTTTTTAGCGAAATTTCAGCAAATTCGACTTAGTTTCGACTGCGACTACGACTACGACACTCGTAATAAGGTCGATTATGAAAATATTGATAAAATAAAAAACAATAACTATATGTGACAGCGCATAGAGAAAGGGACCTAGAGGGTAAAAAAATCAATTTTTTTTTTTTTTGTGGTCAACATCTGAGCATCGAATGAGACCGATCCCATGCTCTCCTGACCTTAGGTCCCTTTCTATCCTTAGGTCCCTTTCTATTTTGCTCGTCACATATGCTTTTTTTGTTTTAAATATTTTGTTTTGTTTGTATCTATTTATTAATATAAAAGTACATTCCTGATACCATAATATCCACAATTTATTTTTAAAATCAATCGAAATGGACCAAAATGGACCAATTGTTTCTACTAACTTTTTGTTTAAGGTCTATAATTTAAATATACCTTAAGCTTAATTTCTCTCTTGACAAAAATATAAACTATTGAAATAAATTCAAATATTAAAAAAAATAAACAAATTTTAACCATTAAAAAAATTAAATGTTGGCTTTTAATTGTTTCCTTAGGTGTTGGTGTTTCCAATGCCATGGCTATAGCAACCACTGGTGGTACTGGTGGAGGTAATTCTACCCCCAACTCTGAACGTTCTGGAAGTGGTAATAACTTACCGGGAGGTAATAATCCAAATTGCAATAGTGGCAACTTAATTCTGGCAAGCACATTGGAGAGTCAACGTGCAATTAGTAAACGTTCCCGACGCCGTAACGATACCATAAGCAATATGGAAATATGTGGCAATGAATCGAATTCTGCCAATGAAGGTGGTTCCAATGGTGGTGATCGTAATTTAGCTCAAAAAACCTCCAATTTAGCCGCATCACAAAAAAAGAATGCAGGACAAAATCAAGCTGGCTCTTCTGGCGTCGTTGGTGGTGGCGCTTCAAGCGGTTTAACTGGTAGTGGCTCTGGTTCGGGTAATGGTGGCGCTACTGGAGGTGCAGGCGTTGCCACAGTTACGGGTTCTGGTAACAATAATACGGGTAAGAAAAAGAAACGTAAAGCTCGTGGTGCCCATTCATCGGCTCAGGCTAATGCGCGAGAAGAAACACCACCGCCAGATCCAATTGATCCCGATGAACCGACTTATTGTGTTTGTAATCAGGTAAGACAACTGGTGTTTTTATGCATTGAAATATATACAACAGTTTCCTAAATCAAAATATTGTTTATATACAAAAAAAGCTTAAAATTCAACAGTTAATTGAAAGCTGTATTATAGGGTAATTCATATTGCGGTTTTTAATTTTTTAAACCAGATAATCCTATTAAATTTGTGAGATTATGCATTCAAAATGAAATTTTGTAATCTAGTACATGGATGGTAAGGCTAGTACTATAGTGCTTTTGTGGTACTATATGAACCTTAAAAGTACTAAAGTACTCCTTAAACTCATTTCGACTATTTTGAAATATTCCAAATAATTACCCAGCAAGAAAAATTTGGATAGTTTTTTGAGTGTTCTTCTTCTATTCTAATCGATAATAACTGATACTCAAAACACTTAAAATTGATCCGAAGATTTTTACATTGAGTGTTATTTTGTTCGATTTCAAATCAATTATCACAAATTACAATTAGAATTTACAATTATTTTTACAACAAATGGAGAAAAACTTTGAACCAATGTTTAATAATTAATGCATTTTCACTACCAAGTACTATCAACATATATCAAGTACTATCATCAGATTGTCTTAAGTAAACTTTAGAATGAGAATCCACTCAAACATTTAAATTCAAATTTCAAATTATTTATTTATTCAACACAATCTGAGCCTTAAAAGACTATACATTGCAAGAAAAGTAATACAATGGGAAGTAATATAAAGTATCGTTAACAATAATAATAATGACCATATTTTAAAACAATTCTAAAGACGAATAATCACTGAATTTATCATTGAATCCACTTTACTTTGCCAAAAAACGCACACTCTGCTTTTTAA
Organism: Leucophora obtusa; assembly: GCA_949987735.1. Classification (NCBI taxonomy): domain Eukaryota; kingdom Metazoa; phylum Arthropoda; class Insecta; order Diptera; family Anthomyiidae; genus Leucophora; species Leucophora obtusa. The sequence continues at coordinate 353,137,351 of OX465295.1, forward strand.
TTTCCAAAATTCAATATTTTTACTCAAATCAAACACTTATTAGCCAATAAAATGTGAAAGAAAAATTTAAATTAGAAATTTATTAATTCAGTTCGAGGCCAATTTCCTTATTATGAATTAACATAATAAGTACTTTTTTCAAAAACTGCTATTTTTCTTCATCAGGATACTCTCCTGACAAATACTTCACAGAGTTTTTGCTTTCAAAAACCTCTACACTTTCAGGAATGAAAAGACGATCGTTTCGGGGATTTTTTTTTAATCAATTAAAAAGGTCGAAAAAAAGAAAAAAAAAACAATTTTTATTTTTAAATAAAAATTAAAAACCAACACTTTGAAAAAATTTAAATTCTGCTAAAATGCAATTTCTGGAATTAAATTAAGCTAAATCCAAAACGGATTTATGTATTTTATAAATCTATTTTGGATTTAGCTTAATTCAATTCCTGTGCTCACATTTTTACAAAATTCAATGATTTTCCCCCACATTACATAATCGAACACGTATTGTATCCTGATAAAAACAATAAATTTCTAAAATCAAAAAACAAAATGTGGACTTTTCAGCAAAATAAAATAAATCCAGTGATTAAAAAAAGACCTATAAACTTTTTTTTTTTATTTTTTAAAGTTATTTTTATTTTATAACTCATTTTGCTAATTTTTTGGAAGAAAATATGATAAAAGGCACAATAATTTGAGGTTAAACAATTAAATCCAAAGATTGTTACGAAATGACTTTGAAATGTAAATAAATTTGAATATTTTGCAAGGTTGGTTACCGTTATCGTTATAATACCGTTATCGCTAAAATACCGTTTCAAATTGAATACCGTTACCGTTATCGATACCTCTAAAAAATTTCTAAATACCGTTATCGTTACCGATACCGTTATTTTTATGGGTAGCTACCGGTATTTTACTGGTATTTATTATTTTATATAAAAATTACAATTTTTTTATTTTATAATCTTGAGTGTTTTTTTTTACAAAAAATTTATAGATAATAATTTTACTTATTAAAACTACCAGTATTGAATTTATAGCTTAAAATCTGTATTTTCAGTACCTAAAATTAAAAATATGCCATGTTGTTTTTATATGTTTTTAACATAGTTTTTAATACCGGTACGTACCGGTATTGCTGTTTCGATAACGGTATACCGTTACCGAAACAGTCTTAAATACCGTTACCTTTACCGTTACCTAAACAAACGAAATCTGATACCGTTACCGTTACCCTTACCGTTATTCGTTTCGGTAACCAACCTTGAAATTTTGTGAACTAAACAACAGCATGAATGTCTTGCAAAACATTTGGAAGACATTCATATGACCCAATAATGCCAATTACTTCGAAGTAATTACTTTGGGCTTAGGAATGGCTTTTAACTCCAAATTTACAAATTGGCTGGTAGAATAGCATGAAATGTAAACGAAAATTAAAAAATTAAATTTCTAGTCTACTCCCAAGCAGACTAGATTTGTGAAGTAATTGCTTAAAAAACCCTGTATTTCCCCCTATTAGTAATATCTCTTTTTTATTTATATAAGCCATTCTCTTATACAACCCCAGGATTTTTTTGTTTTTGTTTTTTTTTTATGATCTAATTTTAATATCCTGTAAATAAGTATAAATAAGCAAACTTGTCTATTTTGCATAGATACAACTATTTGTACAAGTTCTGTGTGTCTGATTGTGAATGCGCATTGATAAGTAGTTTAGTGTTTCAGGTATAAGTTGGTATTGTTATTTTTTCTAGTAGATTGTGTGTAAATGAATAAAGAGAGAATGAGCGTAATATATTTGTTTTTCTATGTTATGCTCAAACAAATAATACTGATGTTTTTATTCGTTTTTTACATAAAAAATCATTAGTTTATTTAAAAATCAATGAATTTTGAAAAGTGAATGGCGTTATCTGAACGTCGTTTGTATTTTGTTGGTTTGGTTTCACGTATTAGAGTCCAGCAATATTCTCCCAGCATGCTTTTGTCCCAAAATCCTTGAAAATTTCTTTCAATTTTCATTAAATCTTGGTGAGCACGCTGGTGAAAGATGTTTCGGACTCACTGCTCGTAGCTTTGGGAATGACTGGTAATGGATTATTTGGTGGACGTTGAACTGGTTTGGAAACCGATGGGACATTCGCGTAAGTAATATTTTTTCGATTTTTCATATTGAAGCCAGCAACTTTTGTTAAACAGAAATAACAATCGGTTTGGTGGTTACTTGACTCTCTCCGAAGTACTGGAATTGAAAAATCGAAATAGACTATCTTGCCATTTGACCACTTGTATAAAACAGTTCTGCAACTATTGCAAAACATTGTCCGTGTCCACGGTTTGTCCAAGTTTCTGACAGCAAAACCAAAATAATGTAAATATGCATATTTTAATGATTCTGATATTGCATATCCTTTTTTTCCAACCAAATATTCACAACACACAAAGCAAAAATAGCTTGAATCAGTAACACACGATCTCCCTGACATGCTTAAGCGCTACTATTATGAAGATTTAGAATGAATGTGGGCTTGTAGTGTCAGTATTGACTGTTTTACAGTATTGCCAGCATGCGATAAAAAATGAACAAGACGTGATAGCCCAATTTTTATGCCAGATTCAAATTCAGCGCACCCAGATTAGTTAAAAAACATGCTTTGTTTCTGCAGGTCAAATTTTTTTAAATTTGTAGACCAGTGTTATTTAAAAGATCTGTCTCACTGTGCTACTGTAAAGGCACATCTACACGAGAGATAAAATTTCTAGAGATAGAAAGCACCATTGTGAATGATTTAAGCTATTTAGGGGTGTTTTTTGCTCTATCTCTAGCTATTTTATCTCTCGTGTAGATGTGCCTTAAGAAAATTTTTGTCTGATCAAAGCTCAGTAACTGTTATAAAAACTTTGAAAATTATTAGATTTTTTTTCATAAATGAGAAGTCACAATCATAAAAAACCTAAATTTGTTTCGCTTCATTCAAATGGTCTTGTCACCCAAGAAAAAAAAATTATTTTGCATGCAGTTTGGAAAAAACAACTGAAATACGGGGTTTATATACAAATAAAATATAAAACAACATTTTTGAATGCCTCTAACTAAATTGGGTTTCGTGTTGAACAAATTTACAAAAATAATTCCCCAGGACTTGAAAGCATAGAATTTAGTAAATGCCATTATTCAAAAATTATCCAAGGAATTTGTAAACAGTCCCGTTTTTTGAATTTATTCAAAAAGTGACAACACTGAGACAAACGAAGAAAAAATTGCAAGTTTTTATAAATATTATGTGCGTTCCCGTACGTTACCGCGGGTACCCGCGGGAACCCAAAACAGCCCAAACAACAACAATTTACACGCAATTTTGAGTACGGGAACGCCTTTGGGCTAGTTTGTGTAACTTCGGTAAAGTACGGGAACATACATATTATGTGCGTTCCCGTACGTTACCGCGGTTATCCAAACTAGCCCAAAAGCGTTCCCGAACTCCAAATTGCGTTAAAATTGTTGTTGTTTGGGCTGTTTTGGGTGCCCGCGGTAACGTACATTTTATTTGTTTCTAAAAACTGTTTGAAATTTTGTAAATAAAGAATATTTTGAAGTACACTTTATCATTAAAATTTATTGAAAACGATATTGTAAATCTTATTGGAATATGACATCGTTTAGCGATATTTAAGGTGATAGTGACTTCGATATCGTATCGTTCTTTGGTTTATTGCGAACGTTTACAACCGCAGCAATTAATATGTAGCACTTTATGATTGCCTTAATCTGGAGAAAAATGCTACTTCTGTTTTTAATATAAATCAAAAATATTTGTAGTTTTAATATTAATACATTTTTTAACTTGTTTATTCTTAAAAATAAAATAATTACTAACTAATCACAAGTAGCATAAAATTTTTACGCAACCATAATTAGGTAGCGCTACCTCAGCATGTTGAATTAGCGGTAGGTAATCAAAACGTTCACCAGATTATTCAGTATCAGATTGGTAACAGTTTAGCGTTTGGTAAACACTAAAGGGCTGCAATGAATGTTTTTCAAAACATTCTCTTTCATGCGCTGATGCCAGATTTCACGATTTTTAATACTAAAAATAACAAAAATAGACAATTTTGCTTATTTATATTTATACCTTATACCTGAACTTTGTTTTTTATGAGAGTTCAGTAACCTGTCCTAGGATTTGTCTTGTGACATGTCACAAGGGGTCAATTTCCCCCTCCTATGACAACGCCATGTAAAAGTGACCAGTCTATTTCATGTAAAGGGGCCAGTTCGGTGACAGTTTGTTAAAATTTCCCGTAGGGTATTTATTAAAAAAAGAATAAATTTAATTTTCTTCGAAAATCTCATTTAAAAAAAATTTTAATTGATTTTTGGATAATTTAGTGCATATTTCACAGAATTTAGGCCACACCAATGGATTTTTTTAAATTCTACTGCAGAATCATGTATATTAGACCGTACTACCTTACAGGCAAAAAAAAAAGTACGCGGTACACCTTCAAGTATAAAGTATTTTTGCAAGGCAATTTCGTAGGGGTCGCCTTTTTTAATTTTTCATTATATCTTCGGCATTTAGTCGGATTTTAAAGTGTGATATATCCATTTATTGTCTTGAGGAGACCAGTGTTTTATTATAAAAAAAAAAAAAACATTTGACTTTTAATATTATATACAATTATATCCGAAAAATGGGAGCATCTAATTGTATCAAAGTAGATCGTATTATGATAATATTAGATCTAATTTGACACAATTAGATCTAATTGGATGGAATAAGATATGGTTTGATACAATTTTATCCGGATTTTCTCCTCATCCAAATGTATCAAATATAATATAATCATATCCAACTAGATGTAATGGTTTATAATTCGATTTAATTATACATAATTATATGAGGCATATGTAACTGTGTTTAGGTCTATATATAATTGGATATTGTAATATGTTGCACTATATATTGTGCAATATATAACAAGATATAATTAAATATTTAGGATATAATTTTGTATTTATGTTTCAATATATAATTATATAAAATTTTATATGATAATATATAACTATATCAAAACTTTTTGACTTGGGAATGAAAGAAAATTTAAAAAGGGAACAAAAAAAAATTTCTGCTGGAATTATCGAAAAAATTCCTTAGCAAAAGTTTAATGATTTTTTGTGAGCTTTAATTTTCTGACATTAGCGTGCTACATTAGGGTCGTAAGAACTGAGATCTGGTGGGTAAATACTAAAACGGGATACTTGAGGTCAATGTCCCTTAGAACAAAACATTGGTCCCCTCGAGACATCGATGTATCATACATATAACGAAAAATTTAAAAAGGCTACCCCTACTTTCGGTAAAAAAAAAAAAATAAAGAAATTTTTCGAAACCTTGTAAAAATAATTTAGATTCGACGGTGTACGGCGAACTTTTTTTGTGGTACGGTCTAATGTATAAATACAAAAATTGTTTATTTCTATAAAAGAAACGTCTCAGAATTTTGGCACTCTTCTATAAAAATTATTTTCTAACTTGAAAAACTTTCTATAGCAAAGTACGGGTAATTTTAAAATTTTAGTAGTTGTATAACATTGTTTAATGCTAACTTTTAGTTTTTAATATGTCTTTCTTATTTTGCAGATATCTTTTGGTGAAATGATCCTCTGCGATAATGATTTATGCCCCATTGAATGGTTCCATTTCTCTTGTGTATCACTTGTGCTAAAACCCAAAGGTAAATGGTATTGTCCGAATTGTCGTGGTGATCGTCCGAATGTTATGAAACCTAAAGCCCAATTTCTTAAAGAACTTGAGCGTTACAATAAAGAAAAAGAGGAAAAGACGTAAATATTAGGCAAAGATCGTAAAAGATCTATAACAAACATGAAAAAAACACCTAAAACACACACCTACACACAAAAATGGCAAACATTTTTTTCGGCCACCATTCTTCCCCCACTACAAAAACTTAATAAGAAGTGAATATTTAGATGGAAGGGAAAAAGAGGTTGTTAGTTTTTAAAGAAGAGTTTGTTTTTAACATTTGTAAAGGATTAATTGTATTTTTTTAACGGAAGGGGGAAAAATATGTTTGTTATTTGATAATTTATTCTTTTATTTTTTTAACACAATTACACACCGACACAAACACTTATGCATAGAAAAAAATGAAATAAGAAAACAAAAAAGAGCGTTAAGTATCATAGCCATGAATTAAAAAAGGCACTTTTTACACTGAAGGAATTATCTGTTATTCAACTTATAAAAGTTTCGAATTTGAACAAATCAAAACTTATAAAACATTAAAATCTTCCCTATGTAAGAAAAATTTGTGTACATTTACATTTTGTACCTCTTAGCCCCATTATCACAATGTCTCGTTAACTGCTTACTACTGGCACATTAACTCAAGCATTTGTTGTTGTTTTTTAGCGGCACATTGGGTTATCGGGCCTTATATATATATTAAATTAAAGCTGGAATGTTATACGTAACGTGACGAATCAGCGATTCAGTCTTAAGCCAAAATTACTTGAACGTAGACGTAACGTGACGTAACGTATCTCCTTATGGAAAATGTAATAAGTTAACGAGTTTTTTGTTTTCTTTTTTTACTCATATCTGATTAAATCGGCTGATTCGTCGCGTTACATTTACGTTCAAGTAATTTGGGCTTTACTGTTTTAACTTAGTGTATTTTCCATAAGAAAATATCGCACCCTAAACACAAAAGTCGCACAACTCGAAATTTTCCAAAATTGACTTCTTTCCTTAAATGAATTCAAAGTACACATCTCTAACTACTTAAAAAATTTCTTTTCATCACTATTTTCTATAAAAAGGAAAAATCCCGTTACCCCGGTGATAAATGCTCATATACGCTCAAATATGTTCATATATGGTTTATGTATGGACACATATGAACAAATATGGATTTTTATGAACATATATGGATTTTATATGAACATATATGGAAGTATATGTGATTCCATATATGCAAAAAATTTCATATACAGACATATATGGAAGCATCTGTTATTTCATATATGGAAATGGCACTCATATATGGACAAATATGAAAGTATATGTTAATCAATTTATGCAAAAGGGACTTGTATATGAACATATTTCGAAGAATATATTTTTCTATATATGTAAAAGGAATTCATTTGGATAAATATGGAATTATATTTAATGCCATGAATAAAAAAAGGAACATATGTAGCGCCTAATTTGAATGTCATACATAAATTTATATCTATCGTACACCTTATAATAAAGGACAGCAACGTTCGCATTTATTTGTCTATATTTAATAAATATATATGTTCATATATGTCCATATATGAACATATACTTAGGTGTTATCTCATTTTTCGGATCCATACATATATGGTTGAACCATAAATGTTCATATGTGGACATTTTTCACCGGGACGTCTGTTTTTATGGTAATTGCGTTGCTTCTGCACGATCTACTAAAGACAAGTGATTACTTTTGTTACACATAAAGGGAGTTATTTTGAACTGTCAAACTCTCCCTAATGCATCTACCACTCATGGTGGTGCATTATTTTGCATCCCCGAGTGAAAATGTTCATATATGATGATATATGACCAAATATATGGGTTCATAATGATTCCATATATGCTCGGATCCGTAATTTGAATGTATATGATCGTATATGATCATATATGGACATATATGAGTTCATATATGCTCATATAACTACTTATGCTCATATATAAAAATACGATTTTTTTGTATTTTTCAACTAAAACCTTAAAGAAATTAATAGTTAATATAAATTATTGACAATATCATATATTATCATATATTATATGACCGTTTTCACCCGGGAGTAGATGAATTCATATATGAAGATGTATGACACATATGGAACAATATATGCAACGTATTTCATACATACATTTCCATATATGAACTTTTATTTTGAATGCATTTACAAATATATGCTGTCATCACTAGTCAAACGAAAAAATTTCAATTAAATGGTCATAAAACAAAATTTTAATTTATTTTTCACAAACATAATATAAAATTAAAAAAAGTATAGAAAAACCTTATTTGAAATGGACTTTTTTCATAATGGAACAAAACTTTTTTTTAAATATTACATACAATCATTTTTACATAGTTTTTTGCTTTTACTGAAAATTTAAGAATTTTAAGTTTTGCAACTTTTGTATTCAGGGTGCGATATGTCACTATACGTCTATTTCTGCTTAATGGAGCTTTAAAGAAATAAATGTTCGTTTCAAATTTGTTGGAAAAAGTTAAACGTTTTGAAACATGTTTGAAAAAATTTTTAACAAAATTTAAAACGAAAACTTTTTGAATAAGGTTTTAAACTATATCAAAAATTAGTAGAAACAAAGAAAGTACAATTTGTTTAAATTCGAATATTGTTTCGAATCGTGGTGTACTTAGTAACCCTACCATAGTAACCTGGCTTCAATGTAAATTTTCTTTAGCTTTTTTTACAGGCTCACACTGGGCTCTCATCAATTTTTTTTTATTTTTACATTTATTTCATTTAATTGAATTAATATGCTTTCAAAGTACATACATTTATTTACATTAAAAGGTTGTTTTGTAAAACAAATATTTTTTTTTAAATAAATTGATTAATCCTTAATAGTTTTAGTTTTCTTTCCTTTTAATTAATTTTAATTTTCTCTTTTCAATTTGTTTTAAACAAATCTCAATTTCTTTTATTTTTTCCTTATTATCCCAAAAATGAAATTACTCGTATGTTGTTTCTGTTATAATTAATGTTTCAAATCCTTTTTATTTATAAAACTAGTATATAGTGAGCATAAAATAAGTTTATATTAAAACAAAACTTAAAAAAATCTTAAAAAAAAAAAAAAAAAAAAAAAAACACTTTACACTGTACATTTTCTTGTATTTTTTTAAAAACCGGAAAATATTGAATTAAAATAATGTAGTTTTAAACAATTTAAATATATGTGTATACAAATAAAGTAATATTGTGGTTTTTATTTCAACGTTTTCTTTCAATACAAAACGGATGGTATAATACAGGACTTGGCTCGCGATGGGATTTTCGGTGTCACGCAAAGTTTTGTTGAATATTAAAAAAAAAATTTTACTACGAGTTAGAGAAAGAAATCTGTTAAAATAATTGCACAGTGCAACAAGAAATTTAGCCTCAATGATTCCAACGTAAAATGAAATTAGATCTTTATACGAAACGCCCCCAATATTTGGCAAAATAAGCTCCGCATACGGGGTTTTCACGTTTACTAATTGTCAGATTGTTTTCAATTTTGTATTGAAAGTTATCAGAATCGGGTTAGATTGTTAAAAAAAAGTTGAAATTCACTCCATAATCCTACAAATATGCCATTATGTAAATAAATATGGTGTGCTAAAAAAAATCTTCAAAAAAAGTTGTACTTGTTCTGTTTTTTTAATTAATAAAAGCAATGAGAAATAATGAAAAAAATTAAATATATGTGACAGCGCATAGAGAAAGGGACCTAAGGGTAAAAAAATCAATTTTTTTTGATGTGGACAACATCTGAGCATCGAATGAGACCGATCCCATACCCTCCTGAGAAAGGGACCTAAGGGTACCTTAGGTCCCTTTCTATTTTGCGCGTCACATATGTAGTTATTACTAAGACAACATAAAATCAGCAAAGTCTACTTTTTTTCTCGACCGGTGGAGCACCCAGTGGGTAAAACTAATTCGGGTTACCCTGAATCTAGTGGTGCTAGCCGTTTTTCTAGGTTAGCACTTAAAAAAAAAAATATTTGAGTTTTAAAATTATGGTTCCAAGTGAAGTGTTCCAAGAACACTCGATTTTTGAATGTGTTTACCGTTAATTTTTAGTTGTTACTCTACCAAGAGGCTTTGTGTTAAAAATAATCAAAATCGGTCTTGCGGTTGTGATTGAAAATGTGAGTACAGTTTAAAAATCTTTAGGCAAATTTTTCAATTCAATACAAATTTCAGTATATTTAACGAAGCAATAAAATGTACAATTTTGTGTAGAAAATTTCGAAGTGTCCCTACATTTTCCCTCACAACTTTTAAACCAATGCACCGATTTTGATAATTTTTAACCCAAAGCTGATTGGGGGAATAACAAATAACCTGGGTAAAAATAAATGGTCAAAAAGTTAGATGAACCGCGTTTTTTGTGGTCCTTGGACCCAGAATTTTCAAAGACAAATCTTTTTTTTAAGAGCTAATCTAGAAAAAAAGCTAGCACCACTGGATTCAGTGTACTCGAATTAGGTTTACCCACCGGGTCCCAGCTTGTTGAATTTTTCAACTAGCAATTGCTGATTTTTAAGTACAATTTTTAGATTTAAAAAGAGCTAATGTTGCGGATTTTTTACTGTATCAACTTTATCGTGAGCATTGTTAAATGTACAAAAAAAATGCATTATGGTACCGGTTTTGGCTAAACTGCAGTTTATGGGGTTTCGTAAAAAAAAAATATGGAACCCTCTAGAAGTAAAAAAGGAAAAAACCGAAAATAATTTAGAGAGGGGCTCGGACCCGGGAGGCCCGTGGGGGGCAAAAAACGGGGGAACATAGTAAAATGTAAGTGTGGGTACTCAAATTAATGGAAATTGTCTCACGATGTAATTTTTTTATATCCATAAAACCTAGCCCTAACTACAGCGATTTTAGTCCCTTAAGAGGGTCACTGAAAATGGTGAAATTTTCTTGTATGCCCATGTGAAAATCGAAATATATATGAACGTACATGATCACACATGGACTAGTATATGATCATGAATGGGCATACATGATCATATACATAAGTCCATGCATAGTTCAATGCATGACCCTACATCATCTCATACATTTCCATATATGTATCTTCGGATCCGAAATTTGAGGGTATATGACCGTACATGTTCATATATGACCATAATTGCTCACATATGAATCGTGTATGCTCATATATGATCATATATAGCCATATACCTTCATATACCCTCAAATTTGGGATCCGAATATATATGGAAATATATGAGATCATGTATGGTCATACATTGAACTATGCATTGACGTAGATATATGATCATGTATGACTATTATATGTCAATGTATGACCATATACTAGTCAAAGTATGATCATGAATGTTCGATTTTCAAATGGGTGGTAAAATGGTACTTCAATAATCTATACACGCATTAAAAATTTAGGCATTTAAAAAAAAATTTTTTTTTGGAAAAATCAAGCGATTTAAAAAGTTAGTACAAAAGTCTGTTAAGCGCGTTCTAATTAAATTGAACTAATTTTTCTGTTATTTTCTCTTAAAAAGCCCGTACAAATAGGTAAAAATTTTGCTAAAATAACAGGAAATTGTACATGTATTTGCACCAGCATGATTTTGACCTATTTGTACGGGATTTTCTTTTATTAGTGTAGAGATGAATCCAATATGCATGTCCTTAATACAGAATTCTTAGCGTATATCACTCATGAGACTACACTCAACCAAAAAAGTTTATAATGGCTACTGAAAATGTTGCTGTTATTACGGGAAATTTAACTGTTTTGAGGCCAGCGGTATTTTTTGCTAATTTCAGCAACACATGTACAACACACAATTAGTAGCCGCTACTAAATTTTAGTAAAATTTATGTAAACTGCAATTCAAAATCGATTTGCAAAAACAGATAAAAAACTTACAAAATATCATAATTTTAGTACAATGAAATTAGTATAAATAATTAGTTGTAGCTACTAAATTTCAGTAAATTGTTGTAAACTATAATTTAAAATCAATATGCTGAAATTAGCAAAAAAGTGTACTAAAAAATAAAAAAACTGTAAAATCTTAAAAAAAATAATAAATTTATTTTTCTTCCGATTGTAACAAGCGTATAATTATTTCATCGTACTTGAAATTTGGAGTCAAAATTGCAAACGTTTCTCCAGTTATTAGCTTTTTATGCATTGGAGACAGTGTTGCCATATAGCCAGTTTTAACTGTTTTTTACAGTTTTTTGGTATGTTCATATATTTAGTTTGGTATGCCTAACAGTTTTCCAGTTTTTTCATGTAAAAAACAGTTTTTTTTTATATTCATTGATTTTTTTACAGTTTTTTCATATTAAATCGGCACATTTGTTTCATTTTTAATTTTTTTTTATTTTTTAAACTAAAATTTAAGAATTAAAATACATATAAAAGTGCTTATGCATAATAATTTGAAAGCTCTATAACATGTTTATAAAATGAATTTTGTATAAAATATTTGTTTTGTAAGCCATTTATGAATTTAGAAAGTTGTTATGCATATGACCCAAAAATTACAATAAATCTTTCATATTGTGAAAAATTAGGTACAAATCGAAAAATAAATGAATTTAAAAATACCAATATAATACTACAAACTATGCTTACTGGAAAACCGAAATATTTGTATAACAATAAATAAAATTGGCTAAGCCTTATCTGACACGTCATAGACCCGATGGACATAGACCCGAACTTTTCAGATCATTTCTTAATGAAGGATAATTTAGAAATTTATATTTTTTGAAAAAATTAATACAATGTCTCATCAAAAAACTCCAAAATTGATTTTTTATTTTTTTTTTAAATAAATATTTGCCAATTCTCGATAACAATTTACTAATATTTTTTCAATTATGATCAAGGACAATTCCAAAAAACGTAATTTTTTCAAACACATAAGCAATTCCCGACATAACAATAATCAATCAAATGAAAGTCAATATTATGTGGAATGCATTCCACATCAATAAAGAATATTTTGAAGTACAACATTAACCAGTAAAGTATTCTATCCTAAGTCAGGGGTTAATTTCGGAAGGGTGATTCGATTAACTTTTTTTAACTTTAGACTTGGGCCTAGGAGACCAAAATTCTAAAAAAAATATTTTATTAGGAGGCTATGCAAAAAGTCGAGTACTATATCAAAGGCAATTAAATTATTTAAATCTCGATATTTTGAAAAGTAATACCCTGGGATAATATTTAATCCCATTATACTTCGGGATCCCAGAATTTCTTTTAATTTTTAAAATTTTTTCGAAAAACAGTTTTTCTATAAAGAATCAGTTTTTATTTACAGTTGTTCTAAAAAAATATATGGTAACACTGATTGGAGCTACAATAAAATTTTCTGAGTGTTATTTCCAAACTAAGAATATATCAATAGTAACAAATATAAACTAAACAAGAATTGCAAAAAAATCAAAAAAAAAAAATTATAATTATGTAGTATATTTTTCTTCTAAATTTAGCACTCGGTTTTAAAAAATTAGTAAAATGTTTTGCTAAAATCAGCAGCGAGAATCAGTAAAAAAATCCGTAATTTCTAATAAGAGAATAGCAAAAATGATTACTAAAAAAATTGTACTAAAAATCAGTATGAAAATAGTAAAGTTCGATTGGAAACTGTTTACGAATTTTTTTACTAACTTCTGAGTGTAATTATTTATTTAGACAAATTAATTAAAGATTTCATTAGCATTAAATTGAAACTAATGCTAATGAAATTTTTGGCATTATTATTACTACACTTATAAAAAAAAAGTTAGTACACAAGTCTGTTAAACGCATTCTGGCTCAAATGAACTGATTTTTCTGTTATTTGGTCTTAAAATTTAGGATTGAACCAAAGACCATATAGACTAAAGACAAACCACCCGCCTCAACTGCTGTTAAAAGGTCTCTTTATTTTTATATGCAAACAGGTTTTAAGAGAAACAGTTTTTAGTGTTTTTTAACGCGTATTTTTTTATATTAATAAGCAAAATTTTGTGCTAATTATGCAGAGAACATATCAAACAATACAAGTGCACTTTACAATTTAATTAAAATTGCTTAAAAAAAAAAAATAAAAAATAATTAATTAAAAACACCACATTTTTTATGTTTTTTGTTATTTTACACTGAAAATCTCTTAAAACCAGTTCAGTTTTTTAGATGAGAGCCGTGGATAGTGCCTGATTGAACTAATATTTTTGTAAATCCCATTTAGCATAATAATTACTTTCATCCGTATTTGAACTAACTTTGCATCCTAATTTTTCGTAATTTATGTTTCTTAATTTTACAAAATTTTCAGCAAATTTAAACCACAATTGTTTTCCATAGTTTATATTTTTGTATCTCTGCTATCAATATCACATAGAGATGGCGCTATATTTTCATAATTTTTTATTGTATAATCACAAAATGGCTTATATCCCGGAAACTAAGCGACTAAGCGAGATAGAGCAAAATGGACAAAAATTTGATTCTATGAACTTATCAATCTTTATAAGCCACATATACTCCCAAAAATAAATATGGGTCTGTCTCGGGACAGATCCGTAGACTGTGAGCGATATTTTAGCAGAAATTTTCAGTTAACTCAGGTAATGTTTCTGTTGAATTTAGCTCAAATTTCTTATCTAAGTTAACTTGAATTGTTTGTGTATATAGCAGTGTGTAAAATTTAGCTTTCCTAAATTTAGCAGACCATAATTCTCAACTTCATTGAAAATTCTGCTGGCGCAATTACAGGTACTATTTCCTATTATTTCAGCAGAGTTTTGAACTATTTGTACGGGCTTTTTTTATGAGTGTAGTTTAAATTTTTTTTAATTTCTGATTTTTTTCTATTTTTTCATAAATAACCAAAAATTAAAAAAAAAAATCTTAAAAAGTCCTAGAGCTAGTGCCATAAAGGCTTAATGGATTGAATTTGAAAATTGTATTAACGAATTAAACCTTCGAGGCTCTGTATCTCAAAAATTTCTTTTTATTCTAGATTTTCGTAAATATTTTTTCCACAGTTGTATTTGAAAGGTATTGTATATAGTACTAATTTAAGCCACCCTTAATAGTTTTACTTAAATGTTTCTCTTCATCAGTCCTTTTTCAACTACCAATAAGAGCATATGTAAAAGTGCCATAACGCAAGAAATATAAAATAAATTGAAAAAAAAGTGGAAACAAGAACGGCCTGATCTGTTAAATTTATTAAAAATACCAATAAATTGAAAAGAAATTGCTAAAATTGAAAAATATACATTATCGGGAATGGAATGAATATGAATTGCATTTGAAAATCGTAAAATGTTAAAGTAAAATCATCGAATGAAATTTTTTTTTGTAAAATTTAGTATCTGTGTGAGTGTAAATGAAAAACGAAAAAGCAATAACAAGAAGAAGCATACAATAAAAATTATATATTCTTCTCCATCTCTCTGCCTAGTACGTATACGCAAAACACACGAAAAAGAAGAAAAAATAAAATTGAAATAAAATCATTCAAAAAATGAGTAAAAATGTATTTTGTAGATACGTTCCGAAAGCAGCATTCTCTTGAAGTATCTGTGTATACAAAATAACGAGTTTTTATTGTAAAAAAATTGAGAATGGGTTAGTGGAAATTGGTGTGAAATAGATATTTGCCAAAATCGAAAAGCACTAAATTAAAAACCAATCTACAAAATTAATAAAAATGCTTAACAATTTTAGAAAAAAATATTTAACAATTTAACAAAATTTAAAAACGATAATATAAAAGTGTTGCAAAAAATCTTAAAAAAAGGTGTAAAAGTTTCTAGGTTTTCACCTGGTTTTGTTTTCTTCCTCGGCCAGGTAAACCTTCATTTACAGAGTTGCATTTTTATCTTTTTGTACATCATTTCTATATACATATACGTTGGATTTATTTAAACTTTTTATTATTGTTTACTTCCTTTCGAGGTAAGTTTTGTCAGCTTTATATTTTTCCATTCATAGTCTAGTTTATTCCTTAATAATTTTTAACAAAGTCCTTTTAAAAATCTTGTCAACTGTTCATGTTTTTTTCTTTTCATGAAAATTCCAGTTCAACTTTTTGTTTTTGTTCGTTTTTCAATCGCTTTTTTTAATTCATGTATGTTTAAATTGTATCTATGAGAATATGCGAGAAAATCAGAGTGTTCCAGAGAGAATTAATAATTTGCCGCAAATTGTTGTTTTTTTCTCGTATGCTTTATTTCGTTTGTACATAATTTAGTTCGTTTCAAAACAAACTAGAAAATATAAATGCGATACAAAATCTTTCGGGTACAATTACACTCAATACTCTATCAACGTATCAATGAAGAATTATAAAAAAAAAACAAGGGATGGATTCGTAAACATGAAAAATAAACACGAATTTTATTTTGTAAACAACCAAATACAACAATACAGTAATTTTCCGAATTGACAAATAATTCGTTGTAAATCCATTTTAAAACTTTTCTACCGACCATAAAAAATACTAGTTAAGGTCATTAGAGGTAGGATTTGGGTTATTTATTTCATTCTATTTTTTTTGTGTTTAACTTTTGTACGAATTTTTGAAATGTTTGTTAAAATGTATGCTTAACCCTTTCGGTACGGCTTTCTTATTGCAATGCTACAGTGATGGTATTTGAGAATTTTCGTTTGGTGCCCCAATGATGCCAAAAAAGTGCCAAAAAAGCTTTAAAAGTGCCAAAAAAAAAATTAAGCAACATTTAATGTTTCAAAAAAAATATGTTCAGCTTTTATTTCAAATATTTATACATTTAGTTACTTTAACCCTTAAATGCATGATGTAGCCATTTGGCAACATACCAGTTTCATAATAAAAAACTTGATGCATAAAACTCCATTTTTGGGCATTGGGGCCCTTTCTGCACAAAGTGCTCTATAAACTATAACTCAGATTTTTTAAACAGTTATAGGAAAAATCTTGGTTTTGCTTCGTATGTTTGTGAAAAATCTAAAACACGCATTTTTTTTACAAAAAGCGTAATATTCAAAAATTTTTGTTTAAATATTTAAAGTGGTATTCTCGCAATAAAATTAATTTTGGCAACAATAAATGTATAATTAATATTTCATATATTTTTTTTTTATTTTTTTTTTCATACACGTTAAAATAATCACAATTTAGCTACATATTTGGCAAAAAAACCATATTTTTCAAAAAAAATCAACTTTTTTTAAAATAAATTTTTTGGTATTTTTCTTGAAATGTACACGCCTTTAGAAATCATATATAAAAAAATTGTTAAAATTGTAGAGATCATGCATTTAAGGGTTAAGAATAAAAAGACAAAAAAATAAAAAAGGCGGGCAACTTATCTAAAAAGTAACCCGAGTTTAACATTACCTACCACAAATATTTATATAAAAATGCCATTCTTAACTATAGTAAAGCACTAAACTTACGTTATTTTAAGTTAGCAGGTCCAAGACTTTCAAAAAATTTTACAATTAAATTTGACAATACAATAAAATCAATTAAAGTTTTTCTAATTTTATCCCCGTTGCTTTTATTTTTAAATACCAAAATAATGATTAAATTGTCCCCGAAAAACTGGAAGGTGGTCCAAAAAATTGTAGATATTTTTAGTGTAGCATTTGTTTTTTAATTTTGCCACCCCTTCTTAATAGGCGTGGCTTTTAATGAAAAACCAGAGATATCGACCTTTTATCAAATTATATAGAAATTTTCGTAAAAAGTGCCAAAATTCTATGGAGAGTGCCAAGGTGCCATTGAACATTCAATAGTGCCACATATGGCACTTTTGTGCCACTTTTACCAACAGTGCAATGCTATATGTAATTTATATATTTATGTTATAAGTTTCTCCCAGAGTTATTCAGTTTTATGCTAAATACTGGTACAACATTGTATGTACCATCCGTTATGTTTACACTCAACTGATTTTTAGTACCAACATTTTTTTTAGTAATAAATAGTACTAAATTAGTACTAAATAAGTAGAAAAAATTAGTAGCCGCTACTAAATTTTAGCAAAATTGTTCTGAACTACAATTCAAAATCGATTTGCTAAAATCAGTTATAAAATTTACTAAATATCAATAATTTTAGTATAATGAAATTAGTATAAATAATTAGTAGATGCTATAAAGAGAACTGTAAAAAAATTAAAAATAAAATCAAATTTAATAAAAAAACATTTTGTTCTTTCGATTGTAAAAAATGTATAATTACCTACTTCATCTTACTTGAAATTTGGAGCAACTATGAATATATCAATAATAACAAATATAAACTAAACGAGAATTCTACGAAATCAAAGAATTCTTGAAAATAAAATTTCCATAAGTACCCGACTAAAAAAGATGTTATATAATCATGTATCACCATATATAAACCAATATATACGTCCATATCTAATTTGATCCGAATATTGGAATATATAATTATATCAAGCGAGATAAGCATGTTATCTCACCTGATACAATTTGATCCGAAAAATGGGTCTATCTAACTGCATCAAATTATATATAAATACATATAATTTAATGAAGATTTTCAAAGAAATTTTAGTAAATATTATTGAGATTATTTCATATTTCATTCATATTAAATCTAATGCTTAATGTTTAGAACAATTTTTGCTAATAAACTTGGAAATAGGTGACAAAATAAAACATTACAAAAATTTGTCGGAACAACTTTTTCTAGGTTAGAGTTTTTATCTTTCTTATAAAATAACTGAATTAACTAATTAGAAATTTATTAATTCAGTTCGAGGCCAATTTCCTTATTATGAATTAATATAATTATAAGTACTTTTTTTCAAAAACTGCTTTTTAATTCATTAATTAGAAATTTATTAATTCAGTTCGAGGACTATTTCCTTATTATGAATTAACATAATAAGTACTTTTTTCAAAAACTGTTTTTTTCTCTTCATCAGGATACTCTCCTGACAAATACTTCACAGAGTTTTTGCTTTCAAAAAACCTCTACACTTTCAGGAATGAAAAGACGATCGTTTCGGGGATTACTGATGAAGGGGACCTGGAAAATCCCCGAAACGATCGTCTTTTCATTCCTGAAAGTGTAGAGGTTTTTTGAAAGCAAAAACTCTGTGAAGTATTTGTCAGGAGAGTATCCTGATGAAGAGAAAAAAACAGTTTTTGAAAAAGTACTTATTATGTTAATTCATAATAAGGAAATAGTCCTCGAACTGAATTAATAAATTTCTAATTAATGAATTAAAAAGGTCGAAAAAAGCAAATTTTATTTTTTTAAATAAAAATTAAAAACCAACATGATAAAAAATTAACTTTAACCATTAATTTTTTTTTACGGAAAAATATTTATTTCAACATATGTTTGTCTAATTTTTAAATTTAAAAGTAAAAATAATTATTTCGACCTTTAATTCCACAATAAAAAAAATTTTTCCTTTATTTATTTCTTTAAAATAATTTTGAGTTTAATAAAGAGTATTTCGCTTACTATTTGGAAAATATATCTTAAATTCAATTATAAACATTTATTTATATGTCAAAGGGCAAAATTCAAAACCAGATCCACAATTTCGGAGTTTTTTTTTTTAATTTTTATAGTGCAATTAAACTTTATAAAATTTTGTATAATTAGATATCATGTCAAATAAATTTATACATAAAATTATTACAATTTGATATTAACTTTGTTATATATTTTGATATAAGATTGTTTAGAGAAGCTTATACGCCATTATATATAATTATGTATAAATTATATTTGCAGATCTCTTAATATATGCCTGGAGACCAAATCGAATATGATTATATATAACGTCATATCAAACATATTTATAAAACCAAAGTGTTTATATAAATGTATATGGTCATATAAAGCCACACATATAAACATTTATAATTATATCAAATCATATAAGATTATATGAAAACTTTTTTAGTCGGGTATCCAAGTTTTTGTTAAATTAGTATATTATTGGGTTGTTCGATAAGTAACGTCGTTTTTTATATTTTACAAAGCAAATTTATTTATATTAACAACAAACATTAATCAATGTTATATTGACCATTTTGTTGAATGACTTTTTGCCATCTTTCTGTAAGTTGCAAAATTCACGTTCGAAGAAGCCTTTGTCTTTAGAAGCGAATAACTGGTCCAAGTCATTTTTCACAGCCTGATCGGAATCGAAAGTTTTAACGTTCAAATGCTTTTGAAGGGAGCGAAACAAATACTAATCGGATGGTGCTGAATTTTTTGAAATTTTCTTCCTTTTATCTTTTGGAAGATAATTCAGTGATATTTGGAAAAAATAATTCAAAAATTTAATTTTTTGTCATACTTTTTTATGATAATATTGCGGCAATATTACCTTTTTATCATCCGGAAGATAAAAAAAATTAGTTTGAAATTTTTGTCATTTTGGAAAAAATGAAAACAAAATTTGTGCAAAAACAACCAACAGATACAAATACAAACAAATTCCTCGAAAAATCAAGATTTAATATGCAGAAAAAATCGGCTGCGATGAAATCAAGATAATTAATATGTTGGTCAATGGATTATGTATGCAGATATTCTTTTTCAGGCTTAAATTTAATAATGAAAAAAAAATCGTTTATTTTGTACCGTTGAGTTTATTTGGCGATATCACCTTTTTATCTTCGAGGTGAGAAATTAGAGATATCGACGATTTATGTTTCTGGGGTATTGCTTTTGTATTGCCTGGAAGTATTGCTTTCGGGACAGTTGTTCCCGACGGAGGAAACTTCCGCAATACGAAATTGATATTGCCGGCAAAAAATGTTTTCTTCCTGGCAATATGAACGAGGAATCTTCTTCGTATTGCCATGCTTGCTGAGTAGTGAATATTGGCTTTGGATATCGATTGCTTGGTCCATGATCGTTTTCGGACTACGTTATCGTAAACAATCCATTTTTCATCATCCGTTATGATTCTTTCTAGAAATGGGTCGTTTTGGTTGCACTCGGATAAAAAATTTAGTAAAAAAATCTGTAAACAGTTTCCGATTGCACTTTACTATATTTATACTGATTTTTAGTATAATTTTTTTTAGTAATCATTTTTGCTATTCTCTTATTACAAATTACGGATTTTTTTTTTTTTTTTACTAATTTTCGCTGCAAAACCGAGTGCTAAATTTAGCAGAAAAATATACTAATTTAAAAATATAAATATAAAAATAATACTGGAGAACCGTTTGCAATTTTGGCTCCAAATTTCAAGTAGGATGAAGTAATTATACGCTTGTTACAATCGAAAGAAAAAAGTTTTTTTTTTAGATTTTACAGTTTTTTTATTTTTTAGTATACTTTTTTGCTAATTTCAACATTTACAACAATTTACTGAAATTTAGTAGCGGCAACTAATTATTTATACTAATTTCATTGTACTAAAATTATGATATTTAGTAAGTTTTTTAACTGATTTTAGCAAATCGATTTTGAATTGTAGTTTACATAAATTTTACTAAAATTTAGTAGCGGCTACTAAGTTTTTCTACTAATTTTATTGTACTACAGATCAGCAGACATGTGTTGCTAAAATTAGCAAAAAATACCGCTGGGCTCAAAACAGTTAAATTTACCGTAATAACAGCAACATTTTCAGTAGCCATTACAGACTTTTTTGGTTGAGTGTACGATTCGGCAAAGAGTCGCATATATTAATGCGGTTGGTGGGGTGGATTTCCTTTAATTCGTGAGGAGTCCAAACATCCAATTTGTTTACGAAACCAAGCTGTTGTAAGTGCAAGTAAACGGTTGAATTTGATATGTCGAGCTTCTCTGCTATCTCTCGAGTTGTCATATGCCGGTTAGTTTAGATTAACGCTTTTATTTTGTAGTCATCAGTAGTGGTTGGACGAACAGTATGCGGTGAATCTTGCACATTAAAATTTCCAGAACGAAAGCAAGCAAACCAACGCTGACAATGCCGTTCACTAAGGCAGTCCTCACCATGAACTTTATATAATTTCTTCCGAGCTTGCACCGCATTTTTGCCCTTTTCGAAGAAAAACAATAAAATATGCCGATAATGCTCTCTTTGATTGTCCATTTTCAACTTAATTTTTAACCAATATTTTGCTGAAATTAGCAACGCAAATTAGTAAAAAATCAAAAATTTGTAATAAGAGAATAGGAAAAATTATAACTACAAAAATTTTTACTAAAAATCAGTAAAAATTAGTAAAGTGCGATTGGAAAGTGTTTACAAATTTTTTTTACTAACTTTTTTTGTCTGAGTTAGTGCCAAGTCATGTACCAACCGTCCAATAGCACGTAGATAAAACAAATAAATAAAAAACGAGTGGTACATACATATGTGTACCACTCGTATCGAATGGGTTAAAACTCTAAAAATAAGTAGGTTTAGGCATAAATTATTCCTCCTATCTGTCCAAAAATTAAATTTTTTGTGCTTTTAATTAGGAGGATGAAGCAATTTTTGTTTTCCGGAAATCGCGAAATTGAAAACAACTAAACTTCAATGTACATATATTGTTCAAATTTAAAAACTTTGCTACGAATACAAAAAAATTTTTTTTTGGTTGAATTTCATAAAAATTGTGAGTGAAAATGTGAGGGAGTACACTATAGAAATTTTCTATACAAAATGGAGCATTTTATGGCTTTGCTAAAATGTATTGAGCTTTGTATTGAAATGAAAAATTTTTATGGAGATTTTTAAGGTGTCCTCACATTTTCAATCACAACTTTTGAACCGCCAGAGCGATTTCGATTATTTTTAACACAAAGCTTCTTGGTAGAGTCACAAACAACCTAAATAAAAATTAATCATAAATTAAAAAATCCGTGATCTGTGGTACTTGGGGCCCAAATTTTCAAATTCAAATATCTTTCTTTTAAGAGCTAACTTAGAAAAACGGCTAGCACCACTAGAGTCAGCGTACCCGAATTAGTTTTACCCACTGGGTGCTCCGCTTCGTGCACAGTGTAATCGACGAACCCAACGGGCTTAAAACGTACGTAAACGAAAAGTATCTTTTTGGTTTCAGACCAGTATTGCCAGTTTTTTTTCAGACTTTATCCCCAATTTTCAATTTGTTATCCCCAAAAATCCCCAATTTTCAATTTGTTATCCCCAAAAATCCCCAATTTTTATTTTCTGGAAAAAATTCGTATTTGTTAACTTTTTTTTTTAAATTAATGTAAAAATACCATATTTATTTAATTCTTTTCGGTACCTTATACACTCAAACCAAATAAATTTTCTAATTCTAACAAATTATAAAAAAGAACAAATAAATTTAAATAACAGCATAAAAAATGCGAGCCAAATTTTTTCGTTTTAAATATTTCAGAATCAAAATTTTCCGATTCATCAGCTTCAGACATTTTTGACAATTGAATAACATGTAAAGTATATATTTAATTTAAGAAGAGCTTCTTATAACTCATATTACCTCCGAATAACCTTAAATATTTTTGAACCAAAAGGTATTCAAATTTTCACCAAAAGAAATTAAGGTTTATACGCACATTAACTTTCCAGACACAAATTTGTGTAGCCTAAAATCATGCACTATTATCATCATACTTAAAAGAAATATATAAATATTTAGAATTATCAGGGTTAAATTCATAAAAATATAAAAAGGCAATTATATGTTATCCCCAATAAATCCTCGGATCCCCAAACGGAAATTTTTATCCCCATTGACGAAAAAAAATCCCCAATTTGGGGATAAATCCCCTAAACTGACAACACTGTTTCAGACCTTTGAAGTCTTGACCCATAAAGAATTATTGTTAAAGAAGATTTCAAATATCTTTAATTCGCGAATCAACGAAAATAAAACATAATTCGCAAGAATAAAATAATATTTTTACAAATTGAATTATTAAAGAATTATTGTTAAAGAAGATTTCAAATATCTTTAATTCGCGAATCAACGAAAATAAAACATAATTCGCAAGAATAAAATAATATTTTTACAAATTGAATTATTATTGATGATTCAATTTTTTTAAGGTACACTCAAAATAGTTTGTCGGTAGAATCTACTGAAAATGACAGATAAAACAAAGGTATATGCAGTTAAAAAGGCGATAAAGGTATTTACCTTTAAAACAACTAAAAATTTTGTTCCTTTTACCTGTTGCAAAGTAACTAACAAATGTATTAAAAGTAACTAACAATGTCGTAAAATTAACTGTTCAAAATATTTTGAAAAACTGACAAAATAAATAAAATCTACTGTTTTTTACAGTTATTTCTTTTGATATTATGAAAGTATATTCTAATACAAAAAAATATTTTTTTTCTTTTGATTATAAAAATATGTGTAATTAGGTACTTCAGCCTACTTAAAATTTGAAGTAAAAATTCCAAATAGTTCTCCAGTTATTATACTTTTATGCATTGGAGATGCAATACAAGTTTCTGATTTTTATTTGCTAACTAGGAATATATCAATGATAAAAAATATAAACTAAACGAAATTTTTTATTTTTTTTAAATAACATAAAAACAAACTGTTTACTGTAAGTATGTATACTGTTTTGGTAGTTGTTTATTATGATTTTAAAAATAATCGATTAAAACAACTGTTATGAAATAGCAGTACTTTCGGTTAGTTGTTTTCTTAAATAACTGTCATAAAAGTTGTTTTGCATTTTTCCGTAGAAAACCAACTGTAATTACTGTTAAAAACAACAACTTTCTGATTACTACACAAACAACTGTCATCTAGTAACTGTCAGCCTTTTTTGAGTGTACACTAGACCGTACCTCAAAAAACAAATTCGCCGTGCACCCTCCAATATGAAGTATTTTTGGAAGGCGATTTCAAAATTTTTTTTTTGCCGAACGCATTTTTTAATTTTTCGTTATAGCTTTGGCATTTATGCCAAATTTCAAAATTCGGATTTTAAAGGGTGATATAGCGATTTTTTGCCTCGAGGAGACCAGTGTTTTGTTATAAAGGCAAAATCCAATAAAAAAATTTCTACTGGGCAAAAGTTTAATGATTTTTTGCGAGCTTTAATTTTCTGACATTAGGGTGGTAGCAACTGGGATCTGGTGGGTAACTACTAGAACGGGATACTTGAGGTCAAGGGCCCTTAGAGCAAAGCACTGGTCTCCTCGAGAGAAAAACATTGATGTATCATACTTTAAGATTTGACTGTAAATGCCAAAGATATAACGAAAAATGTAAAATTGCGACCCCTACGTTCGGCAAAAAAAATTTATTTTGAAACCTCATTGCAAAAATATTTCATATTGGAGGGTGTACGGCGCTCTTTTTCTTGCCTGTAAGGTGGTACGCTCTAGTGTACACGTATTTAGTTTACAAAAAACCCTAATCCTTCGAGTGGCACTGCAGTACTTTTGAGAATGAAAATGCACTGAAAGAAGTATCATAGTATTGAATTTTCCATCCCTCATATAGCATCAGAAAATACAATTAAAAACAATTAGGTTGTTCACAAGAGGTGTGCTATCTGTTGTATCGTTGTATCGTCCTAACAAAAAACAGAGTTGTTAAAATTTTTATTTGACTTTAACAACGATTTTCTATTGGTTTTTCTATCTGTTAGCACGCTCAAACATAGGACGCTAAACATACGTAAAAATGTTGTATCGTGCTATTCTCAAATGTTGTATTTTTTCAATTTAAATTTTAACAACTCTGTTTTTTGTTAGAACGATACAACGATACAACAAATAGCACACCCCTTGTGAACAACCTTAATAACAAAAATCAATTTATTTTTTAAATGTATATATGGCACAACCAAACCAACAATAACAATAGTGACTACAATTAAATCAACACTGTTTATGATCATCATGATCATTGTCGTTGTTTACAGCAGACAACAACTAACCAAACAAACAGGCAGGCAGGCAGCCCGGCCGACGAAGCCAGCAATTATAATTAAATAGTGTTTAACTTAATTGTTGCCACTGTCATTATTATAGTTGTTGTTGTGAGTGCAAAGTGTCTGATTTAATATTTACTCAACAAAAACAAATTTGTTTTTAGTTCTCTACTATGTACTTTTTATTTTCCTTTTTTTATTGTCCGTGTATTTATTCCATAGTTTTCATTACTAAACTGTATCTTTAAGATCTTTTATTTTTTGTAGCCATTTTTAAAAATAAATCGCAATTAAATAATAAAAAAAAAAATTACCCCTACAACAACACCAAACAAGAGCAAAACTTGATAGTTTGTCAAATATCAAATTTTTTAGTCAGACGTTTAAAAAGAGTTAAGTACTAAAATTAGGTACCCGGTTAAAAATGGTTTTAATATATTAGTTTATATCTAATCAAGTGTGGTTAATGTGATATCATATAAAATTCTATGTAATTTCATTAATATAAATAAAATTATACAACTTAGATCTAATAATATTGGGTAATTTTAAATATCAAATGATACACTCAAAAAAGTTTGACAGTTACTACATGACAATTGTTTGTGTAGTAATCAGTAGTTGTTATTTTTAACAGTAGTTACAGTTGTTTTTATATGGAAAAATACAAAACAATTTTTATGACAGTTAAGAAAACAATTAACGAAAACTACTGTAATTTCGGAACAGTTGTTTAAATCAGTTATTTTTAATATCATAATAAACAACTACCAAAACAGTATTTTTACAGTAAACAGTTATTTTTGTTAGTTATTTAAAAAATAAAGAATTTCATTGAATTCTAAAAATTCTTATTTAGTAGGTATGAGGTTAAAAAGAAGAATAAACCTTCCTCAAAAGCATGCGCGGTTCCAGCAATTAATATAAGGGGAAAACTCATACGCCTCAGTGTCCAACTCAATGTATTTGTCTACGGTGGCGTATGATTTTTCCCCTTATATTAATTGCTGGAACCGCGCATGTCAAAAGTTATAAACACATTAAATTTGCAAATCAGACTAGATCTAGTTTCTGCCTTTTTATGGACAGGCTTCATCAATGATCTTCCAATAAATTGTATTATTGTTTATATTTTTATTGTCAGATTGTCTCCATATGAATAATTTCAGAAGTGATCAAACAGACATATACAAACATTCTACTTCAAATTTTCTCTGTTTATCTTCTTATTTCCTCAGTGTCACCTTTTCACAAATATTGCCACATTGACGTATGTTTTGTACGTACAAGTGCAGGCAATTTGTGTATATTGGAGACGGACAGCCATCAGAGCATTTTTATTTTTTTAGTAAAGTGTTGTTTTTTCAAACGCGTCGTATATACCAAATACAATTAATTTTGTTATTAATATGTAATTTTATTAATTCTAATTTAGTAGGTTTGAGGTTAAGAAGAAGAAGAATTCTTGTTTAGTTTATATTTGTTATTATTGATATACTGGCATTGTGTCTCTAATGCATAAAAGCATATTGCTGCCTACACACGAAGGAACATTCGCCAGAACATGGGCGATGTTTCATGTTGAATTTGTTCAACTGTGGCATCGTCTGTATTAAAAAATGTAAACAAAAATGAAACACTTGTTTCAACGAATGTTGTTTGGTTTGTAGCCAGCTTAATAATAACTGGAGAACGCTTTGGAATAGTAATTTCACAGTAGAGTTTAATCACAACTGTGTCGATTGTCGTCCGACGACAGCAAAAGTCGTCGCGAATAATTTAAATTCAGCGGCAATCGATTGTCGACATTTTTTGGCATTTAGAAAAAAAATTAAAGCAAAACAAGAATATGGTTGTATTTTTTTCGCCACAATTCTTCACCAATTCAATTGGTTTTCCATTAATTCTTGTTGTTTTACATTTTTTTGTATTTAATTTTGCTTTTTTGCGGTAAATTATGCATTTTTATTTTCAATTATTTTTTTGTAAACAAAGTACGAATTTTTGCAACTCTAATACGAATTTCTGCAACTCTGTTCCCTAAATTAGTTTAAAATATGGCAACTATTTGACAAATATTTTGAGTGTGGATTAGTGTGTCGTCACGAAAATAGATTATATTCTATTACGACGACAAATCGCCGGACGACATGGCGACATTTTGCTTCCCATACAAAATATATGAAGAGCACATGTCGTTGTCGACCCAGTTCTGATTAATTTCTTAGACTGCAGTAATTACACAGTAATACAGTCTGATATAATTTTATATTTTGCTGATCGGATTATATAAACACTTATGATTATGTATATAAACACTTATATGATTATTTTATATTCTTATATACATATGTATAAGTAATATTTTTTATTCTATAAGTTCCAAGAAATTCAGACAATAAGTATTTTTTTTTCTATTGTGTTTTGCTAACTCGTTTTAAATTAGTGCAAAAAAATGCACAATTTTTAAACAATCTACAATTTAAAATTTTTTAAATTCAGTTGCCGGGGGTAATTGTAATAACTCGGCTGCTTTTTAACCGATTTAGGTTTATATTGCTTTTTTTACAAAGACAATTCACTCCGAATCACGATTCTTTAATGTTTTTAATTCCAATTAGTTTTAAATGATCAATTTTTCTGAGAAAATGTACAAAAAGTCATATTTTCCCTTTGTAATATGTGTTCCAAAATTCAGGATCGATGCGGTACTTCCTCCCGATATCCGATTATCCTAATTTTTTGGGGGACGTAGTTTTACACCCAAATAAATATTTGTAAAACTATCGGTCGGTCGGTCAATAACTCAAAATTTATTTTGCTCCATACAAGCTTAAAGAACCTAATGAACAATGTAGGGTCTATGGATCCATAAATGTCGATTTGTAACAGGACGATTCATTTTTAATTTCAAGATTGATTTCTTCTGTGTACTAATTGTTAAACAGCTTTTTGACATATTAAATCAACAAATAGTCAATTGAATTTCTCAGAGATTTTGGAATAGAATTAATAAAATCCCTAATAGGTATTTTATTTATCCCTTAAAAAAACTTATTGTCAATCAAAACTAAAGTAGCAATTGGCTAAGTGTATCACACTATTGTATTTAGACGTTCGTTAAAGTTTCGACAAACTTTGTAAAAGAAACATCATGCTGTTCTAATAAAAAAAAAAAAAACAAACAAAAAGAATGTTTAATTGTAAAAAATGCAAAAAATCAAAATCAATGATGTGTAAACACCGCATGCGTTTTATAAAATGACAAAAAGTTGTAAAAAAAAAAACAAAAATAATGCAAAACAGAAGCTATAAGTATGAAGCAAATATGAGAATAAGAATACGAAAAGGTAAAAACAATGGAGGTTTTGTATAAAAAAATACAAATATATTCATGTGACCAAATTTATTACAAATAAATGAACAATTATAAGGTACATTAAAAATCAAAAATTTACAAAAAAAAAAAAAATTGAATAAATTAATGAATGAGAAAAATAAAATGCAACGAAATGAAAAATATAAAAACGATCAATTGTTGAGAATAATTAATTCAGACGTCACAGGCAGTACTAACGTGCTAGACTAAGAAGACTGTCAATTAAGATATGGATATTCACATTACACCTGGGAAAGAGGAGGAAAA
Source organism: Leucophora obtusa (assembly GCA_949987735.1). Classification (NCBI taxonomy): domain Eukaryota; kingdom Metazoa; phylum Arthropoda; class Insecta; order Diptera; family Anthomyiidae; genus Leucophora; species Leucophora obtusa. The sequence continues at coordinate 353,166,668 of OX465295.1, forward strand.
TAGTATTAAAAATAAGGAGATCTAAAAAGAATATTATACGCATTTTTATTTTCACATTACACCATAGAAAATAAAAAATTACACCCAGAAAACAGATTCGTACTGACAACAGAAATTTTTTAAATTCATTCTTACCTCTTAAATAAATATGATATTGGACCTCAAGCGGTATCAGTGCAAATTCGTTTCTTGTGTCACCTCTATCATATATACAAATTTCATCGGAATCTGGGGTAACCCCCAGTGAAGTATATTTGTAAAAAATATTGTTTTGATACTCCCAATTGTGAACACCACAAATTCTTTTGGGATTATGTATTTAGAAACTTTCCATCAAATCGTTTTAGCAAAAATCATAATTTTTGCAAAGAATTAAAACTTTAATTTTCTCAAAAACTAAAAAGCATTCACAAGGATTAAAATTTGTTTCGATGAGGCGTGCTTAAAGACAAAAGAAAACTGAACTCAAACCCAAAATTTGTATTGGTATATTCTTAATAACATCATGATATATTATTAAGACTTTAAATCCAACGCTATTTAAAAAGGCAAATATTAAAAATATTTTCGAAGACAAAAAAGAAGAAATATAGCAAATATGGTGATGAGAATAATGAGTATGAGGCGAGCTGACGAAGACAACAAAGGAAACTGACGAAAAAAAATATTGACCATAAATATGTAAATTTGTTTAATGAAATTATGCAAACATTAAAATACAAGAGGGTGTAAGAGGACATTAAGTAAGTAAACACAACAGACAAACAAGATTATTTCTTTTGAATACAGAGGCAGGGCTGTTTATTAAAATACCCAAAATATTATAAAATTTTAAACGAAAAAGAAATTAAAAAGATAAACATAAATACACACATACAAAACCACACTCACATACAAAACCAGCCTTCAGGATATATTGCACAGTAGCAAAAAAAAAAACAACCCAAAATCATTTTACACAACCATAAACACTTTAAACAAAGTTTAAACGAAAAATTTTCGCTTCTAGAATAACAACAGAAATTGTTTGCCAAGGACATAAAACTATCAACAGGACACAACAGACGACTACCTAAAAGTAAAACTAAAAAAATCTATATAAATACAAACCCTAGTCTGGATAATACAAACACAATTGTTACGAATAAACAAAAGCCGGAGCCAGAATTTTAAAAATATTCTTTAAAATCGTTGTTGTTTTGTTTTCTTAGCAAATACGTGCCAATTTTGAAACAGAGAGAGGGGGTGGTTTGTTATATGAAATTAAAAAAAAAAATTATTTGATGAATACTGAAAAGATGACTAAGGATAATATCATGACACCACTTCAATTCAATTCAAAAAAAAAAAAACTGAAAAAGAATAGGGATTTCTTACAATAACAATGAAAAAAAAAAAAATTTAAAAATGCAAAGTGAAAAAAACTCTACTTATGTCTGTTTCACATTTCTACACAGTCATAATAATTTTCAATGTTTATGACAGTTTAGAGCAGCTGCTGTCAATACAACGCAGTGGCAGTGGCAAACACTCGCATACACACTCATTTACACACACAAATTGCAACCAAACGAACAACCATCGAAAAAGTAAAACCATTGAAACCTAAAAACCATCTAGTCAGTCAGCGCCAAACTACTAATCAGCATTTTAAGGAATTAATTCTTGTATGTAGGGGATTACATGCAATTTGTAGTAGTAACTATTTATTAAGAGTCTGAATGATATAAAAAGAGCACGTAGAAAAAAAATGTTGTTCCAACTAGTCGATTTTTTCGTTTCATTTGGAGTCTGGAAATTTTACACGTCTAACTTTTGGCTTTCTAACCCGATCAGGAGTCCGAAAGTTAGTTTATCAGGTAGGCTTCAAGTTCTATTTTCCGAATTAATACGATTCAGTGAACAATTATATACCAAAGAATGAAAATACAACGAAAGAACAACACTATTTTCGTAGTTTTTCGAACTTTACGGTTTTAAAATGCTGTAAAAACCCGGGAGGAACAGAATAAAAGATGGACCCTGGCTTTTTTTAGAATGAGCACTAGGAGTTTTTGACCGGGCTACCCCCTGGAAATATTTCTTTGAATTGTAATAACTCGGCTGTTTTTTAGCCGATTTAAGTTTTAATTGCTTTATTACAAAGAGAATTCACTCCAAATCACGATTCTTTAATGTTTATAATTCTAATTAGTTTTAAAATATCTATGTTTTTGAGAAAATGCACAAAAAGTAAAATTTTCCCCTTGTAATCCGTGTTCCAAACTTCAGGGCCGATGCGGATTATCTTCTTCCCAATATCGGATTATCCTAATTTTTTGGAAAACGTAGTTTTGCATGCAAATAAATATTTCCAGGTGGCAGCCCGGTCAAAAACTCAAAACCCGTGTAAAAAGATCAGATCTGGCCAGATCTTAGGTGATCTTACCAGATCTAATTAGAACTCAAAATTGGGGACAAATTTGAGATCTAATTAGATCTGATCAGATCTAGGAATAACTGGCGCAATTGTCCAGATCACTTTAGATTTGAACAGATTTGGCAAATGTTTTGCTAACACTTAGTCGACTGCAAATGAAAAAAATCCTTGCTAAAATCACTAAACTTTTTGCTGAATATTAGTAGACTGAAAAAAACTCAAAAAACTTGTAGCGAAATTTTACTTCAGTTAATTTATTTGCTGAATATTTAAATATAGAATATGTGTAGAGTTGTTTTTCTTTTTTTGTCATTTCCGTTTCCAGACAAGCTGCGACATCTACATCTTGTCTATCTGGTTGTCGTCCACGCTATGCATGCGGTTCTCAACACAATTTTTGCAGCAAAATAAATTAGTAAAACATTAGTTCAAAATTAGTTTAGTGCTAAAAAAATATAATTAAAATTGTAGACAAATTAGTAAAACGTCTTGTATATCAAGTGTACTAGTTTTCAGCAATTTTTTTTGCTGAAATTCCGTTTTCAGCAAAAATTTTAGTTATATTTTTTTAGCACTAAACTAATTTTGAACTAATGTTTTACTAATTTATTTTGCTGCAAAAATTGTGCTGAGAACCGCATGCATAGCATGGACGACAACCAGATAGACAAGATGTAGATGTCGCAGCTTGACTGGAAACGGAAATGACAAAAAAAGAAAAACAACTACACATATTCTATATTTAAATTTTCTGCAAATAAATTAACTAAAGTAAAATTTCGCTACAAGTTTTTGAGTTTTTTCAGTCTACTAATATTCAGCAAAAAGTTTAGTGATTTTAGCAAGGATTTTTTTCATTTGCAGTCGACTAAGTGTTAGCAAAACTTTTGGTGAAGATTACTATTTTTTTGGTAAAAATCAGCTCGCTGATTTTCAGTAAACCTTTTGCTGAAATTACCAACTTTTTTGCAAGCACACTCCTGACTAAAAATTTGCTGACACAGCAACATTTTTTGCTGACTTTACTGACTTTTTTTTTTTGAGTGTAGTCAAAACAATAACGATATGTCATAACCGTTTCAACAATGGGAAGCTAACAATACAGATAATTGGGTGCCTCGTTTTGACACTTTTCTTTCGGAGCGATATGTAATATCCATGGACATTCCAGGTCTATTTTCTTTTTTAAATCAGGGGGGTAACCGCGTAACTCGATTCGAAAAAAATTTCGGTTTGTTATAATTTTTGACAAAAATGGCGAAAATTAAAAAAATGATGCTTGTGAAATTACCCAGTCTGAAAATGCCAGTGGTACAAAAAAATTAAGCACTCGCATACCATTGGATAACCGCGGTGTTAAAAATAAATGACTGGCAGAACACTCATTTCGGGCGCTTTACAAAAATCGTTTTGACATTAGTTGTTTTACAAAAATTTCGGTGGGTTATTTATAATGTTCGACCGAACTCACTTTTTTAAGGCCGAACCGAAGCGGAACTTCGGCCATAATTACAAAGTTCGGCCGCAACCGAAGCAGAATACTTTTGTGTTTGTATAAAAATACAATTGCATGCTACTTTTTCAAATTCAAAAATGCGGAAACATATTTTTAAGTATTTTTAAACTGCCAAAACATAAAACAGTTGTATGTTGCGGTCTTAAAATAAAAATGAAGTTGAAAATGTGTATGTTTTTTCCGGTACTAGTAGCACATATTAAAGTGCCTTGCCATCGCTTTCCCGTTTGTATTTTTCTGACTGGGTAGTTACCTCAAAACATTTTTTTTTTCATTTTGTGTTGGGTTTATTTATAAGTACCCAGATAAAAATATTAAATATCCAGGATAAAGTTAACTTGTTTTATCCCGAGATAAAAACGTAATTTTGGCATAATTTTCAAAACTCGATTTGCAATTATTTAAAAATATTATTAAACAACGAATAAAAAAATTGTAATATCTCGTCTTGATTTTAACAAAAACATCTTAGAGAATAAATAAAAAAAAATGTTGAAATGTATAAATTTGAATTTAAAGTTTGAAACGAAAATTTAATAAAGTTAATCGCTTTAAAATTTTTCTTGTATTAGGTTTATTCATTACCACTTATCTGAGAGAAAAAACATCGCCCATAATTGTTAACCCTTGACAACTGAAGGCCTAAAGGCCGGAAAAATTGTGAACACAATAAAAGAGGTGTTCGCTACCCTAGTGATTAAGTGAGTCGCGTTTGAATTAATTCATCTTAGTTTCCATATTCCTTGCTTTAACTTTCAGCTGAAATTGTCAAAATGAGCACAAATGAAAAAAGAAAAAACATTTAAGCGCAATAAAAATGTTCTTGTCTTAACCAAAGAACATCCCGTCCACTCTATATTTTGAATAACATTTTATGCTTAAATGGTTCAAATAACTTTTGGGGCCTTCAAAATTAGGAAACCTAAAAAAAAAAATTAAAAAAGGCTTAAGGCAAATAAATCGACTGTTCAGCTGTCATAGGTAGGGAAATTCCCACCTTTTATCGAATTGGCTCCATAAGTATCAATTTCATGGAAATAATACCGTTTCACGGAACTGAAATGTGTGGGATATTTTACCAAAAACGAGTTTCAAAATTTTTATAAACTTTTGGAGTAATTTTAAAACAATAATCATAGGTTATAGAACCTGTAGTAGAACAGGTTCTAAAGCAAAATAAGGTGGTTAACAAGCTGTCCAATTATTTTCTTTATACATATTCAACAACTAGTACACTTAATACGTCAATAAAATATTCTGTCAAGCGGGTTTCAAATGGATTTGTCTAATTTTTAATAAATTTTTAGTTGAAACAGTGATTTTAGCAAAGATTTTAGTTATCCTCATTTAACACAATACTAATAATTTTGAGTGCTAATTTGCAAAGTTATTTATAACTAATTTTTAGGATCCCATTTGTTAAATTTTACACAATTTGTTTTTAAAATAACCTAGAGAGAACCCCATAAAGACAATCTGATGAAAGTGCTTGGTGGTACTTGAAAATCCATTAATTGTCAACCATTGGTTCTAGTTTTTTTCATAAGTTTTTTTCTCTATTTGTTGTAATATAAATTGTGAATTTTATTTGGAATTTGTCATATTTGATCTTAAACCCCAACAAAAATAATACTCATTGTAAAATATAATGTTTTCATATTTCTGCTATCACCCGGCAGATGGCGCCACCAATATATCTGAAGTTTCAAAGATGGCGCTATTTCTTTTCCTACCGATTTTTTAAAATGGCCCATATATCGAAAACTAAAAGAGATTAGAGTAAAATGAATGAAATTTTCGACCAGATATGGAGAGGGTACCGAGACCCTATAAGTTGAATAAATTTACGACTCGGCATAAGGAGTGAGATCATACAAATGTTAACACACATTTTTGCCTATAACTTTGGTTTAAAGCTTCTCATATTTTTTTTTTTTTTGCAATTTACATTTTAAAAATATGTGAGTTAATAAATTAATTTACATCATGAGTTTTAATTTGCAATTTTTTACACAATGGACGATGAAAGAAAAGTGCGTTCAAAAATAATTAAATATTTTTAACAAAACCAAACATGGACATACAAAAAAATTGCCAAAGAGACTAATGTACGCCGCCAAACAGTTTCAAAAGTGATAAAAATGTATCTGGAACACCTAACAATTGAAAGGAAGCCGGGAACTGGAACAACGACTGGTTATCGTAACATTGGTAGGGCATATAAAGTTAAAAGCATCATTTAGAGAGCTCCTAACACATCTGGCAGAAAAACAGCTCGGTTAGCCCAATGCTAGGACTTTTTTGTACGTAAAGTGAAACGTAAGGCAGGACTAAAGTCCTACAAAGTTCAAAAAGTTTTCCTATAGAAATGCTTTTAAAAATTTGGAGGCTAAAACCAGAGCTCAAAATTAAAATCAAATTTTATACAAAAATACAACTGTTGTGTAATGGACGACGAAAGTTATGTCCTGGCTGATTTTTCGCAGCTCCCTGGTCAAGAATTTTATATTTCCGATGTTCGAGGAAATGTTGCGGAAAAATTTAGGCCAAAAAAGCAAACGAAATTCCCTAAAAAATTGCTATTATGGCAAGCCATATGTAGCTGCGGCCAAAGAGGCCAGTCATTTGTGACATCTGGTTCTATAAACAGCGAAGTTTATATCAAGGAGTGTTTGCAGAAGAGACTTCTTCCATTTTTGAGTCAGCACAATGTATCCACTAGAGGCCAGTATGAATGTTTTGCAAGACATTCACAAAACATTTTCTTATACAACACCAAAATATTTTTTTTTGTTTTCTGTTTCATTTATTTTTTTTTTGTAATGTTCTGAATTTTAACATCTTGTAAATAACTACAAATAAGTAAAATGGTCAATTTTTGTTATATTTAGTATTAAAAATTGTCAAATCTCTCATCAGCGCATGCAAGAGAATGTCTTGTAAGACATTCATTCAGCCCTCTAGTATCCACTTACTTTTGGCCCGATTTAGCATCTTGTTACTACAGCAAGAAAGCGCTGGAGTGGTATAATGATAATAATGTGGTTTTTGTACCAAGAGAGACAAATCCACCAAACTGCCCGGAGCTCAGGTCAGTGGAGAGATATTGGGCTCTTGTTAAAAGAGAATTAAAGGGCACAAAAAAGGTCTCTCAGGACATGCAAGATTTCAAACGTAGATGGACCACCTACTCTAAAAAGGTGATAGAAACTACCATAAAAGCCTTAGTGGTAGGTTTTCCGGAAAAAGTGGATAATTTTGTTCGTAGTGGTTAGAATTCCATGCGGTTTTTTTAGTTTGATTTTGTATTAAATTTCATTTAATAAAAATTTGGTTTGAAGTCTTAAAATTCAGTGGTTTGTTTTTTTATTTAACTTTATGTGTGTTAACATTTTTATGATCTCACTCCTTAATTACAAATTAAACTGTAGTTTTTTTCCTTTTTAACAAAAAATGCTTTAAAATCAACAACTTTTAATACAAAAACAGAAATACATTTTATTAAATTAACAAATTTTTCTGTTGAGCCAACAGACATTTTATTTCGATTATTAAAGAATTAATTCTTTTGAATCCCTATCACCAACTATCCATCGAAATAGTGTAAGAAACAGTATTAAAAAAACTGTGATAGAATAAACAAAAAAATGAAAACATTCTCTATAAGTGATTTTGTTTCCATACTTATTCTATATTCGTATCGTACTACTATTATTTGCACAAGTTCATATAAAAAGTTTTTACACTTAATTTGAACGCAAATTGCACACAACAAACAATATCAAGCGGCAGCAGCAATAGAACAATATCGTACCAAATTCTCTTTGTACAGAATTGTATCATGTGTGCGTAGTGAAAATAAAATAAGGATGAATAGAAGAAGCAGCAGCCGCATTTAATACTAAGTAGCAAGGTTGGTTACCGTTATCGCTAAAATACCGTTACCGATACCGTTATTTTTATTGGTAGTTACCGGTATTTTAGCGGTACTTATTAATTTTTTTAAAAAATGCAGGGTTTTTTACTTTTTTTGTAATAATCTTGATTTTTTTTACAAAAAAATTTATAGATAATAATTTTAGTTATTAAAACTACCAGCATTGAATTTAAAGCTTATAATCTATATTTTTAACACTTAAGCACCGTAAGTTGTTTTTCACGTGGAAAAATTTCACTCGAACTTTAAATGCCTCAAATTGCAATTTAATTTAAACAAATGAACAATTTTTTAATTTTATAACAAAGACACAATCAAAATAAACACAAAATGTCACTTTTTCCCAAGAAAAATAATACTCTTGTACATTAAATTTGCGTGAAAACAAACTCTACACAATTTTCACGTGAAACTGATTGTCGTGAAAAATCATTTTTTTTTATGTGGAGTATAACAGTTTTTCACGTGAAACTGGAACAACTTAAAGTGCTTTAAAGTTGAGAATATGCAAATTTTATAATACTGGTACGTACACAGAAAAAACAGTAGACACCAACAATGGGAATTTGTAAAAGCAATCAATCAAAATTAAAATTTTATTCCCAAAAATTTTTTTATTTGAAATATTTGTAACTCGTTTGTAAATTGTTATCTTTTATATAAAAATTGTTTAAAAATAAAAATTCAGTTACAAAAAAAAAAAAAAATTTTTTTTTGGATTTACAAATTTCGTTGTTGGTGCTTTTTTAAAAAGTTTTTTTTTTGTATTTAAAAATTTGGTATGAGAAAGGTGTTTAAAAATTTAATTAGAATTTTGTAAATTCTTTCTGTGTACTTATTGCTCTTTCGATAATGGTATACCGTTAACGAAAAGGTCTTAATCAGCGTTAATTTACCGTTACGGAAACAAACCGTTATTCGTTTCGGTAACCAACCTTACTAAGTAGCTTAAAGTACACTGTGAAAAGCAATTGGGTTAGACGTTATTTACATGCGTTTTTTAGGGGTGAGTGACAAATGCGTCGATAGGTTACAAGCAAAACAACACTAATAGAAAAGAGTGCGTAAAATTTTTACTTAAAACTACTAAAAATTAGTTTAATATTACCTTGCAGAAATAACTGCTGAAATTAGCTCATTATTTAGATTAAATATTAGTAAGCGAGGAACAGCAATAATAAAACTGTGAAATATACAAACTTTTAGTTATATTTGAATTAAATTTTAGTTAACAGATAATCAGGGGTATGGCATCACCAAACACATAGGTTATAAGGGCATCGTCATCACAGTGGCACTTTGTTGTGTAAACTGACATTTTATTATTTTTATTTATATATTAATAATAGAAAACAAAAGAACAAAATATTCGGAAATAGCGCATGTTTTTTTTTGATATTTTGCGCTCTTTTCAACAAATTTTGTGTTTTCAAATATATGTAGGCTCAGCTGATAGCAATAATAAATAGTTGCTCAGTTAATATTAAATTTTAGCGCCCACTACCGTTCAGTAGTGATGTCTTATCTCTATAATTAATACCTCTGCAGATAATAATAACTTAGACCTACTAACTTATCTATAAATAAACTGAGTTTGGTGAAAATATCTGTGGTTAACATTTAACATTGGTTATGTTGGAAATAAGTTACTCGACCATAACCTGTTAAAATAGAAAAATATTTTCTAAATAATTAAATAGACTTAAAAGTCACAAAAACAATTTTAAATAGTTTTTTTTCGAAATTTATTGACTCGAATAAAAATCTCGACTTTTGAAATTTCTATTGATTTTAGCAGGATATACTGGTATTTGCACTGAAATAAATTTAAACTTAAATATGTATAACAAAAATTTTTTAGATGTTTTTACAAAGCTATTATTTTGCTCCATGTTGTTGTTGTTGCTTCAACCAAAGTTCCTTTAGTAGTAAAGCAAATGTTTTAACTAGAAATAGAATTAACAAGCTTGAATGTTTGTTTTAATACTGAAGGAACTTTGGTTGAAGCAGCAACAATAACATAGAGAAAAAAATAGCTTTGTAAAAACATATGATTTTCGTTGTAAACAAAAATAATTGGTAAATGATTGAGTTGATTCTCATTCTAAAATTTACTTAAGAGTAAATCTACCTTATAATCTGCAGAGAACCCCATAAAGACGCTGTCCCGCTCCATAAATTCGGGGACAAAACCACAAATCTAGCCAGCCTGTGTACAACACTAGCTAGTGCAGGGTTGTGGATAATTCCAACGCTAAACGAAAGTACTAGTTTAAAGAGTGTAACACAGAGAAGTTTTGCTCGTTTGCTAGCATTTCTGCCATTTCCATTCCAGAAATGTTTGGAACCGCCCTCAATATTCTCCACCTTTTTGGCTTTGGTTTCGTTCCTGGGTCCTTTTGGTTTCAGGCTTTCTTTAAATTATTAGATCCTTGTTGAACTTTTTGACCACTTCGATTGCAATTTTTTTTTAAATCCATAATGGATTATTTTGTATATTTTGAATAATTTTTTTGTGCACTTGTCTTTGATGCTCCAATTTAAACTAATAAACTACTGAATTTGACAAACCGATGCATTTTGAAATCTGACATATTTCCTAAAGAAATTTTGAATAAGAAAAATTATTTCAGTTAAAGGTGCAAAAAATTATTAAGAAAAATGTGTGTTACTCTTTTTAATTGCGCACTATTGGTGCATGGATATACAGGTCGCTTGGTTCCTGTGTCGTTTTTGAGTTCAAGACTCAGATACCGGACAGATCGGAATGGTCAGAGGTGCTCGACCTACCTATGGGGGCACCCGAGATTTATACGGATGGCTCCATGAGGGATGAAAGAGAAGGGGGTGTCATATATGTGAGTTGCTATGATTATCGACTCCTTTAATGCTGGATCAGTGCAGCATTTTACAGGCTGAGATAGCGGCCATACAGCGGGCTATGACTTGGATAAGTAGTCAAGGGATATTCTCGGAGAATAACGTTGTTCTGACAGACAGCCAAGCGGCCATAAAGTCCTTGTAGATGTGTTTACCACCACCACCATGGAGATTGTCCATGAATGCTGGGTGTCTCTGGACGAGATGGCGAGACATTCGCGATTGACACTCATCTGGGTGCCGGGACATGGGAACATTGATGGTTGCGGATGAACTGGCTGCGCGTGGGGCGATGCTTCAAGAGGGGAGATCGATCACACGCGCGGCTTACCGCTCATGGCGGTACCTGCAGCTTACCATGACCAGGTGGGCAAATGAGCCAACCTGCTTGGGTACGAGAAAGGTGTGGCCTACTTATGACCGTGGCCGTACTGGGACGGTCAGTGGGTTACCCCGTTTCCACTGGCGCAACTTTCTGGCGGTGATGACGGAACGTGGCGCTTTTGTCGTGCATGAGCGCAGGATGGGAATTCAATATAATGCCTTCTGCAGGAGTTGTCACAATGAGGAAGAGGAGGAGACCACAACTAAACTCATGTTTTAACATTGAAATTGAAAGAAATTTCCGAATCCCCATAGTACTTATCAATCTTTTCCTCGGGTTGAGTGATGGTTGTTTTCCGCAAAAAATAATGTTTTATTACCACTCGAAATTAAATTTTCTTCTATTTTTACAAAAATGCACTTTTGTATGCGTTGAGTAGCTGCCAAACACAAAGCCCTTGGCGAAGCTTGCTCAAAATTTTACAGATGTCTATTAATAGATGGTACTTGACGTGAGCAGTGTTGACTTTTAATTAGCTACGAGGGAAGTTCAAAAAGTCCCAGACTTATTGATCGTATAATCAGCAGTATTAAAATTAAACAAAATTGGCCGATCGATTTAAAAGATATTAGTGAAAATGTAAATGGCCCTCTTAATTTAAAAAATCGAAAAGTACACTTTTCAAATTGTTATCAAAGACATAAACCATAATAAAAATACACACTGTTTCTTGCAATGTAATAACTATTATTTTACAAAATCTAATACTACTTCCAAAACAAACTCAATAATTATTAAAAATATGACGAAAAGAAATACAATAATTATACCGGTCATATAACACCTCAATATGGATGGAAATCTATTTAATACATGTAAGTAAATATAAAACACTCATATACTGACAAAACACCATACATACTTGAGAGTAGGGAGAGAGAGAGATACTCATAACACCAGCACCATAGTCAACAACATCAACAAATAGCTAATGGCCAAAACAACCGACTAACTTACCAACACATGGTGGGTAAATAAAAATTGGATTTAAATGTAAAATATACAACAATTATAATAAAACAACAAAATAAAAACTATAAAAAAGTCGATATATGACAATGACGACGACGACGTCGTCGTCGAGGTGTAGATACTTAATTTTGTCTAGAGACGTAATATGAGAAGTTTTTAAAACACCAAAAAATAAAAACAAACGAATGTACGAACGACCTATCAACCAGTTAGTTATTCACACTATCAACAATAATATACCGCCAGCCAGCCATATAATTCAGTCAAATTAGCCATCAGTTTTAATATTCTTTAAAGAATGTATTCTTACTAGAATAACATTTCTTAAAATTTATATTATCTCAAATAAAATCAGAACTCAGGAAATTCTGCAATTAATATGTTTCTTTCTTTAGCAAGGTGATAGAGGAGAGATGAAAGGTGTTAAAAGATAAAGGGCTTCGAATATGGCAACACTGTAATTGCAGGAGATGTTAAAGTTTAGAACAGTTGTTGCGCTGATGCAGAGTTGCCAAACTTCTTGAAACTTTTTTATGCAGATCGCCGTTATAGTGCATTTAGACAGAGAAATTAATCTACTTGATTAAAGTTAATCCAACTTTTTAATCTTCATCGTTTACACATTTGACAGTTAAAAGATGGACTTCACAGTTTTAAGTTTAACTCTGTCAGTTTAAAATACCATGGTGGCGCCGGTAGCGATCCGGCAAATGATGAACATGGAAAATGTCGGCGTTACAAACATATTTGTCAACAGCGCCGAAATATTTTTGCGGCAGCGTCAAAACGTTAATTTTTATCTGACTTTAGTGTGTCTTTTTCAGTACTGCCAACCGTCATAACAAAAAACAGCGCTGCATACAATTAGTAGTATGAATACAGAGACGCTTATAAATAGTAACCACATAAAAAGTTGGATTAACTGTTAATAAAAAAAGATTAAAATAGGGTTTATTTATTAATTTTTTTTTATTTATGCCAATTCCGAAATCCCGGGATTATTCAATAAAAATGAGCCCCGAATCCCGGGATTCTTAAGCTCGAATCCCGGGATTTTTACAATTGCAAAAATATATGGTAATTTGTCCAAAATTGCAACCCTGTTGATATTTTTCAACCGTTTCTATTAAATATAATTTTATATAAATCTATATTGTGCAATATTTCGGAAATCATCGATTAAAATTCAGTATAAAAAGTTGTATTTCAGAATTTTTCATTTGAATTTCTGAGCTGTGTGTAGAAAAAAATTCAAAAATTCTTAAAATTAATTGAAAATTCTAAAATTTTGATTATTTCAATTCTTTTGTTTATTAGAAATAAACCGGAGTATTTAACAAAACATGTAAAACAGTTGTATTTTATAGTGCTTTGCATAATAATTTGAAAACTTTATAACATGTTTGTTTTATAAGTCAACTATATATTTTAAAAGTGATTATGCATACACTCACAATATATTTTCCATAACCGATTGAGGTTTATTTGAAAAGTAATAGGTAAAGTTTGTTTTCAATTGAAGAATCAATTAAAATACAAACATATTGTTTGTCAATAAAAAACAAACTACAAAAAATACGTATCGTGTGTAGGAGTTGATATTTTCAGTCAAATGTTCTATTTTTAGTTTTCTATTTTTAGAACAAATAATTTAAATAATTTCGTTATTTTCTGGTTTAAAACAAAAAATTCAAATATTTTCGGTTTTCGTTTTTGTTAAAATAGTTTGTTTATATACAAAATTATTTTAATTCAAATTACAAGAAATTTTTTACTCATACAAACAAACATAGCCAATAAAAATATGAACGTGTGTGTTGTGTGTGTAGTGTTTTGAAAATTCAAACATGAAAATATGAAAAAACAAATCAAAAATTCGTTTTTTTGCGATTGATTTCAGTTAACATATAGTGAACTAAAGCGAATCCATGAATTTTGTACACAGAGAAAATAGATTCGTTGTGACAACCTAATTTTGGGCCAACCGAATAATTTGGTTGTAGCCAACAATATATTTGTGGCAACAAAAATTCGGTATATAAGATAGAACTTCGATTGAAACAATATATTTGCATTTTTTCAAATGAAATGAATTGTGCGTAGGAACACATTTAATTGCGGCAACTAAACCATTAACTGTTACAATGAATCTCTTTTCTCTGTTTAAAGACACTATTATTTTACAAGATATTATTTTACCAAGCTTTGTTTTATGTAAAAACAAACTTTGTTGCCCGAAGTTACTTTAATAATATTATTAGACAAAACTTTTGTTTTGAATTTCCTCCTTCTGCCATACATATTTTTCCTCCTCCTGCCAAAGATTTTTTGACTCTTAGATTTTGGTTAAAACACCCGGTATACCCATTTTGGCTCCATACCGTGTAGAGTTGTAAAATGTTGATACCCAAAATCGGTCGATATTAACTATGTACTCAATGCTTTTATAACTCTAATACTATGAAATCTACGGAAGTTAAGCTTTCTTTTGAGACTAATAACTTCTTTTAATATTCAAGAATGTTTTCCTGATTCTACACGCAGAAAAAAAGAAGGAGAAACATTATCTAAGTGCTATGTAATTATACAACTACGTAAGTTCAAAGTAAGTTTTACAATTTTATAGTAAAATATATGAATTTTTTGGAATATTTTTCACTACACATGAATATATTTTGCAAGGCTTGAATATATTTAAAAAAAATGTGCACAGTTTACTAGAACTTTATAAAGCTAACTTAAAAATTATGTAGTTGTATAATTACATAGCTCTTCGGTAATATTCCCCTGTTTTTTTTTCTGTGTGTATAAAAAAATATTTAAAAAACAAATCGATAGCAAAGACACCACCCGATAGCGGAGAAACGAAACAAATTTCGTTTGGGAATAAAGTTCTTTAAAATTAGGTAACAAAATTGAGAAAACTAGCTAGCAAACTTAGTTAAATTTGCATTAAAATACAAACTGGACAATTTGAACAAAATAAGCAACAATTAAGGGAGTACTTTTTTTTGTATAAAAGTAAGATTTATGAAATTATGAAATAAAACAAAGTAGAATTAACTTGGTTAAGTATTATTTTTCAATATTAAAGAGTACAATATTTTAAAACTCTGCCATCAGTTAAAATGAAGTCGGCATTGTACTTACTTACACCGCGAATAATAGTTAAACGAACCCACCAACGAATTTAGTACAATATTTAAATAATATAACAACAACAACATCCACTAGCAACAACAATAACAAATAACATCAAGAGCTATTAAATGTTAAAATAACAGCAACAACAACAAATAAACATGACAACAATTACACACGACAAACGAAAAAAAACAAATTTTAAACAACGAGCAAATTATAATAATAAAAATAACAACACAAACAGCCATGTTTATTTTATTTGATTCGTTTTTGAAAAAAAAAAGAAAAACCCCTTTTTCTTAGTAAAAACAACATAAAAGTAGAAAAATATACAAACACGACGACATCGACAACAATAATAAAAAAGTAAATTTATAACGATTATTATAATCGTTTAGGGTCAGGTGGGTGTTGCTGCATAAAACACGGAACAATAGGTAAATTAAAGGATTTTTTTACTGTATAGCAAAATTCAGGGTATGCGGCTATACATTATTAAAACAGGGATGATAAATAATAGAAAATTATAGTTTAAACATTTTTAAGTAAATGTCATTATTAGGCCTGGGATTTTTATGAACAAAAAGTGATTTATTTTTTGGATTTAAATATAATTGTAAATTGTGCAAAGAACCGGCTATAGAGGAACTTCTTTTCCTTTAAAATCCCTTATTCAGTCGGTTCTAACATAGATGATTTTTGTTTAAAATTGTCCCAAAAGCAACAGGTGCTATTGTTCCAAAATATAACCGGAACAAAAAATATCAAAAGATTTTGTAAACACGAATTGCACGATGTCAACACGCACACACACACGCAAACACACACACATTCACAAAAAATGGGCATTTTTTCACGAATGTTCCTTAATGTATGGGTTGCTTTAGAATCAATTAAAATTATTGAGAAAATTCCCAGACGTATGAGTTATTTTTTTTTTCAACATAAAGTATACGCCAAGGTATTTTAGTTTTGCGAAAAAATCACGGAAAAAAATATTTGCTAATATATTGGGTAAAATAGCTAAATCGAAATTTTTTATATACAGTCTATAAGTTTTTACATATTTCAACCAAAAACATAAAAAAATTTTCAAAATTTTTCGCTCTAAGTAATCATTACGGGGGAGATTATTTTTAAGTTTTGACTTACTTCTGACATTGAAGTTAAATTTTCAACTTTGATATCTTGAGAGACATAGTAGAATTTTATGACAAATATTTTTGCGGAACATTTTGACCCTCTAACTTATCAACTTACGGGTCTTTCTTGTGCCCTTTTCAAAAAGGAGCCCAAAAAGTCCCTTTAATTGGAGAGTTCGAGAATTAAAATGTTCCACAAAAATGTTCTCATAGTGTTTTACATAAGTTCGCTGAACACATCCTAAACCTAAAATGGAAGATTCACAATAAACATTTGCAAAGGGGGGAAACGTAGGGCCAGAAGAAAACATTTAAAACGCCGATACACGTATATTTTTTTTTTTGTTCCTCTGTGCCAGAATCAGTTGTCATAACTTTGTTATTTTTTGTGGTTTTTTTCGATTTTTTCGAAAAATTTTATGAAAATATGTATTTTTTATGTATAAAAAGTCTCTTATACGAAAAACAAACCTTAAAAAATCTAGTGGAAAATCTCCTGAACTGGCAACACTGTTCTGCATACTACTTTTATAGTTGATTTTAACTCTTTTTTTTTTTGTATTTTTTGTGCTCAATTAGTATTAAAATTGTATCTATGAATTCCATCAATTTCAATCTGCGAGGCTATTAGGCAGAACTACATGATTTTATTTATTTTTTTCTTCTTTCATTCTGCTGCCTCCTCCTGAGTGTGTATCATTTTAATAAAAATCTCCTCTAAATACTGTGTGTTGTGATTTCTTAATCTTGTTAAATATTGTACATAAGAAATATAAAGGTATGTACCATAAAATATTTTTCAATCAAGTAGGAAATTTTTGTATTTTCTTACCAAAAAAATATTCATAATTTTTTGTATCAATAATAAATACAGCAACAAAAACTTGGTCATAAAAGTTTCACACAATTCAGGTTTTTTTTTTGTCAGTTTTTAAATTAAATTTAATTAACTCCTTCACTTTGTATCTGTTGTATATTCATGTTCGCACAATAATTTGAATAGAGAAGAGAGAAGAGAGAGACCGAGAGTATATAAGTGTGCAAAAGTAATTGCTATGCTGATTTTATACTCTTTGTTATTAACCTTTTATGGACCGTAGACTTAAATGATAAATATAAATATAACTTGTGATAATTGATTTTATTGACTAATTGTTTCGATTATAATTAATATGATTTTATGTTTTCAAGTGTTATACTATTAGCATAAATAATATGTAAATGATTAAACTTGAAAATTTTTATGAAAAAGCTAATTAACATACATATATACAGAGAAAATGTTTTATGAAATTTTAACCAATGCAATTATTATTGAAGTGATGTTTGCTTTAACTATTTTGTTATATTATATATCTTGCTTTGATTTTTAAATGCAAGATATGCTTTACAAATGTTTACAAATATTATTATTTTTTGTTTCATGAATGAAAGATGTCTTCAACAATTTTGAACAACTTCATAATTTTTTGTAACCTAGATTTTTAATAAGCTACTCGTATTATTGGTTCAGTTTGATTCTTGGACACAGAAGATGATATACGTAGTTGCAACATAATTTTTCGCCAACTGAAGTTTTATAGTTTCAGGTACAATCACTTTTATATTAATTTTTAATACTGTTGTGATTACCCAAATTTATTTGGTAATTTTGAATTTTTATTGCAATTCAAAGGATCAATAAGTCCGTTACTTTTCGAACTTCCCTCGTAGTTACATGAAATGCAACACTGCTCCGGCCAAGTACCATCTGTCAAATTTTACGTTTAACAGATGTTAAAAGCTTACAACCTTGTGGTTTTTCTAAAAGTGGGAAAAAGTGAATTTCGAGTTCTCATCAAACGTTATTTTTTGCTAAAAAAAACTGTTACTCAAGGAAAAGCTTGATGAGTACTATGGGGACTCTGCACCATCAACTTCAATGGTAAAAAGTGGTTTACTGAGTTTCATTGTGGTCGCACAAGCATTGGTGACGCTGAACGTTATGGACAGCCAATTGAGGTAAATACACCCACAAATGTCCACGAAATTCAAGATATGATGTTGGCCGATCTTAAACTGAAAGTGTGTGAGATTGTTGATACCATAGGCATTTAATATGGCACTGTGGTTTCGATTTTAAATGATCAGTTGGGATTTAGAAATCTATGGCTCTGAAGAAGGCCAAGGTGGGCTTGTCGGCCAACAAGGTCATGGCGACAGTTTTTTGGAATGCCCGCGGAATAATCCACATCGATTACCTTCAAAAGGGAAAAATAATAAACGCCGAATGTTAAGCCAACTTATTGGACCGATGCAAACGATCCCATTTGGCCAAGAAAAAAGTTTTTTTCATCAAGACAATTTACGAGTTCACATTTGTGTATTCACAATGGCAAAATTACATAAATTGCTCTACGAATTGGTACCTAATCCGCCATATTCTCCGGATTTAGACCCCATTGACTATTTTCTATTTCCAAACCTAAAGAAATGTCTCGGCAGAAAGAGATTAAGCTTCAACGATGAAATTATTGCTCAAACGAATTCCTATTTTGAGGACCTAGAGAAATCCTATTTTTTTGGAAGGAATAACAAATTGGGGAAACGTTGGACTAAGTGTATTGAGCTAAAAGGAGACCACGTTGAAAAACGAAAAGTTTTTTTTCCTAAAAAACTGTGTTTCATTCAAAAAGTCACGGATTTATTGATTCGCCCTCGTATACTGAAAATGACAGTTAAACCAACATTATATTTAGTTAAAAAGTGGCGAAAGGGTTTTTCCTTTCAATGAACTGAAAATGTTATTTTTAACTGTTGCAAAATTAATTAAAGCCTTTAAAACAACTGACAATGTCGTAAATATTATTGACAGAGTTTGACTACAATAATTTTATAACTGACAGAATTGCTAAAAGCTACTGTTTTTACAGTTAATTATTTATTTATCACGCATGTTCATGTGTGTTCATACATGTACACACATGTAGATGTTTCCTCAAATTTCGTTAATGCACATGTGTGGACATATATGATGCATGTATGGAGATTTATGTATCCATGTATGGACATGAATGCATGTTTATGAGCATGCATGAACATACATCTAACCTGTATGTATTCATATATGTCGATTTTTAGCTGGGTTATAAAAATATATTTAAATAAAAAACTTGTTTTCTTTCGATTACTAAAAACTATGTAATTATTTCATCCTACTTAAAATTTAAAGTCTAAATTCCACACAGTTTTCCAGTTATTAAGTTTTTACGCATTAGGGATACAATACAAATTTCAAACTAAGAACGTATCTATAATAACAAATATAAACTCAACAAAAATTTTTAGTTTTTGAATAACTAACAAAAATAACTGTTAGTGAAGATCGTTCAAAACCGCAGTTATAATTCTGAAATCCGTTTCGCGATATCTCGTATCATATCTGAGATATGCAGTATCAAATTTGATATACATGCCCATTTTGCATACCAAAATAACTAAACGTAAATCTTTTTTTTATCGTTTTTCTTGATAACAAGTTTTTGACGTATGGGCCAAACCAATAATAAGCCGACGATATGTAATAATAGTGAACGCATAAGCATTATTGAACGTATAAGCAATATTGAACTATTACAAAATATTAATCATACGCAACCATATACTTTTACTAAAGTTAAAGAATACTACACTATTTGTGTATGCGTAAATAAATATATCTTATTATTTACGATTTTTTTCATAATTTATGACAATTTACTCGGACACAGCCCATAACGATGTAAACAAATAAATTCCTCATACTCTTTTAACATCTGCTCATCTATCTACATGTGTTAGCTCTCTGTTATTTACCTGAAAACACAATAAAAAAAGTTTAACTCAGAGTTGCCACTACGATATATGTATAATTATACAAAAATGGGAAATTGAGTGAATACATTTGAGAATATTTGTTAAAAACATTTGTGACGGTAGTTTGCGGCATTTTTAGATCTTTCGCGTAGAAGTGTATTGGGCGTTTGCTATTTTTCTTCCATTTGTCGATTATAAGTTTACGGCAGTCTTCTTGATTTGTTATTTTGTTCGATAACAGTTTTACTATGTTGACAAATATCTTTTTACTTAATTTATAACTTTTCATTTTGAAATCTCAAGGGTAGCCTACTTTGATTAGGAGAAGTGTAAGCTTTTCGACACATATTTTGGTGTGTTGGCTGATCCGAAACTTTGACCAATTTGGCTAATAAAAGCGTTAAAAGTAAAATATTTTAAAAAACGCCAATGCGTACACATTTTCCATAAACTATCAAAATAAACAACTTTAGTTAAGATCCATATTTTCATGCAGTAAAGGGTTAAAAAATACTTCTTTAATTTTTTTACAATTTGTGGTGATTTGCCCTTACTGTCTTGCATA
The DNA here is from genome assembly GCA_949987735.1 of Leucophora obtusa. Lineage (NCBI taxonomy): Eukaryota > Metazoa > Arthropoda > Insecta > Diptera > Anthomyiidae > Leucophora > Leucophora obtusa. Next base: position 353,187,462 of record OX465295.1, read on the forward strand.
ACAAATCAAAAACTCAAAATTAAATCCCATGGGATTGAATTTTTTTTTATTTTAATGCGAAATTTTTATATTTACGGGCTTAATAATAATGTTTATGAAATATGTTGTTAACAGGCTTTCGTGCACATACAAATCAAAATATGCTGTAAAAAATATGCGCTAAAAATTTACACTTAAATTTAAATATGCACTAAAAACCAAAAAATATGCACTAAATATCCAAAAATAAAAACTTAAATATATAATATAAAAAAAGAACAAAAAACATTTCTGGTGTTTATACCATTATGTTTAAGTCAATTTCAACGAGGCATGGAGCTAAAAGGACTTATATTCTTCAGTAAAAAGGCAATGGAACCTGTTGGGGATAAATACAAGATTTCCAAAAGCCATTCGCAATACTTAAAAAATAGGTAGATGACAACATGATGCTGCACCTTTTAGTTCAGTGCTTTGTTAAGGTTTACAAATTCTTTTTCTTCATTTTTACTTAAATTTTGCTTTTAGTTTTTCAAAAATATGCAATTAAATCCATAATATAAAAAAATATCCGATAAAAATTATAAAATATGCACTTAAAAGCAAAATATACAAAAATATGCATTTATAACAAATTATGTAATAATATGCAACAATAAATAAACTAGCTGAATTTTTGAAATACCAAATTCCGAAATTCTTTTCCGGCGTTCTCCTTTTTGTCTCTGTGCAATTTTTAAGGATATCATATAACAGAATTTCTATAATAATTTTCTTTGCTTTGAAATTTTTTTCTAATATTTCATATTTTGCTTCAAAAAAAATATTATTTTGCGGAAAAACAAAAAAAAAATATCTTTTTCAATTTTTCACACGAACAAATTTTTCTCGTACTAGAAAAAGATTTTATCTCAGAAAAAAAACACCGTCCTGTAAAGGTAGTTTTGTACAAAACAATAATAACAATACATTTTTTCACGTGAGAATCTAAATTTTTTTTATTTTGACCTTATGTAATTTGTGTGTATAAGTAATATGGAATTAAAAGAAATTAATCATACGCATAAATTTGCAATTCTCTAAAAGTTTAAAGATTTTAATATTTTAAGTAAAGGATGAAATAAAAATTCCTTTTCCCCCCAAAAACTTCTTGAGTATACATATGTACATATTTTGTAAAAATCTCTACAGTATCTTAAGGTGTTGTCTAAAATCTAATATTTATGATTTTAACAGATTTTGTGGAAATTTCGAGATTTTGTGTAATTAGCTTAGCATCAATGTGTGGCAACACTGTGAATAAATTATATTCGTCATACACATCTTTTCACTTCACATTCATATCTTTAGTTTTGGTTTTTCGCTTTTCGTTTTCTGTTCAGTATCATTATATAAAAATCAAATTATAACGTTATTAATATGCTTAAATATTTATACATGTACATTTAATTTATTGTTGATTTTTATTGTTTAATTTACAATATGTCTTTAGTTCTCTTACTACTCAAGTAAATTGCTCATTTTGTTACGATGTTGTTGGTAGATAGTTGCTCTTTTTCGTTTATAATTTGTTCAAAAATGTTTTATTGTCGTTGCTGTGTCTGTGATTATATTGTATTTTAGTAATTTTTGCGAAATATTATTGATTAGTTTAGATAGTTGTTTAACATTTCGCATTTAAATATTTTTTTTTATTGCCGTTGCCGATGTCTACGATTTTTGTTGTTGTTCTTGTCGTGTTGGTGTATTTAACAAATATTTCTCATACTAAAAACATCAACAACAACAAACAAATTAGATAAATATTTACATACTCGTGTATAAAAATTTTGTTTTATTTATTCATTCATTCCGTTATTGTTGTTTTTGTATAATTAATGTGTGTATACGGTGTATATAAAAATTAAAAAAAAAAAAAAAATGTGAAATATTGAATATTGAATAGAGGTGAAATAGAAGAAGAAGCAATATACCTATATATAGTGATTTTTCAATTTTATTATTCTGTTTCACCTATAATTTGTCGTTTATATTTTGAATAATAAACTATATACAGTGGGACAAACTGTAATATTGTTGTGTGTAAATATTTCAGTTTGAGGCCCTATGCTCCTTATAGGAACGATGGGAATATACATATATACATATACATATATATATGTGACCTTCTCCGAGAAAAGGGACCTAGTGTGTCAAAAATCGGGTTTCGATAAAAATGAGAAAAAGTTAAATTAAAAATAAAATTTTAATGTTTTCCTCATTTTTATCGAAACCCGTTTTTTGACAAACTAGGTCCCTTTTCTCGGAGAAGGTCACATATATGTAAATATTTCAGTATGAATTATTGATAATTTTGAAAAGGTAAATGTTGTGATTTCTAAATTAATTACACAGTACAACACTAAAAATGCATCGGGCATACGACATATCCATTCTGATAGATTTTAGGATGCATATCACGAATGTGAACACCAAATTTTAATATTAGCTCTACTTTTTGAAATATTCGCAAATTTAACTTTTAGCAAAAAGACAATTTTTTCCTTAATATTTCTTATTTATTCATATACCTGACTAAACCACCGATAATTTTTAATATGGTTTAAAAATGCAGACTTTGTGCTTTTAGAACCATATCAACTTATTTAGATTAGGTCAAGGATCTAGGATATAATTGCAATTAAAATGAAAACTTCACTTATTTTCCTATTTTGCAAATCTAGTAAAATCACTTGATCGGATCTTAAAAATCTTAACATCCCAGCAAAAAAAATACCTGACCAACATCCGTAAAAGCACCTATACTGTTCGGCATGAATGCGTTCAAATTGAGGTGAAAAACGCACTTTTTTAACATTGGCTTGTCATAGGAGAGAAGGTGTTTATGCTACTTTAAGTCTGCTTTGAACGTCATAAAAATGAGTGCTTGGATGTTCTTTTTTATATAGGAATACAATTCATTTTTTTTACTATCTAAGGAGAGATGAAAAGTAACTTATTGTGAATGCATTCAAATATGCATTCAAATATATATTTAAGAAGTGATATTTATGACTTTCGAATGCATTCACAAGAAGTTACTTTTCATCTAGATTACGATTCTAATGACATTGTTCAAAAATATGGTTATTTAAGAGCCATTCCCCTTGTGAATCGTATTTAAAACTTCAGGACCGATGCGGCACGTGTTCCCGTTATACTATCACCTTAATTTTTTGCATGATGAATTTTTATACACAGTTTTATACACCCTGTGTACATACAATATCGTAAAAATCTTTGAGGTAAAAAGTGTCGAAATTAAAAAAAAAAGAAAAGATTTGTTTAACTCGACTAAGCGTGGTTTTAAGGAACAGTGGTTGGACTTCACAAATTTACAACTTGAAACTCTAAGGTTCATATGCATAATCACTTTTAAAATTTATAAGTGACTTATATTTAAAACAAAATTTTCATACAAAATTCATTTTATAAATGTGTTATAAGGTTTTCAAATTATTATACATATGCACTTAATTCACAAGCTCGTTAAATAGCGATTTTTTAAATTGCAGACAGTTTTTAGCCTAAGAACAAATTGGCATGAAAAAATTTATTATTTGAAATGAAAATTAATTTTTTTTCAATAGTCTGTTAATGTTTAAAACTTATGTACTTAAATATAACGGATATAAATTCTATAATGGTTATTGTTCAGTTTATCAGCAAAAAGTTTTCTCAATGAAAATCGCTTCAATCATCCCACTGTCTTACGTGTTCATTATTTATTTAAGTGTCTATTTGTGCTTGAATTTTTGATTTTAATCCGATTTATTTGTACGATTTTATTTAAATAGTACACACTATGGTCAGAGCTTGAAAGAATTATTTCGTTTTGGAATGAATTCCTAAAATGTCCAGACTTTCGCCAGAAACGCGAAAATTAAAAAAAAAAAAATAATATTTGTTGAATTCATTATTGCACAATTTTTTTCATAACTAATTACTTTAATTCAGTCAGAACTACCCAGAAAAATGTACAATAATACACTCACAATATATTTTCCATAACCGATTGAGGTTTATTTTAAAAGTAATAGGTAAAGTTTTTTTTCAATTGAAGAATCAATTAAAATACATAGAAATATATTGTTTAACTTTTTTAGCAATCAATAAAAAACAAACTAGAAAAAAATATGTATGTATCGTCTGTAGGAGTTTTTATTTTCAGTCAAATATTCTATTTTTAGATTTCCATTTTTAGAAAAAATAATTTAAATAATTTCGTTGTTTTCTGTTTTAAAACAAAAAATTCAAATATTTTCGGTTTTCTTTTTTGTTAAAATAGTTAGTTTATATACAAAATTATTTCAATTCAAATTACAAAAAATTTGTGTGTATGAGTAAAGACTCATACACACAAACATAGCCAATAAAAATATGAACGTGTGTGTTGTGTATGGTGGTGTTTTGAAAATTCAAACAAAAAAAACTCAAATATGAAAAAACAAACCACAAAATCGTTTTTTTTTACGTTTTGTCAGTTAGAGAGTTAGATTGTTTTAATAGACTTTTCAGTTATTTTTATTTCTTTTATGGATTGTTTAAACAATGTTTGAAAGTAAATAGCAAAATTGTTTGAATATAATGAAAAATCAGTAGTTTATTTTTTTTTATTTAAAAAAATTTAAATAAAAAAAAAATCTTGAGTTTTAATTTATGGAAATATTAAAGAGCCTCGATAAAAGGTATTGAAATTATTTCACATTAGCTGTTGCAAAAATGGAGAATATAAATTTATATTTAGTAAAAATGTTAGCCTTTCCAATAAAAATACTTTCAAAGAATTTAAGGTAATAATAAAATTTAAAAAAATCCTGTATAATGTCCTTTTCTGCGTGAAATACATTCGATTTTGTTTTTGAAATCAGCATACTCAAATCCATATATGTACCAAACTTTAGTAAAACAAATTGGAGATTTTTTGCGATCTTTTTCGCCAAATCGCCAAACTAAAAAAACACTGTTTCCGTATTTGAAATAAGGATATTCAAATCCACATAAGAGTATTTACTTAATTTCATTGCTGTACGACTGCTTTCTTTTGTTTCCCATTTTACTTACTATGGGCTCAATTTACTGTTGGTCGGTAAATTCACGTTCCAAAATATAAATTCAGTTAAAAAGAATGGAATTAGGGAATTAATTCTTTTAATGGTCTGACTATGGCTGTAAGTATTAGTTGGAATAAAATCATCCAGCCATTAAAGTTCTTTATGTTAAAAATTTTTACCGCTAATATTAAATTGAATTAAATTTTATTATTGTTATTATTACAATTTTTGTTTATAATCGGTTGAGTGTGCGAGCGGTTTAAATGTTTTTTTTTTTTTTTTTTTGAGAAAAAGGTATTATTTTTTGAAATAAAAATAATCGAAAAACACATAAAATTTTTTATTGGTTTTTATTTAATTTAATTTTAAATAAAAAAAAATGTGTATTTAAGCCGAATTTATATTTGGTTCGATAATTTATTATTAATTTGTTTTTATTGCTGGCTTATTTTATTTATGTGCATAAATGCATACACTCAAAATAATAAGTCTGTAACTTAACAGAACTATTTCTAGTTTTCGGCTTAAAATAAAATTTGTTGAAATTAACAACAGTTTGTGTTAAAAATAGTAAACCTACAAAGAATTTAAGTTAAATTATACCAAACTTTAATGTGTTAATATCTTAATAGTTCTACTAATTTTTAACGCAAAATGTTAGTTTAACAAAATTTATTTTAAGCCAAAAATTAGAAATGAATGCTTCAGTTGGCAAATCGATTAACTCCACTTTCTGACTCCTAACTGTATAATATTCAAAACAAATTTAAACTGATCATAAATATGAACACTACTAAATGACAAAATTTGTAATTTAACAGGAATTCAAAAGAAAACAATATGTGCGTTCCCGTACGTTATCGCGAGTACCCACAAGAACCCAAAACAACCCAAACAATAAGAATTTGCACGCAATTTTGAACAAGCGAACGCTTTTGGGCTAGTTTTAGTAACCGCGGTAAAGTACGGGAACAGACATAATATATACTACTTTCTCATTTTCCTCATTGAGCTTCATTAAGTTTTCTTTATAGAGTTAATCGATTTGGCAACTTAATTTAAATTCAGCGACAATCGGCCGTCGACATTTTATGACGTTTAGAAAAAAAAGGAAAGCAAAACAAGAATATGTTTGTATTTTGTTCGCCCCAATTCTTCACCAATACAATTGGTTTTGCATTAATTATTGTTGTTTTACATTTTATTGTATTTAAATTTGCTTTTTTGCGGTAAATTATGTATTTTAATTTTCAATTATATTTCTTCTGTCAAAAAAAAAAAAATAAATCTTTTGTAAACAAAGTACGAATTTTTGCAGCTCTAATACGAATTTCTACAACTCTGTTCTAATGGCTACCCTTAATTAGTTAAAAATATGGCAACAATTTGACAAATATTTTGTGTGTGTATTAGTGTGTCGACATGAAAATAGAATATATTCTATTACGACGACAAATCGCCGGACGACATGGCGATATTTTGCTTCCCATACAAAATATATGAAAAAGCAATTTTCGTTGTCGACCCAGTTGTAATTAAACTCTGAAGCATTCAAATAGTCCTGTTAAATTTCAGACGTATTATTTTGAGTGTATTTACATTTGTGTGTTTATGAAGTTGGCTTATTTGCATAATAAAACATTATTTTTTATTGGGCCTAAAAAAATCTCATAAAAACAGGGTGATTTTATATGGGTCTATTGAAACCTAAATTGATTTTTTTTATTGCTGTTAACAAAACAAGATAGTCGTTTATTTTATTGATTATTAAATAAACTAATTTTTTTAAGGGTGTTTTGGAATTTTAAAATATGATTGATGGAAATAGATGGTTGAATGATAAAAAATACGTTTAAATTAAAGCTGACAAATTTAAGTGCTAATTTGTCAATTTAGTGGATTTTGTTAATTTTATTTTTAATTTTCGTACTTAACCTTTAAAGGCATTTATATATAAATATTGGCTTTTAATTGAAAAATCGCTACTTTCACAATTTCAGCATTTCGAACCTACTAACTGGTGGACTTCATTTCATTGCCCTTAATTAAACCTACAATAATAGAAAGAAGTCTGTAAAAAATTTAGTTACAATAAAACTACTAAAAATTAGTTAAAAATGATGCGGCAGTAAAAACTGCTAAATTAACAGATTATTTTTGCTGTATGTTAGTAAGATAGGAACAACAAAAATTTAATTATATTTGAGTTAAATTTTTTTAATAGAAAATAAATTAACTTGCTAAAATCAGAAAAAAATTTTGCTAAATAATTAGTAGCCTTTTGAAAACAGCACTTTACAACTTTTTTAGCAAATATTTCTTGTAATTTAACTAACTAAATTTAGCTTAGAAATACCAAACTTTTTATAGATATAACAGTTTGTTTTTGCTATTTTTAATCTACTAATATTTAGCAAAATTTTATGCAGATTTTACAGTACAATTTGTCATTTTCAATTAACTAAAAGCCAAATATAACTAAAATTTAACAGTTTTATTTTTGCTGTTCTTATTTTACTAGTATTTAGCAGAAAAATCTGCTAATTTAACAATTATTTCTGCAGCATCATTTTTAACTAATTTTTAGTTACTTTTTCTGCTATTTTTACAGACTTATTTCTATAAAATTAAATTAAGTGTATTCACTTGAGATGAAATTATTTTGACAATTGCTTGCTATAATTTTATTACATGTCAAGACACTAGGTAAGCGAGATAGAGCAAAATGGACAAACATTTATTATAAACCACCTATTCTGCCAATAATAATCATGGGCCTGTTTTATTTTTAGTCTGCCAATATTTAACAGACGTTAACTCAAATATAACTAAAATTTTACAAAATTAACAGTTTTATTTAACAAATCAGCTAATTACGGCGGTTTTTTCCGCAAGGTCATTTTAAACTAATTTCTGGTAGTTTTTTCTGTTATTTTTACAGATTTATTTCTATGAGTGTAATCCATTTTAGAATTAATTAATTTGATTAATTTTTATTTGTTTTTATTTTTAATAATATTGAATTTTTTTAAATTAATTTAAATATTTATAAATTGTTACCCTGTATATTTGTTTTTGGTATTGTTAAACATCTATGTACTCGTTTATATCATAATTTATTTCAAGGTGACATGTGTGTTTTTGAACGCATGTGTGTGATGTTTATAGCTATCTGTCTACTATTTTATGTATCTATTGTTTAAAAAAATAAATTATAATTTATAAAAGAAAAACAAATTTAAGTTAATGCATAAACGATAAACCAATGCCTAAATTAAACACTGACATATTTATGCGAGTACTACAATACATTACAGTTAATTAATCTTAAAATCTCAAAGTAGGCGAAATTAAGGCAAATATTTTTAGCATATAATTTTTTTGTTATTTTTAAATTTTAATGATTTTGTTTATTTTGGAGACTTTCTAAATTTTGGCGATTTCGTTTCCCATTTTGGGAATTTATGTAATTTAGCGATTTTTCACTTTAGGGATTTTTTATTTTGGCGGTTTTTACAAATTCACTTTTTCTATTTCGTTGTTTTTTTGTTAGCAGTTATAGCGATTTTTGTTTTGTTTGCTAATTATTGCCATATTTGAAAATATTTTCCCCTTTTTTGGCGATTTTTGTTTTTCATTTTAGGATTTTTGTTTTCCATTTTGGCGCCTTCTTGTAATCTTATTGATTTTCCCCTTTTATCGATTTTTATCCAACTTTGACGATTTTGATAAATTTAAAATATTAATAAATATTCCGTTTCCGACTTTGTTCTAATAATTAGTTTATTTTTGTTCCCTATATCCTATATTTAAGTTTTACCCAAGGACTAATTAATACAAATTAAAAAAAAAAACAAAAGTAAAAAATTAACAATATTGAAAAATAGCCAACATTAAAAAATATTTTAGTAGGTTTGAGGTTAAGAAGAAGAATAAACCTTCCTCAAAAGTTATAAACACATTAAATTTGCAAATCAGATTAGATCTAGTTTTATGGACAGGCTTCATCAGTGATCTTCCATTAAATTGTATTATTGTTTATATTTTTATTGTCAGATTGTCTCTATATGAATAATTTCAGAAGTGATCAAACAGACATATACAAACATTCTACTTCAGATTTTCTCTGTTTATCTGTTTATATTGTTTAAAATAAAATAAAAAAAAAATTTTTATCGCCTACATGAGGAAATTTCTCTTCTTTTAGAAGGGAAATTTCCCTCATAAAGTTATGAGGGTGTCCAAAAATTACCTTATTTTTCGTTTTTTGATTTTTATGAAAAATTTTCCAAAGACACTATAGGCAAATGTGGTATCCATGGAAAGGTATTTCAAATATGCATTCCTTGTTACATTTTTTTGTGAAAATTTGAAATATTGTTATTGTAAAGGCAGGAATACACGTTCAATATTATTGACATATCTTTTTAAAATCAACCAATCAGAACAAAGTATTTAAAAATAAAATGTTCTGATTGGTTGATATTTGAAAACTTGATCAATAATATTGAACGTGTATTCGTGTGGAGATTAACAATAATCCTTATTAAGTTTAAATGGACACGTATTTTATATTTTTTTATGTATTCCGTCTATTTCGGCTTACATCGTCTTTTTTCGAAGGACCCATTTTAAGGGATTTATGAGAGCTGGGTGAACAAAATACAGGCAATATACATATTGAACTTCAAATTTTTAAAAGTGCATCTTTTATTTGTAGAGGTCCACTCATTTTTACCACATGTTGTGTGTTTTTCAATAAGCTTTCCAGTGATATATAATGTTATGTTATATATATATATATATATATATATATATATAAATCGCTACAATGCGAAAAAATTCGCTAAAACAACAAGACTCGCGAAATTTTAAATTGAAAACTTTAAATGCCGTAACCGTCATTTCTCGAAAACCGTAACCGAGTAAAGGAACAAAATTATACCAATACGAAAATCGAAACCAGGGACAATTGGTAAAAAAAATTTCCAAATATCTTTTTATTTAGAATGAACGCCAAAATTTAAAAAATCGCTCAAAATAAGAAAAATATTACTCTAGTACTAATCCGAAGGAAGAAGAAGAAGAAAACATTTTCATTGAAAAATTTATTTTTTTGTAATTATTTTTATGTAGTAACTTTAAATAAAACAAATCTCTGTTTAGTAATATAAGAAAAAAAATTACAGACACAAGGGAATTAACACCAAATTGCCACAGTTTCGTCCCATCTACGGTCTCGTCAGGGGCAAGTTTATGTGTCAGTTGATCAAAGTATTTTTAAATTGTTAACTTATCTCTATATAGACTTTTCCCACAGAGTTTGTGCCGTGACCGGTACTTTTACGAGCAAAATTTTACAGGCTTTGATTCGTAGCATCACCTCTTAACGAGATACATCACGCTAAAGTGGTAAAAAAACTTCTACAATTGAAAAAATCTCAAAAATTAAAAAAAATCGACCGAATGGGGGGAATCATTTACAAATGGGGGCAAAAATACTGAGGAGCTGGGAAAAGTCTCCAAAATAAGAAGCAAATTGTCAAAGATGGAAAATAATGCTAAAATTGAAAAAAAATCTGTAAAATTAAAAAAAAATGCTAAAATTGAAAAAAAAAACTCTTAAAATGACCAAAAAATCGCCAAAATAAAAAAATATCTAAAAATGCAAATTATTATTCCTGACATATACATAGATTTGTATACAATAAATTTAATATGCCCTTTCACATTTTTAATTAAAACCAAAATTAAAAATCTCTGCCACCTTCCACCATTAGTCTTGAATTAGAGTTGCCTTTGCCATTTCTCGGTAGTAGTGACATCACACGCTGTGTTGTCAAATACATGGCATTCAGCAAATTGATGTCACGCTGTATATCTTTTATTGCTATGGTAGCCATATTATAAAATAACAGAAAAGCAACCCTGTTTCAACACTAGTGGTTGATTGCAGGGTTGGCAGGCAATACCGCTAAAATACCGTTATCGATTCAAAACCCTTTCAACTGACTACCGTTACCCCTAAAATACCGTTACCGAAATACACGGAATACCGTTATCCTTAAAATACCGTTACCGAAATAGCTAAAATACCGTTATCCTTAAAATACCGATACCGAAATAAATGAAATATCAATACCCCTAAAATACCGTTACCGAAACAAATGAAATACCGCTATCCCTAAAATACAGTTACCGTTATTTTTAATTTTCTGCTTTTGGTAATTTCTCGTGGTTATTGAGTACTTTTTGAACATTAAGTTGATAAATTGGTTCTGTTTTTAATCTCGTTTGTTTTTTGTAAAAAAATTGCGGGATGCATCGAAATAACTGACTACCGTTACCCTTAAAAAACTGTTACCGATATAACTGAAATACCGTTAACCATTACCGAAATAACCCAAATATCGTTATCTTTAAAATACCGTTATCGAAATAACTCAAATACCGTTATTCTTAAAATACCGATACCGAAACAAATAAAATAGCGTTACCCTAACGATAACCGCATTCGTTTCGGTTACCATCCATGGTTGATTGTGATCTCAGTTAGTAGCAGCCGCCACCGAGATCCTTTTATGGTAGCCACAGACGACCTTATTGGCTTCAACCGCCTGGCGGCTCAGCCGTTTTACATATAGAATAAGACACAAATCGGATTTTTTGAATTGTTTTCCATATTTATTAATAATTATTAAATAAATTGGTTAGTATCAGAGCTTTAAAGAATTAATTTATTTTTGGAATGAATTCCCAAATATTTAATTCAATTTTTTAATTCAAGCAATGAATTCAATAATCGGAAAAAACGAGGAATTAATTCCTGTGAATGAATTCAAAGAATTTAAATTTAGCAAATAAATTCCCTGACCAAAACCTTAAGCATTAAATTAAAGAATTAATTCAAAAACGAATTCACACAAATCGAGTTAATTCAATTTTTGGTCAATTATTTCATTACCAAGGGAATGAATTTCTTGGGAATTTATTCAATTGTGTACTTTATTCCCGGAAATCATTAACTTTTTCATTTAATTCTCTAAGGAATTAACTTTTTCGTTTAATTCCCTGAGGAATTAACTTTTATATTTAATTTCCTGAATTAAAGTTTTTCATTTAATGCCCAGAAACATTTAACTTTTCACGTAAGACTATAAAATGAAAAAAAAATATTATTTACATATATTAGGTGTGTTTCTTTACTTTTTGGGTAAAGTTCGGTAAAATGAGAGTAAGCACAAAATCCTCTCACAAAATGACAAAATTACCCAATAGTACAGGAACGCAAAAAACCACTTTTCTAGCCCAAAAACTTATTTCAAAGAACAATGTTAAACAGTCATGGGAGTTGAAAAATTTTGTTTTGTGCCAAGTGTGTAACTAAAATGTGCCAAATGGGCCTTTATTGTGCCAAAACTCAATTTTCACTTAGAACCCATGTTTTCAACTTTCATTTTGTAAATGCATTCTTATGGAATTAATTCTATCTTGAATGAATTAAAATGTTCTTTCAATTAAAAGGTGAATGATAAATTAAATTCATCCGATTCTTATTAAAGATTTGGGAATGCAGCAAATGAATGAATTCTTTAGGAATGGTTGCACGGAATGGTATACATATAAACATTTTCTAAAACTGAATTAATTTTTTCATGAATTAAACTTAAATTAATTCTTTCGAAGCTCTGATATAAATTTATAGCATTTGAATTTTTAAAATTCTATGGATTAAGCACCGTAAGTTGTTCAGTTTTCACGTGAAAAAACTGTTATACTCCATATAAAAAAAAAAATATTTTTCACGACAATTAGTTTCACGTGAAAATTGTGCAAACTTAGTTTTCACGCAAATTTAATGTACAAGACTATTATTTTTCTGGTGAAAAAGTGACATTTTGTATTAATTGTGATTGTGGCTTTGTTATAAAATTAAAATATTGTTAATTTTTTTAACTTAAATTGCAATTTAAAGCATTTAAAGTCTGAGAGAAATTTTTTCACGTGAAATACAACTTACGGTGCTTTATTCGGTAATATCTTCGATGCCATTTTTTAGTTTTGCTTTATTCGAAAAGGTATTTTAATACCAATAAATGCTTAGAAACTAAAAATTAAAGAATTTTTAAAGAATTGTTATTTATTAAATTTTGTAGATAACCAAAATGTGCCCAATAGTATCGGTTGTGCCATTGTACCAATCAATCTAAGATTGTGCCAAAAATCCCATCACTGATGTGAAAATACGTATAATTTCAGTTTGCAAATCGGCACAAATAGACATATTTATTCGCATTTAAAAGTTGTTTTTGATTTTATTCAATTAATTTTAACAAAAAACCAAGTTTCTTTTGCTTATTTCTTTATTTAATTACAATTTTTAATTTAATTTCACAATTGTTTTTTGTTTATATTTGCATCAGCTGTTTTACCAAAGTTTACCCGAAGAAAAAGTCTGGGTAAATTTTGGTAAAAAGAGAAGCACTAATACACTCTCATTAGCGCTCTCATTTACCCAATTCTCGAGTACGGGAACGCTTTTGGGTAAATTTCGGTAACTTTGGGAACGTACGGGAACACCCTGATTATTTGACTACTTTTGTACATCTTTGAAAAATTATACAAAAAAATATATATGTATATATGTATACAACTGTTATACTCCATATAAAAAAAAAAAAATTTTCACGACAATGTGTTTCACGTGAAATTTGTGTAGACTTTGTTTTCACGCAAATTTAATGAAAAGACTATTATTTTGCTAGTGAAAAATTGACACTTTTTGTTTTTTGTGATCGTGGCTTTGTTATAAAATTAAAAAATTGTTAATTTTTATAACTTAAATTGCAATTTAAAGCATTTAAAGTTCGAATAAAAATGTTCCACGTGGAAAACAACTTACAGTGCTTTAAGAGAAAAACTTACAATACGGGAATTAACAAAAAAGTTAATTCCTTTAGCAAATTAAACGAAAAAGTGAATTTCTTCCGGGAATTAAGTGCAGAATTGAATGAATTACCAGGGAATTCATTCCCTAGGGAATGAACTCGTTGACCAAAAGTTGAATTAACTAGAATTGAATGAATTCCTTAATAAAAGAATGTTAAATTTTATGAAGGAATTAGAAAATAATGAATGATTGCCTTCAGGATAAATCGAATGAAAAAAAAATGGAATTCAATCAATTCCTTAAGTTCCGTCGGAGAATTCATTACCAAAATATGAACACAGTTCAAAAATGGAATTAGGGAATTAATTCCTTCGAAGCTCTGGTTAATATAAGAAAAACCATTATGAAACCCCTGACGCCTCAAGCCGATTAAGCCACCAGCTCCTCGTTTTTTGCTACAGCAGCCACCGGCCATGATAGCGATTTTAAGACGCAAAATTTTAAGTTCAAAGAATTTTCAGATTTTTTTAATTATAGAATTTTTAAGTTTTAATCGCAATTGCCTCATTGTCTTATCCTTATCTTCTACTTTTAAATAATTTTTAAATGCCTCATTAAAACTCGTTTAAATTAGGTTAATTGTCATTAACCATAAATAGTTTTTCCTATCAATTGTACTCGTCGTCGCCGTCATTGTTGTCCGACGAATGTCTGTGAGTGTCTCAAATTTATAGCGTATTTCTTTCTTTTATCTTAATTTGGTTTTAATTTAATACACTTTACAAAATACTCGTGCAACACATACAACAAATTCTTTTATACCACTTTTTGTTGTTGTTATTTTTATGTAGTTGTTTGTTATTTGCTTTAGCCACATTTTTTAATCAATCATCTCATACTCAATTTACTTTTTTGTGCTTAAGTTTTAAGTCTTTTAAAATGTTTTCACGCTTTTCATCGTTATTTATTTAGTCGGTTTTATTTTTTATTTTTATTCCTTTTGCAGTGCTGTGCCTCCATAACAGGGCTTTAAAAGAATTTTTTTTTTTAAATTTATTTCCAAATTGAAAAAAAAAATCCCAAACATTTTACAAACATCGAAAATTCTAAAAACATTTCAAATTTGGGAAATATGCCTGTAATTTTTCGGCCATTGACGTCATAATTGAAGGGGGGATTATGGCCGAATATTTTTCGGATCCGAGAAAAATTAATTTGGTCATAATTTCCAAAAAACTTTTGCATTATATCAAAGATTATATATTTTATAGATTGACTATGCTACTCACGGTTCTCTCGATAATTAGCGAACTCGGGCTAAACTCGGGCATAGAGAAAAATGCAGAAGAAAACCTATTTATAAAAAATGAGAAGATTGAGCGAGATAAGGTGGATAGATACCCACTGATTATTTATATTCAGTATTTTGGGGGGAAAAAAGATGTAGTTCGTTACAAAATATTGTTTGTTTTGTTCAGCAGACCTTTAGCCGTTCTTAGTGGATTTCTTCTCTGGGTTATTGTATTTTCAACGAGTACTCCGTTAAAAAATGCTTTTCTGTGTACTTGGTCGGGTTAGGGAGGTTTTCTGAGAAAGTAACGTCTATGCTTAAACAAATTTCGGCAATTATTCCCACAATAATTGGTCATAATGCCCATGGGGATTGCGACTATTTTGAAAAAGGTGATAACGCCATTATTTTTGTGGGCATTAAGTTTTCAGTCATAATCCCCATATCTAGTTTGTCCGTGAGCCCTTTTTAATTACACTTATACTATATTTAGACAGAGCAAAAACTACCTAGTTTTTGGTCGTTGCTAGTTTTTACTTGTCAAAACGCAAATATAAAAAACAAACAAAAACTAGTTTTGTACCAAAACTAGGTAGTTTTTCCTCACTCTAAATTCAGTATTAGAGAATTATGTCGATAAAATTAACTGCATTTGCAGTGGAAAAGTGAAATTAACTGATATTGCAGTTAATTAAACAGTTGCAGTGTTCACTTTTTAACTGCAATTGCTATTAATTTTATCGATATACAATAAATCTCTGAGTGTGTCTTTTATTATTAACAAATTCGCATAACAAATTGAATTCATACTTTTAAACACTGAATGTCTTCAATTATGTTATTTCCATATATTTCTAACACTCATTCGCCACCAATTTGAATGGTTTAATAATGAAAAGAAAAACAAACATCAACAACAAAGAAACGAACAATTGAGAAACTAAAACCTGCCTGCATATTTTCTTCTTGTATACTCCTCGTATTATATGTACTTATTGCTCAGTTTATTTTCAATTACAACAAATTTGTGCAAAACTAAACCACACCAAACATGGTTAAGAAAAAAGCAGTTTTGTTTTTTGTGTAAAATAAGAAATAAAACAAATCGCGTACAGTTGACAAGATTAACAAGCTTTACCACCATCATCATCGTCATCCAATACATGCAATACTAACTGCTTTACTCCACACTACATCATACTAACCAACAACTAACTATTTATATTGTACATTGCACATGCATGCTTATGTTAACTTTTGTATATTTTACATAGATACATAGTTACAAGCACATGATATATACATTAGTTAGTTTGTAAGTTTATTTTTAGTGTAACTAAAACAACAAACAACAACATCTACTTAATAGTAATAAATATACCACCTCCTCATACTCCTCCTGATTAACTTACATATTTATTTTTCTAGTCATTCTCGTCATTTTCATTCACCCCTTTATAATAATGACTTTTTTTTACAAATAGCATTGGCAAAAAAAAAATTCTTTGCTTTTACAATTATGGTTACATTCACTTTATTATACTGCATTCTTACTTTCCTAACTCTTTTAACTAGAGAACAACAAAAAAAAACTTTAGTAAACTTATTATAAGTTTAAAACGATATTAAAACATCATAATGAAACTCAGGGAACGAAAATTATATTAAAAAAACGTGACTTTTATATTACTCCCATCATTAAACTTGTGCGATTTTTATTAACTAAGACAACAAATTTTATAATTTAAAGATAATAAGTTCTCAAATAGAGAAATAGATAAATAACTTGTAAAGAACTGATATCCTGAGTAATAGATACAACCTTCAGATGACGGATTAGACTAGATCCAGTACTACCAACATGTGGCTCAGTATTAGATAACCAAATGTTCTATGCCGGATGTTATTCGGTGGTTAGTAATCACAAAAGAGTTGACATAGTATCAAAGAGTATACATATAGAGAGAGACGATCCTTCCTATGACTCTCTTATGTTTTTAGCGAACTCGGGCGAGCAAATAAAAACCGGGTGAAAACAGTTTGCGCACACAAAAGATGTTGTGAGTACTGTGAGGGGAAAATGTGATGACGTAAAATTTCCTTTTTCATAATTCTTCTTTGAAATGAGTGTTGTCAACTTCTAACACAACATCATTATTAACACAATTTATAAAAACTTGATAAAATCCACGAATTTTAATGAACAAATTTTTAATAAGTATGCTTTCATCATTTTCCCTACAGTAATTTTTTGTTTATGAATTATATACTCTCCACGTAAAATAATTTTTTCTGCGATTGATTTTGAAGTTAATTGATAAAAAAATATTAAACCTAATGTGCGGTGGAGACAACAAATTATTTTAAAAATTTATTGCGTATTTTATTTCATTTGTAGACACTACATTACATTTTTTAGATTCCTAGCACAATAAATTAAATTATGACGCATTAGGAAATTATCTCGTTCCCCTTAAAAGCATCTAATTTCCCCGCAATTCTCCTGTATTATAGTTGGTTCTCCTTATTTTACGCTCTTTGATTTTACACAAGCAAAATGTGTTATTTTTCTTGTGCCCGAGTTCACGAACAAATAAAAAGAGAGCCGATTGAGCGAAATAAGGAGGGAGCGATACCCCTTGATAGTATAGTCTTTTCGTCTCTGGGTACCGCACAGCTTCAGTATTGTACTTCGATCGTGTCTTATATTATCCTGCTAGCATACTTATTTGCCTATATTGACCCGTATGTAAAATCCCGCTGTTTGCCCTACCCTGTTCCATGGCCCCTAGTCACAGCAATCGAGATGCACTGCTAGTAATTGCTGTCATTACTTGTAAATCAAATGGAATGGAATAAAGTAGAGGTTGCTGTTCGGTTTTAAATGAAAGCGAAACCGCGGTTTCTCAATCTTAAAAACAGAAACCGAAAACCGTCAAAAATAAGTCGGTTTTTAATAAATACTTTAACCAACTAAACTAATTAATTAACTTGCATGTTATTGAATCTTGAATTTCTGAAAGTGCTCAGATCCTATTTTTTAAAATTTAGGGTCATATGCATAATCACTTTTAAAATTTACAAGTCACTTGTAAAGCGGGGAATACACTAAGGAAGATTCGTGAAAAATGGAAATTTTACGATTGTTGATTTGTGTATGTTAATGTTCGTGTTGACATTCGTGCAATTCGTGTTTACAAAATTTTTTTATATTTTTTGTTCCCTACTCAATGTTCCTTAATGTATTCGCCGCTTAAAACAAATTTTTCTTACTTAAAATTAATTTTACAAACGTATAAGGTTTTCTAATTATTATGCATAAGCACTTTAGTATTTAATTTTAATGAAGAACAATTTCTCCATTTAATATTACTTTATAAATTTTTTTTTGTATATAAACCGAGATTAATAATTTTAGGAAAAAACTGCATCATAAAGTCGAGTGGTTTAAGATATATTCATTTTCAGACATTCGCATATTTTTATTTTTCAAAAAGTGCTTTTCGATAGTCTGCGTAATTTATAAAATTCAAACTATATTGTTTTGAACAAATTGCTAAAGCTCATGACTTTCCATGTTTAACGAAATCCAACAAAAGTTTTTCGCTCTCGAAGCACTTCGAAACAAATGGTTGCCTGTTTTTTGGAAAAGCTGGTCATGTGGCAGCAGTGCCGTTAGAACAACCTAAAACAGTTAATTCCGAATGGTACTCGATAATTTGTTTGCCAAAAGTGTTCGGTGAAATGAGAAAAACCAACGGAAATAAAGATCTCACATTGACTCAAACAGTAATTTTGGCGCCCAACGTGGGGCCCGGCGGATATATTTTGTTTTCTATATCTTTGTATCAAAAGCGTGCCTTTTGATGGCACAAATATCTTTTAATTTCATCTTGCTGAACCTTAATTTTTTTCTTTATCGTGATTTAGGTTTTCTAAATCTATTCAATACTTTGCTGTTTTTCTGTCATCTTTTCGATGCTTTTCCTTTTAAATTTTATACTGTCAGGCTTACCGTGATGATTTTAATTAGTGGACATTTTTGAAATTAGGCTTACGGAGGCTAGGAATCCTAGATTCGTTTTGTAATTTTTTTCTTTTGTTGTTAATTGGAGATCTCTCGAATAAAACTGGATTTGTTTTAGTTTTTTCTTTTACTGTTCAAAATTTACCTTCACCTTTTACCTTCGGGTTTTAACTCAGCTCGTGACCCTTTATCCGACGAGAAGGTGTTGAACATCATTCGGAACTGTCCATGACAATCCGATGTCAGTGGATGAATTCATTTATCGTGTGAATATTCTGACATCGAAAATCGGAACGGTGCTTTTTACCTTCTTTGTGACCATGCTCACACCTTGTTTGAGGGTAAAGCCTTGGTGTGGTACTGACGAATCGAGCTAAGGACCACTGACATGAACTGGAACTCATTAACATCTGCATTACGTAAAGAGTACCGAAGACTATAGCGACTTTGACGTCCTGGACAATATACGAAAACGAAAACAGAGACCGAACGACAAATTCGACAATTTATTGGATGTCGGACAGATATCGGACAGAAACCTTTGCGAGACGTTGCTACGGAACTTGCGGACTGACATTCGACATGAACTTTTGCACATGGACATCGCGTTGGTTTCACAACTGCGATGAGAGGTGAACAAAAGTGAGAAATTCGTGCGGGACATGCGGACTTTGGAGTCTCGCATGACGAATAGAGGGCAAATTGATGAACTGACTGGACAGGATAACGACGGTGACGATGTAACAGATATGGAGACTGAAGTTTGTGCAGTTAAATACGAAGTTAAGTGTTGGAATTGTGGCAAATTAGGACATACGTAAGTTGAGTGTATGGAAAAGAGACGGGTGTTTTTATATGGCTGTGGGGCTAAGCACATTTGCAAGCCCACCTGCCCGACTACTGGATGTCCGACGGAACTAGTTCGGACATCCGGAACAGAAGCACCGAACAATACAACGACATCCATTGTCCATGTACCATGTCAGGCTTGAAGAGTATCATAAGGCGCGTGAGAGGATTTTTGGTCCATCGAGGCGACGGATGGCAAAGCGAATTCGTGGGTATTATAACACGTTGAGTATGTTTAAGGGTTGTGTTATTTCCTCTATTGTAAATAAAGAATTGGATACTAGATCGTTTCTGCAACTAAAAGTTGGTAATATGTCTTATTTTGCTTTATTGGACAGCGGGGCCAATAAAAGCGTGGTTGGGGTAATCTGGCGACTCAAATTGGAATCTTTCCCAGCTTTCGCAGGTGTATAGGTAACGTACGAACAGCAGGATCTGATGGTAGCACAGTCTCTTCGGAAGTAAATTGTTGTGAATGAGTCGTCACATCATTTTTTTTTAATGGGTCATCCGCCGTACATCGCTGATTTGGCACCGAATGATTTTTCTTGTTCCCGCATTCAAAAGCCATGTTTTGGAGGTGTCTCACGCTGAATGAAAGAAACGCATGCAGAAGTGCATAGATCATAAACGAGAATATTTTGAAAAACAATAAAGTCATTTTCAATAAAAAAAATTTCTGTTTCTTCATTGTTAGGCTCAGAGTATAAATAGTTACCCTCGTAGCCCAATTACGGAGATCATCATGATCTCATGGAGCCATCCGTATAAATCTCGAGTGCCCCCCGATTTTTTTAACTACATAAGATTTAAATGTTGCTAACTCCACAGTTTATAAAGGAACTTTCCTTTGCTTATGTTATATGGCAAGTTATTCTAAACTCTACATCTAAGGGCCAGTTTTATAGTGAGAACTAAGATCGATTTGTTTCTTAAATATTTCTAAAATAAGAATCTTTAAAACAAAATTTCTTAAGAAATGTTTAAGACGAAACCCGATCTTAGTTCTGACTATAAAACTGTCCCTAAGCCTTTAAAAGAGTATCCCACCCAGTATTAAACGATGTTGTCAATTTTTACACTTTTTCTAAGCTTACTCTAAATATTCCTACACTCAAAATAATAAGTCTTAAAAAATAAGTATTCAAAATTGGCATTCTGATTTCTTTTATGTCATACTAAGCTTGTTCGTTTACTTACATCAAGTTACTACTTTTGCTACAGCTCGAAAAATTCAATACAAAAAGTAAACAAAACTTTCCAATTTTAGTAAACGAAGTAAGAATTTCGAGTAAACGAACACACTGACTATGTGTTAAATATGATTTTACTTACATTTAAACTCGGGAACAGCATAGCAAGAACTATTGAAGGACCGCAGTTGCATCTGAAAATGCATTATCGATCATAAAAGCAAATAACAGTCAATCTCACAATTCAATAATATCAGGAATATAATTCTCTAACAAGAAAGGTATTCTAAAGCGGACTCTCAGACCTTAATGAAACACTTAGATATACGGATTTTGTTTTACATAGCTGCCCAATCTAATATTAAGGGGTTAAAAAGTGGGTTAAAACTTGTTATATTTTAGTTTTTTCTGTCTTCTCCAAATTTGTTCCCAAGTAACCAAAATAAAAATGGGTGTCAAACAAAAGGTAGAAATCATCCTATTGGCATATAAAAATATCTTAAAAATCTTAAGATAAAAATATTGTGAACGATTTTCAACCCCCCCCCCCCCTCTGTTTTTATCCCCCTAGATATAAGATTGGGCAGCTAAAACAAAACATATATCTTAAGTTTTGTCAGCTCTCCAAGTTTTATTAAGATCTCTGATTTCGCCTTAGATGGGGATAATGGTAAAGTCTAAACATTTTGTGAATCCTCGTAATATTTATCATACGCTTAACAAATTATAAAAGTATCACTATTCCTAACTCTGTCTTAATTTTTATACAAATTTTCTTTTTTTTTCCTCTTGTGTTTCTTAAGTCGCACATGTGTGAGTTTTCTTAATGTGTTTGGTTACATATTTTTCTTCTGCATACACAACAAACACCCAACCACTCAACTCCTCCCCCCAATTAAAAAAAAAAACAAGTTTTAAAGAAAAAAAAATATAATAATACAAGACAAATTTCTACTCTTTCTCTCTGTACTCCGCAACACAACTTAAATACATTTTTTTTCGAACTTTTTATTTTTAAATTAACACAACCACCCTATTTTCCCCCAACTACATACACTTGAAATTTAGTAACAACAACAACACAAGAAATTGGTACATGCTTAGTCATATTTATACACGCTTAATAATGAAAACAAACACACGCACACACTCATGCAATTAATACGAAAAACAATACACAAAACATCATCAGCAACATCATTATTAACACCAACAACAACAATATTATCATCATTATTAAACATCTTTATATTTTATTGTTATTTTCTTCATCATCATCATCATTATTGTTAATTTTCTCCCTCATACCATGCTCTCCCCCATTTTCTTCTTCTTTATTATCTCTAAAAAGTAAGCTTAAGAAATCAATTCTAAATTCATCCAGCATTATTCACATACACATACAAACACATCACATCTATCCCATCACAATTCATATCACAACATTCATCCATCGAACCAACCGTTCATCTAATATACTATATTCATCCAACCATCCATTCATCCACTATTTGTGTAAGAAAAGACGAAATTAAAAATGAAAACTAATAAATTTTTTGTTTCTTTTTTTTTCTTCTTCATCTCTGTTGTGTTGATGGTGAATTGTTGTTGTTTTTCTTGCAACTTTATAAGGATTTTTTTTTAAATCATCTGTACTTTTTTTTTGACGAAAAAGGAAAATTTGTTTAAAACGCAAAAATCCTACACAATTGAAAAGGAAATGCGCATAAAACTAAAGTAACTAAAAGACGAAAAAAGCGTCATAAAATCATTAAAATACGAAAAAACTACCACAGTTTAATAAAAAAAAAAGGTTAAAAAGAAAAACCCATCATAAACTTTAACGTCGTAGTAGCAGAAAAAGGCATCTTTTACTTACACACACGCAGGCTACTACAAACAACAACAACAAACATTAGCAGGAGCTAACAAGAAACGAAAAAAATACCATCATCAACAACCATCCACAAGAAATTTAAAAAATAAAAAAGAAGAAATACACACACAAAAGAAAAGTTGTTTTTCTTACATCCATCCATACATACATACGTACGTACTCTTGACAAAAACTTACGGATGGGATAATAAAGTTGAAAAACCACTTAAAAATCAAATAAACTCAAAAGAGTCAACCTCTACCAACGTTTCCAATAACAATTCCGTTAAAAAACCAACAATTTGAAGTAAGTATTAAACTAAAATTAAACACGGCAATAAAAGCGAAAGAGTAGGAGAGAGTATGTGATTACAAAAAACATTATGCTTTTTCATTAAGAGAGAGCGAGTGCAGTCAAGTACATAGCTGTGATAACAATAAAAAAGCACGTGCAAAAAGAGGGTGCTTGATAGAGTAACCAGTGATGCCACTTTGCAAAAAAGCGCAAGACCTAATTTTAGATGTTTTCGACTAAAGCACCGTAAGTTGTTTCAATTTCACGTGAAAAAACTGTTATACTCCATTATAAGTTTGTGCTGATATTTACCAAGAAATATTGGACCTGGACCCCCTTTTAGTAAACCGATGGACTCAGAATCGCTTTTTGGTTCAATTTAACGATGTCCGTTTGTTCGTCCTTCTGTCTGGCTGTTCATGTATTTTCGAAAATATGAAGAAATTTTTAAGAAATTTAGTACAGATTTGGTATCGGCCCAGACACAAAGTCTTTTAAGTTTCTATAAATTGATCCATGTTTAGACCTGAACAAACCCGAATGCCACCTTAATCGAAATTCTGTTGTCAGATTCCAATAGTTTTCAATTCCCAATCGAATCAAATTTGCTGCCTCATCTTTTAACAGTTCTTTTCGATGATTATCTTGGGCGGTTTTCAAGACGACCAGCTAAGGACAATGGATTCCATTGCATAGCTTTTCTTGCTATTAAAATTTAAGGCTCATTTACCTACTACGGCAATACTCCAAAGGATAACAATTGACATTTAGTTTCGTTAAAAATACATTGGAAGCAAAAACAAATTTTCTTTACTTTCCTTTCGTTAACACCATCCATTTTTGTCGTTAATAACAATTGTCGATTTTGACAGCACTGCCACTGTCCACTGACACTTTCACTATCTGGTTTGGGCTTTACTGTTATTGCTATTGTTACTTTATCACGTGCTTAAGTTACATAGGGGAGCAGATACTTACAACGCTAAATTTAAAAATTCTTAACCTAAATCCCAATCCTACTCACAGTGTCAGTGAACTGCAGCAGTACCGTCAAATTTGTTTCTTGAATTTCGCGGAAACTATTCACTACCCAGTCAGAAAAATACAAACGGGAAAGCGGTGGCAAAGCACTTTAACAGGTGGTACAAGTACGGGCAAAAAGTGCTTTCCCATTCCCAAAATGATAACATCATTAGACAAAAGGACCGGCTGTTCAAAAAGCGCCGGAAAAGCACTGGAGGAACAAAATTTTTAAACGTTGGCAAAACCAATAAATAGGTGGTCTGGAAATATATTTTCCAAAATAAAATTTAAAAAAAGTTCATATGGATTTTTTTTGGTCCTGCCTTGATTTGAACCCAGGCCGTCAGATTGGCAGACGATTGCTCTACCCACTGAGCTAACGAGACATATAATATTTAATGGCTAAACACATAAATGAGTGATAATAGATGGACAACTACTGGCTGTGCCAAAATGCTAGTACTGGCAAACAATTTTTTGTAACTAGTATGCCAGTGTTAGGAGGGCAAAAAAAAAGTTGGTCTTGAAGGAGCTTTCCCACAATCAAAAAAATTAATTTTATAAAACAAAAAAAAATTTAAATTAAAAAAATCCAAAAAAATTTTTTGCTTGCAGCCGTATTTGAACTCGGAACTTTCCGACTACAAACATTTTTTAACGAAGCGTCAGCATTTTTATAAAATCATTGGTTTTCCAGTGAATTGATTTTTGTACGCCTGGTAGCATTGACTAGGTAGCACTGGATAACCACTGGTTGCAAACCTTGGCATATCACTCTAAGCCAATTCTTTGCAAGTGGTTTTTTTTATAAACCACCGAAATTTTTGTAAAACAAATACTGGTAAAACGCTTTTCGCAAACGCTGGCATAGCGTCCCAAATGAGTGTTCTGCCAGTCATTTATTTTTAATACCGTGGTTACCCAGTGGTATGCCAGTGCTTGATTTTTTGTACCACTGGCGATTTCTGACTGGGTATTTTTAAAAAAGTTGTTATTGAATTTTGTTTGAAGCAGCTCTTGTTTATTTAGAAACTTTTCTAATTTCTCGACGGTGAGAAATAAAGAAAATTAAAAAAAAACTGTTTCATCGACAAAACGTCGCACTGCGGTAAAGCACTGTCGACACTGCGTTTATCTGTTTAGGCTTAAAACTTTATAATATTGTTTTTTGAGGTTCATAAAACCGAATTATTTACAGCAACAGAAATTTGTTTAAAGTTATATTGAATGGGAGTCCGTTTAAAGGCTAGTACACTCTGCAGGAATGTACCCAATTTCAATTCCATTAGCTCATTCCCACATATCCATGCATTCCAGATTTTCGAAGATCCCATATATCATAGACTTCGCCTGTTATTCCTAGAAGTTGCTAGACCAGATGCTGACTTGTTTCCTTCTCCTCTTCTCCACAGCACATATAGTATTTTCTACGTAAGTAAAATTCGACGAATAATCACGTAGTTGCTGTACATCCGAAGAAGCGGAGACACTTTGCCATCATATGCTAGCTCCGTATAGAACTTTAGATGATTACAAAGTGATATCGGTGATATTGAACAGAGAATTATGTGATCTTAACTGTTGTATTTCTCATTTAGTTAAGATTTAGTGTATCGATTAAAACCTTATGGCCAGTTAAGTTATCTTTTAAAAAGTTGTTTCTGGCTCTATTTATTGATAATAAAATCGAAAATCCACATAAATCAACCAGGCATCTGCCATATTGAACAAGCTATCATATTGAACAAGCTACCCTATATTTCTTGGAATTTCTTCTTTAGGAAAGTTTGGATTTCTGGAACCTCATGCAGGAATTTTGTTTCCTTCAAAAGTAAAGAGTGGCCCCATCTAAATTCGGGTGATCACACTTTTACAGATTAATACTTTACTTTACAATACTTCTATCAAGAGTTCTCCATCTAAGGAAATGAGCATACATTGATAGAGTGTATTGTATCTTCTAGTATTTAGCAAATTTTTTTTACTAATTTCAACAGGGTAGATTGTCATTTGCCGTTAATTAAATATAACTCAAATATATATAATTTTGTAGACCTAATAGTTTTATTTTTGCGGCTTTTATCTTACTAATACTTAGCAAACAGATCTGATTAGATCTAATTAGATCTCCAGTTAGTGCCAAGTTTTGATTTCCGCCTGGCTCTGATAAAATCCGAGATAATGGGATCTGGTCATATCTGATATTTTTACACGGGTGGTTATTACTAGATATATAATCTTCGCCAACAGTAGCGGCATAATCTCGAAATAATCGGCATAATCGAAGAAAGTTAATCTATTAGAAGTCAAATTAACTGCTAATCGAGCTTTAAAAAAGTCTATTAAAATATATTTTTAGCTGTTCGATTAACAGCTAATCCAACGTTTAGTATTTCTAGACGAATACGGAATGCTACCTAATTATGTGAATATCTGCGTTTTATTATAACGACGCTTTCCAAACCCCAAAAAACTCCAAAGTCAGATAAAAAATCACTTTAAAGGATAATATAAATTAGTTTTTTCGCTCTCCTGAAAACCTGTTAAAAACATATAGGACTACTCTTATCATAAATGATTTTATGTTGCACTACTAAATACTATTCGATAAATATAATCTTCAGTAACTTTCTTATTTTGACAACCTGGACGTTTTGCAAGACCAGTACTTGTATGGTCACGTTTAAATTTAGATTGCCACTTTTTCATCATTGAATATGAAAGGAAAAGATTAACCATAACATTCTTTGGGCTGGACAGTGTTTTTCCTATAAAAAACATATTTGATCAAAACTTGAATCTCTTGAAAATCTTTTTTTTAAACTTCAAAAGCAATATAATTTTTGTAGGGATAACTTTTTTTCGAGTCAAACAAATGCCATGCAATTTTTACTGCTACTAAACCCAAGATATGCGAAGGCACAGCATTTTCAGTAAAGTCATACAAGATTTTCGACTTATTTAAAAGATTGTTTTACAGAGATTCTCAGATTCATTGTGACAACCGAATTTCTTGCCAACTTAATGGTATGGGTGCATAAACAAAATTATTTGATTGTCGCAATCAAATGTATTCCTTAGTCAATTGGAATATAATGTTCCAAAAATATAAATATAATGTTCCATGTTTGTAATAGCAGAATTTCTGACCCCACAAAAATATAACGGAGGCTGCAACCGAACCATGCAGTTGGCAAAAAATCGGTTGCCATAATGAATACTTTACGGAGTTTTTTATGAGTTTAAAATTACCCAAATTTTCCATTTGAAGACTAAAACATTCTTGCTTACAACTTTCAAAAAGGCTATCTCCTAATATTTTCTGTTAAATATTAAACATAAATAGGTTTCGGGAATGAATTCGAATTTGAAATTTAAAACGGCATAAAATATGTATTGATCATTATTGTTTCAGTTAAAAGAAAATAAACTGCAAATTTTGTGAAGCTAAAGAACGTTTAAGTTATTGCGGAAAAATGCTAAATTGGCATGGATGGTAATTACAACTACTCTCTCTCTCTCTCCCTCATATTGTTTTTCATTCTACTCACTTTTACTATAAGTGATGAAATAATTACATGAACAATTAGCTTAAAGGTGTTTCTTGTTTTAAGGCCTAATATCACTTACCTAACAACAACATCTACATATAACAACAACATCGAACCAAAAATGTAAAAAGGTGATATTGGTGACGGTGGTGGTCACGCAACATATAAAACAATAAAAAGAGGTATTTACATGTATAAAACCAGCAGCTGCTTTACTACCACTACAATATAACTTTACATGTGAAACAAACACACACACAGCGACAAGCAACAACAACAACAAGAACAAAAAGAGGCAAAATAACAAACAATCAATTACATTGTTGCACATTCCTTAAACATAATGTAAAAGAGAAAATATTACAACAAGAGAAAGAGACTAATAAAGAGAGAATAGAGTAGTACAACATTAATTCTGCATTCTCTTCTATATACAAAAATTTTCTTATTCTTGACATTATTAAAAGCAAAAAAGAAAAATTGTTGATTGTCCTCTAGAGAATAGAGTTTAGTTTGCCAAAGAATAACAAGCAATATGGCCATACTTTTAAAAGAACAGGACGTGTAAATACGAACGTGTACTTTTATTTAATAACAACTTTATGCACTACACAAACAACTTTTGATATAAAGAAAGAAAAAAAAAAGTTTAAAAAAAAAAAGAAATACGCGCCAAATGAAAAAATTTAAATTATTATGGGTCGTTCTAAGTTTCCTGGGAAACCGTCTAAATCGATTAATCGTAAACGGATAAGTGTATTACAATTAGATCCTAATAATACCGCAACAACTACAACATCAACTGCAGCAACAGCAGCAGTTGTTGCAACAACAAATAATACAACCACAAATGCAACAACATCTGGCACAACAGCAGCAACAAATACTGAAGATGAAGATGAGCAAACGAAAACGGAGGAAGACGTTAATTTAGATTCATTTGAATTGGAAAAACGTAGAAATGGTAAAAAAGAAGAAGATGAAGATGATGACGATGATGTACTACCACCCGTAACACGGAATGTCGCTAATGGAGCAGGAGGTTACAATGGTAGGTTATCAACCACCACAACTAATTCAAACTCAGCAAATCAACAGCAGCAACAACAACAAAATAATAAAAATTCTCAGCAGCAACAAGTCGATAAAAATGAAATTTCCCAACAAGCTACAACAAATTTTACTTCCAATTCCTACGCCCCCTCGACCTCTTCTAGCACCAACTTAACAAATAAACCTGATTCTTTAGATTCTGAAGCGGATGTAGAACAAGATGAAACGTTAACAAAAACAAAGAAAGAATGCAAAAAATTAAATACTCCCTCTACACCAACAACAACAATCTCTGCTACATCTGTCGTTATCTCCTCTCCTAGCACTACAACCACAGCCCAGTTAAATTTTCTTCCTAAACTACGACCAAGTAAAAAATTCAAAAATTTAAATATAAATAAACCAGAGGTAATGTTACCATCTTCAACCAAATTAAAATTACAACGGCAACAACAACAACAACAAGAAACAAGTAATAGCAGCAACAACAACAGTAATTTCTCAACATTGTCATCATCACCCGCCCTTCAAAATACATCTATATCTACAACCACAACCACAACTTTAAAATCAAAATTAAATGAGGCACAAGAACCTGTCAACAATTTACAACATCCATTACAACAACCAAATGTTAATAATAATGAATTGTTGTTGTCATCTTCGTTGTCTCCCCTTCGATCAGCTTCTTTTGCAACATCTCCCTCCGGTAAAGTTAATGATTATCATAAATCTGTTAATCATAAAAATATCGAAGTTCATAATGATGTTGCTGTTGATTTAAATAATGATGATCATGATGATGATGCTATTAATGTTAATGATCGTTTTAATCATAATGATGATGGTGTTGTTGATTTAGATATAAAGTCTCATAATTCCAGTTCGACGCTAGCCGCTGCGAGCTCTCACATTGAGACGGTAAGTTTGTTTCTATCTAGTTTAAGAAAAAAAAAACTTAATTGTCTGTGTGAAAGAGTGATGAAAATAGATTTTGATTGATTTAATAACCAGGGTTCGGATATTAAAAATATTTTAAAAATTTTTAATGATGATAAGTAACAAAAAGTTCGAAAAATTTAACTATACATGATTATCTGATATTTAAAGATATAAGATTGTAGGAAACCCACAATTAAGCACTAATATGATATCAGATCTTAGTACTTTTTTACTTGTTGGCTTTTTTCGCAAAGCGAGTATATAGGCTTAAGTAGATAAAACCCTGTTTTACTGGGTCATTTTTCTTATTGCTACTTGGAAAAAATATAAAAAAATGGAGACCATTTAAACCCACTGTTTAACCACTAAATGTAATATTGGTTACTCATAAATATCTATATAAATAAATGCGTATAGATCAGAGTATTATTTTGGAAGATGACAAAGCAAATTGTGATATTTTTTTTTTGCCAGCAGAAGGATTAGATTGCACAGATAAAGTTACATCATAAAACCTAAAATGAGGAACTACATATTTTTAGAAACCCTTCAATTTCAATTTGAGAAAGCTTTAATTTCTAGAGTCCGACCGAACAGTTCGGCCACAAATTATATTTGAACGATATTCGGTATGTTGAAGCATTATGAACAAATTTTGATTATAGAAAAATGTTTGTTGGACCGATTGGAATCCATTTTGGGTATGAAATTTTAGGTAGAAGTCCGAAGTTAGGCAATGAATTCACTGTTCGGCCAAATTGGAAAAAGTTCGGCGGCCGATCCGTATCAGAATTTCTCAAGAATGCCTCTAACTACCGAAAAACCGAATAAATGTCGCTTTTAGACCGAACTTTTCGGTCGTACACTAAAAATTTCTTTAAAAAGCGTGTAAGATACATTAAAAAAGTCGCGATTGTGTTGTAAGATTTTAGGAATTTATTTCCTTTTAAAAGCCTTGACACCTTTAGTTTCTTTAAAAGCGATTGAGGGGAAAACGTTGAACGACTTCAGATTGCTTAAAAGGTCTCGATATCGTTGTACAATTTGAGGACTCTCTTTTTTTTTAAAAAGGCAGGAATGAAACCTTTGGTCGGAAGCTTTTAATTCACAATAAAATCCGAGATTGCATTGTGAGATTGTAGGATTCTAGTTGCAATAAAGATAAAAGAATCACATATTTTAATTTCTTCAGAAAGCTAAACTTAAATTTAAGGATTAGAGGACTTAACTTCCTTTTAAAAACCCATGAGTGAGTTATAAGAATGGAGTATTTTAGTTGCTTATAAAAGCCATAATTGAGATATAATAAAATAATAAGACAGATACGATTGAATTAATAGATTGGGGAACTATACCTCAGAACTTATAAGTATCCTATCATTTTGGAGTTACAAACTAATGTTGATAGTTCTATTTGTTCTTAAAATTTCGACAAATTCTCTTTCAGAAATGATTGTATTACGAACCCTGTCTTCATGTCCATTTTTGGTATTATTACATTATATATTGCATTTATTTCATTTTTTATACTCCCCTTCTCTCAACACGAATAGCAAGATAAAAAAAAATGATTGAATTGTTGTATGCTTTTCATTAAAGTTTTTTCCCAACTTTTTTTTTGTAATTTTACTTTGGTTGATTCCTTTTTTTTCCTTTAGCCATTTACTTCTTCCTACTCGTACTATGTCTTTTTAACAGTTTCCATACACGAGTATGACGACGACAACGAGTAGTGTCTACTTTACACGTACTTGACTCTTTTCGTTTATTTGCAATGTTATCGTTGTCGTTGTTGCCGCTGCTGCTTGTTGTTCATTGTTGTCGTTGTTGTTGTGCACATTCCTTACGCTCACTTTACAATCTCCTTAAGCATTTGTGTGGTAGATAATTGTTTATTATAAAGCCTTCTCAGTGTTATTGTTGTTACTTGAGTTTTTGTTGTTGTTTGTTGTATTTATATGCTATTTTTTACGTTGCACCTTTTGACGATTATTACTGGTAACAAAAAGCCTTAATACCATTTTTAAGCCAGCTTTTTTTCACCTTAACAATATATACATGCATGCATATTATAAATAAAAAACGTATAAACTTGCTTTTTAAGTACAACAACGACAACACGGCAATGACGAGGGCTAAACCATTTCCTATTAAATTTGGAAGTTAGTAAAACTACAGAATTTTTTCAAATATATTCTGCTGTAAGATAGAACTGATTGAATCTCGGAAGTAATTGTTAAGAATGTTGCTTCTTCGAACAAACATAATTTGTTGCTAACATTGAGCCCTAAGAAATGTACGCAACGGTGCTAACATTGTAAAACTTTAGTTCGTTTTGGAGATTTAAGGTATAAATAACATGACTTCGGATCTATTTGAAACCTATGATTAAGGACTTAGGTGACATGCCATTAGATCCTTTAAAAACGCACATTTTAAGGTTGATTCTTTTAGAAACCCATGATAAAGTGATAGCTTTGAACAACTTTGATTTCTTAAGAAATTCACAATTGAGTACCACGATTTTACTAAATTGTTCCTTTATGATCTCATAATTGACTGTTACGGCGTTATTATTTTTATTCTTTCACGAATTAATGATCTATTGCTTAAGTATCATTAATTGTGCTCCTTAAAATACCCATAATAAAGAGAAAATCCACGATTAATTAAGGATTTGGCATTACTTAGGTTTCTGAGGAAATCCATGATTAATTAATAACGTATCATTACTTAGGCTCCTTAGGTACCACAATTTATAAGTGATCTAGCATTACTTTCCTTAGAAAATCCAAAATTATTTACGGATGTAGCATTACTTAGGTTTATTACACTCATACAAATAAGTCCGTAAAAATAGCAGAAAAAGTTACTAAAAATTAGTTAAAAATGATGCTGCAGAAAAAACAGCTAATATTAGCAGAATCAGTTTGCTAAATATTAATAAAATGAAAACAGCAAAAAAAAAAAACTGTTAAATTTACAGAATTTTAATAATATTTCAGCTAAATTATTGTTAATTGCAAATAACAATTTAACCTGCTAAAATTAGCAAAAAAAATTGCTAAATAGTAGTAGAATAAATATAGCAAAAAAAAAACTGTTAAAATAAATGGGACCAGTTTATTGAATGTGTCAATTAATTGAAATTTTTTCAATTGGCATTGTTCAATGCCTAAATGCCCATTTATAATTGATGAAAGAAGTATTTGTTTTCATGTTTTAATAAAAGAATAAATTAAGAAAAAAATAAAAATTCGCGTATTTCTTATATTTTTTTATATTACAATGCTTTTCTTCAATTATGTGTACATTTCATTACCATTGTTTTCATCAATGCAAATTGAAAAAAATTTCATTGGGTATTGAATGGTGATGAAATTTGTTGGCACTGACATTGAGATAAAGTAATGCCAATTATATTGCAATGCCAATGAAAATTCCCAAGAATGATTTTTTGTAAAAGTGGTAATAGTTATAGATAATAATATGTTAACCATAACAAAATGTATTTCAGAGACACTTCTTTTGATTTTCATTGTTTGCTGATCGGATATGTACTTCCGAATTTATTTGAGTTTCCATTTTCACCTCTAAAGCTCCACCCACAGGAAAGAAGGTGTGGCCGATTAAAAATATTGTATTCTTTAAATAAGCTTAAAAAGTACAATATTGGGGGAAAAAATTAGGGTCATCCCTGTAAACTCCACTTGCTCCCCAGAGATACTTTTAATCACAATTTTCATATTAAAATGGTATGGTTAAACTTTTTGCATTATTTTTGGCGAATTAAAAATATCCAGTAATTTTTATGAGTCTGTTTATAAGCGCTCCAAAATTGGTGGTTTAGTTTACAAAAAATTTGTAAAATTAGCAAATCTTCTGTTAAAAATAAGTAACTAAAATTCAGCAAAATACTGTAAAGTTAGCAAATTTAGTGTTAAAAATTAGTAACTAAATTCAGCAAAAAAAAATAGCAAAAAAATTTGTAAGTTAGTAATGTGGAGGTAGCAAAAAAATTAACTAAAAATTAAATTTTAACTAAAAATTAGTTAAAAATTTGTTAAGTTGAAGTACTAACAGTTTTACTAACTTTTCTACAAACTTTTTTCTATAAGTGTAGGAAATGCATAATTAATTAAAGATGTAGGATTCCTTAAGTTCCTTAGGAAATTCACGATTTATTAAGAATGCAATATTACTTAGGAAATCAACGATTACACTGCATGACAAAATCTTGACTTTTAAAAATTAATAGAGCCTTCTTTCAAAATTTCAAGTTATCTCAATAAATACATTTTTTACTTAGGTTAGTATCATAGTACGATAATAACCTTAGTTAAAAATGTATTTATTTCAATAACTTTTGCAAATAGAAACTGGTTTGCTTGAAAAATTTGCAAAAACAGTTTTTAGAAGTGACCCCATATTATACTAAAAGTTGGACTTTGGGGACATATTGCTGGCATATAAAATTTTTGAAAATTATTTATAGTATTGTGGAATGGGTTCCGGCACAGTTATAGAATAGATGTGTTTCGGAAATTAAATACACTAAAATATTATTCTCGGGTAGATTGTTAAACAAGGCTTGATTCAATTAATAGTTTAAACCATGGTTTAATTGTAAAACCTTATCTACACCCATGTTTTTCGATTGCCCTAGATAATTCTGACAAAATTGAAAACAATAATATTTATGAATTACAAAAGGCTATAAGAAAATAAAACCAAACATTTTCACACTAAACTATTTTTGTTTGAAAAGTGTGAAGCACTTTAGTTGCAATTGAATTAAAAGATCAATGGCCAAATTTCGGGATTTTGAAATGTTATTGTTCTGATTAATGTCAGAATTAAATAACAGTCCTTGGATTGGTCTATGATTTTAAGACCTTATTCCTGCATATTTCTGATAATCGGAAATGGTGTAGTATAAGTAAAAAGTATATTTTGCATTTCTCCCTTTATTTTATTTTACAATATTTATATTTTGTTCTTGTAGTTGTTGCCAATTGTTTCTGGCTTGTTGACCACTTTATGCTTGTCTTGGATGGTTGCTTAGCTGGTTGGTTGGCTGGCTATTTGTTGTAGTTACTTTTTAGTCTTGCTGTTGTTGCTGTTCTTTGACTGACAGGCCTGTTTTCTCGTAAACTACAAAAAAAAAATAGGATAGAACTTTTTACTTCACTATGCCTTTTCACTTAGTCGCCATATACTTGATATATGTTCGTTGATTTTTTAATACTTGTTCTTTAAAGTTGTAAGTTTTTTATATACATAGTTTTTTCCTTTTCTCAATTGATTTGTTACTTGTGCATGTGTAAAAAAAGCCAGTCGAACCCCCCAACTTGATGAAGTCAAAAAGAAAAATCATAGTTAAAAGTGTTGAATTGTTATTGTTTGGGTTTTCCTCCTCCTAACTATTTTTATGCTTTTTCTCATTCTCTATCTACAAATATTATTACAACTTTCTGTTCTCCCTCTTAATTTTTTCTGTTCAGACATGACGTTTTACATGTCTGTTCAGTGTTAAGTAGTTTTGTGGACGACGTATTAATTGCTCAAATCTTATAAGAGGGTTTAGGTTTCTTTCTTTCTGTTTTTTTTTTTCTAGTTTAAATTTCTCATGTCTGGTTTTTCTTTTCTGGAATGAATTTATGAATTAATTTAAAAATTTAATAACTTGCGATTTTATAAGTAACTATCTGATGATTGCAAACATGTCTTGTGTTTCTTTTTTTATGAATAGATAATGCGTTTTGTATTTCCTTTTAGCAGATCAAGGTCGGATTTTAATTAAATTTATTTAAAACAAAAAGGGGAGAATTATAAGCGCGGAAACATGGCCTTAATGTTGCATGTTTTAAGTTAGGCTTATTCTTAGTGAAAAAAAATTGCGTGGAATTAGATTTGAGTTTAAAACAAAATATGTAAATTAGCTGAAATCCAAAGAACGACTTTAATTGACCCAGCAACATTTAAGATACGTTCTCACTGATTTTGTTTATAACAATTTTCGATTGTTTAGAAAGTATTTAAAGAGCTCTCCTTCTAAAGTAGAAAAAAGGGTATAACACTAATTCAGAAGGGATCATTTTTGGTACAATTTCAAACAAAAATAATTAATTTCGGAATTGAAACAAAATCGTGCAACAGAGCGATGATATTTCAATTAGCCTTCGGACATTGCCTCCACGCATATAATCCCGAAATATATAAGGTTATGAATAAATATTTTTTGAACTTGATTCCTTTACATTTCTGTTGTCCAGATCAAACTTTTCCTCTGCAATTATGGACTTTTGTTTGATTGCTGGTACTGTTCTTAAGTAATTCTTACTTCAAATCTGTCACAAATTTCAGCTAAACCAGAGCTCTTACTAGGGGCAGTTTATTTGTTAAATTGCCGAGTTTGGCTTACTGGATTTATGCCTTTCGCTGATACATTTTATATCATATCATATTATATGATATCCATATATGGATATCACGGTTCTGGAATCCAACTATTGATCCAGCGAGTATTTAAAGTAGAATTGTTTGTGCACTCTCAAAACAATTCCGTTGTGACAACCGAATTTTTTCCAACCGAATTGATTCGGTTGCTGTAACCTCGTAATTCGGTTGCATCAACCGAATTCAGTTGTGGCAACAGATAATTCGTTTGCCACAACTGAATTCGATCGAGGCAACCGAATCAATTCGGTTGGTGAAAAATTCGGTTACCACAACGGAATTGTTCTGAGAGTGTGTAGCCTATTTTTGAAAGTAAAAAGTAGTTGGAAACTAGTTGATAACTATGATAAAATTTAGAAGCACTTAAAAAGTATTCCATAACATCTTGTTCTTAACATTTCAGAAATTATGCCAACAATCTGCCACAGACTCTACACATTTAAATGGTACCAGTGAAATTAAAAAAGATGGCTCTAAGGATAATCTATTAAATAAAGATGGCAGTAAAACTATTATAAAACAAAATCCCAGTATAACACCAATAAATTTACCAACAAAAACAATGGAAACTCCAACCAATGGAACGCTGAACGGGTCACCCTCTGCAGCATCCACAACATCAACATGCTCAACTTCTAACTCCGCCGCTTCTGCAGCAACAGCCACAACAACCCTTTCCTCTAACTTCAATTCATCCTCATCTAATTCGTCCACGTCGACGACAACAAGCGATAGGAAACAAAAGAAAACGGTTACATTTAAAAATGTTCTCGAAACAAGTGATGATAAGA
Organism: Leucophora obtusa; assembly: GCA_949987735.1. Lineage (NCBI taxonomy): Eukaryota > Metazoa > Arthropoda > Insecta > Diptera > Anthomyiidae > Leucophora > Leucophora obtusa. The sequence continues at coordinate 353,224,774 of OX465295.1, forward strand.
GTGCGGTTAAAAAATTCTATAATCCGGATAATCGTAAACCATTAGTATCGATAATCAAAAAAGAATGTTTAAATCGTCCATTGATGTATACAAGGAATAGTGAATTTATTGTACGACCATCGAGGCTTACCGAAATACTCAAAAATAATTCAAATATTGATAAATTGAATTCATTGAAATTTCGTACAAATCATACGCTAACTACGCCAGCATCAACAACTGAATGTTCTACTTCTTCTGTGTTAGCGGGGCCACTGTCAAGAGTTTTCGGAGCACCCAGTGAGGAAGAAGATAATAAACAAAATATTATTAATTTTAGAATAATGAAAGAACAAAGTGATGATGAGGATGAAGAGGATGATGAAGACGAAGAAGATGACGAGGATGAGGACGATGATGACGATGAAGATGACGAAAAGGAAGAAGATAATGATATAGTAAAAGAAAAGGCAGCTCAAAATGGTGATAAAGCAGATGATTTGGGTAAAAGTGAACAAGCAGATGAGGATAACAAAAATTTTAAAACCCCGCAAGGTGAAGAAGATGCAGAGGATCAGCAAATGGTTGTGGATAAGCATTTTGTTTTACCTAAACGTAGTTCACGTTCCTCGAGACTTATTAAACCAAATAAACGTTTGATTGAAGATGGCATTATATGCAAAAAATCCTCCTTGAAATCATTAAACTCGACAACTGCAACAGTTTCAATAACATCGAAAGAAGATAAACAGACTCCTTTGGCGACCTCCCAACCGAACTATTTTGGGTTGGGCGATTACAATGCTCAGGAATGTAATGGCATTACAACAAGTAAGTTTGATTACTTAGCAAAGTTTAATGAATATAATTAATTCAATATTTACCTTTATAGCTTTAAAATCCTCCAAAGATTTAACTTTGGATTCTACAAAACCATCTCCTGCATTTCCCTCTATAAATGTATTCTCGAATTTCGGCAGTGGTCCTAGTAGTACCGTTTCCGGCGGCAGCAGTAGCTCTTTAAAGTCCAGTAGTTTTGTTTTAAGACAACCACGTTTACAATTTGAATCTTTATCAAATGCAAATACTGCTATAACAACCACCAGTGATCGTATTAATACCTCTAGCATTGCTACAGCTGCGGCAGCGGCCGCTCTGGCATTGTCAGCTTCAATACCGAAATCTTTGCAACAAGCCATATCTTCTTCTGCAAACTCAGGAAGTTTAACTACTTCAGCTTCATTGCTATCGCCCACGTTTTCCTTAAATGGTACCAGTTCTTTGAAAAATAATATTAATTCAAGTAAGTCAAATGAATCAAAAAACAATTTTCATATACAATTTAAAAAAAGTGTTTGCATACATAAATATGAAAACATTTGATCGTTCAAAAAATTTTATCATGTTTTTAAAAATTTCTCGTTTTTAGCTGCTGCTAGTAGTTCATCTTCCCCTGCAGCATCCGCCGCAGCCTCTAATCAATGTGTTGTTTGTTCTTCCATAATACATACAAAAAATTTGCCACAAGCTAATAAATATATTGAACCCAGCTGTGACTATTGCCGTAAATTCATATCGAAAATTTCCAAGAAATCTCTTGCCATCAAAAATTCACCCACAATGAAATCCGTGCAACTTCAATGCAAAGCAGAACGAAATTGTACATTATTACCGATCACTAGTGGCAACAATAAAACGGGTCATATAAAAAACTTTAAAAAAGTTTATAAAGAACGTTGTGGACATTGTTGGTTGAACAAATGCTTGCAAACATTACAATTGCCAAAAGTGAGGCTTAATGCATTGTCGATATTGGCAAATGCTCCAAATCACGGTAACAATAATATAAAATCTACTGCTCAACAAGAATCCAAAATAAGGAAAGAATTATTAGCAGAGGATACAACAAGTAAACTTATAAATTCTATAAAATGGAAGCCGTTAGTTGAACCTTTAATATCAACTGCAACTGGATGTACTTTACCGGATCATGTAAAATTGAATTTAAAATCTAATCCTTTGGTAGAAAATAACGTAACATTTGGTAGTTTACCTTTGTTAAGGCCGGCCATATTGGAAAAACCACTATTTCTAAAGTCGCCTTTAGATCCTAAACAGGAAAAGTTTGATAAAAAGCCGTCTATAGAAGTTTTGCGGGATTTTAAAACGGAACCTATAAATGTGGATACTTCTGCCTCTGGAGTATTAAAATCGAATAAAAGGGATAAAAAATCCTTAGACAAAGAACGTAAAGAGCTTAGGTCAAAGGAATTACATTCTCCGAAACAAGAAGAAAAATCAAAGGATTTTATAGAAAAACTTGAGAATTTATCCAACTCACAACAGCAACAAATTGAAAGCAAACCGGATATTGTGGTAAATGGCACAACAACATCTTTATTAACAACTCTTCCGGTAGTAACAACTTGTTCAGCAGCCACTTGTACGACCTTGGCTACCACAGTGTCAAATGGGGTAGCTAGCGCAGATAAACGTCAACGTATTGATTTAAAGGGTCCCCGAGTTAAACATGTTTGCCGTAGTGCTTCTATTGTTTTGGGTCAACCTTTAGCTATGTTTGGTGAAGATGGTGAAGAAACCCCTTTAACCGAAGAACTATTACAACAACAGCAATCTCTTGAAATTACTGAACAAAAACTTTCCCTAACCGATGAAAATGATAATTGTGCCTCTTGTAAAACCCAACAGCTACAAACAACAGCGGAGATAACCGCCACTACCATCATATCAACGGATCCTCCTCCTTTAAAGACCGCCAAAGTGGAAAACAACTCCAAAGCAGTGGTGGCCGTCTCAAAATTATCTCAACGTCCTCATCATTATAATACCCAATTGTCTACATATAAAAAACAATTGAATACCCAAATCAATCAATCCTTGTTACCATCAAGATTACGCAAGGAGCCCCAGGTTAAGTGTAAACTATTGATTTCTATAGATTTTTGGGAAAATTATGATCCAGCTGAAGTATGCCAAACTGGCTTTGGTTTAATTATTACCGAAACTGTAGCGCAGCGCGCTTTATGTTTTCTATGTGGTTCGGCGGGTCAGGAACCATTAATATTTTGTTCATGCTGTTGTGAACCGTATCATCAGTATTGTGTACAAGATGAATTTAATCTCAAACATGGTTCCCTAGATGAGACTCTACTACTCAATGAAAGTTGTCTAAGTGCAACGGGCATCAATTCCCAAACAAGTACGGCTATAGCCAAACTTAATTGGCTTTGTCCCAGATGTACGGTATGCTATACGTGTAATATGTCTTCCGGTGCTAAGGTGAAATGTCAAAAATGTCAAAAGAATTATCATTCTACATGTTTGGGTACTAGCAAACGTTTGCTGGGAGCAGATCGTCCTTTAATATGTGTTAATTGTTTAAAGTGCCGTTCCTGCTCTACCACCAAGGTAACAAAATTTGTAGGTAATTTACCCATGTGTACGCAGTGCTTTAAATTACGCAAAAAGGGCAACTATTGTCCGGTTTGCCAAAAATGTTATGATGATCAAGATTTTGATTTGAAAATGATGGAATGCGGTGATTGCCATCAATGGGTTCATGCCAAATGTGAGGCCTTGACCGATGAACAATACAATTTACTCTCAACTCTACCCGAATCTATAGAATTCATTTGCAAAAGGTGTTCTCGTAAATCCCAGGATGCTAAACAACGAGCTGGCGAATGGAGAGAGGCAGTAAAAGAGGAATTTAAATCCAGTTTAATGAGTGTTTTAAAACTGCTTAGTAAATCTCGCCAAGCTTGTTCGTTACTTAAGTTAAGTCCTCGTAAACAAATTAAATGTTCTTGTGGTTCTTCCAACAGTAACTCGAACTCTTCAAGTAATCGTTATCAACCTAAATCTTTGCAATTTAATAGCACACTAAACCCAACCATGGAACAAGATCCTTTGGCTATTACCAATAATATAGATGTTTATGAATTTGATGATCGCGAACGTGAACAAGTAACATTATCTCCTCCTCTACTGGAGAAACAAGCTAAGAAATGTATATGCCAGCCTCAGACGGCATCTCTACCAAGTCATCTAACTTTGGTAGAGATTAAACATAAGATATCGAATGGTTCTTATGTGTCTTTGGCCGAGTTTAATTATGATATGAATATGGTTATACAACAGGCCAATTGCGATGAATTGGTTATTGTTTATAAGGAGATATTAAGTGAGCAATTCCCCTGGTTTCAAAATGAAACACAAGCCTGTACTGATGCCTTGGAAGAAGATATGTATGAGTCGTCAGGAGGAGCATATGGTCTTAATTCTTCTATCGATTCTGAATCAGACTTCAATATGGATTGCTTGCCTTCAGCACAAGATCAACAAGAAGATCAAGATAGATCGGCTTTGTTAGGAGAACTACCCGCCGATTTAGAAGATCTTTTGTATAGTATTAAATCAAGATCAGATTCTCGTATCTGTTTATTCTGCAGACGTACCGGTGAGGGCTTACCCGGCGAAGAGGCTAGACTGTTATATTGTGGTCATGATTGTTGGGTTCATACCAATTGTGCTTTATGGTCTGCTGAGGTATTCGAAGAAATTGATGGCTCCCTACAAAATGTCCATTCTGCCGTAGCTCGTGGACGAATGATTAAGTGTTCGGTATGCGGTAATCGCGGCGCTACTGTGGGTTGTAATATAAAATCCTGTGGTGAACATTATCATTATCCTTGTGCTAGATCTAAAAATTGTGCCTTTCTAGCGGATAAATCTATGTATTGTCCTTTACACTCACCATCAACAAATAATTCCAAAATCAACTTTGAAACCCAATTTGAGGTTACTCGACCCGTTTACGTGGAATTGGAAAGAAAACGTAAGAAGCTGCATGAACCCTCAAAAGTTCAATTTCATATTGGCTCTTTGGAGGTGAAACAATTGGGTCATATATTACCACGGTTTTCTGATACCTATGAGGCATTAGTACCAGTCAACTTTCTATGTTCCCGTCTCTATTGGTCTTCCAAAGAACCCTGGAAAATAGTGGAATATACTGTACGTACCTATATCTACAATTCATCTTCCACATCATCTAATGGTTCCATAGATTTGGGTAAAAATTTTACCGTAGATCATACTCAATCGAATACAAATCTGTTGCAATTACAATTATCCCAAATACAACAATGGCATTTAAGTTTATCGAAGGGAGACTATGAAACTGCCGAAGAATATGACTATTTGAATAACTTTCCGCAACATTCTACACCTTGTTCCGGTAATAACAATAACCAAGAAACTTCTGTGACCAATGAAGAAGAACCACAAACTAATGCTGATTTATTGCCACCTGAAATAAAAGATGCTATATTTGAAGATTTACCGGGTGATCTACTAGAAGGTATCTCCATGTTGGATATATTTACCAAATGTATGAATTATGAAGACATGGCTCAGGGAGATCATTGCAAAGACGACAATTCTTCTCAGCAACAACAACCTTTATCGGATGAAGATACTATGACATCTATAGGAGCTTTTACCAAACAATTAACAGCCGAATTAAATGGCAATTGGTCTTCAACGGCCAATCATCATGTAGAAGATGCTTTACTTACAGCTACTACAGTAACGGCTGCTCAAGCGGTCAAATTACAAAAACTTAAAAAAACCTCTTCACCCAGCGTTAATAACTGTGATGTTAATACTAAAAATGCTATTAAACGAAGAAAGATATCTGAAAATATGTTGCTGTCACTTAACAATCATCAACGGACACAAAAAAAGGAGGTTCTTTCTGCTAATGTAGTCCGACGTATTGACTTAGACACCACCTCTAAGCGGACTTTTACTTGGAGTGCAGAAAAACGTTATAATTTCGATTCTCAGCAGACGGATAATAAAATTAAACTAATGCAAGTAGATGGTGTAGATGATTCCATAACCGAATATCGATTTGATACCCAGGACTCGTCGCATCAGACTGCAGTTAAATGTGAAAGATGTCAAAATACTTATCGTAATATCGAATCATTTCAACGTCATTTAAATAACTGTGAACCTATGTCTTCCTCTACGAGTGAATCAGAATCTGAACATAATTCTCAAACACCCGAAGTAATACATCAAGTTCCACAGTCATTAACTTTGGAACAGTTACAGGAATTACAAAATAAATTTCAACAACAACAGCAGCAGCAACAGAGAACAACACAAAGCATGCCTTTTATACAGACCCATATACCGACGCCGTCATTAACGCCATTGCAGGGCTTACAATCTCTACCTCTGCAATTGCAGGGTGTACAAAATTTGCAAAATTTACAAAATCTTCATAATATACAACAGCTAACGCAACCACAGACATTAGGAGGAAACTTTTTCATCTCTACAGCACCACAACAGGATATGAATAATGCTGCTACCTCCGATCTACAGTTATACGCTAATGCCATACAAGGTTTGACAGCAAATTTAAATGGTACATTTACACTACAACCCTCCAACACACAATTTACCAATGCCTCACAATTACAGCAACAACAACAGCCACAGCTAATAGCGGTACAAACCAATGCTGATGGTACACAACAAATTATACAATTACCATCCACGACTACACAGCAACAACAACAGCCGGCTACATATCAAACTTTACAAGCTACAAATTCCGATAAGAAAATAATATTACCAGTGCAACAAGGAAAACCACTAAAAACTATGGCCACCAAAGCAGCTCAACAGGCGCAACAAGCTAAAAATAAATTAAAAGCTACCACAGTGGTAAAACCTATACAGTCGAAAATAAACGTAACCACAACTACAACTACTAATCAACATATGCAACCACAAAATGTAAATGCTACACAACTACTAAATCAACAATTATTACAGCAGCTACAGCAACAACAACAAAACCAACAACCACAAATATTATTTCAGTCGGCACCGACGCCACAACAACAACCACAGATTATAATGCAACAGCCACAAAATATAATATCATTTGTTACTACAACCAATGATGGTTCACAACAGCCACAACTACAATATGTCACATTGCCAGCTGCACCACAACAAACAACAGAATATAAACCACAAGCCACTTCACTATTTACAACCGCCAATACGCAACCGTTAATGCAATCACACTATTTACAAACAGATGCCCAAGGTAATTTGGTATTAACCCAAGCACCACAGGCCTCAACGCCTTTGCAGCTATTAACTGCGCCACAACAGCCTCAAGTGATTGGAACTCTTATACAGCCCCAAACTTTACAGTTACAAGGAGGAAATGTTATAACTACCACTACTACGGCTACGGCTGAAGGTGGTATCCCACAACAGGCGGGCGCGCAACAACAGCAACAACAGGTTATTATTAGTGGCCCTAATGGAACAACTACAAATGGTTTAGATTTATTAACGGCCGCTAGCCAACCACAAATTGTCTTGGCTACTACCACTCAACCTATGTATTATGGTTTGGAGACAATTGTACAAAATACCGTAATGTCATCGCAACAATTCGTTTCGACTGCCATGCCAGGTGTCTTAAGTCAAAATGCTAGCTTCTCGGCTACCACAACACAAGTATTTCAGGTTAGTTTTTGTTAAAGTTACGGTAAACTGTCGTTAATCTGAATCAATGAATAAGATAGGGTATACAAATTATTATTCAATTATTGATTTCTTTATATTTATGTTATATCAATTCGAATTAAATACAATAATTACAATTAGTTCGGATAGCAAAATATCTAATGAGGCTGAAAATGATGTACAGGTTAACGCAAATTCAGATTAACGAGCGTTTACTGTATTTAAGTTATAACTAAAAGTTGAAGCAGATTTTTTTTTACTATCGAATGGAGGATTCCACCTTGGACTCCACAAATTATGCAACGAAAATCTAACTTTTTAATTATTGAATCGCCATTGTTAAATGAACACGATTTTGTTTTCCACTAAGTAATTATTAGAGCAAGGAACTTCATGCGGCTAAAAAAGAAAAATATGCATTAAAAATATAAGAAATATGCACTAAAACTATTATTTTTCAAAAATAATGCACTTTAAAAATTAAGAATACATTTAACTTAGTTATTTTGCAGAACTTGAAGATTTTCCATAGGTCAATAAGGTTTTTAAGAATGTTTATTTTGATTGAATCAAAATATGAAAACGTATCAATTTCTTATATTTTTTATAAAATAAAAAATGTTCCTAAAAATGAAAAATATGCACAAATATGCATTAAAAAGGCACTAAATATGCATTTAAAGTCAAAATATGCAAAAACATGCATTTTTGACAAAATATGCAAAAATATGCAACTACAAATCGATGCCATTTTGTTCTAAATTTGATGATTCGGATAAATATTTAGTGCATTGGACTATCGAGAAAAAATTATGCATGTAAATGGAATTCCTTGCCCTAGTAATTATAAAGTGTGACCAATTTCTGAAAATTTAACTGAAAATTTGGTTTTAATTTATTCTTTAATTTTAATGAAACACTGTGAAAAAGGAATCACTTTAAATTTGGCATGCCTCAGACTAGTTTCTTGAAATTTGTTGATTAATTCTTTCGCAAGGACACTACATATTGGAGGATCTACAGACTGAGTTCATATATTTTTATAGACCTCTTTGAAAGTTCCCTATACAAATTATAATTTTTTAATGGATTCCATTGAGTTATATTGCACATGAACTCTACAAGGACGATATCACCATATCTTTGGTAGATTCTGGACTATATGTATTTTTTGGGTCAGATATTCATCTTTTCTAATTGGTACGTTGCAGAAATATCATCTTTTCAATGTAAATCCAAAAAAGTCATCGTGGTTATTTTCCAGCGTTCTTTCTGTTTTTTGGGGTCTTGATACTTACATGTCGAGCCTATTACTTAGGCCTCGTGTTCTACTTTCCAAATTGATACGATGAATTCAACAATTTTATACCGAAGTGCGAAGAAACTACAAAGCGCAATAAAATGTTCGTAATTTTTGAAATTTTTGGACGTTCAAAAAGTTATAAAAACGGTAGCATTTGAGCAATAGTTGGACCTGTTTTTTTTTTGTTTGTCTAAAATTCATCAATAAAGTTATATAGGCCCCGAGCGAGAAATCGCTTAAAAACGCTTTGGTTTGGTAATACAATTTAAGCTCACTTCATATATGTAAGTTCAGGTATAACCTTTCTATGGCGAATAGGTAAAAACGTTTTCAATAGGGTTCGTCCTTGGTTGTGACAGTACAAACTTATATGTCAAAGTTCGTCTAATTATGTTGGGAATTGCAGCGTGTTGTCTAATTATAAGGATACGTGGAGAAACGGACGGATAAGGCTAAATCGACTTGATCGTTTCTTTAATAGTTACAAACACCACAAATAATATATACCCTGTTTTAGAGAGTGGTGTAGGGTATATAAAATTTAATTTGTCGGTATATTTAATGAAAATTTATTATTTGAAAGATTTACCCCTAATTCACATAGACGGTACAAATTAAAAGTGTACGTGTCTTGTAAAAAAACAAAATATTTGTGCAATACAGAATAGCCCCTTGTTGGGCGCCAAAATGTAACGGCATAAATAAAATGTTTTTATTAAATAATTCGAATGAATTTTAACAATGGGCGCCAAATACTTTTATAATTACGAGTTTTGGTTTCTTAAAATTTGTTAAAATAACCATTCATTTATTAAAGGAATAAAATATGCTAAAATCCCAAACGTATTTAACAAATTTTGAAAAATAATTCGTTGTAGGCATGTCCCTATCCAGATTTCATTCTTGCCTAAGGAAATCGTCAGGGGACGACGTTTTTAGAATTTCTTGTTCTCGTCTAGGAGCGTTATTAAACATTTAAAATATAAAAGAAAAAACAAAAACAACAACAAAAAATTTTCAACATTCATTTAACTAATATTCCAGGCAAGTAAAATAGAACCTTTAGTGGATATACCAGCAGGCTATGTATTGCTTAATAATGTCGATGCCAGTAATGCTTTATTGCAACAACAGCAGCAACAACAAGCTACAAATGCAGCTAATACGGCGCAGCAGCAAGCTCAACAAAATAATTTCATACAAGCAGCGTTGCAACAACAGGCACAAGCATTGGCGGAGCAACAGCAACAACAACAGGCACAGAATAATGTTTATCGAATTCAAACACCACCCGTAACAACACAACAAAGTTATCAATTGCATAGTACGCAACAACCACAGATACTGGTAACACAAACTCAAACGGCACAACCACAGCAGCAGCAACATGTTACGCAACCACAAACAACCCAACAATTTGGGGAAAATCAAAATATACATTTGCTAAGTGCTAAAGTACAACCAACAGTAAATCAACATAAAAGAACAAAAACTACAACGCCACAAGCAACAGCGACTAAAATGCAACCACAAGTGGTTAATAAAGTCATGCCAAATGTGGTACTACAAACTGGGCAGGCACAGCAACAATTGCAGCAGCCTCAACAACAACAAACACAAAAATTAAAACAACCACCAACACCAAATATAAAATTAACAACACAAACCGTAAACAGTAATCAACAGCCAGCAGCTGCCTCAGTTACTACATTGCAATCAAATCTTAAGCAGCAACAACAGATTATGCAGACTAATATAACAACACCAATTACAACAGCAGCAGCTACAGTCAATAACAACAAGAAAACCAATATGATAAGACCTTTACATAAACTGGAAGTTAAACCAAAACAAATGAAAACAACTACAGCTGCCACCGCAGTAACAAAGTCTGCTAACAACATAGCCATAAGCAATAATGCAGCAACAATACCACAACAGCAACAACAACCAATACAAATTAACAACAATATCAATAAAATGGTTGTATTAAAACCACAACAGCAGCAACAACAAAATCAACAGCAACAACAACAACTACCAACACTAATTCAAAATCCTCCCATAACACCTGTCGAAATAGAAGAACCTACCAACATCCAGCCCTTAACAAACTTAATAGAAACTCCTGAATCGACAGAATTTATAAATTTGCAACATGTTGCCAATACACATCAGCAACATTATAATGTCGCCGATGCCATGTTGCTAGATGAAAATTCTCAAATAACACAACAAACATTATCTCATTGTAGTTTTAGCAATACCGGCAACAACTTTGAGACAACAACGATTCCCAATCAAAATCATGCAGATAATGCTAACAACATATTGCCGACAATACAAAGAATGCCTCAGTATACTAATATCAATATAGTAAACCCCCTGCAACAATATACAGCAACAAGTAGCAATACAACAACATCAACATCAGCGACGACAACTAGTTCGGCAACAACAATAACACGACCAACAAATCGTGTCTTGCCTATGCAACAAAAGCAACAATATGAACAACATTCACAGCAGGCAACATCTACAGCAATCACACACTCTACAGCAACATCACAGGTAACACAGTTTACACAGAATGCAACAACCACTACGAATTCAGCACAGATCTCACAAAATAATATGCCAATTAATCCGGCAAATTTAACACAACAAACCGTTAAAACGAATATTAATAAAATAGCCTATGAAGCAGAAGTAAAACAACTAATGCTACATTCACCGCAACCGCAACATGAGTCTCAACCTTTACAGCAACATATACAACAGCAACATGTTATGAATATGCAACAACAAACTCTACAGCATATGCAAACAAAATCTACTCCTCCACCCCTATCATATGATATTACAGAAAAGCCCGGTGAATCAGCCAAAATATGTGTACATGATATTAATTATGTTCGCAACAATATGCCAGAATTTGTAGATCCTGCCAGCCAAGAAGAATGTCTGATTACTGATCCTAAATTTCCTCCCGAAGGTGAAGTTATTTTGGGTTCTGAATGCTGCAATGAAAATGAGGTCTTAAATGCATTAAATACTAACGATGAAGAAGAACCGGAAGGTGTTGATGATGACGAAGATGATGATGGTTTTAGTATAAAAGTTCCTTCAAATGATGATGGTACAGATAATATATCTATGGATAGTGATGAGCCAGCAGTCAAAGAAAAAATTAGTAAAATATTGGATAATTTAACCAATGAAGAATGTAATGATTCTCTAAATACCTCTACCACTTTAGAGGCTCAAGTAGAAATAAATTGCAATAATCAGTATATGAATACACAAGTTGCAGCTGAAAATCTACAACATCTGGAAACGCAACTTAACACAAATGATCAACAATTGTCCACGGAAGAAGCTAACGCCTACTATACTCCTACAACAGAAGAAACTTCTGCATTTATAGCCGCTCAATTGGCCGTAGAAAATATGACAGAACAGCAACAACAACAAAATGAAAATTACTTGGAACAGCAAACAAACGATAAAATACAAGTTAATTTACCAGATCCCATAACCTCGAATTTTATACAACAATGTCAAGATGCTTTACAACCCTCCAACACAGATTTAAATGATATGGATGCTCGACAACAAACGCAACACGTATCTACGCAATCTACTAACATAACTTCCACGCTAACTATGGCTGGAAATCAAGTACCACATCCTCCTTTCCGAGATCCGAAACGCGTAACTGGACCTCATTTATTATACGAAATACAAAGTGAGGATGGGTTTACTTATAAATCGTCTTCTATTACCGAGGTGTGGGAAAAAGTATTTGAGGCAGTACAAGTAGCGCGTCGTGCTAATGGTTTAGCTCCTCTACCCGAGGGTCCTCTGGCCGATATGAGTGGCGTACAAATGATTGGTCTCAAAACAAATGCTTTAAAATATCTTATAGAACAATTGCCAGGAGTGGAAAAATGTTCCAAATATACACCAAAATATCATAGGCGTACCTCTACCCATCATTCAAGTTCATCGACATCAGGTTCGTCATCTTCCTCCATGAACGGCAATGCTTCTGTAGCGACTTCTCTCGATAACGACAGCAATAGTATGGATTTTACTTCAGATCAAGAGGATATAGCGGAAAATCTGTTTGATTGTGCACGTTGTGAACCATACGCAAAGCGTTCCGAGTACGATATGTTTAGTTGGTTGGCATCGAGGCATCGTAAACAACCGGTACAAGTATTTGTACAACCGTCAGATACGGAATTAGTACCAAGGTAAGTGTTTGTTGCCTTATATAGATTAACAGACATATTCAAAATTGTATGCTAACTTAAAATTTTTAAGTTTCTTTAACTGATTGTTTGGTTTTATTGTTTTGTTTTTTTTATTTTTTTTTATTTTACATTTACATTTACAGACGTGGTACTGGCAGCAATTTACCCATGGCTATGAAATATCGTACATTAAAGGAAACCTATAAAGATTATGTTGGTGTATTTCGTTCTCATATTCATGGTCGTGGTTTATATTGTACAAACGATATTGAAGCGGGTAAGTTTAAGCAAAATAAATGTTAAACATAATAATATGCAATTGAATATATAAATTATTCCTGAAATTAAAAAAATTCTATTGGAAATATTTCTTAAACTTACGGTGGGTCTCACACTGTAGGCTTAACTTTAACTATTAAACAAAAGAAAATGTCAAAAAATTGTATACAAACTAACAACAAATTTTTGGGTTAACTAACAGTTAGCTCTTAAACCTTCAGTATAAGACCCACCGTTAATGAATATTTTTTTCGAATTTCGTTCTCAATTTTAAAAACATTTCATATTAGTTGCGTTCGACAAACTGGATAATTTGTACAAATTTTTACTGGCTGGCATTCGTTAGCACAAATACTCAATAAACAGAAAGAAAAAAGAAAATAAAATGACAGTTCGATGATGAGAGTTTCTAAGTCTTCTTCTTTTTCTTACAAAATTTTACCGGAAAAGTTTTTGCCAGTAAGAATTTACAAGCAGAAAAAAACATATGATTCGAAAACATGTTTGTTTATTGTAAACGAAAAAAAAAATATTTTACAATTATGTTATTTTATGGAAATGGAAAGCAGTAAAGCTTTCAAAATAAATTATAGAAAAGATAAGAAAACCTTCTAAAAAGTTTGTGCTTAAGATTTAACGTCAAGAAAATCTCCTCATCCACAGCGACCGCTTAAAATTTATTTGTATATTTGGTGTTGTAATCAGCTGTGTCTACAAACTTGCAAATTGTTGCAAATTTTCTGTTCGCGTACATGTTTGGAAAAATTTTATTTTGAGAGTAAATCTCGTCTTACTCTCTGTAAGTTTGTACTGAGTAATTCTTACTGGACTTGACTGAGAAAAGTAATCGAATGGACCTATTTTAACAAATATTGTAGTAAAAGTAATAAAAAATTAAATGTTTTTAAAGAAACCCTTGAGTACATGCACATTTTTGAGTGGAGAAACATTTGATTAACTTTCCAGTGCAGAAACGGTAATGACATATCATTCTTTTTTGTACTACCAGTAATGATACCGACTTACTTTCTGCATTATTTTAAAACATATAATAATGAACTAATAATATCTAGTTACTTTTTCCATATAAAAAAAATAGTGCGTTATCAATAATGATTTATTTTTATCATGGTTTAATTATAAAGGTTAGCCGATTCAAGAGAGTTTGGTCGCCATAACAACTTTTTGACAAATTTCAGAACAATAATATTTACGAAAATACAAAATAAGAACATTTTTTGTTCGGCATAAACGACACAAATTCACACAAAATTTTTGAAGTGTTAATATATTTTAAAATTTGTTAACAAAATAATTTGAGATTGCTAAAACTTTAATGTAATTTCAATTTAAAGATAAATATTGTAATTCCAATATTAAAGTTTTTAAAAGTGATTGAATCTGTAAATTTATGTAGCAAACATTAAAGTCGTTTATGCCGACGTTTCTTTATTGTTCTGATAAACGTCGCAAATGGCAGTCCTTGGTAATTAGTCTATGATTTTTATCATTATTTCAAAAATAATCCAGATCTTTTTTGAAAATCTATTTTTAGACTCGGTACATTTTCAACTCTGGTAAGGAGTTGTATGCTGGTGCATAAGCATACTTGTGTGCAGCAAGTCATTTATGTTCTTATCTATCAAATATACCATGTCGAGATAGCTCAGATGGTAGCGCTGTCGACTGGCAATCTGGAGTCCCAGGTTCGATTCCCGGCATGAGCACATTTTATTAATAAAATTTAAGAATATAAACAAAAATAGCAATCGTGTCTATTCTTACAAAAAGTCTGTGACTCTTAGTTGTGACTGTATTCCCCTTGTGTTTGTTGTTGCAAAGTCACAATAAATTATAATTATTCAAATTTTTGTTCGAAAACTTCAAAACATTAAGACCTGGTATCGACACAATCATAACTTTGACAAATAAAATTTGAATTTTTTTTAATTTAAAGTCTTAGAAATAGTGCTATGACAGTCACAACGAGTCACAAGTAGGAATAGGCATCAATGTCTATTTCCGTAAACTGTATTAAACTTTACTACAAAATTGAAAGAGTTAAAGAAATTAAAAAATTTTGTATTTGATATTTTTAGGTGAAATGGTTATTGAATATGCTGGTGAATTAATACGTTCGACTTTAACGGATCAACGAGAACGTTATTACAATAGTCGAGGTATTGGCTGCTATATGTTTAAGATTGATGATCATTTAGTGGTGGATGCAACAATGCGTGGTAATGCAGCTAGATTTATAAATCATTCTTGTGAGGTAAGTGAACAAAAAAATAAATCTTAAAAATTAACGATTATTGAATGGCCAGTTGAGTACAGACTCGGACTTTAACTGAGAAATTTGTTGTTGTTGATTCCTATATAAAATTTTAATTGGACTGTCAGCTAAATTTTAACTGGACATTTAGTAATTGGGAATAAAGCTACATTCACAGTGATGGAGTACACCACTCTGCAGAGTGGAGTGTACTAAAATAGAGATGGCATGATACAAAAAATATGTAAGTGCGAAAAAGACAGGAACAAAATTCACTCTGTAGAGTGGAGTACTCCATCACTGTGAATGTAGCTTAAATATTCAAAAATTATATTAGTATAAAACATAATTATATAAATTTCGTTTGGTTTATTTTAGCCCAACTGCTATTCCAAAGTTGTTGACATTTTGGGTCATAAACACATTATCATATTTGCCTTAAGGCGCATTGTCCAAGGTGAGGAATTGACTTATGATTATAAATTTCCGTTTGAAGATGAAAAAATACCCTGCTCGTGTGGTTCAAAAAGATGTCGAAAGTACTTAAATTGATGTTTTAAAAGAATAAGCGTAAAGTGATTTAAAAAAAGTGATTTTTTTTGGAGAGAAATTTTGGTGTAATTATATACTCATAGTTTAAAAACCTTTATTTAAAGAAACAAAAAAAAAAAAAATATTTAATTTAACTAACAAAAAAAGAACATGAAAACCAGCTACAAAATAAAAATCTTTTTACTACAAAGAAGAAGGACCTAAAGCAACAAACAAATGAAATGAAAATTTATCAACGAATATTAAGAAGTTAAAAAAAAACAGCAAACGTTTTAAAAGGAGATTTTAGATTTTTTTTTTGGAATTTATAGCATAAAATTTAATTTTTTTAACTTTTTTTGTTTCCAAAACAATTTAATTTTTAAGCAAACGAGTGGTAAGTTGTTTTTCACTCGAACTTTAAAGCCTTCAACTTGTATCTTAAATTGTGAAAATACACAATTTTTTATTTTATAAGACAAAATAACAATCAGAGGATAAAGAAATCACGTTCACATAAAAAGAAACAAAATCATATTGAAAATTTACTAGTTTTTAGCTCCTTTAAGATTCGGATACGAATAAATTTTTCTCTTTTTTTTACATTGAAAAAGATAGGGGAAAGTGAATTTGCGTAAAAGTTCTCAAATAGTTTTACCCGAAATATATCTTTGAAAAGGGGGTATTATAGTAAACGTATCCATATAAAATCATGCGATTTTTAACAACAATAAAACATAATTTAGTAGGTTTGAGGTTAAGAAGAAGAATAACATTTTTTCAAAAGTTATAAACACATTATTAATTTGCAAATCAGACTAGATCTTGTTTCTGCATTTTTTTTTTTTATCGACAGGCTTCATCAACGATTTTCCATTAAATTGTATTATTGTTTATATTTTTTTTATTGTCAGATTGTCTCTATATGATAATTTTTCCAACAACCTGTCGGCTGTAGGAATCGAATCCATGCACTACTACATTACAAACGTAACTATACTAGAGTTCGACAGCTTAGCCATCTAATAACCCACGTTAAGGCCATAGTTTTCTTTCCTATTGAGCTTTCTGTTATTGTTTTTACTCTCAGAAGTGATCAAACAGACACATACAAACTTTCTACTTTAGATTTTTTTTGTTTATCTTCTTATCTCCTCACTTTTGTTTTTTGTTTGTAAAACCGTTTTTATAAATTTTTTTATTTTCCCGACTTTCTTCATTTTATCTCATTCGCTGTTAAATTTCTTCAAATTCGTTGTTTTTTCTCTCTCATATGTGTGTGAAGTTTTTTTAGGAAACTACTCGCTTTTAAAACACCTTAATGGATTCACCCTGCTTAAACCACATACAAGGCTATTATTTTTCTTGTGAAAAATAGCATTTCAAATTTATTGTGATTTTATCCAATAGAATAAGAAACTGTTTACTTTCACAATTACTACGAATAAAGTGCGAGTAAAAACAACTTACTATGTTTGAAAAAGGTATTTACACTGCGGAAAGAATTTTGTTTCAACAAGATCATGGCTGATTACGGCAATAATCTTTTACAATTTGCGATGTTATCCATAAAAAATATATTTAATAATCTGTACCGCTGTTCTGTAACTATGTGACAAGTTTCTCACATAAAACAAAATTAGTTCGTTTTAGACCACATGCTGCAAGTCTAAATTAAAATTTTTCAGTATATGTTGATGGGAAGACCATACAAGAAACTCACTCAGTGAAATATTTGGGAATCACTTTGTAAAGCAATTTATCTTGGGATTTGCATATTAAAGATTTGAAGAGGAAAATATATATCAGCCTTTAATACAACCACATTTAAATTGGTTGGCAACTATATATGCTTATAATAAAAATAGCACTGTGCTGAAAACCCTTCCATGTTTGCAAAATAGGGCATTGAAAATAATATACAACTTATAAATAGGCTTTTCAAGTATTTCGCAGTTTAGGGATATAGGTAAAACAATTTTACCAGTTTATTGGTTACATGAGTACCAAGTTTTATTATTTGTTTATAAATGCATTAATAATATTGGCCACCATATGATATCTTTTGTGCGAGATCACTCACACTTTAACACACGAAATGGAACAAATTTAAGAACTCATATGTGTAGATTAGAAAAAACCAAACAACATTTTGATTACATTGGAAGTATAAACTTTAATAATTTAGCTATGGATTTCAACTTTTAAATCATCTTGTTAGGAATATTTATGTAGCTCATTTGAAATGCTTCTAACTTTTGAAGTCTAAAGATCTCAATATTGTTATTTATGTAGTATTATTACTTGTACCTTAAAGAGGAGAATATTTCAATTTTATTTTAATATTTTAATTGTACATTTAAGAACTAAATAATAGCCAACTTGTCTCAATAATGCGCTGGGGCCTAAATTAAAATGTATTAATTTATTTTTGTACAAATAATTTTCAATAAAAAAAAAGAATGGAACTACCATATTTAAAACAGGAGGTAGATTCGCATAATGTCAAATTTATTTACGAGGTATGTAAAAAATATTTGCTCATATACAGAATTTGAAGTTATGTGATTCGCCCTGTGTTAAATATGGTAGAGTTACATTTTTCGACGTGAGAAACTTCTCACATAGTTATACTGTTACTGGCAAATTATGAGATAATATCCAATGCTGGCAACAAAATTTTCAATGTTGGCAACTATCAAAAATTAAAAACTACTACTTAAAAAGTAAGTACTTTTTCGTTAGGCGAATAGTTCCTTAAATTTGGTATTACAGATATTTATCTAACGGAAATATTTTGAGAATATATTTTTAAATAAAATTATTCTCAAAAACGTTTAATTTCTAGTGTCCGACCGAACAATTCGGCTAAAACGCGAAATTTAGTCGTTTTTTTTCGTTGGGGTATTTTGGAGGCATTATAGAGAAATTCTGATACTGGAAAAATGTTGTTTGAGACGATTTAAGCGATTTTGATAACTGTTCGGCAGCCGGACTTTTTCCTAAATTTGACACTTAAAATCAGGCCAACAATCATTTTTCCATAAGCAAAACCGAATATCGACCAAATACATTTTCTGGTCGAACTGCTCGGCTATTATTTTTTGAACATAAAATTGCATCCAATATATCCAATGTACTAGCTTATTCTATAATTTTTATTTTTTCTATTCCTTTAAAGTCGTTTGGCAATTGTATTAGACAATTTAAATAAATTAATTCATTTAGCCATGCAAAAATGTAACTCCTCGTGACCAGTCAGAAAAATACAAATGGGAAAGCTATGGCAAAGCACTTTAACAGGTGGTACAAGTACACTCAAAAGTTTGACAGTTACTACATGACAGTTGTTTGTTTAGTAATCAGCAGTTGTTTTCTATGAAAAAATACAATACAACTTTTATGAGAGTTAAGAAAACAACTAATGAAAAGTACTCTAATTTCGTAGCAGTTGTTTACATAAGTTATTTTAAATATCACAATAAACAACTACCAAAACAGTATTTTTAAAGTAAACAGTTGTTTTTGTTGGTTATTTAAAAAAAAATTGTTGAAATTAAAAAAAGTTTGTTTAGTTTATATTTGTTATTCTTGATATATTCCTAGTTTGCAAATAAAAATCAGAAACTTGTATCTTCAATGCATAAAACTGAAGAATGGTTTAGAATTTTTACTTTAAATTTTAAATAAGCTGAACTAATTACAACTTTTTTAATAATCGAAAAAAAAAGATTTTTTTTTATTAAAATATACTTTTATAATACCAAAAGAATTAACTGTAAAAAACAGTAGCTTTTACCGATTTTGTCAGTTTTCAAATTTTTGTAGTAAAAATTTGTCAGTTAAGATTACGACATTGGTAGTTATTTTTAATGCATTTCTTAGTTATTTGTCAACAGTTAAAAATAAAAGTTGTTATTTTAAATTGAAATACCTTTGTCTCCTTTTTGACTGCATATACCTTTGTTTTAACGGTCATTTTCAGTAGATTCTACCGACAAACTTTTTTGGGTGTACATATTTATATATCCCAGCCAGCAAATTCGGAGCGCTCATAAATAAGATTTTTAAATGGCTCATAGAAATGATTATTGTTTTTTTGAAAACACTCTTTTTTTGGTAGAAAATATGAACCCTACGAAAACAATCCAAAAAGTTGTCTCTACAATCTAAAAAGCTGTCTCAAAACGAGGGTTCATTTTTCTGACTCAAAGAAGATTCCAAAATTATTTAAATTTATGAAAAAAATTAGATTTTATACGTTCTTTTTTCTGAGTCATTTCTGAGTGCACAGGGGGCTCTTTTGGACGGACTACTTTCATAGGAAAAAGTGGAAAAATGTTTATGTTTTTGGAGCTCATTTCTGAATCATTAATGATCATCATTGTTTGCTGGGATTACAATTTAATACAATTTATAAATTTATAGAAACAAAACTTTAATTAATTTTTTTTTTGTTTACCCAGCCAGCAATTTCGGAACGCTCATAATAAGATTCTTAAATGGCTCATAGAAATGATTATTGTTTTTTTGAAAACACTCTTTTTTTGGTTTTTGGTTCATACCCTCAGAAAATAATCCAAAAAATTGTCTCTACACTCTAAAAAACTGTCTCAAAATGAGGGTTTATTTTCCGGACTCAAAGAAGATTCCAAAATTATTTAGATTTATGAGGAAAATTTCGATTTTATACGTTATTTTTTCTGAGTAGTTTCTGAATACACAGGGGGCTCTTTTAGACGGAATACTTTCATAGGAAAAAGTGGAAAAACGTTTATGTTTTCCGAGCTAATTTCTGAGTCATTTATGATCATCTTTGTTTGCTGGGTAATGTTAAAAAAATTGTAGCACCTTGTTGAGATAGCGAAATTAATATACTTGGTTAAAGTTAATCCAACTTTTTAAACTTCATCGTTTATACATGCATGTTTTTTGTGACAGTTCAAAAATTAACTTGACAGTTAACGGTGGGTCTCATACTGTAGGTTTAACTTTAACTTAACTAAAAACAAAATAAAATGTCAAAAAAATGTACACAAAACAACAACAAATTTTTGGGTTAACTATTAACCTAAGTTTAAACCTGCAGTATGAGACCCACCGTAAAAGTTTAACTCTTGTGGTTTAGAATACCAAGGTGGTGCTGATAGCGATAAGTCACATAATGAACATATTTGTCGACAGCGCCAAAATATTTTCCGACTCTTAACGTTAATTTTTATCTGACTTTGTGTGCGTATTTTTTAGTGTTGCCAACCTTCGTTATAACAGTTTCAAACAATTATTAAAATGAGTCGTTTAGAATGAGTAACCTGATAAAAAGTTGGATTTACTGTTACTCAAAAAATTAAAATGTGGTTTAATCGACTTGTTTAGAGCTCGATTAAGCAGTTAATCCGACTTTTACTCGATTAACTTTTCTCTGTGATTTGGGTATAAAACTAAAACGGCATGCACACCTAAACACGTGTTTAGCCAAAACGAGTGTAAAAGAATAAAGAACTTTTGGAATAGAATAACGAACTTAAATACGTGTTTTAGCTAAACACGTGTTTAAGAACTAGGTGTGAACGCAGCCTAATTGCGCACTATTATTTTCTATCGAGTAAAATACCGTACAGTTTGGTTCGAATGGTCGCTCGAGATTGAATGGCGTCATTAAAAACTTCGATAGACTTTACTCGGTATCGAGTAAAAGAATCCCATAAGTAAAGAAATCGAAAGTTCGACAAGAAATTCGATCACTCACGAATGCGAGAATTAGGGCCCAGGATGGAATTCCAAGCGTTTGGTGCCAAAAAAATTATGAGTTAATAACGCATCAATAGGGTTAATTATTATTTTTAATATGACTCTTTTTCGTCATATTACAAAAAATAATACACAAATAATGTTTTGGGACAAATTTGAAACATGTCCCTTATCAAAATAAAAGCTTAAATATTAACCCCCTGTTTTCATAAAACGAGCGGAATAATTCATCCAGAGGAATGTGTGTCAAAAACAAAATACATTCCTCTGGAAGAATATTTCCTTTCGCTTTATAAAAACAGGGGGTTAATTTTCGTTTTTTCATAAACATTTGACTGAACTTTTCTTCTAAAGGCCGATTACTGAATGTTCAGTTACCGCGAAATATTTCAAAATCTCTTAAAAGAATAACATTTTTGAAAAGTCTAAAATCTGTTTGTTATAAATTCCGAAAGAGTTTCAAAAATTTCCGTTTTATTTTAAAAGTTAATTTTTCTTTTTCAAATATTATAATTAATTAAAAACCACTATTTAAACGTGATGATATTATAAAAAAATTTGTTAAGTGAATTTTTAATAACAGTATTCATTATATTATGAAAATATAAAACTTTTATTTTTTTATTAATTATGTTAAAAATAAATGCAGAAAAACAAAATACTATAAATTTACTTAAGCTTATTATGAAAAAAGTAGCCTATAGAAATCTCTTTAAAAAAAAAAGAATTATACAATATTTATTAATTATAAAAATAATTGTTATTAAGTTTCAATATTTTATGTTTAGTATATAAAAATAAAAAATATAATTTATATTAAAAAATGTATAATGTTTTCAATATTATTTTTATAAAAGAAAAATAAAAATAAGTGCAAATTAAAAAATGCTTTCACTCTTATTTTTTTACAATTTAACAATGTAATTAGTTTTTTTTTCAATATTTCGTTTTTAATTTTAAATTAAGTGTAAAAATTTTACAGGGTTTTTTTCAAAAAGAAAACGAAAATTTGCTTGTATATAAAAATAAAATTATATTCGTATAAAGAAAATACATATTATTAATCTTATTTTTTATATATTTTAATCGTATATAATCTAAAAAAAACACAAAAATATTAAAACCATCAACACTACTAAAAAACTATTTAAAAAGTCTTAATAAAAACATCACAATATTTTAAATACTATATTAACATTTGATTTGTTTTCTTAATGGAATTTTTTTTATTTGAAATTTTTATTCCCTAAAGAAAAATATATAATTTAATTAAGAACAAATATTTTGCATACATTAAAAAAACATATTAATTTCCCTTTCGTCTTGTTTTTATAAAAATAATTTATTATACTTTTTATTATTATTGTCTAAAACTTTTGGTATTATTTTGAATTTGTAAGTAAAACAGATATCAAGTATATATATTTTTTTAATTTGTCTAAATTGTATAAAGTTTTTGAAATATTCGTAACAAAAATATTACTAAAAATTAATATTATTACAATAAAAAAAAAAAAAAAAATTAAAATTTTAAACATTAACTTTAATAATAATAAAACAAATATAAATTATGAATGTAATAAACAATACAAATAAAGAAAATATTTTTTTCTTTTTCCAAACAAAAAATACAAAAAACATTGATTTTATTTTTGAAAATACGGGGGGATATTAAGAGATTTACCAAGGTTAAAGACTGGGTGGGTGGGTTTAGGAGGGTGGGTTTGGGCGCTTTATAATATACTTACCCAGCAAAATCTCAGTAATGGGTGCTCATTACTAATATCTAAATAATAAACAGTAGAATTAGGGTCTACTGTTTATAATTCGGTATCAAAACTCATTATTTTTGTTCGACAAGGTCGTTTTTGTAAGCAGTTGTCCATATTCGCTGCATGGAAAAACGCACAAAATTTGTACACGCGCTTACCCGCTGCAGTACAAAAGTATATAAAATAAGTAGTTACCAAAATAAGTAGTTATTCGTGTGCTTAAACGCAGTTAAAAAATAAGTGGTTACAAGTTGTTAAATAATACGACTTAGTTATATACTTACTAGTGGTTAAAAAATAAGTAGTTACCAAATTCACATTATCTTTATAAATAACAAAGTAGTCGCGCGTAAGCTAGACTGCTTATAAAAACGGCTTCGCCTAACAAAAACAACTAGTACTGACGCCGAATTATAAGTAGTAAAAAATTTTAGTTTCCTTATATAACCACTTATTTGGTAATGAAAGATTTTGCTGGGTACTTTCGTGAATGATGCTTCTTTTGTTTTTGTTTCTTAATAAAAACCATTCTCTTTGATTTTTATATTACTTCTTTTTTTTTTAATTATATTTAAGTCTTTTTTGAAACGAAACTACAAAAAAAAAGCAACAGCTGATTGATGTATTACTATAATACCAAAATAAGGGGCAATTCACCCATCAGGTATCCTCATCTGCTATTACCAAGTATTGTGAATATGAATTGCCAAATTACACTGCATGACACTCAAAAAATTAATGGAGATCTGACCATCAGTTCTATATATTTCGGACATGCTGATTACAATGGCGTACTGTATTTTTCGATGAATGATACAGAATTTTCGCTAAATGTCTTTAAAGTTTGGCGGTTCTCCATTTAGTTTTTTATATAAAAAAATATTCAAATTCCATTAATATGAATTTTTTGTGTTAAAATGTAAGCACAGGACCTGTGCGATATAAATGCGATGTGCTAGTCTTGATATTTATACCACTAGTTAGCTTTTTATGGTTTTTTGCTATTTTGGTTTGAACAATCGGCCTCAATAAATGTAATGCCTTAGTAAGGAAGCAATTAAAAGGAAAATATTTCAATAAAAAAAATGTATTCATCTATAGCGATCAATACGTTAAAATCGCGACTTTTAAAAAATTTTATATGGGAGCATAGCTTTCCAAGATGTCCCCAAAGTCCAACTTTTAGTATAATATGGGTTCACCTCTAAAAACTGTTCTTGCAAAATTTCAAGCGAAAAAGTTTCAATTTGCAAAAGTTATCGCAATAAATACATTTTTTAATAAGGTTAGTATCGTACTAAAGACATTTTAGTATCTTAAAACGTGATGGAAAGTTTTAAAATGGGATTCGACCTAATTCTATATAAAACATTTCTCAGAATTAATATTCCATAACATAAATGCTTAAATTTTAACAGACAAAATGAAAAATAAAACAATCGAAAATTCGGAGTTACAAAATTTCTGAGAGACCTTAAGAAATATAATTTTATCATTAAAAGTGCGCGAAAAACTTTCATTTTCCTTTTGCAGCCGAATTTTATATATTTTTTCTCACTGAGAGAATTGCAATCTTTTTTTTAAACTCTTTGGTGGAGAGTAGAGGCCAGTATGAATGCTTTGCAAAACATTTTGTTATACAACACCAACTTTTTTTTTGTTTTATTTATTTTTTTTAACGATCTAAATTTTAATATCTTGTAAATTAGTACAAATAAGCAAAATTATCAATTTTTGTTATATTTAGTATTAACGAGTAAAAAGGTTAAAGTCGGGCATGCCGACTATACAATACCCTACACCAGTCTGGTTAAAAGCCAACTAATGTTTGGATCCGAAATTCGAATGGGTTAAAATGGGACTTGTGTCAAAATTTTCTATAATGTGAGTCAGCGAAACAAATTTCATTAAAATATCTTAATATTTGCGACCTGCAGTTTGTAACCAAGCCAATTTTGGGGGGACCTTATATGGGCACTAGGTCTAAACATGGACCGGTGTTAACGAAAATCAATAGGCTTCGTCCTTGGGCTGATATAGGTCGGTATACCAAATTTCATCAAAATATCTTAATATTTGCGACCTGCAGTTTGTAACCAAGCCAATTTGGGGGGGACCCTTATATGGGCACTAGGTCTAAACATGGACAAATTTCATCAAAATATCGTAATATTTGCGACCTGTAGCGTATAAACAATATAATTTTGGGGGGACCCTTATATGGGCACTAGGTCTAAACATGGACCGGTGTTAACCAAAATCAATAGGCTTCGTCTTTGGGCAAACATAGGTCTGTGTACAAAATTTCATCAAAATATCTTGATATTTGCGACCTGCAGCGTATAAACAATATAATTTTGGTAGGACCCTTATATGGGCACTAGGTCTAAACATGGACCGATGTTCATCAAAATCGATAGGCGTCGTCCTTGGGCCGACATAAGTCGGTGTACCAAGTTTCATCAAAATATCTTAATATTTGCGACCTGTACAGTGCGCACAAGAATGCATGGACAGACAGACGGACGGACGGACGGACGGACAGACGGACATCGTTAAATCGAAATAAAAAAAATTCTGAGCCGATCGGTATACTATAAGGTGGGTCTAGGACCAATATTTTTTGGTGTTACAAACATCAGCACAAACTTATAATACCCTGACCACGTAGTGGTGTAGGGTATAAAAATCGTCAAATATGACATCAGCGTATACAAGAGAATGTTTTGTAAAACATTCATTCAACCCTTTAGTGGAGAGCAGGTCACATATTAGCTGCGTTTGTGCGGCATTCCTATCAATGATATCTCGAACAATTTTGACAGTAGAAAGCCGGAATACGTTGAAAAACTTTCAAAATCGTTCTTGATAACACTGACAGAGAGTCACACAAACGCAGCTATTATAGAAACACCACCAGGGATGGGAAAAGAGGTTTTTATTTCGGTATAGAAACATTATAAATTTATTTTAGTTTTTTTTTATTTTAAGTAAAGATCATTAAATTAAAATTGTATGCTTAATGAGTCCGAAACTAATAATAAATATGAAAAAACAATTTTTTAAAATAAAGTTTACATCGTATCAACTCTGAGCTTTGAAGAATTAATTCTTTAATTCAGTTTTTGAATTCTGAATTAAAAATTCAATTAATTCACAAAAGACAATTCAAATTCAAAAGACAACAATTTCACTGGAATTCAAGTTGAAAACAAGTCCAATTCCAGCCCTGTTTTCCAGTTTCAAGGCTTGAATAAAACTTTAATTACATTTTATTTCAATAGCATACTCCAGCAAAAGGGAAACAAAAATTCAAGTTTGAACTATTTTTTTTAAATATACAAATGCTAGAATTTGAAATATATTTACTTCATGCAAAATTTAAAGCACTTGAATTTTTAAAACATATGTGCTTATTGGGTATATACTGACAGTGGGTCTCATACTGCAGGTTTAAACTTTAGTTAATAGTTAACCCAAAAAATTGTTGTTTTGTGTACATTTTTTTTTTTAAATTTTCTTTGTGTATAGTTAAGTTAAAGTTAAACCTACAGTATGAGACCCACCGTGAATGTAACTAATTCATATTTGTTTTCGTTCGATTTATTTTGTTATGAATTAAAATAACGTTCAGTGAATAAAAAAAAATACGTTCACTGAATTCAAAAGCTGTTTTCTGCCGTTCACAGTGGAGTGTTTTCAAAATATTTTGGAAATAATTCAGCCGTTATTGGTTGGTCAGTAATGAGATGAAACTTGACATGCCTATAGCAAGACTCTTTTGCCTCCAGATTAAAAGTTTCTTTAAGAACACATATCGTATTTATATTTTTATGAAAGCATACTTCTTTTAGATGGGCGTAATGGAAAAAATATTCTCCACTTGTAAATTTTTCTTCTCCCAGATCATTCCGAATTCCAGTTAAACATCCTATTTTTGGAAAATTTTCACAGTATTTTAGTTTTGGAATTTTTTTCATCTTATCTCAAATTTTTTTAATGAAATTTCAATGGTAATAAAAAATTACCAAGTATGATCTTTAATACATGTAATTTAAAAATTTTCTTTACATTAAAGTATAATTGAAGATTTAGAAAACATCAACTGAAGAAATTTACAGAAATCATTGCTAATTAAACTTTTTTAAATTTGCATACATAAATAACGTTTTAAAAGATTTGATCACATTTTAAAATAAACGAACAAACAAATAAGTGAACTTTGTTGACCCAGGTTATATGATTTTCATGTATCCATTAAGCAATAAACAAATGGGTAGATTGTATTCGAATTTAAAATAACCTATAACAAACTGACCAAAAATGTTAAATAGAACCGAATGAATTTTCAGGTTAGTTTCTAGTTAAACTGCAGAATTTTAAAGCCAAAAACCGAAGCCTGAGAGTGCAACGTTTGGGAGGGTTCAACTTATAAGCTTTGGGTTATTTTTTTATAAAAGGTTCTATAATAAACCTCCCATCATAAGATATGCTTATGTGGCATGGTATTAACAGGAACATTCACTATAAACTAATAACAGTACAGTATTTTGTTAATACTTTTGCGGAGAAAGCTGTCAAATTCCATATAAAAAAGAATTAAATCAATTATTTAGCAGTTTTCTCTCGCGTGTACATGTGCCTTTATGAATAAAATTCTTGACTTAGCTCTTAATGTAAACTTGTGTCAAATTTTTATGGGGTTTTCGAATATACTTTACCACAAAGTACATTTAAAGTGTAGTGTATTAAAACACAATTGTATTGGAAAACCATGATTTTTTAAATAAATACAAAAACACAACCGTGGAAAAAATAACAGGTTAAAAAAATAAAATACAAAATACACATATTAACACTTTTCACATACAATTAAATTGGAAAAACCAAAACAGCAGTAAAAGATTGATCTCTTAATATCATGGTAGGTAAATGCAACGATGCGGTTAGATTATTTAAGTAACGGTATTTATTTTATTTTTATTTCGGTATCAATATTTTAAGGTTAACAGTATTTCAGTCATTTCGTTAATAGTATTTTAAGGATAATGGTGTTTTGGTTATTTTGGTAACGGGTTTTTTTTAGGGTAACGGCAGTTAGTTATTTTCATGCATTTT
This sequence comes from Leucophora obtusa, assembly GCA_949987735.1. Lineage (NCBI taxonomy): Eukaryota > Metazoa > Arthropoda > Insecta > Diptera > Anthomyiidae > Leucophora > Leucophora obtusa. Next base: position 353,253,628 of record OX465295.1, read on the forward strand.
TTTTACAAAAAAAAAAACAAACAAAAATAAAAACAAAACAAATTTACGAGCCAAGAACCGATTACTGAATGTCCAGTTAAAATTTAGCCAACAGTTAAATTAAAATTTTATATGAGAAACAACAGCAAATGTGTCAGTTAAAGTCCCAGTTATTGGCTAACTGAACATTCAGTAATCGGTCCTAAATATATGAAAAATACTCAATATACACAAGCAATTATCAAAAGCAGAGAACTAAAAATAACGGTAAAGGTATTTTAAGGATTCATTTGACAACCGAAATTTTCGCCAACCGAATGGTTGGGTTGGAGCTACCGATATATTAGTTTATAACAACAGAAATTCGGTTTATACAACCGAATTTTGGTTGCAACTAATTAGAATTATGTCAGGAACACATTTGATTGCGACCACAAAATACGTGATTACTGCATCCAAAACATTCAGTTGGCAAGCAACTCGGTTGTCACAATGAATCTGTTTTCTATGTGTGTATTTCATTTATTCCGGTAACGGTATTTTAAGGTTATCGACATTTCACTTATTTTGGTACGGGTATTTTAAGATTAACGGTATTCCAGTTACTTCGATAACGGGGTTTTAAGAATTTCGGTAATGTTATTTTAGGGGTAACAGTAATCAGTTGAAAGGCTTTTGTTTGCATTGATAACGGTATTTTAGCGGTATTGCCTGCCAACCCTGCTTAATATAACAAAGACTTGCAAATTAAATTACACATTGCACTATGGTCTCGTAACCCACTTGTTTGGCCAAAACGAATGAAATTCTTAAAACTATTTTTATATATATGGGCATTTCCACCGAAAGGTCCACCGAGACTAAAATATTAAAAGTTCTTGAAAACACTTTGTTTTATCATATTTTCATAGGTAAACAATCAAATTTAAATAACGTAAAAAGATTTCGCATTTATTCATAACCCATTTCGAGGTATTCGAATGCAAAGTCGCACAAGCGCATCTTTTCTTATTTGGATATTTCTATTGCACATTTTGTTTTGATAAAAGTTTTTAAACAGAGACGTTATGCATTGACTTTTGCTTTCTAAAATATTTCTAAAGGTACAAAGAGTCATAAAAGAATGCATAATAAACAATGCGATTGAAAATAACTGTAAGTTTTTGATTTGCATTGTCGCATATTTCGATGTCCCGTGCGACATTGAAAAACAACATTTGTTATCAGTGCGTCGAAAGTACACGCAGAAAGCTCATCAAATATTGATTACAAACAGAGATTTTTTATACAATTAAAATAAAAAAAACCTACCTGAAAAATAAGAAGAATTGTGATCTTGGTACTTATACACAGTTGGTCACGTGCGACATTGTGAGGGTGAAATTTAAAAATTTAAAATTTTTTTTTTCTTATGTAAATGATTTATTTATATAAATACATACTTTTAAATTTTTTTAAAATTGGCATGCACCATGGTCAAGAAGTAAAAGCAAAAAAAAACTGTGTTTTATATTTTCATATAAATAAATACTTCCCAGCAAAAGTTTTTTGAACTGGTTTCCTTTGAATGTGTTCTAGAACAGGTGTTTTTACCACCAGTTACGTGGAACTGGTTCTAGAACTGATTCCTGGGAGTCAAAATGGAAGGTTTCACTGTCGAGGAACCAGTTCTATAACTGGTTCTAGAACCGGTTCCAAAGTAACCTGTTCTAGTTTGGAGGAAAAGAACCTGTTGCTTTTGGGACAAACTCAAACAAAAATCACCGATGATAGAACATAAATTATAACAGGTTGCATGCACGTACAAGTTGTTCTACAATGGGTTCTTTCCATCCCACAATTTTGCTGGGTTAATTCATACTACATATTTCTTTTAATTTTGTTTTTGGTTATTATATTAAAATAAATACCTTGAATACTTCTGTCGATTTAAAAACATTTTTACTAAGCTTGTTTATATATAATTTCGTAAAAAGAGCAACAGAAACAACATAAATCTCATGAAGGAAAAAAATGTCCCGTGCGACATGTCACGTGCGACAGTGAATAAAATTAAATTAAAAAAATAATATGAATCGTTTTTGGGTAAAATTACAACCATTTTTAAAGGACATCAATGCACAACAGTGTAAAATTAGTCACATTGAAATATTGCTTCAGGTTTCGCTGAAATCGGCATTTTAATTGTTAGCCGCGAAAACCACTTCTGTTTTTGTCCCGTGCGAATGCCTTGTTTTTTTACAATTATCTTGAAAACGAAAAATTGCTAAAAATCAACCTCAGCACCAATTGTTGGGCTACTAAAAAGATATAAGTAAAGCCTATTGTCAAAATAAAAATCCGTTTTATTTTGACTTTTTTTCACTTTAAAGGTGTACGACGGTCCCGTTCGACATGATGGAAATGCCCATATGTAATTTTAATAATGTTTTTAATAGTTTCGGTTAAAATCACGGGTTAAGAGTTTTAATCGGTAGGGAACCACAAGTTCACTTTATGACAAAATAACGAATACGAACCAGTTTTCTACCACTACAGGGTGGCCCAAAATTACCTAAGGGGTTTGAATTCCATATGACTTTTTTATTATAATTTTTTTTTTCATTATTTTGTAAAGAAGACTTGGGGAATTTAAAAAGGATTTTATTCATAATTTAATTATGACCGACGAAGCCCATTTCCAATTAAATGAGTTTGTTAATAGGCAAAACTACAGGATATGGGCTACGGAAAATTGAAAAGTACATAATTCAACAGCGACAATTACACCCATTTAAGTGTACTGTTTGATGCGGTGTTTCGTCGGAAAGGATAATTGGCCCATATTTTTTGAAAATGAACACGGTGTTCGGTTAAATAAATTATTTTTAACAATTATTTTATTTTTTGCATTAAAAAATACAAAAATTGTTTTTTTTTGGACTCTACAAATTAAGGAATGTAGACCGACAAGACAACTTTTACTCTAGAGAGGGGCTAACCGGAATTTCTATATTTTCATATATTTAGTTAGGATATTGTTCTACCTCAAGTCCAAATGCTAATATGAAACTGTTATATTAGATTTTTTTTGTGTTTTCAAAAAGGTTGATCATTTTCATGATAGACAATACAACAATTGCTTCGTGGGCATCATCCCAACTCTTCAGTTGTCCGCAATAAGAAAATGATGAATGGAAAATACAAACCGAGACATTACATAAGGCACAAAATTTCAACGGAACGAGAATTTTGTACTTTTGTATATGAACTGTCTGATTTGGTAAAACCACCCTACGGGAAATTTGAACAAACTGTCATCGAACTGGCCCCTTTATATGAAATAGAGTGGTCACTTTTACATGGCGTTGTCATAGGAGGGGAAAATTGACCCCTTGTGACATGTCACAAGACAAATCCCAGGACAGGTCCCTGAACTTTGTTTTTTATTAGAGTTCAGTAATTTATGATTAATTTTTGAGTCATTTATGAGTATTGAAAAAATTTTAAAAAATTTTTGAATCCACTCATTCTTTTTGATTTTATTCAATTAATTCTTATAAAAAGTAGTTTCTTTTGTTTATTTCTTTATTTAATTAAAATTTTTAGATTATTTTCACAATTATTTTTTGTTTATCTTTGCATCAGCTGTTCGTTTTATAAGTTACCACAGTTTACCCGAAGAAAAAGTCTACACCGATAAAATTATGTAGTTACGTAGTTAATGAAATCTATAGTTGAATTGAAATAAATCGAAAGCAACTATTATAATTAATTACAACTATAGGTTTAATAAACAAAAACAATTTTTTGGTTACTCTGTTTAATTTTGACAAATAACTTTTGATAGCCAATTTATTGCATAATTTATTTGCATAATTTATTGCAACAACAATAGCGGCTTTATGTAATTTATGTTTTTTGTAATTAAACTTTATTTTGAATTTCTATAAATTAATAAAAATTCCAAGATAAAATCATTTCAAATCACAAATTTTTTAGCTGGTTATATCCATTTAAGTTTTTGGATGATTGTGTTTTACTATTTACAAAATTTGGAAAATTCCAACTGGGAAATCATTGGAAGTAACTAAATTTGTAGTTGAAATGTTGATATTTAAAATCCTTAGTTACTGTCAACTAAGTCAATTCAACTACCCAGCAAAATATTGGTAATGACACCTCATTACTATCTGCATTACCAAAAATGATATATCATTACCTTTTGCATTATTTTGTAATATAAAATAATGACTTCCTAATAACGGGCTATTGTATTCATTGTTTCCAAATATAAAATAATGACTTACTCGTAATAGTTTAAATACGTACTTTTTACACAGTTAAATTTTATACATTTTTATTTATTATATGTAAATATGTTTTATGTTTAAATTTCTATGACGAGTCCTAAAATTACACACTAGAGAAAACTTAAATTTTTCTGAATGTATTTCCTTAAGCTAATAGTATTTGCTTAACTCATTATTTTTAAGAATCAAGTCAGCAATCGGATAACCACTTATAATTCAACATTTTGTAATCATGTGTGTAACCACTTATTATTCAAAATCTCATAACTACTTATTTCTCATTTTTTCTTAAGCGAACGGGTAAGTTGTGCGGAGCTATGAATTTCTATTATATAACCACTTATTTGGTAATGAAAGATTTTGCTGGGTATATATTATTAAGGGATATTTCACCTAGGAGATAGTTGAAATATTCGTTAGAGCCAACTAAGGATATTTTTGGGTGTAGTTAACTTTTGGAAAAAGAGAAACAGAAGTACATTCTCTTGAGAGCTCTCATTTACCCACACTGAATTTTGTACGGTGACGTACGATTTTAATTGGTTTGGGGAGTGGGGTGACTGAAATTCCATTTTGGCCAAGAAAAGTAGGCGACGAGACCATAGTGCATTGTGAGCATAAGGTACGGTTCATTATTGAATGGTGCATTATTACATGATTGTCAGCATTATTAATTGCTGCATTTAAAATATATTTGTTGCTATTTGGTCAACAGAAAATTATGTTGAAAACTATGTTAACTCTATTAGTTGATGGTCCACAATTGCAGCAAATGTTGATATTTTTTAGTTAAAATTTTAATTTAATTTTTTTCTAATATCCGGTATTCATCTGTTTAGTGTCTTCGACGGCTGCTGCAAGTGTTTGCTTTGGTCTTTGTAATTTTGTTTAAAGTCTGAAAGTGGTTTTTCCGGTATCGTTTATTAACATTACGTGAAATTGAAAAGTAAAAGCGTTTTGCAATACTTTTTTTTTTGTGTTGCGATATGTTGTTCACTGACATTGAATATTCCCCTCCCAAATAACAACCAGTTGGTTTTGGTGTCCACATAATGTCTATATTGAATCATATGCAACATTTAATCAATTCAGAAGTTGTTTGTATTTCAACCAGAAAGGACGTACTCGTAATTCGGGATTCAGAAAGTGGCTTAAAGTGAACATAACAATAAAATCGGCTTATAACTAGTTCCAAAACAGATTGTCTTTGTTATTGAAAAATAATTTTCTTTATTGTGGTATCTGATTTTTTTTAATCAAGAAAGGATTTCAACTTTAACCACCAAGAAAAAGAGAAAAGTTATTCCAAAACCACACTTACTCCAAAGTGTCATTTAATTTATGTTTTAAGAAGTTCTTTTTCACAAGTGAATACGAAAAAGGTAAAAAATAATATATAACAAGATGGCGCTATTTTCTTGTAGTGTCCATTGAATAGGGCCAATATCTCAAAAACTATACAAAAATATGTATTTGCATTAGGGTATAACTATTTTTAGGCGAAACAATTACGTGGCCCCACGATGAGGGCAATACTGCGCTGATAATAAAAATCGCTTTCTTGGGTCATATTTAAAAAAAAAGTTACGCTGTGTTTTAAGATGTTCTCTAAATATTCATAAACAAATGCAGACATGATTATACTCAAATGAAAAAGGTGCAATTCCCAGAAATTAAATATATATGAATATTCAACAAAATATAAAAAATCGCTAAAATTTATTTTCGCTCTATCAACGTTAAGTAGTTAAAGCAAATCTACATCAAACAGAATTAAGTTTCGAAAAATTTTAAACAGCTAACAGGTTTCTACGAGTAATCACAGCAGCGACTTTCATGCATTTAAAAATCGGAAATATGGGTGTATAATTTAAAAATTCGGGATTCACAACAGATGGCGTATCTTTTACACATGGTTTGTGTCTTTAATAACTTATATGGCATTTTGGAGGGTAAAGTTGCTTTTACACTTGCATCGAAATCCCGAAATTTTGATATCCACTAGGTACTGTGAAAAAACAATGAAGAAAAGCTTATAGACGTAAAATTTTTAGAGAATTTATTAATTAGAGCTAACTACGTGTACTTTGAACATTTTTCGGGGTGTTGAGTATACACTCCGATAAAAAAGTTAGTAAAAAAATTTGTCGAACTTTACTATTTTTATACTGATTTTTAGTAAAAAAAAATTTTTTTAGTAATCATTTTTGCTATTCTCTTATTACAGCTATTCTTTTGCTATTCTCTTATTTCAGCAAAACATTTTACAATTTTTCAAAACCGAGTGCTAAATTTAGCAGAAAAATATACTAATTTAAAAATCTTTTTAGAGTTTTTACAATTCTTGTTTAGTTTATATTAGTTACTATTGATATATTCTTAGTTTGGAAATAACACTCAGATAATTTTATTGTATCTAGAATGCATAAAAAGGTAATAACTGGAGAACCGTTTGCAATTTTGACTCCAAATTTCAACTACGATGAAGTAATTATACGCTTGTTACAATCGAGACAAAAAGTTTTTTTTATAATTTTTTATTTTTTTTAGATTTTACAGTTTTTTTATTTTTTAGTACACTTTTTTGCTAATTTCAGCAGATTGATTTTAATTTACAGTTTACAACAATTTACTGAAATTTACTATCTGCAACTAATTATTTGTACAAATTTCATTGTACTAAAATTATTGATATTTAGTAAGTTTTTTAACTGATTTTAGCAAATCAATTTTGAATTGCAGTTTACAACAATTTTGCTAAAATTTAGTAGCGACTACTAATTTTTTCTACTAATTTTGTTGTACTACAGATCAGCAGAAATGTGTTGCTAAAATTAGCAAAAAATACCGCTGGATTCAAAACAGTTAAATTTCCCGTAATAAGAGCAAAATTTTCAGTTACCATTACAGACTTTTTTAGTTGAGTGTGTATTTCCTGAAGCCTATATAGCACTTCGACACTGCTGGAGCCAGACACGTTGTGTATTTTGAAAAGTTTTAAAAAACATCTTTATTTTGGCCTTGCTATAAAAAGGTATCTAAAGGCCTGTTTCACTCAATTTTAAAAGAATTTCATAATATTTTAGTAAGCTTTTGTGTTTTTGCAATTTTTTTGATGAAGTTTTGAAAAAAATAAGGAAAAAATTCCATATTAAAAATGTAACCGGTTAATCGATCTTTTTTAACCGATTATTCGGGTCGAATAATTATTTGAGTTTTATATTATTTGTTTCGGCATTAACCGAATTAGAGGCGATTAATCGAGGAATCGGTTAATCGATTAACCGAATTTGAAACACTAGTCTTTAGAATAAATTGAACCCAGCAAAATTTTTTTGAACTGGTTACCTCTGAATCTGTTCTAGAACAGGTCTTTTTGCCACCGGTTCCATGGAACAGGTTTTAGAACTGATTCCTGGGAGGCAAAATGTAAGGTTTCACTGTCACAGAACCAGTTCTATAACTGGTTCTAGAACCGGTTCCAAAGCAATCTGTTCTAGTTTGAGGAAAAGAACCTGTTGTTTTTGGGACAAACTCAAACAAAAATCACCGATGATAGAACATAAAGTAGAACAGATTGTATGAAAGTACAAGTTGTTCTAAAACTGGTTCTTTGCATTCGACAATTTCTTTGGGAATTAGAACTAGAAAGAAGAATATTACTCTCTCATGGCCGCTCTCATTTACCCTAATTTCGAGCTTTTTACCGCAGTCTCAAGTCCTCTTTAAATTTTAACCATTATTTTTTCTTTACAGATTTTAACACACCTCCAAATGTCCTACATACGTTTTGTGATCTTAATCTTATTGATACGTACGTTAATTATGATCCAAAATTCATATTAGCATTTAAAAACATTTTTTTTTTCATATAGCTTCTTTTACTTCATCTCGTAAGGTAAAACGAAAAGGTTATTATGTACCTAACCATCATCATCCACCTCCACAACTACAACAACCATCAACTCATCCCTCACCACCAGTAGAACCATATCAATTTGAAGAAATTCGTATAGATGATTATGAGAATTCGCATGATATTTTCCATCAACAGCCACATTATGGACATGAACAATATGGAGCACAAGATCACTATCAAGATCATTATGGACAACATACTACATTAAGTGGTACATTCCTAATCGATAATGGCTTAAGAAGTATAGCTAAGGGTTCAGCGGATCAAGCTAACTCAGCGGTAGCCTCTCAAAATGCAGCTGGGAAACAGGCAGCGTATGTGGCCAAAAGCACATTAGCTCAGGCGGCAACACAAGCTGCTGGTACAGCTGTTGCTGTACTCAAAGGTAAGGAAGTGTTACTGCAACGTTTAGAGGAACAAAGTGGTGAAGCACAAAAGTCATTGCAAGGTGAATTACAGCAACTACAACAAGCTAAACGTTCAGCTAAAGCAGCGCAATATTCCGCACAGCAGGCACTCAATCACGTTTCCATTTTAACAGCAGCATTAAACAATGCCCAATCGGCTTCAGAGTTGGCGCAAAAATCTGCATCGGAGGCTGCTGCAGAACTAGCCTCACAAATTGATATGGTTGCACAAGCTAAAACAAAGTTGGAACACATAGAAACACATTTGTATTCGGCACGTTTGGATTATGAGGAAACAAAAGATGCTGCAGAGAAAGCAACTCTATCGGCACAAGAGGCGCAACTCAATGCCAATGATGCGGCATTACATGCAAATGTTGAGCTACAGAGTGAATCATCAGGTACATTATCTTCATCTTTGTCTTCACATTTGGAAGATAAAAGCGATACAGCTCACGTTGTTGTAGAAAGACGTCATAATAATGACGTTAAAAAGCAATAATTGTATGATTTGGCTTTAGACGATCATTTTCTCTTGGTTGTTGTTTTTACTACATTGTATTTTGGTTCGAAGATTATTGTAAAACTATGTTTAAAATTTTATTTTGTATTGTGTATTATTTTGATTATTTGCGCGCACGAGTATACGATATGTTTTAAAGAAAAGTGTTCACTAAAATGTTAAGTAAAAGTTTTTTGATAATTTATTAAAAAGACTGGTTGTTTCTTTTACTATCACGATCTTCCTTTAGGTGATATCTTAGTAGAAAGTACACAGAAAAAATTTACAAAATTCTGTTTGTAATGTTAAACACCTTTTTTGCATAAACAAACAAAAAATTTTTTAAAAAGGCACCAACAATGGAATTTGTATATACAAATCCCTTTTTGTAACTTTTTTGTAATTTGTTAAAAATAAAATCAATTTTTTTTTAACAATGTGTTTTGTAAATACAATAATTTTTTTTTGTAACTTGTTTGTATTTGTTAAAAATAAAAAAATAAATTTCAACAACGAGTTTGTTATATTAAAACAATTTTTCGCTTTATGTTGTCGTATTGACAAAAAAAAAAATAAATGATTTGTTTTTTTTTTTTTTTGTTTCAAAAAATTCTAAGACTATTTTTTTGATATTTTTGATACAATTTACAAACATTTAATAAAAAAATTGTTAGATATCTAAGTAAAAAGCCAACAATTTTTTTAATTACTTAAAATTTTGTGATACTTTTTTCTGTGTAAGTAAAAAGCCAACAATTTTTTTAATTACTTAAAATTTTGTGATACTTTTTTCTGTGTATATTAATTATCATTAACTTGACCTTACTTTATTTGGTAGTAATTTTTACTTATTTCCTAATTTTTATGCAATAACTCTTTTTACATTTATTTTCAAGTTTAGATAATCCGACTTTAAGCCCGTATCACACTAGATTTTTCACTTTTTCCAGCTTCTTTACCTCTATGTCTTTCTCAACCTTTCCTCTTTTTATTTGTTCGTGAGCTCGGGCAAAGCCAATGAAAATATATTGGTAAACTTTAAAACTTTTAATTAGTTTTTTTTCATATTTTTTAATAACATTTCAATACATTTTTTAAATATTTACTCCGAAATTCATAAACGTTTTGTAAAATTATAGGAGGTTTTTTGAACAAATTTTCTATTAAAATGACGTTTTGTAAACCTGCTATAACTTTACAAAGCATTTATGAATTGAGGGGTTAATATTTTAACGAACAAATAATTAAAATCAAATAAATAAATATTACATTTTAATAGAAACTAACAAAATAAAAGCAAAATAAAATTGGGTGTTGATAGCAACAATTTTTAGTTAACATGTTGCAATGAAATTTTTGCTATGTAAAAAATGTTTCCATTTGCTTTCCTCACACGCAACAACAAAAAACCGTGAACACTATAGTTTCTCTATTAAGATATGTACTCTCAGCTTTTTCTTGACTTTTTCGGATTTTTGTTAGGTAGTCTTTCTAGATGACGTTTTGCTTCACACGGATGAAAATACAATAACAATATATAAAATACATGTAGTCACTCATTCGTGTGGCAACGATCGTCTTCTAGAAACCCCATGTAAAAGTTTTCAGGCCAGCGTCCTTTTTGACCTTGCGTAAAAACTCCGAACAATCCACTTTTTGAACGACTTTTCTCCCTTAAATGTTGAGATTCTTCGACATGGCACTGATATTGTTCGCATTATTCTGGACTCATATGTATGCCCTCTTTTCTGCCAGAACCTGCCTTTCGAGAGATCTCCAAGTCATTCTTAAACTTCTTTAGAACCGTTTTCGCGCCAACTTTTAGTTCCCAAACTATTTTGTATATGTCCACTGAGGGTAGTTTTGAAAAAACCAAACCAACCAAAACCAATTATAGTCCCAACTTCCAGTGTTGGAGTTATGTCATGTTACCCAAAAATAGTCGTTATAAGTTATTTCACATTGGAACCAATATAAATTCAAGTGTATCACAACGTTGAATTCATTTCGCTTTTTTCTTTTCTTTCTAAATAACCTTCTTAGTAAAACTTTACAGTCATCTTAAATTATTTGCAAATGCCAAGTCCTTGTAGGATCGTTTGAAAAGTAAGAATTTTAATACAGAAAATGGTTAAAAATTTAGCATATAAAGTAAGTTCGAGTGAAGAATTAATAATTTATAAAAAATAAATATAAATAAATCAAATAACTATAATATAAGGAAGTATAAAAAATTATCAAAAAATAAATAATTCTTACAAAATCCTCCCACCATATCCTCAATACATTGGCTTATGGGCCGAACGCTGACGTTGCTGTTGTAACTGTTGCAGATGTTGTAATTGTTGTGGATTTAAAAATATATTCGCTAAATGACGTCTTGCTCTCTGTGCATTAACTTTAGCGTCATGAGCAGCACAAACGGCCTTATATGCTGCCTGTTTAGTATTGGTAAAATCAGTTCTGGCACTATTCAACTGACGTAATAACTGTTCAACACGAGTTTTAGCCGCCTCCATTAACTGATTTTTTTCCGCCAATTCATGTTGGGCGCCATTAGCGGCTTGCTCGGAATTGCCAACATTAGCTTGAGCTACCTGAACAGCTTGAGTGAGCGTTTTTAATTGAGCTTGAGCTTGTTGTGCTGCCTGTACTGCGGCTTGAACATTTTGTTGGGTATTTTGTAGGGAAGATGATTGCTCTTGTATGACCGCCTCAGCTTCGTGTACCTCTTGCTCCAGTTGTTCAACAATTTGTTGTTTTCCTGCTAGTGCTCCTTCGGCTGCTTTTGCAGCTTGCATTGCTTTCTCGGCCAATTGCATTTTAACTTGATGAGAAGCAGCCTGCCCAGCAGCTTGTTGGGCCTCCGAAGCGGCTTTAGCTTCTAGAGCTGCCTTTTGTGCTATATTTGATGCTTTTTGTTTTGGATTTCCTTGGGTCATAGCAGCAGCGTTAAATTCATTTTTATCACAACCATCACCTCCTCTTTCTCCACTTCCTACTCCATTACCATCGCCACCGGAGTCAGTTATAGCGAAATCAGCGAACATAGCTGGTGTCATACGTTTAACAAGAAGTTTCTTAAATAGAACACATTTTTTTAAGTATTTGGTGTTAAATTTTCTAATTATGCTAAGTTTACCTTATAATTGGTGTAACCCTGGGTACTTGATAGTAAAGTTATTAAAAGATAAAATAAAACAAAGATGTTAAATCGCATTTTCAGTTTTATTAAAGAGAAACTTTAAAATATGATGTAATATTTTTGATATTTCTCGTTAGAAATCAACATATATTTCCAAAATACAAATGACAAACAATTTTTAACACTGTTTCCTTTCGATAAATTTGTAATAGAGCAAAAATTATAAAATACTCTTTACATGATTTTTATACACTCATCAAAATTTTCTGTTCCAAAAAACTGGTTGTCGAACAACTTCTTTTAATTTTAGCGCCCTCGGTTTTAAAATCGATAATTAAGGTTTGGAACTGTAATCGCTTTATTGCTTCAAAACCGAACAGGTTTAAAAAAAAAATGTTCTCACATTTGTATTTAAAACAGGGACCGTAAATAACAGTTATCCAGAAAGTTTTATCTCAAAAACCCTTCATGTTAGAGTCAACGGAGACCTATACTGTTATATACCAATAGACTCGTATTGAAGAGCTCATTCAGAATATATGGTGATCTTAAGAAAACAATCTCAACTCCACAGTTAAGAGTTATTTTTCAACGAAAAAATAAAATATCGGAAGAAACTGTTAAAAAGAGAGTTTTATTTTGCCGTCATAAAATAAAACTCTTTTGAGGAGTTTAATTTTTTCCGTCTAAAATAAAACGCACCTTGTTTATTTTCTTAATTTTTGCAGTCATAAAATAAACCGTTATAAATAAAGCTCTTTTGAGGAGTTGTATTTTTTCTGCCTAAAACAAAACTAATTTTGTTTATTTTATTAATTTTTGCAGTCTCTTTTTATTGAATCTAGCTGATAAAATGTGTGTAGTAATTTATTTGTTTAATTTAATGAATATAATTTCAAAGTAATTTTTTGGCATATTTAGTTTAGTTTTTGATGAGGGTGTCAATTAGGGATGCCAAACGGGAAATCCCGAAATCACGGGATTTTCGGGATTGGCAAATCCCGAATCCCGGGATTATTTCTCAAAAATCCCGGGATTTTCTTATTTTTTAATATTAATATAAACGCAAATAAACAAAGTGAGCAATTTTATATTACCTACGTTTTTTCTTAAATTTTCTCATATTGACAAGAAATTGATGCCAAGATCCCAGCAAAACCTTTCATTACCATGTAATGAGGTTTAGGTATTGAAATCTTAAGTGTTCACTAGTTACCTTTTACTTACTAAACTACTTATTTTAACATGGTGATGTCATTGGAGGAAAGTCATTACACTGATGTTACCTGTAAGTAGTTTATCAGCTGTTCTATAAATAGATGTTGAATATAGATTTAAAAAAATATAAAAATTTAAAAACCAATAGGAGCTGACACGTATTGATCAGCGTACATCACGATTGTCAGGCAAACACTCTAACCATTAGACCACGACATCACTATGATTTTTATTGCTTTAACTTATGTACACATTTATTGTGGCAACTGTTACACATGTCTATTTTTCACAGAACTTGTTGTTATTAAATACTGCTTAATGAACATCAACATTTCTATAAATAGATGTTTAATATAAATTACAAAAAAAAAAACAACAATGGAAGCTATCACGAGTTGAGCAGCGATCCTCATGTCTGTCAGGCAAAAACGATAACCACTAGGCTACGCCATAGTTATGGTTTTTAATGATTTAGAACATATATTATTGGTTTCAGCTATTGTGAAATAGTAATGTGTGGGGTATAATTATCGGTAACTCATTACATTCAGTTTAAAAGTAATTCAACGGGTAATGAGATATGAGATCTAAGTAATGCATGTAGTAATGACCAGTCATTACCAAGGTTTTGCTGGGATATTGGTAAAATTATAAATTAAGTAGATTATTCGAATAAACTATGCAAAGAATTTGCAGAAAAATTTTAAATTTTGGTAAACAATATTAAGTTTTTGAGTAATACATGCGAAAAATCAAGTTTGTTTGTTATTTTACCGATTTATTCTTCCAAGCGAAATTCGATTTCTGAAACTAGGACTGTAAGTTTTGACTGGGACTGTAAAGTTGAATTTTTCCATGAAAACATTTGATAACGATAACCAAATAACTTTGTTGCTGTAATTACACGATTTAGTGGGCAAGGTTATCGCAACGAATCTGTTTTAAAATCTGCTTACAATATACTGGGCGCAAGTGTACTTAATGACAGGCCTTCATATATTATCCCAGCCAGAAAAATACAAACGGGAAAGTGATGGCAAGGTATTTTAAAAGGTGGTACAAGTACTGACAAAAATTGCTTTCCCATTTCCAATATGATAACGTCAATAGACAAAAGGACTGTGATGTTTTGTAAAACAAATACTGGCAAAACGATTTTTGCAAACGCTGGCAAAGCGTCCCAAATTAGTGTTCTGCCAGTCATTTATCTTTAATATCGCGGTTACCCAGTGGTATGCAAGTACTTGATTTTTTGTACCACTGTCAATTTCTGACTGAGATAATTCAATATTCATAAAATGTACCACATTATTCATTAACAACTATTAAATAATTATAAAACGCTTTATTCTATAAAAAAAATTAGTTACATAACATAAAAATTTTTACAAATAAAGGAAAATTTAAATCCCGAAATCCCGAAAAATCCCGGGATCCCAAAAAATTCCGTAGTCCCGAAAATCCCGGGATCCCGATCTCGGGATTTTCAAATATCAATCCCGATTGGCATCCCTAGTGTCAATTTACATGAAATGAGTTTTAAATTTCTGACGGGAAAAATAAAACTTCTCAAATGAGTTTTATTTTATGACGACAAAATAAAACTCCCTTTTTAAGAGTTACATCCGACCTTTTATTTTTATGTTGCAAAATAACGGTTTTAGATGGCCTTTTTCTTTCTTAAGCCACAAAATAACTGTTATAAAAGAACTTTTTTGATATCACTTATAACCGTTACGGTCCCTGACGGTTCTTATGTTAAAATTGTAAATTGGTATGTATATTCTAAACCTCTTATAGACCATTGAAAAAAGACTTTAAAATTTGTTTTTCAAGTTATAACGATGTTATACAATACCACCCTCACACCGTAAATCATGGCTATCAATTGGGACGTTCTCAAAACGCTTTACATTTTTCTACTTGGGTAGGTTTATCTCATATTAACAAATTTACTATATCCTTATTTTGTTGCTCAAACTTAACTTGAATACCAAAAAATCACAACATATTTTTGCATACAATCTGACAGTTGCCCGTACATTATCAACTTTAAAAAAATGTAAAAAGTTAACACTTAACATGCACAATGTCAAAATTTGTATGGGATTTCGTAACTCGCATATGACAAAACCAGCCTTAAGAACCGTAAGTTGTTTTTCACGTGGAAAATTTTCACTCCAACTTTAAAGGCCTCAAATTGTAATTTAAATCATAAAAATTAACAATTTTTAAAATTTATAACAAAGGCACAATCACAATAAATACAAAATGTCACTTTTTCTCAAGAAAAATAATAGTCTTGTACATTAAATTTGCGTGAAAACAAACTCTATACATTTTCCACGTGAAACTCATAGTTTGGAAAAATAATTTTTTTTTATGGAGTATAACAGTTTTTTCACGTGAGACTGAAACAACTTACGGTGCTTTATGAAGAAAGTAATTTAAGCCCGTATGAAGCTTAATTTTGTATTTAATCAGAGAGTACACATTTTTAATAGAGAGACTACAGTGCTCACGATTTTTTGTTGTTGAGCAAATGAAAACTTTTTTAGATAGAAAAAATTTCATTGCAATGTGTTAGCTAAAAATTGTTGCTAAAAAAACGAACTTTTATTTTGCTTTATTGCTTTTTTTCTATTAAAATTTTATATTTTTTATTTTATTTTAATGATTTGTTCGTTAAAATACCATTTAAAAAATTTCAAAACATTTTGTATAATAAAAAAATATGAAAAAAATTAATTAAAAGTTTTAAATTTTACCAACATTTGCTTTGCCCGAATGCGTAAAGTTATCAATAAGATTTTATAACAATTAAAAACGATAAAGTTAAATCAATTTAAAAATTGTGATATTTTCTATTAAAAATTTAATATTTTTTGATGCAGGCATATAGGGAAACGTTTTTGGAAAGGCGATATTTTTGAAATCAAGTATTAGCACCGGTAACGGTTATCTATCAATGTGAAAGACTTTTGAAACTGATAACGGTTATTACAAAGATGTAGGTCACCAACCTTGCTCATTTCTGACCCAATCCAAATAATACTTACTGAAACAAAATCATGTAAACTAGTTTAATTTTTTTATTAAAAAATTATATAATAAATAATTAAAAAATATCCACAAAAAATAACGAAATGAACAAATTGTACAAACATTTATCTAACAAAATAAAAAACTTAAATACAAACTTAGGAATCGTGAGTGAAAACATTAAAAAGAAAAAAATGCATTCACTTAAAAGTCGTTTTCTTTTTTTTTTTTTTTTTGCAAAAATGATACTAAAAACAAATGACTATAATGAAAATTTGATTCGTTTTTCGGCTTAAATAAAATTTAAAGAAATGGCTCCGAAATTGATAAAAATCTGCCCATCGAATAAAATTCACATGCTGGTGCATTTTTTTTTGTTCACGCATTTAAAGGAGCTTTCATTAGATTCTAGAGTACAAAAGCCCTAAGCCCGTCCGAAGACCGACCACGCAAAAAGCTTTACTCAGCGAAGCCGGCTTCGGACATTCCAGGGTAGAAAATCCCTAAGCCTGGACAAAGGCTGGTCATGTGGGACGACTTTTTGGAGCAAATTTTTTTGAGAATTAGTCGTGGCACAATCTTTTATCAATTTTGGAACCATTTCAGCAAACCTTATTTGTTCCAGTTTTTGTTTTGTTTTTGACACAAAAGAGAGACAAACGTACCTACTTATATTTAACACTTTTTTTAAACTTATATGTATTAAATATTATACTAAAACTTATGACTCATTTAATTGTTGATGCTCGTCGTCTTTTGCTACAGAGGATTTACTTGAATTCTCCTCCTCGTCTTCAATATAATCTTTGGATTTACGATCAACATTATCCATAGATTCGTTAAGTTTTTGTATATCAAAACCACCATTATCGGAATCTTCACCTTCTTTAGTTTTAGTAAACTTTGAAAAATATGTTAAAGATTTCATTAGCTGATAACTTTTGGAAATGGGTATATTAGAATCATAGACACTTTTTGAAGTGGAACAATCTACGTAAAACCACCAGTTACATTTTAAAATTGTCTGATCGAAGAGAGTGTTTTCGGGACAAAGGAAAGATTTGCGTACCATACCATCATCGGTTAAGGCACAAACATGAAAAACCTTTTTTAAGAGAGAAGTAAACCAAAAATTAAAAAAGATTATTAGAATTAGTTTTACAGGACAAAATGTTAAGAAGTTTATGCTCACCATACAACCCAAATCGGTGTCGGCATATAAACCTGGGAAATGTTTCTGTTTCGCACAAGCAAATGTTGTAGGTGGCAAATCCACTTTTGATTTAAAATTATCGTCAAAGTTTTTGTCATAACCCACTGGATAATATTCTTTAGGGGCATTCATTACCTAGAAAATATGTTATTTCAAAATTATACGAGTAAATCCAGATTCACAATGCTGGAGTACTCCACTCTACAGAGTGGATTTTGTTCCTTTCTTTTTCGCACTTAAATATTTTTTGTATCTTGCCATCTCTATTTTAGGACACTCCACTCTGCAGAGTGGAGTACTCCATCATTGTGAATGTGGCTTAAGAATTTGAAAAACTTATAGCTTTTCCAAAAATGGACTTACAAATGTATGTATGTACATATATCAAAAGTTGACTTACCTTTGAAACTTTATTCTCACTAACTGTATTTGTATTCTCAAAATATTGTAAAGCTGGTTTTGGTGTTGTCGTTGTTGTAGCAGTAGTCGTCGTAGTGGAACTTGTGGATGTAGAGGTTCTTATAAATTCTTCTCGTAGTTTAGCTGCCAACATGGCTCGATGCTCCGCTCTCATTTGTTGTTCTCTAACATAAATAGCATGCTTAATGGTGTCCACGCTAACATTTGCCGCTCTGGCCAACTCTTCCACGGAGATGTCTCTTAGATCAAATTTAGGTTCTTCAAATTGTAAATAATTTGGATGATTATCACTGGCTGAACTTAATTGAGATAGAGGCGCTGTAGGTGCCGAGGTAGGTTTTAAAACTGCTGTAATTTTATTAACAGAATCGGGCATAGCTTGAAATGCTGGCACAGCTATAGGCTGTGATACCATAGGATTTTGAGCATGAAAAGTACGATTTGAATTGATTTGTTGTGTATATAAATCGACAACATGATTATTTATACTCATTTTGGAGTGGGGTGAATCCACATTGATATTAGTTCTTCTTTGGGCCACTTGTATTGGCATTTGTTTTTTAGGTATTGGCCTAAACGCTGGCACTCCTAGGGGTATAGGTCTAGCTTCTGTCATTAATGGTCCCTGTTGAGCTTTTTGTGCTTTAAGCTCGACTAAAGCTGCTTGCTTTGCAGCAAAATCTGCCATTGCAGCTTGTTTGGCAGCTATATCTACTTGATTTGATTGTTTAGCCAACATTTCGGCCGCCGCTGCCGCCTTGGCTTGTTTTGTCAAAGATTCTCGTAGTTCAGGACTTAAGACCATGGGTGATCTTGATAAAATACGTTTATCATTTAAAGATTGTTGAGAAATCTACAAAAATAAAGACAATACGATTTTTAAACTTGAGGGCTAGTTTTAAAGTCAGAACTAAGAACGAGTTCTTACTTAACTTATAAGCCCAATCCAGATACTCAGAGTGCCAGTGAATTGCAGCAGTGCTATCAATTTTTTTCTTGAATTTCGCGAAAACAATTCACTATTTTTACAAATTTGTTATTGAATGTTATTTAAAAACTTTTCTAATTTCTCGACAGTGAGAAATAAAGAAAATAAAAAACCTGCTAAAACACTGTCGACACTGCGTTTATCTGGTTTAAGCTTTTATCTGGTTTAGGCTTAAAGTACTTTTACTATCTGGTTTGGGCTAAAGCATTAGATTCTGTGTGGATTGGATAAAACCTAAACTTACCTGTTGATTTCCTGACAATACTCCAACAGCAGTTGGTGGTGGTCCATTTTTATAACCAATCGAACGACGACGGCCGCCTTCTACATTACCCAATGATTCTGGAAAACCCAATTCATCACCTAAACTAAAACCTAAAAATAGGGGGAAAAATACAAATAAAATCGGGTAAATATTCAATTAAAAACGTGAGAATTTCATAATAAACTTAAAACAAAACTTTTTACATAATTAAGAGGAAGATTATTTTAGTTTAGGTTTACGGTTAATGATTAATATTCAAAAAATACGACTCATCGCAATAAATCATTAAAACTGAACTACTTAACAAAATAGACAAAAAAAATATGCAATTAAAAGACAAAATAGTGAAGACAGTTTGAATACATTATTATTAATGAATACGTCTGTTTTATACATATTAACGAGATGATAAAATTGAAGAAGACAAAACTGTTATAATAATGGAGTCAAAAATTTAACTTAATTAACTTAATGTGGTGGTTTTTAGATTTTTAAAATGGTAATAAAAAGTCATTGACATTGGCATGGATATAAAACGTTAATAAAAAATCTTAATTTTATGAAAATATATGGTTAAAGATGCTTATAAAATAGAGAAATAAAATGTACCTACAAACTATTTAAAATAGTTTTCAATAATAAAAAATATTTACAGTGTAATAAAAATAAAAAAATAAAAAAAAGATACGTTTCAACAAATTTATAGCATTTACAATTAGTTTGTTCACAAGGGGTGTGCTATCTGTTGTATTGTCCTAATAAAAAACAGAGTTGTTAATTTTTTTTTACTTTATCAAATATTTCCTATTGGGGTTTCTCTCTTTAACATAGGACACTAAACAAACGTTAATGGTTGTATCGTACTATTCTGTATTTTTTCAATTTAAATTTAAACAGCTCTGATTTTTGTAAACACAATCCCTGCAAACATTTGGAAGATATCTTTTAAGAAGAAAATAAAGTGATACCTTCTATTTTTCATTTGAATGAAAATAATCAAGTAGTATTTTGAAAATGTCTTCCTTTTATCAGATATTTGGAAAAAATAATTCAAAATTTGTGTTTTTTATTATAATTTTTTTATGATAATATTGCGGAAATATCTATCACCTTTTTATTAACCCCTAAATTCATAAACGCTTTGTAAAATTATAGGAGGTTTATTGAACAAATTTTGTATGAAAATGACGTTTTGTAAACCTGCTATAACTTTACAAAGCATTTATGAATTTAGGGGTAAATTTTTAAAAATGTTGGATAAAACAATACAAAATTTGTACAAAAATCAATGATAGGAAATGTGGAAAACAAATTTGTGAAAAAATTATTATCTAGTGCGCGAAAAAAGCCAGGTATGATGACAACAAGATGATTACATGTTTTTTTTTATCAACGGATTATGTATGCAGATATTCTTTTTCAGAGTTAAATGTAATAACATGCCTGCAGCGAATTATTTTTCACAGTTTGTTAAATACGTTTGGGATTTTTAGCATATTTAATTCCTTTGATGCAATTAATGTATATCCCGATAAAAGAAAATTAAAAAACTAATATGCAAGTGCTTGTGCAAACTTAAATGTTACTGACAATTTAGAAAACATTGTTCTCTATTGTTGTTTCTACATGAATGGATGTCACTACATTGCTAGATCTGTCAAAACAACAGAGTAGTACATTGGAAGATGACAAAGCAAATTGTGGAACATTTTCTGTTGTTGTTTTTGTTTTTTCTTTGATATTTTAAATGTTTAATAACACTCCTAGACGAGAACAAAAAATTCTCATTGAGTTTGTAATTTAACTTAACAAATATTTCCAGAAATTCTAAAAACGTCGTCCCCTGACGATTTCCTTAGGCAAGAATGAAATCCGGATAGGGACATGCCTGCAGCGGATCATTTTTCACAGTTTGTTAAATACGTTTGGGACTTTTAGCATATTTAATTCCTTTGATGCAATTAATGTATATTCCGATAAAATAAAATTATAAATCCTTTAGTTTGTACGGAGGAGTTAATTTAGCGATATCATCGTTTTATCTTCCAGGTGATAAATTAGCGATATACGATTATCTAGCGAATTCGCCAATTTATCATTCAGAATTATCGCTTTCGTATTGCTTGGGAGTATCGCTATGGAGAGGATATTTACTCCCGAAAGGGGGATCGTCCACAATAAAAATATGATTATTGCCGTAATAAAATTTTACTTCCAGGCGATACGGTTTCGAGACATTTTCGTATTGCAATATTTGCAGGGATACAACAAATATTACACTCCTTGTGAACGAGCCTAATATTAAGGCCCAAAATAGATAAGCCCAAACTAAACCCGGGCGCATTAGGACAATTAAAAAAGCAGGATTTATTTTTATTTGTCACTGACGCGATAATAAAAAATTTTCTACATAAACAAGACTTTGGGTCAAACAAAATTTAATTAGAAATTCTTAAAAATAGTTTGGCAGTTCTGGCGAACAATTTCTCAAATGTTAACTATATGTGCGTTCCCGTACGTTACCGCGGGTACCCGCGGGAACCCAAAACAGCCCAAACAACAACAATTTACACGCAATTTTGAGTATGGGAACGCCTTTGGGCTAGCTTGTGTAACTTCGGTAAAGTACGGGAACAGACATTATGGTTGTTTTATTGAATTTTGTTTAAAAGCAGCTCATGTTTATTTATTATTTATTTTCTAATTTATCGGCAGTGGCAAATAAAGAAAATAAACGAGTAAAAAAGTTAAGGTCGGGCATGCCGACTATACAATACCCTACACCAGCCTAGTTAAAAGCCAACTAATGTTTGGATCCGAAATTTGAATGGGTTAAAATGGGATTTGTGGCAAAATTTTCTATAAAATGATAGAAGAAGAGAAAATCGCAAATATAGCCCATATGGGCGGTAGGACCAAATATGGACCGATCCTATCTAGAATCTATAGGCTTTGTCTTTGGGACCATGCGAGTCAGAGAACCAAATATCATTGAAATATCTTCGTATTTGCGACCTGCAGCGTGTAAAAAGGGGGGACCCTTATATGCACACTAGGTCTAAATATGGACCGATTTTAACCAAAATGAATAGGCTTCGTCCTTGGGTCGACATAGGTCGGTACCAAATTTCATCAAAATATCTTAATATTTGCGACCTGTAGAGTGCGCAAAGATTGCATAGACAGACATACAGACAGACAGACGGGCGGACGGACGGACGGACAGACGTGATTCGTGATTCGACGTGATAAAACGTGATTCTGAGTCGATCGGTATACTATAAGGTGGGTCTAGGTCCAATATTTTTTGGTGTTACAAACATCAGCACAAACTTATTATACCCTGACCACGTAGTGGTGTAGGGTATAAAAAACTGCTTTGTTTGTAGGCAGATCTTCTTTGTTTAGAAAATTTTCTTATTTCTCTACAGTGAGAAGGAAAGTAAAAACCTGCTTTATAGAAATATTTTGATAATTCCCTACATTTGTTATAGAAATTCCTTTTTTTCTTACAATTTTTCCCTCCATTTTTTCCTACGCCATAAATGCATTGTATTTAAAAAAGACACTACACTGAGAGAATTATCTGCATAATATTAATGGTTTTTTGAATAAAACCAATGAAGTGTCACTGGAACTCGTCCATTGAAACTTTTCATTAATATAATGGATTTTTTCATAAAATTTTGTAAAAAATTTCATTTAATTTATTAAAAGTTTCATACACTCAATGAAAAAGTTTCATTAAAATTAGGTTCATTAAATTTAGGAAATTTTTCATTTACTTTGTGAAGAAAACTTCATTAGTCTACTGAAAAATTTCATTTAAACTCGTCCGGCAAAATTCCTTCTGTGTATCTTTTTAATACATTTTCTAATTTTTTTATACCCTACACCACTACGTGGAGAGGGTATTATAAGTTTGTGCTGATGTTTGTAACACCAAAAAATATTGGTCCTAGACCCACCTTATAGTATACCGATCGGCTCAAAATTTTTTTTTATTTCGATTTGACGATGTCCGTCTGTCCGTCCGTCCGTCCGTCTGTCTGTCCATGCATTCTTGTGCGCACTCTACAGGTCGCAAATATTAAGATATTTTGACGAAATTTGTACACCGACTTTTGGTTGAAATCGGTCCATGTTCAGACCTAGTGTCTATATAAGGGTACCCCCCAAAATTTTCTTTTTTACACGCTGCAGGTCGCAATAACTTCTTGTTCAGAATAACTTCTAAAAAAGCAGTAAAAATACACTAACGGATACTTGTGAAGTACTAAAAGAAGTAATTTGTAAAGCATTACTTGCAATTTTTTTTGCTGGGTTATTACTAATTTTAGACGAATTCGATTGTTCAACTAATTAGAAATGCTCTTTTTATATTAATGCTTGATGAGTAGGGCAAAGAATTTCATGCACTTAAAAATGGAAAATATGCGCCTAAAATATGCGGTTAAAAAAGAAAAATATGCACTAAAAATATAAGAAATATGCACTAAAAACTATTATTTTTGCAAAAATATTTGCAAAAAATATTTGCAAAAAAATTTGCAAAAACTTTAAAACTTAAAAATATATTTAAGTTAGTTACTTTGTAAACAGACACAGAACTCGAAGATTTCCCATTAATCAATAAGGTTTTAAAAATGTTTTTTTTTTTATTGAATCAAAATATGTACGTATCAATTTTTTATATTTTTTTTTTCAAAATAAAAACTGCTACTAAAAATGAAAAAACGCACAAATATGCATTAAAAAGCACAAAATATGCATTAAAAAGGCACCAAATATGCATTTAAAGTCGAAATATGCTAAAATATGCACTTATGTCAAAATATGCAAAAATATGCTACTACAAATCGATGCCATTTTGTTCTAAATTTGATGATTCGAACAAATGTTTAGTCCATATTAGTTTTGGACTATCGAGAAAAAACAAGCATTTGAATGGAATTCCTTGCCCTATTGATGAGCATTATTTAAAAATTTGCAAATTTTCGTGGGGAGGGTTTTGGGGATTTCACAAAAGTTGGGGATTTTAAGTATTTTCGTGGATTTCAGTTTTTTCTCTTTTTTTTTTGCAAATTTTTGTAGTAGCAATTTTTCAATTAACCCTTTGACACGGAATTTTAATGGCTGGGAATTTTCCGACCAAACTTCGTGGAAATGTAGATCCAAGAAATATTGTTTATTACTTTTATGGCTTTGCAGCATATTTGAAACTAAAGTTCAAAAATTAACATGCTGCTGACCCCGAGCGGAATTTTAATTTAAATTTTTTCTATTACTAATCTCTACATAAAATCTTTTGAATTTTTGAATTTTATTATCACACAATTTTTGAGACAAAATTTTAGTCTTTTTTTAATTTTTAAATTTAAAAACATTCTCAGCAGCGTTGATGATCACAAGACAAAACGTACTCTACTGATCTCATGTTGTTTTGAAATTTCACAACCTGTATAAAATTTAAATAAGAACAAAATAATGAACCGATAACAGTTAAAATTCAAATCAGTGACGAGTTGATGAAGTCGACGTACATTATAATGTACGCCACTCGCCAAAGGGTTAATTTTACGTCATTGTTAGTTATTTTTAATGTATTTGTTAGTTATTTTTCAACAGTTAAAAATAACCTTAGTCGCCTTTTTAACTGCATATACTTTTAACTGTTGTTTTCAGTAGATTCCACCCACAAACTCTTTGAGCGTAATTGGCAAAAAAACCGGAACATCTAATTGTATCTCCAATGCATAAAAACTTACTAACTGGAGTACCATTTGGAATTTTGATTTAAAATTTTAAGTAGGATAAGAGGATTAAATTTTTTTCTAATCGAAAGATAAAAATTTATTTTTAATAGTTTTTATTAAAAACGCTTTATTTTATGTTTATACAGTATCGAAAATTGTTTATTATTTCTAGGACATTTTTAGTTATTTTTACTGCATTTGTTAGTTGTTTTTTAACAGATATTTTTAAGGTAAACAAATTTGTCGCCTTTTTAACTGCATTTACCTTTATTTTAACTCTCATTTTCAGTACATTCTTTTTGGGAGCAAAATGTAAACGATGTAAACCTGGTATGTTTATGAGTTTAATGTCAAACACCATATATAAAAAATATGGTTTGTATTTATACAAGGTTTACAAGGAATATACGAGTTTATATGAAAATCCCTAATATTTTTTTATGTACAGATTATTATTTTTGTATTCATTTACCTAAACCAAAGTGTGCCTTAAGGCCTCCCAGATTTCTTACACGAAATAGTCCAGATTTTTTGAAGTTACAATTCAGTATAAAACCAAAATCGGATTCTAATACACATGTCCCGCAAGCCAATCCTAGAAAATAGAAAAACAAACACAGAAAATTAAAGGAGTTTTTTCTAAATTAGTTTTTATATTTACAAGAAAACTGTAAGGATTTTTAAGGAAGATTTTATTATAAGTTTATATTGTATATTGGGTGATGATAGTTGGATGAGGTGAACCTAATATCTACAAATGCAATGAAATGTGCAAAGAAATTTGAAAATAACTCACAAAGCAAAAACAACGAAAATAATTTTGTTGTTGCTTTGTGTGTAATTCGTAAATGTTATGGCATTTTTTATTGCATTTGAAGACACTAGGTAAGGTGTACGATTTTTTCTGTGTTTTGTTTTTTTTTTAATTTCAAAATTCTAATGATATTTACAAAATTATTGAGATTCCCCTCACTGCACTTTAGCTGTTAAACTGTGAATTCCTTTATTACTGTTTTTTGTTAAAAATATTTTACAAAAACACTTAAGTCAACTAGTATTTTTTATAATTTTTGGAATAAGCATGACATTTTTGGAATTTTTTCTGTCAATTTACTCTTTTTTCGTGTCTTTTTCCATACCAATTTCAACTTTTTTGTGCCATTTGCCCTATAAGGCATAATCTCGTTGTTTTTATGTAAAATGTTGCTTTTCAAGAAGTGTTGATTTATGACTGGTTTTGCCAAATCAGACACTTCATACTCAAAAGTACAAAATTCTCGTCCCGTTGAATGTTTGTACCTTATGTTATATCCCGGTTTGTGTCTTCCAATCATCATTTTCTTATTGGGGACAACTGATGCCCACGAAACAATTGTATTGTCTATGATGAAAATGGTCAACCTTTTTGAAATAACAAATAAAATCTAATATCACAATATCATATTAGAATTTGAACTTGAGGTAGAACAATATTCCAATAAATATATGAAAATATAGAAAGTCCGAAAAAACTATTTTAGTATTTTTTAATGCAATAATTAAAACAATTTTTCATTTTGTTTGTTGAAGGTTTTTATGAAATCAATAGAGAAGTTTTCATTGGAACTTTATTCTAGGATATATGAAGTTTAGGGAAATATTTAATTTACTTTGTGAATAAAACTTCAATCATCTAGCAAAATTCTCTCTGTGCAGTTTTTCCCTATTAATGCATTAATTAAAAAAACTCAATCACAAGCAGTGTTGCCAATTTAGCATATTTAATGCTAGATTTAGCATTTTTTTAATTCATTTAGCATGAAAAAAATGCATCTAGCATACGGCATTTTTTTCAGCATTTTTCCAACAAAATTTAGCATATTTTTAGCATTTTTTACAGTTTTATTTTCTGTTTTTTTTAGAATATTCTACATTAATTTGAATTTAAATGTAATATGAAAAAGAAATATTTTTTTTACTTTTAGAGTAGGTACTAGGAACTATTTTTATACGTACACGTTAATTGCACTGTGCAGTCGCAAATTTTAACAAGTTTTGAACCGTACTGGTAAAGCTAATTCGAGTACGCTGAATTCAATGGTGATAGCAGTTTTTCAAATTTAGCACTCGTATTCGCGATATTCGCAATTAAAAATTTTGACGGGTACTAAAAAAATTTTATTTTTATATTTCTGGGATCATTTTTAATTATAAATTTATCAAATTTGATTAAATATGTAAAACATTAAGGAAGCTGTCATTTTTTTCACTAAATTCTTTTATAGATTTTTTTTCGCAAAAATTTCACAAAAACATTTTTTTCTGCAAATAAAAAGGAT
The DNA here is from genome assembly GCA_949987735.1 of Leucophora obtusa. Lineage (NCBI taxonomy): Eukaryota > Metazoa > Arthropoda > Insecta > Diptera > Anthomyiidae > Leucophora > Leucophora obtusa. The sequence goes on from OX465295.1 coordinate 353,281,092, forward strand.
GTGTTACGTTATTTTGTGTATATTCAATAGGGTTTAGAAAAATATTTAATAGAGTTAAGAAAAAAAAAATTCTTTCGAAAAAAAAAACAAAAATCGGCAAAAAAAAATGTTTTTGGGGAAAAAATAGCGAAAAATTGTAGTTAACAGGCTTGGATTGATTGAAATTCAAAAATGATCCCAAAAGTATAAAAAATATTGCTTTATGGTACTTTAATATTAAAATTTTAAATCGGTTGTTATGGTGAAGGAGTGATTTTGCACAAAATACTCCAATTTTTGGTAAAAAAAAATAATAATAATTTAAAGAATAGAGTTTAAAATAGAATTAATAGAATTGCAAAATATTGATAAGGTTCGTTTTTAATCTTTGCAATTTTTATTGATACATAGTGCTCCTATATTTTAGCGCAGAATTTTTAAACAGTTAGAGTAAAAATCTTGGTTTTGCTCTGTATATTTGTGAAAAATCTAAAACACGCGTTTTTTTTACAAAAAGTGTAATATTCAAAAATATTTTTTTAAATACTTAAAGTGGTATTCTCGCAATAAAATTCAGTTTATTGACAATAAATGTATAAATTACAGTTTATAGATTTTTTTTTGTTTTTTTTTTCATACACGTTAAAATAATCACAATTTAGAAATTTGGCAAAAAACCATATTTCTCAATAAAAATCACCTTTTTTTAAAAATAATTTTTTTTTTGGTATTTTTCTTGAAATGTACATGCCTTTAGAAATCGTATATGAAAAAATGGTTAAAATCGAAGAGATCATGCATTTAAGGGTTAAAGGATTTTTGAACTTTTTACAAGAATTAACTTTTGAGTTATTTTTAATTTTTCTTTTATATAATTTTAGTTAATAAAATGAACTGAATTTATAATTAGAGATGACTTATTTTCAGTCTAATTTTAAAAAGTCACTAAAATATTATTTTTTTAAACAAATTGAAACATTTTTTTATAAAATTTTTTTAGCATATTTTTTCTAGCATATTTTTTTAGTTTTTAGCATTTTTTAGCATTTTTATGCAAAAAATCTAGCATTTTTTCTTAAATAAGTTTTGGCAACACTGATCACAAGACTAATAATGACTTATTCAAAAGTTGAGAATCATATTAAAAAATCGGGATAAGGCTCAACTTTTTTCTTTAAAAGCGGGTAAAAAATAAAAAACACAAAAAATTTTTAATTCTTCTAGATTTTTTTAGCGAATAAAAAATCATTTTTGTGTGATCAGCAGTCTAATATTTATAATAAAAAATATTTTGTATCAAATACTTTTGTTGATTTAAGCAGGAAAGACTGTTATTTGCATTTAACTAAATAGTACTGAAATTTTACAACTCTACTCCCAAGGTGTTTCCAAAGGTCAAAGGCCCCACTAAGGTCCAGTTTTGGTATCTCTATCCATACCTTTTTTACAGTTAAGAGCAGTCTAAATTTTTGCCCATTTTGCTCTATCTCTTTCAGTTTTCGTGACATGGGCCATTTAAAAAAAAATCGGGAGTTTAAGAAATAGCACCTTCTTTGAAACTTCGTAGACACTGGTGGCGCCATGTACCTGGTAATAGCGGAAGTATGAAAACAATTTTTGTACTTTTTAATGCAAAAATTAAAATAATTGATGAAAATATTATATTGTGGAAAATTTAATTCAGAAAATTGACACACAAAATTAGTTAAAGTACATACTGATTTATCTTTGTTTAAATAAATGTGTCAAATCGATTTGAAACCCGTTTGGTAAATTTTTATTGACATATTATTTTAAGTGAAACTCAAGTTTATTTATCAATGCAATTCCTTAGAATTTTTGAAAGTAATCAATTCTTAAAAGTACTCGTAAGTATTGGTATAATTTAATATCTCGGCCCTAAAGCTACTTCCTACTCAAATGGTGCGACAAAGATTGAAAAAACCTTTAAAAGTTTGTAACCCTTTCACAAATTAAATAATATAATAATAACTTATTAAAATAAAGTGAAGTATATGTTTTTGGTTTTTAACAAATTAAACAAATGCCTGCTAATATAAATAATCATAAAAATACAGATAAACAGACCTACAGACAATAAATTATTAAAAAATTGATGATTTCCTCTTGAATATGAACATAAAAAACACGTTAGTTCTCTAAGATAATGATGTCAATTATAAGCTACACTTGACAGTGAAAGATACAATATAACAAAAAACAAATCAACATATACTGTGATCGTCAAAAGAAAATGTTATCGTTGGTTTATTATGTTACAGTTTCATTTCAATATTTTGAAAAGCTAATTTATTTTACAATTTATGTTTCTTAATTATATATTTTCTCCGCTCTGAATTTATATAAAAAACAACAACAATATTACAATAACAAAAATCATACAACAAACAATCTTCATATTCTTAGCGTCAAAAGAAACCGTACAATTTGTGCATCAATTATAATAGCGGATTTTAATGCTAAAAATGACCGTTATTTTTAGTTATTTGTTTTATTATTACTAGGGCAAGGAATTTCATGCACTTAAAAATGGAAAATATGCTCCTAAAATATGCGGCTAAAAAAGAAAAATATGCATTAAAAATATAAGAAATATGCACTAAAAACTATTATTTTTGCAAAAATAATGCAATTTAAAACTTAAAAATATATTTAAGTTAGTTATTTTGCAAACAGACACAGAACTCGAAGATTTTCTATAGGTCAATAAGGTTTTTAAGATTGTTTATTTTGATTAAATCAAAATATAAAAATTAGAATTTTTTATATTTTTTTACAAAATAAAAACTGCTCCTAAAAATTAAAAATATGCACAAATATACATTAAAAAGCACACAATATGCATTAAAAAGGCACCAAATATGCATTTAATGTCAAAATATGCAAAAACATGCATTTATGACAAAATATGCAAAAATATGCAACTACAAATCGATGCCATTTTGTTCTAAATTTGATGATTCGGATAAATATTTAGTCCATATTAGTTTTGGACTATCGACAAAAAACATGCATTTGCATGAAATTCCTTGTCCTAATTATTACATTCTAGATTAAAGTTTGCATTCGGGTTTATCCTTAAAATTTCCGCAGCAAAATTGGTTTCCATAGAGAGTGCTATAATTAAAACAGGTTACATCGCCATTTGTCACCCAGTATCGAAAAATTGGGGGGCTTGCATCAAACTTGGGTCTTGCAACAAGAAAATGATCACAGGCACACCGCAAAAATAATAAAGGAATGGCTGCTTTACCGTACTCCTAACATGCTCCTAACAGCTTGTTTTGTACATAGTATATTTTTGTTATTGTAAGATTTTTGTTATTACTTTTTTATAAAATGAGAAAAGATAAAATATATTTTTCAAAAAAATAAAATGTTGAATAATGATAATGCGAATTAGTAAAAGTTGAAAACATAAAAGTCTAACGTGTACAGTTTCTTTTGATGCGCACAGTATACATAAGTACATACTATAAAATTTGAAAGAAGCTAACAAAAACTCAATTTTAACAACAAATTACATGCTTATTAAAATACCAACAAATTTCAACAAACATTTTTACACATCGAAGCAATAAATTATATTAAATTATTAAATTATATTTGCATTAAATTAAACTAAGTAAGAAATAAGCAGACCTTTAAAAAAATAATTTAATCATCAGTATAATAATTCAATTTCTAAAAAAGAAACAATAAAATTTGTTTTTGATGCGAGAATTATGTGTGAAATTATTTGATTCGCGTAAATTATCATTTTATTTTTACGATTCGCGAATCAATTTTAATCGTTAATATATCTGTAACAAATAAACGTTCAATAATCATTTTAAATTGAAAATAAAGGTAACTCCTAATAAATCAATATTATAAATTGTAACATACACTGCTGTTCTGAGTTTAGAGGGTTTTGATTTAGAATGGATTTCTAAAAGCACATGGAATAAAAATATTCGGAAATTTGCTGTTTTGGTATTCACATATTAAGTGCGTTCCCGTACGTACCCAAAGTTAACGAAATTTACCCAAAGTTACCGAAATTTACCCAAAAGCGTTCCCGTACTCGAAAATTGGGTAAATGAGAGCGCAAATGAGAGTGGATTAGTGTTTCTCTTTTTACCAAAATTTACCCAGACTTTTTCTTCGGGTAAACTTTGGTAACACAGCTGATGTAAATATAAACAAAAAACAATTGTGAAAATAAATTTGAATTTTTGATTAAAGCATTTTTTCTTCTTCTTCCTCTTTTTTTGATTCCGAAAGAAAATGTTAAAATTTATAGACAGTTTTTAAAATAATCTTTTTATGTATTAAATGTTCTACAAATTTCAATTTTTTGTGAAAATACTAGTGTTTCCAATTCGGTTAATCGATTAACCGATTCCTCGATTAATCGCCTCTATTTCGGTTAATGTCGAAACAAATAATTTAAAACTCAAATAATTATTCGACCCGAATAATCGGTTAAAATAGCACGATTAACCGGTTACATTTTTAATATGAAATTTTGCATTTATTTTTTCTGAAAACTTAATAATTTTCTTAACTTTGGATAAAAAGTTGTAAGCACTTAGAAAAACAAATACTAAATTAAATACTATCATATTCTTTTAAAATCTATTGATAAAGGTATTTAAACCTTTAAATGCCATTTTTTGAGCAACTCCATGCAAGTCGACATTGCCCCAGCGAGTCACCTCATGAATTTTAAGATTTGTTTTACATTAGCTGTGTTTGTGCGGCAAGCTATCAATGTTGCCTTATGTCATTCTCATACAAATCTGACATTAGCCAACGTTTAGTGTTAACTCTTAACGTTAATAATGTCAATTTTTTTTAATCGGGTATGTAAAACTTTTTTCTTAAGCACACTTTGTTTAATGACCTTTGATGATTTTACATGATTTTTTGCCAAATAAAACTGAAAAGTTAAATTGAGATTTTATGTCATCTTTCGTGCGCGATTTGCTTTACACATAACTTGAGAAATTTTGACAAGTGACACGATAACAACAAATTATTATTACTTTTATTACACTCAAATTTAAAGTACATAAGCAATTAATAATGTTGTCAAACAAGGAGAGTCTGTTGGGAAGTTCCCCAAGATTTCGATATAATTTGGATATGTGATAGACGTATATAAGTAAGTTTATAATTAAAGCACCGTAAGTTGTTTTTCACATGGAAAATTTTCACTCGAACTTTGAAGGCCTCAAATTGCAATTTAATTTATAAAATGAACAATTTTTTCATTTTATAACAAATTCACAATCACAATAAACAGGAAATGTTACTTTTTCCCAAAAAAATAATAGTCTTGTATATTAAATTTGCGTGAAAACAAAGTCTACACAATTTTCACGTGAAACTCATTGTCGTGAAAAATTTTTTTTATATGGAGTATAACAGTTTTTTCACATGAAACCCAAACAAATTACGGTGCTTTAATGATAAAAAAATGGGATTCAAAATTGTTCGAGACTTTAGCTGTGTTTTCGACTTAACTATATCCGTTAACTCAAAAAATAACCCAAAGTGCATAAAAACGCGTTTAAGACGAAAACTAACATATTACTTTTCGTATGCACGTTAACTTTCAACACGAATAATTATCAACGTTGAAAACTCAACGTTTATACATTTTCACATCTAACATAACTTATTCGCGTTATTTATTAAAAACTTTTGCTGACATACGTTCGATTATAACGGAAAAATTATAAACATAACCTGTTTAAAATTTTTTTTATACGACAATCGGTTTAACGTAGATTTGCTTTAAATACTTAACGTTGATAGGCATGAGACAAAATACAGCTTTTGTTGTTTTCGAAATGTCAATATTTTTAATTTTCTATTGAAATCTATTGAAATCTATTCATAATACTCTAGTGTAGAAAATCATTACCAGATATGTGGTTATGTAACTACATACTTGGTAATGGTAACTACCCAGTCAGAAAAATACAAACGGGAAAGCGGTGGCAAAGCACTTTAACAGGTGGTACAAGTACTGGCAAAAAGTGCTTTCCCATTCCCAAAATGATAACATCATTAGACAAAAGGACCGGCTGTTCAAAAAGCGCCGGAAAAGCACTGGAGGAACAAAATTTTTAAACGTTGGCAAAACGCTGGCAAAACCAATAAATAGGTGGTCTGGAAATATATTTTCCAAAATAAAATTAAAAAAAAGTTCATATGTATTTTTTTTGGTCCTGCCGTGATTTTAACGGACGATTGCTCTACCCACTGAGCTAACGAGACATATAATATTTAATGGCTAAACAGATAAATGAGTGATAATAGCTGGACAACTACTGGCTGTGCCAAAATGCTAGTACTGGCAAACAATTTTTAGTAACTAGTATGCCAGTGTTGGGAGGGCAAAAAAAAAATAGTTGGTCTTGAAGGAGCTTTCCCACAAACAAAAAAATTGATTTTATAAAACAAAAAAAAATTTAAATTAAAAAAAAATCCAAAAAAAATTTTTTGCTTGCAACCGGATTTGAACTCGGAACCTTCCGACTACAAACATTTTTTAACGTAGCGTCAGCATTTTTATAAAATCATTGGTTTTCCAGTGATAACCACTGGTTGCAAACCTTGGCATACCACTCTAAGCCAATTCTTTGCCAGTGGTTTTTTTATAAACCACCGAAATTTTTGTAAAAAAAATACTGGTAAAACGCTTTTCGCAAACGCTGGCAAAGCGTCCCAAATGAGTGTTCCGCCAGTCATTTATTTTTAATACCGTGGTTACCCAGTGGTATGCCAGTGCTTGATTTTTTGTACCACTGGCGATTTCTGACTGGGTAGTTACTTTTATTATTACATTTCTTATTACCTTTATACGGCGATGTCGCGAAAAATAATGAGTTATGGTTACACACCATCATACGAAAAATCAAAAAATATATCGTTACCAATGTGCTTACCATTATTGACAAAAATAATGAGTCTAAAAATAGATTTTCAAAAAAATAAATTATATAAAAAAAAAATATTTTTTATTGTATTTTTATTTTTAAATAAAATTTGCTGGTGCGGGAATCGAACCTGGGACTCCAGGTTGCCAGTCAATAGCTCTACCATCTGAAATGTAATGTTTGATAGAAAAAAACCTAATTGACCTGCTGCACACAAGCCAGCTTACTCGCTAACATACAAAAAATCAAAAATATGTGGTTACATATATGCTTACTAGTGTTTAAAAAATATTGAGTCTAAAAATAGATTTAAAAAAATTTTCAAAAAAATCTAGAAAATTATTTTCTATTTGAAATAATGATAAAAATAAGTCATTATCAGTAACTCATTATTAAATGTGTTAAAATAATTCAGAAGGTAAGTGGGTGTCATTACTGGTAGTCCAAAAATAATGATATGTCATTACCGTTTCTACACTGGGACCCTTTAATACCAAATATTTACATAGATTCTTTGGAGGTCACTCTTAACCCCACTTTTTAGCATTTAACATGCACCTGCTAAAAATGTAAATATGCTTAGTTTTTTCATCTTTATAACATATCCAAATTTCATCCAAATCGGAGTGAACCATTACGCAGACCTTCCTGGTAAATATTTACGGTGGGTCTCATACTGTAGGTTTAACTTTAACTTAACTAAAAACAAAATAAAATGTCAAAACAATATACACAAAACAACAACAAATTTTTGGGTTAACTATTAACCTAAGTTTAAACCTGCAGTATGAGACCCACCGTTATATGTCCATCTTTAATATCTTTATATGTCCAAACATAGTTTTAATATCATTATGAAATAATTTAACTAATTATATGCTTAATTTTATTAGTTGCTCTAGCAAAAGAAAGGTTTCTCAGTATTACTAGTCAGTGGTGTGGAAATAAATGATAAAACATGCGTGAAAACTTGCAATTTAAGCAAAGGTGTAATAAACATAATTGCAGTAGTCACATATGGGAGAGCATTATTAAAAGTTTAAATTCATTTCGAGTCCAAAAAAAAAAATTATTATAATTTAAAATATTCCCATATGTCGCTTCATATTTGAATTTCTATAACATGAAATTGCGAAAATTGAAACTAATGTACTAAATTTATTTAATAATAATAAAAAAAATATGGGACGAAGGAATGAATAAAAAATTACTAGGGGGTTATCAACTAACTTTAAGCTGAAATACCGCTTACTGACAATATTGGTCTTAATGAAACTTACATTGAGGAGCAAAAGTGTAGCAGCGTGCATATTGTTCAGATATTTTGCTTTAAAAAACAACGATAGCAAATCAAATAATATTTTCCAGCTTTATTTGCTTACTGACCGGTCCTAATAAGATCTCAACCACTTAAAAAGTAAGAGCAGTTTAATCAATTTTGCTAAAACTATGGAATTTTTGGCCGCAATAGAATGTTAATTACATCGATTGTTAAAAAAAAAAACTAAATATAGCAGAAATATATGTATATGACAGGAAATATCCATATGCTAATTATACCCTACACCAGCATGTGGACAGGATATAATAAATTAGTGCTGATGTTTTTAACACCAAAAATATTGGACCAATACCCAACTCTTACAATACCCAACTTTACAGAATCATTTTGTTTTTATTTAACGATGTACGTCAGTCCGTCCATGTATTCTTGTGCGCACGCTACAAGTCGCAAATATTAAGATATTTTAATGAAATATGCTACACTGACTTATACCAAGGACAAGGCCTATTGATTTCGGTGGTTAAAATAGGTGCATGTTTAAACTTAGTGCTCATATAAAGGCAAGAAGAACTTGCAAAGAAGAAGAACTTGAAAAATAATTGGGAGTCACTCCAGCAGGAATGTCAAAGCTTTTACAAGTAGCAGGATTCATCCAAAAGCAAGGAAATGTACCACACGAATTCAAGCCGAGAGATCTTGAAAGACGATTTTTCATGTGCAAAATGCTGCTTGAACGCCATAAAAAGAAGTCATTTTTGCATCGAATCATTACTGACGATGAAAAATGGATCCATTACGATAACACTAAGAGCAAGAAATCGTATATGAAGCCCGGATAACCAGCCAAATCAACGCCAAAGCCGAATATCCATGGCGCTAAGGTAATGCGCTCTATTTAGTGCGACCAGAAGGATTCAATCTATTATGAGCTGCTGAAATAAAGCCAGATGATCTCAGTGAACACGTGCCGAACACAATTGATTCGTTTGAAGCGAGCCGAGAAACGCCCGGAATATGCGATCAGACATGAAGTCGTAATATTCCATCATGACAACGCTTGGCCACATGCTGCAAAACCGGTTAAAAACTATTAAGAAAATAGTGGTTGGGAAATTCTGGCTCACCCGCCTTAGAAGTCTAGACCTTGCCCCGTCAAACTACCATTCGTTCTTGGCAGTTGAGCAGTTCTTTTCGCGCGGAATCCGTATATTACCAAAAATGGAAAAGGTCATAGCTAAAGATGGCCAATACTTTCAATAAATTTATATTGTACCAATGTTTCACCATAAACGCCCAAAATTTGACAAAAATCCCTCATTTTCAAGTTATACACCAATAAAACAAATTGTTAAACTATTTGTTTAAAATAAAAAAAAATTTGTTTGCTTAAAATTAAAGAAAAACAATAGTTGACAAAATGTTTATAAATAAATTTAACAAAAGCCTACTACCTATCGCTCACCATACGAGCCGATTTGAAAACAAAACATACAATATATAATTTTATATAATAATGACAAAGGTTAAGGTTTTGTTAACATAAAGACTTTGACTTTGCAGCTGACTGTTGCTAGTATTTATGGTCGAAAAAAATTATTGTTTCAAAGAGGCGGCAGTTAAAGTCAAGCATAAAGAAACCAGAAGTAGTTAATACGCATAAATTACAAACAAAATTTTAAAAAATAATACCATAAAAAAGAAACTACAATGAACACAAAAACAAAACATGGGTGAAAAAATTATTTTTTAAACATTTTTACTACACATGTCGTTAAAATATTACTGCAGAAAATAATCCATTGATAAAAATCGGTTGTCAAATTAAATTCTTAAAATGACCTACTTTCAATCATCATCAAAAATAAGGGAGAGGTATCATCAGTTATTCATTAACGGAGGGTCTCATACTGTAGGTTTAACTTTAACTTAATTATTAAGCAATAGAAAATGTCAAAATATTATATACAAAACAACAACAAATTGTATTTAACTATTAGTTAACTCTTAAACCTTGTGTATGAGACCCACCGTAAATTTTTATTTCCAAGAAAACATGAAGTTATGCAATTTTTGGGAAATTCCTTTAAAGAAAGTTTTAATTTTATTAAAACTTTCTGAATTCGTTCTTTTGTTTTTAATTTTAAACATATGTATGTACATACATACATATATTTAAAAACGAAGTTGGCAAATAAATCTATTTTAGATACACGGGGAAAAAAAGCTATAGTTACCGAAGTACCTAGCTGAAATATAACTTCAAAAGTTTTTTGTGTAAGTTGTAAGTTGCGTTTACACTTGTATCGAAATCTCGAGATATCGATCAGGCGGTTTTCATCGCTTCTTTCGAACATTAACAGTTTGTATCGAAAAATGTTAAGCCTGGATCAGCCAGACGTAATATTTATTACGTAATATTTATTATTTACGTCTGCTCTATATTGAATGCATAAGAATGAAATAAAAAACACAGCACATCTTCTGTTCTTATTTAACTTATTAATTCAGCTATGCAGAGATACGTTTACGTTTACGTCTGGCTGATCCAGGCTTTAGCCTTTGCAGACATGTGTAATTATTATGGCTGAATTTTTCGATATAAATTAAGAAGAGAGTGATTTAATAGAGGTAGTGACAGTTGGGTAGTCTTTTAATTATATATTCAGTGTTGCCAACAAAATTTCAAAATAAATGGCTAGATCAGACCCAAAAATCGCTAGAAAATCACTAGATTTATAAACAGTGCAAGAATTTAGCGATTTTATCGCTAGATTGTCGAAGAATGGTACTTAAAGGAGTTTTTTACTCAAAAATTTCTTTAATATGTTCATAAGAAATGTTATAAACTTGTAAATAATAAAAAAAATTTACGATTAAGCTGGAAATTATGAATCCCGATTTTCATTGAATTAATATTAGTATTGAAAATATTCAAAAGAGTGCATTCTACGGTGAAAAACTACATACCCATATTTTATCGAAAAGTGTATTTTTTAGAAAGTTTTTTTACGAAAATCGTTTAAGAAGTTGTTTTTGTATAACAAAAGAATATCAATATGCGAATTTTACAACATTTTTCAACATAAAACTGATTTTTATACATTATATTACGGCTGATAAAAAATCGCTAGATTTTTGGCTAATAGCTACAGGACAATTTTTACCGCTAGGGGCGAAATAAAATCGCTAGATCTGACGAGAAAAATCGCCGTTATGGCAACACTGTATATATTCTATGTATCTATATTCATCTAAGGAATATATGAGTATTTTGAAGACGTATTTTTTTAAATTGTTTTTAATATTAAAAAACAATTATATTCAACCAGAATTAAAAATTTAAGAATATGCATATTTATTAGAGATGGGCACATGAGTGGATTTTTACCCACGCTCACGAGAGAAATTTTTCAATCACGCACAATCACTCACGAATAATTTTTTTCTAATCACACTCACGTTCATGTGATTGAACTCCAATTTTTCTTACACTCACCAGTGATCACGCGTGATTCACGTGAATCACGCCAATTACGAAATAAAATCTTTATCGAAAAAATAAAATGAGAAAATTACAGTAAATTATAAATATTAAACATAAACCCCTAAATTCATAAACGCTTTGTAAAATTATAGGAGGTTTATTGAACAAATTTTGTATGAAAATGATGTTTTGTAAACCTGCTATAACTTTACAAAGCATTAATGAATTGAGGGGTAAATTGCTATAAATATGCCGTTTTGTAATTTATTTTATATAAAATCGCCAAAAATTTTATGGAAATATTTATTAAACGTCAAAAAACAAATTTGATAAAATTCGACTCACGCTCACTCACGAACAAATTTTTTCCAATCACACTCACTCAGCTTCACGTGAGTAAATTAAGATCTCACTCACGCATGATTCATGGGAATTACGCAAAATTCTGCTCACGTGCCCATTTCTAATATTTATTCACTCAAACTATAATATTTAGAATCACTTGATTCATCTTTCAATCGAATTTTCTCTTTTTTCTTTAAATTTCTTCAATAATCAATTGTAAATAAAAATTAAAGGGTGAAGAAGGGGGAAGGGAAACCAAGTTTTTTAAGAAGTACATACTTGCAAAAATATTATATCAAAATATAAAAAGTCTTTTTTGGTCTTTTTTTTATATTCCACTGAAGTTGTAACTTGTTGATATATATATCACTTTTCTCATCATGCTTATATTCAGAATAACGGTAAATAACATGTGAGGTATCGATTGTATAAAAAATAGTTCTACCATATTTAATAATTAACAAATAAATATTTTATTGAAAATTATACAGTATTATCGACATATTTTTTTCACAGTAGCACTTTAAAATTTGTCTATTTTTTTTAGAATTTTTTTTAATAATTTTATAGTCACTAAAACCTATTAACTTTAAAGTATCATAACTCTTTAAAAAATAAATTTTTTTCAAAAATTTATTTCGATTTTTATTAATTGAAATGTACATTATAAAATGGCATTAAAATTTTTTAAAATTAGATAGGTGATATTTTTCATTTTTGGCCGCCATCGCAACTTTGTGTGGCGCCACTAATGAAAAATCCATATGATTTTTTGGAACAACCAACCTTCTGATTATATCTCTCAAAATTTAATGACAATTCGTTCATTAGTGAACAAGTTACAGCTGTTTTAGTGACGCAAATTTTGCAATTTTTAAAACAATTGATTGAAAGCAATTTCGGCTGAAAAGTCCGTAGGATAACCAATACAACAAAAATTTTTTGCAAAAATTCGACTTTATTCATCAACATACAGTGTGTTCGTTTACTCGAATTTCTTACTACTTTTACTACAATTGGAAAATTTTGTTTACTTTTTGTATTGAATTTTTTCAGCTGTAGTAAAAGTAGTAACTTGTAGTAAGTAAACGAACACGCCTATAGTCTCCTTCAAGAGCGATAAAATAACTCCAACGCCTTTCTAACATTTCGATACTTTTTTATAGAATGATTTATCTTTGGTGGTGTTACATTTATAGAAAATTTCATCTGCGGCAAATGAATTTCAGCTAATTTATAGGGTTTTTTTACCTGCAATCACAAATATCTCAGATTTGATAAGAGATATCGATTAACTCCACTTACTCAAAAATGTCTATGGTGCATACCAATAGCAAGATGACGACATGTGAATTTTTCAATTTTTAGTCAACTGCTTTAGTTCTTATCCCATTCAATTTCGACGCACTCCAGAATATGTTAAGTTACCAAAGGTTTTTCTTTTGTAACTTATCTTAAGCCCACTACAACCAAAAACTGCACTCATAAAAAAAGCCCGTACAAATAGTTCAAAATTCTGCTAAAATAACTGGAAATAGTACCTGTATTTGCACCAGCAAAATTTTCAATAAAGTTGAGAATTATGGTCTGCTAAATTTAGGTAAGCTGAATTTTATACACTGCTAAATACATAGACAATTTTAGTTATCTTAGCTAAGAAATTTCAGCTAAATTCAACATAAACTACCTGATTTAACTGAAAGTTTCTGTTAAAATGTCGCTTACAATCTGGGTTTCTCAACACTCCGTATCTGTCCCGAGACAGGCCCATATTTATTTTTGGGGGTACAGGTGGCTGATAAGAAATTATTTATTACGCTAAATTGGATTTACAAAAAATATTTGTTAAATCCTAAATTTTAAGACAAAATAACATACAAATTAGTTCAATTGAATCAGAACGCGTTTAACAGACATTTGTACTAACTTTTTTTATAAGTGTAGAAGTTTTTAAAACCTTTTAGTTTTTAATTAAAATTTTGTATGTAATTTGACAATTAATTACAAGTAGTATTCAAAAACTACTGGTTTTTTAAAATATTGTATTTGAACTAACAAATTGTGTTACTTAGTAAAAAACTTTTGATGTTGTGTTTTATCAAAGTAGTTCGATAATTATATACTTTTTGTTTTTAGCGTGTATAAATTTGTTTATTTTTTCTTATGGTATCACACCTTTTAACATTTTTGCTCTCACGTCGATTTTGTCTATGGTTTATCACAAATGCGGCAGTGAAAGCATTTAGACAAATAGAAACATATTTTTTTTTTTATTAAATAAACATTTTTTATTATTAATATTTTATTCGTTTCTAAATTTACAGTGAAGAGAAAAATTATTTGTTTATGCAATGATTTTTCCTTATAACTGTAAATAGGAGTAAAATAAAACCGCTAAACTAATTTTTTTATTAACCCATTCAAATCAAACGACTCAGATGGTGGCTTTGTAGCGAAAGCCGAAAATACGTATTCTGTTTTGCTAGCCTTATCGAATTCTTTCAAATTTTTATTCTTTGTAATTTACTTGTGAAAAATGTATCATCTTTTATTAATTTGAAAATAATTTTAACAGAAAGTAATATTAATTTATGATCTAGAGTCAAACTTTGAGGTAATATCTACATGCATGATCATGCATGTTCATGCGTGTACATGTACACACATGTAGATATTACCTCAAATTTCGTTAATGCACATGTGTTGACATATATGATGCATGTATGGAGATTTATGTATCCATGTATGGACATGAATGCATATTTATGAGCATGCATGAACATACATTTAACCTATATGTATGTATTCATATATGTCGATTTTTAGCTGGGTAACTAAAAATAACTGACAAAGTTTTACTACAAAAATTTTAAAACAGCTGACAAAATTGGTAAAAATTAATGTATTGATACCTTTAGTTTTTATATTATAAAAATATATTTTAATCGAAGAAACAATTTTTTTCCAATAAAAAAAAGGTTAAACCACTTCATCCATTAGTCAAAATTCCAAACAGTTCTCCATTTATTACGTTTTTATACATTGTTGGTACAATACAATTTTCTGAAATTTATTTACAAACTAAGAATATATGAATAATAGCACATATAAACAAAATAAGAATTTTAGAACAACTCAAAAAAAAATTATTTTTCAAATAACTAAAAAAAATAACTGTTTTCTGCAAGGATACGGTTTTGGTAGTTGTTTATTTTAATATTAAAAATAGCTGCTTCGTACAAATGTTATGAAATACAGTGTTTTCGTTAGTTGGTTTTTTAATAATTGTCATAATAGTTGTTTTATATTTTTCCATAGAGAAACAACTATAATTACAGTTAAAACTAAAAACTACAGATTACATAGTAACTATCAAAAAACGTCTGAAATTACATAAAAGTGTTTATAAAATTTTTTATTATTTCAAAATAATATAGGAATAATACACGGCCATGAAAACCAATTCTCCTTTGCACACTGGGTGAGAATTAAATATTTTGGAAATTATTCAGCCATTTTTTACCGGCTATTTGGATTATTATAAAATTTCACACAATCGCAGCCAAAGTAATTTTAAGCTTCAGTTTTACCGGTCTTGCCAACAGACATAAGGGTAGCTGCGCCATTTGACACAAATTTGAAAGCTTTCCAATTCTTTCATTCAATATTTAAAAGTTATTTTCCTTTGAAAATTTTGCATTTTTCAAATAACCCGATCCATTTTTGGCCATTTTCATAGCAAAAAACTATTCTTTATCAGGCTTAAAATAGTGAATTATAGCGTGTCATTCATAGTAAAATAAAACCTTTCTAGGTTAACTATGTTTAAATTGCTGAATTATTTCCAAAATATCTTGATTCTGCCCCACTGTGATGAGTTGGTAACATTATTTCTAATCACGTAAAGTATAGCAAAACATTTCGAGATAAGTTAAAATTCCTAAAACTGTTTAAAACCTTGGAAAATTGCTTCAATCATTCGCTAAACAGAAACAAGCAAATAAACTTTCACTCGAATGGTCTTGCCACCAAGGAGAAAAATATTTTTTTATATGAAAGTTGAAAAATATTTTTCACACAAAATTAACAACTAGGGGTCTTGAAACACAATTTAAGGGTCTTGAAACACAATTTAAGAAATTGACCATCACTTTCGTAAAAAATACATGGGAAACAAAAACAAATTTTCGTTACTTTGCTTTCGTTTAGAGTATTTTCGTAATACATAAACAGGGCTTTAATATTAAACAATGTTTTTGATTTCTTCTTAATTGGGTTTAGTGTTAAACAAATTTACGAAAATACTTCATCATAAACTGGAAATTTGTGGTAAATATTTCAGTTACAAAAAAATTTAATCTAAAACGAGTAAAAAGGTTAAAGTCGGGCATGCCGACTATATAATACCATACACCAATCTGACTTAAAGCCAACCAATGTTTGGATCTGAAATTTGAATGGGTTAAAACGGACTTGTGTCAAAATTTTCTATAAAATCATAAAAGAAGAGAAAATCGAAAATATAGCCCAAATGAGCGATAGGTCCAAATATGGACCGATCCTATCTAGAATCAATAGGCTTTTTCCTTGGGACCATGTAAGTCAGCGAACCAAATTTCATTGAAATATCCTCGTATTTGCGACCTGCAGCGTGTAACCAAGCCAATTTTGGAGGGACCCTTATATGAGCAATAGGTCTAAACATGGACCGATTTTAACCAAAATCAATAGGCGTCGTCCTTGAAAATTGGTCGATATTTAATTTAAATTTTTATACCCTACACCACTACGTGGAGAGAGTATTATAAGATTGTGCTGATGTTTGTAACACCAAAAAATATTGGTCCTAGACCCACCTTATAGTATACCGATCGGCTCAGAATTTTTTTTATTTCGATTTAACGATGTCCGTCTGTCCGTCCGTCGCTCCGTCCGTCCGTCTGTCTGTCCATGCATTCTTGTGCGCACTCTACAGGTCGCAAATATTAAGATATTTTGGCGAAATTTGGTACACCGACTAACGTCGGCCCAAAGACGTCTATTGATTTTGGTTGAAATCGGTCTATGTTTAGACCTAGTGCCTATATAAGGGTGTACCCCCCAAAATTTTCTTTTTTACACGCTGCAGGTCGCAAATACGAAGATATTTTAATGAAATTTGGTACACAGACCTATGTCGGCGCAAGAACGGAGCCTTTTGATTTTGGTTGAAATCGGTCCATGTTTAGACCTAGTGCCCATATAAGGGTACCCCCTAAAATTGTCTTTTTTACACGCTGCAGGTCGCGAATACAAAGATATTTCAATGAAATTTGGTACACAGACCTATGTCGGCCCAAGGACGAAGCCTATTGATTTTGGTTAAAATCGGTCCATGTTTAGACCTAGTGCTCATATAAGGGTCCCCTCAAAATTGGCTTGGTTACACGATGCAGGTCGCAAATACGAAGATATTTCAATGAAATTTGGTTCGCTGACTTAAATGGTCCCAAGGAAAAAGCCTATTGATTCTAGATAGGATCGGTCCATATTTGGACCTATCGCCCATATGGGCTATATTTTCGATTTTCTCTTCTTTTATGATTTTATAGAAAATTTTGACACAAGTCCGTTTTAACCGATTCAAATTTCGGATCCAAACATTGGTTGGCTTTAAGTCAGACTGGTATAGGGTATTATATAGTCGGCATGCCCGACTTTAACCTTTTTACTCGTTTTTATTTTGAAGAGTCATAAAATTCAGTTAAATAATATGACAATCTAATTTGCTGTCAATAAAATGGTTCGGTAATGGTAACCAAATTTTTCGGTTCATATAAATATCGGTTTTTATCATCGAAAAATTAATTAAACTCAACCGAGGCATTCGATTAGCAATAAATAGAGTTATCAGAACGAAGCTATTTCCATGGTATAAGCATGTTAACCCCTAACACTCATATAATATTAAAATTAGCTTACTCCAAATTCATAATTTATTTTTGCTTTTTAAATTTTGTTGTTCAGTTTTATGATTTTTTAAACTATAGACTTTGTTATAACACAAAAACCTTAGACATCTATTAAAAATATGTTACATACTATCCCACCAAAAAAAGAGATGCCGAAGCAGTAGAAAAAGCACTACAATTGATGATATAGATGTAATTCTTTTTTAACATAAACACTAATCATTTTAACATTGAGTTGTCATAGGAGAGCAGTACTCCCACTTCAACATTTTTTCAGTACTTTTTGAACGAGTGAAAAGGAAGCTCTTTTTCACCAATTAAAAGTTTAAAAAAAATTCTACACAAAAAAAAATATCGTCGACCGGCCTGCAAAATGTCACATGTGTTCTTTGACTCGAAATGAAAGTTGACTCGCATAAAAACACCACTTTGTTAATGCGAGATATGGTTCCCTATTGTCTTTAATAAAAGTACTGATTAAACAAGTGTAAAAGGTGCACTCCAATCCTATATTGGTTTCAGTACTATTTTTACAGGTACATAAAAATCAATTTCTGACCATTTTTTTTTATATAGACATATTTTTAAAAATTTTAAAATTAAAAAAATATTGAATTTAAACAAATTAATTATAAATATTAAAAAAAATTAATATAATAAAAAAAAATTAAAAAAAAATAAAAAAAATATTGGTCCCGCCGGGAATCGAACCCGGGACCCTCTGTTTGGAAATGCCAAATGATACCAAAATCGCTTTTTACGATAACTTTTAGAGCAATTACTCTTTAGAAGCAATACTTAAGTGATTTTTTGGATGTGGTTCAGAAGTAATTCTAAAAATGCTGTAAACATGTAATAACGGATACTTGGGAAGCAATGAAAGAAGTGATTTTTTGAAGTTGTTCAGAAGTAATTCTAAAAATGCTGTAAAAATGTAATAACGGATATTTGGGAAGCAATGAAAGAATTGATTTTTTGAAGTTGTTCAGAATAACTTCTAAAAAAGCAGTAAAAATACACTAACGGATACTTGTGAAGCATTGAAAGAGGTAGTTTGTAAAGCACTACTTGCAATTTTTTTTGCTGGGATTTCTTAATGTTTAAACATTTATACGAGTATATATAAAAAATTTTTGAATAAAATTCAAAATACATACATCTTACTAGTATTTGTAATTGCATTTTGATTGCTTTAACAAAAATCATAAAAAGTAGTTTGCCACGAGTAACAACAAAAAAATTCTTTAATTAATAATATTCACTATAAAGTTTAATAAAAAAAATTAAACGTTTAATAGAAATCATTGTATTGAAAACAATGGTATGTATTTTGGTTTTATGTTTAACAAATCCGTATTTGGTATTATATTATTACTGAATTCAATACAATTTGTTCCAATATTATAGATTTCTTTTTTATATATTATTTTTTTCTATATTCTATTAGTCTTCACCTCAATTTCAAGTTCAACTACTTTGTTTTTAAAAAAATTTTGTATTTATATAAAAAAAAAAATCTAAATAACAATTAAATGATTACTATAACTATTTATATAGTACAACTTTATTAAGTAATTGGCAACGCTGAAATTTGTTTAAAATATTAAATTAATTTTCAGTTCAGTAGATATTTCTTTTCAAAACTAATATTAAAAAACACTTTATTTTCCAATTTTAAAAGCTTGTTGGCTTTTAAACAAAAATCTATGCCTAGTTCAAGGTGTTTTGAAAACTTTTTTAGATTTAATTACTTTGATAAATCAGCTTTGTTTTTTTTTTTTATTGGCTTTATTTCTTAATGGAAAAAAGAAGCCAAATTTATTTACATGATAATACGTGCATAGGTTAAAGTTTTATATGTTTCGCATTTTTTAAATAGTTTTATAATAGTCTAGTTTTTATATAAGTTTTTCGTTTCTGTCTGATAAAATACCGGTTAAATCGATAATAAAAAAAGCCTAGCAAAAATTCATAAATTTTTAAAAGTTGTGAATATGACATCAGTATGGCAACTCTTTTTAACTCAATTTAGTGACTAATAAATGAAAAGTGGCAATGCAAGAAGCATTTATTGGCAATATGTCATTAGATGACAGCATAATTACAAATGTTTACTTAAGAGAATGTTTCAAAAGAGATCTTAATCAAAATACAAAATATGTTTAATAGGTTTTTTTTATAAAAGACCCAGTGTAGAAACGGAAATGACATATTATTATTTTTTGGACTACCAATAATAACAATAATGAGTTTAGGGTTGCCAGATCCAGATTCGCAAAAAGCTGGACATTCGGGTTAAAAAAGCTGGATTTTGCAAAAAAAAACTGGACATTTTCAAAACATGTTTTAACGAATAAAAAGTTGTCAAGTTTTGTTTTGTATTGATAATTTTTATTTAAAAAATAGTTTTGCACATTGCTAGGAACATAAAGTATTAAAATACAATAAAACTTAAAAAAAAATATTCAGTCTTTAAAATATGTATGATTTAAAATAATACACTAAAAAATAAAACTTAAAATTTTAAAATTCAGTCTCTTAAATTTGTGAGAATGAAAACTAAATACTAAAAACAAAAAAAATTAACTAAAATCTTAATACTGAAAAACAACAAACAAAAATTAAAAGAACAAATAGCAATTCAATCTAGTATTTTATGTTACTAAAGTACTACCCTAACAACTTAAGGTTCGTTCAGGTAATTGATATTCATAAATATATATAATTTTTTATAATTTGTTATTAGTTCCGTAAAAATTATTTGATTAAGGAAAGCCTATGTTAAGGGCTCTCTAAAACAGTCAAACCCTTAAAGTATTGTGTTTGCGTTCACGCATACGCAGTTAATTAACCGGATTTTTCATTGAACTAAAAAAATTACCCTTTAAGTTTCGTACTTTCATAGAAATTTAAATATTTTTAGTTTTATGCACAAAATAATGATTGTTGAAATTGATAAATGACACTTAACGGCCACTTGTAGAAAAAATTTCTTCAATAGAACCACGGTTCAATGAAAATCGGTAACAAATGAAATTTAACAAATTTCAGTATATAATTGTATTATTAACTTTTTGGTTAAATATCATCGAATTTGTGTTATTTATAATCATTAGGGCAAGGAATTTCATGCACTTAAAAATAGAAAATATGCGCCTAAAATATGCGATTAAAAAGGAAAAATATGCATTAAAAATATAAGAAATATGCACTAAAAACTATTATTTTTGCAAAAATAAAGCACTTCAAAACCTAAAAATATATTTAAGTTAGTTATTTTGCAAACAGACACTGAACTCGAAGATTGGATTGGATTGCAAGGAATTTCATGCACTTAAAAATGGAAAATATGCGCCTAAAATATGCGGTTAAAAAAGACAAATATGCATTAAACATATAAGAAATATGCACTAAAAACTATTATTTTTGCAAAAATAATGCACTTCAAAACCTAAAAATATATTTAAGTTAGTTATTTTGCAAACAGGCACTGAACTCGAAGATTTCCTATAGGTCAATAAGGTTTTTAAGAATGTCTATTTTGATTGAATCAAAATATGAAATCATATAAATTTTTTATATTTTTTTACAAAATAAAAAATGCTCCTAAAAATGAAAAATATGCATTAAAAAGCACAAAATATGCATTAAAAAGGCACCAAATATGCATTTAAAGTCAAAATATGCAAAAACATGCATTTTTGACAAAATATGCAAAAATATGCAACTACAAATCGATGTGATTTTGTTCTAAATTCGATTTCGGATAAATATTTAGTCCATATCAGTTTTGGACTATCGGGAAAAAACATGCATTTGCATGAAATTCCTTGCCCTAATAATCATTTACCCTCAACTTTAAAATTTCGACACTAAAAATGACAATGTTAAGCTAAAAACAACAGGCACTTTTTCAAAAGTTATTGTGTTAAATGTACCTAGTAATAAGGGTATTTATAACTAAAAATGATTTTGTTTGTTTTTTCGAAAATTTATATTTAGCTGGACAAATTTTATTTTAGCTGGACACTGGACAAGCATTAAAAAAGCTGGACAATCCAGGCGAGTCCAGCCCGTCTGGCAACCCTAAATGAGTTACTAATAACTAGTATGTTATTAGTAACTCATAATGCAATACTAATAATCATGGATGGTAACCCAAACGATGCGGTTATCGGTAAGGGTAACGCTATTTTAGATTATTTCGGTAACGGTATTTTAAGGGTAATGCTATTTCAATTATTTCGGTATCGGTATTTTAAGGATAACGGTTTTTTAGTTATTTCGGTAACGGTATTTTAAGGCTAACTGTATTTTGATTATTTTGGTAACGGTATTTTAAGGTTAGCGATATTTCAGTTATTTCGGTAACGGTATTAAGGATAACGGTAGTCAGTGATTTCGATGCATCCCGGATTTTTTTTTACAAAAAACAGACGACATTAAAAACAAAACCAATTTACCAACTTAAAGTACGAAAAATACTCAATACCCACGTGCAATTACCAAAAGTAGAAAATTAAAAATAACGGTAACGGTATTCTAGGGATAACGGTATTTCATTTATTTCGGTAACGGTATTTTAAGGGTATCCATATTTCATTTATTTTGGTATCGGTATTTTAAGGATAACGGTATTTGAGTTATTTCGGTAACGCTATTTTAAGGATAACGGTATTTCGGTTATTTCGGTAACGGTATTTTAGGGGTAACGGCAGTCAGTTAAAAGGGTTTTGAATCGATAACGGTATTTTAGCGGTATTGCCTGCCAACCCTGCTAATAATACATTATTTTTATCATTTAGGTTGTTCATAAGGGGTGTGCTATCTGTTGTATCGTCCTAACAAAAAACAGAGTTGTTAAAATTTTTATTTGTGTATAACAACGATTTTCTATTCAGTTTTCTATCGGTTAGCACACTCAAACATAGGACACTAAACATACGTAAAAATGTTGTATCGTGCTATTCTCAAATGTTGTATTTTTTCAATTTAATTTTTAACAACTCTGTTTTTTGTTAGGACGATACAACGATACAACAAATAGTACACCCCTTGTGAAAACCTTTATTATTTTAAATATAAAGTAAAGTTCTAGATTTGCTTGTAAATTATTTTGAAAATCTATTTCAAAATAATTTACATTTTTCAACTCTGGTAAGTATTTATATAATCATATATTTTTTAAATTTATTTGTATCGGGATAAATATTAAGGGCATTGTGCTAATGTGCTATCGTTGTAAAAATCACGCAATTGATTTGTTTGAATCGAACATTGTCCGAAAAACATGGCCACATGTTGCTTAAAAAGTATTTAGAAAATAGTGGTTGGGAAGTTTTGCCTCACCCGCCTTATATTCCAGACCTTGCCTCGTCCGGGTATACAAAATTGCCTTGATTCATTCTTGTCCTCAAAAAAATGAGCAGTTCTTTTGGCGCGGAATCCATATGTTGCCAGAAAGATGGGAAAAGGTCGTAACTATCGATGGCCAATGCTTTGAATAAATTTTTATTATACCAGTGTTTCACAAGAAAGGCCAAAATTTTGCCAAAAATCCCCCATTTTTAAGTTATACACCCAATAGTAGACTGCTGATTTCACAAAAATATATTTTTATTCGCTTAAAATAATTAAAATTTTTTTTATTGTTTCTGATTCCAGCATGGTAAATTTTTATTTAAATTAACTAAAATTGACTTCAAATATAACTAAAATTCTGTATATTTAACTACTTTATCTTTGCTGTTCTTATCTCACTTATATTTAGCAAACAAAATCTTCTAATCTTCAGCAGTTTTTTCTGCAAAGTAATTTTTATATAACTTTTAGCAGCTTTAGTAAAATTATGTTACAGACTTTTTTAATTAGAGTATCATCCCACTTTTGACGGGATTATACCACTTGTTAAGGGTTTGTCCAAAGAACTCAGCCATAACCGAATATTTTAATAGGATCTTCGCCTTTTGAATATAGTTTTAATAATTTATTTTTTATAAAGTTCCCTTATCAGTCAGTGAGAGGTTGAGTGTTAAAGTAGTTTTTCTTCAATCTCTGTTATAATTTTTCCATAAGAAAATGTTGAAGTCCTGTGAGTTTTTGTGAAAAATGTATAAAGATTAACGAAAAGATTTAACCCTCTAATGCTCTTTCTTCTGATTACAATAATATTTAAACCATATATTTGGCATTGAAAATCTACTATGGAACAAATATTAAAATTTTAATTTATCGCTTTATTTAAGCGATATAGCACAACAAAGATTGAAGACGTATCTTGAAACCCAGTGGTCAAATAATTTCTGTTTTTACTTGTAAATAATACTATCAATAAAATAAAATTACGTACCACAACTTGTTGATCAATTGTTGTTATTTCAAAAGTTATGGCGATTTTCGCTTTTTGAAAATTACGAAATTTGGCGAATTTGGCAATAAACATCAATAAATTTGGACGAAATTAGTTCTGCTTACTACCTCTAAGTATATACTTAATCTGTGTTTAATATTAAGAAAATTTGTTGGCTAGTTTTTGAGTTAGAGAGATATTTGCAAAACGTATACTGGCGTTATCTTGTGAGTCCTGGAGAAAAATTTTTAACTGATTTTACAATTAGAGACTTTAAACTAGCTTTGTTATTATCGGTAGTGTACGCCAGATCGTAAATGTATTTTTGACAATTTTTCGAATATTTTTTTCTGTTTTAAAAAGTTAATTTTTTCAAATTTTCTAAGTTTTCACTTTACATGCTTCTCGCTTGAAAACCGTTCCTTATAAAAAAAAAGTTTGAAGGCAAAAAGTAGATAGTTAAGTTTTCTATGAATATATTACAACTTGTTTAATAAAATATTGTTATTAAGTCAAAAACTATTTAAAATCTGAAGACCGCTTTTAGGTGGCCTTGTGCATTAGAGGGTTAAATATATTTTACTAGAAAAATATAAAACTACCCAGGAAAATTTTCTGTTCCAAAGAATCGGTTGTAGAATATCTACTTTTCCTTTAAACCTCTTTCTACTGTCAATTCTATCACCAATGATTTTTGTTAGAAATTGTCCCAAAAGCAACCGCTTCTATAGCTCCAAAGTGAAACCGGTTGCCCAAGAATCAGTCCTGGAAGTTCATTTATATATTTCACATAAGATCCGTGAAACTGGTTCCGGAACCAGCTTTTTTACTAATATATTTTTATAACCTCTATTAAATTCTTAAATGTATCTTTATAAAAATATTGGTCAAGTTCAAACAAATAAATAAAGTGCGGAAGGTGAAATAACATATATTTTGCAAATTTTTTTTTTGACAAAACGCAGGCGTCAAATAAAAAAACAATATTTGTTTATTTGCGTTAATTAGCATGAAAATTCGTTAATTTAACATATCAAATGATCATACTCATACTCAGTTAAAATTTACTAAAATTTAAACTAATGGATTTTTGTATAAAGAAAAAATCATAAAAAAAATCATGATTCACTATATTTGGTACACAAAATGAGGGCGAAATGGTGTCAAATGTATTTCCTTATAAACATTGTGTGATATACAAAACATAGGAAAACAGAAACGTGAATCATTAAAATGTATTTAAAAATATAAATGCAATGCTTCTTCTTCACTTAGGAAATCCCAAAAAAGTGAATGGTTTTACTAATTGATTAATAATAGTTATCACTAGGGCAGGGAATTTCATGCACTTACTTACACGATAAGAAAGAAAAACATAAAAATATGCACTTAAAACAGCCATTTTTCCCATAGAAACTGAATTCAGCACTTTTATCAAGTGACCAAGATTTTTAAGAGTTTGCATTTTTCAAAGTAATAAAAAAAAATTTGAGTGAAAGAACATGTGAAAATGTATAAATTTCTTTTTCAATTTTTGTTAGCTCCTTAGAATTGAAAAATATCCAAAAATATGCATTAAAAAGATATTGAAACAATAAATAAACTAAAAATACATTTTATGTCAAATTATGCAAATATATGCATTTTTGTCAAAATATGCAAAAATATTTAACAACAAATTGATGCCAACAACATGACTATCATTTGTTTCGATCGATGCAGAATGCTCTCACTGGAATACGCCTCACTTCAAAACAGGGAATCCGTAATTTTTTTGATTCGTTCTTGGCCTTAAAAAAATAGCATTTCGTTTGGAGCGGAATCCATATGTTGCCAGAAAGATGGGAAAATCTCATAGCTAACGATGGCCTATGCTTTGAATAAATTTATATTATATCAATGTTTCACAATAAACGTCCAAAGTTTGTCAAAAATCCCGCATTTTTAAGTTATACACAAAAAAGACACGAACAATAACCTCTGGTAGGCACTAAAGGTTTAATGCAAAATTTGTTTAACTATTCCCGTATTCAGCTCAATAAGAGTGGGGGTCGATTGTCGAACGACGACAGCAAAAGTCGTCGTGATTAATTTAACCCTTTCACTACCGACTTTTTGTTTGCGGATGTATCGTTATTTTGACTTCAGATTCTCGTTAAGAGTCCTCAAATTAGAAAAAAAATATGTAATATATTTTTCCCCCGCCCCCTCCTACCCACAAAAAATGACGTTCCAAATTTTTTCAAACTTCTGAGCCCCGTTTTACCCCTTACACAGTCGAGTAGCCAAAAATCCTTTGGTTGGTTTTCTTCTCTTCATAAAACGAAGCTGTATGCCAAATTGCAATTATCTATCTTCATTAGTTTATGAGAAACACCAAAACCCCCTTTTCAGGGAGATTATGATATATTAAAAAAATTAGACTTCATTAACAAATATCGCGACCATATTGCCATGTTGAAGTATAAAGTTTTTTTTTGCACTATTAAATTTTATATATTATTTCAAAGATGTGTACACTGTAGTGTACAAGGTTAGTGAAAGAGTTAAATTCAGCGACAATCGACCGTCGACATTTGTTGACGTTTAGAAAAAAAAGGAAAGCAAAACAAGAATATGGTTTTATTTGTTTCTCCACAATTCTGCATCAATTCGATTGGTTTTGCATTAATTCTTGTTGTTTTACATTTTATTGTATTTAATTTTGCTTTTTTGCGGTAAATTATGTATTTTTATTTTCAATTATATTTCTTCTGTCAAAAAATAAATTTTTTCCAAACAAAATACGAATTTTTGCAACTCTAATACGAATTTCTACAACTCTATTCTATTGGCAACCATAAATTAGTTAAAAATATGGCAACAATTTGACAAATATTTTGAGTTCTAGTGTGTCGTCATGAAAATAGAATAGATTCTATTACGACGACAAATCGCTGGACGACATGGCGACATTTTAGTTCCCATACAAAATATATGAAAAAGCAATTCTCGTTGTCGTTGTCGACCCAATTGTGATTAATCTCTGATATGCATCTTTTAAGTGATAATATTTCTTTTTAGGCGGGGTGATAGGTGCAAAATCAATTAAAATATTAATTAATATTATCAATTTCGTAATTGAAACTTGTTTTTAATTTTTTGTGTGTATTTATTTTTTTAATATCCAAATGCATAGATATTTTGTTAATTCTTTTAAACGTCTTATAAGCATGGATGGTAACCGAAACGAATACGGTTATCGTTAGGGTAACGATATTTTATTCTATTTCGGTAACGGTATTTTAAGGGTAACGCTATTTTATTTATTTCGGTATCGGTATTTCAAGGATAACGGTATTTGAGTTATTTCGGTAACGGTTTTTTTTTTTTTTTTATTAAATCTTCATTTACATAACCGAGCCCTTAGGGCCTTATATGGCTAATTAAAGCTACTAAAAAATATATAACAGACTTCTATATAAATATATGTTAAGGCTAATGTATACAATAATAATATATAAACGCAAAATTCAAAAAATTAACATTTACACGAGATCAATTAATACAATAATATATTTAAAAATTAATTAGATCTAAAAAAAAAATAAATAATAAATGAATGCTGCAAGAATAAATTCCAGAAACAGCTGAACTCTCACAAGATAAGCTTTCAAAGTTTCATTAAAAAGGCGTACATACTAAAGCTATCCATACATCAGCAATACCATTGCGCAATCTCTCCATTTAAGTCCCCAATCTACTAACACACATGGTATTAGAATAAAGAACTAAAACGAGAAGCTGTACAACAATATTGCAAGTATATGGCCAGACTAAAGAGATGGAACATATAATTTCCACTTAAGACTCCAATACATGCAATTGTGCAAATTCTACTAATTTAGATTTAAACACAATCAGCGAATAAGTAAAATTTCTCAGTTCCCTAGGCAAATCATTCCATAAACTCGACACACGAGTTTGAAATGATTTTTCAAAAATATTTAGATGTCTAATGGGTGGAATAATTTGGGGATTTCGAATTGAACGAGTAAAATGAAATTTATCAACAATGTATACCGGGTATCCATTAACGATAGATTTATAAAAAAATAATAATAGCCTTATGCTTATGAAATTTTCAAAAGACGATCCTATAAAATTAAATGTATGTTGAGATACATGATCTCTTCTTTTCAAATTAAAAACGTAACGAATAATCCTGTTAAAAACAAGCTTATATTTCCTCAGCGCGAAACTTCTAGTACCCGAAAAAACCTCCACGCCGTACAATATATGCGGCATTAAGATAGCCGTGGCTACACGCCTTTTTATTGAACAAGGCAGATAAATATTCAATGAATACAACCTTTTTAAAAGAAAGGATATGCGAGAGGACAAGTAATTTATGTGTGGAGAAAAATTCAGTTGGTTATCCAAGACAAGACCTAAACATTTCATCTTATTAACAAACTCAACAGGAATACCACCAATAGTAATACTCATGTCATTTGTAGCGAATCCAAACCCCATTAACTTCGTCTTGACTGGATTGACACAGAAACCATTATCGGACGACCATGACACAACTTCCCGCAATATAAAATTGACGCCCTCCTCCAACACATCGACAAACTCAGTATCAGAATAGCAAACAAATTGCACATCATCAGCATAAACATAAGGCAAGCAGGAAACACCATTAAAAGAACGCAAAAGATCATTCATATACACCATAAACAAAAGTGGGCCAATAACAGATCCCTGCGGGACACCACTAGTGATCCGTCGAGTTCGTGAGAAAGAGTTACCAATAGATACATACTGGAATCTATCATATAGGTACGACTTAATCAATTCGCATGCACGGGTAGAAAACCGGAACTCGTACAGCAATTTATATAGTAATCTAGAGTGCATTACTCTATCAAATGCCTTAGAAAAGTCTATCGAAAGCAATACAACATTCTTACGGCCATCCAAAAACTGTCTAATAGAATCCGTTAGCGCTAGCAGTAGAGAAGTAGTACTATAACCCTTTCGAAAGCCTGATTGGGATGGATGAATAAGAGAGTTGCAATCAAGGTACTCGATAATTTGGTCTTTCAAGATATATTCAACCACCTTAGAAAGGACCGGTAGTACTGATATAGGACGTAAATTATCAAAATCACTAGATTGACCGTCCTTCTTTATAGGGACAACCCTAGCTATTTTCCAATTCCTAGGGAAACATGACGAGGCAATAATTGTGTTCACAAGGTAAAGTAAATGTGAGGAAACAAATGGGAAAATAATTTTCAAAAATATCAATGGCAAGGAATCATGACCAACCGCATTAGATTTGATTCTGAGCAATGCTCGATATAACGTGTCAGAATCAACACATGAAAAGGAGAAACCTCCATCAACAGAGTTGTTCATATTATTGGAAAAATCACCCGAGTCTCGTAACTGACAAGCAGCAAAATAATCATTTATCTCATCAGGATCAGATGAAGTTAAATGTTCCTCAGACTCAAGACAACCATTGTTCCTTAAGAATCCCCACATTTTTTTCGAACTAATATCATGAAAAAAGTGTGTGTGAGCTCGCATCCTTACCTTCCTTATAACCCTTTTCACCTTATTCCTGTTTACACAATAAATCGACCAATTATGTGGAGTCCTATGTTGGAGGTAATGATTATATGCCAAATCTCTCAATGAAACTTGAAAGGAAATTTCCCTGTCATCAAACCAATTATCCAAACTCAAACCAACCTTTCGACGAACGAATGGCACCAAATCATGTAAAACATTAATATTCGACATGAGAACTTCAAGTTGTAAATCCACATCATCAGTCAGGTATATGGCATTGATATCATAATTATCAACTGCAGCCTCCAAATCCTCCATTCTCAACGCTTTATAATTCGGGTACGATATAAAACGTTGAGATGACGAATTTGGAACATCGACAGCTATAAAAATGAGAGAATGTCGAGTCACACCAGGACACTGCATCTGACCAGATGTGCCCAAGGAAAGAGTATTACTCAAAAGAAAATAATCAATTAGAGAAGTCGTATCACACCCCACATGGTAATTCGTTGGTATACAATTGTGGTGGTAAGTTAAATCAAGTCGCTGACACACAGAGCGTAAAACAACAGAATCAATTGGACAACAAATATCTGTATTAAAATCTCCCATCAGAATAACATTTGAGTACCTTACTAACAAATCGCCCACAGAATCCTCAAAAGCACTTAAATCACCATCAGGCAAATAACAAACACCAACAAGCAATTTAATATCCCTGACAGTAACCTCAACAAACAAATACTCACAAGCGTCATTGCCATCGGACATAAAAACGGTTCTGTATTTCATACTGTCCGATATAAACAACGCAACACCTCCACCTCTTCTTTCACCAGGTCTATCATTTCTGCATATACTATAGCCTGGAATATTTATAGCCTGAGACAAAATGTAAGGCTTTAACCAAGTTTCACTGAAACCAACAATATCCAAATGATTACCATCTAGAATATGCCTTATCTCATCAATTTTACAAGATGTAGTGGACGCACAAAAACTTGTTATATTCCAATGTCCGACCCTTAAAAAACGTTGGAAGCCATTTAAACTATTGGCGATGAAAGAATTATCACTGTAGACAGGACCTAAATTTACAGCATTCATTGTGTAATAAAAATAATAATAATTGATATTTAATTTTAAAAGCAAAAATAAAAAATAAATAATTATTGAGAACAAAGAATAAAAAAAATCAAAATCAAATGCTCATAATAGTTATTAAGAAAATTTAAAGGAATTAAAAAAAAAAAAAAAGCAAACTTCTTAATTTAAGCAGCAAGTTACCAAACTGAAACCATGATTAAAACATCTGTTCTTTTTCTTACTTCACACTTTGAAAACCGTAGACATAATTGATACATTTGTGGTATTAAGGAATCAATCAAAATGTAAAATTTTCCTCCAAAAAAAAAAAAACGGATAATACAACTACTTATCTAACAAATCAGTTAATTCGTTATGAAATTAAAATAAAAAAAGCTCTATAAAAGCCATACAAAAAATATAAATAGAGATATCCGACTAAAAAAACTACTATGCACACGAAAACCATTAAGGAGTCAGCTCTACGTAAAGCCCATAAATGACCAACAAAATTATAAGTACACTCACAAAATTTTGTCGGTAGATCTACTGAAATTGGCAGTAAAAACAAAGGTATATGCAGTCAAAAAGGCGACAAAGGTATTTACCTTTAAAATAACTAAAACTTCTGTAATTTTAACTGTTGAAAAATAACTAACAAATGCATTAAAAATAACTACCAATGCCGTAAAATTTACTGAATTTTTACTACATAAATTTAAAAACTGACAAAATCGGTAAAATCTACTGTTTTCTACAGTCAATTCTTTTTAAATGACTAACAAAAACTACTGTTTGCTGTAAAAAATACTGTTTTGGTAGTTATTATAATATCAAAAATAACTGATTTTAACAACTGTTACGAAATTACAGTACTTTTCTTAAATAGCCGTCATAAGAGTTGATTTGCCGTTTTCTATAGAAAAATAACTGTAATTACTGTTAAATACAATAACTACTGATTATTATACAAACAACTGTAACGTAGTAACTGACAAACTTTTTTGAGTGTAGAATAAAAAAAAATCTACAAAAGCCCCGAAATTTATGTATGTGCTTCGCAAGTTTTAAACCATTAATGATCTAGCCGCATAAAACATTCATCATGAAGAAAACCACCCTTAAATGATCAATTCTCGTCTTTTAATATTGCTGTTAATAAAAGCAAACCCACTACTAAAACACCGCAAGTTCGATGTCGGTAAAATCTGAAATCTATATATATATACATACATACACATACATATATACATACTAAGAGAAAAGAAAAAAAAATATGATATAAAAATATAATTTCAGTTTGGCAACACTAAATAATTAAAATGAAATAAAAATAAATAAATCAAAAGTTTTAAAATAAAAATATTTACCCCGGATTTCATAGAGAATATTTTTTTTTTGTTTTTTTTTTTAAACAATACATTTTCGGAATATTTTAAAGAT
The DNA here is from genome assembly GCA_949987735.1 of Leucophora obtusa. Lineage (NCBI taxonomy): Eukaryota > Metazoa > Arthropoda > Insecta > Diptera > Anthomyiidae > Leucophora > Leucophora obtusa. The sequence continues at coordinate 353,313,535 of OX465295.1, forward strand.
AACGATATTTGGGTTATTTCGGTATCGGTATTTCAGGGATAACGGTATTTGAGTTATTTCGGTAACGGCATTTTAAAGATAACGATATTTGGGTTATTTCGGCAACGGTATTTTAAGGTTAACGGTATTTGAGTTATATCGGTAACGGTATTTTAAGGGTAACGGTAGTCAGTTATTACGATGCATCCCGCAATTTTTTTTTACAAAAAACAAACGAGATTAAAAACATAAACAATTTATCAACTTAATGTACAAAAAATTCTCAATAACAACGTGAAATTACCAAAAGCAGAAAATTAAAAATAACGGTAACGGTATTTTAGGGATACTGCTATTTCATTAATTTCGGTATTGGTATTTTAAGGATAACGGTATTTCAGTTATTTCGGTAAAGGTATTTTAAGGATAACCATATTCCGGGTATTTCGGTAACGGTATTTTAGGGGTAGTCAGTTGAATCGATAACGGTATTTTAGCGGTATTGCCTGCCAACCCTGCTAATAAGTAAAATTTATTGTGTTTTGCATGTTTATTTAATTTACAAGACTGTTATAAAAATCAACAAAATGTCTATGCATTTTGCTATAAATATTTTTATCTTTTTTTTATTAAAATATTTACACAATACTTTGAAAATATATTTATTTAGCTATCTGTCATCTTGGAAATTCACATAATATATGATACTCATCTTAAACTCATAAATCATATAACAATACAATGTCCAATATGCTTGGACTCTAAAAAAGTAATTAAAACAGGGTTGGCAGGCAATACCGCTAAAATACCGATTCAAAACCCTTTCAACTGTATTACGGTATTACCCCTAAAATACCGTTACCGAAATATCCGGAATACCGTTACCCTTAAAATACCGTTACCGAAATAACTGAAATACCGTTATCCCTAAAATACCGATACCGAAATAAATGAAATATCAATACCCTTAAAATACCGTTACCGAAATAAATGTTATCCCTAAAATACCGTTACCGTTATTTTTAATTTTCTGCTTTTGGTAATTTCACGTTGTTATTGAGTATTTTTTGAACATTAAGTTGATAAATTGGTTCTGTTTTTAATCTCGTTTGTTTTTTGTAAAACAAAAATTACGGGATGCATCGAAATAACTGACTACCGTTACCCTTAAAATACCGTTACCGATATAACTCAAATACCGTTAACCTTAAAATACCGTTGCCGAAATAACCCAAATATCGTTATCTTTAAAAAACCGTTACCGAAATAACTCAAATACCGTTATCCCTAAAATACCGATACCGAAATAAATGAAATAGCATTACCCTTAAAATACCGTTACCGAAATAACCTAAAATATCGTTACCCTAACGATAACTGCATTCGTTTCGATTACCATCCATGAATTAAAATGTTTTTTAAACAAAACATAACGCCATTGTCGATGTTATAATTAAATCCTCATAAGTTTTCTTTAATAGTTTTTTTTAACAAAATATTTTGAAATTGATTTATCAAATTGAAATTTTAAAATCACACCTACTTTTTCTTAAGTTTTATGGCATTTTTGGCCTATTAACTGTGAATACTACACGCAGAGAAAAGATATGATTGCAATATGAGCACAGCTAAAAAACTATGTATGTATTGAATGTTCCCTTCTGCCATGGTGGTCGTTTCAATCAAATTATTATTCTTTCTATAAATCATAATATACTAATGAAATTTACGCCTATAATCATTTTGTAGATAAAATATTTCTTTTTTCAGTTATTACATTATTCTCTCGTCTGTTTAAAAACATATATAATCTGGATAATAATATTACTCTCTTCGAAAACCAATCTTATTATTATCTGAATTGAGAGGGATGATGTTAATAAAACCATACGTCAGTTGGGCAACATTTGCAAAAAAGGAGACACGGAGGATATTGGAAGATAAACAAAAATCTAAAAATAGAATCTTTGTATGTGTGATTGATCACTTCTGAGTAAAAACAATAACAGAAAGTGGAATAGGAAAGAAAACTATGAATTAGTTACATTGCATTCAAGGCCTTACTTGGGTGAGATTGCTAAGCGGTAATGTAAGAAGAGGCACATGTTCGATTCCTACAGCCGACGGGTTGTTAAAAAATCATATAGAGACAATCTGACAATAAAATATATAAAGAATTATACAATTTAATGGAAAATCACTGAAGAAGCCTGCCCATAGAAAAATGCAGAAACTAGATCTAGTCTGATTTGAAAATTAATGTATTAATAAGTTTTAGAGAAAAAGGATTATTGTTCTTCTTAACCTCAAACTTACTAAAAATATTTCGAGTTTTTTTTTTTTTTAATAAGGAAAGCCGATGAAGACTCCTATCTAAAAAGTCCAGAATTATTATTATGGTTCACAATACTTATTTTTTTCTTTGCGTGTAGTGATTCAACTGATTTAAATGATAGTTATCAATTTACATACCTACATACTTTGGTAAAAGTTAATAGGCTGACCTTTGTTAAATATTTTTATTTACTTAAAAAAATAAGTATTGTACCAAAATTTTATCTGCGATTTATATCTAAAAAGTTTATAATGCAAAAACCTCCAAATTAAAATACAAAACTACCATGTATTTTGGATCAGATGTATCATAGGATATAGATTATGTCCATTCATCATTCTTTATATTAGTTAGTTATAAAATTAGTTAAAAATTTTGATGAGATTCATTGTACTATTATGCTAAAAAAAGTTTATGGTAATTAGCACAGTTTTGGATTATTTATGGTACTAACATTTAACTATATTTTCCGATTTTATATTTAATGCCTGCATTTTTTTTTATCCAAATTGAATTATTAATGTTCTGTATTTGCTTAGTCTTGACCGATATTTTAATAACAAAAACAATATGGATAATTTAATGATGGTTATTTATGAGATTTATTGAAAGTCTATACATTTCTTATTTGGTAAATTGAAACTAGATTTGTTACCGACATGACATTTAAATCTTATGTTAATTGGAAAAAAAATCAGAACATGACTGTTAAGTTAAGCTTAAGTCTAAAATTTTTCAAATTTAATGGTTGTATAAATATGTATGTCTGTTTGATGTTTCAAGATAATTAATCTCTATGTTAATTAAGAAAATTTTGGCATATTTAAGGTGTTAATATTTAGTTAATTCAGTGTTTTATATTCTCACGACAAATTTGTACACATATCTTTGTAAATACTTATATGCTTTTTGAACTTGACCGATTTTAAGCAACTAAGATAAGTCTTAGAATGTTAGTATTAAGTTTAGTAAACGAACTTGAAATAAATAAGTTGATATCTCGCCAAAATACCGTTACCGTTTTAATTCTCTTTCAACGACTGCTATCACCCTTGGTATAATTAAAAAGGATTGATGATTCAAAGATTTTCGTCGGCTTGGTAGCTCTACTACACAGTTGCGGTCAGGAGTATGGCCTCAGAAAAAATAAAAGTAATTAAAAAATTCGTTATAATTAGATGGCATTGATGAAAATTAACTTTATAACGAGTTCGTTTCACTATATTTTTGGCAGATATTTTATAGTTATAGAGATAAGATGTCACAATAGCTGTATTCGCGTAGTCAATATTGAGATTCCGCGGGATAAGCGTTCGCGTACTCCACAATTGGGTTAACACTTTGACGACCATAGGCAAGTATGCTTGCCCAAGAGTTTTCGCACTTATAATTGCCCAGACAAAAGATAGAGTAAATATGTCTAAAGGTGACTTGTACAGGAGGGTTGGGCCAACAAAAATGTAGTAGGCGGTAAGTTCCTAACTGGTCCCGCTTTCCCCTTGCGTGCCCTCGAAGTTGGTAAACTAGAAGTCTACATTTAAGGGGTAAAAAGCACAAATTTTGACAATCGAAATGTAGGACAATCAAGGAGCCTATGAGGCCAATTTTTTGTTAAAAATCTGTAATTTAGTTTCAGATCACGAAAATAAAATAATAATGAAAATCGCTTCGTCCGGAACGGCAGGGTCGTCAAATGACAAATATTTTTGGCAAGCGAAATGAGGGGAAAGGAGGGGTTCTACGCAGCCAATTTTTCTTGGCATATCTATTATTAGATCAGAGATCATGAAAATCGCAAAAACTTCAACAGCGCTTCGGCAGAAAATGTGTGGTCCTCAAAGGGTTAATAAGAGCTGTGATGGGAGAGTAATATTCTTCTTCTTGCACGAAAAAGCCCAGAATTTTGGGATAAATTGTTTTTATCAGCTAGGTTCAACTATTTAGGTCAATTGAACTATTCACTAATTTGAACCAAAGACCTAGTTCACAACTAATAGCTTTTGTAGTGGAATCGCTCATTTCATTCACTCAGAAAAATATGTGTATCATTTACAAAAAAAGCTGGCAAAGTTTTTCGGTAATATTACAACTACATAAAATTACCGACAAATTTTTGACGACGCTTATTTAAATGTGTAAAGAGATTAATATGTAAATAAATCGAAACTTTTGTTTAATGTTAAAATCATATCCAGGTTTGATAAACTATCTTTACTATCTTTGATTTAGATCTTTACAGCAAATTGAACTACAAAAAGCGCTCACCAAAACGCACTATAATGCGCAAGCTTACCATTTGTTTTTTGGTATTGAAATATGGTTTTTCGAGTTTGCGTACTTTTGTACAATTTTGCCATTTCTTGAGAGTATTTTTTGTTAACTCTCATTTTACCGAACTTTACCCAAAAAGTACGCAAATTGTCGCTAACCTTATAAATCGGTTGCCAACCCTGTTTCAAAATGATTTCGTTAATGTATTTTAAGGTTATCGCGGTATTTTAAGTTATTTTAGAGTTAACGGTTTTTAAAACTATTTCGCTAGGTTATTTTAATATTAACCGTTACCTTGTTAAATCTTACTTGACGTCTCAACGAGACATAGAGTCATAAAAAGGTACTTATTTCGTGTTTTAATATTAATTTTTCGTGTTTTAATATTAATTTTATGTCTCGTGTATCATTGTATAAATCATACTTTACTAGGAAAATTTACCAAATATTAATAGATCTAGTTGTATAAATTTATTTCTGTTGATGCAATTATGTACAATTTTATATGATATCACATTAACCGCACCTGATTAGATATATGTATGTAATTAAATTTTAAGCTATTTTATTAAAACCTTTTTTAGGCCCTGTGCGAGGTGGCTAAATAAATTCAAAACTAAATACAAATTGCCAAAAGGGTTTAAAATTTCTTTGAAAATTTTTTGAAAACTTTTTCAAATTTCATAGAAACTTGGAAACCTGAATTTAGTTTAGATTTTATTTATTTTTCAAAAGAATAAAAAAACAATTTCTAGGTTTAACTTTTAAGAAAATAAATTAACTACAGTATTATTCACCAAAAAGTTTTATTGATTTTACCAAGGATTATTTCATTTGCAATCGACTAAGTTTCAGCAAAACTTTTGCTAAGATTACTGTTTTTTTTAGCAAAAATTGGCTTGTTAATTTTCACAGCAAACCCCTTTTTCTGAAATTGACAAATTTTTTTCATGCACCCTCCTGCCTAAAAATTAGCTGACTCTCTTGACTAAAAATTTTGCTGACAAATGACTTTTTTAAGTGTACATTTTTTAATTTTGATTAAAAGAAATATTAATTTTTGAAAAATTAACATTCTTAAAAATCGTGTTGACCTTAGAAAAAGCTTTAAACTCTGCAAGTATTTGCATTTTTATTTTTTAAAGTGCGTTTTTTTACAAAAATAATTGTTCTAAGTGCATATTTTTTATGTTTTTAATGCATACGAGGGGAACTATTTATATTTCGGGAACTGGCAACACTTATGTCAATAGCTAATATATGGCAACACCATAATAAAATTTGACATTTTTTAGCATAAACGTACTCACAATGTTTTGATGTACAAGTGTTATTTGTTTTGTTTACAGTGATTTAAGAAATTCAATTTGGCCAAAAAATGGAAATTTCAAGAGAAGGTTTTCGTTGGATTATTTTTCACAACTTTCGACGTGGATTATCTCAACAAGAATGTATCGATGAACTCAGTTCTTTGTATGGCGATAAAGCAGCATCAAAAACGACAGTATATTGCTGGTATAGTCAATTCAATCGTGCACTCAGATAAAAAAGTTATTAAAAAAATTTGTAAACAGTTTCCAATCGAACTTTATTATTTTTATACTGATTTTTAGTACAATTTTTTTAGTAATCATTTTTGCTATTCTCTTATTACAAATTACGGATTTTTTTACTAATTCTCGCTGCTGATTTCAGCAAAACATTTTACTAATTTTTCAAAACCGATTGCTAAATTTAACAGAAAAATATACTAATTTAAACAATTTTTTTTTTTATTTTTTACAATTCTTGTTTAGTTTATATTTGTTACTATTGATATTGTCTTAGTTTGGAAACAACACTCAGAAAATTTTATGGAGAACCGTTTGCAATTTTGACTCCAAATTTCAAGTACGATGAAGTAATTATACGCTTGGTACAATCGGAAGAAAAAAAAAATATTTTTTTTAAGATTTTACAGTTTTTTTATTTTTTAGTACACTTTTTTGCTAATTTCAGCATATTGATTTTAAATTACAGTTTAAAACAATTTACTGAAATTTAGTAGCTGCAACTAATTATTTATACTAATTTCATTGTACTAAAATTATGATATTTAGTAAGTTTTTTAACTGATTTTAGCAAATCGATTTTGAATTGCAGTTTACATAAATTTTACTAAAATTTAGTAGCGACTACTAATTTTTTCTGCCAATTTTATTGTACTACAGATCCGCAGACATGTGTTGTTAAAATTAGTAAAAAATACCGCTGGCCTCAAAACAGTTAAATTTCCCGTAATAACAGCAAAAATTTTCAGTAGCCATTACAGACTTTTTTGGTTGAGTGTGGTCGTAGTTCGGACGCCGACGAATTCCGTGAAGGTCGTCCAAAATCGGCTGTTGTGCCACAAAACGTATATGCAACGCGTGAACTGATAATGCAAGATCGTCATGTGACATATCGTGAGATAGAGACATCCTTGCACATTAGTTCCACTTCAATACAATCGATTTTGCATGAACACTTAGTTGTAAAAAAAATTTGCTCTCGTTGGATACCCCATAATTTATCAATCGCTTAAAAAAGGCTCACGTCGATTTGTGTAAGGGAATAATTAAAAAGTTCGACCGTGGTGCTTCAAAAGACGTGTATAAAATCGTGACAGGTGACGAATCATGGATATAGTATGCCTATGAGTCGGAAACAAAACAGCAATCGACCGTGTGGATATTCCAAGACAAGCGGAATCCAACAAAGAAGAAGGAAGAAGCACAGCGAAACAAATGGTCGCCTATTTCTTAAGCCGAATGGGTCATGTGGCCACTGTTCCACTTGGAGCAACGTCGGACGGTCAATTCTGAGTGGTGCACGACCATTTATTTGCCGGAAGTCTTCGGAGAAACTAACCCCCAAAGACGAATGATTCTCCATCATGACAATGCATGCTGTCACACATCTCGTCAAACAGGTAATTTTTTAGCAGTCAAAACATCGAATTGATGACTCATCCTCCGTACAATCCTGACTTGGCACCCAATGACTTCTTCTTGTTCCCGAATATCAAAGGTAAACTGCGTGGTCAACGATTTACGAGCGCGGAAGAAGCAATTGAAGCGTTCAAAAGCCATGTTTTGGAGGTGTCTCAAGAGGAATGGAAAAACTGCTATGACAAATGGTTTGAACGAATGCAAAAGTATATTGATCATCAAGGGGAATATTTTGAAAAACAATAAAGCCATTTTTATTTGAAAATGTTTGTTATTATTTGCTATTCCCGAAAATAAATAGTATCCCTCGTATTTATCATTTCTATCCGCATTTCGATTTTTAAGTTCATAAAATTCCTAGCCCTAGTGATAACCAAAATTAATTAATACGAGTTAATATATGTACAAACATGCATAAATTTTTAATCCAGCTTCAATGCTGGGATCATAGCATGATTTGTTGAACTATAATATGATGTCTGTTTGTTTACATGCTAGTTTTTACTATTTTTACTAGTTTTTTCTCATAAATTCGTTTTTACCGTGAAATGTGCAATTTTTTTAATTCAGTGGCTTCTATTTACTACTTTTTATACCATTTTCTTTCATTTCACTTGAAAATAAAATCAGTTTTGGTAATTTCTCGGCACTTTCTAAGTTTACTAGTTTTTACTAGAAATGTAAACAAACAGATCTATGATAATACTTGGATCATTTTTGGATCATAATGTGATAATTTAAGGATTATATTATGACAAAAAATGTAAGAGTATGATTGTCACAACTATTTAGTAATATGATTGTCGCAATCAATATGATGCTATCCAAATATGGGTTTCCCAATGATATTTTTTCTTTGTAAAGCACCGTTTTTCACGTGGAAAATTTTCAATCAAACTTTAAAAGCTTTAAATAGTAGACTTATAATAATACGTCAGTAGAAATATCTGTCAAACCGGTTTCAAATCGATTTGACTAATTCTTAACAGATTTTTAGTTAAAACACTGATTAAAGCAATACTAAAAATCCTCAGTAATTCAACTAATTTTGAGTGTTAATTTTCAAAATTATTTAAAACTAATTTTTAAGAACCCATTCGTTAAATTTTACAAAATTTATCGTTAAAATATAATATTTTCATGTTACTGTTATTACCCGGTAGATGGCGCCACCAATGTATCCGAAGTTTTAAAGATGGCGCTATTTCGTTCCCTCCCGATTTTTTAAAATGGCCCATATCTCGAAAACTAAGAGAGATAGAACAAAATTGATGAAAATTTCGACTACCCTAACCGCACAATACCCCAAAAATGGACCTTGGACCCTCGGAAATTTTAAATAAAAATTTTCCACTTCATAAAATGGCCCATATCTCGAAAACTAAGCGATATAGAGCAAAACTGACAAAATTTTTGCTCCACTAGAGTGCTTATGTGCCCTCACATAATATGGACTAGGCCCGGGGAGGGTCCCGAGCAGGGAAACAAGCCGATCAAAATAATCGGCGGCGGCGGCGCAAGCAAAAAATCGGCGGCGGCGGCGGCGATTAAGGTTGAGCCGGATAAAAATCGGCGGCGGCGGCTCAACCAAATAATCGGCGGCGGCGGCGGCTTGATCGGCTTGATAGAACATTATACACGTATTTTAAAGATGTTTAAGGTTTTTTCCAAAATATAGCAGTAGAAAATTGTTCAAAAAATATGGAATTATCAAATAAAAAATAATTTTAAGTTAAATTCATCGATAAAAATTACAAATTTAGGATTTTTAGTTTTTGAACGGAGCTAGAAGGAGAGATAGTTGGGCTTTCCAAATATATACAAATGTTTATATATTCAACAAAATTTTGTGGAAATATTTTCAAATAAAACTGATTTTCTTAATTTTTTCTTATTTTGTTTAATTTTGACGGCTTTTAATTGCAATATTTTGTTTAAAAAAAATAATTTTTATGTAATTTATTCTTTATTCAGGGTAAAATGAAGTTCTACTTTAATCGCTTTAAAATTGTCAAAGTTATACATTTTTTTATAAACATGGAATCTCTGCATTTATAAGAAAATTGAAAATATTAACCTTAATGATTGTGCAAACAAGAACCTCGAGTTGCTGAAATTAAATGTTTAGAAAAATTACGATAACTTTTTCAATTTTCAATTAATTTAAACAAAAGAATCTGATTTTACTAAGAACTAAACCCACTTTCAGAATGAATTAATAGTAAAGAATTGTTTAATACTGTAAAAAAGCCGTCAAAGTATAAAAATTAAAAAAAATTAATTTTAATATTTAAAAAAAAAACTGTCAACATATTTCAGTTACAAATAAATAATTCTATATATATTTGGAAAGCTAAATTTTTTGTCTTTCCGAAAACGTTACAATATTCAAAATCGGTTGAAAAATTGCTGAATTTCAAATTGTTAAGTGCTTGAAGTCGCTCAAAAACAGAGTTTTGACACTATCACCCCTGTTCTGAATTCCGAAACTTTTTAATTAGAGTGGTTTTGTAAAATCACACAAAATTCAAAATGTCGGAAATTGACTGTTTCAACAAATTTTAAAATAAATTTTAACATATTAATTTTTGCAACAAAATATTCCTTTTACTTTCACCAAGCTTTTCCAACACGAAATAAAACGTAGAAAATAATTCGGATGTGGATCACAGAACAGCAAAAAAATTCGGAATGTTTCACTTTAGAATTTTTTATGTGGATTCGGAACTTAGAAATAAACAAACTCTATTTTCACTCAAAATTAAATGTGTTTTTAGAATAAACTAGAAAAAAATATGGTTCGAAAAAAATTATGCTCGAAAATATGTCAAAGTTGAAAAACTTAGAAGAAAAGTTAAAAAATTCAGATATTCACCCCTGTTCTTAGTTCCGAAACATCATCATCACGGATCACGGAACAGCAAAAAAAATTCGGAACGTTTCACTTTAGAATTTTTTTGTGGATGCGGAACTCAGAACAGCGTCGATTATTGTAAATATCTTCGTCCGCAATGTCTGAAAAATGTGTCTTTTGATAATAATTTCAGGTGTACTGAAATTTCTGAAAAATGTGATGTGATCTATTTAACCAAACCTACGACCATAAATTCGAATGAATTAATTTTTTAATTCACTTTTGGACTTTTAATTAAAATTTACTAATATATCTTACGATTATACCATTCCTTATGAATTTATTCACTCCCGGTGAAAAATGTTCATATACGCTCAAACATGTTCATATATGGTTTATGTATGGACACATATGAACAAATATGGATTTTTTATGAATATATATGGATTTTATATGAACATATATGGAAGTATATGTGATTCCATATATGGAAGAAATTTCATATACAGACATATATGGAAGCATCTGTTATTTCATATATGGAAATGGCACTCATATATGGACAAATATGAAAGTATATGTTATTCAATTTATGCAAAAGGGACTTGTATATGAACATATTTCAAAGAATACATATTTCCATATATGTAAAAGGAACTCATATTTGGATAAATTTAATTTTCATGCATAGTGAATGAATTCTTTCATGAATTCATTCTTTTTATGATGATCTTTCACGTTTCATTCGGTTTGTAAAAGTTTAAAACAAATGTTGCGTTTTTAATTATTTTTATGGGTTGTGTATATGATATCAATATTAAATCCCTAATATAAGCCACATTTTTATTTAATTTGTAATTATAAACTAAAGTGTTGTCAGAATCATTAGTATATTCAGGCACTATCCGCGGCTCTCATCTGAAAAACTGAACTGGTTTTAAGAGAGTTTCAATGTAAAATAACAAAAAACGTGAAAAAGTGGTATTTTTAATTAATTATTTTTATTGTTTTACAGCAATTTTAATTAAATTATAAAGTGCACTTGTGTTGTTTGATATGTTCTCTGCATTAGTTTTGTATAATTAGCACAAAATTTTGCTTATTAATATTAAAAAATACGCGTTAAAAAAACACTAAAAACTGTTTCTCTTAAAACCAGTTTGCATATAAAATTAAAGAGACTTTTTAACAGCAGTTGAGGCTGGTGGTTTGTCTTTAGTCTATATAGTCGTTGGTATATTCATACCTTAGATCTTTTACTGATTTAATAAAATGACAATTTTGATAAGCCATTTTGTAAAAGATTAGAATTAATGGAAAAATTAATTATTTATATTGATTGTAATTCTATGAGGAATGTATTCAACATAAGAATGCATTCTATTTAATATTAAACTTTGGGAATGAAACCTATGAATTAATTATAAAGGAATGTTTTGATGGAATGATATATATTCAATTTCTAAAGCTGAATTTGGTTTTGTGCGAATTAACCTAAAATTGAATTAATTCTTTCGAAGCTCTGCCTATAATCTACACTTGGTCATTTAAAAAGTATATATGTATATTGTTCATTTGGATTCTCTCCTCTATTGCTTATCCAAATTTCAGCGAATCTGTCAGAAGTTTTCAAGCAAAACTTCCAACTTAAGAAATATAAAACTGGTTCTTTTATTTTTTTTTAACTAAAAAAAAAATACTCTTGATGGTTCAGGAAATGATGAAGTAGAAAATTTGTTTTAAAAATGACATTTGCTTTTAATTTTTTTATTTTGGAAAATTGATACTTCCAGCCGAAATGAGCCGAAAAAAATCGGCGGCGGCGGCTTAAACGGCTTACGGCGGCTGGCTTGTTTCTCTGGTCCCGAGACCCTAAATTTTTATAAATTTAACGACTCAGTATAATTACAGATACAACTGTAGTTTTACAAATTTTTTACTTAAATTTAGATTTGTTAAATTTAACCAAAGAATTTGTTAAAATCAACAAATTTTATTTTAAGCCAAAAAACAGGAATAAATTTTGTTAAAGTAACAAATTTATCTGTCCAGCCAACAGACGTATTATTTTGAGTGTAATTTAAATTCTGAAAATGAAAAAAATTTTTTACGTAATTAGAAAGCAACAATCACATTAAACACAAAATGTCACTTTTTCACAAGAAAAATAATAGTCTTGTATATTAAATTTGCGTGAAAACAAAGTCTACAAAATTTTCACGTAAAACTCATTGTCGTGAAAAATTAGTTTTTTTATATGGAGTATAACAGTTTTTTCACGCGAAACTCAAACAACTTACGGTGCTTAAGTATTTGATCTTTCAAAGAAAAACAAACAAATAATTTAAAAAAATCCATGAAAATTTTGTGAAAAAGCCAAAATTACAATAAAAATATAAACAATAATACAATTTAATGGAAAATCCTGATGAAGCCTGTCCATAAAAAAAGGCAGAAACTGGATCTAGTCTGATTTGCAAATTTAATGTGTTTATAACTTTTAAAGAAAAGGTTTATTCTTCTTAACCCCAAACTTACTAAATTACATATGTATTTTGTTATAATTCAAACAAAGAGCAATAAATAACACAATAATCTTAAAATTTGTGTATAATTGTTTGAAATATAATTTGAGTTTTATGCAATTACGAGTTAAAAAAACTGGTATTATAGCCACAAGTGGAATCTATGATTTTTTTATTTAAATGTAAACAGTCAGTGTGTATAGCTAAATTCAAAAGTGACCACATTTGCTAATGCTCTGTATTCTGTTCCACATAACGAAAATATTACGCTCTATGTTTAAAGCCCTGAAATTATAAGAAAACTTACAAAACTAACAAAACCACAGTATCATAACAAAGTTAAATGACACTTTTTCAAATGTCGCATTTTCAAATTATCTTGGCTATTAAATTGATGGAAAAAAAATTTCCTTGGCGATTTCGTAACAATTCCACGCAAGTCAATTTTTTTTATTTATAGTACGACAGTAATTTTCCCAGAAGTTACAACAGAATACTGTGCTTAAATCAATATATTCCCAGTGTAGAAAATCATTACCAGATATGTGGTTATGTAACTACATACTTGGTAATGGTAACTAGTTACTTTTGTTATTACATTTCTTATTACCTTTATATGGCGATGTCGCGAAAAATAATGAGTTGTCGTTACACACCAGCATACGAAAAATCAAAAAATATATCGTTACCTATGTGCTTACCAGTACTGACAAAAATAATGAGTCTAAAAATAGATTTTCTAAAAAATAAATTATATAAAAAAAAATATTTTTTATTGTATTTTTTTTAAATAAAATTTGCTGGTGCGGGAATCGAACCTGGGTCTACAGATTGCCAGTCAACAGCTCTACCATCTGAGCTATATCGACATGTAATATTTAATAGATAAACACACAATTGACCTGCTGCACACAAGTAAGCTTACTCGCCAACATACAAAAAATCAAAAAATATGTGGTTACATATATCCTTACCAGTGTTTAAAAAATATTGAGTCTAAAAATAGGTTTCAAAAAATTTTCAAAAAAATCTAAAAAATTATTTTCTATTTGAAATAATGATAAAAATAAGTCATTATCAGTAACTCATTATTATATGTTTTAAAATAATACAGAAGGTAAGTGGGTGTCATTACTGGTAGTCCAAAAAATAATAATATGTCATTACTGTTTCTACACTGGGTTGTTTACTCAAAATTCTTACTATTTCAACTACGATTGAAAGAGTTTGTTTATTTTTTTAATTGAAATTTTCCAACTGTAGTAAAAGTAGTAAATTGTAGTAAGTAACTGAACACGCATATCAAGTTTTAAGAAAAAAATAATAAATATAAAATAAATACTCGTATGTTTAAGCACAGGCTGATATTTGTATCACAAGAGTTTCGTGTTTTAAATTCCACCAGAGGTGAAAAATTGTCATATTTGGTGAAAAAAAATTATCAAAATCGTCATTTTCTAAACGAGAAATCGTCATAAAATCTTCAATCAAAAAACTCCTTATATTTGAATGAAAGATGCAAAAGGTTTACTTAAAAATCCGTTAATTCACTTCATTTATAACAATTTGGTGGAACGCTGTGGTGTAATAATTAGCGCGTTGGACTGTTACACATAAGGTTGCGGGTTCGATCCCCATCCAAGGTAACATCAATTTATGAAAAATAATAATATGTATGAGTTTTTTCTATCTCTCATACATATCGCAGCGTCCTCCTTCGGTGTTTCTATAGCACTTAACCCCACGGAAGTGAAATAATATAACATTGCTATCAACTAAACAGATTGACCAAAGTTCACCAACTCTCTATCACATGGCGTGTGATAACTGTTCTAAGACTCAACATCTCGCACAATTACAGTGTTGCCTTATTTGAAGCCCTTCATATTTCACTAACTTTTATCTATTCTATATCCCCTTTCTGAAGGATTATAATAATTGGATAATATAAAGAATTTCCTGAGTGTTGCTTCTCGTAAAAAAATCTAAGAATTTACACACGGTATACGATGTTGCCTCGAATTATGATTTCATTTTTGTTCAAATTTACTTAATTTACAAGAAATAATTTCTTGATATTTTAATAACGATTCTTATCGAAATCTCGATTTTTATCAAGTTGTCCAGACTTCTCTGAAATTTGCGTAATATTTTTTACACTTTTCGTTGAGGTATATTTGAAAATTGGACAAATTAATGTTATCTACCTTACAAGTGGTCACCTTTATATCTGTTACTATTTTTTGCAACATTATTATTAAAAATTACCATAGTCCTGATATAAAGCCATTGTATTACAACAATACATACATATACTACATAAAAAGATATTGTGGATAAAATATTTCTTAAATGTTAAAATTGGCAATAAAACATAGTTACTAAATCGTTTCCTTTAAAGATAAATTTGACTGTATCTAATGGAAATAATATACAGTTAAAAATGTTTTCATTAAAGATAAATTAAGCATTACCGAGCAAAAAAATTGGAATACATGTTGTACGAACAAATTCTGTCACTGCTCCCAAAGTATTTGTTTGTGTATTTGTAATGCTTTTTTAGAAATAATTCTGAACGACTTCAAAAAAATCACTCCTTTTATTACTTTTATTACAGCTTTTTTAGAAGTAATTTTTAGCAACATGCAAAAAATCACTTGAGTATTGCTTCTAACCTAGTGTCTTCAAATGCAATGAAATGTGCAAAGAAATTTGAAAATAACACACAAAGCAACAACAAAATTATTTTCGTTGTTGTTGTTTTGTGTGTTATTTTCAAATTTCTTTGCACATTTGATTGCATTTGAAGACACTAGGTTAGAAGCAATACTCAAGTGATTTTTTGCAAAATTATTTTCGTTGTTGTTGTTTTGTGTGTTATTTTTAAATTTCTTTGCACATTTCATTGCATTTGAAGACACTAGGTAAATCATTACTGCAATCAAAGTGATCCTAAGAAGTGATTTAGATATAGATTATTTCCAAACAGATGATTGCGAGTTCAAATTCTGGTGGGGCTAATAGTTTTTTAATTTTTTAAAATTTATAATTAATGTTTTTTTTTAATTCAATCACTTCTTCATCTTATTATTGGTTTTACTCATATGCGAAAACTATTAATAAACTGAAAACTTGTGAAAAGATACTGAAAAAAATATTGAATTGCAGTGCACCTTTTGCACTTGTGTTATAAGCAAGGTTTGTTACCGTTATCGTTATAATAGCGTTATCGCTAAAATACCATTTCAAATTGAATCCCGTTACCATTATCGATACCTCTAAAAAATTTATAAATAACGTTATCGTTACCGATACCGTTATTTTTATGGGTAGTTACCGGTATTTTACCTGTATTTATTATTTTATATAAAAATTACAATTTTTTTATTTTTTATTTTATAATCATGAGTGTTTTTTGTTACAAAAACTTTATAGATAATAATTTTACTTATTAAAACTACCAGTATTGAATTTATAGCTTAAAATCTGTATTTTCAGTACTTAAAATTAAAAATATGCCATGTTTTTACTTGTTTTTATATGTTTTTAACATAATTTTTAATACCGGTACGTACCGGTATTGCTGTTTCGGTATACCGATACCGAAACAGTCTTAAATACCGTTACCTTTACCGTTACTTAAACAAACGAAATCTGATACCGTTAGCGTTATTCGTTTCGGTAACCAACCTTGGTTATAAGTGATTTTATTGAGGAGAATAAAACAATGTATCGCAAGACACAGTGGTGTTTTTATATCAATCACTATTCATATCAAATGAATATCTCTGCGATAGAGGGCTATATCTGAGGTCACAAATTCGATACCCAGTTGCAGCAATAAAAATTTTGTTTCTAAATAAAACAAAAATATTTTTTGCTGATAATTTTGTTTATTTGGAATTGATGAAATGGAGTTTCCTTTGCAATCCTTCAAAAACTATTGAACAACTCAATGTCAAAATCATTAGTGTTTTTGTTATAAAAGAAATAAATCAAGATTATTTATACTGCTTTTGCATCCCTTTTTTTGCTGGGTAATTAAAAATATCTTTTGGTTAAAGAATTCACTGCAGTGAAGGCACCTTAAGGTCTAATGATAAAAATCATAATTAAAAAATTTAATAATCATGAAAAACTGAATTTTTGCAAGTAACGTGTTAAATGATAAATGCACATAATATTTTTTTTTGTTTTGAATTTAATGTTAATGACAAGTGAAAATATTTGAAAAATAAACACTAGATTGTTTGTTTTTATGTTAAAGTAAACAATTAACGGTTTTTGTTTTTTATCAAATCATCAAACTTTCGATTGCAGGAGTAGTTAGTAGATATGTAAACGGATAAAAGTTATTGACATTTTAATGGGCTTTGGTTTTTTGTGATTTAATCAATTTATTTTACGCATGTAGAGATTTTTAGTGAAATCTTTTAGTTTGCATACAAATTATCTAATTAATTTACATAGTTTGATTATGAAATTCAAAACGAATTAGAAGTTAAATAAAAAAATAAAATATGTTACATAAGCAATAACAAATTTATGATATGCAATGAATTGGGAATAAACTAATAAAAGTGTATATGGGATGCATTATTGGTATTAAAGACGTGTTAATTATTTTTTGTAAAAAAATATTAAATTTTTTCTTTTGAAAATTTAATTTACTATTAATTAATTCCACTCAAGATTTATTAAAAAAAAAAATTAATTAATTCTGAGAAATAACACACCGAATTAATGTCAAAAAATGCATGTGTAAACGATTAAAAAGTTGGATTACCTTTAATCAAGTAGATTAATTTTGCTAACTAAACGAGCTAAAGACTATTTATTTCGAAACTTTTTTTTAAATATAGCGGTTTCACTGACGTGATCTCAGTTTGGTTTGTTGAGATATGAGTTAAATTTTAGTTAATTGCAAATTTAGCCCTGAAATCAGCAAAAATGTTTGCCCAATTACGAATTACCCTAAAAACAGGAAAAATATTTATTGACTGAGTTTGTTATTTTAGATCTATGAATATTTAGCACACATTTCAGTTTTTAAGGCCGAATGAAAGTTTTTAAAATTTTGAAATTTTTATTCAGATTTATTCAATTTATTCAATTTGAATAAAATTAGTTTTTTTTATAACATTTGATAAGAGATTTGGTTGTATATGATTTGGGTCGGATAAAATATGATATTTCATGAAATTGGAAATCCCGGAATCTTTTCAAAATAAATCTTGGTATTTATAAATCGGAATTTAGGTATTTATAACTCGGCATACCTAGTATGTACTTAAATTATTTTTGTAATTCAATTCGTCTAAATTTTATACAATTTTTTTAGGTAATATAAACAAGTTTTATTTGATCGTAATCCTGTCATCATTTTTTTCTTCTGTTCCACAGTGTTCCACTAAAATGCAGAACTAAAAAAAATTATCTAATTCTAATAGATTTACGTTAACAAACAAAACCAGTCTCTTCTTTTTAGTTGTTAGTGTTGTAATAGCTCTAACAAGATTTTCCTCTTATATTATATTCTTGGCAATAAAATTGTAGTATAAGTGTTGGTTTAATGCTTTTATGACATAAATGATTGGGGTAGTATGTCTTAAGTTTCATAACTTAATTTTTATTATTTTGATTATGTTTAAAATGACATCAACTTAATTTTACGCACCTATAAACAATAATTTTTCTTTAAATTTTCATAAACAAATTATTTGTTAAAATAAATATTTTGTGAGTGTTTTGTTTTGAATAGGGCTTCAACAAAATATTCTAATAAAAAATATAACGGGAACAAGTGCCGCATCGGCCCTGAAGTTTGAAATACGATTTACAAGGCGAAAAAATCACTTAAATAACTGTGTTTCTGGAAAATGTTAATAGAATCGTAATCTAAACAGAATTACCTTTCTAACAGGCTTAAAAATCTAAAATCGGTTTTAAAATATTTAAGTAATTGCATTTCGCCCAGACCATTGTAGGGTTCAAATGGGATATACACTCCGTTTCATAACTATAGCCTCACCTTATAACTAAAAGTTACATCTAAAAAACATATATTTCCACAAAAAAAAAATTAACGTAGATTAATTTAAATCGCCATTTCTATTTTTACTAGTGTTGCATAACTATAGCCGCACTTTCAGAAAAATGGATTTGAAAGTTAAAAACATTTGAGTAAAAAATTAAATAATAGGAGTTTTCATATAAACTCGTATTCTACTCGTAAATGGTGTAAACCTGATATGTTTATGAGTTTAATGTCAAACTCCATACATAAAAAATATGGTTCGTACTTATACAAGGTTTACAAGGAATTTACGAGTTTATATGAAAACACCTAATATAATTTAATTTTAGGTAAAGTCTACCTGATTTTGATAAATCCCATTTGGCATCCACCATTAACTGTGTTTGTGCGGTAAGTTATCAACGTTGTCTTATGTCATTCCCATACAAATTTTACATTATTAACGTTAAGAGTTAAGACTAAACGTTGACTAATGTCAAATTTGT
This sequence comes from Leucophora obtusa, assembly GCA_949987735.1. Lineage (NCBI taxonomy): Eukaryota > Metazoa > Arthropoda > Insecta > Diptera > Anthomyiidae > Leucophora > Leucophora obtusa. Next base: position 353,332,990 of record OX465295.1, read on the forward strand.
ATGGGAATGACATAAGACAACGTTGATAACTTACCGCACAAACACAGCTATTGTCCACTGTCTACCAATTTTGTTCATTCATTGGTCTTCAAACACGAGTTTCTGCTCTTTTATGATCAAAAACTGTTTGATACCATCGATTTTCTGGAAAACAATTACATAATAAAATTCTGTTTCTGTTTTTCCTCTTCAGAGCTCCTAAGGAAATTCACTTATTTAATTTTCAATTCTGAGTGATTAAATTCCTAAACCATATTTCGAAGAATTGAATGAACGCTTGAGCCACCTAATTCAATTCACCCAATTCATTTGATTTGATTGTCAATCAATTTGTTCATTTGAAAATGTTTTTATGACATTAAGAAAGTGCAACAGACTCGTAAATACCTTTAGAATGATTTTCGTTTTAAAACAAAGTTGAATATGATTTTCAGGGATTTAAAATTCTTAAGCCTAGACTCACAGAAATAAACCTGTAAAAATAGCAGAAAAAACTATTCAAATTAGTTAAAAACGGCCTTACAAAAGAAACTTCTAAGATTATTTTTGTGCTAAATACTAGTCTTATCTTACTAGTAATAGCAAATATAAAATTGCTAAATTTATAAAATTTTAGTTATATTGGAAAATAACAAATTTTGTCATTGAAAATAACAGCTAAAAATACTGTAAAATCTGCAGAAATATTAATATTAGGAGAAAATTTTTGCTATTTTTAAGTCAAATTTAGTTGAATGCAAATATTAGTCTATCCTGCTAAAATGGACAGAAATGGTTGCTAAAAAAATATAAAACTTCTGATTTCAAAAGACTAGATTTTTATTCGCATTAAAAAAATCGGAGAGAGCTTCAAAATTTTACATCTTTTGTGATTTTTCTGTCTACGAATTATTCATCTAAATTTGTTGCTGATTTAAGCAGGCTAATTTGTTGTTTTCTGTTAATTAAGATTTAACTCCAATATAACTAAAATTTTGTATATTTAACAGATTAGTTTTGGCTATATTACTAATATTTTACAAATATTTTAGTAGAAATTTGTAACCGATTATGGCCTTTAGGCTAGGTTATTTTTTGTAAATAAATAAATTAAAATTAAATTAAATTCATTAAAAAAAAAATAATCTGAAAGCAGTTTTTTTGCAAGATCATTTTTAACTAACTTTTAGCTGTTTTAACTAAAATTCTTGTTTTTTTCTATTGGTATATGAGTTAGATTTAACAGAACTCATTATTTTGTATGAGTTTTCATTTGTTACACTAGAGATGAGCGATATTTTTATACCGGTGATTTAATCACAGTTATTGATAAATCACTGGTAACGGCAGTGATCAAATATTTCAAGTCGCAGTTACTCGGAATGTCGTTCTTTTAATATTTTTGTACCATTCTTTCTTGCAAACTTCATTGTGCACAGTAATACATGTTTTTTTTTTCAATAACAGTGACTTGATTTCACACTCTTCTGAATAAAATGTCTCCTTCTATCATGTCTTTGTTACCGGTCGCAACTATTCTTCTTTTAAGGCGCAGTTTTTAGGAAGTGGATTATCTTTAAACTTAGTTTAACGCAGTTTGTAACTGGAATACTGCTTTTAAAATGTGGTTTATTTTGTTTTATTTCAATAAAGAAATAAATTATACTCGAGAAAAAGTTTTTCCGGCAAATTTTTGTTAATAAACTTTGAAATGGCTGACAAAATTCGTTTTCAGTTTAACTAAACCAAGTTTAACTGACATCTTAAAAACTCGCCATAAATATTATTTCGTTTATTTATCAGGAAATCGCAGTCTTTTCCATAGAAAAACCGTGATCACGATCACAGTTTAAAAGAACAACGATTTGCAAATCACATTCACTGAGAACAATGTTACTAAAAAATCGCCGGATCGCCCATCTCTATTACAAACCCGTGATCACGGTCACTGTTTAAAAGAACGGTGATTTGAAAATCACGATCACTGGTAGCAGCGTTATTCAAAAATCACCGGATCGCTCATCTCTACCCTACACCAGTATCGTTAAAAGCCATCTAATGTTTGAATCCGAAATTCGAATGGGTTAAAATAGGACTTGTGTCAAAATTTTCTATAAAATGATAAAAGAACAGAAAATCGTAAATATATCCCATATGGGCGATAGGTCCAAATATGGACCGATCCCATCTAGAATCTATAGGATTTGTCATTGGCACCATATGAGTCAGCGAACCAAATTTCATTGAAAATCTTCGTATTTGCGACCTGCAGCGTGTAAAAAAACCAATTTTGGGGGGACCCTTACATGGGCACTAGGTCTAAACATTACACCGACATAGGTCGGTGTACCAAATTTCATCAAAATATTTTAATATTTGCAACCTCTAGAGTGCGCACAAGAATGCATGGACAGATATAAATTCCATTTATCATCCCTGATCTAGTGTTTTGAGATGTTTGAAGGTAAGTATAGTTGATCTTTTAATTGGTAAATAAATGTTTTTGTTAGATTTGAGAACATACAAGTAAATTGCAGAGAATAAAAGACATATTTTCATAGAAAAATAATTGTTTTTGTTCTCCCCTTTTTAACCCTTAACCCTCACATGCTCAAGAACTCCGATTTAAATAAAAATATTTTTTTGTAATGTGAAATGATAAATAAATTAAACTACGTACAACGTTTATTAAAAAATTTAGATTTTTTATAAGCAAAAAAACTTTGCATTACAAATACATAAAAATTTATACAGACAAAAAATATGTTTAGTAGAACGCCCCCAAAAACATATGTATTTTATTTAAGCATTTGTAAATTATTTTTACCTTTTTTTATAACATAAAAACCGAGTTTTGAATTTTGATTTTTAATCACATGTTTAATTTTTTCAACTTTCATAATCAATTGAAGACACAAGTTAAATTATAAAGTCAAATTAAAAACATTCCAAAATTTTATTAGAATAAAAAAATTAATAATTTCCAAAATTTTATTAGAATAAAAAAATTAATACAAAATTAAAGCAAAGCATATAAAAATTAAAAAAATCTCAAAAATTTGTATAATAGAAATATGCGAAAATCAACAACTAAGCCAAATTTTGTTGACTTTTATCGAAAAATTAACGTAAGGATAAAAAACTCAAAAACAAATTAATTTTGTTATTTTAAATAATTTTTGTAAATAATAAAATATGCAATAAAAATCATTAAATATGAAAAAGATATGCTTTTAAACAAAAATATACAAAAGTACTTTGTCAAAATATTTTGTGGGCTATTAAATACAAACATTCATTTGCATGAAATTTGCTGCCCCGGTAATATTTATTCGAGTAATATTGAAACTGCGATAACAAGCGTAAATCGAGAGTTTATGAATTTTTTGCTATTACAATAATTAAACTTTACTTTGTTTTTCAATTAGCATAATCAAACCTTCTAAATATAATTGTATTCTGTTTCTTTAGAGGTTTTTAACAGGGGCTTTTAAAGTCCTATTTTCTCAATGCAAATAAAAGATTAGTTTACTTCGTTTAACTGGGGATTAAGAACTAAAATCAATTACTTTACTTATTCCTAACCTCTTCTACCTTGCAGTGTCAAGAATATTATTTAAAAGAAGCAAAAAATATATTTTAGTACTCTTGTGGTCGAAAAAGAACTCTTAAAACAATTTTTTGATACCGCAATAAAAATCTCTTTTACCATTCCTGGATGACAACATGATGTTTTTCTATTTAGTTTAGTAGTGTGTTAATGTTTGCATATTCTCTCTTTTGGCTATTTTTCATTAAATCTTAATTTGATGTTTATAAAAAACGTAAAAATATGCAATTAAATACAAAATATGAAATAACAAATCAATGCCACTTTGTTGCAAATTCTTTTATTCGGAATAGTAATTAGTCAAAACCGTTTTTTACTGACTACAAACATGAATTTGCATGGAAGTCGCCATAGTATAATATAGTAGCTTTACTCATTTTCTGTTATTTGAAAAAATTAAGTAGTGTTTGTAATTTGACATGTACGTATGGTTTTTAATACCACTACAACTACATGAGATAGGGACAAGCTCTCAATTTTTTAATGAGTGGCGCTATACTATACCATAGTATACTATGGAAGTCGCTACCAGAACTTCGAAAGACCTAATTTAATTTAAGCTTAATTAACGAAAAACTTAAATTAGATTTAAAAAATGTTCATTCAGTTATACCATTCCTAATACTGGGGTTACACGTTCAATTTTTGGCTTTCAAGTTTCAATACTCTTACACTTTTTTACTAACCCACTCACACTTTTCCAAATATGTATTTGGAAAAGTGTGAGTGTGTTAGTCAAAAAATTGAAACTTGAAAGGCAAAACTTGATCGTGTAACCCCCATGTAAAGAATTCATTCATTAGCTTCATTTCCAAAGATTTAATTAGAATTGAATGAATTCCCAACTTGAGTCATTCAAATCGTGCGTTCATTCAACATTTTACTAATTGAATGAAGAAATTTTTTATCATTCACTTATTGCAGTATAGTTTGAAATCCAATTCAATTTGAAATCCAATTGGAAATGTATATCGTTCACATTAGAAAATTTGACAGATGAATGGGATTTCGATCGGCCAATAACAATTTTTTTGTAAAAATTAACCTTAAAAATAACAAAAATTAAGAAATTTTTTAAAGAACATTTTATTTAATGGCGGAGCACAAAAATCATTTACGTTATGAAAGATACAATATTATATTTCCTAAAAAATGTGTTTTAGTATAAGGATAATTAGTTGAAAGCAAATTATAAATTTATAATCTTAAAAATTAAGTAGTTATAAAAATGCGACCAACTCTTAAAAATTCTTGGCTTTTCTCTTTCAAATGTTAACAAAAAATATTTTTCATAAAACTATTTGAAATTTTAATTTTTTTATTTCATAAAATATTAAAAACAACAAAAGCTAACAAATGAATTATGCGTTTGTTAGTAAAGGTAGACCAGGGCACACAACACAATTGCTCCATTTCGAGTTCCGGCGAAGTCGTTGTACGAATACAACTTTTGTACAAAGGCCACCCCAAATGTTTATATTTTATTTATTAACAAAAAATAAAAGAAAATCAGGTAAGTACGGATGTACGCTTTTTTACAAGTCGTTATAGATTAACCAGACTGGTGTAGGGTATTGTATAGACGGCATGCCCGACTTTAGCCTTTTTACTCGTGTTTTTTTATTGTTAATGGCCCTAAATGGATGAAAAAAATCTTTTTTCATTCAGTTTTTTACTAAATGAATTCAGGTAAATTTGAATTCTTTCAATTAGAATTCATCCAAAATTTTGTGAATTATACTGTTGAATTAATTTCATAAGAATGCTATTACGGAATGAAATTTTAGTCAAATTAAATTCATTTTTAAAAAGTGAATTAAAGAATTAATTCTTTTAAACTTTTTGTCGCTAACCTAATGATAAATATGTAAGTACATAAAAAATATGAAAAATATAAAAAATATGAAAAATATAAAAATAATTTTACTTACTTGCAGCTTGCATTATCAACATGCCAATCACAAAGAAATTCATATTGGTGTTTTGTGTTTTTAATGTATTCCTACCAAAATTTTTTGCTTTTAAATTCGAGCAACTTTTTCTTAACTTTTACGCCAAAGATACGTGTGCCAATTTGCAAAAACGTTTTAATTTTAACATGAATGAATCACAAAAGCAATTTTAATGAAAGCAAAATTTTTCTATAAAAAAAGAGATGAAAATAAAGAAATCTTGATATTATTTAATATTTTTCATTAAGGCATAATATTAGATGGAGTTACAAGAAAAGCACGCGTGTTAGGAAATTTTATATTTTAATATGCAAATTTATAGCAGGGTAAATAAATCAACGTTTTATGGTTAAAAAATAAATAAACATAACCGGTGTTGATACAAATTTGAATAAACGAACAAAATAAACAGCACTCTCTCTTTCCATAATATATTTTTTTAATATGCATACTCGTACATATGTATGTATGTATGCATATTTTTTTGTTAAAGTAAAAGTGGACACAACAACAACAAAGTTTAATAGTTTTGGTTATAGAGTTTGGTTAAGTTTATTTTGTGGTAATAACGTATCGTTGTTAATGTCAGTGGTTGCTGTTAACAATATATTTCTGCAAATGCCTTGATGATTAATTCATGCGTTACAGGTGGTTTTATTTAAAAAATATAACAAAATTTTTAATAATTATGTATACGTTTTTGTATTTTGTTTTTTATTATTTCATAATTTAAGTAAGTTTTATTACATTTGTTTTATATTATCAAAAATCTTGAACTTTTGTCAAGTTGTTTTGTTAAAAAAAAATTTGGTTTGCCACTTTTTTTTTGTAATTAGCATCACATGTTAAATGCGTTTCAAAGTAAATAATAATAATAATTTCACTTTTATGGCAACTTTTTCTTTTTTTAAATAAATTAACACATTAGATTTCTTTTCAATATTTGTTGTTATATTTTATGCATTTGCTTTATATGTATGTTATATTTCTACAAATTTTTTTCGAAGGTTACTTTAGTTTATATGCAGTTATATTTGATAATTTTTATTCTATTTCTTTGTTTTCGTTTTCAATTTAAACCACATTTTATTTGTTACCGTCTCTCCTGAACAAGTTTTATTTTTTATAAACCGATTTTTTATAATGAAAATATACGTTTAAACACTTCGTTTTTAACTTTTTGAATGTAATATGTTACAAAATGTTACCGCTTTTTAAAAATCGTTCAAGTATATTCTTTAACGTTTATTATAAAACTAAAACTCTTTGATTATTTTAAACTTCACATAAGCCAAACTTAAAAAATTAAATAAGTTGCGTGTGTTTTCTACGCTTGCGCCACCTAAGTCAGTATTGCCATTCATTTTCTATGCGCAGTTTTACTTCTTTTGGAGAAGTACGATTATGCTTGCTAATTTATAATCTTTTTGTAGTGTATTTTTTTAAACTAAATGGAAAGGTGTTTGGTTTTGGGTTTTCATATATGCATATGATTTTATATTTTAATATATTGAACATTGTCTTCGTTTTCAAGGCGCCCTCATTTAGTTTTTTTAATGGTTAGTTAGCATAAGCTTTTAATTTTATCAAGACGTTTATACAATTTTGTTAGCTGTGGAAGTGAGAAAAACGCCAATTGAGTGTTGTGGGGTTTTATGGACAAAGCTGGAAACATGTGTTTTCTATAGGCTCTTGGTTTATGAAAACTTAAAACAGTAGTGGTTTGTGTAGTGCAGAACAGTAGCTTAATAATAATATTCAAATTACCAACTGATTAGAAAATTGAACTAAATTACACTCATAAAAAACTACTTGTAAATAGTTGAAAATTGTAAAAAGTTGAAAGTAAAAGCTATGTATATACATACACCCAAAAAATATAAAAATAAGTTAGCAGAAAAATTAGTATGTAAAACGTCTTATATGTATAGCTAGTGTACACTCAAAAAAGTTTGTCGGTTACTACATGCCAGTTGTTTGTGTATCAATTAGTAGTTGTTGTTTTTAACCAAAATTATAGTTGTTTTTCTATGGAAAAATGCAAAACAACTGTTTTGACAGTTATTCAAGAAAACTACTAACGATAAGTACTGTAATTTCGTAACAGTTGTCTAAGGCAAATATTTCTAATATCATAAGAAACAACTAGCAAAACAATATTTTTACAGTAAACAGTTGTTTTTGAAAGTTATTTAAAAATAAAAAATTTCGTTGAATACCGTTGATTTTAAAAATTTCTTTATTAGTTATATGTATGTATGTATGTGTTATTATTGATATATTTCTAGTTTGCAAATAAAAATCAGGATCTTGTATTGTATCTCCAATGCATAAAAGCATAATAACTCGAGAACCGTTTACTTCAAATTTTAAATAGGCTAAAACAATTATACATATTTTTGTAATCGAAAGAAAAAAAGTTATTTTGTTAAATTATCGCTTTTATAATACCAAAATAATTAACTGTAAAGCAAACAGTAATTTTTAGCCATTTTGTCAGTTGTTTTAAAACTTTTGAAGTAAAAATTTTTCAGTTAATTTTACGACATTGTTAGTTATTTTTAATGCATTTGTTATTTAACTGTTGAAAAAGTTAAAAATAACAACATTTTCAGTTTTTTTTAAGTTAAATACCTTTGTCGCTTTTTAACTGCAAATGTGACAGCGCATAGAGAAAGGGACCTAAGGGTAAAAAAATCAATTTTTTTTTTTGTGGACAACATCTGAGCATCGAATGAGACCGATCCCATGCTCTCCTGACCTTAGGTCCCTTTCTATCCTTAGGTCCCTTTCTATTTTGCGCGTCACATACATACATATATGTACCTTTGTTTTAACTCTCAACTTCAGTAGATTCTAACTTTTGTGAGTGCACAGAAAGAATTTACAAAATTCTAATTAAATAACTAAACATCTTTCTCATACTGTTTTTTTAAAAGCAAAAAAAACTTTTTAAAAAGGCGCCAACAAAAGAATTTGTAAATCCAAAAAAATCTTTGTTATTTTTTTGTAACTTGAAATTTTTGTGTTTGTTTTTACAAATGTTTTAACGAAATTTAAATTAACTGGGTGTTTTTATAAAAAGAATCAGGCGAATTTGTTAACAAATTTGTGTGAAAAACAATAATTTAAAAACGGTTTTCTTCCAAGATTTTGGCACAAATTTGTTAGCGCTTCCATGTAGAACAAATGCGGCTAAAAAAATTTAAAGATAAACCTTTTTAAGTTTGTGTTTTTTACACATATGTTTTAACGAATTCTTCTGATTCTTTTTATAAAAACAGGCACTAAATAAAATTTCAAATATTTTATTTTGTTATCGTAATAATTTGTGATTTGTATTTTGTTTTAAAAATAAATATGCAAAATTTCAATTTAAATTAACACAAATCGAAAAAATTTTAAAATAACGTTATATCATTAACCGGAAACCATGCTGCCATATATATTTTTGTTGTGTTACCAGACTATACAAAACACAAGATCTGATTGGATTAGAAAGCATTAAAACCACGAAGCACTGTGGCAACAATTATTGATAAGAAAAAAATATGTAGTCTTTTGGTAATGCTACAGGTGTGCAATAAAATATTCCAATTTTAATACTTTATAGAATTAAGTAATAAAAAATGTATGCTAAATTATTAAGAAAAATAAGCAGTATAAGGTGAGCAAAACTAATAAAGCCGCTAATTCTCAATAAATTGTGCTGGAGGAGTTCTAAACGAGTAATTTACGCAGACGGCACAAAGTAGAATTTCCGTCTTGCAATATAATTTGTTTTTCTACATAAACAACAAAAGACCGTACAAAGGTGAAATTATGCTTTGTGTCGTCTTTGTGAAACAGCTTATAGATCAATAGAACATGATAATTTTTTTTGTTACATAAACATGGAATATAAACAATGACCAAAGAAAATTTAATAAAGTTTTAATTACAGATGTTATGCTGGTTATGCTACCGATGCCACGGAAACTTCTCCGGTTGTACGCTCGATTAATAAAATCTTGATAGCAAATCGTGGTGAAATTGCCTGTCGTGTTATCAGAACTGCCCGTAAATTGGGCGTACGCACTGTAGCTGTCTATTCAGATCCGGATGAGAAATCTTTACATACCCAATATGCCGATGAAGCATATCGTGTAGGAGAAGCTGCTTCTGCTTCTTCTTATTTACGCGGTGATCGAATTATAGAAATCGCCAAAAAGGCTGGTTGTCAAGCCATTCATCCTGGGTATGGTTTCCTTTCCGAATCAATAGAATTTGCTGAATTATGCCAAAAAGAGGGAATGGTCTTTATGGGTCCCCCAAGCTCGGCTATCCGTGATATGGGTATTAAGAGCACTAGTAAACACATTATGGATGCTGCAGGTGTACCGATTATTAATGGTTATCATGGAGAAGATCAAACTGATAAGTGCTTGCAAGCTGAAGCTAAAAAAATTGGTTTCCCCTTAATGATTAAGGCTGTGCGAGGTGGTGGTGGTAAGGGTATGCGTGTTGCTGATAAAGAAGCCGATTTTATGGATGCTTTAAATTCGGCTCGCACTGAATCACAGAAATCATTTGGTGATAGTTCGGTATTGTTAGAACGGTATGTTAGATCACCACGTCATGTAGAAGTACAAGTATTTGCTGATCAATATGGTAATGCAGTATATTTATGGGAAAGAGATTGCTCGGTACAGAGACGTCATCAAAAGATTATTGAGGAGGCACCAGCTGTAAGTAGTATAAACAATTCCAATTGCTATTGAATTTTTCATTTACAATCAGAGGTGGGCCATAATCATTACCATTACGTTTTAACTACCATTACTTTATGAAATGGTAATAGGTCCATTCGATTACTGGATAATTTGTACAAATTTTTACGGGATGGCGTTCGTTAAACAAATACTCAGTAAACAGAAAGAAAAAAGAGAGAATAAAGTGACAGTTTTAAGTGCGTTCTTTTACTTTTTGGGTAAAGTTTTGTAAAATGAGGGTAAGCAAAAATTTCTCTCACAAAATGACAAAATTACCCAAAAGTAAAGGAACGCACAAAACCACTTTTCGAGACCAAAAATGCGTTTCAAAGAAAAATATGAAAGTGCGTATAATTTTAGTTTGAAAAATTGAACAAACACAAATATTTATTTGCATTTAAAAGTTCTTATTGATTTTTTTCAATTAATTTTTATAAATAACACATTTCTTTTGCGTATTGGTTTGATAAATTTATTTTCACAATTGTTTTGGTTATCATTGCATCAGCTGTTAGTTTTACAATTTACCCGAAGAAAAAGTTTGGGTAACTTTGGTAAAAAGAGAAACACAAATTCACTCTCTTGAACGCTCTCATTTACCCAATTTTCGAGTACGGGAACGCTTTTTGGGTAAGATTGGAATCCCGCAGGTTCCCGCGGTAACGTAGAGGTACGGACCTATTATTTTCCAATTATGTTATTTTATGGAAAAGCAAAGCAGTAAAACGTTCTAAATAAATTATGGAAAAGGTAAGAAAACTTTCTAAAAATTGTCTGCTTAAGATTTAATATCAAAAATTCTCTTCTTCCATAGCGATCAGTTCAAATCAATTTGTATATTTGGTGTTGTAATCAGCTGTGTCTACAAACTTGCAAATTGTTGCAAATTTTCTGTTCGGGTACATGCTTGGGAAAAATTTTTTTTGAGTAAATCTTGTCTTGCTCTCTATAAGTTTGTACTGAGTAATGCTTACTGGACTTGACTGAGAAAAGTAATCGAATGGACCTAATGAAAGTGATATTTTCATTACCATTAAGCCCAAACCACATACCGAAAGTGCCAGAGGACAGTGGCAGTGCTGACACAAACTTTGTTCTTGAATTTCGCGGAAACGATTTAATATTTTTAAAAAATTCTTATTGCGTTTTGTTTAGAGACAGCTCTTGTTTATTTAAAAACTTTTCTTATTTCTCGGAGTGACATATAGAGAAGATACTAAAAACTGCTTTATCGACAAAACGTCGCACTGCCGTCGATACTGCGTTTATAATGTTATCTTGAATTTTTATTTAAAATTTTGTTTTAAATCCAAGATTCTTCTTATAAGAGAAGTCTAAAATTGTGTTAAATTTTGTATAGTAAAAATATGTCTGTTCCAGTACTTTGACACGTTGACCCAAAGCAATCAAAAAACAATCTTTAAGAATTTCTGAATTTTTCATTAGAAACAATGTCTTGTAATCTGAAAAGATTTTTAGAAAAGACATCTGAGAATTTGTCTATAGGAATCTGAGGATTCGTCTATAGAAAAAAATCTCTTACAAGTCTGAAAATTGTATAAAAAAAATGTCTCCGTATCTGACTAGTTTTCTATAGAAAAATATTTCATCTAATTTTACTGCTTATTTTTAGCCCGGCTTATCTGAGCAACTGCGTCGAGAATTAGGTGAAGCTGCTGTTCGTGCTGCCAAGGCTGTAGGTTATGTCGGAGCTGGTACTGTTGAATTTATTATGGACAAAGAAGATCTTAGCTTCCACTTTATGGAAATGAATACTCGGTTACAAGTAGAGCATCCTATATCCGAAATGATCACCGGTACCGATTTAGTCGAATGGCAAATTCGCATAGCAGCTGGTGAACCTCTACCAATGACACAAGAACAAATCAAACGTAAAGGCCATGCTTTCGAAGCACGTATTTATGCTGAAAATCCCAGAGGTGGTTTCTTACCCGGTGCTGGTCCCTTGCGCTACTTGTCTACACCACAACCAAATGATTTGGTACGTGTTGAAACCGGTGTTCGGGAAGGTGACGAAGTTTCAGTGCATTATGATCCTATGATTGCTAAACTAGTAGTGTGGGGTGAAAATCGTGCTCAGGCCTTAAATAGTTTAATAGCTCGGTTGGGAGAGTATCATGTAAGTTTTTCATAAAAATTTTCAAAAAAATTATCTATATTCAAAGATTTTTTTTTATAGATAACTGGTCTGGAAACCAACATTAATTTCTTAATTGACTTGGCTTCTCATCCTGAATTCCAAGCTGCCAATGTCCACACCGGTTTTATTGACCAACATTTCGATACCTTATTCCCAGCTGTTGAAATTAAAGTCGATGATTTATGCAAAGCCGCTTTAACCATAATTTTTAATGAACTTCAAGCTTCACAAAATAATAGCATTCAGAAATCGGATCCGTTTAACGCTTCTCCCAACTTACGTTTAAACTATGACCTAATCAGACAATATCAATTGAAAGCCAATGATACCGTTTATACGGTTTCTGTTAAATATGATTCCAATTCTAATATACAAATTAAAATCGATAATGGTTCTTGGTTTACTGTACAAGCTGATCGTATTACGGATGGTGCTCGTTTAAAGATAAGATCAAATATTGCTAATCATATTTCCACCTACAATGCTCATATTGATGACTCGGAAATTACCATCTTTTTGGAAAATGGTAAACAAACTTTTGAGTTGGTACAACCTAAATTCCTGAATGTTGCTACCGATCAATTGGGTAGTGCTGGTTCGAAAGTAATTGCTCCTATGCCTGGTGTTTTGGAAAAAGTTTTAGTGAAACCCGGTGATCATGTTAAGAAGGGTGATAATTTAGCCGTTTTAATTGCCATGAAAATGGAACATATTTTAAAGGCTCCCAAAGATGCTGTCATCAAATCAATTGGTGGTTCAGAAGGCTCTAATGTTGCAAAGGGAGCAGCTGTTATTACTTTTGAAGAGGAAAACGAAAAAAAAATTTAGTTCATAACAGGTTTATAAGATGAATATGTCTTTGTCATTTTCGCATAATCGCTTATCGACTTAAGAGTAGCAAATGTTTATTGTTTATTATTAATGTCCGTTATTTAGTTTGAAAGATATAAGAATTTTTTAAAACTGCATTTTTCGACAAACACATTCTTATCTGGAAATATCGGCATAAGAAAAAAAAATTTTAATAACACAGGCCGAGAAAATTTGATGAAGTTTTCTAACCAAGAATCAGACTATACAATCAGACGTGCTGAATAGCCCTATCACGTCAGGGTTTCGAGATAATCTAATCTAAAAGTGCAAAAAACACGTTTTGTGGGTACATTTAAGGTCTTGTAACTTCCAGAATTTTTTTCAAAAAGATCATTACTGTATCTGAAAGTGCTCCCCTACAAAATCCAATTTGAATTTTTAAAAATTTTTTCGGGAAGTTAGAGGACCTCAAATGTACCCAAAAAACGATTTTTTGCACTTTTAGATTAGAATATCTCGAAAACCCTGCCTTGATAGGGTTATTCTGACGTCAGATTCGGATTCAGAAAACCTTGTCGGCCTGTGTAATTATTGTTAACCTTAAAACGCATAGCATTAGCCTATTTTCAAAATTCCTTTTAGTTCAAAAGTTATAAGAAATTTTCATTTTATACAAATAGCTTAAAATCTCAAATCAACTAATTTCGACATAAGCGATTGTGCGAAAATGACACAGATTGAATTTGAGTACCAGAATATTGGTTGCATTTATTTTTCCATGGAAAATTTTAGTTTAATGAAAATGTTGCATTTATATTTTTTTTATTTTTTGGTAGTATATATAAGCTTAAAGTTAAATTGTTGATTATTGTGTATAAATAAATCTATTTTGTCAATGTAATTACATACAAAAAATAATAACGCACGTTTTTTTATTATTAATATGCAAATATTAGTGTCCGACCGAGTATTCGGCTTCGGAGTTCGGCCAAAAAGTGATATTCAGCCAAGTTTGGTGTTCGGCAAAATTTCAGCACGATAAGTTTGATATCAATTGGTGTTGAATGACAAGTTTGAAGCAGAAGAAGACAAGAAAAATATAAAAATTAAAATTGAATCAAATAAACTAACTTTAAATAAAAACCAGTTAAAAATGTTGAATGACAAGTTTGAAGCAGAAGACACAAGAAAAATATAAAAATTAAAATTGAATCAAATAAACTAACTTTAAATAAAAACCAGTTAAAATTTTCTTAATAAAGTGATAGACGAACAAAACAATTAATTGAATTTTTCTCCCGGTAAAAATTATTTGCTAAAATTAGCAACAAATTTTATTTATAAAAAGCTTCATAAATGTGATTGATGAAAAACAAAAATAAAACTTTACATGTTTTTTTATATTTATGAAATGATACATAGTTTCCCATGTATTTGTGATGAAAGTAATTGTCAAGTCGATTGTTTCGTAAAAGCAATTCTTTTGTTTAATTTTAAATGCGTATGTAGAAGTTGTTGATTATTTTAAAAAGACAAAATTCTTTTTTTAAATTAGTAGAATATTTTTTTTATTAACAATTAGTATGAAAATAGTAAAGTGAAATTTAAAACAGTTTACAAATTGGTTTCCTAACATTTTTTCTGAGTGTACATTGTATGAAGGATTTTTAAAATTCAAACAAATTTGAAATGAGACACCAAATAAAAATATTGAAATAAAGTAATAAGGTAATAAGAAATGAAATACCGCCATTTATTTGTTTTTTATTTCATAACATTTATTTTTTTCTTTTTTATTAATTTCTTATTGTTTTTTTTTCATTAATAAGTATATTTAGTTTTTCATTTATTTTAATATTTTTTTCTTTTATAAAGCGTAGTAATAATATTTTTTTTTATCAATTTATTCAGTTTTTATATAACATAATTAAATTAAGTGTTTTTTTCTTGTTTAATTATAATAAAATACGATTTTATATTTATAAAAATAATAAAAATTGTTGTTTTTTAATTGTTTTCTATTACGCTTCGTATTAAAAAATGAAATAATAATTTAAAATTAAATATGTATAGAAATCTTGTAAATGTTTCTTTGTTTGAAAAAAAAAAACATTGAACTATTTATTTTATATTTTTTTTTTCTTATTTTTAAGAAAATGAGTTTAAAAAACGTTTAAATGATTCTTCTTCTTATATTAAAACTTTTTATAATGTAAAAGAATTTCCGAAAATGTTAGCTTAATATACATGACCAAACAAAAATAAAAAAACATGCAATATTTTTTAAGGAGAGAGAAAACTAGCCATTAACGATTAAAAAGGATATATTTTATACTACATTTATACTTCATTTAGATGAGCAAAAACTACCTAATTTTTGGCCGTTGTTGGTTTTTACTTGTTAAAACGCATACATAAAAATCAAACAAAAACTAGTTTTGTACAAAAACTAGGTAGTTTTTGCTAAATCCTAAATTCACTATTACACTTCAAAAACTAATAGTTTTTGAAAACTACTTGACTTTACTCGTCAAATTTTAAATTAAAAACTAAGTTTTCAAAAACTACTAGTTTTATTTTTGTAGTGTAAATTGGGCTTTAGAGAATAATTGGAGAATTAAGAGAGTGTGTGGTGGTATAATTTTTAATTCGTATGTTAAACTTATACTACATTTAGACTGAGGAAAAACTAGCTAGTTATTAATTGTCAAAACGAATATATAAAAAACAATCAAAAACTAGTTTTGTAGTTTTTGCTCAGTCTAAATTTAGTTAAAGTGCATCTTTTATTTTTGAAATTAATTTTTTTAGATTAATAGTTATGAACTTTAATTGAAAATTATTTTTTTGGAAAACTATAGTAACTACACAAATTTGTTAGATAAAATATTTAAACCAAACACATTTTCACTGTTGCACACTTTTTTCCCTAAAAAAATCGCTACATCAAGATAAAAATCGCTGAAAAATAATAAAAATAAGCAACAAATTTAGCAACAATTCTCTAAAATTTTCAAACTTTTCAAATTATGTTGAAAAATATCATGGTTTTTTTGAGTTTCGTAGAAAAATAACAAAAATGTTAAAATGTGGTACTTTTAATAAAATTTTTTCATGATATTAAGCAATTTTAATTAAATTTTCAACTTCATTTGTAGGTATTTTTTAATATATTCTTTGCATTAGTTTTGTATAAAACTACTCAAAATTATTTATTTTGAAAAATACGCATTAAAAAACCTCTAAAAACTGTTTCTCTTTAAACCAGATCACTAACAGAAAAACGTCTGTAAAAAATTAGTTAAAACTACTAAAAATTAGTTAGAAATGATGCTACAGAAAAAAGCTGCTAAATTAGCAGATTATTTTTGCTATATATTAGTAAGATAGGGAACAGCAAAAATAAAACTGTTAAATGTACAGAATTTTAGTTATATTTGATCTAAATTTTTGTTAATTGAAAATAACAAATTAACCTGTTAAAATCAGCAAAAAACTTTGCTAAATAATTAGTAGCCTGAAAAATCACCAAAAAATTTCAAAATTTTTGAAGTTTTTTTTTTTGATTTTTTTTAAATGCAAATAAAAATTCAGCCTTTTGAAAACAGCAGATTACAATTTTTTTAGCAAATATTTCTGTTATTTTAATCGTTTTCATTACACTAAACTTAGCTTAAAAATAACAAAAATTTGGCAGATATAACAGTTTGTTTTTGCTATTTTTAGTCTACCAATATTTAGCAAAATGTTATGCAGATTTTACAGTACAATTTGTCATTTTCAATTAACAAAAAGTTAACTAAAATCTAATTAAAATTCTGCAAATTTAACAGTTTTATTTTTGTTGTGCTTATTTTACTAGTATTTAGCACAAAAAAAAATCTGCTAATTTAACAGTTTTTTCTGCAGCATAATTTTAAACAAATTTTTAGTTACTTTTTCTGGCATTTTTTTAGATTTATTTCTATAAATGTACCCAAACTTACCAAAATTTAACCAATAGCGAAAAATGATTAAATGATAACCAGAGCTTCGAAGAGTGAATTCTATTTTGAATGAATTCCTTAAAAATAAATAACATTCGATTCCTTATAAGTCGAATGAATTCATATTTGCTCGTAAATAATCGCAGGGAATTCATTCCTTGTAATTCATTCCTTTAAATTCAATCAATCTATCTCATTCGATTTTGTCAATCATTAAATTCAATCATTAGGAATTCATTCGATTTCTTACTCATTCGATTGAAGATTTGAGAATTCAATCGAACATTCAATTTTAATCACTTGATTAGACAATTTGGGAATAACATTCAATTTAAAAAAATTTGTAAAATTAACAATTAAATAAAGCAAAACGCAAAAGAAACGTCTTTTTCATATAAGAATTAATTGATCAAAATAAAAAAGCTCTTAAATGCAAGTAAATATACGTATTTTTACATTTTTCTTTGAAGTAAATTTTGAGCTAGAAAAATGATTTTTTGCATTTCCCGTAGTTTTGGGTAATTTTGTAATTTTGTGAAATAATATGACGATTTATGAACATTAAAGAGTGAAGCTTAAAAAGACATCTAATATATACACAATTTTTTGTAAATTAAGCCGAAACCAACGCAGTGTCGACAGTGTTTTGCCGCAGAGTGACGTTTCGCCGATAAAGCGAACTGCCACTGTCGAGAAATTACAAATTTTTTAAATATACCTACAAGAGCTGTCTTCGAAACAAAATTCAAAAAAATCCATATTTAGAATTTTTAAAAATTTCTTTAAAAAAAATTTTTTAAATTTAAAATTGTAGATTTGAAAACAGTGTTTAAAAATTCTGTGACCTTTTGGCACTAATTTAAAATGAGTTAGCAAAACACAATATAAAAAAAATACTTCTTATCTGAGTTTCTTGGAACTTGTAGAATAAAAAAAATTTTCTGTAGTAAATTATTTCAATAAATATTAAAATTTGGACCCGAACTTCTTAATTAAGTGGTCTGCGACTCATCAGTTGCCGGGGGAAATCGAAATAACTCGGCTGTTTTTTAACCGATTTAAGTTTTTATTGCTTTATTACAAAGAGAATTCACTCTCAATCACGATTTTTTTAATGTTTTTAAATTAGTTATAAAATATCAATATTTTGGAGAAAATGCACAAAAATTTATATTTTCCTCTTGTAATCACTGTTCCAAATTTCAGGGCCGATGCGGCACGCCTTCCCGATATCCGATTATCCTAATTTTTTGGGGACGTATTTTTACACCAAAATAGATATTTCCAGGGGGTAGCCCGGTCAATAACTCAATAAAGTTTTTTTTTGGAGACCCTAGTATTCATGCATGAATATTCATGAATGAATCTCTGGCAGTGATTAAAAATACACTTTTAAAAAGAAAGTTGGTAACTTTTAATTGATAAAAAATAGTTAATTTATCCTTTTTACAATATATTAGTTGCATTACAATTCACATTTTTCGGAATATGGTGACTCAAATTTTCCAGTGGCAGATTTTTTGTGCATAAACTTCTAAAATGCCAAAAACGCAACGCCACGATCTCCAAATAATTTTTTAGAAATCTAAAATTGGCAAAATTTTGTCATCTAAAGGAACATAATGGAGGGGTAACGAAAAAAAATAAGAATTAAAAAAACGCGCTATCGCTAAATAATTTTTTAAAAATCTAAAAAAATTGTCAAAGAAATTTTGCACCAAAAAAAAAACATGTTTGATGGGTAGGTAAGGTTTAAAAAATTCAAATTAATATTTTTCTGGGAACCATCACATTAACTACCGAGGTGGAAAATATATGTGGTAACAAAAAAGGAGCACTGGCAAAGCGCAAGTAGACCGTGGTCTTACAAAAAGAAGTACTGGCAAAGCACTAAATTTGGACGCCTTTCCAACGCTTTAAAAGGGTGAATTCCCAGCACTTGTTTTCCTATAACATTATCTCCCAGGTAGAAATTGCCGACGGTACAAAAACCAAAGCACTGGCAAAGCGTTGCTTTACAATGGTACACAAAAAAAGCATTGCAAAAGCACTAATTTAGAACGCTTTGCCAACCTTTGGAAAGAGTGCTTTCCCAATACTTGTTTTACAAAGTTTACCACTGTTTATCAAAAAAAACCACCGGCAAAACATCGATTCAAAACGATTTGCCAACGTTAGGTAAAAGGACTTTGCCGGTGCCTGTTTTACAAAATTTACGACCGTATATAAAAAATACCACTGGTAAAACATCGGCTTAAAACGAATTGCCAACGATTGCTAAAAGGACTTTGCCAGTACTTTTTTCACAAAATTTACGACTGTACATGAAAAAATACTACTGGCAAAACATTGGATTGCAGCGCTTTGCCAACATTTGCAAAAAGTATTTTGCCAGTACTTGTTTTACGAAACTTATACATATATAAACTGATCACTTAATGTTCACCCTATATAAGTACCAGTTTTCAAGTCTCTTGATAAAACTGGAAAATTGTTCTTATGGTAAAATTTGTGTGAAAATCTATTGAATTTGTAGTTTTAAGCAGAGATGTTTCGCTTATTAGATACAGAACTGCTATACTAAAATTTTGCGTTTCTCTTTTTTTCGGGATTGGGATTTTACAGATTTTTTCATGAAGAATTGAATAAAAAACAGTTGATCTTAAATACCGATTGGCAGAGCACTTATTTTACTATTGTTACCAACGCTTTGCCAACGCTCGGAAAGATAAACGGCCAACCGAAGATCGACGTTATCATTTCAAGGTTGACCCAGTACTTTAATTTTCGAAAAACAGACGCTCTGCCAGCGCTTGTGCTTGTTTTTGAAAAAGAAACTCCAATAGAGTGAATATATAAATAATTTTTGACTCCACAATACAATAACTCCAAGAATCGTCTATTTTTAGAGTAATTTAAAACTCTTCAGTGATGAGGGGTCATAATTTGGTGGCAGGGAAAACACTTGATTTTATGTTTTGGTGCTATCTCAATACTTTGCAAAGCATTAAATAGATCGGTTTTATCATTTGGGTGTCAGGAAAGCACTTTAATTTTTATATTTGAGCGTTGGCAAAGCATTCGATTTTTATGTTTATGAGTGCTTTCCCAGGGCTTGGTAAAGCATTGGCACCACCGTGGAACGGTGTCATCATTTGGGCGTTGGGAAAGCGCTGTTAACAAGCACTCATACCACCCATTTCGGTGCTTTGCCAGGGCTGGCCCCTTTGTAATTTTCTACCTGGGACTGTACATGAAATTCCAAGCCCTAGTAATTATATATTTTAAATGTTACTCTGTGGTGGTTTATCATTTATATAAATTTCAAACTTAGACCAAAGTAATTCATAATTTTAAGATTTAAAATCAATGAGTTTCTACCTTACCTTAGAATTTTCCTGAATTTTGAACAAAGATCTTAGAACCATGTTAAACTAAATCATGCTGACATTTTTGTTGCCTTACTCAGGGATGAAATGCAGAAATAAGTATTTAGAAGTCTCCATATTTTATCCACAATAGATATTTGAGTAAAGAGTGCGCTACTAAAAATGTAACACCGGCAAGTTTTGCTCGTTTTTTGGCATCAACGTTCTTCTTAGCATTTCTGTGCGGAACTTTCTGAACTTTAAATGTTTTAAGCCCATATTTAGCTTTAGTTTGCTAAGTTTGGAATTGACCTCAATAACTTCTCCATAATTCTGGTTTTGGTTTCGTTTCTGGGTCCTTTTGCTTTACCTGTTCCAGTATTTCTTTTAATTATTAGGTCCTTGTTGAACTTACTGCCGTATCTGGAAATACATTGCCTGGTCACACGCACTTTTGTTGCAATTTTTTTTATAAGTACACAATTTATGATTTTGAATATTTACAATAATTTGTTTCTCCATTATTAACAAATAAACCACTCGAACTTGACAAACGGGTGCATTTTAAAATCTAACATATTTCTCACAGATATTTTGATCACGAAAAATTATTTTAATTAAAGGTGCAAAAAGTTATTTGTTAAGAAAAATGTGTGTTGCAATTTTTTAATGACGCTCTTCTCAGTTCAAATTCATTAGGGTGTTTTGACCAATATCATGTTTCCTTTGTTTTTTGTTTTTTTTAATTACCAATTGAGCTCAGAATTTCAAAAATCTAATTTTAAACGATTTGTATTTTTAAGATTATTCAAATAAAAAGTCTTGAAAAAGTTTTTCATAAATTATAAAGCCTTAAACAAAATGAAAACGTATCGCGGGTGATCTATATTTTATGGTTGTTTCTAAATCGAAAGCGGAAGTTGAAAGTTTACGATGTTCTGCAAATCGAGAAAATTGTACTTGTTCTTTGAACTAATATCAGTGATTATGTAATTCTCTCATCCTATGTTAACAGCTTTTGCCTGCAATCAGGAAACGGGCTAGTTTTAAGGAAAACCAAAGATGAATTGATAAATTTTATGCTTAATAATAAATATGACGAAATCCATCAGTATCAACATTTTATGATTCATAATGGGCTAAAACTATTTCAATTTCCTATTTACAGCAGCATTTTCTAAATTTTTGCTCACTAGCTGACAGGATTGCATTCTCTTTATTTTATAAACCCTTTGCTAATATCATTTTCGAAAAGCATAGGTTTAAACCAAAAGTAAATCGATAAAAAAATAAAATAGTAATTGTGTAGTTAAAAATAAATTGGGTAAATTTCCACTTTTACTCCCGTATATTTCATAGGGACATTTGAAAATAAATCTAGGTTTTTATATTACCCCTACATGATGAGTAAAAAAATTTAAAAACTCAAAATTTATAAATTTAATTATAAGTTTCTTTTTGTTTTTCTTGTTTTGTTTTATTTTAAATGGTTTCTTTTTTGTATTGTTGTTTGTTTTTTCATGTAATTTTATAAATTATCCATAATTAATATTATTTTTTTTGTTTTCATTATTTATTAATTCTTTAGTGTGAAAAAAGAACATTTTGTTTTTTTTTTATTTATTTAAATGGTTTATTATTTTTAAAAGTGTTTTTCTTTTCTTATTTTTCGTTTTATCTTTCTTTTTTTTTTTTTGTTGTGTATAATTTAAACAATATTTCAATATTTTTAAACTTCATCTACGTTTTTGTTGTTGTATTAAGTTGCTGCTGCTGTTGTTCTTGATGTGAATCATCCAATGAGGAACTCATCAAAATCTGTTGGTCGTTTGTTGTATTATCGACAACATTTATTGTTGTTGTAGTATTTACAGGTTGTTGTTGTACATCAGCAGCAGTATTTCCTATTGATGTCATCATTGTTGTATTATTTAATACATTTATAACATTTGTTGTTATCGTTATTGAATCATTGTCCTTTTTGGTTGTTCCTGTTAATGTTGTTGTGGTGGTCATAGTTGTTGTTGGTATTTCCGAACTAATGACGCCGCTGACGGACTATAGATTAGGAAAGATAGAGAGAGAGAGAGACAAATTGTTATAAATATTATTAATGTTATTTGTGCAATATTGGTTTTGTGGTAGGTACAACTTAAAATCTAGTTCAGTTATTTAAAATGCCAAGCGCAACAGTGAAAAGCGATTTCTTTTGGTAACAAAAAAAATGTTGATTTGGGTGAAGCTTTTTTTAAGTGTAAGTTTTTGTGTATTCTTTTTTTGCAGTGTATTGTATTAAAATTAAACTAATCTAGTACATTTTCAAGCCGTTGCAAAAAAAAATTTTGTTTCAAATAAAGTGAATTTTAACAAGCGGGCTAAAGCCCGCTCGATGGTTGGTATAAGTCCCCAGGTGACTGGGAACTTATACAAACCAAAGATTAAATTCGGCTGTGCCGAGTCTTTAGATACCCTCCATCCTGGTGTTTTATTCGGGGATTCTACTAAGTACAAACAAGTATGAATTATTACCCATTTTGTATTCGGTCAATCCACTGTGCAACAAATGTTTATGAATTTTTCCACCACTACAAGTAAATATTTCAGTTTAATCTTGTTTAATCTCAGTGCTGCCACAAGCAAGATTCAAAATTCCCAAAAGTGTAGACAAAATTAACCAAAAAATATGAAATTATAAATGACTTCAATTAACATGTTTTACAATTTGAACTCCGAAAAAAGGTAATAACCTCATCAGTAAACTTAAAAAGAAGTGATTTGACCATTTCAATTGTCCCATCGTTCTGGGCGTTATATTATTACAAAGAAAAGTTCCTTAAATATGCAGCATTTATGTGAACTTTTAAGTCTTATATGAATCTTCATAAAATTTAGAGAAAAAATTAACTTTAGAACCAAACACTTAAAAAGCTTGTAAATAAGAGTCAGTTATGATCACATGTGAACGATTTAAAAATAATCTTATTTTAGAGTCTTTCAAAAATCAAGTTTTATTTGCGTTTTTAAATACACACAAAAAAATCTTTGGCAAGCAATTGGGAGCACTTTAACTAAAATAATGTTTTTGTGGCATACATAATATAATAAATTATTCGATAAAACTTTATTAGTTGAAATTTGCTTAATTACTTGGTAACGATTTTTTTTGTGTACGTTAATAGCTTATTTGTATAACGAAAGAATTTCAAAGTATGTATAGATTAATACACTTTCCTGATGTATCGGTTTAATTCGTGGATGATCAGTCGCTGTGAATCAATTCATTAACTCGTATGAATAAAAAATAGATATTGGAATTTTTATGCAAACTTCACAATTAGATGTTAAGTCATTCATAAGCCAAAAGTAATTACATACATTGAGGCAGGGTTGGTAGGCTCTATCGCTAAAATACTGTTATAGATTCAAATATCGATACATTTAAAATACCAGTATCGAAATTAATGAAATACCATTATCCTTACAACACCATTATTTTTTAGTCTAAACTTTTTGTAATTCCACGTCGTAATTGTGAATTTTACATACACTTAGTTAATAAATTTATTTTACTTTACTTTGTTTTTTCATAAAAAAAAATTTGCGGAATGCACCGAAATAACTGAATACCGCTTATCTTAAAATACCATTATCGAAATAATTGCAATACAGTTAACCTTAAAATACCGTTATCGAAATACAATTATCCTTAAAATATTGTAACCGAAACAATCTATGATAGCGTTACTTACCCTCACCGATAATCGCACCGTTTCTGCTACCAACAATGCTTTGAAGTAATTGCTAAGTTGTATTCATAGACCCACTATCTATTGGCTAGTTTATGAATTAAATTATTTTTTTATGTATAATATATTTTTTTATTTATAAATTTGAAAACTTTCTCAATTCATTCATTTGAATTGAAATTTAAGTGAAAAACTAAACAATTTAATAATTGCTGCCATCCATGCCCTACCCATAAAGTGGCAACACTGCTTATGTTATTCATATAGATGTGTGCAGACCTTTAAAAATATAATTCCTTAATTCGTATTTTAATTCTCACTTTTGCAATAAGTTGATCTCAGTGAATTTTTTTTACCCCGATGTAGTACTTTTCAAGCTGTTAAAAAAAAATCCGCGGAAAGACCTCTGTAGGGAGTTTATTTCTGTGAAAAGTTTGGAAATGGACTTAGCTACATATATCTAAGTCATTTATAGTCAGATTGGAACAATATATATATATATCATTGAAAGATAGTAAAAATATCTTATGGACGACATTTTTTTTTTGTTTGTTTACCCATTACCGGCGAATGAGATTTATTTTTAAGATTTTTTAAAATAAACCGTTTTTATAAAAACCACCGTATACTACCACATAATTTTTTACTTATTAATATATTCTCAAGATTAAAAACTTTTAAGATGTAGTTCAAATTTTATCACTTCAAACACCGAAGATATTAGAAGGCAAGCCTAATTTTTTTGCAGATGGTACAAAATATACAACTTTGACTCTAACCAACAATTATACTGAATTAACTCATCGGGAATCGAACATATTTTGGGAGTAAACACATTTTAAACCTATTGTCGGTATTGAGATTTTTCATTTGTCAAAAGTTAGCCATACTTTGAAAGAAAAAAATCTCACGATTTTGACCTCTAATATCTTCGGTGTTTGAAGTGATCAGAACTTGATCTATATATCAAATAAAAGCTTTTCGTCTTGATAACATTCTAATAAGCACAATTTTTGTTCTTATATAGGTTTTTTATAGAATAAAAACATTAAAAAAAAAATTAAAATTCCTACGCCGAATCATAATGGGTCAACAAAAAAATGCTACCCTAAAGATATTTTTATTACCTTTCCAATGGTGTACATATTGTTCCAACCCTATCATAAATGAAGAAAATAAGTTAAGTTCATTTTTAAACTTTAAACCGAAGTAACTCCCCATACAGGCTTTTCGGAGAAAAAAAAATTTCTTCGGGCCCCCAAAAGAGAGTTATATCAGTAGTAAAAATTTAGAATCAATCGGTGAGGTGCCTCTAAAGCCAACATACGTCCAAATTATTCAATCGAATCAAAATTGAATGAACACAAATAGGAACAAATCTTATCTCACTTTATTCAATGTCCAATCATTGATTTAAAGGCATTATGAATTATTCAGTAATTTATAAAATGAATCCAATTTTATGCATATAAATTCAAAAAGAGAATTATCTCTTTCAAGTTCTGGGTGTGTATGTATGTATTTTTTTCTTATTCAGTAAAAACAACAACACACAGTTAATATATTTTTTCATGTTAATATGGAAAATTCTAGAGGTGCTTTTACATTTTCATTCATAACTTTTAAACGTCTGGACCAAATATGCCCATTTCCAATACCAAACTGCTCAAGAAATTGGACAAAAATTTTTACTAAAAATTAACATCCTAGCACAACTATTTTTAGCGTGATCGTGATTTCAACAGACAGACAGACGGGCACGGCTGTTATATTTTCTTATATAGGTTTAAAAAAAAAAACACAAAAAAATTAAAATTCCTACGCCGAATCATAATGGGTCAACAAAAAAAATGCTATCCCAAAGATATTTTTATTACCTTTCCAATGGTGTACATATTGTTCCAACCCTATCATAAATGAAGAAAATATAGTTAAGTTCATTTTTAAACTTTAAACCGAAGTAACAGGTTGGAAATCCAGGCTTTTCGCTGAAACAAAAATTTCTTCGGGCCCCCAAAAGAGAGTTATATCAGTAGTAAAAATTTAGAATCAATCGGTGAGGTGCCTCTAAAGCCAACATACGTCGAAATTATTCAATAGAATCGAAATTGAATCAACACAAATAGAAACAAATCTTATCTCACTTTATTCAATGTCCAATCATTGATTTAAAGGCATTATGAATTATTCAGTAATTTATAAAATGAATCCAATTTTATGCATATAAATTCAAAAAAAGAATTAACTCTTTCAAGGTCTGGGTGTGTATGTTTGTATTTTTTTCTTATTCAGTAACAACAACAACACACAGTTAATATATTTTTCATGTTAATATGGAAAATTCTAGAGGTGCTTCTACATTTTCTTTCATAGCTTTTAAACGTCTGGACCAAATATGCCCATTTCCAATAGCAAACTGCTTAAGAAATTGGACCAAAATTTTGACTAAAAATTAACATCCTAGCACAACAATTTTGAGCGTGATCGTGATTTCAACAGACAGACAGACAGACAGACAGACGGACACGGCTATATCGGTTTCGCTATTGATAACGATCAGGAATATATATTTTTTTTATGTCCCAGATTTTTTTTTCGATGAGTTACAAACGGAATGACAAAATGATATATACCCTCCTGCACAGTGGGATGGAGGGTATAAAAATGACATTCGGCCTGATTAACGGTTATCGAATTTGTAGTCGAAATTTCCGACACCAAAATGGTTTTGCGTAAATTAGAAATTATAAATAAATTATACTCTGATTATACATATATTTTTTAGAAATTTGATTACTGTTTTTGCTAAACTTAGTAGTAAAGTTCTTCAAAAGTTACATTTTCAACTAATTTTTATCAAATTCGTCAACCGTAATAAGACCGATTAATCCTAGCCTATACAAATAATTATTTAATTTAAACACACAAAATATATAAAATCAAATTATGAAATAAAAATAATATAGTAGATGGATTGGTAACACCCTGGTAACTTTTTGCAAGATCTGTTTTGATGTGTATTATATGAAAAAAAACGATTTTTTTTTTGCTTTGACCCCCGATATTACGAAATCGGGCATACAACAATTTGATAAGTTAACGAATTTCAAAAGAATTTTTTTTTTATTTTGAGGTTAGGTTTCAACAAGAAACCATGTGGTCAGCTTTAAGCTATCACACAAATCTTTTACAAAAGAGGGTCAGGAACTATGTAATTAAAACATCCAAAATTTAAATGGTGTACTTACGAAATATATTGGCTTGTGGGCCATTATAAAGCGGTCATACCCTGGGTAAAGTAAGCCAGCTTGTGTGTAGGGTTTGAAAGTACTCGGAGATACTTGTGTGTACTTACTATTTTAATCGATTAATCGTGCAAATAATTATTTGGGTTTTTTTCTTAACCGGTTAATCGAACAAAATTTTAAAATTAATCGATTAATCGAAAAAAATTTCTGTAAAATAATATACATACATTTGTTGTGTTTTTCATCATAATTTTATTCAAAAAAGGAACAAAAATAAATTCTGAAATTCATACAAATAAAAAAAATGTAGAAATTGAGATCAGATTTGTCGTTATTTTTATTTTTTCTGTCCCCTCTTTCACATATTAAAATTTTCTCCAAATCGGAGAGAACCACACCGCAATGAGTTAAGGAGTTAAAGAAGAATATAAGACCCCGAATATTAATTTGTACCTCTTTCGTATGCATTGAATGCATAAAAAACGTAAATGTAGAGAGGAATTCTGTTGAGAATTGATTTTCCCTCTACGTTTCCGTAACTCCATCCCTTTATTTTATTTTATTAATTCAGAGTGCTCACTAAACAAGCTTTATTACATTGAGCATTAATTATAATAAATAATTCTAATAATCTTTAATTACAATAATTATTAATGCTTTCGTTTAATATCAACGTTTAAAAAGTCGTAAAAAATAATTAAAAATTTATTATACGTAAATAGATACCACTACTTTACTAGATAAGTCACAACAACAGAGTAGTAATTTGGAAGATGACAAAAAACTGTGATAATTTTATGTTGTTTTAGTTTATTTTTTGGAATTTAAGATGTTTATTAACGCTCCTACTTAAAAACATGAAATTCTCATTGAGTTGAAGCTAACAAATATTTCTATAAAATTTAAAAGGTCGTCCCTTAATTATTTTCTTAGGCCAGAATGAAATCCGGATTTTTTAAAAAAAGTTTTGAGATTTTAGCACATTTACAAAAATTTATATTTTTTAAACATTTTTGTAATTTTCTACCAATTTCGATTAATCGATTAATCGTATGAAATTATTCGAATTATTCGTTATTCGAAATTTAGACATTTTAAATTATTCGAATATTTTTTGAGAAAAATTGTTCGATTAATCGAATAACGATTAATCGATTGAATACCCTACTAATATCTAAATAATAAGCATTAGAATTAGGGTCTACTGCTTATAATTCGGTGTCAAAACTTATTTTTGTTCGACAAGGTCGTTTTTGTAAGCAGTTGTCCATATTCGCTGCATGAAAAAACGCACAAAATTTGTGCACCCGCTTACCCGCTTAATTACAAAAGTATATAAAGTAAGTAGTTATCAAAATAAGTAGTTATTCGTGTGCATATACGCCGTTAAAAAATAAGTGGTTACAAGTTGTTAAATAATACGATTTACTTATTAAAAAATAAGTAGTTAACGAATTCGCATTATCTTTATAAATAAATACCCAGTGTAGAAACGGTAATGATATATCATTATTTTTTGGACTACCAGTAATGACATCCACTTACCTTCTGTATTATTTTAAAACATATAATAATGAGTTACTGATAATGACTTATTTTTATCATTATTTCAAATAGAAAATAATTTTTTAGATTTTTTTGAAATCTATTTTTAGACTCAATATTTTTTAAACACTGGTAAGGATATATGTAACCACATATTTTTTGATTTTTTGTATTTCACACAATTATTACAATTATAATACACACAAATATTAATTCCGCTTTATGTAATGCGTAGACGATTTTAGGCCTTTTTACACTAAAATCCCCGAGTAAAAAAGTTTATATATAATTATATATAAACAAGATTTCTTTAAGAAGTTAAGCACAATTCACACGTCGACTATTGGTGATTTGAATTGTCAAATTTTTGTGAATTTTGTTTGAAAATGACATTTCGTATCCTCAATACAGGGAAATAATAGATATGGATGGAAAGAGATGGATAGCGTGTGAATAAAGATTTATGACCATCGGTTCCACAAATCAATAATTTTATAGTACAGCATATAAGCAAAACAGAAGTGTCAATGTATTATGTGAGTGAATTTAAAATTTTTCATCAAGATCTGAGAGTTCATGTACTTACTAAAACCAATGGGCCAAACATTTTCATTGCTATGTAATGGTAATAAAATTTGATTTTCATAACATTTTTGTAATGCAATGAAAAAAAAGACATTTGCAAGCTTTGACCTCATTTTTAAAAAGAAAGTTGGCTTTATAAAACGTATTGGGGACCATCTGTTTAGTTATTCGAGAATGCTTAGTCGTAAGCACGCAACATTTTTTTATAAGCATCGAAATTTTTTTGTTATTGTTGCAAAATTTTTGCCACATTTAATAAAAATTAAAAAAATATTTGTGATTTGCAGAAAATTGTTTAAAAATATAAATTATTTAATTGGAAAAATACAAAATCTGTGTAAAATATATAGGGGTATATTTCTATAAAATTATGTATATTTATATCTAATTATATAAAACTATATATACCCATTTTTCGGATATAATTATATATAATTGTTTATAAATTTAATTATAATTATATATAATTATATATAATTATATATAATTATATCCACCAATTTCTGCATATAATTATATATAATTTGATATGGGGCCATATATAATTAGATATGACTCCATATATAATTTTATATGGCCCCATATCAATTTTTTTAATCAGGTCGTTATAACAACTATTTTTTCAATATTTAACTGGCATGTAAGACATATATTTTGGTAAAATTGTATAGCTTGGTTAAGCAAAGTTTAGTTTTTTTATACCCTACACCACTATGTGGTCAGGGTATTATATGTTTGTGCTGATGTTTGTAACACCAAAAAATATTGGTCGTAGACCCACCTAATAATATACCGATCGGCTCAGAATTTTTTTTTATTTCGATTTAACGATGTCCGTCTGTCCGTCCGTCTGTCTGTCTGTCCATGCATTCTTGTGCGCACTCTACAGGTCGCAAATATTATATGGTCCATGTTTAGACCAAGTGCCCATATAAGGGTCCTACCAAAATTATATTGTTTATACGCTGAAGGTCGTAAATATTAAGATATTTTGATAAAATTTGGTACACAGACCTATGTTAGCCCAATAACGCAGCCTATTGATTTTGGTGAACATCGGTCCATGTTTAGACCTAGTGCCCATATAAGGGTCCTACCAAAATTATACTGTTTATACGCTGCAGGTCGCAAATATTAAGATATTTTGATGAAGTTTGGTACACAGACCTATGTTGGCCCAATAACGCAGCCTATTGATTTTGGTGAACATCGGTCCATGTTTAGACCTAGTGCCCATATAAGGGTCCTACCAAAATTATACTGTTTATACGCTGCAGTTCGCAAATATTAAGATATTTTGATGAAATTTGGTACACCGACCTATGTCAGCCCAAGGATGAAGCCTATTGATTTTGGTTAACACCGGTCCATGTTTAGACCTAGTGCCCATATAAGGGTCCCCCCAAAATTATATTGTTTATACGCTGCAGGTCGCAAATATTAAGATATTTTGACGAAATTTGGTACACAGACCTATGTTGGCCCAAGGATGAAGCCTATTGATTTTGGTGAACATCGGTGCATGTTTAGACCTAGTGCCCATATAAGGGTCCCCCCAAAATTGGCTTGGTTACAAACTGCAGGTCGCAAATATTAAGTTATTTTAATGAAATTTGGTGCGCTGACTCACATTATAGAAAATTTTGACACAAGCCCCATTTTAATCCATTCGAATTTCGGATCCAAACATTAGTTGGCTTTTAACCAGACTGGTGTAGGGTATTGTATAGTCGGCATGCCCGACTTTAACCTTTTTATTTAAATCTTATTTTGCTGGTCTCCCGATTTAAAGGTTCCGGTTTTATTCCCTTGAGATTTGTTAAATCAACATGGTGGCTCTAATGAATACATCTTAAAAGCATTTATCGCCAGAAGTTTGTGAAAACTAATGATAAGTTTCGGGGGAAATCCGTTTCTTAATATAATGAATTATTTTTTAAAATCCAAGATAGAAAAGTACAATCAGAAAACGGCATTAACATACCATTGTATGTTCAACTTTTTTAAAAAATAATAACAGTTAAAAAATTACCGCAATATTTGTTATTTTCAATTTTAATTGAAATTGCAGTTTACACCTTTTTAATATTAATTGCAGTTGATATTACCGACATAGTTATGTGGCTGTAATTAAATTTTTTTTTAATTTTATTTAAAACCACAAAATTCCAAAACCAAAATTCTTTTAGCTTTATAACATTTAAAAGTGAAATGAAAATTAATTAAATAATCTCCTAGCAATGAATTTATCTACAAAACAATGGATAGGCTATACACATAGACTAATTGTGCAATAATTTGCAATTTTTGTATATATTCTATTAAAAGCTATTGCAGTTTTTGCTAAATTAACTTAAAAAATTTATAATTTGATTTATTTAATCACATTTTGGTAACTTTTTAATAGCTCTTTGTTATTTTTTTTAGAAACAAATCGGTGAATACATGGTGAAGAAAACGAGAAGATATAAAGCAAACAAAACAAAAAAAAAGAGAAAATTATTAAATGGATCAAATTTTGAAATCAAATTTGGAAAAACTGAAAAGAAAACTAACTTGGCAGCAAATCATACTAAACGGCTTGAACTGTTACCCCGTTGTTGTTTTTGTTGTTGCTGTTGTTGGAGTAGTTGTTGTTGATGTTGCTGTAATTGTTGTTGATGGAGATGTTGTTGGAGTTGTTGTTGTTTACTGTTGCCCATTAAACGCTTTTTTATGTATTTTTATTTTCAGAATTTGAAATTTTTCAAAACAAAATATTTTTTGAAAAATGGATTTTTTAGAAAAATAAATAGGATAAAGATGGTTTTGAAGGAAAAGAAGAGCCAAAAAGTTTTAAAGAGTTTTTTTCTTTTTGTTTAATAAAAACACAACAATAACTTAACCAAATGTTTTATAAATTAGAATAATAAGATTAGAATGCTGAAAACAACTTACCGTTTTTGGTGATAAAGTCATCTGTTTCAAGTTACCGGTTAAACCATTTATGTTGGTTTCTGTTTGTAGCTCAGTCATGGCAACTGTGGATGATGAAGATACTTGTGTCGATGGAGAGGTATTTGTTGTAGCGGT
Source organism: Leucophora obtusa (assembly GCA_949987735.1). Classification (NCBI taxonomy): domain Eukaryota; kingdom Metazoa; phylum Arthropoda; class Insecta; order Diptera; family Anthomyiidae; genus Leucophora; species Leucophora obtusa. Next base: position 353,365,806 of record OX465295.1, read on the forward strand.
AAACGACGTTTTACTCGTTGTATCACCACCACCACCGGAACCTACAAATGTATTTGATTTCCAGTCTACCGATGAGCCAGGAGCTAAGCCAACGGTAATTGTTGATTTAAGTTGTTGTTTAACTTTTGATCCACTCAAATTATCAAGAATTTGCTGTTGTTGTGATATCCCTTCTTCTTCGGTCATATTATTTCTAATTAAATCTGCTATATGAACTAATTCTTGTTCCTTTTGTAATTCATCTACGGATTTTGTTGATTGTGTTGCAGTGGTTTGTTGTTGTTGCTGTCTTTGGGTTTCATCGATGGGTTCCACATCTGATTCATTGGTTTCTTCTTGCTCCTAAAAAATATGAGAGAAAAATTTTTTTGTGAAAAACAAATGAGGTAAAAATTTTCGAGTTGAAATGTTTTAGGCCAAAAAATTGCTAACTAAAAATTAATTTGAATGGGGGAAATGTTTAGATAAAAAATTGTTAGATAAAAAATTGATTTTTTTTATTTTTAAACAAAAAACAAGGACCGCTAAAAACTTTAACCTCAAATTGAAAACGTAACCGTTATTTTCAGAAACCATAACTTTTGAACACTTTGACAACTCTTTTTCTCTTTCACTAGTTTTACTAGAAATGTGTTCAAACAAATCTAATATTCTTTAATAAAATATGGTCGTGCCGGGATTCGAACCTATGTCCTTTATCCTAAACCATGAGACTTGTTTAATATTTTAAAATACAAATGACTTTTTTTACTATGTACATTCATTCATGATATCCCAGAATATATAACTTACACTCAGTCTATGTCAGGCAATTGCCGAGTGAACACGTGTTTTTTCTTGACGGTTGATTGTAGTATTATCGAGTGAAGTAAAATTTATAGCGAGTATTGTTTTTTTCTCTCAAAGAGAAAATATATTTATACATTGAGGAAAGAGGAATAATTAATTTTGATTGGACTTTTGAATAAAAACGCAAAAGTTTTGGTCTAATTTTACACTATGAACGGGGTTCATCCCCCGGATTACAACCGGTTTAGGGAGCTCAGCTCTTTAACCGGGAAGGGCAAGGGCAACAAGTCAAAACGGCCACGACCTGAAGATTTTGTAGGCTTGCCGGAAACAGCAGCAAATCAGCATAACCTCCCAAGATACTTAGTCGCATCAGCTATTTCTCAAAAAGAAGGAATACAATCTCCTTCCCTAGCTTCTTACAACGTTTTCCAGGTGGAAAAGGGACTCGATTTCATCTCTCGTGATCGCTTAGAAGTCAAGGAAATGAGAAGTGGTGACTTATTAATAAAAGTACCTGACAATAAAATAGCCGAAAAGTTTCTCAAAACAAATTTAATTGATATTATCCCTGTTAAGATTACTCTACACAAAACTCTAAATACAATACAAGGCCGTATATTCTCAAGAAAAATTGTTGATATTCCACAGGAAGAACTACTTGAATCTCTTAAAAATCAAAAAGTGGTAGACATAAGAAAAATCACCAAAATGGAAAATGATAGAATAGTAGCAACAGGTGCAGCAATTATAACCTTTGATTTAATATACCGCCCAGAAGTATTGAAGCTCGGCTGGGAAAGAGTTAACGTTGAGGAGTATATACCAAATCCCATGAGGTGTTTAAACTGCCAAAGGTTAGGCCACACTAAGAAGTGGTGCAAAAACGTCGAAATTTGCAAGGAATGTGGATATTCTGAACAACATACGGCCTGCACACGTAAGTACTGTGTTAACTGCCAAATTGGAACACATACATCTTATGATTCGGAATGTCCTGCTTTCTGGAAACATAAATCTGTTAATTACTTAAGAGTTTCTAGAAGATGCACTACACGTGAGGCCTGGCAAATTTTCAATGATAATCCTACCCTAAACACACTTAAACCTGTTCAGATAAATAGAAAAACCCCAACCTACGCACAAATAACCAGCAGTGAAACGGCAAATAATAATTTTTTAACTGCAGAAACTTTAATGCAAAACAAAACAAATCGTATGGACAACCAAAACAACGCAGAAAAGAATTTGAATTCTACCGTTACACAATTAACCCAGAACACTCTGTCAGCAACAAAAAATTCTTCTTTAAATTCTAAGAATAACAACAACATGAACGTATCAAACCAAATTCAACATACAACCACCACAAACCAGTTTACAAATAATGCAGCAAACATACAACAAACAGCTCAAAATACCCTCACACCAATACAAAACTAATACTCTCAAATAACTGCACTCAACAAAAAATTAAAAAACACAAATGAAACCGATATTCTAGAAGATGACACATTTTCAAGTGATGCCAACTCAGCCATCTTAGATGAGTCATTTAGTGATTGTTTTAAACCAAATTTAGAAGACAACATTACTGAAGAAATGGTTATTCAACACACAACTGAAAATCAAGATTTAAATACACCTCCAAGAACAACAATCAATAATTCAAACATTGAAGACACTCCCTGTACACAACTTTATAATAATTTTCCTCAATTAAATGTTTTAATTACGCCTAATACTTACAAAAATACGCAGCCTTCAAAAAGCAAGAAGCAAAAATAATTTATTTTCTTTTTTTATGACTAGATCAATGAACATTACTCTTCTACAATGGAATATGCAAGGATTTATTAACAACAAATACGCTTTGGAACTCTTAGTTGATAGACATAAACCTAACATCATAGCACTACAAGAGACTCATATAATAAGGAAAAATCTACACATGCTGCATTTGCCAGGTTATAAAGTTTACCACCACAACAACGACTACGACTATGCTAAATCAGGTATAGCATTACTGGTTGGGAACAATTTAAATGTTACACAACATTTGACATCTACTGGTAACTTACTGTTCCAAACCATAATAATTCGTACCGATGAGGAACTTCATATTACAAATATATACAAGGAGAGTGAAATAAACTTAACTGCCTCAATGGGCAATGCCACTTCTCTTGCTGGGAATGTACATCATATTTTGTTGGGTGATTTGAATTCGCAGAATACCTTATGGGGCTCTGCTGCAAATTCACCAAATGGTAAAATTTGGGAAGATTTTGCAGATGACAGTAATTTGATAATTTTAAATGATGGGTCACCCACACTTCTCAATACCAGAAATACTCTAACCGCTGTTGATGTATCCATGTCCAGTGTGGATATTGCACCAAGCCTAAACTGGACTTGTCTGCCCATGCCGGAAGTAGGTGATCATTTCCCGATCAAGATTACAAATAATATTGATATTGTAACGAGAAAATTCTCTCCACGATTTCAAGATAAGAGGGCGGATTGGCCTCTTTTCGAAAAGAAGGCTGCCTTAGTTAATGAACAATTTGAAAAAACGTCCAACATAAACAAAGAGGCTGCTCAGATTAAACGTATATTAAGGAAAACGGCTAACGAATCAATTCCTCTAAGTCGTAAACCAAGGGAAAAAAATAGTCCTGTGTGGTTCAATCCCGAAATCGCTAAATTGATTCATATAAGAAAAGAAGCGTGGAAAATGTTTAGGAGATGACGCAATCAGTTAAACATCATAGAGTATAGAAGTTCATGTGCTTTAGTTAAACGAGAGTGTAAATACGCTAAGAGGAAAACATGGGAAAACTTTCTAAATTCCCTAAATCCTTCAATGGATGTACGTGTTTTATGGGGTAAAGTTAAAAATTTAAGATCTAATCGTATGAATCAGTTTCCAACGATTTACATAGATGATAACACTGTGTCTCATCCTTTGGAAATTGCAAACAGTTTTGCCCGTTTTTGGTGCTCTCTGGGCTCTGATAGTGCATTCGATCCTGAAATTGTGTCGGCGAAAAATAATCTCAATATTGACTACCTACCACAATATAACCAACAATTTACTATGCTGACCCAGAGGATAGAAGTTTCTGAACTCGATTATATAATGCGAACATTAAAAGGGTCAACACCAGCACTTGATAAGATCACATATTCAATGGTCAAAAATGCACCCTATAACCTTAAAGCACGTCTGTGCGAGCTTTATAGCAATATACTGGCAACCGGCGTCTATCCACATGATTGGAAAATAGCCGTCCTTTCGCCGATTCCTAAACCAGGAAAGAATCCTAACCAACTGGAGGGGTACCGTCCCATTTCTTTATTGCCAGTTCTTTCCAAAATATTTGAAAAAATCTTGGCTAAGCGATTCTGGAAATGTACTAGGCAAAATATATCACAAATGCAACACGCTTTTATACCCAGACACGGTGTACACAGTATATGCCATCAACTGGAGGAAATATTACGTCAAAACCTTAAAAGTGGCAAACATAGCTTAGTCCTCTCAGAGGACATTGAAAAAGCGTTCGATCGGGTAGTGTCAACATTTATAATATTAGAACTCAATGAGTGGGGTGTCCCAAAACAAATCCTTAAAATTTTGAAATCATTTTTGGATAAACGTAAAGTGATTGTAAAGGTAGATGGACATCTTTCTACAACTTACTCACTGGACAACGGAGTGCCACAAGGCTCCCCACTCTCAGTGGTATTGTACACCATATATACTAACTCTTTAGCTAAAGCTGTAGAAAATCTTCCTGGTATCGACTACGTTGGGATTTATGCCGACAATATCTTTGCCGTGGCGTCCGGTAATCCACAAACCGTCCGTTTAAATTTGAACAACTTGGATCTTAAAGTACACCACTGGGCGAAAACCAGGGGTGCCGTTGTCCCTGCGGATAAGACTGAGGTTCTTCATGTGTGCAGAAAGAAAAGCTGTAAAAGTCGCACAATTTGTGTCAGAAATGTAAGTCTTGAACTTGCTGAACAAATGAGGGTTTTGGGTATTATATTTACCAAAAATCTTCTCTGGAACAGTCACGTCAAACACTTGGCATACAAATTGAGTAAGATTAACAACCTTTTGAAACTTATTTGCTCTCGTAACAAGGGACCTCATATTGAAACGGCTATCAAAATCTGTCGTTCATTAACAATAGGGACAATTTTGCATGGCATCACAATATACGGATGGACCTCGAAAAAGAACGTCGACAAGGTAAACACCTCAATCAACAATTGTTTCAGAACTGCCTCTGGCTTGCTACGGACAACCCCGTTGGGGATGTTAAGATCAGAGGCCAAATTCACAAATTTTCAAACTCAGTTGGAGAAAAGTTCTGTTGGTATGGCAGCCAGATCTATTACCATTTCATCCGACGGCTTACACAAAACTTTTTGGAGACAGCTTGACATTCAGGAAAATAGTCCATCAAACTCTTCCATCAGTAATATTATTTCACTTCTAAGTAAATCGAACATCTCTATACCACATAAGCCTGATAACCATGCTGGCTCTGAAGTATTTGTTAAGATAGATGACAGTTTAAGTATTTACAACAAGAATGCCACTAATCCTATATGCTTTAAACGATTGCTTTCGAGGCATATTTCTGAGTTTTCACCGACTGTGATATACTTCACTGATGGATCGTTTCAAAATGATTTGACGGCTTACTCCATCGTTAAACAAATCTCGGAAACACAGTTCGAAACGATAAATGAAACGCGTTTGCCTAACCATACTGGAATTTTTACGGCTGAGATTGCTGCCATTAGAACTGCCATTGCATATTCTTCCGTCCACGGTGAAAGAACATTGATCTGCAATGATAGTTTAAGTGCCACCAAAGCTTTAATTAAAAATCATAATAGCGCATATGATGACATGCTGCGACTACATAACGATAATCAAGTTTTAGTACTATGGGTACCATCTCACATTGGAATTCATGGCAATGAGAGTGCTGATGAAGGCGCTAAGAGAGCCTTAAATTTGCCCCGAATCACAGAAACACCATGCTTTCCTAAGACTTTGACCAACCCTTTTAGGATAGCACAAATGCAACGAAATCCGTCTGCTGACAGACCTAAATATAATGGAAATCTAACGAGGTCCCAGTGTGTAACGCTGGCCCGGCTAAGAGTGGGTAAGGCCCTTTTTAATTCCAAACATTACTACGAAAGAACTGAACCGCCAAAATGCATTTATTGTGAAGTAGATCTTACCATTGCACATATGCTAACAGTTTGCCCATATTCGAAAATAGATGAACCACTTAGTAAGATTCTTGACTGTGCTGCTGATTATAATTTGCCAAAAATCCAAAGATTTCTACGAAAGCATAATATTAGAGAAGTTTAATTACAAATTCATTTATTTTACTTTTCTTTTAGTTTTTATAATAATTTTGAAATGTAATTTAATTTATGTTTGCTTTGAGTTCTATATTTGTTGTTAACTTGATCCATATTACATACTTTAGAAAGTTCTTTTTTACTATACGTGCGCATATGGTCTAGTTACCCGGCGCTTTTTTTTCGTATATTTTATAAATTTACTTTGTAAAATATAATCCGGATAAATAAATAAATAACTTACACTCTTGATAACAAAAACACAAAAAGTAATGAGTATAAAAAATAGTTTAAAAAAATATTATTTTGTTGCCCGATGACAGCCTTAATAGCAAGCGAGACATATAAGCTGTGTTTGTGCGGCAAACTATCAACGTTGGCTTATGTCATTCCCATACAAATTTGACAGTAGTAATGTTTAGAGGTTTACACTAAACGTTGGCTGATGTCAAAATTATATGGGAATGACATAAGCCAACATTGATAGTTTTCCGCACAAACACAGCTATAATAATTGATATTGAATTTGTATTCTGAAGTATGTATGTATATTAGGGAGGGTCAATTTCTGGGACAAAAAATCGTAGGGGTGGAAATGATTCTACGAAGAATTCTAAGCAACTTTGCCCTAGAAACCATAGGTCTAAAATGGATTTCGAGCTTGCGGAAATTCCAAAATATGTTGTAACCCGGTGAAAAATGTCCATATATGAACATTTATGGTTCAACCATATATGTATGGATCCGAAAAATGAGGTAACACCTAAGTATATGTTCATATATGGACATATATGAACAAATACATTTATTAAATATATGCGAATACATGCGAACGTTGCTGTCCTTTATTATAAGGTTGTACGATAGATATAAATTTATGTATGATATTCAAATTAGGCGCTACATATGTTCCTTTTTTTATTCATGGCATTAAATATAATTCCATATTTATCCAAATATGAGTTCCTTTTACATATATGCAAAAATGTATTCTTCGAAATATGTTCATATACAAGTCCCTTTTGCATAAATTAAATAACATATACTTTCATATTTATCCATATATGAGTGCCATTTCCATATATGAAATAACAGATGCTTCCATATATGTCTGTATATGAAATTTTTTCCATATATGGAATCACATATACTTCCATATATGTTCATATAAAATCCATATATGTTCATAAAAAATCCATATTTGTTCATATGTGTCCATACATAAACCATATATGAACATGTTTGACTGTATATGAACATTTTTCACCGGGTAAGTAGTACTTTATGAATTTGAATAATGAGTTTTATTAATTATACCCTACACCAGTACATGGACAGCGTATAATAACCCGGTAGCAAATTGTCGAACTAGTTCTAAAAAGTACTAGTTTTTTGACTAGAAACTACAAAACTAGTTCTCAAAATAATCATTTTGAACCATTTGTGTACTAGTTAAATACGATCTATGTAGGGACTGTAAAAGAAATTAAAATGCGAAATTTGAAATTCTCATTTCGTTTATGTTTGTATTTAATAAAACATTAGAGTTTGCAAATAAACACCCAAATTTTTTTACTGTAAATTGCCTTCAGGTGCAAATCAACTGGTACAGTACTGGTACCGAGGAGTCACTCCGGAACTAGTTTGGTAAATTTCTCATAAGTACCAGTACAGCTCCATGTTTTCCTTCTTAAAACAATTTTGAACCATTTGTGTACCTATTAATTTGATTGAAACAATGCGAGACTATTTCGAAAGATTAAATTTAAATAGGAGTTTTGAAATTCTAGTTTTGTTTACATTTGTTGTTAGTAACATAGTCTGAAGTTGTGAATAAACACTAAAATTTTTTATTGTGATTAGAAATCATAAACACAAAATATTTTAGATTTCGTTTGGTAAATGGACCTAATTATCTCCGTAAGGAAACTATCGGTCTAATTTACGTTTCATCAAAGAAAAAGTGTTTGTTTTTTATCTACGTATATAATTTAGATCTTTAAGGTTCAATTAGACGTGCCATATCGCCATAGCCGTAAACATAACGCCATAGCAGAAAACCAAAATTCAATTGGTATCTACGGTTACGGTTATGGCGTTATGGCATGTCACCTATAACCGAATACATTGTAGCCCATAAGATTGGTTTGAACAGCTGTTTTATATGGTTATAGTTATGGCACGTCTAATTGAGCCTTTACCAACAGGTACAGTACTATTTGCAAAGAGTCACTTCGGAACTGGTTCCGCGAGTGTCACATTAGTACCAGTTTTGCTCCCTATTTTTCGTCCTTAAATTGTAATTTTCAAACTAGTTCTACAACTAGTACCAAAGTGGGAGTTTGGCGACAATTGTCCCCATCTCTATGACATCTCCATGTTAAATTCTACATGTTTGTATGGAGAGGTGGTAGAACCCGAACTAGTTGCCTGGTTCAAATAAACTAGTAAATATCTGGTTCTGAACTAGTATTTTTTGCTACTGGGAAGTTTGTGCTGAATTTTATAATTCCAAAAAATATTGAAACTAACCACCTTTAAGTATACCGATGGACCCAGAATAACATTTTGTTTCGATATAACGATATCCGTCTGTCCATCCGTCTGTCTGTTTATCCACATATTTTTGTGCACATGATAGAGGTCGCAAATATTAAGATATTTTTACAAAATTCGTTATACCGACTAATTTCGGCCCAAGGACAAAGCCTATTGATTTTGTTTCAAATCGGTCCATGGTTAGACCTAGTGCCTATATAAAGGTTCCCCCAAAATTATATTGTTTGCACACTACAGGTCGCAAATACGAAGATATTTTAATGAAATTTTATACACGGATTCAAATGGGCTCTTGAATAAAGGCTGTTGATTTTATATGGAATCGGTCCATGTTTAGACCTAGTGCCCGTATAAAGGTCCCCCAAAAATGAACATATTCGCTCGCAAATATTACGATACTTTGATAAAATTTGGTACACAGACTAGTGTAGGTTATCGTATAGTCGGCATGCCTGACTGTATGATACCCTACACCAGTCTGAAATGTTTTGATCTGAAATTCGAATGGCTTGACATGGACTTGTGTCAAAATTTGTCTGTAAAATGATAAAAAATTAGAAAAATGGTAAGAAATTTTGATTTCATCTAAAGATGTATTTAAGATAAAATCGGAAATATAGTCCATATGGGCGATAGGTTCAAATATGGACCGATCCTATCTAGAATCAATAAGCTTTGTTCTTGGGTCCATATGTGTCAACGTACCAAATTTCAATAAAATACCTTCGTATTTGCGACCTGTATCATGCGAAAAATTAATTTTTGGGTGACCTTTATATAGGCACTGGGTGTATCCATGGACCGATTTTAATCATAATGCATAGGCTTCTTTCTTGAGCCAATATAAGTCGGTGCACGAAATTTCATCACAATATCTAAATATTTGCGAACTGTAGCTTGCGGATACTCAAATTTTTGGTGGGGGACCTTTATACAAGCACTAAGCTTAAAAATTTACCAATTGTAAAAAAAATCAATAGGCTTTGTCCGTATACCCATGTGAATTAGCGTACATAATTTCATTACAATATATTCGTATTTGAGACCTGTAGTATGCAAAAAAACAATTTTGGAAGGAACCTTTAACTTCGTATTTGTAACCTGTACTTTATATGGGCACTAAGTCCAAACGTGGACCGATTTCAACCAAAATTAACATGCTTCGTCCCTGGGATGATATAAGTCGGTATACCGAATTACTTAATTAAACATTTCCAACCTGTAGCGTGCGCTAATTTTTTGGCTGATTTATGTCATCAGCTTAGCAGTTTAGTCAAAAGTAAAAAAATTTTGAGATTTTTTTTCTTATAATAAGGACAGCCGATGAAGACTCCTATCGAAAAAGTCCAGAACTATTATCCTGGTTAACAATACTTACATGTTAACGCAAATTTTACACAAACATTGCAGTGAAGCACTACTAACAACATATTTTTGAATTTCTGCAAGCTCGAAATCCAATTTAGACCTATGGTTCCCAGGGCAAAGTTGCTTAGAATTCTTCGTAGAATCATTTCCCCATTTCATTTTTTTTTTGCCTCCATACAAATTGACCCGTCCTAATGTATATCGTGAGTTAATGACCCATTACTTTGTGTGTTTTAGTAAGCGTGTAGGTAATGACCCATCCATACTTCCCAGTGTAGAAACAGTAATGACATGTCATTATTTATTGGACTACCAGTAATGACACCCACTTACCTTCTGCATTATTTTAAAACATATAATAATGAATAACTGATAATGACTTATTTTTATCATTATTTCAAATAAAAAATAATTTTCTAAATTTTTTTGAAAATTTTTTGAAATCTATTTTTAGACTCAATATTTTTTCAACACTAGTAAGCATATATGTAACCACATATTTTTGATTTTTTGTATGTTGGCGAGTAGCTTACTTGTGTGCAGCAGGTCAATTATGTTTTTTTCTATCAAACATTACATTTCAGATGGTAGAGCTATTGACTGGCTACTTGGAGTCCCAGGTTCGATTCCCGCACTAGAAAACTTTATTAAAAAATATTTTACAATAAAAAAAATATTTTTTTATAAAACTTATTTTTTTTAAATCTATTTTTAGACTCATTCTTTTTGTCAGTACTGGTAAGCATACAGGTAATGACATATTTGTAGATTTTTCGTATGCTGGTGTGTAAAAGCATAACTCATTATTTTTCGCGACATCGCCATACAAAGGTTATAAGAAATGTAATAAGAAAAGTAACTAATTACCATTACCAGGTATATATGTAGTTACATAACCACATATTTGGTAATGATTTTCTAAACTGGGTTGTGAACATGTACGGTTTTTGTTGGATATTAGTTTATAAAAAAGTGATGGGAAAAAATTGTGTAACGTTAAAAACGAAATTATTAAAATATTTTTAAATGGTAAAAAACCAATTAGAAAATTTTAAACCCGAATACTGAATGCTTCGTTAAAGTTTAACTAACAAGGAAAGACTCCCAACGCGAACGGGCGGATCTTAATGAGTTTCGGGTATGTTATAGAGTAGAACATTTTACAGTACACGTATTTTTTTTTAGCTGCCCAATCTCATATTTAAGGGTTAAAAATGGGGTCGAAAATTGTCAAATGGTTAAGGGACTAATTCAAATATATTAATAGTGAGGGGGTGTTTCAGCTTTTTTCGATATTCGGCCTATTTCGGGTTTGAGACGATTTTCCTGAATGTCTTTATTTTTAAAGATTTGGGCACCGCATTGGGAATCTTTCCTTGTAAGTTGCAGTTGGTAGCTAACGGAATATTGTGAAAATGTGGCTTAACAGTTTTTTTTTATTTCTATAACTTAATTCATTTCCTTACCTCTTCTGGACACAATTCATAAGCCATCGACCACGTATTCTTAGCCGAATGTGATCTCTCCAACATATAGCCATTTGTGTTGTCATTACTTTGTGCCGGTGGTGACCATGAATATGAATTATACTGACAACCAATACCACGCTGACGATCCAATTCATCTTGCAGCCATTCAACGGCAATAATCCAATGTCTACCAATGCTTGGGATTGAATTTAACATTGTCAAAGCTACTGGTGATTTGTGGAATAATTGTGTTAGACATTTAATGATTTGATAGGCTCGCTTTTGATAATGTGTTTTTGATCTTTGTATTGTCTCAAGTAAACCTTCACGCTCCTCTGCTACACCAGTCAAAGCATTGTGGATACGATGATGCTGCCATGAATCTTCAATGAGTAAAATATGAAGTAAAAGCTCAGTATGATGGCGCATATCATGACAATAGGCAAAACCACATTGCCAAAGAAGTTCAGTGAGAACGGCACGTGAAAAATGAGGATTTTCCCAACTGCAATACTGTAAAAGTTTTAAACCTTCTTCGCCTACATTTGTATCTTCAATAAGTTTTTTAATGTAACTACAAAAAAAAAGGAAAAAAGACACAATTATGCAAATAGACTGCTTAACAAAATCATCAATGAATGACAATTACCCCGGTCTATTAAATAAAATATCAACACATTCTGGTGATAAAGGCATTAAATCTTCATAACTTATACTCTGATCTTTATAGGGATTCGGTAGAGGCCTACCATTTTGATTAGATGATTGACATCTATCCGAGATATCACTACAACGTATCAAATGTGATACAACTTGATGTAATTTACTTAATTCTGGATATTGATATTTTATAGAAGGACCTGGTCCCTCATCCAAAGCCACTTGCATAAATATAACGGGAACATTTAACTGAAATTTATAAAATGGAATTTAAATTAACCTCGACATAAATCTTAAAATCTTAATTAAAAAAAACTTCGAAAGCATTATAAAAATATTAAAATATACGGTAGCGATTGAGGGCACATGTCAGTTAGAGCAAGCAGAAATTTTGAGAAAGTGTCGCCAAAGTAAATAAATATTAAGGATTTCATAACGATAAATGACACCCAGTGTGAGGTGCTTTTTCGTTTGACCCATTAGCATTGCTTTTTCTTTTGACCGGTTTATGTAACTTACTTAGCTTGAAATCACAAACTATTATAAGAACTGTCCATATTAAATTTTACTCCTACATTTTTGGCCACAAAATATAATATGGCATTTGGATTTAAAAAAATCTAAACATTTCCTTGACATTTTTTTATGTTTTCTACTCTACTATTATTAAGTTTCGCGTAATATCCTCACCACTTTCTATATGGATACCCTATATACATTGTTGATAAATTTCATTTTACTCGTTCAATGCGAAATCCCCAAATAATTCCACCCATAAGACATCTAAGTATTTTTGAAAAATCATTTCAAATTCGTGTGTCGAGTATATGGAATGATTTGCCAAGGGAATTAAGAAAGTTTACTTATTCGCTGATTGTGTTTAAATCTAAATTGGGAAAATTTGCCAAATTGCATGTAGTGGAGTCTTAGTATGCACTTTGAAAGCTTATCTTCTGAGAGTTCAGCTTTTTCTAGTATTCTTGCATGTGATATAATTTTTTTAGATCTAATTAACTTTTAAATACCTTATTGTATTAATTAATCTCATATAAATGTCAATTTTCTAAATTTTTTATTATAATATAATTAGGTATGTACGATTAGTGCTCTTCTTGAGTTAATCATTCTTGGTCTGGGGAATACTCCAATTATAGCTCCAAGTAGCGTGCCACCTCGACAGGGTGGCTCCACAAGGATGTGGTATTAGAAGTGTTGAGTTTGCTGCGCAGTCGAAGAGGTGGGGTACGTCGTGCGGGCTTTGACCGCATGCAGGGCAAGTATGTTTTTTTAAAGAGAAGCAATACTCAGGAAATTCTTCTTAATTAACGTGTTGCTTTCTTTGGAAAGGCGACAGAGAAGAAGTGAAAAGTGGGGAAAGATGGCTTCAAATATGGCAACACTGTAATTGCGCGTCATCTGATGAAGAGTTGACGAACTTTGTTGAAGCTTTTTAGTCCATAGCCCTGTTATATTATTTTACTTCGGTGGAGTTAAGTGCTATGAGAACACCGAAGGAGGACGCTGAGATATGTATGAGGGATAGAAAAAAACTCATACATAATTATTTTTCATAACTTGATGTTGCCTTGGATGGGGATCGAACCCGCAAACTTATGTGTAGCAGTCCAACGCGCTAAATATTATACCAGGGCGTCCAGCGGTATTGGAGATAGTCGCATTAATTCTCGACCAATAAGAGTTAAGGCGACTGCAATACCCCGATCTTAATTGTGCAAGCACTATCCTTGTTCCCATTGGCACACTTTTCTCTTCTTCTGCGAGGGGTGGGGGACTGCCTCCCAGTGTGATATTATTACGGTAGCTTGTCAGAGTTGCGCTTATCGTGTTTCTATGGATATTGTACAGAGCTGATTTGTATGACGCGGGATTCTGCTGCTGTAGATCGTATTGCTGGATATTCCTTTCATAACATCGTAGATCCTTTCTGACATGTCTCGGCGGACATGTATATATATTATACGATTTTCTTAAACTCCTATTGGAGCATAGGGCATCAAGCAGTGTTGCCAAGTTGGGGGTTTTCCCCCTAAATTTAGGGGATTTTCAACCGCTTAGGGGGAAATTTGGGGTGTAAGAAAATCATTTTAGGGGTAGTTTTGACTTAAAAAACAATTAAATTTTAGAGTTCGATGATTGGTTTTGCCAAATTGTTGATAGTTTTTCGCATAAATTTTTATTTTCTTTTAGCCTACATATTTTTGAAGTTGAAAAATTTTAGACTGTGACTAGGAAAGAAAAGAAAACCAGCTAAAATATAACAATTTTTTTTAACAACAAAAAAATCAATTATTTGCATTTATTAAAAATAATTTGAAATAAAAACTTTGAAAATTGTTGAATTTTGGGAAAATTTATTTAGGGGGATGTTTTTTGCGGTAGAGCAAATTTAGGGGGTTTTTTTTGTACAGCTTAGGGGGATTTGTAAAAAAAGACTTGGCATCACTGGCATCAAGCTAAATTTGGCACACGTTTTATTGCCATGAATTGTATAAAATTGTGCAGTTTCACATCTGTTGTACCTAGAGCTTCGGCATAATTTAAAAAAATAAAAGGGTAAATTTTAACGTGGAGTCTTTAGAATCATATTTGATCTAATATTTCTTATAAGTCCTCTTAGTACTTTATATTATTCAACAATTATTTTAATTTTTGCATTAAAAAATACAAAAAATACTTTATATTATTTTAATATTTTTTTAACAAAATACACTAACGAAATGAGTCCCATATCTCTACTTACCTTTAAAAGCTGTTGTCTCTCTTGTATGCCTAAACCGACATACATGCTAAATAAACTAAAATAATGTGGCAAATGTTTACCATGATCTGCTACTTCACATTTTAATAACTTAAGAACACTTATCAGTATTTGTTCACATAAATTATTGCCCTCATAGCCAGCCAGCGGCTCATCATTGATGGCAAAATGACAAAAGAATACAACTAATTTAACAAAAACAGCACGAACTTCTGGTGATGGTGCCATTAATATATATTCACCCAAACGTGAAGGTGGACTTAGTAATGCATTACTGGCAAACCATTTTCTTACAGCAGAAGATAAACGTATATGATGTGATAGTGTATCATACCTAGAAATATTTAAATTAATTAAGATGGTACAATGGACAATTTATAGTCTGCGTGCAATGGACTTGCCTATGTACATGTCCAACCTACCCTAACACAACTCAAGATTACTTTAAATTGAGTTAAGTATGGCAACACCAACTGACTTACCATTCAATAACTGGTCCACGTAGAGACTTTTTGGTACGAAAACCGGTGTGAAAGAGAAATTGTGATGCTAATTTAACACCTAATAAAGATAATTCTTCGGCGGCAGGTGTCTAAAAATAAATATAAACATAAATTATGTACCAACTCAGAATTAAAAACGTTTTCTTCTAACCATTTTATCAGCCCTCGTTGATGGAATACTGCAACTAACCAATTTTTTAATAAAATTGAAAAATTCTACTGAAAATATACTCTTTGAATGAAGAAAACGTATGTTTTGATTTCTGAAATAACCAACCAAAATATTAATATTTTAAAAACAAATACAAAAGTGCTTATGCATAATAATTTGAATATCTTATAACATGTTTATAAAATGAATTTTGTATGGAAAATTTGTTTTATAAACCAAAAATATATAATACGATAAGTTCGTTCGCGTACTGGATAATTTGTATATATTTTTAATGGATTTCGTTTGTTAACACAAATACTCAGTAAAGAGAAAGAAAAAATGGAGAATAAATTGATGATAAGGGTTTGTAAGTTTTCTTCTTGCAAATTTTTAATCGACAAATTGCAAATTTTTACTTCTAAAAAAAAGAAAATATTTTAAAAGTTTTTGAATGCAATTGAATGCAAAAAATATTTTAGAATTATGGAAAAGACAACAAAACCTTCTAAAGTGTTTCTGTTTAGCATTTTACATCATTAATCCCCTTTCCCCCTATTGGCCAGTCTTTATTTATTTGTACATTTGGTGTACCCAATCACCTGTTATGGAAACCAGCAAGTTGTTGCAAATTTTCTGTTCTCGTACAGTTTTACAAAATTTTCTAATTTAGTGTGAATTTATCTTTCTCTCTCTAAGTTTGTTATTGAGTAATTCTCACTGAATTTTACCGAGAAACGTACGCGAACGAAACTTATATAATATTTTCCTTACCTAACACTTCTTTCTATAGGTTTTGGTAATGGCAACACAAAATTACGACTATCGGATAGTGAAAGTTGTTCTACGCTTGCATCAAATTGTATGGGCTTTTGATCACAACGTGTATAAAATAACATATAGGCATTCCACCAACGTTTTTGACGACGATATTGCATTCGTTTCAAATTGTTATCATAGATTTCACCCATATAATCCCCACCAAAACATTGGGCTTTCATTTCTTCATCCTCATTCATTTTGCATTCAGTTACTTCGCCATCATCAAATTTATACCATTGTTCTTTGCCAGTGGAAGGATTACTAAGAATGGGAAATAAATAGTGATTATAAGATATTACAGGGGGTGGTGTTTTCATTTTAATTTCAATTAAACTTACTTTGAACGTATATAACTGAAATAATGACCACCAGAAGCTTGACCACTATGTACAACAATGCCAGTCAATTCATATTTGGTACATTCATCATTTGATTGACAATTATCACCTACTTCTATAACTTCACCCTCAAGTTTGGCTAAGCCAGATACTGAAAGAAAAATGAAATAAAAGAACAATTTCTAAACGATGTTTCGGCATATTCCAGAATTAAATTTGTTTCATTAGGGAGTGCGCCATTAACAAATGTAACGCATAAAAAGCGAATAAAAGATGATTGAAATAAGTTAAAATTAAATAAAAAACTACTTGTTGCATTTTTTTATACATAGATTTATATTCTCTGTCATTTTACATAATACTTTTATTTCACGATAGAAATTTTTTCGTTTTATTTAATATGACCGCCATACACACCGTATGACACTACCCAGGTAGAAATTGCCAACGTTACAACAAAAATCGTCCTGGGAGAGCACTGTTTTTTACGAATTGCCGGTACTACTTAAAACGTGTTTTGCCAGTACTGTTTTATGAAAATTAACAAAATTTTTTTAATATACTAAAATTAACAATTTTATAAATTTTACGTATTTTTACATATCCCTTTAGAAAAACTTGTAAGTCCACACAATGTAATCGATTTCGTGTACTTCACATGTTGTGTACTTACGATATGGGATACTTGTGTATAACAATTGTATATGAAACTAAAAACATTTGAAATTTTTCAAAAATTTTGTCTAACTTACATGCTGCTATACTTGTGTGTACTTACGAAGTATATTGGCTTGTGGGCCATTACAATGCGGCCATACCCTGGGTAAAGTAAGCCAGCTTGTATGTAGAGTTTGAAAGCACTCGGGGATTCTAGTAAGTTCACACAAGTATCTCCGAGTACTTTCAAACCCTACACACAAGCTGTCTTACTTTACCCAGGGTATGGCCGCATTGTAATGGCCCAAAAGCCAATATACTTCGTAAGTATACACAAGTATAGCAGCATGTAAGTTAGACAACATTTTTGAAAAATTTCAAATGTTTTTAGTTTCATATACAATTGTTATACACAAGTATCCCATATCGTAAGTACACACAATGTGAAGTACACGAAATCGATTACATTGTGTGGACTTACACGTTTTTCTAAAGGGATATTACACAATTATTTATGTAAGAGAGACATCGCCATTCTTTTCTTGTGAAGTTTCGAAATAATATATTAAAAATCTGTGATGTACACTAAGAAGACAGTAAAGTACTAGCAAACTACTAAATGTGTTATTAAATGTACAGGGATAATACCAAAAAAATAAAATCCCAAGCCTGCGCCAACGTTGGGAAATAACTACGGCCAAGCGTTTATTGGTGTTATCATTTCGACAACATGCCAGTACAGTGAAAGTTGAAAACCCGACGCATTGCTAGTACATGTACTACAGTCTCCAATACCGGGCCGACATTGTGCCGGTTGTATTTTTCTACTTGGGTAGCTTCTTTCTTAACTTTGCTCGACTTTTTTAGGGGTTTTTATTTGATTTTTTTCTATTCCTTATCTTTTTCGTAAATAAACAAAAACTCTAAAAAATAGTCAGGAAAAAGTGAAGAAAACAACCCAGGTAGAAATTGCCAACGTTGCAACAAAAGTTGTACTGGGAAAGCACTGTTTTTTACGAAATGCCGGTACTACTTAAAACGTGCTTTGCCAGTACTGTTTACTGAAATTTAACGAGCTTTTTTAATTTATTAAAACTAAAAATTTTATAAATTTTATGTATTTTTACATCTATTACACAATTATTTATGTAAGAGAGACATCGCCATTCTTTTCTTGTGAAGTTTCGAAAGAATCAGTGTTGCCATTTCAGTGCTTTTCGGGTATTTTTTGGTGCTTTTTTCCTTCCCGTACCCGGTGATTTTTTACAAATACCCGTTTAAAAAAAGCGGGTATTTACGGTGCTTTTTCGTATTTCAAGCAGTGCTTTTAGTGCTTTTTGTACAGTTTAAATTTTTGGTATTTGTTCTCGTTTTTTAAAATTTTTCTTAAATTTTCTGTCCAAATTTGAAAAATAAAACGAACTATACAAGAAATACATTATTGCACAATGTTTGTAGTACAATTTTAAATAGTAACTTCGTTACATTTAAACTTCAAAATTTTAAAATATTAGTTTGGTGCTTTTTTATCCCTTTTTTGGTTATTTTTTGAAACTTTTTTACACGATTTTTCAAAGTTAAAATTTGTTTTTAAATTCTTGATTTACATTTTTCAAAAAATTGATATCGTGCTTTTTTACCCCATTTTCGGTAAATTTTTACCCTTTTTACCCGTTTTCATAATGCTCACGGTGCTTTCCTGCCTTCAAAACTTGGCAACACTGGAAAGAATACATTAAAAATCTGTGATGTACACTAAGAGGTCAGTAAAGTTCTAGCAAACTACTAAATTTGTTATTAAATGTACTGGGATAATACCAATAAAATAAAATCCCAAGCCTGCGCCAACGTTGGGAACTAACTACGGCCAAGCGTTTATTGGTGTTATCATTTCGACAACATGCTAGTACAGTAGACGCTCGCAAATTAGAGCTTTCAGTAATTCGAACGTCCAGAAATTAGAATCAATGTTTGCAATACATTAAACGCTCTGAAATTCGAATTTAAAATTCTAACTTCTGAGCGTTTTTTTTTTTGGTTATTTGAATACACAGGAAATCCCCAATTTATTTTTATTCTGTTTGAATAAAGTAAAACTAAAAAGGGGAATCACCAAATTATATATGTTTTTCACTATTTGTTTTTTTTTGTCGCATTTATGTACATTTTTGGCTAGTTTATTTGTGAAATTTGATACGCGTGTACATATTATTTGGCAGTCTCTATTAAATAGTGAAAGTGTATCATTTAAAATGTTAAATAAACGTAAAAAAACACTTTATCATTGGAAACGAAACGAAAAAAAAACGTCCAGAAATTAGAATAATTCAGAAATTAGAAATGCCTCAAAAACAAAGCGGTTCTAATTTGCGAGCGTCTACTGTACAGTGAAAGTTAAAAATCCGACGCATTGCCAGTACATGTACTACCGCCTCCAATACCGGGCCAACATTGTGCCGTTTGTATTTTTCTACCTGGGAATACGTCGACCGGCCTGCAAAATGTCACATGCGTTTTTTAATACATTTTCAGGATAGCGAAAAAACTGTTACAACATCTACTTTTAAGATGCATCATATGCCTTAATGATTCACGACCTCATTTAGTAAAATCATTTTTTAAATTCGCTTTTTTATTTAAAGTACAGTTTTTATAATAAAAGCCTTCACCCAGCCACCACAAATAAATAATTCTGACACAACAATGGGTTTGAAATAAATAAATATTTGATCACTTTTTCTCATGAAAGTGGATTGTTAGTAATGAATCCATTATAAATTGCAATATACGTGTGTATGTCAAGATAATTTGGTAAAGTGCGAACTTAGGTAGATAGACCCGTAAGTAGTTTTGTTCATTTGTGTTTTGAATGAAAATAAATAATGTAAAGCAGGGTTGGAAAGCATTTTATAATATTAAATATAGCGGGCAAAGCCCGCTATGTTGTTAGCAGGGATGATAAATGGGATTTTCAAAATAGTACCAACTTGCTTAGAAAATAGTACTTTTTCGACCTCCATAGTACTAAAAAAATTTTTTGTATTCTACACCACTCCTTGGGTGTATTGAGTTGGTGCTTATGATGCCGGTTCGTCTGTCCGTACAAAATGAACGATTCCTATAATCAAACTACAGGTCGCATTGAAAGAAAATTTGACGAAATTTGGTAAATAAGTTTCTGCTGCATCGATTACTAACGCTATTGAGAATGGTTAGAATCGGTCAATGTTTTGACTTAGTAATCATGAAGAGGTCCTATCTGATATTGAATGTATTTAATGATATAACCCAATCAAAGCAATTTTATTTGATTTCTTTCACCGGACCTATTTAATTTTATTCGTTAGTGAGGTAGTGATCATTCCTGTCAAAGACCTAGGCTCAATTTTGGCTTAGTTCATCCCGGCTCTTTTTTACAGCGTTTTGTGCTCGGAAAAGTCCGAAAAATTACAAATATTTTATTTCTTCTCATAGTTTTTTAAAAAAAATTATAAACCCGAAAAAATCAAGATAATCGTTTTGGCTTTATCTCGCTAACTGTCGAGCCGATATTTACAACCCGGAAACTGGAATATTAGACGTAACAGATAGCATAAACCCGGAAATACGATCCCTTCCACTATCGGAAAAATCGATATTTGAACTTGTTAAATGCGTTTCTATAGAATTATTTGATATCGAATATAATAACTTTGTCTTGACGTTCGATTCAGATTTTTGTTTGAATGAAGTCCCTGAGAGTCGTATTAAATTTCGTTAGAAGGTGAAAATTATTTTAAAGGGATTTAATCAATTCAGTTTATTTGATTTATTCAACAATTAAATTAAGTACCACCTCAATTAATATAACCCTCGATGAACGCAACTTCTTTGTTATCACAACAATACTTTTAAATCAAAAATACTAAATTTTCGAAAAATTTTAATTCACCTTATTTTTAATATTTTTGTGTACATATTTTAATAATTTGTTTCATTGAATTACGTATTTTAAATTCCGATAGTTAATTTGTTCATTTTAAATACAATATTTGGTATGAAAATTAAAAAAAAATAAAACATGAAAATTTGTAAATAGTACTAAATGAGTCATAGGAGTACCATAGTAATTTTGAGGTTCTAATAGTTATGGTACTATATAAAGTACTATAGTACTAACTTTATCATCCCTGGTTGTTAGCGTGCCTTAAAGTTTTTTTAATTCCAGTTTATGTAAAGCTAGACCTGGCAATTCAAGTAAATTCACAAATTCAGTTGGAAAATTTACTGCGTCTGTTTCTTCCACCTGTTCTTCGTTACCTGCAGTTTAAATATCAGAATATATAAATTGCATTCCTTTTCTAAGGTTTTTTCTCTTTTAAAAAATTTGTTTAACTTTTTGGAGAGTACCCAGGTAGAAAAATACAAACAGCACAATGTTGGCCCGGTATTGGAGGCGGTAGTACATGTACTGGCAATGCGTCGGATTTTTAACTTTCACTGTACTGCCATGTTGTCGAAATGATAACACCAATAAACGCTTGGCCGTAGTTATTTCCCAACGTTGGCGCAGGCTTGGGATTTTATTTTTTTGGTATTATCCCAGTACATTTAATAACAAATTTAGTAGTTTGCTAGAACTTTACTGTCCTCTTAGTGTACATCACAGATTTTTTTTATTTTTTTTTTTTTTGGCAATGTCTTGAGACTTAATGGAATTTCTTCAAATGTATTCTTTCGAAACTTCACAAGAAAAGAACGGCGATGTCTCTCTTACATAAATAATTGTGTAATAGATGTAAAAATACGTGAAATTTATAAAATTGTTAATTTTAATAAATTATAAAAAGCTCGTTTATTTTCAGAAAACAGTACTGGCAAAGCACGTTTTAAGTAGTACCGGCATTTCGTAAAAAACAGTGCTCTCCCAGTACAACTTTTGTTGTAATGTCGGCAATTTCTACCTGGGTATGTTTCAATTCTACATAAGTTTCATATTCCGTGGATAGTGTTTGAACAGGTAATTAAAAGGGATCTTCACCCCTTTTTGTTCCTCCCAGTAAAAACCCCAAATATATATAATCTTGCCCCAATCGCATGCGAAATTTCAAGTACCAAACTCCGACAGTTTGATTCATTCAAATTCCATTCCATTTTGTTTAACAATTTTAGTGTTCCAATGCAACTCCTTCCAAGATTCCATTTCGTTCACCATTCCATTGCATTTCGTTCCCATTATCTGTTATTCCAATTCCACTCATTCCCCGTTTCATTCCATTTCGTTCCTACTATCTTGTGTATCGATAATTTTCCCCTTTTGAACCACCATTTTTACCACGTTTCTGTGCAAAGTCCTAAAAATGCCTTGTCGATAAGTTAGCCCATACTCCAAGGAAAACATATTATAGATTACAGGTTTCTAGCCGAAGGGTTCGATTAGGCCATCAAGGGGGAGAATTATTCCGTTTTTACCCCTCCCAGTAGGAATTTCCAAAAATTCCGTCTTAGAGGACGTCTGCGTTGGAGGAGAAACCTACTACATACATAATTTTAGGTCTCTATATCCAGCAGTTTGGCCAGGCCGTCAAGGGGGAATTTTTTCCCTTTTTACACCTCCCGGTATGAATTTCCAAAAATACCGTCTTAGGCGACGTCTACGTTGGAGAAGGAACCCAAATACCCAGTTTAAGCCACCTAGTTCCAGCAGTTTGGCCAGGCCGTTAAGGGGGAGACTTTTCCTGTTTTTGACCCTACCTGTGGAAATTTCCAAAAATCTCATATCTACAATAGTGGAGGACCTTTAGTACCAAATTTTAACTTCCTACCTCCAGCGGTTTGGGCAGGCCTTTAAGCGGCACTTTTCGCTTCATTAATCCCCTTTTTGCAATGTCCCTGTCCAAAAAGAACCTTCCCGATAAGTGAGCCAGTACTTCAAGGAACATATGTTTTACATTTCAGGTTTCTAGCCAACTTTTACTATTTGTGCCTCTCTCGGCAGGAATTTCCGAAAATCCATCGACAGGGAATTTCAGCTTCCTAGTTCCAGCAGTTTGAGCAGGCTGTCAAGGGGGACACTTTTTCTTTTTTTGTCCCCCCTGGTTAGAATTAGGCTGGAAGAGGAACCTAAGTACCGAATTTCAGCATCCTAGTTCCAGCAGTTTGGACAGGTCGTTAGGCGCCACTTTCCCTTTTGGAACCCCCATTTTATAACGACCCTGTCCAAAATTCAAAAAAGTATATTTCTAATTAGTTAGCCCTTACTCCAGGGACCCGCATTTTAAATTTCAGGTTTCTATCCGAAGGGGTTTTTGCAGGCCACCAAGGGGAGGCTTTTCTTCTTTTTGCCCCTCCCTTTAGGAATTTACAAAAATTCCATCTTCGCGGCTATCTGTGATGGATGAGGAACATTCATACCAAATTTCAACTTCATTGCCTCAGCGG
Source organism: Leucophora obtusa (assembly GCA_949987735.1). Lineage (NCBI taxonomy): Eukaryota > Metazoa > Arthropoda > Insecta > Diptera > Anthomyiidae > Leucophora > Leucophora obtusa. The sequence continues at coordinate 353,389,724 of OX465295.1, forward strand.
TTTGGGCAGGCCGTTATTGGGGACATTTTTCCCTTTCAACCACCATTTTTACTATGTTCCTGTTCCAAAATAGAAAAATTACGTTGCCGGTGAGTTAGTCCTACTCCAAGGAATACATATTTAAAATTTTAGGTTGGCCAAAAGGGATTGGGCAGGCCGTCAATGAGGAGACTTTTCCCCTTATTTCCCCTGCCGATAGGAATTTCAAAAATTCCGTCTAAGCGGACGCCTACACAGAAAGAGGAACTCACATACCGAATTTCCTTTTGGGATATCCTGTAGGGAATTCCAAAAATACAAACTTAGTCGATGTCTACTACAGTGGAGGAACCTTTATACCAAATTTCAACTTCTTACCTCCAGTGGTTTGGGCAGACACTTTTCCAATTTGTGAGACTGTTTTGGGGAGACTTTTCCCAAAATTTTATTTTTTAAATGGTATTTTTTTAAATGGTACTTTTTGGAAAAAGCGAAATTTTTTGGAAAAAGCGAAATTTTTTGGAAAAAGATACTTTGTTTTTACAAAGAACTTCCCAGTAGCAAATGGTCGAACTAGTTCTAAAACATACTAGTTTCTTGTCTAGTAATTACATAACTAGTTCTCAAAATAATCATTTTGAACCAGTTGTGTACTAGTTAAATACGATCTATGTAGAGACTGTTTAAAAAAATTACCTGAATTAAAATATGAGATTTGAAATTATTTTTTTTGCATTTATATTTAATTAAAAAATCAGAGTTTGTAAATAAACACTTAAATTTTTTTTATTGTGAATTTAATTGAGGTGCAAATCAACTGGTACAGTACTGGTGCCAAAGAGTCAATCCAGAACTAGTTTAGTAAATTTCTTATAAGAACCAGTACAGCTTCTTGTTTTTCTTCCAAAAACAATAATCTTTAAGAATTTGTATACCTAATAGTTTCATTGAAACTGTGCACAGATTTCCAAAGATTGAATTTAAATACGAGTTTTGAAATAATACCTTTGTTTGTAATACGTGATACATTCTGAGTTTGCAAATAAACACTAAAATGTTTTATTGTCATTAGAAATCATAAACACAAAATATTTGAAATTTCATTTGGTAAATGGATATAATTATATCAGTAAGAGGAAACTATCGGTCTAATCTGCGTTTTATCAAAGGAAAAATCTCTGTTTTTTATCTATATAATTCAGATACAACCAACTGGTACAGTACTATTTCCAAAGAGTCACTTCGGAACTAGTTCCGCGATTGTCACATTAGCACCAGTTTCGCTCCCTATTTTTCGTCCTTAAATTGTAATTTTCAAACTAGTTATAAAACTAGTACCAAAGTGGGAGTTTGGCGACAATTGCCCCCATCCCTATGACATCTCCATGTTAAATTCTACAGTTGTTTGTATGGAGAGGCGGTAGAACTCGTACTAGTTGCCTGGTTTAAATAAACTAGTACATAACTGGTTCTGAACTAGTATTTTTTGCAACTGGGTTTATTTGTACTTTTTTTAAAAAAGGTATTTTTTTGGAAAAATTTATTTTTTTTTGGAAAAAGGTACTTTTTTTGGAAATGGTACTTTTTTTGAAAAAGGTATTTTTTTTGGAAAAATTTATGTTTTTTGGAAAAAGTTACTATTTTGGAAAAGATACTTTTTTTTGGAAAAGGTACATTTTTTTAGAAAAAGGTACTTTTTTGGAAAAAGGGACTTTTTTTTGGAAAAAAAAGTACTTTTTTTTGGAAAAAAAAGTACTTTTTTGGAAAAAGGTACTTTTTTGGATAAAGGTACTTTTTTTTTGGAAAAATGTACTTTTTTTGGAAATAGGTACTTTTTTGGAAAAAGGTATTTTTTTGGAAAAAGCTACTTTTTTTTGGAAAAATGTACATTTTTTGGAAAAAGGTACTTTTTTTGGACAAAGGTGCTTTTTTTGGAAAAAGGTACTTTTTTTGGAAAAAGGTACTTTTTTTGGAAAAAGGTACTTTTTTTGGAAAAGGATACTTTTTTGTCCCCTTTTTGCCCATCCCGATAAGAATTTCCAAAAATGCCGTCTCAACGGACGTCTACACCGATCGAGGAACCTACATACCAAATTTCAACTTCATAGCTCCAGCAGTTTGAGCAGGCCGTCAAGGGGAAGACTTTTTCCCCTTTTTGCCCCTCCCTCTAAAAATTTCCAAAAATCCCGTCTTAGTGGATGTCTAGGATAGTGGAGGAACCTTTATACCAAATTTCAACTTCCTACCTCCAGTGGTTTGGGCAGGCCGTCAAGGGGGGCCTTTTTCCTCTTTTTAACCCCCATTTTTACAACGTCCCTGTCCAAAATTCTAGAAAGTACTTTTCAGAAAAGTTAGCCCCTACTCCAAGGAACACTTATCTTAAATTTCAGCTTTCTAGCCAAAGGGGGTTTTGGCAGGCCGTCAAGGGGGAGACTTTCCCCCTTTTTGCGCGTTCCGGTAGGAATTTCCAAAAATCCCGTCTTAGCGGACGTCTACGCCGAAAGAGGAACTACATACCAAATTTAAACTTCCTAGCTTCAGCGGTTTGGGCTGGGCGATGTTGAGTCAGTGAGTCAGTCAGTCACTCACGTTATTCTTTTATATATACACTCAAAAAAAAAAGTCAGTAAAGTCAGCAAAAAATGTTGCTGTGTCAGCAAATTTTTAGTCAGGAGCGTGCTTGCAAAAAAGTTGGTAATTTCAGCAAAAGATTTGCTGAAAATCAGCGAGCTGATTTTTACCAAAAAAATAGTAATCATCAGCAAAAGTTTTTCTAACACTTAGTCGACTGCAAATGAAAAAAAAAACTTGCTGAAATCACTAAAATTTTTGCTGAATATTAGTAGACTGAAAAAAACTCAAAAAACTTGTAGCGAAATTTTACTTTAGTTAATTTATTTGCTGAAAATTTAAATATAGAATATGTGTAGAGTTGTTTTTCTTTTTTTGTCATTACCGTTTCCGGACAAGCTGGGACATCTACATCTTGTCTATCTGGTTGTCGTCCACGCTATGAATGCGGTTATCAGCACAATTTTTGTAGCAAAATAAATTAGTAAAACTTTAGTTCAAAATTAGTTTAGTGCTAAAAAAATATAACTAAAATTTTTGCTGAAAACGGAATTTCAGAAAAAAAATTGCTGAAAACTAGTACACTTGATATACAAGACGTTTTACTAATTTTTCTACTAACTTATTTTTTTGAGTGTAGAGATATTTTTGTGTCTCTGCTATGAATATCACATAGAGATGGCGCTATATTTATTTTTTTATTATATAATCGTAAAATAGCTTGTATGTATAGAGCAAAATGGACAAAAATTCGTTACATTGTGCACTCATAAAAAAAAAGTTAGTACAAAAGTCTGTTAAACGGGTTCTAATTCAGTTGAATTAATTTTCCATGTTGTTTTCGTTTAAATCCGTTGTTTAGCAAAAGTTGTCAGTTATCCAATTTTACCACAAAAACATATTTCTGTTGTATTTGAACTAATTTTTCCTCTTGATATTTAGTTATTTTTCTTTTTTAATGATTTTGACAATGTATCAGCTAATCTAGATAAATTTGTTAGCAACTTTTTTAATGTTTGTGTTTTCAAATCAAACCGATAGGGGAGTAATTGATTGATGAAGCTTGTTTAAGTGTGTTGGTGTGTTTGTAGACCAATGCAGATAAAAACAATATGGTGCTTGTTAAGAAATTTACAGTAAACAAAATTATATAATGAGAACATGTTTTCTCTTGTTTCGTGAAATTTTAACAGAAATTTATAGTTAAATCTAATCTTAAATAAACAAGAGCTGTTTTTAAACAAAACACAATAAGAAATTTTAAAAATATTAAATCGTTTTCGCGAAATTCAAGAACAAAATTTGACATCACTGCCACTGTCTACTGGCACTTGCACTATGTGCTTTGGGCTATAGTGTGTAACGTGACGTGAGGTAGCGTTAGTGACATAAATTTTCTCTTTGAACATGTGAATGTGACAATAGAATTTTAATGAAAGAAATTCACCACTTACTGATATTTACACTCACTGAAATAAATATGTAAAAATAGCAGAAAAAGCAACTAAAAGTTAGTTAAAAATGATATTGCAGAAAAACTGCTGAAATTAGCACATTTTTTTTGCTAAATACTAGTAAAATAATAACAGCAAAATAAAACTGTTAAATTTACAGAAATTTAGTTATATTTAATTTAAATTTTGGTTAATTGAAAATAACAAATTAACCTGCTAAAATCAGGAAAAAATTTTGCTAAAAAAATCTAATTGACATTTTTTCTAAATAAATAAATTTCTTTGGCAAAAAAACTTAAGTTTTTTAGACTATCGATTTTATGTCTTATACGCTTGTAAATTAGCTCCTACCAACTGCTGTTATCTATTTAAGTTTTTTTGTATTATATATATATTACAAGTCTTCAACAATTATCTTAATTTTTGCATTAAAAAATACAAGGCTTGTTAGAAGTGGGTAGGGTCTCGGCTGACAATCTGGGCTACCTGTGTTCGATTCCCACCGACTCCATATTTTTAAAAAAATACTAGAAAAAGTTTTTAATTTTTTTTTATTTCTTAAAACTTGTTTTTAGACCACCTTTTCTTATTTTACCAATGTTATCGAAACGTTGAAAAGTTAGCGCCAACTACCGGTTGGCCGCTGTTATCAATCGGGTAAAAGGACTATACTGTCAAGATTGTTAATCCCACGTACTGCCAACGCATAACCAACCGTCTGCAAAGGTTTGCCAACCTTACACCGATCGTATTTTTCTGCCTGGGAAGTTGCATATTACTGTTTCTTATTTGAAAAAAATTTTTGCTCGTAAAGTACTATTTTTCCAATGTTTCGGGGATTCTATTAAAATTGGGACACACTCTAGAAAAAAATAATAGCCTACGACTATTATATTTCATGTAAAAAAGTGAAGTTTTGTGTTTATTGTGTCTTTCTAATAAAATAAAAAAAGTGTTCATTTTTAGAACTTAATTAAATTTTAAGGCCTTAAGTTAGAGTAAAATATTCCCGTGCTTTAATACCAAATTGCTAAAAGTAAATAATATTTTAAATAAAAATCAAAATCCCCGCCCATGACCTGTGGGCTTTATCGTCATTCGAACGGACAGGCAAAAATCTTTGGTTATAAGAATCATTAAAATATTTACTGTATGCGATATCAGATCCATATTTCGTTAGATTATAAACGAGATAAAAAAAAATAAATTATATTCTTCTGCATGGTGAAGTGAAGGATACAAAAAGAATAACAAAATTTATCAAGTATTGTTCACTACTAACCTGTGTAGGGCTCCATATCTAATAGTCTTGGAAATTCAAAGTAATCATTAAATTTGATAGCACAAACACGTTCATAATCATATTCAAAACGTTTTAATTGTATGGCTAATACAGGCGGTAGTTTTTTCACACACAACCGCTTAATTGTAACTACCTAAAAATAAACGTAGAGAAAACAAAACAACATTATATATTTTATTTTCGAAAATTTCCCTTACACATCATACATACTTTTTTATCACATTTATCACAATGGTATGCATCAGCGCCCTCCAAGAGTTCACCTTTAACGTATTGTTCTAGAGATTCAGTTAATGAGCTATGATTTCGTATATCAACACTAAAAACACTAAATGGTTCCTCTTTTGAATAACGATGAGGACATTCTTGGCATATTTTCTGATCACTAAATGAACCACCTAAGGTATTATTCATTAACTGTGTTTGACCTAAAGCTTTAAGACCTTCATCTAAACTTTCAAAAAGTGACATAAAAAATTCCACAGCATCTTGTTGTTCACGTAAATTTACGGGTTCACCTTGAAGTCTGAGAATGAATATCGAGAAAGAGAGGGAAAGACGAAAATTGTTAATTAGTTTTTTGTTTTTATTATTTTTTAACGACTTTCTTACTTAAAATGTGTCCATAATCCACGGGGCACATAAAATTGTAATGCACTATGTCCCAAATGGGCAAAGATGGCCTGTACATGTTTTAATATGACAACATGATAGTTTTTACGTACATCATTGCTATCATCGTTTGAATTAAATAGGGCGGAACCTATTGAATTGGCCTCTGGTTCACCACTGAAGTCCTCATTTTCATTTGTTGTAGCTCCATCAGCTTTTAGTATGCCCACACGTATAGAGGGTACCATATAAAGTTGTTGCAAAACCGAATTCATATAACATGTGGCACCGGCATTTTTCAAACCACAAAAACCTTTAATGGGTCTTGCACCAACTGGTGGTAAATAATCCCATTCACGTAAAGGATCTGTATCTGTAAAATTGATTGTTTAAAAGTGTAAATGCACATTCAACTCCATATGAGATTTCAACTTACCTGTGCAAACAAAATCTATTATAGTATTTGTAAGCAACTTCATATTAGGAACGCAATTCTGACATAATGCTATTAATAATTCACAGGCAGCTGCTATGGTATGTGGACTACGACAAACTGGGGGAGGGGCAGTTTCTGTTTTTAATTTACCATGTTTACGTAAATGCAAATATTCTCTGGAGGCAGTAAACAGGAAAGCGTCAATTAGCTCATGTATCAAGTCATTTAGTTGAGCTTTTGTTTCGGGCGATAAGAAAAACATCAATTCTTTAGCCAGACATAAGTGACCCTCGAGTAAATCTTCGTGTACTTGTATGTCTCCGGTATTTGTGACATTTTCTCGTATTTTCTGTAGCCATTTAATTTCTTCGGCCAACAATCCCTCGCCAATGTTTAGAGGCCAATTTACAACACAGCCATAGGAGAGGGTGCGACAAAGGAGTTGAAAGAAATCCGCACAGGTGGCTTCATGTTGAGGCACCAGAATCTTTAAAGAACTAACTAGTAAATTTACCATATACGCAAATGGACGTCTATCTCCGGCACAATAAGTGCAGGTGAGAAATAGTTGTTCAGCAGCCACTTGTCTAACATGGCGCGATTGATTCCTAAGAATCAATGAAGTTATGAATTTAGGCCACAAGGGATCAGCACTCAAAGCTTCATTAGCACTGGGATTTAAAACCAATGAAATGGTTAGCACCTCTAAGGCTTCTTTACAAACCATAAAATCTTGACTGTCGGGCATTGACGCATCATCAGCAAAATCATTTTTGGTACCCAATGCCTGAAGATTGCCACATGACGAAGCCCAAGCCAATTGGACTACAGCCTTAATAGTGGATATATCAGGACAGGACCATTGCAGAGTAGAAGCAAAGAGCACACGGCAGCATTCACCCTCAGGACTAGCCGATAACATTTCTCTAGCTAAATTTTCAGCCAACTTTTGAGAAATGGCTCTTAAAGTAATCTCTGAGGTATTTGGTATTGAGGTCAATATTTGTTTGAGTATTTCAACTTGTGACCGTGACCCAACGTCAAAGTCACACAACATTGGTTCATCGCCCACGCGTGATAGCACACAGCCGACAATATAGAGGAAAAGTTTGGCTAGTCTCAATACACATTGGAATGATGCACGTTTTGTATGCATATCAGCGTTTGGTAAGAAATTATTTTTGGTTAATAATTCAAGAACGAAATGGGCACAACCTGAATGCAGCCAAGATGATTGTATTAGTAAAGCGTTTTCCCCGTATGGATCGAGAGCTGGTATTAGAAGGCTATTAAGCACACAAAGATTGTAATGAACCTGAGCTGGTGTGGGATGTAAGAAAAGCATTTCGGGTGTACAATCTGTTGGATTGATCTGAAAAGAGTAGAAAAGCTAATAAATGATGAGGAAAATATCTTATCTTAATATCTTGAAGTCAAACCAAAAAGAAATATGTACATAAAAAAAAATTTTTAAATATTCACGTAAAAAATGATTCATACAAATTTATGATTATTTTTTACTGATGTTTATTATTTTTTATTTAACAATAGTTGCGTTCGCTAACTGGATAATTTGTACAAATTTTTGTGTTCGTTATCACAAATACTCAGTAAACAAAATCAAAAATGAGAGAAAAAAGTTACAGTTCCATAATAGGTCCATTCGATTACTTTTCTCAGTCAAGTCCAGTAAGAATTACTCAGTACAAACTTACAGAGAGTAAGACAAGATTTACTCTCAAAATAAAATTTTCCCAAACATGTACGCGAACAGAAAATTTGCAACAATTTGCAAGTTTGTAGACACAGCTGATTACAACACCAAATATACAAATAAATTTTAACTGGTCGCTATGGAAGAATAGAATTTTTTTGATGTTAAATCTTAAGCAGAAAATTTTTAGAAGGTTTTCTTATCTTTTCCATAATTTATTTTGAAAGTTATTGGCAAAGCAGTATGCATTTCCAAAAAATAATATAATTGGAAAATAATTTTTTTTATTTACAATAAACAAACATATGTTTTCGAAACATGTTTTTTTTCTGCTTAAATTCTCACTGGCAAAAATTTATCCAGTAAAAATTTGCAAGAAAAAGAAGAAGACTTAGAAACTCTCATCATAGAACTGTCACTTTATTCTCTCTTTTTTCTTTCTGTTTACTGAGTATTTGTGTTAACGAACGCCATCCAGTAAAAATTTGTACAAATTTGTACAAATTATCCAGTAATCGAATGGACCTAATGAGAGTTCTTTTTGTTCCTGAAAATTTTTACCATACAAATTTCTGCCAGTAAGAATTTTCTGTTTTGTACAAATTTTCTAAGTACGCAAAACAAACTTATTTATGTAGTAAGTCTTCATTTCACTTACCGGTTCATTTGTTGAACTGCTCTGCTGTTGTTGAACGCTTGTATTACCCCCACCACTGACAACTGCAACTGGTTGACCACTATTTCCACCACTTGTATCAGCTTCTTCCTCTTTGGTTACATTTGCAACATTAGCCGTTATCTGTAGATGTTGCTGCAATTGTTGTGCAGCAGACATGCCACACATGATTTGCAACATTTTCACAGTCTGACGATCACAAGGTAATAAATGCAATAACATTTTAGCACTTTCCCTCAAACGCCCATGTTCCAAATCACTACCCAATTGATGGAGCTTAAGGAAAAATTCAATATATTGAAAATTTTGTGATATAATAACACCCGGTAAAGTACTCTCCGATTCAGCACGTTGCATATCGGGACATGGCCGAGGCGGAGATCCAGTACTAGAGTCTGATGAAGTATCAGGACTACTGGCTAACCCCGCCCCTATAGGTGTTAGTTTAGCCGTCAAAATCATTTTATCTCTTATCGCATATTGCGACAGGGGATTAATCTCATCACCGATATCTATCACATCCCCATTGTTATAGTAAAGATCTACTTTTATGTTCGCGGTCGAAGTGCCTTTAATACGTTTAAGTAAGTTACGTTTAAATGATGAAACCATTTCATTACTGTGAGTGGTAATTTCAATATCATCAATTGGTCGTCCTGGATTTTGAAAACGTATATAAAGACTAGTATATTTACCACGTGTAGCACGTACCAAAGGTAACAAATGACGATCACCATTAAACGAACGATCACATTCTTTTATATATTCCTGCAGTACTTTTAAAATGCGACACATTTTTTCAGCCTCAATAAAACGCATTTTAGAATCCTTCGAATCATTTTGATCGGCCTGATTAGGATCATCGACCACAGAAGGAGGAACAGCATTTGAAGAACCTAAAGATTTTCCCAATATCATTATATTGGTATAATGAGTTCTCAAACGTTCGCAACATTCTCCGATAAACATTTCATGAAAATCACTTATGTTCTCTTGTAGGCGAGGACCCAAGGCAGTTGAAACTTCTTTAAGTAAATCTATAGCCTTATTAGCTATCTCCTCTCCACCGGTGGTTATAACACGCCATAGATAATCTTTACCAATTAAATCTTCATTATCCAATATGTAACCACGATGAATGGCTTTCAGTTTATCTTCTTTGGAATTAACAGCTTTGAAAAATCGTTCAAAGCATTTGATACCACTTTCAGTGAGGAGATGTGGATCCAGCTGGAGTATATTATTTTCAAAAAAGTCTTTATTGATGCCAGGATCAAGATCTGGCTCTTCACCCATAAGTTTACCGAACCAGCGGAAACATTCTTCACGATCCGAAGGAAAAATAGCATTAACAGCTAAACAATGCCATATTTGTTTAGCTTGATCGGCACATAACCACAGTTGACCATCTTTCAAAAGAAACTTAAGGAAATCTAAACGTTCAGATATTTGTACATTATGTGGATAACGACCATCTATACACAGTGATGAAGGATCTACATTACTCATATCGGCTATCATCGTGCGTATCTTATCCATGTATGATGTAAGACTATTAGTTACCAATATCACTAAAGAATGATCATTTTGTAGACGTTCAATAACCTGTTGACGATTTAGCGACTGTTGTGAGCGAGGCGCATGGCTGGGTGATGACTCATAAAGGCAACATATTTCACGTATTAAACGCAATGCTGGCAATACCCAACATTCACCAGTTTTCAATTCAACTACACATTTATCTAGCCATACGATTTTCTGAGCATCTCGTTCTTGGGAACAACTATAATCTAAGATTTTAACATGAGCCGCCAATGCCTGATCGAGTACTTCAGGTGGTATTTCAGAGCTATGGGCTAGAGTCCAAAATAGTTTTAACACTTTTTGCGCCATTACACCATTTTTATCATCTTCCGCCAACCGTCGAATCAATTCCAAAAGTCTTTCTCTCTGGCGTTTATTAGCCGTTGTCATGCTGGCCTAATATATGAAAAAAATGTATATAGAACAATAATTCATAAATGATTACTTTTTAAACAATTCGTTTTATACCTGGAATGATTCAAATAAATGATCCAATTGTTCTGGCGTAAAATCCCACGCTAATTTGGCTAGTAAATCATGTACATTCTTTACAATGGCTTCATGTTTACCAGCTTGTGCTCTCCATACCGCGTCCAAATCTTCCAATGTCAAAGCATGCTCTTTGATTAAAAATCGAATAATTTTTTCTAATTTTTCAACATATTGTGGCTGGTGTAGAGAATCTTTTAAAACTATACCCAAAACATCAGATTCTTTAATCCAGGCCTACGAAAAAAACACACAAAAAAACAAACACAAAAAAAGATTTCAAGATTTTTGTAATCAATAAAAGTTTTGAGTACGCATATTAATACATCTTACACCTTTTTTCATAAGTTTTTTATCTATATGTTGTAAAATAAATTGTAAATTCTAATTGGAATTTATCATATTTGATATTAAAACCGAACAAAATAACACTCATAGTAACAGCTTATTTATTTAAATTTTTTATTGATTTTCGATTGATAAAAGAATTTATTTTATTTATAACATTAGGCATTTGGCGATTTTTTCTATGCAAAACTATATATTTCAAAAAGAAATTAATAATGTCTAACGTCTTTTTCTGTTTGTACAATTAATTCCGTAAGGATAAGTAAATTTTTATATGTTTTGACAAAATAAATGTAACCCATTCTCCTGAATTACAGAATTATGATTTTTTCTTGCATTTTTAAAGGATATTTGCAACCAAAGTCGAGACGTTCACCGGCTGACATTCTTCAATGAATCCAGATTTTTTCAAAGTTATATTTGTTCTCTTAATTCTCATCTACCTAAATAATCTACCTAACGTTCTTATTTTAGTTTTAAAGAATTTTCTTTTAATTTTTATTTTGTGATTTTTTAACTTTCTAAAAAATCTGATATTGAAATTTTTATTTAGTATGTGGTAACCCCGGAATTACAATTGAAATTTTTTATTTGTACTTGCAGCTACCCAGGTGGAAATTGAAGACGGTACAAAAAACAAAGCGCTGTGAAAGCGTTTGTTGTCAATGGTATAAAAAAAGCGTTTTCACAGCGTTGAAAAACATTATTTTGGATTGCTTTTCGAACGTTCACAAAAAGTATTTTAGGAGCGCTTTTCATACAAACAGAAACTCCATTCATAGAAATAAGTATGTAAATATAGCAGAGAAAGCTACTTAAAATAAGTAAAAAAAGGTTCCGCGATTAAATCTACTGAAATCAGCAAAACTTGTTTGCTAAACAATTGTTAAATTTCCGAAATATAAGTAATATACTTATGAGTTAAATTTAAGTAAATTTCAAATTACAATTTACTTCTGAAGAAACTTTTTAACTAAAAGTAGCCCAAACACTGCTTATCTACAAATTTTTAGTTATATTTGTAAAAAATTTATTGAATGCAAATACAAACTACTCTGCCGAAATCATCAGAAATATTTAGTGACTATTAGTTTTTTTTAAATCAACTAACATTAAATACTATATTAAGCACATACCTCTGCTGATTTCAGAAAGGCAGTTTGTGAGATTTTTCTAATTTAACAAAAACTTGCTGTTTTTAGTCGGCAAAATTATTTTGAATGAAGTTATGATTTTAGCAAATCATCAATAAAATAAATAAAAACATATCCGTTTAAAGATTAAATAAAGCTGAATTATGATTTTTAAAAGTTTCACAGCTGAATAAAAGTTTTGAAATTATTAAGATTTTTATTCAGATTTATTCAATCTGTAATCTATTTTAATCTATTACTTACACTCATAAAAAAAGTCCGTACAAATGTATAGGTCAAAATTGTGCTGGCGCAAATACATGTACTATTTCCTGTTATTTTAGCAGAATTTGGACCTATTTGTACGTACTTTTTTAGAGAAAATAACAGAAAAATTAGTTCAATTTAATCAAAACGCGTTTAACAGACTTTTGTACTAACTTTTTTTTTATAAGTGTATGAATAGGAAAAATTAGTTTTTTAATAACATTTAATAAGATATTGATTTATGTGATTTTGGTCGAATATAACAATAAAAACAAATACCCGGGATTTTTTCAAGTCCAATCCCGGGATATCTCAGAGCCTTGGTAGAACTGTCAACAACATAGGAGAGCTCATAGATCTAGCCGCACGTCGAGAAAGATGGAGACAACTTATAGACCGCCTATGCCCAGTATAGAGGCAGCTCGTAATCATTGGACGACGAGCAAGGCATTATATATATATATAATCGCGGGATTTCGGGATTTCTAAATCCCGAAAATCCCGGGATTTTCGGGGTCCGGATTTCGGGATCGGTATCCCTAATAGCAATGGTCTCACTATGAAAATTTGTAAGAATACACTTAAATTTTTTTTACATTATACAATCCAATTTCATTTGATGAAAGTGGATACTTAAAAACATCAGTTGTTTCATTATAAATTTGGCCATTTATCACAATTGTGTTTACAATGTTTGATGCTAAAAATTTCCATTACTGAGTAGAAATACGTTGTCAGGGTGAGATGAAGTGAATTAAAAAAAAAAATTAACAATTTAATCGATAATTTTTTCAATATCATTTTGAAATGTTTAATTTTCTACGCAGTTTCCGCAATTTCAATTGGTATAAATATGGTTTTACAATATAATACAATTTCATTGTATTTATAAATTGAGATTTCAAAAGTCAAATGTTTCTACATACAACCAATGTGTTTGTTAATATGATAAATAATTCGAAATCCTGAATAAAATACTTTTTATGTTTAAGTTTATCAATTTAAGTGTATTTTTCATAACTTTACAATAAATTTTAATTCAAATTTAATAAAATATAATTTATTAAAAAATCTTAATATATAAAAATGTTTTAAAAAATGATTCCCATATTTGTATTTAAAACGATGGCAAAGTACTTCATTTGTTTACTATCTAACGATTTGACAGCGTTAAAATTGGTATGTTGTAATAACGTTTATAGACCGTCGAGATAGTACTTTGAAATTTGTTTTTGGAACGGTTTGACAACGATATAAAATACCACCCTGAGACCGTAAATCATGGTTATCATTTGGGTCGTTTTCACAATGCTCTGAAATTGTAAACCAGAATGTTCTACAAACGCTAGTTTGACGGTTGAAAAAGCATTTTAAAGTTGTTTTTTCTGCAACGCTTTGAAAACGTTATAAAATACCACCCTCACACCGTAAATCAGGGTTATCATTTGGGGCGTTGTCAAAACGCTTTAAACTTGTAAATCGATATATTCTGAAAACGTTTGTACCACCTTATAAAATGCTTTTAAAACGTTTTTTCCACCTGGGTAGTTTCAAACTATTTTATAATTTTTACTGTGCTGTTATAGCAATTATAAATCTGAATATATCAGTTATTAAAATATTTGTTCTTTTAATTCTAATCTTCCTTAACATCCAACTTTTTGTTTTTAAGACACAATTTAAGTATTTTTTTAATTTTCATTTAGTGGTTTTTTATGATTTTTTTTTAAATTCCGACAATAAGATTTCTTAATAATAAATATGTGGCAACAGTGGAATATTGTACTTACCGCCATTCTCTCTGCTGTTAACCAATCCAAATCATCATCGGACATGCAATGCGGCAATTGTGGAGTTCTATGCGAATAATATGACACTGAAGTTAACACCTTATTGATTTCATTAAGGGCATTCATTTTGCCATTAAAGCTGGAAACTTGTAATAAACGCAAAATCATTTTTAAACGAAACATTTCTAAATTACGTATAAGTTCCTCTTGGCCTGGTAAACGACTAGCTAAATAACGAGCTGATTTAACAATACCATTAATGTAATCATTACGTCCCTCGGGTTTGGCTTCACGCTTCAGCTCTTCATCGGAAAAACTATCGAGTAAATCCAAGACAACATTCCAAATAGGCATGAAATATTTGGATATAGTTGCTGGTGTTAATAACTCATAACACTGACCAAATGGTCGTAAAAGACTATAGATTAAAGCCAAAGTAAGTTTATTTTCCTGTTCTGGATCAGGTTGTAGCATAGCTCGCGAGCCCGAAGGTTTTGCACAACCTGAAGCTACAGCAGCAGCAGCCTGCTCTTGTTGCTTACGCAGTAACTGCAGTCCCCAATTAAAACGTTCCTGTAGATTATCAAAACCACTCAATTGGCCAAAACGATTAATTAAATCGACCAGCCAACCTCGGGGATTTTTAGGTTCTGGTGGCGGTTTGGCAAACATTTTATTGCCATCTAAAACACCCCACAAATGATCGGGAGTTGAGAAACATTCCGGTTGTCGGGCTGCATTAAAAGTATTAAATTTATTGTCTGGATCAAAGACAATTGCTAATAAATCCAATAAGTAGGGATTATCACGGGTCATATGAATGGAAATCAAATGTAACAATTTGCCACAAGAGATCAAAATACAATGATGAATATTATATTTCCAAGAGTTGACAGCCTCATCGGTAAGAATTTTTGTAAATGATGTTGTTAAAGCATTACGATAAAATTCTACACAAGGTTCACATTCATGGTCCACACCTAAAAAAAACGAAAAGTAATGGAGAATTATTTTATGAATTATTTCTGTCATTTTCGCATAATCGCAGTTTTTAGGATGTAGATTATCTTTAAAATCAGTTTAACGCAGTTTGTAACTAGATTACTACAACGTGGTTTATTTGGTTTTGTTTCAATAAAGACCAAAATTCTAAATGAGAAAAAGTTGTTACGTCAATTTTATGTTAATAAACTTGGCAATGGCTGACATAATTCGTTTTCGGTTTAACTACACCAAGTTTAACTGAAATTCTAAAAGCTCGGCCTAAATCGAATTAATTTACAAACAACGTAACGATACGTCACATAACATTACGTCAAATTTTGTGGAATTTCAACTCTTTACGTTAAATTATTTAATAGCGTAGCGTTGTGTCACAATGTGTAGTATTTATCTCCTTTTTGGGTTTACGCCGGTTAATACAAATACAAAAGATGCAGGGTATCGAAAGACTCGGCATAGCTAAATTTACTGAGTGTTTTTGTAAAAAGAATCGATGAACTCGTGAAAAAGTTTGTATGAAAACCACTAATTTGAAAACGTTTTTATTTACAAATTTTTGCACAGATTTGTTAGCAAATATATGCGGCTAAAAAAATTTAAAGAAAATGTTTTTAAGTTTGTGTTTTTCACACAAATGTTTTAACGAATTCGTCTGATTCTTTTTGTAAAAACAGACAGTTCATCTTTTTTATTTGCTTTAAAAACAAATTTTGTTTATAAATTTTTGAATATACGGAACAATAAACAATTTTCAGGACAATTAATATCCGTTTTAATGCAAGACGGAGCAAGATGCCACTGCAAAAGCATTATTGTTTTCAAAAAGTGTTTAAATACACAATTAAATACTTGTGTTATTGGGATTTCGATAATTTATGTCGTTTTTTCTCATAGATGACGTGAACTACATATTTCATGTAGTAGTGATTGCGTGGCTTACATTATTATTATTACATTACAAAAAAAAAATTTAAGGGAAGAAAAATTCTGAGTTCAGTTCGTACATTAAAAAATAAATTGAATGATCTTATCAAGGGTTATTTGTAGGCAACCAAAAAGAAGCCAGAGCATGTTTTTTATTTGAAAAGATAGAACAAGTTAGATTAAATACAAGTTCTGATCTTAAAAATATAAGAATTTTAAGCTATATTTCGTCACCTAAAATGCAAAAGGGCGTAACAACACTTTTTATTTTTTTACAGGAGAAGCAAAAAACTTTGTAGAATTAAAGATATTTTAGATTTAAAGGACATATTTTTTTATCTTGCTTAAAACACGACTAAAGACTTATTTCTGAAGATTTTTTTTATTTTTTGTTAATATTCTTCAAGTTTTGGTTGTTACGCCTTTTTGACATTGGCTTTTCTGAAACAAAAAGACGTAACAACAACAAAATTTATTAAAATTTATTTTCATAGTACATAAATATTTTAAAATATTTGTTAATTTAATATTTCAAATGATAAAAAAAAACTTTAAAAATATTAAATTTATTAAATATGTATGTAATAATTCATTACATAAAAAGAAACAATAATTCAGTATAGAATGATAAAAATTTATATTTAATTTTCAAATGAAATGTTGTCATAAAAGTAATGACAATCTATAGGAAGTAAAGATTTGAGATGTTCCCATTTCTTCTTCGAAATTTTTAATCTTTGGGTATGTACAGGCGCTCCAGGATTCACTCAAGGGGGGGGGGGGGGGGGGGGGCTATACATTTTTCGTATCCTATACGGTAGTCCTATTTCTAGATATTTCATGAACTGGATGCAACAAGGGTATAAGATGTCCGAACCGGACATCGGACAAAACAATTGCATCAATTACGGTATGATGCAATGGTAGGTAGCACACACGAATATAAGACAATTTTCGCAGAAAAAAAATTTTAAATGTGAATAAAGAAGCAAAAAAATCTAAATTATGAGAAAAAAATAAGAAAAATATTGGTAATATCAGAAATTAAAAATGTGCAATAATTTATGAAATATCTGAAGATAAAAATTTTTCAGAGTGAAATTTTATCACTAATTTTTGCTTAGTTTTTTATTTTCGATATATGCATATTTTTTTGTAATCTTTTTTCTTAATTCTAACATTTTTTTTTTAATTTCAATTAATTAAATATAAGCTAAACAAGAATTTTTAAAATTCAACGAAATTTTTTATTTTTTAAATAACAAAAACTACTGTTTACTGTAAAAATACTGTTTTGGTGGTTGTTTATTATGATATTAAAAATAACTGATTTAAATGACTGTTACGAAATTACAGTTCTTTTCGTTAGGTGTTTTCTTAAATAACCGTAATAAAAGTTGTTTTGCATTTTTGTATAGAAAAACAACTGTAATTTCTGTTAAAAACGACAACTACTGATTACTACACAAACAACTGTCATGTAGTAACTGTCAAACTATTTTGAGTGCACTCACTCGAAATATGTTCGTTAACATCAAACGAAAAAATTACAAACACAAATTGACAAAAAAATCTAAGCGAACTTAGTTATTCAAAAATAAAAAGAATTACTTTTTTATACAAGTGTGTTGTTACGCCTTTTTGTTTTTGAAATTCATACACTTGTTGTTACGGCCTTTTGAATTTCGTTCGTAAAATCGTTATTTGTTGACGTATAACTTCAAAATTTTGTAGGGACATGTAATTTAGTCTAGTGCATCATAATCAATAAAAAACTCGATTTTGAATTTTTTTGTTGTTACGCCGTTTTGCATTTTAGGTGACGATTTGTAAGAGCTTTTTTTTTGCTTATTTTATCCAATTTTGCTTGTTTTTGCTTATTTTGTAAATTTTGGCTTATTTTTGCTATTTTCTGTAAAAATTAAGCGCATTTTAGCTTTTTTTTGCGAAAATAGATCATATTTTTGCTTTAAAAGTTAGTTTTAAAAGTTTTTTTAAGTCGACATAATTTTTTTTATTTAAAAATTGTTTTCTAAAATTTAGTTTTTAAAATTTATTTTAAATTACAAAATCTTTTTTGTTAAAAAAAAATTTTTAATTTTTCTAACCTCGATTTTAATAGCACAAATATGACAATGACGATTTCCTTAGGCAAAAAATGAAATCGGGATAGGGACATGCCTTCAAAAGATTATTTTTCACCATTTTGGGATTTTAACACATTTCATTCCTTTAATGCAATTAATGTATTTCCCGATGAAAATAAATTTAAGAATGTCACATCTTTGTCTGATTCGTGAAGTTCCAAGGAATGTAGCATTGTATTAAATAAAAAATTAAATTTTTATGAGGATTTTAATGAAGAAATAATGAAGTTTAAGGGCTTATTTTTGCATTTTAACTGCTTATTTTACTGTTTTTTCGAGCTTTTTTTAAGAGCTTAAAACATTGCTTTTAGAGCTTTTTTTTTGTTGCTCTAGTTATTTGTATTGGTAAAATTGTAAAATATGTAGAAAATTATTCCGTTTTTATTTGTAATATTAAAAATGCGTTATTTTCTCAAAACTGCCAAAGAAGCATACAAATCTGGGCGAATTTTTAAAAAACATCTAAAAATACCATTTTTTAAAAAAGTACTTAAAAATATTGGAAAAGAAATGATTTAAGTTTCTTGCAATTTTTTCACAGAAATTTGTATTATCAAAATATAAAAATTTAATTTTTTAAAAAATATTAACCATTTAAGTGCGTATAGAGCAGAGCTCGGCAACACCTATGCCCATGGACGCTCTCTCACACCTACATAAGCTCACACATAGAACAAAAAAATAATCAGTCGCATACAAGATTTCAATAAAGTAGGTTGTCACATCGCTTGTTTGCCAGATTTTTTACACTCTGCATAATGTTTATTGATACATTTTATTGGTAATTTATTTTTAAGTTTTTTTGTTTTTATTTTTTTTTGTGTTGTTGTTTTTTTATATTTGTTTTCGTAGTTGTTGTTTGCTTTTAAATTTTTGTTTTATATTCCCATTATAAACATTTAAAATTTTCGAATTATTACACAAACGTTCTTTGTCAGTGCATTGAGAGTGAGAGGCTGCAACTCACTCATACAAGCACAAAATAAGGTTGTTTATGTTGCCGATCCCTGGTATAGAGCGTCAAAGTTTCAAATTGAAACACTCATACCACAACTATAGAGCGCGACTTAGCCATAAAAAGTACAAAAAATGCTTACTACGAAACCGGCCAAAAAATTCCCACGGAATCCATGCTTGGTACAAAATGGGTTAAGGATTAATAACTTACCAGCTGCAGTTAGCTGTATGGCAGCATTTAACAACACCTCCAATTCCTGTTCGGGAAGTACGGGAACAACCCATCTTGGATTTGAAATTTTTTGTGTTAGGGATCTTAGTTTCAATGTAGGAAATGACGATATCAGTTTCTCAGGTGATCTAAAATTTTAAGAAAATTACAAAAAAAATATACAGTACAAAAATTAAACGTTTATTTGTGTAATTATAAATCATTTCTAAGGCGTCTGTATACAGTTTAATTTTTATATAGTTGATAAGAAAAAAATAAATAATAAAGCTAATAAAAAGTGTTTTGTGATATAATTAGATTTTTTATCTGGTGGTTATTTTCTATTGCTTCCCAGTAGCAAATGGTCGAACTAGTTCTAAAATATACTAGTTTCTTTTCTAGTAATTATATAACTAGTTCTCAAAATAATCATTTTGAACCAGTTGTGTACTAGTTAAATACGATCTATGTAGAGACTGTTTAAAAAAAATTACCTGAATTAAAATATGAGATTTGAAACTATTTTTTTTTGCATTTATATTTAATTAAAAAATCAGAGTTTGTAAATAAACACTTAAATAATTATTTTAATTTTGGCATTAAGAAATACAAAAATTGTTTTTTTTCTAACTAAATATATGTAAACACTTAAATTTTTTTTATTGTGAATTGAATTGAGGTGCAAATCAACTGGTACAGTACTGGTGCCAAAGAGTCAATCCAGAACTAGTTTAGTAAATTTCTTATAAGAACCAGTACAGCTTCTTGTTTTTCTTCCAAAAACAATAATCTTTAAGAATTTGTATACCTAATAGTTTCATTGAAACTGTGCAGAGATTTCAAAAGATTGAATTTAAATACGAGTTTTGAAATAATACCTTTGTTTGTAATACGTGATACATTCTGAGTTTGCAAATAAACACTAAAATGTTTTATTGTCATTAGAAATCATAAACACAAAATATTTGAAATTTCATTTGGTAAATGGATATAATTATCTCAGTAAGAGGAAACTATCGGTCTAATCTGCGTTTTATCAAAGGAAAAACCTCTGTTTTTTATCTATATAATTCAGATACAACCAACTGGTACAGTACTATTTCCAAAGAGTCACTTCGGAACTAGTTCCGCGATTGTCACATTAGCACCAGTTTCGCTCCCTATTTTTCGTCCTTAAATTGTAATTTTCAAACTACCCAGGTAGAAAAATAAAAACGGCAAAACGTTGGCAAATCACTGTATATGGTGGTACAAGCGCTGGCAGAGCGTCCGTTTTTAGAAAATTAAAGTACTGGGTCAACCTTGAAATGATAACGTCGATCTTCGGTTGGCCGTTTATCTTTCCGAACGTTGGCAAAGCGTTGGTAACAATAGTAAAATAAGTGCTCTGCCAATCGGTATTTTGGTTCAACTGTTTTTTATTCAATTCTTCATGAAAAAATCTGTAAACTCCCAATCCCGAAAAAAAGAGAAACGTAGATTTTAGTATAGCAGCACTGTATCTAATAAGCGAATACATCTCTGCTTAAAACTACAAATTCAATAGATTTTCAAACAAATTTTACCATAAGAACAATTTTCCAGTTTTATCAATAGACTTGAAAACTGGTACTTAAATAGGGTGAACATTAAGTTAAGAGTTTATGTATTTTTTACATATAGTCATAAGTTTCGTAAAACAAGTACTGGCAAAATCCTTTTGCAAATGTTGGCAAAGCGCTGCAATCCAATGTTTTGCCAGTAGTATTTTTTCATGTACAGTTGTAAATTTTGTGGTATTTTTTTATATACGGTTGTAAATTTTGTAAAACAGGCACTGGCAAAGTCCTTTTACCTAACGTTGGCAAATCGTTTTGAACCGATGTTTTGCCGGTGGTTTTTTTTCATAAACAGTGGTAAACTTTGTAAAACAAGTATTGGGAAAGCACTCTTTCCAAAGGTTGGCAAAGCGTTCTAAATTAGTGCTTTTGCAATGCTTTTTTTTTGTACCATTGTAAAGCAACGCTTTGCCAGTGCTTTGTTTTTTGTACCATCGGCAATTTCTACCTGGGTAGTTATACAACTAGTACCAAAGTGGGAGTTTGGCGACAATTGCCCCCATCCCTATGACATCTCCATGTTAAATTCTACAGTTGTTTATATGGAGAGGCGGTAGAACTCGTACTAGTTGCCTGGTTTAAATAAATTAGTACATAACTGGTTCTGAACTAGTATTTTTTGCAACTGGGTTAGGTTCGGGGTTTTTTAAATACTTAATATTTAAATACTTAATATTTTTGTTAAACATATACACCTGTGGTCACGCACATCTTACCACTGAATTTTGTTTGTCAAACGCTTGTTTAAATACAAATTATGACGGTATTTTTTGCTGTATTTATCTGTGCAAGAAACTTCAAATTAAAAATAAATACGGATAGACCTCAAAAATGAGTCCAAAATATAAGCGGTTGACTCGAGACCAAAAGGTCATTAATTTTACATTGGAGGAAGGAGTACCTTGCCGCGAAATTGCAAGACGGATAGGCTGCAGGACGACCGTTTAGAGAGCAGAAGCAGGAAAATAACTAGGAGAAAGACATCTGACCGAACAGATACCGTTATACACCGAATGAGCCTGAAGAATCGTTTTAAAAGTGCCGTCGAAATAAGAAGATATCTCGAACAAGATCACCAAGTTAGCAGTAGTGTGGAAACGGTTCGCAGACGATTCCGGGAATTCGGACCTTGTGGCAGTAGACCAGCAAAAAAGCCCCTCCTGACACAAAAAATGAGAGCTAAACGGTTATTTATGAAATAATCTTTTACCCGGATTTAAATCCTAAAGTGGCTCCGGGTTTCCGGACTATATAGTTGACAACTTTCTTTTGTCTAAATCTGAAAGAATTAATTTCTTTCGGTCATTTCAGATTAGGCTTTCACGAATATGGAACGATCTACCTCTATACTTGTGAGGTTTCGCTTTTTCACTTAGCTTAAGGATTATGTAGCTATTCATGAATTATAGCTTCTTGTTTGTTGAATGAGGGGTGTGTATAGTTGATCTTTTTATTTGGTAAATGAATGTTCTTCAGTTTGACTCTAGATTATAAATTAATATCACTTTCTGTTTAAATTATTTTTCAAATTAAAGAAAGATGATACAATTTTCACAAGTAAATTACAAACAATAAAAAATTTGAAAGAATTCGATAAGGCCAGTAAGACAGAATACGTATTTTCGGCTTTAGCTACAAAATGTCATTTGCCTTGATGGGTTAAACTTTTAACATCAACGAAATCTAACAATGCTATTTTTATCCTTTACTATTATTACTCTTTTTGCTTTTTGTTTGTGCTACCATTTTTATCTCTCTCGACTTTTTCTTTTTTTATTATTTAGAGTTTTTTTTAATCACCTGGATTTAGAATTTTTCAAAAAAGCACAAATATATAAAAAAAAAAAAAAAATACGAATGAAAATTAAAAGAGAAACAAAAAAATATAAAAGGTTTTTATTAATTTTTTTTATGAAATATGTGTAGAAAAAAAAGCTATTTCACTCTACTGTAATTTAATTAAATCCAATTAGTGAATATTAAATATTGCAATGGAATTTTTCGATTGTGTAAAAATATAAATTGAAGTGATAAAACTGAAAAGGGAGACTCTCTATCGGTGTTTTATATAAAATATAATTAAAACTTAAAAGTTAACGTAAAATCCTTCATCATCGAATTTGGTATTAAAAATTAGGGTGAAAGAAGTGTCAGACAGAAAATTCTTTTTTAAATAGGGAGAATTTAACCCCATCTGTTGAGCACTTTTAAAACTACTTTTTGGATTTATTAAATCCAAGTGATTAGGAAAAGTGGCTATTATGCTGCACTTAGGAAAATCTGGTGATTGTATTATTTTTATTTTAAATATCTATTTTTATTATTCAAGGTAATGTTTTCATTATTTTTTATATGATAGTTTACTGTATTTTTTACTTATTTTTATTTAAATTATTTTTTTTAGTAGTTTTTATTAATCATATATGGACCTCAGGGCTTTGGTTATGAAATTTGAAGTAAATAAATTCTGTATTTATTATAAAAAAATGTCTGGGAAATGAGATTTCAAACAGTGTTTGCAAAAACTTGTTGAGTCAATGCCTTCCCGAATCGAAGCTGTTATAGCCTACAAAGGGGGCTCAACATCTTATTGACTTAAGAATATAATAATAATTTTATCTAATATTCAAGTAAACAACCAGCAATTTGTTTTTTTTTTATTGTTTAATATTGAAAATATTTTGAAAACCAGGATAAATATATGAAAATAAAAATTATCCTTTTATGTATTTCATATGGAAAAAAAGAAAAATACACTTTCGAAATCAATGAAAAAATTTTGCATGTGGCATGAAAAGAAATGTAAATTATAAAAATAGCGAAAAGTAAAATGGTAAGCTGCATGCAAATTGATTTCTTCTTATCTTACAGATAGAATGCAATATGTGATCAGTAATGGTTCTTGTTCTGGAATGCTTCCTGTTTATAGTGGTGTACCCCAAGGATCTGTGCTTGGGCCTCTACTTTTTTAATATGCTCATTAATGATCTTTTTGATATTTTATCTAATAGTATGTGCCTTCCATTTGCGTTTGCAAATGATGTTCAGATTTTGTTTAATATAATAAAATTCCCTGATGTTATCCAAAGTATGATAAATTATACTGTAGATTTACCCGATAGTTGGAAGTCTTCTAATTATCTTTATGTCAACTTTAGTAAATCTAAGGCAATGTTGTTTAGTAATGGCGGTATTTACAACTTTTCTATTAATTTAACCCTCTAATGCCCAAAGCCGCCAAAAGGCGGTCTTCAGATTTTAAATAGTTTTTGGCTAAATCAAAATATTTTATTAATCAAATATTTTATTAATTACCTACCCAATAAGCACATAGGTTTTAAAAATTCAAGTGCTTTAAATTTTGCTTGAAGTAAAGTATATTTCAAATTCTTGTTTATTTAACAAAAATATTTCAAACTTGAATTTTTGTTTCCCTTTTGCTGGAGTATGCTATTGAAATAAAATGTAATAAAAGTTGAATTCAAGCCTTGAAACTGGAAAACAGGGCTGGAATTGAACTTGATTTCAACTTGAATTCCAGTGAAAATGTTTATATGATACTTTTTTGCCTTCAAACTTTTTTTGTATTAGGAACGGTTTTCAAGCGAGAAGCATGTAAACCCGAGTAAAAATAGTTATATATTGTCATATATAATGTGATTGGGCTATATCTGACAATGAATGGAGTAACATTAAGACACATATCATTATATACAACTACATCTGATATTATTTTGTCAACAAATTTTTTGTATGGTAATTGATATTATTACATATCCCCAAATCTGACTCCATATATAACTACATAAGCCTTATAAAACTAATGAAATTATATGTAGTGATCGATATGATTATATACGATTTGATACTAAGTTTTATAACACTGTATGTGTCGTTGTACTAAAAATATATTTTAATTTTATATAACTTTCTATATAATCCCATACAAATTAATATATAGTTCAACATCAAATTTAGTTATCTGCAAATTCAGAGTTAATTACTCCATAGCCAAATAATTTTCACGTGATGTTTTTGCATGTAAAATCATATTAAAAAATGATGCGTACGATTTAGAAGACAAAAGTATTCAAATAAATTTTTATTTAATGTTTTAAAATTTGGGTCTTCAAAATTGTTAAAACCATAGACATTTCAATTTCAATTTAATAGCTGGTATGCATAAAAAGTATGCCTACTGTCAGACAAAATTTTATAAAATCAGATATTTTTATATCGAATTAGATATAATTTTATGTCCTGGATATGGACAAATCTCGGATCAAACTGTATCAAATTATATCTAATTTGAAATAAGATATAATTATGTATGACACCATATTAAGTTTTTTACCCGGGAAGTGAAAATTTGGTAAATTTTAAAAAATTATTTTTTTTAAAAAGAAAAAATATTTCAAAAATCGTCAAAAATACATTTACGATCTGGCGTAAATTATCGATAATGACAAAGCTAGTTTAGAGTCTCTAATTATAAAATCAGTTAAAAATTTTTCTCCAGGACTCACAGGATAACCGCAGGATACGTTTTACGAATATCTTTCTAATTCAAAAACAGATTTGTTTGAAATTAAACACAGAGCATATACTCAGAGGTAGTATTTATCAAAACTAATTTAGTCAAAATCAATTGCCAGTTTTATTTATTTTCTTTTTTCCTTTATACATTTTAAGATGAATAGCTTTATAAATTTAGGTCCTGTTTGCAGTGATAACTCTGTAATTCGTAATAACTTTATAACTTTTGAGAGAGAGTTAAAGATAGGTCATTACAATATAAACAGCTTTAATACTTCTTCTTCGACATTCAAATTGAATGAAATAAGGAACATACTTGAGGGAAATATTATGGATATTGTTGGTTTAAGTGAGACATGGCTTAAACCTGATATATTGTCCGAGAGTGTTAATATTCCGGGATATGATATTTGTAGAAGTGATCGCCCAAAGCCTAAAAGGGGTGGTGGAGTGGCTTTACTTATTTCGAAGAGGATTGAATATAGGGTAGTTTTTAGGTCTGATAGGTATGGGGAATCAGAATCTATATTCGCTGAAGTGATCCTTCGGGGCATGAAAATTTTAATTGGTGTGAGTTACTTGCCTAATGGTAATTTAAATGTTTTTGAGGAATCTATGGGAGATATTCTTGTTGACTATGCAAATGTTTGCATTATGGGTGATTTTAATATGAATATGTTTTGTAGTAGGAAATCTAATTTGGTTCGGCTAATGTGTAGTAGGCTGGACTTAGTGTGCCATCACAACTCAGCCCCCACTCATTATGATATTAATAATGATTCTACGTCCCTTATTGATTATTTTCTAATGAGTCCCTCTCTTGTTGTGAGTACTTCTGGTCAAATGCAGTGTCCAGGAGTATCGCACCATTCACTAATTTTTATTGCTGTCGATATTCCGAAACCTACTTCCCAACAATATGTGTCCTACTTGGACTATAATTCTGTGAATATGGAAGTTTTAGAACGAACTGTTCATTCTCTTGATTTTAGTGGAATGTATGCAACGGATAATGTAAATCTTCAATTGGAGGTTTTTATGGCTAACCTCTATGTTTTACACTCCTTAGTGCCTGTCGAACGGCGTAAGATAGTTTTTAAGTCTGTTGACTGGTTTAACTCCCCTAATATTGTCTATCATATATCTTTACGAGACTTAGCCTACAAATATTACCTTCTGAACAGAAGTTCACTGAATTGGGCTGTTTATTGTGAGCACAGAAATCGTGCAAAGAGAGTTATTAGGGTAGCTAAGAGGCGTGCCTATTCAAGCATGTTTAGGGATCTTAGTCCTAGACAAATGTGGAGCTATTTAAGGGGAAATGGTTGTTTGGAGACTGATAATCAGTTTATCTCTGCTAATGCTGACGAGGTAAATGACTATTTTGTTTCGTGTCAGATAGATGATAATCCCAATTCAATGGATTTTTCAGGGGGTACTTTAGGTGGTGGTTTTTCGTTTCGTTGTGTGAATCTGGGAGAATTGCGCGCAGCATTGGGGAAGATTAAATCTAATGCTGCAGGTAATGATTATTTACCATTGAAATTTATTAATTTAGTTTTTCCGTTTGTGTCTTCTCATATTCTTCGGTTGGTTAATTCTATTTTTACTACTTCCGTCTTTCCTAACGATTGGAAGAAAGCTAGGGTGATACCCATAAAAAAGGAAGGTCTTTCCAACTCTTTGGATAATTTACGTCCGATATCTGTCCTTCCGATTCTCTCGAAGGTGGTTGAGCATATTGTAAAGGATCAAATGATCCTACACCTTGATAGTAACTCTTTAATACACTCATCTCAGTCAGGCTTTCGTCGTGGGTATAGTACTGGTGCCCTTCTTCTTGGTCTAACGGATTCGATTAGAAAATTTTTGGATAATGGTAAAAATGTAGTTCTTCTTTCACTGGATTTATCTAAAGCTTTTGACCGAGTGATACATTCGAAACTTGTGGACAAACTGTTTAATTTGTTTGATTTTTCATCACAAGCTTGTAAACTTATATCCTCTTATCTGAGTTGTAGAAGTCAGTTTGTTTCGATTGGCGATTCTTTTTCATTAACGAAACCAATAACCAGTGGTGTACCTCAGGGATCTGTTATTGGCCCACTACTGTTCATGATTTACTTGAATGATCTTCTTACATTTGGGAATGGTCTATCATGTCAGTCTTACGTTTATGCGGATGATGTTCAGTTTCTTTGCTATGCCGATTCGCAATTTGTAGATGTCTTGGAAGAGGGTGTAAATTTCATCATACATGAGGTTATATCTTAGTCTTCTGGCAATGGTTTTGTTGTCAATCCAAGAAAGACGAAGTTAATGGGTTTTGGTTTCGATACTGATAATATAATGGTTACTCTCGATGGCATGAGAGTTGAATTTGTGGATAAGATTAAATGCCTTGGAGTTTTAATTGACAATCATTTAAATTTCTCATCGCATATTAATAACGTTTCTTCGAAAATATCATTCTTGTTGAGAAGGTTGTATTCTCTTGACTTATATCTGCCTCTCTCAATTAGGATGCGTGTGGCACATGCCTTGTTGATGCCTCATATATTATATTGTGTCGAGGTATTTTCTGGTACCACAGGCGGTGAATTTAATAGGTTTACCAAGATTTTCAATAGAATTATTAGATATGTTTTTGGCCTAAGACTTCGCTCTCATGTGACTCCGTACGTAATCCAATTTCTTGGGTGCTCTTTTGTTAATTATGTAGGTATGAGGTTATTGATATTTTTTTACAAAGCAATGGTTAATGGGTTTCCGGACTATATAGTTGACAACTTTCTTTTGTCCAACTCGGAAAGAAACCCCCAACTGGTTTATCCAACACATCATACTACTATGTACGAGCGATCATTTCAGATTAGGCTTTCAAGAATATGGAACGATCTACCTCTATACCTGAGAGGTTTTGCTTTTTCACCCCAGGTCTTTAGGCGAAAGCTTAAGGATTATGTAGCTATTCATGAGTTATAGCTTTTTATTTGTGCTACTATTTTTATCTCTCTCGATCTTTTCTTTTTTTATTATCGCTGCACTTAGGAAAATCTGGTGATTGTATTATTTTTTTTTTTTTTAAATATCTATTTATATTATTCAAGATAATTTTTTCAGTATTTTTTTTATATGATAGTTTTACTGTATTTTTTACTTATTTTTTATTATTTATTTTTATTATTATTTATTTTTATTATTATTTATTTTTATTATTATTTATTTTTATTATTATTTTTTTTTTATTATTATCTTTATTTAAATTATTTTTTTGTAGTAGCTTTTATTGATCATATATGGCCCCAGGGCTTTGGTTATGTAATTTGAAGTAAATAAATGCTGTATTTATTATTAAAAAAAAAAAAAAAAAAAAATCTATTGATGTTTAGTGCCAAATTCGCCAAATTTCGTAATTGCCATAACTTCTGAAATAACAATTGATCAAAAATTTTCGGTACGTAATTTTATTTTACTGATAGTGTTATTTATAGCAAAAACTACAACAAATTATTTGACTACTGGGTTTCTAGATACGTCTTCAACCATTGTTGTGGTATATCGCCTAAATAAAGCGATCAATTAAAATTTTAATATTTGTTCCATAGTAGATTTTCAACGCCAAATATATAGTTTAAATATTATCGTAATCAGAAGAAAGAGCATTAGAGGGTTAAATAACAATTCAGTTGAGTTTGTAGATAAACTTAAATGTCTGGGAAACTGACTCCGCTTTTGGGGCGATCTTTTCTTGTAATATATATATATAAGTTCCCGTAGTTCCTATACGGAACATAGGGCCTTGTAAGGGTTGCTCATAAATACAACAAATTACCGTATACTTTAAAGACATTTGATTTTTCTATAAAAACATACAAAGAAAAATTTTTTCAAATATTTTCAAATCCCAGCCAGCAAAATGTGGATAATTTTTCGAGGGTTCTTATTCTATGATTTAAAACTTACTCAAATAAAAAACATTTTTTTGAAATTTTGAAATTTTTTGTCAAAAATTGCTCATATTTTGGACGAAAATACGAGCCTTCTAAAGTGAATCATAAAAGACACACAAATTTGAGCCAAATTATTAAATCCAAAAGATGGTTCAGAAATGGCTCAGAAATGTAAACAAATTTGAATATTTTGTGAACAATTCAAAAAAGGCTCCCCAGCAAACAAAGATGATCATTAATGACTCAGAAATGAGCTCCAAAAACATAAACAGTTTTCCAGTTTTTCCGTCCAAAAGAGCCCCTTGGGTGCTCAGAAATGACTCAGAAAAAAAGAACGTATAGAATCGAAATTTTCTTCATATATTTAAATAATTTTGGAATCTTCTTTGAGTCCGAAAAATGAACCCTCGTTTTGAGACAGCTTTTTAGATTGTAGAGACAACTTTTTGGATTGTTTTCTGAGGGTTCATATTTTCTACCAAAAAAAAGAGTGTTTTCAAAAAAACAATAATCATTTCTATGAGCCATTTAAAAATCTTATTTATGAGCGCTCCGAAATTGCTGGCTGGGTCAAAAAATTAATTTTTGAGCCTTTTGAATTTTTTAAATATTTTTTTGAGTCAGTTTTGAATCAAAAAAGAATGCTCTTTTGGATGAACCACTTTCATTTTTAATAATATTTTTTTAGCTTTTTTTTGTTTCATTTTCGGGCTTGTTTGCTGGCTGGGATACTTAATTTATTATTATTTTTGGCCATTATATTTATTTTTTTATTTTTTCTCTCAACTTTTTTAAAAGACCTGGGAATTGAATAGAAATCTGTTATCACTCTAATTTATTATTTATATTGTTTTTTTATTTTATTTTTAAGATTATTATATTTAAATTAAATTTTATTTAACACTTTATTTTATTTGTATTAAATTTTAATGTTTGCTTTGCAAACTTTTAGTAGTATTTGTAACCGATTATGTAATTTGTAAACGATTATGGCCTTTCAGCTAGGTTATTGTAATAAATAAAGAAATTGAAGCTGTGGGTGAACGCAGGTGTAATTACGATTGTCCTATGCGACGGTTACAAGCACTTAACTAAAAGTGAATTTCATTAAAATTTATTTCATTCTTTGTTTTTGCGATATTTAAATAAAGTTAACAACACTGAAATTTTAATACGAAATGCTTTATACTATAACTAGGGTGACCATTTTTTCTGACTTGAAATCAGTACAAATTTTTTTAAATATAATCACCAAAAAGAAAAAATTGTATTGCCAACCGAATTTGTGCCAAAAATCTTAGATATACATCAATGTAAAATACACGAAATGGATTACATTGTGTGGACTTACACGTTTTTCTAAAGGGATGTTAATTTGAAAGTGTCTACACTGAAAAAAATCCATGTGACATTTTACGAAAAAACTTTCATAGTTCTTTTTTGTAGAAATACGAAAAGTGTATTTTACGAATTGCGTAATTTTACAAGACTAACGAAAAGATTACCGCCCAGGTGATCTAAAAAAGTTCGAAGATGGTGAGTCATCCAAAGGCAAGGAAATTGTGTACCACACGAGTTCAAGCCGATAGACGTTGAAAGACGATTTTGTATATCTGAAATGCTGCTTGAACGCCATAAAAAGAAGTCACTTTTGCATCGAATCATTACTTACGATGAAAAATAAATGGGAAAATGTCATAGCTAACGGCCGATAATCTGAATAAATTTATATTCTACCAAAAATTTGCAAAAAATTCCGCAATTTTAAGTGATACACCCAATATTTTAAAATGATGTGTAATGTGTAGGTATTAAACTATTCAAATTGAAAATATTCCAACTAAATAAGTCATGTG
Source organism: Leucophora obtusa (assembly GCA_949987735.1). Classification (NCBI taxonomy): domain Eukaryota; kingdom Metazoa; phylum Arthropoda; class Insecta; order Diptera; family Anthomyiidae; genus Leucophora; species Leucophora obtusa. Next base: position 353,421,264 of record OX465295.1, read on the forward strand.
TAATTTTTTCGTAATTGCTTTATAAATTCAAGATTTATTAGACATTAGGTCTAATAAATCTTAAAACATCAAAAAAAAAGGCCATGAATTGATCGAATAAAACTATTATTTTGATCTCTTGAAAACCTGGTAAAAAGAACATGACGTATCTGGCTGGAACAGCGTCGATATGTAGTATGTAAATAAAAAAAATTAAAACTATTTATGGAACAAAAGAATCAAAAATACAAATATTTGGTTATTTAAACAAAACAAAAATATAGCAGAGGAAAAACAAAAATATAAATAAAAATCAAAATATTAGTAGATGTAGGAAAAGCCCAAAAATGTAGGCGTCGAAAGGTGATGGTGGTGTATGACTACAACGAGATGAATTGCTGCAGTAAAATATAAATATAAACAGAATATACTACAACAGAAAGTGTTCAAATTGAATATAATGAGGTGGGACACTCCCAAAAATGTACCGACACACAGCGAGGAAGAAGAAGAAAAACAAACAACAAAATATATTAAATGTACAAAGAGAAAACACAAAACGCACAAATTTTTTTTTATTATTATTATTAAAAAACTATTGAACAAAATTTAAAATATGCATATAGAAGAATAATGTAGAAAGGAAATCGAATAAATAAAAAATTAGAAAAACAATTTTTATAAGTTATTAACATGCGATTTATTATTTGCAAAACATAAACAGCTGAATTCAAAATGAAAATTTAGCATAGAGTTAACATTAGTTTTATTCATAATACTGTTGTTAAACTCATTCTAGTATTGTTGATAAATTCCTTCCGATGTTCTGTTATCAAACGCCAAAAAAAACAAAAAATTCCATTCACAATAATAAAAAAGCCTTGTATTTTCAAACACAGGGTTGGTTGGTCTTAATCGGTGTGCTAAGAAATCATTTTGAATAAACTCTATTCTAACAAGATGCTAGGCCTAGTTAACAGCTCGTTGTGTGCGAGGTATAAGAAGCTACTAACTTTTCATTTTGAATACGGGGAAAGTTTTTAAAATTGTTTTTAAAAACTTAAGTTTATATCATTTTCAATATTATTGCAGAATTTTGAATTTATATGGCAAAATGTTATCATTTAAGTAAAAAAAAACAAATTTGAAGCTGCAAACATGAAATTTATGACCAAATAATAAATATAATTTGGAAATTAAACTCTGTTAGGCAAGATGTTATCGACAAGTTTTTAAAGCTTAAATTCGTTCAGAAAGTATTTTCAAAATCTCCAAGATTTACTTCTTTATGATATATGCAATTTTCATCAAAAACGGAGACGTGGATACTTTATTTGTAAGTAAACCAAAAAATACTTAACCCATTTTCCAGAATATATAAATCCAAAAAACAAAATTAGTACGACTAAACTTTGTACCCAAATAATGTTTCTGGATTTTCTAATTTCAAACAATGATTTTTACTTTATTTTTAATTTCTCAATATGTCTATTATAAACATTTTTAGATTTTGCTATACCTCATCTTGTAATACACCTTTAATTTAAGGTATTAAAATTTTTACTTCCTCATAAAAATTAAAAAAACAAAAAAGTATAATTTAAAAATCTTACAGGTTTGTGAATAATTTTGTAGGTAAATATACAAAAAAAGAATTTTTGAAACCGGTTAAGAATTGTGGCCTGAAATGTTATTTGCTTAAAAAAAATAGCTTTTGGAAACACTATGGGGTGTTAGCATGGAAATTCGACAATTTCTATCTTAAGGGATACCTTAATCTATAATAATTACAAAAAAATGCATGATTCTTTTTTTACTTACACATGGTCCGTTGTCGCCATAGAGGCGCCAGTACACTCTGTTAAGGGATTTATTGTGGCCGAAATAGTTGCTGACTCTGTAGGATTATGCGTAGTTAAGTTAGTCGACGAAGAGCACGATTCTAATGTTGTGCCACCCACGCCCACCAGAGTAGACGATGATGAAGTGGTATTAGATGAAGTGCTTGTAGTTGATGAATTATCATTACCGCTACCACTGCTACCACCGCCACCGCTATTGCCACCACCGCTACTGCCGCCGCTGCCACTACCAGATGATGACTGGCCACGACCACGCGTATCAAACGTCATTGTGTGTGGTTGTGTTTTTTTTTTTTGTAAAGTGGCAGCTGGTCGTTTTTAACGTTAAAAATAACCAAAAAAGTTCCTTAAATTACTACAGTTTTGTTGGTTCTTTCAAAATAAAAACTATTTTCAAACGATGCAAAATATAATTCAATATTGAGTTCAAGTCTGTATAGATTCCTTGTTGCAAAGAACTAAATTCTTTCTTTTTATAATTTATAAAAAAAAGAAATTTTGTTTCTTGTCACTCTTTCAGCAGGAGGAACAACAAAAGGTTCCTAAGTAGAAGTTTTTACATATTCCACTGGCAAAAAGGCAAATACAAAAATCCATGAAACTGCAAAAAGAAAAAAACAGAAATATATCTATGAAAAAAAAATAACTAAAAAATAAATTTTACACAAGAATAAATGTATGGAATATTCCATGCTTAACTTAACGCTTAGACACATTCGAGTGTGACATGTGATGGCGATGTTGGTACACTTCCCATTCGAATTATTTTTTTTTTTAAATAAGTATCATTTAAAAAAAACTATCCTCTCTTAAAGAAATAAAAATTTTTAAAACAAAAGAAATTTTTGTTAAAAAAGTACCATTTTGCAAAAGAACCATTTAAAAAAAGTACAATTTTCAGAAAAGTACAGTACATATTTCAAAATAATGTCCATTTAATGGTACAAGAGGCAATCATTTGTCTAAAGGCCATGAGTTTGTCTTAATGCTTATCCAGCCCACCCCGAACTCAACCATTTTTCAAAAAATTACTTTTTACTTTTTTTCAAAAAAAAAAAAAATAAATACGGTGGCAACACTATGTCAAGCTAAACATGGTAATTACAGCTGATCATAAAAATAATAGTGGTATTCATCTAACTGCATTTTTGCCCTCGTAAACCGTGTATTTTTGTAATCGCGTATATTTGTAGCTTTACCTGTTTTTTTCAATGAACGCACCTTTTAAAACTATTCACATTTCAATTTGCATTTAGCCAGCTTTTTTGATCTTTTCATAAGTTAAACACAGAATTTTTAAAACTTTTACCATTTAAAAACAAATAAAACAGAAAATAAAAAACAACAAACAAAACAAATAAAACAGAAAACGAGTAAAAAGGTTAAAGTCGGGCATGCCGACTATACAATACCCTACACCAGTCTGGTTAAAAGCCAACTAATGTTTGGATCCGAAATTCGAAAGGGTTAAAATGGGACTTGTGTCAAAATTTTCTATAATGTGAGTCAGCGAACCAAATTTCATTAAAATATCTTCATAAGTCGGTGTACCATATTTTATCAAAATATCTTAATATTTGCGACCTGCAGCGTATAAACATATAATTTTGGTAGGACCCTTATATGGGCACTAGGTCTAAACATGGACCGATGTTTACCAAAATCAATAGGCGTCGTCCTTGGGCCGACATAAGTCGGTGTACCAAGTTTCATCAAAATATCTTAATGTTTGCGACCTGTAGAGTGCGCACAAGAATGCATGGACAGACAGACGGACGGACGGACGGACAGACGGACATCGTTAAAACGAAATAAAAAAAATTCTAAGCCGATCGGTATACTATAAGGTGGGTCTAGGACCAATATTTTTTGGTATTACAAACATCAGCACAAACTTATAATACCCTGACCACATAGTGGTGTAGGGTATAATAAAAAACAACAAACAAAACAAAAACAAAATAATTTTATTTTTGACAATATTTAAATGTGTGTATCAGGGGTATGGCATCACCAAAAACAAAAGTTATAACGACATCGTTATCACTAGATGGCACTTTATTAAAATAATTGATAATTTTATTTTTTTATTTAAATTGAAATAATAACAAACAAAAAAGCAAATTAAAAAAAGGAATTCTCAAATTTTATTATTTGAACATAATTTGCGCTTGATTTTTTCTTATTTTGCGCATTTCTCAGCAATTTTTGAGTTTTTAAATATAGGCTCAGCTGATACTAAAGTGATACTAAATAGTTGCTCAGGTGATACTAAATTTCAGCGCCCCTTACCGCCCCTTGTCTCTGGTGTGTATAAATACGAAAAAGTTTACACATAAAAATGTAAGCGTATATTTACGAGGGCTCGTAAACTAGTTTTGACACTAATCGAGTAAACTTACAACATATACACAGTATACGAGGCGTAAATACAAATAAATGAATACCTTTAATATAAAAACTGAGTAAAAGTGTTTAATAAATTAAAGTCTTGGTAAATAAAATTTCCTTAAACATAAATACATACAGCTATGGACATATAAATGGCACATTTTACCATGAATTCTTTCTTAAGCTACTATATTGCAAATACTATTAACAACCAACAAGTTTTTGTTTTTTCCAAATGTTTATCATTCACATTTAATATTGCTATAAACTTTAATTGAAATTCATTAATGTAAATAAAAAATTATCATTATGAAAAAAAAACCCATTGAAATGAGCTGGACACATAAAATGCACAATCTTAAAAAAGAGAAGAAATGGTTTTAATATTGCATTTGTTAAATTTTTTGGTATGTACAAATATTTTACCGTTAATATTTAGTGCTGTGGCCTTTGTTTCTGATGACAGCTTCGCACCTGCGACCCATACTTTCCACTAGTTTTTGGCACTTTTTTTTGTGGATGGCGTACCAAGCTTCCTGTGCGGCCGACCACAGTTCGTCCATATTTTGTAATTTTCTTGGCGATTTTAACATTGACTTCATTCCACAGGTTCTCTATTGGATTTAAGTCAGGGCTCTGGGCTGGCCAATCCAAAACATCAATCTTCTCCGCACAAAACCATTTTTTTACTAGTTTGGAGGAGTGTTTGAGGTCATTATCTTGCATGAATTTCCATTTTATTAGCAAGGAGTTGAAGGCATATGGCTCCATATGGTTTTTTAAAATATCTAAATACCCAGCTAAAAATCGACATATATGAATACATACAGGTTAAATGTATGTTCATGCATGCTCAAAAACATGCATTCATGTCCATACATGGATTCATAAATCTTCATACATGCATCATATATGTCCACACATGTGCATTAACGAAATTTGAGGTAATATCTACATGCATGATCAGGCATGTTCATGCGTGTACAAGTACACACATGTAGATATTACCTCAAATTTCGTTAATGCACATGTGTGGAAATGAATGCATGTTTATGAGCATGCATGAACATACATTTCACCTGTATGTATTCATATATGTCGATTTTTAGCTGGGTACTGAAACTTGTCCATTTTTCCATTGATTTTTATAAGCGGACCTACGCCAATCCAAGAAAATGCACCCCAAACCATATAACTGCCACCTCCATGTTTTACCGTCTTCTGAGTGAACCAAGGATTAAACTCTTGGCCTTTAGGACGACGAACAAAGATTCTGCCATCTGGTCTTATCCTGTTAATTTTTTTTTGTCACTCCATAACACGTTTTTCCAAAAACTAATGGGATTTACCTTATGGGTTCTGGCGAAGGTTAGTCGTTTTGAAATATTTTTTTTGAGAGTAGGGGCTTTTTTCTGGAAATGCGCCCAAACAAATTTGCCCCGTTTAGTCTTCTTCTGACAAGTCTGCTTGATATTTCCATGTTAAAATTTTCATTAATATCCGATGCTATCTGCCTTGATGACTTGAATAGATCAATAGATCCATACGCTCATCTGTTTTTCGTGGCCTTGGCTTCAAAATTTTACCCTTAGCCAATATATCGGGATCCTCAACACAAGAATTAATTGCATTGTAGACTTTTTTGCGAGAAATTTGCATTATCTCAGCAATTTCCGCTAATTTTTTTCCATTTTCATACATTTTCCATATGATCCGCATTTCCTCACCTGTGGTATGTTTTCCTGATCCCATTTTAAAAATTTTTTAACTTTTTATATTTATTTTTGAACTACGAAAAATATTTATTGCTTTGAATTAAATCTACACGACTACTGCCTATTTTAAGTAAATTGTGCCATTTATATGTCCACTTTAAATCAGCATTGTTAACGCAAAAATGATAACAGTAAATAATAAGCAAAACATAATGGAACATTTGAGCACTATTAAGACAAACATCTTTTTCAACAACAATCAGAAGATTAAGACTTGCATTTTTAAATATATTTAGTTGGAAAATACTTAAATTTATGCGCAATTTAAATTTGTGCCAATTATATGTCCATAGCTGTATATAACAACATCGTCGATATTATTATTGATAAATTGGATAATACGTAATATTGCTGTTTCACTCTAAATATTATTGGAGGGATTTTTTCATATTTCAAAACATTGGACACGACAGTACATACGTTGGCAAAACGACTGAATTTCAACGTTTACAGTAGCATTTCAACGTCGAAATGATAACACCATTAAACGGTTATAGGACTCTGTTTTTCGACGTTGGCAAACCGTCATTTATACAAAAAATACTGTACCATAAAAATGGAAAATTAATTATTTTGCTGATACTATAAATATGAAAAATTAAAGGTTTTTCTAATACCTTTTTCTAAATATTCTAAATTTTATCTATATATCTAAATCTTCTAAATAGAAATGTGATGATATTCTAGAGATACTATAGTATACTATGCCACATACCTTAAGCGGGTGTCACGCAGAAATTTTGTACCCTAATGGCTAAAAATGGCGGCATATCGTTCAAATACGGGATGAAATAAATCTTCTGAACAACAAGATTGATGGTCTTTTTGAATAAATTTCAAAGCATAAGGATGTCATAGACTCGTAGCTTGAAGATATTGTTTCGAACATCAAAACTGAATTTGTGTCCCGATTTGAAAGAGTGGAAGAGGATGTAGCAAATTGTTGTCAACAGGTAAAGCCCAGCAAAATCTTTCATTACCAAATAAGTGGTTATATAATAGAAATTCATAGCTCAGCACAACTTATTTTTTGGCGTCTAAACTCATTATTTTTGTTTGGCGTGGTAGTTTTTATAAGTAGTCACGCTTACCCGCTCGCTTACGAAAAAATGAGAAATAAGTAATGAGATTTTGAATAATAAGTGGTTACGCACATGCTTACAAAAAGTTTAATTATAAGTGGTTATCCCATTGCTTACTTGATTCTTAAAAACAAAGAGTTAGGCAAATACGATTAGCCTAAGGAAATACATTCAGAAACATTTAAGTTTTCTCTAGTGTGTAATTTTAGGACTCGTCATAAAAATTTAAGCATAAAACATATTTACATTTATTAAAAAAATTTAACTGTGTAAAAAGTACTTATTTAAAGTAATACGAGTAAGTCATTATTTTATATTTAGAAACAATGAATACAATAGGCCGTTATTAGGAAGTCATTATTTTATATTATAAAATAATGCGAAAGGTAATGATATATCATTTTTGGTAATGCAGATAGTAATGAGGTGTCATTACCAATATTTTGCTAGGAGGGGCTGGATTTAAATCTTGAAGGCAAAATAAGAAAACTTAAGGCGGATAATAACACCCTAGTACACCGTATGAACAGATCAGATGTGGTAATAACTGGGTTGCCGCAGAAACTTAAGATTCAAGAACTTGAAGAAAAAATTATAAATCTATGTTCTTTCCTCGGTATAACTATCAGTGTGGATGATATTCAACACATTTGTTACATGAAAAAATCAAAATGTGTCCTTGTGAGAATCCGTGATCGATTGATGGGTGAATACTTTAAATGGAAATCTTTGAAGTTAAGTGATGTAGATAAAGGTGCTATTCATAACAGAGTGTTTATCAATGATCACTTCTCTCCAATGGCTGCCAAGATGAACTACGTATGTAAAAAACTTTTGGATGATAAAAAAAATCAAAAGATTTAAGATTTAAAATGCTGATAGACCAACTGTCCTTATAATTAATAATGATGCTGTAAAAAATTATGAAGAATGTTTGAAGTTAATTTAATATGAATGATTTTTTAGTATCTTCTACTTACACTTAAATAACACAGGTCAACAGCAAAAAAAGGCTTGAATAACCACTATATAGATTTGATGCATCATGGATTTAAAAAAAGATCAGATCTGGCCAGATCTCAGTAGATTACCAGATCTAATCAGATCTCAAAATTGGGGACAAATTTGAGATCTAATTAGATCTGATCAGATCTAGGCATATCTGGCCAGATCTGGCCAGATCTTAGTATATCTTACCAGATCTAATTGGATCTCAAAATTGGATACAAATTTGAGATCTAATTAGATCTGATCAGATCTAGGCATATCTGGCGCAATTGTCTAGATCACTTTAGATTTGAACAGATTTGGCACTAGATCTGATCAGATCTTGCCATAAGGTATTATCACATATACCATATCTGATCATATTTGATGAGATCTGGTGCAGGATCTAATTAGATTCAATCATATCTATTTAGATCCAAAAAGATCTGATCAAATCTAAACTTTTTTACACGGGTAAGTACAAAAATGGTATAATTTTTCAATTCTATGGATAATTTTTTTTTTAAATAATTTTTTAGTAAAATTGGCAATATTTTGAGACATTGCTGCACTTATGTTGTCATAACTCAAAAACAACTTGTCCGATTTTGTTAAACTAAATTTACAAAAATTTTGGTTCACAATATCTTTAAATGATGTATACAATTGTATTCAATGCGATCAATGGTTTCAAAGTTATGAAACAAATTGTTATCTTTAAATGATGTATACAATTATGTGTTCCCGTACGTTACCGCGGGAACCCAAACAGCCCAAACAACAACAATTTACACGCAATTTTGAGTACGGGAAGGCCTTTCGGCTAGTTTGGGTAACTTCGGTAAAGTACGGGAACAGACATATTGTTTTCAATGCGATCAATGGTTTCAAAGTTATGAAACAAATTGTTAGGCAAAAAATAAAAAATTTGTAAACTAATTTTTTTTTTTTAATTGCATTGGTCATGAAGAAGATAAAGTATGCTGAACATAACTGGGTAATTTGTGTTGATCTTAAGATGGTAAATTTCCTCTTAGGTCAACAAAGTGGCTTTACAAAATATCCTTGCTTTTTATGTTTATGGGACAGCAGAGCTAAAGCAGAACATTGGAAGAGAAGACAATGGCCTTCTAGGTAAACTCTGGTTCCAGGTATGCCAAATGTTATAAATGTGGCTCTAGTGCCCCGAAATCGCATCATATTACCACCTCTTCACATTAAACTTGGTCTGATGAAACAATATGTTAAAGCACTTAACAAAGATAGTGAATGTTTCCAGTATATTTCAAGAAAGTTTCTTAATCTGAGTATGGTAAAGCTGAAAGCAGGCATATTTAACGGCCTACAAATTCTCAAATTGGAGAAAGATATTGATTTGGGCAATTCAATGTCAGAAATTGAGAAGAATGCATGGGATTCGTTTGTATGGGTTATTCAAAATTTCTTAGGAAATAACAAGGGTGATGATTACGTTGTGCACGTTGAACAGATGTTAACTCACTTCCAGAATCTTGGATGCAACATGAGCATCAAAGTACACTACCTGCACAGTCACTTAGATCGTTTTCCTGAAAATCTAGGAGACTTGAGTGAGGAACAGGGCGAACGATTCCACCAAGATATCCGGACAATGGAGGAACGATACCAGGGTCGCTGGGATGCACATATGATGGCTGATTTTTGCTGGAGTATTTAGAGTAACACTTCGTTATTCAACAATAGAAAATCGAATAAAAGAAAATTCCAGAGTTTGTAGTTTATAATAATTATTTATTTATTTTCCTATTTTATTTCTTATAATAAATTTAAAAAATAAAATATAAATTGTCTACTGTTTAATACATTTAAACTCATCCAATTCAAATGTTTTTCCGAAGAATAGAATCAGTATTGTAGGTAGCGGTTTGCCAGAAAACTACAGAAATGTACTATGTAATGAATTTTCGATGTGAAAATTTTTACATAGCATGTGGAAAATGTTTTCAAAATTCAATAAATCGAAAGAAGAACATTAACTACTCAATTTTATGTATGTATATCAAACAATAAACTAAAATTTTGTGAAAATGAGGGAATTCACTTAATTGTGAATAAATTCGAAAAGAATCTATAGATTTTTATAATCGATATCTCATTTTGTTGCTATTACATGTGTTTTGCGATAAAGCAATAAATCTTAACAATTTTTGCCGTTTTCAATTTTTCATGATTTTTTAAAACAAAAAAATTTGCTATTTTCACGTAAAAAATATATTTTTTGCTTAAATTTTTGATTATAACTCCAAAACTACTGAGCCGATTGAAACGCAATATATAAACGGATTAAAGGTTTTGTAAATCTCAATTTTTCTAAGTTTATTTTAATAAGATCGGACTAACCCTTTTTGAGTTATCATTAGGGTTTATTCCCGGGAATCCCGCCCTTTTTCGGATCCCGCAATCCCTGAATACATAAAAAAACGAGTAAACCATTATAAAACTTTATCTAATTGAATAAATTTGATTAATTTTGAATCAAATAATTTTTTCACGGGTAAATATTAATTCACGATTTAAATTGTTAAACGAATTGATCCAGAAAAAGTGGAAGACATGGATATTTTATATTTAGCCATCCTTTCAGAATATATTAAGTGCATTTTCTCATGGATACAACCAAAAGATGAACTTTGTCGGACGGTGTTTTAACATTAATCGAGTTTTTCAAGTGCAACATATATCGAATTTATATATTTTCTAACGAGCGGGAATTCCCGGGATCCCGGGAAATTCTGAAAAAAATCCCGCTGTCCCGGGAAATGAAAAAGTCCGGGAAAAGAAAAACCCTAGTTATCATTAATTATGTGGAGAAACTTCTAAAAAAAATTACAATTTTACTAAAAAATTGTTTAAAAAAAACCTCTCCATAGAATTTTAAATTTGGACCATATTTGTACTACTGGAACCACAACACATCAAAATTGTATAGTGGTTTTTAAAGCCTTTAAAATTTTTTCGGTCTTGTTGCCTTGTGTAATTTTTGTTAGATTTACTTTTTCTCTATTGTAATTTTTTTTTTGATTTAATAATTTAAAATTTAATAATTTAAAATGATAAACACAAATAACAAATAGTAAAATGAAACAATTTTTAATATTTTATATATTTGTCTTCATAATTCTATTTTGGTTCCCCCACCGCTTATATTTTTGTTCCTTTTTTATCTTTTTAGATGATGTATGATATTAATATCGGTACTATTGTTAACGACAATATGATTCTTAGACGGCATTTAAATAGAGATAAACATTTTTTTAACATTGGTCATATGAACTGTCGTAGCATTTGTCCATCAAATGGTTTTAAACTTGATGAATTACGAAATATTCTTGAAGGCTGCTACTTGGATGTTTTTGGTGTAACTGAAACCTGGCTTAAGCCACCTGTATTGAATAACGCGGTATCCATTTCGGGCTTCTCAATTTTTAGAAACGATCGCCCATTCGAAAACGCTAGGGCTGGGGTGTTTGCATTTACATCTCAAACAGGATTAAATCCCGTGTTGTGTTTAGGGCCCAACAATAGGGTGTCTGTGAGACCATTTTTGTGGAAATTGTAATGGAGAACCGGAAAACTTTGGTGGGTGTAGTGTATCTGCCTGGGGGTGGTGGACCAACGAGCATATAATTAAAAGAGGTACCAACTCACCTAACCTCTGTTAAATCACTCTCTTCTTATTTTGTATCGAAAAATGTTACCATATGAATTACACACGTCTTTAAAGGCTAACATTTTTCGATACAAAATGTTAATCTTCGAAAGAGAGCGACGAATACCGCCTGGGTAGACAAGATTTTAATGTTTTTCAAACGTTACATGAACACCTTTTTATGCAGTATAGCAGCATAATAATTGCTGGTGATTTCAATCACAATCTTTTTGATTCTACTAATCAAATTTTGTAAGGAATTTTTGCATTCAAAATGCACTTAGGATTCGTCACAATATTGCACCCACGCATTTTGATACAAGTCATCGATCTGCGTCTCTCTTAGATTATTTTTTGCTTGGGGGTGAAACTGATGTGAGGCTCTCAGGTCAATTTCAATGACCCTCTATATCGTATCATGCATTTATTTATCAGTGGCTTTTAATGTAGACAAAGAGGATCAGTTCTTTGTGTATAGGAATTTTTGAAACATTGACTGGGATGAGCTAAATGCGTTTTCTCGCTCGTATTTCTTCAATCTATGAAACTAATGACGTGGATTCTCAGGTTGATTTGTTAAATATATTTTTGAATGAAGCCTATTCTTATGTTCCTATAGTTCGTAGGAGGGCTGTAATTGACAGAAATGCATGGATGAAATGCAGAGAGATCCTGCAAGCATTGTCGTTAAGGGACCTAGCTAACAGGGGTTTTCTTGAGAACTCTGATGACGAAAGCTGGCACACTTTTTGCAGATAACGTAATAAGGCTAAGAGTATAGTTAGGAAGCATAAGAGGCTAAACTCGGTTAGACTATTTGATGGTAGAGGTAATGTAGATGTGTGGAGAACTTTGCGTAAGGCTGGGTGTTTAGAAGAGGGAATGGTTGATCCTGATCATGATGTAAATGAGGTAAATGACTTTTTTGTTGGTATTTCCGGGGTTAGAATAAATGCTTTTGATTTCAGTTATTTAGATGATGATTCGGTTTTTTCCTTTGACAATGCATAGGAAATGGATGTTGTTAATGCTCTGGGGATGGTGAAATCAAATTCTATTGGAGTAGATGGAATCCCTTTGAGGTTCATTAAGTTAATTTTCCCAGAGTTTTCTGGGCATTTTACATGTGGTAAATAGTTTGATCACAACATCTACTTATCCATCTTTTTGGAAAGTTTTGAGAGTTGTCCCGATTCTAAAATCTAATTCGGGATCTGCTGTCGATAATTTAAGGCCTATTTCTATTCTTCCGGTGCTGTCAAAATAATATATCATCATGGATTTCTGAGAATAAATTTAGCATTAACTTAACAAAAACTAAGTGCATGGTTTTTGGTAATTGTCACGAGCATGATTTTAATGATCATATTAATGGCAGTTTGCAGTTTGTCCACCAGCTGATGATCTTACGGGTTATGGTAGACAATAAACTTAATTTTAGCCGGCATATTGAAACTGTAGCTGGGAGAGTAATTTACACTCTTAGACGATTATATCACTCAAATATATTTCTTCCTCTGCATATAAGGCGAAAAGTAGCTTTCTCCCTTCTTATGTCACTTATTTGTTACTGTTTGGAAGTGACATCGGGCACGGTCTCAACAGTTTTTGCAAAGTTGGAGAGAGCATTTAATATGATTGTCAGGTTCGTTTTTAATGTAAGGCGTAGGGAGCACATAACGCCTTATGTAATTAATTTCTTAGGTTGCACTTTTAGGAAATTTGTAGATTTCCGATTGTTATTTTTCTTTTATAAAGTTATGTTTACATCCATACCGCCTAACTTACGCAATGAATTCAATTTTATTATGTCTACTCGGAATGTGCAGATCGATACTCCGATTCGTTCTACGACAATCTTTGAACTCACGTTTCTAATGAGTAGCTCGACTATGGAATGATTTACCGGCTTATCTAAAGGTTTTTAATTTTTCAATTAATATCTTCAAGAAGAATTTGTTTGCATATACATATCTGTGAGACTGCATAGCAAGAAAGTTTTGATTACTTGTATGTTACTAATTTTCGGCAGCATTTCTATGTTGAGCCTTATACTACATTTGCACTTAACCAGAGATTGGTGAATTTTAAAAGCCACTTGCATATGCCTGTCGAATTACACATAAATTTTGAATCAAAAACTATTCTAAAACTTACACCGTTGTTAGGCCGATCTTTTTTGTAAGGGTTGCTCGAAAATACAACAAATTGCCTCCTAACTTAAAGACTTTTCTTAGTAAAGTGTTGTTTTTTCAAACGCGTCATATAGACCAAATGCAATTAATATTGTAATTAATATGCATTTTTTATTAATTTTTAATTATGTAGGTTTGAGGTTAAGAAGAAGAATAAACATTTTTTCAAAGTTATAAACGCATTATTAATCTGCAAATCAGACTAGATCTAATTTCTGCCTTTTTCTTTTTTGGACAGGCGTCATCAGTGATTTTCCATTAAATTGTATTATTGTTTATATTTTATTGTCAGATTGTCTCTATATGATAATTTTTTCAACATGTCAGCTGTAGGAATCGAACCCATGCATTCCCACATTACAAACGTAACTATACCAGAGTTCGACAGCTTAGCCATCTAACCCACGTAAGGCCTTGCTCATAGTGTGGCTAATTCATAGTTTTTTCTTTCCTATTCAGCTTTCTGTTATTGTTTTTTGCTCTCAGAATTGATCAAACAGACATACAAACATTCTACTTTTAAATTTTCTTTGTTTATTTTCTTAACTCCTCTTTGTCTACTTTTCACAAATGTTGCCACACTGACGTATGGTTTTTACGTACAAGTGCGGTCAACTTGTGTATATCGGAGACGGACTGCCAGCGGGGCATTTTTTATTTTTTTTATTTTCTTAGTAAAGTGTTGTTTTTTCAAACGCGTCATATAGACCAAATGCAATTAATATGCATTTTTTATTAATTTTTAATTATGTAGGTTTAGTCTTTTAATTTGTCTATTGTTTTGTTACTTTAATTAGAAATTTGTAACCGATTATGGCCTATAGGCTAGGTTATTGTAATAAATAAAGAAATTAAATTAAATTAAAATTATTTGTATAGATACGATTTTATACAGTACACAGAAAAAAATAATTCATACATATAATGAATTTTTTCATATACTGTGTGAATTGAACATGATTTTTTTTTCCCCAAAACTTTTCCATTCGGAGTATGAATTTGTTCATACATATAATGAACAAATTTATAACATGTATGAACGAAATTTATTATATGTATGAACTTTTTATACTCTGAATGAAAAATACCATTGAAATTTAGTTAAGAAACCTAATTTTTGCATATTTTGTATATAAAAGAATGAATTTATTTAATTATTTTGCAAAATATTATACAGATAAAAATTTACATGAAAAATAAATATTCATTTATTTAAATCGTTGATTGTCCACATAGCAGAAGTGCAGACTCATTGACAAGGAGAAGCATTAGCAGCTCGGAAAATCTTCTCGAGGTAGAAAGGTTAAACTGTCCATATTATATTTATTTGCATTCATTATCAAAAAGCATTTAATGACAGTGATCCTTATGATACATTTTGTATTACATTCTGTTATTAGTTGCGAATCTGTAAGTCGTCCTTATCATTAAGTAATTTGTAGGTTTAAAAATATGAAGCAAAAATATGTTGGTTCTGTTATCGTTGCACCGACAAAAACTGGAAAAGATTCTAAAATGAAATACCTTATTAATTAAAAACACATTTGCGGCTACCACATGCTTAATTGCAAACCTTTAATGTGAGCGTCGTGGCCCATCCACGCAATATAATCCTTTCATTGTATAATGTTGGTTCTTTTTAAATTTTTTGGTTTAGCTTAAAAATAAATTTCTATTGTCATTTTATTTTATTGTTTTTAAAACGACTAGACTATTTGTAAATTAAAAAGATAAAGATAATTTCATATATTGAATAAATTTATTCATACATATTATGAATACAAATCAATGATTGCTGTTCGTACTATTTATGTACAAATTTTGTTCTGTGTATATATAGGTTTTTATACATAACCAGGGCCTCTATACAAATTTTGAATTGAAAAGTAAAAGTTTTTAAAATGCAACTAGTTTTTTGCTGTAGTGTAAATTGGGCATTCGAATATTTTGATTGACTCTTTACACATGATTTTATATTTGTTTGTTGAAGTTATAAGATAAAAATTGTCAATAACATGGACCACATATAGTATTTGTATACTTTTTTCCTGATTATTATGGCTGGGGGCCAACAGAAAAAAGAATTAGTAATTCTAAGGTTACCCGACTAAAAAAGTTTTTATATAATCTTATATGATTTGATATAATTATAAATGTTTATATGTGTGGCTTTATATGACCATATACATTTATATTAACATTTTGGTTTTATAAATATGTTTGATATGACGTTATATATAATCATATGCGATTTGGTCTCCAGCTATATATTAAGAGATCTGCAAATTTAGTTTATACATAATTATATATAATGGCGTATAAGCTTCTCTAAACAATCTTATATCAAAAAATATAACAAAGTTAATATAAAATTGTATTAATTTTATGTATTAATTTATCTGACATGATATCTAATTATACAAAATTTTATAAAGTTTAATTGCACTATTAAAATTAAAAAAAAACTCCGAAATTGTGGATCTGGTTTTGAAGTTTGCACTTTGATATATAAATAAATGTTTATAATTGAATTTAACATATATTTTTCAAATAGTTGGCGAAATACTCTTTATTAAACTAAAAATAATTTTAAAGAAATAAATAAGGGAAACATTTTTTTTCATTGTGGAATTAAAGGTTGAAATAATTATTTTTACTTTTAAATTTAAAAATTAGACAAACATGTTGAAATAATTATGGTTTAAGTTCATTTATTTTTGCGTAAAATTAATTGTGAAAGTTAATTTTTTATCATGTTGGTTTTTAATTTTTATTTAAAAAAATAAAAATTGTTTTTTTCGACCTTTCTAATTCATTAATTAAAAATTTATTAATTCAGTTCGAGGCCTATTTCCTTATTATGAATTAACATAATAAGTACTTTTTTCAAAAACTGTTTTTTTTTTCTTCATCAGGATACTATCCTGACAAATACTTTTGCTTTCAAAAAACCTCTACACTTTCAGGAATGAAAAGACGATCGTTTCGGGGATTTTCCAGGTCCCCTTCATCAGTTTTCTTTAGAAAGTGGTGGCGTAATCCCCGAAACGATCGTCTTTTCATTCCTGAAAGTGTAGAGGTTTTTTGAAAGCAAAAGCTCTGTGAAGTATTTGTCAGGAGAGTATCCTGATGAAGAAAAATAGCAGTTTTTGAAAAAAAGTACTTATTATATTAATTCATAATAAGGAAATTTGCCTCGAACTGAATTAATAAATTTCTAATTAGTTAATTTTTTATTTTATAAGAAAGACACATTTTATAAGAAAGACCAAAACTCTAACCTAGAAAAAGTTGTTGCGACAAATTTTTGTAATGTTTTATTTTGTCAGCTATTTCCAAGTTTATTAGCAAAAATTGTTCTAAACATCTAGCATTAGTATTTAATATAAATGAAATAAGTGATCTCAATAATATTTACTAAAATTTTCTTCGAAAATCTTCATAAAATTATATGTATTTATATATAATTTGATGCAGTTAGATAGACCCATTTTTCGGATCAAATTGTATCAGGTGAGATAACATGCTTACCTCGCTTAATATAATTATATATTCCAATATTCGGATCAAATTAGATATGGACGTATATATGGGTTTATATATGGTGATATATGATTATATAACATCTTTTTTAGTCGGGTATTTATAGTAAACGAAATTCATGAATTAATAATGTTAAGTTATACTGTATTAAACTTTGTAATATATTTATTGGCCTTTTGTTGCTTTGATATTACAATAAATAAAGCAAATAAATAAATAAAATAAATAACCCAGGTGAAAATGTTCATATATTGTCATATATGGTTTCATGTATGAGCATATATGGTTTAATGTATGATCATATATGAACATATATGTTATGTATGGAAGCATATATGGGTAAATACATTCAAATGTATGAACCCATATATGATAATATACTGCATTTATTGGTCCATATATTGGTTCATATATTCCATATATCTTCATATATGAATTCATATATTATTCCATATATGGGTAATGTTTTAAGTTTTTTTTTTACCATGGGGGTAATTACGTGAGCGGATTCAAAAAATATTGAAATACAATACATTTGATAATTTCTTAAATACAATTGGCAATTTCTAAAATACAGTTGCCAGTTTTAGTTTTTTTTTTTTCATGGGGGTAATTACGTGAACGGATTCAAAAAATATTGAAATACAATACATTTGATAATTTCTTAAATACAATTGGCAATTTCTAAAATACAATTCCCAGTTTCTGAAATACAATTGATAATTTCTGAAAAGCAATTATAAAACTGGAAATAAATTGATTATTTCAGAAATACAATTGGTAAATCTGAAAAACAATTCAAAACTTCTACAAAACAATTGATAAATCTGAAAAACAATTGATAATTTCTGATGTTTTTTTGTCTACTACCACAATTTAATTTTATTTTCTAATCATTGAAATTTAGCTCAATTATAACTCAAATTTTATAAATATGTATATTAAACAGTTTTATTTTTGATGTTCCTATCTTATTTATATTTAGCAAAAATACTCTGATGATTCAGCATTTTTTCATTTTGAACTAATTTTTAGTAGCTCTAACTAAAATTTTTACACACTTTTTTCTATTAGTGTATAAACAATCATTAAATAATCAAAAACAGTCATAAATATTTTCTAAACTTAAAGTAAAATGTTTATGTCCATTAAAAATTTCATAATTTCTCAATTTCATTCAAATGTACAAATTCATTAGTAACGTATAAATAGAATTTTAATATTTACATTTAATTTGAATAAAAAAGCAATATTTTTATTAAAAAATAAAAAAAAAAATTATATGAACATTCATATATCTCCATATATGACCATATACCCTCAAATTTCGGATCCGAACCTATATATGAACCCATATATGTTGCCATATATGACCATATATGAACACTTTCACCTGGGAAATAAAATTTTTCAAAAAAGTACATTTTATCAAAAAAGTAAAAAACGCAAAAATTTAAAAATCGCCAAATATAATTTTAGATGCTTGGTTTTCGAGAAAAATACGATATTATACGATATGCTATATTTATAGCAATGTAAGTCGAAATTTGGTTTCAGTGTCGGGGTATTGGGGTGGGTTTTGACCCCTGTTACAAATATTTTCTCTATCTCTATCAAGAGAAAATGCATATGAATTTTTTTAATTTTATTTTGTAAAATATATTTCCGGACCAAAAAATTTCATATGTATTTTTTTTTTGTCCTGCAGTGATTTGAACTCAGGCTGTCATATTGGCAGACAACAGCTCTACCCACCGAGCTAACGAGACATACAATACTCTGTGGCTAAAAACATAAGTTAAGTTGGTCTTAAAGGAGCTTTTCCACAAAAAAAATTCATTTATAGAACAAAATATTTGCATGCAACCGAATTTGAACTCGGAACATTCTGACTAAAATAAATATTTTCAACAAAACCAAACATGGACATACAAAAAAATTGCCAAAGAAACTAATGTGTACCGCCAAACAGTTTGAAAAAAAGTCCTACAAAGTTCAAAAAGTTCCCGATAGAAACGCTTTTAAAAAGGAAGCCAAAACCAGAGCTCGAAAATTGAAATCAAATTTTATACAAAAATACAACTGTTGTGTAATGGACGACGATACTTATGTCCTGGCTGATTTTTCGCAGCTCCCTGGTCAAGAATTTTATATTTCCGATGTTCGAGGAAATGTTGCGGAAAAATTTAGGTCGAAAAAGCAAACGAAATTCCCTAAAAAATTCTTAATATGGCAAGCCATATGTAGCTGCGGCGAAAGAAGCCAGTCATTTGTGACATCTGGCTCTATAAACAGCGAAATTTATATCAAGGAGTGTCTGCAGAAGAGACTTCTTCCATTTTGGAGTCAGCACAATGTATACACTTACTTTTGGCGCGATTTAGCATCTTGTCACTACAGCAAGAAAGCGCTGGAGTGGTATAATGATAATAATGTGGTTTTTGAACCAAGAGAAGCAAATCCACCAAATTGCCTGCAGCTCAGGCCAGTGGAGAGATATTGGGCTCTTGTTAAAAGAGAATTAAAGGGCACAAAAAAGGTCTCCCAGGACATGCAAGATTTCAAACGTAGATGGACCACCTGCTCTAAAAAGGTGACAGAAATTACCATAAAAGCCTTAATGGGAGGGTTACCGGAAAAAGTGTATAACTTTGTTCGTAGTGGTTAGAATTCAATGAGGTTTTTTTTGTTTGATTTTGTATTAAATTTCATTTAATAAAAATTTGGTTTGAAGTCTTAAAATTCAGTGGTTTGTTTTTTATTTAACTTTATGTGTGTTAACATTTTTATGATCTCATTCCTTAGATTCTACCGTCAAACTTTTTTGAATATATTATTATCTGAACTCTTTTAACTTTTTCCATAGAGCTGATATATTCTACACTTGCTATCGAAAGCTTTTCAATGTTATGGTCAAGTTTATGTACACCTATGACATCCAAAAACCTGAAAGGAAATATTTTTTTATCACGCTTCAAACATGGAATATCCCACATCAAAAAGAATCAGTGAAAATAGGAAAAACAAAATAAGAGCAACCATAAAGAAAAAAAAAAAAAAACTAGGAACATAAAACCACGAAGCAAATCATCCGTATATTAGTATGTAGTAGTTCATATATATTTTTGTAGGGAATAACAAAAGCAAAATCAACTGAAAAAATATTTGTAAGAAAAAAAATGTTTCTACTACACACACAGAGGATGAAACAAACCAAAAAAAAATCAATAATTTATATCACTTAGTAAAGCTGTTTATTGTATAAAATCTCTATTTAAATGTTATTATTTAAAAAAACACTTCCTTGCATAAATATTTTTGTTTGTACTTGTTTTGTATATTGCTCAGTTCAAAATTTTATTAATTTAAAACACTTTTTTAACTGTTCATAACTTTAATATTTTATTTATCAGTAGTTTTGTTATTTGTTTATTTTTTAATTATTTTAGCACAATCTGTGACGTCATTATTTTTGCACAGAAAAATAAATAAAAATATGATTAAATTTGCATATTCATTCATGATTATTAAGCTGCCTACACACTAGGGAACATGGTTGAGGGAACAAAAAATATCAAAAAATTTTGTAAACACGAAACGCACGCTCTCAACACGCACACACACACAAAAGCACTCACACATTCACAAAAAATGCTCTCTTTTTTTTAAGTATGTTCCCTAGTGTGTAGGCAGCTTTAAGTGAAAATAAATATAAATTTAAGTATACATATTAGAATGTCACATGTCAAATATGTATAGATGACGTTTATGTATTTAAAAAATAATTACAATCTTATTACATTGTTTACACATTAAGGCAAGGATAATCTTAAACTTAACATTAAATGGAAGCATAATGTATAAGCTGTATAATTTTCTCAAACTAAAATTTATTTTAGAAACAACATTATTAACATGATCCTCAAAACTCAGCTTGGTATCCAGAATCACACCAAGACATTTAATTTTATCTACAAATTCTACTAGATTACCATCTACATTAGGTCCATGCGATTACTGGATAATTTGTACAAATTTGTACAAATTTTTACTGGATGGCGTTCGTTAACACAAATACTCAGTAAACAGAAAGAAAAAAGAGAGAATTAAATGACAGTTCTATGATGAGAATTTCTAAGTCTTCTACTTTTTCTTGCACATTTTTACTGGACAAATTTTTCTCAGTAAGAATTTGCAAGCAGAAAAAAACATATGTTTTGAAAACATATGTTCGTTTATTGAAAACAAAAAAAAATATTTTACAATTATGTTATTTTATGGAAATTCAAAGCAATGAAACTTTCAAAATAAATTATGGGAAAGATAAGAAAACCTTGTAAAAAGTTTCTGATTAAGATTTAACATCAAAAAATATCGTCTTCCATAGCGACCAGATAAAATTTATTTGTATATTTGGTGTTGTAATCAGCTGTGTCTACAAACTTGCAAATTGTTGCAAATTTTCTGTTCGCGGACATGTTTGGGAAAATTTTATTTTGAGAGTAAATCTTGTCTTACTCTCTGTAAGTTTGTACTGAGTAATTCTTACTGGACTTGACTGAGAAAAGTAATCGAATGGACCTATTAATAGAAGTTAATAATACCGCTATTACCAAACAACATCACCTTAGATTTTTCAGAATTAACATGTAGATAATTTGAACACATCCAATTACCTAATAAACCCACAGTATAATCTATCATACTCTGCATAAATAACATCAGGGAATTCATTATCACCTTTAAACAAACTCTGAACGTCATCTGCAAACGAAAATGGAAGGCACATATTATTTGACAAAATATCAAATAGATCATTTATGAACATAATGAAAAGTAAAGGCCCAAGTACAGACCGCTGGGGTACACCACTGAAAACAGAAAGAATCCCAAAACAAGAGCCATTACTGGACACATATTGCTTTCTATCTGAAAGATAAGACGAGACTAATTTGCACGCAGAGCCAGAAGCGAATGGCTAACCCTATCGAAAGCTTTTGCTAAGTCCAAAGACAATAAAACACAAAAAAATTTGTCAGCTATTTTTCGTCTAATATTATCCGTTAGACCATAAATCAACGATGTTGTACTACGGTTACATCTAAACCAAGATTTACAACCATGAAGCAAAAGATTATTATTAACATGGAACATCAATTGATCCTTCATAAGGTATTCAACCATTTTCGATAAAATTGGTAAAATAGAAATCGGCCTCAAGTTATCAGTGTTGTGTTATTGTAGTTTTGCTGCATTTTCTCAAAGAAATCATCGAAACGATTGTTGCTGAAAGTAATAGTATCTTTCCATATAAAAGCATAAAAAAATTAAAGTTAAACCTCCTTTAGGTACACTCATAAAAAATTGGTACTAAAGTCTGTTAAACGCGTTCTGATTCAATTGAACTATTTTTTTGTTATTTTGTCTTAAAAATTAGGATTGAACAAAAATTTTTTGTTCTTCTAATTTAACATAACAATTCCGTATTTGAACTACACTCAGATAAAAAAGTTAGTAAAAAAATTTGTAAATAGTTTCCAATCGAACTTTACTATTTTTATACTAATTTTTAGTACAATTTTTTTCTTTTCATTTTTGCTATTCTCTTATTACAAATTACGGATTTTTTACTAATTCTCGCTGCTGATTTCAGCAAAACATTTTACAAATTTTTCGAAACCGAGTGCTAAGTTTAGCAGAAAAATATACTAAATAAAAAATTTTTTTTTTGTCAAGAATTTGGCCATTCTAAAACGTATTGCCAGCATCCTGCAGTTTGCGTGATTTGTGGTGAGCTACACAGCTCAAAAGACTGTAACAAGTCTAAAGGCGACCCAAAATTGAAAAAATGTAGTAATTGTGGTGAAAATCACACGGCCAATTACCGAGGATGTCCTGCATACTCAATTGTTAAGCGCTCTATTGTCAGAAGGCAGTTATACAACAGAGAACCCCAAAACATTCAAGAGCAATTTAACTCGCAACCCCAATTGCCCAATCTAGAAATTTTTAACCCGCAGCCCCAATTGCCGAACGCGCAGCATTTTACGAACCAAAATCAGACCTTTGCATCTATTGTAAAAGGTCATACATCATCTGTAAATTTTCAAGAAAATATAAGTGATGAATCTAATTCTAATATGAAAACAAATCAAAATAAATACCAAGGTCAAAAATCGGACTTTAGTGGACTTGAAGCAGCAATTGATGTGTTAGTACAAACGGTCTCAGATTTTACAAAATCTATGAACAATATGATACAGGAGATGATGAAGATGCAGTCTATGTTACTGCAGGCTTTACTGAGTAAACCATGAATACTATGAAAATATGTTTTTGGAACGCTAACGGCATGCGCCAACATAAAGAACTCAGTTATTTTCTAAGAAGCAAACAGATGGACATAATGCTTGTTTCTGAGACCCACTTAACCCCTCGTAGTAATTTTTCAATTAATGAGTATACATTTTATGACACAAAAGATCCCAGAGGCAGGGCGTGTGGAGGCTCAGGTATCTTAATAAAAACTCGCTTGAAACATTATCTCATGTGTGATCTTTGTGAGGATTATCTTCAAGCCTCTTCAGTATTAGTAGAAGAAAATAATATAAACCTAGTGATCTCTTCGGTTTATTTCCCCCCGAAATTTAAGATTTCTGAAAATCAATTTAAATCTTTTTTCGAATCATTAGGCTTACGCTTTCTGGCAGCTGGCGATTACAATGCCAAGCACACTTTCTGGGGGTCAAGGTTCTGTTCCCCGAGGGGCCGTGTATTGTTTGATACAATTAATAAAATGGGTTTGGATGTGATCTCCAGCGGCGAACCCACACACTGGCTATCAGATCGAAATAAAATACCGGATCTCATTGATTTTGGAGTAACTAAAAATATAGCAAGAAATTTGGTGCACTTAGAATCCTCATTGGAACTCTCTTCTGATCATACACCCACTATTGTTTCCCTCATAAACCCTCGAAGTGTATCTCCAACCGGTGACTTAGCACTTACATGCAAAGGAACAAATTGTCTAAAATATAAAAAATTTATCAGTACTCATTGCTCGGAAAATATATTGCTAAGAACAACAGAGGACATTGGTCTCTCACTTAGGAATTTTGAATCCTATCTTAATTTTGCTGCACGACTTGCTACCAAAACTCTTCGAGAAACTATTGGCAAACAGAATAACGATAACTATAACTCAACATAACCTAATTCCTGCTCATCAGTTCGGTTTTCGTAAAAAGCATGGCACCATTGAGCAAGTTCACAGACTTGTTAGTGAAATACGAAAGGCCTTTGAGGATAAGAATTACTAATCTGCACTCTTTATTGACGTATCGCAAGCCTTTGATAAAGTTTGGCACGAAGGTTTGTTATTTAAAATTAAAAATATACTGCCACGTAACACACATAATATACTCGAAAGCTATATAAGCAATCGTAAATTTGTTGTCAAGGAAAGTGATTTCTTCAGCTCTCCTCAAGAAATTCGGGCCGGTGTCCCTCAAGGTAGCATTTTAGGCCCACTCTTGTATCTTTTGTATACTTCTGACATGCCAACTGATGGTAATACTCATACGTCTACATTTGCTGATGATACGGCTATCTTGAGTTGTCACAAAAACCCATATGAAGTCTCTCGAATATTACAGGAACACGTATTTGAACTGGAATCGTGGCTGAAAAAGTGGAAGATAAAGGTGAATGAACAGAAATGTATTCATTTGACTTTTACTTTAAGGAAAGAAACATTCTCTTTTATCAAAATTAACAATCACAAAGTGCCCCAACACTCAAATGTCAAATATCTTGGTATACATCTTGATCGTCGTCTCACGTGGAAGAACCATATCGACGCCAAAATAACACAAATAAAACTTAAAGCAATAGAACTTAATTGGCTAAATGGAAGAAATTCTAGACTTGGCCTTGATTGCAAGTTGTTGTTGTATAATTCGATTTTGAAACCTATATGGTGCTACGGCATCCAAATCTGGGGCACTGCGTCTGCATCAAATGTTCAAAAAATTCAAAGGAAGCAGAACAATATTTTGCGAACCATTGTCTGCGCACCATTGTATATAAGAAATGCGAACATACACTCAGATTTGAATGTTCCCACCGTTAATGATGAAATCGCGAGATACACCTTAAACTACCCTACGGGAAATTTTAACAAACTGTCACCGAACTGGCCCCTTTATATGAAATAGACTGGTCACTTTTACATGGCGTTGTCATAGGAGGTGCAAATTGACCCCTTGTGACATGTCACAAGACAAATACTAGGACAGGTTACTGAACTCTCAATTTCAGGGACCTGTCCTGGGATTTGTCTTGTGACATGTCACAAGGGGTCAATTTCCACCTCCTATGACAACGCCATGTAAAAGTGACCAGTCTATTTCATATAAAGGGGCCAGTTCGGTGACAGTTTGTTAAAATTTCCCGTAGGGTACTTAAAGAGGCTGCAACTGCACCCAAATTCATTGGCTCGTAAACTGCTTGAGGATCAAGGACACCGACGCCTCCTAAGAAGGACCTCCGCTGATTTGGCTCTATAGAATAAATGTATATTCTTTATAACAAACTGTTGGTTTTTAATTTCTATTTAAAAAATTAAAAATTAGTTTTTTCGACCTTTTTAAAAATTAAACTTCTAATTTATCGTTTTTAACTTTTTCTATACATTTACTTTGCATCAAATTAAAAAAATATTTAATGTTACAATTAAAATTTTGTCTGGCACTGGCTGGGCTTAATATTTTAGCTTTAGTACATAAGATTTGATAAACTTATTGTTAGTTCACTGTTGTGAAGATTCAATAAATAAAATTATGAAAAAAAAAAAAAAACTTTTTTTGCTAATTTCAGGAGATTGATTTTAAATTACAGTTTACAACAATTTACTGAAATTTAGTAGCTGCAACTACCCGATCAAAAAAACATTATATCTAGCATATGTAGTCATATCTCATTTGATATAGATCGACATAAGATCTTATCCAAGTTCATCTCAAAATTGGGGTATCCAGTAATATCCAATCAGATCCCTCAAATATATTACACGATTAAATAAGATCCAAATAGATCTCAAAATTGGGAGATCCAATAATATCCAATAATATCAAATTAAGATCCTGATAGATCCCAAAATATCCCATGGGATTAATTTACATCCAATTAGATACAAACGGATAAGCTAGTTTTGGCAGATCGAATTGGATAATTTGAGATCAAAATTTATCCTATGATATATTTGGAATTATTTAAATTTTAAAAAAAATTTTAAAAATAACACAAAAAATTAAAAAAAAACATTTATTATTTAAAAAATATTTATTTCATTGGAAAAAAAAATGCCGTCGGCAGGATTTGAACCCAGGTTGCTGGCGTTATAGTCGGCCACTTAACTCACTCAGCCAAACACTGCTATATAACATGACTGACTATATGAGACAACATTGTTGGTGTTACTGAGTTATATATAATTATATAAATTTATATATATAGATGACTTAGAAAAAATAAATTAATAACATTCTTTCAATAAAACAAAAATTAAAAATCTTAAATGTTTTCCACTGACGGAAATTTTTTGGTGAATAAGATAAAAAAAAATGTTTGTTGAAGGGTCAAGGCACCGATTTATATGACTCAAAAATCTAAATATCAACAGTCTGCGAAATTAATAATGGGATAAGAGCAATATACATGTTATTTAAAAGGTAATATAAATGTATTTTAAATAAGGTATGACATATACATATAAGCTTAGCAATCCTTTGGAAAAAATACTCTTATCCAACACTTTTTCACAAATTGTTTTGTTTGTATTAAAAGTAGGAGTACAAAAATCAAAATATTGCCAAAATTGTATGTACAAATATTACAAAAAAAAAATCATTTCGCTCTGGAAGAACTCAAATTCAGAACTTTAACGAAATTATTATATATTACGATATCTAATTACATATTTAAAATACTATTAATTGAAAACATAATTTGCAGATGCTGTTGACACAAACCTTTTTAAGATCTGTAAAAAAAATATTTATAAGTACCCAGCAAAATCTTTCATTACCAAATAAGTGGTTATATAATAGAAATTCATAGCTCCGCACAACATATTTTTTGGCGTCTAAACTCATTATATTTGTTTGGCGTGGTCGTTTTTATAAGTAGTCACGTTTACCCGCTCGCTTACGAGAAAATGAGAAGTAAGTAGTTATGAGATTCTGAATAATAAGTGGTTACAAACATGCTTAGAAAAATTTGAATTTTAAGTGGTTATCCGAGATGCTTACTTGATCCTTAAAAATAAGGAGTTTCACAAATACTATTGGCTTCAGGAAATACATACAGAGAAATTAAAGTTTTTGCTACACTGATAGAATTTTGTGCATAGTATTAATGAATTTGTTCAGCAAATTCAAAACGCTTATAAAAATTATAGCATATCTTACGGGTTAGTTAAAAATATATAATGAAAAAATTCATGTAATTAATGAATTTTTCATTAATTCAATGAAAATTGTTCATTAACTCAATGAATTCAGATTAATGAAATCGATTCATTAATAGTACGAACGAAAATTCTTTCAGTGTAGTATGTAATTTTAGAACTAGTCATAAAAATTTTAACACAAAACATATTTATGTACATGTAATAAATATAAATGTATAAAATTTAACTATGTAAAAAGTACTTATTTAAACTATTGCGAGTAAGTCATTATTTTATATTTAAAAGCAATAACTACAATGGGCCGTTATTAGGAAGTCATTATTTTATATTACAAAGTAATGCAAAAGGTAATGATATATCATTGTTGGTAATGCAGACAGCAATGAGGTGTCATTACCAATATTTTTCTGGGATGTTCTTTACATCGGTTTCTTTTTTTGCAATGCCAGGTTTTTATTATAAAAACTTTCTCGAATAAACGAAGATCTAGTTATGGTGCGGATTGACTGCGGCTAATTTGGATACCATTTTAGGAAATGTTTGCCCTACCATAAAACCTTTAATGCCTATTCAGCTTACACTTTTTTCTTTGGGTACTTTACTAATTTTAGCTTGTTGTTGTTTTCTTCAAGAGAAGTTGCATGACAATCAATTTTTTTTTTTTTTTTTTGTGAACCAAATTTAGATGTCGGTTAACCAAATTTAGATACCACCATTAACCATTAGTCTTTTCTTTTCACATTTATTAATGAAAACGTTACTTATAAAATTATTGACCCTTAATATAAAGGAGTATTTTAAATTTAAAGTCGACTTTATTTTTAATCAAACGGGTTTGTTCATTTTGTGTATGAAAACCTTACAAAAATATTTATATTTCAAATATTTTGATTGATTGAAAATAAATTGACCAATCAGAATGCTCCAAAAATAAACCAAGTCGAGGTATACTGCCACCCAATATTTTAACTAAAGTCGACTTTACCTAAATTATACATTTGAAAAAATTTTTTTTTTTTTTAATAATAAATACAGCATTTATTTACTTCAAATTACATAACCAAAGCCCTGGGGCCATATATGATTAATAAAAGCTACTACAAAAAAATAATTTAAATAAAGATAATAAAAAAAATAATAATAAAAATAAATAATAATAAAAATAAATAATAATAAAAATAAATAATAATAAAAATAAATAATAAAAAAAATAAGTAAAAAATACAGTAAAACTATCATATAAAAAAAATACTGAAAAAATTATCTTGAATAATATAAATAGATATTTAAAAAAAAAAAAATAATACAATCACCAGATTTTCCTAAGTGCAGCGATAATAAAAAAAGAAAAGATCGAGAGAGATAAAAATAGTAGCACAAATAAAAAGCTATAACTCATGAATAGCTACATAATCCTTAAGCTTTCGCCTAAAGACCTGGGGTGAAAAAGCAAAACCTCTCAGGTATAGAGGTAGATCGTTCCATATTCTTGAAAGCCTAATCTGAAATGATCGCTCGTACATAGTAGTATGATGTGTTGGATAAACCAGTTGGGGGTTTCTTTCCGAGTTGGACAAAAGAAAGTTGTCAACTATATAGTCCGGAAACCCATCAACCATTGCTTTGTAAAAAAATATCAATAACCTCATACCTACATAATTAACAAAAGAGCACCCAAGAAATTGGATTACGTACGGAGTCACATGAGAGCGAAGTCTTAGGCCAAAAACATATCTAATAATTCTATTGAAAATCTTGGTAAACCTATTAAATTCACCGCCTGTGGTACCAGAAAATACCTCGACACAATATAATATATGAGGCATCAACAAGGCATGTGCCACACGCATCCTAATTGAGAGAGGCAGATATAAGTCAAGAGAATACAACCTTCTCAACAAGAATGATATTTTCGAAGAAACGTTATTAATATGCGATGAGAAATTTAAATGATTGTCAATTAAAACTCCAAGGCATTTAATCTTATCCACAAATTCAACTCTCATGCCATCGAGAGTAACCATTATATTATCAGTATCGAAACCAAAACCCATTAACTTCGTCTTTCTTGGATTGACAACAAAACCATTGCCAGAAGACCAAGATATAACCTCATGTATGATGAAATTTACACCCTCTTCCAAGACATCTACAAATTGCGAATCGGCATAGCAAAGAAACTGAACATCATCCGCATAAACGTAAGACTGACATGATAGACCATTCCCAAATGTAAGAAGATCATTCAAGTAAATCATGAACAGTAGTGGGCCAATAACAGACCCCTGAGGTACACCACTGGTTATTGGTTTCGTTAATGAAAAAGAATCACCAATCGAAACAAACTGACTTCTACAACTCAGATAAGAGGATATAAGTTTACAAGCTTGTGATGAAAAATCAAACAAATTAAACAGTTTGTCCACAAGTTTCGAATGTATCACTCGGTCAAAAGCTTTAGATAAATCCAGTGAAAGAAGAACTACATTTTTACCATTATCCAAAAATTTTCTAATCGAATCCGTTAGACCAAGAAGAAGGGCACCAGTACTATACCCACGACGAAAGCCTGACTGAGATGAGTGTATTAAAGAGTTACTATCAAGGTGTAGGATCATTTGATCCTTTACAATATGCTCAACCACCTTCGAGAGAATCGGAAGGACAGATATCGGACGTAAATTATCCAAAGAGTTGGAAAGACCTTCCTTTTTTATGGGTATCACCCTAGCTTTCTTCCAATCGTTAGGAAAGACGGAAGTAGTAAAAATAGAATTAACCAACCGAAGAATATGAGAAGACACAAACGGAAAAACTAAATTAATAAATTTCAATGGTAAATAATCATTACCTGCAGCATTAGATTTAATCTTCCCCAATGCTGCGCGCAATTCTCCCAGATTCACACAACGAAACGAAAAACCACCACCTAAAGTACCCCCTGAAAAATCCATTGAATTGGGATTATCATCTATCTGACACGAAACAAAATAGTCATTTACCTCGTCAGCATTAGCAGAGATAAACTGATTATCAGTCTCCAAACAACCATTTCCCCTTAAATAGCTCCACATTTGTCTAGGACTAAGATCCCTAAACATGCTTGAATAGGCACGCCTCTTAGCTACCCTAATAACTCTCTTTGCACGATTTCTGTGCTCACAATAAACAGCCCAATTCAGTGAACTTCTGTTCAGAAGGTAATATTTGTAGGCTAAGTCTCGTAAAGATATATGATAGACAATATTAGGGGAGTTAAACCAGTCAACAGACTTAAAAACTATCTTACGCCGTACGACAGGCACTAAGGAGTGTAAAACATAGAGGTTAGCCATAAAAACCTCCAATTGAAGATTTACATTATCCGTTGCATACATTCCACTAAAATCAAGAGAATGAACAGTTCGTTCTAAAACTTCCATATTCACAGAATTATAGTCCAAGTAGGACACATATTGTTGGGAAGTAGGTTTCGGAATATCGACAGCAATAAAAATTAGTGAATGGTGCGATACTCCAGGACACTGCATTTGACCAGAAGTACTCACAACAAGAGAGGGACTCATTAGAAAATAATCAATAAGGGACGTAGAATCATTATTAATATCATAATGAGTTGGGGCAGAGTTGTGATGGCACACTAAGTCCAGCCTACTACACATTAGCCGAACCAAATTAGATTTCCTACTACAAAACATATTCATATTAAAATCACCCATAATGCAAACATTTGCATATTCAACAAGAATATCTCCCATAGATTCCTCAAAAACATTTAAATTACCATTAGGCAAGTAACTCACACCAATTAAAATTTTCATGCCCCGAAGGATCACTTCAGCGAATATAGATTCTGATTCCCCATAGCTATCAGACCTAAAAACTACCCTATATTCAATCCTCTTCGAAATAAGTAAAGCCACTCCACCACCCCTTTTAGGCTTTGGGCGATCACTTCTACAAATATCATATCCCGGAATATTAACACTCTCGGACAATATATCAGGTTTAAGCCATGTCTCACTTAAACCAACAATATCCATAATATTTCCCTCAAGTATGTTCCTTATTTCATTCAATTTGAATGTCGAAGAAGAAGTATTAAAGCTGTTTATATTGTAATGACCTATCTTTAACTCTCTCTCAAAAGTTATAAAGTTATTACGAATTACAGAGTTATCACTGCAAACAGGACCTAAATTTATAAAGCTATTCATCTTAAAATGTATAAAGGAAAAAAGAAAATAAATAAAACTGGCAATTGTATAAAAGATAAACAATTAAAAAATTCGAATAAATAGCAATCTGACGCCAAGAAAATTAATTGCAAGAAATCATCAGATACGTTATTAAGAAAATTGGTTTAAAAAATTATAAATGCAAATAAAAATACTATTGTTAAAAAAAGCATTAACTAATCAGAAGATAACTTATGACCAAAGAAGACAAAAAAAAAAGCAAAATCCAGCTTGTTTAAAGAAAAAATTACTCACGAAAAAAGTAAAAGTAATAAAACTTATAAAAACAACTAGTCTTAAAAAAAAGCAGCTTAAAGCTCAATAATTTTAAGCAAAAGTTATTTTGGAGCAAAAAATCCAAAAAAAAAATTTAAAAAGAAGCAAATATGAGTAAAAAACTATCAAAAACAGTAAATTTTGTCTTCTCTGCTTCTGACAACAGATATAGCAGTAGAGTGCGCCAAAAGCTACTATATAAATAGATATATAGATAGTAAGGGCGATTATTTGTAAAAAACGAAGCTTTTTTTCATATTTCTTTTAAACATTTTACCAAGTTTTTAGGCTTTACTACTTAAATTTTGAATAAGTTATGCGAAAAATCTTTATTAGTTGAAATGCTCCTAATTACTTGGCAAAGATTTTATATTTGTGTCAAATAAATGTATTCCCTTTTAAAAGAATTTAACAATGAAATTTTTGTTTTGGTATTTCAAATGTTTTTTATGACTAAAATTAAAAAATCCTATTCGAAACAAAAACAATTTAAAAAATTTAATATTTTTAAAATTTCCCGTTTTCCCGGGAAAATATATTATTTTCCCGGGAATTCCCGCCCGGAATTTCCCGAACCCCAAACCCTAGAAACTATAGAAAGTGTATTTAAAAACATAAGAAAGAAAACATCGTTCAGCAGAGTAAGTAATCACAAAGCGTTACAAGTCGCCGGTATCAGTTTAAGGTTTCTCTGCCGAATGCTACCATTGTAAAAAAAAATTCATTGACACAGCAGGAGGAGCGATATTTCTAGAGTTGGGCTTAATCGTTCTTTTTGGTGACTAGGTCTTATCGTTCAATAAAATTCATTGAACTAGTTCGTTCAAATCGTTCAATCTTTCTTTTTTTGGTATCGTTCTTTTTTGTCATGAGCTGTGTCTGAATAGTGATTCGTGAACGTTTCACGTAGTTATTGAGTATTTTTGTATATTAACGGTGGGTCTCATACTTCTGGTTTAAACTTTAGTAAAACATTAACCCAAAATTTTTTTTTTGTTTTGTGTACATTTTTTGACATTTTCTTTTGTTTACAGTTAAGTTAAACCTACAGTATGAGACCCACCGTAAGTTGATAAATTTGTTGTTTTTAATCTCGTTTATTTTTTGTAAAAAAAATTGCGGAATGCATCGAAATAACTGACTACCACTACCCTTAAAATACCGTTACCGAAATAACTGAAATACCGTTAACCTTAAAATACCGTTACCGAAATAACCCAAATATCGTTATCTTTAAAATACCGTTACCGAAATAACTCAAATACCGTTATCCTTAAAATACCGATACCGAAATAAATGAAATAGAGTTACCCTTAAAATACCGTTACCGAAATAATCTAAAATAGCGTTAAGGTAT
Organism: Leucophora obtusa; assembly: GCA_949987735.1. NCBI lineage: Eukaryota > Metazoa > Arthropoda > Insecta > Diptera > Anthomyiidae > Leucophora > Leucophora obtusa. The sequence continues at coordinate 353,455,111 of OX465295.1, forward strand.
AATTAGTTTGTACGTAACGTGCCGCGACGAATCAGCTGATTTGTTTTTGTTCTATGAAAAAGCATTTGAGTCGTTAGTTTGTCTGTAATCCAATTTTTGTTACCGCCGCCGTCGAAATTTTTTTTACACGATAAAAGTCTAAAAATAGTATATATTTTTTAATTTTCTTTTTTTTTACCGTTAAGCCGATGTTTTGTATGTGTCAACAGAGCTTTTAAGAATTAATTCCTTAATTCAATTTTTCAATTCTGAATTAAAAATTCGATGAATTAATTCACTAAGCAATATATATTGAATGGAATTAATTCATATTTGCTTTCGTTCGATTTATTTTGTTACGAATTAATTCAATTGCAATAGTTCTTTTTATTAAATCAAATGAATTAATTTACTGGTGAATTAATTCCTTATTGAATTAATTCACTACTAAATTCGTTCAATTTCATTTTCGTTCATTGAATTAAAAAAAATAAAATTACGTTCAGTGAATTAAAAAAAAAAATAATAAGTTCACTGAACTGAAAAAAAATAAAATAAGTTCACTGAATTGAAAAAAAAATAAAATAAGTTCACTGAATTCAAAGCCTGTTTTCTGCCGTTCAGTAGAAGAAAACAATAATCTACAAATAAATTTTTTAAATAAGCAATTTTACAGCGTGTGCTAGTAAAAATAAACAAAATAGAAACCGGATGCTGTTTATCAACCTACATGATTCAAAAATAAATCCTTTTACTATTAAAAATAAAAACTTTACAGATATAAATAAATTTGGAAAAAAATATACCTACAATTAATTTTTCAAACTAGTTATATAGTTATATTTTTTTTTTCCAACTTTATCTATATCTGTAAAGTTTTTATTTTTAATAGTAAAATGCTTTATTTTTGAGTTCTGAAACACAATTGATAAAACTGAAATTCAATTGATTATTTCTGAAATACAATTGATAAATCTTAAAACAATTAATACAATTGGAAATGGTGTAGAGCGTCAAAAAGATGTCAATAAAATTATTTTATTCAAAGATTTCAATTTAATAAAAAAATAAATATATAATTTTATAAAAAAATTTATAGAAAAAAAAATTTTTAATTTTATAAAAAGAAATTCATTTTGTAAAAGAAATGCATATTGAACTCGTTACTTTCTGAGTTTAAACCTTATTTTAACAAAATATTGTAATTTTTATACAATCAGTGCTCTGCCAGTCTATTATTTTTTGAACAGTTGGCAATATATGTCTGGGATCTAATTTAATCCCAAATACCCAAATAAATGGAGATCTTACGTAGTACCCAAATATAATGCGGCATCTAATTTTATCTGTCATTTTTATGGATACTTTTAGATGTCAATCCCCAAATATATTGCTGTTTCTAATTCGATCTGCCATTTTAATACCGAAATAAATTGCTGGATCTAATTCGATCTGCCATTTTTCTGATAATCATGTAGGTTGATTGATAAACAGCATCCGGTTTCTAATTTGTTAATTTTTACTAGCACACGCTGTAAAATTGCTTATTTAGGTTGCATTTACACTTGCATCGAAATCCCGAGATTTCGCTATTCACCACTCTGAAAAAACAATGAAGAAAAGCATATTAATGTACAAATTTTAAAAAAGCACACATAGTTACCCAGCAAAACCTTTCATTACCATGTAATGAGTTTTAGGTATTGAAATCTTAAGTGTTCACTAGTTACCTTTTAATTACTAAACTACTTATTTTAACATGGTGATGTCATTGGAGGAAAGTCATTACACTGATGTTACCTGTAAGTAGTTTATCAGCTGTTCTATAAATAGATGTTGAATATAGATTTAAAAAAATATAAAAATTTAAAAACCAATACGAGCTGACACGTATTGATCAGCGTACCCCACGATTGTCAGGCAAACACTCTAACCATTAGACCACGACATCACTATGATTTTTATTGCTTTAACTTATGTACACATTTATTGTGGCAACTGTTATACATGTCTATTTTGCACAAAACTTGTTGTTATTAAATACTGCTTAATGAACATCAACATTTCTATAAATAGATGTTTAATATAAATTACAAAAAAAAAACAACAATGGAAGCTAACACGAGTTGAGCAGCGATCCTCATGTCTGTCAGGCAAAAACGATAACCACTAGGCTACCCCATAGTTATGGTTTTTAATGATTTAGAACATATATTATTGGTTTCAGCTATTGTGAAATAGTAATGTGTGGGGTATAATTATCGGTAACTCATTACATTCAGTTTAAAAGTAATTCAACGGGTAATGAGATATGAGATCTAAGTAATGCATGTAGTAATGACCAGTCATTACCAAGGTTTTGCTGGGTAGCTCTAATAAATACATTCTATAAAAATTTAACGTTTATATGCTTTCCTTCATTGTTTTTCGAGAGTGTTGAATAGCGAAATCTCGGGATTTCGATGCAAGTGTAAACGCAACCTTAAAAATTTTATTTGTACATTATTGTTTTCTTCTACTGAACGGCAGAAAACAGGCTTGGAATTCAGTGAACTTATTTTATTTTTTTTCAATTCAGTGAACTTATTTTATTTTTTTTCAATTCAGTGAACTTATTTTATTTTTTTTTTTCAATTCAGTGAACTTATTTTTTTTTTTAATTCACTGAACGTAATTTTATTTTTTTTAATTCACTGAACGAAAATGAAATTGAAGGAATTCAGTAGTGAATTAATTCAGTAAGGAATTAATTCACTTTTTTTTCGTTCGATTTATAAAATTGAACGCGTTCACCGGTGAATTAATTCATTTGATTTAATAAAAAGAACTATTGCAATTGAATTAATTCTTTGAATTTTTTGTTTGATGAACGCATTCAGTTGAACGAATTCAGTGAATTACTTAAGAAAAGGAATTCATTCAATTGTAGAGAAAATTGAATTCGATTGGTAGTGAATTCATTCAAAAAGGAATTAATTCTTCAAAGCTCTGTGTGTCAACTTAAAGTTGGCTAGCCGATCAGCTTTTGGCTCACAGCCAGCTTTAAGCCGCCGCTGCAATTTTTTTATTTCTCCACCGCAACCGATTAATCTGGTTGGCGCAGATCTCTGCTAAGAAAAACAACATTAAACAGCTTATACGTTGTTACGGAAAAGACTAACTACACAAAAGAGCCATCCGGCACGGCACATTACAGAACCGTCACGGAACGCAGAGACTAATGGAGCCTTTACCCTTATCGATAACTGCATCGTTTCGGTTAGCATTCAAGAAAAGAATGAATACTGGTGAACGATGTCATATCGTTCAATTAACTGAACCGTTCAAATGAACTAGTTCGTTCATGGACGACACAACTCTAGATATTTCCTATCAACAAAATATCTAGTGGAAAGAAGCTCTGTCCTCTATAAATGTTGACAGATGATTTTAAACCATGAGATTGATGGTATTGAGAAATTCCGAAATCAAATAACGTACAATACCAAAAGTACATCTGCTAACGAATCAATTTTTAATTCAACAAACAAAATTTCAGCAATCTTCAATGTTCTGAAAAAAAATTCTTTTTTTGAATAGAAGACGCCAATGCATACTATGGAAAAAATTCGAGTTACTGATGGTTTAATTATTTATAATCTAGAGATTATATTAATTGATAACAATATATTATACCTAAGGTCTTCTGTTTAATTGAATCCGACGTGGATTTTTACATTTTGAAATTCTAGAATCTATTCTATAAAGTTAAAATGGAAAAATAAGCAAATTTAACAAAAATAATGACACACTGTAATACCAAATATAATGAATTTTGAATAAAAGTTTGTTTTCTATTATTAATTTTTATTTGCACTTTTTTATTATAAAAAAAATTACGAAAATCGGCAGTAAAACAGAATTCGTAAAACACACAGCTGCAATACCAAATATATATTTAAAAAACGAAGACAACGATTTGTTATCGATTTTCGTAAAACACCAATGAAGAAATTCGGACGTCTCATTGAAAATATGTGAAATTTTATTGATATCTTTTAATATTGCACACATAATTAGAACTCAACACACTTGTTTTATAATAAAAAATATATTTATATATATTTATTTATTTTAATTTTTGCAAAAACTATAATCTTTAAACTGCCTACCACAAAACGAATTGCATTTTTTATTCTTTTACAGGTTATTTCCTTTAGTTTTTTATTTAATGCAATTTTATTCTTTTTTATCTTTTATTCTTTTGCACTGTTTCGTACTGTTTCCGAAAACTCGCCGATTTTTTTATTTTTTGCATCCGCCCAATTAGCATTCGATTTTTCTCTTTTTTTCGTGCTCTTTTCTTTAGTTTTAATTTTTCGGACAGTTTTTTCACAAAATTTTTTAATCACTTTTTTATCAACTTTTCTTTTTTCAATAAATAGATATTTTCTTGTTTTGTTTTTCGTTTAAATATTGAAGAAAGTTTTAATTTTGTATATTTAAAACATTTTAAATAAAAAAATGAGCCGGGCACAGACAAAATGGCGACCTTTTTTCTTCGTCTTATTTCGTTTATAAAAAAATTGTTTCTTTGGTAGTATTGCTTTTCTTCTTTGCTTTTCCTTTTTGCTAAAACACTGCTTACTTCATTCACCTTTTCACTGATAGAGAGTCACACAAACACAGCTATAATTATTTTCGATAATTTTAAATATTCTTGTTATCTTACATTTTCTATTGATTTTATATATTTTTATTATATTTTTTTATTAAATATCCCCAAAAACGTCGCTTTCCGTGCTTAGAAATTTACTTAGACACTTTTCGGGAACTTGCAAAAAATTATTCTCTAGCCGAATTAGTGTTGAAAAGTATTGACAATTTGAGTAGCGGTACTCGATTCAAACTAATTTTCCGGGTACTGATTGCCGAAAAGTAACTACCCGATACTTTCGGGTTGTATTTTCTCAAGGATGGAAACACAAATTATACCAGATATGAATCAGCTGATTTGGGCAATATGGCCGACAGAAAATGAGCAAAGCAAAACGCAAAAATTTAAGAAAAACACAAAAGATAAAGCACAATAATCTAAAAAGAGACAAATATATACAAAAAATGCGCAATACAAAATGTATGGAGATTTTATATGGTTATCTCCCTCTTGACTTGACTTCCATGTAAACAAAACCATACGGTTCGAGAATACTTTTTTGACACCTGTCATTGGTTTCACATCTGGTATTAATCTGTGCCATACGGTTCGAAAATACTTTTTTAATACATGTCATTATGTCATCATATAAATTTATATATCGCCGATATATCATCTGGAAGTTAAAAAAAAGATATCGCCTGATAGTCATCTAGAAGATAAAAATACCTATTTTATTTTCAACTTTTTTTTATAAACAAATATAACAAATGAAAATGTTTCCATAATTTTATCAGGATATACATTAATTAGAATTAAATATTCTAAAATCCCAAACGTATTTAACAAATTGTGAAAAATAATCCGTTGTAGGCATGTCCCTATCTGGATTTCATTCTTGCCTAAGGAAATCGTAAGGAGACGACGTTTTTAGAATTTCTGGAAATATTTGCCGAGTTAAATTACAAACCCAATATTAATTTTTCAAAATCATAATTTTTATATTAACTAAAACGACAGATCCGTTAATACATCCATTATTCTTTCATGGATTTGAATATATTTTGCAACCGGACGGTACCCAATTCCTAAAAAAATTGATTTTTTTTGCAATAAATAATTATATCAATCAAATGCAATTTGAGCTTACCTTAATATTTGCAATATAAATTGCAAAAGTTATTCTAAATCCATCGGAAGATCGGAACAAAAATTTTCAATTAAAACAAACAAAAGCTAAAAAATATATTTTTTTGACAAGTTTGTTCAATAACGCCAATACATCTTCCAGCTGGTAAAAAGAAGATATGTTCGAAATACTACTTAGATTTTCTTTTAAGGGATAAATGGATGATATTGCCGTAATAACTTTTGGACGATATTTCTTCCAAATGCTTATTCGGCTGTTGCTAATCCGCTACTCAACAATCTGATGAACGTAATTTTATTTTTTTTTAATTCACTGAACGAAAATAAAATTGAACTAATTCAGTTTTTTTCCGTTCGATTTAAAAAATTCAACGTGTTCACCAGTAAATTAATTCATTTGATTTAATAAAAAGAACCATTGCAATTGAATTAATTCGTAACAAAATAAATCGAACGAAAGTAAATATGAATTAATTCCATTCAATATATGGTGCTTAGTGAATTAATTCATCGAATTTTTAATTCAGAATTGAAATATTGAATTACGTAATTAATTCTTCAAAGCTCTGATTAGATATAACTGTTCCTCATTCTGAATTTAAAGTTTTATTAAATAAGTTATTTACTATTGTTCCAGTTGCTAGTCTGTAAGGATAATTATTGGATCCATAGACCAAATAAATAAATAAAATTCAAATTAATTTTTCAAAGCCCATTTTTAAAAATCAACGCATACGGAGAAAAGGCTACCCGAAAAGCACCGAAATAGCAACACAGATAACTTGACATTTTGAATAAAAAGTGACATATTGAACCAAAAAAAAAAAGGAAAAATAAAAGGCAGCAAAGAAAACGACGTACGTGTACTCCAAATTTTTTCTTATGAATTATTGAAAATTTTTCGGCTTTTAAATTTAAAATTGTCGAAAACCATAACTAATATAAAAAAAATATTGTATACATAACATATTGCGATAACGATTAACCGTAAATAAAAAACTTAAGAAGAGTGAATTTTTAATAATTGTATAGATGACGAAGTCTCGTCACTAAAAGAAAAAATCAAATGAAAACTATTTTATTTTTGTTTTTAATATTATTTCTTTTCTAATATATTTTAATTAATTCATATTTGTTTAGAGTTGTCCTGACATTGTTAGACTATTTGTTATAAACAATAAAAAAATCGAGTGATAAAAAATTTCGAGAAAAAGTTTTTAAAGCAAAATTAACATATTCTGGTTAACGGTCAGCCAGTGGGCTGCACGTATAAACAGCAGTAAAATCATGCAGCTTTTGCTGTCCACAATATGTTTGGGCTTAACCAGTACAGTTATCGGTAATGCCTGGTATCAAAAGAAACAGTTTTATCCGGCGGTGGTGTACATCACCAAATCAAATGCTTCGATGGCGGTAAGTAGAAAATTTCAGTGAGTTTTGTTTTTAGGGCCATTGACAGATATGACCTCATAAATTAATGGTGTTTTCTTTTTTAATTTTATTCTTACGATTTCAGGTAATTTACATACAATTCTTTGCAATTGTTTTTATGTTTGGCAAATTACTGCGCAAGGTAAATGTTAATATGGGATTAATAACAGTTGTTTTTAATTTCTATTTATTTTTTTTCAGATTTTTTTGGGTACTTTACGTGCTGCGGAATTTGAGCATTTGTTGGAACGTTTTTGGTATGCTTTAACTGAGACCTGTTTGGCCTTTACGGTTTTTAGAGATGACTTCAATCCAAGATTTGTAGCTCTATTTACGGTTTTATTGTTTCTTAAATCATTCCATTGGTTAGCCGAAGAACGTGTTGATTTTGTAAGTATATATTATTTTGCCAAACTTTTAGTAGAGCGATAAAGTGTTTTGTTATCAATTTTTAAGGTAGTTTAATTATAGAATTTTGTTATTTTAAAATCATCGATATTTTTCGAATTTCAAATGTTTATTTCTGAATTGCAAAAAGTGCAATGAATGTGTCACAGCCTGTTTTAAATGCATTCATGCAGGTCTTTACTTTGATATACATGTTATATATATATATATATATATATATATATTTTAATTTTATTGCATTTCTTTTTTGTTTGATTTTATATTTAGTATACAAATACTAAATATAATGATCATCTGTCTTCATATAGATCGGCGGGTAACATAAAATGCATAAAAATGTGATGTTTATGGTTAACATGTAAGATAGTTTTAATAACATTAGGACTTTTATTATGTGTTAGACCTTACCTCTAAAAAAAGTTCGCCGTACGCCGTCCAATCTAAACTATATTTGCAAGGAGGTTTCAAAATATTTTTTTTGCCGAACGTAGGGATCGCCATTTTACATTTTTCGTTATATCTTTGGCATTTACAGTGGGATCTTAAAGGCGCATTGACCTCAAGTATTCCGTTCTAGTATTTACCCACCTGATCTCAGTTGCTACAACCCTAATGTACTTTAAACTTTTGCTAAGGAAGTTTTTCGATAAATCCAGCAGAAATTTTTTTCATTTTTTTTTGTTGCCGAACGTAGGGGTTGCCTTTTAAATTTTTTTTCATTGGATTTTTTCTTTATATCAAAACACTGGTCTCCTCGAGGCAAAAAATCGATATATCACACTTTAAAATCCGACTGTAAATGCCGAAGCTATAACGGAAAAATTAAAAAAGGCAAACCCTACGTTCGGCAAAAAAAAATGTTTTTTTAATTGCCTTGCAAAAAATACTTTATATTTGAAGGTGTACCGCGCACTTTTTTTTTTGCTTGTAAGGTGGTACGGTCTATTATGTATGTTTTTTGAAATGACGCCTTAATCATTATTGTTTCACCAATGGTAATGATAAAAGCTTAGTTGTTTTAGGCAGAGTTTTGGGATGTCATTTTAAATCTGGCCGCCATTTGTGAATAAAAATAATGCAAGATTTAAAGAAATTTTATAGAATTTTCAACAATATTCAGTTTGTGCAGATCCGATCAGTGCTCGCTAAATTTTACTATATAATTTGATGAAAGGTCGATATCGCTGATTTTTCATTAAAAGCCACGCCTACTTAGAACGGGTAGCAAAGTTAAAAAAACAAACGCTACACTAAAATTTTCTACAATTTTTTGGACCATCTTCCTGTATTTCGGGGAAAATTTAATCATTATTTTGATCTTTAAAAATAAAAGCATAAAATTGGAAAACACTTTAATTGGTGCTATTTTTTTCGCAGCTGTACGTAGATGTCCTAACAAATTTGTGCAAAAACTTTTAAATAAAAACGTTTTCAAATTAGTGTTTTTCATAAAATTTTTTTAACGAATTCGTCTGATTCTTTTTATAAAAACACCAAGTTAAATTTTCAGCAAATAAATTAACTAAAGTGTATAATTTCTCTACAAATTTTTCGAGTTTATTTCAGTCTACTAATGTTCAGCAGAAAGTCTTATTTATTTTAATAATGATATTTTTTTTTCATTTGCAATCAACTAAGTTTCGATTTTGCTGAATTTACTATTTTTTTTTGGTAAAAATTATTACGTTTTATGCATTGGAGATGCAATAAAATTTTCTAATATTAAAATAGCTGATTTAAGCAATTGTTATGAAATACAGTACTTTTGGTTATTTGTTTTTAAAATAACTTTGATAATAGTGTTTTTTTTTTTTGAAGGACAATCGTAACTACAGTAAAAAACCACAAATATGTACTGATTTTTACGCAAACAACTGTAGTGTAGTATCTGTCAAACTTTTTGTGTGTACATTCTATGAATTTATTATCACGATATATTTAATCCTTTAATTCCCAGTGGAACATAGGGCCGCTAGGTTTCAGTAATCATTTCAATTTCGGGAAGAATAAGTGATTGGCCTATAGCTCTCCTAGGCTGGTGCTGGGGCTGCCAGCTAAGCCACCAGCCTGGCTTGGTGAAAGTCAGTAGCAAACTTAGCAAAAATGCCTACTTCCCGAGACGTCACTTTATTTTCCCTAAGTGGCGATATTATCACGATATTTATATAAAATCATCAGAGTCAATGTATTAGGATTATCTTTTCCTAAAAAATTACATATGTATATTACATGATTTTTTATCTCCTTTAACTTCGGAGAAAAATGGGATTAGTGTATGTGCCCCACTGGCGAAGGATCCCCCCTCTACCCTATGTATCTTAGCCCCATTAACAGAATGTTAACAACTAACTATAAAGCGTAACTGAAAAAATAGTTTCGGTTTCGGCTGAATAAAGTTTTGTCAACCGAATATTCGGTTTTGATATTGACGAAAACTCCGGTTTCGGTTCGAAACTAGCAATTTTGAACAAGAAATATAAAACAAAGATCTTAAAATATTACAAAAAAAAAATTGGAATTTAATAGTCTTTAATAGTTACAATATAATTGTAGTTATATTGGTTTTTCCCTTTTCCAGATGGAACGTTCTCCTGTATTGGGTTGGCTATTTCACGTACGTGTTGCTAGCTTATTAACGGTCTTGGGTACATTAGACTACATGCTTCTTATGCATGCCTACAATTCAACTTTGGCACGTGGTCCTACTGTGCAATTGGTATTTGGTTTTGAATATGCTATACTCCTAACAGTTGTAGCTAGTACGGCCATTAAATATGTATTACATGCCGCTGAAATGCGTACCGATACACCATGGGAAAATAAAGCAGTATTTTTGCTGTATACAGAACTATTTATTGGTTTTATTAAAGTTATATTATACGTACTCTTTGTGGTAATCATGGCGAAATTCTATGCCTTACCCATGTTTGTATTCCGACCAATGTTCTTTACTATAAGAAACTTCAAGAAGGCTCTAAGTGATGTTATAATGTCAAGAAGAGCTATACGTAATATGAATACTTTGTATCCCGATGCTACTCCAGAGGAATTAAGATTGTCAGATAATATTTGTATTATATGCAGAGAAGATATGGTTAACCATTCAAAGAAATTACCATGTGGTCATATATTCCATACAACTTGTTTGAGATCGTGGTTTCAAAGACAGCAGACCTGTCCTACTTGCCGTTTGAATATATTACGTGCTCCTGCTACAAACTCGACGGCTTTACCAAGACAAGATGAAAATAATGCAAATGCAGCAGCAGCCGTTAATCCGGGAGCACCACCAGCTGCCAATGCTCAAACACCAAATGCTAATGTTAATAACGCTGCGGGTGCCGATAATCCTGCTTCTCCAGCTGCAGCAAATGTTTTTGAACAATTAGCTGGAAATGGTAAGTTTTTCTACTGCTTTGATTTTTTAAATGTATTTCCCAATGTTTTTTTTTTGCTTTAGCTGGTATTCCCAATCCAATGCCAAATTTGGCTGGATCTGGAGGAAATGGTTTGCCTAATTTGGCTGGTTTACCTATGATGGCTTCACCTTTCATGATGCCACCGCCATTTCCTTTTATAGCACCATATGCGGTGCCTCCACCACCCATGCCACCAGATTTAACCAATTTTACCGATGAAGAACTTAGGGCCTTGGAAGGAAATGAAAGAAAGAATATAGAAGAACGTGTAAAGGTACTTATTTCGACTTAAACGTATCCGAATAGCCAAGTTAATTTTTAACAAAATGTAATTAATTTTATTTTCTATTTTAGCTTTTGCGTAATATACAACTTATGCTTGATGCAGCTAATATATTAATGAACAATTATCAAATAGTCGCTGCTCGTACACAGCCAATAAATCCAAATACGATTATACCTAAACCAACACCAACTGAGGCAACATCATCTAATACTCCTCCAGCAAATAGCACAGAGTTGCCAAGCACTTCAGCTGCAGCAGCTAATGCAGCAACTGCTACAGCTTCTGTTACGACCGATGATACAAAATTAGATGAATTGCCTTCTACATCCGCAGCATCGAGTTTACAGAAAACCCCAGCAAAGGCTGAAGTAATTACTTCTACTGAAATACCAGTTGCCAAACATAATCAAGTTACCATTGAGGATTTAGGCGGAGAAGACCATATAGATATTCAACCCTCAACAACATCTTCAGCTTCGACAGTTTCTGCGACAAATTCAGTGGACACCACAGCGGAACATATGAACGAATTACGTAAACGACGTTTAAAATTCCTAGATGAACGTAATAAAACATCGTCTGCAGAATAAAAAGATGTTAAGGCTCAATTTTACATTATTACACTTAACACTTTTATATTTGAAGGTGGACTGAAAATCGTTTTTTATATAAATATATAAATTTTTATTTCTTTTAGATACTCGTTTACGTTTTTCTTCCTGTCTGTGTTGAAAATGTTTTTTTTTTTCTTTATTTTTCCATTAAACGAAGTTGAGACATTTTATATTTGTTAATGTGATTAATCTACTATAATATTTTTATTTTTTTCTCCGCATTAAGCATTAAACTTTTATTTTCTTTTTGAAAAAAAAAACGAATGAAATTTGTTTTTATTGTAAGCATATGTGCAAAAAAAACAACAAAAAATCTTATCAAATATAGAAAAGAAAAACATTTAATAAAAAAGAAAATTATCAGATACTTTAAAACAATATGTAGAATAAACATATATATTGTGTATAAATTAAGAAAAACACATTGGATTTAGAACAGAAAATGGGAAATAATAAAATTATGATTAATGTACATGTATTTAAATAATTTATAAAAATATTTAGAATTTAAATAAATAAAAACATACACAAATATTATAAAAAAAATGTGCTTTCAAAAATGCAAAATTGATATATATATTTAGGTACACCGAAAGAAATCCATACGTAATATGATTATAACTTTTTTGCAAAACTTTCAACTATCAGCACGTGATGGGCAATACTATATTGCAGGTATCGACCATATCGCTCTATATTCCGAAAAATTCAATAAAAATTAGAATAGAATTTCCACATGTTTTTTTTTTTGTAAAATATGTTTTAGTCTCTATGCGTTAAATTTATGTATAACATTTTTTGTGTTGCATTTTTATTTCATTGTTTTTATTAGATTCCTCGATGGTGGGCCAAGGCACCCCATATGGGGCAGGTACTGATGGCTTTATATAAGCTACAAAACTAATGTGTATAAAAAATAAGAAACATACAAAATAAATCATAAAATTTATAAAATAATAGCATTTAGACCGACTTGAAATGAATACTAATTTTGTTACCATCGTTTTGAAGTTTGTTAGAGTTAATATATCGAATACCCTTTAACCGATTTAGGAGACCTAAATTTTATTCATACACGGTTTTTGAAATTTTGCTGTTTCTTAACGTAAAATAACTGTAAACGCCTTTTTCCGCAACCACGAGTTCAAATCTAACAATCGAATTTAATTTTCTTTGGAATTGAATGAATTCCTTTTCTTAAGTAATTCACTGAATTCGTACAACTGAACGCGTTCAACAAATTCAAAGAATTAATTCAATTGCTATAGTTCTTTTTATTAAATCAAGTAAATTAATTCCTTACTGAATTAATTCACATTTCTTTTCGTTCGATTTCTTTTGTTACGAATTAATTCAATTGCTATAATTCTTTTTATCGAATCAAATGAATTAATTCACTGGTGAACACGTTGAATTTTATAAATCGAAAGGATAAAAAGTGAATTAATTCCTTACTGAATTAATTCACCACTGAATTCGTTCAATTTCATTTTTCATTCAGTGAATTGGAAAAAATTACGTTCAGTGAATTGAAAATAAAAAATTACGTTCAGTGAATTGGAAAATAAAAAATTATGTTAACTGAATTAAAAAACAAAAAATTGAACGCAATTTTTTATTTTTCAATTTAGAGAACGTAACTTTTTTTTAAATTCACTGAACGTATTTTTTTCGATTCACTGAATGAAAAATTAAATTGAACGAATTCAGTGGTGAATTAATTCTCTTTTTATCCCTTCGATTTATAAAATTAAACGTAGCAATTGAATTAATTCGTAACAAACGAAATCGAAAGAAAAGAAATATGAATTAATTCCATTCAATATATTGTCTTTTATGAATTAATTCATTTAATTTTTAATTCAGAATTCAAAAACTGAATTAAAGAATTATTTCTTCAAAGCTCTGCTACCACTGTACAGCCACAGCAATTTAACCTAACCGATTTGGATACGGTTTTTTCTTTCTTAGGCAACAAAAAACTCTAGTACTTATCGTGGCTCTTTTTTGAATTTTAGTCAAATTTTATATCCCCAAACAAGTGTTAGAAAATTAAAGCTCGCAAAAAATCATTAAACTTTTTTTTGCTAAGGAAGTTTTTCGATAAACGCAGAATTTTTTTTTTTTTATTCTTTTGGTTGCCGAACGTAGGGGTCGCCTTTTTTAATTTTTCGTTATAGCTTCGGCGGACCGTAAACGGTACGTATCCACGTATCCGTCGAAGATTGTGCGTGTACGGAAAACAAACGGACCGTATAATCGGATTTCGAACACAGCACGTTTTAACTCCGTTTTGTGCATCCGTTTCCGTACAGTTAAATACGGACTTTATCAGTATCAGTTTGTTTTTCAAAAAAGTACACAAATTATTTTAAAAAGCCCTTTACCTGCTAAAAAATAGTATTGGAAGGAAAAATAAGTCGCAGTAGCGTGAATCCCTCCTAACACCCCATCAAACAAAGAATTTGAAATCACATATATCAAATGGTAAGATTTATTTAACTTATTATGTGTTTTAAAGGTTGTTTTTTTGTATGCGAGTGCAATAAGAAATATTTAATGACACAACATTTAGTTGTTTTGATAGCAATGTGCGAATTTGCATCGTATGCAAAACACCATCGTGATTACAGTTAGTTAAAACTTATCTAATTTATTTTTTCTTTTGCATGCAGGTATTGAATTTTTTTGTGTGCCGATATTGTAAATGGATATTGGACAGAGACGTAAGCTGCACCAAATTTAAATATAGTGTAAATATAAAAAATAAATTCCATTTTCAATAAATCTATAAAAAAACTTAAAAAGTATTACTTATAATTAATAAAAATAGGGTCAATATAGGTAGACATGCAAATCCGTTTTTGTTTCAAAAAACGGTACGAATACGGAGCGAAAACGGCATTCTAAAAATGGACACCCCGTTATTCACACGACATAACGGTCCGGAAACGGTCCGGCATTGACGGACTTTCAACGGACTAGTCCGTTTTTTACATGACAACGGTCCGTCATTAACGGACTTGTCAGTTTTTAACTCGACATTATGGCCCGTAAACACGGACCGTTTACGGACTTTCAACGGATTCGAATCAGTTTCGATGTTCCTTAAGTTCCGTTTTCTGTTCCGTATACGGATCCAGAAAACGGTACGTAAACGGAGTTGGATTCCGTTTATGACGGACCGAAAACGGTGCGTAACCGGAACGAATTGTTTGTAAACATGTAATTATTAATTTAACGAGTGCTTTTATAATAAAAATGTATAAAATATATGATTAAACAAATTTTTATTTTCTGGGTGGATGTCAGGCAATATCTTCTTTTTAACTTCCAGATGATATATAGGCGATATATGCAACACATTTTTTTATCTTCCAGACGATAATCTGCCGATATCGCCTATTTATCTTCTAAAAGAATTGCCTTCGTATAGCTGTGAAGTTTTGCATTCGGGACACGTTTTCTAGCAAATGGGATATTTTCCGCAATACGAAGATGGTTGATATGATTGCTGGGTTATTGGGCTGTTTTATTTGTTGTTAAATAAAACAAATTTAAAAAATTCTGTGTTTAATTTATGAAAAGATCGAAAAATTGGCTAAATGCCAAATTTAGATGTGAATAGTTTTAAAAGGTGCGTTCATACAAATAATCAGGTAAAGTTATAAATATTTGCGATTACAAAAATACACGGTTTACGAGGGCATAAATCCAGTTAGATGAATACCACTAACATTTTTTTTGTTTTCTTCTTATACTTGTAAGAAATCGTTAATTTTACCGTAAAGCACCGTAAGTTGTTTTTCACGTGGAAAAATTTCATACAAACTTTAAAGGCCTTAAATCAGTTCGCCGTGAGTCGCCGAAGAAGAAGGTTATCTCGTGACCTGTATTAAATTTTTTAATAGTACATTTAACTGTACCTTAGAATTCAAAAAAAAAAAAGTCCTTAAATAGTAATTTAAATTCTGAAAATGGAAATCTTTTAATGTAATCAGAAAGCCACAATCACAATAAATACAAAATGTCACTTTTTCACAAGAAAAATAATAGTATTGCACTTATAAGAAAAAAAAAGAGTTAGTACAAAAGTCTGTTAAACGCGTTCTGCAGCAAATGAACTGATTTTTCTGTTTTTTTGTCTTAAAATTTAGGATTGAACTAATATTTTTGTAAATCCCATTTAGCATAACAATTACTTTCATCCGTATTTGAACTAACTTTGCATCCTAATTTTAAGTAATTTATGTTTCTTAAGCTGCCTACACACTAGGGAACATACTTAAAAAAAGAGAGCATTTTTTGTGAATGTGTGAGTGCGTTTGTGTGTGTGTGCGTGTTGAGAGCGTGCATTTCGTGTTTACAAAATTTTTTGATATTTTTTGTTCCCTCAACCATGTTCCCTAGTGTGTAGGCAGCTTTATGGCGTTTTCTTTTCTGAAAAAAATGTTGCCTTTTTTGTGTTCTTTTCTAAATTAAGGGTAACATTCTAAGAGGGCTAGGTGTTCTTTTCTAAAAATGTTGCCTAAATAAAGGGCAAAAGTGCAATATTTTTCGCCCTCAAAAAATTTACGGGGTAGAGTGTTGCCCTGTTTTTTTCTTTATGTCAACGCCTGTGTATATACTGTAATGTTTTTTGCTAGCTAACTCGCAACTTGGTGGCCTAGGGGGTACTATCATGGCTTCTGATGCAGTAGGTCGCAGGTTCAAACCCCGGCTGGAGCACAATAAATTTTTGTTTTTATTAAATTTTAATTAGATTTTTATTATTTTGCTGTTATTTAGTATTTAACAATTTTATAGGCCAAAAATAAATAAAAAATTATACAATTTGTTTTACATATGAAAAAAAAAATTTTTTTTAATTGAAAAAATATACATAAAAAAATTATTTTTTACTTTGGCTGGAATTCAAACCCGTCCAGCCCATGTCAAAGGCAGGCATCACGACCACAATTAGTAATAGTTTGCGTAAACAATATTGCATACGAGTATAAAATACACATACATATGTTTAGAAAAATGCAACAGTGATTTTATTGTGTTCTATTCTGATTAGAAAAATGTAACATTTTAATGGGGTGAGGGCAACATTTTTAAAATGTTGCCTTTTAACAAGGCAACATTTTTTCCAGAAAAGAAAACGCCATTAATTTTACAAATTTTTCAATCAAATGATACAAAAGCGAATTATTTGAAATGAATTCCCAAATTGTCAATCGAATGCGTAAGAAATCGGTTGAATTCCTAAAGAAATTCAGTATTTGACAAAATCGAATGAGATAAATTGATTGAATTCCTTAAAAGGGAACTCGATCGAATGAATTCCAAAGAATGAATTCTCTGCGAATGGTATAAAATAAATTTAATCGATTTAGAAGGAAATCGAATGGTATTTTTAGGAACTTTATTCAAAATAGTAATTATTCTTCGAAGGCACTTTAGAAAGAAATGAATTTATTGACAACAAAAATTGGATTGCCTTAAAATTGTATTAAAAAGTTCATTTTGTTGAGAGTCGAAGTTATTAAATCTGAAATTAATTAAATTTAATTTTATTAAAAAATATAATTTGAAATAGAAAAATACCAAAATCACCTTAATTACTACGAGATTCTACTTCTCGAAATTCAGCCGGATCAGTAAAACGTACTGTTAATATATAGAATATGGAAGGGAAGGGCACTAAACATAATAATGCGTAATGATGACCTAAAGCAATAATGCCATAGGCCAACAAAAGCCATTGTATACCTAAAATAAAAATTTAATATCAACTAGGATATACTTACATATTATAAAACTTACATATTATAATAAAATTTTTAATTTCCAAACAAGAAGATTTTATCAAAGCTTTAAAAGATTGATCAAGTTTCATTGAATAATGTATAGCATTTGCAATCATTGATATGGCTATACTTATATAAGCAAAAGAATAGTCTGAAAAAGAAAAAAACAACCAAATTTAAAAATTGAATAATTTGTATCTACACTCAAAAAAATAAGTTAGTAGAAAAATTATTAACACGTCTAGTATATTAGGTGTACTACACCATTTGCAATTTTATTTCAGAAAATTCCAAATATATTTCAAAATTGTCTAAAAATGTTTTAAAATTATCCAAAAATGTTTTAAAATTGTCCAAAAATGTTTTAAAATTGTCCAAATATATTTCAAAATTGTCTAAAAATCTTTCAAAATTGTCTAAAATGTTTCAAAATTATCCAAACATGTTTTAAAATTTTCCAAAAATTAAAATTGTCCAAAAATCATTCAAAATTATCCAAAAATGTTTTAGAATTGTCCAAAAATCTTTCAAAATTGTCCAAATATTTTTTTAAAATTGTCTAAAAACCTTTCATATTTGTCCAAATGCATTTCAAAATTATCCAAAATGTATTTTAAAATTTTCAATACAATTTTGAAATATATTTGGAATTCTCATATATTTAGTTAGAATATTCTTCCACCTCAAGTCCAAATTCTAATATGATATTGTCATATTAGATTTTTATTTGTTGTTTCAAAAAGAGTAGAGTGATGTCTGACAACTGAAGAGTAGAGTGATGTCTACGAAACAATTGTATTGTCTATCATGAAAATGATCAACCCTTTTTGAAACAACAAATAAAAATCTTATATGACAATATCATATTAGAATTTGGACTTGAGGTGGAAGAATATTCTAACTAAATATATGAAAATATAGAAAGTCCGAAAAAACAATTTTTGTATTTTTTAATGCAAAAATTAAAATAATTGTTATATTTGGAATTTTTTGAAATAAAACTGAAAATGGTGTAGTTTTCAGCAGTTTTTTTTTTGCTGAAAATACAATTTCTAGTTATATTTTTTCAGCACTAAACTAATGTTTACCTAATTTATTTTGCTACTAAAATATTGCTGATAAACACATTGAGAATTTTTGTGTGTTCCCTTTCGCTTTTAAAAGCAAAATGGTTTTAGTGATATAAAAGCAATGTTTTGTTATTTCCTTTTTTATTTTTTAGAATTATCTACATCATTTATATTCAGTGCCAACAATAAGCATATAAGTAATTACCCAGCCAGCAAGTTCGGAGCGCTCATAAATAAGATTCTTAAATGGCTCGTAGAAATGATTATTGTTTTTTTTAAAACACTCTTTTTTTTGGAAGAATATATGAACCCTCAAAAAACAATCCAAAAAGTTGTCTCTACAATCTAAAAAGCTGTCTCAAAATGAGGGTTCATTTTTCGGACTCAAAGAAGATTCCAAAATTATTTAAATTTATGAGGAAAATTTCGATTTTATACGTTCTTTTTTCTGAGTCATTTCTGATTACACAGGGGGCTCTTTTGGACGGACCACTTTCATAGGAAAAAGTGAAAAAATGTTTATGTTTTTGGAGCTCATTTCTGAGTCATTAATGATCATCTTTGTTTGCTGGGTAAGCAACAATTTCTTTTATATTTTATTTTACAATTATTTTGAGATTTTTTAAATTAATCATGTCGACAATGTGGACTTTTCTATATTTTGCAAAGTTTTTTAAATATTTTCAAAAGAACCACAAAAACACAAATTTCTAGATTTAAATTTTCAGCAAATTTCTTTTTAGTCTATTAAAATTTATCAAAAAGTTTTATTGATTACCCAGCCAGCAAATTCGGAGCGCTCATATATAAGATTCTTAAATAGCTCATAGAAATGATTATTGTTTTTTTTTTGAAAACACTCTTTTTTTTTGGCAGAAAATATGAACCCTCAAAAAACAATCCAAAAAGTTGTCTCTACAATTAAAAAGCTGTCTCAAAATGAGGGTTCATTTTTCGGACTCAAAAAATATTCCAAAATTATTTAAATTTATGAGGAAAATTTCGATTTTATAAGTTCTTTTTTCTGAGTCATTTCTGATTACACAGGGGGCTCTTTTGGACGGACCACTTTCATAGGAAAAAGTGAAAATATGTTTATGTTTTTTGAGCTCATTTCTGAGTCATTAATGATCATCTTTGTTTGCTGGGTATAGCAAGGCTTTTTGTCATTTGCATTCGACTAAATGCTAGGAAAACTTTTGCTGAATTTATTCGCTAATTTTCAGCAAACCGATTTTATTGAGTCGGCAAGCTTTGTTGCAGACTTTTTTTTTTTTTTTTGAGTGCAGATTAACATCTTTATATAGAAAAACTTACATATCAGACCACAAGCTAAGGCATGTATAAAAGTAATCAAGGGTAAAAAATATAGAGCAGCATAGATAGGAGCCTTGCCTCTTACTTCTAATATGGTGCTTATAAGAGGTCGTATTATAAACATGGTTACCAAGCACAGGAAATAGAAAACTAGGATTATAGTTTGCCTATAAATAGAATAAATAATTTTGATAACGTGTTCAGTATATTTTTTTTTTAATAAATAACGTACAAAGGATAAACAGCTTCCTGGGTGCAATGTAAAGATTTTTCATAATTCGGTGCTGGATTATAAAACAGTGTATACCAGTCGGAAAATTTCTTCACAGGACAAGCATATAGACGGAATTCTCCTAACGGTTCCATTAGCAATATGGCAGCAATAGTTGATATTATTATTTCCATAAAAGCACAAATTGTTAAAATTAATTGTTTGCGGGAAAACCTAAAAAATTGCACATTAGAAATTTCATGAAATTAAGGCTATATTCACAAATGCATATTAATGGTAAAGGACGTTTATTAAACAACTCGTCCACATAAAAATTTGTGTAACTTAAAAATATAACCGAAGTTTAACTATCAAACACTCATATAAATAAACCAGAAAAACTACTAAAAATTAGTTAAAAATTACCTTGCAGAAAAATCTGCTGAAATTAGCAGTTTTTTTTTTGTTGCTACATACTGCTAATTTTGATAAATAACGGCTGATTTCAAAAGCCTAGATTTTATCTGCATTAAAATGAATCGAAAAAAATTTTAAATTTTTACATTTTTGTGATTTTTTAATCTGCTAATGGTTTAGCAAATTATTTAGCTGATTTTAGTACGTTAAGTTGTTATTTTCTATTAACTAACATTTAATTCAAATATAACTAAAATTCTGTATATTTAACGGTTTTATTTTTGCTGTTCCTATTTTACTATTGTAAAATTTTGCAAAATCTGCTAACTTCATCAGTTTTTTCGGCAAAGTAATTTTTTTTACTCATTGTTAGTAGTTTTAACTTAAATTTTTACAGACTTTTTCCTATTAGTGTAACTATTGTTAACTCCATACAAAGGTGATATTCATAACACTAAGCTTTATGTTCGGCGACACACAATTTTTTCTTTAATTTGTAGGGTCCTAATAATTTTATTTTTATATATGTGAAGCGCAAAATAGAAAGGGACCTAAGGATAGAAAGGGACCTAAGGTCAGGAGAGCATGGGATCGGTCTCATTCGATGCTCAGATGTTGTCCAAAAAAAAAAAAAAAAAAATTTATTTTTTACGCTTAGGTCACTTTCTCTATGCGCTGTCTCATATATATTTTTTTATTTTTAGTTTTAAAATTTAACTGCACTTTTATTTTTTGAAACCAAAGTGCTTAATTTTGAAAAATTTTTCGAAAATTTTTAAAATTTACTAAATTCTTGAGATATCGTTTTACTATTACAGACATTAAAGGTTTGTTTTTTTCGAATTTTATATCTATAACTACTTGGAAAAAACGACCATTCATACCTACCTGACTTTTGTTTTTTGGAAACAAATAAAATTTAAACATTTGGGGTGGTCGCCTTTGTATAAAAGCTGTTCTCGTACAAGGACTTCGCCGGAGCCCGCAATTATCTTGTGTGCCCTGCTCTACCTTTACTAACGCATAATTAATTTATTTGCTTTTGTTGATTTTAATATTTTATGAAATTAAAAATATTAAAAATTCAAATATTTTTGTTTAGATTGGAACAGGGTATGGCATCACAAAAAAAAAATTATAACAACATCGTTATCTCTAGATGGCACTTTTTTCAAAAAATTGACAATTTTCTTTTTTATTTAAATTTAAATAATAACAAAAAACAAAGCGACAAAACAAACGGATATCTCAAATTTTATTACTTGAATATATTCCGTGCTTGTTTTTTTTCCTTATTTTGAGAAGTTTTTAGCAGTTTTTGAGTTTTTAAATATAGGCTCAACTGATAATAAAATAATGATTTTCCAACCAAGTTCTGATGTTTGGGAACTACTTATCTGCTTAAATAAAAAAAAAAAAACATTTGGAATTTTTGAAAATAATAGGGGTTTAAACTCGTTTTCTACTCGTAAACGGTGTAAACCTGGTATGTTTATGAGTTCAATGTCAAACTCCATACATAAAAAATATGGTTTGTATTTATACAAGGTTTACAAGGAATTTACAATATATCTGCAGCTTGGTGCTAAAAGTTTTTTTTTTTTGCCTTATTGGCTTTATATTACAGAAATGAATAAATAAAAATAAAATAAAAAATAAAAGGGCCAATGTCACTATTTTGCTGTTTTGAGTTAATCATTGTATTAGATTTCATGCTCTCTTTCATAATTTTAAAACAGCTAATGTCAAAATTAACCCAGAATAGCTTCATAAATGTAATGCTGGCCAATGTCACTATAAATTCATCTATAAAGAATTTTTTGTAAAACATTTAATTGCAATTTTCTCAAAAGTGAATATTTTGACATTGCCTCCATTGACCAAGCCACAGAAAGATATGAAAACCACGGTTATTTAAACCCAATTTACACTACAACGAAAAACTAGTAGTTTTTATGGAATTTAACAGATAAACACAAGTAGTTTTTAAAAACTATATCGGTCGAAATTTTGTTAAAAAGCGTTTTTGTAAAACAAAATAAAAATTTAAAACAAAATTAATTATTACTCATTCCCTACTCTGGATAATATAAAATATTAGCGGTGGGTCTCATACTGTAGGTTTAACTTTAACTTAACTAAAAGCAAAATAAAATGTCAAAAAAATGTACACAAAACAACAACAAATTTTTGGGTTAACTATTAACCTAAGTTTAAACCTGCAGTATGAGACCCACCGTAAGTGCGTTATTTTACTTTTTGTGTAAAGTTCGGTAAAATGAGAGTAAGCAAAAAATCCTCTCACAAAATGACAAAATTAAAGGAACAAAAGTAAAGGAACGCACAAAACCACTTTTCGAGCCCAAAAATGCATTTCAAAGAAAAATGTGAAAATGCGTATAATTTTAGTTTGAAAAATTGAATAAACACACATATTTATTTGCATTTAAAAGTTTTTATTGATTTTGTTCAATTCATTATTATAAATAACATTTCTTTTGCGTATCGGTTTCTATAATTTAATTTATTTCCGCAATTGTTTTTGGTTATCATTGCATCAGCTGTTAGTTTTACAATTTACCAAAGTTATCCGAAGAAAAATTCTGGGTAACTTTGTTAAAAAGAGAAACACAAATTCACTCTATTGAATGCTCTCATATACCCAATCTTCAAGTAAGGGAACGCTTTTTGGGTAAGATTGGGATCCAGCGGATTCCCGCGGTAACGTAAAGAACGGACCGATTATATATCAGATTGAGTACTTTTTATCCAAATCCGATGAGTACTTTTTAAGAAAATTGTACAAAACTTTTGCAACTTTAAATACCCGCCTACTATTAAAGAGGCGTGACCGACAAAAAATTACTTCAGATTTAAACTCAAAGGGTCAGGGTCACAGTTTTTGGTCCATTTCGGTAAACTTTGTTTGTTCCCTATATTTTTATTTTCGAGGTAGAAGATTGATAAAAATGATACATCATTGGAAAGGTCAAGACTTAAGCACCGTAAATTGTTTTTCACGTGGAAAAATTTCACTCGAACTTTAAAGGCCTCAAATTGCAATTTAGTTTATAAAAATTAACAATTTTTTAATTTTATAAAAAAGACACAATCACAATAAACACAAAATGTCACTTTCCCCAAGAAAAATAATAGTATGGTACATTAAATTTGGGTGAAAACAAACTCTACACACTTTTCACGTGAAACTGGTTATCGTGTATAATCATTTTTTTATATAAAGTATAACAGTTTTTTTTAATTAATATTTTAAACAAAATTAATTACTCATTCCCATCTCTGGATATTATATAATTTATTGGGGAAATTGTATAAGCTATCCAGTGATATAACTTTTATCCAAATCCGATGAGTACTTTTTAAGATAATTGTAAAAAAACTTGTGCAATTTTACTTCAGATTTAGACTCTGTAGGGTCAAGGTCATATATACAATTATATTTTTTCGATTTCGGTAAACTTGATTTGTTCCAAAACTTCAGTGTGAAACCCAGCTTAATGTTTATGAAAATTTAAAATTTTTTTGGGAACACCCATGCATGCTTATGACAATTGACAAACTGATACTTACTTTCTATCCTTTGCATCTAAATCGATGAAGAAACAATGCAGCATTAGTGGTAATGCAGCCATAAATCCTAAATAAAACCAGGAATAAGCATCTATCTCATCCTCGCATTGGGTGCAAGCATAACTTTCATTGACCCGAAATCCTCTCGGACAAGGACCACATTCACTCCACGTTTCATTTTCCAGTTGTGTCCGACCACAATATTGTCCTGGACAACGTTCTAATATAGAGGTCATATTTTTACGTTATATTTACAATTTAAATATTTATTTTAACATTTTTCAAAGAATTTTCAACAAGCTTCGCGTCTGTCTAACTTTGTATTTGTTTACTATTTTTTCTTTTTTTTTTTAGTTGTAAAGTACAGTTAAATGTACCGTTAAATGGCGCTGTTACCAATCAGACATATTGCCAGGTTATAAACACGATGCGTATTATGTCTGTTCCCGTACTTTACCGAAGTTACACAAACTAGCCCAAAGTCGTTCCCGTACTCAAAATTACGTGTAAATTGTTGTTGTTTGGGCTGTTTTGGGTTCCCGCGGTAACGTACGGGAACGCACATATTGATACGCAATATAAAAAAAAAACAATGTGATAAACAACACAGACGCACAGGAACAGCTTCAACACATACACAACCATTGCCTCCACAATGGAGGTTACGCGCAATTAAGTCCTAATACGTCAGAATAAAACAGACGCACAGGAACCACAGCAACACATATACGACCATTTCCTTCACAATGGAAGCTAAGCGCGATGAAGCCCCAATACGCCCGAAAAGGTTTGCATGTGATTAGACTGCACAGTCTAACGGCATGCTGAGACACGCTTTAGAGCACAAATTATACCAGATATGAATCAGCTGATTTGGGCAACATGGCCGACAGAAAATGAACAAAACAAAACCCAAAAATTTAAGAAAAACACAAAAGATAGAGCACAGTAATCTAAAAAGAGACAGATATATACAAAAAATGCGTAATACAAAATGTATGGAGATTTTATATTGTTATCTCCCTCTTGCCTTGACTTCAATGCAGTGTTACCACATATTTTTTTAGAAAAACTGTAAAGAAAAACTGTTTCTTTATAGGAAAACTGTTTTTCGAAAAAATTTTAAAAATCAGAAGAAATTCTGGGATTCCGAAGTATCTTCGGACTAAAATATTATCCCAGGGTTTCAATTTTCAAAATATCGAGATTTCAATAATTTATGCCTAAATGGTATTCCTTTATAGTAATCGACTTTTTGCACAGCTTCCTAATTAAAGTTTTTTTTCAAGAATTTTGGTCTCCTAGGCCCGAATCTGAAGTTAAAAAAAGTTCATCGAATCCGAGATATGAACCTTTCCAATTTCAGCATTTTTTGATAAGACAATGTTTTAAAAATTTTTTCAAAAAAATATAAATTTCTAAATTATCCTTCATTTAGAAGTGATCTGAAAAGTTTGGCTAAAAATGTCCGTCGGATCTATGACGTGTCAGATATGGTTTAGCCAATTTTATTCCGTACTAATTTTTGATGAAATTATTTATAAAAATTTTTCGTTTTTCCATTTATGTTTGGATTTGTACCTAATTTTTTACAATATGAAAGTTTTATTTTAATTTTTTGGTCATACACGCAAAAAATAAAAAGTGGATAATTGCCGTAGTACTTCGGTAAAATACAACTTCAAAAGTTTTCTGCTAAGTTACACAATTCTTTAATTAAAATATAATATCTTCTAAGGTTGCGTTTACACTTGCATCGAAATCCCGAGATTTCGCTATTCACCACTCTGAAAAAACAATGTAGAAAAGCATATTAATGTACAAATTTTAAAAAAGTACACATAGTTAGCTCTAATAAATACATTTTATAAAAATTTAACGTTTATATGCTTTTCTTCATTGTTTTTTCAGAGTGGTGAATAGCGAAATCTCGGGATTTCGATGCAAGTGTAAACGCAACCTAAGACAATTTATAAAAGAAAAAACTTAGGTAACTTAACATATTTTGAAGCTCGTGGAAATGGAATACGTCAAAAACTAAGGCAATTACTTACATTTTAATTAATTTAAAACATTTTAAATAAATTAATTAAAAAATTATTCCCAAAAATTCGTTACAAATTTCTTTGCTTCACAAATAGAGTTGTATTTTCAGAGTACTATTTTGAGAGTTGTATTTTCATACGAAAAATACACATTTCTACGGAAAATTGCATCTTTAAAAGTATTGAGTAGTACCGTTTTAGTATTGAGTACTCAAAAAAACAGCCAGTATTGAGTACTCAGTACCGGAATACTCAATACTTTTACAACTCTAACTCAAGGGCGGATTATGGGACCGTAAACGTAAATGTGATGTAATTGTACCGTGCCGTAGTTAAAAAGTACACTTATAGATTACCGTAAACGACATTACTATTTAGCATCCATTTCTTGTGATTTTAAATTTTATTCTAAATTTTTCCATTTATTTGTTAATTCTTATTCCTTATTTGTTGTTTGAATCAATTTTCTTTATTCATTTCATACTTTTTCCGACTAAAATCATTCAGCTGTTTCGATGCCGGATATAAAATTCTGATTTCAACAGAATGATCCGGCAAGTACGTCTACATTTACGTCACAGATTAATACCAGATGTGAAACCAATGACAGGTGTCAAAAAAGTATTCTCGAACCGTATGGTTTTGTTTACATGGAAGTCAAGTCAAGAGGGAGATAATGATATAAAATCTCCATACATTTTGTATTGCGAATTTTTTGTATATATCTGTCTTTTTAGGTTATTGTGCTTTATCTTTTGTTTTTCTTAAATTTTTGCGTTTTGATTTGCTAATTTTCTGTCGGCCATATTGCCCAAATCAGCTGATTCATATCTGGTATAATTTGTGATTTACGTGTTACCTAGTGTCTTCAAATGCAATGAAATGTGCAAAGAAATTGGAAATTAACACACAAAACAACAACAACGAAAATAATTTTGTTGTTGCTTTGTGTGTTATTTTCAAATTTCTTTGCACATTTCATTGCATTTGACCTAGTGTCTTCAAACAACAAAATTATTTTCGTTGTTGTTGTTTTGTGTGTTATTTTCAAATTTCTTTGCACATTTCATTGCATTTGAAGACACTAGGTGAAGACACTAGGCTAGTAACCATTTGTATACATTTCTTCTTGTGGTTTCGAAACAGCTGATTCGTACAGATACGTTTACGGTTGGGTAACTCAGCCTAAATTACTCGGAAAATACATCCATGTTTGTAAAAACAACTTTTAACGAATTTTTGGAAAAAAAAAATTTTTTTTAAATGTTTTAAAATAATTTAAATTTTGTTAATGGATTTTATTGGTTAGAACAATTGGACAAAATAAATTAGAATATTAATCTTGGAAAATCTGTCCAATATTGCTGTCTTTGTTATATTTTGTCACAATTTTCTATTTCTTTATTCATTGCATAATAAAATTTCCGTCTGCCATGTATATACCATATTGTTTCATGATATGTTTTTGGTAATATTTCTGTTACAATTTCCGGACTTGAGAATGTATAATAAAATACATTTGTAGTAATGGGACCTTTACCAGTGGTATCTAAAATATCTGCCGCAGTCATAACTTGCATAAATTTCTTTTCCGTATATACAATATAAGCAATCATCTTTACGATGGAACCCATTCTAACAGGTTTTTCAAAAGTAATATCACAACAAGTTTCACAAGCAGGACGATGATGACAATATAGATAAGCCGCCATCCAGCTAATTTCGTAAGATTGACGCATTAGAAAGCCTCCAAAGACAGTATTGTGAGCATTACGGTTTTCCGGAAATGATAGGAAGGTATTAACAATATAAGATTCATTCATCCAACGACAATTAGTAGGTAAAAAACGATTATTTAACTGAAGATGTGAATTGTCCGATGTTCGTTGAAATAGATTATACATTAAAGTATGTTCAATTTCCATAGGTTTCATTTTAAATATTGAAGTTTCTTGAAATAATTTTCTTTTGCATCTACGCTCTTCACCCGTTTTGAAAATTACTGCTTCTTGTTCATTTGATGGCTCAAGTGGATTAATAGGAATGGATGCCGAATTTGTAGCATTACGAGCAGCCATTAAAAAAACGGCATGAGTTATTTGACGAAATTTATCTTTATGTTTTTGTTGTAACCATACACTTATTTCCATTGAGGTCTTACCCACCCAAGAAACATGACCCAACAGACGTATATCTTGATCGTATTCCGGTAATAATTTAGAAAATACCAGTTTATCTACCAATATTGTAACAAATGTATAAGGTAAATGCTCATTAGCGGGTAATTTGGGCAACATAATATGCTGTTGGCATATCCACACGGCAAACATATCTAACTCTTCCATAAGGCGTCCTAAACGTACAGTTCCAACTGCACTGACATATTTTACTTGCATATCTTCACAAGTACTTAGAGGAATACATGCCTCCACATAAGAATCTTTCATTGAACGTGGTGGTAGTTCTTCAAATTTGGGGGTATATTTTAACAGATGATCGCGTTGTTCAGCTTGTAAAATATAACCAGTTTTTAAGCCTAATCTTTGCATGATCTTAAGTTTAACTGAAATATAAAGATTTTTAAATTTGAACTACTGCAACAAAAACTTCTTTAGTTACTACACTCAAAAGATTTTGTACTAAAAACGACAGTTAAATAAAAGTATATCCATTTCAAATAACAACGTTGCATAATCAGAGCTTCGAAGAATGAGTTCTATTTGGAATTAATTTCCTAAAAATGCCATTCGGCGAAAATGGCAGTTAAAAAGGCAAAAAAGGTATTTACCTTTAAAGTAACTAAAAATTTAGTTATTTTTAACTGCTGAAAAATAGCTAACAAACGCATTAAAAATAACTAACCCTGTATTGTTTTGTGTTTAAACAAGAATTCTAAAAATCAACGAAATTTTTTTATTATGTAGTTGCATAATTACACAGGTCTTAGGTAATATTCCTCCTGTTTTTTTTATGTAAACAAGAATTCTAAATATCATAAAAATTTTTTATTTTTTTAAATACTGACAAAAATAATTGTTTACTATAAAAATACTGATTTGGTAGTTGTGTATAATATTAAACAACTATTACGAAATTACCGCACTTTTCCTTAGTTGTTTTTTTTTTTTAATAATACTACATTTATATTTGAGCAAAAACCACCTAGTTTTTTTACAAAAATTGGTTTTTGCTGGTTTTTTTGTATGCGTTTTGACAGGTTAAAAACTACAAGAGCCAAAAACCAGTTAGTTTTTGCTCAGGTATAACTGTCATTGTATTTATTTTGTGTTTTAGAGACTTCATTGAAAATAGAATTCATTCTTAGAAACTCTGAATAGAAGTGAATTAATGCTATTGAACGCATAACATTATTAACTGGATTTTTTTGGAAAAGCGATTCATGTGATTGTCACTTCGGATACACAAAAGATAGATTTATTGTTCTCCAATCAACCTTTGCTTACGATATTGTTTTTCTTTGGAAAAATGGCAACGTGTTCGCTATGGTAATTCACTTGAATAACAATAGAAAAATCGTTTATATCCATTCTATTATCGAAATGCTATCGTTATTCCGAACGGTTCGGATTTTTGATAGTAATTTCGCTATCACATTGTTATTTTGTTTAGTAGTGGTATCGAAATACTATCGTAATTCCAAGCGATTACGATATCGTTTTCGGATATTTTAGTCCTAAAGCACAGTAAGTTTTTCCAGGCGGTATTCGTCATTCTCCTTCGAAGATTGACATTTTGTATCGAAAAATGTTAGCTTTGCAGACATGTGTAATTCTTACGGCAACATTTTCCGATACAAATTAAGAAGAGAGTCATTTAACAGAGTTTGGGAGAGTTGGTACCTATTTTAATTTAATGGTCGTTGGTTATTCCGATTGGAAAACACTGATATACTCCATATAAAAAATATATATTTTTTTGAGATTCACGTGAAAACTGTTTTCACGCAAATTTAATGTACAAGACCAGAGATGGGCTAAAATCATTACCATTACATTTTCATTACCATTACTTGATGTAATGGTTATGGAGCTCTTTTTATCATTACCATTTTTTAACGCAATGGTAATGTTTTTTTTTTCATTAACATTGCGTTAAAAAATGGTAATGAATATTGTTGCACGAAATGAGTATAAATTAAAAAAAAATCCTTAGAATATAAATTAAAAAAAAACCGCACTTACAAAATTGCAAAATAATGGCGGATCGCGAAAAAAGACTATGGCACTAGAATTGAATTAAAAAACTTAATCAGCTATTTATGTTCTGCAAACAAATATATTGATGCAAGAATTTTCTTTTTTGCAATTTTTTTCGCGATTTTTTTTTTTGCAACTAGCCACCAACACTTGGATACCATAGGCCTCGGATTATGAATTAAAAAATGCTTTTAGTAATTTGTAAACCTCATATTTTTAAAATAAAAAACTTCGATAAAACGGCAAGTAATGAAAAACAAATGGGTGTTTCATTACTATGTAAACATTAGGTAAAAGCAGAGCTTTGAAGAATTAATTCCTTAATTCAATTTTTCAATTCTGAATAAAAAATTCGATGAATTAATTCGGTAAGCACCATATATTGAATGGAATTAATTCATATTTGCATTCGTCCGATTTATTTTGTTACGAATTAATTCAATTGCAATAGTTCTTTTTATTAAATCAAATGAATTAATTCACTGGTGAACACGTTCAATTTTATATATCGAACGGAAAAAAGTGAATTAATTCCTTACTGAATAAATTCACTACTGAATTCGTTCAATTTCATTTTTTTCAGTGAATTAAAAAAAAAATAAAATTACGTTCAGTGAATTAAAAAAAAAAAAAATAATAAGTTCACTGAATTGAAAAAAAAAAAAATAAAATAAGTTCACTGAATTGAAAAAAAAAAATAAAATAAGTTCACTGAATTCAAAGCCTGTTTTCTGCCGTTCAGTAGAAGAAAACAATAATGTACAAATAAAATTTTTAAATAAGCAATTTTACAGCGTGTGCTAGTAAAAATGAACAAATTAGAAACCGGATGCTGTTTATCAACCTACATGATTCAAAAATAAAGCCTTTTACTATTGAAAATAAAAACTTTACAGATATATATTGTGTTTATTGTGATTGTGGCTTTCTAATTACATAAAAAAATTATTTTTCAGAATTTAAATTACTATTTATGGCCTTTAAAGTTTGAGTGAAAATTTTCCACGTGAAAAACAACTTACGGTGCTTTAAAACGAAAAATAAAAATGGATATGGTGTACAAATATTTTTCAGTACAGAAAATAAGTATCAAGAACATAATTTATTATTTACCATCTATCATCTTTCCTGACTTCAACGGTTCCACATTTTCTAGACCAATTTGTGTTGAATAACTAAACAAGAAAATCATTGAATTCAATTTTTCAACTTACATGTGTAATTAAAAATACCCAAAATTTAACGTTTTTTTTAAATTCTCCCTACACTTTCCATATTGAGATCTATGCCATAAATTCGATATGCTTTTGAAACTATTAAACATAATTTTTTTTTAAATATAGAAGTTTAAAAGAAATTATAAAATATAACAAATTTCAAGAAATAGCGATTTTTGTTGATTTTTGTAATTCCGCAAACAGGATGAAACAGAAAAAGTAATACAGTTTCATATAGTTGTTAACGCTGGATAAGAGACAAAATGGATAAGTGTTGCCATACCGGCGATTTTCTCGTCAGATCTAGCGATTTTATTTAGCTGCTACACCCAAAAAATTACATGGTAGCATAGTTAACAAAACTCATAGTTAATTTAAATTTTATTTAAATCAGCTTTAATATTCAACAACAACTATGGAAAAGGTTGAGAAATGATATTTTCTATTTGCCCTGTAATATGAAATTAAAAACTATTTGAAATTGTCAATGAAATTTTTAAAAGAAAACTAAAAATATTAACGATATAAAAACCCAAATGTTTTTATATTTTCTTGAAGGTAAAATTGTTTTGTCATTTTAAGCGTACATTTTTTAACAAAAATCCTATATTTTACAGATTAAAAGTGAAATCAATGTAATAAGTTTGCAATAAAACTCCAGAAAGAAACAACAAACCAATAAAGAAAATCGCATAAAAATGTGGGCAAGCAGAAAATTACATGTATAAACAACAAATTATGAATTTTGTAATGTATTTTAATATAATGTATAAAGCATGTATTCACATAAATAAAAAGTGTAAAAATTTGCAATTGCTAAAATCGAAACATATGTATATAGCCATATTTGTAGTCCTCATCAACCATAGTGGATATTTACTATATTTTAAATTGCAATAATTTCTACTACAAAATCATTTTCAATTCTCACATGGTCGTTGTTTGTATTTCTATTAAACGTAGTTGTCTTTTACTACTTCTTGTTCACTATGATATAGTGAGGGTTATTTCACCTATGTCATAGTGGGAAAAGTAGTGATCATCAACTACGTATTTTTATTGGTGTAGCTGTAAAAATTGACCTGTATCTAGCGATTTTTTATCAGCCGTAATAAAAATTTTAAAAATCAGTGTTATGTTGAAAAATATTATATAATTCTCATATTAATATTATTTTATTATAAAAAAACTTCTTAAACGATTTAAAAAAAAAACTTTAAAAAAATATTTTGATAAAATATGGGTATGTAGTTTTCACCGTAGAATGCACTCTTTTGAATATTTTCAATACTAAAGCCTATACAGTGTTGCCATAACGGTGATTTTCTCGTCAGATCTAGCGATTTTTTATCAGCCGTAATATAATTTCTACAAATTGCTTTTATGTTGAAAAATATTGTAAAATTCGCATATTGATATTGTTTTATTATAAAAAACAACTTCTTAAACGATTTTAGTAAAAAAAAACTTTCTAAAAAATGCACATTTCAATAAAATATGGGTATTACCGCACAATGCCCTCTATTGAGTATTTTAAATACTAATATTAATTCAATGAAAATCGGGATTCATTATTTAAAGCTTAGTCGTAAAATGTATCATTATTTAAAAGTTTATAACACTTCTTATGAACATACTAAAGAAATTTTTGAGTAAAAAACTCCTTTAAAATCGGGATTCATTATTTAAAGCTTAGTCGTAAAATGTATCATTATTTAAAAGTTTATAACACTTCTTATGAACATACTAAAGACATTTTTGAGTAAAAAACTCCTTTAAGTACCATTTTTCAACAATCTAGCGATAGAATCGCCATTTAGCCAAATAGAAAAAGAGGCTTTAGCAATAGTATACGCGTGTTTTAAGTTCCACAAAATGATTTATGGTCGAAAGTTTACTTTGCTGACAGATTACATACCTTTGTTGGCCATTTTTGGTTCTAAGAAAGGAATTCCAACTAGGGATGCCAAAAGAGACTGGTTTTTACAAATCCCGGGATTCGGGATTTTGAAAATTGATCTACACTAATCTATTATCTACACTCATAAAAAAAAGTCCGTACAAATAGGTCAAAATTGTGCTGGCGCAAATACATGTACTAT
Source organism: Leucophora obtusa (assembly GCA_949987735.1). Classification (NCBI taxonomy): domain Eukaryota; kingdom Metazoa; phylum Arthropoda; class Insecta; order Diptera; family Anthomyiidae; genus Leucophora; species Leucophora obtusa. Next base: position 353,489,015 of record OX465295.1, read on the forward strand.
TTCCTGTTATTTTAGCAGAATTTTGACCTATTTGTACGGACTTTTTTTTTTATGAGTGTAGATAATAGATTAAAATAGATTAATGATTAAATATATCTGAATAAAAACATTAATAATTTAAAAACGTTTATTTAGCTTTAAAACTTTTCAGATTTATTTGATCTTTTAACTTACATGTTTTTATTTATTTTATTAATGATTTGCTAAATTCATCACTTCATGCAATATAATTTTAATTTTTGGTATAGATTCAGATATTTCTCTATACGTAAAACAATGTTCCGGATGTGCTTCCGCTGCAAAATCACCAACTAAAACCGAACTATGTTCTTGGTCCAAACCGCAAGAAGTTTTAGACCGGCTTCATATTGACATATCTGGACCTGTTAGAGGCCATTATTATTTAGTAATGGTAGATGCATTTTCAAAATGGCCAGAGGTTATTCAAATATCATCAATATCTGCAAAAACAATTGTCATGCAAATGGAGGAATTCGTAAGTAGATATGTTGCTCCTAAAACAATTGTTTTCGATAATGGCACACAATTTACCAGTGCTGATTTTCCATACTTTCGTCAAAAGTATGGTATAAATCATATGACAACACCCGAAAATAAATCACCAGCTGAATGGTTTATTGGCAGAGGTCTAAGATCGCAAATGGATCTTTTAAAAAAGGAAAAAAAAAGTTGTACCGTTTAAAAATAGTGAAATGAAATACTCATAGAACAGAAAACATGGTGCAGTAAAGAGAAGTTTTGAAGCTGGAGATTTAGTTTTTGCTAAAGTTTTCAAAAATAATAAGTTCGTTTGGAGCCCTGGACAAATAATAGAAAAAGTCGGTTCTGTTATTTATAATGTGTTAGTGGAATTTAATAACAGAAAAATTCTGAATCGGAAACATGCTAATCAACTTCGCTAGCGTATTCAACTTTAAACAAAAGGCGATGTTGGTACAAAACTTTGCATTACACTACTGGTTCGTGTGTGTGTACACTGTTGCCAATTTAGCTATTTTCTCGTCAAAACTAGCGATATTTCAACTCGTTTAGCGGGATAAAATATGATTTAGCTATTAGCGGGAAAACTAGCGATCTTTTTTAAAGGCAGTCTTGGTGTTTTCTTAGCTTTTTTTTACAATTTATTTCCTTGACAGTATTTTTGAATCACTATTATTTAGCGATTTATCGCTAAATTTTTATGGAATACTTAAAAGTTAGAAAAATTTAGCGATGTATCGACAATAATTTTAGAAAGTTTTAAAAAGTTCGAAAAATATAGCTATTTTTGGGAAATTTTTCAACAGAACCCGAAAAGTTCGTGAAATTTTGCGATTTATCGCTAAATTTTTTAAGTTTTTTATAATTTAGCTATTTTCTAGTGATTTTTTAGTTTGATTTAGCGATATTTTTAGGAAAAAAGTTGGCAACAGTGTGTGTGTATGTAAATATGAACAACGATTGAGGTACCATTGACATTTAAGTCAAATAGAAGAGAAAAATAGAAGAGAGCACGAATTTCCTTATGTGAGAAATAATGTGTGTAAAGAGAACAACTATATCGAAATATTATCAACTTTCAAATTGATGTTGGTAATGCAGTACCCTTCATATGATTTGCATTGATGGTGCAAAAAACTATAATCTAGAACAGGGGTAGCAAGACTTTTTTCGCTGCGTGCCAGAAACGGACAAATTTTTTTTGTAAAAATTTCTTGCGTGCCACCTTAATTTTAGTTGTCTTTTAAAAGTCCTTTTTTAAAATTTGGTAAATTTCTCTTAACAATAACATCGCAGATGTACATATTTATCAGCGCTACGGATAGCCCCCATGATATAACCCCCAAAGGGAAAAATTAAATGACATTCAAGAAATGACGTAAACATATTGACGGTTATTTAATTTTTGGGGGTTTATTTAATCTTTAAATATTGAGATTATTTCATTATGAAAAAATACACAATGAAATAAAATTTAAACAGTTTGAACAATAAGGCAATAAGCCTTTTCTTTTTTTGGGGCGTTATTCTATTTTTTGGTGGTTATTTCATATTGTTAAAAAAGTTAAATTATTGGGCGCCATAAATTATTTAAGTGCGTAAGAAACTAGTTGAAAAATGTGCGTCGGGCAAACATTTTTTAAAACAAATCGCGCGGTTTTTATCAAGACAATAATAAATAAAAAGCGAATATTATGGATTTCAACAGAGAAATTTCTATTCTAGTTGAAATGGCTCTGCGAAACATGATCAAAACCCAATTTCAAATTCCAACAAAGGGGGTTATTTCATTATAAAACTTATTTTCAGCCTTTATTTCATTGAGGGTTATTTCGTAACACCTAGTTTCCCTTAAAAAAAACTAAATTTCTTAGATCCAATTTTATTACAAGTTGTTTTCCATTTTTGTGGAATTTTCTGGTACTTTTTATTTCTCCGATTATGAGGCATATTCTCATTAAAACATCTTTTAATCTAGAATTTTAGAAATTTTCCCAGAATTTTCTGGTAATCGAATTGGCGAGTTCTTTATTAACCATATTTCTTTAAACAAAAAATGGTGGCAATACAGAGTTTTATTCATTTTAAAAGACGATTTACAAGCTCTTTGAAAAATTTCACCATTAGGAGTTAAATCACATATTTTTGTAGCGAAATTTAACATTTAACTGAATTTTTCCTGGTCTTCTAATAGTTTACATTTTTTGAAAATATCCAACAAAACGCCGCGTGCCACTTAAAATCCACTCGCGTGCCACTACTGACACGCGTGTCATAGTTTTGCCAGCCCTGATCTAGAAACTAGCAAGTGTCATATAGGCTTAATATTAATTCAATGAAAATCAGGATTTATTATTTGCAGCTAAATCGTAAAATTTTTTATTATTTACAAGTTTATAACACTTCTTATGAACATATTAAAAAAAATGTTGAGTAAAAAACTCCTTTACTCTGAGTCTCCATTACCTACACACAGAGAAAAACAGGGGGAATATTACCTAAGAGCTACATAATTTTTAAGTTAGTTTTACAAAGTTCTAGTTAAATATGCATATCTATTTGTAAAATATATACAATCCTTGCAAAATATATACATGTGTAGCGAAAAATATCCGAAAAATTACATATATTTTGCTAGAAAATTGTAAAACTTACTTCGAACTTATGTAGTTATATAATTACATAGCACTTAGATAAAGTTCCACCTGTTTTTTTCTGCGTGTAGTGTCTTCAAATGCAATGAAATGTGCAAAGAAATTTGAAAATAACACACAAAACAACAACGAAAATAATTTTGTTGTTGCTTTGTTTGTTATTTTCAAATTTCTTTGCACATTTCATTGCATTTGAAGACACTAGGTTAGCTATGAGATTCTGTTAAGATAGCTGTTTTGAGAGTCACAAATAAAATCTAATACTTTTGTGGTGGAGAACATTAATGCAGGCACTATCCACGGCTCTCATCTGAAAAACTGAACTGGATTTAAGAGAGTTTCAATGTAAAATAACAAAAAACGTGAAAAAGTGGTATTTTTAATTAATTATTTTTATTGTTTTTAAGCAATTTTAATTAAATTGTAAAGTGCACTTGTGTTGTTTGATATATTCTCTGCATTAGTTTTGCATAATTAACACAAAATTTTGTTTATTGATATTAAAAAATACGCGTTAAAAAAAACACTAAAAACTGTTTCTCTTAAAACCAGTTTGCATATAAAATTAAAGAGACTTTTTAACAGCAGTTGAGGCTGGTGGTTTGTCTTTAGTCTATATAGTCTTTGATTAATGTTAAGAAATTTCATTATTAATTTTTTCTTGCCGGAGTCAGTCGCAAATGAATGTCTTTTATTTCACAGTAATTAATTGGTTGTATATTTTTTCTTTCATAAATAAAGAGAATATTACATTTTAAGTTCTAATAATGCAAATTACTTCACAATTACACTGTTTTTTATATATTTTCTTTGGTTTTTTTTATAAGCTTTGTTTGTTGGTGATGCCATTAAGCAGTAAAAAAAATATGGCATCGACTGAGATGTTATAAAATAGTTTTCTTAACATCTGCTTTAACAACTATGTTAACACAGAAAAAACGTAAATCATAACATTAAAATGAGTGGTACACACTTAACATTAACATGATGTTAGTGGTCATGTTAACTGATTTATGTCTCGTGTAGACTACAAGTTAAGTACCATTTTTCAACAATCTAGCGATAAAATCGCTAAATTCTTGTAGAGTTGTAAAAGTATTGAGTATTCCGGTACTGAGTACTCAATACTGACTGTTTTTTTGAGTACTCAATACTAAAACGGTACTACTCAATACTTTTAAAGATGCAATTTTCCGTAAAAATTTGTATTTTTCGTATGAAAATACAACTCTAAAAATAGTACTTTAAAAATACAACTCTGAGAATACAACTCTATTTGTGAAGCAAAGAAATTGTAACGAATTTTTAGAAAAAATTATTTAATCAATTTAGTTAAAATGTTTTAAATTAATTAAAATTTAAGTAACAATAGTTATATAACACGTGTATGTGAATTGTTATTATTTTTTCTAATAAAAACGAATTCATAACATTTTTAAATTCCAAAAACCGTTATAAGTATTGAGTAGTATCGAGTACTCAATTGAAAAGTATTGAGTAGTATTGAGTACTCAAAAAGTATCGAAATTTCACAACTCTAAATTCTTGCACTGTTAATAAAGTGGGCCATACATTTGCTATATTATGGTACAACTGTCCGAATGGTGCAAGCATATTGACCGTGTATGTATTAAATTGAAGGTTGAGCAATAGTGTGAATCAAAAAACGTTTGATTTGTATTGGACAACTATAAATATTGCATAATCAACGAAAATAATTTTGTTGTTGTTTTGTGTGTTATTTTAAAATTTCTTTGCACATTTCATTGCATTTGAAGACACTAGGTTATGTTTGCGTGCATTTTGATTTTATGTTGAATTCATATATTTCATAAAATATTGTGGCGATCTTTTGTTACATATATGTTGCAATTTATTGTATGGTGTGTGGCAAAACGAGAAAAATACTGTGCCATTATATTGGACATAATATGGCAAATGTATGGGGGGCTTAAATCTAGTGATTTTCTAGCGATTTTTGAGTCTGAGCTAGCCACTTATTTTGAAAATTTTTTGGCAACACTGTAATGGATATAGAACAAAAATTATCCGAAAATAACTTTGTAACAGCTGTTTTAAATTTGCTAACCTAGTGCGTTCAAATGCAATAAATTATATGATATGAAATGTCAAAACCATTGCAGCGAAAAAAACCAAATTTTATGAAACATTAATGTTTACCGACAAATAATAAAAAACTAAACACTTTTCCATTCCTTTTTACCAAATTTTTTGTTGTTTTTCTATTACAAAATTAAAATGAAAACTAAAAGTGACATTTGATCTCTGGCATCATTGCAAGATCCGATGGCATGTCAGCGATATCATGATATTGCAATAAAATTGAAATTGAGTGTCTTCACTTGAGATGAGAGCATTTTGACAATTGCTTGCTATCATTTCATGTGCAAAGAAATTTTAAAATAACACATAAAACAACAACAACGTAAATAATTTTGTTGTTGCTTTGTGTGTTATTTTCAAATTTCTTTGAACATTTCATTGCATTTGAAGACACTAGGTAAATACAGAAAGCTAATACAATACAGTGTTGCCAGCTAGCGTTTTCAGCCTTGATTTTTTTGGACTTTTGTTAGGGGCAAAATAAAATACCGTTACCGAAATAACTGAAATACCGTTATCCTTAAAATACCGATACCGAAAAAAATCAAATATATAAATGAAACAAAGTTATCCCTAAAATACTGTTATATTTAATTTCCTGCTTTTGGTAATCGCAAGTGGTTATTGAGAATTTTCCATGCATTAACGGTGGGTCTCATACTTCAGGTTTAAACTTCAGTTAATAGTTAACCCAAAAATTTGTTGTTGTTTTGTTTACATTTTTTTGATATTTTCTTTTGTTTATAATTAAGTTAAAGTTAAACCTGCAGTATGAGACCCACCGTAAGTTGATAAATTTGTTTTGTTTTTATTCTCGATTGTTTTTGTATTTGTATTTTTGTATTTATTTATTGCATTAGAACATTAAGAATATAATTCTTTTATAATTCAAATCGGTATATCATAAAATAAAGTTATAATTTTAAATTTAAAAAAAATTATGGTAAACACCGAAATAACTGACTACCGTTAATAATCCTTAAAATACCGTTCCCGAAATAACTAAAACACCATTAACCTTAAAATACCGATACAGAAATAAATCAAATGCGTTAAACTTAAAATACCGTAACCGTAATAATCTAAAATAGTGTTACCCTTACCGATAACGGAATCGTTTCAATTGCCATCTGTCGTTCAATGGCTCATAATAAATTTGTCCATTTAAATATTTGTTTGATTTGTGTTTCAATTTGTTTTTATGGTGATCTGTGAAGCCCCTAATGTCCAATTTAAAGTAACGTTTTGTTCTGTGCATATTGTTGTTGTTTATAATTGCATATTCCCTTTTGATGTTGATCTTATTGCAGTGGTTTTTATATTCAAGTTTTTTATATTAAAGGACAGTTACTACTTATGTGTTATACAAATAAGAATTTTTGTTCTTTGCTTTGTTAATATTGTTAGTAAAGTCAGTTTGTGAGGGAAAAACACTGCAGTAAGTTCTACATAAAATATTTTATTGTACTTTTGTAACATTTATTGTTTTATAGAAATAAACGCACTCGTATATATATTAATACACACAAATTAAACAACATTGTGATTCTTTTTTAGAAACGTATTTTTGTTTGGTGTTGTTAAATTCGCTCAGTAAGTTTGACACTATCCATGGTTTTTACGAAAACTAGGTAGTTTTTGCTCAGTTTAAATTCAGCATTAAAGCCTCAAGCCACATTTCTGTTCCTTTCTTTTTCGAACTTACATATTTTTTGTATCATGCCATCTCTATTTTAGTCCACTCTGGAGAGTGGAGTACTCCATCATTGCGAATGTGGAACTGAACCCAAAATTAGAACATTTCGTTTTTTTAAGTTTTCGATTGGAAATTTGTATGGGATTTGACAATCGAATACGAAATATAATTTTATGTTTTTAATGATTCAAAAACTATAACTAAACTTATAAAAATCAATTTATTTATAAATTTTCTAATTTTTTTTATAGAAAATTAGCCACTTGAAATTTTTCTTTTGCTTTTTGCAAGAAAAGAAAACTTGGGGTATTATTATTTTTCTTTTTTGAAAACGCCTAAATCTTTGGGAATTTTCAAATAGTTTACTTGGCAACACTAGCTAATAAAAACATCTTCTATCATTTATTTTGTTTTGATAAAAACGATTGCAAAAAAGAGAAACAATTACGTCACGGTTTAATCGTTCAAATAAAAATAATTTATGATAGGTGTTGTTCGCAAATAGCAAACAAAAGTTTTTGGGGATAAGCAGTGATTTTACAAATTTTATTAATAAAATAAATTGGAGTTTTTATAAAAATAAAATGTTAAGAAACTTTATAAAAATATCGAGTTCCTTAGCCAGATCAAATTGGTATTTACCTCAAAAACAAATTCAATTATCCACCGCTACGAAGAAGTAAAGATCAATTTAGAAATTTTGTTTTAAAATTGCTTTGTTTGATTGTAATTTACTTTTAGCCTATCGAGACGTAATATCGGTTTACAACATGGCCAAAATGATCCCTACTATGCTGGAACAATGGCAGAAGGTAAGTTCTAAAAACAAAAATTCTGAAAAAAATACATGATCACCTCCGGTATAAAACACCAAAATTAAAAATTAGTTGCGCTTGGCTCTGCTTAAATAAAGTTCAATGAAATAGCTCAAAAATTACATGACAAAACAATTTACACAAAATTTTAACAAAAGAAACGCTTTCCGCTAAAATTGGGTAACCGCGGTAACGCACGTGGAATAGAACTATTATAAAACTCTCTATTAGACTAAAATGTCCACGCTGAGTTAAATGGTGCAATTATTTGTTTTCGTTCATGCCTCCATAAAGTCGAGCGTACGAAAATCAAAGAAGCATTATTAACGAAGCCGGAGTTGGACATACCACAAATTAGAAAACCCCTAACTTATGCGGCAAATAGTTGCGGCCTATAGCCACTCAAGTTACTTGCACAATAATGAGTTTGTGCAGGTCAGTTAAACAGTGTGTGGCGTGGTTTGTGTACTTGTACAAGTATATTTATAGACTTGAGTATTTAAAGTATGTTTAAATACACCCGCTACATGTTTCTGCTGCTATGTGAAACATGTAGCGGATTGTTATTGCTATGAGCAAATATTAGTCTTTAAAAGCTTTATTTCACACTTTGCGCAGGCCAAAATACCTGAAATTCGTTGGCGATGTTAATAAATTTATATTGACATTTTTACTTTACGTTTAATTTTTTTTCCGTATGATGTTCACTCTACAAAAATTACTGCTGAACTGTGCTAATTTCAGCATACACTGCGCAAATGACTTGCACAAGTTCTAAAATATTCCGTAAAAATCAAAATCGTTTTGATTTTTACTCAAGTCTAAAAATATACTTGTACAAGTACACAAAAGAAGCCACACACTGTTCAACTGACCTGCACAATCTTATTATTGTGCAAGTAACTTGAGTAGTCTATAGGCCGCATTATTAGCGTCTTGACGAGACATTGATTTGTTTGCCCAAAAACTAATCGTCAGCAGAATAACGGAATTAAATGTTTTTCTTAATAATTTAAAATTTTTAATAAAATTATAATTTTCTGACGCTATTAGTCTATGCACAATAAAATTACATGTAACATGTAGTGCGCCAATAAATTGTCGAACGAACGACACCGTTCACGAATTACTGTTCAGACACAGCTCATGACAAAAAAGAACGATTTCAACGAACTAGTTGTGAGAACAATTGTGCTGACAACGTTGTCTGAACAAGAACAAGAGTGGTCCACACGAGACAAATTCATGGGCGAACAAGAAATTGTTCGTTGGTTGAACAAATCGATGTCTCGTCAAGACGCTAAGTAACTTAGCGTCTTGACGAGACATTGGTAGCATTCGGCAGAGAAACCTTAAATTGATACCGGTGACTTGTAGCGCTTTGTGATTACTTACTCTGCTGAACGATGTTTTATTTGTTTTGTTTTTAAATACACTTTTTTCTATAGTTTCCTTTTATTTTTTTAAATTTTTGTTTTTGAATTTTATGAGTAGGTTTTTATTTGTCATTCTTACAAAACAATTTTTTTTGTAAATGAACAACAACAAAAGTATCACTTATTGATCAAAAGTAGCAAACTTTTTTTACGCTACCAAAATATGACAGCGCCACCTGAGCGCTCAGACTGAGCGGTTAGTGATCAGGTCGTTCAGCAGATAGCTGTTGACTATTAAAGTTATCTGCCGAACGCACCCATTGATTTGTTTGCCCAAAAACTAATTGTTAGCAGAATAACGGGAAAAAATTTGTCTATTTGTTTTGGGTGGAGAATACGTAATGGCAGACAATTCATTATTTTTTGTTGGAGTAGGTCACAAACGAAACTATTATTTTCATGTTTTCAATGTGTTTTTCACTATTTTTTTCCAATAATTATAAAGTAAATTGCATTAAATTCAATAATAATACAAATTATTTACTTTTTCTTAACATTTTATTCATTTTCTTAATTTTTTTGTAATACTGAATTTAGACTGAGCAAAAACCACCTGGTTTTTGTACAAAACTAAATTACAAAAGCCAAGTCATTTACACTGCTTATTTAGTTTTTCTTTGTCACATCACTTTTTTATTACACACTTTTCTTTATTTTTTATTGTTAAATTAATGTAAAAAAATTATTAGTACATTTAACAATTAATAACAACACACAATTTCAAACTAAAACAGAAATATTCTTAAAAAATTAAAAAATATTTTTTTGACACTTGCTTTACTTCTATATTCGTTGCAACAGGGTGTATCGAAAATTAAATATAAATGATACCGGGTGTATCAAGAATTCATATTTCAGATATTTTTATTTGGTTTTTGGCAAAAACCAGCTAGAACCTGGTTTTCAGTTTGTATGAAAATTGTATGGAAAAACTTAATTAATTTTGTAGTTTTCGGCTCAAAACCTAAAAATGGCCAAAAACTACTAGTTTTTGCCCAGTCTAAATACGCTATAATGCCACTAAGTAAAAATTAGATCTGGCATCGTGGTTGTTGTTGCACATAGTTGTGAGAACCAAGGTTGGTTACCGTTATCGTTATAATACCGTTATCGCTAAAATACCTTTTCAAATTGAATACCGTTATTTTTATGGGTAGTTACCGGTATTTTAAAGGTATTTATTATTTTATATACAAATTACAATTTTTTTATTTTATAATCTTGAGTGGTTTTTTTTACAAAAAATTTATAGATAATAATTTTACTTATTAAAACTACCAGTATTGAATTTATAGCTTAAAATCTGTATTTTCAGTACTCAAAATTAAAAATTTGCCATGTTTTTACTTGTTTTTATATGTTTTTAACATAATTTTTAATACCGGTACGTACCGGTATTGCTGTTTCGATAACGGTATACCGTTACCGAAACAGTCTTAAATACCGTTACCTTTACCGTTACCTAAACAAACGAAATCTGATACCGTTACCCTTACCGTTATTCGTTTCGGTAACCAACGGTATACCGTTACCGAAACAGTCTTAAATACCGTTACCTTTACCGTTACCTAAACAAACGAAATCTGATACCGTTACCCTTACCGTTATTCGTTTCGGTAACCAACCTTGGTGAGAACAATTGTGCTGACAACGTTGTCTGAACAAGAACAAAACATGAACAAGTGTGGTCCACACGAGACAAATTCATGGGCGAACAAAAAATTGTTCGTTGGTTGAACAAATCGATGTCTAGTGTAGACTACAAGTAACGGAGTCGCAGGCCGAGTTTTTGGGATGTCAGTTGAACTTGGTTTAGTTAAACCGAAATCGAATTTTGTCAGCCGTTTTAAACGGCATTCAGAAGAATCTAAAACGGCATTCACACCAAAATCGTAAACATGTGTTTAGCCAAAACACGTGTAAAAGAATAAAGAACCTTTGTAATAGAATAAAGAGCTTAAATAAGTGTTTTAGTTAAACACGTGTCTAAGAACTATGTGTGAACGCAACCTGATCTAATCTCCTCGTTTTTGGTTCTTTATTCTATTACCTTATGTCAAAATATGACGGTATATGGTAATAGAAAAAAGAACACAAATGAAATTTATAAGCCATTCACATGAACGAGATTACTAATCTCCTCGTTTTTGGTTCTTTATTCTATTACCATATAGTGTCAAAAAATAATCGTATGTGGTAATAGAATAAAACGGCATTCACACCTAAATCTTAAAACACGTGTTTAGCTAAAACGAGTGTAAAAGAATAAAGAAATGTTGTAGTAGAATAAAGATCTAATATACGTTTTAGCTAAACACGTGTTTAAGGCTGAATTTACACATAATTCTTAAACACGTGTTTAACTAAAACACGTATTTTAGCTCTTTATTCTACAACTGTTGTAATAGAATAAAGAGCCTTAGGCTGCATTCACACCTAATTCTTAAACACGTGTTAAGCTAAAACACGTATTTTAGCTCTTTATTCTATTACAACAGTTCTTTATTCTTTTACACTCGTTTTAGCTAAACACGTGTTTAAGATTTAGGTGTGAATGCCGTATAAAGAACAAAAATGAGGAGATTTAGTTATCTCATTCATGTGGACGGCCCTTTAGTTATCTTTTTCATGTGAACGAACTATAAGAGGCCATAAATATCTCATAACAGGATCTGATCAACTTTTTGAATAGAAAATTTTTCAGAATTATTTTCTTAAGGAACATTTACACGCAAGAGAAAACTGCTAGAGATAGAGCAAAGTACACATCTAAACAGGTCCATTGTGAATGAATTTAGAAAATTAGGGGGGTTTTTTGTTTTAGCTCTACCAGATATTCCTTAAAAGCACATTTACACGCCAAAGAAAACTTCTAGAGAAAGAGCAAAAACCACCTCTAAATAGCTTAAATCATTTACATTAGAGGTGTTTTTTCTCCATCTCTATCAGTTTTCTCTCGCATGTAAATTTGCATTTAGGTTAATAAGCAGATTTTAATCCAATAACTAATATCATTTTTAATTTCTTTAGTTAAAGATGAAATTATGGATCGTTTGGGGTTAGAACATGGTTATAATCCAGTACCGAAAACTCGTGAACAGCTTTTGAAATATGAACCAAAATTGGCAGATTTACCCCCCCGTGCTATGCAGGATTCTTTTACTTCCGCCATCTTACCATTAGCTACCGATAAGACACTACAAGACAAATATGTCGCATTCTTAGGCCATGTTCGCATGGGTCGTCTAATGGAAGATATGGATTTATTTGCGGTATGGGTTTGCCATCAACATGTAAAAGTTAATAATCTTCCTGATAATGTCCACTTGCCATACACTTTTGTCACCATTTTGGTAGATAAAATAACGTTTTCTGATATGAGAACTAAAGCTACTGAAGATATTCGTTTATCTGGTCATGTTTCATGGGTAGGGAAAAGTTCTATGGAAATTGTGGTATGGTTGGAGCAGAAAGAAAATGGCTCGTGGAAAAAAATCACAAGGGCTCTATTTTTAATGGCTGCTCGTAACGCCACCAATACAGCAGCTGCTCCGGTTAATCCCATACAGCCAGCCAATGAAGAAGAACAGAAAATATTAAATGGTGGTGTAGAACGTAAAAAACGTAGACAAATTTTACAAGCCTCATCCATATTCAAAGTAGAACCAAATGATTATGAACAATCTCTAATGTATGAATTGTATAAGAGAACTACCCCGCAGACTACAATGGAATTGAATAAACGTAATTTACCAGCAAATTGTCGTTGGATGTCTGATTCATTTGTTACCAATACTATGGCCTCATTTCCAGAAAATCGTAATGCTCATAATAAAGTTTTCGGTGGATTTTTAATGCGAAATGCTTTAGAAATTAGTTGGGTTGGTGCTAATCTCTATTGCAAAAATCGTCCTAAGTTGGAACATATTTGTGATATTAGCTTTGAGAAACCGGTCAGTGTTAATTCTTTTGTTAAAATGGCAGCCTATGTGGTGTATACGAAAGTAAATTATGTACAAATGATGACCGTAGCTGATGTTATTGATAATACCACTGGCGAACAATTGACTTCAAATGTTTTTTACTACACATTTTCGACTCCTGAAGAGGTAGCAGAAGTTTTGCCTAGATCTTACCATGAAACAATGTGGTATATTCAAGGACGCCGTAAGTTTAATTATGCATTAGATTTAGAATAGAATGTTTGCATTGATATCAATCACTGAAAACTAAAGTGGTATGATTTAATTCTAAGTTGTTTTATTGTAAAACGTGTCAACCCGTATTTAAATTTCTTTATTTATGGTACACTATATTTTATCTCCATATTAATTTTAGCACACAAATCCTAATTTATTTTAATATACAACTTTTTTTATATAAATTGGATATCATTTTTTTTTAGCTAAATTTTAAAGTATGCGCTTTGAAGTACTTAGTAAAAATATACATAATTGCGTGAAATCATTATTAATTATTTTGTGCTTGTCATATCATTAACATTTGATGTATGTATTTATTTATTTAATAAAACCCAACAAATTCGAATATTAATTTATTTTGACTCTATTTTAATTCCATCATTGGATTATGACTGATTTTGGATACAAATTCAAATTTCTAACCTTATTAAATAAACTATATAGAAACCCAAAACCAAGCAAAACAGTTTTGTGCGAATTCAGATTAACTAAGTGGTTTTCAAACAAATATAAATATGGTTAAATAAATTTGGATATGTAATTGAAATTTTGAATAAGTTTTTGATAAAGTAATAGATCTGTTTCTTTTATTTTTGGGTAAAGTTCGGTAAAATGAGAGTTAACAAGAAATACTCTCACGTAGTGACAAAAATCCACAAAAGTAAACGCACGCGAAAAACCATATTGAAGCCCGAAAAACAAACGTCAATAGATTTGTGCATTATAGTTCGTTTTGGTGAGTGCTCTTTCTAGTTCTTGTACAATTTGTTGAAAAAATCTAGATAGCTTTTCTATTTAAAACGTTTTTTAAATAAAAAATTTAAAAAAAATTTCCTTCTCAGGCATTTTTATATACAAAAAGGAATACATAGTTTATTAAATCTGGAAAAAGATTTTAATATTAAACAAAATCTTCGATTTATTTACATATTTATCTCTTTAAAGCTGCCTACACACTAGGGAACATACTTAAAAAAAGAGAGCATTTTTTGTGAATGTGTGAGTGCGTTTGTGTGTGTGTGCGTGTTGAGAGCGTGCATTTCGTGTTTACAAAATTTTTTGATATTTTTTGTTCCCTCAACCATGTTCCCTAGTGTGTAGGCAGCTTAACACATTTAAACAAGCGTCTTCAAAAAATTGTCGGTAATTTTATGGAGTTGTAACATTACCGATAAGCCTTTGCAACTTTTACGCTAATTTTTGTAAATGATACACATTTTTTCCGAATGAATAAAATGAGCGATTGATCTAAAAGAGCTATTAGTTGTGAACTAGGTCTTTGGTTCAAATAAGTGAATAGTTCAATTGAACTAGTTGAACCCAACAGATGATATAACAGCTGATGAAAACAATTTACCCAAACTTTACTAAAAAAAGTCTGGGCTTCTTCGTGCAAGAAGAACAAGAATATTACTCTCTCATGACAGCTCTCTTTTACCCAATTGTGCAGTAAGAAAACGCTTTTTGGTAAAATTGGGATCCCAATGTTGACCTTATATAAAGAATTATGTCGGTAACATCAGGGGTATGGCATCACCAAAAAAAATAAGTATTGATAAGAAATAAAAAAATCGTTATCACTAGATGGCACTTTGTAAAAATTTTGACAATTTTCTTTTTTTATTTAAATTTAAATAATAACAAACAACAAAGGAGAAAATACAAACAAATATTTCAAATTTTATTATTTGAATATATTCCGCGTTTGTTTCTTCCTTATATTGAGCAGTTTTTGGGTTTTTAAATATAGGCTCAGCTGATACTAAACAGATACTAAATAGTTGCTCAGGTAATATTTTGGCTTTATTATTTTTGCACGGCATTTTCTGTGGTGTAATTGATTGTCCTGATTTATTGCATTTAATTAAAATTATAGTTCCGCAGAGAACACTTAGGCGAAATAATTTCTTCCATGTAGATATTCATAGAACTGATTATGCTTTGAATGAACCAATTACTAAGTCAATGAAGTTATTCAATAATCTTTGTGAAAATTTAGATTTAAGTATTTCTAATTTTAAGTTTAAAACTCTTTTAAATAAATTGTTATAAATAATTAGTTTTAGATATAAGTTGCTAGTCTGTAAGGATAATATTGTATCCATAGACTGAAATAAAGAATAATAATAAATTTCAGCGCCATCTATCGGTGAGTAGTTTAAGTTTTGATTTCCTATCTATATAATTAATAGTCTCTGGGTAACATCATTAAGTCGACAGTTAAAATTCAAATTTTTAATGTGTAAGTCAGTCCCAGTTAGTATCTAACTAAATATTCAATAAAATGTATGTTCCCGTACGTTACCGCGGTTACCCAAACTAGCCCAAATGCGTTCCCGTACTCAAAATTGCGTGTAAATTTTTGTTGTTTGGGCTGTTTTGGTATTCCGCGGGTACCCGCGGTAACGTACGGGAACGCAGATAAAATATAATAAATATTTTTAATCTGCCATTACTATCTAGTAAAAGAGAAGTGGCGTTTGGTGTTTCTTTAAAACAAATGAAGCTAGAACGTGAATTTGGCATGTAACTTAATTTACTGACATGGGGGGTTATCGCGTAACTACATTCAAAAAAAAATTTTACAATTCGTAAATTTTGTACCTTTGGTAAGAAAAGTTTTCGCAAAAATCTTACTTTTTGAATTTTTATGTGTTGTGTACAAGGTTTAGGATAAAAATAAATTAAAAGGTATAATTTTTATACAGAATTATATTTTTAACAAAATTTGCAAGTTTTACGAATTCGAAATTTTTTTTCGAATCGAGTTACGCGGTTACCTCCCTGAACAACTGCAAACAAACACAGAAAGAATTTACAAAATTCTAATTAAATTTTTAAACACCTTTCTTAAGGCACATCTACACTACACGAGCGAGAAAATTGCTGGAGATGAAGCGAAAAACACCTCTAAATATATATTTAATCCTTTAATTCCCAGTGGAACATAGGGCCGCAAAATAGCTTAAATCATTCACAATAGAGCTAATTAGAGGTGTTTTTTGATCTATCTCTAGAACTTTTCTCTCTCGTGTAGATGTGCCTTTATACCAAATTTGTAAGTACAAAAAAAAAACTTTAAAAAGGCACCAACAAAGAAATTTGTAAATCAAAAAAAAATTCTTTTGTTTTTTGTAACTCTGAATTTTTATTTTAAGACAATTTTTATATGAAAGATAACAATTCACAAACGAGTTACAAATATTTCAAACAATAAAATTGTTGGAAATAAAATTTAAATTTAAAAGAAAATGTGGATACTTCTACAAATTCCCATTGTTGCTGCCTACTGTTTTTTCTGTGAATGTTTTTTTTTTTGGCTATTCGAATGTTTTTGGGGTAAGAAGGGGCTAAGACATTTAAAATGTTTGTTTTTTTTTTTTTAATTTGAGGGCACTTAAAATTCTGAAGTCAAAAGAAAAATATATCCACAAACAAAAAGTCTAGGGAAAGGGGTAGTAAAACGTAATTTGAAAATTTTTAATAAAGTGTAATTCTTTTTTAATAATTGTAGCGCCTTTTTCTCCTCAATGCAATTTTTTTGGTCGATTTCATATCTAGCAGCTCTACCTATTGTATGCAAATGCAGAGCAAAAAAATATTGTAAAATAAATTACAGGAAAGAAAACCTAAAATCAGAGACTATGCCTAAAATGTGTCTGCTTTACATTTAGCATCAATAATTCTCTTTTTCCATACCGACCAGATAAAATTTATTTCAATTTTTGATGTTACAGTAAACTGTCTACAAACTTACAAATTGTTGCAATCTTTCTGTTCGCGTACCCTTTTTGGGAAAATTTTATTTTGAGTGTAAATTGTGCGTTTACACTAATTCTTACTAAACTTGACTGAGAAAAGTAAACGAATGGACCTATAATCAATTCCTAACTCCATTTTCTTAAAAATGTTTATGGCGCATACCATTAGCAAGCGGGGAAATTTCGATATACTTTCGCACAGTACAGTACGGTTAAAAGTAACGGATACTTGTATTTAAAAATTACATCGTTAAGGTATTTTAAAGTTAGTTCGTTTTATTATTTTAAAGTTAAAGTTGGGTTCACAGTATATAAAATACGATATGGGATCATACAAAAAACATACATAAGTGCGAAAAAGAAAGGACCAAAATCTAAATAATTTGGCTAGGACATTTTAGGGTTAATGATATGTTAAACAATTTCGTTGGGTATTTTAAGTTTAACGGTACTCATTTGAGTTTTTTTTTTATAATCGAACAATCGAGTTTAGTATTCTACTATAATAAGTTAGCTACAATAAATACATTTACATATATTTGTATATGATAACAAATAAAGGATAATGAAACAGCAACAAGCATATCTTTAGTTATATTCTAGGACCATTTGCAATCCGCTGAAGAAGTAGTATTTTAAATTTACCGACAGAATATAATTTTTCATAAGTTTCATTTTTCATAAGTGCAATAGGAAATTTATTCCAAATTCTGCTAACCCTTACCACAAATGACTTTTCATAGAAAGCATAGTTTAAATCGATATTGGTGTTTCATTTTGTAACAAAGATTTTACTATGAAATTAAAGATATCGCTTTTTTAATAATGCATTTTTTTCAATTCCGTCTGTTGTTGTAAAATTTTGAGTAAGAGATGTACTACTTCGAAACGTTTTTAAATTTCTGATCGCAAATATAAAATGTTGTTGCAATTTCTTTTCCGTTCACGCTTGATACATTTTTGCTTTCATGTTACAAATAGATTTTCTATAAAAATATACAATTGATCTTTTGCAAATGGACATTACATTTTTCAAATTAATTTGAGAATATTAACTGTTAACTCAAATTTTTTTTCAAAGAAAAAATAACATGTTTCTTCGAACTTTATCGCAAATTTTCATGTGATAGCAGCTTTTCAGCCTCAAGTTCTGTATTCATTTATTTTAATATAAGAGTAAGAAATTCCCACATCAGTTTTTCAGTAAAAAAAAAACAACGATAATTTTTTAAAATGATTTTGTAATCCCAGCCAGCAATTTCGGAGCGCTCATAAATAAGATTTTTAAATGGCTCATAGAAATGATTGTTTTTTTGAAAACACTCTTTTCTTGGTAGAAAATATGAACCCTCAGAAAACAATCAAAAAAGTTGTCTCTTCAATCTAAAAAGCTGTCTCAAAACGAGGGTTCATTTTTCAGACTCAAAGAAGGATTCCAAAATTATTTAAATTCATGAAGAAAATTTCGATTTTATACGTTCTTTTTTCCGAGTCATTTCTGAGTACACAAGGGGCCTCTTTTGGACGGACCACTTTCATAGGAAAAAGTGGAAAAATATTTATGTTTTTGGAGCTCATTTCTGAGTCATTAATGATCATCTTTGTTTGCTGGGATGTCTTTATTTTACAAAACATTTTTAGTCCATTATTTTTTACTTGGTAAATTATAATAAAAATTAATCTATTTCCCTTTTATCTGAAAGTGACGTACCCAATTACACAAATTTGTTAAAATTCTAATTTAGAACTTCATGCGATGAGGATATTGAGAAGAATGCAAGGCAAACATGCTCTTCAAATATTTGGCCACGAATTTCCCATCAGCGTTAGCCTTAATGGCCTTAACGACGGCAATATCAACTTCTTTTTGGTCTTTTTTGCGGGCTTCGTTGGGGAGGAAACGTTCCTTTTTGGAAGCGAAGATATCACCTTCACCAGATTTTTTTTCTTTCTTGACCTTTAAGCGGCGGAAGTAAGCATCATCTAAATGTTGGGGTACTTTATAGTCACCCAAGTTGATGCGGGTTGAAGTACCAATAATGAAACGTTGAGAAACGCGACGCAATGGACAAGAGTTCAAACAGAAAGGTCCAGTGACTAGCAAGAGTCCAGAGGACAAGGCCTTCAACAAAACAACACGTTTGCCTTGATGGCGACCGGCCAACAAAATAAGTACTGTACCAGGTTTAAGGTTGCGACGTACATTACGCTTGTGTTGGCTGAAACTAGCTTTAGCTGGACGCTTGCCTACGAACTTCTTGGTAGGGTAGTTAGCTTTTGGTTTCTTCAAGTATACTGTACGTTCACCACCGTTCTTGGGACCACCGATTTTCTTGACTTTTTTGATGTCCTTTTTAACAGTCTTGACGACTGGACGCTTCGTACCCTTCAATCGCCATTGAGCACGGCGTTTGTACATCTGTAATTGGAAGAATATGAAAAATAAACAATTTAGTCAGGAATGAATAACAGAAATATATTTTAAGGATAGAACGTAAACAAAACAAATTGCGAATGAGCTGTTAAGTGAAATTTGTTGAAATTAAATAATTAGCGCTTTATTCCCTCAAAAGATACAAAAATGTTCAATTAAATAGAAAACAAAGCTATGTATTCCTCGTGATAATTTACACATTATTATTGCTACCCCGGTCATTAAAGGAACAATAAAAATTTTTTCAATATTGCAATTTATTTAAAATAGCCAAAATTCTGTACCACTTTTAAGAATATTTTTCACTTTTTGTACAATAAGCCATATTTTTGGCGTGGATTCAACAAACTCCGTTGGAGGGACCAAATTTTTTCAACACTTTCTCCGGTAATTTTATAGATTTTTACCTGTGTTTTGGAGTAACGTAAGACGCCGCCATTGAGGTAAGTATTTAATGGATGTTTATTCATATCGGAAAAACACGTGTACACGGCACAGAAATTATGGTAAAAAGAAAGGAAGGAAGTACGTCGGAGTTGCCAGACGAAAAATAGAAACAAATGACAGCTGTCAAACTATAATCATTTGGAAAATACTGTTGGCAATTCTGTTCGCAAAAAAACTCTAAAGTTGCGTTTACATCTGTTTTCAAATCCCGAGATTTCAATGGAAATCTCGAACCGAAGTCTTGACCGTTTACATTTGCACTTTATGACAGTAGCGAGATTTCGATTTGACAGCTGCACTTTTTTTGTAAACAAAGTACCATAAAAAAATAACATCAAAATAAAAATATTTCTAAAAACCATTTTATTCATTGGCGGAGTACAATTTACATTATTTTATGTAAAGATCTAACGCTAAATTTGTTTTTTAGTAAATTTGTTTTTTTATAAGGACGACAAGCTAGAACCCAGATTTTGCAATATTTTGGCGGAAGGAAAACATGCACTTCCCAATGCTTTCTTCATAGTTATGCTTCGGGGGAAGCAAAAATTAGAACCACGCAACACTACTTATAAACATTAGTACATTTCCATTGGGTCTAAAGTCATATTTATTAAATTAATAATAATTTTTTTATTTCATTCTTTTGTGTCATTTTTAGGTTATTTTTTTAGTCAGCTGTTGAACATCGTTGCCACTTTTTCATGCAAAAACTCTACAAATTAAGCGAAACACAGTGTTGTATTCTGCAAAAGTCTCCAGATTTGTGAGATTTTAATGAGATTTCTTCGAAATCTCGCAAATTTACGGGATTTCCTTTGTATGGGGAATCTCGGGATTTCACATGAGATTTTCACTGAAATCTCAATTTTAGTCGAAATCTCGGGATTTGGGTGCACTTGCATCGAAATCCAGAGATTTCGCTATTCACCACTCTCAAAAAACAATGAAGGAAAGCATATAAACTTTACATTTTTAGAAAATGTATTTATTATAGCTAACTATGTGTGTTTTATTAAAAATTGCACATTTATATTCTTTTCTTCATTGTTTTTCGAGAGTGGTGAATAGCGAAATCTCGGGATTTCGATGCAAGTGTAAACGCAACCTAAGAGATTAATCAGAACTGCACCCCGTTTCTGTATTTCTCGCATCGAAAAAGTTTTTGCAAAAAACATGTGAAATGCAACCCTGCTCTGCTTTATATAGGATGAGTCGCAGACAATAAAATATATATGAAACTAAATCAGCTAGTAATGCGCTGCATGTACGTTATTTCTAATTTAATTAGGTATTTTACAAAACTACAACAAACAAATCGTTCCGTTTTCGTACCGTTTTCGGTCCGCCATAATCCAACTCCGTTTACGTACCGTTTTCCGGATCCGTATACGGACCAGAAAATTTTAAGGAACATCGAAACTGCACCCAAAAAATTCCTTAGTTGATTATAACGAAAATTTCAACTATCTTATAGGTAAAATACCTCTAATTAGTATATAGTTGAAATGATTTGGTTGATGGCAACTAAGTTAATTTTTTTCCTTTAATTCAACTATACAAAAAGTTACTGTCAACGAATTTTTAAAAATTTTAAAAGTAGTGAATATTAACTATTTTCTAATTTAAATTTTGTTAATAGGAACCACATCGTGTGTTAAAAAAAAATATTAATTAAAACCACATATTTTACACATTTGTTGTAACATTTATTAATTTGTATTAGAAAGTCCATTTTGGTACACAAAATTTTCGCTGATCCCACTGTCCAACCAAAAAATTCCATCAACCGTATACCATTTTTTGCATGATTTGAAAAAATTTAATGCCTTACTTACGTTTTTGGTTCCAAATTTTGCAAATATTATACTCCCAGATTGTTTTTATTTGATTGTCTTCTTAAAAAATTAATTTTGGTAAAATAATTTCTTGTTTAGAAGTAACTACACACAATATTTTTCATTCTGTCTGATATTGGTAATAAATTTGATTTCAAAATTAATTTGTCAGTTTGAAAATATTTAAAGTTTTTATTTACAGGGTGACTTAAAAATAGTTTTTATTGACTAAAGGCTGTTAATGATTATAAGAGCTATTTTAAATTTTTTTCAATTTAACTAAGGATTTTATTAACTACGTAACTACTAAATTTTATCGGTGTAGTTTTTTTAAAATTCTGGGGTGGGCAAAAATCAGTCTAGGGTGGGCTTAGCCCACCCCAGACCGGCCTAAGTCTGCCAATGGCTCTACCTCTAGCAGTTTTCTCTCTCGTGTAGATGTACCTTTATATTCGTTTACAGAATGTTAATCGCTGATTGTGTGTTTTAATAAAATTTTTCTACCATAATTTCTACCGCTATTACTTTGCAATTTTTTAAGTGCGGTTTTTTTTAATTTATAATCTAGGGACTATAATAAGCATTTCATACAACAAAGTTTGGTGGTGAGTTGCAAAAAAATTGTGGAAAAAGAAAATTTTGTGAAGTAATATATCCGGTTGCAGAATGTTAATCGCTGATTAGGTATTTTAATTCATTTTCTGCACTGTACTTTTTCAATAAAATTTATGAAAAATAATGTCGTGTTATAATTGTTTTTATTCCGCTGGATTATCTTATCCATATGTTTTTCAGCATAATTATCGTTAATTACTTTTTTTCTAGTGTTTTTTTCTTAAGTTTTTTGTGATTTATTGCATTATTTTTCATTCAACACCTAAAAAACGCAAGTGATAATATTTGACAATTCAAGTGATCAAAATAACAGTCTGGTGATTTACAAAATTAGCTTTTTCATATAATTTTGTTTAAAAACTACGTAAGACAGAACGGACGATCACCGCGTTCATCACCGGGATTTACAAAATACAAAATTTTAAAAAACTAGGTGAAGTGAAGTGTAGTGTTTTAAGAAATTAGGCTATAAGTCCCAGTTAGTAGCAGAACTTCTAAAGACTCCAATCCCTCATTCTATATTCAATTCTGGTTTACTATGGAATAATTGAATTCTCAATCTGTAATTTTACACATCAAATGAAGTCTTAATTGTACTCATGTGATTTAATTTTAAAGACATCAATAATTTTTCATCATTCGATTTGTTCAATCATTGAATGTAATCGTTTTATTAGGGTATTTACATTTTTGTTACAACTACAAGAAAACTAATGGCCTAATTTTGCAAATCACCTGCGTTCATCACATCACCTACACTTCACTTCATTCACCTAACGCGGGGAATAAAAAATGTTATTTTGTAAATCACTACGTATTCGTGATTGATTTTTACGTTATCACTTGAATTGTCAAATACATACATTTAAGAGTTGCCATCTTTCTGCAACACTAGACAAATTTTAACCGTTTTTTGTTGGAATTCATATAATTTATTATTGGTATCCCTTAAAATAGAATAAAAATCTAAACAAAAAAGAAAAATGTGCAAAATATCTTAAAAAAATGGTAGAAAAAATTAATCAAAAATTCAATCAGCGATTAACAAACCAATTTAGTAATGCAAAAAATTTCCATTTTCCTAAATTTTTTTTCCCGATTGTTTTTGGTTTTTTTTTTTGCAAACTAAGCATCAAACTTTGGTGTATGAAATTGGTATTATAGTCCCTAGATTATGAATTTAAAAAAACCACACTTAAGAAATTGTAAAATAATCGCGGAACGCGAAAAAAACTTTATGGTACAACAAATTAATTAAAAAACTTAATCAGCGATTTACATTCTGCAAACAAATATGCTGATGTAAGAATTTTCCTTTTTGCAAATATTTTTCCGGCACTTTTTTTCCGCAATTTTTTTGCAATGATGCACCAAACTTTGTTATATGAAATGGTTAGTATAGTCTCTAGATTACATATTTAACAAAACCGCACCTAAAAAATAGCGAAATTTTGGCGGAACGCGAAAAAAGACTTTATGGTACAAAAATTGCATTGAAAAACCTTATCAGTGATTTTCATTCTGCAAACAAATATACTGATGTAAAAATTTTCCTTTTTGCAAATTGTTTTACGCGACTTTTTTCGCGATTTTTTTTTTTTGCAATTAGTCGCCGAACTTTTTCTTATGAATTGGGCATCAGAGTCCCTAGATTGCTTAGTTTGCAAAAAAAAAAATCGCGAAAAAATTTTTACAAAATTGAAAATTTTTGCATCATTATATTTGTTTGCAGAATGTTAATCGCTGATTGTGTGCTTAATTAATTTTTTCTACCATAAAGTCTTTTTTCGCATTCCGCTATTATTTCGCCAATTTTTTAAGGGCGGTTTTTTTAAATTTGTAATCTAGGGACTAAAATACCCATTTCATACAACAAAGTTTGGCGGCTAGTTGCAAAAAAAAAATCGCGAAAAAAATTGCAAATAGGAAAATTATTCCATCAACATATTTGTTTGCAGAATGTAAATCGCTGATTAAGTTTTTAAATTAATTTTTAGTGCCATAAAGCCTTTTTTCGCGTGCCGCCATTATTTTGCAATTTTTTAGGTGCGGTTTTTTTAATTTATAATCTAGGGACTATAATACCCATTTCATACAACAAAGTTTGGTGGTGAGTTGCAAAAAGAATTCGCGAAAAAGAAAAATTTTTGAAGTAATATATTCGGTTGCAGAATGTTAATTTCTGATTAGGTTTCTTACTTCATTTTCTGCAATGTACTTTTGCAATAAAATTTTTGAAAAATAATGTCGTGTTATGATTGTTATAATTATATTTATTCCACTGTATTATCTCATCCATATGTTTTTCAGCGTAATTATCGTTAATTACTTTTTTTCTAGTGTTTTTTTCTTAAGTTTTTGGTGATTTATTGCATTATTTTTCATTCAACACCTAAAAAATGCAAGTGATAATATTTGACAATTCAAGTGATAAAAATAACAGTCTGGTGATTTACAAAATTAGCTTTTTCATATAATTTTGTTTAAAAACTACGTAAGTCAGCACGGACGATCACCGCGTTCATCACCAGGATTTACAAAATACGAAATTTTACAAAACGAGGTGAAGTGAAGTGTAGTGTTTTAAGAAATTAGGCTATAAATTTAAAAAATCTCAACGAAAAAATCAACAATTTTACAAAAAAAAAAAAAAAAAAAAACAAAAATGTACAAAGGTGAAATTATTAATACATTTTTTTTTGACTGCAGAACTAAGAAGATATTAAGCGTGTTCGTTTACCTACTACAAGTTTAGTAACTGGAAAAAATCAATACAAAAAGTAAACAAAACTTTCCAATTGTAGTAAAAGTAGTAAGAATTTCGAGTAAACGAACACACTGATTGATACAAGTTTAGTAACTGAACAGACATGATTTCTAGGTTTACTAATTTTTGACACAAAATGTAGTTAGTTTTAATAAATTTTATTTTAAGCCAAAAATTATTTGTAATTTTCTTTAATTGTAATAGTCTAGATATAAAAATCTCTGGATTTGGATCAGTGTAAATGCAACATAAGTTAAGAAATGTTTTTTGTTAAAAAAATTTACCAAAATTTTAAGTGAAAATGCAAAATAGGATAAAAAACTATTTTTTTGTATAACTATTTTTTCTTTATTATTGTAAATTAAAAAAAATATTTTAATATCATTACAAGTTTTTTTTTCATATAATTAAATTAAAAGAACTTTAAATAAACTACAAACACGAGTATCAGAAATTTTTCCAATCAATTTACTTGTTATAATTTAAAAATAATATAAATGTTTTTATAACAAAAAGAATAATGCAGATTTTTCCCAAGAGTATATTTAATATGAACGTGAAACACTAATGCTACACATACAATATTAAGTTGACCATATTGCAAAATATTGAATTTTAAAATAGTAGTACAAAAATCACTGTTGCGGCAAAATTTATATATTAAATGAATTGCTACTTACACGCATTCAGCATCTAATTCGAAGTATAAATTCTTAAAACGAATCAGATGATTTAAAATCTTTGACAGATATTCATTTTAATTTAACATCAAGTTATTTTTTCCTCAAAAAAAGTTCAAAATATATTGAAACGGTGGGTCTCATACTGTAGGTTTAACTTTAACTTAACTAAAAACAAAATAAAATGTCAAAAAATGTACACAAAACAACAACCAATTTTTGGGTTAACTATTAACCTAAGTTTAAACCTGCCAGTATGAGACCCACCGTAACATATATAACCAGGGCAAGTTTTTTTGGCATTTGCCATTAAATGCCATTTTTGCCATTTTTTTACTTATTTTTTAAACATGCCATTTTTACAAATCCTTGCCAAAAAAAACCATTTTGTCCATTTTTTTGACTTTTCATTAAAAAATTGCTATAAAATTGAGTAAAAACTCAATCTTTGTAAATAATTTTCGGAAAAATTTACAAAAAAACGATAATTTTCTTAATATTTAATAAAATTCCAGATTTTTTTTTTAAATCAACTAATATACGGCGAATGCACTTTAAGGCTGGTTTACACTATAAGATTTTCGGAAAGATTTAGCACTAGAGGTAAAAGTATATAAGTAAAATTATTTTCTCCTTGTTGTCATCAACATCATTATCATCATTTCTCATCATTATCATCATTTCATCATCAAGCTGAAAATAATTTTACTTATATACTTTTACCTCTAGTTGCCACATTTTTTATCCGATTTTCATAAGTAATACCTTTCTGGAAAGGTTGTAATGTTATATTGTTTACAAATTTATTAGTTGTTTCAAAAAGCCACCTCAAGATGGCGCTAATCTAGATGTATTAGAAAATTGCAAAAAATTTAAATTTGGGAGCCTCGAAAATGATTTTTTTGATATGTCGTAGTGGAACTTTTATTTCCCCATGCTAAAAGCTTTCGAAAAATCGAGTACGCAATATCAAAAAATTTTTATCCATACAATTTGACCCACCCTAATATATGTATATATATATGTATGCACAGCGCATGCTACGGGGACAGTATTTCGATCAAGTGTTTAGTATGGAGACATTCGGTTAGTTTAGGGACTGTCCTCAAACTCTTCCTAGGTCCTGCGCATAGTATCAAGACATTTACACTGTCCCTTAAAAAACGATTTGTCGATTTTCGTTCATTACACCTCCCAGTTTTATTGGAAATGGTCCCAAATGGAAGATATCGATTTTTTTTTGGCTAAACTAGTTTACGGCCATAACTCGGATTTGTTTCAAATTTTCACGGACGATAGAACTTTCAATGCCGAGTTCAATGATGCATGTTTTTTTGTCGGCGACCCCCGATTCCCGAGTTATGGACCCCCAAAGTTTGAATTTGAATTCTTTGTATCTTCGCCATTTATTCGCCAAATATATATCGTTAAAAAGGATATTGAAATACCTTAAATTTGAGATATAATATTCCCGAATCCATTAACCCATTTAGTGTCAAATCGTAAAAGTCTCTTTTTTAGCCCCCCCCCCCCCCTAAGCCCGACCAAAGCCTATTACACAGAAAAGATTTACTCAGCGAAGCCACTTAACTGCCTACCATATAGGAAAAAACTCCTAAGCCCGGTCGGAGGCCGGTTACATAGAAAAGCTTTGTTCAGCGAAGCCACTAAACTGCCTATCACATAGGAAAAAACCCCTAAGCCCGGCCGAAGGCCGGTTACATCGAAAAACTTTACTCAGCGAATCCACTAAACTCCTATCATATAGGAAAAACCCCTAAGCCTGGCCGAAGGCTGAATACACAGAAAAAGTTTACTCAAATCAACTCAAAAAGTTCAACATTGTGCAATTTTCAAAAATAGAAAAATTAAATATCAAATTTAACTCTTAATATCTGCGCTGTTAGAAGGGTTAAAGGCTTAAATTATACCTTATGTTAAAGCTTAAATCCTTAGCTACAAATAAATAATAGTTATTTTGACATTAAATAGGCAACATATTGAGAAAGCAGCGTTTTTCATGGAAAAATTCCATTTCAAACACCGAAAATCATGTGCTGGGCCGCAATGGGTTAATAGTTCTGCAAAATTTTTATGCCGGATTAAAGGTGCTTGAATAAGATATTTAATGACAGCCATTTCGTTCCGTTCAGATAACGCATTCCGAAGTTAAAAATATGTAAATTAAATGATATATCCAAACTTAAGAGGCCCATAATTCGGGAAATATGGGCCGCCGACAAAAAAAAAATGTTTTTTCTGAACTTACCTATTTTACCCCTAATTTCGGTTTTTTTTTTATTTTTTATTTTGAGCTATGCCCGTAAAGTAGATTTGTCCCTTTTTTTTGGAAAACGTTAACCCGTGCCGAAAGTTGGACGAAAGTGGCCCATTTTGGAAAAAAGTGTATGTATTACTATTACAAATTCCTAAAATTCGAAAAAAAATATTTTTTATTTCATTTATTAATTTAATGTAGCCAAAATGATTCAGACATGGAATTTTGACTTCATCGGATATCATTAACCCACTTTAGCCTGGTATCAAAAATGACCCACGAATTTGATAAAAATGCATAAACGTGTTTTTTTAAAAATTAATTTTAAAGATTTTTTAAAATGCATAATTTGGAGATGTCGATTGCTATTTGCACCACATAATAGTTGATATTAAAGAAAAAAAAAATAAATTGTATAAATGACAATTCGAGTTTGTGTTTGGAGGACATTTTACAAAAATTGCTCATTTTGCCAAAAATTAAACACAAATTGAATGTTTTCGGAAAAACATCACTTAAATTTGGTTAGACTATAATTACCTTTACATTTGTTTAAAAAATCTTTAACCCTTAGTGGCCTGGGGTCAGAAAAGACCCATGAAACTTAATATTAATTATGACTACGGAATTGTAAAGCCATTAAATTGATAAAAAAAAGATATCAACTGGATAAAAATAATTATTTTATGTAACGTGATCCAGTTGGGGTTAATTTTTATACTTTTGACCAAAAACGCCCCACCAGGAAATTTACAGAATAACATATTTCATAATTTTCGGAAAAATATCATTTAAAATCATACATGGGACTAATTAATTAGGTGGACTAATTAATTGATGATTTCATTACCATTGCATTGATATCAATTGTAATGAAATTATTTTCATTACCATTTTTTTAATTAATGGTAATGATTCTAAAATTTATTTTCATTGATTAATGACAATGATTTTAAATTTCATTACCATTGATAATGAATAAATTAAAAAAAATAATTGTCATTGACAGAAAAACGTAAAAATGGAGTAAAACTCGCTGAAATCGAAGATAGAATATGCTAATTCAGGCTCATGCTCATTTGAAATTAAATATTACTTTCTATTCCATTGTTATTTGAATGCAGGTAAAGTTTAACGGAATGGATCCTCCTTAAAAAATTATGTTTTATAACTTCCCCAGCCAAACCCGTTGTTTGTTTCCATTTGTCTGAATTTTTTTGTAAACAAATGGTTTTTAATCAATTGTAATTAGTTTTTTTATACATTAGTGTAATTTCATTACCATTAGTAATGATTTTTCTAATGAAAAATATTTCATTACCATTAAATTGTAATGAAATTTTTTTCATTGTCATTAGTATGAACTAATGGTAATGAAATTTTAATGGTAATGAAAAATTCCCATGTATGTTTAAAATAGATCAAAAAATCTTTTTTCCATTTGATAAAAATTATTATTTTGTGTAACTTGATCCATATAGGGTTAATGTTTTCACTTTTTTCTGAATTAAGTTTTGCAAGCGCGCTGTTAAGAATCTTATTTTTATTTTAATATTCGCTCCCATCAGATATTAAAACAACTTTTTTTGAAAGTAAGGCAATGTTCCTGTAAGAAATGAAATATGCAGCTAGTTATATTATTCGCCGTGACCTCTCCTTCTCCTTCGTGGCATACATGAAGATGGACATCTTTTTAATTTTTGATATAAAATGTAAATTTTGGACTGCTAGTTTTGATTTATAATAGTGTTCGGATACTAGCAGCAAAATACTTTGCAAAGTATTAAAATTTCATTATGATCAAAAATAGTTATGTGTAGTTTTACACATAACACATTTAGTTGGAACATTTATATATGGCTTTCACATAGCTACTTTTGCTAAACTCTAAACCAGTCAAGATATCGTTAAATGGTTTGGTGGGTGGACGCATGACCTATAAAGGTTTCAAATAATGCATTAAAAAAAAAACCGAAATTGTCACATACCAAATCACGTCGGAGCAGCAACGATATATATATGTATATACATTAGACTTGTCCAAAAAAAAAAGTTGGAATTCTCGCGCTCCACAACCCTACAAATATGACATTATGAAAATAAATATGGTCTGATAAAAAAAAAATCACCAAAAAATTTTTGTTTAGAGGTTGCACATCGAGGTTGTACTTGTTCTATTATTTTTAATTAATTAAAAATAATGGAAAAAATGGGAAAAATGAAATATAATTATTATTTTTGCGAAATATCAAATCTAATACATTTTTAGCTGTACATTACGAATATGAAATCAAAATTGAAATAGGAGTCGCGGATTTCGCAAAGTTTGAAAATTTCATACAAAATATGTTCAATTTTGTACCGTACCCCCTCCAATATGAAGTATTTTTGCAAGGAGGTTTCATTGCTAAGGAATTTTTTCGATAAACCCAGTAGAAATTTTTTTTATATATTGGTTGCCGAACTTAGGGGTCACCTTTTTAAATTTTTTTTCATTGGATTTTTCCTTTACAGCAAAACACTGGTCTCATCGAGGCAAAAAATCGATATATCACACTTTAAAATCCGACTTTAAATGTCGAAGCTATAACGAAAAATTTAAATAGGCGACCCCTACGTTCGGCAAAAAAAATTTTTTTTTTGAAATTACCTTGCAAAAATACTTCATGTTGGAGGGTGTACGGCGAAATTTTTTTTGAGGTACGGTCTAATGTCCTATTATGTGAGATAGGATTTTTGGTAACAATAAAATTATAGCAAGCTAAATAATAGCGAAATATTAAAAAAAGTAAAATTTTAAGTTAATTTGCAAGGATATCTGTTATCCTTTTTAAAATTAAAATCAGTGTTATATGAAGGCCCTTGGTAAGTAAATTGCAAAAGTATAACAAATTGGATTTTTCGATAACACCGTTTACAGGTTATTAGGAAAATACCTAAACAAACTTGAGTTTTTTTGAATTTCCAAAAACCGCGAATAATTTATAAACCACAATTTTTTTTTTTAAATTTCGATTGCTGATTTATAATCTTCGTTAAAATAAAGATCAGATTTGAGAAATTTGCGCATACAAGGCAAAAACAAGTTGAATTTTTAATTACATATTTTAGGAAAATTTGGAAATTTTAACTAAAATGTGTATTTTTTTGTATAATTTTCAAAAAAACCGGGAATTACTTAAAAGTTACTTCATTTTCTTAAGTTTTGATTTCAAATTCCTTTTCTTCCTATTAATTAAGACTAGGATTAAAAAAAATTGTTAAATAATAGCGTACAGGTTAAGAAATAATTCAATTTAAAGTCAACCCTATTTTTTGTATAAATTACTCTGGAGACAAATTCTTAAGAGATAACTTTTTCTGCTACCTCTAAATAAAAGCGGATTTATCTGAAACTTGGCACAGAGATTTTTTAGACATTAAGGAATTGGGGCAATATTGTGGAGATCGTGAATTCCAACTTTCATGTTGTTTTTGGACTACTCTAATATACATGTTACAATTAGTCTGTCCGGATTTAGAAGATTTAATTTTTTTCGCATTGAAAATTTCCAGCTGTAGCAAATTATAGTAATTCAACCATTTCAAGTTTTTAACTACCTAGACTTTCCAAATTATTAATCAATTTACGAAAATCTTCTGGTCACCTTATACATACTCGTACAAGATGCATTGCTCTTGAAACTTGCTATTTATTTGAGGAGGGTTAGAAGAGTATTCAATTGATATTTTAAGTTGATAATATTGATGACAACTGATTATTAGTGTGAACATGATGATTTTGTCAAAAAAAAAAAAAAAAAATACTTTGAAGGTGCCTTCTTAATATATATAGAAAATTATAAAAATAGTTTTCCATTTGACGTCATAACACACTTTAGATAACATTATAAGGATAATAGAGTGGAAATATATAGAAATAAAATGTTTTGCTTTAGCATTATATTTTTTTTAGTGGTTTAACCTTGATGATGTTATATTTGGTTAAAAAATAAAATAAGGTTGTTCACAAGGGGTGTGCTATCTGTTGTATCATCCTAACAAAAAACAGAGTTGCTAAAGTTTTTATTTGAGTTTAACAACGATTTTCAATTGGGTTTTCTATCTGTTAGCACACTCAAATATACATAGGACACTACACATACGTAAAAATGTTGTATCGTGCTATTCTGAAATGTTGTATTTTGTCAATTTAATTTTTAACAACTCTGTTTTTTGTTAGGACGATACAACGATACAAGAAATAGCACACCCCTTGTGAACCACCTTAATGGTAAAAAAATACATTCATTAAAATTTAATTTTGAAACTATAGGGTTAACTCAACCCCTGTTAACCGCTCAATTACTGTTAACCGCTCTTTCACTAGCTCAGTCTGACATTTCAAGAAGTGGAATTGCAGTTAATCGGTTTAGGTTTTTATTTTATTTTTTCACATTTTTTATATTTATTGAAACAATTTTTAATAGAGCCAGTTAACAGAGGTTGATATGCAGTCAACATGAGATTATATGCTCGTTAGATCAGGCTCTAGCAAGTCGCTCCACTAATGTGAACCGCTCTCTCACTGGCTCTGTCTGACATATCAAGAAGTTAAATTCCAGTTAATAGGTTTAGTTTTTTCATTATATTTTTTTTTATAATTTGTACATTTATTGTAACAATTTTTAATAATTAATAGAATTTTACAATAAAACCTAAACTATCGCCTTTTATTAAAAATTCCTTAAATGTCGGACATAGCCAGTTAACAGAGAATGAGATGCATCATGGATTAACTAATATTATTATGTGAATAAAAATGGTAAACCATAAAAAAAGAGTAGTTCACAAGTCAGGCGCAGATAAAATGGGCGCATGACGCATTTTTTTTTGACATGACGCATTTTTTTAAACAGACATTTTTTTATTTCTCATTAAACAAATATTTTTAACTTCGAGATTATGTATAGATTCTTGGATTTAAGATTTTGTTGGTTCAGGAAAACTGACAGATTCTAAATTTTTTCAATAAAAATTTTTCAAAATTTTTTAAGGGGAGTAAATACTGTAACAATAGAATTTTAAGGCGCATATTTAAACGGTTGTCCAAAATTCAAATAACAATATTTTTACTATATTATTTTTTTATTTAAAATATATGTTATTGTAGTATTTTCAAAAATATTAGTTTTAAATTTCTCCAACCAAAATCGGCAGGGTTGCCACTTCATTTTTAGCCTTTTTTAAAAAAGGCAAAATCGGCTGCCACTGTACAGTAGACCGTACCTCAAAAAAAAAGTTCGCCGTACACCCTCCAATATGATGTATTTTTGGAAGGCGAATTCAAAAAATACATCCCGACCGTAGGGGTCGCCTTTTTTAATTTTTTGTTATAGCTTTGGCATTTAAAATCGGATTTTAAAGTGTGATATATCGATTTTTTTGCCTCCAGGTGACCAGTGTTTTGCTATATAGTAAAAATCCAATTAAAAAAAATTTAAAAAGGTAACCCCTACGTTCGGCAACCATTATATAAAAAAAATTTCTACTGGGTTTAGCGAAAAACTTCCTTAGCAAAAGTTTAATGATTTTTTGCGAGCTTTAATTTTCTGACATTAGGGTGGTAAATTAGGGTGGTAGCAACTGAGATCTGGTGGGTAACTACTAGAACGGGATACTTGAGGTCAAAATGTCCTTAGAGCAAAACACTGGCCTCCTCGAGAGAAAAACATGGATGCAAAAATACTTCATATTGGAGGGTGTATTGACACTAGGGTTTTTCTTTTCCCGGACTTTTTCATTTCCCGGGACAGCGGGATTTTTTTCAGAATTTCCCGGGATCCCGGGAATTCCCGCTCGTTAGAAAATATATAAATTCGACATATGTTGCACTTGAAAAACTCGATTACTGTTCAAACACCGTCCGACAAAGTTCATCTTTTGGTTGTACCCATGAGAAAATGCACTTAATATATTCTGAAAGGATGGCTAAATATAAAATATCCATGTCTTCCACTTTTTCTGGATCAATTCGTTTAACAATTTAAATCGTGAATTAATATTTAGGTAATATATTTATATGGAAGGCCGTCTTAATTTTAAAAAACTCTTAGAAATATATGAATTAAATATTAATTAGCCGTTTAAACGATTAAACCAATTGATATAGAAAAAGTCAAAGACACGGGTATTTTATCTTCATCCCCTTTTGGAATTGTTAATGGGTGCAAAATTGTGTCAGACCAGTTTTATAGTCAGAAATAAGATCGATTTGTTGCTAAAATATTTCTTAAATATGAAATCAAAAAATTTATATTTCTAGATATTTTATATATACCTTTCTATGCAGATTTTCTAAAGTATCTGTCTAGAATTATTTTTATAAAAAAGTTTAAAAGTTAGTATTTTGCACATCATTTTTTAGGCAAATTCGCCTAAATCGTTTTATAAAAAAAGACACTACAACATTATTAAATAGTTTCTTAACTTTAATTGGTTTTCTTGAATAGACATTTTTTATGCCACAGTTACTTAAAAATAAATTATTTAATTTTCGTATTTAGTTGCATTTTAAATTAACATATAAAAAATCCAAAATAATTTTAAAAAGCATCTGATGGATTATTTTGAAAACAAATAATATATAAAAAATACAATTGAAATAAAGGAATAACAATTGAACTTAAAATTAAATTATTTTAAATAAAAGAAACTCAAAATACTTGTCAATTGAAAATATGAAAACATCACAAATTTTTTTAATTTTAATGTCTAGTTTTTTGGAGGTATTTGGAACTGAAATAATGATGTTGGAATGTTGAATAAGGCTGGTTTACACTATAAGATTTTCGGTACGATTTTACTTTAGTACACATGCAAAACATATAGGCAAGGTTGCAGAATTTTTCAGAAAATATAGTGTAAACCAGCCTATACAAATATTTCTTTATTTGAACAAATATCATTTTAAAGAAAAAACAATTTCCGAAGTACATACAAGAATTTTTGTTGGTAAACTTGGTAATGGCTGATAAAATTTTTTCGGTTTAACTAAACTAAATTCAACTGGCATCTAAAAACAATTTGGCCTAATTCAGTTTATTAAATTTTAAATCGTATTTTTTTAATTTTAAATATTTTTTGATCAAATTAATTTCAAAAAAACAATGCTTTAAATTTAAATAAAGCTTCCAAAATTGCAATAATATAAGCTAAAACTTCTGTAAAAGAATAAAAAAAATCCCGGGAAATCCCGCACAAAATTCCCGGGATTGCGGGATCCGAAAAAGGGCGGGATTCCCGGGAATCCCGTCCCGGGAATTCCCGGGACATAAACCCTAATTGACACACTTTTTTTTTGCCTGTAAGGTGGTACGCTCTACTGTACAGCCTTCATTAATTATTGGAAAATAAAAATGTAAAGTGATTCTTAATACCAGGTAAATTCTGTAGTACTTATCGTAGCCCAATTTTTATTTTTTTAATTTTTTTTAAACAAAGTTGCCACACAAACTTGAAAATTCCAAAAAAGGCAAGAAAAAACAATTTTACTTGGGAATATAAAATTTATTTGACCGAAATTCAAAAAAAGGGCCACGATAAGGACTACAGTTTTTTGTTGACTACGGAAGAAAAAAACCGGATCGAAATCGGTTAGCCCACCTTGGCTGTACAGTGACAGCCGATTTTGAACTCAGGGTGGTGGGAAAAACGCGTTTGAAGTCTAAAGTTAATTTTAAGCTAAGAAAACAGCAAAATTTAAAAAAATTGTGAAATTATATCTCTTAGCTTACTACATGTCCACCAAATTTGGGACGAATCGGTTAATGGGTATTTGATATATTAAACTTAATAATCTTAAAAACGATGGTAGATATATTATTATACATAATGCTACTCATATTATTTTATAAAAATGCTATAATTTTGTACATTTTTAAATTTATTTCGAATTTTTTCCCTATTTTTATATATATTGCTTACTTTTATAACTACCCAGGTAGAAAAATACAAACGACACAATGTCGGCCCGGTATTGGAGACGGTAGTACATGTACTGGCTATGCGTCGGATTTTCAACTTTCACTGTACTGGCATGTTGTCGAAATGATAACTCCAATAAACGCTTGGCCGTAGTTATTTCCCAACGTTGGCACAGGCTTGGGATTTTATTTTTTTGGTATTATCCCAGTACATTTAATAACAATTTTAGTAGTTTGCTAGTACTTTACTGTCCTTTTAGTGTACATCACACATTTTGTCGAAACTTCACAAGAAAAGAATGGGGTTATGTCTCTCTTACATAAATAATTGTGTAATAGACGCAAAAATACATAAAATTTATAAAATTGTTAATTTTAATAAATTAAAAAAAGCTCGTTAATTTTCAGAAAACAGTACTGGCAAAGCACGTTTTAAGTAGTACCGCCAATTCGCAAAAAACAGTGCTCTCCCAGTACAATTTTTGTTGCAACGTCGGCAATTTCTACCTGGGTAATATTAAGCCATCAGCACCTGCCCCATATGACGTGTCTTCAACATCCATCAAGGAATCGTCATTAGCTTTCTTTGAAAACTGCGTGCAATTCTTACATCTTTTGATGTAGTTTTTATCTTTTTATTCTGTCCTGTTATAAGATATACGATTTGTAATAAAAACGATTTAATAAAAATGCAAACAAAAAGTGTCACACACAAATTTACCACATAGAGTATTACTTTGGGAGTAAAACATATTTTACAAAAAAACATGTGAAAATTTAATTTCTTTGAATTTTTGATTGAAATTTTCGGAGCATATAGAGAAGAGGATGCTGCATCTAAATAAAATATAAAAAAAATTCAAAACAAAATTTTTCCTAGAGTCAATCCCCCCCTTAATAATGAACATTATTCTTAACAATTATTATCAAAGTATTAACCATTTTTTTTTAAATGAACAAAGGTAAACCAGTTCAATTTTTTTTTTAAATATTTCTGAAGTAAGAAACTTTGTTTACAAAAATTTTAAATTGTGTTTATTTAATTGAAAGTAGCTTGCTTTTAAGCCCTATGCCTACTTTTAGTGCAATATAATTTTTTTCAGTTGTCATTTTTCGATTTCTCCAGGGGTGCCAAATTTGTTTAAATAAAAAACCTGAAATTGCCATAACTTTTGATTTCGTTGTGCGATTTTTTTAAGAATAATTTTTTTGAAGGGAAACTAAAGTACTTTACTATGTTTTTTGTATTTTTTGTCAAATATTTATTTTAGCAGTTGTTTTTTTTCAAGAGTTTCCCAATGGCCCCCAATTTTTTTAAACAAAAAACTTTAAATGCTCATAACTTTTAAATTCGTCTACAAATTTTTTAAAAATCCTTTTTTTTAAATCATAAATTTAGTGTATTCAACCCCTATACTCACTTTTTGTGGAGCATTTTTTTGTCAATACCTAGTTCTGGACCACCCGTGTGTAACAATCTTCCGATCAGAGAAACAAGCCAGCCGCCATGAGCCGTTTAAGCCGCCGCCGCCGGTCATTTTTGCCTCAGCCGCCGCCGCCGATTTTTTTCGGCTCATTTCGGCTGGAAGTATCAATTTTCCAAAATAAAAAAATTAAAAACAAATGTCATTTTTAAAACAAATTTTCTACTTCATCATTTCCTGAACCATCAAGAGTATTTTTTTTAGTTCAAAAGAAATAAAAGAACCAGTTTTATAGTCAGAGCTAAGAAGGATTTTTGTCATAAATATTTCTTAAGTTGGAAGTTTTGCTTGAAAACTTCTGACATATTTCGCTGAAATTAGGATATGCAATTTTAGCTTAATTCGCACAAAACCGAATTCAGCTTTAGAAATTGAATATATATCATTCCATCAAACCATTCCTTTATAATTAATACATATGTTTCATTTCCAAAGTTTAATATTAAATAGAATGCATTCTTATGTTGAATACATTCCTTATAGAATTATAATCAATTTATATAATTAATTTCTTCGAGTTTATTTTGTGACCAATACTTTATTTATAGAATTTTCTATCCACAGGCTAATTATGGTCAATTAAATGTTAAAATGAAATAAAAATCAAATTATTTCATCCTTTTCACTCGACGTTTCGTTGACGGTATTTCAACTTCTTCTGGAGTGCGAATTTTATTAATTTGATTTTACTTATTTACATTGTCAAGTATTTTATTTAAAATTGAATAATTACAACCTAAATAAATCACAGTTTAACCTAACGACTAGTATCACAGAATTTTCCTATTTTTTTTTTTTCATTAATTCTAAGCTTTTACAAAATGGCTTATCAATCAAGTAATTTTATTCAATCCGTAAAAGACTAAGGTATGAATATACCAATGATTCTGACAACACTTTAGTTTATAATTACAAATTAAATAAAAATGTGGCTTATTTTAGGGATTTAATATTGATATCAAATAATAAAAATAATGAAGGTAATTAACCAAAATTTAAAGACGTTTGTTTTAATATTTTAAAAACCGAATAAAACGTGAAAGATAATTATAAAAATAATGAATTCATTAAAGAATTCATTCACTATGCATAAAAATTAAAAGAATGATGCCAGTGAATGAATTCATAAGGAATGGTATAAACGAATGATATATTAGTAAATTTTAATTAAAAATCCAAAAGTGAATTAAAGAAGTAATTCATTCGAATCTATTATGGTCGTAGGTTTGGTTAAGTAGATCACATCAGAAATTTCAGTACACCTGCAATTATTATCAAAAGACACATTTTTAAGACATTGCGGACGAAAAAAATGTTAAGTAAGTTATTTCTCGGCCGACTTATAAAATTGGGGAGATATTTATAATAATCGACGCTATTCTGAGTTCCGAATTCACAAAAAAATTCTAAAAAATTCTAAAATTCCGGATTTTTTGCTGTTCCGTGATCCACATCCGAGTTATTTTTTTTCGTTTTATTTTGTGTAGAAAAAGCTTGATGATAGTGAAACGAATATATATTTTTTAACAACAATTATTATATAATAATTTATTTTAAAATTAGTCTATGAATATTAAAATTTGGTAGGAACAGCAAATTTTCGAAATTTTTAATTCCGTGTGATTTTATAAATCAACTCTAATTAAAAAGTTTCGGGACTCAGAACAGGGGTGAATATCTGAATGTTTTTACTTTTCTTTTAAGTTTTTCAACTTTGACATCTTTTCGAGCATAATTTTTTTCGAACCATATTTTTTTGTAGTTTATTCTAAAAACACATTTAATTTTGAGTGAAAATAGAGTTTGTTTA
Organism: Leucophora obtusa; assembly: GCA_949987735.1. Classification (NCBI taxonomy): domain Eukaryota; kingdom Metazoa; phylum Arthropoda; class Insecta; order Diptera; family Anthomyiidae; genus Leucophora; species Leucophora obtusa. The sequence continues at coordinate 353,528,521 of OX465295.1, forward strand.
TTTCTAAGTTCCGAATCCACATAAAAAAATTCCAAAGTGAAACATTCCGAATTTTTTTGCTCTTCTGTGATCCACATCCGAATTATTTTCTTCGTTTTATTTCGTGTTGAAAAAGCTTGGTGAAAGTAAAAGGAATATTTTGTTGCAAAAATTGATATGTTAAAATTTATTTTAAAATTTTTCAGTATGCTAAAATTTGTTCGAAACAGTCAATTTCCGACATTTTGAATTTTGTGTGATTTTACAAAACTACTCTAATTAAAAAGTTTCGGAATTCAGAACAGGGGTTATAGTGTCAAAACTCTGTTTTTGAGCGACTTCAAACACTTAACAATTTTAAATTCAGCAATTTTTCAACCGATTTTGAATCTTGGAACGTTTTTGGAAAGACAAAAACATTAGCTTTCCAAATATATGTATATAGAATTATTTATTTGTAACTGAAATATGTTGAAAGTTTTTTTAAAAAATATTGACGGCTTTTTTACAGTATTAAAAAATTCTTTACATTGTAATTTATTCTGAAAGTGGGTTTAGTTTTTAGTAAAATCAGATTATTTTGTTTAAATTAATTGAAAATTGAAAAAGTTATCGTAATTTTTCTAAACATTTAATTTCAGCTATTATAAGACATCTCGATGTTCTTGTTTGCACACTCATTAAGGTTAACTTTTTAAATTTTCTTATAAATGCAGAGATTCCATGTTTATAAATAAATGTATAACTTTGACAATTTTAAAGCGATTAAAGTAGAACTTCATTTTACTCTGAATTAGGAATAACAAATTTTTTAACAAAATATTGTAATTAAAAGCCGTCAAAATTAAACAAAATAAGAAAAAATTAAGAAAATCAGTTTTATTTGAAAATATTTCCACACAATTTTGTTGAATATATAAACATATGTATATATTTGGAAAGCCCAACTATCTCACCTTCTAAGTCCGTTCAAAAACTAAAAATCCTAAATTTGTAATTTTTATCAATGAATTTAACTTAAAATTATTTTTTATTTGATAATTCCAAATTGTTTGTACAATTTTCTACTGCTATATTTTGGAAAAAACATTAAACATCTTTAAATTACGTGTATAATGTTCTATCAAGCCGATCAAGCCGCCGCCGCCGCCGATTTTTTCCGGCTCAACCTTAATCGCCGCCGCCGCCGCCGTTTTTTGCTTGCGCCGCCGCCGCCGATTATTTTGATCGGCTTGTTTCTCTGCTTCCGATCAACTAAAACCCACGATAAAAAAACAAGAAATTAATTTAAAAAACTCCTTATCTCAAAATAGGATATACTTTAATTGGGTCGCATTTGATTAAATACATAAAAAATTGTTCTAAATTAAAATTTTTCAAAAGGCTTTTAAACGAATTTCAATTTGCTGATCATAATTTATTTATTGCACTGACGTAAAGTCCAATTCATTCAAGAATCCAAGTTAATATCGTTCAGTAGATCTATTGAAATCTTAAATATTTTTCAATAAGATCATTAACGAATTTTCAATTAAAACTCACACGGATCTTAATTCCGTACAATATGGGTCAATTAAAAAAATAATAACCTCTATATGCCTCCATATATTTTTTCACATAAGAACTTTTATTTTTTATGCCTCCATATGTGTCAGATATGTTTATATATTATTCATATATGATCATACATGCAACCATGTAAGTCAATATATGATAATTTTTAGCCGGATTATTATTTTTCCCTTTACAACATATCAAGACTAAACACAGAAAATCATATTTTGGCGGTCAAATCAAATCATATTTTGATTTCTCTACTGATTATCATTCTATTGTTTCTCTTCAAATAAAATCTTAAGGTTAGAATTATTTAAAAAACAAAGTAATATACATTTTCATAAAACCTTATTATACATATTTTTTGAGGTTATGTTAAAAATAATACGTTTTCAAAGCCATCAAGGTTATACTTAAAACCAAAATATGAATTTAACTACATTAAAAACATATGTACATATTTTACTATTTTGTTACGCTTTTTAAATTGTATTTGTAATTTTCATACAATTAACGTTGGTTACATACCCTTAATACAGTCTTTCATATTTTTCTTTAGAAAAAAAGAAGAAACATGCCTTCAGTTCCTACCATCTTTGCTCCTATGCCGACCCCAGTCTTTTGAATCTTTATTTTTTTTTATAAATTTTATTTCTCATGCTGTACAAAACTAAGGTTGTTATTAAATTATCTCTGATGCGATAATAACACACTTGAGATATTGCACTTTAAAAATCATCTTCATCATCTTTTGGTTTAGATTTAAAAAGGAACAAAACAACAAGAAAAGAAGGCTCAAGGAACTTTTCAGCTTACATTATTTGTATGTATAAATGTTTGTGTAAATTATGTGGCAAAAAAATTTTTCATTTTTTTATATAGAAAGTGAATTTATATTTGTTGTAATTTCTATTAATTTTTTTTAATCCTATTGAAAATTATTTAACCAGAGTGTTTGGTTAGTGTTGGTATCTAAGAGTAGTTTTAGTAGTTGTTGTTGTGTGGTAACCATATTTATTTTTATTTTCTTTTTGAAAACAAAAACAAATCATAACTGTGTAGAAAATAACGTTATTTTTTCAGAAAAAAATCCATATTTTCTTTTATAGATTAAGATACTGATGAGTTGAGGTTAAGTGCAGCACTTAACGTTTTATTTTTTTAATGTTAATATGAAAAGTGAATATGTTTGAATAGCTGGAATATAAACTTAATAATGACGTCAATGAATTATGGAAAATTCGAGAATTTATTACTTAGTGTATTGATATTTATTCATTTTAAGAGAAAATTGTTGAGACAAATAAAGAGTGTAAATTAAATTTAGGTTGTTTTCAAGGGGTGTGCTATTTATTGTATTGTGCTAACAAAAAACAGAGTTGTTATAATTTAATTTTAAAATATACAACATTTTTAAGTATATTTACGATGAGTCTCATATCGCAGGTTTAAGATCTAATATAGGGGTTACACGATCAATTTTTGCTTTCAAGTTTCAATACACTCACATTTTTTTACTAACACACTCACATTTTAAAAATTGAACAGCAACTTGATATCAATTTTTGCTTTCAAGTTTTGAGAAAACTTGACGGTCAAGTTTTAAACACCTGATCAATTTCTTGTAAATTAATTTTTCTTTTTACAAATATTGTGCCGCAATAAAACACGATTAATAAAATACGGATTGTGAATATTTCGGTATATCGACGAAATGATTTAAAAATCAAAATAAATAAAAAATCAATTTCTGCTGACATGAAAATGTCTGTGGAATATGTGAAGAAAAAAATAAAGTTTTTTCGAACAGCCTACAGTGCGGAAACAGCCCACAGAGGCGAGCATTTTTAGTTCTTTACTTGACGTCGGCATCTTGAAAGCAAAATTGACTATCAAGTTGCATGCAGCCTACGTCACAGTTTCAAGTTCAACTGAATTTGACAAGCAGTATGTGTTATCAACTTGAAAGCAAAATCTTGATCGTGTAACCTCACTGTAACTAATAGTTAACCCAAAAATTGTTAGTTGTTTTGTATACAATTATTTGACATTTTCTTTTGTTTAATATTTAAGTTTAAAGTTTAACATACGGTAAAGCCCCCCATTCATTTGCAATATTATGTCCAATATAATGGCGCAGTATTTTTCTCCTTTTGCCACACACCATACAATAAATTGCAACATATATGTATGTAACAAAAGATCGCCACAATATTTTATGCAATATATGAATTCAACATAACCTCAAAACGCACACAAACATAAACAGCGCAAAATAAAATTGCACAGTGTTGCCAATAGATTATGAAATATTTCAAGTTGTCTAATAAAAATCAAAAGTGTTTTGATTCACTACATAATATTGCTCAACCTTCAGTGTGATACATACACGGTCAATATCATTGCACCACTTGGAAAGTTGTACCATAATATTTCAAATGTATGGCCCGCTTAAGAGACCTACCGATAATGTTTTTGCAAAATGCAAAAAAAAATAAATACGTACTCGTACAATAGTTTGACATTTGCTTATTTACTTAAAAAAAATATAAAATATTCTTCAAAAATACATACAGGAGAGACATCAATTATGCATATTGTGTTTTGTCTTATAAAAGTCTCCTTAAAATAGATGAATCACATAAAAGAAACCATATTTGCACTTTATTTTCCGGATATTTTACAAATTTGATCACATACTCTTTATTTTCATTTTGAATATTTTTTAAATAAACTTCTTTAGTTTAAATATTTTTAAAAATAAAATTCAAAAATAATTAAAAACGTATTGTTTTGTTTGTTTCTCTTCGTTTGTTTTGATTAGTTTATTTTTTCTTTTTTTGACTTTGCAGGGTTATCTTAATTTAAAATTTGTTTTCTAATAATTCCACCTTAATATTGTTACGCCATGTGTGCTAACAAAGAGAAAACCAAACAGAAAATTGTTGTTAAAATACAGTAGCCGCTCGGTTATATGAATATCCAGTTATGTAAACTTCCAGAATAAAGAACAACAAAATTTAAACACAGGAGGTTCTAAAGAGTGAACACAGCCTATCTCTATTATGTGAACAGCTTTCACGGGAAGAGATTCAGACGTGGAATCAACACATTGGTAGCGAAGATATAGATAGCGAAGTTGAAGATGATGATCAAGAGCAGTGCATCGTAACAACAGCTGAAATTAGCACAACGGAGGCAATCGAAGCATTCAATAAAGTTATGGCTTGGAGTGAAAATAATATATCTGATATTAATGATATTTTGACATTGCGAAAATGCAGGGACAAGGCCCTACAGAAATCCCTTGAAGCAAAAAAAGTACAAAAAAATATAACCGACTACTAGGGTTTGGGGTTCGGGAATTCCCGGGCGGGAAATCCCGGGAAAAGTTTGCCGGGAATTCCCGGGAAAATAATATATTTTTCCCGGGAAAACGGGAAATTTTAAAAAAATTAAATTTTTTAAATTGTTTTTGTTTCGAATAGGATTTTTTAATTTTAATCATAAAAAACATTTTAAATACCAAAACAAAAATGTCATTGTTAAAATCTTTTAAAAGGGAATACATTTATTTGACACACAAATAAAATCTTTGCCAAGTAATTAGGAGCATTTCAACTAATAAAGATTTTTCGCATAACTTATTCAAAATTTAAGTAGTAAAACCTAAAAACTTGGTAAAATGTTTAAAAGAAATATGAAAAAAAAGCTTTGTTTCTTACAAATAATCGCCCTTACTATCTAAATTTTTCAAATGTATAATTTAGGTAAAGTCGACTTTAGTTAAAATATTGGGTGGCAGTATGCCTTGACTTGGTTTATTTTTGGAGCATTCTGATTGGTTAATTTATTTTCAACCAATCAAAATATTTGAAAATATAAATATTTTTGTAAGGTTTTCATACACAAAATGAACAAAACCGTTTGATTAAAAATAAAGTCGACTTTAAATTTAAAATACTCCTTTATATTAAGGTCAATAATTTTATAAGTAACGTTTTCATTAATAAATGTGAAAAGAAAAGACTAATGGTTAACGGTGGTATCTAAATTTGGTTATCCGACATCTAGATTTGGTTCACAAAAAAAAAAAAAATGTATGGTCAGAAAATAACAACAAGAAAAACGTTTCAGTTAAAATTAGCAAAGTACCCGAAGAAAAAAGTGTAAGCTGAATAGGCATTAAAGGTTTTATGGTAGGGCAAACATTTCCTGAAATGGTATCCAAATTAGCCGCAGTCAATCCGCACCATAACTAGGTCTTCGTTTATTCGAAAAAGTTTTTATAATAAAAACCTGGCATTGCAAAAAAATGAATCCGATGTAAAAAACATTATATTAAATTACTACAATCATGTAAAAGATATCATGATAAAAGAAATATCGAGCAATATTTCTAACAATAGGAGATTTACTATAATCTTAGATGAATGGACAAGAATATCACAAAAGAGATATTTGAACATATGTATAAACGGAAATAATTAATTTTATAACCTGGGGTTGGTTTATATATCAGGAAGATGTAATGCTGATGAAATAAGTAGAATTGTAGAAATAAGACTACAAGAGTTTTATTTGTCTTTGGAAAATAACATTGTGGCCACCATATCTAATGGGCCAAGTGTGATGAAACGGTTTGTTTCCGACAGTCCAGTAGTAGGTGCTTTCTGCTGGAATCATGCAATTCATTTGGCAGTGCTGCGAGTAATTTATGGGAAATCAAATGTTCAACATTCTGATATTTTTACTTTGAATTCTCACTACACAGACTGCATTTGTATTGAAATAGTGTTTTTTTTAACAAAAATTACTTATATAGGTGGTTTTCATTAACAATTTTGTTTAAAAATATTTCCCGGGATTCCCGGGAATCCCGGGAAACAAATTTTTTCATTCCCGTTTCCCGGGAAATAAAAAAGTCCGGGAAATCCCAAACCCTACCGACTACTTTCATGTAAATTAATTATTAAATAACTTATTAAAAATAAAAACTTAATATAATAAAAATTATTTGAATTACTTATTTTATATTCTCTCGATTATGTGAACTTCTCCATTTAGTGAACAGGCTCTGTTTGAATTAGTTCATATAACCGAGTGACTACTGTAGAATAAAATTTTTAACAACTCTGGTTTTTAATAGGACCGTACAATACATACAACACTTTGAGTACACCCAGGTAGAAAAATACAAACGGCACAATGTCGGCCCGGTATTGGAGACGGTAGTACATGTACTGGCAATGCGTCGGATTTCCAAATTTCACTATACTGGCATGTTGTCGAAATGATAACACCAATAAACGTTTGACCGTTGTTATTTCCCAATGTTGGCGCAGGCTTGGGATTTTATTTTTTTGGTATTATCCCAGTACATTTAATAACAAATTTAGTAGTTTGTTAGTACTTTACTGTCCTCTTATTGTACATCACGAAATTTCACAAGAAATTAATGGCGATTTCTCTCTTACATAAATAATTGTGTAATATATGTAAAAATACATAAAAATTATAAAATTGTTAATTTTAATAAATTAAAAAAAGCTCGTTAATTTTCAGAAAACAGTACTGGCAAAGCACGTTTTAAGTAGTACCGCCATTTCGTAGAAAACAGTGCTCTCCCAGTACAATTTTTGTTGTAAAGTCAGTAATTTATGTGAAATCAAATGTTCAACATTCTGATATTTTTTACTTTGAATTCTCACTACACAGACTGCATTTGTACTGAAATAGTGTTTTTTTTAACAAAAATTACTTATATAGGTGGTTTTCATTAACAATTTTGTTTAAAATTGTTAATGAAAATTTGATTCCCGGGAATCCCGGGAATCAAATTTTTTCATTCCCGTTTCCCGGGAAATAAAAAAGTCCGGGAAATCCCAAACCCTAGTACTCACTCATTTGTCTCATGACGAAGCTCTTATAGAAATCCCCCGTAAATGTATAAACAAATTTATTTATACACTAAGAGAATTTTACCGTTAAATTTAACTGAAATTGCATTTACATAAGTGTGCACTTTAATTGCATCTAAAATTAACTGATTTTGCCATTATTTTAACTACAATTGCAGTTAAAAGTAACTTTAGTAGTTAATTTAGTTGCAATTGCAGTGTAAACGTTTTTAACTGCAGTTACTGTTATACATGTCTGTCGGACAAATAGAAAAATCAAAAAGTATTATTGACAGTAAACGGACGTTTACAAAATACATAAGAAAACAGCAACAACATTTTCGCACCAATTCAATCTAACTGATGACAAACAACAACAAGAAATTAATCTAAATTTCGCAAGTTTCGGACGGGTTTCACTTATTTTATTTTTAGCCAAATAAATACTAAAATTCGGATGATTTTTGTCTATAATTTAAATTCTATTTATCATATTGTAAATTTTGTATGACCTTACAAAACTGTTCTAAGTAAATTTCAATTCCAAAGAAATCGATTTCTTTTAATTTACATTCCATCTAATTTCAAATTTCTTTTTCAATATTTACAAAGAAATTAAAAAATTTTTAACAGTTGTCAGAATAGAAAATAAACAAGACCATTTTGAACATGAAACGTTTTCTAATGCAGCGTTAGACAAGAAATCAATAATTAATACAAAAATCAAGAAAAAACATAACATTGAATTCTAAAGAAAAAATTCTTTATAATGTGGCAAAGAAACTAAAGATCCTTATAACTACTGCACATGCAGCAGTAGTAGTACAAGATGCCAATAATAATAAGAATAGAGCCACCAAACATCACTTAATAAGTGGCACTAACACATCATAATGTCATATTATTCATACAAGGCACAAGTTTTATTGGGCAATGTCATCCAAGTACTTATAACAAGAAAAAAATTGTAAAAAACGAAAAAAATATGTAGAAAATGTGTTAAGTGGTTGCAGTAAAAATTTCAAATTAAAGTTTATAAATAGTATTGTAAAAAATTAAATTTAAACACCTTTACTATAAAAAGGAAAAAGTCGATTTTAAATCACAAAAGTCGACTATTATTTTAATTTTCGTACCATACAAAATATTTAAAATATACCCAAGAAACATTTTTCCGGACTGTCCGGTACGTACGGAATCATAAATCCGGCTTTTACGGCACATTAATGGTCCGAATGCACGTATCCGTCAAAGCTTGTGCGTATACGTAACATTAACGGACCATTTTAACTCCGTTTTGGTGTATCCGTTTCCTTACCGTTACCGGACTTCATTGGTGTTAGTTTCTTTTTGGAAAAAAGTCCTCAAATTATTTTAAAAAAAATGCAGCTCAGCCCTTCAGTTGCTAGAAAATAATACTGGGACGAAAAATGATTCGCAATAGCGTGAATCTGTCCTAACACCCCACCAACCAAACAACTTCAAGCCATATTCATACATCAGATGGTAAGATATATTAAAATTATGATGTGTTTTAAAGATGGTTTTCTTGAAAGCGAATACAATTGAAAAATATTTACTGACACATTTAGTTGTTTTGGTAGCAAAGTGCGCGAACTTGTACCGTATGCAAAACACCATCGCGATTACAATCAGTTAAACCTTAACTAATTTATTGTTCTTTTTCTTGCAGATATTGAATTTTATTATCGGCCGCTATTGTAAATTGATACTAGACATAGATGTAAGTTGCACCAGATGTAAATATAGTTTAAATTAAAAAATAAATTCAATTTTTAATAAATTTATAAAAAAAAACATAAAAACTTATACTTATTAATAAGAATAGGGTCAATTTAAGGAGATATACAAGTCCGTTTTTGTTTCAAAAAACGGTACGGATACGGACTAGAAACGGCATTCTAAAAACGGAGTCATTTCGTTTTTTGCACGACATAATGGTCCGGACACGCTCCGGCAGTGACGGACTTTCAACGGATTTGTCGATTTTTTACATGACATAACGGTCCGTAAACGTTCCGTCATTGACGGACTTTAAACGGACTTGTCTGTTTTTAACACGACATAACGGTCCGTAAACCGTCCGTCATTGACAGACTTTCAACGGATTCGAATCAGTTTCGATGTTCCTTGGATCCGTAAACGGACCAGAAAACGGTACGTAAACGGAGTTGGATTCCGTTTATGATGGACCGAAAACGGTGGGTAAACGGAACGAATTGTTTGTTGGGATATCTTCAAATTCTATTTTAAATTGGAAGTTTTCATTTGTTTTTATTTTATATTTATGTTTTTTGGTTTTATTATTTTCAAATTTTGTTTACATTTATTTACAAATTTCCTTTTTATTTTTGAATATTTTGTTTTGGGTTTCAATTGGCATTATTTTAAAAGGTTTATTTTAAATATTTTGTATAGTACACCGATAAAATTCCATAGTAAGATAGTTAAAGAAATCTGTAGTTGAATTTAAAACAATTTTAATAACTATTATAATTATAAACAACTATTTTTGCCTTTGATATTAATATTATTTTGGTTGCCCTGTTTATGAATATTTCATTAATTTTAAATTGTCGCACTATAAAATGTCATATATTGTAGTTTTCAGTAGAGAAAAGAAAAGAAAATGTAAAATTATAATTGATTGGTAAGATTTAATTTATTGATATTTTCACCAATTTAGAACTAATATTTATTGAATTTTTTGTTCTGTAGAAAAAAATTGAATTGTCTTAAAATAGATCCAGATTCAAAGGAGAAGTACAAGATGAGGAAGATGCCGTATAAGTTTAAATTCATTTTGAAGTATGTGTGAATTAAATTCCAATTATTTTTTAACCATGCATGTGTGGTGTTTGTGGTGTATTTTTGTTATAAATTCAATAAGAAAACGACAATATTTCGGTCAAATGTTTCTTTCTATTTAATAAGGGGAAAAAAACGATATCTGTGGTGTCTATTAACCATTTAAAATAGAATATAGTTGATTTATACCATTTTCTTCAAATACAAAAACTTGGTTACTATCAACTAAATCAATTCAACTATATATTAGTTAGGGGTATTTCACCTATGAGATAGTTGAAATATTCATAATAATCAACTAAAGAACTTTTTGGGTGTACGGTTAAAACAAAAATATACCTTTGAAAAATATTGATAGTAAGGCTGTTGGATTTTAAAAAACACAACACAGATTTAATAAAAAGAAAATATCCGAAATATATATTAATTATTAAACATTTTTTAAAATGCAACATACTTTATACACTTAGAGAATTATGTCGGTAAAATTAACTGTATTAAAAGTTAAAAAATTGTACACTGCAATTGCATTTATTTTAATTGAAATTGTGGTTAAAATAACTGCAATATCAATAAATTTCAAATATAATATTTAGAGTGTACACTTTTTAACTGCAATTGCAGTTAATTTTATAATAAATAAAAATAAATATGTGTATATTATTGGAAAATATAAATATATACATATATTTATTATAAATATATAAATATAAAATAGCTTAGTAATATGCCTTGCATGGGACATATTACTTGAGTGAATTAATTGATTTTGATTTTATTAGCATTGCATTGATATCAATTGTAATGAAAATATTTTCATTACTATTTTTTTAATTTATGATAATAATTTTTAGGCCTGCATTTCATTGATCAATGCACCCAGAAAACAGATTCGGTGCTGACAACCCCATTTGTTGCCAATCGAATGGTTCAGTTGCATCAAATGAATTTTTCGGTTGCGGCTACCGAATTATTTTTGTCAAATTAGTCCTGTCTCAATTGGTTTTCTGTTGGCACAACTGAAATATTCGGCTAACACAACCGAACCATGCGATTGGCTACAAATGCGGTTGTCAGAACTGAATCTGTTTCCTGGGTGTGGTAATGGATTTATATATTAAAGTGATCATCCATTGATGAATTTACTATGGAGTGATATTCGCAAAGTGTTTTGTCGCCATTTTTGGCAAATATCAGAACAATAATATATACAAATTTTCAAAAGAAAATAAGAAAACATTTTTCGGTATTTTAGACTTGAATTCATACTGTAACACATATTTTGCTTCGAAACAATATCTTCCAAAAATTTAATTTAAAAGTAAAATCTTTTTATTTTTGGCGTTCTTAACATATTTAAAAGTCTTCGAATGATTTAAAACATGTACACTAGGGGTATAACTTTTTTTTGGGGTACAAGCTCCCAAGGCAAAACCTAATAGATAATATTGTCCTGATAATAAAAATAGTTTTTTTAAATCAATCTTGTAAAAAAAACTTTCCGCACCGGAATCAATGCTTTAAATTTTTTATTTTTGTTAAAAATTTTGTTTTAGTTTTATTAACTATATGTACACCCAGAAAACAGATTCGGTGCTGAAAACCCCATTTGTTTCCAATCGAATGGTTCAGTTGCAACAAATGAATTTTTCGGTTGTGGCTAGCGAATTATTCCTAATACAACTGAAATTCTGTTGTCATAGTCAAATTAGTCCTGCCTCAATCGGTTTTCTGTTGCCACAACTGAAAAATTCGGCTACCACAACCGAACTATGCGATTGGCTACAAATGCGGTTATCAGAACTGAAACTGTTTTCTGGGTGTACATATGTATATACATATGTAAGTAAAAATGGTAGGAAATGATTTTTACTGATGTTTGTATTATAAAATTAGGAAAAGCTCACTAATTTGGAGTGAAGTATTATTTTTTTAAATTAAAAAAATATATATATAAAATTTCAATGCGCTTGATGCGGGAACTTTTTTAACGATCGCGAAAAAGTAAAATCGTAGTTCTTAATATTTATCCATGCTCTAATTGTTTTTGCCTTGGGAGAAATGATATTTGCAAAAATTTCAAAAAGTTATATCCCTTATGTACACTCAAAAGGGTTTGATATATTGACATGCAAACTATGAGTTTAATATATCATTATATCATAGGATTGTACAGATTCTATCTCTCATTTTTACATGAATTAAAAAAAATTAAGGGTTTTCACAAGGGGTGTACTATTTGTTGTATCGTTGTATCGTCCTAACAAAAAACAGAGTTGTTAAAAATTAAATTGAAAAAATACAACATTTGAGAATAGCACGATACAACATTTTTAAGTATGTTTAGTGTCCTATGTTTGAGTGTGCTAACCGATAGAAAACTGAATAGAAAATCGTTGTTAAACACAAATAAAAATTTTAACAACTCTGTTTTTTGTTAGGACGATACAACGATACAACAGATAGCACACGCCTTAAAGAAAAAAATCCGAAAATAAATAAACAACCTAATTATATTATAAAAAATAGTCTCGAAATTTGGCTTAAACAATAAGTTTTGATGATTTTAAACAAATTTATTTTAACATTATTTACATTTTCAATATTAATCATAATGTTAATGTGTATAAATATTTTATACTTTTGTTGCATTTGCTTTATTATGTCTAGTCATTTGACTAAAAGAAAAAGCAGATTTTTTATTTTCATCATCACCATCATCCTTGTCATCATCACAGTGTCTTATCATTAGGGAAAAAACAAAATCCTTTACAAATGTTTTGTTGTATTTTTTGTAATGCACTGCGCTGCAATCGTGTGCATGTTCCTTTTACTCATTAAAAGGTTTCAAATTCAAAATGATTTAAAACAACTGTCAGTTTGTATCGGAAATTCAACGTCGTTAGTTGTTAAAATTTAAAAATAACGGAAAAAAAAGAGATAGATCAGCTATTAAAGTGATTAAAAAAATAAATATTTATAAAAAATTAAAATTTTTTATTTAATTTAAAAAAGTATAAAAATAAAAAAAAACAAAAAAAAATCTTGTTTATGCAAATAGCTTGAAAGTATTCTAAAGGAAAATTAGTTTAAAAAATATTTTTAAATGGTTACATAATCATGTAATATAGATATAAGTTAATTCATTGGCAGTAAAAATTAGTTAAATTAAGGTTTTAATCAATAAATTTAAAAATAAATATACTATTTTCATAGTGTTATTTAAAAATTCATAATTTCGGTGAGTTTTGTTTAGACAGTGTAAAAATACCCCAAATTATTTTTATAAACCATTTTTAAATTTCCACGCTCCTTTAAATTTTAAGGCTAGTTGTATTTACAAAAATGTTTAAAATTTTATTACAGTTTAATAAAACAGATTAACATGCAAAATAACAACAAAAATCCTTCAATTCGCCTCTAATAAGACAAAACGTTTTTTTTTTGTGAATAGGTATGTAATTGTTTTAAATTATTAAATTCATTTGTTCTAGTATTTAATCTAATACTACATTTATACTTGAGCAAAAACCACCTAGTTTTTTGTAGAAAACTAGTTTTTGCTTGTTTTTTTGTATGCGTTTTGACAAGTTAAAAACTACAAGACCAGGTAGTTTTTGCTCAGATATAAATGCAGTATAAAGAATATCAACAACGTATAAGTAACGTGCTCAACTGAATTAATATTGCACATACGACCTGACGACCCTTTATAAAAATTCAATACTACGGGTACTTAAAATTTTTCAAATATTTTCATAACTGAAGTGTTTGGGAGAAAAATAAACAAAAGTTGAAATAACTGAAACATTTTATAAAAAAATTATAGGAAAATATAAAAACGACGTGTTTTGGGCATACTTGGGAATATTTAATTGAATGGACCAATTGATTGACGATTTCATTAGCATTCCAATTGGTCAATGCCAATACATTTTTTTGCCATTACAATTGAATAATGACAATAAATTTTTTTTTTCAGTTGACATTGTTCAATGCCGGAAACAACCACACTAATAGAAAAGATCTGTAAAAAAACTAGTTAAAACTACTAAAAATGAATTAAAAATTATGCTGCAAAAAAAAAACTGCTAAATGAGCAGATTATTTTTGCTATTTATTAGTAAGATAGGAACGGCAAAAATAAAACTGCTAAATATGCAGAATTTTAGTTATATTTTAGTTTAATTTTTGTTAAAAGAAAATACCAAACTAACCTGTTAAACTAGCAAAAAATATTGCTAAACAATTAGTAGCCTAAAAAATCATGAAAAAATAAAAAATTTTCTAAAATTTTTTTGATTTTTTTTAAATGCAAATAAAAAACGAGCCATTTGAAAATACCCGTTTACAATTTTTTTTAGCAAATATTTCTGTTAATTTAACATAATAGACTGTTATTTGCATTCAACTAAATTTGGTTTAAAAATAACAAAAATTTTGTATATATAACAGTTTGTTTTTGCTATTTTTAGTCTACAAATATTTAGTAAAATTTTCTGTAGATTTTACAGTACAATTTATCATTTTCAATTAACTGAAAGTTAACTTTAATATAACTAAAATTCTGCAAATTTAACAGTCTTATTTTTGCTGTTCTTATTTTACTAGTATTTAGCAAAAAAGATCTGCTACAAAAAATGTCATCGATTAGTTAATGCATATTTTTGTGTATTTTGCTGTATAACCATATTTTTATATATTTTGCTGTAAATGCATACACTCAGATAAGAAAGTTAGTAAAAAATTTGTAAACAGTTTCCAATCGTTTACAATTGGATTTTTACTGATTTTTAGTACAATTTTTTTTAGTAATCATTTTTGCTATTCTCTTATTACAAATTACGGATTTTCTTACTAATTCTCGCTGCTGTTTTCGGCAAAACATTTTACTAATTTTTCAAAACCGAATGCTAAATTTAGCAGAAAAATATACTAATTAAAACAAAATTTTTTTTTTGATTTTTTATAATTCTTGTTTAGTTTATATTTGTTATTATTGATATATTCTTAGTTTGGAAATAACACTCAGAAAATTGTATTATATCTCCAACAGGGATGATAAATGGGATTTTCAAAGAAGTACCAACCAGCTTAAAAAATAGTACTTTTTCCACCTCCACAGCACCAAAATTATTTTTTATATTTTACACCACTCTGTGGGTATATTAAGTTGGTTCTTATGATATCGGTCGTCTGTCCATATAAAATCAACGATCTTTGTAATCAAACTATAGGTCCCACTTTTAAAGATAATTTGACGAATTTTTGTATATGAGTTTATATTGCATCAAGGACTAACGCCGTTGAAAATTGTTGAAATCGGTCAATTTTTTGACCTAGTATTCATGAATACGTCCAATCTGATACTGAATGTATTGATATTTAATAGTATAATCAAACAAAACCGATTTAATACGATTTATTTCACAGGTCCTATATAATTTTATTCGTTAATGAGATAGTGATCATTATGGAAAAAAATCCTTGGCTCAAACTTGGCTTGGTTCTGCAAGGGTCTTTTTTGCAGCGTTTTGAAGGCCGAAAAGTTCGAAAATTTACGAATATTTTATTGATTTTTTTTTATTCTTTGCTATTTATTTGCTATCCAGACTTAACTGTTAAAATAGTACCTGGGTGTGTGACACGGCTAGGAAACCAACGTTTAAAGCTTAAAAACTAAAAAATCTGAAAAAATCGATATTATCATTTTGACTTTATCTCGCTAACTGTTGAGCTGATATTTATACAGAGAAAACAGATTCATTGTTACAACCGAATTATTTGCCAACCGAGTGGTTTGGTTGGAACCACCGATATATTTGTTTGTGCCAACAAAAATTCGATAAAGACAACAGAATTTCGGTTGGAAAATATATTTGAGTTGCGTCGGGAATACATTTGATTGTGAAAACCAAATAATTCGGTTGTTGCAACAAAACTATTCAGAGGGCAAGAAATTCGGTTGTTGCAATGAATCTGTTTTCTCTGTGTACAATTCGGAAACTAGAATATCAGACGTAATAGATAACATAAGCACGGAACTCCCATTCCTTCCACTATCGGGGAAATCGATATTTGAACTTGTTAAACGTATTTCTATAGAATTATACCATGGACTATGTGGTATGGAATATAACAATTTTGTGTTGACGTTTGATTCCGAATTTTATTTGAATGAAGTTCCTGAAAGTCGAATTAAATTTCGTTATTTTAAAGGCACTAAAGCAATTTAGTTCATTTGATTTATTCAACCATTATATTAAGTACCACCTCAATTAACGTAACCCTTGATGAACGAAATTTCTTGGTTATCACAACAATTAATAAAAATATGAAATTTTCGAAAAATTAAATTCACTTTATTTTTTTTATTTTTATGTATGTATTTTAATAATTTGTTTCACTAAATTACTCGTACGTTTCTCCCAATTTTTAAATCTTTTACTTCGGGTTTTCAACACATTTTTTATTTAAGAATCTGGTAGTTCATTAGTTCATTTTAAACACAATATTTGGTATGAAAATTAAAAAAAAAAAAAAAAAAGTGAAAATTTGTAAATAGTACCAAATGAGCCATAGGAGTACCATAGTACTTTTGAGGTTCTAATAGTACCATAAAAAGTACTATAGTACCAACTTTATCATCCCTGATCTCCAATGCATAAAATCGTAATAACTGGAGAACCGTTTGTAAATTTGACTCCAAATTTTAAGTACGATGAAGTAATTTACGCTTGTTACAATCGAAAGAAAAAAGTTTTTTTTTATAATTTTACAGTTTTTTTTTTATTTTTTAGTACACTTTTTTGCTCATTTCAGCAGATTGATTTTAAATTACAGTTTACAACAATTTACTGAAATTTAGTAGCTGCAACTAATTATTTATACTTATTTAATTGTACTAAAATTATTGATATTTATTAAGTTTTTTAATTGATTTCAGCAAATTTTGCTAAAATTTAGTAGCGACTACTAATTTTACCTACTAATTTTGTTGTACTACAGATCAGCAGACATGTGTTGCTAAAACTGTGTAGCAAAAAATACCGCTGGGCTTAAAACAGTTAAATTTCCCGTAATAATAGCAACATTTTCAGTAGCCTTTACAGACTTTTTGGTTGAGTGTATTTAATTAATAATTCGGCATATTTTGCTACAAATGCATATTTTGCTACAAATGCATATTTTGCTAGAAATGCATGTTCTTGGGCATTTTTTTTTATAATTTTCTATAATTTGATAATTTATATAATTTGATAATTTTCAAAATTTATATCTTTTATAAAAATAAGTAATTTTTAAATCTAAAAATATTTTTTGATTAGTGTTTCTGTTAAACCTTTCCTTTCTATGCCAAAGAAATATTTTTTTATTACTTTTATGGCTTTGCAACACCTCCTAGAGAAGATGTTTGGAATTAAAGTTCAAAGAGGACCGGCAGCATGTTATTTTTTATATTTTTTCTATTACTAAACTCTATATAAAATCTTTAGAGTTTTTGGATTTAATTCATCACACACTTTTTGAGACTAATTAAAACCTTAGCCCTTATATATTCACAAAATTTGCTACAAATAAATCGATCGACTTAATCGTATGAAAAATTCTATATAAAGCACAGAACTTTTTACTAATGTTAAAGAAGAAAATAAAAGTAAGGTTTTCTAAGATCTTTTTGTAATAATTTGTTTTGCTAAATTTACTATTAGAAATGAGAAATGAACTCTCAAAAAGTGTTGTTTTCTACATACAGCAAATGTATGAAAGGGTTAAAAATGAAATGAAAATCTTGATCATTAATTGCAGTGCTTTTTCTACACAGAGAAAACAGTTTCATTGTGATGACCAAATTTTTTGCCAACCGAATTGTTTGGTTGAAACTACCAATAAATTGGTTTCTGCCAACAAATATTTGGTAAAGACAACAGAATTTCTGTTGGAACAATATGTTTTAATTGTGCCAGGAATACATTTGATTGTAATAACGAAATACTTCGGACGAAAATATTATCGCACTGCCTGATATTTTCGATATCATAACGATATCGTTATTTCATGAAAAAACGATATCATTAACGAATGTGCATTTTTATTCACAGTACCTATTACTTATAAATCGTTAATGATATCATTCTCGGACAAACGTATCATCGAAATGATATCATTACGAATTCGAAACGATATCGTTTGGTTTGTTGGGTCTATATTAAAACTTTTAGATTAGGAAATGTAGTAGCGTTCGAAAAACTCTTTGACATTGGAATATTTATTAATATTCTAGGTTTGATATGAAAGTTGTAGGAATTGGAGTAATTTTTCTAATACAATATAATTTAAGGTATCCCAGGAAAATTTTCTGTTCCAAAGAATAGGTTGTAGAATAGCTACTTTTCTTTCACAACCCCTTCTACCGTCGATTTAACACCGATTATTTTTGTTTGAAATTGTCCCAAAAGCAACCACTTCTACCCAGGTACCCAGTTGTGGTTGCTTTTGGGACAATTTCAAACAAAAATAATCGGTGTTAGAATCGACAGTAGAAGGGGTTGTAAATGAAAAGTAGCTATTGTACAACCGATTCTTTGGAACAGAAAATTTTCATGGGTATTATCATATTTTAAGAATTTTTTTCATATCAGAATCTCTATTGTGTTTCCTATGAAAATATTATTTAAATTTAAAATGCTTTTTACTAAGCAGAACATTAAAATCTTGTTATTATCATTAGAAAAGTTTGGAATTTAGCGATATTTTCTCTTGAAAGGAATTCGGATTCTGTGCTGCGATTTCTTAACTTCCCAGGAACATTTTTTACAATCGCCCAGGAAAAAACTATACAATCGGTTGCCAACCACACCAATTCTACAACTGGTTCCATAGAAGTGGTTGCTTTTGGGACAATTTCAAACAAAAATAATCGGTGTTAGAATCGACAGTGGAAGGGGTTGTAAATGAAAAGTAGCTATTCTACAACCGATTCTTTGGAACAGAAAGTTTTCCTGGGCGGTAGCCAACCACACCCATTCTACAACTGGTTCCACTGCAACCGATTCCATGGAACTGGTTCCGGAACCAGTTCCTGAGATCCTATATGAAAGGTGTGGGTGACGTAGAATCAGTTCTAGAACTAGTTCCAGAACTGATTCCAGAGCAACCGGTTCCACTTTGGAGCTATAGAAGTGGCTGCTTTTGGGACAATTTCAAACAAAAAAAATCGGTGTTAAAATCGACAGTGGAAGGGGTTGTAAATGAAAAGTAGCTATTCTTTGGAACAGAAAATTTTCTTGGGTTATTTATGACAAAATTCGATAGTTAGGCAAGACTTTTTTCGCTACGTGCCAGAAACGGACAAATTTATTAGCGCTACGGATAACCCCCATGGAATAACGCCCAAAGGGAAAAATTAAATAACATTCAAGAAATGAGATAAAAATGTTTGACGGTTATTTAATTTTTGGGGGTTTATTTAATATTTAAATATTGAGATTATTTCATTATGAAAAAATCCCCAATGAAATAAAATTAAAACAGTTTGGACATTATTGCCTTCTCATTTTTTTGGGGGGTTATCCCATTTTTGGTGGATATTTCATTTTGTTAAAAAAAGTTAATTTTTGGGCGCCATCAATTATTTAAGTACGTAAAAAACTTGTTGAAAAATGTGCTTCGGACAAAAATTTGATTTTGTTAAAATAGATCGCGCGATTTTTATCATCATAATAATGAATAAAAAGCGAATTTTATGGATTTGAAACACGATCAAAATCCAATTTCAAATTCCAACAAAAGGGGTTAATTCATTATGAAACTTATTTTCAGCCTTTATTTCATTGAGAATTATTTCGTAGCACCTATTTTCCCTTAAAAAAAATTATTTTTTTAGATCCAATTTTATTACAAGTTGTTTTTCATTTTTGTGCAATTTTCTGATGCTTTTTATTTCTCCGATTATGAGGCACTTTCTCATCGAAACTTTCATAATTCTTTCAATCTAGAATTTTAGAAATTTTTCCAGAATTTTCTGGTAATCGAATTTGCGAGTTCTGTATTAAACATATTTCTGTAAACAAAAAATTGTTTCAATACAGAGTTTTAATTATTTAAAAAAACGATTTACATGTCCTATGAAAAATTTAACTATTATGGAGTTAAATCACACATTTTTGTAGCAAAATTTAACATTGAACTGAATTTTTTGCTGGTCTTCTAATAGTTAAATTTTTTTGAAAATATCCAACAAAACGTCGCATGCCACCTAAAATCCACTCGCGTGCCACTACTGACATGCATGTCATAATTTTGCCAGCCCTGCCTTAAATCCTAATTCAGCTGTGTTTGTGCGGCAAGCTATCAACGTTGGCTTATGCCATTCCCATACAGATTTGACATTAGTAACGTTAAGCGTTAACATTAAACGTTGGCTAATGTAAGACATTGCAATAGAAAACAAATATATTTTATTTGAAACAAAAAATAAAGTTAACAGTATTTTTACAGTCACAGTGTTTTATTTATTTGGGTGAATGCATTTAAAAGGTAAAGGTATTTAAATTATTTTTGTAGCGGTATTCTAAGGGTAACGGGTTTTTACTTTTTTGGTTATGGTATTTTAAAGTTTTTAAATACCAACCAATTTTTGTGTTTACATAGAGTGACAATATTTATTTAAAAGAATGAAAATTTTCTAAATTTTGTGTTTTTTGTGGTTGTAGCTAGAAATCTACTAAAAAGGGCCTCATGGCATGCCTTGGCAAAACAAATTTGTGATTTCGACTGATGTGAACTAAATGCGTAGACCACAAAACATTAAATTTAGGTTTTTTTTAAACTAAAAAAGTCATCTCATATAATGCGCTTCTATTTTAAATAATTTTTCATCGAGCATGTCAAAAACATTTTTTTTTTTCACAAAATTGATAACTTAATAAATTTTTAACGGGTCGTTAACATTTGTGTAACATTTTTATCATCCAGAAACGCATTTCCATTGTGTGTGATACAAAAAAAAATTATGAAAGTTATAGAAGGAGTAGGAATTAAAAAAAAATTATACCATTTTTTTATGCAAAACATTTTAAAAAGTGACGATATCCTTTTTTGTTTTTTACTAAAAAAAAAACAAAAAATAACATACTTGTTGTTTGCGCAAACTAATGAATCAGACGAATTCGTTAAAAATTTTGTATGAAAAAAAAGTTTTTAAAATTTTTCTTTACATTTTTTTAGCCGCATCTGTTCTACATTAATAGGTGTCCTAACAAATTCGTACACAAATTTTCAAACAAAAAGTTTTCAAATTAGTGTTTTTCATACAAATTTTTTAACGAATATGTCTGATCTTTTTAACAAAAACACCCAGCTATTGCATGTAAACACTAAACAGCCGTGAATGTCTTGCAAAACATTCTCTTATACAACCCCAAGATTTTTTTGTAATGATCTAAATTTTAATATCCTGTAAATAAGTACAAATAAGCAAAATTGTATATTTTTGTTTTTTTTAGGGCGTGTGTGAAACGATAGCAAAGTGCCATGGTGAAAAACATTTGTTCTATGGTGAAAAAATTTGGAATTTTCTTGTGTGAAATGAAATCTTTTTCGACAATATAAAAGTTTTGACAGTTGTAAATAATAGGGGGAAAAAATAAAACGAAACAAATATTTTCAGAAATATATGCGTTTGCTAATTGCAATTCAACTACAAACCAGATCCTTGCAATTAATGGAAATTTTAATTTAGCATAACATGACATACATGCAATGTAACCTTTTTCTGCCTCTTTTCTGGTAGTTAATTTTAAATCCTATTTGTTTTTGTTTAGAATTTTTCATTTGTATATCTTGTTTCTTAATTTTTCTTTAAAAACTTTCACATTTTAAAATGTCAAATATTTCCATGCTTATTTCAAAAATTCTACTAGCCCTTTGGGCTAGTGAAATTTTATTCATCTCAAAACTGTCAAAAATTTACCATAAAGAATACTTTGCTACCATTTCACACACACTGCTAGTATTAAAAATCGTCAAATCTGGCATCAGCGTATGCAAGAGAACGTTTTGTAAAACATTAATTGCATCCCTTTAGTAAATACATTCAACAATGTCGCTCGTATACGTAACGTGTATAATGAATTTTAATATTCCACATACGCCATGGTGACCTTATAAGGAATTCAATCAATATTACTTATACGTATTTATAAATATTTTCTATTATTATTAACGTTACCTTGTCTTTAACATTGAATTTCTTAAA
This sequence comes from Leucophora obtusa, assembly GCA_949987735.1. Taxonomy (NCBI): domain Eukaryota; kingdom Metazoa; phylum Arthropoda; class Insecta; order Diptera; family Anthomyiidae; genus Leucophora; species Leucophora obtusa. The sequence goes on from OX465295.1 coordinate 353,551,045, forward strand.
TATTTCTTAAAAAACTTTATTTTTAAATCCTTTTTTTTTGTTTTCTAAAAAAACAGGAAAACACTTATGTTTAGAACAATAGAGCAGCAACGACAACAACAAGAAATCATTGTCAATTGTAATTACCTTGGCGGCTAGGCTCGTCATTACAATACATTATCATAACTGTTAATGGTAAATTTCAAAAATTTTAAACAGCCAAGTTCAAAATAATATCTGAGGTGATTAATTGAGTAAAAAATAATTTTAGTCGATTTTCCCTGCAGAAACGCAACATTCACTTTTTTAAGCATGACTTTTTCTCTACATTCAAAATAAGAAAATGCAAAAGTAAAATAATAAAAATGCAACAACACATAGAAACTTGATGCACAAATATTTTTTTCTACTGAGAGTTTTTTAAATTTACAACGGTATTGTTGATAAAAATGCCAAATGTTAAACTACTACCAGGTCAAAAAAAAAAAAAAAAAAAAAAAAACGCAACTCAAAAATAAAAGTAGTTCAAATTTGGCATTTTAATCATTGCATCTACCAAGTGCAACTATGCTTGTGCAAAAAATAAAAGCCATTTGTTTGCCGATTTGGATGAAACTCGTTAATGTGATAGAGAATAACGCTGGGTCTAACTTTAACTTAAATATTAAACAAAAGAAAATGTCAAAAAATAATATGAAAAACAGACCTGGAGAATTTCAATTGCATTACAATTACATGTAATCTATTTTTGCCGATGCCATATTTTTGGGTTTTTATAATTTTTTTAGTTTAACATTCAAAATTTTCCTTAATTTTTGGAGTTAATTTTTACGGTAAGATCTTATTTCGGGAATTTTATTCGTGAATGATTGTGCATGGTTAGATGACTCAGAACTACTTTTTGCTTCGATTCAACAATATCCATCTGTCTATCTGTCTGTCTGCACACTACATGTCGAAAATAATAACTCACATCGACAAAAGGACAAAGCCTATTGCTTCTAGATAGGAGCGGTCCGTATTTGGACCTACCGCCAATATGCACTATATTTCCGATTTTCTGTTAAATTCACCCAACAATAGGTAAAACCAAATTTTCTTACCTTTTTTTACTTTTTTTTCTTATTACTTTATAGACAAATTTTGACACAAGTTCAAAGAATTCGAATTTCGGATCCAAACATTATTTGGTTTTCAACTAGATTGGTGTAGGGTATCACATAGTTGGCATTTCCAACTTTAACCTTTTTACTCGTTTTGAATAGTTTCAACCCTATAAACAATTTCACTGGAATTCAAGTTGAAATCAAGTTCAATTCCAGCCCAGTTTTCCAGTTTCAAGGCTTGAATACAACTTTTGTTACATTTTATTTCAATAGCATACTCCAGAAAAAGGGAAACAAAAATTCAAGTTTGAAATATTTTTGTTAAATATAAAAATGCCACAATTTGAAATCGACTTTCCTTCAAGCCAGAAACTATTAATTATAGAGATAGGAAATCAAAACTTATACTACTCACTGGTAGGGGCACTGATATTTAGTATTACCTGAGCAACTCTTTAGTATTACTTTAGTATCAGTTGAGCCTATATTTAAAAACTCAAAAATTGCGCAAAATAAGAAAAAAACATTTTGAAATAATATATTGAAATAATAAAATTTGAGATATCCGTTTGTTTTTTTGCTGTTTTCTTTGTTATTATTGAAATTTAAATAAAAAAGGAAAATTTTTTGAATAAAGTTCCATCTACACCTTTTGCAACTGTAATTCAGAAAATATCAATTGAAATTCAGAATTTCCATTTCAAATTCAGAAAATATCAATTGAAATTCAGAATTTCCACTTGAAATTCAGAAAACATCAATTGAAATTCAGAATTTCCATTTGAAATTCAGAAAACATCAATTGAAATTCAGATTTTCCATTTGAAATTCAGAAAATATCAATTGAAATTCAGAAAATATCATTTGAAATTCAGAAAATATCAATTGAAATTCAGAAAATATCATTTGAAATTCAGAAAATATCATTTGAAATTCAGACAATATCAATTATTATTCAGAAAACATCAATTGAAATTCAGAAAATATCAATTGAAATTCAGAAAATATCAATTGAAATTCAGAAATTGTCATTTGAAATTCAGAAAATATCAATTGAAATTCAGAAACCGTCATTTGAAATTCAGAAAATATCAATTGAAATTCAGAAAATATCATTTGAAATTCAGAAAATGTCAATTGAAATTCAGTAAATATCATTTGAAATTCAGAAAATATCATTTGAAATTCAGAAAATATCAATTATTATTCAGAAAACATCAATTGAAATTCAGAAAATATCAATTGAAATTCAGAAACCATCATTTAAAATTCAGAAAATATCAATTGAAATTCAGAAAATATCATTTGAAATTCAGAAAATGTCAATTGAAATTCAGAAATTATCATTTGAAATTCAGAAAATATCATTTGAAATTCAGAAAATATCAATTGATGTTCAGAAAACATCAATTGAAATTCAGAAAATATCAATTGAAATTCAGAAATCGTCATTTGAAATTCAGAAAATAACAATAGAATTTCAATTGATATTTTCTGAATTTCAATTGATGTTTTCTGAATATCAATTGATATTTTCTGAATTTCAAATGATATTTTCTGAATTTTAAATGATATTTTCTGAATTTCAATTGACATTTTCTGAATTTCAAATGATATTTTCTGATTTTCAATTGACATTTTCTGAATCTCAAATGATATTTTCTGAATTTCAATTGATAATTTCTGAATTTCAAATGACGGTTTCTGAATTTCAATTGATATTTTCTGAATTTCAAATGGAATATCTGAATTTCAATTGATGTTTTCTGAATTTCAAATGGAAATTCTGAATTTCAATTGATGTTTTCTGAATTTCAAATGGAAATTCTGAATTTCAATTGATATTTTCTGAATTTCAATTGATATTTTCTGAATTACAATTGCAAAAGGTGTAGTGATAACGTTGTAGGTACAACTTTTTTGGTGATGTCATAGCCCTGCTTTAAGGTAAATTTAAAGCACTTGAATTTTTAAAACCTATTTGCTTATTGGGAATAATTGTTCCATTGTAAACAAATAAATCACTCGAATTTGATAAACCGGGGCTCACATATTTCTCAAAGATATTTTGATAAGGGAAATTTATATTAATTAAAGGCGCAGTAGCAATAAATACTAGTTCAGAACCAGTTATGTACTAGTTTATTTGAACCAGACAACTAGTACGAGTTTTACCGCCTCTCCATACAAACAACTATAGAATTTAACATGGAGATATCATAGGGATGGGGAGAATTGGAACTAGTATGGAACTTGTTTGAAAATTACAATTTATGTACGTAAAATAGGGAGCAAAATTGATACTAATGTGACACTCACGGAATCAGTTCTGATAAGGCTCTTTGGAAATATTATTGTATCAATTGGTTAAGACCGGAAGTATAAAGCTAAAGAACAAAGGGGTTTGTTTTGATGCAACGTAGATGAAACCGCTAGTTTTCTCTTAACTTGCATTTACACTTGTATCAATATCCCTAGATTTTGATATTCACCACTCTGAAAAATCGATAAAGGAAAGCGTATAGATGTTCAATTTTGAATAAAACACACATGGTAAACTCTAATAAATACATTCTCTAAAAAATTTAAAGTCTATAAGCTTTTCTTCATTGTTTTTTGGCAATGGTGAGTATCGATATCTGGAGATTACAATGCAAGTGTAAACGCAACTTTTCTTAGATCATTAGGTTTAAAACATAAAATATTTTGTGCATATGATTTATAATCTTAATCAAAAATTTTAGTGCATATTTGCAAAAGAATTTCCATTTGAAATTCAGAAAATATCAATTGAAATTCAGAATTTCCATTTGAAATTCAGAAAACATCAATTGAAATTCAGAATTTCCATTTGAAATTCAGAAAACATCAATTGAAATTCAGATTTTCCATTTGAAATTCAGAAAATATCAATTGAAATTCAGAAAATATCATTTGAAATTCAGAAAATATCAATTGAAATTCAGAAAATATCATTTGAAATTCAGAAAATATCATTTGAAATTCAGACAATATCAATTATTATTCAGAAAACATCAATTGAAATTCAGAAAATATCAATTGAAATTCAGAAAATATCAATTGAAATTCAGAAATTGTCATTTGAAATTCAGAAAATATCAATTGAAATTCAGAAACCGTCATTTGAAATTCAGAAAATATCAATTGAAATTCAGAAAATATCATTTGAAATTCAGAAAATGTCAATTGAAATTCAGTAAATATCATTTGAAATTCAGAAAATATCATTTGAAATTCAGAAAATATCAATTATTATTCAGAAAACATCAATTGAAATTCAGAAAATATCAATTGAAATTCAGAAACCATCATTTGAAATTCAGAAAATATCAATTGAAATTCAGAAAATATCATTTGAAATTCAGAAAATGTCAATTGAAATTCAGAAATTATCATTTGAAATTCAGAAAATATCATTTGAAATTCAGAAAATATCAATTGATGTTCAGAAAACATCAATTGAAATTCAGAAAATATCAATTGAAATTCAGAAATCGTCATTTGAAATTCAGAAAATAACAATAGAATTTCAATTGATATTTTCTGAATTTCAATTGATGTTTTCTGAATATCAATTGATATTTTCTGAATTTCAAATGATATTTTCTGAATTTTAAATGATATTTTCTGAATTTCAATTGACATTTTCTGAATTTCAAATGATATTTTCTGAATTTCAATTGACATTTTCTGAATCTCAAATGATATTTTCTGAATTTCAATTGATAATTTCTGAATTTCAAATGACGGTTTCTGAATTTCAATTGATATTTTCTGAATTTTAAATGACGATTTCTGAATTTCAATTGATATTTTCTGAATTTCAATTGATGTTTTCTGAATAATAATTGATATTTTCTTAATTTCAAATGATATTTTCTGAATTTCAAATGATATTTTCTGAATTTCAATTGATATTTTCTGAATTTCAAATGATATTTTCTGAATTTCAATTCATATTTTCTGAATTTCAAATGGAAAATCTGAATTTCAATTGATGTTTTCTGAATTTCAAATGGAAATTCTGAATTTCAATTGATGTTTTCTGAATTTCAAATGGAAATTCTGAATTTCAATTGATATTTTCTGAATTTCAATTGATATTTTCTGAATTACAATTGCAAAAGGTGTAGTAAGAGAACTAGGACTTTGAAGAACTTCTTATTAAACTAAATTTTTAATAGAAGGAAATTAAAAAATATATTTTTGTATGTTAAAGTAATTTCACAATTTTACAGCAAAAAACACTAGACATTAAATATTTTCAATTGAAAGTCATATTAATTTTTGCTGTTTAAAGGTTAAAAAGGATAATTAAGCTTTTTGAATTATTTATGTTATATATCAGGTATGGGCACAAAAATGGCTTGACGGGCCAAATTTAGGATTTCACAAACTTACCGAGGGCCGCACCAATTAATACATTACTCGACAAAAATGAATTTTTTGTAAAGCCTTCTGCTAAAATCTTTTTTTGAGTATTTTGGTTTCCTAAGCCCGGATATAAAGTCAAAAACGGTCCACTGAATAGCCTTCGAGTTGTGGGTCTTTCTTTTTTATCCCCTCACCCAGGAAAATACTTTATTAGTCAATGTTGCGGAGAAGTACATCAAAATCTTTTATATTTTTTATATTTTTGATCCAAATATATTTAAAAATATAAGGCTCAGACTCAATAAATGTTTTTAAAATATTTTGCCCTCCATAATACGAATCTGAAATCAAAAAACTTTGTCGAATTAATCTTCGAAAATATAGTTTTCGTTATTTCAAAAAATTTGGTTTAAGGTTTTTACCAATTTTTCAAACATTTTTAAATTTACTTATTGGATTTTGATCCCTTGACTGATAACCCCGGCAGAAAATTTTGATACTTTTATGAGGGTTCTTATTTAGTAAGTCAAAAGAAAATTATTCAAGCAAAGCACATATTTTTTTTTTATATTTTAAACTTCTTTCTCAAAAATTACGCATTTTTTGGATGAAAATATTACTCTTAGTAAAATGAATCATGAAAGCCACAACAATTTGAGGCAAATTTTTAAATCCAAAGATGATTCAGAAACGACCCAGAAATGTAAATAAATTTGAATATTTTGTCAACAATTCAAAAATGACTCAAAAAAGATTAATTTTTTAGCCCAAGGAATTTTTTAAAATATTTCTTTGAGACATTTTTGAATCAAAAAGAAGGCTTTTTTGAATGCACCACTTTAATACAAGTGAAAGTTTAATAATATATTTTGAGCACTTTTCTGATTCATTTTTGGGCTCGTTTGTTGGCTGAGAGCTCCATAAAAAATTAATTATAAAAACTTTATTCAAAAGTTTAATATCATATTAAAAAATTGGGGTAAGGCGGAATTGTTTGCTTTAAAAGCGAGATAAAAATTCGATTATACCGCTTTAAAAAGCGGTATAATCCCGTCAAAAGCGGAGTGGTTGTTCAGGTTAAGTACACTAATAGAAAAAAGCCTGTAAAAAGTTTTGCTAAAGCTGCTAAAAATTACCTTGAATAGAAAACTGCTAAAATAAGCAGATTTTCGTTGCTAAGATAAGAATAGCAAAAATAAAGCTGTTAAATATATGGAATTTTAGTTTTATTTGAGCTAAATTTTAGTTAATTGAAATAAAAATTTACTCTGCTAGAATCAGCAACAAATTTTGCTAAATATTAGTAGAATCAAAAAACTCCAAAAATTTTTAATTGTCTTAAGAGAATAAAAATCTATTTTCGAAATCAGCAGTCTACTATTTTTCACTAATATTTCTATTGATTTTAACAGGATGACTATTAGTATGTTTAAGAGTTTATTTTTGCTCTTATAATCTTACTAACATTGAGCAAAAACCTGCAAAAATTTTACTGCAAAGTTACTTTTAAATAATAAACCTGTAAAAATAGCAGAAAAAGCTACTAATTGTTTTGCTATTTTCCCAGGTTTATTTCCGTTAGTATATAAATAAAATTTTATTGTGTCTAAGTGTTTTACTAAATTTAAGTGCTTGAAGGACAATTCTCACAAGTAGATTTTAGAGATCCTTACGAGGCCTGTAGAACAGCCTTAAACATTTCCTTAAATGAAAGGTAATTTTTTTGAATTCAAAGTCATAAAAAATTAGAGAGTATTTCTACGTCATATTGAGCCATAAAGTATTTTTCCCAGGCTTAAGGTTTAAATAAAGAAGAAGGAATTTCCACTTAATATTCGTATATTGGAGGCGAAAATACTTTAAAAAGTTTTATAGGACGTCTGTGCAAAAAAGTCGATATTTGTTGATTTAAATTCTAATTTTATTTTTTTTAATTTAATTAATATTTTTTTTAATTAAAAAATTTTTTTTTATTGTTTTAAAATTAATGAAGGGCCGCACGAAATTGGCTGACGGGCCGCATTTGCCCATGTATGTTATATATCATTGAAATTGTCATAAAACCAAGCAAATATTATTTTTGCATATTACATAATTAAAAATTAAATTTTTACAGCACTCGTTCAGGACAAAAAACTGCAAAATGTTAACATGCGTCGTCGATTCGACGAAGAATGACCTTCCAGGGTTAAGCTCTTGCATAATATTGAATTATTTACTGCTATTTATTTGCAAACAACTGTATGAACAAAAGGATCTTGAAACAGTAACCTAGAATTGCAACATTTCTTTAAATAAACTTATCGTGCATGCATCTTGTTATGATTTTCAATTTTTTTTCTCATTTTTCTTTTTGCATTTTCCCCTTATTATTTTTTTTCATTTTACTACAAAAGCGACTTAATTTACAATTAAAACCTCTTTAGAAAAAACCTTAAGTAGCCTGTGTATGCTCTTTTGTTTAAAAAAAAAACCGCATAAAAAACAAAAACTTGTCTCGTTGAGTAGAATGTCGTTATTTTTAACTGCATCACAATGGTTGGTTAAATGAGGGGAATGTTGCGAATACAAATTCACTTGTATGCAATTTTAGGTACATACATTTTAATAATATGTAGTGGGGGTTTTTTTTTTAAATGACGTCAGACAAAGACAAGTTTATCCCTTTGATTAAGACAATATTAATAAAAGATTTAAAAAAGCACTTTTTTTTCTAAATTCCTAACAAGTTTTAAGCATTGCTGGGATGAGACATTTCATAACTTTATTAATAGTTCAATATTATAAGACTGTTATGTATAATCTTTTACTTTTTGAATACGCATGAATTTCCTAATTTGGACATAATTTAAAAAAATTTTAAATTTCAATTTTTGTAACATTCGTCAGAAACACCGGCCGATACACGTTTGCACCTACGACAAAAACTAGTGTATTGTAAAAGAATGGGCAAAAATAAAATACCCTTATTTTCCAGTGTTTTTAGTCGCATAAATCGTGAATTATGTAATTTAATATATACTCAAATACACATATTCGTTGCTGATTTTAAATCAATAAAACTAAGTGATTTTTATTGCATCGTTGATTTAATCATTTGTCGTTTTAATACCATTCATTTCATTCATATTCGTTCGGATCAACGATGATTATTTTGATGTAGAATAAAATCAGAAAAAAACAAACTGAACGCGTATGAGTTTATTCATGATTGCAACCAATTAAAAGAAAAATAATTTCATAACAATAAAGTTAACATGATTTGTAAATGTAATATTTTTTACCTCAGTCTGTAAGGATTAATCCATAGACTAAATAAATAAATAAAAAAGTGGGGAGTTTACAGTATCAGAAACACATTTAATAAATGGTACAGTCTACATTCCCATTATAAAATAATAAGATTTTATTTATTTTTTTATTTTATAAAACAACTAATACTTTGATTTATTCATGTGAGTTCAAATGTTCGATCAGTGTAATTTTATTCAACAGTGAGTTTTTTTGAGCGATTAAATGTAAATAAAACATGTTCGACAGCCGACTCAAACTGATCCGAACTACGCGTTCAGCTGCATGATAGTGATTTTATTCAACATTGAGTGTTGTTGATTGATTACGTGTGAATAAGAATTTTAGTGTATGATTAATTCAAGATAAAAGTTGATTTTGCAGTTCTGTGGTACGTATTCAAAGCAACTTCCACACCAATTTTAAGCTTTTTATTCCGAACTGGTAAAAATGTTTTAAATTTTTGAGCAAAAAATTTTCAATTAACGATAGACCAGTGATAAATATCAATATCTTAAAAAAGAAGGGTATCATTTTGTTCGTCTTTAAATGTAGTTGTTGAAAAATTTTTTTAGAAGTAATTCTCACTTAGTTAATAACGGTTTAAATTTTTTTTTATATAAATAATATAATTACATCACTCCCATTGGAGCTTCTAGCAACAACAAATAATATATACATATGTATATATAAATACTTTTTCATTTATGACAGGAATTCAAGAACTATCTCTATAAAGTCTGCACAAAACTTCTAAATCTTATTCTATCTTGGGCCAGGCTTCTCAGTTGAGCCCATGACATCCCTTTGCTTCGGAATTCGTCTTCGACTGATCTTCGCCAGGTAATTCTTGGGCGACCTCTGTTTCTCGAAACTTGCGGATTCCATTGGAAGCCGACCTTAGCGATATCCTCATTTTCTTTTCTAAGAGTATGGCCGATCCAAATTTAAAATTGGCTTATTCAAAAAGTCCGACCCATTTGATTTAAAAAAATTTTTTTTCCAAAATTTCTACTCTTTATAACGCAATTTTCAAGCCATTCAAGAGATGTGCTTTTAATTTTTTTCTGTTTTTTTTTTCAAATATAAAATTTTTTTATGACACTATGAATTAGACTGGGACTTCGTGGTATGTGCGATTTTAAAACCCGCTACACGGGGCTTATTTTGTGAGATTACTGGAAAACTAATCCAACTAATCTAGAAATAATTTCAGCTCAATCGAAGAATTTTTGAGTGGGATTCTCTAACTTTTTAACGACAAAAATTCGGTAGTTAAGTTTACAGTTTACTATAAAAACTTGTCAATTTAGCTACCGAATTTTGTCGTAAAAAGTTACAGAATTGCCCCTCTGGCTCTTCAAAATTTTGTACTACGATTTAAAAGCAGAAAAATTACTTTTACCAAAGATGGGATTTCTTTTGAAAATTTTCAAAACTTTAATTTTGAGTTTTTTTACAATTTTGTTCAACAAAATATAAAAAAGTGGTCAACGAACTACACCTTAAAGAATAATTCTACTAGAAATTACATATATTCCTCTCTTAACTTAGTAGCAACGTCCTTTTTAAATTTAAAATTTTCAAAAAAAATTTTTTTTTAATTTTTTTAATGCAAATAAAAATCTATTCTTCTGAAATTAGCAGTTTACTATTTCTGTGGCAAAAATTTCTGTTGATTTTAGCAGGATGGACTGCTGTTTGCATTTAACTAAATTTAAATTGAAAACAACAAAAAATTTTGTTGAATAACAGTTTGTTTTTGCTATTTTTAGCATAATAAATTTTAACAAAATTTTCTGAAGATTTCGCAGTATAATTTGCCATTTGCAATAACTAACAGTTAACCTAAATATAACTAAAAGTCTGTTAATTTAACAGTTTTATTTTTGCTGTTCATATTTCACTAGTATTTAGCAAAAAATCTACGAATTTTAGCTGTTTTTTTTTCTGCAAGTAAATTTTTTTCACTAATTTTTAGTTGCTTTTTCTGCTATTTTTACAGATTTATTTCTATGAGTCTATGTTTGCAGGTAGATACATTTCATATGAACCAAACATATATATATCTTTACAGGCGAAGATATTAGGGGTTTTCATATCAACTCGTATTCGTCTCGTAAACGATGTAAACCTGTTATGTTTATGAGTTTAATGTCAAACTCCATACATAAAAAATATGGTTTGTATTTATACAAGGTTTACAAGGCATTTACGAGTTTATATGAAAACCCCTATTATATTTGCAAGCATACATATTACCAGGGGTATGGCATCACCAAAAACAAAAGTTATAACGACATTGGGTGCGTTCGGCAGATACAATTTAATGGTCAACAGTTCTACAGCAGTTGTACAACTATCTGCTGAACGACCTGATCACTAACCGCTCAGTCTGAGCGCTCAGTTAGCGCTGTCATATTTTGGTAGCGTAAAAAATATTTGCTACCTTTGATCAATAAGTCATACATTTGTTGTTGTTCATTTACAATAAAAATTGTTTTGTAAGAATGACAAATAAAAACATACAAATATAATTCGAAAACAAAAATTAAAAAAAAAATAAAAGGAAACTATAGAAAAAGTGTATTAAAAACAAAACAAAAAAACGTCGTTCAGCGGAGTAAGTAATCACAAATCGCTACAAGTCATCGGTATTAGTTTAAGGTTTCTCTGCCGAATGCTACCATTGTCTCTGGATAGCACATTGTTCAAAAAATTGACAATTTTCTTTTTTTATTTAAATTGAAATAATAACAAAAAAAAAAATAAAAAAGGAATTCTCAAATTTTATTATTTGAACATATTTTGCGCTTGATTTTTCTTATTTTGCGCAGTTTTCAGCAATTTTTGAGTTTTTAAATATAGGCTCAGTTGATACTAAATAGTTGTTCAGGTGATCCTAAATTTCAGCGCCCCCTACGGGGGAGTAGTGCAAGTTTTGATTTCCTATCTCTATAATTAATAGTCTCTGCATATTACATTCAGAGCTTCTAAATACTTAAAACCCTCATTCTATTTTCGATTCTGATTGACTGTGGAATAATTGAATTCTCAAACTACAATTTTATACATGGAATGAAGTCTTAATTGTTCTCATTTGATTTCATTTTAAAGACTTCCAGCATTTTTCGTCATTCGATTTGTTTAAACACTGAATTTAGTCGTGTGGAATTAAACCGTTAGGGATTCAATCGATTTTAGCTTCATCGATTTAAAAGTTTGGGAATTCTAGTGCATTCCATTGAGTAATTTGGGAATAACATTCGATTTTCTTGATTTTAAAATTTTGAAAATAAACAACAACGGTATTAGTTTTTATTAAAAGAATTTAACATTTTTTACAAATACAAGAAAACTAAAAATAAGTGTGTTTGCGTACCCGAAAATTTGTACAAATTTGTACAAGTTTTTACTGGAAGGTGTTTGTTTACACAATTACTCAGTAAGGAGAGAGGAAAAATAGAGGGTAAAGTGACAGTTCAATACCAGAGAACTTACAAGTTTTTATCGGATGAATTTTTGCTAGTAAGAATTTGTAAGAAAAAAACATATGATTTAAAACATATGATTGAAAAACAAAACATTTGTCTAAATAATTTTGAAATAATTTTTTGAAAAATAAAAAATATTTAAATATAAGCTTATTTACGATGGAAGAAGTAAGTAAGTGATCATTTTATTAGGTTTTATTTATTAATCCAATAATTTGAATAGGTTTATTTCGCAATCAGCTATTTTAATAACTGTTGCCAATTTAGCTATTTTCTCGGCAAATCTAGCGATACTTCAACTCGTTTAGCGGGATAAAATATAATTTAGCTATTAGCGGGAAAACTAGCGATTTTTCTTTTTAAGACAGTCTTCACATTTTCTTAGCATTTTTTTACATTTATTTACTTGACAGAATTTTTGAATCATTATTATTCAGCGATTTATCGGTAAATTTTTTTGGAAAACAAAAAAGTTCGAAAAATTTGGCGATGTATCAATAATTTTTTAAGAAAGTTTTAAGAAGTTTGAAAAATATAGATATTTTTGTGAAATTTTTTAACACAACCTAAAAAGTTCGTGCAATTTAGGGATTTATCGCTATTTAATTTTTTTTTATAATTTAGATATTTTCTAGTGATTTTTAGTTTGATTTAGCGACATTTTTAGGGAAGAAGTTGGCAGCATTATTTTACTAATTCTTACCATTTTTCTGTTTGCGTACATTTTTAGATATTTTTCTTTTTGATAGTAAATTTTGCCTTACTCTCTGTAAATTTGTTACTGAGTAATTTTTACTGGACTTTACTGGAAAAGTACCCAAACACACCTATTATAATAGGTCCATTCGATTACTTTTCTCAGTCAAGTCCAGTAAGAATTACTCAGTAAAAACTTACAGAGAGTAAGACTAGATTTACTCTCAAAATAAAATTTTCCCAAACATGTACGCGAACAGAAAATTTGCAACAATTTGCAAGTTTGTAGACACAGCTGATTACAACACCAAATATACAAATAAATTTTAGCTGGTCGATATGGAAGACGATATTTTTTGATGTTAAATCTAAAGCAGAAACTTCTTAGAAGGTTTTCTTATATTTCCCATAATTTATTTAAAAAGTTTCATTGATTTGAATTTCCATAAAATAAATAATTGTAAAATACTTTTTTTTTTGTTTTCAATAAACGAACATGTGTTTTCTAATCATATGTTTTTTCTGCTTGCAAATTCTTACTGGCAAAAATTTATCCAGTAAAAATTTGCAAGAAAAAGAAGAAGACTTAGAAACTCTCATCATAGAACTGTCACTTTATTCTCTCTTTTTTCTTTCTGTTTACTGAGTATTTGTGTTAACGAACGCCATCCAGTAAAAATTGGTACAAATTATCCAGTAATCGAATGGACCTAATATTGAAATTTACAGTAAAGTCATACAAATTAATAATTTAACTGCGACTTCGCTTATTCTTTTCTTTGTTTTCTTCCTTTACTTGCAAGAATTCGTTAGTTCTGCTGTAAAAGCACATATACACGCGAGAGAAAACTGCGAGAAATAGAACAAAAACCACCTCTAAACAACTCTATTGTAAATGATTTAAGCTATTTAGGGTTGCCTTTTGCTCAATCTCTAGCAGTTTTCTATCGCGTCTACATTTGCCATAATAAAATAATATAATTGTTTATTTTACAAATTTTTTAAATCGAATGAAGAAAATTGAATATCATTACCAAATTGTTTAATCAATTGATACAAAATCGAATGATCGATTGAATTCCCAAATTGTCAATCAATGAAATGATTGAATTCAATGATTGTTTAAATCGAATTAAATAGATTGATTGAATTTCTTGTATTTGTATTCGATCGAATGAATTCCAGGGCATGAATTTCCTGCGATTGTTTAAATATGAATTCAATCTTTTGAATTTATTTGTATCGGGATATACAATAATTGCATTAAAGGAATTAAATATGCTGAAATTCCAAACGTATTTAACAAATTGTGAAAAATAATCTGTTGAGGCATGTCCCTATCCGGATTTCATTCTTGCCTAAGGAAATCGTCAGGGGACGACGTTTAAAAGGAATCGAATCGAAGCTCTGATTTAGAGACACGGCAGAGTGTAGAGTTTTTTCAAACAAGTACACTACGGGAAATTTTAACAAACTGTCACCGAACTTGCCCCTTTATATGAAATAGACTGGTCACTTTTACATGGCGTTGTCATAGGAGGGGGAAATTGACCCCTTGTGACATGTCACAAGACAAATCCTAGGACAGGTTACTGAACTCTCATAAAAAACAAATTTCAGGGACCTGTCCTGGGATTTGTCCTGTGACATGTCACAAGGGGTCAATTTCCCCCTCCTATGACAACGCCATGTAAAAGTGACCAGTCTATTTCATATAAAGGGGCCAGTTCGGTGACAGTTTGTTAAAATTTCCCGTAGGGTATATATAACCAAGAAATATGTTTCCTATAGGTCGATTTTTTCCAGCGGCACTAGTGTACTCGTACATTCAGGTCAAAGCTTTTTAAAAAATGAATTATAAGAAATTAAAATTGATGACAGTCGATAGTTCTGATATTTTTATAGCTTAATAATTAAAAACAGATTTGAATGGCTCACTTTACGGAACACTTCCTTTTATGTTAGCCATTTTTCTACTTTTACTTCGTACTGTAAGAGTTGAGGCTTTAAGCGAAAATAACTGTAGTATTTTTGCTAAAATTAGAAAGTTTTTTTACTTGTGTATGGAAAGTTGTCTTGCCATTTAAAAATTTGACTGCATATTTGTAATAAACTACTGTACATTAACAACAATTAATTTTTGTAATTATTTAATAAATATTAGCACAGACAAATATTTGGATTACGGGCCATAATTTCAGTTATCGTAAACTTTAAAAGGTAAGTGATGTGAATGCATGATTTAAAATTAAAATACATTCTTTTATACATAAATACTATAATACACAACTAATTTAATAACAAATACTAATTTAATTTCCTTTTTTATTTATAAACACAAAAAACATTTAAGGTTATAGCCAAAAACATAGTTGGTGTATCCTTGCTTATGTGGGGCAATTGACATTCAGGTATGTGATGAAAATTGATTTGGCAAATCGATCAATTTTCAGTCGAAAATATATTTTTATCAAAAAAATAAAAGCGATTTTTTTATTAATCGATTTCTAAATCGATTAATAATATTTAACTAAATATTGATTTAAGACATTAAAGTTGATGGTAAAATATTAACGATTAAAATGTTTCGATATTGCGAAATCGATTTTCCTCACATCCTAGATTATCTAAAAAAACCTAATGAAAAAGAAATATTTTGTTATAAAGTAACATTGGACATGGAATTATATGTATATATTTTTAATAAACTTAATGAACAAAACACCACCAAAATTTATTAACACTGATGATATTTTTAAAATATTTCACAGTGAACATTTTGTTTAAAATGTAATACCCTAAAGGGCAAAACTCAATACATATATTGTAAATTAACAACTCACACTTTAGCCCTGAAATAAATCTTTTACTTCTACTTCTACTTCTTTCTATTCTCTAATGTTCTTCAAACAAACAAAATAATTTCATAATTTACTTCTGTAATATTTCAGCAATGAATGTCCGAATATTCCTGTTTTTATTACTTTCAATAAGTCTGGAACATTTTACTCAAGCAGAATTTCAGTAAGTTTAGGAATTTGTTTAAAAAAAAGTTAAAGTTATTTCTAGAGTGTGAAGATTTAAATTTAAATTGTATTATTATCTCTTCAGACATAGTCTAGAAATAACTGATATTTTACCCGAAGATATAAAACGTTATGATAAAATGCGGCCGCCCAAAAAAGAGGGACAACCAACTATAGTTTATTTTCATGTTACCGTCATGGGTTTAGATTCAATCGACGAAAATTCAATGACTTATGTAGCGGATATATTCTTTGCCCAAACATGGAAAGATCATCGTTTGCGTTTGCCTGAAAATATGACTCAGGAATATCGTTTATTGGAAGTGGATTGGCTTAAAAGATTATGGCGTCCAGATTCGTTTTTCAAAAATGCCAAATCCGTAACATTTCAAACAATGACTATACCGAATCACTATATGTGGTTATATAAGGATAAAACAATATTGTATATGGTGAAATTGACATTGAAATTGTCATGTATTATGAATTTTGCCATATATCCTCACGATACACAGGAGTGTAAGATGCAAATGGAAAGTTGTAAGTAAATTAGAAAAATTGCAACTAAAAAAAATAAAATTTTTATTACAATTTAGAGGTTTTTTATTAATATTTTTCTTTGTAAATAGAATTGAATCAATTAATCATACTTGGGATTTTTTAATTTGGATTGCATTTAAATTTACATTCTCCACAAAGATTTTTTAAATGGTGGTTGAACTGTGGGGCAATTACAATGAAATTCAACAATGGTTGCGGTCAGAAACAGAAACAGTTTGATAGTCAACAGTTCTACCAACGAGTATATCATTAAAATACTAACCAACTCTCCCTAGCTCTGTTAAATCACTCTATTCTTAATTTATATCGAAAATTCAGCCATAAGAATTACACACGTCTGTAAAAGCTAACATTTTCGATATAAATTGTCAATCTTCGAAAGAGAGCGACGAATACCGCCTGGTTCTACAACTGTTTTACAACTACTTATCTGCTGAACGACCTCATCAGTAATCGCTCTGGTAGCGCTGTCGCATTGTGGTAGCGTAAAATTTTTTTGCAATTTTTGATCAAATAGTGATACATTTCTTGTTTGTTGATTAAAAAAAACTGTTTTATAAGAATGACAAATAAAAACATGCAAATACGAGGGGTACTATTTATATTTCGGGAACTGGCAACACTAACGTCAATAGCTAAAATCTGGCAACACCATAATAAAATTTGACATTTTTTAGCATAAACCTACTCACTATGTTTTGATGTACAAGTGCTATTTATTTTGTTTACAGTGAGTTAAGGAATTCAATTTGGCCAAAAAATGTAAATTTCAAGAGAAGGTTTTCGTTAGATTATTTTTCACAACTTTCGACGTGGATTATCTCAACAAGAATGTGTCGATGAACTCAGTTCTTTGTATGGCGATAAAGCAGCATTAAAAACGACAGTATATCGCTGGTATAGTCAATTCAATCGTGGTCGTAGTTCGGACGCCGACGAATTCCGTGAAGGTCGTCCAAAATCGGTTGTTGTGCCACAAAACATCGATACAGCGCGTGAACTGATAATGCAAGATCGTCATGTAACATATCGTGAGATACATTCAATACATTCGATTTTGCATGAACACTTAGTTGTAAAAAAAATTTGCTCTCGTTGGATACCCCATAATTTATCAATCGCTCAAAAAATGGCTCGCGTCGATTTGTGTAAGGGAATGATTAAAAAGTTCGACCGTGGTGCTTCAAAAGACGTGTATAAATCGTGACAGGTGACGAATTATGTATATATGCGTATGAGCCGGAAACAAAACAGCAATCGACCATGTGGGTATTCCAAGACGAGCGAAATCCAACAAAAGTTGTTAGTGGAAGAAGCACAGCGAAGCAAATGGTCGCCTGTTTCTTCGGCCGAATGGGTCATGTGGCCACTGTTCCGCTTGAACAACGTATGACGGTCAATTCTAAGTGGTACACGACCATTTGTTTGCCGGAAGTCTTCGGAGAAGATCGTAAAACTAACCCCCAAAGACGAATGATTCTCCATCATGACAATGCGTGCTTTCACACATCTCGTCAAACAGGTGAATTTTTGAGCAGTCAAAACATCGAATTGATGACTCATCCTCCGTACAGTCCTTACTTGGCACCCAATGACTTCTTCTTGGTCCCGAATATCAAAGGTAAACTGCGTGGTCAACGATTTACGAGCGCCGAAGAAGCAGTTGAAGCGTTGAAAAACCATGTTTTGGATGTGTCTCAAGAGTAATGGAAAAACTGCTATGACACATGGCAGGGATGATAAATGGGATTTTTAAAATAGTACTAACCAGCGACCTCTATAGTACCAAAATTTTGTTCATTTAATTTTTTTATCATTATAAATTAACAAATAAAAACTCATAAAAAAATAAAGAGTTCTGTTATATCTAACTCATACAGCAATAGGAAAACGTAAAAATTTTAGTTAAAACTATTAAAAATTAGTTAAAAATTAAGTTGCATAAAAACATTCTATCAGATTACTTTTGTAAAATATTAGTAAGATAAGGACAGCAGAAACCAAACTGTTAAATACATATACAAAATTTTTGTTATTTTTGAATAAAATTTAGTTAACAGAAAATAACAACTTAACCTGCTAAAATTAGTAATAAATAATAACACAGTACAACACTAAAAATGCATCGGGCATGCGACATATCAATTCTGATATATTTTAGGATGAATATGACGAGTGTGACCACCAAATTTCAAAATTAGCTCTAGTTTTTGAAATATTTGCAAATTTAACCTTTAGCAAAAAGATAGTTTTTTTGTTAAAATTTCTTATTTATTCATATACCTGACTAAACCACGGATAATTTTTAATATGGTTTTAAAATATAGACTTTGGGCTTTCAGAAACATATGAACTTAATTTGATTAGGTAAAGTATTTAGGATATAATTGCAATTAAAGTGAAAACTTCACTTATTTTCCTATTTTGCAAATCTAGTAAAATCCCTTAATCGGATTTGCAAAATCTTTACATATGACGTAAACTCATATTCCACTAAATTCTTTCTACCAAAAGAATCACAACCTCTGCATCAACATTTGCAGAAAATTCAATCTGAAATACACATTTTACATCTTTTTTATTTCAAATAAATTTTATATGAATTTACTATGGCAAAAGGAAATAAAGTACATTTTTGAACATGCATATTTTAAAATCGTTATTTTTTCGAAATTTGCACTTCAATTATCTAAAACTTTGTTGTAATTGATTAGAAAATATATGTTTTATATTTCTGAATGGTTTTATCTGGGTTTTATATTTTAAGATTTTTCACATATTCCTTAATTTTTAGGTATTAAAAAAGTCGATCTTTTTCAGGTTTAGCCAATATTAACTTAAAATTCAAACAAAAAATGCGAATCTTTTTTGATAAATTAAGTAACATGAGATGTTTTCTAAAGGTACAAATTGAAATATTAGATATTCCTTTCATCGCAGATTATTTATTAACGAAATCGTGAAAAAAGGTGAATTTCAATTTTAAATTCATATATAGGGAATATTATCGCAGCTGTCAAAACGTGCAATATATTAAATAAAGGGGCATATTTCATCATTTTAAAATGCTGCAAAAAATAGCGTTATTACTTTCAGTTTCGTATTGTTTTGCAAAAAGTTTCTTAAAAAATTTAATTTTCCTACAAGAACGTTTTTGCAAATATTTCTTAAACTATAGCTAACTTTAAAATTCTAGTGCCATATTCGTGATCTGCGTCCTAAAGTCTATTAGAAATGATGTGTCGCAATCCCGATGCATCAAATTTTTCTTATTTTGTTGTACTGTGTAATTAGTAGACTGAAAATCAGCAAAAGCTTAAAATCTAGAAAGCTTTTTTTCTATTTTTTTTAATACGAACAAAAATCTAGTCTTCTGAAATCAGCAGCTTACTATTTTTAGCACCATTTCCGTTGATTTTAGCGGGATAGATTTCTATTTTCATTCAACTAAATTTAATTTAAAAGTAACAAAAATTTTGTAGATAAAACAGTTTATTTTTGCTATTTTTACTCTACTAATTTTTTTTTATATGCTAGACCAACACTCAGGGGATGCCGCCTACTAACGCAGTGCATTGTGTTGGTATTAGGAAAATAGGTTATGGGGAGGAGGAAAGAGAGAGTAGTGTTTGTGAATATTTGCTTTAAATTTCTCTACTTTGTAAGTAACAGGGAAGACCTCTGCGGGGAGTTTATTCCACATACGGCTGGTGCGACTGATAAACGAATTCTCTCTGTATTGTGTCGTGCGATCCGCTGGACAATCGTTCACTTATCTCAGCAGAGCACTTCCCATGGTAATATCGATAGAACAGGGTTACACAACCCACATTCCGACGATGCTCCAATGAGTCAATAGAGCTGGATACCCCACTGTCATTGATAAGCGCCGACGCCCTCCTTTGCACACGGTCCAGAAGCTCCAAAATAGACTTCGAAGCTCCTGCCCATATATGGGAGTTGTATTCCATCTTCGGTCGGATATAGGTGGTATAAATAGCGAGTAAATCGGATGGAGTGAAGTACTTCTTGCACCGGCGTAAAAAACCTAGACACTTGAATGCTTCTTTCGACACCTGAAAAACATGCTTATTCCATCGGACATCACACTGAATTTTCATGCCCAGAACATCAATAGTATCCGATTCCTCAATATCGATATCACCCATAAGTACAGATGGCAGTGTGGACCCCGCAGCCCTATGGGTCAACATACAACATTGGGTCTTGCGTGCATTAAAATCAACCTTGTTCGCACGACTAAAGTACTATAGTACTAACTTTATCATCCCTGACACATGGTTTGAACGAATGCAAAAGTATATTGATCATCAAGGGGAATATTTTGAAAAACAATAAAGCCATTTTTATTTGAAAATGTTTGTTATTATTTGCTATTCCCGAAATATAAATAGTACCCTCGTATAAATCAAAAACAAAAATTTTAAAAAATCAAAGGAAACTATAGAAAAAATGTATTTTAAAACATAACAACTAACCCCTAAATTCATAAACGCTTTGTAAAATTATAGGAGGTTTATTGAACAAATTTTGTATGAAAATGACGTTTTGTAAACGTGCTTTAACTTTACAAAGCATTTATGAATTTAGGGGTTAGTGTAGAAAAGGCAATGATATATCATTATTTTTTGGACTACCAGTAATGACACCGACTTACTCTCTGCAGTATTTTAAAACATATAATAATGAGTTACTAATAACGATTTTATTATTCCATTATTTCAAAATAAAAAATAATGCCTTACCAATAATGATTTACTTTTATCATTATTTTAAATAGATGTTTTTGTAAATTATTTTGAAATCTATTTTTAGACTCAATATTTTTTTTTAACACTGGTAACGATATAACTATTTTTTTTGGATGTTGGCAAGTAAGCTGACTTGTGCGCAGTAGGTTAATTATATTTTTATTTATCAAATATTAAAACCCAGTGTAGAAACGGTAATGACATATCATTATTTTTTGGACTACCAGTAATGACGCCGACTAACTTTCTGCATTATTTTAAAACATATAATAATGAGTTAGTGAAAATTACTTATTTTTTTATTATTATTTCAAATAGAAAGTGATTTTCTAGATTTTTTTTGTAAATTTTTTTAAATCTATTTTTAAACTCAATATTTTTTCAACACTGGTAAGGATGTATGTAACCACATATTTTTTGATTTTTTGTATGTTGGCGATTAAGTTAACTTGTGTGCAGCAGGTGAATTATGTTTTTATCTATCTAATATTATATGTCGATATAGCTTAGATCAGGGCTAGCAAAACTATGACACGCGTGTCAGTAGTGGCACGCGAGTGGATTTTATTTAGGTGGCACGCGACGTTTAGTTGGTTATTTTCAAAAAATTTAAACTATTAGAAAATCAGTAGAAAATTCAGTTAAATGTTAAATTTCGCTACAAAAATGTGTGGTTTAACTCCATAATGGTGAAATTTTTCATAGAGCTTGTAAATCGTCTTTAAAAATGAATAAAACTCTGCATTGCCACCATTTTTTGTTTAAAGAAATATGTTTAATACAGAACTCGCGAATTCGATTATCAGCAAACTCTGGGAAAATTTTTAAAATTCTAGATTGAAAGAAGTTTAAATTTTTCGATGAAAAAAAGCCTCATAAAGACTCAAAATTGCACAAAAATGGGAAACAACTTGCATTAAAATTGGATCTAAAAAATTATGTTTTTTTTAAAGGGAAAATAGGTGCTACGAAATAACGCGCAATGACATACTTAACATAAGTTTCATAATGAAATAACCCCCTTTGTTGGATTTTGAAATTGAGTTTTGATCGTGTTTCGCAGAGCCATTTAATCTGAAATAGAAAGTTCTCTGTTCAAATCCATAATATTTGCTTTTATTCATTATTATGATGATAAAAACCGCTCGATTTACTTTAACAAAATCAATTTTTTGCCCGAAGCATATTTTTCAACTATTTTTCTTACGTACTTAAATAATTAATGGCGCTCAATAATTTAACTTTTTTTTAACAAAATGAAATAACCACCAAAAATGGAATAACCCCCCCAAAAAATGAAAAGGTAATATTGTTCAAAATGTTTTAATTTTATTTCATTGGGGATTTTTTCATAATGAAATCATCTCAATACTTAAAGATTAAATAAATCCCTAAAAATTAAATAACCGTCAAATATATTTACGTCATTTCTTGGATGCTATTTAATTTTTCCCTTTGTGGGTTATTTCCTGGGGTTATCCGTAGCGCTGATAAATATGTACATCTGCGATGATATTTTTAAGAGAAATTTTCCAAATTTTAAAAATTTTTAAAAAAGCACTTTTAAAAGACAACTAAAATTAAGGTGGCACGCTAGAAATTTTTACAAAAATAATTTCTGGGACGCAGTGAAAAAAGTCTTGCCACCCCTGGCTAGGATGGTAGAGCTATTGACTTGCAACCTAAAGTCCCAGGTTCGATTCCTGCACAAAAAAATTTTTCAATAAAAAAATATTTTTTTTTTTAAATAATTTTTTTGAAAATCTATTTTTAGACTCATTCTTTTTGTCAGTACTGGTAAGCACATAGGTAATGACATATTTTTAGATTTTTCGTATCCTTTTTCGTAACTCAATATTTAACTACATATCTGGTAATGATTTTCTACACTGGGAAGTCGAGATAGATACGATGGTAATGCTATTGACTGTCAATCTGGAGTCCCAGGTTCGATTCCCGCACGAGCAAATTAAAAAAAAAAAAAAATTTGCAATAAAAAAATATTTTTGTTATAAAACTTATTTTTTTAAAGATGAATTTTTAGACTAATTGTTTTTGTCAATACTGGTAAGCACATAGGTAAGGACATATTTTTTGATTTTTCTTATGTTGTTGCGTAACCATAACCATAACTCATTATTTGGCGTTATAGTTATCCATGCAAAAGTAATAAGAAATGTAATAATAAAAATATTGTAACTAGTTACCATTACCAGGTATGTAGTTACATAACCACATATTTGGTAATGATTTTCTACACTGGGGAAGACAATATGGTTCATAGTAATCACAAAGCGCTACAAGTCTGTTTACTGTTTCTCTGCTGACTGCAGAAAATGGTTTTGGGTTTAAAATTTAATTAGTAACTTTTTATATTTTGTTTGGTTTGACAAAAAGTGATTCTGTGTCGATCGGTTTACTTAAAAGTGGTTCTAGGTCCAATATTTTTTGGTGTTACATACATCAGCACAAACTTATTATACCCTGTCCACATAGTGGTGTAGGGCATAGTAATAAGCTTTTATATTAAATTTGCGTGAAAATAAAGTCTAGACAATTTTCACGTGAAACTCATTGTCCTGGAAAATAATTTTTTTTATATGGAGTATAACAGTTTTTTCACGTGAAAGCGAAACAACTTACTGAGCTTATTAAAAAAAATGTTATTGAAAATAATTTCATTACAATTGATATCAATGCAATGGTATTTAAAGCATTAATTAATTACACCATCTAATTCATTAGTCCCATGTATGCTATTTTGTACATAAAATTATTTGACTTGCAGAAGTGCACTTTGTCTTACCCATGGCGTGACAATATAAAGGTGGAATTATTAGAAAATATATTTTGAATTGAGATTTCCCTGCAATATCAAACAAAAAAAAATTAAACAAATCAAAGCAAAGGAAGAAAAACAAACAAAAGAATCCGTATTTATTTATTTGTAAATTTTAGTTTAAAAAAAGTTTAAACTTTAACGAAATTTATTTCAAATTTATTTATACCACTACCACAGGTCATATCGCTTGGAACTAAAAACCAAGTACGACTTTAGGGTGTCCCAGGTGCTGGTGTGTTTCAAGCATATTTACTTGAACCATGATCTGTGCCGCCCGTTGGTGATTGGTTAGGTAATAGAGGACGACTGCTGCTAGCTGCATGATGGGGGTTTTTTTAATGATGTTAGAAAACGCATATCAAAATACCAGACAACTAACCTTGTATAATAGCATTTGTGGGAAATTTTCATCCATAAGTAAAACGGAAACTATCTTGTTTCACCATTGTATTAGGAAATGCATGTTTTTTTAAAGAATATTTTATACCGACAGAATTACAAATAAAGTCATTACTTTCCAATTTATTCAAATGATAAGTGTAGGCTAAATTTTCATTTGGATTATTTCTCGTAACAGAATTATCCAAAAAACCTCTAAATTGTCCAAAAGTTTATGGTGGGTATAAAAAATTGTTATTCTAAAAATCTAATATCAAATACCCTAATTATTTTTCCACAGTATCACATACTACAGATGACATGATATTCCAGTGGGATCCAACAACTCCTCTGGTGGTGGATGAAAATATTGAATTGCCACAAGTAGCTTTAATACACAATGAAACAGCTGATTGTACCCAAGTTTATTCTACGGGTAATTTTACATGTTTGGAAGTGGTTTTCACCTTGAAAAGACGTCTAGTCTACTATGTTTTCAATACTTACATACCCACGTGTATGATTGTCATCATGTCTTGGGTATCATTTTGGATTAAACCAGAAGCAGCACCAGCTCGTGTTACTCTGGGTGTCACGTCGTTACTTACTTTATCTACGCAACATGCGAAATCCCAAGCATCGCTACCACCAGTGTCATATCTTAAAGCTGTTGATGCTTTTATGTCCGTGTGTACGGTTTTCGTGTTTATGGCTCTAATGGAATATTGTCTAATTAATATTGTTCTTAGCGATACACCGATACCAAAACCTATAGCATATCCTCCAAAACCAAAACCGGAAGAAGCAAAAAAAGAGGAAGAAAAGAAACCAGCCGAACCAGCGAAACCGACGCATCCACCTTTAACCGATGAAAAAATAGAAAAAATATTTGATGAAATGACTAAAAATAAAAGAGTAAGTAATTTCTAATCAGCTACAATTTTGATTACAAATTTCAGATTTTTCAGAATATTCTTATATGGGCATGTATTGGAGAGAAATGTTTCTACTTTTAACAATTGAGAGCTAAAAAAAGGATATTAAGCCGCATTCACAATGATGGAGTACTCCACTCTGCAGAGTGGAGTGCACTGAGATGGCATGATACAACAAATATGTAAGTGCGAAAAAGAGAGGAACAAAATCCACTCTGCAGAGTGGAGTACTCTATCATTGAGAATGTGGTTTTACTTTGTCTTATATTTTTAAAAAAGCGTAAGCGACTTGATATAACTTATTTTGTTGTTTTTGAAAAACGAAAATATACTAACTTATTTTACGACTCTTTGGAAGCGAGATTGAAGGAAATTTCTTCTGATATACCTGTCTAAGAATAATCGAAAAATTTTCGAAATTATACTGAAATATTTAGCAATTTTACAGAACTTGCTAAACAAAAACATTTGTTTATATTTTCCAGACCCATTTGGGCCACGGTCATAGTCATACTACACGCCGTGTCATGCGTCCACCTTTAGATGCCGATGGTCCTTGGATACCTCGTCAAGAGTCACGCATTATTTTAACACCCACAATAGCTCCTCCTCCACCACCCAAACCCGTAGAACCTGAACCCCCAAAGCCAAAGTTAACACCTCAACAGGAACGTTTAAAACGTGCCATTTATATAGATCGTACGGCGCGTGTAGGGTTTCCTGCATTATTTGCTTTATTGAACTGCATTTATTGGACCGTATTTTATGAATATCTTTAAGGAGCACAAATGCTTAAGAATCTCTCTTTATAAAGTATTTAAACATAGGCATTCAAAACTTAAGAAAAAACAATGTTGCATTTGTTCAGTATTTTAAAAATTTAAATTTTAATATTGTAAAAATTAAAAAAAAAATCATAATTTTGATAGATAAGCTTTTTGAAAAACGTTAAAATGGAGAAAAATCGCTGAAATTAAAAAAAGGCAAAATATGTTCTGAAGATAACTGAACACAATTTGGTACATACATTTGCAGTGCCACCAGGACGAATTCTATTTAAAACGGTTAAAATCCGTCTTTGTTTTGACCCAGAAGCCATGGTAATATCCTACCTAAACTTTAATGTATTGCGCTTAAACAGTAATCCAAACCAAAACAATTTAAAGCAATTTCTTGCACTTCTCCAACTCTGTCTAAGTTCCTCTCGGCTCTTTTTTGACAGCGTTTTGAAAGCCGTGAAGTTCAAAATATTGAGAAAATATTGCTCTTTCGTGGTTTTTTCATTCTTTGATATAAAATTGTTGAATTAATTATACTAATCCGCCAAATTTGTAAATACAAAAAAAAACAACTTTTTAAAAAGGCACCAACAAAGAAATTTGTAAATCCAAAAAATTTCTATTTTTTTTGTAACTTTGAATTTTTATTTTTAAACAATTTTTATATTAAAGATAACAATTTACAAAAGAATTACAAATATTTCAAACAAAAAAATTGTTGGGAATAAAATTTTAATTTAAAAGAAAATGTGATTGCTTTTACAAATTCCTTTGTTGGTGCCTACTGATTTTTCTGTGTAGTACATACAGCACAGTGCTGTAAAATAAAAAAAAAGTGGTAATAAGTATGGAACTTCTAAAGTACTGAAGGTATTTGTCTTAAAATTGAAATCGTTGTAGGAGAGGAGTTTAATTTTCAGAATCACATTTTATTAAGCCTGTAGCTGAACCAGGGACTCAGCTACAGGGGGTGAAAGTTAACTACCTCAGGTATGAAAAACTTTGTGCTGCTTGTAACTTTCTTAAGTAGTAACCGATTTTAATGATTTTCACCTTTTTGGATTCTGCTAAATAAGACAAAAAAAATGTTTAAGAGATATTTAACTTGGAAAAAAAAATGTTCGTTTTTTGACTCGACTCTTTTTGGTTTTTTGCTTATAACATTTTTAATACTACCCAGTGTAGAAACGGTAATGACATATCATTATTTTTTGGACTACCAGTAATGACACCCACATACCTTCTGCATTATTTTAAAAAATTATAATAATGAGTTACTGTTAATTACTTATTTTTATCATTATTTCAAATATAAAATAATTTTTTAGATTTTTTTGAAAATTTTTAGAAATCTATTTTTAGACTCAATATTTTTTAAACACTGGTAAGGATATATGTAACCACATATTTTTTGATTTTTTGTATGTTGGCGAGTAAGCTTACTTGTGGGCGGCAGGTCAATTGTGTTTTTATCTATTAAATATTACATGTCGATATAGCTCAGATGGTAGAGCTGTTGACTGGCAATCTGTAGACCCAGGTTCGATTCCCGCACCAGTAAATTTTATTAAAAAAAAAAAAAATACAATAAAAATATTTTTTTTTATATAATTTATTTTTTTGAAAATCTATTTTTAGACTCATTATTTTTGTCAGTACTGGTAAGCACATAGGTAACGATATATTTTTGATTTTTCGTATGCAGGTGTGTAACCATGACTCATTATTTTTCGCGACATCGCCATATAAAGGTAATAAGAAATGTAATAACAAAAGTAACTATTTACCATTACCAAGTATGTAGTTACATAACCACATATCTGGTAATAATTTTCTACACTGGGTAGTTGACAAAATTCTAAGTAAATACACAAGCACAAAGTTTTTCATACCCGAGATAGTTAACTTTTGCCCCATAGCTCCGTCCCTGGTTCAGCTACAGACTTAATAAGATGTGATTCTGAAAATTTAACTCCTCCCCTACAACTATTTAAATTTTCAGACAAATACATTCAGTACTTTAGAAGTTCCTTACTTATTACAGTAGACGCTCGCAAATTAGAGCTTTCAGTAATTCGAACGTCCAGAAATTAGAATCAATGTTTGCAATACATTAAACGCTCTGAAATTCGAATTTAAAATTCTAATTTCTGAGCGTTTTTTTTTTTTGGTTATTTGAATACACAGGAAATCCCCAATTTATTTTTATTCTGTTTGTATAAAGTAAAACTAAAAAGGGGAATCACCAAATTATATATGTTTTTCCCTATTTGTTTTTTTTTTGTCGCATTTATGTACATTTTTGGCTAGTTTATTTGTGAAATTTGATACGCGTGTACATATTATTTGGCAGTCTCTATTAAATAGTGAAAGTGTATCATTTAAAATGTTAAATAAACGTAAAAAAAACACTTTATCATTGGAAACGAAACGAAAAAAAACGTCCAGAAATTAGAATAATTCAGAAATTAGAATTGCCTCAAAAACAAAGCGGTTCTAATTTGCGAGCGTCTACTGTACCACTTATTTTTTATTTTACTTTACTGTGAGACGGGGTATGAAATTTAGTATTTCCTAAAATATCAAATCGTTGACAGCTGCCTTGGAGAATTTTGTTTTAGAAAATATTTATTGTCAACTTATTAGTTCACTCAGTAACGAAAATTTCTTCTGGGATTCAGGTCAAAATTACGTTCTGTCCAATTATCAGCAACATTGTGTGTTTTCTTGATATACTCGTACACTCAAAAACAAAGGTCAGTAGAAATAAGCAAAAATTACAGTTTATTGAGGAGAAAAATCAGTTTTTTGGCTAAATTCAAACTAGTAAAAATTAATGGAATTGGCTTTCAATTTCTAGTAAAACTGTTGTAGTAAATATTTAATAACAATGACCTCAGAGTATCCAGAAAATCGGAAAGTTCGATTCGATTTTTAAAATTTTTTAGAAAATTTAAAAAATTCTTTTAATCATATTTTCAATACTACAGACATGATTATTTACAAATCAAAGGTCGTTTTGTGTTCTTTTTAAGTGCAAAGAGAAAAAAAATTTTAGAATAGACGAAAAAATGAAGTCGAAATAACTCAAAAACCGCTCGTCTGATTTAAAAAATTTTAAAATATTCGTGTTGCACATGCCAAGAAATTAAAAAAAATATCAAAAATCTAAAACTTTGATGGCAGGGCATCAAGGGTTAATTTAACCCATTTTTTTTTTCATATTCGCACCACATATCTTTTACACTTAGTAGTATAATAATCCGAACAGCAAATTTAAATTTTAAGAAAAACTTTTTCTTTTTACAAAAAAAGAGCACTTCTCAGTGTGAATGAGGTATAATTTTAATCAATAGCATGTCATCAGGTTTTTTTACTGACTTATTGTTTTGAGTGTATTATCTAAAAAAAAATAAATGTTCAAACAAAAGAATTAGAAAATTCTATATTTAACTAAAATAATAAGTAATTAAGAAAAAAATTTGAAAACTTCAAGAGCTATCGTCAGAAAGAGCAATAAAAATAAATTGTTGTAAATATTTTAAAAATAAAAAAATTCACACAAAAAAGTAAAATTTTTGGCTGTTATAAAGGCACATCTACACGAGAGATAGAGCAAAAAACACCTCTAATTAGCTCTATTGTGAATGATTTATGCTATTGAGAGGTGTTTTTTGCTCTATCTCTAGCTATTTTATCTCTCGTGTAGATGTGCCTTTAGAAATATATTTTAAATACCTCTTTCGCTATCATATTTTGTATTTAGATCGGAAACATATGGCAAATTTTATAACAAAATGTGATTTTGTAAAAGGGTTTTTAAAAAGTTCTTACTAAAGAAAATATCACAGTATTGTAAGATCTTTCGTCTCGATATTAGTTAGGTTTTCCATACCGATTGCAACGCTACAAGAAAACGTATATTGTATCAATGTCTAACTTACACTATTTTTATTCCTAAGCCTCATTTTGACAATGGGTCATATGAATAAAACTTAGCAATTACTTCGAAGTATTTACTTTGGGCTTAGGAATGGCTTTTAACTCCAAATTTACCAATTAGCTGGTAGAATAGCATGAAATGTAAACGAAAACTAAAAAATTTAATTTCTAGTCTACTCCCAAGCTGACTAGATTTGTGAAGTAATTGCTTAAAAATCCCTGTATTTCCCCCTATTAGTAATATCTATTTTTTATTCATACGAGCCAATGTTCAGTTAGCTATCAACTGGCACTTTAACTGACACATTTGTTGTTGTTTACCACAAAAAATTTCAATATAAATTTTGGTTAAATTTTATCGGATCATTCAGTAATCGGACCTAAATGATAATAATATGACCTAAGTATTAACATTAAAAATTCTGAATCAGTTCTGAATTTTTTTCTTCAAATTTCTTTATTTTTTAAAATTGCCTTTAAGCAAACTCGAATTCCATTAATTTGTAATGAATAATAAGCGCATTTTTAATCACCTGGATTTGGCTTTTTTCATACAAAAAGTAGATTTATTAAATCCAAAACAAAAGATGGATTTATTTATCCGGGTTTACACATAACAATAAAAACACACATATATGAAACATTCTATTAATTTAATGTAAAAAAAAATAAGAAAGAAAGTTAAAAAAGAAAGCATTTTCTTTATTTTTTTTTATTAAATATGTTTAGAAAAAAAACTACACTGCTCCCGATACTTAATTTCAATCTTGGACATAAAGAAATAGCTGAAATCGAAATGGCAAATTTTTCACGCTTACAGTATCTAAATCCAATTGGTGAATATTAAACATTGCAGTGGAATATTTAAATTGTGTAGAAATATAAATTGAAGTGATGAAACTCAAAAGAAAAACTGTTTCTTACTGTTTTATATTAAATATAATATTTATATATATATTCCTCTAACTCCCATTGGAGCATAGGGCGCTAATAGCGATTCGTTAGGAGGGTAAGTTCAGAAAAGTGGGTTGCTAGCCCTCCTTTCTTAGATTGGTGATAGGGCTGCTATCCTTGTGTCCAATCCCACGTTGCAGTCATGCTTCACCAAACGTTCATTCATCATTTACCTACTTTCCTGAGACGCCAAGTTGTCCGTGGCCATTCAGGTTACATCACTGTGCGCCTTCTCACTCTAGCTAGCTTTCAGCGGGTGCTGGAAAGCCATTGCCCGGGAAATACTTGGTCACTTCCAAGTGAACGACAATCAGAAACTTTCCGCACTACGTGCACCTCTGATGAAAGTCCCATTTCCCTAAATATAATAAAGAATTTAAAGTTATAATAAAATCCTGCATCTTGCATTTATTATTAAAAATTAGGGTAAAAGAAGGTCGGATAGAAGAATTCTGTAAAAATAGGTGAAAACTAACTCCATCTATTGAGCACTTTGAGAACTAATTTTTGGATTTAATAAATCCAAGTGATTAAAAAAAGCGGCTAATATATTAAAACTTAATGCTTACTTTGTCCACATTAAACTTTTGGGCAAATGTAAAAAATGTTTTCCAATTTTTATTTATATCATATAGTACAACAACATGACAGCTGGTATGGAAAGCCTCATATATTTGTTAAATTAAGTAGAAAAGTATAAATTGAAATTTATGTTTTTAACTCAAATTACTAAGGGCCGATTTCTGATTAAAATTATAAATAATAATCTTGTAAATATTAGTATTAAAAAATAACTATAATAAAACTACACTCAACGAAATTGTATTCAATATTGAAAACTATTTTAAAGCTTTGTCGTATATTTTCTTTCTTAACCCCTTTAATTTTCATAAAATTAACACAATTTTTGACGGAAATTATACGAAAACGTAGTTTATTATATTTTAACCCAAAATTAAGTAGAATATTGTACAACATTTCAATAATTAATTTAAAATTTTAAGTACTAAAAAAATTTAGAAATTATTAGATTTTATGAAAGCTTTCATTAAGTTAAATATTTATTTTTTGTTTAAAATCATCAAAGTACATAGAATTTTAAATTATCTTATTTATTTTTCCGAATTTTGTTTTTTTTAACGGAAATTTCGATTTGTTTATTTATACCCTCCATCCCACTGTGCAGTAAGGTATATATCAGTAAAGCATACCGTATGTAACTTAACGGAAAAAAAAAATCTCGGGCCACATAATCTATACCCGTAAAAAAACGTACCTATCCATATCAGTGTTGCCACCAGTAAAACAAAAAATTACACAGCTGTAGGTCAAAAATTATCCAAAACCGTATGAAATTACACAAAAAATTATAATTTTTTATATTATTTCAAAATAAACTCTCCTCAGCACATTGGGGAAGAATAAAAGTATTTTGGACTCATATGAAATTTCACACTGTAATTTTCGACTCCAAAGTTTGCCAGAAACTGATTTTTAAAGACAGCATTTTTTTCACCTGTAAAGTGCAAAAATTTGCATTTTAGAACTAAAATTTTGCGTTTTTGTAATAACTTGGTCCGGGTTTTTGTCTTCTACAAAAGCAAATCCAGGCCAATTTTTCTGAAAAAAATTATAACAAATTATTCTATTAACTAAAGGGAATTTTAATGCAATAACTTTTTTAAGGCTTAAAATGGCGTGCTTTTAAATTTGAATATTAAAAAAAAATTGTAGTTATGTTTTTCAGAAAACCTACTTCATTCAGATGCGTTGCATGCAAAAATATTATCTACTTGATAATTATTCTCTCCCATACCCCTCAAATTTTAGCAAAAAGCTGGAGCAGATTGTCCAAAGCGTTCCTAATATAATGTCATAAGTCCTGTTCAATCCTAGCTTTAAATGTCGGTAAGACAGCAAAAATTGTACAAATTCCATGTTTGTAAAATTTAGCTTGTTTTCTTTAATTTTTAAATTACTGATAGGAAGGCATGACATTTCCTTGCAGTATGTACATCAACAAATTTTCTTTTGGAAAACAAAAATATAAAATTTTCACAAAAAATTCCCGATATTTTTTTTTAATTTCATGCTATTCTGTTGAAATCTGGAACATGTTGGATTTACAGAATTCTAAAATATTTTGATTCTGCTCCAACTTGCTGCGTTAATAAAATTTTTGTCTGGTCAAAGCCCAGTATCATGTTAACTACAGCAAAAAAAAATATCAGAGATCAGAAAGTAACAATCATAACAAACTCAAATTTTCCCACTCTTTCGCTGCATTTTTAAATGGTCTGGCAAACCAAGAGAATTTTTAAACGAAACTTGACAATTATTTTCGCAAAAAATATACAAAGGACGGTGTTTTAAACAAAACAAAAAATAGTAAATATCATCATTTTTATTTCTTTTATATTGGGTTTAGTGTTGAAAAAATTTACAAAAGTAATTCACCAAAAATTGGAGATTTGTGGTAAATGTTTCAAAGACAAATTCGTTTCGTCAACTATCGACTAATTTTTATTAACTTTTAAAAATTTACGGAAATTTCTGTTAAAAGTGAAATTACACAAAAACTACACAAAAATGTCATTATTCAAAAATTATCCAAGGAATGTGTAAACAGTCCCGTTTTTGAATAATTATTCAAAAAGTGGCAACACTGATCCATATAATCATATCCCTACGGGAAATTTTAACAAACTGTCACCGAACTGGCCCCTTTATATGAAATAGACTGGTCACTTTTACATGGCGTTGTCATAGGAGGTGGAAATTGACCCCTTGTGACATGTCACAAGACAAATCCTAGGACAGGTTACTGAACTCTCAATTTCAGGGACCTGTCCTGGGATTTGTAGCTCTATATATCATTATATCTTATGTATTAGTTGATCTTTTTTATTTCATAACATATACTTGGTAGAACTACACTCAAAAAAGTTTGTCGGTATAATCTACTGAAAGTGATAGTAAGACAAAGGTATATGCAGTTAAAATGGCGACAAAGGATTTCCAATCAAAATAAATGAAAATGAAATTATTTTTAGCTGTTGAAAAAAAAAACTATAAATGTCGTAAAATCAACTAACAAATTTTTACTACAAAAATTTTAAAACAACTCACAAAATGGGTGGAACTACTGCTCTTTTACAGTTAATTCATTGGGTATTATAAAAGTATATTTTAATAAAAATTCGATGAAATTTTTTGTATTTTAAATAACTAACAAACACAACTATTTACTCTAAAAACACTATTTTGGAAGTTTATTATTATATTAAAAATAACTGATTCAAACAACTGTTACGAAATTACAGTAATTTTTGTTAGTTGTTTTCTTAAAGAACACTTATAGCAGTTGTTTTGCATTTTTCATAGAAAACAACTGTAATTGCTGTTTAAAAAAACAACTACCGATTACTAAAACTTAATATTACCTGAGCAACTGTTTAGTAGCGCAAAATTAAAAGAAAACACCCGCTAAATATGTTTGGTTAAACAAATTTTATTTGATTTACTTTTTTTTAAACTTTTTTGTTTGTTTTTATTTAAATTTTGAATAAAAACGCAAAGTGTCAATTTACTGAACAAAGTGCCACCTATTGATAACGACGTTGTTATAACTTATTTTTTTTTGGTTATGCCATAGCCCCGACACAAACAACTGTCAAACTCTTTTGAGTATATATACATGATCATATATACATCCATGTATACTAGGGTGCCCAGAAAAATAGCAAAGTTTTGAATTTTTTAAATCTTACAGCTTAAATATGTTTCTTTTGGTGGAAAAAATTATTAATTATGCTACTTTTGATGAAATAAAATTTTCTTAGATTTAAAAAAAAAAATATTTGGAGGTCGTGGCGTTCCTTTAAAAAGAATTTTTTTTTACTTAACAATATTTTCGAAATGTTTATATAATGAAGCTTTTAAAAATTGTTGTTTTTCTTAGATTATAAAAGAATATTCAGAAGTCGTGTAATATCTCTAGACTTAAAATTTAATCTTAACACTGAATTTAGACTGATACTACATTTATACCTGAGCAAAAACTACCTGGTTTTTGGCTCTTGTAGTTTTTAACTTGTCAAAACGCATACGCATACGTCGGTCGACCCAGTTTTCGGCTCTTGCTAGTTTTTGCCTGTCAATATATAAAAAACAAGCAAAAACTAGTTTGCACACTCAGGGAATTATGTAGGTAAAATCAACTGCAAATGACAGTTAAAATAACTGCATTTGCACTTAAAAAGGTCTAGACTACATTTGCAGTTAAATTAACTGGTAATATGAAGTTATTTTTAACTTTTAAAAATCAACTGACAAATATAGTAAAAACAACTACAAATGCAATTGAAACAACATACATGCAAATTATTGTAAAACTGTACAAACAACTGCAAATGTAGTTAAAAAACATAAATAAAAATTATTTTAAAAATTATTAATTTAATAAAAAACAAATTTATGTAAACACTCCTAACTTAATTTTATTATATAATAAATTTAAAATTGAGAAATCAAAATTTACACTTAATGTCACTTTCATTTTTCACTATTAAGATATTGTTGTAGATGTCCGTCTGTGAGGGATGAAATATGGTGTTGTTTGGCACACAACATTGAAAAATTTTGCTCTAAGTAAATTAACCACAATTGTAGTTAAAATAACTACAACCGCATTACTACACAAATAACTGTCATGTAGTAACTGCAGAACTTTTCTGAGTGTACGAAATCTAGGTAGTTTTTACTCATACTACATTTATACTTGTTTTAGTACAAAACTAGTTTTTGCTTGTTTTCTATACATACATATATTGACAGGCAAAAACTAGCAAGTACCAAAATTGGGTCGACTGATGTCTGTCGAAAACAATTGCTGTAGCGATAAATTTAAATTAAACGAGAATCGAAATTTTTTGACGTTTAGAAAAAGGAAAGTAAACCAAGAATTTCGTTTTATCATGTTTTTCACCAATGCAATTGATTTTGCATTAATTTGGATGTTTTTTAATATTACTTTATTTAAGTTTGCTGTATTGTGTATTTAATTTTGTTTCGTCGCGAAAATAAAATATATTTTATTACGACTACAAATCGCCCATACAAAATGTATGGAAAAGCAATTGTCGCTGTCGTTGTGATTAATCTGTAACGCTGAAAAATAAATCGATTAAAAAAGTTACTAAAACAAAAAACGACAAATATTTTTTCAACGAAAATTGCTTGTCCACGAATTTTTTCCCTTGAAATAGTTAAAGAAACATTTTTTTTTCATTTTTAATTTATGTTTATGGAGGGTATAAAAAATTCGTCACAACCGGCTTTCATGTTTCCACTTGTTTTTTGAATTAAAATTTTTATAGTAAGGATTTAGAAACTCTCCCTTTCTCACTTTTTACTCTGTAAATTTAAAAACACCTCAACTTAAGATTAAAAACTATTTAAAGTCTTTTAGTGTTAAATTAGTTTTTAAATTTTAAAATAATTGTTATGTATGTATCCTTATGATAAAATGTTAACAATGAATAAACGGAATATGATAAATATCTATTATAAGGATTTTATTATAGTTAAATCAAGTTAAAATTACAAGTGAATTGCTAAAAGATAAAAAACGGTTAAATAAATAATAATTCAGTACAAGAAATAGAAACAACTTTCAAATTATTTAGTAAATTTTTTCAGTAACTATACATTTCACCCAACTGTGCAGAAAATAAAAATTAGACTTTGAATTTTTACTGAAAACCGGGTGGATTATTGTACCACATGACCTAAAACTGGTGCTGTGAAGACTTGAGCTGAATGGTATAACTCTAAGCCTCTATCTCAAAAATCCGCTCCAATTTCGTTGCAAAAAATATTTTCCAAGGTTGGTTACCGAAACGAATAACGGTAAGGGTAACGGTATCGAATTTCATTTGTTTCGGTAACGGTATTTAAGAATATTTCGGTAACGGTATACCGTTATCGAAACAGCAATACAGATATAGACTTCTGTATTTGAAAATAAATTTGTTTGTAGATATGGGAAAATGTAAAATGTTCAAAAAAGTGGCAGAGAATGGATATTTTGCTTCCAAATTAGTATCAAATTTGCATTTTTATATAAATTAATAAATTATAAACACATTAACTTTCAAATCAGACTAGATCTAGTTTCTGACTTTTTGTATGGACATTAGAGCGACTCACCTTATAAGAACAGAAAAAAAGTAAAAAGTGCCCTCCTCAAAATAGTTGGTATGTTTTATGATGATTCCCAAAATATTTCGGGTCTAGCAATTAGATCTCACGAGCTGGACCATTTTTAAAAAAGGTGTTTTTTTAGTTTTTGTAAGAATTTTGCATTTTAGCTGAAGATAAAAATTTGGTCCATAACACCGTACCAAATGTACGAAATTTGCAAAATTCCGAACTATATCCACTTTGCGAGTATTTACTTGTGAAAAGAAAAGTTTTGGTATCCATATTGCCCTATTTAGAACATATTGTTTCCACCAAATTGAATTTCTGATAAAACGCGAATTTAAAAAAAATCTGAAATATGTGTTCACTTAAATCGACTATAGATTATGATATGTAAGTTTGACATTTCAATCACAAACACCTCAGTACAAAAGAGTCAAAATTTTTTTTTTTTTATAGAATATCCTTGAAAATAGGACATGTCTGGATATGCTTGAACATGTTATATATGCCGCTGGACGCGCCTCTAACAAAACCTTTAATTTAATATCCATATTGAGTATGTATTCTTCAGCTAAAATGCAAAATTCTTGTAAAATCTAACAAAAAAATACCTTTTTTAAAAATGGTCCAGCTTGTGAGATCTCATTGCTAGATCCGAAATATTTACTTTTTTTCGTGAGTCGGTCTAATGGACATACTTCATCAGTGATTTTCCATTAAATTGTATTCAGCCCAAAATTATTATCATATACAACAGCTATGTATGCAACTGAAACGTTTGCCATAAAAAACTCATTTACTTCAAAACCAAAGATGAATATAAAATGCGAAAATAAAATTTAACTTGTAAAAATATAAGTAAATATGAATATGCGTATTTGATTTCGAATTAGATTTATTTCAATAAGATTCGTATTTAAATAAAAATATTTCTAAACAAAAAATACGTTAAATCAAATATGACGTAATAATTGATTTAGCTATCCTGTTTTCTCCATATAATAAATATTTTTTTTATATAACCGGTTC
This sequence comes from Leucophora obtusa, assembly GCA_949987735.1. Lineage (NCBI taxonomy): Eukaryota > Metazoa > Arthropoda > Insecta > Diptera > Anthomyiidae > Leucophora > Leucophora obtusa. Next base: position 353,589,431 of record OX465295.1, read on the forward strand.
CACCTAAAGATATGCCACAAATTTCTAAACCCATGAATGAGTCTTCTTCTTCCATACAATTTCCCAATTCATTCATAAAAATGTTTATTGAACTTTTAGTATCAATTTATTAATCTATAAAGAGAATAGAAGTTTCGAGGGTGGGAGTATAAAAACTTCCCAAAACAATATGAAAATATGTATTGTAATTCAACAGCTTATTGTTCCTAAACAAACATATGACCAAAATACAATTTGTTGGTAAACAAACCACCAACAGCAAGCAACACGTGTTTAGAATTTGAAAATAATTGAATAAACGAAGTGTACATTTTGGCGCAGGCGCTTTACAAAAACAGATAGCACAACCACCAATTATGTCAAACTGACAGTTGATATCAAAATGAAAAATATTGATTTTTTTTGGAAAAAAGTAAACGAAATGAAAAAATCTTGTTGCTTGTAAAAAAAAAAGAAATATTGTTGCTTTATAATAAAAAAAATATAAATCAAAATATATGAAGCCTACCTTAAGGCGTTTATTAATTCATTTAAATGTAGTATACTTAAAGGGAGAAGAAAAGTTTTAAAAGTTAGGTGCCAAAAATCAAAGAAAATAAAACGCAATATAGAACAAGGGAAAATTTTTCCTAAACTAACATATTTTTCCGGTTATGATAAATATGCGACCATATGTGCCCTCGAATCGTATCGCTATACGCGATTCTATTGATGAAGACATAAGTGATGATGTAGATGATGAAGTATTCATTAAGGATTCCAAATCATCAAAGGTATTTATGTATTGTATATAAGTAATGGAAAAACTAAATACTCAAGTGTTTGTGCTTATTTATTAGATGAGTGAGGAAAAAGGCTTAAAACGTCCTTTGATGGCGCCGCGTCGCAAAAATGGCAAGTCACATTCGTCAGTGCCAATAATGAAAAAACATCGCCGTTGTTGTTGGCGTTGTTGCGAACCATTTTGTTATGGTTTGGCTGCTTTAACTATAGTCGTGGCTGTTTTAAGCTTGATAGCTTTAATCTTAACTATGGTTCCAGTTTCCATGCAAAAAATCAAATTTTGGCTTCATCATCAAAAGATACAGCCCTCTTTGGCGTTGGCCCTAAATGATGGTCAAAAATCATACAGTGATAGTATGGGTAGTGAATTTGTGCCTTGTACACAGATTAGTGTTCAGAAATTATGGTCTCGAACTTTTCCACGCATGAATAGCGAAAGTCCCGTTAGGAAAGCTGATCTCAATGGTGATGATATTACGGATATTATTTTTGGATTTGGTGTCGATGATAACATCCAATATGAGGGCTATCCGTTGCCAAAGTGTAAGAGTCCTATACAGGGAGATGAAGTGCCATGTGAAGGGGGTGTTATAGCGGTAAATGGCGTTAGTGGTGATCTATTGTGGCAAACTTGGAGTGTGGCTAATGTTTTTTCTCTCTTGTGCACTTTGGATATAAATCAAGATGGCTATCCTGATTGTGTGGCAGCAGGAAGATTGGGGGTAAGTACCCACAACGCTAAAATATCCATATGAAATAACAAAATAGCAAAATATTCAAATATCGAAATTTCAAAATATCAAAAATATTTCGATATTTTTTAATATCAACCCAGAAGAAGATTCCCCGATCATATTGCCAGAAAGAAAACATTTATTGCCGGCAATATCGTATTGCGTAGTGTCCTGCGTCGGGAAGAACGGTAAAGCAATACGTCCAGGCAATACGAAAGCAATACCCCAGGAAGATAAATCGGCGATATCGCTTATTTATCACCTGGAAGATAAAAAGGTGATATCGCCAAATAAACTCCCCGGTACAAAATAAACGATTTATTTTTTTCATTATTAAGTTTAAGACTGAAAAAGAATATGTATCTGCATACATAATCCATTGACCAACACATTAGCTGTGTTGGGGTACTCAAAATTGGGATCCCGTGGGATCCCAATTTTACCAAAAAGCGTTTTCTTACTACACAATTGGGTAAATGAGAGCTGTCATGAGAGAGTAATATTCTTGTTCTTCTTGCACGAGAAAGCCCAGACTTTTTTTTTGTGTAAATTTGGGTAAATTGTTTTAATCAGCTGTTATATCATCAGTTGGGTGCAACTAGTTCAATTGAACTCTTCACTGATTTGAACCAAAGACCTAGTTCACAATTAATAGCTCTTTTAGTTCAATCGATCATTTCATTCATTCAGAAAATATGTTTATCATTTACAAAAATTAGTATAGTAGTTGCAAAAGCCTATCGGTGATTTTACAACTCCATAAAATTACCGACAATTTTGTGAAGACGCTTGTTTAAATGTATTAAAGAGTTGAATATGTAAATAAATCGAAGCTTTTGTTTAATATTAAAATCTTTTCCAAATTTAATAAAATATGTATTCCTTTTTGTAAATAGAAATGCCTGAGAAGGAAATTTTTATTAAATTTTTGATTTAAAAAGGGGTTTAACTAGAAAAGCTATCTAGATTTTTACAACAAATTGAACAAGAACTAGAAAGAGCGCTCACCAAAACGAACTATAATGCACAAATCTATTGACATTTGTTTTTCGGGCTCCAAATGTGGTTTTTCCGGTTCGTTTACTTTTGTGCATTTTTGTTATTTCGGGAGAGTATTTCTTGTTAACTCTCATTTTACCGAACTTTACCCAAAAAGTAAAGAAACAGAGCTATTAAGTCTGTTCGGGTACTCAACATTGGGATCCCGCGGGATCCCAATTTTACCAAAAAGCGTTTTCTTACTGCACAATTGGGTAAATGAGAGCTGTCGTGAGAGAGTAATATTCTTGTACTTCTTGCCCGAATAAGCCCAAACTTTTTTTTCGTGTAAGTTTGGGTAAATTGTTTTTATCAGCTGTTATATCATCTGTTGGATTCAACTAGTTCAATTGAACTATTCACTTATTTGAACCAAAGACCTTGTTCACAACTAATAGCTCTTTTAGTTCAATCGCTGCTTTTATTCATTCAGAAAAATATGTGTATCATTTACAAAAATTAGCGTAAAAGTTGCAAAGGCATATCGGTAATGTTACAACTCCATAAAATTACCGACTATTTTTTGAATACGCTTGTTTAAATGTGCTAAAAAGCTAAATATGTAAATAAATCGAACCTTTTGTTTAATATTAAAATTTTTTCCAGATTTAATAAACTATGTATTCCTTTTTATATATAAAAATGCCTGAGAAGGAAATTTTTTTTAAATTTTTTATTTAAAAAGCGGTTTAACTAGAAAAGCTATCTAGATTTTTACAACAAATTGAACAAGAACTAGAAAGCTTGCTCACCAAATCGAACTATAATGCACAAATCTATTGACGTTTGTTTTTCGGGCTTCAAATATGGTTTTTCGCATTCGTTTACTTTTGGGCATTTTTGTCACTTCGTGAGAGTATTTCTTGTTAACTCTCATTTTACCGAACTTTACCCAAAAAGTAAAGAAACACACCTATTAATTATCTTGATTTCATCGCCAGCCAATTTTTTTCGCGCATTAAATCTTGATTTTTTGCGACGAATTTGTTTCCTATGTATCTGTTGGTTGTTTTTGTACAAATTTTCTTTTCATTTTTTCCAAAATGACAAAATATTTCAAACAAATTTTCTTTATCTACCGAATGATAAAAAGGTAATATTATGTGCGTTCCCGTACGTTACCGCGGGTACCCGCGGGAACCCAAAACAGCCCAAACAACAACGCCTTTGGGCTAGTTTGTGTAACTTCCCAGTCAGAAAAATACAAACGGGAAAGCGGTGGCAAAGCACTTTAACATGTGGTACAAGTACTGGCAAAATGTGCTTTCCCATTCCCAAAATGATAACATCATTAGACGAAAGGACCGGCTGTTCAAAAAGCGCCGGAAAAGCACTTTAGGAGGAAAATTTTAAACGTTGGCAAAACGCTGGAAAAACCAATAAATAGGTGGTCTGGAAATATATTTTCAAAAATTAAATTTAAAAAAAGTTCATATGTATTTTTTTTTGGTCCTGCCGTGATTTGAACCCAGGCCGCCAGATTGGCAGACGATTGCTCTACACACTGAGCTAACGAGACATATAATATTTGATGGCTAAACACACAAATGAGTGATAATAGCTGGACAACTACTGGCTGTGCCAAAATGCTAGTACTGGCAAACAATTTTTTGTAACTAGTATGCCAGTTTTGGGAGGGCAAAAAAAAAAAGTTGGTCTTGAAGGAGCTTTCCCACATACAAAAAAATTGTTTTATAAAACAAAAAAAATTTTAAATTAAAAAAAATCCAAAAAAATTTTTTTGCTTGCAACCGGACTTGAACTCGGAACCTCATGACTACAAACCTTATTTAACGAAGCGTCAGCATTGTTATAAAATCATTGCTCTACCAGTGAATTGGTTTTTGTACCACTGGTAGCATTGGCTAGGTAGCACTGGATAACCACTGGTTGCAAACCTTGGCATATCACTCTTAGACCATTCTTTGCCAGTGGTTTTTTGACAAACCACCGAAATTTTTGTGAAACAAATACTGGAAAAACACTTTTTGCAAGCGCTGGCAAAGCGTCCCAAATGAGTGTTCTCCCAGTCATTTATTTTCAACACCGCGGTTACCCAGTGGTGTACCAGTGCTTGATTTTTTGTACCACTGGCGATTTCTGATTGGGTTCGGTAAAGTACGGGAACAGACATATTGCCGCAATATTATCATAAAAATTATCAAAAAATTTAAATTTTGAATTATTTTTTACAAATATTACCGATTTATCTCCCAAATGATAAAAGGAAGGCAATTTCAAAATACTACTTGATTATTTTCATTCAAATGAAAAATATTAGATATTGCTTTAATATCTTCTTCGAAGATATCTTCCAAATGCTTACAGGGAAAATATTAAAATATTACAATTAAATACATAGCTTTCTTAAATTTCAGATGATTTTCGCTATAGATGGACGTAACGGCAATAATATTTGGGAATTCCGAGAAGTGGAAGTGGAAACTAATTCACCTATAGTTATGGATCTTTATACCATTAATATTGTACGGGATTTAAATGGTGATGAAATTCCTGAAATTTTAGCGGTTCACCTCGAAGAACGTGAAGAATCCAAGGCGGGTCATATCAAAATAATATCGGGTAAAACAGGCAAAGTTATTCGCACTGTACCTACACCTTTCAAAGAGGAAGTTTTCGTACCCGTACAAATTATCACCAAAGAAGATGGTACTGAATTATTACTCATCATAACCGGTGGTCAAAGTACTGCAGGTGGGGTTTATTCGATACCTTTATTTTCGTTGATGAAATTTACCAGCGAAAAAGATTTTACTCCTTTATACCAACACAAGCATTCTGGTTTAATGGTTCCTTCAGTTTTGACTGATATTACCGGGGATCATGTAGTCGATATAGTGGTTTCATCTTTCAATTCTACTGTAATGGCTTTTGATGGTCGCAACTTTACAATGTTGTGGAATTTTACATTTCCCTCGAGTGAAAGTGTTAGTGCTATAGTGCCGGGTCATTTTAATCATGATAATGTAACCGATTTTATGGTTAAATATAATACTGGCCCAGGTTTTCCGATCTATTATTATTCACAAACGACTATATTGGATGGTAAGACTGGTAAGCCATTATTGGATGCAATGATGACTGATTCAGGAGGTTCTAATAGTTTACTGGGTGGAGTTTCAATATCACAGACTTTTGGTGGAGATTTCTTTTTACATTGGCAAATGCAATGTCGGGATAAATATGATGCCAAAGACGCTTATGAATTTGTACCAGGTAAGGAACAACTTTCTTTAGGTACACTGGTTACAAAAGCCGTATCATATTAATAAAAATATAATCAACTTACGGCCAATAAAACAATTAATTATAATTATGAAAAGTTTTATAAATATTGTATTAATATAATGATATTTTTCATAATTATAATAAAATGTTTCATCGAAGAATATTTATAAAGCCATTATGAAATTAATTCTTGTTCCTACAGATAGTGACATCATTTTACAAGCTCGTGCTGATACATGCCGCTTAAGATATAATACCTCTAGTGTGATGAAATTATATGCCATTGCCCGTCATATTGAGCCACCGGGTGCTGTTTTATTCAGCACAGGTAGTTTTGTTTATTTTTATTTAATTTAAATTTCTTATAACTTCGCTCTAACTTTAGATGATTTGGAAGTCCATTTAAATCGCACACAACATGTCAATTTAGTAACAACTCATAAGACACCAAAATCCCCCCTTAAACATCCGAAATTATTGAAAAAATTATTAGCTAACAAAGAACTATTGGAAAAAGTGGTAGCCGCTGAAAAATTAGAGAGTTTAGAAAAATCTAAAAATCAATTTAGACAAGAAACTGTACGTAACCGATTATTGCCACCGGAATTAATAGAGAATGCTTTGGAAAAAAATGAACCACCCGTTGATGCATATGAAGCCTTAAAGCAGATAAATTCACCGTATTATGGGGGAGCTGGTTATGGAGGGAATTCACCACTTAGGGAATTTGTAAGTAAAACATTTAAGTAAAGGCGCGTCTGAATCGAAATCCCGAGAATTTGATATTCAGCATTATGAAAAAAGCATTGAACTGCAGCAGCCCTGTCGAATTTAGCCTAAACCAGATAATGGAAGTACCAGTGAACAATGGCAGTAGACCGTACCTCAAAAAAAAAAGTTCGCCGTCCAAACTTCCAATATGAAGTATTTTTGCAAGGCAATTTCAAACAAAAAAAATTTTTTTTGCCGAACGTAGGGGTCGCCTTTTTCAATTTTTCGTTATAGCTTCGGCATTTAAAGTTGGATTTTAAAGTGTGATATATCGATTTTTTTGCCTCAAGGAGTGTTTTGCTATAAAAGAAAAATCAAATGAAAAAAAAAAAAATTAAAAAGGCGACCCCTACAATCGGCACCCAATATATAAAAAAAATTTCTACTGGGTTTATCGAAAACTTCCTTAGCAAAAGTTTAATGATTTTTTGCGAGCTTTAAACTTCTGACATTAGAGTGGTATCATTCTTTAAGATCCGACTGTATATGCCAAAGATATAACGAAAAATGAAAAATGGCGACCCCTACGTTAGGCAAAAAAAAATTTTTTTTGAAACCTCCTTGCAAAAATACTTCATATTGGAGGGTGTACGGCGCATTTTTTTTTTGCCTGTAAGGTGGTACACTAAGTGGCATTGCTGTCAAACTTTATTCTTGAATTTCGCGAACACTATTCAATATTTTTAAGAATTTCTTATTGAGTGTTGTTTAAAAATAGCTCTTGTTTATTTAGAAATTTTCGAATTTCTCGGTAGTGACAAATAATGAAAATACAAAAACCTGCTTTATCGACAAAACGTCGCACTGCGGTCAACAATGCGTTTATCTGGTTTAGGCTTTTGTTTCTTGAAATTCCCGAAAACTATTCAATATTTTGAAAATTTTCTAACTGAATTTAAGCCCAAACTACATAGTGAAAGTGCCAGTGGACAGTGGCAGTGCTGTCAAACTTTGTTCTTGAATTTCGCGAAAAAGATTTAATATTTTTAAAAATTTCTTATTGCGTTTTGTTTAAAAATAACTCTTGTTTCTTTAGAAACTTTTCTAATTTCTCGGTAGTGACAAATAGAGAAGATACAAAAACTGCTTTATCGACAAAACTTCGCACTGCGGTCGACACTGCGTTTATGTGGTTTAGGCTTTAAGCCTTAAGTTTGAAGACATCTCTTTTTATTTAGAAAATTTTCTAATTTCTCGGCAGTAACAAATAAAAAAAAATACAAAAAGCTGCTTTATCGCCAAAACGTCGCACTACGATAAAACACTGAAGACACTGGGAGTATCAACAAACCACATCGGGAAAGTGCCAGTGGACAGTGGCAGTGCTGTCAAACTTTGTTCTTGAATTTCGCGAAGACGATTCACAATTTTTTAAAATTTCTTATTGTGTTTTGTTTAGAAATAGCTCTTGTTTATTTAGAATCTTTTCTAATTTCTCGGCAGTGACAAATAAAGAAAATACAAAAACTACTTTACCGACAAAACGTCGCACTGCGGTCGACACTGCGCTTATGTGGTTTAGGCTTAGGTTTAACTTTAGCTTAACTTTTAGACAAAAGAAAATGTCAAAAAATTGTATACAAAGCAACAAAAAAATTTTGGGTTAACTATTAGTTAACGCTTAAACCTGCAGTATGAGACCCACCGTAAAACTATCAGTTTTGGGTTCGATATGAGTGCGTTATAAAAAAACTTGGAAATCAATTTCAAAAGCTTTTTTTAATTGCAGCAAAAAGACTATGATGTTGTCGAGCCACAAAGAGTTCCTGAGGATTATGAAAATGCGTATCCTGATAGTGAAGTACCTCAACTAGTACCAGCCAATGAACATCCCATACGTTTGCGTACAAAATATCCCGGCAATCGTGATGTACGCAGTGATGTACCCACCTTTGATGATGATTCAAATTCGACAGCAAGTCTTCCTGCCGGTGGTGTGCCAAAAAATAATTTAGATAAAGATGAACCCTTAAGTCTATGGGATTTGGAAAGAGAAAAAGAAGAGAGAGATGCTATGAAAAAACAACAACAAAATTATGAGACACAAACGAATGCAATACAAAATCCACAATTTCAAGGGGAGACAACTGTGGTGGAGGAAACACGAAAGCGACGCCAAGAATCTTCAACAGCTTCAACGGCAATAATAGATCAGAAAACCGAAAATGATGATTGGTTTCTGGCTTCTATATCTTCCACTGGAGTGTTAATGAAATCATTAAATAATACCAGATCTTCAATAGATTTTGCATTTGTACTAAATATACGAGAATCTGAGGCATATCCTCCGCTATTTACGCCACAGGATTTAAATTGTGTAGAAGAGAAAATAAGCGCCTATAAAAGTAAGTTATTTTTCCAATTGCTGTATATGATTTTAAAACTTACTTAAATTTTGATCTAAAGGTTATACTATGGATAATCAACGTGCTTTACGCAAACAATTTCTTAAACAATGCCTCAATGAACGTTTGGTTAATATTAATCCCGATTTACCGAAATATGAATCCCAGTTGGTTATAACCCGTTTAGGTATTACCTGTACTTGTCGTTCCCTCCAACCGGGTGAAGTATGTTCAGAGTTGGATGATATCAAAACACAGAAATGGACTGAGTTTATGGGCAATGATGGTAATGGTTTTTATAGAAATTAAAACAACATTTTATGGAATAGTTAAAGTAGGAGAAAGTTAAATTAACAAAAAAAATCTAAAGGTTGATTAATGTTAATTACTTGAAATTTGAATTTTATTGACTTGCACAGGTCTTGTGCGAGTATTACAAATAAGTCTGGTGTAGGAAGTTACTTATATTTTGTGAGGGTTAAGAAGCACAATTATATTTTTTACTATTTAAAAGCACACAGCAATTTTTTTCTTAATATAATAATTTATACTTATTTTTATTATTTAATCCTTTTTTGGATTTGGCTAATATTTTCATTTAATATTTTTATTGAGAAATTTTAATTTTCAAAGTCTGTCTATATTTTTTAAAGTAAAGCATTATAGCTTCCTCATTCTAAATTGTAAAATTATATTTAAACCAAAAATGAATTTAATAAAAATTTAAATTATTGAAGATTTTATTAATATTAACAAAATAAATACATCCAAAAAACTGTAGTTTATTTTTATTTTAAGAAAACTCCAGAGATTAATTTTTCGTCCTCAACTAATAAAACCTAAACTCATAGAAATAAATCTGTAAAAATAGCAGAAAAAGTTACTAAAAATTAGTTAAAAATAATGCTGCAGAAAAAACTGCTAAATTTAGCAGATTTTTTTACTAATTACTAGTAAAATTAGAACAGCAAAATTAAAACTGTTAAATTTACAGAATTTTAGTTATATTTAGGCTAACTTTTAGTTAATTGAAAAAAGCAAATTGTACTATAAAATCTGCAGAAAATTTTGCTAAATATTTGTAGACTAAAAATAGCAAAAATAAACTGTTATATCTACAAAATTAGCTGTTTTTAAGCTAAATTTAGTTGAATGCAAATAGCAGTCTATTCTGCTAAAATCAGCAGAAATTTAATTTAATTTGCTATTCTCTATTTACAAAAATTTAGCTCAAATATAACTAAAATTCAAAATAAGAGATCAACTAAACATTCCCCTCATTCATAAACATTCCCCTCATTCATCATAAAATTCTGTATATTTAACAGTTTTTTTTCTGTTCATATATTACTAATATATAGGAAAAATAATCTGCTAATTTAGAAGTTTTTTTCTGCAGCATCATTTTTAATTAATTTTTAGTAGTTTCAACTAAATTTTTTACGGACTTTTTTCTATTGGTGTAGTGAACTAAAGTAGATATTGCAAAGGCGACATAGATTTGGAATCGCCACAAATTTTTTGGTCAACCAATGTATACAGGGACTTGCATTTTTTGGCCAATTGTGTATCATGGGTTCTGAAAATTCTAAATAAAAATAAAACCAACAAAGATAGTGAAACCAATTTTGTAATATTAAATGATCCTCAATGTCGTCAGAGCACACAGGTTCATTTTCAGGGTCGATCGTAAAAATTTCAAAATTAAAAATCTCGCATCCAGTACGGCGGCAGTACACTAAATTTTAGTCAGATGAATTCCAAATTTTGTTTTAGGGAGGATTTCAAAAATTCAAATTGTCGGACAAAATTAAAACACAAAAGTTAGTCAAAATAATTCAATACACTAATAGAAAAAAGTCTGTAAAAAATTTAGTTAAAACTACTAAAAATTTGTTAACAATGACCTTACAGATAAAACTGCTGAAATTAGCAGAACATTTTTGCCATATATTAGTAAGATCGGAATATCAAAAATAAAACTGTTAAATGTAAAGAATTTTAGTTATATTTGAGCTGAATTTATTTTAATAGATCAAAAAAACTTACCCCTAAATTCATAAACGCTTTGTAAAATTATAGGTTTATTGAACAAATTTTGTATGAAAATGACGTATTGTAAACCTGCTATAACTTTACAAAGCATTTATGAATTGAGCGGTTAAACTGCTAAGATTATTAAATTATTGCTAAATTGCTAATTGCGAAGTTTTTTTTCGATTTTTTTTTGGAAAACAGCAGTTTACAATTTTTTTTCAACAAATATTTCTGCTTATTTTAGCAGTACATATTGCTATTTGCATTTAAGTAAATTTAGCTTAAACATAACAATTTTTTTTTGTAGATATAACAGTTTCTTTTTGCTATTTTAAATCTATTAATATTTAGAAAAATTTCTGCAGGTTTTCAGTGCAATTCAGAAGGTGATTTTCTTGTTACTAATTTCATTTAAACGATATATAACTTTGGAATTGTATGATTACACGAGCAGTGAAATAATTTTGAAAACTACTTACCATTTAAGCCTCGTTCATACTAAACCAAAAACTAGAAGTTTTAATTTTTTTTTAGTTTTCGATTTGAAATTTGTATTAGATTTTGCAAAACTACTACTAGTTTTGCATTCAATATGAATGAGGCTTTAATTGCATGTGAAAACGCCCGTAAAAACTCTTTAAATATAACCACCCAGTCAGATATCGCCAGTGGTACAAAAAATCAAGCACTGGCATACCACTGGGTAACCACGGTATTAAAAATAAATGACTGGCAGAACACTCATTTGGGACGCTTTGCCAGCGTTTGCGAAAAGCGTTTTACCAGTATTTGTTTTACAAAAATTTCGGTGGTTTATAAAAAAAACCACTGGCAAAGAATTGGCTTAGAGTGATATGCCAAGGTTTGCAACCAGTGGTTATCCAGTGCTACCTAGCCAATGCTACCAGGCGCACAAAAATCAATTCACTGGAAAACCAATGATTTTATAAAAATGCTGACGCTTCGTTAAAAAATGTTTGTAGTCGGAAGGTTCCGAGTTCAAATCCGGTTGCAAGCAAAAAAATTTTTTTGGATTTTTTTTAATTTAAAATTTTTTTTGTTTTATAAAATCAATTTTTTTGTTTGTGGGAAAGCTCCTTCAAGACCAACTTTTTTTTTGCCCACCCAACACTGGCATACTAGTTACAAAAAATTGTTTGCCTGTACTAGCATTTTGGCACAGCCAGTAGTTGTCCAGCTATTATCACTCATTTATGTGTTTAGCCATTATATATTATATGTCTCGTTAGCTCAGTGGGTAGAGCAATCGTCTGCCAATCTGGCGGCCTGGGTTCAAATCACGGCAGGACCAAAAAAAATACATATGAACTTTTTTTTAATTTTATTTTCGAAAATATATTTCCAGACCACCTATTTATTGGTTTTGCCAGCGTTTTGCCAACGTTTAAAAATTTTGTTCCTCCAGTGCTTTTCCGGCGCTTTTTGAACAGCCGGTCCTTTTGTCTAATGATGTTATCATTTTGGGAATGGGAAAGCACTTTTTACTTGTACCACCCGTTAAAGTGCTTTGCCACCGCTTTCCCGTTTGTATTTTTCTGACTGGGCAGTTACCGGTACCGCTGGCATAGCCTATTGTGAATTATTGAAATAAGTTATTACACTGAAGTGAATGTCTGTCTATAAAAAGCAACTTTTGACAGCTTTCAAACAGCAATTTAATTTATTTTACTCCCTGTGGCATGTTGCCAACCCTATTCCTAAAAATATCGCTAAATCAAAAGTAAAAAATCGCTAGAAAATAGCTAATATAAAAAACTTCAAAAATTTTGAGAAACATTGCAAAGCAGAAATATTTCAATAAAATAGCTGTATTTTTGAAATCTTTGAATATTTTTTTAACAAATTAGCCATAAATCGCTAAATTTCTCGAACATTAGAAGTTTTGCTTAAAAATTTAGTGAGAAAGCGCTAAACTATAATGACTCAACAATTTTGAAAACGCTAAGAAACAATCAAGACCCAAAAAATCTCTAGTTCTCCGCTAAAGGCTAGTATTTTGTTGATACTTTTGCCAAAAAAACGGTCAAACTCCATATAAAAAATGATTTTTTACTTGCGTGGAATTATTGCTAAAATTTGTGCATTTTAAAGTTTCTATTATAGCTTTTGGCCTACAAACATAGAGCGAAATTTGTTCACTCTTGTGAACAAAATACTGGGCTTATTAGCCAAATCATTTTTATTCCGCTAAATAAAATGAAATATCGCAGGTTTTGATGAGAAAATATCTAAATTGGCAACAGTGCCAGTGCCGGATTTTTTTCTGCCGAAAAAGAACCTAAGCAAGAATATTTTTGCAGATATTTCAAGAAATTGCTTAAAATTATTATGTTTTAAGTGTAGATAAATAAAAAATAAAACATATACTATGGGTATTTTAGAGAAAATTGCTGAAATCGAAAGAGAAATCGCTAGAACACAAAAAAATAAAGGTAACAAACACAATCCAATCTATATTCCAACAACAAAATAAATGAGGTGGCTTTGTGAAACAAGGTTATAATTTCTTTCATATATTTTTGTAATTTGTTTATTATTTTTTGTTTTATTTAGCCACCGAATATCATTTGGGGTTATTGAAAGCGAAGTTAGCTAAATATCGCTCGCAATTGCTGGAACCCTCCAAGAAGGGTGAAAAGGGCGAAGGCTTTGATGTTTTAAAGAGTGGCGATGCCCGGGTGGCTTTAATAGGTTTTCCCTCTGTGGGTAAATCAACCTTATTGTCAACATTAACAAAAACTGAATCCGAAGCGGCCAATTATGAATTTACAACTTTAACATGTATTCCCGGTGTTATAGAGTACAAGGGTGCCAATATACAATTATTGGATTTACCAGGTATTATTGAAGGTGCTGCTCAGGTAAGATGGAAGAGAAGTTTTTTAGATATAATAAAAAGGTATTTGTGGTGGTACTACCTACAAATATTTTTTATAAAAAGCAGTATTTATGGGAATGATTTAGAGCAAACGAATTATCATAGCTATTCTTATGCTCGAGTTCACCATTCACCTCTATTTTTGAAACGCATTTTCTCCCGATTAATTCAAATGTTTAAATTTTTTTTATTATCTGGCCATCTTTATAATAAATGTATGTATATTAAAAATACAGATATTTATTTATTGAAATATACTTCATAAATAAATTTATAAAATATATAAAAAAAAGCCCGGGGTAACTGGACCATAATGCGCGTAAATTATAATAACTTATAGATAACAGACGTGCTGGAACAACAGCAACACGTGACAAAGCAACCATTGCCTTCACAATGGAGGTTCAGCGAGATGAGGCCTCAACACGCCATAAAAAGAACAAATGCCGATGGACTTTACACGCGCACAACCGACCATTGCCATTGCAATAGCAGCGTGCACGATGTCTCCAAGGGAATTCGCCCGGTTGGCATCTGGTCAGAATACACAGTCTAACGGCATGCTGAGACACGCTTTAGAGTATCGCAAAACAAAAACGATTAACCGTTATTCCTTATTAAATAATATAATACAGGTCTCGAGATAACCTTCTTCGGCGACTCACTCACAAATTTTTAACGGGAGATCCGCATGGGGGATCCGATGATTGAGGGAATTCGAAATTCCAAAAAAATGGATTTTTATAGAATATTTTTTTTTATATAATTTTTTTTTATATAATTTTTTTTTTATAGAGCTAGATGCATTTACAATATCGTCAATATCAGTTCACTTCTTCAATTTAAAATCCACAGAATTTTTTTCATCAATTTTTTTATTTGAATTGAGAGCCTGTTTATCTATTACGAAAATAGTCTAAACGAAAGAAATTGACAACCTCTTTCATCAAAAATACATGGGAAACAAAAACAAATTTTCGTTACTTTGCTTTCGTTTAGAGCATTTTCGTTTTACATAAACCGGGAGTAAATTTTTTTATATGATTTTTTTTTTTATAAACTCTAAAAAGTGCTTATTATAAACTCTAAAAAGTGCTTATTATAAACTCTAAAAAAGTGCATTTCAAATATGTAATGGTGAATATTGTAATACTTCTATCAATATATAAATAATGGATGGCTGAACAATTTTATTAGGCCATGAATTTTTTAGGTCCTCAATTAGATCCCCAATCGTAAGTCATTTCAGACACCTGCTATATACCCAATGGTGGGTTTTAAAAAGCATCTTCTATGTCTCCAACCGTTTGTCATTAAATAAAATTATAAGATATTCCAAGGAATATTCCAGCTATTTAATCATAATTTTTTATGACATCTTAACCCTATTAAAATTTACTAGTGTATATGAATTTATTTTTTTTTTAATTTTAGGGTAAAGGTAGAGGTCGCCAAGTTATTGCCGTAGCTCGTACTGCTGATTTAGTGGTAATGATGTTAGATGCCACTAAACCCAATGTTCATCGTGACTTATTGGAACGTGAATTGGAATCAGTGGGTATACGTTTAAATAAACGTAAACCAAATATTTATTTTAAACAAAAGAAAGGTGGTGGTTTAAGTTTTAATGCCACCTGTGCATTAACATACTGTAATGAGAAAATGGTTCAGACGGTATTGCACTCTTTTAAAATATTTAATGCTGAAGTTTTATTCCGCGAAGACTGTTCCGTAGATGAGTTTATTGATGTTGTTACCGCGAATCGGGTATATTTGCCGTGTTTATATGTCTACAACAAAATTGATCAGATATCGATTGAAGAAGTTGATCGTTTGGCCCGACAACCAAATTCGATAGTGGTCAGTTGTAATATGCATTTGAATTTGGATTATCTGCTAGAGGCTTTGTGGGAAGCACTACAACTCATACGGGTTTATACAAAAAAACCAGGAGCACCACCAGATTTTGATGATGGCTTAATTTTAAGAAAGGTAAATTTATCACTCCCGGCAAAAACACTTAATATATTAAATATCTTCAATTCTCTTCATTGCAGGGTGTTTCAGTTGAATATGTTTGTCATGCTATACATCGTACTTTAGCTGCTCAATTTAAATATGCCTTAGTTTGGGGTACTTCGACCAAGTACTCACCTCAGCGTGTGGGTATAAGCCATATAATGGCTGATGAGGATGTTATACAAGTTGTTAAGAAATGATGAATTATTTTCAAACAAATATTTTTGTTTTTTCTAACATTTTTGTAATTTATTCAACAATTACTTTTTTTTAATTTTCTACAAACTGGCTAAACTTTTTGGAAAATAAGGCTTGTGGCTTTTGCTCTTAAAACAAAAAATATCAAATATTTAACTAAAAACTTAATTCTAGTTAAAAAAGGCCACTTCAGTTTACTTTTAATAAGTTTTAAATATTAAGCAGCGATTTTTGATTTTACTCATCTCTATAAACAAATTAGTACTCAAGGATTAATAAATGATATATAAATAAAATGTTAATCAACATCGTATAGAAAGGTATTTCTGTTAATTGCTTGTTTTAATTTTTACTATATTTATAATTGGTCTTAATTTTTCTTTATAGAATTAAAACAAAATTTCAAGACAAATTTCGATAACAAAATTTAAAGATTCCATATTTTAGGCATTTAGTACATGTATGCAGCACAAAACTTCTGGTAAGCTTTTATTTTACATTTCAACTATTCAATTTTAATTCATTTTTCTTCTCAATAAAAACATTTTAGTTGGCATTTTAAAGCTTAATAAATTTTATATTTTTTTCTTTATAGAACTTTATTAAAATTCAAGATTTTCAAGAACTAAAAAGATTACAAGTTTTAACACAAAATTAAAAACTAATATAGAAACTTATGGTAAGTTATTTTATATTCTTTTTTTTTAATTTTAAAGATTTTTATAAATTTTTCAATAGCTAAAACTTAATCCTTTTTTATTCTCAATAAATCATGTATAGAGATAAAATGTGTCCTGTAGTTCCCAATTTTTATAAATGAATTTTGTATGAACAATTTGTTTGAAGTCACTTATTAATTTTAAAGGTGATTCTGCATATGACCCTATATATATATTTTTTTAATTTTACGCTTTGCAAAGTGGACTGCCACAATATCATGAAACTTGATAATTTAAAATTGAATAAATTTCAAAACCGAGGCTTTACCCTCAATAATTTTTTTTCTCTACTCTGAAATTCGTCTTAGGTTGGATAACACAATGTCCCCTTAAAATTTAACAAATATAAATTTAAAATTTGTGTGGTAAACAACAACAAATGTGTTTACAAAGTACATAAGAAAACAGCAACACAACATTTCCGCGCTGTTTCATTCTTTTTCTTCAAAAAAAAAAAAAAAAAAATTCCGCACAAACGGTTATGACAACAATTATGGGTGTTATGACCAATAATCATCAAATTCGAAATGGGGGTAATGTACGTTGGAGCACTGTTTGGGCACCGTTTGTAATTATATTCAAAAAAGTTTGTCGGTAGTTGTCAGTTATTTTTAATATCATAATAAACAGTATCAAAACAGTATTTTTACAGTAAACAGTAATTTTTAGTAGTTACAAAATTTTTTTTTTTTACAATTTTAAGAAAAAACAAATCTTTTTTATGAAAATATTTTTTTATAATATAAAAAAATAAATTGTAAAAACCAATACCTTTTTCCTGTTGTGTTAGCTGTTTTAAAATTTTTGTAGTAAAATTTGTCAGTTAATTTATATATGGCTCTAAGGTCTCAGTTGGTTTACTTGAATAATAAATAAATAAAAATTTTACGACATTGCTAGTAATTTTTAATGCACTTGTTAGTTATTTTTCAACAGTTAAAAATGACTACATTTTTAGTTATTTTAAAGGTAATAATAATTACCTTGTCGCCTTTTTAATTGCATATATGTAGATTTGTTTTAACTGTAATTTTCAGTAGATTCTACCGACAAACTAACTTGAGTATAAATATAAATTAAAGAGATTGAAATTTTTTACTAAAATTTTTTAATCTCCAAGTCCTAATTGCCTAAAATTGTGTCCCAAAATAGTGGTTTCCTGGGGGGTTATTACGTAAACGGATTCGAAAAATATTGTTCGAATTCGGAAATTTTAAAAGATTATCCGTCCTTGAAAGTCCAACTGTTTTTGGCATTTCACTTCTATTAGACTTATCATACACGTTTCCAATATTTTCCCCCAATTAAAACTGTCTTTTGTTACTTAATTTTCAATGTGAAAATTCTGCATTTCCGTTTCGAATCGAATTACATAATAACCCCCCTGAATTTTCAAACGCAAGTTTCTCAAAAATGGCACGTGATCGAAAAATTTGGAGAACGGATTTGGAATCAGGAGGCCAACAAAATCAACTATTTTTATAATGGCGAATATTTTGATATGCACCAGTGTTACTGAGTTTTTAACAAAAGTTTTGGAAAATCACATTTAGAACCATCCAGGGATGGGAAAATGAATCCAATTTTTTCACATAAAATCTGTTGTTTTTAAAAATTGTATAATTTTATATGGATTCGTTTTTTTGGAATACCCCGGATTATTTGGTAGAGAAATGGTATGTTAATCTCATATTCTACTCTATCGGCGCTGTTCAGAGTTCCGAATCCACATAAAGTGAAATATTCACCCTTTTCTTAAGTTCCGAAATTTTTTAATTAGAGTGGATTTGTAAAACCACACGGAATTAAAAATGTCGGAATTTAGCTGTTTCGAACAAATTTTGGAATTTACAGATACATTTTAAAATAGCTTTTTATATTATTTGTGTCAAAAAAATATATATTTGATTTACTTTCACCAAGCTTCTGCTACACGAAAAAAATAATTCGGATGACGATCAGCACATATATTAGGAATGTTTCTGATTATCTGTTTCGTTTAATTCGTAAAGACAAACCTTACTGAAAGTGAAACATGCTTTTTTTTGCAACAATTAATATAAAAAAAAATCAAATAAAAATGTTATATTTTTTAGAACTGCAAATTTCCGAAATCTTAAATTACGTGTGATATTACAAAAGTTTTAGAACTCAGAACATAGGTGTATGTCAAGGATTGTTTTTTGTCTTGTCAACTTTCTCCATTATTGGGAACAGAGACTATTAATTATAGAGATAGGAAATCAAAACTTACACTACTCACCGGTAGATGGCGCTGAAATTTAGTATTACCTGAGAAACTATTTAGTATCAGCTGAGCCTATATTTAAAAACTCAAAAACTGCTTAAAAATCAGGAAAAACGAACGCGGAATGTATTCAAATAATAAAATTTGATATATCTGTTTGTTTTTTTGCTTTGTTATTATTTAAATTTAAATAAAAAAAGAAAATTGTCAATTTTTTGTACAAAGTGCCACCTAGTGATAACGAAGCCGTTATAACTTTTGGTTTTGGTGATGCCATACCCCTGATTGGGAACATAGACGATAGACAGAAAAATATTTCTTTTGAAAAATTTATTGAGAATAAAAATGGATTACACTATTAAAACTTATATATTAGGAATTAATTCCCTCCGAAAACCACTTTAATTATTAATTGAGAATTAATGTAATTTCATATTGAAAATAAATATTTATCATCATTATTTTATAGAGAACTTTTGTTAAAAATATCCCAAAAGAAATTATAAATTTATTATATAACTAACGTAGATAATTATCACCTATTTTCTCTTAAATTTAAAAGGAATCACAATAGCAAATGTTTATTAGCAAAAGAGATCCATATAATAATTCTTGGCGCTTTACCTTCTATTTTTGAAATAATTTTTAAGTCGTTATCACACATTCTCTTAATGTCTACAATTTTTATTGCGAACAAAAATAGGTTTTTTTTTCGAATTTTATACCTATATCTATAACGACTTGTAAAAAACGACTATCCGTACTTACCTGATTTTCTTTTATTTTTTTGTAAACAAACAAAATTGAAATATTTGTGGTCGCCTTTGTACAAAAGCTGTTTTCGTACAAAGACTTCACCGGAACTCAAAATGGAGCAATAATCTTGTGTGCCCTGATGTACCTTTACCAACAAACGCATAATTCATTTGTTAGCTTTTGTTGTTTCAGATATTTTATGAAATAAAAAATTCTAAAATTTCAAATATTTTTATGACAAATATTTTTGTTTACATTTGAAAGAGAAAATTTAAGACTTGGTAGCATTTTTATAACTACTTAATTTTTAAGAAGCTAAATTTATACCTACTTAAAAGTTTTATAAATGCTTAAATTTGTATGGAATATTTATATAAAATTCGAAAAAACAAACCTAATGTAATACTTTAGAAAAACCTCAAAGCTTTTCCTTTTCTCATACTTATTTATTTTTAATTTACATAAAACAATACATTAAATTTTATAAAAAAAAGTATCTATAAAATAAAAAAGAACTATGACTAATCAAGTCATATGGATGGGCCATTTTCTTTCGTTACTAATTTCCAGTTTGTGTAGATGCTCCTTTAGATGCTGAAGTATTTGAAAATGATTTGCCAAAATTACTTATAGCAGTAATATTTGAAAACGGTGTAGGTCCAGCGGTTATACGTGTTGTATCGACTTTAACTTCGGGACTATCAAGTTGAGCGAAAACATTTGTATTATCTCTTAATCGATATTTACGTAAATTAAGATATTGATCTTTTTGCGATTCCACATTTTGATGTATCTCATGTAGTCTGCCGGCTAGAGAAATAAAACTTTCATTGATTTGTCGAAAGCCCCTTTTTAGGTCTTCAGGAGCAACATTTTGTGGATTAGTTAATGAATGCATATGACGTTCGGTAAGAGCAATTTGTTGTCGATAATTAATAAGATCATGTTCATATTTGGCCACCAAATTTTGAAAGAACTGAAAGGGAGCATTGTTTTCGAATTGCAAACCTACTGGTGTGTCCTGGGTACGTTGAGCCATTTCAACCGATTGAATAGTTTTTGAGGTTTCTTTGCGTAATAGTTTAATCTGATTATAGTTTGCTTCCACAGAGTTAGATATTTCCTGTAGAGCCCATTGTAAATTCATAATTTCTCCCGAAACATTTGTCAGTTTCGAAGTTGACGTCCTTCCAATATCGGAAGAAAGAGTTTTCTGCGTTTTTATGTAGGTTTTTAAAGAATCCACAGTTTTGGCAATTTCATCGGGTACTTGGGTTTCTTTGACTTTAATGTTATCCTGCTTAGAGTCGCCAGCCTTAGGTTTATTTAAAGTATTATCAACACCCCCTAAACCAAGGAAAGGTGTCGGAGCTGTAGCTGCAGCGGTAGTATTTGTGAGAGATTTACCAAATAAACCACCAGCTCCTAGTTGTCCTCCTAAGGTTGTAGTCGTGGTAGTGCCAAAGTTTAAACTTGCTGACGTCGTTGTAGCAGGTTTGCTAAATGAAAAGTTACTACTAGCTCCTCCCAAACCTAATGTTGGTAAGGAACCTGTAGCAGCAGTTGAAGTAGTTGCTGGGGCTCCAAAATTCAATGTAGGTGCCTGCCCAGTATTTGCAGTGGAGGCTGCAGTTTGTTGTGCTCCAAATCCAAAACTTGTCGATCCCGTGGCAGCAACTGTGGCGGCTGCCGATGTTGGTGCTCCAAAACTAAATGATGTACCACCCGTAGCTGCACCGAAAGATGGTGCTGCTGGCGTTTGAGTAGTGCCAAAACCTTGACTTTGTTGCGTATTCGTTCCAAATCCGGCACTTTGTTGTTGAGTACCTACACCAAAACCTGTCGTTTGTGTATTCGCTCCAAAACCTAGAGTTGGTTGTTGTGTGCCAAATCCCATACTACCTAACCCTCCCGTTGGTTGTACTGTAGAAGTGGCTGGTTTTTGCGCTCCAAATAAAAAACTACTCGCCGCTTGTGGCTGGGCTGGTGTACTTGTTGCTGGTGCTCCAAATGAAAACCCAGACATGTTTCCACAATTTTTTACTCGCAAATAGTTTTGCTTGAATTTTTTTTAACAAAAATGATTTAGAAATATTTCACAAACAAATTTAAATTGCACGAGATTATTTTTCTTGCTTTTTGTTGACAACAGCTGTGCACAGGCTTGCCAAGTACTTTTTTCGTTATCCCCAAACAAATCTTAAAATATCCCCAACTAGAAAAAATGTTAAAAAGGTACTCAAATTTATTTAATTTGATTTTTTATAGAATTCGTAAATTCGGATTTTTTAAGTTTGTGTCCACAATCAGGCCTTTCTTTTAACAAATAAATTTAACCAACAATTTTTGCCTTGATTTATAGTTCGCAATATCATAAAACGAAAAATTTAACCGCATCAAAATTTATTCAGTTCAAATTTAAATAAATTTCATCCTATCTATATTCAGTTTGTTTATATAAAATTATAAAATGAATAAATTTTAATACCAGCTTATTAAAAAAAAAAATGCAATATTTTAGATACTTGCACATTAATCCTATTAAAATCTCAGGCATAAAATATTTACTCGTGTTAAGGCACATGTACACGAGATAGAAAACTGCTAGAGATAGAGTAAAAAACACCTCTAAATTGCCCTATTGTGAATGATTTAAGCTTTTTAGGGTTGCTTTTTGCTCTATCTCTAGCAATTTTCTCTCGCGTGTAAATGTGCCTTTAGAAAGCAATGAATTGTTATCCGGTGTCTTCAAATGTAATAAATTATGATATGAAATGACAAAACCATTGCAGAGAAACGTCAAAATGATATCAATTGCAAAGTGGTGGAGAACACTTGACCATTTCATGGCAAAGAAATATCGTGGATTTTTCTTTAAAAAACAAAATTTTATCAAAAATTAATTTTTATCTACAAATAAGAAATAATTAAACTCATTCCCATAATTTTGACAATTGTTTGCTATTATTTTATTGCATGTCAAGACACTAGGTTACGGAACATGTATAAAATGCCAAATTTGTATTTTTCGTTGAAATTACGGGGAAAAACTTGACTAATGTTTTCTGAAAATTATTCAAAATTAATATAATTTCCAAAATTTACGAAAGGCTGTAAATATCCCCAAAACATTTCTAAAATCCCCAAAAAATCCCTTGTCCCCAAATGAAAATTTTTATCCCCAAACCAACAAAATATCCCCAAATTTGGGGAGAAAACCCGAAGTATGGCTATCCTGGCTGTGCAATAGCGCCCTTGACTTTTGTTTCATATTCCATTCACAATAGTTAGAGTTGTTAATTTGCAGTGACTTTTTTTTACACTGTACAAAGTTAAGTGTAATAATTAAAAAAATAAAATATTAACAGACGAATGCATAGCTTCCAAACAGTTTAATTAAACATTTTATTTTACACTATTACATAACCAATATATGTATAAAAATTGTTTTTAAAAGATAAAAATATTTATTATAAATTATTTTTTTATTGATAAACTGTGTTATTCAAAAACTTTTAAAATATCCTTACTACTGATTTTTAAGCTAATTTGGCAAAAAGAATATTCACAAATGATTAATAAAAAAAAATTTATTAAACGCTTAAATCAGGGTATAGCCTTAAATATCTGTTTGATAAAGTCTGAAAAAAGAAAACCACCCCGACTAAAAAAGAATCACCATATATAAACCCATATATATGTTCATATCTAATTTGATCCATATATTCGAATATATAATTATATCAAGCGAGATAAGTATGTTATCTAACCTGATACAATTTGATCCGAAAAATGGGTCTATCTAATTGCATCAAATTATATATAAAAACATATAATTTTATGAAAATTTTCAAATAAAATTTTAGTAAATATTGTTGAGATCACTTATTTTCATTCATATTAAATACTAATGCCCGACCAGAACTTGAAGAAATAATTCCTTAATTCAATTTTTCAATTCTGAACTAAAATTTCGATGAATTAATTCACTAAGCACCATATATTGAATGGAATTAATTCATATTTGCTTTCGTTCGATTTATTTTGTTACGAATTAATTCAATTGCAATAGTTCTTTTTATTAAATCAAATGAATTAATTCACTGGTGAACGCGTTCAATTTTATAAATCGAACGGAAAAAAGTGAATTAATTCCTTACTGAATTAATTCACCACTGAATTCATTCAATTTCATTTTCATTCAGTGAATTAAAAAAAAATAAAATTACATTCAGTGAATTAAAAAAAAAAGAAATACTAAGTTCACTGAATTGAAAAAAAATAAAATAAGTTCACTGGATTAAAAAAAAATAAATAACTTTACAGATATAGATAAATTTGGAAAAAAATATAACTATTAATTTTTTAAACTAGTTATATAGTTATATTTTTTTTCCAAATTTATCTATATTTGTAAAGTTTTTATTTTTAATAGTAAAAGGCTTTATTTTTGAATCATGTAGGTTGACAAACAGCATCCGGTTTCTAATTTGTTACTAGCACAAGCTGTAAAATTGCTTATTTTAAAAATTTTATTTGTACATTATTGTTTTCTTCTACTGAACGGCAGAAAACAAGCTTTGAATTCAGTGAACTTATTTTATTTTTTTTTTAATTCAGTAAACTTATTTTATTTTTTTTCAATTCAGTGAACTTATTATTTTTTTTTTAATTCACTGAATGTAATTTTATTTATTTTTAATTCACTGAATGAA
Source organism: Leucophora obtusa (assembly GCA_949987735.1). Lineage (NCBI taxonomy): Eukaryota > Metazoa > Arthropoda > Insecta > Diptera > Anthomyiidae > Leucophora > Leucophora obtusa. The sequence goes on from OX465295.1 coordinate 353,613,942, forward strand.
AATGAAATTGAACGAATTCAGTGGTGAATTAATTCAGTAAGGAATTAATTCACTTTTTTTCCGTTCGATTTATAAAATTGAACGCGTTCACCGGTGAATTAATTCATTTGATTTAATAAAAAGAACTATTGCAATTGAATTAATTCTTTGAATTTGTTGTTTGATGAACGCATTCAGTTGAATGAATTCAGTGAATTACTTAAGAAAAGGAATTCATTCAATTCTAGAGAAAATTGAATTCGATTGGTAGGGAATTCATTCAAAAAGGAATTAATTCTTCAAAGCTCTGTGCCCGACAGAAGAGTTTGGCTAAAAATTGGGTATTGGACGATCTTTCGTGTATTAAATGAGGATTGAATGCGATTTAGGCCGTTTTTAGGACGCAGATTTTCCTTAAACCTAGAATAACGCAGCTTGTAACAGAAATCCTTCTTTTAAAATGTGGTTAATTTTATTTTATTTCAATAACAGTGAGGTTACATGATCAAGCCTCTGTGGGCTATTTCCGCACTGTAGGCTGTTCGAAAAGACTTTATTTTTTTCTTCACATATTCCACAGACATTTTCATGTCAGCAGAAATTGATTTTTTATTTATTTTTATTTTTAAATCATTTCGTCGATATACCGAAATATTCACATTCCGTATTTTATCAATCGTGTTTTATTGCGGCACAATATTTGTAAAAAGAAAAATATATTTACAAGAAATTGATCAGCTGTTGAAAACTTGACCGTCAAGTTTTCCAAAACTTGACAGCAAAAATTGATATCAAGTTGCTGTTCAATTTTTAAAATGTGAGTGTGTTAGTAAAAAAATGTGAGTGTATTGAAACTTGAAAGCCAAAAATTGATCGTGTAACCCCTATGTAAAGATCAAAATTCAAAACGACAAAAAGTTGTTTAGACAAATTTTTTCCTAATAAACTTGGAAATAGCTGACAAAATAAATTTTCAGATTAACTCCACATTACAAAAATTGGGTCTCTCTTATAAAATGTGTGTCTTTCTTTTAAAATATAAAAATTAACTTTCACAATTATTTTTTTTTTCACGGAAAAAATAACTGAACTTAAACCAACGACTATATAATTAAAAGACTACCCAACTCTCCCTACCTCTGTTAAATCACTCTCTTCTTAATTTGGATCGAAAAATTCAGCCATAAGAATTACACACGGCTGCAAAGGCTAACATTTTTCGATACAAACTGTTACCTAGTGTCTTGACATGCAATAAAATGATAGCAAGCAATTGTCAAAATGCTCTCATCTCAAGTGAAGACACTCAATTTCAATTTTATTGCAATATCATGATATCGCTGACATGCCATCGGATCTTGCAATGATGCCAGAGATCAAATGTCACTTTTAGTTTTCATTTTAATTTTGTAATAAAAAACAACAAAAAATTTGGTAAAAAGGAATGGAAAAGTGTTTAGTTTTTTATTAGTTGTCGGTAAACATTAATGTTTCATAAAATTTGGTGTTTTTCGAAGAAAAATCTACGATATTTCTTATCAATGAAATGGTCAAGTGTTCTCCACCACTCTGCAATTAATATCATTTTGACGTTTCGCTGCCATGGTTTTGACATTTCATATCATATAATTTATTGCATTTGAAGGCACTGGGTTAATGTTCGAAAAAGGCGATAAAAACCGCCTGCTTAAACCGTCTTTATTTCAACATAAGTTTGTCCAATTTTTCCTTTTAAATCTAAAAATAAAAATAGTTCTTTCGATCTTTAATTCCACAACGAAAAAATTTTTTTGTTTTGCTCATTTTATGGCCGACAGAAAATGAGCAAAACAAAACGCAAAAATTTAAGAAAAACACAAAAGATAAAGCACAATAATCTAAAAAGAGACAGATATATACAAAAAATGCGCAATAAAAAATGTATGGGGATTTTTCAAGGTTGGTTACCGTTATCGTTATAATACCGTTTCAAATTAAATACCGTTACCGTTATCGATACCTCTAAAAAAATTTCCAAATACCGTTATCGTTACCGATACCGGTATTTTTATGGGAAGTTACCGGTATTTTATCGGTATTTGTTATTTTATATAAAAATTAGAATTTTTTATTTTATAATCTTGAGGGTTTTTTTTACAAAAAAATTTATATACTCGTATAATAATTTTACTTATTAAAACTGCCAGCATTGAATTTATGGCTTAAAATCTGTATTTTCAGTACTTAAAATTAAAAATATGTCATGTTTTTACTTGTTTCTATATGTTTTTAACATAATTTTTAATACCGGTATGTTTCGATAACGGTATACCGTTACCGAAACAGTCTTAAATACCGTTACCTTTACCGTTACCTAAATAAACGAAATCCGATACCGTTACCCTTACCGTTATTCGTTTCGGTAACCAACCTTGGGATTTTTTATTTTTGTCTCCCTCTTGACTTGACTTCCATGTAAACAAAACCATACGGTTCGAGAATACTTTTTTGACACCTGTCATTGGTTTCACATCTGGTATTAATCTGTGGTTTAAACCATAGAAAATTGTCAAATTTCCGATAAATGCTAATTTACTACTTAAAATAGTACGAACTGTGATTTCTATCAATAAATTTAGAAAACCAAATGAAAGAATTGTATAATTTTTGAAATTTTTTTAAGCCTCATTCATACTGAACCCAAAACTAGAAGTTTTCGTTTTTTTTTAAGTTTTCATTTTAAAATTAGTATGTGATATGACAATCGAAAACAAAATAAATTTGAAAACTACTAGTTTTGGGTTCAGTATGAATGAAGTATTAAGGAAATTTAAATATTTTGTGGATAATTAAAAAATTGTAATTAAATTTCACGCCGGTTAATATGAACTTCGCTTACAACGAACTAATTTATCTAGTCCCTCGAAGTTCGCCTTAAGCAAATTTTACTGTATATGTATGAGACAAATCTTTTGTAGATTGTAAACTAGTTTTCAAATGAAATTCGCTTATTACGACTAAAATCAACTGCACTTTCCATTGTTTTAATTCTAATTTTGAGTCCATTGTACTGAAAACATTTTTTTAAAAACGTTGTTGTATTCTTTCTTAATAAACCTCATATAAAGGTCAGATTTGTGCCTTGAAGCATTTTATTAAAATAAGATATAAATTGTTTAATATTTTCATTATCAAGTTTACCAAAAATATTGGTCAGTTTTACTTTTCTTTCATAACATTTTATATACTTTTTTTTATCATACTGCGATAAGAAAGTTAAGGAAATAGAAAACAGAAAAAACGAAAACGTAAATTAAAACTAATTAAAGAAGATTTAGATAAAAATGGCCTTAAACAACAGTCAGTAACATATTGTTTGCTGATACTGATGCGATATTGATTGACTTCAAAAATGTCTATTAATATCATATTTCATTATAAATATATGTTAGATTATTTTCCTATTGCTGTAGCCTATAAAGTAAAAGAGAATTAAAAACCCATAATTACTAATGTTTCTACTGTTAAATGGTTTATAATTAAAGCGTTAAATTATGGGTCTTTTGTAAGGAAAAAATTAAGATAATTTTTGATAAAAACCAACAAAAGTTAAGGGTAGACATAATATCGTATATGAAACCGAGTACACACTAAAACAAATCAAATTGTAATAAACATTTGGCAAATAATTGTAACTAAATCTAAATCTTTATTAAATGAAAAAATAGAAATAGACAAATAAAACAAAAAGATATACAAAATGATATACTGAATGAATGACTGAATATACACAAATTAAATACACATGAGTGCATTTGAAACTCATATAGAAGAAATACTATATGAACTCTCAACCAAACCGCCAAAATAACCTAAAAGAAACCCCAAAATGTAAACCATACTTTTGTGACCATTCATCGTATTAGAATAATCAAATAAACATATTCTTCCATCCAACTTTTTGCTTACACATACTCGTACCAGAGTCATGTGATACTGATAATGATGATGGCATTAAAAACAATAATCACCCACCCTTAACTCGTTCACCTAAATAAACAAAGAAACTTTGTAATCATAAAAGGATTTTCCTCATTGTGTTGAAGAAAATGCAAAATTTGTAGGCTTAACAATTTGGCTAATCTCCAGAAAAATATAACAATATAAATTTAGATTGAATTTTAAATCCCAGTAATAAAACTTTTTAAAATATAATTTAGTATACAAATAATAAGTTTTTCTTCGACGGTAAATACGAATTTTAAATACCCTTCAAAATTTTAATTGTGAAGACAAAATTTTTTAAACGTGTAGTTACTTTGAGTGGACTACATAACCAATCAGTACACTTAAAATAATACGTCAGTAGAAAAATCTGTCAAACGGGTTTCAAATCGATTTGACTAATTTTTAACAAACTTTTAGTTGATTCACTGACTTAAACAAATATTTTAGTTATCTTCACTTAACACTATACTAAAAATCCTCAGTAATTTAACTACACTAATAGAAAAAACTCCGTAAAAAATTAAGTTTAAACTACTAAAAATTTGTTAAAAATGGTGCTGCAGAAAAAACTGCAAAAATTAGCAGATTATTTTTGCTATAAATTAGTAATATAGGAACAGCAAAAATAAAACTGTTAAATGTACAGAATTTCAGTTATATTTGAGTTAAATTTTTGTAAATGGAAAATAGCAAATTAACCTGCTGAAATCAGCTAAAAATTTTGCTAAATAATTTAAAAAAATTTGCCTAAAAATTCACAAAAAAATTTAAAATTTTCGAAGTTTTTTTCGATTTTTTTAAAATGCAAATAAAAATCGAGCCTTTTGAAAACAGCAGTTTAAAATATTTTTAGCAAATATTTCTGCTGATTTTAGCAGGATAGACTGCTATTTGCATTCAACTAAATTTAGCTTAAAAATAAAAAACATTTTGTAGATATAACAGTTTATTTTTGCTATTTTTAGTCTACAAATATTTACAAAATTTTCTGCAGATTTTACAGTACAATTTGATATTTTCAATTAACTAAAAGTTAGCTTAAATATACAGCTATGGACATATAATTGGCACAAATTTAAATTGCGCATAAATTTAAGTATTTTCCAACTAAATATATTTTAAAATGCAAGTTTTGTCTCTTCTGATTATTGTTGAAAAAAATGTTTGTCTTAATAGTGCTCAAATGTTCCGTTATGTTTTGCTTATTATTTACCGTTATTATTTTTGCGTTAACAATGCTGATTTAAAGTGGACATATAAATGGCACAATTTACCTAGAATAGGCAGTAGTTGTGTAGATTTAATTCAAAGCAATAACTATTTTTCGTAGTTCAAAAATAAATATAAAAAGTTAAAAAATTTTTAAAATGGGATCGGAAAACATACCACAGGTGAGGAAAGGCGGATCATATGGAAAATGTATGAAGATGGAAAAAAAGTAGCGGAAATTGCTGAGATAATGCAAATTTCTCGCAAATGCAACTAATTCTTGCGTTGAGGATGCCGATATATTGACTAAGGGTAAAATTCGGAAGCCAAGGCCACGAAAAACAGATGAGCGTACGGATGCAGGTATAGTACGAATGGTGAAAATTGATCCATTCAAGTCATCAAGGCAGATAGCATCGGATATTAATGAAAATTTGAACATGGAAATATCAAGCAGACTTGTCAGAAGAAGACTAAACGAGGTAAATTTGTTTGGGCGCATTTCCAGAAAAAAGCACCTGCTCTCAAAAAAAAATATTTCAAACCCTATTTCAAAACTAACCTTCGCCAGAACCCATAAGGAAAATCCCATTAGTTTTTGGAAAAACGTGTTATGGAGTGACGAAACAAAAATTAACAGGATAGGACCAGATGGCAGAATCTTTGTTCGTCGTCCTGAAGGCCAAGAGTTTAATCCTCGATTCACTCAGAAGACGGTAAAACATGGAGGTGGCAGTATTATGGTTTGGGTTGCATTTTCTTGGCATGGCGTAGGTCCGCTTATAAAAATCAATGGAAAAATGGACAAGTTTCAGTATTTAGATATTTTAAAAACCATATGGAGGCATATGCCTCCAACTCCATGCCAATAAAATGGAAATTCATGCAAGATAATGACCCCAAACCCTCCTCCAAACTAGTAAAAAAATGGTTTTGTGCGGGGAAGATTGATGTTTTGGATTGGCCAGCCCAGAGCCCTGACTTAAATCCAATAGAGAACCTGTGGAATGAAGTCAAGGTTGAAATCGTCAAGAAAAATTACAATAAATATGGACGAACTGTGGTCGGCCACACAGGAAGCTTGGTACGCCATCCCCAAAAAAAAATGCCAAAAACTAGTGGAAAGTATGGGTCGCAGGTGCGAAGCTGTCATCAGAAACAAAGGCCACAGCACTAAATATTAACGGTAAAATATTTGTACATACCAAAAAATTTAACAAATGCAATATTAAAACCATTTCTTCTCTTTTTTAAGATTGTGCCTTTTATGTGTCCAGCTCATTTCAATGGGTTTTTTTTTCATAATGATAATTTTTTATTTACATTAATGAATTTCAATTAAAGTTTATAGCAATATTAAATGTGCATAATAAATAGTGTCCGACCGAACAGTTCGGCCAGAAAATGTATTTGGTAGGAATTTCGTATGTTAAAGCATTATGGACAAATTTTGCTTATGGAAAAATGTTTGTTGGGCCGATTCGAATGCATTTTAAGTGTCAAATTTAAGGAAAAGTCCAAAGTTAAGCAATAAATTCACTGTTCGGCCGCCGAAAGTTCGGCCAAATTGAAAAAAGTTCGGCGGCCGAACAGTTAGTTTCATGGCTAAACTACTGAGTTTTGCTTAAATTTGACACTCAAAATAGAATTAAATCGACTGAACAAACATTTTAGCAGTATGAAAATTTCTCCACAGTGCTTTCAAATAACAGAAAATCGATCAAATGTCACTTTTTGGCCGAACTGTTCCGTCGGATACTAATAATAAACATTTGGAAAAAACAAAAACTTGTTGGTTGTTAATAGTATTTGCGATATAGTAGCATAAGAAAGAAATCATGGTAAAATGTGCCATTTATATGTCCATATCTGTAGGTAAAATTCTGTAAATTTAACATTTTTAATTTTGCTGTTCTTATTTTACAAGTATTTTTAACTAATCTTTAGTAACTTTTTCTGCTATTTTTACAGATTTATTTCTATGAGTGTATTTTGAGTGTTAATTTTCAAAACTATTTACAATAAATTTTTAAGAACCCATTCGTTAAATTTTACAAAATTTATTGTTAAATTATAATATTTCCATGTTTCTGTTATTACCCGGTAGATGGCGCCACCAGTGTATCCGAAGTTTTAAAGATGGCACCATTTATTCCCTCTCGATTTTTTTAAATGATCCATATCTCGAAAACTAAGAAAGAGCAAAATTGAAAAAAATATTGACTACCCCTAACCATATAATACCTCAACGAAAGGGGTTATCTCTATTCAAAAATGGACCATGGTGGGGCACTGGACCCTCGGGAATTTCTAATAAAAATTTTACACTTCATCAAAAGGCCCATATCTCGAAAACTAAGCGAGATAAAGCAAAACGGATAAAATGTTTGCTGCCTTGGAGTGCCCTTACATGACTTTAGATGGTATGGACTAGGCCCGGGTGGGGTTCCGAGACCTTAATTTGAACAAATTTTACGGATCAGTATAATTACAAATAAAACTGAAGTTTTACTAATTTCTTACTTAAATTTAGATTTGTTAAATTTAACGAAAAATGTTTTAAAACCAACAAATTTTATTTTAAGCCAAAAAACAGGACTAAATTTTTTTAAAGTAACAAATTTTTCTGTTCAGCCAACAGACTTATTATTTTGAGTGTATTTAGCCTTAAAGAAATTTTCTGTCTTACACAGGAGTGACAACACTTTTTTCCTGGCGTGCCAAAAATATAAATATTTTTTTTTCTTTATAAAGTTGTAACCATGGTTGGCAGGCAATACCGCTAAAATGCCGTTATCGATTCAAACCCCTTTCAACTGACTACCGTTACCTCTCAAATACCGTTATCCCTAAAATACCGATACCGAAATAAATGAAAAAGCGTTACCCTTAAAATACCGTTACCGAAATAACCTAAAATACCGTTACCCTAACGATAACCGCATTCGTTTCGGTTACCATCCATGGTTATAACTTATATATAACATTATGGCCATATCAAATAAAAGCGAACCAAAAATTACTTTGTTGTTCAGAAAAATATATTTTTAAAAATATATTTTTAATTGTTGCCCAGGCTAAAATTATACTGATTTAGAAAACTTACCCAGTGTAGAAAATCATTACCAGATATGTGGTTATGTAACTACATACTTGGTAATGGTAACTAGTTACTTTTGTTATTACATTTCTTATTACCTTTATATGGCGATGTCGCGAAAAATAATGAGTTGTCGTTACACACCAGCATACGAAAAATCAAAAAATATATCGTTACCTATGTGCTTACCAGTACTGGCAAAAATAATGAGTCTAAAAATAGATTTTCTAAAAAATAAATTATATAAAAAAAATATTTTTTATTGTATTTTTTTTTTAAATAAAATTTGCTGGTGCGGGAATCGAACCTGGGTCTACAGATTGCCAGTCAACAGCTCTACCATCTGAGCTATATCGACATGTAATATTTAATAAATAAAAACACAATTGACCTGCTGCACACAAGTAGCTTACTCGCCAACATACAAAAAATCAAAAAATATGTGGTTACATATATCCTTACCAGTGTTTAAAAAATATTTAGTCTAAAAATAGATTTCAAAATATTTTCAAAAAAATCTAAAAAATTATTTTCTATTTGAAATAATGATAAAAATCAGTCATTATCAGTAACTCATTATTATATGTTTTAAAATAATACAGACGGTAAGTGGGTGTCATTACTGGTAGTCCAAAAAATAATGATATGTCATTACCGTTTCTACACTGGGTACTTTATAAATGTTGTGATTTATCGTAAAAATTTTGCGAAATAGTAATCATTTTGCAGACTGAAAATAACTAATAATTCTTCCCAGCGAACATTTCGGAGAACGCTCAGTTTGTACTTCTTGGTTTCTTGGTTTCTACAAACTAAAGCTCAAATTACTTGAACATAAATGTAACGTGACGAATCAGCTGATTCAACCTACATAGTGAGAAACATATAGTGTTGAGTACTCGCCGTAAACGAGTCGTAACGGGATGGACAATTCTATTGAAAATAGGATTTCTCTCCGGTTTAACGTGAAAGTGGCAAAACAGCTGTTTTAGTTGCAAATTAGTGATGGGATTTGTGGCACAATTGTATCATGTTTGATACACTGGCAAAATCAACACTCTTTCGCCACATTTTGGTTATTCATAAAAATTCGATAGAAATCGATTTCTTAAACAAAATAAATTTATTTGCTTTTGTGGTACTATTCTAATCTCACTCTATGGTTCTCCTATGACCGATTTGCTACGAATACATAAAATATTCGGAGTTTTAAGTAAAAATGTATCGCATATATTAGGAGCCAATATAAAGAGCAAATTTTATAAGCAGAACTATAGGAACGAATTGAAAAAAAATTTTACTCAAGTAAGGAATTTTGTTTGAAAAGTAAACAAAATTAAGTAAATAAAATCGATTGAATTCACAAATTTGGCATAAATTAATTCAATTCAATGATTGAGTAAATCAAACTGACTAAAAATTATTTTCGATTTAAAATGAAATTGAATCCGATTTTTTAGAGACAAATATAATGCACTCGTCGTAGCTCCGTTCTCTATTAGTTCGATATAACACAACCCTCTCATATTTTAAGTTTTATTTTTTCTGCAAATGAATTTTGATGAACGTTTTTGCTTGCTAATTTATAAAAAATTAAATTTCTGGTGCTATAGGGGTCGAAAAAGTACTATTTTATTTTTACATGGTTGGCACTATTTTGAAAATCCCATTTATCATTTCTGAATAGTACGTTACATATTTTGAGTAACTTAGCAAAAATATAATGCCGTGTTACAACTCGGTCACGTTACATTTACGTTCGAGTAACTAGCCCTTAAATGAAAAATTTTGATAATTTCCCTTCGATGTAGTTAGTAATGTATCACTACAAATTTATCTGAGTTTGTTCCTTAAATTTGTATTATGTTTTCTCTTCATTACCTCTTTATACAAATTGTTTTTTTTTTTCTTTGTCTAAAAAGGCATTTTCAATTGAACAAATCCTTACATATAATTCATTTTAATCTATTTCTTTTCTGTTAAATTTAAAAATTTAACTTGTTTATAATAACATTACATTCCACTTTCTCTACTTTTTTATAGTGAAAATAATAAAAAAAAAACATTTACATTCGCTTTCATGTGCAAAATATTTTTTTTACAAACTCCACGCGGAAAAACTCTTATAAACTCCCCTTCGTGGAAAGGCTGCCATTAAAAAATATTTTCCGCAATTATCTTCACTCAGTAGAGCGCATAAATTTAAAGCCCTCCACACAAAAACAAAACAAAATATGTGTGTGGGTGTATAAGAATGCAACAAAGTATTCAAATTTCACGCGTTTTTAAATTACAACAGGGGTTTTGGGTTAAAGGATAAAAGATAATTATATGCTATTAAATTATAAATTTTATTTTTTGGTAAAAAAGGCTTTTAGATGTAAAGAAAGAAGAAGAGTTTGTGAATAATTATGTATTTAATTTAAAAATTAAAATTCTGGAATAAAAAGTTATTTTTATTTGAAATTGTCACAACATTAACTGGTTAAATTAATCGAAACTTTCTGGAACTACTTTACGAAAATTTTAAACGAACTCCCACAGTTTCGATTATATAAAAGGGACCCAAAGAGCACTTTTTCATGGCATTTTCGAAAAGAGAGCAATTGACTACTTGTTTCCTGTTAGAAAACTAAAATACAGATCAGTTACATATTCCAGATTAATTCTGCGACAAGTCACGAAGGAACCAGTTCTGTGGCAGTTCGTACACATTTCCCAAAGGGTAGTTTTAAATAAATCCTAAAAAATTGCGCTAGGAAAATTATAATCAAAATTATATTTTCCTATTTAGGGTTTTTTTTATTTGTCGTGTCACAAGATTTGTCAAGGTGTTAGGGTGTAATGACAGCATATTTAATCCTTTGACGACCAATGGTTGATATATGACCGATTTAAAATTTTTGTTATATAAGCCGCATTGTGGTTTGTAACGACGGAAGATACTTGTAGCTTTCAGATCATACCCTAATAGGAAAAAGTCTGTGAAAAATTTAGTTAAAACTACTAGATATTTGTTAAAAATAATGCTGCAGAAAAAACTGCTAAATTAGCAGATTATTTTTACTACATATATATTAATAAGATACACTGCGAGAATGTTCATCACTTCAGTAATGAATTTCTTCATAGTTTCAATGAAAATTGTCACTGGAACTCGTCCATTGAAACTATTCATAGAATCTATGAAACAGGTTTCATTATAGTCAATGTTATGAAAAATTAATAGGCCACTCGTCCAATGAATAAATCATTCAGCCAATGAAGAGCTTCATAAAATCTATGAAGCAATTTCATTTACTATTATTTATTATAGGTGGTTGTTGTCGTTGCTAAGCTGGAGTGGATAAATAAAAAGTACTTAGCAAATGCAAAAGGCGTAATGAAATCGTAGCATATTTTACGGATGTACAAAATATATCTAAAGAATGAATTCACTAAATTAAAAATTTCATAAAACAATTTTCAAAAAATTTATATGATTTATAAAAAAATGTCATAGTCCAAAATTAATAATAAAAAATTAATTTAAACAAATAAAAATTATAAGAGATTATTCTCTCAGGAAATGACGATATTTTATAAAAAAATAAAAAAAAAAGTAAATACTATTGAACAATTTCATATATATAAAGAACATTTTCATTAAATTTATGGAGATCCAATTTATGAAATTCAATGAATTTTTTTAATGAAATTATGAAATTTTATGAAAGAAAAGTTATGAAAACTTTCATAATATTAATTAAATATTATATACATAATGAAATTTTTCATTGGTTCTACGAAAAAATTCTATAAAATTATATCATTAATATCATGAAGGATAATTCTCTCAGTGTAGGAAAAGCAAAAATAAAACTGTTAAATATACACAATTTTAGTTATATTTAGGTTAAATTTTTGTTAATAGAAAATAACAAATTGACCTGTTAAATCAGCAAGAAATTAGTAGCCTAAAAAATAAAAAAAAATTAAAAATTTAAAAATTTTTTTCCGATTTTTTTTAAATGCAAATAAAAATCGAGGATTTTGAAAACAGCGGTTTTTTAGAAAATATTTTTGTTAATTTAAAAGGATAGACTGATATTTCCATTTAACTAAATTTAGCTTAAAAATAACAAACAATTTGTAGATATTGTTTTTGCTAAGTTTATTCTACTTATTTTTAGCAAAATTTTCTGCAGATTTTACAGTACAATTTGTCATTTTCAATTAACTAAAAGTTAATATAAATATAACTAAAATTCCGTAAATTTAACAGTTTTATTCTCGCTTTTCTTATTTTACTAGTATTCAGCAAAAAAAAAAATCTGCTAATTTAACAGTTTTTCCGCAACATCATTTTTAACAAGTTTTTAGTTGCTTTAGCTGCTATTTTTACAGATTTATTTCTATGAGTGTATCGACCAATTAGGCCAATTTAGCCACAGAGCCGAATGGAGTGATCCCAAAGTAGAAAATAAGATTCTTTTTTTATAATTTTTGGTACACTTTCGACTGTTGATGGACATAGAAGATTAAACTTTTGATACACTAATAGAAAACAGTCTATTAAAACTTTAGTAATGACGGTTGGGATGTTACACATAAGCTGCGTGTTCGATCGGCAACATCAATTTAGAAAAAATAATATGTCTGAATTTTCTATCCCTTATACATATCGCAGTGTTCTCCTTCGTTGTTCTCATAGCACTTAACCCCACCGAAGTAAAATAACAAAACAGGACTATGTAAAGGGTTCTTCAATAAGAGCGTTACAAAAGTTTTTTTAAATAAAACAAAAACGGTTTTGGATATCAATGAAATTCTTTATTCCTGTGAAAGTACGTTCGATGCCATTATGTATGGAAATCGATCTCTTTTGCATGGCCACCACGGGCACGTTTGCAGAAGTCCAATTTTCGACGGTTTTCAAGCATAAATCGGCCGATATTCGTACGAAGTTCATCAATCGTCGCTGGCTTGTTGGCATAGACCATAGATTTGACGTAGCCCCACAGGAAATAGTCCAACGGCGTCAAATCGCACGACCAAGGCGGCCAATCGACTGGACCATTTCGTGAGATAACACGTTCTCCAAACTTGGTTTGCAATAAATTGATTGTGACATTCGCTGTGTGGCTTGTGGCGCCGTCCTGTTGGAACCACATGTCCTCCAAGTCCATATCATCCAATTGGGGCCAAAAATATTCGGTTATCATTGAACGGTAGCGATTCCCATTCACAGTAACGTGCCGGTCTTGATCATCACGGAAGAGGAACGGCCCAATGATGCCGCCGACCCATAAACCGCACCAAACCGTAATTTTTTCGGGATGCAATGATGACTCATGGAGTACGTGTGGATTGCTGTCTAACCAATAACGCATATTTTGTTTATTGACGAAGCCATTCATTATGACGATCAAAAATTGGACGTAGCGATCTTAACGTTGAGGCCACTGACTCCGAATGTCGGTAGTAAATTTTAATAATTTCGTCTCGTTGTTGGCTCGTATATATTTCCATCATGAAATGGCAAACCTTACTGAAGAGAAATGTCAAAAGAGTGGCAAGAAATATGGCGTCGTTTGCTGTCCCTGTCTTTCTACTTTTGTAGCGTCCCTGTTGAAGAACCCTTTACTAAAATGCTTCAACAAAGTTCGCCAACTCTTCATCAAATGGAGCCCTACAACTGTTCTAAGATTGAACAACTCGCGCAATTACAGTGTTGCCATATTTGAAGGCCTTTATCTTTCACCACTTTTCATCTCTTCTCTATACATTAATTAATAGAAAGAATTTCCTGAGTGTTGCTTCTCTTTATAAAAAAAAACTATTGAAATTAGTACATTATTTTTGGTAAATACTAGTAAGATAGGAACATCAAAAATAAAGGTGTTAAATATACCGAATTTTAGTTATATTTGAGTTAAATTTTAGTTAATAGAAAATAACAGCTTGATCTGCTAAAATCAACAAAAAATTTTGCTAAATAATTGTTGGTAGACTACAAAATCACAAAAAAAATTAAGGTAGCTCAGGTGAAAAATGTCACTTATGTTTACTTCGTAAATCCATATAATATCTACCAGAAATATAATTTTTATACTTCGTTATTAAAACGTTATTTTGAATAGCTGAATATATGTACAATAAAATTAAATTATTTTCCCTAAGGATTTACTTCTTTGGCGGGACGTTATGGGGAATACTTTCCCTTTTTGCCCCTCCCCGTAAAAATTTGCAAAAACTCCGTCTTAGTCAATGTCTACGAAAGAGCAGCAGCCTAAACATATGGTCAAAATAATTACAGCCCAAAATTTTTTTAAGGGCTCATAGCCAAATATTTATTTAAATTAAAAGAAAAAACAATGCTAGTTTGTTTTCTTACAACATATGAAATAAAGTAAATACAACAACAATAAGAAAAAAATAAATATTAAATTCAGTCTAGCTTAAAAAGTAAGAAATCAATGAAAAATATCCTTGGACAAAATAACAAGTACATTTAGTAAAAAAAGCAAACCAGTATATAATCCAAATTTTATCGGCTTAATTTATTGACTTTGTCGACTTTCGTTTGTAGCCGGTATATCTACCATTATTTTGAATAATTTTGTTGACTCTTTTTGGCAAGCTTTCGATAAGATTTCGTCAGGTCTCCACTGGTATTTCATACCAAGTTTTTTGGACAAAGTTCCATAATTGAAACCGTATTTTGGAAAACTTCATTTCCTATTCTTTGCTTCAAATCTCCACAAAGATTTTAGATAGGATTAAAGTTGCGAATGACTTGGCGAATCACGTAGGATCACATCATTTAGCGTGTTTTTTAATCACCTGGATTTAGAATTTTTCATACAAAAAATGGATTTATTAAATCCAAAAAAAAGCTGGATTTAATAAATCCACAATAAAAGCACAAATATATGAAACAGCCTATTAATTTAATGTCAGAAAAAATACGAATGAAAATAAAAAGAGAAACAAAAAAATTGAAAAACTAACAAATAAAAGGTTTTTCTTAAATTTTTTTTTATGAAATATGTTTAGAAAAAAAAACTACACCTCACCAAATACATATTTTTCATCTTGGACATGGAGAAATAGCTGAAATAAAAATGGCAATTTTTCACTCTACAGTAAGTAATTTAATTAAATCCAATTAGTGAATATTAATTATTGCAATGGAATTTTTCAATTGTGTAAAAATATAAATTGAAGTGATAAAACTGAACTGACTGAACAGACTGTTTACCGCTGTTTTATGTAAAATATAATTATAAATTAAAAGTTAAAGTAGAATCCTTCATCATCGAATTCGGTATTAAAAATTAGGGTGAAAGAAGTGTCGGACAGAAAATTTCTTTAAAATAGGAAAAATCAAACCCCATCTGTTGAGCACTTTTAGAAATACTTTTTGGATTTATTAAATCCAAGTGATTAGAAAAAACGGCTATTGTCTTGGAACCAATCCTTTATCAACTTAGAAGTATGCTTCGGATCATCATCCTGCAGAAATGTCCATCTGAGTGACATACTTTCCTCAGCATAGTTCAACATCGTATTTTCTGAGATATCTTTGTAGGGGAATTTGGTGTTAGTGTCGGTAATTCGATGTATTGGACCGACACCATACCACGAGAAAGAACCCCAGACCATAATATTACCGCCCCTATCTTTTTTGCAAAGCGAATATAAAATTCCTTAAGTTTAGGAATTTTGAAAAAAAAATGTTTACTTACATATGTATGTCTTGTGACACATCGTTTATAATAAAATTGAGTATGCTGAACACGAATATGAAAACATTTTCGAAATACTGCGGCGTATTAGCAAAAATCCAAAGTTCGATTTTCATTGCCTTCCTAATGTCCATGGATTTTTTTCTTAGAAGGAATTGAAAAAACATATTTTTTGCGGCACTTTGTTCAATAAGCGTGCACTCACAAAAAATGGTAAATTTTCTAGCAGATTGTCAAAGGGTTAAAGTTTATTCAGTATCGAAGTTTTTAAAAGATAATTTTATTGAATTCTCTGTTTCGAATTCCAATTTAAAGTAAATAAAATTTGCATAATTTACTTTTAAACATTTATTACAAAAAACTTTTAATACACATGATACGTAGCACGATACAATAACATAACAATTAATAATATCATCAAAAGTCACTAACTTGGACAAATAATTTATCACAAACATTACGAAAAATCAAGAAATTCTGGCAAAATCAAGACGAAAAATTGACATGGTGGGATCAACTTAAAAACAAAAAGAAATACAAGTACAACGCAAAAAGTTTACGCACAAATCACAGATATTCATTGAGCATTTGGTTTTCCATTGTTTGTCTACATAGAGTCAATACAGTTTATTGATAGTCGGTAAAGGAGGGTTAGTGGGAAAAATGGTTGGTCCAATGGACAGATGAAAAATATCAAAAATACAACAAAAACAACCAACGTATGCACAGCCCACTATTGATTGACATAATAAACCTCAATTAAATAACAATTTGTAAACATTTTCCAATCAATTTTCAATGCAAATAATACTTACACTCAAGAGGAGTGAGTACTTAGAAGTGAAAAAACAAAATATCGAAAAGAAATTGACAAAAAAACAAAAAAGTAAGAAAGAACATTTATTACACATCTAATAACAAGCGGCCTACACACAATTAAAGTCAAATAAATAAATGACGCACGTAATAAATCAATAGGGAGGGCTCGGCAAAAAAGATACTTTGTAGGTACCATGATACAACCATACTAGGTAGATGCATTAGGGAGAGTTTGACAGTTCAGGGTTTTATTATGACAGTTCAGGGAGTTTTTCGTATGCTTTCGCTATGTATCAAAAGTAGCCGATTACATTTTTTGTTGTTGTTTGTTGTGTTTGTTGTTCTAATGCATCTACCTAGTATGGTTGTATCATGGTAGGTACTTACTATTCATTTACCAAAGAGAGAATGAAGAGAGATTATGTTTAAAAAAAGAGTTCTTTAAGTTGTTAGAAATTAACTATGTCCGTAGTTGGGAAACATATTTGATAGTTAAAGAATTCCTAAACTGACTAAAGTTTAGTGGGGCATTGTTTTATATTGGTTAGAGCGTTGGAGTAAGGTTGCAAGTTCGAACCCCAGCGACGGCAAAATCAATTCCGAAATATAATATGTATGGGTTTTCTATCCCACATACATATTGCAGCGTCCTCCTTCAGTGTTCCTATACACTACTAGAAAAAAATTTAGTTAAAACTCTTAAAAATTAGTAAATAATGATGTTGCTGAAAAAACTGCTAAAATTGGCAGATTATTTTTGCTATTTATTAGCAAGATAGGAATAGCAAAAATAAAACTGTTAAATAAACAGAAATTTAGTTATATTTGAATTAAATTTTTGTTGATATAAAATAGCAACTTAACCTACTTAAATCAGGAAAAAATGTTGCTAAATAATTAGTAGACAAAAAAATCACAAAAAATTAAAAATTATAAAAATTTTCTATAGTAGTGTTGTTTTTTCAAACGCGTCGTATAGACCAAATACAATTAATATTGTCATTGATATGTATTTTTATTAATTCTAATTTAGTAGGTTTGAGGTTAAGAAGAAGAATAAACCTTCCTCAAAAGTTGTAAACACATTAAATTTGCAAATCAGACTAGATCTAGTTTCTGCCTTTTTATGGACAGGCTTCATCAGTGATCTTCCATTAAATTGTATTATTGTTTATATTTTTATTGTCAGATTGTCTCCATATGAATAATTTCAGAAGTGATCAAACAGACATATATAAACATTCTACTTCAGATTTTCTGTTTATCTTCTTATTTCCCCTGTGTCACCTTTTCACAAATATTGCCACATTGACGTATGGTTTGTACGTTCAGGTGCAGGCAATTTGTGTATATTGGAGACGGACAGCCAACAGGGCATTTTTATTTTTTATAGTAGTGTTGTTTTTTCAAACGCGTCGTATAGACCAAATACAATTAATATTGTCATTAATATGTATTTTTATTAATTCTAATTTAGTAGGTTTGAGGTTAAGAAGAAGAATAAACCTTCCTCAAAAGTTATAAACACATTAAATTTGCAAATCAGACTAGATCTAGTTTCTGCCTTTTTATGGACATGCATCATCAGTGATCTTCCATTAAATTGTATTATTGTTTATATTTTTATTGTCAGATTGTTTCCATATGAATAATTTCAGAAGTGATCAAACAGACATATACAAACATTCTACTTCAGATTTTCTGTTTATCTTCTTATTTCCTCCGTGTCACCTTTTCAAAAATCGAAAAATTTTCTTTTTCGTTTTTTCTTAATGCCAATAAAAAAATAGCCTTCTGAATTTTTAGCAAAAATTTCTGTTGAATTTATCAGGATAGACTGCTAAATTCAATACCGAAATAAATTAAATAGCATTATATGTACTTAAAATGCCGATACCGAAATAATATAAAATATAGTTAACCTTACCGATAACCGCATTGTTTCGGTTACCAACCATGTATAAATTCCATTACAAAACAGTGGAATGTCATTATAGGGCTAAGCTAGGTTTATATTAGAGTCATTTAAAAATCGCTATAGATTAAATTTACATGCATTCATTTCATATTCTCCTTAGCTACCAAAGGATTTATTTGGATTTAATTTTTGATCATCAACTTTATTTGTTTTCAAAAATAAACCTGCAACCTAATAACAATTCATCTTGTTCCCAACGATTTCAAATAATATAGTTAACACAGCGTTCTTTTTTTCTATGCTGTATGTGTTCTAACTTTTTCCCTTAAACAACACATGTCACTTCAGCATAAAAATGACAAAGTGCCATCGCGTGAATTCATGTTTCCATAACAAAACATGCATCAAAAACAAATAATTAATGACATTTGGTGTCACTTACAAACCTTAAAATATGAAATCAAAAATTTTAAAACAACAGCCAGACAAAAAAAAAAAACAAAACTGAAATAAAAATACAAGCGAATCCTACACTCATAGAAATAAACCTGTAAAAACAGCAAAAAAGCTACTAAAAATTACGCAGGTAGAAAACTACAAAACGGCAAAGCAAAAGTACAGGGTTTACCTTGGCATTATAACCTCGATCTTCGTTTGGCCATTTGTCTTTTGGAACATTGGGAAATCATTCGGTTGGCCGAATGTTTTTCGAAAGGTTGGCGAAGCATTGGCAAAACAATTTGAAAAGCACTATTACAATGGGTAAATAATTATTAAACACTTTAAATGTCAAAAGAACAGGCCTACATTACTTTTTAGTAGGCCAACCAAAAAATCTATAAACTTAACTTTTGAAGAAAATAGTAAAAATAGCCAACATTTGTAAAATAAGCAAAAAAGGCACTAACAAATAAAGCTTAAAATTCTTTCCCAGCAAAATCTTTCATTACCAACTAAGTGGTTATATAATGAAACTAAAATTTTTTACTACTTACAATTCGGCGTCAGTACCTACTAGGGTATTCAATTAATCGGCTTTTTATTTTAATCGATTAATCGTGCAAATAATTATTCGGGTTTTTTGCTCAACCGATTAATCCAATAAAATTTTAAAATTAATTGATTATATATTTTTTGTATTTTTAATAATTTTATTTAAAAAAAGGAACAAAATTCAGTAACTCTTTTAAAATTCCTAAAAACAAAAAGTGTAATAATTGAGATAATATTTTGTCAAAATGTTGATTTTTTCCGTCCTCTCCGTCACATAATCAAATTTTATCCAAATCGGAAGAAACCGCACCGCAGGCCTTACTGGTAAATTTAGCATTTTAAGTTAAGCCTGAATTAGCCAGATGTAAACATAGCTGTCTATATGTTTAATAAGTTAAAGGAGAGTAGAACAACACTTATATTAATTTGTATCTCTTTCGTATGCATTGAACACATAAAAAACGTAAATGCAGGAAAAATTCTGTTGAGAATTTATTTTCCCTCTACGTGAACGTCCTTCTATCCATTTTTTTTTATTTGCTAAATGATAATATAAATGCAGAGTGCTCACTAAACAATCTTTATTATATTGGGCATTAATTATAATTAATATTTATAATGCTTATTAATTATAATAATTATTAAGGCTTTCGATTAATATTAATATATAAAAAAATTAAAATAATTGTTGAAAATAATTAAAAATTTTATTATACTTAAATAGATACCACTACTTTGCAAGATCTGTCAAAACAACAGATTAGTATTTTGGAAGATGACACAGCAAACTGTATCAATTTTTTGTTGTTTTTGTTTTTCTATAAGATGTTTATTAACCCTCCTAGAAGAACACAAAAAATTCTCATTGAGTTTAAGCTAAAAAATTTGTCATATTTGATCTTAAAACCGACCAAAAACAACACTCATTAAGCTAATAAAGATTTTTAGAAATTCTAAAAAGTTGTTCCCTGATGATTATCTTAGGCCAGAATGAAGTTCGGGTTGGTACAAGCCTACACGCTGAAAAAAATCGCCCTGCAGTAAACATATTTGCTGGTGATATATATATATTTGGAAGAACTGTCAAAATATATTTGCCGTGTTTTTAATATAATATGTTTGCCAGCAAATATAATATTTTTGCCTGTAAACATATGTATGTTTGAATCATATGAAATACATCTACTCGCAAATATATAAATGTTTGCAGGCAAACATATATATATTTATCATTATTATATTTGCACTCCACAAACATAATAATGATAAAATAAAAATGCAAATATATTTTTGTTTAAGTGGGAAAATATGACTAACATTCAAACATTACAGTGTTTGCCTGGAGACATACGTATTATAACGATAAAAATAAAATAATTGGAAATACACCTCAAACATAAGTATAGTAGTTTATAAACATATACATATATAATTGCCTGTAAATATATCCAACAATCTCTTTTTTCTGCGTGTACACCAAATTATTTTTCACAATTTCTTAAACAAGTTTTGGATTTTAGCATATTTCCTTTAATAAAATTATATATATTTTTAAGACATTTTTGTCAATTTCGATTAATCGATTATTCGTATTAAATTATTCGAATTATTCGTTATTCGAAATTTGACCTTTTTAAATTATAATAACGATTAATCGATTGAATACCCTAGTACCTACTAGTTATTTTTGTTAGACGAAGACGTTTTTATAAGCAGTCTAGCTTACGCGCAACTACTTATTTAATTATAAAAGTAATGTGATATTGGTAACTACTTATTTTTTAACCACTAGTAAGTATATGAGTAAGCCTTATTATTAAACAACTTGTAACCACTTATTTTTTAAATGCGTATCAGCACACGAATAACTACTTATTTTGGTAACCACTTATTATACCCTACACCACTATGTGGTCAGGGTATTATAAGTTTGTGCTGATGTTTGTAACACCAAAAAATATTGGTCGTAGACCCACCTTATAGTATACCGATCGGCTCAGAATTTTTTTTTATTTCGATTTAACGATGTCCGTCTGTCCGTCCGTCCGTCTGTCTGTCTGTCTATGCAATCTTGTGCGCACTCTACAGGTCGCAAATATTAAGATATTTTGATGAAATTTGGTACGCAGACCTATGTTGGCCCAAGGACGAACAAGTTTGATTTTGGTGAACATCGGTCCATGTTTAGACCTAGTGCCCATATAAAGGTCCTACCAAAATTATATTGTTTATACGCTGCAGGTCGTAAATATTAAGATATTTTGACGAAATTTGGTACACAGACCTATGTTAGCCCAATAACGTAGCCTATTGATTTTGGTGAATATCGGTCCATGTTTAGACCTAGTGCCCATATAAGGGTCCTACCAAAATTATACTGTTTATACGCTGCAGGTCGTAAATATTAAGATATTTTGATGAAATTTTGTAGACAGACCACTACCAAATGAGTGATTTTGCAATGTTTTTTTTCTTTGTACTATTGTTAACCAACACTTTGCCAGTGCTTTGTTTTTTGCATCATAGGCAATTTCTAACTCGGTAGTTAAAAATTATTTTGCAGAAAAAACTGCTGAAATTAGTAAATTTTTTTTTACTACACACTAGTAAGATAAAAGCAGCAAAAGTTCTTTACTTTCGTCCTAATGACTATAAATAGAATTAAAAGCTTGAATGTTAAATACAACATACAAACATTTGCTTTACTACTGAAGGAACTTTGGTTAAAGCAACAACTATAACATAGAAGAAAATAATAGCTTTGTAAGAAACGTGTGATTTTCGTTGTAATAAAGGTATAAATAACTGGTAAAAATGTTTGAATTTATTTTACATTGCATTATTTACTTGGGAGTTTACATAAATACGAAAACTTAAATCTACATTGTAATCTAGAGAGAACCCCATAAAGACAATAATTCCATTTGTATTTCAAAATTCTCCAAATGTATTTGAGAAAATTCCAAATGTATTTAGAAAAACTATACTTGTATTCCAGAATAGAGTTTTTTTTAAATACATTTGGAATTGTCTCAAATACATTTGGAGAATTTTGAAATACAAATGGAATTATTTGAAATGCATTTGGACAATTTTGAAATACAGATTTAAAATTTTTAAATACAAATGAATAATTTTGTAATACATTTGGATAATTTTGAAACATTTTTGGATAATTTTGAAAAATTTTAGACAATTTTGAATAATTTTTAGACAATTTTAAAATATATTTGGACAATTTTAAAATATTTTTGGATACTTTGAAAACATTTTTGGACAATTTTGAAATATATTTGGAATTTTCTGAAATAAAACTGAAAATGGTGTAGTTTCTGCCGTTTTTTAATTAATTTTATGTGATTTTCCATTAAATTGTATTATTATTTATATTTTATTTTTAGATTGTCTCTATATGATAATTTTTTCAACAACCTTTCGACCTTAAGACCTTGCTCATAGTGTGGCTAATTCATAGTTTTCTTTCCTTTTCAGCTTTCTGCTATTGTTTTTACTCTCAGAAGTGATCAAACTGACACGCAAACATTCTACTTTAGATTTTTTGTTTATCTTCTTATCTCCTCCTTGTCACCTTTTCCGTAATTGTTGCCACTCTGACGTATGGTTTTTACATTCAACTGCAGGCAATTTGTGTATATCGGAGACGGACTGCCAGCAGGGCATTTTTATTTTTTTTTAGTAAAATGTTTTTTCAAACGCGTCATATAGACCAACTGCAAATAATATTGTAATTAATATGCATTTTTATTAATTTTAATTTAGTAGGTTTGAGGTTAAAAAGAAGAATAAACATTTTTTAACAGTTATAAACACATCATTAATTTGCAAATCAGACTAGATCTAGTTTCTGCCTTTTTTTATGGACAGGCTTTATATTTGGTGTCCGATCGAACAGTTCGGCCAAAAAGCCACATTTGTTCGGTTTTTCGGTATTTAGAGGTATTCTTGAGAAATTCTGATAATGGGAAAATGTTTATTGAGCTGATTTAATGCAATTTTGAATGTAAAATTGAAGGAAAACCACGTAGTTTAGCTGTAAAGTTAACTGTTAGGCCGCCGAACAGTCAATTCATTGCTTAACTTCGGACTTTTTCCTAAATTTTACTCCCAAAATGGATTCCAATCGGCCCAACAAAAAATTTTTCATAAGCAAAATTTGTCCATAATGCTTCAACTTACCGAATATCGTGCAAATACATTTTGTGGCCGTACTGTTCGATCGGACTCTATTTATATTTCACAGTTCTATTTTTGCTATTTCTATCTTACTAAAATTTTAAAATGCTGGTTTTGTTGTTGTTGTTGTTTTTTCGACCTTTTTAATTGATTAATTATAAATTTATTAATTCAGTTGGATGCCAATTTCCTTATTATGAATAAACATAATGAGTACTTTTTTTAAAAATTGCTATTTTTCTTCATCAGGATACTCTCCTGACAAATACTTCACAGAGTTTTTGCTTTCAAAAACCTCTACACTTTTAGGAATGAAAAGACGATCGTTTCGGGGATTTTCCAGATCCCCTTCATCAGTTTTCTTTAGAAAGTGGTGGCAGTAGTGCAATGCAATTTGAAGCGTCAATATCTCATATTAAATGTAGTCTGCTACATTAACAAAATGGGAATGGAGCAAACAATAAAATATGTTTTCGAAGTCTTCTGCAAAGCATAGCCAACAATAGAAATATTATGAAAGTTTTTTGTTTTTGTATTTCATACCATCGGTATAAATAAATACAAAAAAAAAAGTCTGCTAATTTCAGCAAGGGAATTTTTAACATATTTTTATTAGTTTTAACAAACATTTTTACAGACTTTTTTCTATTAGTGTATGAGACTATTATTTTTTCGCCCTGGGATGAGAGGGGAAAAATTATCTTGTATGGCTAAAATAAACAATACCAAACTGACATATTAATAAAACCCAAGGCAGCCAGCAATAGTAACAGACACTGACAGGCTTAAGATTTTTTACTTTTTTTTTTTTTTTTTGGTAAATGTCGTGTTTCTTTCTGTTATTGCTGTACAATTAGCTAAAGGCAATCATGTAACAATAAGTCAATAGGCTAAAAGAAAACAAAATATTACTTAACAATATAATTGTCAAACAAATGTCAATGTTAGAAAAGGAAAGCAGAAGAGCAAGAAGTTGCAAATAAACAAGATGAAAACAAATAAAAATGTTGGCCTAAAAAAAATCTGTTCAATGTTAAAACAACATAACCTAAAAAGTTACACAAACACACACACTAATAAAGCAAAAGGCGTTACTACTACATAATTAATCACACTCTAAAATTACTGTCAATTTAAATTTTGACTACACACACACAAATAAATAAACAATTGATTCCTACTATATAAATACACCTTTTCTTAACAAAAACAAACACCAACTCAACAACATCATATTTTTTTTATTGTTTAATGTCAACCACCAATCGAAGAGCTCTTGTTATCTGTCAGTCTGTTTCTGTATTTATCCTTGTTGAAAAATTTTCCCATATCATCAACAGAATCATCATCATTTGATTTCACATTCATTTTTCTCACCCACAATTTGACACCTTCTTTAAATCGTATTATATGCGCTTGATTTAGTTCATTATTATTGCATGGTTATATATATTTTTATACGGTTGCTGTGCTTTGAACTTCCTTTCCCCCCTTCAGCGCTTGACGCCCTTACCATATGGTGGCTGGTTACACCGTCAGAATATTATCGTTGTTTGTTTTGTTTCACTATATTGTAGTAGTTGGAATATTTGAGTGTTGGTGTATATCTTTTTGATATATTTAAACGCTGTCATCCTTTTTGATAACATAAACTCGTTATACGAATTTTTTCGGTACCATTTGCTATTGTCATTTTAAGTATGGTGTGAAAATGATAAAGTGTTTGTGAGTGAATAGTGTCGTTTGAATTTCATAAATTTTACCGGATATCAAAAGAAAAGTTATGTTATGTCTTAGAAGAGTATTTATTTATTTTGTTTTTGGGAAGAAAATAAAACATATGCGGGTGAATGGAAAACATAAAATACTTTAGTTTTACAGGGACGGGTTACGAAATTAGAAAACGATGTTAAGAATGATATGGCGATGGGATAAAAAACCATAAGATGATGTTAAGCTAAACTGAATTCCTGGCTAGAGAATTCCAAAAATCGGAAAGCTTAGTTTAGGCAAACCTACATTAATAAATAAAATTCAAAAAATGCTGCATTCGCTCATAAATTGTCCTGTCATGCCAACTGACAATAGAGATGACAAGATTGTTTGTGCACAAAGGGAATTTTTTTTTTTTTATTTATTCACCATTTTGTAATTTGAAAGCCTAGTGGCCAATTAATAAATTACAATATTCCACTCAAGATAATCTTAATTTAGAATTTATAAAACCCTGATAAAAAAATGTATTTTTATTTGCTACTCTAAAGAATATTATAATTATTATTTCTGATATCCCAATTTAAACGAGAAAGAAAGAACTATTGTCATTATGAACTATGTTGTAATACAAATTATCAGAAAGATAAGAAAATTGTAGTTATTGAAAATTATTCAAATTGAATTTTGCTGGACGAGTTTTAATGAAATTTTTCTGTAAACTAATAAAGTTTTCTTTACAAAACAAATGAAAAATTTCTTAAATTTGATTAAAATTTGAAACTAGATTCATATATTTTATGAATCTAGTTTCAATAAAACTTTTTCATTAAGTGTTTGAAAGTTTTAATAAATAAAATTAAATTTTTTACAACATTTTACGAAAAGCTTCATTAATTCAATGAAAAGTTTCAATGGACGAGATCCAGTGAATCTTCATTGGTTTTATGCAAAAAATCATTAATATCATGCAGATAATTCTCAAATCGCAACCAGTTCCCCCAAAACACACTCTTCAATTGAAGAAATGTTAGGCTGTTTCTCAAAAATATGATCGATGTATGTCAAATACGAGAGCAATTATAGTATTTATATTTTGAGCCTAACAATGAAAAAACAGGAATTTGTTATTGAAAATATTTTTATTGTTTTTCAAACTGAACCACTTGTCATAGTATTTTTTTCATTCCGCGTGAGACACCTTCGAAACATGGCGTTTTATTGCATCTACGGCTTTTTCTGGTGACGAAAATCGTTGTCCACTTAGTTTATCTTTTATGTGCGCGAACAAGAAAAAGTTATTGAATGCCAGGTCAGGGCTCTACGGCGGATGACCCTTAAGTCACTTGTTTCAGCTGATGTGTGAGAGCTCGCGTTGTCATGGTGAAGAATTATCCGTATTTGGGGGTTGAGTTTTCTCATTTCTCCGAATACTTCTGGCAAACAAATGCTTGCGTACCAATCAGAATTAACTGTTCTACGTTATTCTAATGGCACTGTTGCCACATGATAAAAAAACAGGCGACCATTTGTTTGGAAGTGCTTCGAGAGCGAAAAACTTTTATTGGATTTTGTTCATCATGAAACAGCTGTACAGTCGACTGCTGTTTAATTTCAGGATCATATGCTTAGATCCATGATTCATCACCTGTAACGATCTTGTACACGTCGCTTAAAGAACCGCTATGTATTGTATTTCTTAAGCATTAGTTTGCACCCATCGACTTGAGCATCTTTTTGAGCTGTTGTTTAATTATGAGGAATCCAACAAGAACAAATCTTTTTTACGGCTAAATTTTGATGCAATATTTTATTTATGCTGGTGGAACTATATGACTAAGGTATCCTCAATCTCAGAGTACAACAACTGATTTTCGACGACCTTTTCGAAATTCATTCTGGAGCGAAGGACGTCAACGATTAAATTTTTTATACCAGCGTTTCACAGTTGTTATAGATGGAGTAACATCCAATGAGTTTCAGCTTAATTCAGGGGTATTCAGGGGTCTCGATCGAACTTTCAATCCTATCTTCTCTTTCACTGACGACAGCAATATTTTTCATTCCTTTTCGTCTGATTTCATTATGAATGACCACACTCAATCGCGACCTTTCGACAATCTCGTAGTGGGGTCTTGCGAATAGGTTCGATTGTAATGCACGTAAGACCCAATGTTACCTGCTGACCCATAGGTCTGTGGGGTCGTCAGGGTCATCAGTTTATATGGGTTGTATCGAATCGGATACCCTCGATGTTCTGGGCATGCGAATTCAGTGTGATGTCCGTTGGAATAAACACGTATTTGAAGTGTCGAAAGAAGCATTCAAGTGTCTTGGTTTCTTGAAACGGTGTAGGAAATATTTCACTCCATCCGATCTCCTTACTACTTATATCATCTATATCCGAACGAAGATCGAATACATTTGGAGCTTTTGGACCATGTCCAAAGGAGACATGTCCAGCTCTATTGTCTCATTGGAGCATTGTCGGCATGTGAGTTGTACATCACTGTTCTATCGATATTAACATGGGAAGTGTTCTGCCGAGATTAGTGAATTGATTCCCAGACCCAGGGTGTTTGTTCGGAATACTCACTTTTCTAGTAGACCACATCCGTTTATAGTCGATTGTCCCGTATGTGGAACAAACTCCCCGCGGAAGTCTTCCCAGTCAGTTACAATATAGAGAAATTCAAGTCAAATTTCCACAAACACTACTTCCTCTTTCCTCCCTTCCAAAATCTATTTTCCTAATTCTACAAAAAGTGGCGCCCAAACAATATTAAAGTGGCCAAGGCTCAAAATATACAATAAATAGCTACCAACTTACCCGTACTCTCGTTTAGCTCTTTGATGGATCCTGAATGAAAAGCACATTCAGGGCTTCAGTGTTGGCCCTTATGTTCAGCAGCGCTACTTCCTCTTCAGAGTTTCTCTCCCCACTTTTTCCGCCTGCTGGGAGCTTTTTGATTGGCCGACTTTTTGCCTTTGAGCTCAGCACAACTAGGCTTAGCTTTCAACCAGTCCAAGAGTTATATCATTGGAAGTGTCCTTCTTGAGAAAATATCCCATGAACACTTGTGCCTTCGGTGTTAGTCTTTCACTACTACTTTCAACGCAGCGTCACTCCATGGCTTTTGAGTGGGGACATGAGTCTCCAGCTACTGCGCTTTGTCTTCGTCACGATAAACAAAACTCAGAAGTCCGGTTTAAAGGAACAGCTCGAGAAACTGGACTTGGTGGTTCATTTTCTCAGCTCCGCTATCTTGTAAAGAACAACTCTATGGATGGAATGTAGCTGCTCAACTGTCATTCTAGTTGCATGGAAGTAGGGGCAACTGCTCCTTTATATGATAGTGTCGATTGTTTCTGCTGCTTAGCTGAAGCAGTCACGGCCAGCTTTGGTAGTGTGCCACCATTAATCTTGCAAATTTTGCCATCCGCATCTATATAATCGGTTCGTTTTAGAACCAGGTGGTGTTAATGCATCCGATCGCACAATCTTTATTTTCTCCGTGAGCTCTTTGACTTCTTTACGGATTTCACGCATTAGTATCAGATAGAGCCTCCGCGCTGCTTCTAAGTCAATGCGTTCATCGAGGTACATCCTCAAACTTTACCAGCAGACCCGAAGAGCTTTACTCTTTAACCATCTAATGCCCAAGACCGCCAAAAGGCGGTCTTCAGATTTTAAATAGTTTTTGGCTAAATAACAATATTTTATTAAACAAGTTGTATTATATCCATAGAAAAATTAATTACCCACTTTTTTGCCTTCAAAGCGGTACAAAGCGGTTTTCAAGCGAGCAGCATGTAAAGTGAAAATTTAGTAAATTTGGAAAAATTAACTTTTTAAAAAAGGAAAAAAAAAATATTTGAAAAATAGCCAAAAATACATTTACGATCTGGCGTACATTATCGATAATAACAAAACAAGTTTAGAGTCTCTAATTGTAAAATCAGTTAAATATTTTTCGCCAGGACTCACAGGATAACCGCAGTATACGTCTTACGAATATCTCTTTAACTTAAAACTATCCAACAGTTTTTTTTGAAATTAAACACAGAGTATATACTCAGAGGTAAGCAAAACTAATTTTGTGAAAATATATTGATGTTTAGTGCCGAATTCGCCAAATTTCGTAAATTTCTGAAATTACAGCAATTGATCAACAATTTTCGGTACGTAATTTTATTTTACTAATAGTGTTATTTATTATTTGACTATTGGGTTTCTAGATACGTCTTCAACATTTGTTGTGCTACAAGTATATCGCCTAAATAAAGCGATAAATTAAAATTTTAACATTTGTTCCATAGTAGATCTTCAACGCCAAATATATAGTTTAAATATTATCGAAATATAAAAATAGAGCATTAGAGGGTTAAATCGTTGGTTTCAACTGGTCACATGGAACTTCTTTCGCAGCATCTTTAGATTGAGAGCTTAAAGGGCTGATTATGGGACCGTAAACGTAAATGTAATGTAACTGTACCGTACCGTGGCTAGAAAGTACACTTATATAATACCTTAAACGACATTACTATTTAGCATCTATCTAATGTGGTTTTATATTTTATTCTAAATTTTTTCATTTATTTATTAATTTTTATTTCTTATTTGTTGTTTGAAGCTATTTTCTTTTTTCATTTTATATTTTTTCCGACTAAAATCATTCAGCTGTTTCGATGACGGATAGAAAATTCTGATTTCAACAGAATGTTCCGGCAAGTACGTTTACATTTACGCGTTAGTAACCATTTGTATACACTTTTTCGTTACAGTTAAATTTACGGTTGGGTAACTCACCCTTTAAAGTTCATCCGCCTCGGCCGTTGGGATGTTTTCAGCAAAAACATGATAATGCTAGGTCACTACCATATAGACTAATAAGTAATAGCAGGACGTAACCTTTTGCATTACTTTAAAATACAAAATAATAACTTACTAGTAATTAGTTTTTAAGTACTTATTTATACTTGCAAAATAATCACTTAAAAGTAATTGATTAAATACAAAATTTTCCGAGCTAAAAAGTTATTTTCAAAATATTTCGAAAAAATTGGAAGTCTTGATTAACAAACCACTCCCTTTATTGCTTCCGTTATCATATTTTTACCGAACAACTTCAAAATAATCACTTCCCTTATTCCTACCACAGATCCGTTAGTATATTTTTACAGCTTTTTTTTTTATAAGTAATTCTGAAAAACTTCCAAAAAATCACTGCATCTAAAACATTACTGCTCTAAAAGTAATCCTAAGAAGTGATTTGCATACAGTTTTTTTTTCAAATAGATGATCGTGGGTTTAATTTCTGGAATCAATATTTGAATTTTTTTTTAAATATAATTAGTTTGTTTAAATTCAATATTTATGTAATCTTGAAAAATAAATAAAATAAAAATTATAAAAAGTTGATTTTTATGCATTTGTAAAAAAGTACTGAAAAAAATCGTTCAAAAATTACTCAAAAAAATGTTAAAGTGGAAGTATTGCCCCCCTATGACAACTCAATGTTAAAATCGTTAGTGTTTCCGTTAAAAATGAAGTATGTACATCTAGATAATCAATTGCAGTGTTTTTTCTGCTGCTTTTAAATCTCTGTTTTTACCGAGTTGCTATAGAGTTAGTCCATCAAGTATGTTGCTAAACACTGAAAATGATTCAATTTTTATATCCATGTAACCAACTATTTTACGATGTAACGGTAACCACTTATATACTACTAAATTCTAGTAACCACTTATTCTGTCTTTGTGAGTAACCCTTTTGTTTTATCTTTGTGAGTCACCACTTATTCTTTCACTAGGATTAACCACGCTGATAACTCATTATTCGCACTTTTTTAGTGAGCGACAGGGTAATGACCACCCATGAATTTTGAAACATCGTGAAGAAAAGTAATTATGCGAGTAAATAGTAAACCCTTTGTGTGTTACTTACTCGCTTAATTTTTTGGTAATGTTTGTTTTTGTTGGGTTCCTTCTTATATTAAACGCGGTTTGAATTATTTCGAAATCTCATTTTAATCGTGCCTTTATTTATATCAATCACTGTTTTCACGATTCCATGTTATTGAAAATTTTCGTTTCAAAATTTAGTAGAGCTTTCGCCATCATTTGCAATAACTCATCCCGGCGAACATGTCGGAGAACGCTTAGTTTGTACTTTCATCTTCCTTGGTTAGAATAACTTCAATAGTGAGTTAGCTTGTTGGTACCATAGCTACCTAACGACATACATTCTTATCCAGTGTTGCCAACAAATTTTCAAAATAAATGGCTAGATCAGACCCAAAAATCGTTAGAAAATCACTAGATTTATAAACAGTGCCAGAATTTAGCGATTTATCGCTAGATTGTCGAAAAATTATACTTAAAGGAGTTTTTTACTCAAGAGTTTTTTCGATATGTTCATAAGAAGTGTTATAAACTTGTAAGTAATAAAAAATTTTACGATTAAGCTGCAAATAATGAATCCCGATTTTCATTGAATTAATATTAGTATTGCAAATATTCAAAAGAGTGCATTCTACGGTGAAAAACTACATACCCATATTTGATCAAAATGTGTATTTTTTAGAAAGTTTTTTTTACTAAAATCGTTTAAGAAGTTGTTTTTTTATAATAAAAGAATATCAATATGCAAATTTTACAATATTTTTCAACATAAAACTGATTTTATAAATTATATTACGGCTGATAAAAAATCGCCAGACTTTTGGCTAATAGCTACAGGACAATTTTTACCGCTAGGGGCGAAATAAAATCGCTAGATCTAACGAGAAAATCGCCGTTATGGCAACACTGTTCTTATCACTACCATTATTGGTTGGTATGTACCTACCCTAAGACTTTTAAGCCAATTTTTTTCTTAAAATATTTAACGATCTTTTGGCTTATTAAAAGTCATAAATTTCTCCTGCCACATGTGTTTTGGATGCAATACAAAATATCAATTCCGTTCAATGCCATTTTTATATTTGATTTATTTTTTTGGCACTAAAGAAATGTAAACACCTTAATAAATATTATGAGAGCAAATAAGCCAATAACCTTAACCAATTGCCAAAAAAATAAAATTGTAACACCACGAGAATCTAAATAGAACATACGCCACTGTTACAATCAATTGTTATTGTTTCTTACAAGAAAGGACAACGACAACAAAATAAGTAATCTATTTAACAAGATACGGGGAATTTTTGGAAAGGGGTGCAAAAAATAACAATCATAAAATTATGAACATGGAACATAGTTTTGTTTTTTCCTGTAATCTTTCGGTGTTTGTTTTTTTTTCTTGGCAACATATGGCCTGTAGAACAAAAAAAAAATAGTACAGTTCGAGAATAAAAAATAAGGAGTGGGAATGTGCAATAGTATTTTAACTGCAATTGGCTGGAAAAAATATTATAAACTCCTTATTGAACACTGAGCACTGTTTTTGACAAATAAACATTTGATATTTTTTGTTACAATAACATGTTTCATATATGGTCTGTACCGAATCTACTACACTCACAATATGTTTGCCTGAAATCTACCGAATATGTACATTAAAATGACTGAAAATCAGTTAAAAAGAGCATTTACGCATTTTTATTTGGTCCTTTATATATAATAGTTAATTAATTGTTAGAACAATATTCTAACTATATAATATCGATTGATGGCGAAAAGTTAGTTTAAACGGTTTTCGGACAAAGGTATTTTGGACCAGACATTTTTTAGCCAACCCCTTTTGTTCCTAATCCTTTTAGGAGTTACTTACCAGTTATTATATTTATTTTTTATTAGTTGACAATGTTAACGAGCCGTTGATTTTTCATATCCGTTATATGAAATTTAGTTCTTTTTCAAACAATATGTTGCCAGACTAAAAAACAAACTTTAAATGTTGGTTTGTTTTTGTTTTCGTCTAACCTCAGAAAAAAATACTTTATTTAAATCCCAAAGCACCATCATCATTTACTATTTGTAAATTGTAAACAGTTTTTGTGTTTGGTGACTACTTCTCTCTTCGCCGACATCCTAAAGTCCCAACTCAAAAACACTTGTCATCCGTTAAGCTTCAAACGACCACAAACACCGTTTAAAATGTTGTTCTATTTCATGCATATTTACGCAAAACAGCGAGCGAATGAGTTAAACAACAATGAATGAATTAACGAACGGTATGCAGGATGGCAGGATTTTATGCTGGTACATTCAGTAACTCGGTTGGCAGTGACGCCAAAAAACCATCAAACCACAACAATCAGTATTAAAAATGGCTAAAATTTAGATTTTCCTCTGAAAAAGCACACATAAAAAATAAGCTCTTGCAAAAAAAACTGCCATGCAGTTACCAGTTTCCTGTAAGCTTCTACATATTTTTTTTCAGCATTCACTAATGTTTTCATATTGTTATCCTTTGGAAAAAGGATTTGTATTTGATTCTAAACACACATATCATAAGGGTTTTATTGACATTCAATGAAAATAAACAAACAAAAAGATGGAAAAGTAGCAGATAAAGTTGTACATTTGTTTTTTGCAAAATGTTGTTCAATTTTACGAGTGAAGTAGTAGTAGGTGGTTACAATTGGCATCTAATTGTTACACCGGGTGTGTGACAATTATGTTTGGTCGAATTATTTCAAATTTAATCAACTCTCAATTTTTAAACATCCTGATAAAGATAAACAATTGCACGCAGAGAAAATATGTATATGGTTGCAATATGATCACGCCTATCAAACTATTTTCACTATTGCCATACATGATTGTTGCAATCAAATTATTAATGTTTTAATTTTACTTTACCTATGGTCACCTATAATCATTTTATAGTTAAAATCTCTTTTTTCGATTATCATATTATTCTATCGTATACCACATAATATCTGGACAATCATATTCCTCTCTTCGAATTACAATCATATTATAATCTGAATTGAGAGAGATCATGTTAGTGTCGACAACAATGAGAATGGTCAGTATATTTTTTAAGAGCGCCATCGATCAGTTAGTGTCATCCTTGTTTAAGATTTTCTAAAAAGAAGCTGCAAGAAGTTGTAAAATGATTCATATTAAACAAAAAGACATAAAAAATAGAAAAACAACTTGACATTGTTTTTGGAAAAAAAATTCGCTCTACCCAAGAAGTCTTGAAAAATGTAGATTGTCGAGCAATCTTCAAACAAAATTATTATTTATTGTCCTTTAGATTTTTTTATACTTACGTAAAAAAAAATATTGTTTAACCCTCTAATGCTCTTTCTGCTGATTACAATAATATTTAAACCATATATTTGTCGTTGAAAATCTACTATGGAACAAATATTAAAATTTTAATTTATCGCTTTATTTAGGCGATATAGCATAGGTTCATAGGTTGAAGACGTATCTAATGAAATAACACTATCAGTAAAATAAAATTACGTACCGAAAATTGCACTGTGAGACAAATGGTAGGGGTCGGGAAGGGTTCAAACTACCGGGGAAAGTTATATCGGTAAAAAAGAAGTTATACGTGTCCCGGCGTTTCGCTGGGTCAGCCCTAGGAATCGAGATATATCGATTTGACCTTTGGTGGTCCTTTTTTTGACATAACTCGAGCACCACTAGTCCGATTTTGCTCAAACAATTTAAAAAAAATTAAAAATTACAATTCCTTTAATCTGTTCATATAACGTTTTTCTATATACTCAACAGTTTTGCCGGTAAAAATAAATGTATGAAGAAAAAAATATTTTTTGCCTAAAATATTAAAAAAAAGTAATAAACAAAAGGTTATTGATTTTTATGGTAGCGGTAACAAACATTTATTTTTACCGGCAAAACTGTTGAGTATATAGAAAAACGTTATATGAACAGATTAAAGGAATTGTAATTTTTAATTTTTTTAAAATTGTTTGAGCAAAATCGGACTGGTGTTTCTCGAGTTATGTCAAAAAAAAGATATATCTCGATTCCTAGGGGTGACCCAGCGAAACGCCGGGACACGTATAACTTGTTTTTGACCGATATAATATTTCCCGTTGGTTTCATCCCATCCCGATTTTGACTGTCGCATAGTGTTGTTGATCAATTGTTGTTATTTCAGAAGTTATGGCGATTTTCGCTTTTTGAAAATTACGAAATTTGGCACTAAACATCAATAAGTTTTGACGAAATTAGTTCCGCTTGCTACTACCTCCAAGTATATACGAGTAATTTTTTTTTCTTTAATTTCAAGAAAATCTGTTGGCTAGTTTTTGAGTTAGAGAGATATTTGTAAAACGTATCCTGGCGTTATCCTGTGAGTCGTGTATAAAAATTTTTAACTGATTTTACAATTAGATACTCTAAACTAGCTTTGTTATTATCGGTAATGTATGCCAGATCGTAAATGTATTTTTGGCAATTTTTCTGTTTTAAAAAGTTAATTTTTTAAAATTTTCTAAATTTTCGCTTGACATGCTTCTCGCTTGAAAAACGTTCCTTATACAAAAAAAGTTTAAAGGCAAAAAAAGTAGATAGTTAAGTTTTCTATGGATGTAATACAACTTGTTTAATCAAATATTGTTATTTAGCCAAAAACTATTTAAAATCTGAAGACCGACCGAGTGTCTATAATTTAAGTTTTGTACGAAAAAAAAATGCAAGAAGTCCATGAAATGATCATAATATATTGGTTATGAATGTAATATAATCCTAAATGATTACAATATTCTCTACATTACCATAATATTGTTGCGTTTTTACCTTTTAAAAACGTTGGTTTATCTCCTTTAGATAAACCGGCTTCTTTTCTATTGCAATTAAAATAACCAATTCCACAGCTGATACCAATTGTTACGTTTTACCTTTAAAAACGTGCGTTTATCTTCTCTAGATAAACCGGGTTGGTGCTCTTTCCAATAAAAAATAACACTTACTCTTTTTGTTTATTATAGACTTATTTATTTAACACTTTATTACTTTACAAAAAAATTTACAATGATTTACTAGAGCTCAACTGAACTGTACAAACGCTACTGCGCGACTCTCCATACAACTAACTTAGCACAACTTAACTCCACAAATGCTAATGCGAGACTCCATCTCTAAACTTTAGCTGCAATGTGTGTGATTGTAGAACGAGCTCGAAAGTTCCAGAGACACCCAGATTATTAAGTGTGGTTGTAGAGTAAACTAGAAGGTTCTAGAGGCACTCAGAGTATTCATAGCCGAGACACAAACCACTTTATTCTTAGCCGAGAGACCAACCACTTTACAGTATAACACTTTATAGCACATTATATCATACTGTGGTATACTTAAATGTAATGTTACCAGATTGACAGGTTTAGTAAATCCCTTTTCGCGGGATATTTTTCTTCTAAAACACCGGAACTAGGGCAATAAAATTTCGTTGAGGAAAATATTATGATCTTTAGGAAACCATTGTGATAATTAGAAAGCTATTATGATCATTCGGGTGCATTGTGAAATTGCTATCACATGTTTCAATAATTTAGTTTTATTTGTATATAAGTGATAAGAAAATTAATTTAAATTATTTAAGTTTGTAAATTAATCGTTGAATAAATAAATGTACAATAATATAAATGTACTGTGCTAGGAAAATACTATAGGGATCGTAGTATGATATACAGGACTATAATCTGATAATATTGGCAGCAGTTTGGAACAGGGTAGGCAGGCAATACCGCTAAAATACCGTTATCGATTCAAAACCCTTTCAACCGACTACCGTTACCCCTAAAATACCGTTACCGAAATAACTGAAATACCGTTAACCTTAAAATACCGATACCGAAATAAATGAAATATCGATACCCTTAAAATACCGTTACCGAAATACATTAAATACCGTTACCCCTAAAATATCGTTATCGTTATTTTTAATTTTCTACTTTTGGTAATTGCACGTGGCTGTTGCGTATTTTTCGTACTTTAAATTGGTAAATTGGTTCTGTTTTTAATCTCGCTTGTTTTTTGTAAAAAAAATGCGGGATGCATCGAAATAACTGACTACCGTTATCCTTAAAATACCGTTACCGAAATAATCAAAAAACTGTTATCCTTAAAATACAGTTACCGAAATAATCTAAAATAGCGTTACCCCTACCGATAACCGCATCGTTTCGGTTACCATCCATGGTTGGGAATCATAATGTGCAAGTTTAAGAATCATATTATGATAGAAAAGGTATTTCATTTCATAATATGGTCATATGGTCATCCCAACCATGTTTTTTCTTTGCGTGTATTACGTTTGATAGCCAAAGGATACTGGGACTAAAACTGAAGCCATTTTTGAGTGACTGTGAATGAAAGAAGATGCAAACTAAACTCTACTTATTCCAAGAAACAATTTCAGAGCTTTATTATGTACATACCAGGATACAGGCCTTACAGGCAAAGGAAAAACATGATTGGGATGACCTTATTCGAAGAGCATCACAAACAGTGCAAAAAGTTGGACACATTATATATTAAAATGAAACGAGCTGTAATCAATGTAAAAGACAAAAAACGAAAGAAGATATTGAAAAGCATAAAATTACTGTTAATTTTACGCAGGGGTATGGCATCACTAAAAAAATAAGTTATAAAAACATCGTTATCACTAGATGGCATTTTATTAAAAAAACTGACAATTTTCTTTTTTATTTAAATTTTAATAAAAACAAACAACAAAGCAAAGAAACAAACAGATATCTCAAATTTTATTATTTGAATGTATTCCGCGTTGTTTTTTCCTTACCTTGAACAGTTTTCAGCAGTTTTTGACTTTTTAAATATAGGCTCGACTGATACTAATTTCAGCGCCCTCTACCGGTGAGTAGTGCAAGTTTGGATTTTCTATCTCTATAATTAATAGTCTCTGATTCTACATACAATGTGCTTATGTTGTTTTACAAATAAATTCAAATAACATGGTTCTTCATTTTATTTTATATAGTGTCCAACTTTTTTCTTTGTTCACTGTATTTTTGGATTTGTGATTGCGACAGTCATTATCATAATATTATCCTTAAATGATGACTATGATTAACAAATGATCCCAATATTATCATATTATAGTCCTATATTTCATACTACGATTTACACATTTAAATATATTCATCATCAAATTAATTTTAGTTATCATCATGAAATTAATTTTAGTTAATTATGTTGTTAAAAATATAATTTCACAATGTATCCGAAGAGATCATAAGACTTTTCTAATGATAACAATATTATATTATATTATATATTTTCCTAAATATCATAATATATTCCCAGTGACTATATTATGGTAATGTAGAAAATTTTATAATCATTTTAGATCATATTATGATCATTAGGAATGTATTATGATCGTTTGGAAAATATTATGATCACCCGTGCATTAATTTTTATTTTATTTTTTATTTTAAATGTATTTTTTCCAATTTTTATTCCGCACAAAACAAAAATCTGTCAAACTCCTTATTATGGAAGAACTTGAACAACAGCTTTCTACGTGAGCACAATAACATAAAAAATAAATAATTTTTTATAACTTTTTATCACTTTCAGCAGTTTTTTCTACAAAGTAATTTTTAACTAATTTTTAGTAGTTTTAACTAAAATTTTTGCAGACTTTTTTCTGTCAGTGTAGTTGACTATTTTAATAATCTATTATGAGTAAAATATAAAAATCACATTCAATCCTAGTCATAACCATCATCTTATTTTTTATGTAAAATCTTTTACTACAATACAAAAAAAAAAAAAAAACAAACAAAATCTCTTCTCATATGTCCATTATTTGACTGACTAGCCGAAGGCATTTTATATTAGACCACATTTATATGTTGTATTTTTCACACATCATTATAATCATCGTAATCATCATAATAAACATTAAACAATCCCTTTTGTTATGAACGGATTTTTATGAAGCAGAATATATTTACAAACATAACGATGTATAACGAGCCATAATAACGGCCTGCTTTTACGACACACGTTTAAGAGCATTAAATGAGAGCAACTGAGCAGTCAGTAAACTGTAGACGGGAAAAGGAATAGAAAGATAAAAAGGTGTCGTATATGATATGCGCACAAGACTTTGATGAGTTAGATATATTAGGAATGGTGATGAGGAGGATTGTTGACAGTACTGCTGCTTTCTGGTGGTGATGAAAATGATGTTGAGTTTTTTTTTTTATCACAAAGACAAAATGTTTAGGAGAGATTAATGAGACCAACTGAATGAGTTTTTATAAAAAAAAAAATCTTATGCCAATAAGATTTTAACCCTAGAAGTGCATCGCTTTTTTTCATAAAAGTCTGATTTCGAAAAATAATACAGCCACTATTAAAAGCAAGATTCAAGTTTTAACTATAATTGAAGATTTAAACTATAATTGAAGCCTCAATTGAAGTAGGAATTCGTGATATTCTAGAGCTTTGATTGAAGTGAGAATTCGAAGACATTCTAGAGAAAGAAACCAAATTTTAAAGCCATGTTAAAGCATTCAACATATTGTAAAATCACCATAACATTCGAGACATTCTACCGTAAGTTTGGCTTGGGTAAGGTTTATTTATTTAAGTTTACTATTAGGTTTTGTTTATATTTAATCTTTTGTCTGGTACTAGTTTGTAATAGCTGGTCACATGAATTGTAACATGTAAAGGTGTAGTTTTTTTTCCAGAATGCAAGACATACAAAGTGGCGCTTGCAAACCTACGATAGAAGTCAGAATTCGAGATGTTCTACAGCCACAATTAAACACAGGATTGTAGACTTTCAAGAGACACGGTTTAAATCATAATTTGAGAGGTTATAGTGCCATAATTGAAGTCAGAATTTGCAAAATTATACAGCCACGAATGAAGGATCGACTGAAGATTGAAGGATCGATTAAAGTCAAGATTTAAGACTCAATTGAAGTCGAAATTCGAGATATTATAGAGCCACGATTGAAATCAGAATTCATGATATTCCCGAGCCATGATTGAAGTGAGAATCCGAAGCATTTTAAAGCCACAATGGCATTAAAGACATGCTAGAGCAATGTCAGAATTTTAGGATATTCTAGAGCAACGATTGAAGTCAGATATTCTGGATCAGTGATTGAATTTAAAATATTCTTTAGCCTTAACTGAAGTTTAATTTTGAGACATTTTAAAGCCACGATTGAAAAAAATCAATTCTTTCAAAGACACGATTGAACATATTGTAAATAGAATTCGAGAGATTACAGTTTAAGTTTGGCTTAGGTAGGGTTTATTTCAAATTAACTAACGTGATCTGGTGTATGTTTGTCATAGTTGGTCACATGAATTGTAACATTTGAAGGTGTAGTTTTTTTTTCTAAGCAACTTGTCATAACATTTTGACAAAATAAAAGACTCATGTTTGTTTTACGTTCTTTTTCTGACATTATACAATAACAAAAAACTAATGATTATGATGTGACATACAGGAGGACGGTTAATAACAAAGGATTGAATATAGTATCCAACATACTACATCCATCCATTTGCAATGATAAAACTGTTTTGTTTTTTCTTTTGTTTGTGTAGCGGCATGTATGGCATGTGAATGTCTAGTTTTATTTTTATCTAAAGGTTCATTATATTCTCTGTAGACTTTTTTCGGGTTGCCTGTGATTTTTCCATAAAGTTAGTTTTATTTTGCAACACACAAAAACCGTATGTATGTTAACGCTTCAATGATTACAAATCGCAAATGATTTTGACGCAGCACAGTAGTAAGTACGTAGTGGCAGCGAAAACGGTGCTAACATTACACAAAATGAGCGAAGAAACGAAGGAGCGTGATTAAACGTGGCTGCTTATGTTGTTTTAACTTTACGGAGAATATTACCAATATTCCTATCATTGTCGGCAACATCATCTTCAGTAGTACCAGTCGAAATATCATTATAATACAATGAATTCAGTTAGAAATACATATTGCCAGAATGTTGTTCATCTGTTTGTGAAATTTTAAAAAGTACAGTGGGTCGTTGAATATTTAACCGTAAAATTTTTTAAATTTGTAAAGTCACTATTCTTAAGGTGATATTGTCGCCTTTATACCACGGTGGCCAAGTTAAAGTCGTTCTAAAGACACTATTCTTTACTATTCCAACCCTCGATTTTCCTTTTCATATGTTATGAAGAGTGTGTTTTACTTTTTCTGAACCATCTTGAGTTCAACAATCGCCAGTATGGCATCCGTAGGACTCGTTCCTCTGGAGACCTAATGACTTTCCCATTATTATAGTGGAGTAGGTTTTTTACGGATCACTATACTTAGCTTATTACTTTTGCAGTAGGCAGTAACTTTACTCGATATATTTGGAGCTTTTTCAGTGAGAGTAAATACTATACGTGTTGTGATAACTGCTCTGCAAAGTGCAACGCTTACCTTGTCTTCTCGTTACAGGTGCTGTGCAAACTTTTCCGCTCTGGCTATGGAAGCCATTGTGGTATTGGTGAGTCTTGATATCTTTGTTAAGACTTCTGCAATCTTGGTAACTCTAAGAGTTAATATTAAACCTGGCGGATGCGTGACTGAAAGGGCATACTACTATTTGGGACCCTGCTATGAATAGGGATTTACTCGGTTTGCCTTCGAACTGGTTAAGAATTGAGTTACGTTTCGATAGGAAATTTGAAGTTTTCATCTTGAGTAGGTCGTAATGAGCGCAAGGTGTAACTGCCGTAGATCGTATTTTTGTAGGTGCATGCTGGATGTTCGAGAATGACTACCAGTGTGTTAGGGTGCCCCAACCTTGGTATTTCTCGGCTTATATGTAGGTGGCACATTGTTTTTAGGCGGAAATTCGGACAATAATATTCTGGCCTCCATCACTATTGGCAGGAGTCTTAGAGATGGTCATATTGCGAACTGTTCTGATATATGTAAAATAGGCGCCGTCATCATGAACATGTTTTCGCTCTTGAGCACTTCGATACTTTGCAGCTTTTGGAGAGTTAGTGGATGAATTGACTACAGGCAGTTTGTAGTTCCCATGTTCCTTGGTTGAGCCTGAGATACCTTCGGCAATGGACCGATGGGATGGCACTGAGGGTCTGCATCATGCGAAGGCCCCTGTGAACCCCCTTCTTTTAAATGGGGGTACAAGATTTTCCTGACAGTGACATTAGGCTTCTTTTAGGTTTCCTTACTAGGCACATCAGATTGACGTACCATCTGTGGATGTTCAACCAGATTATTTCTCCCCTGCGTCTATTGTGTCCTGAGGTGTACGAGTACACATGGCCTTTGTAATTGTTCTTTGGTCTATGTTGTTAGGAGACACGTTTTCCATAGAGAAATCATGAAACCGGGGAACATTAGGCGTACTCCCCCATTCTTGACTATTTTTACAGAAGACGTTATTGGTAATTTGAATTAACATTTTGTCTAGGGCACAAAAGAACATTTTGGGGTCTCTGTACCGGACTGAGGGCTAGATCTCTGCTTCAAGAATAATCAATAAACTATTGGAATTCTCTTTTACGAGTGCGGGTCAATAAGTTCCTGACTTTTCGAACTTCCCTCGTACTTACATGGAATGCTCCGGTCAAGTAGCATCTGTTAATAAACTACTGAGCAAGTTCCGTCATAAACTTTGAGTTTAACAGGTGTTCAAAGCATACAATCTCGTGGATTTTTGTAACAATGGGAAAAAGTGAATTTCGAGTACTCATCAAACATTAAAACATACCGGAGGCCAAGCAGCAGTCTAAACAATGGGTTTCTCTGGCTGAACCGGCTCCGAAGAAGGCTAAGGTGGGTTTGTCAGTCAAAAAGGTTGTGGCGACAGTTTTTTTTGGGATGCACGCCGAATAATCCGCATCGATTACCTTCAGTAGGGAAAACGGCGAATATTATGTAAAACTTATTGAACTGATTCAACCACGATTTAAAAAAAAAGTTTTTTTTTTCATCAAGAATTGGTACCTCATCCGCCATATTCTCTGGATTTAGTGGACTATTACCTATTTCCAAGCCTAAAGAAATGGGTCAGTGGAAAGAGATTTAGCTCCAAC
The DNA here is from genome assembly GCA_949987735.1 of Leucophora obtusa. NCBI lineage: Eukaryota > Metazoa > Arthropoda > Insecta > Diptera > Anthomyiidae > Leucophora > Leucophora obtusa. Next base: position 353,657,602 of record OX465295.1, read on the forward strand.
GACGAAATTATTGTTTAAACAAATGAGGACCTCGAGAAATCCAATTTTTTTGGAACACCCAAAACAGAGTCGGTGCTAACAACCCAATTTGTTGCCAATCGAATTGTTCAGTTGCATCAAATGAATTTTTCGGTTACTACTACCGAATTATTCTTCATACAACTGAAATTCCGTTGTCACGTGAGTTAAGTTAGAATTAGCTATACGTGGACGTAACGTGACGAGTCGCCTTATGGAAAATCTAATGAGTTAAAAGAGCGTAGCTGACAGTCTATTTCTTTTTTACTCATTATTTTAGATTGAATCAGCTGATTCGTCACGTTACGTTACGTATGGCTAAATGAGCCTTTAGGAATTGATTACATATAGTGGAAATACCCATTTCCTAATAACGAAACCCGTTCCTCGATATCTCGTATCATATCTGAGATATCCAGTATCGAATTTGCTCTAGCTGCCAATTTAGTATAAAAAAGAAAACCACTTTTTGACATGTGGGTCACGCCAATAATAATAAGCTGACGAATTATAGGATATACATATTTGGTTGTACGACTATTTCTTGCAAAAGCATCTATTAAATCCCACTGTGATTGAACACACACACACACTCAAACATTTCTTTATGTTTGTTTTTGATTTTTCCAACATTGTATTTGTGTTACAGTTAAATTTAATCGTTTGTTACAAATTTTTCGGTTTATATTTCTATTATCATCATCATTGTCATATGATAATGTATAAGTATGAGTGTATTTTTTTGTTTGACTTCAAACGTGTGTCATAGTGTACGTATGGTTTTCACATGTATTTGTTTGTTGTTTCTTTTATTTGTCAGTATTTTGGCTGTTGGCTGTTGGCTGTTAAGTACTGACTGCTACTGGTCTTTTATAATTTTCAATATAATATTTGTTTGCCATTTTTGTTGCTGTTACTTTGTTACATGTACACAAACCAAACGGTTTGTTGTTACCACTGCAGTATATGTGTGTTTAACAGGAGCAGCAGCATCCTCATCATCATCATCATCGGCATCAAAATCAGCCGCAGTCGCAGCAATAGTGTCACATGCCTTAAGCCATTAGAGATGTTTTCCTTGTATTTGTTTTTATTCTGTTGGATTTTTTGTGTTTCTTTCCTTGTTGTTATTGTTCTTGTATTCATGTGTTCATTTTGCCGGTTTTACGACGTACAAATTCTTCTTCATCTTTTTGTGCATTAGACCATTATTAGTCAGTTAAGATTTTTCAATTCTTGTGTTTTTTTCCTGATTCTCCCATTTTTATGTTTACGACGAACGCATTCAGCCAACCAGCCCAGCAGCCAGCCAGCATTCAGTTTTAATAGTTCCAACACAATTCTGTTGTTCTTCATATCAATTCATTCATTCATACATTTCACTTACACAATACAACACCGGTTTATTGTCATCATCATCGTTAGCTCGTTATTAGTAAAACGTGCGCGCCAAAGTTTATAAAAATTATTATTCGTGGCAGCAAAAAAAAGGTGCAATTTTGGTCACAGTTAATTTGTATGCAGTGTTTTTTTTTCTTTCTTGAAAGTAAAAGTGTTTTAGTTTGAAGTGTTTTCTTTTTGTTGTTAAGTGGCTTATAAGAACTTTTAAGACTTAAAAAATAAGAAAAGATGGAAATTTCAAATCTTATTTGAAAATTAAAAAGGATTCTTAAGTGAAATACATATTATGAACTAAAGTTTATAAATAAAAAGATAAAAAAAGCATTATAAAATTAATTTTAGAAATTATATTAACACTTAAGACTTTCTTAAACTTTAAAACGAAACACATAATTAAATTTCTCTTTTATATTTGTTACAAAAATTCTGCGAAGCTTGTAAAATCGCTCTGACAATTGGACTGTTTAAGTTCAGAGTTTAGGAAGATATACATATATATTCTTAACAAAATATTTGAGTTTTAGAATTACTTAAACGAGAGAGATAGACCAAAATGGACTACATCAATTTTCAAAACGAAAATCCACTCTACAAAATCGTCAAAATCTCGAAGACGAAGGAGGGAACCCTCCCAAAAGAGAACATCGATTGAGATGAAATTTAGGTATGCTACAGAGGAGATAAAACTAATAGACGGTCCGTATTTTTACTTATTGGTATAATCTCAAAGTAAGGCCGTAAAAGGAGGGGCTGAGGAAAGATCTTCTGCATAGTGGCCTTCGGTCGGGCTTAGGGGGGTTTTCCTCTATCAAAGCCATCGGCTGAAAAATGGAAACGTAGTTCCCCCAGGAATATTTTTTGCAATCAGTTGCTAACCGCACCAATTCTGCAACTGCTTCTACAAGAATGGATTTAATTTTCTGGAAAATGTCAATAGCATCGTTATCTTGACTGAATTACTTTGCCAACAAGTTATAAAAATTCTAAATTGGCTGTACAATATTTAAGTAATTGCAATTCATCCAGACCATTGTAGAGTTAAAATGGAATAAATTATGAAAATCGTTAAAAAACTAACATTTAAAGTTCGTAAAGTTCCGGACAGAAATGATAAAAATGCGTTGATAGAGAAAACAAAGAAATCGTTAAAATAAAATATTTTGTAACATTTTCAAGAAAACATTTATCTTTTAGAATTTTCGGCCAAGATTTTAGTTTTTACACTTATAGAAATAAACCTTTAAAAATAGCAGAAAAAGCTGCTAAAAATTAGTTAAAGATGACCTTGTAGAAAAATCTGCTTAGCAGATTTTTTGTGCTAAATACTAGTAAGATGAGAACTGCAAAAAATTAAACAGTTAAATTTAGAGAATATTAGTTATATTTGAGTTAACTTTAAGTTAATTGAAAATGAAAAATTATACTGTAAACTCTGCAGAAAATTTTGCTAAATATTAGTAGAATAAAAATAGCAAAAACAAACTGTTATATCTACAAAATTTTTATTATTTTTAAGTTAAATTTAGTTGAACGGAAACAGCAGTCTATCCTGCTAACATCAGAAGAAATATTTGCTAAAAAATGATTTCAGAAGGCTCAATTTTTATTTGTATAAAAAAATCGCAAAAAAAACCTTTAAAAATTTGAATTTTTTGTGATTGTTTAGGCGACTACTTATTTCGCTACGGGAAATTTTAACGAACTGTCACCGAACTGGCTCCTTTATATGAAATAGAGTGGACACTTTTACATGGCGTTGTCATAGGAGTGGAAAATTGACCCTTTGTGACATGTCACACGACAAATCCTAGGACAGGTTACTGAACTCTCATAAAAAACAAAGTTCAGGGACCTGGCCTGGGATTTTTCTTGTGACATGTCACAAGGGGTCAATTTCCCCTTCCTATGACAACGCCATGTAAAAGTGACCACTCTATTTCATATAAAGGAGCCAGTTCGGTGACAGTTTGTTAAAATTTCCCGTAGGGTTGTTACAGAGTTTTTTCTATTTGTGTGTATGTTAATTTTTAACAGGGTTACCAGAAATTTTAGGTCATAATCCCTACAGCAAATCTGTCTGAGTTGGGGATTATGTCGAAAAAAATTCTGTCGAAACTCCCAAAATGCAAATGGGGACAATGTTCTTGAGGGTTATGAACAGCCACCGAAAAATTCTTAATATTATCGAAAATTTCATTATTTTTATGACACTTCTTTTTTAATACAATTTTTTTTTAATTAATTAAATTTTCAATAAATTTGTGAACATGTCCATTAATTTAATGAAAAGCTTGATTGGTTGAATTTCAACGTGGGGATAATTATCTAAGTGTACTAGAGAAATGACCGCAAATCTCAATAACCAAGATTTTACTGGGACGTTTAGTATAAAATTTTACGCTAGTCGCTTGTCATTTCAGATATTAATCAGAACTGGGTCAACAACGACAACGAGAATTGCTTTTTCATATATTTTGTATGGGAAGCAAAATGTCGCCATGTCGTCCGGCGATTTGTCGTCGTCATATAATCTATTCTACTTTCATGACTACACACTAACACACACTCAAAATACATATTTTTAACTTATTTATGGTTGCCATTAGAACATAGTTGTATAAATTCGTACTTTGTTTACAATACATTTATTTTTTTGACAGCAGAAATATTAAAAATAAAAATACATAATTTAGCGCAAAAGCAAAATTAAATACAATAAAATGTAAAACAACAACAATTAATGCAAAACCAAGTCAATTGATTAAGAATTGTGGCGAAACAAATACAACCATATTCTTGTTCTGCTTTCCCTTTTTTATAAACGTCAAAAAATGTCGACGATCGATTGTCGCTGAATTTAAATTAATCGCGACGACTTTTGCTGTCGTCGGTCGAGAATCGACCCAGTTGTGATTAATCACTCAATTGCGACTGTCTGTTTAAAAACTCGTAAATATTGATCATTTATAAAATTCTAGCAATTTTAATTGCACCATTAATACGTTCACATTACAAGTTGTCATTTGCATTTAAATAGCCCCAACCATTCATTGTTTCCAAGATATAAAAAACACAAAACCAAAGTGAATAATTACGTTTAATTAAAAATTCACTTGTAGTGATATTAGGCGCCATACATACTCTACTACAACAAATTGTCAACAACTACGCAAAGTAAGAAGGAGGAAATGGAGAAAGAAAATAAAATGAGCGAGATGTTAGATCATAAATTACAAGAGCAGGGCTGCCAGATTTGAATATTGTTAGGTATATTAGCAATTTTATTTTAGAAATTAACCAGGAGTCGATTTGCGGATTTTTTAGTGTTGCCAGATGCTTTATAATTTTGACAATTTTTTTTATCCCAATTGGCCAAGTGGTGACTTTTATTGAAGACGTGATTATTTTATTAAAAATTATGAAATTTTTAAAAAGAACAATTTATTCAAAATATTTACCCTCTCACTGGCAAGCCTGCCATTAGGCAGGGTTCATGAAGTTGAGCCCAAGCGCATATAAGGGTTAATACCGATGCTTTTTTTCTGGAATCATAACTAAAATGTTTTTAAGTCTATTCTGCAGATATTTTTATAAAACAATGAATTTTAACGTTTTGAAAATTTTGGACCATATTCACTGGGGTCACCAAAACGAACTAGAATGCCCAAATATAAAATATACCCAGCTGGAAATTGCGTCTTAAAGACAATGCCATCAGCGACATATTATATACAGGTCATCAGCTAAAGACATTTTACTTAAGACGTCTTAAAGACATGTCAGCATTTTTTAATCTGTTTTTAAAAACGCTGACTTACTGCAGACTTGTTAGCACCAGACAACTAAAGAATGACATTAAGCTGCCTATTAGGTTAGGTTGAATGGGAGCCCGCCAGAACGGCGAGTTCACTCGGAGGCCATAGGGCCCACTGCGATTGCCTTAATCTTCCCCTCATCCACATGGAAAGAAAAGTTCGCAAGACCAGACAGAGAAACATCGCGTAGACTGTCCAGGTCGTCGAGGAACCTGCATCCCAGATATCTGAGTCGCCGTTCCTTCAGTTCCGGACATTCACAAAGCAGAAGATGCACTGTCTCCTCCTCCTCGTCCCCACAGCCCCTGGGTGAACCCCAACGCACAGCCATTCGGCCTATCGCGCAGTGTCCCGTTAGGACTCCTACAAGCATTCCGATCGTCCGCTTGCCAAATCCAAGAAGAATCTTTCCTCCCCGGATCAGGCAATGGCCACAGGATCCGAGATATCCTACAATTGGTCAAGGTTGTCCACCTTGCCCTCGTCTCCCTATCCGATATATCACCTATCACACCGAATAGCTCCACCAGAGGATCCAGGACCTCCGTTTGCATAGGGTCCCCAACCGACTCGGAGCCCTTCCTCGCACACTCGTCAGCCAGCTCGTTTCCCGCGATCCCAGCATGTACTGGGACCCACGTCAGCCTGACCGAGAGCCGACGAATACGGTTGAGGGATTCAATACAGTATCGGATTCCAGCGCTTTCAAAGCAGCAAGACTGTCCGCAAAGATGCTAATGGATGATGGATACAAATCCCGTTCCATTATCATCCGTGCTGCCACTTCAATTACATACACTTCCGCCCGGAACACGCTACAATCGCCCGGGAGTCGTAGAGAGATTCGAAGATCCAATTCGCCGGAGTAAACTCCCGACCCTGTCCCCATGTCCATCTTCGAACCGTCCGTGTACACTGAGATATCACCACTCCGAATAACGGAGTCGGCTGCCCAGTCTTTCCTAGTAGGTACAATAACCTCAAAAGTCCTCTGGAAATTCGTGACCGATAAAATACTGTCCGTTTTACGATTACTATTTTTTCTTATTTCAAAAAATTATTAAAAATTATAAATTTTTTTTACTGAGGAATATTTTTGGGATTTTTGTATTTTTTATGACAAAATACTGTCATGTCCAAAAGATGTTTATAGGAAATACCTTAAAGCCGTCTTAGTGAGATATTATGAATAAGTCACTACTTGTGACGGACTCCTGAATAGTCATGAGGTGTCATCCGCTTTTTGTGGAAACAATTTCTTCAGACGTCTTAAGGATATGTCGTCATTTAATCCGCGTAAAGACCACTTGCCGATTTGTCATGATGACATTTTTACATTTGTATGGAAATGCCATCAGTTGTCTTAAGATTTTTGTATGGGACCGGATCAGCAGGTCCGCAGTGACAGCGACATGTCACTAAGCTCTCTTGAAGACGTCTTGATGATATTTCCAACTGGGTGCCTAACATTAGACAAAATAAAGATTTCTTACTGATTTCATAATTCTTTGCCATTTAGTAACAAATTTTGAGATTCAAATTTCGGATCCAAACATTAGTTGACTTTTAACAGGACTGGGTTTTATCTGGATTTATGTGTTCTTTAGTGGTGGAAAGCGTTGTTATTACAAAAGACAGAGTTGCACGCAATTAGTCGTAAACTCAAAAAGTTTGCCAGTTACTACAATACAGTTGTTTGTGTACACTCAAAAAAGTTTTTCACTTACTAAATGAAATTTGTTTTTGTAGTAATCAGTAGTTGTTATTTTTAATTGTAATTACAGTTGTTTTAGTTACTATTTAGAAACACAACTAACGAAAATTACTGTATTTCGCAACAGTTGTTTGAAGCAGTTATTTTGTTTTTTATATTACAATAAACAACAGCAAAAACAGTATGTTGCAATAGTAACTGTCTATTTATTTATTAGTTATTTATTTGTTAGTTATTTAAAAACTAAAAAAAAATCGCTGAGTTTTCGAAAATTCTTGTTCAGTTAATATTTGTTATTATTGATATATCGTATTTGTATTTTTAATATAAAAATCAGAAAATTTGATTGTATCTTCAATCCACAAAAACGTAATAACTAGAGTGCCGTTTGGAATTTTGGCTTTAAGTTTTAAACAGGATGATGGATTACACAATTTTTTGGAATCGAGCTAATAAAATTGTTGTTTTTAAACATTTTTTGCTAAAATATATTTTTATACTACAGAAAACATTAACTGTAATAACAGTCTTTAAAAATTTTTTTTAATTGTTATGCCTTCGTTTCCTCTTTAACGGTATATACCAACGGTGGACAAATGCGGCCCTTTGTTGATTTTTGTGCAGCCCTTGTGAAAATTCAAATTTCGATTTTTTTTTATTTAAAATTTTGTTTAAATATTTTATTTCGTAATTTTTTTAAGTATTTTTTTTGCAAAATTTTTTAGATGAAAAATTAGTGCCAATTTTGATTCGGAACTACCCAGTGTAGAAAATCATTACCAGATATGTGGTTATGTAACTACATACTTGGTAATGGTAACTAGTTACTTTTGTTATTACATTTTTTATTAGCTTTATATGGCGATGTCGCGAAAAATAATGAGTTATGGTTACACACCAGCATACGAAAAATCAAAAAATGTATCGTTACCTAAGTGCTTACCAGTACTGACAAAAATAATGAGTCTAAAAATTGATTTTCAAAAAAATAAATTATATAAAAAAAATATTTTTTATTGTATTTTTTTTTTTTTTTAAATTTGCTGGTGCGGAAATCGAACCTGGGTCTACAGATTGTCAGTCAATAGCTCTACCATCGACATGTAATATTTAATAGATAAAAACATAATCGCCAACATACAAAAAATCAAAAAATATGTGGTTAGATATGTCCTTACCAGTGTTTCAAAAATATTGAGTCTAAAAATAGATTTCAAAAACTTAAAAATAAAAATCTAGAAAATTATTTTCTATTTGAAATAATGATAAAAATAAGTCATTATCAGTAACTCATTATTATATGTTTTAAAATAATGCAGAAGGTAGGTGGGTGTCATTACTGCTAGTCCAAAAAAGAATGATATGTCATTACCGTTTCTACACTGGGAATGAATAATGAATGAACAGTTGTTTTTAACTGTACTGACAGTTTTTTCTATGCCAATATATAAAACAACTACTACAACAGTTACTAAAAAACAAACAACTCCAAATAGGTAAAGTTTTTGCGTAACTGTTAAATAGCTTTAGCTTTATATTTTATTAAAATATATTTTAAAGAGTATATCTATTTTGCCAGTTGTTTTAAATCCTTGAAGTAAACAGTTGAAAATTTGTTTACCTGCATTTGTTAGTTATTTTTCAATAGTTAAAAATAACTCTATTTTTTAAAATCGCCGTAAATACCTTTGTCGTAACACCTTTATTGTAACAGCATTTGCCTTTAATTTAACTGGCATTTGGAGTAGATTCTACCGACAAACTTTTTTTTGAGCGTATGAATACAGGGATGTTCAGAAACAGTTACCATATTAAATGCTGAATCAAGTGTTAATCGATTAGATTAAAATATGGTTCAATCAACTTTCTTAGTGCTCGCTTAAGCCTTATTTTCACAATGTTCCGTTAGCTACTACTGGGCTTTAACTGACAAAGTTTATGTTGTTTGATTTAATATTAGCGATATATTGAGGACCTAAGCAGTTGATCAATTTTTCACTAGATTAAATTTTATGTGTAAATTGGGTAAAATGTATGCTTTAGAAGAACTTATTTTTACGGCCAATTAATGGGTTAAGAAAACATCAGCTTAGAATGGAAAGTTTTTTAGATTTAATTTTATATATAATTCAACTTTTTTGCCCCAAATTTGCTGAGTTTTTTAATCAATACAATCTGGCAGCAATGCAAACAAGTGATATTTGACATTTTCTTATATTGATGATGCTCTTTTTCCTCAGGTGCTCTTATTAAAAGAGATCGATTAACGATTTGAATCACTGTTGGTAAAAGTGGCACAAAAGTGCCATTTGTGGCACTATTGAATGTTCAATGGCACCTTGGCATAGAATTTTGGCACATTTTACGAAAATTTCTATATAATTTGATAAAAGGTCGATATCGCTGGTTTTTCATTAAAAGCCACGCCTATTAAGAAGGGGTAGGAAAATTAGAAAAACAAATGCTACACTAAAAATATCTACAATTTTTTGGACCACCTTCCAGTTCTTCGGGGACAATTTTATCATTATTTTGGTATTTAAAAATAAAAGCAGCGGGGATAAAATTAGAAAAAGCTTTAATTGATTCTTTGTATTTAATTGTAAAATTTTTTTAAAGTCTTGGACCTGCTAACTTATCTTAAAATAACGTAAGTTTAGTGCTTTACTATAGTTAAGAATGGCATTTTTATATGAAAATATTTGTGGTAGGTAATGTTATACTCGGGTTACTTTTTAGATAAGTTGCCCGCCTTTTTTATTTTTTGTCTTTTCATTCTTAACCCTTAAATGCATGATCTCTACAATTTTAACCTTTTTTTATATATGATTTCTAAAGACGTGTACATTTCAAGAAAAAACCAAAAAAAATTTATTTAAAAAAAGTTGATTTTTATTGAAAAATATGTTTTTTTTGCCAAATAGCTAAATTGTGATTATTTTAACGTGTATGAAAAAAAAAATAAACAAAAAAAAATATATGAAATATGAATTATACATTTATTGTTGCCAAAATTAATTTTATTGCGAGAATACCACTTTAAATATTTAAACAAACATTTTTTAATATTACACTTTTTGTAAAAACGCGTGTTTTAGATTTTTCACAAACATACGAAGCAAAACCAAGATTTTTCCTATAACTGTTTAAAAAATCTGAGTTATAGTTTATAAGAGCACTTTGTGCAGAAATGCCAAATGGCTACACCATGTATTTAAGAGTTAAAGTAACAAAGGGGGTATATTTCTAAACACTTCGGTGAAGTGTTGCGTTATTTCTATAGAAATTGTTTTTGTTACAAAAACAATTTACATTAAAAGTTTCCTTAACTTCACCCAAGTGTTTTACGAAATTAGATAGTAATTTTTTTTTGGCACTTTTAAAGCTTTTTCGGCACTTTTTTTGGCATCATTGAGGCACCAAACGAAAATTCTCAAATACCATCACTGATTTGAATATATTGTGAGAGATATAAAAGTGTACGATATGCAAAGATATTCGAATAGGCAATTAATAAAACAAATAAACAACAATAAAAGATCAGTAATAAATAAACTTTAGCATCGTTAACTTGTAAAAAAAAAATGTATAAATAAATTTCAAACAATTTGTGAAAAATACAAAAATATCAAATACTTTGTGAAAAAAATACAATAATTATAACAAATAGTTGTCAGATTTTTTAGATAGCTACTAAAAAGGTGTGTACGAAACAACAACAAAAAATGCAATTAAAAATCGACAGTTTTTTGTTCAAATATACAGCCCTGTTCTGAATTTCAAAAGTTTTTATTAAAATAAAATTAAATAGTTGTTATGTTTTCGAAATTGTTTACAGAATTGTTTTCGAAGTTCTTTTTAACATAGTATTCGAAGAGATAAAATGAGTTTGCCAAGAAATTTCAACACGAAATTATTCATTACATACATTAAGATAATTATGTCTGTACAACCAAAGGAACATATAAACCAGGAAGTACAAACTGACTTTTTGACGGCTTGTGCGGCGGGTCGAAGAAATGTTAGCGGCTAAGCCGCTCTTCGGGAACGGTAGCTGTAAAAAACTATCTCGCGAATGCTACGGAAAAATTTGAACACAATGAAAAAAGCGTCCGGGACCCTAGGAAATTTAATTTAAAATTAACCAACATTGCATTCATTTTCAACTGCTAGTGTTAGTTAAAAATGTCAATATCAGTGCAGTCTACACTTTTTTAATTGCAGTTTATTGTTAAGATAATTTTCTTAGACCGGATTTCTGAATGTTCAGCTAGCATTTAACGCATTTGTTGTTGGAACTCGTCCATTGAAACTTCATTGAATTAATGGAATGTTCGATCAAATTTTGTGAACATTTTCATTTTATTATTCTTATACTTTTGCGGTGGTTTAAACTTTAGTTAATAGTTAACCCAAAAATTTGTTGTTGTTTTGTCTACATTTTTTTTTGACATTTTCTTTTGTTTATAGTTAAGTTAGAGTTAAACCTACAGTATGAGACCCACCGTTACAGTCTAATATTTAACTTAAACTTTTCCTTTAAAGAGAATTAATTCGGTTTATAGAACAGGGATGACAAAGAAAAATATCGTATAAATAACTACCTAAATATTACATCGGTTAATAAAATAATTTAAATAATTGTTCGTGTTTGATTAGTGCGAAAATGTTTTGCAAAAATACTTGAAAATTTTAGAATATATTGTGATTAAAAAAAAATTATTATGCTGAGAACACGTTTGAAAAAAATAAACAATGCAACAACTTAATTTTACAAATGACAACTGATATAATTGAAAATTCGTGATTTTTTGGTCTGTTACTAAACTACCGTTATTCTGTCAATGTTAACAAAATAATAAAAAAAAAAATACAATACTAAACCTTTGACACTATGGGTTGCAAGACATTAATTATTGCACAAAAAAAAAATATTTTAAATTGTTAAATAGTAAAATTTATGTTATTTGTGATGATCTAGAATTTAGATGAAATTTCGTGTTTACCCGAAATAAAAACTAGATCTTAAAACGGTGTTGTGGTTTTAAATTTTGTATAAAAAAAACCTTATAAGGATTTACAATGTTTCTATACAGGGTTTGTAACTTTTTGTTAAGGACATTCTTCGCTTAACATCCACTCAGAGAACTTCTGCATTAACAACTTGTTAGTTGCTTCAGTAGTATTTCAGTTTTGCTGATAGAAGAAAAATATTTTGTAAGCCACTAAATAAATCATAATATATAAAATTACAGGCAATACATAAGTAATTTTATACATAAATTTTTTTATTATAGAAAAAAATACACGAAATAAATGTTAATACATTTATTTTCACTAACAAGAATAACTTACGAAATAGTAATATTGACTTTACACTGTTTTCAACACAGATACAAAAAAAATGTTTTACCTTACAGTAAAATTTACTGCATTTGCACTAGTTTTTACTACAAATATGATTCAAAAATTACAAAAACGGTAAAATTTACTGTTTTGTAGTGGTTTTCATAAGTATTTTTACGCCTACGTGCCGCCCATACCAATAAAAATGTTGTAAAAAAATAATAAATAGAAGATATGCTCACCAAAATTGGAAAAAATCGCTATAAATTTTCATAATCTCTTATATTAAAAAAAATGGTAAAAATTAAAAATTTCCAAACATAAAAAGAGCTGAAATTAGAAAAAAAATTCCAAAAATGGGAAATGCTAATATTGTAACAAACCCCAAAATTGCAAAAAAATTGCTGGAATTAAAAAAAAAGAGCAAAAAATAAAAAATTCTCTACAATTTTAAAAATCGCCAACATAAAATCTTCAAAATTGAAAAAAAAACTTTTAAATTAAAAACAATCGCCAAAATTGAAAATAAATCGCTAAAATTGAATAAAATCGATAAAATTAAGAAAATCTTTAAAAATTAAGAAAATCGCCAACATTTACAGATTCAGATTAAATAGGCTAAATTAAAATAAGTAGCTTCCCAGTGTAGAAAATCATTACCAGATATGTGGTTATGTAACTACATACTTGGTAATGGGAACTAGTTACTTTTGTTATTACATTTCTTATTACCTTTATATGGCGATGTCGCGAAAAATAATGAGTTGTCGTTACACACCAGCACACGAAAAATCAAAAAATATATCGTTACCTATGTGCTTACCAGTACTGACAAAAATAATGAGTCTAAAAATAGATTATCTAAAAAATAAATTATATAAAAAAAAATTTTTTTTATTGTATTTTTTTTTTTTTTTTAATAAAATTTGCTGGTGCGTGAATCGAACCTGGGTACAGATTGCCAGTCAACAGCTCTACCATCTGAGCTATATCGACATGTAATATTTAATAGATAAGAACATAATTGACCTGCTGCACACAAGTAAGCTTACTCGCCAACATACAAAAAATCAAAAAATATGTGGTTACATATATTCTTACCAAGTGTTTAAAAAATATTGAGTCTAAAAATAGATTTCAAAAAATTTTCAAAAAAATCTAAAAAATTATTTTCTATTTGAAATAATGATAAAAATAAGTAATTATCAGTAACTCATTATTATATGTTTTAAAATAATACAGAAGGTAAGTGGGTGTCATTACTGGTAGTCCAAAAAATAATGATATGTCATTACCGTTTCTACACTGGGTTAAGTTTAAAAAAATTAAAAAAAAAAAAATTCTTTGGTAAATTATTCTGATATTAATAACGAGGACAATCGTAATTGGTAAATCGAACAGTGGTAAATTTTTAGAGAAGGCGGCCAAAAATCCATAACCTTTGAAGAAGTTGACGTAGTTCAATGCGTTTTTTTTTTGTTGGAAAGCCTAAACCTTTAGCTTTAATTGAAGATAACGATCGCATTTATCGAATAATAAACAAATTTATATATTAAGGTTCATATGCATAATCACAAAATTTACAAGTAACCTATAAAACAAATTTTTATACATAATTTATTTTATAAACGTGTTATAAGGTTTTCAAATTATTATCATGGATGGTAACCGAAACGATGCGGTTATCGGTAAGGGTAACGCTAATTTTAATTATTTCGGTAACGGTATTTTAAGGTTAGCGATATTTCAGATACTTCGGTAACGGTATTTTAAGGATGATGGTAGTCAGTTATTTCGATGCATCCGGAAATATTTTTTACAAAAAACAAACGAGATGAAAAACAGAACCAATTTACCAACTTAAAGTACGAAAAATACTCAATAGCCATGTGCAATTAGCAAAAGCAGAAAATTAAAAATAACGGTAACGGTATTTTAGCGAAAACGGTACTTCGTTTATTTCGGTAAAGGTATTTTAAAGGTATCGATATTTCAATTATTTCGGTATCGGTATTTTAAGGATAACGGTATTTCAGTTATTTCGGTAACGGTACTTTAAGGATAACGGTATTTCGGTTATTTCGGTAACAGTATTTTAGGGGTAACGGTAGTCAGTTGAAAGGGTTTTGAATCGATAACGGTATTTTAGCGGTATTTCCTGCCATCCCTGATTATTATGCAAAAGCACTTTAGGATTTAATTACACTATGCGACAGTCAAAATCGGGATGGGATGAAACCAACGGAAAATGTTATATCGGTCAAAAACAAGTTATACTTGTCCCGGCGTTTCGCTGGGTCACCCCTAGGAATCGAGATATATCTTTTTTTGACATAACTCGAGAACCACTAGTCCGATTTTGCTCAAACAATTTTAAAAAAATTAAAAATTATAATTCCTTTAATCTGTTCATATAACGTTTTTCTATATACTCAACAGTTTTGCCGGTAAAAATAAATGTTTGTTACCGCTACCATAAAAATCAATAACCTTTTGTTTATTACTTTTTTTTTAATATTTAAGGCAAAAAATATTTTTTTCTTCATACATTTATTTTTACCGGCAAAACTGTTGAGTATATAGAAAAACGTTATATGAACAGATTAAAGGAATTGTAATTTTTAATTTTTTTAAAATTGTTTGAGGAAAATCGGACTAGTGGTTCTCGAGTTATGTCAAAAAAAAGACCACCAAAGGTCAAATCGATATATCTCGATTCCTAGGTGTGACCCAGCGAAACGCCGGGACACGTATAACTTCTTTTTTACCGATATAACTTTCCCCGGTAGTTTGAACCCTTCCCGATCACTGACCCCTACTATTTGTCTCACAGTGTTATATAACAACTGTTTTCGCTAAATTTTAGCGCAATATTTAAATTTTTGATCAATTATGGGCTGGTAACTTATCTTAAAAGTAGACAAAGTAAAGCACTACCGTTTTCCTAAATTTTTCCATTCATACACTTAAAAAATAAGCTAGTAAAAAAATTAGTAAAATTAATTTTTTTGCTGCAATTTCAGCAAACAAAATTTTAAATAATAAAACAACAAAAATAGCTGTGTTTGTGCGGCAAGTTATCAATGTTGGATTATGTCATTCCCATATAAATTTTACATTAGCCAACGTTTAGTGTTAACTTTCAAAGTTACTAATGTCAAATTTGTATGGGCATGACATAAGCCAACGTTGATAGTTTGCCGCACAAACACAGCTAATGTTTCATTATATAAAAAAAAAAATTTTTAGATTTTTTTTTTTTAAGATATAGTAAATATTCAGCATTTAGTTAGCAAGCATTTGTAAAACATTTAGACATTTTTCGAAGTTTTCGAAGGCAAACAGTCTCTTTTTACAGAAAGTATATCACGGTATTCGGGGAAAATAGGGCAGTTTTCTTCATTGGTTCGTTTTCGTAACTCCACGTATTGATTTTTTTTGTCAATTTTAAATTAAAAAAGAGTACTAACGCTTCTACTGGTCTAAAGTTCTGATCTTTAATTGGAGTAGGAAATCTGTTAAAAACTCTTTGTGCGACTGGGGCTCGCTTCCACTATTTTTTCAATTATTGCAATTTTGTCTTTCTTATTTTGTGTTGGAGATATGTGATGCAGAAACGATTCCCTTATGATTTTGTGAGAAATTTCATCATTTACCTTCTCAAATTTGAGTCTTCATGAGCATTAACTACATTCGTTAAATGATTTTTCTGGTGGTTACCCAGTTACCCACTATTGTCAGTAGTGGGTAACTTTTTGAAAACTAGTTCATTTTCCAATCACTTATTATGTAATTAAAAAAAATTTGACACTTTATTTTTGTGTAAAGCAACTTCTTGTTTATCGCATAAATTAAAGAAATGTTCATTAAGTAGGTTTGAAGTTAAGAAGAAGAACACATTATTAATTTGCAAATCATACTAGATCTAGTTTCTGCCTTTTTTATGGACAGGCTTCATCAGTGATTTTCCATTAAATTGTATTATTGTTTATATTTTATTGTCAGATTGTCTCTATATGATAATTTACTCTCAGAAGTGATCAAACAGACATACAAACATTCTACTTTAGATTTTTTGTTTATCTTCTTATCTCCTCTTTGTCACCTTTTTCACTAATGTTGCCACACTGACGTATGGTTTTTACGCACAAGTGCAGGCAATTTGTGTATATCGGAGACGGACTGCCAGCAGGTCATTTTTATTTTTCTAGTAAGGTGTTGTTTTTTCAAACGCGTCATATAGACCAAATGCAATTAATATTGTAATTAATATGCATTTTTATTAATTTTAATTAAGCATGAGAAAAATGCCAGCCACTTCATTGCCTATTTTTCTGTAAAACCTATACTTTAAGAGTTATAGCGCAAAGAAGCTTTGAACTAATTTTAGTCCATTTTTAGGGCAAAAGGCCGCTGGTGACTGTCCTGTTTTAAGCCAAGAGGACCAATTTTTGCAGGATATTATTTTTTACGCCCAATCTGCTGCAAAATAAGTGGGGAGGTGAAAAACTAACACTTGCAAATTCCATATATTTTATGGGTGCTCTAGTGGACAGGATATATTGAGTTTGTAATGATGTTTATTGTACCTAGGCCCATCTGTTAGTATATCGATCCACTCAGAATCACTTTTATATTCGATTTAGCGATGTACATCCGTTCGTCTGTATATCTTGTTTGCTTCTACCCTGCAAGCATTTGGAAGATATCTTCTAAGAATATATTAAAGCGATATCTTCTATCTTTCGTTTGAATGAAAATAATCAAGTAGTATTATCAAATTGTCTTCCTTTTATCACTCGGAAAATAATTCGGTGATATTTGGAAAAAAAATAAAGCAAAAATTGAATTTTTTTACATAATTTTTTATGATAATATTGCGGCAATATTACCTTTTTATCATCCGGAAGATAAAGAAAATTTGTTTGAAATTATTTGTCATTTTGGAAAAAATTAAAGCAAAATTTGTACAAAAACAATCAACAGATATATAGGAAACAAATTCCCCGCAAAAATCAGGATTTAATGAGCAGAAAAAATCGGCTAAGATGAAATCAAGATAATTAATGTGTTGGTCAATGGATAATGTATGCAGATGTTCTTTTTCAGGCTTAAATTTAATAATGAAAAAAATAAATCCTTTATTTTGTACCGGGGAGTTTATTTGGCGATATCACCTTTTTATCTTTCAGGTGATAACTTAGCGATATCGCCGATTTGTCTTCCTGGGATATTGCTTTCGTGTTGCCTGGAAGTATTGCTTTCGGGTAACAGTTGTTCCCGACGGAGGAAACTTCCGCAATACGAAATTGCCGGCAATAAATGTTTTCTTCCTGGCAATATGATCGGAGAATCTTCTTCGTGTTTTCATGCTTGCTGGGTAACATTTTTTTTTCAGATGTACCTAGGGTGACCACTCGTACTGATTTGATCAGTCATCCCATGTGAAAATCGAAATATATATGAACATACATGATCATACATTGACTAGTATATGATCATGCATAGTCATACATGATCTCATATATTTCCATATATCTTCGGATCCGAAATTTGAGGGTATATGGAGGTATATGGTCATATATGATCATATATGAGCATACACGAATGATATGTGAGCATATATGGTCATTTCGGATCCGAAGATATATGAAAATATATGAGATAATATATAGTCATGCACTGAACTATGCATGGACGTATATGATCATGTATGCCCATGCATGATCATATACTAGTCCATGTATGATCATGTACGTTCATATATATTTCGATTTTTACATGGGATGTACTGATTTTTGGTCACGTATACTGATGAAAAAGTCGTGTACTGATTTGTACTGATTTTTGAAAATTTTAACTGATTGTACTTATTTTTTGAATTTAAAAAAATATTAAATTTTTTTAAATAAAAAAAGCCAAAATGCAAGTACAATGCAGTTTTTTTTTGGTAGGATACATTTTTGTCAATGTAAGAGGTTTTCTCTACCAGAAAAAACTCAAAATGATTTTTCTACATGTAAATTTCTTAATGTAATATGTAGTTTCATACACAGAGAAGATTCGTGGTAACAACCGAATTTATCAAATGGTTCCATTGCGATAATAGAAACTCAGTTGATACAACAGTTATTTGACTGTGATAAAAATATTTTAATCATCTGGTTGTCAGAGCGATTGTCAGAATGATTCTGTTTTCTGAGTGTAGGAAACGACATCAAAAGCTGAAGATTTTTCCGTACAAAAATCCCTAAAATCTAAAGAAATATATGTGGGTACTTCGATGCAAAAATGTTTCGAATCTTTGGGATTTTCAATAGAAAAACATACGCAAAACCTTAAGATTTTTATTTTTAATAACGTTATGTGTTTTTGTAGAAAAATGTAGCCAAAATGTGAAGATTTTCTATTTCAGAAATCATGCAGAAATTAGCTAAGAGAAATAAGATTTGTTCTGACCGGTAAATTTGTAGCCAATAATTAGTTTAGACAATGCAATTTACTCGTGACAACAGAAATTTGCTAGCCTGAATATAAATTCGGAAATATTAACATTCATACTATCCTGGGGTCATATTTGACTCTATTCGTAGCATGGCTATATTTCATCAATCTGTTACAAAAAAAAAAAAAAAAAAAAATTAGAAAAGGAATGGTAATAGATCATTGAAATTTCTAAATAATGGGTCCGTTATCTCTGCTTACAAAACTAGATTTTTTCATGCGAAAAAAATATTTTTGTCTTGGGATCTGTATAGGTAGAAATGTGTAAGTTTTTTAGGATGGTATGATGGTTAACCGAAAAATTTTGTTGCATCAACCAAACCATTCGGTTGACAACAAATTAGGATGGCTGCATAACCATTTTTTTTAATGATAATTAGGTTGTTCATAAGGGGTGTGCTATCTGTTGTATCGTTGTATCATCCTAACAAAAAACAGAGTTGTTAAAATTTTTATTTGTGTTTAACAACGATTTTCTATTCAGTTTTCTGTCTGTTAGCACACTCAAACATAGGACACTAAACATACGTAAAAATGTTGTATCGTGCTATTCTCAAATGTTGTATTTTTTCAATTTAATTTTTAACAACTCTGTTTTTTGTTAGGACGATACAACGATACAACAAATAGTACACCCCTTGTGAAAACCCTTTATATTTTTTAAAATTTGTACTGATTTAAAGTCAGAAAAAAAGGTCACCCTACCCATATTGCATATGTTAAGTAGTCAGAGGTTCCCAAATCTTTAAAAATATAGACCTTCGGGAAAATTTGTCACTCCCCCTCGCTTAAATATGATAAGGATTAATATATGTGAATTTGACCCTTAACCCTGTGTACATCCCCATACCAAACCAACTCAAATTGTTATGTTTTGTATTATGCCATAAACAAATAATGCTTAGGCATGTTTTACACACCGCTAAATAGGCGAAAAACCCGAAAATTGGGTCTTTTTTTGACCACATTTTTTAACCCTTAACCGTATGAGTTTCGGTAGCTAAAAAAAATACGTGTCCTTTTAATTTTTCTCCTCTACAACATATCCGAAGCTCACTAAGATCTGCCAGTCCAAGTTAGGAGTCTTTCGTTGTAAGCGAGATGGAGCAAAACCAAACAAAACTTTTGCTCCCACAGAGTATCCTAAAATTTGTTACTTTTGTTAAAGAAACAAATTTGTTACTTTTGTTAAAGAAACAAATTTTTCTGTTGAGCCAACAGACATACTATTTTGAGTGTAGTAACGGTGGCTTGATGGTGAATTTCATTTATTTCGATTAACGCATTTTAAGGATAAATTGGATTTTAAGGTTATGAGTTATAGATATTGTAGTTTTCTTGTTCATGATTTTACATTTCTCCCAGAACGGTCCGGGGAGTACTCTTCTACATCCATCGTACCAAGGCCTTGTTAAAAAATATGTATTGGAAGAAGAGTTTTTTTTTTTTTGTAATACCTATAGTGATTTTATCCCATTGTGCACTGTTTGTTTAAATTGTTGGTCAATTAATGTCATTTTCAGAACATAAACTTAATAGTTTTTTTAAACACAATCTATGCACTTTTATCCAATAATTATAATGATCAAATTTTCAAGTGCTTACGCACCGGCTGCTTATAGACTTCCAATTTTATCTGCTACTCTACGTCATATAGCCACAAATCATATGGCCAAAATTATGTGGAGTTGTTGTTAGCACATAAAAACTACAACAAGTAGTCGTTTCACATAACGCTGTTAGTGTTTATTTCAAGTACGCACTTGAAATTGATTTTATAGTCTTCCATTGGGGCTAATCATTAGTTTATCAATACAAATATTTCAATTAAATTACCGCTTTATCTCCAACACATATGACTTTTCGTCGCTTTCTAGTTGTGGTCATCATCATCATCATTCTCGCTGTCGACCAGCGCAATTATATTTTCACCTGTACAATTTTTTTCTTTTGGTTTTTTGTTCTATTGTTCTTAGATATTTGCAATGCTGGCATTTTAAGTACTTCTATTGATTTGTACATTTTATCTGTTTATAATTTTCGTAAATTTTATTTTCAATTTTATTTTGATTGGCTCGTGGTGGTATTTTCCCATGATGATGGTTAGCTACTATATAAAGTCAGACAGACAGCTAGCCATTCCGTTATATGGATTTATATATATATATGTTTTCTATCTCTGTTCTTATGGCCACAGTAAATTTTTATTATTAGTTTTTATTAAATTTGATAATGATAGTGATTTTGAATTCACAAATTTCTTTTTTTGTTTGTGGCGTTTTATGGCTGGGTGTTAGTGGTCTTTTATTAATTTTATGGTTTTAGCCATAATCAGAGTGATACGACCATTGCTCCGGAGCTGTTGCTTAATTTCGCTTGTCTTTACGGTTCTTTCGGTGTTGTTTTATTTTATTCGTTGTGGTTGTTGTTGCTTTTATGATTTGCTTAAGGCTTTTCGGGTTGGTGTTACAAATTTAGTGAAATTAAGAAAACGGATATTTTTACAATATCGAATAAAATTATAAAAAATATGTTAAAAAAAAAATACAGAAAAAAATTACAATAACTGATATCCATATTCCATAAATCACTCTCTTTTTGATATGTATAATACTCAATACAAATTGATATTCAAATGTTTTAGAACGAAGTGATTTATAGAATTAGGACTTCAGTAAACATCAAAATAAAGGGTTTTTTCCATTAAAAAATATTTTTTCGAACCCTGACAATAACAACGGTAAAAAAGAAAAACACTAAAAACAAATCTTTTAATAAAGAATACATTAAATATCATGTTTCAAAAAATCAGTCAAATCAAATTAGGGTTCATTCACAATACTGGATTACTCTGTGTTATACTGAGAGAATTATCTGCATGATATTAATGAATTTTTGCATAAAACCAAAGAAGTTTCACTGCAACTCGTCCATTGAAACTTTTAATTGAATCAATAAAATTTTTCATAAAATGCTGTTCAAAGTTTCATTTTATTTATTGAAAGTTTCATAGACTCAATGAAAAAATTTTATTAAAACTAGATTCATAAAAATTAATAAAGCTTTTTCATCAAATTTAAGACATTTTTCATTTATTTTGCAACAAAAAAATTTAAGTTTTTTATAAAAAAAAAAAAAAAAATTTGTTTTCTTGCCGTCACCAGGTATTGAATTTGCGACCTCAAGATTACTAGTCTAGCTATCTATCGCTGGTATACTGCTAACCTATTCTTTGATATGAAATTTGACTGGCATAAAAACACTACTTTGTCATTGCGGGATATTGTGTCTTATTCTCATCAATAAAAGTACTTATTAAATAGGTGCAGAAAGTGCTCTACAATTCAGTAGTTTTTGCGGTATTATTTTCACAACAAAATTAAATGCAATTTTTGACAACACACACGAAAAAAAATTACGGTGTTCTCACAATGGATTCTGGTAGAGGACACCAAAAAAAGTATACACTTCTGTCGGCGTTTTGAAAGATCACATCGGAATTTTATTTAAATTTCCCCCTCTTTTTCAAATGTTTATTGTGAATCGGTATAAGGAACCATGTGAATCTTCCATTTTAGGTATAGGATGTGTTCAGCGAACTTATGTAAAACACCTCGAGGCACATTTTTGTGGAACATTTTAAACCTCTAACTCTTCCACTTACGGATCTTTTTTGTCCCTTTTTAAGAAAGGGCCAAACAAATCGCTTTAATTGCAGAGATATAGGGTTAAAATGTCTATCGTAGTGTTTTACATAAGTTCGCTGAACACATCCTATACCTAAAATGGAAGACTCAAATGGTTTCTCATGCCGATTCACATTAAACATTTGAAAAAGGGTTAAAATATTCCAAAACTGAAACAAAGCTGTAAAAATATACAGGGTTTATCGAAAAACTTCCTTAGCAAAAGTTAATGATTTTTAGCCAGCTTTAATTTTCTGACATTATGGTTGTATATTAGGGTTGTAGGAACTGAGATCTGGTGGGTAAATACTTGAACGGGATACTTAAACTCAATGGCCTTTAGCGCAAAACATTGGTCGCCTCGAGACATACTTTAAGATCCGACTGTAAATGTCAAAGAATTAACGAAAAATTTAAAAAGGCGACCCCTACGTTCGGCAAAAAATAAACATTCTTTCGAAACCTCCTTGCAAAAATATTTTGGATTCGACGGTGTACGGCGAACTTTTTTTTCTGTAGTACGGTCTAGTATACACTGATCACAGCAATTTATTGATTTTCTCTTGAATTCACTTAATTTTTAATATTTTTTGTAATATTTTAAAAACCTTTTCTTTGAATTACGCTTCTCTCAATTTTTCATTCTGTGTTTAGAAAATTTAAAAGTAATACTAAATGAGCCTAAGGAGTACCATAGTACTTTTGAGGTTATAATAGTACCATAAAAAGTACTATAGTACCAACTTTATCATCCCTGCTCTGTGTACGAATTGGATTCAAAAACAATATGAGAATGTGAACCAAAAATAAACAAAATCTAATCTGTATCGCTGAGCTCTCCAGTACTGTGAGTAGACCTTTAAACCAGAGTAGAAAAATAATCTGTACACAACATGTAGGGTAGGGAACGGCTAAGGAACACATACCGTATCTATCGTTTTAACGATTATGTGTTTGTACACAAACCGAATGCGGTACACTACGATTGTCTGATGAACGCAAACGCTACGATTATGTACTGTACTTTCAACACATATTCACACCCGTAGCGTACCGAATTCGGGTTGTGTGCATAAACACAAACACTAATTAGAACGAATAGCGTATGTGTTTTCTACACAACCAATATGCTTGTGTACTGTGTTGGCGATGTGCGGTACGCAACCCTAAAAGTACGGTTCGTTAGAGTTTATTTTCCTACTCTGCTTTAAGGCTTCATTAGTCTAATCGTAAAGTAAAAAAACGTATCTGTAATCAATTCAATATGTTAAAATAATATAGAAATATATTTTTATCTTTTTTCTATGCATTGAAACTGTTGTCAAGTAAAATCGTAAAAAAGTTCTGTTGAAAATAGAAATTTTCTATTTTATTACTTGACATTTAATTCTATGCACAAGAAAAAGATAAAAAATACAATATTTTTATTTTTCATACTCTTTTAATTCATTATGTGAATGATACGTTACTTTTTTTTACGATACTTCCAAACTAATTTGGGCTTTAAACTAACTAATTTGTTTGGCTGCAAAATACTTTTATCTAATTACACTATTCAACAAATTTTAGGTTTTTGAAGAACCTCCCCTTGCAATACATATTTTCTAATAAAGTATTGTATTGTACCCTAATGAACACAAAGAAATTGCATTCAAAGTTTCAATTCTGCAGAGTACAGTAGTCAATATCTTAAAAACGCTAGTCAATATCATAAAAACTAAGTGTTCCAAGGCAACAAGAAGTCTAAGATTTATTTGTATTCTCATCAACAAAAAATAAAACTATGATTTGATTATTTTGTTTACTTTTTTCATTAAAATTCAGCAATTGGAGTTTAGAGTTTTCTGTTAAGTGAACTGATTTTTCGTTTACATATTTCTGTGACGAATGGTTAGGTTGTGGCAATCGAATTTTCCCCAAGTAACAAAACAAAAACTAAATTGAGACAACAGTAATTTATCTTTGCTAACAGAATTTCGGTTGCTTTAACAAAAATTCCGTATAACAAAAAAAAAAAATTCAGTTTCTTCATCGAAACCACTCGACTGGAAATAAATTCTGTTGTCCGCCTAATTTAACTGACTTCTTGACCTTGTTAGTTTCTGTATTTTGCTTTAAAAGTTTCCTGAACATATTCACGGTATTTATATTTCTCGACTGTTCTTTACCACACATCAATTTTGAGCCAACCAAATTGGACAAACATGTTTGATATTTGATGCATAAATTGCATACACGCAACCTACTGCTTGAGAGTCTTCAAGCTATAAAATATAAAGAAATATTGTACCTTCTTATTTAAGAGAATTTTTATTTACAAAAAGCTCTTATAAAGAGTTAACAACTGAGACCGGCAAAATAATGACATACGTGTATCTATTTTAATAGGTTGCCTAAGATTTGTGTTGCCATATTGTTTTGGGATATTTTATATTCCCATAACTTTTCAATACATTAGATCATATAAATAAAAGATCACATAAAAAGTTCAGGAGGCAACTTATCACGAATCTGAGATCAGAATTAATATATTCAAAATGGCGGTTGTGAATTTGAATAAGTTTATATTTTGGATCTGAAAGACACATTTGAAAATTAATTTGGCTCACTAACCACGAATCTGAAACTAATAATTAAATTTACAAAATGGCAGATCCAGTATGACGGTGCACATTTACAATTTTATTCAAAATGGGCACCTCACTATTAAATCTGCCATTTTATTATCTAAAGTTTTGGTTTTAGATTCATGATCAGTGACCCAAAGTCACTGGTAATCACGATACTGATGTCAGTACCGTTATTATCAGACTCCAAAATTTCTGAGCTAATCTATTTCTTTTGATATCATCCTTAACGATCTTCCAGTTATTTGTATTGTCTTTTCTATGGGCTCGATTCACGGTGCACGAAATTCCATTAGGCACAACGATATATTTGATCTATAACAAAAAAGGGTAAAGTTATTGAAAATTTGAAGACGACAAAATAATTCTTTTCCGAAAAAAACGAAAAATTAAAATGAAATTCTATTGGGGCACTTCAATAAAATTTGGAAGAATGAAAGAACTTGCATGAAATTTTTGTGGTTAAATAATAATGAGATGCTTCTTAATCAAAAATCTAGGTTGGCTTATATCCAAAGATTTTAAGCTTTTTTAACGATATTTTGTACAGTAAAACTCGCTTAAGACGAGCTCCGTGGGACCAGAAAAATTATCTCGTTACAAGCCAGGTTCGCATTAACTGGAGTAAAATTAGCTTAAAATTTTTAAGTAAATGAATGTTCTTTTTTTAGTTTGACTCTAGATCATAAATTAATATCACTTTCTGTTTAAATTATTTTCAAATCAAAGAAAGATGATGCAATTTCTTTGTAATTTACTTGTAAAAAATTGTATCATCTTTCTTTGATTTGAAAATAATTTAAACAGAAAGTGATATTAATTTATGATCTAGAGTCAAACTAAAAAAAGAACATTCATTTACTTAAAAATAAGAGATCAACTAAATATTCCCCCATTCATCTTAAAACACATTGACACGGTGCAAAAATATAATTTAAATAATATACATTTAATTTTAACGGTTCGTTGTAATTCAAAAATCTGTGGTTATCATACACAGAGTTGAATAGAATCAGCTGAGATATCTTAAGAATTAAGGTTCAAAGCAAAATAGAGTAATAATAACAAAGGATAAAAATGGCATTGTTAAATTTCGTTGATGTTAGTCTAAGTTGAGTTGTTGATACGAAATTAGATTTTCTTTCAGCGGTCACATAAGTAGACAACATTAAAATATTAGCCCACACAAGACGAAATACACTGATGATGGCTTTGTAGCGAAAGCCGAAAATACGTATTCTGTATTGCTGGTCTTATCGAATTCTTTCAAATATATTTTTATTCTTTGTAATTTACTTGTAAAAAATTGTATCATCTTTCTTTGATTTGAAAATAATTTAAACAGAAAGTGATATTAATTTATGATCTAGAGTCAAACTAACATTCATTTACTTAAAATTTTTTAATTCTGACAAAATATTTAAAATTATAAGAATTTGTCAAATTCTTTCATTTCCTACGAGTATCTTAAATAAATTGTTTACGAAAATTGTTTGTTTGAGAATTGTTTAAAATTTGACAATATACAAAAAAAATTTTAAAAAATGAAAAATTTTATAAAATCTATATTAAAAATTATATGAAAATTTGCTTGCTCTTGATGGTCCAAGAACAGTTCGTTTTAATCGAGGGTTCGTCTTAAGCGAGTTTGTAATAACAGCTCTTTTTTATATTGAAATTGATGCCAAAATGTCGGGATTTTCAAACTAGTTCGTACTAAGATACCAACTAACCGAGAATTATTTATTATTAGTAATTTGGATAAGATGATATTGACGTCAAAGTTCACTATTATTACCCAGCTGGAAATTGTGTCTTAAATGTCATTAGCGACTTATTCTATACCTAAGACGTCTTAAAGACATGTTAGCATTTTGTATTCTGTTTTTAAAAACGCTGACTAACTGTAGACTGGTTAGCAACGGACAACTAAAGTATGACATTAAGCTGCCTACATGTCGGCTATAGTACTATTTTTTTATTTCAATAAATTATTAAAAATTATAAATTTTTTTACTAAGGAATATTTTTGGGATTTTTGTATTTTTTACGACAAAATGCTGTCATGTCAAACAGACTTTTAGAGGAAATATCTTTAAGACGTCTTAATGAGATATTATGAATCCGTCACTACTTGTGATGGCCTTCTGAATATTCATGAGGTGTCATCCACTTTTTGTGGAAACAATTCCTCCAGACGTCTTAAGGATATATCATCATTTAATCCCCGCAAAGATATCATACTAATAAGATCATATTTAATCTGAAGTTATCAAGCAGTACATTCAACCCGAGTGGAAAATACTAAATTTGATCAGATATTTAAGATCTAATTACTATGATCGAATCTAATTAGATCTGGTGCCTGATTTGAAAAGATTATGAAAAGATATGTCGATCATATCTAGTGCCAGATTTGTTCACATCTTGTTGGATATGGAAAATTGGATGATTCTAATGGCCAGATATCAATAGATATGTCCAGATTTAATCAGATCTAAATAGATCTGTTACAAAAAGCCATAACAAGATCTGATTAGATCCGTTCTTTTTTACTTGGGAATGCAAATCCCGCGATATCCTTCAACAATTTTCTTGATTTATATAGGCCTTTCAGATACCTTTTTAATTTACGATATCGAAATCGCATGGAATAACTACAGTATTGTGATGCTGGACCAGATTTTTGGCGATTTTAAAATTGTTTTTAAGGGAAGTTTCGATATCACGAAGTTCCGGAGGAATTTGACGTGATTGTAGCCACCACGGAATACTAGGCTTCTGACCCCGTGATCTGTGGTGAAACATCGATGTATGACGGAGACGGAGACAGGGTCGGGAGTTTATGGCTGCGAACTCGACAATCGGGTCTTCATGCTACTCCCAGATAATTCTAGCGTTTTGCAGACGTAATTGATATCACCGCACGGATAATAATGAAACGGGATATGGATTAATGGGTTCAATAGCATCTTTGTGACCAGTTTTGCTGCTTTGAATCTCTTGGGCGGATTCGTCGGCACCCGATCAAGCTGTCATGGATCCCCGGCATGTGCGGTTTCAGCAATTAATATCAGGGGAAAATTCAATGTGTCCAAGTCGATATGTTTGTTGTATTTTGTCTACTGTCGTGTATGATTTTCCCCCTTATATTAATTGCTGGAACGCTGGATATCGGTTGGTTTATTGGAAATGTTTGCAACTACTAAAAATACTGGACCCACCTTTTAGTAAGTACACGGATCGACTGAAAGACGGCCCATGTTAATACTTACCTCCCTTAAATGTGTTCTGAATTGGGTTAACATAAATAGCACTAAAATACAAAAAATCCTTGATTCCACTATTCCACTTCCTGGAATACGTTCTAAATTACACATGGTTCAGGGTATCAAATAGTCGGCATGTCCATCATTAATTTTCTTACTTGTTTTCTTCTAATGTTATATTTCTTCTTTGGGGTATTGTAGTAACCAAAGATCTGGCAACATTTTTAATACCTTAGTAAAGAGAGGCAACCAAAAAGAACACTTGTTGACTTAATAAACGAATGTGTTGTGGTTTTTACATATTGGGGCCCGACTATCAACTCCCAATTTCAAGAGAAGACTGACAGTCGTTTGTTCATTATTCACACAGCGATCGTATAAAGAAAACTTAAAAATTCAGGTAAATTTATAGTAACGAACGAACTTTTTAAATATAAAGTTAACAACACCTGAAGATTATTCACGTTAAAAAGTCAAATAATAATAAAAGAGCGCGTGTTGTTTTATTTTGATATAAACTATTTAAGAAACCATAAAAAAGAGTTGAATTTCGTTGAATAAAATTAAAAAAAAAAAATATAATCAAAAGGAAGAGGCCCAAAGTAGTTTTTATGTGTGTCTTTTAGACAAAAATTTAGATAAACGATTAGTCGATTGTTGTGCGTCTCGTGTCATTTAACTACCGGTAAGCACACGCATTAAAACAGTTTCAATAAGCGGTAACAAATTGTGAATACTCGTACTAAAATTACAATCTGAAAATTTGTGTGTGTTAAAAATATTCGTTGCTAATTTCGTGCGGTATTTAAACAAATGAGTTAATGTTAATGAAAAAAGTAAGATAAACTGAATAAATCAAGATAAAAATTAAGAGGAAATTGTTACAACAATTAGTTCCGAGAATTAAATTTTATATGTATAAATATTTAAAAAGAAATTAATGATAAATGTCAAAATATAAATAAAGTGAAAATTATAAAACAAAAATCTAAAAAAAATTATAAAAATCTAAAAATAAGTTCTAACACACCTCTAAAGTTTCAGTTATTTGCAAAAACACGTGTTTGTGCTAAAAGTTTTATTATTACAAAAATGTTATTTTTTTCTCACATTTCACCTTGAAATTAAAATGTTTGTTTATATATTTTCCGTTTAGACAGTATTTTTTTTCTTGACCACAAAAATATAATTATAAAATTTTGTGAAATTGTTTCATTGCGGTTGCATTAAAAGAAATTTTTATACAAAATGTGTAAAAAAAGTGTTAAGTAATGGTGTCAGTGTGCCGTTTAATTGCAAAAAATATTATTATTTATACATTTAAATTAAATGATTTTTGCTTTCCTAATTTTGTTTACTTTTTCTTGTCTTGTCTATGTGTTAAACCATAATGTGCCGGTTTGGATTCCAAATAAACTTCGTCGTCAAAAAATTTATTGATTTATTTAAGAAAATAAACTATTAATTAGTCATTACCAGGGCAGCGACTTTCATGCACGTGAAAGTCAAAAATATGCGCTTAAAATATGCAGTAAAAAATGCTAAATATGCACTTAAATGCAAATATGCACTAAAAACCCTAAAATATACACTAATAATCCAAAAATAAACGCTTCAAACGCACTTTAAATTTATCGATTTTTAAAAATCATTTATTACTCGGGAGCGTTTGGTTAAAAATTAAATCCAATATAAATGTCTAAGTAGATGACAACTTGATGTTTTCCTTCTAGTTAAGAGTGCTGCGTTAAGGTTTGCAACTTCTTCTTTTTCTTTATTTTTCATTAAATCTTTTAATTTTTTTAAAAATATCAAGAAAATATGCAATTTAATGAAAAATATGCACTAATAATCATAAAATATGCACTTAAAAGCAAAATATGCAAAAATATGCATTTATAATAAAATATGCAAATATATGCAACAAGAAAGCGATGTCATTTTGTTGCAAATTCTTTGATTCGTAAAAGTATTTGGTCAAAATCATTTTTGGGTTAATGACTACAAACATGCATTTGCATGAAAGTCGCTGCCCTGGTCATTACATTGTTTATAACATGTTTAGGTAGGGTTGCCAATTTAGAGATAAGTAACTGAGAGTTGCGATAATTAAAAAAATTTTGGGTAATATAATTTTTGTTTGTCTTCACTTTATAAGTTAAGTTTTAAAATAATTTTCTTTAGTGGGGGGTTGGAACACAAATAATTGCAAATAAATGCAAATTGGTGCCAATATATCAAAATTTTATTAAAATCTTCACTTACAAGAAATTCGACGGATAATACAATAGAATCAATTAAAGTTTTTTCTAATTTTATCCCCGTTGCTTTTATTTTTAAGGATCAAAATAATGATTAAATTGTTCCCGAAGAACTGAAAGATGGTCCAGAAAATTGTAGAAATTTTTAGTGCAGCGTTTGTTTTTTAATTTTGCTACCCGTTCTAAGTAGACGTGGATTTTAATGAAAAATCAGCGATATCGACCTTTTTATCAAATTACATAGTAAAATTTAGCGAGTACTGATTGCATCTATACAAACTGAATATTTTTGGAAATTCTGTAAAATTTCCTTAAGTCTTGCAAATGGTGGTCACATTCAACATAACAGCGCTTTAAATATGAGCAAATTATTCTTTGCTTTTAGCGATTTTTAAAAGAAGTAAACAACACTGAAATTTTAATACGAAATGCTTTATACTATAATGTAAAAAATTAGGTATTTGCTAAGTACTTATGGTACTTTATAAGTGCTATGGTACTTGCTAATTACTTATGACATTTTCTAAGTTCTTCGGTACTTTCTAAGTACTTATATACTTTAGTGACAAATATAGTATATAGTATAGTGACAAATATTTTTGGCGGAACGTTTTAACTATAAGTCTCTGAAGACATCAAAGTGGAAAATTTAACTTCAGTGCCAAAAATAAATCAAAAGTTAAAATGTGGTTTCCAATGCCGATTCACAATAAACATTTCCGACACACGTATATTTTTTTTGGTCTCCTCTACCAGAACCCATTGTCAAAACCCCGTAATT
Source organism: Leucophora obtusa (assembly GCA_949987735.1). Taxonomy (NCBI): domain Eukaryota; kingdom Metazoa; phylum Arthropoda; class Insecta; order Diptera; family Anthomyiidae; genus Leucophora; species Leucophora obtusa. The sequence goes on from OX465295.1 coordinate 353,689,024, forward strand.
TTGGGAAAAAAAATCGAAATTGTTGTACAGTGTATTTTTTCAACAACCCTTCGGCTGTAGGATTCGAACATGTGCCCAATTTTACAAGAAAAAATAAACAGTGGTACTTCGCTAAAGCAATTTTATGAAATTTTGCTGAATTTTGGTAGTAATTGATGGGTTCAGATAAATTTCCAAGTAAGGGTGGTAAAAATTTTAATTTTAGTATTTGAAATTTCTTTTATAACTTTTTGAACAGTAAACCTATTTTATAATTTGGCTGTATTCAAAAATTTCCGATTGTCAACTGGTTGGTTGGGAACACTGTTTTTTTTAAGCGAAATTTGTTAAACATAGTTTTTTATTATCTATTTTACAAGGTTTAGTTATTTTCCTGTTAAGACCAGTTTACATTATAATAATTTCTGTGGAGATTTTGACTAAAATGTTTTGTTGCATGTCTATTAAAATAAAATCATACCGAAAATCTGATAATGTAAACTTGGCTTTAGTTTATTCTTAACTCGTTTTTTCGTACATGTTGTTGTTTTTATTTGTTTCGTTGCGTATATAAATATTTTTTGGCAACATTTCTTATTTTATCGTATGTTTTTTGTTTTTTTTTGCGCGATTTTTAATTTTTTCTTCTTTTTTATTTTATTATCTTCCACATTGGCCGTTTCTAAAATCTTGTTGTTGGTTCTTTAAACACATTTTTAAATTTATTTATTTATATGTACATATTTTGTATATCTACAGACTATGCGCTTTTTTTTTCTTTTTTGCGTTGATATTTTTATTATTTATTTATTTACTTTGACATTGTTTATTTAATGGCTTTTTATTTTTACTTAACAATTGGCAACTCTTTTCTAAATGTGATGGATCTTTTACGTCAATTATGTAAATAAATAAAAAGTCTGTTCCGTTTCTGTAGAAAAATTGTATAAACATATTTGTTGTTTGAGGTTGTTTTGGTTAACACGACAAATTAGGGGGACGGAAATATGTTATTGGTTTTACATACATTTTATTTAACTTGCTTAAATGTCAATAGATCTGTATATTTTTGAATAAAACGTGTAATTATGATTGTTATATACAAAGACACTTAAAGAGATAGAAATCAGAACTTACTCTAATCACCGGTAGTGGGCGCTAAAATTTGATATTACCTTAGCAACTATTTAGTATCAGCTGAGATTATATTTAAAAACTCAAAAATTGCTAAGAACTGCTCAAAATAAAAAAAAAAAATCAAGCGAAGAAAATATTCAAATAATAAAATTGGAGATATCGGTTTTTTTTTTGGTTTTTTTTTGTTATTATTTAATTATAAATAAAACAAATGTAAATTTGTTGAAAAAAGTGCCACCTAGTGATAACGATGTCGTTATAACTTACTTTTTTGGTGATGCCATACCCCTGGTTATATTGTTATTTACAAAACAAGCGGAATAATTCCGCCTGAGGAATGTGTGTATTTACCCTACGGGAAATTTTAACAAACTGTCACCTACTGGCCCCTTTATATGAAGTAAACTGGTCACTTTTACATGGCGTTGTCATAGGAGGTGGAAATTGACCCCTTGTGACATGTCACAAGACAAATCGCAGGACAGGTCCCTGAACTTTGTTTTTTATGAGAGTTCAATAACCTGTCCTAGGATTTGTCTTGAGACATGTCACAAGGGGTCAATTTCCACCTCCTATGACAACGCCCTGTAAAAGTGACCAGTCTACTTCATATAAGGGGGCCAGTTCGGTGGCAGTTTGTTAAAATTTCCCGTAGGGTAGTTATTGTAACAAAAACAAAATACACACAATTCCTCTGGAAGAATAATTCTGTTCACTTTATAAAAACAGGGGGTTATTCAATAACAGAAATTAGTGTTACCAACTCAACTAGAGAAAAAACAGTGAAATATGAAAATGAAAAGTAAAATATGGAAAATGACAGTTAGTCTTCACTAATATTCCTGAATTTATTAGTTGTTTCGGAAAATGAAAAAAAAAAACACAATCAATTTATTAATTCATGTCCAGTTTTAGAGTCAGAACTAAAAATGTTTTTATCTTAATTATTATTTACACTAATAGAAAAAAGTCTAAAAATTTTAATTAAAACTACTAGAACTGAGTTAAAAATTACCTTGCAGAAATAACCGCTGAAGTTAATAGATTATCTTTGCTAAATATTAGTAAGATAGGAATAGCAAAAAAAAAAACTGTTAAATATACAGAATTTTTGTTATATTTGTCTTAAATTGTAATTAATAGAACCCTGCTTAAATAAGCAAATAATTTTGCTAAATAACTAAAAGTCTAAAAAATCACAAGAAAATTTAAAATATCAAAGTTTTTTTTCCAATTTTTTTTTAATTCAAATAAAAATCCAGCCTTCTGAAATCAGCAGTTTACTACTTTTTTTTAGAAAATATTTCTGTTCGATATTTTATTTATATCGGTACTAGATCGGATCAGATCTGGCCATAAAATAGTGTGTCACATAAGTCATATGTTATCAGATTCAGTAATATCTAATTATATCTAAATAGATCTGTTTAAATTGTGGTCGTGGTGCTGTAATGCTAGCGCGTTGGACTAAGGTTATGAGTTCGATCCCCAGCGCGATGACATCATTTTATAAACTGGCATGTGATGAAAATCGTTCTACAAATCGATCGTTTTTGAAATTTCAATCCTAATTATGTCGTACATTTTTGATATAAGAATTATAAAAAAGATTCAAATCGATATACCGGAAGCGATTAAAAACAATTTCAATCTCCTTTGTATGTTCTCTTCTTTCTTTAAATATAGATTTCGTACCAAATCGCTCCAAATCAAAATCGTTAGATTTTCATCATATACCAGAAAAATAATGTGTGTGAGCTTTCTATCCCGCATACATACCGCAGCTTCCTCCTTCGGTGTTCCCATAGCACTTAACCTCACCCAAATAAAATAGCAATAACCCAGGAAAAAGAGTGAGGAAAAATAAGTAGTTAAATCATTGCAACTGTTGAATAGGGAGTTGTACTTTTTCGGGGTTTTCACGGATGAATTTAACATTGGCTTGTCATAGGAAGGAAGTTGTTCTTTTTTAAAACAAATTATGTATATTTAAACCCATGAAAAGGAAGTTCTTTTTCACTTCTTTTTATTTTAATATAAAAAAAAAAAAAAAATTATCATGCTTCGTGTGGGGATAGAACCCACACTCGTTGGCATTTCAAGCAGACGCTCTACCCCCTATGCTATCACTTGTTATAATAGCTGACTTTAAGCAGTCTTGTTCAGTAAATTGTTTTTATCTTCATTTCTTTCATTTTTTATTAACAAAAATATATAACATATTGGAAAAATATATAAAGTTGTTTTTTTTTAAGTGTTATTTTTTATAAAAAATAATACACTCGTAGAAAGAAATAAAGCTGTAAAAATAGGAGAAAAAGCTACTAAAAATTATGTAATTAAAAATGCTAAATACTGGTAAGATAAGAAGGAAAAATAAAACTGCTAAATTTACAAAATTATGGTTACATTTAAGTTAACTTTTGGTTATTAAAAAATAATGAATTTCCTTGATAAAATCCGGAAAAAATTTTACAGCATATTAGTAGATAAAAAATATTTTTTTCTGCAAGGTAATTTTTAACTTATTTTTACAAATTTTAATAATAATTTTTAACTATATTTTAAATTTTGCAGCATATTAGTAGATAAAAAATAGTTTTTTCTGCAAGGTAATTTTTAACTTATTTTTACTAGTTCTAACTAAAATATATTAAGTAAAAATTTGATCAAAATGGATCTTTTAAATTACAATTTTTTAAATAAAAACAAAACTGTAATATTTACCTTTTTGGTATTTTAACAAAAAATATTTGAAGAATTACATATTTATTTAAAAATTTTAAATTTCCATAAAATTTCATTAAAAATTAATAGAAAATTAATAGAAAATTAAAAAAAAAAAAATTTAAATCGTTTTAAAAAGTTAATTTTTGAGTGTACGAAAATACAAAAAAAAAAATTTTACAGTGAAAACTACAAAAAATTATTAATTGTACAAAAAGAGGTCAGATGTTTTTTCAACCTGGTGGGATTCGAACCCGCAACCCTCTGATTTCTGTGCCAGCATGTTCCTATGCAACCCCCATACAAAAGAACTTCTGACTAGCATATATTTATTGCAGCATTAGATGTTGTTTAAAACCCATTCCTAAGGGAGTAATTCTTAGTGATGTAATGAAGGAAGTGATTCATTTAGAAGCCATTCCATTTATTTTTGCTGGGATATAGCAAAATGTTGATTTCTAGATTCAACATCTCAATGTTGCCATATTTGAAGCCCTTCAACTTTCCTCTGTTAAACGTTAACGCTTATATTTCTTTATTTAAATGTATATTTGGTTGTTATTTGAAATATTTTGAAGGTGTTAAATAATGCCATTTAGCATGATACAACAAAACTTGGCATGACTTTAAAAATAGGAGGAATAACAAAAACTATTTAGAAAATATTTAAAATATAAAAAGAAAAAAGAAAACAAAGATCAAGATTTAAAATATATTAAATAACCTTCATTTATTAATGAAAAAGTGATTTGAATAAAAAAATATTTTAAAAAATTGGAAAATAAAACAAATTTAAAACTGTATATTGGACAATAGTTCTAACAAAATGAAAAGTTTTTTATAATTATATATACCTACATTAAACAATTATCAAGAAAATTTATAAAATATCTTAAAATCAATAATTTATTAAAATTTTAACAAAAATAGTGAAATTAAGGTTGAAAACGGTTGTACGGTGAAATTGCCATTGACACATACAATACAGATTTTTGTAGTCGTATAATGCACGGGAAAAATAACCAATAAAATTTTAATTGGAAAGTGATTTTAAAATGTTGGTTTTTAATTTTTATTTAAAAATGAAAATTGTCTTTTTCGATCTTTTTTAATTTCTTAATTAGAAATTTATTAATTTAGTTGGAGGCAAATTTCCTTATTATGAATTAACATAATAATTACTTTTTTTTTTTGCAAAAACTGCTATTTTTCTTCACCATTATACTTTTCCTGACAAATACTTCACAGAGTTTTTGCTTTCAAAAACCTCTTAACTTACAAGAATGAAAAGACGAACGTTTCGGGGATTTTCCAGGTCTTCTTCATCAGTTTTCTTTAGAAAGTGGTGGCATTACTGCAATGCGAAATAAAGCATAAAAATCTAATATTAAATGTAGTCTGCTACATCAACAAAATGCGAATGAAGCAAACAATAACATATGTTTTCGAAGTATTCCGCAAGCATAAGCAACAATAGAAATATTCTGAAAGTTTTTTGTTTTTGTATTTTATACCATTGGCATTAACAAATACAAATTTTTATTTTTACCTTACTTCTTTGTTAATACAAGAAGAGGCAAACAATTTTTTTTCTCCATACTATGAGTGTTGTCAAAATGTTGGTTTTTAATTTTAATTTAAAAATAAAATTTTTTTTTCGACCTTTTTAAATTGATTAATTAGAAATTTATTAATTTAGTTCGAGGCCAATTTTCATTAGAATAGAATACGTATTTTCGGGTCCCGCTACAGACCTCGGTATACACGCCTTTATGGGTTAGTAACACAGTATAACACTAAAAATTCATCGGGCATGCGACATATCAATTCTGATATATTTTAGGATGAATATCACGAATGTGAACACCAAATTTTAAAATTAGCTACACTTTTTGAAATATTCGCAAATATTAAATTTCTTACCATGGAAATTTTGGTTGTTTTTAATATAACAATGACCAACATTTTCCACTGTGCGGTTATTGCTCAATCGTGAATTGTTTTGCCACTTTTAAGTGGCCATTCTTAATGACAGTGGACCCTCACAAACATTTAAGATCTATTTTTCTTTTAAAATCAGTTGAGATCTTTTGTTAGAATTTTTGCCTCAGAGTTTCGGACTTTCGGACAAATGGCAAATAAAAAAAAATAATAATAATGCATGTCACGTTAATACGTTTTAACCCGAGGGCGAAAAACATGATTGTGGCATATCTCTCAAAACCCTGTTTTCAAATCTAAATGAAACATAAAAATTAGTATTGTAATGTTTTAATTGCCATAGGAGATTCTTCAAAAACATATAATTTGTTAAACAGTGTAATTTATACAAGTTTTTAAAGAATTTTTAGAAATTCAATAATTTTATGAAGAAAAAAACTAAAGCTAAAAGAACAAAACAATTTTAATGTTTTTGAACTTTTCAACTATAAAATTGAATTAAAAATTATAAAAAAGCAGTGAAAAATTTATAAAAAATATCTACATTTAAAATAAAAATATGGTATATAAAGTGTGTTAATTTAAAAAATATATTATTCTTTCTTTTTTTTAAAGTTTAGATAATCACCAGAAAAACAAATTGTTAAGTAATATTTTAAACTGTCTTGCATTTATTGCAAAAAATAGTCAAAAAGTTTTTAAAACCAGTGTTAAAATCCACTCTAAAAGTTTTCAAATATCATAGAAAAACGTTATTAAAATACAAAACATAAAATTTAATTTTTAAAACTAAAAAAATAAAACTTAGAAACAATTATTATAAATAAGATTAATAAAACCATAAAATGGCAACACTGTGTATTACACCTCATAATACACAACATAACTTTAACAACGTCAACGGCAGCCACTACAAAAACAACAGCGACGAACCGCCGAAAATTAGTAAATTTTTTAGCGACAGCTCCAACTACCAGAGCAAAATACAACAGTTGATCAGTTTTAGTTTTACATCGTCGAATTTTATATTCATCACTTTTATTTTGAGCATAAGTAAATTATGTACTACTGCCGCCACGGATCCCTCGCAAGCTGGGGCCACGCAACCCACCACGGCCGTTCCTAACTTTCTTATAAACAATTTTAATGGTTCGGCCTTGCTAGAAAAACTAAATTCATTTCGTACCCAAACTGTGGGACCACCAACAGTTAAAGGTAAAAATACCCCAGCAGCAGCGAATAGTTTAACTCATGCTGCAACTGGTAATGGTGGAGGAAGTAGTTCCATAACAGCATCTACATCTTCAGTAACATCGACTTCAACTTCACCTGCGGCGTCTTCGTCGTTGTCGCCGTCTTTGCCATTATATAATTCATCATCATCATTTTCATCATCAGTGTTTGGTAGTGACAATATAATTAATATGGATTTGAAATTTTTAAATGTATCAGGCAAGATTGGTACTCCTTTGGGAATAGGTAAGTGAATTAAAAATATATTTAATTTATTATATTAGTAGTTTTTATTACGAGTAGTACTTAAAATTATCATTTAATATTTTTGTAATTTTCATTTTCATTGTACAAATATCATTATTTATTAAACGTGTCCGGTTTATCAAGTTTTTATAAAATTTTATTTTTACTTTGGAAGTTTGTAGCTATTTTAAGATATTTTTTTCTATATTTACCATTTTATAAATAGCTTTAAGCCTTTGGGAAAGAAAAGAAAAATATTTTTTTCTTTATTGTTTGTTTCTAAGTCAGTTTGGTTTTTCGTTGGCCAGTGATTGCCAAATTGCGAACAAATAAGTGGTAAATAACGCCATGAATCAATTACAATTTCAGCTGCTTGTTAGCTAGTTCAAAATAGGTCGTTTACGGCAACAAAAGGTTTCAGTTCTGACAACCGATTTTTTGTTGAGGCAACCACGATTCCGCTTTGACATTCGACTTTCTATTATCACTTAAGAAACATATGTTGCTACAAACGATCCTTTCGATTGCGGACAAATTCGGTTTTCACAGATAACACTGTGGAACAAATTCAGGTTAGCAAAAGTTAGGTCGATTCTGAGAGTGAGGGGTGAAAATAGAGGCTAAATTAGAAGACCCGTATCGCGGCGTTTGCTTATGTTAGTTCGAATTTTTTCATATTGTTTATATGGTTTTTTGGCTATAACTCGTCGACTAATTGATATTTTGTAAATCTGTAAAAGCCAAATTATTGCTAGAGACCTGTGCAACAATTAAAATTTAAAAAAATTGATTTGATTGATTTTTTTTTGTTTTTTTTTTTAATTTGGCTTTTACAGATTTAAAAAATATCAATTAGTCGACGAGTTATAGCCAAAAAACCATATAAAAAATTCGAACTAACATAAGCAAACGCCGCGATACGTGTCTTCTAATTTAGCCTCTATTTTCACCCCTCACTCTCAGAATCGACCTAACTTTTGCTAACTTGAATTTGTTCCACAGTGTAATTTGAATTCCCACTCAGTAAGAGGTTACCTCTGAATCTATTCCACAAAAGGTTATTTTACCACCGATTTTATATAACAGGTTTAAGCACTGTCTCCTGGAAGTCAAAGTCTAAGGCTTCACTGTTCCAGAATCAGTTCTATAACTACTTTTAGAAGCTGTTCCAAAGCAACCTGTTAAAGTTTAGAGGAAAGGAACTTATTCTATTAGTAATAACAGAATAAGTACGAAATAATTGGTAGAACATACCCAACGAAAAAGATATGCAAAAGCAGTAGAAAAATTACTACAATTTCCTTTCCTTGTTACCTGAAACACTAATGATTTCAACATGGGAGGGCAGAATTCTCACTTCAATATTTTTCAATACTTTTTGAAGGAGTGCAAAGGAAACTATTTACGGTTATGGTTTCAAAACAATAACTCCCACTTTTTTTATGGGTTCTTTTGATTTTATATTTTTACTTTGCAAATTTTTGAGTAAATTTATAAAAAGCATTTGCACTTATCAAATAACTGTTAATATAAACCTAAAACCATTGAAAAAACTCATTTGGATATGGATGTAATAAAATAACGGATGTTCGTCTTAAGCACAAATTATTGCCAATCATGATTTTCCTTAATTTAAGTGTGAACAACTCAGATATAATAGTCTTTCTCATTCCGAAAAATTATTAAGGGAATTTTTTCCTTAAAATGGTATTGCCAGTTTTTCTATTTCGAAACTTGCAACCATAAAATTAACGAAAGCAAACCTAATTGGCAACACTTTTTTCAAAAATAATGTAAGACCCCTTTTCCGTTCTAAAAATCAAAAACCACGTAAAACTACGAGGGCGTTCCCAGAACTAATTCACCTCTTCATTGGTGGGAAATTTTTTACAACCGAGCAATTTTTTCATGTTTGGAAATAGAATAGGTGCATGATGAAGTAATTCGAACTTTAATTCATTGATTTTGGCCAACGCAATTGTGGATGTGTGAACTGGTGTATTGTCTCGATGAAATTACACATTCTTTTTCGCCAAATGCGTCCTTTTTCCTTAACTTCACCACTTAAACACTGCAATAAGTTCGCTCGTTTTTCTTTTTTGAAAATAATCAATAAAAATTAATCCACGCGCATCGCAGATGGTACTGTCGATTTCGCCTTCTTTGGACACGATTCTACCATTTCAGTCCACTGTTTTGACTGTTTCTTTGCCTCAGGTGTGAAGTGATGGATCCATGTTTTATCCATGGTTACGAATCGACGCAAAACTCGGCTTTATTGCAGTGAAAATTGCAAAAAAACTCTATTGAAACATCCTCACGACGCTGTTCTTGTTCTATTGTGAGCAAACGCGGCACCCACCTTCCGCACCGTTTTCTCATCTTCAAATTATCGGTCAAGATGTGATGTGTAGCACTTTTCAAAATACCTATCATTCCAGCTAGCACCCGCATCTTTAGCCGACGATCACCCAATACCATTTTGTGGATTTTCTTAACCGTTTCTGGCGTGGCCACCTCAATTGGTCGACCAATACGGTGTTTGTGTTGGCAGCTGCTACGGCCTCGTTTAAATTCTGCCACCCAATATTTTATAGTCGTAAACGAAGTAGCAGAGTAGAATCTAGCTCGGTTTTAATATTGGTTGGACTGAGACCTTGTACTGAGATCGTTTACTATTGATGGCTCAAACAAAAATACGAAACAATGTGGCGCCTTCAAACTTAAAACATATGTTTTATTTATAAGGTTGCAACTTTTCATCAAAGTAATTATTTTCAAAATACTGCCGCCATTTTTGCGTCAGTACGGGTAGTTCTGGGACCACCGCACTCGTATTCATTATCACAATCAATTTATGTGTTGTTGAACAAATTTGAATAATTTTGTGGTGATTCGTTTTCAGTTAAGATTGTTTGAATTTAATAACCTTTTAATTCTCTGATATTCAGCGAGTGTGAATTTCTTAATAGTTAATCCCACAAAAGTAGGATTAACTGTTTAAACAATTCGATTAAACCATATTTTAATCTTTTTGTTTAACAGTTATTACCACTTTTAACCTGGTTACTAATATCCAAACGACTCTGTATTCATACTACTAATTGTATGCAACGCTGTTTTTTGTTATAATTCGGTTGGCAGCACTGTAAAACACACACACTAAAGTCAGATAAAAATGAACGTTAAAACACTGGCGCAAAAATATTTTGGAGCTGTCGACAAATATGTTGCTAACGCCGACATTTTCCAAGGTCATCATATCGTCGACCGGCCTGCAAAATGTCACATGTGATTTTTAATAGATATTTAGGAGAGCGAACAATCTGTTACAAAATCTACTTTTAAGATATTTTATTGGAATCATATGCCTTAATGATGATTTTACTAAATAAGGTCGTGAATCATTAAGGCATATGATGCCAATAAAATATCTTAAAAGTAGATTTTGTAACAGTTTTTTCGCACTCCTGAAAATCTATTAAAAAACACATGTGACATTTTGCAGGCTGGTCGACGATATGCTGGATCGCTATCGGTGCCACCGTGGTATTTTAAACTGACAGAGTTAAACTTTTAACTGCCAGGTTAATCAAAGAATGCAACGATAAAGATTAAAAAGTTGGATTAACTTTAATCAAGTAGATTAACTTTTGTGTTTAAGCGCACTACTATAAAACTCTAAAGAATCATTTTGTATGCTTGAAAAATTTTATTAGACCAGACATTTTTCCTCATATTATTGATTTGTCAAGTCAGGGGACTTTTCAGTTATGATTGCATTTCAAAAATGTATCTCTTAATTGGTTTTCACATTTCCTTGGTTTTTTTTTTGTTTCGGAGGGCTTTAGGATAACAATAAAAATTAAAGTTAAGACAAGTAGATCAACAATTTAAGAGTAATTTTTCGAAAATAATTATTGGTTAATAAATGACAGTGCCTTGAAATAAAAAAGTGGCGAAGGATCCCCTCTCTACCCTACATTTCTTATTACTTTTGTATGGAGATGTCGCGAAAAATAATAGGCTTTTTTTAATCACTGGATTTATATTTGGATTTATTTTATTTTGCTTAAAAATCTACATTTTCGTAATGAATTTTAAAAATTTTATATTTTTATTCAAGTCTAACACTAATTCGCTACTATAATGTGAAAGAAAAAATTAAAATTTTGCGAAAACGCAAAACGGATTTATTTATTTTATAAATCCATTTTGGATTTAGCTTAGTTCAATTCCTGTGTTCACATTTTTACAAAATTTAATGATTTTCTTTCATATTACATTAGCTAATAAGTATTAGATTTTTATAAATTAAATTTTAATTTTTTAAAATTTTTAAAATTTTTTAAATTAAATAACAAAATGTGGAGTTTTTAACAAAATAAAATTAATCCAAAAATAAATCCAGTGACTAAAAAAAAGGCCTAATATATGATCTCAAATCGAATGCAAAACATTCACTTGTTGTAGTATATTTTTTTGTAAATTTAGTTTTTTAATAAAATTTGCTCGAGCCAGGAATCAAACCTGCGACTCAAGGTTGCAAATCGACAGCTCTACCTTCTGAGCTATCTCTATATGTTACATTTGATAAAAACCACACAATTGAAGTGCTGGACATAAGCATGCTTACGCGTCATCATAAAAAAAAATTAAAAAATTTGTGGTTTTACATATCCATACCAAAGTTGAAAAAATATTGAGTCTCAAAATAGATTTAAAAAAAAAAATTACAAAAAATTAGAACAAAACTTTATATTAAAATAATAATAAAAATAAGACATTGTTGGTAACACATTATTTTTTGTTTTAAAATAATGAAAAAAGTTGCCTGTTTTTAGTAACTTATTATTATGTGTTACAAAATAATGCAGAAAGTAAGTCGGTAAATAATGATGTCATTTCTACACTGGGGTGTTGCCAGCTATTTGTTTCATTTCATAGTTATTAAACTATTCACTTCAATTATTAATCATAAAATCTCTGCGAAAAAATAATTGTGAATCACTGGTTACTTATTTTTTTTTCTTACCAGTTTTTTCTGCATTTGATTTAATATATTTTTTTCTTTTTATTTCTCTTTAAAACAAATTTCTTTTAGGAGGCTTGTTTTCTTATAACGTCATCATGATGATGATTATTATTAGTATTTCTCTACACGTTTTAACATTTGGTAATTGGTTACTGCAGACGGTTGTCTGCATTCTTGAATAACCAACCATTCATTTGTGGTTTGTTAAACTTTTTTTTTGTAGTCTCAAGAAGAGGGAATTTGCGCTTACACGTAGTCGTATGTTGTGATGTCGCATCACTGTCTGCATTGTATTACTAAATTTAACTAACTAGTTTTTTGTTGTGTGTATGATTTTTTGCAAATTCGTTTTAAGGTCTCCGCTCCCCTTTTAACTCTTTTTTTTTGCAGCTCTGTGATTTGTTTTTATGGTTTAATGTTTGAGGTTAGTTTGAGTTTAAGAGCTTAACTAGAATAATGGCGACCAACGCAAAAATACAAATTTTTTGATTTAGTAAATATTTTAGCATTTCAATGAAGAATAAAAAAATCGCGTTGCCAACACTACTTATGTTTAATGATAAATATGTGGGTAGGCAAAAAGTTCAGTTAATTTTAATTTCAATGCAATAAAAATTACCTCTGTAATTGCCAGTTTTTAGTTCAATTTTATTTAAAACAGATTTTTTTTTTTTTTGTAAATAAACTAAGTAAAGAAAATATTGTCTTTAATTTTATATCTATTTTTTATTTGTTATGATTTCTAACAGGAAACTTTCTAAATTTCACTAATAAACATAAACCTGTGCAAATACCAGAAAAAGACACTAAAAATTAATTAAAAAGAGCCCTGCAGAAAAAATTGCTGATATCGGCGGAATCGGCTTGTTAAATTTTACAAACCCAGCAAAACTACACATTACCAAATAATGGGTAAAGTAATGTATCGCCATAGAGTTGGACTGGTTACTTTACACCTTACTTCACTGAAGAAATTTACAGGCGATGAGCCTCAAAGTAATGTGTCATTGTTACCAGTATACTTACAAAAAAATGAATAGTAATGGGTTACCTAGTTGCAGATAGATATTAAAAAAGTAATTGGTTACCCATATGATTACGAAGAGGCTGAGAATAATTGGTAACGCATATAATTATAAGGACTGAAATAGTAAATAGTTACCCTATAATTAGACAATTTAAATAAAAAATTATCTAAGTAAATAATTTTTATTTAAAAACAATGTATTTTGTATTATTAATTACTTTATATTTATTTATAATCCATTATGTAATCAACATTCGGTAGCCCATTACTTAATGTTTCAAAATAATGATACATTTATGCAGTATACATTACAAAGTAATGCATTATGTAATCAACTATAGGTAACTCATTACTCTGTGTTTCTAAATAATGCTCAAGGTAAGGATTATACATCATAAAATAATGCATTATGTAATAAATTTTCGGTAACTAATTACTTTATGATTCCAAATAATGATGAAGGTAAGGAGTATTCATTACAAAGTAATGCATTATGTATCTAATTATCGGTAACCAATTGCTTTATGTTGAACAATAATTACACTTGTAAGGAGTATACATTACAAGGTAATGCATGAGTTTGTCGCACCCATTACCAAAGTTTTGCTGGGAAGTCAAACGCAGCAAGAAAAAATCTATTAAATCTACAAAATTTTAGTAATATTTAAGTTATTTTTAGTCATATTTTTATTCGAATAATATACAACAAAAAAGATGGCTAAAATTTTGTAAATTTAACACATTTTTTATTGTTGTTTTTACCCTACATATTCTCACGATTTTAGCAGTTTTTTCCACAGGGCGCTTTTGAACGAATTTTTTATTAACTTTAGCAAAAATTTATATAGACTTTTTTCTATTAGTGTATGTATTTTGCAGATATAATATTGTTTGAAGAAGATTGTGGCTGATTATGGCAATAATCTCGAAAAATTTACGAGATTACTTATTCAAAATAAATTTATAATAATCTTCAAAGTTGGCAATAATTTATTCAATGTTGCCAACAATGAAAAATTCGAACACGCCAAATCTTTTGGAACTCTGAGATCTTTAAAGCAAAACTCCGCTAAATTGTTTTCAGTAGTTTCAAATATAATGTTTGTTTCATAATTTGTGAAATTATAAACTCAATGTAAACACACTATAAGTTGACTTAAACAACCCAGCAAAAAATACTGCATACATAGAAGCAGTTTTGGAAGGCATTATTTAATAACCATGCGCTTCCTAAATTAATTCCAGAAGACATGATTTTTGTTCGTGATGTCCCACTTGGTATATCTCTTTTCATCAGATAAAAACCGCTTCTTCCATGGCAATTAAGAAGCAATAAAATCAGGCCTTCATAAGCAATGCAATGCGCCTTTTCTTCAGCTTCGAGATGCACTAAAATAATGTGTATTTAATAAAATTTAAAGCACTTCACTCACTTCTCCAAAGATGCAGTAAAATATTTGCTTCAGTAATGCACTAATAAAAATAAAGGACCCCTTCTGGAATTGAAAAAGAAATTTTTCTATCTGATTCTAAAGGGGTCACGTACTTTTCTTTTTGAGGAGCTCCCGACAAAGTCCATTCTGGTAACACTTTGTCGTCTTTCCTGCTTATAAAAGAAGCAGTTTAGAAGGCAGAGTAAAAAACTGTATGCTCGTAACAGATCGTTAGTCAGAAGCAATGTACTGTTCGTAACAAATCGTATAAACAACAAAAGAAATCTCTGCATTCGTTACTGCTTCAAAAGTATGCAGTTAAGAAGGCAAAGCAAATTAAAATAGATTTGATTTTCTGCCTTCTTCAATTGATTTCTTGAACGCATGAAGTTTAAGCGCTATTTTGGAAGCATACAAATGTAGTTACTGCTTACCAAATCGAGGTTATTTTTTGCTGGGAAGTTTTTTGTTAACTACAATATAAAAATATAAACCCGCAGATATTCCAATTGTTTTTTATCGCTTTAATTGTAAATTTGGTCTAGTTGATTTAATTGTTAATGCTTTTATTTCTTTTCGTTGTTTGAAAGGAAAAAAGAAGGAATTTCAAGTTTCATATTTATTTTAATCTTTGGTTTTGTAATAATCTTTTAATATATTGCTTTACCTTTATTCGTTTCTCATCTATTTTTATGCCGGCCGGCATTGAAATTTACTCACGTGTAAGAAAATAATAATAAATAGAAGGAAACATTCTTCTTCTGTCACTTAACATTTACAAACGTCAGCTTTTTATACTCAATGCAACTCTGTTGTACTGGGTATATTTACAGGATGCTAATGTTTGTAACTAGCAAAAATACTGGATCTACAACAGCCTTACAGTAGAACGATCTACGTAAAATAATTTTCCCTCCGACCATGTGTCCATGTAAACCTTGTAACCAAACTACAGGCCGAAAATGTGATGAAAATTGATACGTGCGTTTGTATTGGAGGGAAGAAGCGTATTGAAATTGCAAGAAACCTATTAAAATTGATGAAAATAGTTCAAAAATTGCTGAAAACTAGTACACTTGATATACAAGAAGTTTTACTAATTTTTCTACTAACTTATTTTTTTGAGTGTAATTAAAACTTGTTTCAAGTTTCTTTTTAAGTATTTTCTATTGGCAAAATAAATAAAAAACATAAAATCCTTTATTTTTATTATTCATTTATAGGATTTAACTAAACAAATTCAATTTCTCTACTTCTTGCGCATACACTATGACCTCATTATAAGTTTATGTTTCTTTTCTGCATACTTCTCTGCTTTTTAATTTTTTTTTACTTTCCCATAACAAATTTTTCTGTTTTTGTTTGCCAACTATTATGAGTGTTGCAAATGCTGCCGCCACCACTAACTTTTATAGTTTAAACTAATATTAGTGGTAAACGTTAGATTTACTTTAGTTGAAAGAACTAAAGCTTGTTGATAAGTGTTGCCAACTTAATCCGATTTCTTGCTTATTGTTGTTATTCTTATACACTTTTGCATTTTATTTGTTTTACTTACTCTATGTATGCTGCTGCAAAGTATTTTCTACTCTTTTTGTAATAGTAAGAAGTTTGTTTTACTTTATTATTTTTCTAAGGGTTAACCGAAACCAGGTTTTTATACAGAAAACGAAACCGAATATTCGGTGAAAGACCTTTGCCGATAGTAAAAGTTCATAAATCATAGATTTTATTTTTGTTTCTTTATAGATATTCGTATTAAAATTTCATTTAAATGTGAAAAAATATGAATAAATGTTATCCTAATCATAAATTTCAAGAGCTTTTAAACATTTAATAATAAGGCGTTTAATTCACAATTTAATTTCTGTTTCTCATATATTTTGTATTCGTTATAAGTGGGACATAATAACAAAATTAGAAATCCATAACGCTAAAATCTGATGCTTAGTTGCCCTTGCCGAAACCAAATATTCGGTTGTACTCTACTAGTTTCTTAACAATACGTTAACATGTAAATTTCCACACATTTTAACCATAAATTGGTGCATACAAATTTAACAGAAATAAACTTCTTAATATTTTCTTTTACTGCTCTTTTTCTTCTTCTATTTGTTTTATGAACATGCAAATATAAAGTTGTTTGTTGAACTTTTAACTTTTCTGTATAAAAGTTTCATTAAGATGTTAAGCGGAAAATTAAAAAAAATATAAAAAAGGAAACATGTAAGCAGCCAAGTGATGATATGAATCTGACTACTTTTTGGCACTCAAATAGTATTGCCAACTTTGATTGTTTTCATTAATCGACCACAAGAATTTTTCGTTTACAATAAAATTAAAATCATGCGATAAAAAACAACAAATACATTTTTGTTGTTTGCATGTACCTCGTTCTGCATTTAACTTCGCCAGATACAAAACGTGATCTGGAAACAGCACCTCAATTTTAGATTTGTTCCTTAAGATATAATGACGATTTTTGCTTTTCAAAAATTGCGAAAATTGACAAAAACATGACTTAACTTTGATATATTGTGTTCCAACTTTTAAATTTTGCCACATATATATAGAAGTTTACTCGTATTCATCTCGAAAAGTTTCATTCAAATTCGTGTAAAGACAATGTTCTTGAAGGTTATCCTGCCGATATCCTGTAAGGCCTTGCCTCAAAATTACTTCTTTTTAGAGTTAAAACTTCACCGTTTTCAATAGCCTTTCAGAGGTTTTCATTTTATTTCAATAATATCAACTGAATTTCAGATTTATAGACTAAGGGTCATATCCATAATCACTTTTAAAATTTATAAGTGACTTAGAGATACAACTTTGTGGCTGCGGCTGCGGATTCCACTGCGGTGAGAAAAAACAAATTAAATGACTGCGGCTATGGTGACGGTTGTTTTTATACATCCATTCACATTTTCTTTACATGTATGTGTATGTACATTTAGTGTATGTATGGAGAGCACCAGGGATGGGAAATGAGGTTTTTGTTTCAGTATAGAAAAATTTTTAAGTTTTTAAATTTTTTTCATTTTAACTACGGCAAAGATCATTAAATTAAAATAATAGGCTAAATGAGTTCCAAACTAGTAATAAACATGAAAAAAAAAAATGATTTTTCAAAACAAAAGTTCAATCGTTTCAACTTTGCCATCTCTAAATATCGGGATTATTTTTTGAAAATATGCAACATTGTAGAGAGTGTGAGAATGAAAATATGCGAGTATGAGAGAAAACGCAGAGAAAATAAATTATGTTTTAATTTAGAGAGAATCGCAGTGCGTTTTTAATTGTCAAAACTCTATATAAAAAATTAAACGCAGAATAAGCCGCAAGGTTGTATCTATATTCTTAGCGTGGGCCACTTAACTCTTCATTTGGTATAGAGTTTTTTGTCTTTGTATTTTTAGCCAACCTTAATTTAAAATAAAGTATTATTACCTACTAATTGGCACTTTAACTGACACAGTTGTTTATAATTCCTACAAAAATTTAATTTCACTTTATGCTTAATTTTAATGAGATATTCAGTTATCGGAACATATCGTAACGTTCTTCGTTAAGCGCAGTATTTTGTTCAAAAGAGCGAAAAATATTCGCTCTATGTTTGGAGCTCAAAAACTATAATAAAAACATTAAAATGCACAAATTTTTTATGGTCTATAAAAAGTTACAATCATTATTAACCCAAATGCCACTTTTTCGCTACATTTGCAAATGGTACTGTCTATTAAATTCATGTGAAAAAGATTCCACCGCAATTTCGCAACAATTCCACGCAAGTGAAAAATCATTTTATTGTATTGAGTTTGACAGCTTTTTTCGCAAAAGTACGAACAAAATACCGGGCTTAATCTAAATTTTTTGTAAATTCATAATGCTCTCATTCAAACTAAGGTTGGCAACACTTTGTAAGTGCTGCTTTCAATGTAGTAATTGACACACATTTTTAGCCATTAAGCGATTTTGATTTCTTAATGTGTTTCGTTATTTTGCAAAAATGTTTCTCTTCTCTTACATTTTATAAAAACGATCATCTTTTTTGGCATATTAATTATGTTTTATTAATTATTCTTATTTGTTAACTTTTTCTCACCGCTATTCAATTTTAAAACAAACCTTAACCGAAATTATTAACTATAATTAAGTTTCTTTTTATACGGCGAATGAACTCAAATGCTTTATTAATTTATTATAAACGATTTGAATTAAAAAAAAAAAAAAATAAATAGAAAAGGTTGGCAATCGATAACTTTCTGATAGCGGTGCTGTTTCACAATTCTTTCAAGTTGGTAACTGCTGCCGGTATCAATACCGAAATTATTGATTTAAAAAATAGGGTTCCCTTAATACGTAGAAACGGGCCAGTTTTCAAACTATTGCTATTTTACAAAATGACCTTTATCTCGAAAACTAAGCGAGATAGCAAATATAGCATTAATTAGAAAAAAAAACTAATAATTGAAATCTATTTGAAAACCCATCATTTAAAATAAATTTTACTTTAACTTTAAATAGAAATAAAGAATAAAATTTAAAATTAATGACAGTTTTTTCGGATTGTGATTTTAATTAAATCTTTTTTTTATCTACATATTTTAATTATTTGAAATAGAGAAAATTATTCGTTTAAAAATAATTTTGAAGTGATATAATGATTAAAAGTAAATTATATTTGGTAGTTTTATTTAATTCTGAAGTGAAAGAAAATTTATCTACGTTATGGAAAATTGGGAGAAAAAAAAATCAAATTCATTGAATTTTATTGTATTTCATTTAAAAATTAAATATTAAAAAAAATATTTAAAGGCAGTAGATTATAATAAAATTATAATGCATAAAATGAAATATATTTTCTATAAATTAACTTTTATAGGAATATACATTAATTCAATTAAAGGAATTAAATTTGCTAAAATCTGAAAACTTATTTAACAAATTGTGAAAAATAATCTGTTCAAGGCATGCCCCTAACAGGATTTCATTGTTGCTTAAGAAAATCGTCAAGGGACGACAGTGCTTCGTCCCCATATAACGATTGGACAAAAATAGAAGGAGTGGAGACAGAGTTTTGAAATTTGGTATACTAACATAGAACCCCTTAGTTAAGAAAAATTTAAATATTTGGAAATATCGGGCCAAGGACACGCCCACCTCCCATAGGTCCTGAAATTTAAAAATAATATATTAGCTACATAAATGGACGTAAAATTACAAAAAGTATCCATTGAGATGCACATAAAACTGGAAATATTTGTGTCAATTTTTATCAAAATCGAACCAAGGACTCTTAGTCCTGCCATATATCCTTTATTTTAAAATCTTTATAAAACCTGCAAAAATTATCCGATTGCGATGAAGTCAAGCCATATTGCCAAATTTGGGTAAAATCGATTCATTAATAAAAAAAATGCCTTTCACAAAAAATGTGTTTTAAACGCTTAAAATGATTTTTCTAAAAAAAAAAAATTAAATAGGATTAATATAGGAACTAGGGTTTATGTCCCGGGAATTCCCGGGACGGGATTCCCGGGAATCCCGCCCTTTTTCGGATCCCGCAATCCCGGGAATTGTGTGCGGGATTTCCCGGGATTTTTTTTCTTCCTTTACAGAAGTTTTAGCTAGTATTATTGCAATTTTGGAAGCTTTATTTAAATTTAAAGCATTGTTTTTTGAAATTAATTTGATTAAAAAATGTTTAAAATTAAAAAAAATAAGATTTAAAATTTAATAAACTGAATAAGGCCAAATTGTTTTTAGATGCCAGTTGAATTTGGTTTAGTTAAACCGAAAAAATGTTATCAGCCATTACCAAGTTTACCAACAAAAATTCTTGTATGTACTTTGGAAAAATTTTTTTTCTTTAAAATGATCTCTGTTCAAATAAAGCAATATTTGTATAGGCTGGTTTACACTATATTTTCGGAAAAATTCTGCAACCTTGCCTATATGTTTTGCATGTGTACTAAAGTAATATCGTACCGAAAATCTGATAGTGTAAACTAGCCTTATTCAACATTCCAACATCATTATTTCAGTTCCAAATACCTCCAAAAAACTAGACATTAAAATTAAAAAAATTTTTAATGTTTTCATATTTTCAATTGACAAGTATTTTGACTTTCTTTTATTTAAAATAATTTAATTTTAAGTTCAATTGTTATTCCTTTACTTCAATTGTATTTTGTAAATATTATTTGTTTTCAAAATAATCATTTAGATGCTTTTTAAAATTATTTTGTATTTTTTATATGTTAATTTAAAATGCCATTAAATACGAAAATTAAATAATTTCCCCTAAATTCATAAACGCTTTTTAAAATTATAGGAGGTTTATTGAACAAATTTTGTATGAAAATGACGTTTTGTAAACCTGCTATAACTTTACAAAGCATTTATGAATTGAGGGGTTTATTTTTAAGTAGCTGTGGCATAAAAAATGTCTATTCAAGAAACCCAATTAAAGTTAAGAAACTATTTAATAAAAATTTGTCTAAAAATTTGTGTGAAAAATAATCACTTTTAAAATTTTTTATAAAAATAATTCTAGACGGATACTTTTGAAAATCTGCATAGAAAGATACAAGATATCTATAAATAGAAATTTTTGGATTTCATATTTAAGAAACATTTTAGCAACAAATCGATCTTATTTCTGACTATAAAACTGGTCCGACACAATTTTGCACGCATTAACAATTCCAATATATTCTGAAAAAGGGGATGAAGATAAAACACCCGTGTCTTTCACTTTTTCAATATCAATTGGTTTAACCGTTTAAACCGCGAATTAATATTTAATTATTATATTTCTAAGAGTTTTTTAAAATTAAGAAGGCCTTCCATATAAATATATTACCTAAATATTAATTCACGATTTAAATTGTTAAACGAATTGATCCAGAAAAAGTGGAAGACATGGATATTTTATATTTAGCCATCCTTTCAGAATATATTAAGTGCATTTTCTCATGGGTACAACCAAAAGATGAACTTTGTCGGACGGTGTTTTAACAGTAATCGAGTTTTTCAAGTGCAACATATGTCAAATTTATATATTTTCTAACGACCGGGAATTCCCGGGATCCCGGGAAATTCTGAAAAAAATCCCGCTGTCCTGGGAAATGAAAAAGTCCGGGAAAAGAAAAACCCTAATAGGAACCCATGTGAATCCTCCATTTTAGGCATACGGTACGTTCAGCGAACTTATGTAAAACACTACGAGGAATATTTTTGTGGAACATTTTAACCTTCTATATCTTCAATTAAAGGGACTTTTTTGACCCCTTTTTAAAAAGGGACACAAACGACCCGTAAGTTGAAGAGTTAGAGGGTTAAAATGTTCCGCAAAAATATTTGTCATGAAATTCTACTATAAGTCTCTGAAGACATCAGCATCGAAAATTTAACTTAAAGGCCAGTAATAAGTAAAAACTTAAAATATGTTTAAGGGTTAATTTCGTACTTATTCAGAATTGGTGCTCAAATGTCCCACAAACCTGGATTTTAGGGAGAAACCATGGGAATCTTCCATTTTAGGTATAGGATGCGTTCAGCGAACTTATGTAAAACACTACGGGGAACATTTTTGTGGAACATTTTAACCCTCTAACTCTTCAACTTACAGGGCCCAAAATTTTCCCTTTCATTGAAGAGTTAGAGGGTTAGAATGTCTTACAAAAATGTTTCTCGTAGTGTTTTACAAAAGTCCGCTCAACACATACTATACCTAAAATGGAAGGTTCACATGGTTTGAATACTAAACACTCTTAAATGCGTGAAATTTGTGTAAAAATCTTTTAATTTTTTCTTTTAATTTGTGGTAAAAAATAGTAATTAATTTTTTAATGATCTATTATATAACAGTATAAACTTACAAAAAACAAAAAAAAAAAAAATATCTAATTTTATATAATTTTATTTTAAACTCCATCAAACTTAAGTAATTTTTGGATTTCAACAAAAAATAATGTGTTTTTCAGAGCAATAACAAATAATTGTTTTGTAAACATATACTAAAATCCATATTTTAATTTAACTACAAATATATTGAAGTAATTAAAAAAAAATCTTCGAACAAGTTTTTAAAAAAATGTATTTTTGAGAATTATTTTCGTGAAAAAATTAAAACCCATTTTTCTGTTAAGTCATTTTTGCATAAAATTCTCTGAGTTTAGCGCCCTCTCTTGGCGGCAAAAGCAATCACACCAAATATTTTTTTTTCGCATTTGTTTGAGTTACTTTCTTATGTTTAAAAAATCCTTCTTTAATCACAATTTGAGACAAAAAAATTTTTTTTTTATTTTTGTCCTTGGGACGCAGCATAGTGCGATGTTTCTAGAATTTCTAGAAATATTTGTTAAGTTAAATTACAAACTCAATGAGAATTTCTTGTTCTCGTCTCGGAGCGTTATTAAACATTTAAAATATCAAAGAAAAAACAAAAACAAAAAATTTACCACAATTTGCTTTGTCATCTTCCAAAATACTACTCTGTGGTTTTGACAGATGTATCAATATAGTGACATCTATTCATGTATAAATAACAATAGAAAATAATATGTTTTCTAAAGTATCAGTAACATTTAAATTTGCACAAGCACTTGCATATTAGTTTTTTGTTTTAATTAGACAAAAAATTTATATAGATTCGCTGTTTTCCGTTTTAAACAGATATGGGCCAAAATCATCACTATTACATATTAACCTAATACATTAATCTGACAAAAGAATTATCCAAACCCTAGACTAAGACTCCCAATTTTGTTGCATAGTGTAATCGGCCTTTAAAGATATATATATATATATTTTTTTTTTCAAATTTGTTTATTTTTATTACACTATTTTATAGCAAAGTGAAAAATCCATCCTAATCCCTTCCGTCATATTTACACATATGTGCACAACCATCATATAAATTCCATCATTTGTCAATTGCATATTGGCTACAGAATTTTTAGGTTGTCAATTTTCTGTGCTCTGTATGTAACACTCTAATGTAAACTGACAATTTCAATATTGAATGTACAACATGATGTTGTACAATGTTGTGAGTGCATCGAGCACAGTTTTAGTAGGCAGAGTTTTAAGGAATGAAGTGTTTTTTGTAAAATTTAGTCACTTATAAGAAGACTCCTTTGGGTGGTTCACGCAAAATTCGATGACATGTTGATGTGTGATAGAAGACATAAAATTAATAAGCAATTGTACATTTTTTTATTTTTATTTTATTTTATACAACCTTTTTTCGATAGAGTTATAAGGCAGAGTTATATTTTCTTAGGATATTTCCATGGCAAAAATTATTTTGGAAAATACAAAACTGAAACTATTCAACTACTCAATAGGGTATTGTGTACTCGTAAAAGCAGGTGGTATTGAGTACTTACTTTTACATAATTTAAAATAATTTTATTTTATTTTTGTTTGCTAAATTTGCTGTATATGCCGAAGAGCAAAACAATGCTTATTAACTGTTAAATTTGGGGATATACTCGTAGAGCAAAGTCGATGCTGGATATCTCAGATACGAAACAAGATATCGAAAAACGAGTTTCGGAATCAGAAAGGGGGTATTTACGGTATATATTCATTCATAACTCCATTTTTTCAAATTTGGTCAGTGCGTCAAACCAATAATAAGCTGACGATATATTTCACTACATCCCAGCAAAAAAAATTGCAAGTAGTGCTTTACAAACTACTTCTTTTAATGCTTCACAAGTATCCGTTAGTGTATTTTTACTGCTTTTTTTAGAAGTTATTCTGAACAACTTCAAAAAAACACTTCTTTCATTGCTTCCCAAGTATCCGTTATTACATTTTTACAGCTTTTTTAGAATTACTTCTGAACAACTTCAAAAAATCACTACTTTCATTGTTTTCCAAATATCCGTTATTACATTTTTACAGCTTTTTTAGAATTACTTGTGAACCACATCCAAAAAATCACTTAAGTATTGCTTCTAAAGAGTAATTGCTCTAAAAGTAATCGTAAAAAGTGATTTTGGTATCATTTGGCATTTTCATTTTCCCGGCGGGACAAATATTTTTTTATTTTTTTTTAAATTTTTTTTATTCTATTAATTTTTTTTAAATATTTATAATTAATTTGTTTAAATTCAATATTTTTTTAATTTTTAAATTTTTAAAAATATGTATATGTATAATAAATATGTATTATATAAAAAAAAAATGGTGAGAAATTGATTTTTATGTACCTGTAAAAATAGTACTGAAACCAATATTGAATTGGAGTGCACCTTTTACACTTGTTTAATAAGTACTTTTATTGAAGAAGTAAGGAACAATATCTCGCATTAACAAAGTGGTGTTTTTATGCCAGTCAACTTTCATATCAAAGAATAGCTCAGCGGTAGAGCTCAGCGACTATTAATCGTGAGGTCGCAAGTTCGAACCCGGTGGCGGCAATAAAAAAACTTTTGTAAAATAAACAAAATATAATTTTTTTTGTGACGAATTTTTTTTTTAACTTTTAATTGGTGAAAAAGAGCTTCCTTTGCACTCGTTCAAAAAGTACTGAAAAAATGTTAAAGTCGCAGTACTCCTCTCCTATGACAACTCAATATTAAAATCATTAGTGTTTATGTTAAAAAAGAAGTACATCTAGATCATCAATTGTAGTGCTTTTTCTACTGCTTCGGCATATATTTTTTCGCTGGGATAGCAAATCCAAAACCCAAAAAAACAAAAAAATTATAGCATATCATTAAATTAATGAATTTTTCATTAACTAATTAACTTCATAAAATCAATGAATTCAATTTAACGAAATCGATTAATAGTACGAACGAAAATTTTGTCAGTGCAAGGACCGGTCACATTTCTCACAAGGTACATAAAGGCTTTGCTGATACCTATAAAAAAGTATTCCAAAATTTTAATTATTTATGAAAATATAAATTCTTAAGTAATATCCGACCTTTGAAATTGATGAATTTATTAAATAATTGAGCTCGAGGTTCATAATAAAAGATATTTTATATTAAAAACTAAATGACTAAAATTATTTAATAAATTCATATATGAAAATATTTTTTACAAATAATAAATTCTATTTGTTAAACTCATTTCATAAAACGAATAAAAAAAATTCATGCGCAAATCGAAGTTAGACTCTCTATAATTTTTCATTTTAATAAATTTTAAAAATATAGCGTTAATAATTTATTTAACACACTGCGACTTCTTTCTTTAATTGAAATTTTCATCAAATTTTTTTTCAGAATATGGAAAAAAGATTAGATTATTGAAATATGGAACAAAAAAATCTCAAAAAACAAATTCAGCGGGTCAGACACAGTCACCCCTGTTAAAAATAATTTTTGGATCATGTTAAATTCGATACTGAATATTTTGTCCCAGAATATTTTATAAATTAGTTTAATTTCTGCCTATAAAATAAGCGTCTTGTCCATTAAAGGTCTAATTACAATTTGTTTCATGAAGTCTCCATATTTAAATCATATCTACGATTACATTCTTTTAAAGCTCTGTTAAGCTGCCCCCAAAATAAAAAAAATACGTATTTTTGCAATGTTTGTTTATTCTTTTGGAAAATCCTTAACAAATAATGGTACATGAAATAGACAACAGCAAACAACAAGAGCGGTACTACCAACAACATTTCAAAAAATTTTATATCATGGTGATCTATTTTATTTACGCTTAAACTCGAATAAATTTATAACATTTTGAATATGCTCTTCTCAATATCATGCTGATTCTGTTGTATGCATTTAAATCCAGATTATTGCACTGCGGGTAAATGTGTGGAGAATACAGATTAGGGTGACAATTATTTCAAGTCCGATTTATAAAAAAAGTAGAAAATTCAAATGAACTATGATGCAGAAACGATAGCCGAAAGTTCTTCGAAATGCTAAAGAAGTCAAAAACTCAAACTTGAAATTCTCAAGCAGTACAGTTGTGTTTCTGAAGTTCTAAATATCTTAAATGCTTTTATATTACACCAGTGGCCTTCTATATCCCTCTTCCAAGCTCAACCTTCTCTCTTTTTATATGTTCGTGAAGTCGGGCAAAGCAAATTAAAATACGTTGGTAAAATATGAACTCTCTTAATTAAATATTTTCCTATTTTTCATAATATTTCAACACATTCTTTTTAATGTTCAGTATTTTAACGAACAAATAATTAAAATAAAATAAAAAAATATTAAATTATAATAGAAAATAACACAATAAAATAGAAAATAGCACAATAAAAGCAAAATAAACTTCGCGCGAACATTTCTAGACTTTAAGCAAATGTGTCTATACAAAGGTTTCTATACAAATGTTTAAATATTTGAGCAACATTTTCTTACTCAAGTTGTCAGAATCTGATGAACATAGCAATTTTTCTATAGAAGGGATCTAAGCAACTTTTTTACAGAAGAGTTTTTAGGCTCTGAGAAACTTTTTCTACAGAAAACTTGTCAGATTCTGTGGAACTTTTTTTTTTATAGAAAACTTAGATTCTGATGAACTTTTTGTATGAATGGCAATATCAGATTCATAGTAGTTTTTCTATAGAAAAAGACCACTCAACTTTTTTGTTAGTAGAGTTGTTAGTAATACAAAATAAAAAAATAAATAATTAAATTTCATTGAAAATTCTAAACAAAAAAACTTCCATTCTAATTTATAGTTTATATATATTATAGTTTCTTTTCATATTTGCCATAATGATAAAAATACCAACTTACTATTTCATAAATATCTAAATATTCTTTAACACTCATCCATCTAAAGCAACAAAAATAAAGAAAAATTACAACAACCCTCTACTACAGCATGATCCTTAAGCATATATTGAAAGACACTTCAAATCAATGAAATCTATACTACAGCAGCAGTAGCCACTGCAGTTATAGTCACTTATCCCAATCATCTATTCAAAATCGATTCATTTACATTTATGCATCTATTTAAAATCGATTCATTTACATTTATGCATTTTTATCATCTATCTATCCATTCATTCAAAACATCCACCCCCATTTGTACGGCATGATTCCCCAGCGGTGTTGTGTGTAATCAATTGTATGGAAAGTACTAGAAAGTGCTTATTTTTTGTTTGTTTGATTTTCCAATGGATTGACTTATGATGATGAGTTTTTGTTGCTGTTATTGTTGTAGAAGTATTATCACTATCATATTTAAAATCTACTTTTAAGAGGGCTTAATATGGTCATATACATATCATAATTCCTATTTTTTTTTGCCTTAAATAAATCTATGTCTAGATTTCAAAAGAGATTATAAACTACACACATTTTCAATATTAACTGTGTTGACAGCTGTCAATGATTTAATGTTTTTTTGATGTCATTGTTATTGAATGTAATAATGATGAGAAGGCTTTTTTAGACAGTTTGGTTTTTTTAATCCTAAAATGCGCAAGGCTGCCGTTAAGAAAAATATTTACCATTCTCAAATATCATAAATATCATAGTTTTATGCATTTCAATTTTTTCTTCGTAAAGAAGCAAAAAGCAGTTAATGTCAAAATTTCATAAAAACTATAATACGATAATTTCAAATCTTTGATCATGCGGAATAAACATAAGTTCAATTATTGAAATTAAATGTGTCAAAAATCCCAAAATTTATTTGACAAATTGTGAAAAATAATCTATTGAAGTCATGTTTCATTTTAGCCTAAGGATATCGTTAGGGGGCGACGTTTTTAGAATTTATAATGTTCTCAAAATATCAAAGAAAAAATAAAGATAATAAACAATTTTTACCACAATCTGCTTTGTCATCTTCCAAAAAACTACTGTGTTATTTTGACAAATCTGGCAATGTAGTGATCAGTATAATAGATACATTCAAATCGGACCAGTGCTTGCTAAATTTTACTATGTAATTTGATAGAAGGTCGATATCGCTTATTTTTCATTAAAAGCCACGCCTACTTAAAACAAGTTACAAAATAAAAAACGGAAATTACGTTAAAATTCTGCACCATTTTCTGAAAAATTTGCCCTGCATTTTGGTGTGAATTTATCCACTATTTTGATCCTTAAAAATAAAGGCAACGAGAATAAAATTTATAAAAAATTTGAATGTATCTATTATATTGGTCATGTGTGTATATTAAAGTTAGGGAGTGTTTTCGTCAAATCCCGCAATTTTCGAAAAGCGAAAATTGTTACTATGTACAACATTTAAAGCATCAGCAACACTAAAACTCCCATATTTTGATATGCGTCTTAAAAAGAAAGAAACAGACAGAAAAAAACTCTTCATTTTAGTGAAAGGTTCAATTTTATTCGAGATTCTTTAAGCACCGGTTTCCTGGATTTTTTTCAACATCTTAGACCCATATCGCCTAAATTAATCAATAAAACGAAAAATTTAAAACTGCCTTTGGTGTTTATTTTTCGTGCCAAAAATATAGTTTGAATTAAGTTGCAAATACAATTAGTGCTTTAGAGGGTTAAATAGGGATTTTGCGTAATATGAACATTTGTATTTTGACTGCATTTAATATGCACAAAATTTTATTGATAAAAATTTTATTTGATATACAATTTGCACTAAAGGATTAAGGCAGAAAAAAGTAAAACACAGCTGAACCCCCAATTTGCGCCCCCTATGAACTTATAATTGAATTTGTTACATCAAATTTATTTTTATCGGGATAAACATTCATTGTATTAAATAATTTAAATATGTTAAAATCTCAAAACTTATTCAACAAATTGTGAAAAATAATCTCTTGAAGGCAAGTCATTTGTTTATTATAAATAACGTTGAGTTTTCTTGATATCGAAAAGAAACTATTTTCGTTCAAAACACTTTTATATGAAAAAAGTACGTGAAAAGTAGTGAACATTATTTATAATTTAACATATTTTATATTAAAAACATATCTTAATACTTGATAGTTTCCTTGAAAGTAATTGCTTCCAATTTTATAAATTTTCTACAAAAATATTGCTCAGAATCTGTCAACTTTTGTGGAAAAGTCAACAGATTCCATTAAAAAAAAAAACAAAAAAAATTGGAAGTCATGCTTAATAAACAACTAAGTATCCGTTATTATATTTTTACTGCTTTTTTAGAAGTAATTCTGAATAACATCAAAAAAATCACTTAAGTATTGCTTCCAAAGCATCATTGCTCTAAAAGTGATTCTAAAAAGTGATTTTGATACTGTTTATTTCCAAACCAATGATCGCGGGTTCTATTCCTGGCGGGAACAATATTGTTTTTATTTTTTTTTAAATTTGTTTTAAGTTTTTTTTTTACATTTTTTTAACTATAAATATTAGGCCGACGAAAAAGAAGCTTGAGCATGTTTTTTTTTATTTCAAAAGATAGAACGATTTAAGACTCCATTAGTCTTTGCGTTCCGTGACGTTTCTGTAACGTGCCGTGCCGAATGGCTCTTTTGTGTAGTTAGTCTTTTCCGTAACAACGTATCAGCTGTTTAATGTTGTTTTTCTTAGCAGAGATCTGTGTCAACCAGATTAATCGGTTGCGGTGGATAAATAAAAAAAATTGCAGCGGCGGCTTAAAGCTGGCTGTGAACCAAATGCTGATCGGCTATCCAACTTTAAGTTGACACATACAAAACATCGGATTAACGGTAAAAAAAGAAAATTAAAAAAAATATATACTATTTTTAGATTTTTATCGTGTAAAACAAATTTTCGACGGCGGCGGTTACAAAAATTAGATGGCGGCTCGGCTAAGCCGGTCTAAGCCATTCATCGCAGATCTCAAAATATCAGATGTCAACTGGCTGTCACTTAACGGATAACAAAAGTTCTGTTTTCAACAGGTTCATCCGGCACGGCACGTTACATTACAGACAAACTAACGACTCAAATGCTTTTTCATAGAACAAAAACAAATCAGCTGATTCGTCACGGCACGTTACATATAAACTAATTATACCTTTAGATTGAATACAATTTTTGATCTTAAAAATATAAAACTTTTAAGCTACGAGTATATATAAAAGTTATGAAAAATCGCTTTTTATGTACCTGTGAAAATAGTACTGAAAAAAATAATGAATTACAGTGCACCTTTTGCACTTGTTTAATAAGTACTTTTATGGAGGCGAATAAGACACAATATCTCGCAATGACAAAGTGGTGTTTTTACAAACAACTTTCATATCAAAGAATAGCTCCGCGGTAGAGAGATTGAGGTCGCAAGTTCGATGCCCTGGGACGGCAATAAAAAAATTTTATAAAAACAAAATATAATTTTTTTTGTGAATATTTTTTTTAACATTTAATTAATGAAAACCATTTTTCTTTGCACCAGTTCCAAAAGTACTGATTTTTTTTTTAAATGGGAATACTCTCTAAAATCATTAGTGTTTCTGTTAGAAAATAAATGCATCTAGATCATTAATTATAGTGCTTTTTTACTGCTTTTACATCATACATAGAAACTGACAACTTTTCTATAGAAACAATTTTGCATAATCTTAAAATTTTTCTAAAGAAAAAGAGCCTAAAAACTCTTCTAAAAAAAAGGTTAATCTTTTCATAGAAAAATTGCAATGAATCTGACATTGCTATCAATAAGAAAAATTCATCAGAAACCGACAACTTTTGTTTAGCAAATATTGCTCAAATTTGTATAGAAAGATTTGTATAGAAACATTTGTATGGTAACATTTAAATAGACACATTTGTTTAGCAACTTGAAATGTTTTTATCACATTAAGGATACGTCATTGATCCGTTGGACATTTTTCAACCAAATTTCGCAGGTAGAAATATACAAACGGCACATTGTCGGCCCTGTATTGAAGTAGTACATATTGTAGTCCGTATAGGTACTGGCAATTCATCGGATTTTCAGCTTTTACTTTACTGACATGTTGTAGAAATGATAACACCAATAAACGTATATGCAAATAATTTAAAATATCATGTTTTAATTTAAATAAAAATATTTTGAACAATTGATTTGATTAATATTTTATTTATTGCAAAAAATAAGTTAAAATATAAAGATCTGTGGTTTCTATTGACCATTTTTAAATTAAAAGTAGTCGTTGGCTACCTCGTTTAGATTTAATTTAATTTCCACTAGCAAATCATTGGCATTAACTTTTTCCATAGTCAATTTCTAGAATTTAATTAAACATAGTTGCCTTCCACTACTTCATATCAACTATGGTATAGTGGGGGTTATTTCGCCTATGAAATAGTTGAAAATATAGTGATCAGTAACTACGTATTTTTAAGAGTGTGCAAATTATTTTTTATTTCGGAAGCGGATAGATGACTGCTTTTCGAAAAACATCTCGATTTTGTCAATCACTTAAACGTGTTTTACATTATCTGATTTTTATTATCTGATTTCATATTTGACAAATCAAGTTAAAAATCCTACAAAATGAGGTGATTGTCCAAAAAGTCTTGTATATGTGTTTACGCCATCATGTGCAATCAGATAAAAACAGATGTTTCCATCGGACTGTCATAATTTTGTGAAATATTAGTTTAGGCTACTAATTTGCTATTTTCCTTTAACAAAAATTTAACTCAAGTATTTAGTTATATTTCTGAACATTTAACAGTTTTATTTTTGCTATTCCTATCTTACTAATATATAGCAAAAATAATCTGCTCACTTAGCAGTTTTTTTCTGCAGCATCAGTTTTAACTAATTTTTAGTAGTTCTAACATATTTTCTTACTGACTTTTTTCTATTAGTGTTCTTTCAGCTATTTTAATTTAATTTCTTTTATTTATTAACCAATAAAAAATATTGATTAAGCTGGATGTAAGAAATCCATAAAAATTATAGTTCTAACAGTTTATTTTTGTGTAAAGGAACATAAAAAGGTTTCTTAATAACCGAAAAATATCGACAATTTAAATTGTGTATACAACACATGTTACAAACACGAAATATCTAAAAAAAAACATTTCAATTTTGAAATAAAAATAATTCTTTTTTTTCATTATTTTTCCTTTTACTACTGCATGTAGAACAGAATTGCCTCTCATACTATTAGATATTGTTGTAGCCAGCTCTACTAGTCGATAATTTTGTTATTGTTGCCAATTTTTTCGAAACCCTCACAAAAAAAAATTACTGGTTGAAATCCTATATTGGATGTTTTAGCGTTCTTTTGAACAATTGCTGCTACGAAGTATTACAGATGTTGCGAAGCATTGTTGCTTTGGGTGATGGTTATGTTGCTTTTTACTAAATAGTGTTCGTTGCTTTTGGTGTTGTTGCTTCTACCAATGCCTTTGGACGAGTTGTTGTCATTTTACCATTTCAATGTGGCTTTATTAGTTTTTTTTCTTTCACTGAATTTTTTTTTTGCCAGCTTTTACATGGTCTCGTAAATGTTACGTGCTGTGCATTTGCAATTTAATAGTATTTCATATTTAATTTTTTTATTTTGTTTCCTTCTCATCCTGCTGAAATTTAAGCTCATCATCAGCAATATAGTGTTCGTCACTGTTGGTATCATCATCCTCCAGGCATCATCGTTTAAAGTTTAGTATAGTGTACAGTGTTAATGTTGTTATATGTTTTAAGGCATATAAGCATAACATTATATAGTAACCTCAACAACTGCTATAATAGTTACATAGTTAAATGTTTATTGATTGGTATTCTATATATTCAGGCTATTTATATAAGATTCATATGTTTAAATTTTAGTGTTGATTTGGAAAGAACATGATCGTAATATATAAACATGATCGTAATATATAAACGAAGGTAAACAACATTAGTTGACTATGCAATATTTTTAATGCAGTTAAATGCGGAAAAAATCGGTGAAAATGTTTGGCAACTCGATTTAAAATTAGTTCACAAAGGCCCCGCAGAAACAACTGGTAAAGTTAGCAAAGTTGTTTTTGTTAAATATTAGTAAGATAAGAACAGCAAAATTAGAACTGCTAAATGTACAACAATGTAATTATATGTGAGTTAAATTCAAAATGACAATTTAACCCGCTAAAATTAGCAAAAAAGTTTGCTAAATATTAGTAGTCTATAAAAAAACCTCAAAAAATTTAAAATTTTTTTTAGATTATTCAAAATTCGAATAAAAGTCTAGCCATCTGAAATCAACAGTCTACTATTATTTTAGCATAATGGACTGTTATTTGCATTCAACTAATTAAACTGAAATGTAACTAAAATTTTGTAGATATAACAGTTTATTTTGCTGTTTTTTGTCTGCTAACATTTAACCAATTTTGTGCTTGATTTAAACTGGGTAAGTTCTCATTTTCAAGTATAGAAAATTTATCTCAAATGTAACTAAAATTCTGTATATTTAACAATTTTACTTTTGCTGTTCCTATCTTACTAAAATTTAGCAAAAATAATCTGCTAATTTTAGCAGTTTTCCTGCAACATTTTCTTTAGAAAATATTTCATATTCTGAGCAACATTTTCTATAGACAATATTTTTTATAGAGGTTTCTCAGCTACTAAGCAATATTTTTCATAGAAATTTGGCAGATTCTAAGCAACATTTTCAGTAAAACATTTCATATACCATATTTGTCAGATTCTCAGCAACATTATCTATAGAAAATTTTCAAGATTCTCTCTCAAGTATTTCTACCAAAAATTTGTGAGTTCCGTTCAACATTTCCTATAGAAACTTTGTCAGATTTATCGCAACATTTTCTATATAAAATTTTCCAGATTCTCAGCAACATTTTTTATAAAAAATTTATTAGATTCTGGGCAACATTTTCAACAGACAGTTTATCAAAATATGAGCAACATTTTCTATAGAAAAATTTTCAGAATCTGAACAACATTTTGTATAGAAAATTTGTCAGATTCTGAGCAACATTTTCTATGGGCAGTTTGTCAGATTATGAACAACATTTTCTATGGGCAGTTTGTCAGATTATGTACAATATTTTCTATAGACAGTTTTTTTTAAATTTTTGTTTAAATGTTTTATATTCAAAACAACATTTTCTGTAGAAGATTTTTTAAAATTTATAGCAAATTTTTTTAAAAAAATTTGTCAGACACTTGAATTTTTTTCTCTATAAAATATTTAAATAATAAAATATTTTCAATAGAATATTTAACAGATTATAGAAAATTTGTGAAATTCTGAACAACATTTCCTACAACACATTTCTCATATTATGAGCAACATTTTCTAAAGAAAAATTTTTCAGATTCTGAGCGACATTTTCTATAAAATATTTGCCAAATAATCAATTTCCTAGCAACATTCCTAGCAACATTTTCAATAGAAAACTTATGAAATTCTGTAATTTTCTAGAATAAGTTTTTTTTATGTAACGTAATATTTTCTTTAAAAAAATTTGCACATCCTGAGTCAGTATTGTTTAATTTTGAGCAACATTTTGTGTGGTTTAGCTTGTGATTCTAAGGCAGATACTTTTTTTTTGGGACAATCTACTAATCAATTACTCAGTTGAAATATATCAGTTTATCATAAACACTGTTTAACCCAGCAAAACCTTGGTAATGACTGGTCATTACTACATGCATTACTTAGATCTCATATCTCATTACCCGTTGAATTACTTTTAAACTGAATGTAATGAATTACCGATAATTATACCCCACACATTACAATTTCACAATAGCTGAAACCAATAATATATGTTCTAAATCATTAAAAACCATAACTATGGCGTAGCCTAGTGGTTATCGTTTTTGCCTGACAGACATGAGGATCGCTGCTCAACTCGTGTTAACTTCCATTGTTGTTTTTTTTTTTAATTTATATTAAACATCTATTTATAGAAATGTTGATGTTCATTAAGCAGTATTTAATAACAACAAGTTTTGTGAAAAATAGACATGTATAACAGTTGCCACAATAAATGTGTACATAAGTTAAAGCAATAAAAATCATAGTGATGTCGTGGTCTAATGGTTAGAGTGTTTGCCTGACAATCGTGGGGTACGCTGATCAATACGTGTCAGCTCCTATTGGTTTTTAAATTTTTATATTTTTTTAAATCTATATTCAACATCTATTTATAGAACAGCTGATAAACTACTTACAGGTAACATCAGTGTAATGACTTTCCTCCAATGACATCACCATGTTAAAATAAGTAGTTTAGTAATTAAAAGGTAACTAGTGAACACTTAAGATTTCAATACCTAAAACTCATTACATGGTAATGAAAGGTTTTGCTGGGAAGCAACACTATTGCTAAATATTGTCGATTTTTAAACCCACATAATGTCACTTGTTGGTGTTAGTGAAGGCAATTTCAATTCATATTTCTTGTATATTAAACTATTTAATAATTAATTTATATAGTACTAATCCATATTCTTCAATTTCCTGTTTCTTTTTAGGTAAGTCAACATTATATTTTTTCAATATACATGTAAGTTATAAGCTGTAATTAAACACTTTTTTAAACAGTTAAATAGTTTAAACAAATGTATCATACTAGTCTCAAACAAATATGCGAAACAGTTGAATATTAAATTTAATATTTTATGTTTTTCGTTATCGCGTTAGTTACAATACTTACTCTACCCCAATTTGTTTTAAAATCCTTAGAACTCTCTTGCAAATATAAAATGCTGCTAACCACACGCAGGAAAAATACAATTTTAAATATATTTCCAGCCGATATATGATTTGAATATGTTTCCAAACACGTAGAAAAAATGCAGTTCTGGCAGGCAACTTCTAACTTACGGCCCCTTTGATACTTTTTTACTGGCTCAGCGACACCCAATTAAAAAAAAAAACAATTCCAAGCCAATGGATTTTAGAGAAACGTTGTAAGAATATAAAGATAGAAAAACGTATATATTACTATAGAAAATTTGTCAGATTCTGAGCAACATTTTCTCTAGAAAATTTGTCCGATTCTGACCAACATTTCTATAGAAAATTTGTCAAGATTCTGAGTAACATTTTCTATAGAACATTTGTCAGATTCTGAGCAATATTTTATTTTTAAACTTGTCTTCTCTCTTTTCCTAACATTGACATACATTTGTTTACTGACCAGCAAATATAAATTTTAACAAAAGTCGGTAAACAAAAAATTATTAAGCTTTTACCCCGTAGAGCAAAAGTTCTGCCAATAGTAAATTAACAAAGAACACTTAGGAAAACTTAAATTACTTTGTGGCAAACAAAAACAAATTCATAAACAAACAATTACATACCCATAAACAAACAACTACACACTCTTTGAAGTTACCTTAAGAACATAAAAATGCAGTTGAAAATCGAAACAAAGAAAAATTGTCGTAAATTTAGGAAAAAGTAAACAAGAACATTTTTAAATTTCATTTTGATTAAAATGTAATACAGTTAAACGCACAAAAACAACATCTTGACATAGTAAAGCTGTTAAATGTCAGCAATGACACAACAATATGAACTTGTTGTTGTTGCTGCTAAAATTTGTAACGGTTAGCAGGATATACAGTAAAAGAAACATAAGAAAAAGACGAATAAGAAGAAAAGTAAGTTAAGTGCATCAAAGTAAACCTGAGGCTGAAAACGGAAACGGAAATTTAAGCAACACACACACACAAAATGACTACCACTATGACTACTGCTACTACGACAAACTGTTTTAAACTGCTTATATACAACCTTTTTTATATATGTTTCAAGGGTCGCTTTCATAAATTAAAGACAAGACTTCGAGCAACTTTTTTTTTTTTAGAAGAAAATAATTTTTTATTATGGGCGACTTTTTTATAATAAACTTTCTATTATAATAGTAATATTTTTTTTTATAAAATTTGTCAGACAGATTTGTCAGATTTTTTCTACAATTTCTACATTTTTTATGGAGTTGTCCTTGGATTTTAATAATAAAAAAAAAACCAAAGAATTTGTCTAATTTTGAATAGCATTTTATATGGAAAATTTGTGTGATTCTGAGCACCACCTTCTATAGAAAATTCGTTAGAATCAGAGCAACACTTTTATATAAAATTTATCAGATTCTGAACAACATTTTCTACGGAAAGTTTGCCAGTTTCTCAGCAACATTTTCTATAGAAAGTTTGTCAGATTCTGGGGAACATATTCTATAGACACTTTGTTAGATGCAGAGCAACATTTTTTATATACATTTTTACATTATGAGCAACATTTTCTATAGAAAATTTGTCAGATATGGATCAACATTTTTTATAGACAGTTTGTCAGATTCTCAGCAACATTTTCTATACACAATTCATCAGATTTTGGGTAAAATTTTCTATAGAAAACTTATTCACATTCTGGGCAACATTTTCTCTGTTTTTAAACAACACATTCTTTAGACATGTTGTCAGATCCTGAGAAACGTTTTCGATAGACCGTTTGCAAATTCTGGGGAATATTTTCTTAGACGGATTCTGAGCAACATTTTTTGTAGACAGTTTATCAGATTCTGAGCAAAATTTTGTATAGAAAACTTGCCAGATTATGAGCAACATTTTCTACAGAAAATTTGTCACATTCTAAGCAACATTTTCCATAGAAAATTTGTCATGTTTTGAGAAACATTTCCTTTAAAAACTTGTCACACTCTGAGAAACATTTTCTATAGACACCCACGGGAAATTTTAACAAACTATCACCGAACTGGCTCCTTTATATGAAATAGACTGGTCACTTTTACATGGCGTTGTCATAGGAGGGGGAAATGGACCCCTTGTGACATGTCACAAGACAAAACCCAGGACAGGTCCCTGAACTTTGTTTTTTATTAACCTGTCCTAGGATTTGTCTTGTGACATGTCACAAGGGGTCAATTTCCCCCTCCTATGACAACGCCATGTAAAAATGACCAATCTATTTCATATAAAGGAGCCAGTTCGGTGGCAGTTTGTTAAAATTTCCCGTAGGCAGTTTGTCAGATTCTGAGCAACATTTTCTATAAAAAAATTTTCAGATTCTTAGCAACATGTTCTAAAATAAGTTTTTTTTATGCAAGGTAATATTTTCTGTAAAATAGCTTACACTTAAATTTGGTTAGACTTTTTGTTTTTAACTTGTGATTGTGAGACACATACTTTGTTGGGAAAACTCCCTTAAAACGTTAAGGTAAAACATCTAGAGTTTGTGAGCCTCTTGTGTAAAAGTTAAGTGGTTGTATAAGATTACGTGCCACTGCTGTTGATTCTGCTGTTTGTTAGGTTAGTTGACTGGTTGTTTGTTTCAAAATGATGCGGTAAACGTTGACGGGGGAAAAAAAATTATGTGCAAGCAGCGGGAGTCTATCCGTCACTGTCTCGCTCAACCCTAAACTCCTTTTATTTGGTGGCTTAAATAGGTTTTCTTCTGCATTTTTCTCTTGATTCGGATCACGAGAACTGTAAGTAGCATAATTTCTCTATAAAGAATATTCTCTGTTAGTGCAAGCACTACAATTTATAAACAAAACTCTTAAAAGACAACAAGAAAGAGGGGGCACCCTTTACTACTTTACACTTAAGATAAATTGGAAAGCCTGTATAAATGACTGACTGCCTGAGTGACTTGACTGAAAATGAATGACAACATTGTTGTGCTTTGAAGCTTTTTCAAACATTATATTAAGTTACCTAGAATTTTACAAATAAGCAGTGCGACAGGAACGTAAACTACAGAAACTGAATACAGAAATTCATAAAATGACTGACTGTGACTGACTTGTTTCTTCTATAGACCTCCCCCTGCTGGGTTTGTTAAAATATACACTTGCAACAACAATGTTATCATGCCATATTCAACAACATCAATTACTACAACAACTGGCAGCATATAAGTGCCTAAATTCATCACATAACACAGCAAGTAGTTGCAATAACAACAAAAGTAGCTGCAGCAACATTTAACCGTGTTACACAATTTTCTACTACTGTATTTTTTCTCTCTTTCGTTTTCTTTTCAATGTTTAACCAAGTTTTGTTTTTGTCAACTACATAAGAATGTCGTTGGCAACATTTGTTACTTTTATATTGATGCGTATAACAACAACATGCTTTAACAATAGAAAGTTGTTAAAGAAAAGAATCAAGTAACAACAATGATAGCAAAAAAACAATTTAAAACAAGTTGAAAATGAAAGCAAAAGTGTGTTAAGTAATCACGTGCATACCCTCATTTCCGGTGATGCTACTAACAACAAATTATTATGATGTTAATACTTGTTTTGGTGTGCTAACTGCACAATAGAGAATGACGCCCAACGTGAGGTGTTCATAAATTTAGTAAATTTCTTAGAAACTGATGAAAATGCAGTAAAAGATTTTTTATTTCAATGTCGAAGTTTTGGTAAGTTGCCGACTTTATATAAAATTTGTCAC
This sequence comes from Leucophora obtusa, assembly GCA_949987735.1. Lineage (NCBI taxonomy): Eukaryota > Metazoa > Arthropoda > Insecta > Diptera > Anthomyiidae > Leucophora > Leucophora obtusa. Next base: position 353,729,090 of record OX465295.1, read on the forward strand.
AATCTGAGCAATATTTTCTATAGAAAATTTCTTCAGATACTGAGCAATATTTCTACAAAAAATTTTGTCAGGTTCTGATCAACATTTTTTATAGAAAAATTCTGCGCAATATTTTCTACAGAAAATTGTCAGATTCTGAGCAACATTTTCTATAGAAAATTTTTCAGATTCTGAGCAACATTTTCTATAGAAAATTGTTCAGATGCTGATCAACATTTTCTACAGAAAATTTGTCAGATTCTGAGCAATATTTTCTATAGACAGTTTCTTTAGATTCTGAGCAACATTTTCTATAGAAAATTTGTGAAATTCTGAGCAACATTTTCTATATACATTTAGTTAGATTCTTTGCAACATTTTCTAAGAAAATTTGTCAGATTCAGAGCAACATTTGGTACAGAAAATTTGTCATATTCTGATCAAAATTTTCTATAGACAGTTTGTCATATTCTGAGCAAAATTTTTCTACAGACAGTTTGTTAGATTCTGAGCAAAGTTTTCTATAGAAAATTTGTCAGATTCTGAGCAACGTTTTCTATAGACAGTTGTTCAAATTCTGAGCAACATTTTCTATAGAAAATTTGTCAGATTCTGAGCAACATTTTCTATAGAAAATTTGTCAAATTCTGAGCAACATTTTCTATAAAAAATTTGTCAAATTCTGAGCAACCTTTTCTATAGAAAATTTGTCAGATTCTGAGCAACCTTTTCTATACAAAATTTGTCAGATTCTAAACAACATTTCTCTAGAAAATTTGTAAGATTCTGAACATTTTGTATAGAAAATTAGTCAGATTCTGAGCAACATTTGCTACAGAAAATTTGTCAGATTCTGGAAGCATTTGCCACAGAAGATTTGTCAAATTCTGAGCAATATTTTCTATAGAAAATTTGTCAGATTCTGAGCAACATTTCTATAGAAAATTTGTCAGATTGTGAGCAACATTTTCTATAGAAAATTGGTCAGATTCAGAGCAACATTTTCTATAGAAAATTTTTCAGATTCTGAGCAACATTTTCCATAGAAAATTTGTGAAATTCTGAGCAACATTTTCTATATACAATTAGTTAGATTCATTGCAACAATTTCTATAGAAAATTTGTCAGATTCTGAGCATTTCTGAAAATTTGTCAGATTCTGAGCTGCGCTAACAAGACGTGATTTCGGCGACTTGTATTTCTGATGAGGACTATCTGATTAATAAGAAAATAAAGGTCCCGTTCAAGAAATCGCTTAAGCGGAGAATACTCGAGGGAACATTCGTGAAAAAATGGCCATTTTTTGTGAATGTGTGTATGTTTGTGTGTGTGTGCGTGTTGACATCGTGCAATTCGTGTTTACAAAATTTTTTGATAATTTTTGTTCCCTACTCAATGTTACTTCGTGTATTCTAATACTATTTATTTTAATATTTGGAATAAATAAAAAATAAACCCAAAAAAAGAAAAATTGGGCAATTTTTGACGCAATTTTTTAACCTTTAAATATGAGATTGGGCAGCTAAAAAAATACGTGTTCTTTAAATTTTTCTCCTTTACAACATAGCCGAAGCTTATTAAGATCTGCGGGTCTGAGTCGGGAGACTTCCCTTGTAACAACGAAATTTTATTGTAGTATTTAATTTCAGACAAAATATTTCTTACTTAAGTAATCTTTAAGACAGAAATCGCTCTTAGTTCTGACTTTATCTATGACTACATCCCCTAGAATTTTGATTTAATGTTCTTCATAATTTTTCTTGAGATTTACTTCCCTTATTCTACATTAACTTTAATAGTGTATCATGGGAATTACATTTAGCTGCTTGCTTTTTTGTTAAGTTACCATCATCATCGTCATCATCTCTAACAGCGATGCTTGTGTACTACCTTTCTTAACCATTATTTTGCATTACAATCAATTTCTATAGAAAATTGTAGTGAAAAAAACGTTTCTTTCATTTGGATTTTTATCGACTTTTACTTAACAATTTACATTTCAAAGTGAATTTTCTTTTCTTGTTTAGCAATTTTTATGCAATTTCTTTTTCAAGTTCTTAAAAAATACTTTAATTGTTATTGAGTAGTATAGTTAAAAAAAAAAGGAAAAGAAAATATTCAAAAATGTATCACTTTGATCTCTTAATGTTGCTACCGCTGCAGCTGCTATTAGCGCTTCTGATAACATACGAGTAGAATATGTTAATGTTTACAAACATCATGTCAACTTCAATTTTCTTTACAAAATTATGTCAAATAGAATTTTTAATATGAATTTCCGCTTTTAGAATTTATTATATCAAGTGAGTGTTGAGTATGTTGTAATTTGCATGCAATTCTTTTTTTTTTATAAGGTGTAAGATAATTTTTAATAAGTTTACAGGAGTCTTAAGGGGAAATATCTTGTTTATTCGTTATGTATTTGGTGGTACTTAAATTTCAGGTTAAGGGGATTTAAAATATGTGACAACTTTTAGGGCTCACTATTGATTTAAACTGTAAGTAAGATTCTTTGCAATATTTTCTTGTGATATGATAATGGTTCAATATTTAGTCCCTAGCAAAAGGGGTTTGCCATGTCCATTTGAAACCCTAGATATAAAATTGACCAACTACAACTGTCAGAGACAGTATTTTTATTGTATCACATATGCTAATAGTAAATAAGTGTAGCATACCTTTAGGCGTCATATACACTACGATTGAAATAATGAAAGTATTAATGTAATAACAATAAGGTTGAAATAATCAAAGTAATAATAATTTGTAGTAACATTACATTTTGATTACTATAACTTCAATCCTTTAATTTGTTAAAAAAAAACTTATAGTTTTTATTTTAACTGTGCCCCCTTGAAAAGAGTCTGTTTACCTTAAGCACTCCTTGAGTTAATTTAGTTTGTGGGTGCACACAACTACTTCACTTATTCTCATTCATTTTGTAACTTTAGGGAATTTTAGTGTCGTAATATCCTATTAATCACCTTTGTTATGGTCAATAATTCATTACAAGGCAAGTTTATACAGGAATAAGTACCATTTGCCACACATGATCACAATAGAAAAATCCCCTTAGGTGTAGTATAGAAAAAAACTTCACCATTAAAGGGCATAGAAAAATACAAAAATATAAAAACAAAAAACCACTTAATAAATTCTAAAAAAACAAACATGGTAACATAGTACGATTTATATGTTACACCATAAAAAAAATATACCAAGAACATATAAAAAACTAACACATTTACAAAAACAAACAGTGAATTATGATTATTTGAAAAATAATAATTCACATTTGCTAATAATACTGGAAGCAAACTGAAATAAATATGCGTAAGACACCTAATATTTAAGGATTTAAAGAGGGATAGGTGGAATCGTTGACCCATGTTAGGTTAAGGATTTAAAGAGGTACAGGTGCACAGAAGAAGTCATACACGCTGAAAAAAATCGCCCTGCTCGAAACATATTTGCTGGTGATAAAAATACGAACGGGAAAGCGATGGCAAGGCCCTTTACGAGGTGGTAAAAGTACTGCAAAAAAGTGCTTTCCCATGCTCAAAATTATAATTATAGACAAAGGGACTGGCCATAAAACTTTTATTTTTAGTAACAATCGCCATGATGATCTAGTTATAACTGATTTACGTTTTGGACAAAACTTTCCTTACATTCATTATATTCTATCTATTAATCAATAAAATTTACCTGACACCAGAGCTTTAAAGAATTAATTCCTTTTTGGAATGAATTCCCAAAAATTTAATTTAATTCTTTAATTCAAGGAATGAATTCATCAATAAGACATAAGCAGGAATTAATTCCTGTGAATGAATTCAAAGAATTCAAATTTATAGAATTAATTCCTTGACAAAAGCGTAAAAAATTAAAATTAAACAACTCATTCACTAAATAATTCATTCAATACTATTTAATTCAATTTGAAGTCAAGGAATTCATTCAATTCTAGTTAATTCAACTTTTGGCTAAGGAATTCATTCAACTGTGCACTTAATTCAACTTTTGATCAATCAATTCATTCAATTCTAGTCATTCATTCATTTTTTTCTAATGCCTTCATAAAATTTTATGAATTCATTCAACAAGGAATTCATTCAATTCTAGTTAATTCAACTTTTGGTAAAGGAAATCATTCAATTCTAGTTAATTCAACTTTTGATCAAGGAATTCATTCAATTCGAGTTAATTTAACTTTTGGTCAATGAATTCATTCAATTCTAGTTAATTCAACTTTTGGTCAAGGAATTCATTCAATTCTAGTTAATTCAACTTTTGGTCAAGCAATTTATTCAAGTTAATTTAACTTTTGGTTAAGGAATTCATTCAATTCTAGTTAATTCAACTTTTAGTCAAGGAATTAAATTTATTTCGTTTAATTCCCTAAGGAATTAAATTTTTTTCGCTTAATTCCCTAGGAATTAAATTGTTTTCGTTTAATTCATTCAATTCCTTAAGTTTGGTCAGGGAAATCATTCCCAAAATATAAATTCAGTTCAAAAAAAGGGAATTAGGGAATTAATTCTTCGAAGCTCTGCCTGATACTATACATTTAAACAGGTAACCTAGATACCAGAAAAGCAGCCAGTATACATTTTTTCTGAAGATTTAGAATTTTACTTCCATATATTTTATAATGGACAACGCTGGTCTCAAAATAAAGGGTTAATATTTAAATATTGTGCAAAAAATTACCTGTGTTAATGTATTACCTACTTATAATGAATGTAATATTAGTTAATGCAATTTTCTTAATTCATTAAGTAGGTATATGGAAAGGGCAAGATAGACATCTTGTACATCAATGTGTAGGGAATTGTACCTAGATTTAAAAAACTAATAAAATTTTCAACAATTGTAAAATTCATTAAAGACATTTTGCAAAAAAGTAAGAGACATTTTTCTGTTGAGTTTTTGTCCATAATATAAATTTTTAATTACCCATGTGAAAATCGAAATATACATTCACTTTAATATGATCATGCATGGGCATTCGCGATCACATACTCTCTCATATATTTCCATATAACTTTGGATCAAATTTTTTTATTCCCGTTTCCCGGGAAATGAAAAAGTCCGGGAAATCCCAAACCCTAGTGATCATGTATTATTGAAATTTCACAATTACATAATTTGAGTATAGAAATATCAATAAATCGTTGAATGAATATTGACAACACGTATTTTAAGGAACAGTGCAACATTTATTCCAGCCATATTTTTTTTTTTGCGTGTATATCGGATCAGTAGCTTAGGAGATTTATACTTATTACTATTTCCCCCATAACACCCCACTGTGCGTTACCTTGATACTATCCATATTTCTTTTAAGAAAATCGCCTTTGGTTGAATGCCCAACAACCAAAAATATACTAAAATATTTATTGCAATTTCTTTTAAGAAAATTGCAATATACATAGCTATTTATATATGTATGTACATTAGGGTGGGTCGATTTAGCCATCGTTATTGTGCCATCGATTTTTCGATAGCTTCTCAACTTTTATTTTTAAGGTTTTTTTTTAGTAGGTAATAAAAAAAAATCGGCTGATTTAATTTTTTTTTAAATATTACCTTTCCAAGGTGAAATTGTACGCTAAAAGCGATGGCGATAGCAGTTTTTCCAAAAAATGTTTTTCTTGAGGTTTTGGACGAGTTTTTGTCAAAAAATCTATGTTTTTTTACGCGTTAATTTTTAAGGTTTTTTAGTAGGTACCTACACTGAAAAAATTATGCTTCATGATATTAACGATATAATTTTATTGAATTTTTTTCGTAGAACCAATGAAGAATTTCATTATGTATATAATATTTAATTAATATTATGAAATTTTTCATAACTTTTCTTTCATAAAATTTCATAATTTCATTAAAAAAATTCATTGAATTTCATAAATTAGATGTCCATAAATATAATGAAAATGTGCTTTACTTTTTTTAATTTTTTTTATAAAATATCGTCATTTCCTGAGAGAATCATCCTTTATAATTTTTATTTTTTTCAAATTAATTTTTTATTATTAATTTTGGACTATGAAATTTTTTTATAAATCATATTAATTTTTTCGAAGTTTTTTTTATGAAACTTTTTAATGAATGGGGGAAATGTTTTTTTAGTTGATCTGTTATTTAAAGTAAATGAATGTTATTTTAGTTTGACTCAAGATCATAAATTAATATCACTTTCTGTTTAAATTATTTTCAAATCAAAGAAAGATGATAAAATTTTTACAAGTAAATTACAAAGAATAAAAATTATTGAAAAAATTCGATAAGACCAGCAAGGCGGAATGCGCATTTTCGGCAATCGCTACAAAGCCATCATCAGTGCCTTTCGCCTTTGAGTGGGTTAATATTTTGATAATCGTCTACTTATGTGGCTGTTGAAAGCAAATCGGGTTTGTTATCAACAACTCAACTTAGACTAACATCAACGAAATTTAACAATGCTATTTTTATCCTTTTTGTTATTATTACTCTTTTTTGCTTTGAACCTTAATTCTTAAGATATCTCAGCTGATTCTATTCAACTCTGTGTATGATAAACACAGATTTATGAATTAATTTAATGAATTCTTTCTTTAGATATATTTCGTACATCCATAAAATATGCTACGATTTTATTACGCCTTTTGCATTTGCTAAGCAATTTTTATTTATCCACTCCAGCTTAGCAACGACAACAACCAACTATAATAAATAATAGTAAATGGAATTGCTTCATAGATTTTATAAAGCTCTTCATTGGCTGAATGATTTATTCATTGGACGAGTGGCCTATTAATTTTATGAAGAGTTTCATTAATTTTATGAAGAGTTTCATTAATTTTATGAAGAGTTTCATTAATTTTATGAAATTTTCATAGACATTGACTTTAATGAAACCTGTTTCATAGATTCTATGAATAGTTTCAATGGACGAGTTCCAGTGACAATTTTCATTGAAACTATGAAGAAATTCATTACTGAAGTGAAGGTAATTCTCTCAGTGTATGTTAAAAAAAATTCGCTGATTTCAAATTTTTTAAATACCTATATCCTATCCAAGGTAAAATTTCACGCTTAAAACGATGGCGATATTATTTTTTCGAAAAATCGATGGCACAATATCGACAAATTTTTGGCCTTACAAAGCGGCCCTCCCTAATGTACATATCTACAAGATTGTAATATATATACATACATACGTATATATTTGAATGGACGTATAAATATATAATATTTATACAATTTGGAGGTATGTTCTCTCTATTCGATGTTATTTTTCACTTGTTATTGGCCATGAACTAGAAAATGTACTGTGAGAGTGGGTGTGTGAATTTGGCGATTCTATATTTTAGCTACTTTTAGGTTCTCTATGTGGGCAACTATAAATAACATATGGAGATGTAATAAATTTTCGTTACTTGTAAATGCTGTATGTGCTTTATGCTAAATGTTTTGCCTTTCAGATGTAAAAATTTAAGTTATTTCTTGCAGATTCTTTTCTTGGAAATTTTTGAGATTTCTTTCTTGTAAGTTTTCTTAAATATTTCCTTTTTTTCATTTCCAAGCATAAATATTAAACATGTTATCAGTTCTAGTGGTTTTTGTAGGGGGGAGGGCGGAAACAATAAAAAATATATGGTAGTCACGTGCTAGAAAGTAAATTTTTTTTTTTTTTGGTATATTTTTCCTTCTTTGTTTTTTTTTCTTTTTTGCGGAGAAATTGTGGTAAAACCTTGACTTGAATTTTGTTTCATATGTTCGTTAGTGTATGTTGATTTTTTTAAAACATTTTACCTACAACAGATAAAATAATTTCTAGTGTTTCTATGGTGTTTTTTTTACCTCAAGTGCTTGGGAGCAGTTTTGTAGTGAACAATTAAATTTTTGTTTGAAACTTAAGTGCAATTTTTAGAACACTTAACTAAACCTTTGAAATAATTTTTAAAACTGGATTGTCTTTCGGAGCATATGCTGAAGAGTACACTCACAATATATTTTCCATAACCGATTGAGGATTATTTAAAAAGTAATAAGTAAAGTTTGTTTTCAATTAAAGAATCAAATAAAATACATTGAAACAGTTTATGCTCTATCCAAATAAACTATAAAAAATCGAATAAAAAATTTTTCCTATAGTCGATACCCCCCTTAAATAAACCTGGTTCTTTTCTATTGTAATCAAAATAACCAATTTCACTGCTGACACCATTTGTTACGTTTTACCTTCAAAAACGTACGTTTATCTCCTTTAGATAAACCGGGTTGGTGCTCTTTGCAATTAAAAATAACACACACACACAGTATTTTTTTTTATTATAGACTTATTAATTTAACACTTTATTACTTTACAAACAATTTTACAATGATTTACTAGAGCTTAACTGAATTTTACAAACGCCAACTAACTAACTTAGCACAACTTAACTCCACAAATACTAATACGCGACTACATTTCCAAACTTAAGCTGCAGTCCTTTTATAGTGAAATTTGTGTGATTGTAGAACGAGCTCGAAAGTTCCAGAGACACTCAGATTATTAGCTGTGATTGTAGAACATACTAGAAAGTTTTAGAGGCACCCAGAGTATGCATAGCCGAGACAGCAAACACCCTATTCTTAGCCGAGACCCGAATCACTTTATTCATAACCTAGATACCAACCACTTTATTATTATCCGAGACACCAACTACTTTACAGTATAACACTTTATAGCACATTATAGCATACTGTGGTGTATTCTTAAATGTAGTGTTACCACATTGACAGTCTCAGTAACATCCCGTTTCTCGCAATATTTTTTCTTCTAAAATACCAGAACTAGACCAATCAAATTTCGTAAGACTATGAAAGTTGACTGGCATAAAAACACCACTTCATCGTTGTGAGATATTATGTCCTATCCTCTTTAATAAAAGTACTTATTAAATAAGTGCAAAAAGTGCACATTAGGTCAATATTTTTTTCAGTACTTTTTTCACAAGTTTATAAAAAGCAATGTTTCCTCATTTTTGTTTTATTTATTTTTAAAAATTAAAAAAAAAACGTCCTTCAGGATTCGCACCCGCCATTATCTGTTTGGAAACAAACTGTATCAAAATCACTTCTTTGTATCACTTTTACAGCAATAATTAAGTGATTTTTTGATGTTGTTCAGAATAACTTCTAAAAAACGCTGTAAAAATACACTAACGGTTACTTTGGAAGTAATAAGAGAAGTGATGTTTTCAAAGTCATTCAGAATTACTTTTAAAAAGCAGTATAAATAAACTAACGGATATTTGGAAGTAATAAAAGAAGTAGTATTGTAAAGCATTACTTCCAATTTTTTTTTGCTTAACTATTCACTTTAATACCGGTCCTACAAGTTTGTATGTTCATTTATGTTTCTAGAACATGAAAAAAAAGTTTAAATTTATATAGTTTATGACCATGCATTAACATGTTTTATATCTCACGTGTATAATATTTTTCATAGATATGAATATGTAGAGGTATTATACCAACAAACATACAGTGCTGTGCAATATAATAGGCACATATAAATTTTTTCTAATTTTATTCTCCTTACCCTTATTTTTAAAGATCAAAATAGTGGATAAATTCACCCCAAAATGCGAGGAGGTTGTTTAGAAAATGGTGCAGAATTTTAACGTAATGTCTGTTTTTTTATTTTGCAACTTGTTTACAGTAGGCGTGGCTTTTAATGAAAAATAAGCGATATCGACCTTCTATCAAATTACATAGGAAAATTAAGCGAGCACTGATCGGATCTATACAAACTGTATATTTTTGCAAATTGTATAAACTTTCCTTAAATCTTGCATTATCGTTAACCACAAATGGTCTCCAGACTTAAAATGACAGCGCTTTAAACATGACCAGATTTTTCTTTGTTTTTAGCGATTTTAGAATATAGTTAACAACACTGAAACTTTAAAGTGAATGGCCTTATTCTATACTTACTGCGATATAACAAATCATTCAAGCTGTTTTACGTTATAGTATAAAGCATTCCGTGTTTAAATTTCAGTGTTGTTAACTCAATTTTGAAATCGCTAAAAACAAAGAAAAATTTAGTCATGTTTAAGGCACTGTCATTATAAGTTTGGCGACCATTTGTAGAAAAAAATAATGTAAGACTTAGGGAAATATTATAGGAATTCCAAAAATATACAGCTTTTACAGAACTGATCAGTACTCTCTAAATTTTACTATGTAATTTGTGATAAAAGGTCGATATCGCTTATTTTTCATTAAAAGCCACGCCTACCTAAAATAAGTGACCAAATAAAAAAACAGACATCACGTTAAAATTCTGCACCATTCTCTGAACAATCTCCTCGCATTTTGGGGTGAATTTATCCACTATTTTGATATTTAAAAATAAAGGCAACGAGAATAAAATTAGAAAAAATTTAAATGTGCCTATTATATTGCACAGCACTGTACATACTCTAGAAAACTTAGATTTATATATGCATGTTCAGGAAAAGCAAAAAAAAAAAACACCACAAATTACATTATGCAAGTTCACTAACGCAGAGGTTGTTCTATTAAATCAGTGAGACCTTGAAATTTTAAAATTTAGAGATTTTCCTATAACACGATAATATTTATATACATAAAGTTAGTAAATAATATGTGAGGATATTAGGTTTTAAATTAACAAAATTTTTCAAATTTTAGCAAATTTTGTCACGCTTATTTATCATTTTTAATTTAAGCGATAATTAATGAAAAAAGTTGATAAATTATTGGAAAAACCATAAGGAAAATCGAGGTGTCTTGTTTCATACAGAGCAAAATTATTTCTTAACATTGCTAACCTGACTTTACCACTCGATTCTACAGTAATAACTAATTCCATGAGCGCTTTTCATGCTTTCAGGAAGTGTCAAAGAGCCATAAGAGTGAAAGGAAAACTAATTAAAAAAAAATTAACATAATTTTAATCCATTTGACGAAATGAAAAAAAATTTAGTCATTAAAAAAATTTATCAAATTGATAAGTCCTTATTGTACACTTTTTTAAGATTTACAAATTTTTTTTAACGGTTTGCAATATTTCGGAAATTTATCTATCATTCTTCTCAGCTCAATAGCTTTTTTGAAAAAGTTGAGTTTTCCGTCCTCTCTATTAACTTTTTATTTTATAATACCGATATTTCGTCATTCTTTGAATGGCATCATCAGGGTTTCTAAAATTTTATAATAAAATGTTTTAAATTTATTACTAATTCACATAGTAAATATATTTTAACATATGTAATGGAAAAAAAAAACTTTTGTAGGGTACGGAAAACTTAAAACTTTAGACACCCTGATGATGTCATTCAAAGAATAACGTCATTCAAAGAAGAACGATCTTTTACAAAAAATTACAAAGACCTTGAGCTCAAGTATTTAATAATCATACCCAATTTCAAAGCTCCAATAATACTTCAACATTTATCATTAGAGTTTTCCCCAAAAATTTACACCAAAATATGCTATTAAGCGCAAAATATATATTCAAAAATACACCGATAATAATCCATACATAAAAACACAAAAAAATATCCAAATAACAAACTTTTTTGTAAAGTAAACGAAAAATAGTTAATTTGACAATAATTTCGTATTTTTATGCTTTGATTATTATGAGTGTATGCTCTAACAAATCGATGTCATAATTCATCAATTGTTTTGAAATGGATGAATATCTTATCCATTTGTCGATGCAATGCTCAGGAAAGAACGTGATACAGCGTATTCCTGGTTGTCCTGACAATAATTAATGCATCATTGCTCAAAAAAAAAAAAATAAAACAAATAAAAAATTGTCTGGCCATCGCTTCATCACAATCACAACGGTGTTCCATTATCATTAATGTTTAATCAAAAATGTATAAATAATTTCAACCAACTAAATTCCCTTAAGGTTTAATTACAAAGGCAAATGAAACATAAAAATGCTTTTCAAGGTTTATGAACTCGACGCGCCTGTTTTTAAGACACTTAACAATGGTGATGAACAACATAAAATGATGTTCAAATATGCGTTTTATTACCAAATTAAGTAACTTATATATTTTAACATTTATTTACTTTTGTTTCCCTTTTTAAATTCTCTACCGCCTTGGGGCGCAACAGACAAAAGAAAGACAGAAAAATTAAATTAAAAAAAGCAAAATAAAATCGTGCAGAAATTATTGTAAATTTAATTATACATTTCAATGAGCTTAAAAACCAAGTTCGTATTGTTCTTTTTTTTTTTTTAGTTAAAATTTGAATGTAATTTTGAGAAACAAAAGAATATTTTTTTATAAAGTTTCATAAATTGTTTTATAAACATTTATGTTCAACTTGTTATTCTTTTTTTCATAATTTTTTTTTTTATAATTCACTGCTAATTAAATACCACTTTAGCTGACATTCCATTAAATCGAAATTCATTCATGAATGAAAATATTAAAAACAAATTTAATTTCTAAATATTGCGTGTTAAGAAATACCCATAAAAAATTTATTTAAATTGGCTACAATGTCAATAAAGAAATAAAAAATAGTTTTTATAAAAATATTAGGGGTTTCATATAAACTCGTAAATTCCCTGTAAACCTTATATAAATACAAACCATATTCTTTTTGTATGGAGTTTGACATTAAGCTCATAAACATACCATGTTTACACCGTTTCCGAGTAGAATACGAGTTTATATGAAACCCCCTATTGTTTATATTTGAAAATATATTTTTACACTCAGGTTATTAGTTCGTTTACTACTTGTAGTTTAATAAAAAAGTTTTCAGTCAATTTATTTTAAAAACAAAGTAAAATTCTAGCATTTATTTTTAACTGAATATTCTTTTTGTCAGTTGATGAAATAACACAACCCATTTCATTTAAATTAAATTTAAGTTGGTTCGTTTTCAAGTGAATTTACATTTAATTAAAATTATGAATTTTTTTTTAAACAAAGTACGATTTTTCGCAACCTTGATACGAATTTTTGCAAGTAGGCAACCCTTATTTTGGTAAAAATATGGCAACAATTTGACCAATATTTCGAGTATGTGTTAGTGTGAAAATAGAATAGATTCTATTACGAGTACAAATCGCCGGACGACAAGGCCTCATTTTGCTTTCCATATGAAAAGGAAATTGTGGCGGTCGTTGTCGATCTAGTTGTGATTAACTTCTTACACGGGTGCGTGTGTATGTTGTTTACATACTCCATACAAGCTAGTTTGTGCACGCTACTAGTTATTAATAGTTTATTGATTTTTGTGCTTTACTTCTTAACCACACATAATTCTCGTTTGGTTAATTTTTGTATACGAACAAATAGTCGTAGTAGTTATAAGTAGTAGTCACTAGGGGTGGTTAATCCGTACTACCATAGTTTGTTACTGACCAGTACCGAGATAAAGTTTTGGAAAGACGATAAACATCGATTTGTTTGCATCATAAATACCCAATCAGAAATCGCCAGTGGTACAAAAAATTAAGCACTGGCATACCACTGGGTAACCATGGTGTTGAAAATAAATGACTGGGAGAACACTCATTTGGGACGCATTGCCAGCGCTTTCTAAAAGCGTTTTTCCAGCATTTGTTTTACAAAAATTTCGGTGGTTTATAAAAAAAAACCACTGGCAAAGAATGGTCTAAGAGTGATATGCCAAGGTTTGCAACCAGTGGTTATCCAGTGCCTCCTAGCCAATGCTACCAGTGGTACAAAAACAAATTCACTGGCAGAGCATTGATTTTATAAAAATGCTGACGGTTCGTTAAAAAAGGTTTGTAGTCACGAGGCTCCGAGTTCAAATCCGGTTGCAAGCAAAAAAAAATTTTTTTTTCATTTAAAAATTTTTTTTCTATAAAATCAATTTTTTTGTTTGTGGAAAAGGTCCTTGAAAACCAACTGTTTTTGCTCTCCCAACGCTGGCATATTAGTTCCAAAAAACTGTTTGCCAGTGCTAGCTTTTTAGCACAGCCAGTAATTGTCCAGCTAAAGGGTTGTTCAATAAGAGCGCTACAAAAGTTTTTTTAAATAGAACAAAAACGGTTTTGGATATCAGTGAAATTCTTTATTCCTGTGAAAGTACGTTCGATGCCATTATATATGGAAATCGATCTCTTTTGCATGGCCACCACGGGCACGCTTGCAGAAGTCCAGACGCTGAACCCAATTTTCGACGGATTTCAAGCATAAATCGACCGATATTCGTACGAAGTTCATCAATCGTCGCTGGCTTGTTGGCATAGACCATAGATTTGACGTAGCCCCACAGGAAATAGTCAAACGGCGCCAAATCTCACGACCGAGGCGGCCAATCGACTGGGTCATTTCGTGAGATAACACGTTCTCCAAACTTGGTTTGCAATAAATTGATTGTGACATTCGCTGTGTGGCTTGTGGCGCCGTCCTGTTGGAACCACATGTCCTCCAAGTCCATATCATCCAATTGGGGCCATAAATATTCGGTTATCATTGAACGGTAGCGATTCCCATTCACAGTAACGTGCCGGTCTTGATCATCACGGAAGAAGTACGGCCCAATGACGCCGCCGGCCCATAAACCGCACCAAACCGTAATTTTTTCGGGATGCAATGATGACTCATGGAGTACGTGTGGATTGCTGTCTGACCAATAACGCATATTTTGTTTATTGACGAAGCCATTCATTATGACGACCATAAATTGGACGTAGCGCTCTTAACGTTGAGGCCACTGACTTCGAATTTCGGTAGTAAATTTTAATAATTTCGACTCGTTGTTGGCTCGTATATCTTTCCATCATGAAATGGCAAACCTTACTGAAGAGAAATGCCAAAAGAGCGGCAAGAAATATGGCGTCGTTTGCTGTCCCTGTCTTTCTACTTTTGTAGCGTCCCTGTTGAAGAACCCTTTATTATCACTCATTTATGTGTTTAGCCATCAAGTGTTATATGTCTCGTTAGCTCAGTGGGTAGAGCAATCGTCTGCCAATCTGACGCCCTGGGTTCTAATCACGGCAGGACCAAAAAACACAAGAACTTTTTATACCCTACACCACTACGTGGAGAGGGTATTATAAGTTTGTGCTGATGTTTGTAACACCATAAAATATTGGTCCTAGACCCACCTTATGGTATACCGATGGGCTCAGAATTTTTTTTTATTTGGATTTAACGATGTCCGTCTGTCCGTCCGTCCGTCTGTCTGTCTGTCAGGTCGCAAATATTAAGAAATTTGGCACATCGACTTACGTCGGCCCAAGGACGACGCCTATTGATTTTGGTTGAAATCGGTCCATGTTTAGACCTAGTGCCCATATAACGGTACCCCACGAAATTGCCTTTTTTAAACGCTGCAGGTCGCAAATACGAAGATATTTCAATGAAATTTGGTTCGCTGACTTACATGGTCCCAAGGAAAAAGCCTATTGATTCTAGATAGGATCGGTCCATATTTGGACCTAGATTTTCTCTTCTTTTATGATTTTATAGAAAATTTTGCCATTCAAATTTCGGATCCAAACATTAGTTGGCTTTAAGTCAGACTGGTGTAGGGTATTATAAAGTCGGCATGCCCGACTTTAACCTTTTTACTCGTTTTAAATTTTATTTTGGAAAATATATTTCCAGACTACCTATTTATTGGTTTTGCCAGCATTTTGTCAACGTTCAAAAATTTTATTTCTCCAGTCCTTTTCCGGCGCTTTTTGAACAGCCGGTGCTTTTGTCTAATGACGTTATCATTTTTAGAATGGGAAATCCAGTACTAGTACCACCTGTTAAATTGCTTTGCCATCGCTTTCCCGTCTGTATTTTTCTGACTGGGTACTTTTGCAGCCTTCGTGATCTGGCTTTATATTGATCCAATGTAGAGGACGATTTTATAAAAATAAATCGAATTTTCTTATGAATATAAAGCTTATAATATTTCAACCGAATTGCTAAAAAAATACCTAAGCTGACCAGCAATCAATTTAACATAAGGAAATAACAAAGAAAAAAGAGGGAAAGAAAATCAAATGAATCTAACAAATCCTATAACGAATTTTCATATCAAATTCCACATAATCGACTTAAACAAACCTTAAGCATGCTACAAAAAAAAAAACAAAATAAAATACAGCAAATTATTTTGCCAACACAAAATCCTGAAAAAGGCAGAATTAATAGATGTGTGAAAGATATAAAAAAAAAATAAAGAAGTTGTTGCATGATGTATACGATTACAAGAAAAATAAATAAACTACACTTGTTTTGCTGACGATATTGTTATACAAACAAATTGACTATAAATCCCTAAAAGTTCTAGAGATTTGCAAAAAAAAAATAAATCTTTCAAATTTTGCCACATACCAAAGAATATTAGAATCAAACGATTAAAGCAAGTAAAATGTAATAAAAAGAAGAGAAAAAAAATTTTGATCTAGATCCAAAAATGGAATTGTTACAAAAAAAACAAACCCAGCAAAAACTGACATTACTAAGTAATTAAGCGAGTAAGTAGCACCCAAAGGGTTTCCCTACTTACTAAGCTATTTACTCGCTTAACTACTTTTGATCGCGATTTCCCAAAATTCATGGGTGGGGTCATTACCCTCTCGCTTACAAAAAAAGTGCAAATAATGAGTTACCAGCATGGTTACCCATAGTTAAAGAATAAGTGGTTACCCAGAAGCTAGGAAATAAGATGTATTTCTACATAGTAAAATAATTTATGGCTAGAATTTCATGGAGAAATATCCTTAAGCCTATCCGCTTGCAAACTAATATTTCAGTGACCCGTTAACACAGCAGCCAGTCTCAAATTGTACCTTCTACCCTGCCACTTTGCAAAACTTGTCGCCTTGCAAAATAGTGCTTGGATATTCCGGGTTTTATGGTTCCCTGTAGTGCTGCAACTGACACCGCTGAGGACACATCTAACGTGAAACCTGCCCTTGTCAGCCCATCTGCTAATTCATTCCCATAGTAGTAACTATGTCCAGGACCCATAACAGAGTGGTGGTGGAAAGACGACCTACTTTTTACAGTTCATCTCTGCATTGTCCAACAAGGCTGGAGGTTGTCAAGTAAGACTCCAAATACATGTGAGCCGCCTGGCCATATTAAATCCACCATATTGAGAAAAAAAGTCCACTCGGCATTAAAAAGTAAAATTCATATTCGGGTTCAGCATATTAAATTTTATTAGAGTAGACAGTTCCACCTTTTAGTAACCGATCGGTTCAGAATCGCTCTTTTATTCGATTTAACGATATCAATCCGTCCGTCTGTTCTCCTGACTGTCTAGCTCTGTATTCTTGTGCGTATGCTACAGGTCGCAATTTTTAAAATATCTTGATGAAATTCGGTACACCGACTTATATCGGCCCAGTCACAAAGCATATTGATTGCAAATCGGCCCATGTTTAAACCTATTGCCCATATAAGTTCACCCAAAAATTGGCTCTAATACTTGTTTGTCTAGTAATGCTTTTGGTATGCTTATTATTTTACAACATTTTTTTTGCTGATTTTAGCAGGTTCAGTTATGATGTATTAACAAAAATTTAACCCAAATATAACGAAAATTCTGTATATATAACAGTTTTATTTTTGCTGTTCGTATCTTACTAATATTTATCAAAAATAATTTGATAAATTCATCAGTTTTTCTGCAAGGTAGTTTTATACTAAATTTTTAGTAGCTTTAACTAAATTTTTACCAAGTTTTTTCTATTAGTGTAGTATTAGGCAAAATTTAAATTTTTTTTTACTGATTTCTTGAATTTTTTTTTATTAATTTATAGCAAATTTTCACACAAGTCCATTTTAACCCATTAAAATTTCGGATCCAAACATAAGTTGACTTGCAACCAGACTTATTTAGGGTATGATAGTCCTTACTGCACTAAAGAATTTTAATGAAGTTAATGTATGGAACATAAAGTAACTTGTTAAGCGTAACCATACGGTTGGGAAAAAGTAATTTATCTAAAAATAGATTTTCATAAAAAAATTTTTAAATAAAATAAATTATATTAATTGGTAACGCTGGGATTTGAACCTGAGTCCTTTGATTGTTAGCAGAGAACTTGGCACTCTGAACTGTTGACATATCCTCACCATATTATTGATTTGACCCGTAGAAGATTTATATTTTTCCATTTTTGTACGCGAAATTGCTTACCTCCTTGCTTACAAAAAAACAAGAGAGTAATGTGTCTAAAAATAGATTTTCAGAAATGTTTCAATGATTTTTTTACGATTATAAATCATGCAGTACATAATCAGTGATTTACAACTTACTACTTTTTGTTTTTAAATAATTCAGAAGGTAACGAGTTAACATTACAAGGTAATGCTATGGGTATATCGCAGCCATTACCAAAGCTTTGCTGGGTATGACCTAAAACCTGCTTTCAGTCGAATTTTCAGTTTTCAACCAAGTGGTAAAATAGATATTACTGCATTTCCAGATCTGTCAAAACAGCAGAGCAGTATATTAGAAGATGACAAAGCAAATTGTGGTAAAATTTTGGTAATGTTTTTTTTTGTTTTTCTTTGAACATTTTAAATGTTGAATAACGCTCCTAGATGAGCACAAGAAATTCTCATTGAGTTTGTTAAATTACAAACAAATATTTCTATAAATTCTAAAAACGTTTTTTCTTTAGGCAAGATTGAAATCCGTATAGGGACGTGGCTTCAACAAATTATTTTTCACAATTTGTTAAATATGTTTTGGGAGAATTTATCACATTTAATTCCTTTAAAGAAATTAATGTTTTGCCTCATAAAATAAATTTGAAAACAAGGTAAATTATTTCTTCCGGGTATCAGCTAAAATCCAAAGTTGAAATTTCATTGCCACCCTAATACACATCTATTTTGGAGAACTTTCATCAATTTTCTGACATTGACTACTGACGTTGTTAACACACACATTCGACCATTAAACTGACACTTTAAGGTGGAAATTTATGATCACTGACCACCTACTTCCTCATATATAAATGTTGAATGTTTGAACAGGCTTAGCATTGATATAAATTGGAAGTGGAAATCCCTTTATAATGGTTTTGTATACAAATAATGAAAACAGGAAATAGGCGTGCGTAATATATTAAGGATTATAAACAAAATAGTTAAAGCAAATCGTAAATAATAGAATATCATTCGGAAAATAGAAAAGGCAAACATTAAATTAGAATATACTTTTTCAAGATTTGAATAAATAAAAATAAGGAAAAAGAAGAAGGAAAAAATAGTTTTCGCAAAATTTAGTTGAGAAGCACTAAAAAAAGCCAAGCCATGGCATGTCATTCGAAATCTCGAAATACAATTAAAATGCTTTAAAAGAGGACATTTTATGTGTCGACGTTTTTATAGAATTCGGTGAAAACTACATCAGCAATCTAATTTCTATTGTTTCTTTCAAAATCTATAATGCTATTCAATACCATATTCCTCCTTTGTCTTTGCAAATACTATCTATTAATTTTCAATATTTTTGATTTCTATTGCCATTTGACTTTACATATTTTTGTCTTTAAATACCATAGACCCCCTCCACAAAAAAAAAAATATTAATTATCATCAATAAAACCACAAAAACCATAGAAAATGTCAAACGTTTTACAAAATTTACACAGACGCACATGAAGACTGACATATTTGACATATAGATTGAAAGGACACACTGACAATCAGACACCCACCTATCTGGCAGGCAACCAACCAACCAGCCAACCAACCTATTCAATCCTGTATGCAGGACCAACAACAAAAAAAAACAAACAAACACACACACAAAACCATATCATCGTATGACAGACAGTCAGTGAACATTGAGTGTGTTGTATTTGTTCTGTGTGTGTAATTTGTAAGTGAAGTTAAGTGTAGAGTAGAGGAGGTTCATTATTCAAATACTCGAAATTCCTGTCACAACACACAAAAACCTATTTGTTGCGCCAACTTAAGCGTAAATTACTGAACGGTTTCTTTTCAATGTGTTTAAAACTAGAATTAAAAAAAAAAAAAAACGCCGATAGCACACAAAATTCATGCAGTTTCTTAACAAGACCAACTACTATTTTTATATTGAGGGAATTAAAGAACATAAAATGGATTCTTAATTCTTATTCCGAATATACACTAAAAATTGTTTGCAGTTTAAATTAACTGGAAATGTAATTTAAAATAAAAATCACTAGAAAACCGGTCTACTGGCTTTTCATTTAATTCAAAATACAGTACCTTTCGTTATTTTTTTTAATAACTGAGTTTATAGCTTTCTTGCAAAAAAAAAATAACTGCAATCACAGTTAAAAACAACAAACTACTAATTACTACACAAATAACTGTCTTACAATAACTGTAAAAAATTTTTCATTGTGAAACTTTTTCCATTAACAAGTTTTTCAATAAATGCATATAAACAAGAATTTTCAAAAACTCATCGAAATTTTTCATTTTAACTAGCGAAATTAACTGTCTACTGCAAAAATACTGTTTTTGTAGTTGTCTTTTTTAATATTAAAAGCAAGGTTGGTTACCGTTTCAGTTTTATTATAACGGTAATTGTCATCCATGCCGAAACCAAACCCCATATGACGTTTTAAAATGCTGATACCATTAAGAGTAATTGTCTTTATATTTACCCTTTTTATTTCGATATTTTATTGGTTCAATTGGGTAATATATGCATATTACCGTTATAATACCGCTAAAACACAAAAACAGCAAATTATAACGGTAATTTGGGAATAATAAGAAATTGAACCGGCAAACCAAGAAAATAAAAACGCTGAAATATGAAGACAATTGCCCTAACTGATATCGAGGATATAAAATATTCAAATCAATTTTAGTATCGGCGTGGTAGACAATTACCGTTATTTTAAAAATGAAACGGTAACCAACCCTGATTAAAAGTAACTACTTTAAACAACTGTTATGAAATACAGTACTTTTCGTTAGTTTTTTTAAAAAAATGTGATAATAGTTGTTTTGTATTTATAATAGAAAAATAACTGTAAGTACAGTTAAAAATAACTGTAAGTACAGTTAAAAGTAACCGTAAGTACAGTTAAAACAACTGTACGTACAGCTAAAATAACCGTAAGTACAGTTAAAACAACTGTAAGTACAGTTAAAAATAACTGTAAGTGCAGTTAAAAATAACTGTAAGTGCAGTTAAAAATAACTGTAAGTACATTTAAAATAACTGCAATTCCATTTAACAATAACTGTAAGTGCAGTTAAACATAACTGTAAGTATAGTTAAAAATAACTGTAAGTACAGTTAAAACTAACTGTAAGTACAGTTAAAAATAACTGTAAGTGCAGTTAAAACAACTGCAATTACAGTTAAAAATAACAACTACAGATTACTACACAAACAACTGTCATACAATAACTGTCAAACTTTTTTGAGTTTGAGACTTTCATTAACTCTTTTTTTCTGAATACTTTCTTACATAGAAAGACTTCAGACTCTGAACTATGCACTAAAGAAAAAGCCCTCGATTCAAAGGCCTAAGTTTTTTTGGAAGTTTTACCCGTTCAAAAACCTGTAATTTCTGAAGACTTTTCCTATATAAATAACCAAAACAGATACACATAGAAAAGCCTTAGAACCAGCTTTATAGTCAGAACTAAGAACTATTTTTGTCTTAAATGTAACTTAAGAAATTTTATTTAAAAATTTCTTATTTAAAAAGCCATAGATTCTGAGGAATTTATCATATAGAATATCTTCAGATTAGGAGTACTTTTTTCTATAGAAAATATTCGGAAACATAACTTTTTCCTATAGAAGAAAAGCCTCACTTTCGAGAAAGAAAACATTTTCCTATAGAACGAAAACTTCAATTTTTAAGGATATTTCCCAAAGACTTTCCAATAAAAATCTTTAGATTCTTAGGACTCATAAAAACAAAATTTTCCTCAAATTCTGGGCACTTTTTTATATAGAAAGCGTCAGATTACTAGGGATTTTTCCTATAGAAAAATACTTGAATACCCAGTAAAACCACACATTATCAAATAATGTGTAATTACTTTACACCTTACTTCACTGATGAATTTTACAGGCGATGCGCCCCAAGGTAGCGTATGGGGAGGAGGTGATAAATTAATTTGTTATGGTTATTACTAATGTATGTGGTTACGAGGATAGAAAAAGTTACATATCGTCATATGAAATCAAAAAAGCCGTAAGTTACAAAAAATTCAAAATCGACTTTTTGATTGGTTATGATGCACCGTATCAAAATACACATTCCTGCAAAATTTTACACTCCTACGGCTAAAAACCACGATTTTATTAACAAAATTCTAAAAGCCCTAAGTGCAAGCGCAAAAAATTCGTACCCCAAGAAGGTTACTTAAGCCTTTCGGAAAAAAAACTAACTGTTTTTTATATCAGTTACACATTACATGTAATTGTAATTGAAAAAATGTCAATTACAATTGCATTTTATTGGGAAAAGAAATGATGACAAAAAGCGCGAGTTTGAGATCATACCAACATAACTTATTCTTTTTATGCTTGGCCACGCCTATCCCAGCCATTTTTTTTTTGCAAAATTTTAACAACAAACATTTCCTAATTCTAAATGTAACTGAAATTTGTAACTGAAATCACTTTCAACTACATGTAATTGAGAATTTTCAATTACAATTACATGCAATTGAGTTTTTTTTTTTAATTTCAACTACGTTTGCTTGTAATTGTAACTGAAAATTTGCAAGCAATTGTAATTGAATATGTGCAAGTAATTGTAATTAAAATGTAATT
The DNA here is from genome assembly GCA_949987735.1 of Leucophora obtusa. Taxonomy (NCBI): domain Eukaryota; kingdom Metazoa; phylum Arthropoda; class Insecta; order Diptera; family Anthomyiidae; genus Leucophora; species Leucophora obtusa. The sequence goes on from OX465295.1 coordinate 353,751,842, forward strand.
GAAATCCACCAGGTCTGGTGTTTCTTTTGTTGGATAGTGAAACTAATTTATATTTAACCTATTAATGAAGAAAATATGAAAATATTTCCTAAAAATTACCAAAACCATTTTTTTAATTTGACTTACGGCCTTTTGGTTTCAGAAAAAATCAATCCTCGCAGACGTAAGCGTCGTAGATCTGTAAATAATGCAAAAATTTAAAATTTTTCTTCAGATACTTTTTCGACAACCAAAAATAAGCTTAACCTAAAAAAAAAATTGAAAAAATTTGGTTTATTTTTCATTTTATTAAGTTTTTTGCTTCTCCTGTAAAATTGTTTAAATGTAACTTACGGCCTTTTTGATTTCATATGACGATATGTGTCTAAAAATAGATTTTCATAAAAAAATATACACACTACCCCCATGCTTACAAAAAAACAGAAAGTAATGTGTCTAAAAACAGATCTTCAAAAATGTTTTAATCATTACTACACTCAAAAAAAAAAGTCAGTAAAGTCAGCAAAAAATGTTGTGTGTCAGCAAATTTTTAGTCAGGAGCGTGCTTGGAAAAAGGTTTGCTGAAAATCAGCAAGCTGATTTTTACCAAAAAAAATTGTATTCTTCAGCAAAAGTTTTGCTAACACTTAGTCGACTGCAAATGAAAAACATCCTTGCTAAAATCACTAAACTTTTGCGCTGAATATTAGTAGACTGAAAAAAACTCAAAAAACTTGTAGCGAAAATTTACTTTAGTTAATTTATTTGCTGAAAATTTAAATATAGAATATGTGTAGAGTTGTTTTTCTTTTTTTTTTGTCATTTCCGTTTCCAGACAAGCTGCGACATCTACATCTTGTCTATCTGGTTGTCGTCCACGCTATGAATGCGGTTATCAGCACAATTTTTGTAGCAAAATAAATTAGTAAAACATTAGTTCAAAATTAGTTTAGTGCTAAAAAAATATAACTAAAATTTTTACTGAAAACGGAATTTCAGCAAAAAAAATTGCTGAAAACTAGTACACTTGATATACAAGACGTTTTACTAATTTTTCTACTAACTTATTTTTTTGAGTGTGTGCTTTTATAAATCATCCAATACGTAATGAGTTATCAGTAATTCATTACATTTTGTTTTGAAATAATGCGGAATGTAACGAGTTATCACTACAAGGTAATGCGTTAGTATATCGCACCCATTACCAAAGTTTTGCTGGGTACTAAAAACTTTTTCTTACAGAAAGATCTTAGGATATTTTCTGTAGAAAATAACCTGGGAGATTTTTCTGATAAGCAAAAGCTTTAGATTCTAACGAGTTATTTTCTACAAAAAACAACTCAAATTCTGGCGATTAACAAGGAACCTATCTCGGGGGTCACCCACTAATCTCGCTGAAATTTAGATATTTGATAGAGGAGAGAAAACAAATGAACACGTATTTTTTAGCGGTCCAATAGTATACAAATGAACTCTGAATATGTTTATGGAAAAGCGTTTCCGACTGACGTGATTACACCCCTTTCATTATGTTCATATTCTTTCGGGAGCATTCGCGAGATAGTTTCTACAAGTGTCGTTTGTGGGCGTGTGTGAAATAACACGTCTCGGTGAACATCTCGTCAAACTATCAGTTTGTACTTTCTGGCTTCCATGTTCCTTATTTTATCTTTCAAATTATTCTTAGTTGGTCACATTACTCACTGACGAACATAATACGGCTAGAATGACAGTACAACAAACTCATTCTCTCATACATATTCACAAATATAAACATTTTTTTTTGTTGCATGTGTATAGTAGAGCGGAAAACATGTACAAAATAATCAACATTTTGTTTTTACGGTTGCATAAAATAAATGCCGTTAATTTTTTTCAATTGTCCTTTTTGTGTTGTGTTGTTGTTGGCGCACACAAAATTTTCACAATCTTTTATGCTTCGTGCTCCGTGTTTTAAAACATTTAGACCTTTCACAACTCAAACTCTAGTTAGTAAATTTTAAATGCTAAAACAAAACAAAAAGAAAATAAAACAAAAACATGTTGACAATGTTAAAGGTTGTGGGCACAAAAAAAAATATTCCGCTCGTAACGAATGTTACGGATGTGAATTTGATGGTTTTGAATGAATTTGTTTTTTCTCCAACTCCTGTTACTTGTTTTTGCCATTGAATTATCACTTTGGTAACAAGTATGAGTGTTTTTAAGTATCATTTTCCTATAACGAATGACAGTTCTTTCACAGAATTTGTTTCCTATGTCTTGATATGGAAAGTTTATATTTTGATATGGGTGGAATATGTTTGTATACAGTCCTTGTATTTGTCCTTAATCATCGGTTGTTGTCATTGCCACTGTTTTTTTTTTTTTTTTTGAACACGCGTTTTAAACATAAATTTTATGTTTGCAAACCTTAAAAACCACAAAGAAATTTAACGCTATTGAAAATAGTCTAAATACGAAAAGTTCTTATTGCAACAATATTTTATCAATTCGATTCATTGTTATGGTACTCGTATTTGTTGTCTTTTATTGAGAAATTATGTTAAAAAGTTTTCAAATTAAATTGTGTTTGAACAATTTCATGCAAAATTAAATGTTGGAAAATACTCGTACACTAATAGAAAAAAGTCCGTAAAAAATTTAGTAAAAACTACTAAAAATTAGTTAAAAATGATGCTGCAGAAAAAAACTGCTAAATTAGCAGATTATTTTTGCTATATATTAGTAATATAGGAACAGCAAAACTAAAACTGTTAAATATACAGAATTTTAGTTATATATGAGCTAAATTTTTGTAAATGGAGATTAGCAAATTAACCTGCTAAAATCAGCAAAAAATTTTGCTAAATAATTAGTAGCCTAAAAAATCACCAAAAAATTTAAAATTTTCGAAGTTTTTTTTTCGATTTTTTTTTTAAATGCAAATAAAAATCGAGCCTTTTGAAAACAGCAGTTTACAATTTTTTAGCAAATATTTCTGCTGATTTTAGCAGAATAGACTGCTATTTGCATTCAACTAAATTTAGCTTAAAAATAGCAAAAATTTTGTAGATTTAACAGTTTATTTTTGCTATTTTTAGTCTACAAATATTTAGCAAATTTTTCTGCAGATTTTACAGTACAATTTGCTATTTTCAATTAACTAAAAGTTAGCCTAAATATAACTAAAATTCTGTAAATTTAGCAGTTTTAATTTTGCTGTTCTCATTTTACTAGTATTTAGTAAAAAAATCTGCTAATTTTAGCAGTTTTTTCTGCAGCATCATTTTTAACTAATTTTTAGTAACTTTTTCTGCTATTTTTACGGATTTATTTCTATGAGTGTATCATCATCATCATCATTATCATCATCATCTTACTCGTAAAATGTTGAGTAGACCTCTGTGTCTCATTACACTTATATCGACCATAAGATGAGGCTCATAAACTGTTACGAATTGTTGACCTTTTACTGATTAAACAGAGGATAATTTCCCATAAGCGGTGGTGGGATGATATGAGTAACCTTAAATTTTATAAGATTCTTTTATATTTGCTCTCTTTTACCTTGATTTTAGTTAGAAAGTGGAATCAATTTATTCGTACTTAAATGTGGCTTTAGAAATTTGTTTAATAACGGACCTGTCTTGGCTTTTGGCTCACTAAGATTTATAGAACTAACAGGAATACTGTCCTGATGAGTTCGCTTCGATATTAATGAAATTCGGATAGAGCTGAAAAATAAGTGACACTTATTTTTTTAACGGCTCAATCGCGGGATTAGGGGTTTTTTTTGCAATTTAATATGTTATACTAGTAGAAAAAAGTTCGTAAAAACTTTAAATAAAACTAAATACTAAAAATTAGTTAAAAATGATGCTGCAGAAAGACCTGCTAAAATTAGCAGATTATTTTTGCTATATATTAGTAATATAGGAACAGCAAAAATAAAACTGTTTAATGCAAAATAGCAAATTAACTTGCTAAAATCAGCAAAACATTTTGCTAAATAATTAGTAGCCCAAAAAATAAAAAAAAATAAAATTTTCGAAGTTTTTTTCGATTTTTTTTAAATTGCAAATAAAAATTGAGCCTTTTGAAAACAGCAGTTTACAACTTTTTTTAGCAAATATTTCTGCTGATTTTAGCAGTATAGAGTGCTATTTGCATTCTACTAAATTTAGCTTCAAAATAGCAAAAATATTGTACACTCAAAAAAATAAGTTAGTAGAAAAATTAGTAAAACGTCTTGTATATCAAGTGTACTAGTTTTCAGCAATTTTTTTGCTGAAATTCCGTTTTCAGCAAAAATTTTAGTTATATTTTTTTAGCACTAAACTAATTTTGAACTAATGTTTTACTAATTTATTTTGCTAAAAAAATTGTGCTGATAACCGCATGCATAGCGTGGATGACAACCAGATATAGAAGATGTAGATGTCGCAGCTTGTCTGGAAACGGAAATGACTAAAAAAGAAAAACAACTCTACACATATTCTATATTTAAATTTTCAGCAAATAAATTAACTAAAGTAAAATTTCGCTACAAATTTTTTGAGTTTTTTTCAGTCTAGTTTAGTGATTTTAGCAATGATTTTTTTCATTTGCAGTCGACTAAGTGTTAGCAAAACTTTTGCTGAAGATTACTATTTTTTTTGGTAAAAATCTGCTCGCTGATTTTCAGCAAACCTTTTGCTGAAATTACCAACTTTTTTGCAAGCACGCTCCTGACTAAAAATTTGCTGACACAGCAACATTTTTTGCTGACTTTACTGACTTTTTTTTTGAGTGTAGATATAACAGTTTGTTTTTGCTATTTTTAGTCTACAATATTTAGAAACATTTTCTGCAGATTTTACAGTAAAATTTGTCATTTTTAATTAAATAAAAGTTAACTTAAATATTACTAAAATTCAGTACTAGTATTTAGTAAAAAAAATCTGCTAATTTAACAGTTTTTTCTGCAGCATCATTTTTAACTAATTTTTAGTGGCTTTCTCTGCTATTTTTACAGATTTATTTCTATGGGTTTATGGTCACTATCAGTTGCTTATCTAAATGTACCAAACTTCATTAAAATATCTTTATTTTTGCGACCTGTAATGTGCGAACAAGAATACATTTACAGACAGACGGACTTTGAAATTCCAAAAAATGCAGCTCTGGTTTTTTTTTTTACATAAATTACAATTTGAGTTGTTTGAGGTCTCCTGTGAATATGAAATGTCACATAAATTCAATTATTTCCATTTACCACATACTTGTTCCATTAACTCTTTTTTTTTAGGACATCAAATCTAATTGTTCTTGATCAATTAAAATTTTCTTTTCACTTGTTTTCAAATTTTTTCACATTTTTTTTTTTTTTACTAATTTCAATTTCAATTCATAAACATAATTTCAATTTTGCTGAACAATATCTCTATACAACTTTCATGACAATATGAATTCATTAAAATTAAACATGAAAGCAAGTAGTCACGTGGTTTTTATGTTGAATGATAAAAAATTATAGTACAATTGACATTTTGACCTGTGGTTATTGCAAAGTACAAAATTTTAACAATATACAATAAAGTTTTTAGTTTTTTTTTTGATGTTGCTCTCATATAGTAGTTTTAAAAACCTGGTATTTATACTCAACCCACCCCCCGAAAAATGACAGCATCATGATAATAAACACTAACATGAAATGGATGTTAAGAGGGGATTTATATTATTGGTGTAAACTTTCTTCTTTCGAAGGACCAACATTTATTATCGATGTTTTTGTGATTTGCCACAGTAAGAGAATTATGACGGTAATATAACTGCAATTGTAGTTGAAAAAAAGTGTTCACTATAATTGCATTTAAAATTAACTGATATTGCAGTTATTTTTACTACAATTTCAGTTAAAATAAGATGACATAGTAGTTTATTGCAATGCAATTGCAGTTTAATTTCTTTAACTGCAATTTTAGTTATTTTTTCTAATAGATTAATGCTGTTTTTGTTCAAATATGAAAAAGTAAAATTAAATTTTTGGTGAATCAGAATTGTAAAAATTTCTTAATATTTTAAAAATTGCTAAAAATTTTATCGTACACTGAAAGAATTTTCCTTCATGATATAATGATATAATTTCATGGAATTTTTTCCGTAGAATCAATGCAGAATTTCATTATGTATATAAAATTTAATTAATATTATGCAATTTTTCATAACTTTCTTTTCATAAAATTTCATAATTTCGGTAAAAAAATTCATTGAATTTCATACATTAGATTTTCATAAATTTAATGAAAATGTTCTTTATATGTATGAAATTGGTCAATAGTATTTACTTTTAATTTTTAAAAATTTTCATACAATTAGAATTTTATATTAAATATTTAGTTCTCAAATACAATAGTTTATTGTAACCATAAGGCCGAGTTTTAGTGATGTACATTAATTTTCATACTGAGAGAATTATATTTTATAATTTTAATTTTTTTTTAATTAATTCTTTATTATTAATTTTGGACTTTGAAATTTATTTATAAATCATATTAATTTTTTCGAAGCATTAATAAGGAATTTCATTAATTGAATTAAGCATATTATAAAATTTTATGAAACTTTTTTATCAATGAATTCTTTCATTAAGTAGATATATTTTGTACATCCGTAAAATATGCTACAATTTTATTACGTTTTTTGCATTTGCTAAATACTTTTTATTTATCCACTCCAACTTAGCAACGACAACAACCACCCATGTGAAAATCGAAATATATATGAACGTACGTGATCATACATTGACTAGTATATGATCATGCATAGGCATACATGATCATATACGTCCATGCATAGTTCAATGTATGACCATATATAATCTCATATATTTCCATATATCTTCGGATTCGAAATTTGAGGGTATATGACCGTACATGTTCATATATGACCATATATGCTCATGTATGATCATATATGGCCATATACCTCCATATACCCCCAAATTTCGGATCCGAAGATATATGGAAATATATGAGATAATGTATGGTCATACATTGAACTATGCATTGACGTATATCATCATGTATGCCTATGCATTATCATACACTAGTCAATGTATGATCATGTATGTTCATATATATTTCAATTTTCACATGGGCAACTATAATCAACAATAGTAAATGAAATTGCTTCATAGATTTTATGAACCTCTTCATTGGCTGACTGATTTATTCATTGGAGGAGTGGCCTATACATTTTATGAATAATTTCATTAATTTAATGAACTTTTCATAAACTTTGACTTTAATGAAACATGTTTCATAGATGCTATGAAAAGTTTCAATGGATGAGTTCCAGTGATAATTTTCATTGAAACTATTAAGAAATTCATTACTGAAGTGATGATAATTCTCTCAGTGTAGATTTTAGGTTTATCTGAAGATTGTTATAATTTTTGTTATTTTTGTTCAGTTTTATGATCAAATATGTATGACAAATTCCAAATAGAATTCATAATTTATTTTACATCAAATAGAGAAATAACACTTATGAAAAAACCTTGCTAGAATCAATGAAGGTTTTAACACATATTTCGCATAAAATTAATATGATTTCGATGTACAATTTCGTAACGTTTTACTTTTGCTTCTTCAGGTTTTTTGCGTTTTCGTAAATTCTGAAATGTTAAAAAAATACTTTTTGTGGTAAATTCTTGTTCCAACTGCTAAATGTTGATATAAGTTGCCATTTGTAGTTAAAAAAGAGAAGATCGCCGATCAAAATTTGAAATTTTAATTTTTTATAAAAAAATGCGTTTTGCTAATCAATAAGAAAATTATTGAATTTACCAACAAAAAGCGTTTTAAATGTAAATTTTTTCAAGTGAAATAGTTAACGACACTTTAGGGAATACATAACAAGCACTATTGAAAAGCTTTTATGAGTTTAAGCTGCTCTAAATATCAATTCCACTTTGGTTTTTGAAAGTGGAATGAAAACGATATTTTTTTCGTTTTACGTTTTGTGGAGAAACTTTTAACGTTTTAAGTACCACTATTAAGCCTGTAGCATACTCGATACTTACCAGAACGTTTCATTTTCAATACAAAATTATCCGTAGCACCCTAAACTGCAAATTCAGAAGGAAAAAAATTTGTTTTCGATCACTTTAGGAAAAAAATTGCGGAAGTGAAATTGCGAAATCAAATCAATTCCGTAAAAAACCTGTGACATGCCTGATTATCATTTTAAAATTTTTAGTTAAAGAATTGAAAAATAAGTTTCTCCCTAATTAAAGTAGGTATATATTCACATCAATATGACCATTTGATATGTTTCATGTTGTACTCTACCGGACCCCAAGCCAGCCAGTCAGACAGACCTTATGGTATGATGATACTAAACATAAATTGAGGTCAATTGTCAACAGTGCTTACTTTTATACATGTTTTTTTTTTTTTTTTTGTTAGTAAAAATGGTTAAATTTCCTAATAAAAAAAAACTATATTTACAATGAAAACAACTCAATTTTTTTTGTAATGCCACTTTTTCAAACATATTTTTTCGGAATTTGCATTTGTATAAAGTTTTTAAATATAAATTTACCCTCTTTTTTTGTGTTTTTTAAAACTAAAGTTTTATTATTATGGAGGAAAAATTTTTCCAATATATGCCATACATCTTTTATGTTGAAAAGCAACGAATATAAAAATTGACCATAGTTTTATACCTTTTTATGGTTAAATAAGCAAAAAACACACACTAAAAAAACTTTGGTACAAAATAAAACAACAACTTTGTTTGCCAATAATATGAAACAAAAAAAGATATTACAAACAATATTTGCGGTTTTTTTTCTCAGCAGTGGAGGTCATTTAAATAAACACAGCTGATCTTTGATACGACATTAACGAACCTCTTAAAAAAGCCACAATGGATTCTATTTAAATCGCAAGAGTTTGATAACTCTTAATACGCAGCGACATGATATGCTTGCAATATCATCACGGCCACAATACTATGTTCCCTACTACCAAACATGATGGTTGCTGAAAATTATTTACCATAAATTTTTTAAATTTTTGTGGGAAGTTTGAAACAAAAGGAACTGCATCGATACTTTTTGCATTATGAAAATGGTTAAGCTTACACTGCAGAAATGATATTAAATCTTACTAGCAGACGGTAGTAATGACTAGGAAATTGGGATAAAACAAATTATAACTTTGAAAATAAATAATAATTTTGCTTTTTTGAATTTATTACACAACTGCCCTTACCAATTTGCCCTTCACTGTATGTACGTATTGTATGAGTATATGGTAAATGTTTACTAAAAAGGAACCTCATAAATTATATTTTTTTCCCGCAACACTAAACAAGAAAAGGGTTTTTTCCTTGTTAAAGGATCCAAAAAATAATAACCGTTAAAAAATCAACAGTAACAACAACAACAAAGTAGCAATATCCATAATAAAATAACTTTATTTATTTGTTTTTTTTTTATGTGGAAATTTACAAAAAAAAAGTGGTGGTTCCACAACAAACCTGTAAAACAACAACAACAATGAAAAGAAGAAGAAGAATACAAAGACACAACAAAATGTTGTCGACATTTATAAGAGATTTTTTTGAAATATCCTTTTTTCCGACAAAAACCTATAATTCATAAACAGTTATTTTTTGTTGTTAGTTGTTGTGTAGAGCAGTAGCCGTCATTTGATCCACTTTTCCTTTTACTGTTTTTTTTTATTTTTTTCGTTCTCCAAAGTCATTAACATGGAGTTTTCAACCTTGAAAATGTTAACAATATTTATTTATATTTAAATACGGTTTTATCATGTAGTAAGAGCTGCATATAAAGGGTTCTTCAATAAGAGCGCTCCAAAATTTTTTTTAAATAAAACAAAAACGGTTTTGGATATCAATGAAATTCTTTATTCCTGTGAAAGTACGTTCGATGCCATTATATATGGAAATCGATCTCTTTTGCATGGCCACCACGGTCACGCTTGCAGAAGTCTAGACGCTGAGCCCAATTTTCGACGGTTTCAAGCATAAATCGGCCGATATTCGTACGAAGTTCATCAATCGTCGCTGGCTTGTTGGCATAGACCATAGATTTGACGTAGCCCCACAGGAAATAGTCCAACGGCGGCAAATCGCACGACCGAGGCGGCCAATCGACTGGACCATTTTGTGAGATAACACGTTCTCCAAACTTGGTTTGCAATAAATTGATTGTGACATTCGCTGTGTGGCTTGTGGCGCCGTCCTGTTGGAACCACATGTCCTCCAAGTCCATATCATCCAATTGGGGCCAAAAATATTCGGTTACCATTGAACGGTAGCGATTCCCATTCACAGTAACGTGCCGGTCTTGATCATCACGGAAGAAGTACGGTCCAATGACGCCGCTGGCCCATAAACCGCACCAAACCGTAATTTTTTCGGGATGCAATGATGATTCATGGAGTACATGTGGATTGCTGTCTGACCAATAACGCATATTTTGTTTATTGACGAAGCCATTCATTATGACGACCATAAATTGGACGTAGCGCTCTTCACGTTGAGGCCACTGACTCCAAATTTCGGTAGTAAATTTTAATAATTTCGACTCGTTGTTTGCTCGTATATCTTTCCATCATGAAATGGCAAACCTTACTGAAGAGAAATGTCAAAAGAGCGGCAAGAAATATGGCGTCGTTTGCTGTCCCTGTCTTTCTACTTTTGTAGCGTCCCTGTTGAAGAACCCTTTATATATTTTTGGCAACTCTTCTTGAATTAAACCGCTTTTTCATTCATGTATGAAAATATAAATAAATACAAAGAGTTCACCTAAAGCTGGCGTTAAATGTATGGAATATATTATTTAATGGTCAGTTTTTTTGTTCTTAAACAGAATTGGTTGAAATTATAGATGGGGTTTTGTTGTGAGAAAGTAAAATTTTTTTTGCTAAAGTAAATTACAAACTTTACAAAGCCTTAACCCTGCATCAAACGCATGTTTCGGTAGTCACAAGCAGAGAAAACAGATTTATGGTGACCACCAATTTTGCTGACCACTGAATGGTTTGGTTAGAGCCAAATATATATTCGATTGTGGCAACAGAAACCAGGTTAGATCAACAGAATTTTGGTTAAGACTAGAGTGTCCAAAAAACCGGCCATTTCAGGAAACCGGTTTTCGGTTTGTTCGAAAATTACTATTTTTAAAAAACCGGTTTCGGTTACGGTTTCCTCCAAAAAACCGGTTAAAACCGGTTTCGGTATTTTTTTGTTATACATAAAAAAAACCTGTACAAATAGCAATAAAGCTAACAAAAATTATTTAAAAGCGCCCTCGAGAAACAGCTACTGAAACTAATTTAAAATACAGTAGCCGCTCGGTTATATGAATATCCAGTTATGTAAACTTCCAGAATAGTGAACAACAAAATTTAAACACTGGAGGTTCTAAAGAGTGAACACAGCCTATCTCTATTATGTGAACAGCTTTCACGGGAAGAGATTCAGACGTGGAATCAAGACATTGCTAGCGAAGATATAGATAGCGAATTTGAAGATGTTGATCAAGAGCAGTGCATCGTAACAACAGCTGAAATTAGCACAACGGAGGCAATCGAAGCATTCAATAAAGTTATTGCTTGGAGTGAAAATAATATATCTGATATTAATAATATTTTGGCATTGCGAAAATGCAGGGACAAGGCACTACAGAAATCCCTTGAAGCACAAGAGTACAAAAAAATATAACCGACTACTTTCATGTACATTAATTATTAAAAAACTTATTAAAAATAAAAACTTAATGTAATAAAAATCATTTGAATTACTTATTTTATATTCTCTCGGTTATGTGAACTTCTCCATTTAGTGAACAGGCTCTGTTTGAATTAGTTCATATAACCGAGCGACTACTGTAGGTACTTTTCAACTAATTTATGCGACCAAACATTTAAAAAGCGCTAAAAATCATTATTATGGTAAAATATAATTTAATATCACATTATTATAAAAATAATAACAAAACATTTAAATTTTATAAAATTGTATCAAATTAAAGGTTTTAGCATAAAGGCGCTGAAGGCGCTAAGTAAAAAATAGAGAAACGTCAAACTAGCGGCTTTTAATAAAAAGCACTAACCGAAAATAATGCGAGTTTTGGGTGATACAAAAGCGCTAAAGATAGCACAATCAGATGCAGTTAGACAAAAATTTAAATTTTAGTTAATTCCAAAGAACATTTTACACTGCTGAAATCAGAAAAACATCACAGAAAAACAATTACATTTCCAAAATTTAATTTATATATTTTTTTTAAATGGGAAAACAGAAGAAATACTATTTATTTTCGCTATTTTAAGTCCACTTATATTCAGCAAAAACGTCTACTGATTTTAGCAGGATAGAATGTTATTTTCTTTTAACTAAAATTTATTTAAATATAACTTAAATTTTTGTACATTTAGCAGTTCTTGTTTTAACATCGCAATCGTACATTTTTCTTAAATGGAACAGATTAACTACACAGAAAAAAGTAATTAAGTTTTTATAGCAACATTCATCATTCACCCTGTATTGAAAGAATATTCCAAAGGATTACAAAGGATTTTCGTATCTTATTTGTTCGAATACATGTGAAAAAATATTATTTTTTATATAAGGGGAACAAAAAAGTTTCGTTTGTTAAAATAATACTTTAAAAACAAAATGCAGTCGAAATATAGAATTTTCGAACGATTAGTTTAAAAATAGTTTTGATAAAAACATATTTAAAAAAACCGGTTAACCGACAAATAATAACCGGTTTTCGGTTTATTCGAATTTAGAAATTATTCGAAACCGACGGTTTTTGGAAATTAAAAAAACCGGTTAACCGGTTTTCGGTTACGGTTTTGGGCACTCTAGTTAAGACAATAAAATTCAATTGAAGCTAAATTTAGTTGAATGCAAATAGCGGCCTATCCTGGTAAAATCAGCAGAAATATTTGCTAAAAAAATAGTAAACTTTTGATTTCAGAACGCTAAATCTTTATTTGCATTAAAATAAAGTAAAAAATAAAACATTGAAAATTTTATTTTTTCGTCATTTTTTAGCCAACTAATTATTAAGCAATATTTTTTGCTGATTTCTATCAACACAAATTTAATTAAAATATAACTTAAATTATGTATATTTAACAATTTTATTTTTGCTGTTCCTATCTTATTAATATATAGCAAAAATAATCTGTCTAATCCCGAGAGTAAAAGAATTTCTTCTTGCTCTGTTCGATCTAAATAAATTTCTTATACAGGAAATATCAACTGCTTGCGTATGATTTATATTGGTAAAGCAATTCTATATTAATCATACGCCTCCTGAAAACTATCAACACTATTGTGTCATTCTATATTCTTTGAAATTCATGAGTACCTAATTATTAGGGTATTCAATTAATCGGCTTTTTATTTTAATCGATTAATCGTGCAAATACTTATTCGGTTTTTTTACTTAACCGGTTAATCAAACAAAATTTTAAAATTAATCGATTAATCGAAAAAATTTTCTGTAAACTATAATATTTTGTGTTTTTAATAATTTTATTTAAAAAAAGGAACAAAAATAAATTCAGTAACTCTTCTGAAATTCATAAAAATAAAAAAAGTGTATTAATTGAGTTCAGGTTTTGTCAATATTTTTATTTTTTCTGTCCCCTCTTTCACATATTAAAATTTTATGCAAATCGGGGAGAACCACACCCAAAAGAAGAATATAAAACCCCGTACATTAATTTGTATCGCTTTCGTATGCATTGAATACATAAATGTAGAGAGGAATTTAGTTGAAAAATTGTTTTCCCTCTACGTTTTCGTACCAACATCCTTTTATTTTATTTTATTAATTCAGAGTGCTCACCAAACAAGCTTTATTACATTGAGCATTTATTATAATTAATAATTTTAATACTCATTAATTACACTATGCGACAGTCAAACTCGGGATTGGATGAAACTAACGGGAAATGTTATATCGGTCAAAAACAAGTTATACGTGTCCCGGCGTTTCGCTGGGTCACCCCTAGGAATCGAGATATATCTTTTTTTTGACATAACTCGAGAACCACTAGTCCGATTTTGCTCAAACAATTTTAAAAAAATTAAAAATTACAATTCCTTTAATCTGTTCATATAACGTTTTTCTATATACTCAACAGTTTTGCCGGTAAAAATAAATGTTTGTTACCGCTACCATAAAAATCAATAACCTTTTGTTTATTACTTTTTTTTAATATTTTAGGCAAAAAATGTTTTTTTCTTCATACATTTATTTTTACCGGCAAAACTGTTGAGTATATAGAAAAACGTAATATGAACAGATTAAAGGAATTGTAATTTTTAATTTTTTTAAAATTGTTTGAGCAAAATCGGACTAGTGGTTCTCGAGTTATGTCAAAAAAAAGACCACCAAAGGTCAAATCGATATATCTCGATTCCTAGGGGGACCCACCGAAACGCCGCGACACGTATAACTTCTTTTTTACCGATATAACTTTCCCCGGTAGTTTGAACCCTTCCCGATCATTGACCCCTACCATTTGTCTCACAGTGTTATTAATAATATACGTAAATAGATACCACTACTTTACTAGATAAGTCACAAAAACAGGGTAGTAATTTGGAAGATGACAAAGCAAACTGTGATAATTTTATATTGTTTTTGTTTTTACTTTGGGATTTAAGTTGTTTATTAACGCTCCTACTTCAAAACATGAAATTCTCATTGAGTTGAAGCTAACAAATATTTCTAGATATTCTAAATGGTCGTCTCTTAATTATTTTCTTGGTCAGAATGAAATTCGGATATGTACAAGCCTACAGCAAATTATTAGTCACAATTTTTTTAAAAAAATTTTGAGGTTTTAGCACATTTACTTTAATAAAAAATTGATATTTTTTAAACATTTTTGTAATTTTCTACTAATTTTGATTAATCGATTAATCGTACGAAATTATTCGAATTATTCGTTATTCGAAATTTGGACATTTTAAATTATTCGAGCAATTTTTGAAATACCCTACTTTGAATACCCTACTTATTATCAATACCGATTTTATTATTGTAATTCCTGACACTCGATATTCCAATTTTCGGTTATCACTGCTATTTTTCAATCACAACTGTTCCTTTGAATATGAATTACAATTCATACTAAATATAATATAAAATGAAATGAATTTATATATTTTTTCAAAGTTTTATTCTTAATATTTTCCATTTTATTTATATTAATATTATGAGTATTTTTTGTTTGAGTGAACAATTTGTTTGTGGCTGTGTCATGTACTTCAGTGTTTCACAATTTATGTCCTTTTTATATAATGGTTAAAATAGTTATGATTTACTTTTGCGAATTGCATTGAATAAGTTTGAAGTATCTGTAATTAATGTGGACAAAGTAAAATTTTATGGTGTATTTAATATTTACAAATTCCACTCAGAAATCTGAGAAAAGTGAAAAATAAAATGGGTGACAAAAGTTTTTATTTAATTGAAATTGAAATTCGAGCATGCCGAATATATAATACCCTACAAAAATCAAAATTTATTTGGTTCATATTCCGGTATGGGGTTCGATTTCCGGGAGAGGACGTGATTCTAAGTTTTTGGTGTGCTGCATTTTTTGGTTGTGACAACAGAAAACCAATACGCAAGAGCAGTTTGTTCTGGCAACAGAATTTCTTTTGCTCAGTGTCAATAAAAATTTGGTAGTAACATAAATAAATTCAATTGTCAGCACGATTTCGTGTCCTAGGTGTAGTTGCCAATATCATCATAAACTTATAATGCCTTATATTTCATATTCATGACCTATATTGGAACGGATCGGTATTCCAGAATATATGCCAACTGCATCCCAAAAAAAGATTTGGTTATCAATCGAATTTGATGCCTACCAAATCTTCGGTTTCAGTAACCGAATTCAGAGCCAACCTAATTCGTTTTTTTAAGAAAAACAACGCTTTGAGAATTCTTCCTATTTATTAACGTGTTGCTTTCTTTGGAAAGGGGCTAGAGAAGAGATGAATGGTACAAATATGGCAACACTGTAATTTGGAATTGTAAAATGCCGATACTTTTGAGTGCTCGCTGCTACTCAATACTTTTCAAGTATTGACTCACTACATTTAACGTTCATAAAAAAACCATGGCTCTATATTAATACCCACATACAGTGTTGTATTTTGATAGTTTTTTCATAGTGGATTTGGGCTTATGTACATAAAAATACAACTCTGGAAGTATTGAGTAGGTATATTTAAGTATTAAATTATCAAAAAATAGTCGGTATTGAATACGGAATACTGCAATAGGTATGAAGGATACAAAACTCATACATATTGCTTGTCTAAATTGATGTTGACGTCACTGGGGATCGAACCCGCAACCTTATGTGCAACAGTCCAAAACGCTAACTATTATACCACAACGTCCAAGGTTGGCACTGAATTTGTTTGGAATAATCATATTTTTATGTGTGTTATGGCAGATATTCCAGTTTCCGAATTGATAATTTAAATATCGGCCTGTCAATTTTCGAGATAAATCCAAAATGGCGATTTTGAATTTTTTATTTTTTTTTGGTGGGGTCTTGAAACTTTAAACGTCAAACTATTGGCTTCCTAGCTGGGTCAGGCCGCCAAAATTCGATCTATAAAAAAAATCTGATAAAATAGAATTAGATACAATCTGTTCTTAAAAATTTTGCTAGCAACTATAGAAATTTATTATAATCAGTTCCCAAAAATACAAATTTCTGCAACTGGTTTAACTGAAATCAGTTTCTGGAACTGGTTTCAGAACCCGTTACACGGAACTCAAATATAAGGTAAAACTGACGTAGGATCAGTTCTAGAGCTAATTCAAAAATTGGTTCTAGGAGAAGTGGTTCTATTATGAAGTTTTAAAACAAAAGTCAGCGGATTAGGATCAACAATAGAATGTGTTATGAAGAAATAGAAGTTTCTTTGAAACAGTAAATTTTTGCTTTGATTTTGTTTGCCATTATCATGAGTATTTCTGTGTAGAGAATTAATAGCGAATCGCTTGAGAGATTTGAGACTTTAAAGCTAAAATGTGAAAAGGTTTTCAATTCTATATTTGACCCTCTAATGCACGAGGTTGCTTTTAAGATCTGTTAACATTCTAGGATTCTTCAAAATAGAAAGTCAAATATTCGTAAATTTTCACAACAATTTCGTCAATTTTCCCCCAAAAAAAGTTGAAAAAATCAAAAAAAAGTGTATGAAAGCGCCCTCTGGCGCCACTCAAAAATAAAAGTAAATGTCAAAAACGGATTCCTCGACCCAAAAAAACCCCCACATACACATTTGGCTAGAGGAAATAAAATTTTCTTTTGCCTCTTCAGCAAGAATCGCGATACCCCTTTGTACATTTTTTCTGCCCCCTACAATTCGACCCACCCTAATATATATATTTTAGAACCAGACAATAAATCAAAAAACTTTTAATTATAAATATTTTAACCTACTAGAAGTTGTTGATAACTAACATGATATCAGGTGAAACTCTATGCTTTGAAAATAAATTATGTTTCTGTTTCAAGGACTTACAGGATCCCCAAGGACATCGTTTTAACTATAAAACTGGTTTTAATGAAATTTGTGTTTAATTTGAACAAAAAAGTGTTTAATTTCAACAAAAAATTGTTTAATTTGAACAAAATGTATTGAAGTTTCGGCATGTTTTCGAAAATCGTTACAATATTTAAACTCCAATTCTTGATACATACGTACTTATATCTTGGTAAAAGCTATAACTTGAGCTATAACGATTGCTTTTCTAAATTCTTTGTAGCTTTTTCATCAGTATCAGTTCAATTTTGCGATGAAACAAAATTTCAAAAACGCCTTCGTTGTTTATTTTCCGTGCCAAGCACATTATTTGAATTTCATTGCAAATATAAATACTTCCATTAAAGGGTTAAAAAGTCGCTGATGGTAATCAACAAAGTTCATCGAAATAGTGGATATTGATTTTGATCATATTTCTTCCTAGTTGTTAGTTAAATTTGATGTAACAATATCATATAAGAGCGGCATTAGCTTTTTGGTATAACAATTTCTAAAATTTGAAATTTATTACACAAGTAGAAAAATGTTTAAGTTCGAATAAAATGTATTAAATTTCCGGTATGTTTTGGTCAAATATCGCAATTATTGAAAAGTGAAAATCATCACACTTTCTAAAGTAGCAACAGCAAAAATCACAGTTCGTCATATACGTTTATATCTCGTTAAAAAACTATAACTTGAGCGCAAACACGATTTTTTGTTAACTGATTGGTTGGATAATTGGTTTTCTAGATTCTTTTCAGCTTCTTTAGTCATTACTGGTTAAATTTTATGGTTAAAAACCTTTTTTAAAACACTCTCGTTGTTTATTTTTCGTGCCAATCACATTTTTGGAATTTCATTACAAACATAAATTCGTGCTTAAATACATAGAGGCTTAAAAAATCCCTGGTGATAGTCAACAAAGTTTATCGAAATATTGGATATTTATTAAAAAAAATTTTTTTAATCAAACAAACAACAAAGTTTATCGAAATATTAGATATGGATTTTGAAAAAAGTTTAATCAAATGTAATTTCCTTTACGAAAATATAGTTCTTTCTAAATTGTAGTTTAATTTTATACAACAACACCTCTATTTAAGTAACTTTATTAGTTTCCCAGTGTAGAAAATCAATACCAGATATGTGGTTATGTAACTACATACTTGGTAACTAGTAACTAGTTACTTTTGTTATTACATTTCTTATTACCTTTATATGGCGATGTCGCGAAAAATAATGAGTTGTCGCTACACACCAGCATACGAAAAATCAAAAAATATATCGTTACCTATGTGCTTACCAGTACTGACAAAAATAATGAGTCTAAAAATAGATTTTCCAAAAAAGAAATTATATAAAAAAAAATATTTTTTATTGTATTTTTTTTTTTTTTTATAAAATTTGCTGGTGCGGGAATCGAACCTGGGTCTACAGATTGCCAGTCAATAGCTCTACCATCTGAGCTATATCGACATGTAATATGTATTTAATAGATAAAAACAGAATTGACCTGCTGCACACAAGTAAGCTTACTCGCCAACATACAAAAAATCAAAAAATATGTGGTTACATATATCCTTACCAGTGTTTAAAAAATATTGAGTCTAAAAATAGATTTCAAAAAATCTAGAAAATTATTTATTTTATTATTTCTATTTGAAATAATGATAAAAATAAGTCATTATCAGTAACTCATTATTATGTGTTTTAAAATAATACAGAAGGTAAGTGGGTGTCATTACTGGTAGTCCAAAAAATAATGATATGTCATTACCGTTTCTACACTGTGTTTTTAGTCTAATAATTTCAAAATGTTTATATATATTTACAAAAAAAAAAAATTTAGAAAATCCTTAAAAATTTTAAGTACATATAAATTAGTTTTTGTGAAAATTAAAGAAAAAACTCTTGGTTTTGTAATTGAAGTTTTTGTTGTGTTATAAAAAAAAAAATATGTGTTCGCTAAGATACATACACCATGTAAAGATAAAAGAAAAATCTACTAAAAATTATATAAAAATGAACTTGCAGAAAAAAACTGCTGAAATTAGCAGATGTTTTTTGCTAAATACTGGTAAAGTAAAAACATCAAAAATAAAGCTGTTAAACTTACAGAATTTTAGTTTTATTTAAGATAACTCGTAGTTAATTTATAATGACAAATTATGCTGTAAAATCTGCAGAAAATGTTGCTAAATATTAGTAGACTAAAAATAGAAAAAAACAAACTGTTGTATCTAAAACATTTTTATTATTTTTAAGATAAATTTAGTTGAATACAAATAGCATTCTGTTCCGCTAAATTCAACAGAAAAAGTTGCTAAAAAACAATAAACAGCTTAATTCTGAAAAAATAAAAAAAACTGAAAATTTATATTTTTTTGTGCTTTTTTATTCTACTAATTATTTATCAATTTTTTTTTTTGCTGATTTTAGTAAATTAAGTTAATGTGTTTTAACTAAAATTTAACTCAAATATAACTAAAATTTTGTACTATATTTAACAGTTTTATTTTTGCTGTTCTCCTATCTTAGTAATATTTAGCAAAAATAATCTGCCAAATTCAGCAGTTTTTTCTCCAAGCCCACTTTTAACTAATTTTTAGTAATTTTAACTTAAATTTTTACAAACTTTTTTTTCTATTAGTGTACAATTATATTTTCTAGCAACTTCTGTGGAAATTTTGATTTATTTTTCACAATTTAATAGAAAGTTCTCAATATTTTTGAAAGGATTTTCTTTTTAACATTTATTACTATTCCTAAATATGTAGCAACACAAGATTTATGAACTTTATATGTAAAGTTTATCATGTTTTTAAAAACACACAAAATGTTTACGTAGAATCAATACTTCATCAATTTATTCCTATGGGGTTTACATTATATCTCGCTATAATTCATGAAAATTTTACATGCCAAATAAATGCCTTTTTTTTTATCTGATATTGTGTTAAGAATTGCAATTTAGTTATAGTATTTCTACTTTAGAAGTTGTAAATATTTTCACTTTTCAACATTTTCTGTTTAAATTTACACATTTTGCCATAAAATTTGATCAAACTCCGTTTAGCCGCTCTGGAGTAAATAAGATATCTTTAAAACGTACTATCCTGTGAATCCTTGGACTAAATTTTTTTTTATTTTCAAAGGAAAGACTCTTTTAATATTACAAAATCTGAACCTTCACTCTTTTTCGCTTCTCAGCCGAACACAGTTACAAAAATTAAGTCACATCCTCGAAAAAAGTTAATTGTTTTCTAATAACTCTCTAAAATTTCTTGTTTTACATTTTAAGTTAGTCTAAATGCATTATTATATTATTTGTATGTACAATGTAAACATTATGTTAATAATAAAAGTATATCAATACAAATTTCTTATTTATGATCAATAAATGATAATTTATAAATATTTTCTAAATAACAATTTTTCTCTTCGTAGTAAACTCTATAAAAATGAAATACTAGACACAGTCATAAACGAACACACACATGCATTTCTGAACTATCAATGTAGAAAATTTATAACGAATTTTGTAATATTCTATAAAAACTAATTTAAATTGTTTTATTTTTTTTTCATTGCAGGTATGTAAATATTTTTTAGTTACATTTATAATATGTATTTAATATTTGGTAAGTTCGCAAAAGAGAATAAACAGAATTGAGGAAACAGCGACAAACATTATGCAGTACAGGACTTCATATTAAGAAAAGTCAAGATTTTCAAGATCCAAGGTTGAATTTCTGTATATTTGCCAGATCTAATAAAAAATTCATCCCTGATGATGATGAAAAATTAACAACGAAATATCGGATTCTAATAAAAATTAAAATTATGAGTCTTTTTATTTAAATTTCTACTTTAATGACCCTGGAAGCCTGTTTTTAGGAACATTTAAATCAAACGTAGAAGGAATTTTTTTAATTTGCTGATAAAAATTTTAAAACGTTTCATATTTTGCTTCAAATTAAAACGATTTTTTTTATTTTCTAAAATACACATTCTAAAAAATTGTGGTTACTCGAGGAAAATTATTAAATTCTGTTCCTATTGGAAAAACAATAAAAGCATTAAAATCGCCTTACCGAATTGTTTTACATTTAAGGTCTGCACGAATGCATTTAAAAAAGGCTGCGAAATATTCACTAGTGTAGAATAAAGCGATTTTTTGAATTCCGGTTTTGGGATTTTTGCACATTTAATTAATGCAATTAGTGTTTATCCCGTTAAAGATGAATTTGCAAAAAAAAAACGAGTAAAAAGGTTAAAGTCGGGCATGCCGACTATACAATACCCTACACCAGTCTGGTTAAAAGCCAACCAATGTTTGGATCCGAAATTCGAATGGGTTAAAATGGGACTTGTGTCAAAATTTTCTATAATGTGAGTCAGCGAACCAAATTTCATTAAAATATCTTAATATTTGCGACCTGCAGTTTGTAACCAAGCCAATTTTGGGGGGAGCCTTATATGGGCACTAGGTCTAAACATGGACCGGTGTTAACCAAAATCGATACGCTTCGTCCTTGGGCCAACATAGGTCTGTGTACTAAATTTCATCAAAATATCTTAATATTTGCGACTTGCAGCGTATAAACAATATAATTTTGGGGGACCCTTATATGGGAACTAGGTCTAAACATGGACCGCTGTTAACCAAACTCAATAGGCTTCGTCCTTGGGCCAACATAGGTCTGTGTAACAAATTTCATCAAAATATCTTAATATTTGCGACCTGCAGCTTTTAAACATATTAATTTTGGGAGGACCCTTATATGGGCACTAGGTCTAAACATGACCGATTTTAACCAAAATCAATAGGCTTCGTCCTTCGGCCGACATAAGTCGGCGTACCAAGTTTCATCAAGATATCTTAATATTTGCGACCTGTAGAGTGCGCACAAGAATGCATGGACAGACGGACATCGTTAAATCGAAATAAAAAGCCGATCGGTATACTATAGGTGGGTCTAGGACCAATATTTTTTGGTGTTACAAACATCAGCACAAACTTATAATACCCTGACCACGTTGTATAAATATTTTTATACCCTACACCTCTATGTGGTCAGTAGGGCGGGTCGATTTAATAATCGCCCATGGCTCAGGGAAAATCGTATTCTAGGGATCAAAATAAGAAACTTTGCCGAAGGAACCATAACCATAAAGTGCCAAAAATGGTGATTTTTTAAAATGTTTGTATGGGGCACCCCCCAGGGGAGTTCCAGGGGGTGTGCCACTGGCATGGGTGGATCGGCCATCCAAAGTTAGTGGGGGTCGGTCATACATTTGGACTCGATTGGGGCACTCTAAATGGGTCAAAGTGTGATTTTTCAAAACTTGACCCTACGGGACAAAAGTCAACAGTTGGGGGGTAGTAGAATTCGTTTTAGAGGTATAGTTCCTTCGGCAAAGTTTCTTATTTTGATCCCTAGAATACGATTTTCCCAGAGCCATGGGCGATTTTTTTGCCTCCCCACAAATCGACCCGGCCTAGTGGTCAGGGTATTATAAGTTTGTGCTGATGTTTGTAACACCAAAAAATATTGGTCCTAGACCCACCTTATAGTATACCGATCGGCTTAGAATTTTTTTTTATTTAGTTTTAACGTTGTCCTTCTGTCCTTCCGTCCGTCCGTCTGTCTGTCTGTCTGTCTGTCTGTCTGTCCATGTATTCTTGTGCGCACTCTACAGGTCGCAACTATTAAGATATTTTGATGAAACTTGCTACACCTACTTATGTCGGCCCAAGGACGACGCCTATTGATTTTGGTAAACATCGGTCCATGTTTAGACCTAGTGCCCATATAAGGGTCCCCCCTAAAATTGGCTTGGTTACAAACTGCAGGTCGCAAATATTAAGATATTTTAATGAAATTTGGTGCGCTGACTCACATTATAGAAAATTTTGACACAAGCCCCATTTTAACCCATTCGAATTTCGGATCCAAACATTAGTTGGCTTTTAACCAGACTGGTGTAGGGTATTGTATAGTCGGCATGCCCGACTTTAACCTTTTTACTCGTTTTATTTAAAATTTTTTTTATTGGCGTCACCGCGGAAATATTTTTCATATATGTGACGCGGAAAATAGAAAGGGACCTAAGCTCCTCTTAGACCCTTTCTCAGGAGAGCCATTTTAAAGATTTAAAACGTGTATCTTTGGTGAACCATAAAAAAAAAAAATTTTAAAATTTATCCTTAGGTCCCTTTCTCTATGCGCTGTCACATATATGAATATTTTTTCAGAGGTACAAAAGAACAATTCATTCATCATTTTCATATTATTTATTTTTAAAAATTTTAAAATTAACAAATATTGAATTAGAAACAAAAATATTTAAATTTTTTTTTTAAAATATTGGTCCCACCATGATTCAAACCAGCGATCTTCTATTTAGGAATCACTTCTTATAATCACATTTAGATTAATAATGCTTAGAAGCAATAATAAAATAATTTTTTAATGTTGTTCAGATAAAGAGTTCTAAAAAAGCTGTTAAAATATACCAGCGGATAATTTGGAAGCAACAAAAGAGGTGGTTTGTAAAGCCTGACTTCCAGTTTTTTCGCTGGGTTGTAGAGTATATTTCGAAATGATTCTTTACTTTAGAGAATTCAACGAATACGAAGAAATAACTTCATATATTTAAAATAGTTTTTTCTTGTGAGTAAAAAATATATTTTTCCAAAAAGTAAAAAAAAATTGCCAAATGAAAAAAAAAATATATATAAAAAATCACTATAGATTTTAAAATTAAAAACATCTCTAAAATTTGGAAAAAAATCCCAAAAAACGCCAAAATTCAAAGACTGTCATAATAGAAAAAAAAAATCAATTGTTTAAAAAAGCCAAAATTTAAAAGTTTTGCCAAACTTGAAAAAATTGCCGGATTTAAACAAAATCAAAATGAAAAAACCACACAATTATAAATTTAAAATAATTTTCGAAATTGAAAAAATTAAAACTCGCTAAAATTGACAAAGTCGTTAAAATTAAAAAAAAAACAACCTCCAAAATATAAAAAAATTGCCAGGATTGAAAAAATCGTTAAAATTAAACAAAAGTTTTTAAATTAAAAAGAATTATTTTCAAATATTGTTTTTCTTCCAATATTTCTTCGAAATTTTTTTACATTACCGAGTTTCTTGATCATTAGAAAAATCGCTACATTTAAAAAAATTCAAAAAATTAAATAAAAACTTGCCAAACTTAAAGCAAAATCGCAAAAATTAAATTCAAACATTAAAACAAGTCGCTAAAATTGAAAAAGTTAGTGTCTTCAATCAATAAAATGGGAATAGTCCCCAAATTGAAAAAATCGTCAAATTTAAAAAAAGTTAAAAACTATTTTTTTAATTAAAAAAAAATTGAATTCATAATTTTTGCAATCTCTAAAATTAAAAAAAAAATAAAAAACTTAAAAATTAAAAAAATCACTTAAAGTTAAAAATTAAAAACAATAAGGGATTGTAAACAAATTTCCGGTAAAATTTTGAAAATCCTCAAAAACTTACATCCCTAAAAAAAAAAAAAAATAAACAAAAGTGCGAAAATTCAAAAAATTTTTAAAAATTATAGAAATCGCTAAAATGAAAATAATCGGATAAATTTCAGAAAACAAATAATCGCTAAAATTAAAAAAAAAAAACACCAAAACCTAAAAAAGTGTAAAATTAAAACAAACAAATTGTCAGCGTTAAACAAAATCGGTACATTTTGAAAAAAAATCTCCAAAACTTGAATTTCGCCAAGGTTGAAAAAAATTCACTAAAATCAAAAAAACGACGAAATTAAAAAATCGATCAAATTGAAAAAATTTGTCAAAATTAAAATAAATAGCTAAAACTATAATAAAATCGGCGAAATTAAAAAAATCATCAAAATAAAAAAGGTTCAAAATAAAGCAAATTATAAAAATCGGCAAAATTGAAAATAAATAACTAAAAATTAAGAAAAAAAAAATCGCTAAAATAAAACAAAACGCCAATTAAAAAAAATGCCATATTAAAAAAAATCGTCAATATTAAAAAAATCGTAAAAAATCAACAAATTTTATCGTAGATTTTAGTTGATCTGAAGATTGCTACAATGAGTGTCATTTTTGTTCGGTTTTAAGATCAAATATGACAAATTCCAAATAGAATTTACAATTTATTTTACAACAAATAGAGAAAAAACTTATGAAAAAACTTTCTAGAACCCATGGTTGACAGTTAATGCATTTTTAAGTGCAACCAAACAGTTTCATCAGATTGTCTTTATGGGGTTCTCTCTAGGTTATAATGTATATTTTAGTTTTTGTATATACATAAGTTAGCAAGTACCCATAGTACTTATCAAATACTTAGTACATATTAAGGTATTGATACTTAAGTATCAATTACCTCCCTAGTAATTGGTACTGATTATAAAGTACATTTTAAACTTCGTACTGGTACTTAAAAATTTTCAAGTACAAGTACCCTTAAAATAATATGTCAGTAGAAAAATCTGTCAACCTGGTTTCAAATCGATTTAACTAATTTTTAACAAATTTTTAGTTCAAACACTGATTTCAGCAAAGATTTTAGTTATCTTCATTTAACACAATACTAAAAACCTTCAATTTAACTAATTTTGAGTGTTAATTTTCAAAACTATTTAAAACTAAATTTTAAGAACCCATTCGTTAAATTTTACAAAATTTATTGTTAAAATATAATACCCGGTAAATGGCGCCACCAATGTATTCGAAGTTTTAAAGATGGTGCTATTTCTTTCCCTCCAGATTTTTTAAAATGGCCCATATCTCGAAAACTAAGAGAGATGCGAATTTCGACTGCCCCTAACCGTACAAAGGGGTTATCTCTATCCAAAAATGGACCTTGGCGGGGCCTTGGACCCTCGGAAATTGTTAATAAAAATTTTCCACTTCATAAAATGGTCCATATGTCGAAAACAAAGCGAGATAGAGCAAAACGGACGAAATATTTGCTCCACTGAAGTGCCCTTATAAGCCCTCACATGATATGAACTAGTCCCAGGGAGGGTTCCAAGACCCTAAATTTGGATAAATTCTACGACTCAGTATAATTACAGATAAAACTAGTTTTACAAATTTTTTACTTAAATTTAGATTTGTTAAATTTAACAAAAAAAAAAAAGTGTTAAAATCAACAACTTTTATTTTAAGCCAAAAAACAGGAATAAATTTTGTTAAAGAAACAAATTTTTCTGTCCTGCCAACAGACGTATTATTTTGAGTGTACCATGTACATGCTCATCTATGCTCGATACGAACTGTTTCTACAGTGTCGAGACCGGTAGTTGAACCCACAACCCTCTATATGATTTTATTTGCAACATCACCTTTTAACGAGATACCGCACGAGACCACGGCGCTTAGTGTAGCCAACCACTTTCCTGCACACGCTGCAAAAAACCTTGTCTTATTTGTTATATGAACAGAAAATAAGGTTTCGGAATAAGAATTTTTTTTGAAAACAGTGAGATTTATTCAAAAAAGAGACCGTTACAGCAGCTTTGTTATCTTCACCCCTTTTTATTTTTCTTCTTTCCAATTGAATGTTGACAATCGCCGTCAGAATTATTTAATACAGTTAATACTCCCTGTTTTTACAAAGCGAACGAAATAATTCCTCTAGAGGAATTGTGCTTATTTTTTTTTTGTTACAGTAACAAAATACAAATTCTCAGACGGAATCATTTCGAGAAATTATCACATAGTGAATCACTTTTTTGCATTCAATAGTTGGATACCAAGTGCAGGTCAGAGTTGTCATTGACACAGGGCAAATTTTTTTTATCGGCAATTAACTCGATTCTGTATTTTTCTCAGTTAGAGACCTCTAATGGAATAATAAATGACATGAAACCCACATATCAGGTACACCATAATAATATAATTGATAACAAATTGATCGATCACAAGCAGATATTACGTATTAAAAACTCAATGGAATTTATTGTTAACAATAAAGACATTTAATCAGTCTACTTCGAGTATTTTATTTTTAACTTGCATAGATCTCTGCAAACAAATTGGATTGAAATCAAAAAGTAAATAAAATAATTCAATGTTAACACATGAAAAAAGAAATAAATAAAAACAAACTAGGAAAAGAAAAGCAAATAAAAGTAGAAATATATTTTTTACTTAAATAACTTATTTATTTTTATTTATTGTTCTTTATTTTATTCATTTTATTTATACACTTTTAAAAAACCTTCTCTTAATTTAAGAGAGTGTTTTCAATAAATATTGATTCTCTTAAAAGAATAACATAAATAATATAAGATTTACCAAAGAAACTAAATTATATTTAAATCGACAGGCTAGAACTAAAAAATTTGGTATGAACAGAAAATAATTTAACATGACAGTGTGAGACGAAATTAGCGATAAATCGCAAAATTTTTTGAACTTTTCAAATTTTACTTAACAAATTAGGGATAAATCGCAAAACAATAATAACTCAACAATTCCGACAACAAAATAAATGTATAAAGAAACGTTATCCAGCATAAAAAGAGATGCTGAAGCAGTAGAAAAAGCACTACAATTGATGATCTAGATGTACTTCTTTTTTTAACATAAACACTAATGATTTTAACATTGAGTTGTCATAGGAGGGGAGTACTCCCACTTCAACATTTTTTCAGTACTTTTTGAACGAGTGCAAAGGAAGCTCTTTTTCACCAATTAAAAGTTAAAAAAAAAATTTTTCACAAAAAAAAAATTATATTTTTTTTATTTTACAAAAGTTTTTTTTATTGCGGCCACCGGGTATCGAACTTGCAACCTCACGATTGCTAGTATAGCGCTCAACCGCTGAGCTATTCTTTGGTGTTTTATGGCAGTTGACTGCCATATAAATACCACTTTGTCATTGCGAAATATTGAGCTTTATTTTCTTCAATAAAAGTACTTACTAAACAAGTGTAAAAGGTGCACTCCAATTCAATATTGTTTTCAGTACTATTTTTACAGGTGCATAAAAAGCAATTTCTCACCATTTTTTTTTTTTAAATATTATACATATTTTGAATATTTAAAAATAAAAAAATATTGAATTTAAACAAATTAATTATAAACATTAAAAAAAAATTAATAGAACAAAAAAATAAAAAAAAAATATTGGTCCCGCCGGGAATCGAACCCGTGACCCTCTGTTTGGAAATGCCAAATGATACCAAAATCACTGTTTACGAACACTTTTAGAGCAATTACTCTTTAGAAGCAATACTTAAGTGATTTTTTGGATTTTTTTTAGAAGTAATTCTAAAAAAAATTAAAGAAGTGATTTTTTGAAGTTGTTCAGAATAATTTCTAAAAAAGCAGTAAAAATACACCAACGGATACATGTGAGTTATGGAAGGAAGTAGTTTGTAAAGCATTACTTCCAATTTCTTTTACTGGGTAAGAAAACGTGAAGACTGACTTAACCGATTTTCTTACTCTCTATAATGTTCCTGTTACAAAAACAAAATTTAAATACGAAAACACTAGATGTGAAAACAAATTCTGAGGTGAAAAACTTTTCTAGATGTGAAAACAAATTTTCCGATGTAAAAAATGGCTTGAGGAGAAAAAGAATTTTTTTGTCAGAATAAAAATTCGTGGTGAACAAAATTTTTTTGATGTGAAAAAAATTTTAAGTAAATACCTCTAGGCGTTTATGAAAATGTATTAAAATCAGTGTTGCCACCAGTAAAAGAAAAAATTACACAGCTGTAGGTCAAAAATGATCCAAAACCGTACGAAATTACACAAAACATTTTTAAAAATAAACTCTCCTGAGCACAGTGGGAAAGAATAAAAATATTTTGTAAAAAAATTTTTTTATAAACCGATTTTTAAAGACTTAGTATTTTTTCATCTGCAATGTGCAAAAGTTAATTGCATTTTAAAACTAAAATTTTGCATTTTTGCAATAACCTGGTCTGAGTTTTTGCCTTCTGCAAAATTTGCTTTTGCCAAGGCCAATTTCCCTGAAAAATATAACAAATTATTTTATTAACTAAAGGGAATTTTAATGCGATATCTTTTTTAGGCTTAAAATGGCGTGCTTTTAAATTTGAATATTACTAAAATGGTATTTTATCCATATTAAAAGCTTCTTTCAGAAAAAGTATTTATGTTTTTTCAGAAAGGGTACTTCATTCAGATGCATTGCATGCAAAAATATAACCTACTTGCTAATTATGCTCTCCTCTTACCCTTCAAATTTTAACCATAAATAAAAATATAACAATTTCACAAAAAATTACCGATATTTTTTTCAAAAATTTTATACGATTCTGTTGAAATCTGGAACATGTTGGATTTACCGAATTCTAAAATATTTTGATTCTGCTCCACCTTGCTGCGTTCACAAAATTTTCGTCTGATCAAAGCCCAGCCAAAAAATTTTCAGACATTACAAAGCAACAATCATAACAATACTAAATTTTCCCACTCTTTCGCTGAATTTTTATATGGTTTTGCAAAACAAGAGAATTTTTAAAAGAAGCTTGACAATTATTTTCGCAAAAAATAAACAAAAGATGGTGCTTTAAACTAAACAAAAAAATACATTTTTGATTTCTTCTAAACTCGGTTTAGCGTTGAAAAACTTTATAAAATCATTCACCAGAAACTGGAGATTTGTGGTAAATGGTTCACAGACAATATCGTTTCTTCTATATCGACTAATTTTTATTAACTTTCAAAAATTTACGGAACTTTTAAAAATTTGCGAAAATTTCTGAAAAAGTGAAATTACACAAAAACTACACAAAAATGTCATTATTCAAAAATTATCCAACGAATGTGTAAACAGTCCCGTTTTTGAATAATTATTCAAAAAGTGATTAAAAAATGATTAAAATATACACCAATTTGTATAGAAAATTGAAAAAAGAAAAAATTTTTGGTTTTTCAAATCTTAGCCTTCAAATATATTTCTTTTGGTAGAAAACATTTTTGAAAATTTTCTTAGATTTTTAAAAAAATTATATAGAAGTCGCGTTAGCTCGTGTTTTCAATTTAAATTCCTTTCTCATTACCCTTCAGTAATGATAAAATATTGAAAATTTCCTTAAATTTTTAAAAAATTATTTAGAGGTCACGTTTTTTTCAAAATTTTTTTTTATTTAATGATATTTTCGTAATTTTAATATAATGAAGCTTTTAAATATATAAATGCTGGCGTGCCAAATAAGTGTTCTGCCAGCCAGTTACCGCGGTTACCAGTCGTAGGCCAGGTACTTGATTTTTTTCGTAACTCTGGCAACTTCTGAATGGCGGTACTAATTGTTTTTCATAATAGTTATTTTGTATTTTTTCATACAAAAACATTTGTAATTACAGTTAAAACAACTGCTACTGATTACTGCACACACAACTGCCATATAGTAACTATCACACTTTTGTGAGGGTATATCTGTGTCATATCATCACATAATCGCTTATATCGAAGTTAATAGTTTTGAGATTTTAAAAAGTTCAACAATAATTACAAAAACAATTTCATTTTAAAGTCGATATTTCCAGAAAAAGTCACCTTAAAACTTTCGAACTAAATGGAATTTTGAAATGAGGTTAGACGCATGAATGCGTCGTAATTAGGCCATTGATAGTAATAAACAATTGAGACCTACTTTTAAGTCGACTTAACCCTCTAACCGGCAAGCCCGCCTCTAGGCGGGGCATATTAAATTGACCAGAAATGCGCCAAAGGAGTATTTTATAATAAGAAATTATGCTTTTTCAACAGAAAACAAAATTTATGAAATTTTTTGTGAAGATTTTTTTTGTATACAATGCACGGTTTGGAAGCGAGAAAGAGTCAAAGATAAAATTTCGTAAAATTTCAAAAATTAAATATTTTAAAACAACCAAGATTTTCAAAAATCTTAAACAGATATTTAAATTGACTAAAACAATTGATAGTGATCATGAAGTAAGATTGGAGCTTAAGCTATTCAAAAAGTTCCTTACTTTGGTCCAAGGACGCACAGGATTCCATAAGGATACCTTTGAAGGACATCGCCTTAACTTCAAAACGAAGGGACGGATTTTTCTGAAATTTGGTAAAACTATAATATTTGGTTTAGGTAGCAAAGTTTATAAGTTTGAATAATATAAATTGAAGTTTTGGTGCGTTTTCGCTCAATTTCGCGTTTTTCGAAAAACGAAAATCGCTACATCCTCTTAAGTAACAGCACAAACATATAATTTTTTTATTGCAATTACATCTTGGTAAGAGAAGTAATTTGTGCCTAAACCTAGTAATTTTTATTGGCTAGTTTTCGAGATTCAGCCTTAAACTATCTTGGCCCATATCGCCTAAAGTAGGCAACGAAAAAAAATTGTAGAAGAACTTATTGTTTATTTTTCGGGAGGAACACATGGTATAAATTTCATTGCAAAAAAGCTTAGGCCGGTTAGAGGGTTAAGCGGTTATGCGAAATTGTCAAAGATATTATTATTGCTTTAAATTTGTTTTGTAGTCTATTGCCCGTCGCTTTAATTTAAATTCTTTGTCATATTGTTTGTAAAAAAAAACTTCCAAATATGTAATTAACAGTTTATACGATCATTAATTGTTTTTTTTTATATAAAACACTCGTCACGCCACATTATTGTGTTTATTTAGTCATAATTTTTGTTTATTATTATTTATTAATATTTCACGAGTATTTTATCTATTATGAATCATTGGTTTGAAATTTAATTACATACTCAAAAAATAAAAATAATTATTTTAGAAACTAATTTTATTTTGAATTTTTCTGTTTGAAAATGAAGCAACAAAATTTTTAGATCACGCCACTTTTATATCGTGCTATTAGAGCTGCCAAAAATTTCAATTGTCTAAATTTATCTTAAAAATTTTCCGAGTCAATTTCACTATTCACAAGAGGAAATAATAAGTGACCTATATATTTAAAAAAAAAAAAAAGAGTACAAGTGTTAAAGCCGGTCATGCCGACTATATCATCCCCTCCACCAGTCTGGTGAAAAATCAGCTAATGTTTAAAGCCGAAATATGAATTGGGTGAAGTGATATCAAAATGTGTCTATAAAATGATAAAAAAAATTAGAAAATCAGTAAAAAAAATTTAAATTTGCTTATTACACCTAATAAGAGAAAATCGGAAATATAATCCATATGGGCAGTAGTTCCAAATATGGATTAATTATTTCTCTATCCATGGATTTCACGTGGACTCTATCCATGGGTCCACGTGAAATTTCGTACCAGATTTCTATAAAATATTTTTATACTTGCGAACTTTAGCCAGTAAACTAGCGTAAAAGCCAATATTTGGGGGACCTTTGTACGGGCACTAGGTCTAAACATGGACCAATTCGCAACTCAACAGGCTTTGTCCTTGAGCAGTGTTGCAATTCTTAATACAATATCTTTATATTTGCAACATGTATCGTACTAACCATTTTAAGAGCCAATTTTTGGAGACCTCTATATGAGCGGTAAGTCTAAACATGGACCAATATTAGCCAAAATCACTATAATTCAGCCTTCGCCATAAGCTAATGTACCAAATTTCATAAAAATATTTTAATATTTGTGACTTATGCATGCGCACAAGAATACATGGAAGGACAGACAGACAGACGGACGGACGGACGGAAGCACAGACAGATATCGCTGTAGGGTATAAATATAAAATTATTCAACCTAACATGTGATTTTTAATTTATTTTTGGTTTTGCTGTATTTGATTACTTGGTGATCAAGTGTTGCTTATATTTTGTTGAACAATCATATTTTCAACAGTCATAAATGCCTGCATACTAAAAATATATTAGAAATTTAATTATGTGCTTTCGATTTGATTGATTGTTTGGTCGGATTTATATTTATTTGAAAAGTACCCACATTAAATTAAAACAAACAAAATTATTAATCGAAGTTTATGATTCTAAAGTTTCTTTGTTGACCACATATATGTATAATGGACTATTAAATTTATATTAAAACGTAGTACTTAGTACTTGTTTATATTAAAACGTAGTACTTATACTGAAAACCTAGTTAATTTAGTGAAAAATTTATTGATAACAATTGTGTAATATTTAAAAATTAATCCGTGGATTTTCTAAATATTTATCTAGATTTCCTCGCTGGAATATGAGCTCTACTCTTATACTGCCTTTAGACTGGGCAAAAACTACCTCGTTTTTGTCTCTTGCTAGGTTTTACTTGTCAAACAGCCAAAAGCTAGTTTTGTACGAAAACTAGGTAGTTTTTGCTAGGGTATTCAATTAGTCGACTTTTTATTTTAAACGATTAATCATTCAAATAATTATTGGGGCTTTTTGCTTAACCGATTAATCGAATAAAATTTAAAAATTAATCGATTAGTCGAACAAAATTTCATATAAAATAATAAACAAATTTTCTTGTAAATATTTTTAATAATTTTATTTAAAAAAAGGAACAAAAATTATTTCATTAACTCTTCTAAAACTCATAAAAAAAATGTATTAAATGCGATCATATGTTGTTAAAATTTCTACATTTTTTGTCCCTCATCACATACTAAATTTTTTCCCAAATTAAAGAGAACATTTAATAAAGTTAAGACAGGATTAGCCAAACGTAATCGTAGCGCTCTTTAATACACACAATGAGTTAAATCAGAATTGAACAGCTCATATTTTTATGTGTATCTCTTTCGTATACATAGAACACTAGGGTGACCACAACAAATCGATGTCGGAATTTTGTTCGTCTGGACCCCCCACAAAAAGATTCCTATTTCCAGATATTGCGATAGCCGAAATTTGAGCTCGATTGGAGTATGTTAACCCGTGCCGCTGAGGACTCAAAGTTTGAAAAAATCACTTTTTTGGCTTTTTTGGAAAATACAGGCTCTTAAATAACCGTGTTTTTGGAAAATGTAAATAGAATCATAATCTAAACTGAATTCCCTTTCTGGTAATGTATAAAAATCCAAAATCGGTTGGAAAATATTTCGGTAATTGCAATTTCCTCAGACCATTGTAGGGTTAAAATGAGAAAATTATGAAAATCGAAAAAAATAAAATATTTCTTTCAAAAATTTACAAGGTTATACACCCTAGTTTCATTTTTAAGATCCACAAATATTCAGATAAAATTTTTTGTCTCCCTTGGGTTATGATAACCTAGTCCCAGGTATGGCCAAAGATGAGATTTGTTTTTTTTTTTATAAATTTGCAAAACTCTATTTTTGAGTTTTTTAAAATTTTGTTCAACAAAATATAAAAAAAGTGGTCAACGCATAGGGGTTTATTAAGTACATCTTAGAGAATAATTGTGCTGAAAATTACACAAATCGCTCTTTTAACTTAACTGTGACGGGGTTTTAAATTTGAAAATTTTAGAGAAAAGTGTGATTTTGGCCAATAATTAAGATGTTGCTATTAATTTTTGTGTTTTTAGCCAGCTGGAACAAAATCACTTTCGATTTCATTTAATCCTGATACAAGAGATTGTTTATCGAAAATTCTGTAAAACTCCGACAACGTTAACCCGTTCTTTACCAAGGTCAAAGGTGAAATTTTTGAAATTTTTCGATTTTTCCTGGAAGTATACCAAAAACAATGTGTTTTTTCTTGCGGAATTTGGTGAAAGTTGTCCAAACAAAATTATAAATTAACCCTTATAGGCACATGGGGTCCAAATGACCCTAAATTTTTAAAATGTAAAAAGTGCTATTTGGCATGAAAATCGGTATAAAAACCTTTAATTAAGCATTTTCTGAAAAAAATAATAACAAATTAACCTATTTGAGAGCATGATGTCAAAATGACCCACTTTTTATCTTAAATAACGCTGGTTGGCTTAAAAATGTATGTTTTTCCCTCTCTATGAGATCCGGTCACCCTATTGAACACACATAGAGAAATTCAGTTGAGAATAGGATTTCACTCTGCGTTTAGGTCCCTCTCTCACTTTATTTGGCTATAGATTTTGCCAGGGAATTTAAAAAAAATATTGTGATTAATTTTTTCAGAATTGTTTCAGAGGGGATTGGCTCTATTGGCTTTTAAAAAGCTCGTAGGTACATCCAGAAAACAGATTTTGTGCTGACAACCCCATTTGTTCCCAATCGAATGGTTCAGTTGCATCAAATGAATTTTTCGTTACCAAATCGTTCGGTTACCAAATTATTCTTGATACAAATGAAATTCCGTTTCTGCGTGTATGAAAAAATATTTAGTTCTCATTAAAGATTATTTATATATCAATAATGATTAATTTTGACTATAATTTCTTTAAAAACTTATTTGTAAATTTCTTTGTTTTACTTTTTAAATTGTTGTTTTAGAAACTTCTAGATATGATATAAACAAATAATTTATTTGTTAAGCTTGAAAACGACGATCATTATTATTAATTAATGCTTTTGTTTAATATCAACATTTATAAAATCTTAAAAAAAAAATTAATTTAAAAATTGATTGTACATAAATAGATGTCACTGCATTGCTAGATCTGTCAAAATAAGAGAGTATTATTTTGGAAGATGACAGAGCAAATTGTGATAGGTTTTTTTTTTTTTGACATTCAATAATGCTCCTAGACGTAAACAAGACATTCTCAATGAGTTTATGTTTTAGTTTAACCTGAGAAATATTTCTAAGAATTCTAAAAAGTCGTCCCCTGATGACATCCTTAGAAAAGAACGAAAACCGGATAGGTGCAAGACTATCCACAAAAATGTTTCTCGTAGTGTTTTACATAAGTTCGCTGAATACATCATATACCTAAATGGAAGATTCACATGGTTTCCCCTAAAATCCAGGTTTGTTTGATATTTGGATAAAATTATGTATACTATATTGTAGATCCCATGCACAGAAATTTTCCACTTTTTATTTTTTGCATATCCTTATAAAATGTAAATTCCTTATATGCGCCCTGTGGGGGAGTCCAAGTAATCGAAAGTTGTCCAAATTTGAAGAACCCTAGTGTAGCTTTTAATTCTACTATTTGTTTTCATATAATTTCTTTTTAAATTATTTTTAACTGAATATACACACTATAATTTGTTTGAAAACTATTATTATCTTAAATGATTGTCTAATAAGTACGTATAAAAATTACCCACATAACACCTTACACTAGTTATCAAGCAATATATACTCGTACATATTATTCAGATAATCGCACTTCGTATCATTTTGCGATTACTCGTATTAGAAACTGCAAGTGAAAAGAAATAGAAAACAACTATTTAGTTTAGTTTAAAGTAAATTACTGCAAGCGTAATATAAACGTCATGATAAAATCAACTGCTACACATAGATAATTAACACATAAATACAGTGGTGATGAAAACATTTGCAACTGAAATCACATTATTAGTTGAAATTAGCAGTTTTATTTTTGCTAAATATTAGTAAAATAAGAACAGCAAAAACTGTTAAATATATAGAATTTTAGTTATATTTAAGTTAAATTTTTGTTAATTAAAAATAGAAAATTAGCTTTCTAAAATCAGCAAAAAATTTTGCTAAATAATTTGTAACCTAAAAAATTACAAAAAAATTTAAAATTTTAGAAGTTTTTTTGGATTTTTTTTAAATGCAAATAAAAATAGAGCCTTTCGAAAACAGCAGTTTACAATTTTTTTTAGCAAATATTTCTGTTGATTTTAGCAGAATAGACAGAATAGAATAGACTTGCATTCAACTAAATTTAGCTTAAAAATAGCAAAAATTTTGTAGATATAACAGTTTATTTTTTTTATTTTTTATATACTAATATTAAGCAAAATTGTCTGCAGATTCTACAGTACAATTTGTTATTTTCAATTAACTAAAAGTTAACTTAAATATAACTAAAATTCTGTAAATATAACGGTTTTAATTTTGCTGTTCTTATTCTACTAGTATTTAACAAAAAAATCTGCTAATTTCAGCAGTTTTTTTGCAGCATCATTTTTAACTAATTTTTAGTAACTTTTTCTGCCATTTTTACAGATTTATTTCTTTGAGTGTAATAATATGTGAAAAACACCCCCATACCATAATATTTAAACCTACGTGCTTTACTGTGGCGGTTGTATACCTGGGACTTTTCGGTTTGGGGTCGGCTAACATTGGCGCTTCCATTTGAGCCCCGGAGATTACAGTTTGGCTAACGCGATCATAATTTCCATTGATTTGAGTCCAATTTTAACGGGCGTGAGCAAAATCAAGCCGAGCTTTTCGTTTTTTCTGACGCGTAGGTTTTTTTTTGTACATCTATAACTTCTGAGATTATATTCTCGGGCTCTTCTTTTTATAGTGTGGAGACTGACATGAAGCTAAATTTTAGTTTTAGCTTCTCTGTGAACTGCTTTTTGATATTTCTAAAAAAAAATTATTTATTTTTCTATTTTCTCCTACAGTTGTTGCACGGGGTCTTTCGCCTTTATGAATTGTACGGATGTTGCCACTATTAGCCAGCAAAAAAATTGGAAGTAATGCTTTACAAACTACTTCTTTCACTGTTCCACAAGTATCCGTTAGTGTATTTTTACTGCTTTTTTAGAATTACTTCTGAACAACATCAAAAAAATCACTTAAATATTGCTTCTAAAGAGTAGTTGCTCTAAAAATGATCCTAAAAAGTGATTTTGGTATCATTTGGCATTTCCAAACAGAGGGTCGCGGGTTCGATTCCTGGCGGGATCTATTTTTTTTTAATTTTAAAATTTTTAAAAATATGTACATATTTATAATAAAAATTATGAGAAATGGATTTAATGCACCTGTAAAAATAGTACTGAAAACAATATTGAATTGAAGTGCACCTTTAAAGCTTGCTTAATAAGTACTTTTATTGAAGAGAGATCTGAGTGGTGTTTTTATGCCAATCAACTTTCATATCAAAGAATAGCTCAGCGTTAAATATCCGGTGGCGGCTATAAAAAACTTTTGTAAAAAAAAAAAAAATATAATTCTTTTTGCAAAGAATTTTTTTTAGCTTTTAATTGGTGAAAAAGAGCTTTCTTTGCACTCGTTCAAAAAGTACTCAAAACATGTTGAAGTGGGAGTACTCTTCTCCTATGACAACTCAATGTAAAAGCCATTAGTGTTTATGTTAAAAAAGAACTACATCTAGATCATCAATTGTAGTGCTTTTTCTACTGCTTCGCCATCTCGTTTTTTGCTGGGTAATTAAAAAAAAATATATATATCACTAATTGTTCAAACAAACAACTTTTTTTTATATTGAAATCTTAAAAAATTCCTATGTTTTGTTTTCAAATAAGTATATATATTTAACGTGTATTTAACGTACCAACCTTAACCTCAAATATCGTATAATTTCAGGTTTATTCAACTTGTAATTATAATATTCAAACGAACAATTTAACGCAATTTAGAGACAAGCCTCCAAATTAGATAACGTAGTGTGTAATATTGAAATAGTGTATCTAAATTGTTTATCTACAGATAACAACTCTTAGTGATTTTTTAATAGAAGATATATTTAAAATGTTGATTATATACTACTGTAAATAATAATAAAAGTCAGGGTACGGGAAACTAATATTAATTGTCAAAATGTTTAGGAAATCAGTATTTCGAACAGATAAAGAATATATGTTGTATTATTTTTAGCAAAAAAAATTTCACTGAAACGCAATAATAACCAACCCAGCAAAATTTTAATCTATCTATAGATATTTTATTAACTAGAAGGGGAAGCTAAAATACATATTTTTGCAAGTTGTTCCAAAAAGTACCATAAAATGGATTCGGGAAAAATTCTTTAAATCCAAAAAGCACAAATATTAAAAAAGAATACGCATCAACTTAAATTTAATAGTATGGTATATACAATATTTAAATTCGGGAGCTATTGTAGTATATATAGTACTTCTCCATATAAGGTATCCCAAAATTTTTATATTTGTTTTAGAACAACAACTTTAAGAAAACTAAATAATACCAAAAGAGAAGCCAGGTAAAAGCTTTCAACAATCCCTTTACATAAACAGCTGGAAAATTTCGATCCATTGAAGAATATCAGCGGGTTCATTTTTCGTCTTTGCTTACAAATATCTCCGCTAGAGGGCGTGGTGCGATAATAAAAACTGAAGAAAAATCTTATCTGGGCATAGGTCTTTGACCGTACCAATTTTAGTTGAAAAATTCTTTCTTTCTTTCTTAATTCAGGAGAATATGGGCTAAGGACCGGTTTGTTGGTCAGAAGTTTTCAAACAAGAAATATTTAAACTAAAATCGGGTTTTATGTCGTGCCGTCAACATAGTATAAACCCATTTAATATTTTAGAAAAAGTTTTATATGAAAATTGAAAGCAGAGTATTTATTAAATAAAATTTATCCCTGAAGATGCTGGAAAATTCCGCAACGAAATAGCGAATAGCGAGATAGAATAAAATGTATAAATAGTCTTTTATTTCATACTGCAATATGATCTTGAAAACCCATTTAAGATAACTTAAATAGCAGAATAATAAAATCAGTTCTTAAGCTCGAGGTCTGTTACTTTTTATTTATTTTTAAGTCAATATTGCTCAATCACAATGGACATCATCTTCTTAAAACAAAAGCGATATTAGAATAAAATTTTTTAGTTCAGACTGTATTACAATTTTTAAATAAAAAACAAATTTCGCAACAAAAATATCATATATATTTTAAAGATTTTCAATGTGAAAATTTTGGAAAAAAAACCCGAAAAAACAAGTAACGAGGAAATTATCTCTATGGGTTTCTTGTGATTTTAATCAAATTCGGATATGTGACAGAGCTCTTCGGGAAAAATTATCTTAAATTGAAATTTACCCGGTAATGATTTTTGTAACAAGAAGAAAAAGTGGTGACCTCTTTCTTTTCTATTACAAAACTTGATTATTTTAACAAGAGCGTATTATTTTAGCCGATCTCCAATATTTTGAGCTGCTGCCTAATGAGTTTGCTCATTATAATAGGCTAATTTTTTTCCTTGTAAGCTGGCTCATAATCCGACTACCTCATTTTATATAAGCTCCTCCGAGCTTTTTAAATAAAATCAGCTATATTTTAGCTCATTCGGAAGCTTTTTCTACTTAACAAAGAAGCCTTATATAAAACATACCACGTTAATAACATGTTTAACTAAAGGTTGTTTGAAAACACTAAACGTTTTGTTTAATTTTTGCCCAAGAACTTATTTATTAAATTGGCTGTAGGCCAGAAATTAAAAAGAAAAAAATTATTTCTATATATTTTATGGTTGTTGTTTATTCCCACATAAAACAAAATAAAAAAAAATCGGCATCATGAATGTCACTAGTAAATTAAATACACATAAATTGTTTAT
This sequence comes from Leucophora obtusa, assembly GCA_949987735.1. NCBI lineage: Eukaryota > Metazoa > Arthropoda > Insecta > Diptera > Anthomyiidae > Leucophora > Leucophora obtusa. The sequence continues at coordinate 353,792,740 of OX465295.1, forward strand.
ATTTTCTTAAAAAAAAAAAAAAAAAAACAATCAAATTAAAACGCATAAAATCTTAATTTTATGTGTATGTAGATATTTGCAAAAAAAAAAAAAACTAATAACAATAATAAACAATTTTAAAGGTTGAGTTTATAAAAATAAAACTCATCTAAAAATTATTAAAAAAATTTAAGAATAATAAATCATATTTAAAATTTAATTTTTTTTTATAGTTTTTAAAAATTTGTTTGCGATTTCTATTAATAACCTATTTTCAAAACTGCCACATATTTGTTGATTTCTTTGTGTTTATTTTTCAGCAAAATTTGTTTGTTAAATAGTGAAATTAATAACGCGTCATTTGTTTATATGTAATTTTTGTTATTGTTTTTCTAAATTGATCATCAACTTTTAGTTTATTTTTGTATACCGTTAATTAAAGATGACAATAATAAATAATAATGATTACTTTGAACTATTTTTGAAGGTTTTTTTCTTCATTTTTTATTTAGAAAGGGCAAAAAACAGATAAAAATATATTTTTAAAATATTTTTTTTTATTAAATTTAAATATTGTAGCCCCATTGTTGCCAAAGGACAACTTATAGGGAATGCATTACCTGTGATACCTACCGATATCGATGGAATTTAGATATCGGTCGATTAAATGCCCAATTAACCTACTAGGGTATTCAATTAATCGACTTTTTATTTTAATCGATTAATCGTTTAAATAATTATTCGAAATTTTTTCTTAACCGATTAATCGAATAAAATTTGGAAATTAGAAAGAAAAAAAATATGTAAAATAATATGCAAATTTCGTTGCATTTTTATTAATTTTTTTTAAGTTCCACAAATAATTTTAATAACTCTTCTAAAATTCTTCTATATCCCTCTATCACATATTAAATTTTTTTTCCAAATCGGAGAGGACTACTCTGCAGACCTTCTTTGTAGATTTCGCATCAAGTTTTTTAGTTTCAATTAAAATAATTTTGTATAATTATCATTGGCGTACCTAGACCATTTTTCTGGGATGGGCAAGGCAATAAACAGCCGAATTAATATTCGGCTGTTTATTTGCCCTTTCTCAGACTCTTAAACTTAAAAGACACTTTCGACATTAGAGATTAATCAGAACTGGGTCGACAACGAGAGTTGCTTTTTCATATATTTTGTATTGGAAGCAAAATGTCGCCATGTCGTCCGGCGATTTGTCGTCGGAATAGAATCTATTCTATTTTCGTGACGACACACTAATACACACCTAAAATATTTGTCAAATTGTTGCCATATTTTTAACTAATTAAAGATTGCCATTAGAACAGAGTTAGAAATTCGTATTAGATCTGCAAAAATTCGTACTTTGTTTACAAAAAATTTATTTTTTTGACAGAAGAAATGTAATTGAAATTTAAAATACATAATTTACGCAAAATTAAATACAATAAAATATAAAACAACATGAATAGTGAAAGACCAATTGAATTGGTGAAGAATTGTGGTGAAACAAATACAACCATATTCTTGTTTTGCTTTCCTTTTTTCTAAACGTCAACAAATGTCGACGGTCAATTGAATTTAAATTAATCGTGACGACTTTTGCTGTCGTCGGTCGACAATCGACCCAGTTGTGATTAACCTCTTATGCTTAGAATTTTTTATACAAAAAACTTTTAAAAATGTATCCCTCCCTTCTGATAAAATTTACACAATATTCAAAATTAAATAATCCTGGCAGCTTATCCTAGAAAAATCGCTATATTTTTATAGAAAACTCTGACAAATGCATGTATTTTTCTAACTAAAACCTCGTACAAGGAATGTATTCCAATCTATACTCTTAGATTAGTATGAAATTTAGATATTTGATGGAAAAAAGAAATCTAAGATCAACCTGTCTCATTTTTTAATCGAAATCGGCGAATCCATTATAACCCAATATTTTGACCACTTAAATTACTGAGGTGGCCAAAAACCGTGAGATGTTCATTTTAAAATTTTTGTTTCTACAATATATTAAAATTTCATCAAAATAGTAGTGTTTAGTTTGAAGTAACTTCCTTGTTAGTTATTAACTAATTATTGGTTTAGAAAACTACTAAATTTAAGATATTAATCTCACTAAAAAAGATTCCGCATTTTTTTCCTATTAAAAATCCTTTTCCATTTTCGTATCAAATGCCTTCAGGAAAAGGAAAACTCTTACGTCCAGTTTTATAATCAGAACTAATATCGATTTGTTTCTTAAATATTAGAATTCCAGCAAATTATCTAACAGTAGACATTTTTCCAACTAAAAACACAGGATTAATTGATATTAAACAAAGAAATTATAATATTGTGATACTTTTTGCCATCAAAATCGTAGATAGATTTTTTAAATTCTGGGGTGGGCAAAAAGAAGTCTAGCTAAGCCCACCCCAGACCGGCCTAAGTCCGCCAATGATAAGTATAAACAAATAATTTGAATAAAAATTAATAAAGGAATTCTGACTTAGAAAAGAAATTTAAATTAAAAACCATAATCAAAGGAAAAAATAAACGACAAATTTTCGTTTTGTAAGTAAATTTTTATTAAATTTTAAACAAATAAAAAATAAATAAAATAAACTACAAACTCGGTGAGTCATACTAAATTATTTTGAATAAATGTGTAAAAAGAACTTAAAACTTCAACTTAACTGATTTTTTTTTTTATTATTTTACTACAACAATAAACTACATAATAGTCTAATAAGGAAAGTATCTCACATAATGCCAGCAAAAACAGAGATGCCGAAGCAGTAGAAAAAGCACTACAATTGATGATCTAGGTGTACTTCTTCTTAAACATAAACACCAATGCTTTTAACATTGAGTTGTCACAGGAGAGGAGTACTCCCATTTCAAAATTTTTTCACTACTTTTTGAACGAGTGCAAAGGAAGCTTTTCTTCCCCAATTAAATGTTAAAAATTCTTCGCAAAAAAAATTATATTTTTTTTATTTTACAAAAGTTTTTTCTTGCCGCCACCGGGTATCGAACTTGCGACCTCCTGATTGCTAGTTTGGCTTTCTAGCGCTGAGCTATTCTTGGATATGAAAGTTGGCTGCCATAAAAACACCACTTGTCATTGCGAAATATTGAGCTTTATTCTCATCAATAAATGTACTTTTGAAATAAGTGCACTGCAATTCAGTATTGTTTTCAGCTCTTTTCCATAATTTTTATTTTAAATATTTTTAAAAATTGAAAAATTAAAAAAATATTGAATCTTAACAAATTAGTTATAAATATTAAAAAAAGAAAAAAAAATAATAAAAAAAAAAAAATATTGGTCCCTCCAGGAATCGAACCCGCGATTATCTGTTTAGAAATACTAAATAATACCAAAATCACTTTTTATGATCCCCAGCCAGCAATTTCGGAGCGCTCATAAATAAGATTCTTAAATATCTCATAGAAATGATTACTGTTTTTTAAAAACACTCTTTTTTTGGTAGAAAATATGAACCCTCAGAAAACAATCCAAAAAGTTGTCCCTACAATCTAAAAAGCTGTCTCAAAATGAGGGGTAATTTTTGGGACTCAAAGAAGATTCCAAAATTATTTAAATTTATAAGGAAAATTTCGATTTTATACGTTCTTTTTTCTGAGTCATTTCTGAGTACACAGGGGGCTCTTTTGGACGGACCACTTTCATAGGAAAAAGTGGAAAAATGTTTATGTTTTTGGAGCTCATTTCTGAGTCATTAATGATCATCTTTGTTTGCTGGGTCACTTTTAGAGCAATTATGCTTTAGTAGTAATACTTAAGTGATTTTTTGGATGTTGCTCAGAAGTAATTCTAAAAAAAGCTGTAAAAATATATTAACGGATACTTTGGAAGCAATAAAAGAAGTGATTTTTTGAAGTTGTTCAGAATTAAAAAAGCAGTAAAAATACCCTAACGGATACTTGTGAAATAGTGAAAGATTTAGTTTGTAAAGCATTACTTCCAATTTTAATTGCTGGGATGTACTACGATTTTTATGAAATTCGGATATGTAATCGAGAATTCAAATCCAAGAACAACCTGTCCATTATTTTGGCCATCTCGGTGATTTAGGGGGAAAATAGGCGAAAACCGCATAAACCCCCCCAAGATGGCCGATAATCTCACACAAGCCAACCTTAAAATCCTTATCTCTACAAAATATCCCAATTTCATCAATATCGAAAATTATCACATGGGTTACCTTCCCTTCAGTTTTAACGCACTACACCTTTTGCAATTGTAATTCAGAAAAACATCAAGTGAAATTCAGAAAAACATCGAATGAAATTCAGAAAAACATCAAATGAAATTCAGAAAATATCCATTGAAATTCAGAAAACATAAAAAGGATTTTAATTAATGATTTCCAAATTTCAATCGGTATTTTGTAAATTTGAATTGACGATTACTGAATTTCAACAGATCTTTTACGAATTTCAACTGATATTTCTGACTTTTTGTTGATGTTTTCCTGAATATCGTTTCATATTTTCTGAATCACAGTGATGTTTCCTGAATTTCAAATCATATTTTCTGAATTTTACTTCATAATTTTCTCACTTTCGAATAATATTTTCTAAATTTCAAATATTATTTTGTGAATTTCATATGGAATGAATCTGATTTTCAAATCGAAATTCTAGATTTCAATTGATATTAACTGAATTTCAAATGGAGATTGTGAATGCTAGCTATGACCTGCACTCAAAAAAATTATTATTGAATGAAGAAATGTATTTATTCTTGTTTGAGGTCAATTATTTCCTTATTATGAAATAACTTAATGAGTACTTCTTCAAAAACCGCAATTTTTCTTCGTCAGGATATTCTCCTAACAAATAGTTCACAGAGTTTTTGCTTTCAAAATATTCTACACCTTCAGGAATTAAAAGGCGATCGTTTAGGGGATTTTCCAGTTCCCCATCATCATTTCTCTTTAAAAAGTGGTGGCATTAATGCAATTATAAATGCAGTAATATGAAATTTTGAGAAATTTTGAGAAATTTGAAATTTCATTCAACATCTCGCGCCGTTACAGTGCTGCCATATTTAAAGCACTTCATATTTCACCACTTCCAAAGAAAACAACACGTTAATTAATATGAAAAAATTTACTGAGTTTTGCTTCTCTTAAAAAAAAAAAGAAAAACAAGAAAAATAAAATTTTCAATATACATTTAAGCTGACATCCTTGAATGGAACCTTAACCGCAATAAAGAACAACTAGAATGAAACTATAATGAAAACCGTAAAGGGCGGATTATGGAACTGTAGACATAAATGTGATGTAACTATACCGTGCCGTAGCTAAAAGGTACACTTATAGAATACCGTAAACGCCATTACAATTTAGCATCTATTTCATGTGGTTTTATATTTTATTCTAAATTTTTCCATTTATTTGTTAATTTTTATTTCTTATTTGTTGTTTGAATCTATTTTCTTTATTCCTTTTATATTTTTTCCGACTTAAATCATTCAGCTGTTTCGATGACGGATAGAAAATTCTGATTTCAACAGAATGATCCGGCAAGTACGTTTACATTTACGCATTAGTAACCATTCGTATACACTTCTTCTTGTGGTTTCGAAACAGCTGATTCGTCACAGTTACGTTTACGGTTGGGTAACTCACTTTTAATCGATCGGTTACCATCCTTGCTGTAAACAAATCTGCTTTACCATAAATGTTAACAAAAAACGGAAATGCAGCATGTTATGTATGTGAATGTGTTTAATATGATTTCGAATACAATTACATTAAATTAAAAAAAAATTTTAAAACACAAATGATAACCAACTTAACCAAAACTCTGCATGATTGTGCTTGCTTTAATAATAGCATATAAAACTTTAATATATTCATGACATTTAACTTCTACAATGCTTCTGTTTGTTCTTTTATGGTTTTTCGTTTAATTCTACAAAAACTGCACTTAACAAATAAATAAATTTGTGAAAAAAGCACATTTTCATATCTTTGTAAATTTTACGTTAAATTTGTTATTCACTATTGTTTTTTCTGTTGGAAAAATGAGTAAATATTTGCAAAATGTAAAAATTTAACAATATTTTAAGTTATATGCTAGTTTTAAATGTTTTGTATTTTAAAACAGCATCACGGGATATTTTACTCCTGAATTTTTAGTATTAACCTTTTAAAAATGCACGATTGCAAAAAAAAAATAAAAGAAAATTAAAATTTAAATGTTATTTTAGACAAAAAATTATTAAAAAAGGGAGAAAGTTTCTAAAAGTTTTACTTTAAAAATTACTATGAATGAAGGTATGTATAGTTGGTCTTTTAATTGGTAAATTAATGTTTTCCGTTTAATTTGAGAACAAATATTATCACATTTTTCTTTAAATTATTTTCAAATTAAAGAAAGATGATAAAATTTTTGCAAATAAATTACAGGGAATAAAAATAGAAAAAGTTCGATAAGGCCAGTAGAATAGAATTCGTATTTTCGGTTCCCGCTACAAACCCATCCTCATAACTATCAAAAAATAGTATGTTTTAAAAAAATTTATGAATGAATATTTGGCGCCCAATTTGTCGCATCAATAGTATTGGAATCTATTATAATATGATAATGTTTTATGCATACAGAAAACAAAGTGCTATAAATTTGGTTAGTACCACTGAATTCAAATCTGATTCCCGATATTTCGGGCTGTGCAAGTTAAATTCAGTTGTATTAACCGAATTTTGCAGTAAAAGCCAATATTAAGTTATATCAACCGATTTTAATCAAAGTGATCGAATTCTAGATCGAAAAATCCAAATATTTTCTGTGTGGTCGGTTGAGCATTTTTAAGCTACATTTAGTTAAAATATTGGCATTAAACTTGGGCTAGCATTCGACTTCCTGTTTATATTACATTTTTTTCATTTGTTTCTAAAAAATTAATTTTTCATAAAGTAAAGCTATATTTTCGTGCCACTTCTCTTGTTCAAAATATACAATCACAACATTCTATAAACCACAATTTGCTGATTCCAATACCAGTTTAAAACTAATTTTTAAAAGATGTGTAATCATTATTTGGCGCCCAACGTGGGGCATCAAGAGCCGCATTTATTTTCACTTGAACTTTATGGGTTATTGTAATTTATTCCACATGAATATATCGTGAATGTACTGTTAGTTTTATATATATGTAAATATTTTTTTTTTTGGTTTAAAACAACCTCAATTTCCAAGAGGTGACCACAATCATTTGGTCACATAATGTGCGTAAAATTTCAACATTTTCCGTAAATCTTTTTTCGGTGCTTTAAATTCCTTTTTTTATTTTTTTATATATAAAAATGAATCATAAAATTACCATACACATAATCACTCATCGCTATTTTTATACAGTATTAATTTTATTTTTATTTAAATAATTTTTTTTTCACATCCTTTTTTTTAATTTTTGGTTAAACAGAAATTTTTGTATATGTGCAGTGGTTGATTATGGTGGTTGGATGGCTAAAGATAAACCTATAATAAATTAAAATTTAAATAGACAAACCAAAAGTTGGACAGACTGTTATACAATAATTTAGGATTAAGTTTACGTTAAAATGACAATTTTTGAATCTTTGCCAATATTGATGCGGTGGTAAAATTGGGCGGTTTGGGTGCAAAGGTAGCTTTATATATTGGTAGATTTATTTTGGATACCATTTTTTTGCCATACACTTTACGAATTAGAATGCGTAGTTTTTATATAATTTATAGTCTACATAAGACATCGTTTTTTTTTTTTTTTTTTTAATGTAGGTACATTTCCATATGTGCAGTTAGTTGGTTTTGCGATTTAGTTTTATTTAATTTTTTATTTAGCATTAAACCGCATTATCAAACACCTTCAGGCTTTGGCAGACTTAAAGTATCATTTTACAATTTTGTTATACAAAACAAACAGGGTTGCCAAAATACACTTTCATAATAAAAGCTAATGGGGAACCAATAAAAATAACATTTACAAATGTAGTTAATAAGGCAAATACTACATTTTTTATAAAATAAACAGTTAAAAACAACCAAATGTTATTATATATTTTGGTTAAAGTTGTGGCTAAAGGTCTTAAAGTCAATATCAAAAAGCATACATTTTCTTTTAATATAAATCATTTAAAATTTTCCTTAGTTTTTCCTTTTTGCAGTTAAATTTGCAACCACTATGCACTCATAGAAATAAATCTGTAAAAATAGCAGAAAAAGCTACTAAAAATTAGTTAAAAATTACCTTGCAGTACACTAGTAGAAAAACGTCTTAAAATTTAGTTAAAACTACTAAAATATAGTTAAAAGTGACCTTACGGCAAAAACTTCTGAAATTAGCAGATTAATTATGATCATTGATTATTATTAGGAACATATTATGATCATTTCGTGCACTTTTAATTTTTTTTTAAATTTTAAAATACGCTTTTTTATCACTTTTTACTTTATAACACTAACACTTTACCGCACAATAAAAATAATTTAAGGTTGCTTGCGATTTACATACATATATTTTGCCTAGACTTCTTGGCTAGACCAAATTCTATTTTCCACAAAAAAATTCACTATTGATAATGAACACCAATAAGTTGTTATTCTAATTTTTATATCCTTTTTGTTCAAAATGTACTATTTTATTTGACAGCTTCTTACAACATATTTTCATGAAATTTTGAATAAAGAATGAATCTACCATATCGGTGAAGCCCATAAAAAATTGTATGGAACATGTTATAGCCATCGAAAGTATGACAATGATTGTGAACATGACATCTCTCAATTCAGATAATAATATGATTGTAATTCGAAGAGAGGAATATGATTATCCACACAACATATGATTGGAGACGAGAGAATAATATGATAACCGTAAAAAGAGAGATTTCAAATATAAAATGGTTAAAGGCGAACATATAATTTGTAAAGTATGATTAATATAGTAATTATTTGATTGCAACAACAATGTATGGCAGTAGTGAATATAGTTTTGTAGCCTTGATCATATTGCAACTAGTATCGTACTCTTAATCTTAGAAGTATTTTCTTTATTGGAAAAAAAGTCAAAACTACTCCATTACATCTGACGTAAACGTGGCATCCCTGCTGAAGTTTTGAGTTAAAGAAAATATATGTAGATTATGTAATTTTACAAAACTAAACCATAGTATACAATCTTCCCTTGTCTAACGCATTTATTTCGTTACACAAAACCACCGCATTGTAAAAAAACCGCGGTTTATGAATTCTGTCGTATTTTCTTCAAAACTGTGAATTTTTAAGCTAAAATTGAAAGCAAAACTGCGTTCAACTAGAGAAAGCCCCACCTTAAGGAAGTGAATGAAAACGCGTTATGCAAGCGGTGACTGTACTGTTGTACGTAATTCTATAAATTACGATATGTACGGGAAGTTTTTTTGTTATTATTAATTTTCAGTTTGATTAATTGCAAATAAAAATAATAAAAGAAGGGCAACAACAACTAAAATGCGATCAGTTTTAGTACATGTTTTTTTTTGTTTTAAAAAGTAACCTGTAATTATTTAAGAACCGGCTTTATTTACAAGTAACCTTGATTTTTCTAAACATTTACAAGTTTGCAAGCAAAACAGTAATGCCAACAGAGTGATTAAAAAAAATTCAAAATTAGCGATTTTGTTAAAATTGCTTATTTAGACTATTTCTCGGCCCAAGAGCATACCTTTAAATTTCAGATCCGAGGGTTTATGGTCCTATTTGAGATCATGCTTGATCATACATTGAAGTATGCATAAACACAAGCAGCAAAAAAATTTAAAGTAATGCTTTACAAACTACTTCTTTCACTGCTTCACAAGTATCGGCTAATGTAGTTTTACTGCTTTTTTAGAAGTACATAATTCTGAACAACTTCAAAAAATCACTTCTTTCATTGCTTCCAAAGCATGCGTTAGTATATTTTTACAGCCTTTTTAGAATTACTTCTGAACAACATCCAAGAAATCACTTAAGTATTGCTTCTAAAGCACAGTTGCTCTAAAAGTGATCCTAAAAAGCGATTTTGTCATCATTTGGTATTTCCAAACCGATTATCGTGGGTTCGATTCCTGGAGGGACCAATTTTTTTTTAATTGTTTTAAATTTTTTTTTATTTTTTTTTTATTTTTTTTTTATATTTTTTTTTATATTTTTTTTATTTTTTTTTTATTTTTTTGATTTATAATTAATTTGTTTAAATTCAATATTTTTTTTTTGATTTTTTCAGTTTATAAAATAATATAAAATAAAAATTATTAAAAATTTCTTTTTAAAATAGTACTGAAAACAATACTCAATTGCAGAGCACCTTTTCCACTTAATTAAAAGAACTTTTATTTAAGAGGATAAAGCATCTCGTAATGACAAAGTGGAGTTTTTATGCCAGTAATCTTTCACATCAAAGAATAGCTCAGTGGTAGAGATATAGACTAGCAATCACGAGGTCGCCAGTTCGATACCCGGTGGCGGCAATAAAAAACTTGTGTAAAATAAAAAAAAATAATTTTTTTTCGAAGAATTTTTTTTTAACTTTTAATTGGTGAAAAAGAGCTTCCTTTGCACTCGTTTAAAAAGTACTGAAAAAAATTTCAAGTTGAATTACTCCTCTCCCATGAAAACTCAAAGGCCAAATCATGAGTGTTTATGTTAAAACAGAAGTACATCTAGATTATCAATTGTAGTGCTTTTTCCACTGCTTGGGCATCTCTTTTCTTGCTGGGTAAATGACCATGTATGTATGTATGTACATCACCATGTACACTCATAGAAATAAATCTGTAAAAATAGCAGAAAAAGTTACTAAAAATTAGTTAGAAATTACCTTGCAGAAAAAACTGCTGAAATTAGCAGATTTTATTTTTGCTAAATACTAGTAAAATAAGAACAGTAAAAATTAAAAAGTTAAATTTACAGAATTTTAGTTATATTTGAGTTAACTTTTAGTCAATTGAAAATGATGAATTATACTGAAAAATCGACAGAAAAATTTGCTAAATATTAGTCTTTTAAAAATAGCAAAAACAAACTGTTATTTCTATAAATTTTTTTGTTATTTTCAAATTAAATTTAATTCAATGCAAATGGCAGTCTACCCATACGTTTTTAAATAAATTTTCCCTATTTGGTATCTAAATATTTATCATTAATTAATTCTTATTACTGAACTATTCACACATGAGCTCATAATTTTCAAAATATTAAATTCATTGAATCTTTGGCAATTGCTCATAATTGCATGCTCATATTCAATCTTTGAGTTTAGTTCAATAATAATTTTCTATTAAATTATTGAGTGTTAATAATATGATCAAAAATTTATGGTTGTACGAAATCTTACATATTAAGCTTTATGGATAACGAAACATTAATGAGTGTCCAGTAAATACTGTTATTATCAAATAAGTTGTTATTTCAAGGAACATGGAAATCATGAAGTTCATACTGACCTTTCACGAAATAGTTTTTACAAGAAGCGTTCACGGCGAACATGTCAGAAAACTGTCAATTTGTACTTCCTGGTTGCTATATTCCATGATACACTAATAGAAAAAAGTCTGTAAAACATTTAGTTGCAACTACTAAAAATTAGTTAAAAATGACCATGACGAAAAAACTGCTGAAATTAGCATATTATTTAACTATATATTAGTAAGATAGGAACAGCAAAAATAAATTATACAACAATTTTTGTTTAATAAAATTTTTTAACATCAAAAAGTTTTTCAGATGGAGAAAATTTGCTTTTTTTTAAAACAAATCTCTGGTCTGTTGACAAAAGCTCTTAAGTCCACTTTAGAAAATTTTCCAAGGTTTTTGTAGTTAAATTTTAAATTTCTTGATTATGTTTTATTATTTTTATAAACACCTTAATTATTTCTGTAGATTATAACTAAGAGACAGTTAACTTTTAAGAGGAGAATTCACGAGGGAACATTCGTGAAAAAATTCCCATTTTTTTGTGAATGTATGTGTGTGTGTGTGTGATATTTTTTGTTCCCTACTCAATGTTCCTTCGTGTACTCTCCGCTTTAGAATCTTTAAAAAAATGTCAGGTGCTTGAAGTGTCGATTTTGTTAGCAAATGTCTTCGCTAAAGGGCGTAGGATATTTGCTATTTGGGGTCGCTGAACTCGAATCTGGCATCAGATTTTTAAAAATCAGAATGCAGTATGGCGGACGATTTTAAGACATTTTGCAATCGACTTTATAAATGATACTTTAAAATTCACAATGGCAGACTCAATATGGCGGATGATGTTTTTAAAAAGTTATCGGAATCGTGTGAGTTTTATATGAAAGTTTTGGGTGTCTCTGAATTCTAATCTGATATTAAAATTTTCAAACTCAAAACGGTAGATCCAATAAGCAGATGAATTGTTTTTAAGTGATCGGATTGGTGTCAAATATTTTTTCGGAAAGTTTTGCGGGTCGCTGAATACAAGTTTGATATCGGATTTAAAAAAATTCAAAATGGCGGAACCAATATGGCGGATGATTTTTTTTAAAAAAGTGATGAAATTCGTGTCAAATATTTCTTTTCGGCAACTATAAGAAGGTCGATAAAAACGAATCAGATTTTACAATTTGTAAATTCAAAATGGCGGATCCATTATGGCGAAGGTTTTTAAAAAACAAATCAAGTCAGAGCATAAATACTAACGTCGAAAACGTTAAGTTAAAAATAAAGTGCTGTTTTTAAGTTTTCTGTAGTAAGGCTGAATAATTTGATTAATTTACACTACTGCCTTTATTTCCTTGTCCCATTTCCATTCCACAGTTAATAAATTATTTCCTACTTTTAAAGCAGTTTCAAGTTTAGGGAATTTTTATCTGCTTCTTGTTGTTTGTTGTACAAATCCGCCTTCATACTCATGTTTTATGGTCATTACTAATAACATCCGTTTTCTATTGCAGTTTTAATTTTAAGTTTTTTCTCCATCTCTTCTATTTTTTTTACCGTTTTTTTTATAATTTTCTTTTAGTGTTTTAGAAAACTGTGTGTGTGTGTTTTTTTTTTATCAACATGTTCTATTTTTTTTCCTAGCTCTTCTAACTAAATAAAGATTTTCTTCCGTTTTTAGCACTTCCGGTTTGACGCCGGTTTAAATTGACACTTTTAACTAACGTGACTTGGGAAACAAACATTCATACCATAGTTTAAAAGCCATGTGAAGCAATACAAATGACCGACTGACAGACGAAGACCATTGCCACCTTAAATGATGCGTTTTGTTTTACAAAAAAGAAAAGGATTATAGCAGAAAAGACCAATAAAGGGCCCCCCGTATTTTAGGAAATACAAACTTCTAAAAATACTGAGCCTGTTTAATTCTACGGACCATTATTATACTCAGAATTTGGTAGGTATTTTAAATTAAGCTGAACTTACCCAGCAAACAAAAAGAATAGAAAAAGCACTACAGAAATAATAATGATTTTAACATTGAGTTGTCATAGAAGGGGAGTACTACCCAGTGCAGTTTTTTAGTACATTGTGCAACTAAAAGTTTTAGTTGAAAAATGCACAAAAAAATTAAAAGCGATGTTGAATTGAAAGAAATTAATTAAAAAAATTAAAATAATTTACAAAAAAAAAATTAATTAAATTAAGTTAAAATAACAAAAAGAATAACTAAAATAAATGAAAACTAAAAGACAAAAAAAAAAAATTATAAAATTTTTTTTTTTATTAAAAATTGTTGGTCTGTAGACTGTTACAATGAGTGTTCGTTTTGTTCGGTTTAAGATCAAATAGTACTTGGTAGTACTTGAAAATGTATTAATTGTCAACCATTGGTTCTAGGAAAGTATTGTTACGTTTTTACTTTTTAAAAACATTGGTTTATTTCCTTTAAATAAACCGAGCTTTTTTCTATTGCAATCAAAATAACCAATTCCACTTCTGACACCAATTGTTCATATAAACGGGGTTGGTGCTCTTTGTAAATAAAAATAAAACCCCATCTTTAGTTTGCCTAACAGGAATAGCCACGATTATTAAAAAAAATTCAAAGATATAAGCATTTTCTTCTTTAACGCCCTTTTTCATTCCCATCTCTGCTTTCAACAGATGTCACGTTTCTAAACTGAAGAATGAGAGTGTACGCCGAAGTGTGTAGGATTGTCAAATTGTTTTCTAAATTCGACTCTAAAATTGTTAGATGAATCCCTTTGTATTTTTGTGTTGGTCCTTTTAAATGTTTACTTTAAGGATTTTCTTCTTGTTAGTTGTTCAATATTTGCTAAAGAATTTTGTTGTATTTTCATAGAAAAATGACATCATATGTCATTATTGACATTGACACAAAAGAATGAACAAAAAAAAAAAAAAATTAAAGTTTTTCAAACATTTCTTAAACAAGTTTTTTCTTGCTCTAAAATCGTATTGGTCAAAAGGATTATAAAACCTTTTTTTTTTTTTTTTTTTTTAATAATGAAAATACTTGTCATTATGTTTTTGCTAAAAAATAGCTTTTTATCTTTTATTAAAATATGATTTTAACTCCAATTAAATTAGTTTTTTGTTTGTTCTGTCATTGGAATTAATATCTGATAAAATATTTTGACATGACATCTTATGTTAAAATATTTTACTTAAAAACATATTTTAATTAAAAAAATTCTTAATAAAGAAAATCATTTGTTGATTTTAATTAAAAATAATTATATAGCGAATGAGTTTTCTTCAATGGTCTTGAAAACAATAATATGTACTTGTTTATTATTAACCTTTAATGGGCGCTGTGGTGCAATGGTTAGCGCGTTGGACTGTTACACATGAGGTTGCTTCTCTTTTTTTTATTTTTAAACTTTTAAAAATTAGTTCAAAATGACCTTGCAGAAAAACTGCTGAAATTAGCAGATTTTTTTATTTTTTTTTTAAATTTTAGTTATATCTTTGCTAAATTTTAGTTAATTTAAAACGACAAATTATACTTTAAAATGTGCAGAAAATTTTGATAAATATTAGTAGACTAAAAATAGCAAAAATAAACTGTTATATCCATAACATTTTTACTATATTTAAGTTAAATTTAGTTGAATACGAATAACAGTATATCCTACTAAAATCAATAGGAATATTTGATCACAAAATAGTAAACTGCAGATTGCAGCAGTCTAGATTTTTATTCGCATTAAGAAAAAAAATCGAAAAAAAAACTTCGAAAATTTTAATTTCTCTGTGCCTTTTTACTGTACTAATTACACTGTACCACCCAAATTTGCAAAAGTATTTTTTTGCTAGCTCCACCGGCAGTTTCCGATAGATTGGGCATAAAAATAATATGTGTACAAAAATTGGATCTCTCGGGCGCATATAGGCCAGTCAGTTTGGATTGATTCGAAAAAAATTTTTGAATTCGTAAATTTTTTACCTTTCGTAAAAAGAAAAGTTTTAACAAAAATCTTACTTTTTGAATTTTTATGTGTAGTGCACAAGTTTTAGGATAAAAATAAATTAAAAAGTAAAATTTTTATACAGAATTATATTTTTAACAACATTTGCAAGATTTACGAATTCGAAAATTTTTTTTCGAATCGAGTTACGCGGTTACCCCCCTGATTTCATAAAAAAAAAATTATAAAAAAAATAAAAAATTTGTATGGGGACCGCTTTAAGGGTTGAAGATAGAGGGTAGATATATTCCGAGAAAATATTGTGGTTCAAAAAATACTGGGGGTCAGTTATACATTTGACTCCTCTAGGGGCACCCTTTAGGACAGTTAAAGCGTTGAGAGTAAATTTTATAAAAATGTCATATTTGTATGGGAGCCCTCTTACGGATTGGAGTTAGGGTGTAGGTATGTTGGGAAAAAATGTTGAAGGGGAAAAATCAATGGGGTCGATATTACATTCCACCCCTCTAGGAGGCACCATGGCACTGGTAAGAGATGATTTCATAAAAAAAAAATTATAAAAAATAAAAAAATTGTATGGGGACCGCCTTAAGGGTTGAAGGTGGAGGGTAGGTATGTTCCGAGAAAATGTTGGGATTAAAAAAATATTGGGGGTCAGTCATACATTTGACTTCTCTAGAAGCACCCTTTAGGACAGTTAAAGTGGTGAGAGTAAATTTTATAGAAATGCCATTTGTATGGGAGCCCTCTTACGGCGTGGCGATAGGGGATAGGTATGTTCGGAAAAAACACTGAAGAGGACAAATTAATGGGAGTCGGTCTTACATTTTACCGCTCTAGGGGCGTCTCCGGGGAAGTTGTGGGGCTTTTTGTGGATTTTTACCCTTCACCACCACCTGTGACCCCGGTGAGGTGAAGTGAAGTCTTCATACAAATTTTGACTTTGTCCCCTTAAAACTTCACTATACATCATACGTAGGTGGAAGTATAGTATGAAGGAAGTGTTTGTATTCTTATTCTACATAAAAATGCCTATATAGTGTATTTTCAAAAAACGTCAAATTTAGAAGTTGTGGCGCATAAAAGCTTTGCAATATTTTTAGGGTAAAAAGTTCAAACTGACTGGCCTGTATGCCCCCGAGAGATACAATTTTTGTACACATATTATTTTTTATGCCCAAGCTATCGGAAACTGCCGGTGGAGCGAACTAAAAAAGCACTTTTGAAAATCTCATACATTTCATGGGTTGTCTTCTGTACAACAATTGCGAACTTTTTCAAAAATTACGGCATTCTGACAATGGATTCTGGTAGAGGAGACCAGAAAAAATATACGTGTGTCGGTGTTTTGAAAGATCACATCGGAATTGTATTTTAGGGGGGCTAAAATTTTACCCCTTTTTCAAATGTTTATTGTGAATCGGCTTAGGAAACCATGTAAATCTTCCGATTTAGGTATAGGATGTGTTCAGCGAACTTCTATAAAACACTACGAGGAACATTTTTGTGGAACATTTTATTCCTTTAACTCTTCAACTTACGGGTATAAGGAACAATATCTCGCAATAACAAGGTGGTGTTTTTGTGCCAGTCAGCTTTCATATCAAAGAATAGCTCAGCGGTAGAGCGCTAGACTAGCAATTGTGAGGTAGCAAGTTCTCGATACCCGGTGGCGGCAATAAAAAACTTTTGTAAAATAAAAAAAAAATATTTTGCAAAGAATATTTTTAAACTTTTAATTGGTGCAAAAGAGCTGTCTTTGCACTCGTTTAAAAAGTACTGAAAAAATGCTAAAATGAGAGTACTCCTCTCATATGGCAACTCAATGTTAAAATCGTTAGTGTTTCTCTTAAAAAAGAAGTACATCTAGATCATCAATTGTAGTGCTTTTTCTAATGCTTCGGCATCTGTTTTTTTTTTTTTTTTGATGGGAATTGATACTGTCTATGAACAAATTCGTTATTCTTGGGCCGAGATATATTCGAAATAATCAAAAAGTCTTTGTCAAAATTCCTTAGCTTTTTTAAAACTAAATTTATACTCCCCGCGTGTTATAGAGTAATGGGGGGATCTTTCGTCACTTTTTTTCAATGCACTGCAATTTCTTAACCACTAATTATTTTTCAAAAATTACTTCCAAATTGAAGATCTTCATATCTTAGCTTTAATTTCTATGATTTTTATTCTAATTATTTGCCTATCTTCTAAAATTTTTTTTATGATTTTCGAAGTAAATCGGAATCGGCGAAACTGCCCCAAACGCGGTGGACATTCGCCAAAAGAGTTAGAAACTATTTCAATAAAAAAATTTCTTAATACAGCAAAATCAATTTTTAAATGATTGAAATAAATAACTTAGAATAAGTTCTTTAAGATATGTGATTTTTTTAAATTATTAAATCTTCACTATATTAAAAAAAAATAATTCAAGTTTTTAATGAAATGACTCTTTGAAATTCTAAAAATCTAAAATATTAATATAAATTGAAAAATGAATCCGATTAAACATATTTTATGAATATAGAAAAGTCTTATAGAGCATTTTAAGCTCTGATGCACCAGCTCTTTGTAGCTCCAGCGGCCATCTGGTGATTGTGCCCCAGAGCCAATCACTAACATAAAATAAATACTTTTTAAGCATTTATTAAAATTAAATTATTATCATTCGAAAGCTTAGGGTCATAAGTCTAACAAAGTGTAAAATTATTTTTTATCACACGATTTGAGGAATTTATTCGAAAATGTGGTTGCTTCGTATTATTTTTTTGGCACCCCAAAAAACACAAAATCACGTCTGGCTGCTATCACATGTAATGTAAATTCGTCAAAGTAGATGTCAAGGAATGGTAATTGAAAAATGCACAAAAAATATTTTTTCCAATTTTTTTTTTCTCCTTTAACATCGGAGAAAAATGCGATTAGTGTATGTGCCCCACTTGCAAAGGATCCCCTTTCTACCCTATTTCAAATAATATTTAGTCAATACAACTATCTGTTGTTTTTATTTAATTATATAGATATAGATCTTTTAAGGGTTAATATATATCACAACGACCATGCAATTATTTAAATAAACTTTGATTTCAATATAAACAATTAATTGCCAGGTCCTCTACTTTATAACCTAAATTGGTATAGGTTGTGTTTATTTTAATTTTCTCGTACTTGTTTGAATATTTTAAATTTATTTAAATTGTTTTTGTTAGTCAACAAACTGTAAACAGTATTTATAACCTCATCGATTAATTAAAAATACGATAACAATAAACAATTACCAGCAATAATGATTAGTTAACATATTCTCAGAACACTGGCTTAAAAGCTCGAAACTTCGTTGCCGGTAGTTTTACACCCTGACAAAACGCTCGCGCTATTCCATTTCCTTCCCTGTATTAAGAGTTTCAATTCCAATTGTTCCTATTTTGAATCCGCATTTTTAACAATTTTCTCATAAAAAATTCCAAAAAGTATTATCTCTGGAAATTAGCCCATAATCCAGCGTACACAGGGGGAATATTGCCTAAGTGCCATGTGAATAATTTTACAACTACACAATTTCCAAGTTAGTTTTACAATTTTTTAGTAAAATAATTAATTTTATAAAATATATACAAGTCCTGTAAAATATTTACATGTCTGGTAAAAAATGTCTAAAGTATTAGGTACATACATTTTATTAAAAAATTGTAAAACTAACTTGGAATTTATGTAGTTAGGTAAGGTTGCCCTGCTTTTTTTTCTGAGTGTGTGTGGTTTGGGCAGGCAGTTAAGGTGCATACTTTTTTCGTTTTCCCCCTTTTCGTAGGAAGTTCCAAAAATTCTGTCATGGGGGACATCTACACCGGAGTAGGAGCCTCCGCGTTAAACTTCATATTCCTAGCTCCAGCGGTATAAGTTGGGCGGTGTTGAGTAAATGAGTCTGTGAGTATGTCAGCAGTCAGTAACATTATTCTTTTACATATAGAGATTTTATCGTAAATGTACAACGAACTGACAAGGTGTGACAAATAAAGAAAAGTATACTAAATAAAGCACTTGAATTTATGTCAGAAAAAATTTAGAAACAAATTTGGCACTGCAACCTGCACACAAAAAATTTCTCTTAAATTCCTTGAATTAGAAATTTTGTTGAATTACAAAATCATAGTCAATTAATTCTGTAATTGATTCAATAAAAAAAATAATCAATGATGACTACTACATGTGCAAGCTTTATCATTGATAGTGTTTTTAATTGAAACAATTACACAATTAATGGACTATGGATTATAGTATTTAATTGGAAAAATTTAGGAAATATTTGTATGTGTCTACTTCCTAATTTGCTTACTAGAATTGTAGATTTGTGTGTGTATCATGGTCAATCAAGTTCAATTGAACTATTCGCTTATTTGACATTATGAACTAGTTCACCATTATTCGATTTTTATGTTCATTTCGTTCTTTTATTCACGTTTTTTTTTTATTGTGTAAAAAATTAAGTAGCGCGTAAAAAACTGAATAGTGCCTAAAAAATTGAACGATCAAAACAGTTCATGACACGCAGTCAGAAGCTTGAAAAAGATAATTTTTTTTAATAAATTCGCATTAAAATTGTTTTATTGTATACATCAATGAATAATTCATAATCCATTTCAGTCGACCCAACGAAAAAAAGAGATGCCGAAGCAATAGAAAAATCACTACAATTGATGATCTAGATGTATTTCTTTTTTTAACATAAACACTAGAGCGTACCACCTTACAGGCAAAAAAAAAAGTGCGCCGTACTCCCTCCAATATGAAGTATTTTTGCAAGGAGGTTTCAAAAAATTTTTTTTTTTTTTTTTTTTGCCGAACGTAGGGGTCGCCATTTTACATTTTCCGTTATATCTTTGGTATTTACAGTCGGATCTTAAAGTATGATACATCGATGTTTTTCTCTCGAGGAGACCAGCGTTTTGCTCTAAGGACATTTTGACCTCAAGTATCCCGTTCTAGTAGTTACCCACCAGATCTCAGTTGCTACCACCCTAATGTACAACCCTAATGTCAAAAATTAAAGCTCGCAACAAAGCATTAAACTTTTGCTAAGGAAGTTTTTCGCTTAACCCAGTAGAAATTTTTTTTTATATATTGGTTGCCGAACGTAGGGGTCGCCTTTTTAATTTTTTTTTAATCGGATTTTTACAAAACACAATTGATATATCACACTTTAAAATCCGATTTTAAATGCCAAAGCTATAACAAAAAATTAAAAAAGGCGACCCTTACGGTCGGCTTTGAAATCGCCTTCCAAAAATACATCATATTGGAGGGTGTACGGCGAACTTTTTTTTTGAGGTACGGTCTAATAAACCCTAATGATTTAAACATTGAGTTGTCATAGGAGAGGAGTACTCCCACCTCAACATTTTTTTGTTACTTTTTGAATGAGTGCAAAGGAAGTTCTTTTTCACCAATTAAAAGTTAAAATAATTTCTTCGCAAAAAAATTACATTTTTTTATTTTACAAAAGTTTTATTTATTACCGCCACCGGGTATCGAACTTGCGACCTCATGCAAGCTAGTCTATTCTTTGATATCGAAGCAGTAGAAAAAGCACTATAATTGATTATCTAGATGCACTTCTTTTTTAACATAAACGCTGATGATTTTAACATTGAGTTGTCATAGGAGAGCTGTACTCCCAATTTTACATTTTTTCGGTACTTTTAGAATAAGTGCAAAGGAAGCTATTTATACCCTACACCACTATGTGGTCAGGGTATTATAAGTTTGTGCTGATGTTTGTAACACCAAAAAATATTGGTCGTAGACCCACCTTATAGTATACCGATCGGTTCAGAATTTTTTTTATTTCGATTTAACGATGTCCGTCTGTCCGTCCGTCCGTCCGTCTGTCTGTCTGTCCATGCAATCTTGTGCGCACTCTACAGGTCGCACCTATTAAGATATTTTGATGAAATTTGGTACGCAGACCTATCTTGGCCCAAGGACGAACAAGTTTGATTTTTTTGAACATCGGTCCATGTTTAGACCTAGTGCCCATATAAGGGTCCTACCAAAATTATACTGTTTATATGCTGCAGGTCGTAAATACGAAGATATTTTGATGAAATTTGGTACACAGACCTATATTGGCCCAATAATGCAGCCTATTGATTTTGGTGAACATCGGTCCATGTTTAGACCTAGTGCCCATATAAGGGTCCTACCAAAATTATACTGTTTATACGCTGCAGGTCGTAAATATTAAGATATTTTGACGAAATTTGGTACACAGACCTATATTGGCCCAATAACGCAGCCTATTGATTTTGGTGAACATCGGTCCATATTTAGACCTAGTGCCCATATAAGGGTCCTACCAAAATTATACTGTTTATATGCTGCAGGTCGTAAATATTAAGATATTTTGATGAAATTTGGTACAAAGACCTATATTGGCCCAATAACGCAGCCTATTGATTTTGGTGAACATCGGTCCATGTTTAGACCTAGTGCCCATATAAGGGTCCTACCAAAATTATACTGTTTATACGCTGCAGGTCGTAAATATTAAGATATTTTGACGAAATTTGGTACACAGACCTATATTGGCCCAATAACGCAGCCTATTGATTTTGGTGAACATCGGTCCATATTTAGACCTAGTGCCCATATAAGGGTCCTACCAAAATTATACTGTTTATATGCTGCAGGTCGTAAATATTAAGATATTTTGATGAAATTTGGTACAAAGACCTATATTGGCCCAATAACGCAGCCTATTGATTTTGGTGAACATCGGTCCATATTTAGACCTAGTGCCCATATAAGGGTCCTACCAAAATTATAATGTTTATATGCTGCAGGTCGTAAATATTAAGATATTTTGATGAAATTTGGTACACAGACCTATATTGGCCCAATAATGCAGCCTATTGATTTTGGTGAACATCGGTCCATGTTTAGACCTAGTGCCCATATAAGGGTCCTACCAAAATTATACTGTTTATATGCTGCAGGTCGTAAATATTAAGATATTTTGATGAAATTTGGTACAAAGACCTATATTGGCCCAATAACGCAGCCTATTGATTTTGGTGAACATCGGTCCATATTTAGACCTAGTGCCCATATAAGGGTCCTACCAAAATTATACTGTTTATATGCTGCAGGTCGTAAATATTAAGATATTTTGATGAAATTTGGTACACAGACCTATATTGGCCCAATAATGCAGCCTATTGATTTTGGTGAACATCGGACCATGTTTAGACCTAGTGCCCATATAAGGGTCCTACCAAAATTATACTGTTTATATGCTGCAGGTCGTAAATATTAAGATATTTTGATGAAATTTGGTACAAAGACCTATATTGGCCCAATAACGCAGGCTATTGATTTTGGTGAACATCGGTCCATGTTTAGACCTAGTGCCCATATAAGGGTCCTACCAAAATTATACTGTTTATACGCTGCAGGTCGCAAATATTATGATATTTTGATGAAATTTGGTACATAGACCTATGTTGGCCCAAGGACGAAGCCTATTGATTTTGGTGAATATCGGCCCATGTTTAGAACTAGTGCCCATATAAGGGTCCCCCCAAAATTATATTGTTTATACGCTGCAGGTCGCAAATATTAAGCTATTTTGATGAAATTTGGTACATAGACCTATGTTGGCCCAAGGACGAAGCCTATTGATTTTGGTGAACATCGGTCCATGTTTAGAACTAGTGCCCATATAAGGGTCCCCCCAAAATTGGCTTGGTTACAAACTGCAGGTCGCAAATATTAAGATATTTTAATGAAATTTGGTGCGCTGACTCACATTATAGAAAATTTTGACATAAGCCCCATTTTAACCCATTCGAATTTCGGATCCAAACAATACACCAAACTGGTGTAGGGTATTGTATAGTCGGCATGCCCGACTTTAACCTTTTTACTCGTTTTCACCTATTAAAAGTAAAAAAAAAAATTATTCGCAAAAAAAGATAAAAATTATATTTTTTTATTTTACAAAAGGTTTTTTTGTTGCATCCACCGGGAGCTATTCTTTGATATGAAAGTTGAATGGCATGAAAACACCACTTTGTCATTGGGAGATAAAAGTACTTTTTTAACAAGTGCAAAAGGTGCACTGCAATTCAGTATTATTTTCATAAGCGCATAAGAAGTAATGTTTAATCATTTTTATTTTATATATTTTTTAAAATTGAAAAATTAAAAAATATTGAATTTATGTTATTAACAGAGAAGACAAAATTGCTGTTTTTGCTTTTTATGCTTTTTATTGCTTGTTTTACCTATAATTGCTTTTTTTGGATTTTTCGTTTTTTAGCTTTAAAATAGCTTCTTCTTAAGATTTTTGAGCTTTGAATTGCTTTTTTTAAAACTTTTTGCCCAAAAATTCTTTTTTTGCTCACAAAAAAATATTTTTTCTGTTAAGTTAGAATTTTTTTTTTAAAACTGTTGTTTTCCAAGTTTTTTTACTTTTGCTTTTTTTACAACATTTTTTTGCTTTAAACATATCGAAATTTGTTTTTTTTCTGTCTTCTATGATTATTAATATTAAAAAAAAGAATAATAAAAAAAAAAAAAAATAACAAAAATTAAAAAAAGAACAATTAAAAACATATTGGTCCTCCCGGAATCGAACTCTCGATAATCTGTTTAGAAATACCAAATGATACCAAAACCACTTTTTAGGATCACTTTAGGAGCACTTACATCTGCGCAAAAAAATAGCACCAATTAGAGTTTTTTCTAATTTTATCCCCGTTGCTTTTATTTTTAAAAATCAAAATAATGATTGGATTGTCCCCGAAGTACTGGAAGATGGTCCAGAAAATTGTAGAAAATTTTAGTGTAGCATTTGTTTTTTAACTTTGCTACCCGTTCTAAGTAGGCATGGCTTTTATTAAAAAATCATCAATATCGATAAAATAAAAAAAAAACTTTAATTGGTGCTATTTTTTTCGTAGCTGTTGCTTTAGCAGCAATACTTACGTCATTTTTTGGATAATGTTCAGAACTAATTCTAAAAACGCTGTAAAAATATACGAACGGATACTTTGGAAGCAATGAAAGAAGTGATTTTTTGAAGTTGTTCAGAATTACTTCCAAACAAGTGGTAAAAATACACTAATGGATACTTGTGAAGCAGTGAAAGAAGCAACTGGGAATTTTTAGAAACTGAATAAAGTGAGATATGATTTGCTCAAATTTATTTTGATTTAATTTTGATTCGATTGAATTATTTGTTTTAAGATTTTTTTTACGAACTATAAATCAAGGCAAGCCTTTTTGTTAAATTGATTTGTTAAAATTTAATTAATTCGTTCGATTCTATGAAACGAATCTACAAAACTCAAATTGATTCTTTGAATAAGATAATTTTAAAAAAAAAAGTAGAACATAATTCAATGCGTATTGGTTCGTTAGAAACAGGGCTGCCAGATGATTTTGATGAAAACTCGGCACTTTTTCCCAAAAAAATCGGCATTTTCGGCTCTTTGATTTTAAAAAATCGGCAAAAAAAATCGGCACTTTCAAAAATACTCATTTATGTAATATTTAAGTTACTTTATATAAAAAATATGTGAAAAAGACATTTCGTGTAAAATAGTGTGTTTTAAGTTTAACAATTAAATGAAAATAAAGGCTTAAGAGATAAAAGAAATGATAATAAAAAAATGTAATTTTATGAATATTTTTTTGATACATATTCGGATATTATCTGACCAATACTAGTATGTACATAAATTAATTTTACAGCTTTTACAAATAGTTATTTTCCGAACTTAAGGTACCCGTACACCTTAAAATATTATGCAAATATTGGCCCTTTTTTTAATCACTGGATTTATTTTATTTCGTTTAAATATTCACATTTTGTTTTTTAATTTTCAAAATTTAATATATTTATCAAAATCTAATACTTATTCGATAATATAATCTGAAAGAAAATAATAAAATTTTGTAAAAATGTGTACACCGGGATTGAATTAAACTAAATCCAAAATAGATTTATATTATATTATTAGATTTAGCTTAATTTAATTTCACAAATTGCGTTTTCGAAAAATTAAAATTTTTTCTTTCACATTATCTTAGCGAATAAGTGTAGAATTTGGATAAAAATATTAAATTGTGAAAATTAAAAAAAATGTGGATTTTCTATCAAAAGCTGTGTTTTCGAGTTAACTATATCCGTTAACTCATAAAAAAACTCAAAGTGCATAAAAACACGTTTAAGACGAAAACTAACACATTACTTTTCGTATGGACGGTAACTTTCAACACGGATAATTATTAACGTTGAAAATTAAAAGTTTATAAATTAAATAAATAAATCTAAAAATAAATCCAGTGATTAAAAAAGGCCTATTATTACTAGGGCTCGTATATTCATGCATTTATAATCGTATTTTATGTACATAAATAAGATGTACATTAGCGGAAAATATAAGAGAAACGATTCAAGTTTTTTCTAATTTTATTCTCGTTGCCCTTATTTTTAAAAATCAAAATAGTCGCTAAATTTGCCCCTAAAGGCGAGAATATGGTTCAGAAAATTGTACAGAATTTTAACGTAATGTTTGTTTTTTTTTTATTTTGTCACTTATTTTAAGTCGGCGTGGCTTTTAACGAAAAATTAGCCATATCGACCTTTTATCAAATTACATAGTAAAATTTAGAGAGTACTGATCGGTTCTGTACAATCTGTATATTTTTGGAAATCCTATAAGATGTAAAAGATAGAATTATTTTCTTATTTATTAACGCATTGTAAATCACAAAAAATTTAAATTTCGTGTTTTTGAGTTTGAACAAAAAATCGGCATTTTTCGACCAAAAATCGGCAAATCGACATTTTGCATATTTTTTAATAAAAAATCGGCAATTCTGGCAGCCCTGGTTGGAAATTGAGTCAGAGTTGAAAATCGAACAAGGGAATTATGTTTAAAAGAGAACGATGGAAAGATTTGAAGCAAATAGTTCACAGACTCGAAGTGACAATAATAACCGAGTTACCAAAATAAACGATTAAGCTCAACTCTGCCGAAGTATGCTGAGGGCAAACAATTAATAGATACGTCATTTTTTTAGGCGCATAATCCCGCGCTTATGTTAAAAAAATAAAAATTCAATCTATCAATATCAACTTTTGATAGATTGCATTAATAAAGTTAAATTAAAAAAAAAAAATGTTAAAAAGTGGAGTAAAAAATGCTACTAGTGTTTCCAATTCGGTTAATCGATTAACCGATTCCTCGATTAATCGCCTCTATTTCGGTTAATGTCGAAACAAATAATTTAAAACTCAAATAATTATTCGATCCGAATAATCGGTTCAAACAGTTCGATTAACCGGTTACAATTTTAATATAGAATTTTTCTCTTATTTTTTTCCCAAAACTTCATAATTTTCTTAACTTTTGCTTAAAATTTACAAGAAAAGCTTAGAATAAACATAAAATTACTAAAATACCATCATATTCTTTTAAAATTGATTGAAGAAGGTCGTTAAGACTTTAGATAGCTTTTTTTAATCAAAATAAAAGTGTTTCTAAAACTACCCAAAGTACACGAAGTGTCTGGCTGGATCAGCGTCGAAGTGCTCTATAGGCTTTAATCAATACAGTAGGCGATTTTTGATTCCGTTCTTTTAAAAATTAAAACTAATGTAAATTATATTTCCATGTCCTTCAAGGCAAGGTTGCATTTTTTCAAATATTTGTCCCACAACTGTCAACTGGCATCTTAATTCTGTAGAAACTCTACCTTTTCTCACATCTCCAAAGAAAGTGTGTATAATCGATTCAAAACCACATCAATTCTACAACATGTCCAACTACACCATTTTCAGTTTTATTTCAAAATTGTTTAAAAATGTTTTAAAATTATCCAAATATATTTAAAAATGGTCTAAAAAGGTTTCAAAATTGTCTAAAATGTTTCAAAATTATCCAGAAATTTTTTAAATTCTTCAAAAAATGTTTTAAAATTGTCCAAAAATCACTCAAAATTGTGCAAAAATGTTTTAGAATTATCCAAAAATCTTCCAAAATTGTCCAAATATTGTTTAAAATTGTCTAAAAAACTTTGATATTTGTCCAACATTTCAAAATTGCCCAAATGTATTTTAAAATTTTCAATTTTTATTTTAATTTTCTACTTTTATTTTAAAAGCATTTTTACAAACATACATGTCTTCTCTTTCATAATGAAAATTTTATAGGAATTATAAGACTTAAGAGAAAGCATGTATGTTTGAAAAAATGCTTTTAAAATAAAAATATAAATTTCTGAAATACATTTGGAAAAATTTGAAATTCAATTAGAATTTTATTAAATACATAAATACACAAGGGAATGTTAACTCAAACTTTGGATAATTTTGTTTATTGTCAATGGCCCTTAAAAACGGAAAAAATAATGAGACTTTTAACAAATGTTTATGATATTCATTAGTCTGCTAACTCTACTATTCATAAATTTTTTTGTAAATTTTTGTAGAGTAAATTGGTATTTTCATTTAACTAATATTTTACTCAAATGGAACTAAATTTTTTTTTTTATTTCTTCAGCGGAGGAGGAAGAACTTTGGATAATAATTTTTTTAAATGCAATATTATATTTATTGTAGTATTGATTAAATTTGCATTCAAAGAAATTTTGTATCCAAAGTTTTACTTATATTTAGAAAAAAATCTCCTAGTTTCAGCAGTTTTTCTTTTGCCATTTTTAACTAATTTTTAATAGCTTCAGCTATATTTTACATAAATTTTTCTATTAGTATAAAAAATGTTTCAATTTAGATAATCTCAGATTCCGAAACTTTTCAACCTTAGGCTGCGTTTACATCTGCACCGAAATCCCGAGATTTCGATATTCACCACTCTGAAAAAAGAGTGAAGATATGCATATTATTTACACGCGAGAGAAAACTGCTAGAGATGGACCAAAAATACTCCAAAATAGCTAAACTCATTCAAAGTAGAGCTAATTAGAGGTGATTTTTGTTTTATCTCTAGCATTTTCTCTCTAGTGTAGATGTGCTTTTTAATTTGAATTTTTTTTAAATACATCGTGTTCATGTGTCATGTTGATATTTAACAAAAACAGGAAGCTGTTAGTGTTTTTGTTGATAAAAAGTAAAGGAAATACATCAATTTTGTTTTAAACGATTAATCGATTAATCGCCAATTTTCTCGAGTAACCGACCCGAATAACCGGTTAATCAGTTTTAGTGATTTTTCGAATAATGCAATAACCGGTTAACCGCCTATGTCGAATAATTGGAAACAGTAAATGCTGCAGATTTATTCTAACATTACATCATTAGCGGTCTGTTCTAATATCATAGCCTTCACGAATTGTTCTAATATCACAGCCTACTAGGTCCGTTCTAACCAAAGCCGGGAAGTATTTAGTATCTCAGTACTTCAGTACTAGCAAAATGTACTAGGTAATCTCTGTGTATTACTTGCCTAGTACTATAGTGCTTAGCAAGTACCAAAAGTACTTAGAAAGTACCATAGAACTTAGCAAGTACCATAAGCACTTAATGCCTGCATTAATGCATTTAAAACAGGCTGTGAAACATTCACTATACTTTTTGCAATTCGGAAACCATCAATTGAAATTCAGAAAATATCAATTAAATTTCAGAAAACATAACACTGTGAGACAAATGGTAGGGGTCAGTGATCGGGAAGGGTTCAAACTATCGGGGAAAGTTATATCGGTAAAAAAGAAGTTATACGTGTCCCGGCGTTTCGCTGGGTCAACCCTAGGAATCGAGATATATCGATTTGACCTTTGGTGGTCTTTTTTTAATTTTAATTACACTATGCGACAGTCAAAATCGGGATGGGATGAAACCAACGGGAAATGTTATATCGGTCAAAAACAAGTTATACGTGTCCCGGCGTTTCGCTGGGTCACCCCTAGGAATCGAGATATATCTTTTTTTGACATAACTCGAGAACCACTAGTCCGATTTTGCTCAAACAATTTTAAAAAAATTAAAAATTACAGTTCCTTTAATCTGTTCATATAACGTTTTTCTATATACTCAACAGTTTTGCCGGTAAAAATAAATGTATGAAGAAAAAAATATTTTTTGCCTAAAATATTAAAAAAAAGTAATAAACAAAAGGTTATTGATTTTTATGGTAGCGGTAACAAACATTTATTTTTACCGGCAAAACTGTTGAGTATATAGAAAAACGTTATATGAACAGATTAAAGGAATTGTAATTTTTAATTTTTTTAAAATTGTTTGAGCAAAATCGGACTAGTGGTTCTCGAGTTATGTCAAAAAAAGATATATCTCGATTCCTAGGGGTAACCCAGCGAAACGCCGGGACACGTATAACTTGTTTTTGACCGATATAACATTTCCCGTTGGTTTCATCCCATCCCGATTTTGACTGTCGCATAGTGTAATTAGCGTCTTTTTTAATTACCTGGATTTAGAATTTTTCATACAAAAAGTGGATTTATTAAATCCAAAAAAAGCTGGATTTAATAAATCCATAATAAAAGCACAAATATATGAAACAGCCTATTAATTTAATGTCAGAAAAAAATACGAATAAAAATTAAAAGAGAAACAAAAAAATAGAAAAACTAACAAATAAAAGGTTTTTATTAAATTTTTTTTTTATGAAATATGTTTGGAAAAAAACTACACCTCACCAAATACATATTTTTAATCTTGGACATGGAGAAATACCTGAAATAGAAATGGCAATTTTTCACTCTACAGTAAGTAATTTAATTAAATCCAATTAGTGAATATTAAATATTGCAATGGAATTTTTCAATTGTGTAAAAATATAAATTGAAGTTATAAAACAGAAAAGGCAGACTGTTTATCGCTGTTTTATGTAAAATATAATTATAAATTAAAAGTTAAAGTAGAATCTTCCATCATCGAATTCGGTATTAAAAATTAGGGTAAAAGAAGTGTCGGACAGTAGATTTTTTTAAAATAGGAAAAATCTAACCCCATCTGTTGAGCACTTTTAGAAATACTTTTTGGATTTATTAAATCCAAGTGATTAGAAAAAACGGCTAATATATAGCTTCATTCATGAGTTCTATATTTCAATTGATATTCTCTGAATTTTAGTTAAAGATTTCTGAATTGAAAAAAGTGTTTTACAGAAAAATATCTTACTTACAAAGTACTTAAGGAATATTGTCGATCTTAGTTCTGACTATAACATTGGAACATTTGCTTAAGTCGACTTAACTTGTTTTGTCAAAAGTGCACAGTTATTTTATTTTATAAACTAGGTACTGCACAAAAATTTATGAAAATATTTCCAAACATAAATCTCAATTTATAAATTTATTACAAAATTATCATACATACATTATTTTCTGTGTTCCTGAACTGTCATTACATTAGTCCAATTTGTATATACTTTGTTGTGTATAAATTTTGCTGTAGTTTGATTATATTTAAATGTCAAAATGAAACAATATAAAATTACAATATTAAAATACCAAAATAGTGATTTGCACAAAATGTAATTATGACTTATATGAATATTGAAAAATATTTAGTGAGAAAAAATCATATCAACGCAGGGTTCTCAAAATCGACATTTTTGAAATGAAAAAAAAGTCCATGAAAAAGGGAATTATAAATAAACATAAATAAAATTTAATTACATAAAAGAATAATCTGAACAATGACCATGAATGAAAAAAAAGACTACTTGGTGGGAACATATTTGCTGGTAATGTTTATATGTTTGGAAAAAGTGTAAAAATAGCCGTGTTTTTATAATAGGGGTTTCATATAAACTCGTAAATTTATTGTAAACCTTGTATAAATACAAACCATATTTTTTATGTATTGACATTAAACTTATAAACATACCATGTTTATATGAAAACCCCTAATATGTTTGCTTGCAAATATAATATATTCGCCAGTAGGAATATATACATCTCGATCATATGAAATAGTTATCATAATTATATTTGTATCACACAAACATAATAACGATAAAATTTCAATTGCAAATATATTTTTATTGAGGTGGCAACGTACAAACATTACAATGTTTGCCTGGAAACATATGTAAAATGACGTTAAAAAATAAATTAATTAGAATTATAATTTAAATATATATATTGTAGCTTCTAAACATATTCAACAATGTCTTTCTTCTGCATGTCCTCATACTTTGTGATAATTTATTTTACATAATTAATTATTAATTTGATATTTAACCATTGATATTATTAACTTAAAATGTTAACCCTCAACGCAATTGAATGCAATTTTAGTGTAGAAATCTCTACAGATTTAAATTGAATTTTGCCATTTCGAAAATGCGAATATGAAAATAGAAAATGTCTATTATATGATAAGGTATGCTAAATCACAACATCCACACAAATATAATGTAAAAATTTAGGTAGTAATTATTTTTGCTCAGTGAACATAAATTTCGTTTAAAATCTTCAATACTTAAGATTTTTATAAGGACTGCCTTCAGTGACTTAACGTGACCCCACAGGACCTTGGAGGCCAATTGACAGGTATATTTCTCAAAATGTACTTATCGCCAAATTTTGATTTCAACAAGTCGATGTTTGCAGTTGCCGTATGGTAGCGCCATTCTTTTGAAACCACATCTCGCCCGTTTCAGTGTCATCCATATTTTCAAAAAAAAAAAAAAAAAAAATCATTGATTACGACCACCATTGACCGTAACGCGAACTCCGGCTTCATTTTTGAAGAAATAAGGGCCAATGATGGCACCAGCATGTAAACCGCACCAAAAGGTGCATTTTTGTGGATGTAATGGATCTGTAGGGTCTCTTCTGGATTAGTTTCACTCCATATGCGGCAATTTTGTTTATTAACAAACCTGTTAAGCCAAAAATGAGCCTCATCGCTGAACACAATTTTGCGTCTATAAGTTGCGTCAAAGTAAATCTGGATAATTTGGTACATGGTGCTGTGTGAGCAAATTTTTAGTTAGGAGCGCGCTTGCCAAAAAGTTGGTAATTTCAGTAAAAGGTTTGCTGAAAATCAGCGAGCTGATTTTTACCAAAAAAATAGTAATCTTCAGCAAAAGTTTTGCTAACACTTAGTCGATTGCAAATGAAAAAAAAATCCTTGCTAAAATCACTAGACTGAAAAAAACTCAAAAAACTTGTAGCGAAATTTTACTTTAGTTAATTTATTTGCTGAAAATTTAAATATAGAAATTGTGTAGATTTGTTTTTCTTTTTTATAATTTCCGTTGTCTGTACTACATCCAGACAAGCTGCGACATCTACGTCTGTTTATCTGGTTGTCGTCCACGCTATAATTGGGGTTATCAGCACAATTTTTGTAGCAAAATAAATTAGTAAAACATTAGTTCAAAATTAGTTTAGTGCAGGGTTGGAAGGCAATACCGCTATAATACCGTTATCGATTCAAAACCCTTTCAACTGACTACCGTTACCCATAAAATACCGTTACCGAAATAACCGAAATACCGTTATCCTTAAAATACCGTTACCGAAATAACTGGAATACCGTTATTCTTAAAATACCGATACCGAAATAAATGAAATATCGATACCCTTAAAATACCGTTACCGAAATAAATTAAATACGGTTACCCCTAAAATACCGTTGCCGTTATTTTTAATTTTCTGCTTTTGGTAATTGCACGTGGTTTTTGAGTATTTTTCATACTTTAAGTTGGTAAATTGGTTCTGTTTTTAATCTCGTTTGTTTTTTGTAAAAAAAATTGCGGGATGCATCGAAATAACTGACTACCGTTATCCTTAAAATACCGTTACCGAAATAAGTGAAATATCGCTAACCTTAAAATACCGTTACCGAAATAACTAAAAAACTGTTATCCTTAAAATACCGATACCGAAATAAATGAAATAGCGTTACCCTTAAAATACCGTTACCGAAATAATCTAAAATACCGTTACCCTTACCGATATTCGCATCGTTTCGGTTACCATCCATGGTTTAGTGCTAAAAAATATAACTAAAACTTTTGCTGAAAACGGAATTTCAGCAAAAAAATTGCTGAAAACTAGAAAACTTGATATACAAGACGTTTTACTAATTGTTCTACTAACTTATTTTTTTGAGTGTAGCATTGTTCAAGCGTCAATCTATTCATAATGATTTGCCAGAGTATACTGATCATAATGCATTAAACACATATACGACTGCGGCTACATGACTACACGACTACAAATGCTGCTGGCTGCAATTGTAGTCGTGTAGTCAGCTACTTAATTTTTTTGAAAACGACAGCAACATAGTAAACAGATGATGCAAAAAATTTGACGTTTTGATAATGTTAATCTTTTTTGGTTTTGTGCTTCTAAAATAATGGCTGAGGAGTATTTTGTTAATTTTGTAAGATACATTTTTTTTTACAAAACATCACAATAAAATTACAATTACAAAACATCACAATTCCAAAAATAAATTAATGAAACCTTCAAACAATTGTAAAATATAAACAGCTGTTTCTTTAGTGTTCCCATAACGGTGATTTTTTAGTCAGAACTAGCGATTTTATTTCGCCTCTAGCGATAAAAATTGTCCTGTTTTACATATTTTGTTATATTGTCAACACTATTTTTGTTTTGTAGCCAACAAAAATAGAAATTATCCTAAGTTGACTACAGCGGCAAAAGTAGTCGTGTAGCCGTGTAGCTGTGTTGGTGTCAAAATAATCGTTTTCATATAAACGTGTGTATTTTATTTTTGACAGGCTGTAGTCGTGTAGCTGCAGTCGTCTATGTGTTTAATGCTTAAATGTCAAAAAGTGAGCGCAAGGTGGTAGTTCGTTTCAGAGATGCAAGTCCACTCAAAAAAGTCGGCGGCGGCGGCGGCTAGGCAAAAAATGATCGGCGGCGGCTCAAAGTCGGCTGAAGCCGATGTAATTAACAAAAACCGATTTTATTATAATTGAGTTCATTACATAAAGTTACAAAAAATATATACGTGAATAAAAAAATTCACGGTATTGCTTATAGCAAAAAAATGGCATTCTTAGAGTATTAAAAATTAAGTTTAAATAAATAAAGTAATGAAATTCTTCTTCAGTCTGAAGATAAAATAGTCTCAAAGATTTTTATATTGTCGTAAACATATAGCTGTTTTTACAGACGTTGTTCACGACGTTTTTTGCGACTGTAAAAAATATTGTAAATTTTCCTATTTCCAATTTTTTTATTATTGTAAAAAAATATTTTTAAAGAAATATATCGGCTAAGCAGATTTGACCAGCTAGCAAATATAAGCCGAAACCAGCCGCTTACGTCGACGGCGGCTAGACTCCTAAAAAAAATTCGGCAGCGGCGGCGTATCGACTTTGCGCCACTCGACTTGTATCTCTGGTTCGTTTGACAGTCAACCCTTTTGTAAATTCTATCGGGCTTAAAAAAAAACACCCTTTACCAATATATCGACATGTCGTCAGCCTACAATTGGTTTGATACACTGACCATTTTTAAAAAAATTTAGTTAGAAATGGGTTAATATATTTTAAATAATCTCTTTTTGTTTCCGAAACTTGTTTGGCGATATCTTATAACACATCTCTGTTATTCAGCATCGGTTTTGCTCTATATCCACTAAAGGCCTGCATGAGTGCACTTAAAGCTTTATGTGAAACATTCACTACAATTTTCGCAATTCAGAAATCTTTAATTGAAATTCAGCGAATATCAGTTGAAATATAGAAATCATGAATTAAGATAGCTATTATGTTTTCTGAATTTTGATATTTTATGAATTTCAATTGATGATTTCTGAATTGCAAAAGAGGGGGTTTACAGTATGAGATTTTGTAGAAACACATTTAATAAATGGTACAGTATACATTCCCATTATAAAACAATAAGATTTTATTTATTTATTTTTTTTATTTTATAAAACAACTAATACTTTGATTTATTCATGTGAGTTCAAATGTTCGATCAGTGTGATTTTATTCAACAGTGACTTTTTTTGAGTGATTAAATATGAATAAAATATGTGCGACAGACGACTCAAACTGATCCGAACTACGCGTTCAGCAGCATGATTAAGTATTGTTCATTGATTAAATGTGAATAAGAATTTTAGTGTATGATTAAATCAAGAAAAAAGTTGATGTTGCAGTTCTCTGATAACACAGTACAACAGCCAATCTGGGGGGTGAGAAATTCCAAGTCAGGGTGATGGTACTAGGTCAGTATAGTAAAACCCTCAAAGGGTTTGGCGTTCGTATGTGTCATTTTTTTTATGACCTTTTAAATTTTTTCCTTATCTTGATGTTTTTTCGCTTAGTTGTAACTCGAGAACCACTTGTCCGATTTTGATGAAACAAGTTTAGAAAAATTTAGAATTACAATTTCTTTAATCCGTTCATATAACATTTTTCTTTATAATCAAAAGTTTTGCCGGTAAAAATAAATTTGTGGAGAAAAAAAAATATTTTTTTGCCTAAAAATTAAAATTTTTTTTTTAAATTCATAAAAAATTTTAATTTTTAGGCAAAAAAATATTTATTTTTCTCCACAAATTTATTTTTACCGGCAAAACTGTTGATTATAAAGAAAAATGTTATATGAACGGATTAAAGAAATTGGAATTCTAAATTTTTCTAAATTTGTTTCATCAAAATCGGACAAGTGGTTCTCGAGTTACAACTAAGCGAAAAAACATCAAGATAAGGAAAAAATTTAAAATGTCATAAAAAAAATGACACATACGAAAGCCAAACCCTTTGAGGGTTTTACTATACTGACCTAGTACCATCACCCTAACTTGGAATTTCTCACCCCCCAGACAATAATCCCAAAAATGTTCCATAGTGTAAGTTACAGCAAAAATACTCAAATTCAAATACAAAAATTAATATGCAGCACAAAACAAGAAAAATACCCAGTGTACAATTGGAGTCCGAAATGACTCATAAAAGAGCCCTCAGACCTTCTGAAATCATATATATATGAGGGTGTTTTCCTTCACCGATGAAGCCTCTTTCTGAGCGCACTTTTATGACTCACAAAAGACTCCAAATTATGAACATTCCTTGAAAATTTTTAATTATCTGAGCCATTTATGAGTCATTTATGTATAATTTTTGAGTCATTTATGAGTAATTAAAATTTTTTGAATACACTCATAAATATGTAAGAGTCTATTATGTTTCATTTATGAATCTAAAATTTAAGCACTCTGAAAATGCTCGTATTTTAGAGTCTTTTATGAGTCATAATTTCTGAGCGCTCAGAAAAATGTTGGCTGGGTATTTATAACTTTTGACTTATTATGCATGAAAATTTATAATATTATATATTTGCTCAGAATATGGCATATGCAGCAGTTAAGGATTAAGAATTATTTCCATCATGTAGATTTTAAGAAAAATTAATGCCAACCTTTTTTTCAGCGTTTTCTCTCGATACCGATTTTTTGGTGTATGGGTCAAACCAACAATAAGCTGACGATTTTAGAAACGGAATGAAAAATATATACTCTCTTATGTATGTGAACGGTAGAAAAATAAATTTCTTGAATAAGTACCAGCCTAATGTCCACACATACTTCTTTAAAACATACACACGAACAGCATTGATTCGAATATGTATATTAGGGCGGCAAGGAATATTCATTGTTGATTTTTTCCCAATACTGGCATGGGGCGGCCATATTTAGGTACCAGTTGGTATAAAACTTTGGCCTTGAACTTATTAGGGACACGTCAAGGATTTGTTGGACATTTTTCAACCAATCTTTGCAGATATATAGGCCAAAGATTCGTTAAGAAATTTTTGCAATTGGGTCTGATTTGTAGCTCACTCTAGTAGAAATATTGTCAACCAAAGTAAAAATTTTGATAGGGTATGAATTCTAGATGGTTACAGATATTTTCAAAATTTTAAGTTTGTTTGTGTTTATGGACAAATCTTCCCAGCAAAAAAATAGATGTTGAAGCAGTAGAAAAAGCATTACAATTGATTATCTGGATATACTTCATTTTAAACATAAACACTAATGATTTAAACATTGAGTTCTCATAGGAGAGGAGTACTTCCACTTCAACATTTTTTCAGTACTTTTTGAACCAGTGCAAAGCAAACTCTTTTTCACCAGTTAAAAAAAAAATTAACGGAAAAATATTTTTTTTTTTTTATTTTACAAAAGTTTTTTTATTACCGTCACCGGGTATCGAACTTGCGACCTCATGATTGCTAGTCTAACTCTCTACCGCTGAGCTATTCTTTGATATGAAAGTTGACTTGCAAAAAAAACATCACTTTGTCATTCTCTTCAATAAAAACAGTTTTTAAACCAGTGCAAAAGGTGCACTGCAATTTGCAAAATTTTAAAACTAAAAAATATTCAATATAAACAAATTAATTATTAGTATCCGACCGCACAGTTCGTCCAAAAGGTGACATTTGGTCGATTTTCTGTTATTTGAAAGCATTAGGGCGAAACTTTCGTACTGCTAAAATATTTGTTGAGCCGATCTAATTCGATTTTGAGTGTCAGATTTAAGGAAAACTCGGTAGTTTAGCCGTAAAGTTAACTGTTCGCCCGCCAAACTTTTTTCAATTTGTCTAAATTTCGGAGGCCGAACAGTGAATTTGTTGCATAACCTGTAACTTTTCCATAAATTTTACACTCAAAATGCACTCTAATCGGCCCAACGAACATTTTTCCATAAGCAAAATTTATCCATTATACCAAATAACCACCAAATACATTTTCTGGCTGAACTGTTCGGTCGGACACTATTAATTACACTATGCGACAGTCAAAATCGGGATGGGATGAAACCAACGGGAAATGTTATATCGGTCAAAAACAAGTTATACGTGTCCCGGCGTTTCGCTGGGTCACCACTAGGAATCGAGATATATCTTTTTTTTTGACATAACTCGAGAACCACTAGTCCGATTTTGCTCAAACAATTTTAAAAAAATTAAAATTTACAATTCCTTTAATCTGTTCAAATAACGTTGTTCTATATACTCAACAGTTTTGCCGGTAAAAATAAATGTTTGTTACCGCTACCATAAAAATCAATAACCTTTTGTTTATTACTTTTTTTTAATATTTTAGGAAAAAAATATTTTTTTCTTCATACATTTATTTTTACCGGCAAAACTGTTGAGTATATAGAAAAACGTTATATGAACAGATTAAAGGAATTGTAATTTTAAATTTTTTTAAAATTGTTTGAGCAAAATCGGACTAGTGGTTCTCGAGTTATGTCAAAAAAAAGACCACCAAAGGTCAAATCGATATATCTCGATTCCTAGGGGTGACCAGCGAAACGCCGGGACACGTATAACTTCTTTTTTACCGATATAACTTTCCCCGGTAGTTTGAACCCTTCCCGATCACTGACCCCTACCATTTGTCTCACAGTGTTATAAATATTAAAAAAAAAAAATCTGTTTAGAAATACCAAATGATATCAAAATCACTTTTTAGGATCACTTTTAGAGCAATTATGCTTTTGAAGTAATACTTAAGTGATTTTTTCGATGTTGTTCAGAAGTGATTCTAAAACAGCTGTAAAAATATACTAACGGATACTTTGGAAGCAATGAAAGAATTGATTTTTTGAAGTTGTTCAGAATTACTTCTAAAAACGGAGTGAAAATACATTAACGGATACTTGTGAAGTAGTGAAAGAAGTAGTATGTAAATTGCATTACTTCAATTTTTTTTGCTGAGTTTATTCAAAAATAAACGAAATTTAAATTATTTCGATTTAACGGATTTCTAAATTATTTTGGAAAAATATTGTGGTTTTTGAAAAATTTTTTAAATTGTCGTATTTCAATCCTGATATTCTGAATTTTATAAATGTAGTAGTATTAAGAAAATACTAGCTATTAGAAAATTCATGTTCCGATCTGCCAGATTTCTGTAAATTATATACACTTGACGAACTAATTTTTGTCACAGGAATAAAGTTAAGTTTTCCTCATCAATATATCAACTCGAGATATAAAAGTTTAGCCTTTTTTTATATTTTCAAATAATTTTTGAAAAAGGTACCTTCAAAAATAGTCAAAAATAGTTTGTTTAGGTAAATATTGGGCAACTCTGGTTACATTTTTTCCACCATTTTTTTATATTTTCGATTGCGCAGTCAAGATATCAAACTAAAAATATAGCTGAATGAGGGGTATGTGTGGTTGATCTTTTATTTGGTAAATTAATGTTTTTTAGTTTGACTCTAGATCATAAATTAATATCACTTTTCTATTGGCGTTTATACATGAATGGATGTCACTACATTGCTAGATCTGTCAAAACAACAGAGTAGTATATTGGAAGATGACAAAGCAAATTGTGGTGAATTTTCTGTTGTTGTTTTTGTTTTTTCTTTGATATTTTAAATGTTTAATAACATTCCTAGACGAGAACAGGGAATTCTCATTGAGTTTGTAATTTAACTTTACAAATATTACCAGAAGTTCTAAAAACATTGTTCCCTGACGAGTTCCTTAGGCAAGAATGAAATCCGTATAGGGACATGCCTCCAACAGATTATTTTTCACAATTTATAAAATACGTTTGGGATTTTAGCATATTTAATTCCTATAATATCACTTTCTGTTTAAATTATTTTTAAATTAAAGAAAGATGATACAATTTTCACAAGTAAATTACAAAGAATAAAAATTTTTAAAGAATTCGATAAGGCCAGCAAGACAGAATACGTGTTTTCGGCTTTCGCTATAAAGCCACCATCAGTGTCATTTGCCTGGATGGGTCAAACTTTGATAATCGTCTAAAGCAAATCGAATATGTTAACAACTCAACTTAGACTAAAATAAAGCCATTTAAAAATACTGGTTTGAAAATGGAAGAGTGTTTGCAAAAGAAGTTAAGGTCAACGTTTCGGAACAAATAAATAAAAAAAATATTTTAAATACTTATGTCTTCTGACACATCTTTGCTAATTAAATTTTGCATGCTAGTCACGAATACAAAAACATATTTGGTATCGCTCCAGGAATTCTAGATTTATCATGTTTTATATTCCTAAATTTTTCTGAATTTAGGAATAATATCGATTTTCAGTTAAATTTTCAAGATATCTGGAAACCATTTTCAGTTGTTCAGCACTTTCAGTAGTGTTTTTATATTAGTGTTTGTCATATTAAATTTTATTGTAAAACATTTTGCAGAAGACACAAACAAAAATTGTAATTTAGTAGGTTTGAGGTTAAGAAGAAGAATAAACCTTTTTCTCTAATAATTACACTGTGAGACAAATGGTAGGGGTCAGTGATCGGGAAGGGTTCAAACTACCAGGGAAAGTTATATCGGTAAAAAAGAAGTTATACGTGTCCCGGCGTTTCGCTGGGTCACCCCTAGGAATCGAGATATATTTTTTTTTGACATAACTCGGGAACCACTAGTCCGATTTTGCTCAAACAATTTTAAAAAAATTAAAAATTATAATTCCTTTAATCTGTTCATATAACGTTTTTCTATATGCTCAACAGTTTTGCCGGTAAAAATAAATGTATGAAGAAAAAAATATTTTTTGCCTAAAATATTAAAAAAAAGTAATAAACAAAAGGTTATTGATTTTTATGGTAGCGATAACAAACATTTATTTTTACCGGCAAAACTGTTGAGTATATAGAAAAACGTTATATGAACAGATTAAAGGAATTGTATTTTTTAATTTTTTTAAAATTGTTTGAGCAAAATCGGACTAGTGGTTCTCGAGTTATGTCAAAAAAAAGATATATCTCGATTCCTAGGGATGACCCAGCGAAACGCCGGGACACGTATAACTTGTTTTTGACCGATATAACATTTCCCGTTGGTTTCATCCCATCCCGATTTTGACTGTCGCATAGTGTTATAAACACATTAATTTACAAATCAGACTAGATCTAGTTTATGCATTTTTCTATGGACAGGCTTCATCAGTGATTTTCCATTAAATTGTATTATTGTTTATAT
The DNA here is from genome assembly GCA_949987735.1 of Leucophora obtusa. NCBI lineage: Eukaryota > Metazoa > Arthropoda > Insecta > Diptera > Anthomyiidae > Leucophora > Leucophora obtusa. The sequence goes on from OX465295.1 coordinate 353,834,086, forward strand.
ATTATGGTCAGATTGTCTTTATATGATAATTTTTCAACAACCCGCCGGCTCTAGGAATCGAACCAGTGCATATTCCTACATTACAAACGTAACTATACAAAGGTGCGACAGCTTAGCCATCTCACCCAAGTAAGGGCCTGAATGCAATGTAACTAATTCATAGTTTTCTTTCCTATTCAGCTTTCTGTTATTGTGTTTTTTTCATTCTCAGAAGTGATCAAACACAGATACATACAAACATTCTATTTTTAGATTTTTGTTTATCTTCTAATCTCCTCCGTGTGTCTGTGTCTCCTTTTTGTTTCAAAATTTTCACCTCAAAGGTGCATGTCTTAAAGTTATCTCTCAAATTTTCTTTACAAACGTTTTAGAGCAATTGTCACAATAGTTCACTTGGTTTTCTTTGCAATAATAAAAAAAATGTTTCCCGAGTGTTTTAGTGCCGCCCTAATGTACATATTAATTCTAATTTACATTCTAAATGAGACATAAATTTCAATTAAATTTTGTACATGAGTGAGTGCATATAAAATCAAATGAAAAATACATTTATTAAGAATTTTAATTTTTTTGCACTTTTTCGACTTATTTTGAAATTTAAATAATGAACTAATGTTTTCAGTTTATTTGACATTTGTTAGTTGGCGAAAAGAAGCAAAAAAGCTACAACTAGATTTATGGTATTCTAAATAAAGTTTGTATTTCGTTGTTTTTTTTTATCATTGTTGTAATATAAGATGACAAAAAGCCATAAATCCATCACATTTTTTGCTGTTTGTAAAAAGAGTTGGAGTGTAAGGGTTTAAACAGGGGGCAGTAAAAATGGAAACAAAGTTAAGTCTTGCGTACATTTTTTTTTGTTGCCATTTTTCTAATCAAAACAAATTGATTTTTTTTTTTTGTTAAATATAAATGAATATATTGCCGAGAACCATACAAATAACTTTCAACTGCTAAAAAGGACATAAAACATTTAACACTTTTTTTGTCATTGATGTTGTGCAAAAAAAACATGATGATGATGAAACCATCCAACCAACCAATTCATGCCATTCCAAATGTATTGATGCATAACAAGGATGAAATGAAGAAAAAGGATTTCTGTGAATATTATGGAAAACTTTGTTAAAACAATTTTTTTTTTTAATTTCAAATCAAATCAAAAATTTTTATAAAATCTCAAGAATTTATAAAAAAGAAAAAATCATTATGGTGACACACAAACATTTTATAAGATTTATATTGGAAAATTTCGCAGAATTTGGGTTTAAATAAAAATATTAGCTATAAATCTTCGATATAAAAACTAGACCTTAACTCCCGAGGAATTCAAAATCCAAGATAATTCAATATTCGATTTTTTTTTTCAGCAGAATTTTACCAAAATCAACTATTCTCATTCATTAAAAAAACATGTTTTTTTTCATAAAATCATTTATCTTTTCAACTTCAAATTTTGTTCTAAGTTTTTTATATAATTATTTTTTTTTAAGGAATTTCCAAAATATCTGCCATCATGTTTCACATAGTTTTCATCAAATAAAATGTTCTTTTTTTTGCCTTTAATTTGATTAATTTTATTAGGTTTTGTATGTTTTCCTTTTAACCGAATTTGTATATCCTTTTCTTGTCCAATAAATAAGTCCTAAAAACTTTATCATTTAATTATGTTTCCTGTGTTTTTAGGTTGCTGCTATTCATTAGTACCTTATTGGTTTTGTTGTTTATCTTGTAGTTATTTGGGGTATGTTTTGACTTGTTTTTTTGTTTTGGCCTTATCAAAGGTATAACATTTAATGGTATTGACTTTATCACTTTTCATCAATCATTTAATATTTGTATATTTTCCTAATAAAAAAGAAAATCACTGGTCACAGGTGTCCTCAAGGTTCGGCGACCGCAAACATCGACTTATTTATATATGTATAATAAAATTTATATAAATTTACCCTTTAGAAAAACATGTAAGTCCTCACAATATAATCGATTTCGTGTACTTCACATCGTGCGTACTTACGATATGGGATACTTGTGTATAACAAGTGTATATGAAACTAAAAATATTTGAAATTTTTAAAAAATTTTGTCTAACTAACATGCCACTATACTTGTGTGTAATTACGAAGTATATTGGCTTATGGGCCATTACAATACGGCCATACCCTGGGTAAAGTAAACCAGCTTGTGTGTAGAGTTTGAAATCACTCGGGGATTCTAGTAAGTACACACAAGTATCTCCGAGTACTTTCGAACCCCATACACAAGCTGGCTTGCTTTACCCAGGGTATGGCCGCATTGTAATGTCCCACAAGCCAATATACTTCGTAAGTACACACAAGTATAGTGGCATGTAAGTTAGACACAATTTTTGAAAAATTTCATAATTTTTTTTTGTTAAGTAAAAAGCATTTCCTATTAAAATTTCAGTGTTGCTAACTTTATTATAAAATCGCTAAAAACAAATAAATTTTTTTTATCACTGCCATTTAAAGTCTGGCGACCATTTCTATATAAAAATAGTGCAAGACTTAAGGAAATTTTGTAGGATTTCCAAAAATATACAGTTTGTATAGATCCGATTAGTACTCGCTAAATTTTACTATGTAATTTGATAACAGGTCGATGTCGCTAATTTTTCATTGAAAGCCACGCCTACTTAAAACAAGTGACAAAATAAAAAAACAGACATTACGTTAAAATTCTGCATAATATTCCAGACCATATATTTGCCTTTCGGGGCGAATTTAGCCACTATTTTAATCTTTAAAAATAAAGGCAACGAAAAAAAATTGAATCGTTCCTATTAAAGTTGCCACCACTGTAGATATTTTTAAAAATTGAAAAAAAAAATTGAAAAAAAAAATTAGGAAAAATAAAAAAAAAAATAAAATAAAAAAAAATTCAAAAAATATTGGAATCGAACCCGCGATCATCTGTTTAGAAATACCAAGTGAGAACAAATTTAATTTTTAGGATCACTTTTAGAGCAATTATGCTTTAGAAGCAATACTTAACTGATTTTTTGGATGTCGTTCAGAAGTAATTCTAAAAAAGCATCAAAAATATACCAACGGATACTTTGGTAGCAATGAAAGAAGTGATTTTTTGAAGTTGTTCGGAATTACTTCTAAAAAAGCAGTAAAAATATACTAGTGAATACTTGTGAAGCTGTGAAGGAAGTAGTATGTAAAGCATTACTTCAATTTTTTTTTTTTGCTGGGAACTTGTACACTAATCCATATAAAGCATACAAGCAATACACATGTTGAATTCACACTGCGTCAAAGCAAATATTAATATAGTGCGTTCACACTGCATTATAGTTAAATGAACACGAGTTGTGGACTAAAATTGGCCAAACTGGAAGTGGTAATTTGCGAAATTACAATCTTTTAAGTATAAATGCAATGCAGTTAAATTGAAAATGATTTACAATGCTTCCGTTGATGTACACTCACAATATTTTATCATTAAAAACAACCTAAAATACATATTAAATTAATTGAAAACACAATTAAAAAAAGGACTATTGATTTTTCATTATATTCTAACCATTTTGCTATTTATTTTCAAACATTGTTTAAACAATCCATAAAAGAAATAAAAATAATTGAAAAACTCTGTTAAAACAATCATCAATTTTTAACTGACAAAACGTAAAAAAAAACGATTTTGTGGTTTAGTTTTTCATATTTGAAAGTTTTTATTTTGTTTGAATTTTCAAAACACTACCACACAACACACACGTTCATATTTTTATTGGCTATGTTTGTGTTAAGACTTTCTTGTAATTTGAATTGAAATAATTTTGTATATAAAGAAACTATTTTAACAAAAAAGAAAACCGAAAATATTTGAATTTTTTGTTTTAAAACAGAAAACAACGAAATTATTTAAATTATTTTTTCTAAAAATAGAATATTTCACTGAAAATATCAACTCCTACAGACGATACATATTTTTTTGCTGTTTGTTTTTTCCTGATTGATAAAAAAAGTTAAGCAATATGTTTCAATGTATTTGAATTGATTCTCCAATTGAAAACAAACTTTACCTATTACTTTTCAAATAAACCTCAATCGGTTATGGAAAATATATTGTGAGTGTAGTACTCATAGCGCTATTCTGTTTATCTTCGAAATTTTATCCTTCATATAAAACAATATTTCTACAAAGATTCGCTAAATTCCAAGGCGGTTTGTCGAAATGTTTGTTTTCTTATTCATTTGTTAAATTTTTAAAATTTGATTATTTTGTCAAACAACTACTAAATAATTAACATGCATTATTTAAGTGAAGATGTTAGTGGCGAAAATAATTCCATTTGGTAGCGGGTACCAGAAAATTCAAATAACCGACAAATGTGAAAGATATATTCAATGAAAGATATAACAAAATACAACAACATAACCAATCAGGTTATTTTTTGCATTTTTGTCGAACCTACCAATCATTTGAGGATACCTGTGTGTGACTGAGTTTGTATTATTTTTAGCTTTATCTCTGTCAATTATTTTTTACACTATACAACAGAATAGAAAACATAAAATGTGTAAAAACTTAACCATTTCAAGCTCATATAAATTAAGTTACACAAAAGTTAAAAGTGTTGAAAAAAATTGTATAAAGCAAGGACAGCCATGTTTAGGAGAAATATAAGATTTCCAAAAGCCTTTCGGAATAGGTACTTATAAAAAGTACTTTTTTTGAATATTCAAATTATGTCATAAATATTTTTCTAATTTTTTCTATTAACACAGAATAAATTAATTTGTATTGTTGGCTTAGTTTCAATTAAAAGTTCGTTATATTAACAAACAATTTAATTGTATTTATAATTTGTGCTCCCGAAAAAAATTTTTTTTTTTTAATACAATTAATTTGTATCTTCTTACATTTGGGAATGGTCTATCCAGAGACTATTAATTATAGAGATAGGAAATCAAAACTTAAACTACTCACCGATAGATGGCGCTGAAATTTAGTATTACCTGAGCAACTATTTAGTATAAGCTGAGCCTAAAAACTAAAAAACTGCTGAAAACTGCTCAATATAAGGAAGAAGCAAACGCGGAATATATTTAAATAATAAAATTTGAAATATTTGTTTGTAATTTTTCCTTTGTTGTTTGTTATTATTTAAATTTAAATAAAAAAAGAAAATTGTCAAAATTTTTACAAAGTGCCATCTAGTGATAACGATTTTTTTATTACTTATTTTTTTGGTGATGCCATACCCCTGGGTCTATCATGTCAGTCTTACGTTTATGCGGATGATGTTCAGTTTCTTTGCTATGCCAATTCGCAATTTGTAGATGTCTTGGAAGAGGGTGTAAATTTCATCATACATGAGGTTATATCTTGGTCTTCTGGCAATGGTTTTGTTGTCAATCCAAGAAAGACGAAGTTAATGGGTTTTGGTTTCGATACTGATAATATAATGGTTACTCTCGATGGCATGAGAGTTGAATTTGTGGAGAAGATTAAATGTCTTGGAGTTTTAATTGACAATGATGTAAATTTCTCATCGCATATTAATAACGTTTCTTCGAAAATATCGTTCTTGTTGAGAAGGTTGTATTCTCTTGACTTGTATCTGCCTCTCTCAATTAGGATGCGCGTGGCACATGCCTTGTTGATGCCTCATATATTATATTATGTCTAGGTATTTTCTGGTACCCCAGGCGGTGAATTTAATAGGTTTACCAAGATTTTCAATAGAATTATTAGATATGTTTTTGGCCTAAGACTTCGCTCTCATGTGACTCCGTACGTAATCCAATTTCTTGGGTGCTCTTTTGTTAATTATGTAGGTATGAGGTTATTGATATTTTTTTACAAAGCGATGGATAATGGGTTTCCGGACTATATAATTGACAACTTTCTTTTGTCCAACTCGGAAAGAAACCCCCAACTGATTTATCCAACACATCATGTTCGAGCGATCATTTCAGATTAGGCTTTCAAGAATATGGAACGATCTACCTCTATACCTGAGAGGTTTTGCTTTTTCACACCAGGTCTTTAGGCGAAAGCTTAAGGATTATGTAGCTATTCATGAGTTATAGCTTTTTATTTGTGCTACTATTTTTATCTCTCTCGACCTTTTCTTTTTTTATAATCGCTGCACTTAGGAAAATCTGGTGATTGTATTATTTTTATTTAAATATCTATTTATATTATTCAAGATAATGTTTTCAGTATTTTTTTATATGATAGTTTTACTGTATTTTTTTTACTTATTTTTATTATTATTTATTTTTATTATCTTTATTTAAATTATTTTTTTGTAGTAGCTTTTATTAATCATATATGGCCCCCAGGACTTTGGTTATGTAATTTGAAGTAAATAAATGCTGTATTTTTGACCCGATTTACATTCTTATGAACATTAACGCAACAAAGTTGTACCAACACCAGGCTATATTTTATTAGTTACAACATTAACTCCTAGATGGCCTAACAATTTAAAAATTTAACAGACAATACAATTCAAATATGTACCATAACGCAAAATTAATAAGAAACTTAATTATGTTTAACATAATTGCGTGAAACAAAACGAGGAAACGTCCTTGTTCCTCACAAAATTGATTGATTTTATACAAATGAGGTTAGGACCTAAAATAACAACATTTGAAGTTTTTTTTTTTTTCTTTTAAAAGCACTTTACTATTTATGTTTAATTTATTTTATAAAAATAATGTTTTCTGTTTTAATTGTAGGAAATTTAACATCAAAATGCAGTGAAAAACAATTTCAGTGCGGTAATGGCGAATGTATACCCATACGTTTTATGTGCGACGGTGATTCGGATTGTTCCGATCATAGTGATGAAATGATACCAGAATGTAAATTTAGAGGTAAGTTATAGAACACTCGCCTAAGCTATTCAATTTATTTGCTTAGAAAACAAACCCAAGAAAAACTTGACACAAATACATGTGTATGAATTTGTGAATATAATCGAGTATGTGTAAACATTTGATAGATTTCCTTTAAGTACTATTCTGGGTATTTAAACAAATACAATTGGCCTTGTACAAACACCAACGTTATTTGAATGCATAAAGATATTTAAGAACCAAAAAAAGTGAAAGAGAAAAAAATCAAAATAAAAACCTTAAAAAGTTACTTATAAAACATGTAAACTTTTTGAACATTTATAAAAGTGTATCCTTTATATGCTTTTTGTATGTATGCATGTGTGTGTGTGTGTGTGTGTGTGTAAGTATAAAGAATATATGAATTTATAAGCCTTGTTGAGTTTCCTTTTTTTGATGTTGCTTTGCTACGTACATATTCTGCAAGTGCAACATATTGAGGTTTTAAATTACCCTGTTATACAAGAGTTTCTACATATTGAGAGTTCAACTACATGTACAAAATTATGCTTGCATGTGTACGTGCACACCAATTCATCATAGTCATCATCTTCATCATTTCCATCAGTTTTGAATGTTTGTCGGTCTTTTTGGTACCCTCTACCATAGATAGGGGTTATATTCATATTGTTATTTCTTTTGTAACAAGTTCAAATAGTGGTCGTAGACCCCGGACCCAGAATTAACTTCAATTAAGTTCAGAGACTTATAGTAGAATTTCATGACAAATATTTTTGCGGAACATTTCAACCCTCTTACTCTTCAATTAAAGGGACTTTTTTGGCCCATTTTTAGAAAGGGACAAGAAAGCCCCATAAGTTGAAGAGTTAGAGGGGCAAAATGTTTCGCAAAAATATTTGTCATGAACTTTTACTATAAGTCTCTGAAGGCATCAAAGTTGAAAATTTAAATTCAATGCCAGAAATAAGTTAAAACTTAAAATGTGTTTAAGGGTTAAAATTCGTACTTATTCGGAACTGGCGCTTAAATGTCCAACAAACCTGGATTTTAGGGGGAAACCATGTGAATCTTCCATTTTAGGTATAGGATGTATTCAGCGAACTTATATAAAACACTACGGAAAATATTTTTGTGGAACATTTTAACCATTTTAACTCTTCAACTTACTGGTGTTTTTTGTCCCTTTATTTGAAGAGTTAGAGGATTAAAATCTTCCACAAAAATGTTCCTCGTAGTGTTTTACCTAAGTTCGCTGAACACATCCTATACCTAAAATGGAAGCTTCAGATGGTCTCCTATGCCGATTCATAATTATACCCTACACCACTATGTGGTCATTATACCCTACACCACTATGTGGTCAGGGTATTATAAGTTTGTGATGATGTTTGTAACACCAAAAAATATTGGTCCTAGACCCACCTTATAGTATACCGATCGGCTCAGATTTTTTTTTTTATTTCGATTTAACGATGTCCGTCTGTCCGTCCGTCCGTCTGTCTGTCCATGCATTCTTGTGCGCACTCTACAGGTCGCAAATATTAAGATATTTTGATGAAATTTGGTACACCGACTTATGTCGGCCCAAGGACGAAGCCTATTGATTTTGGTGAACATCGGTCCATGTTTAGATCTAGTGCCCATATAAGGGTCCCCCCAAAATTGGCTTGGTTACAAACTGCAGATCGCAAATATTAAGATATTTTAATGAAATTTGGTGCGCTGACTCACATTATAGAAAATTTTGACACAAGCCCCATTTTAACCCATTCGAATTTCGAATCCAAACATTAGTTGGCTTTCACCCAGACTGGTGTAGGGTATTGTATAGTCGGCATGCCCGACTTTAACCTTTTTACTCGTTAATTTTTGAAAAGGGCTTTGCTTTTTCTGCCAGGTAATTGTTAACAAATTTTAAGTTGCTTTAGCCAACATTTTCGCAGACCCTTTCTATTAGTTTTCGATATTTTTATAAGATTTTCGAATGTGGTGAGAATGCTAAGGGGACTACTTACTTCCCGCATAGGTCATCTCCGTTTTTATATCATGTATTAATTTTAAATATTTTGTATTCATTTACAGCAATGATGGAGGTTATAAAAGATTCGACACGGCCGCAGTTAATGCGTTTACGTGTTTAAAATATTCAACTGGAGTATTGCCAGAGTGCATAAGTATTGAAAACTTCTCTGTTTGCCATTAATATTTTCACTTAATATTTTGTTGTTGTTGTTGTTTGGTTAGGTTTTAATGGTGTCGACCTGTTAATTTTGGCACTATTGGTAGTAAAGTAGTCTTAGTACATTTTCAAAAGACTGCAGTTTAAGGAAACTGAAATATAAAAAAAAAAATGTAAATTAAAAAAAAAAAGAAGTTAAGCTTTGAAAAAATGTTAAACTTGTCTTTAAACATTCCTTTAGTTGTTCTTGTTTTACCTCTTTAAACCAAAAATTTAGACTTTTTAAAAACTTTGAGTTTTTCTTGCGCTTTTTACTGCTCACAAGTGTGCATCACTTTCTGGTTTGAGTACCAAAGGTTTTATCTGTTTCACCACAAGTACAACTGAAAAGTGTTTTATTACGCCTTACTCAACTTACATACACACAGGCATTACAACATAAATTGATCCTTTAAGGACTACAATCATAAATATTTATACTACTGAACACTGGGCCAATTTTTGTTGTTATTTTGGATAAGCAAAAGTTAAAAGTATTAAAAAATATAAAAAGTCCGCATTTTGAATGGGAAAATTTTGTGCACAAAAAATTTTACGCCATCTCTATTTTAGGTGTGTACTAAAATAGAGATGGTATCGTATAAAAAATATGCAAGTGCGAATAAAAAAGGAATAAATCCCCTGGACTATTCTCAAAATTATAAGTTTGTTGGCTGAACAAAAAAATTTGTTACTTTCAACAAATTTTATTCCTTTTTTTTGGCTTAAAATAAAATTTGTTGATTTTAGACAGCCTTGCGCATTGGAGGGTTAAAATTAAACATTTTTCTATGGAACAAATAAAGGATGGAATTTTTCGAATGGAGGGTCTTTTTAATTTAAAGTCCTTTATAAAAATTTTCATTTCTTTTTTTCTTACAAAAATGAATTAATTTTGACCCAGTGTTTGTAGCCAGAATTTTTATTGAAATTTTTATTTAAAAAACTGCAGATGCGTATATTTGACGTTAAAAAAAAAAATTCAACGCAAATACAATAAATCAGTGCATACTATTATGGGTATTCAAACGTCCAAGGAGAAGTTTAAAATTATAATTATAAAAATTTAATGTAATCCCTTAAAAAAATGGATGTCGTATAAATTTATATTTTACAATTTTTCGTAAATACATTTTGAAACCTTAACATGATTACCCTTATTATTCGGGTACGAATTCACGCATATCTTGTTTCTGAGGTTTACAATAGCTTTATTAATTACAACATATAAGATTAACTGAAAACCTGAGTATTACCTCTTGCTGGCATCAGATTAATATCGAATACAAAGTATTTATTAAAAATATACAAAAAACAAAGAAATAGGAAGCGTAAAACTTTATTGGATAACATTTATTAAAGAGAGGTTGCATAAATCTTTTAAATTTAATAGACATTTGATACAACTTATACCTGTGGGGGTTACACGTACCTGTTCACTAATAGAAAAAAACTTTAATTAACTTAAAGTTTTTTTCTGCCGAAATTAGTAGATTATTTTGGCAAAACTTTACTAAGACAGGAACCGCAAAAATAAAATTGTTAAATATACATAATTGTTATTATACTTGAGTTATATTTTAGTTAATAGAAAATAATAACTTAACCTGGTAAAATCAGCAAAAACTTTTGCAAAATAATTAGTAGATGAAAAATTCACAAATAATGTAAAATTTTCAAAATTGTTTTTTTGTTTTTTTTAATGCAAATAAAAATTTGGCCTTCTGTAATCAGCAGTTTACTATTTTTTTTTTTAGCAAATATTTCTGTTGAGTTTAGCAGGATAGACTGTAATTTGCATTCAACTAAATTTAATTCAGATCAACTAAAATCTACGGTAAAATACTTCACAGATAAGGTACATCCCAGCAAAAAACATGATAATGACAGGTCATTACCACACGGTTTACCAAGTAATGATAGGTCATTACCTTTTGCATTACTTTAAAATACAAAATAATGAATTACTGATAATAAGTTATACAAGTAGTTATATATTCTTGCAAAGTAATCACTTACTGGTAATTGATTATATAAGTACCGATCTAGTCTTTTTCATATTTTTATATATTTATACCCTACACCACTATGTGGTCAGGGTATTATTTATTTATTAATTTGTTTTTTCCGTTCTAATGACTACCCAGCGAAAAAAGAGATGCCAAAGCAGTAGAAAAAGCACTACAATTGATGATCTAGATCAGGGCTGGCAAAACTATGACACGCGTGTCAGTAGTGGCACGCGAGTGGATTTTAGGTGGCACGCGACGTTTGAAAAAATTTAAACTATTGGAAGACCAGCATAAAATTCAGTTAAATGTTCAATTTCCAAACAAAAATGTGTGAAATTTTTCATAGAGCTTGTAAATCGTCTTTTAAAATTAATAAAATTCTGTATTGCCACCATATTTTGTTTACAGAAATATGGTTAATACAGAACTCAAAAATTCGATTATTATAAAATTCTGGCAAAATTTCTAAAATTCTATACTGAAAGAAGTTTAAATGTTTCGATGGGAAAATGCGTCGTAATCGGAGAAATAAAAAATACCAGAAAATTCCACAAAAATCGAAAACAACTTATAATAAAATTGGATCTAAAAAATTTAGTTTTTTCAAAGGAAAAATATATGCTACGAAAAAACCCTCAATGAGATAAAGGCTGAAAATAAGTTTTGATCTTGTTTCGCAGAGTCATTTCATCTGAAAAAGAAATTTCTCTGTTCAAATCCATAATATTCGCTATTTATTTATTTATTATTATGATGATAAAAACCGCGCGATTTATTTAAAAAACAATAAAATTTTCCCCGAAGCACATTTTTCAACTAGTTTCTTACGTACTTAAATAATTAATGGCGCCCAATAATTTAACTTTTTTTAACAAAATAAAATAAACACCAAAAATGGAATAACTTCCCAAAAAAATGAATAGGCAATAATGTTCATACTGTTTTAATTTTATTTCGTTGGGGATTTTTTCATAATGAAATAATCTCAATATTTAAAGATTAAACCCCCAAAAATTAAATAATCGTTAAACATTTTTGCGTCATTTCTTGGATGTTATTTAATTTTTCCCTTTGGGGTTATTTCATGGGGGTTATCCGTAGCGCTGATAAATATGTACATCTGCGATGATTTTTTTAAGAGAAATTTTCCAAATTTTCAAAATTTTTGAAAAAGGACTTTTCAAAGACAACTAAAGTTAAGGTGGCACGCGAGAATTTTTACAAAAAAAATTTGTTCATTTATGGCACGCAGCGAAAAAAAGTCTTGCCACCCCTGATCTAGATGTACTTCTTTTTTAACATAAACACTAGTGATTTTAACATTGAGTTGTCATAGGAGAGAAGTACTCCTTTAACTTTAACATTTTTTCAGTACTTTTTGAACGAGTGCAAAGGAAGCTCTTTTTCACCAATTAAAAGTTAAAAAAAAAATTTTTCAAAAAAAAAATTATATTTTTTTTATTTTACAAAAGTTTTTTTATTGCCGCCACCGGGTATCGAACTTGCGACCTCACGATTGCTAATCGCTGAGCTATTCTTTGATATAAAAGTTGACTGGCATAGAAACACCACTTTGTTAATGCGAGATATTGTTCCTTATTCTCTTCAATAAAAGTGCTTATTAAACAAGTGCAAAAGGTGCACTCCAATTCAATATTGGTTTCAGTACTATTTTTACAGGTACATAAAAATTAATTTCTCTCCATTTTTTTATATATATACATATTTTTAAAAATTAAAAAAATATTGAATTTAAAAAAATTAACTATAAATATTAAAAAAAAAAATTAATATAATAAAAAAAAAATTAAAAAAAAAAATAAAAAAATTTTGGTCCCGCCGGGACCCTCTGTTTGAAAATGCCAAATGATACCAAAATAACTTTTTGTGATCACTTTTAGAGCAATTACTTTTTAGAAGCAATACTTAAGTGATTTTTTGGATGTGGTTCACAAGTAATTCTAAAAAAGCTGTATAAATGTAATAACGGATACTTTGGAAGCAATGAAAGAAGTGCTATTTTGAAGTTGTTCAGAAGTAATTCTAAAAAAGCTGTAAAAATGTAATAACGAAAGTTGTTCAGAATAACTTCTAAAAAAGCAGTAAAAATACACTAACGGATAGTTGTGAAGCATTAAAAGAAGTAGTTTGTAAAGCACTACTTGCAATTTTTTTTTGCTGGGTATAGATAGAATTAATGCTAAACACACAATATACAAACACTTGCTTAAACACTAAAAGAACTTTAGTTTATAGCAACAACTATAACATAGAGAAAAATAATACGTTTGTAAAAAACATGTGATTTTCGTTGTAATACAAATAACTAAGTAAAAATATTTGAGTTTACCGTTTTCAACTTTAAGAGTTAAGGTAAATACAAAAACTAAAATCTACATTATAACCTAGAGAGAACCCCATAAAGACAATCTGATGAGAGTGCTTGGTAGCACTTGCAAATACATTAATTGTCAACCATTGTTTCTAAAAAAGTTTTTTTTCATAAGATTTTTTTCTCTATTATATAAATTGTGAATTCTATTTGGAATTTGTCATATTTGATCTTAAACCGAACAAAAATAATTTTGTAATTGTAATTTTTATTTTATTCATATTTCAAAATTTTTAAGTTAAAAAAATATTAAATTATCCATCCCTGTCCATTAGACCGTACCTAAAAAAAAAAAAGTTCGCCGTACACCCTCCAATATGAAGTATTTTTGCAAGGCAATTTCAAAAAAAAATTTTTTTGCCGAATGTACACCCAAAAAAAAAGTCAGTAAAGTCAGCAAAAAATGTTGCTGTGTCAGCAAATTTTTAGTCAGGAGCGTGCTTGCAAAAAAGTTGATAATTTCAGCAAAAGGTTTGCTGGAAATCTGCGAGCTGATTTTTACCAAAAAAATAATAATCTTCAGCAAAAGTTTTGCTAACACTTAGTCGACTGCAAATGAAAAAAATCCTTGTTAAAATCACTAAACTTTTTGCTGAATATTAGTAGACTGAAAAAAACTAAAAAAACTTGTAGCGAAATTTTACTTTAGTTAATTTATTTGCTGAAAATTTAAATATAGAATATGTGTAGAGTTGTTCTCCTTTTTTTGTCATTTCCGTTTCCAGACAAGCTGCGACATCTAGTCTATCTGGTTGTCGTCCACGCTATGAATGATGTTATCAGCACAATTTTTGTAGCAAAATAAATTAGTAAAACATTAGTTCAAAATTAGTTTAGTGCTTAAAAAATATAACAAAAAATTGCTGAAAACTAGTACTCTTGATATACAAGACGTTTTACTAATTTTTCTACTAACTTATTTTTTTGATTTCAATTTTTCGTTATAGCTGTGGCATTTAAAGTTGGATTTTAAAGTGTGATATATCGATTTTTTGCCTCGAGAGGACCAGTGTTTTGCTATAAAGCAAAAATCCAATGAAAAAAAATTAAAAAGGCGACCCCTACGTTCGGCAACCAATATATAAAAAAAATTTTCTACTGGGTTTATCGAAAAACTTCCTTAGCAAAATTTTAATGATTTTTTGCGAGCTTTAATTTTCTGACATTAGGGTGGTACATTAGGGTGGCAGCAACTGAGATCTGGTGGTATCATACTTTAAGATCCGACTGTAAATGCCAAAGATATAACGAAAAATGTAAAATGGAACGTTCGGAAAAAAAAATAAAAAATTTTTTTGAAACCTCCTTGCAAAAATACTTCATATTGGAGGGTGTCCGGCTCACTTTTTTTTTTTTTTCCTGTAAGTTGGTACGCTGTACTGTCCATCCATATCTACTTTTTCCCAGTATTGAAAGGAGTACTTACAAAAATTTGGCAATTCATATTCCCAATACTACACTAATGGAAAAAAGTCCGTAAAAAATTTAGTTAAAACTACTAAAAATTAGTTAAAAATGATGCTGCAGAAAAAAAACGGCTAAATTAGCAGATTAATTGTGCTATTTATTAGTAATATAGGAACAGCAAAAATAAAACTGTTAAATGTACAGAATTTTAGTTATATTTGAGCTGAATTTTTGTAAATGGAAAATAGCAAATTAACCTGCTAAAATCAGCAAAAAATTTTTATAAATAATTAGTAGCCTAAAAAATTACAAACAAATCTAAGTTTTTTTTTTCAATTTTTTTTTAAATGCAAATAAAAATCGAGCCTTTGAAAAACAGAAGCTTACAATTTTTCTGCTGATTTTAGCAGTATAGACTGCTATTTGCATTCAACTAAATGTAGTTTAAAAATAGCAAAAATTTTGTAGATATAACAGTTTATTCTTGCTATTTTGAGTATACTAATATTTAGCAAAATTTTCTGCAGATTTTACAGTACAATTTGTTATTTTCAATTAACTAAAAGTTAGCTTAAATATAACAAAAATTCTGTAAATTTAACAGTTTTAATTTTGCTGTTCTTATTTTACTAGTATTTAGCAAAAAGAATCTGCTAATGTTAGCAGTTTTTTCTGCAGTATCATTTTTAACTAATTTTTAGTAACTCTTTCTGCTATTTTTACAGATTTATTTTTATGAGTGTAGATAATAGAAGCTAGGAGTAGTCGACGTTCGAATTGACCCTTAAGTTACATGAGACAAGAAAGAATTTAAAGTCCCCTAGACTCTTCTAAAACATCGAATATTACTTCTCTCTTTTTCATAAATTTGAGTTTTACATTAAACTTATTTAGCTTTAGGGTTCTTTAGCAGCAGTTACTCGTGTGTTATTTTTCACACTTATCATTTGTAATATTCTTCTTAACTATGACTTCGGTTAACTGGTCCTTGGCGAGTAACTTTACTTTCATGTTTATTTCTTTTCATATTATTGCTAAAGCTCATGAACTTTTTGTTTTTTTTTATGTACATACAAGTTTGCTCATTTTTTGTTCGAGTTCTAAGAAATGAGTAGATTTAGTATAAATCTCCATGGTAATATTAAATAGATTCAAAGTATTTATTGTATTGCCTGAATGTTATTGTTGTAGAACTTTAGCATATATGTATAAATAATAGGCTGACATTTATAGTAAATAAGGAGCTTTACTAACTTCCACATTTGCATTTAGCTAGAAAATGATAAAACACTTAGATTTTAATGAAACTTGAATATGTTATAGAGGGGACAATGGTGTAAAATAGAATTTTAAATTCTTCGAAACTTGTTTGTTTGAGAAATTTTTAGTTTTCCATTGTTTAAATTCTTTAAAATTCTGTCCTAAGAAAGATGAGAAAGATACTCTAAAATTATTACAACTGTACTCAAAATAGAAATTCATTAAGTTTTATTTACTTTTCATTTTAAATGCAGCTTTAGAAACTGTACAACATTTAAATTTTAAAATCCCAAGTTTAGAGAATTTTAAATTTTGAATACGACCATAAATCTCTTAAAATACATGTTGTATTTTTGAAAATATTTGACGATGTTGTGTTGAGAAGTTATTCCTACAATTTCAAAATAACTGCCACCCTAATGAACATTTTTTAACATGCATGTAACCATAGTAAAGACAAGGAGATGAACATGAACAAGTAAAAAAGAAATCTTATTCTTATAATTTGTAATAGGTTGCACGTGATTTCAAGACCAAGTTAAGAGCAGTCAAAGTATTTCTTTTATTCATTTTTCTATTCAACTTCAAATCAGCATTTAAAGTGTTATACCACTTTCACTTTTTTGGATAAAATAAGATTACAACACTCAGAAATTAAAAAAAAAAAAGACAATTTAGTTTAACCTTTTAAGGCAATAGTTTCTCTACAGTAGGTTGCGTTTACACTTGCATCAAAATCTCGACATTTCGATATTCACCACTCTGAAAAAACAATGAAGAAAATATTAGTTCAGTTAGTTCTAATTCTAAAAAATCAATGTTTATACGCTTATATTCACGGTTTTTTTTAAAGTTGAATATGGAAAACTCGGGATTTCGATGAAAATGTAAACACAGCTTTAGATTATGAAATTGTTTTCATCTTGAAAGTCTTGGAAATATTTGCTAGTCGTGGAAACGTTTCTGTGGAGACAAATGTCTCACAGAAACGTTTGCACAGGATTCTTGCATCCTATCGCAGTACTCTGGGCTATATGGGTTGTGGGAAACATCTATTTCGGGGTCACTTGGTCTTTTACTTGATACTCATATTCCTTTAAGCTCTGCGACGGGGCGTATTATTCCGATCCCCGTTCGTCAGGGAAGTTTCTCGGCATTGGTAATATAAGCTAAGCTAACGTAGCCGATTGGGGGTTTTAAACCGTACTACCTTATACACCGCGGCCCCTACACTGATTGGGAAGTTGCTGACAAACAGGCGCATAACGGCTGAGTAAGGTGGTACCAGAGCTTTAAAGAATTAATTCCTTTTTGGAATGAATTCCCAAAAATTTAATTCAATTCTCTAATTCAAGGAATGAATTCATCAATAAGACATAAGCAGGAATTAATTCCTGTGAATGAATTCAAAGAATTCAAATTTATAGAATGAATACCCTGACCAAAGCTTAAAGAATTAAAATTAAATAATTCATTCACTAAAGAATTCATTCAACACTATTTAATTGAATTTGAAGTCAAGGAATTCATTCAATTCTAGTTAATTCAACTTTTGGCTAAGGAATTCATTCAACTGTGCACTTAATTCAACTTTTGGTCAAGGAATTTATTCAATTCTAGTTAAATCAACTTTTGGTCAAGGAATTCATTCAAGTTCAACTTTTGGTCAAGGAATTCATTCAATTCTAATTAATTCAACTTTTAGTCAAGGAATTAAATTTATTTCTTTTAATTCCCTAAGGAATAAAATTTTTTTCGTTTAATTCCCTGAACTAAGTTTCAATTCCTAGGGAATTAAACGAAATAAATTCAATTCCTTGACTAAAAGTTGAATTAACTAGAATTGAATGAATTCCTTGACCAAAAGTTGAATTAACTAGAATTGAATGAATTCCTTGATCAAAAGTTGAATTAAGTGCACAGTTGAATGAATTCCTTAGCCAAACGTTGAATTAACTAGAATTGAATGAATTCCCTTACCAAAAGTTGAATTAACTAGAATTTAATGAATTTCTTGTTGAATGAATTCATAAAATTTTATGAAGGCATTAGAAAAAAATGAATGAATTCCTTTAATAGAAATCGAATGAAAAAAAAGGAATTCATTCAATTCCTTAAGTTTGGTCAGGGAATTCATTCCCAAACTATAAATTCAATTCAAAAAAAGGGAATTAGTGAATTAATTCTTCGAAGCTCTGGGTGGTACTCGTATGATGCGATTTGTGAACTGCACAGGCAAAAATATCAGCTGATTTTAAGTGACTAAAATAATTGTTAAATTCAATATCCATTTAAACAACATTTTTAATTGAATTAATTAAATATTTTGTTGATAAGACAAATTTCCAAGGTTTTTTTTTTTTTGTTTTTCAATTAAACTTGTTTATTGAAACTCAACAAGTTCTTTGCTGACTCGGTCATTATCGTCAAGTCGAAACAACTTTTCTACGCACTTTTTACATGTTTTTTCAATGTAATTCTCTACAAGCTAAAGTAATAAGACACTTTTATGAAATTTATAATGTCAGAGTTGCCATCTGACTACTTTAAAAAATTGTCAAAAACCAACATATTTTCCCAAAAAAAAAAAATCGGTTAACTAAAAAAATAAAATAACAAAAAAAAAAAAAAAATTTATTTATATGGGTGATATCACAAAATGTGATAAAAACCGTGTAACCACCTAATTTCTAATGCATGGATTACATTTGAGTTACATATTTCGATATATATCAGCGCATTGTTACGTGTTTTACAAAATTTATAACAATCTGACCAATTTTTGGTTAATACATAAAACTTGTGACCAATTTTATAGGCCAAATGTAAACTCCGTAACCAGTAACTCATAAGGTTTTTTAACTTTAATGGCTTATATTTTAATAACCAATAAAGCTAAACACTAACTGTAAGAATATTTATGAAGAGGAAAAGTGCCGTTTTTAATAAAAATTAATACATTTTACAAACTTTTTCGTATATCTTAGCTATCACGACTTCAACTCTGTAACGATTTTTCGTCATAATTTTTGATAAAAATGCATATACCAGAATTTTGGAGTTATCTATTATTTATATTCCGAAAAGTATAATGAAGCTTTTCTGCAGCATGTAACATTCTCGAGATGAAAAAGGATGTCTTTAATAAGATTTGAAAAAATGTTGTAAACTCCATTCCTAATTTTTACACCAAACTATTTAACGAGTAAAAAAAACAATGTCATATTTGGATTCACCTTGTAGGCATCATGCGATTTCGTTTCGGAAAAAAAAATCTGACAAAGCGTTTCTGAAAGAAAACGAAAAAAGTAACCAAATGTAAACTCCGTAACTGTAAACTCCGTAACCACAATTGTTTGCATCAGGTTTCATTCAAATAAATGTAGATAAATGTTTAAAATATTTTAAAATAACCATAAACAGAGGTGATTCAACTAATATTTATGCGTCAAAAGACGATTCAACTAATAATTTTGCGTCAAATTAAAAAAAGTTATCAGTTTTTTACCCTAAGCTGCTGGAGCGAAAAACGATTGATTTTGCATTTCATTGGTTTTGAATCGATATTTCGAGTCAATACTGACATTAGTTTTACAAATTAAATTTGTTTCACACAATTTAAGAATTTTTTGATCGCGAAATGTTATGTTTTTAATATATTATTTTGTAACTGTGCAACCGCTGTTTGGATTTTAAAAAATTACAAAATTACAAAAATACAAAATTAAAAAAAAAAATTTTTTTAATTTTTTTTTCGCGGAATGAATTGTATCTTTATTCGCGAAACCGCAAATTTGATAAACACAAATTATATATCATTGGAAAGCAAGTTGAAAACCCAAATAGGAAAAATTAATAAATTGAAGAAAATTCCTACGCAATTTTTTTTGTTATATATTTTGCTTGCAGAAATGTAAACTCCGTTACAACAAAAAATATTAAAATTGTGCAAAAAAAGTTATAGCGACAACTTGTAGAAGAGATTTTTTGCAGTTAGGTTTATAATGACTAAACTTACTGATTCCATTAAGAAAAAACCGAAATATTAACACTTTTTGCTTCTCACAAATTTGGCCCAAAAATTTATCACATTTTTTAATTTCACCCATATATATAAAAATAAAAAAAAATGTAATAAAATAAAAAAAAAATCTATATTTCTCATATTTTTTAACACAATAGATTTGTTCAGAAAAACATAAAAAAATTTAATTTCTAAATTTTGTTGTCGTTTATTTAACCTTCTTTTTCTATTTTTAACTGCACAATTTCCTTGAGCTTAAGTTTTGTTTTTTTATATACAAAAATTCTTTTATTTTCAATATTTCGCTACTCCATTGTGTAGCATCTTCAGCAAATAACAATTAAATTAACAAATTATAAATAATTTGAAACATAATTTCTAAAATATCCTTAACCGTCCATAATTCATATCCTATCAAAATTTCAACTTTGGTTGCCAATACATTCCTATATATCTGCAAAGTTTGATTGAAAATATCCAGTGGATCTATGACGTGCCTCTAATGAGTTAATATACATCGAGATTATTTTTTTTTTTTTTTGTTAGTTTTGTGGATTTATGAAAAAGTCAATTTTTGTTTGTTTTATAGAACTACAGGACAAGTTTTGATTAAGCTACTTATTATATTTTCCCTTTTTCAATTAGTTTGCCATCATTTTATCAATAGTTCATTATTTTATAAAGTGCATTGAAGGGTTAAACATATTTGAACCCCATCTAACGAAATGTTTTTGTTTATTATAATTTTTCCTTTTATTGTTGTTTTTTCTTTCATTACTAATTGTATAGTTTGAATATATTTGTTCAGTTTCCAAAATGATGATTCCCTATTGTGCAATCGTTATGTTTGCCATTCTTAACCATTTGATTCTCCAATGAAAATTATCATCATTATCACACACAAACACACAAAATCCATTTGTATGCAAAACAACACAAAAGAAGTTGTTTGGTGGCATAAAAAGAAAAAGGAAATTGGAAACTTAAAAAAAACTCAAAAGGCCATGCAAATATAAAGTACAAATAATGAAAGCCAACAATACATTTGCAAAATGTTTGGCCTATTCAATACACACATTCAACAGACTCACTTATGAACAAACATATTGCCACATTCCCACACATGCATACACAAACACACACAGTTAAACACTGAACTCTTAAGTGGAATACGACATACACTACGTTTACATAAAACTGTTTCAACATGCAAGCCAGCAAATTTTGTTGTTTTTGTCAGAGTTTTAAAATAACTCATTTGTTTAATGGAAATATGGCTTAATATTCGTTAAAGCCGTAAACAGTTCTTTTGGTTAAAAAAAAAATCCCGACAATTTTGGGCATTTTCCAGAAATTCAGTTATTTAAGAGCCAGTCTTTTCAAAACAGCCAAAAAATTAATTTTTTCCCTTGTAAATCGTATATCAAATCTTTGAAGGGCCAGGGATAGCCCACAAATTCTACGATTGAGCTGAAATAACCCCCAAAACCCCCGAGGATCGGCTTTCCGAGCAACTTTAAAATCGTTCATGCAACGAAGGGCACCAAGTTTTAAGTAACAAAAATATTTGTTAGACTTCAATTTCTATTTCAACAATATTTTTAATTGAATCAATTATATATTTTGTTGATATGACAAATTTCCAAGTTTGTTTTTCAATTAAACTTGTTTGTTGAAACTCAGCGAGTTCTTTACTGACTCGATTATTATCGTCAGTTCGAACTGGTGAACTAGTTCGTTTAAAGCATATTCTCTTGTATTGAGCTGTGGCTGTTCTGCGTGTCGTAAAATAATTTGTTCCTTTGACAACTTTTTTACATATTATTCACCTTTTACTTGTTTTTTTAATTTAATTGTGTACAAGCTAAGGGCATCCGATAATCTGAAATTTTATTAAAAATAAAAATATTGTTATGATGAATTTTTTTTTTGAATGAGGGGTATGTATACTTGATCTTTTATTTGGTAAATGAATGTTTTTAGTTCGATTTTAGATCATAAATTAATATCTCTTTCTGTTCCACTTATTTTTCAAATTAAAGAAAGATGATACAATTTTTACAAGTAAATTAATTTTTCTTTTTATGATGCTTGACTGTTTTTTTTTCTTCTATAAATATTACTATTTCCTCAAAAGCATTCCAATTTCAAATAATTTAATTAAAAATATATGCATTTATTCATCAAAGGAACGATTGAACAAAAAGAACGAATAATGATGATCTAGTTCATTTCATTTAAAATATCGAATCTTTCAATTGAACTAGTTGGTGCATGTATGACTCACCTCTATATACACACGCGTAAACGCTTAAAAAATGAAGTGCCAAAATTGAGCAAAAAATAAGAAAATATTGGAAACCAGAAGTGTATTTTCAGTTAACTTAAATTTATTTTTTAATGCAAAGATTATAATAATTGTTGAACAAAGCATACCATATAAAAAACAGTTCATATAAAAGAGTACAAAATTCTCGTCCCGTTGAATTTTTTACCTTATGCAATGTCTCGGTCTGTGTATTCCAATCATCATTTTCTTATTGCGGACAACCGGTGAGTTGTCTATCATGAACATGGTCAACCTTTTTGAAATAAAAAATAAAATCTCATATGACAGTGTCATATTATAATTAATGTGGAACAAGGTACATACACTCAAAAAACTATTTTCGTAGAAAAATTAGTAAAACGTCTTGTATATCAAGTGTACTAGTTTTCAGCAATTTTTTGCTAAAATTCCGTTTTTTAGCACTAAACTAATTTTGAACTAATGTTTTACTAATTTATTTTGCTACAAAAATTGTGCTGATATCCGCAATTATAGGGTGGATGAAAACCAGATAGACAAGATGTCGGAGCTTGCTGGATGTAGAAGTACAGGCAACGGAAATGAAAATAAAAAACTACACACTTTCTACATTTAAACTTTCAGCAAATAAATTAACTAAATTAAAATTTCTCTACAAATTCTTTGAGTTTTTTTAAGTCTACTAATATTCCACAAAAAGTTTAGTGATTTTAGCAAGAATTTTTTTCATTTGCAATCGACTGAGTTTTAGTAAAACTTTTGCTGAGATTACTATTTTTTTTGTTAAAAATCAGCTCGCTGATTTTCAGCGAACATCTTTGCTGAAATAACTCACTTTTCTGCAAGCACGCTCCTGACTAAAAATTTGCTGACACAGCAACATTTTTTGCTGACTTTACTAACTTTTTTTTTTGAGTGTACAATGTATGTAAATTTATTTGAATTGTATTTTTTTTTTGAGATTGCAGTTAAAATGATTGAGAAAAAAAATTAAAAATAAAAAAAATAAAAAATTACTTTTTAAATAAAAAATAAATAAAAATTAACAAATTCGATTGTGAAATTTTGCTTTGAATTTCAACAAACTCATCTGCTGATACGACAAACTATTTATTTGAAAAAATTTAATAATCTAGTCTAAAACATCGTTTATTAAAATTTGTTTTAAATTTCCGTAAATATATTTGTTGGCCATGTATTTGATATAAATTTCACAATTAAGTAACAAACATATTGTTTGTATTTATTAAATCAATTGTAGGCTTAATTTCAATTAAAAGCTTAATTGTATTTACAACAAGCTTAATTATATTTAGAAACTATTTTTATTTGTGCAGCAGTTTTTTTTTTTACAATTTTCAGAAATGACTTCAAAGTGATTCTTTAAAGTTCTGCTGATTGTAGATTTTTTTTGTATGTGGTTCTTTTGTAATCATGAAAAAATTTTGCCTTAGAAAATTCGTTTTGAATACAATCACATACATACATGGGTTACGAGTCATGACCAACACTACAACACACACGATAACAATTCCAAAAATATTTGCAAATAAGCACTATAATCGTTGTTAGGCACACTCACAGGAAAATGTTTGTAAAATTAAAAAAAAACACAAATACGAATCTGACATTAGATTTTCAAAATGACGGATCCCAATAACCCAGTACCGGTGTTCTGTAACTATGTTAGAAGTTACTCACATAAAAATTGCAACTCTACGATGTGTCTACGATATTTAAAACTGGGTGAGTCACAAAATTTCACACTGAATATAAGTAAATTTTTTTACATACATCTGGCTAATTTTGACATTATGATACTCACTCTGTTTTAAATATGGCAGAGTGGCAATTTTTGTGTGAAAAACTTCTTACATAGTTACAGAACACCGTTACAGGTTTTTAAAAATAAACGAATTTAAGCCTTTTATAATTGTATTTAAGCCTTAAATCCTGAGTAGATTTTCCAAAGAAAATACCTCAAACTCTGAGCACTTTATCTTATAGAAAAAGCATAAGAACTTTTTTATACTGCAAAAGCCTTAGATTTTCGACACCTTTTCTTAAGAAAACATTAATATAATGTACCCATTTTCCTATACAAAAACGACTTATGAAAGGAAATACCTGAGATTCTTTGTCCTTTATTCCATATTCCTATAGAAAAAAACTCTTATTTTGATAAAATTTTTAGTATAGAAATATCTTAGATTCAATGAACTTTTTCTGTAGGAAAAATTCCTTAAAAACTGAGGGATATTTTTATGAGAAGTCTTTGGGGGTTTTTTATAAAAAGTCCTGACAATCCAAAGGTTTTACTATAGGAAAAATTGCTTAAAATTAGAGGGGTTTTCTTCAGAAAAAAATCCTCAGAATCCATAGAAGAAATTCCTCGAAATTAAAGGGATTTTTCTAAGGAAAAGTTTAAGGAGTCTGAGGGGTTCTACTGGAAAACGTCCTTAGAACGTAATGGTTTTTACAAGAAAAAGTTATCTGAATCTGAGGTATTTTATTAGAAAAACTTGTCGGAATCTGATGGCTTTTATTTATTTATAATTTCTTAAAATCTGCCAGGTTTCCTTAATGAAAAATTCCTGAAATCTCTGAAATAAAACTTCTCAGAATCTGATAGTTTTCTATAGGAATGTGTTCAGAACTTAAGGAATGTGTTCAGAACTTGGGGAGAAAGACCCCATAATCTAAGACTTATTCTATCTTAGACTTCTTCATTAGGAAGTGTTCTCAGAATGCAATAGTATTTCTATAGGAAAAACTCTTTTCACACAGCGGTATTTTTATTCAAAGCTTCTGACCACTTTTTCCCATTGAAAAAGCGTTCGATTTTGAGCTCTTTTCCTTGTAGAAAAAGCCTCCGATTTTGACCACATCCCAGCAAAAGCTTGATAATATGTGGGTATTAATATGCATTACTTGTAATAGCAAATCCATACGTTTGGAAGTTTTATTTGTATAAATAATTTGTTTTTCTATAAAGTTTTAGAAATAAATTTTTTTGTTAAAAATCTGTGAATTTAAAATTAATATTCGACTTAGAAAATTAAAATTTAAACAAAATGTCTTTGAACACTTCCTACCAGTAAGCTTAGAATAACATGTTACTAGGTAAGGAGTTACATCGATGGACATGCCCTTGTTAAAATAATAGGTCTTGTAATAGAAAAGTAAGAGCTTACCCAGTTCATTACAAAATGCCTATTTTTATAATCAAAAATTATAAAAAGAGAGAACCCCATAAAGACAATCTGATGAGAGTGCTTGGTAGCACTTGAAAATGCATTAATTGTCAACCATTGGTTCTAGGAAAGCTTTTTTTCATAAGTTTTTGCTCTGTTGGTTGTAAAATAAATTGTTAATTCTATTTGGAATTTGTCATGATCTTACACCGAACAAAAATAACACTCATTGTAACAATATTCAGATTAACTAAAAATTTACGGTAAAAATGTTTTTTTCTTAAAAGTATTGTTACGTTCTTACCTTTTAAAAACGTTAGTTTATTTCATTTAAATACCCAGGGTTTATCAAAATAACCAATCCCACCACTGACACCGATTGTTACGTTTGCCTTCTAAAACGTACGTTTATTGGTGCTCTTGGAAAATAAAAGTAACACGCTCTCTTTAGTTTGATTTAGCTTATACACTTATTTATTTAACGCTGTATAATTTAAATACAAGAATATAACACACACACACAAACTCTAATAATCAACTGACTGTAATCAATAGACCGTACCTCAAAAAAAAAAAGTTCGCCGTACATCATCCAATCTAAAAAATTTTTGCAAGGAGTTTTAAAAAAAAATTTTTTTTTTTTGCCGAACGTAGGTGTCGCCATTTTACATTTTTCGTTATATCTTTGCTATTTACAGTCTGATCTTAAAGTATGATACATCGATGTTTTTCTCTCGAGGGGACTAATGTTTTTCTCTAAGAACCATTGACCTCAAGTATCCCATTCTAGTATTTACCCACCAGATCTCCGTTGCTACCACCCAATGGCAGAAAATTAAAGCTAACGAAAAATCATTAAACTTTTGCTAAGAAAGTTTTTCGATAAACCCAATAGAAATTTAAAATTTTTTTGGTTGCCGAACGTAGGGGTGACCTTTTAAAAATCTTTTTCATTGGATTTTTCCTTTATAGCAAAACTCTGGTCTCTTTAAAATCCGACTTTAAATGCCGAAGATATAACGACAAATTTAAAAAGGTGACCCCTAGCTTCGGCAAACAAATTTTTTTTTGGAATTGCCTTGCAAAAATACTTTTTTTATTTTGCCTGTAAGGTGGTACGGTCTACTGTAAAATGCTGATACGCAATTAAAAAAAACTCTAGTACGCAAATGTTAAAAAACTCTAGTACGCAAATGTTCGCTCCACAAATGTTAATACGCAACATCCCCTTCCTTCGTAACGTTCGGTGTTTTTTAGTTTAACGGTCATGAATGTATAACATTGTATAAAATTCCAGTGCTTCTCAAATTATAACACTTTTGTTATTTATGGCATATGCTGAGGTGTATATTTAAGTATAGTGTTACGTTACCACATTGACGTGTTTAGTAAATCCCGTTTCTCGGTATATTTTCTTCTAAAAAATTTCAGAAATTTTCTATACTAGGTTAATGATATTGCAGTTATTATAACTACAGTTGCAGTTACGTAAAAATAACTGCAATTGTAGCTAGTTCAAATGAAATTGCAGTATAAACTTTTTTAACTGCAGTTGAAGTTAAGTTCACTGACATAATTCTCTGACTGTAAGGTTATGAATGGTTTTTCAGAACTTGTAAAATATTAATTTTTTTGCTAATTTTTTTTTTTTATAGAATTTCCTTTTTTCTCGGGAAAAAGTTATTAAATGTTTGGTTTCTAAAAATATCCATTTGACCTTATGGTCATAGAAAAATCTGTCTTAAGTTCTTCAAATAAACAAACAATTTTTATGAAATTTTTTTCTGAGTGTTTTTGTTTCCGTACTATGTAATATTTTGTTTTTTTTTTTTTATTTTGTATCTCATTTTTTACGTTTATTTCATTTCATTTTGTGGTATAGTCAAAACATACAATGAACAACTACTACTACCAATAAAATATAAATATTTTGACGCTTAATTTTATATGTTTTGTGGTCAACTCGTAACAATTTACATAAAAAACCAACAAAGGGCAATGTTATAAAAAAAGTTTTTTTAAAAAGCATAATTAAACAAAGAAATTTTTTTAAAAAATTTCAAAAAATAAGTCAATTATAAAACTTTTAAATATAATTGCAAAAAAAAAAAACAAAAACTTCATAATAAGAAAAAGTTTTGTTTAACAAAGTTTTTGACAAAATTAGCCTTTGACTTTTGAAATCATTGTAACTTACACCTTTGTTAAAACTGTTTTACTATTAAAGCCTTTTTTTAGGAAATATTTTCTATTATTTTCCAATCCGTCTTAGTTATATTACCTTCAATTTTCCTTTTCAATCTAAAACATTTAATTCAAATTCATTATAGTATTTTTTTTTTGCTTTTAAAATGAAAAATTTTATGTAATAAATTTCCAAAAAAAAATTTTTTTTTTGTAAATCAATTTTACTTTTCGTTCTTTTACTCTTTTTCCACTATTGTAAAGCTATTTATAAATTTAACTCTTAATAGAATCTGAAAAAGATGTTGCAGTACAAAAAAAAAAAGAATTTATATATAAAAATAAGAAATGAAAGATGAATTTGACACAGAAATATAAAAGAAAACGAAGGGGATATACTACTGTAATTTGAAAACACTGCAAAAAATTTGAATAAGAAAACTAGATTTTGAAATTTTATGGCAAATGTACTGAAAATTGCTTCGAAAACTGCAAAGGAATTCCAAAACGCTTTAACTGGGGCTGAAAAAAAAATCATGTGTTCTACAAATAATTCTGGTTATTTTTAATTTTTTTTTCTAAATCCTTCCCTATCCAAATGCTCCACTGTATAGTGTATATATAACATGCTTGAAAATACACAAAAACTGTTTTTTAAATCTATAAAAATCCAAATGCATTAAAAAAGTAGTAGGAAAAAATACGAGCACAGAGAACCAACGACTGAAACTGATGAATACTTTTCGTACTTTTTCTGCTATAGTACTTTTTTTTCTGCAACAATTTAATATACAATTGAATGATTGCTTAAAAAGAGGAAAATGAATGGATGAATGCAACAAAAATCCAGGAGGAAAAAAAGTAGTTAATTTTTTCATTTAGTTAGTAGTTGCAGTGACACAATAACCTGAAGATAATTTAAATTTAATAGAGGTGTATAAAGAATCATAAAAAAAACTAAAGCAATTCATGTAGTCATAGTGTAGGTATGTACTTCAGAAAATACAGTGCCATCAATGCTTAATCTTACTTACAAGGAAGGTATCCCAAGGGGTTTTCTCCGATTTTAATGAAATTCGAATATAAGATAGTGGAGAAAAAAATAGAAAACATATATTTTTGGAGCGGCCTAATTGAAAGTGGGATCAAAAACTAAACTATTTTTCTATAAAAACATCGCTAAAAATTATGTTATTGAAATATTCGAAATATTGGTGAAGAAGGTGCTTATTGAAAAGTAGTCCTAAAGTCGGATAAGAACGAATATAGAGAAATGCTTAAGACACCCTCTCGATTAAATTACACAGAAAAGATAAATAACTTAAATATCGAATTGAACATATGATAAAAATAAAAACTATTTTTAAACAAATATTTAATTGAATCCATTAATATTTTAAATGTTTCAATTAATCGTGTACAATTGTCAATAACACTGTGAGACAAATGGTAGGGGTCAGTGATCGGGAAGGGTTCAAACTACCGGGGAAAGTTATATCGGTAAAAAAGAAGTTATACGTGTCCCGGCGTTTCGCTGGGTCACCCCTAGGAATCGAGATATATCGATTTGACCTTTGGTGGTCTTTTGACATAACTCGAGAACCACTAGTCCGATTTTGCTCAAACAATTTTAAAAAAATTAAAAATTACAATTCCTTTAATCTGTTCATATAACGTTTTTCTATATACTCAACAGTTTTGCCGGTAAAAATAAATGTATGAAGAAAAAAATATTTTTTGCCTGAAATATTAAAAAAAAAGTAATAAACAAAAGGTAATTGATTTTTATGGTAGCGGTAACAAACATTTATTTTTACCGGCAAAACTGTTGAGTATATAGAAAAACGTTATATGAACAGATTAAAGGAATTGTAATTTTTAATTTTTTTAAAATTGTTTGACCAAAATCGGACTAGTGGTTCTCGAGTTATGTCAAAAAAAAAGATATATCTCGATTCCTAGGGGTGACCCAGCGAAACGCCGTGACACGTATAACTTGTTTTTGACCGATATAACACTTCCCGTTGGTTTCATCCCATCCCGATTTTGACTGTGTACCCAGCAGAAAAAAAAAATCATCAAAGTAGAGAAAAAGAAGCAGTGATTTGGATTTCGATATTGTGAAAATTTGGATCGGAACCAATGAATTTTACATAGGCTTGTTTTAGGGTGGAAGTTTTCTTTTATGATCCTTTTGATGTTCTTTTTAATGGTTGAAAAGGAACTAATTTTTTTTTATTCGTAAAATCACTTGGACCTGACAACTTGTCTCAAAATAATTAAAGTTAAGTGCTTAACCAAAGTTATACAGTGATGTGCAATAAAATAGAGCCATTCAAGTTTTCTTATAATTTTATTCTCGTTGAATTTATTTTTAAGGATCAAAATAGTGGATAGATTAGCCCAAAAATGCGAGGAGATAGTTCAGAAAATTATGTAGAATTTTAACGTGACGTCTGTTTTTTTACTTTTGATATTTGTTTTAAGCAGAGCTTTGAAGAATTAATTCCTTAATTCAATTTTTCAATTCTGAATTAAAAATTCTATGAATTAATTCACTAAGCACCATATATTGAATGGAATTAATTCATATTTGCTTTCGTTCGATTTATTTTGTTACGAATTAATTCAATTGCAATAGTTAATTTTATTATAAATCGAACGGAAAAAAAAGTGAATTAATTCCTTACTGAATTAATTCACCACTGAATGTATTCAATTTCATTTTCATTCAGTGAATTAAAAAAAAATAAAATTACATTCAGTGAATTAAAAAAAAATAATAAGTTCACTGAATTGAAAAAAAAATAAAATAAGTTCACTGAATTGAAAAAAAAAAATAAAATAAGTTCACTGAATTCAAAGCCTGTTTTCTGCCGATCAGTAAAAGAAAACAATAATGTACAAATAAAATTTTTAAATAAGCAATTTTACAGTGTGTGCTAGTAACAAATTAGAAACCGGATGCTGTTTATCAACCTACATGATTCAAAAATAAAGCCTTTTACTATTAAAAATAAAAACTTTACAGATATAGATAAATTTGGAAAAAAAAAATATAACTATATAACTAGTTTGAAAAATTAATAGTTATATTTTGGAAAAAAAAATATAACTATATAACTAGTTTGAAAAATTAATAGTTATATTTTTTTCCAAATTTATCTATATCTGTAAAGTTTTTATTTTTAATAGTAAAAGGCTTTATTTTTGAATCATGTAGGTTGATAAACAGCATCCGGTTTCTAATTTGTTAATAGCACACACTGTAAAATTGCTTATTTAAAAATTTTATTTGTACATTATTGTTTTCTTCTACTGAACGGCACAAAACAGGCTTTCAATTCAGTGAACTTATTTTATTTTTTTTCAATTCAGTGAACTTATTATTTTTTTTTTTTTTAATTCACTGAATGTAATTTTATTTTTTTTTAATTCACTGAATGAAAATGAAATTGAATGAGTTCAGTGGTGAATTAATTCAGTAAGGAATTAATTCACTTTTTTTTCCGTTCGATTTATAAAACTGAACGCGTTCACCGGTGTATTAATTCATTTGTTTTAATAAAAATAACTATTGCAATTGAATTAATTCTTTGATTTTGTTGTTTGATGAACGCATTCATTTGAATGAATTCAGTGAATTACTTAAGAAAAGGAATTCATTCAATTCTAGAGAAAATTGAATTCGATTGGTAGTGAATTCATTCAAAAAGGAATTAATTCTTCAAAGCTCTGGTTTTAAGTAGGCGTGGCTCTATTTTATTGCACATCACTGTAAATGATAAATTTATATAGAAATATCTGTACTTAGATAGATTTGAAAAGACTTAATTTCATTCGAAATCGCATTTTTGGAAGTTATGCAAAATTTCTGCTTTGGAAGCGGAAAATCAGAACTTAATGGGCAGGTTTATCAGAGAAACCCGCTACCGCTACAATTGATATGTAGCGCTTTACGATTTCCTTAATCTGGTGAACGATGCTAATTTTGTTTTTGTTTTAAAATAAAAATATTAGTAGATGTTTCATTGATTTTTTCGAAATTTTTTATTCCTTTATAATTGTATTTGTATATGTTTATTATTCTTTAAAAAAAAAATATACAAAAAACAAACGACAGCTGATGTATCATTAACTGCTCACAAGTAGCGTAAAATTTTTACGCTACCAAAACAAGGTAGCGCTACCACAACATGTTGACTTAGCGGTAGCTAATCAAATCGTCCACCAGATTGTTGAGTAGCGGCTTAGCAACAGTTGAGCGTCTGGTAAACGCACTCAATGATACTTTGGAATCAATGAAAAATTGATTCCTTAAGATCACTTCGACTTTTTTTGCTGGGTAGTTTTATGTCCTTTTTATGTTTAAGTGTAAATTTTAGTATTTTTTTAAGTAAGTTTTCAATGCTGGGTATGTAAAAAGTTCATCTATTTTAAAAATATTAAATTCTAAGGTTCCACTGTTGTTAGCTCTTTGCAATTTATGTAAATAATTTTTTTCCTTTTTGTTTATGTTTTCTAAATTCCATAATACCTGCATGAATCTTTTATAATACAATCATGGGTCTCTTTTGTATTGTTTTGTTTTACCATTATCCAACAACTTTATGGAAAAATAATTTTGAAAAATTCCAGCACTTCAGTTTCCAACTGAACAACATGCCTCTCCAATTTTTTTTTTTTTTTACAAAATGTAAAAATGTCCATACTGGCTTTATTTGTTAACTGTTTTTGTATTGTACCATTTCAATTTTGAATGCTAAAGATTTTCAAATTTTGTTTTAATATGAATATGCATAACACAGGGTTCCAATTAGAAATCTTTTGTAAAATTCCTTTAAATTGTTTGATGATGGTTATTTGCATATGAGGCTCTCCATGCCAACTGTCCAGCTAACAAAATGTGTATCGTATACCCTCTGTAGAGGTTTGCCGGTTCGATTCCCGATCATTGCATACACAAAAAGTTTATCATATAGAGATATTAACTTTGATCAATTGAAACATGAACTAACCACTTACGAGTCTTTGTGTGAGACGAAACTGCGGCGGTCTAGTGATTCCCTTGTGTCTGTTGGATTTTTCAATAAAATTGTTTTCTTCTTTTTCCTGTAAATGAGCTTTAGTGAATGATTTCAATTAAATAAGTAGTTAAATTGCGAAGAAATATATATATTTTTGTTAAGTCAATCAATAAACAAACTACACAAAATACGGAATTTTCGGTATAAGTCAAAATATTTGGTCAACATTTTCTGTTAAAAACAATCAGTTCTTATAATTAATTTTAAAATAAACGGGAAATCTATTATTTTTGCCAACTTTGCCGTTAATTAATTAACAATGAAAATAAACAACCAAATACAATTGTTTTATACGAAAAGTAGGTAGTCCTTTTTTTTTTACTTATTTTCAATTGTTTTAATGTACATATTCAGTAGATTTTAGGGAAATTTTATTGTAAGTGTAGTATTTATTATTCCATACTAAACAATTAAAAAATTGAGAAACTAACTTTTTTTTATTTATAAAGATATATTAAATATTTGTCTATTGATTCAGAAAGCTTTAGCGCGTACTTTTTGAATATGGACTATATTAAATATTCAACAAAAATTCATATATTAGTTCTATAACACAGTACAACAGCCAATCTGGGGGGTGAGAAATTCCAAGTCAGGGTGATGGTACTAGGTCAGTATAGTAAAACCCTCAAAGGGTTTGGCGTTCGTATGTGTCATTTTTTTTTATGACCTTTTAAATTTTTTCCTTATCTTGATGTTTTTTCGCTTAGTTGTAACTCGAGAACCACTTGTCCGATTTTGATAAAACAAATTTATAAAAATTTATAATTACAATTTCTTTAATCCGTTCATATAACATTTTTCTTTATAATCAACAGTTTTGCCGGTAAAAATAAATTTGTGGAGAAAAAAAAATATGTTTTTGCCTAAAAATTAAAATTTTTTTTTTAAATTCATAAAAAATTTTAATTTTTAGGCAAAAAAATATTTTTTTTTCTCCACAAATTTATTTTTACCGGCAAAACTGTTGATTATAAAGAAAAATGTTATATGAACGGATTAAAGAAATTGTAATTCTAAATTTTTCTAAATTTGTTTTATCAAAATCGGACAAGTGGTTCTCGAGTTACAACTAAGCGAAAAAACATCAAGATAAGGAAAAAATTTAAAAGGTCATAAAAAAAAATGACACATACGAACGCCAAACCCTTTGAGGGTTTTACTATACTGACCTAGTACCATCACCCTGACTTGGAATTTCTCACCCCCCATACAATAATCCCAAAAATGTTCCATAGTGTAATCAGTTAGAACCACAGTGCGTATGATCAACATCATATTTATCATATGTACTATATTTTTAACTGATTATGATTTTTGGTATTTGATTTTTTTGAATATTTGAAATTAAGGTATTCAATTAATCGACATTTGGTGTTAATCGATTAATCATGCAAATAATTATTCGGGGTTTTTTTAATCGAATAAAATTTAATAATTCGATTACTGGAACGATGACAAAGCAAATTGTGGTAACAATTTTGTTGTTTTTGTTTTTTCTTTGATATTTTAAATGTTAAATGACGCTTCTAGACGAGAACAAGAAATTCTCATTGAGTTTGTGATTTAACCAAATAAATATTTCTAGAAATTCTAAAACTTCATCCCCTGACGATTTCCTTAGGCAAGGATGAAATTCGGATAGGGACATGCCTGCAACAGATTATTTTTCACACTTTGCCAAATAAGTTTTGGGATTTTAGCACATTTAATTCAAATAAATTAAATAAAAAAAAAAATAAACAAAAAATAAAATAAAGTCATAAAAATGGTGGTTCCGCCAGGAATTGAACCCGCGATCATCTGTTTGGAAATAAACTATCAAAATCACTTTTTTGAACCACTTTTAGAGCAGTAATGCTTTAGAAGCAATAGTTAAGTGATTTTTTGGATGTTGTTTAGAATTACTTCTAAAAAAATCAGTAAAAATGCTTTAACGGATATAATAAGTCATATGCTAGAAATGAGCGCTACATCGGTCAATATTTAGCCATGCCTACATCGTCCATTCTACAAAAAAAAAAAATTCAAAAGTTATTCCATTTTATATTCGTATTATATTGCACAATAAACAATATCAGTTTGACATTGAGTGCATCTACCAGCGGCTCAACCGTTACTAATCCGCTACTCAACAATCTGGTAAACGATCTGATTACCTACCGCTAAATCAACATGTTGCTGTAGCGCTACCTTACTTTGGTAACGTAAAAATTGTACGCTACTTGTGAGTAGTTAATGATACAGCAGCTTTCGTTTGTTTTTTTAAACTTTTTTTAAAGTATAATAACATATCGTCATATGAAATCAAAAAAGCCGTAAGTTACATCTAAAAAATTTTACATGAGAAGCAATAAACTTTTTAAAATTGCCTGCGATTACACTTGGGGATGTTTAGAATTTTGTTAATAAAATCGTCGTGTTTAGTCGTAGGAGTGTACAATTTTGTAGGAATATGTATTTTGATACGGTGCATCATAATCGATAAAAGAGTCGATTTTGAATTTTTTGTAACTTACCTACGGCTTTTTTGATTTTATATGACGATATGCAAACATAATTACAAAGGAATAAAAAATAAAAAAAATCATAGAAACTTTTACTAATATTTTAATTTTAAAACGAAAACAAAAGTAGCATCATTCACCCGAATAAGGTGATCATAAAGCGCTACATATCAATTTTAGCGGAAGCGGGTTTCTCTGGTAAACCTGCACATTGATACAATTATACATTTTGTATGGAAAGCCACATTTATGCCTTTTAAAATCTCTAAATGCATTTGTACTTAAAGCAAATGCCTGACTAAGTTTTGTTGATTTATCAACAAGAATTTTAATTAAAAAATTGTTTTTTTATTTTGGTAACCATATGAACCAATTAATTTGAAAGTGATATAAGTCCAGTTGTTTTTAAATTGAGAGCTAAAAAGTTATACATTTCAATGTCTTGGAAATGTCTTTTAAAATGTCTTTTTAAGTATTTGAATGGACTCATACCATTTTTAGAATAATAACTTTGTAACTACCCAGCCAGCAAATTCGGAGCGCTCATAATAAGATTCTTAAATAGCTCATAGAAATGATTATTGTTTTTTTGAAAACACTCTTTTTTTGGCAGAAAATATGAACCCTCAATAAACAATCCAAAAAGTTGTCTCTACAATCTAAAAAGCTGTCTCAAAATGAGAGTTCATTTTTCAAACTCAAAAAAAAATCAAAAATTATTTAAATTTATGAGGAAAATTTCGATTTTATACGTTCTTTTTTCCGAGTCATTTCTGATTACACAGGGGCCTCTTTTGGACTGACCACTTTCATAGGAAAAAGTGAAAAAATGTTTATTTTTTTGGAGCTCATTTCTGAGTCATTAATGATCATCTTTGTTTGCTGGGTAACTAACTAATATTTAGAAAATTTTTTTTGTTGCAGATTTTACCGTATAATTAGTCATTTTCAATTAACTTAAAGTTAACCCAAATATAAATAAAATTCTGTAAAATCAAGCTTTATTTTTGCTCTTATTTGACGAGTATTTAGCAAAAAATTTCGGCGATCTTTAAAGTTTTGACAAGATATTTGTTTAGTGAATAATAGGGCCCTCCATCATTAACTATTTTGTTTTTTTTTTGTAAGTGGACTCATACCACTTTCAAAATAAGTGGTTCATATAGAGAAATTTTTAAAGTTATCATTTTTAAAATATCTTACAATACCCATCAAAAAAAAATTGGAAATAATGCTTTACAAACTACTTCTTTCACTGCTTCACAAGTCTCTGTTAGGGTATTTTTACTGCTCTTTTAAAAGTTATTCTGAAAACTTCAAAAAATCACTTCCTGCATTGCTTCCAAAGTATCCGTTAGTATATTTTTACAGATTTTTTAGAATTACTTAAGAACAACATCCAAAAAATTACTTAAGTATTGCTTCTAAAGAGTAATTTCTCTAAAAGTGATCCTAAAAAGTGTTTTGGTAACATTTGGGGTTCGATTCCCGGCGGGACCAATATTTTTTTATTTAAAAAAATTTTTTTTTTAATTTTTTTATTATTTTTTTTTTATTTTTATTAATTTTTTTTTTATTTTTATTAATTTTTTTTTTATTTTTATAAATTTTTTTTTATTAATTTTTTTTTATTTTATTCATTGTTTTTTAATATTTATAATTAATTTGTTTAAATTCAACATTTTTGTAATTTTTAAAAATATTTATATTAAAAAAAAAATCATGAGAAATTGCTTTATATGCACCTTTAAAAAAAGTACTGAAAACAATATTGAATTGGAGTGCACCTTTTACACTTGCTAAATATACGTACTTTTATTGAAGAGAATAAGGAACAACATCTCGCAGTAACAAAGTGGTGTATTTATGCCAGTCAACTTTCACATCAAAGAATAGCTCAGTGGTAGAGCGCTAGACTAGCAATCGTGAGGTCGCAAGTTCGATACCCGGTATGTGCAATAAAGAAATCTTTTGTAAAATAAAAAAAAATTAATATGTTTTTGCGAAGAATTTTTTTTTAAACTTTTACGAGTAATTGGTGAAAAAGAGCTTCATTTGCACTCGTTCAAAAACCACTGAAAAAATGTTGAAACAACTTCTATTACAACTCAATGCTAAAATCCTTAATTTTTTATGTTAAAATAGAAGTGCATCTAGATCATCAATTGTAGTGCTTTTTTACTGCTTCGGCATCTCTTTTTCTGCTGGATACCTATATAAATTCAAACAATGAATCTTAACAAATTTTGCTACCCAGACATTTATACTACATTGTGTTTCACAGCTTGTGTCACCTTAAACTAACAAATACTTTAAACAAGTGAAGGATCATAAAATTTTATGAACCGAATTTTATTGCCAGAAAATCGAACGGAAGAATATCATCACCTTCACATATTGGTATTTTCAAATAATTTGCTAAACAGTAACATTAAGATGAAGATTTTCGTATTTTCGAAAAACAAATTTCTTTGTCGATTATCTATGTCTGCTGATTTGGCATTTTTAAGCAACAATTTTTTTTTCTGTTTCTATATCTCTGGATGGTAATAAAAATTATATGATAAAAAATTAGTTTAACAAATTTTATGTAATTCAATTTAATGCTGCACATTTTGGTGGTTGTGTAAAAGATAACTAAAAGTTTTTATTTGAAATTCATCTTGTTGCTTATTTACAAGAGGGGATCATTTTTGAAAACTCTTTACAAATTTTTCACTATGTTAATCTTAATCTTGGCTGATGAACGCTCTTTATAATTTTTTTTTGTTGCAAAAAATTTGACTTTTTCTTCTTCTCATTTAAATAACACCTTAAACCCATTAATTTAAAACCATTCATTCTTTTAGTTTTGTTTTGTATTTTAAAAATTTTATAGTGTTTCAAGTTTAAGTTTCAATTTCTTGCTTCTTATTTAGTTGTTGGTGTTGTTGTTGTAGTTTAAATTTGCATGAACGAAGTTGGTTTTATGGTTGTTGCCGTTACATAGTCGGTAAAACTTGGAAAACAATTATTTCCAATTATGTAAAGAAGTAGAAAATTCTTTAGATTTTAACAATAAAACCTCACAAGAATTTTAACAAAGTGAATGGTTTTACTTTTAAGGTACTATAATTTTTTCTTAAAAGAACAATAAAAGGCATAACTGAGGAGGGAAGACTTTAGAATACAAGAATTAGCTTTTCTGGGGTTCTTTGTTGTTCTTCGTTTTGTCGTTTTATTTAGGTAATAGTGGACGCAGTAGTTATGACTTTGTTTATATTTATTTTAATAAAAACAGTACGCATTAGTTATTAAAACTTAATTCTTACAAACAGCATAGACTGTCTGTTTCGTATAAAATATTAAATACACAAACCATATGCAAAAGATATGCCAGCTGTTATAAATCCCGCATTTATAAGCTATGACCTTTTCCCATCTACAGTGTTACGAGTATTATACAAATTTTCCATAAACAAGCCTTATTTCCGCCACCAAACGTTGTTCTTCCCCGAGTAACGTCAAGTATACTTCAAAACCTCAACAAAGTGTACAAAACTTTCTATATGAAGTTCTTGTATTTCTTTTTATTATTGTTTTGTTAACTCAAAGTGTATACAGTAGGGTGGGTCGCTTTACCAATCGATATTGTGCCATGAGGAAAAAAAGTTCCACTACGACATATCAAAAAAATCATTTTCGAGGCGCCCAAATTTATTTTTTTTTGCAATTTTCTAATAAATGCTAGATTAGCGCCATATTGCGGTGGCGCTAATCTAGCATTGTTATATTGTTTACAACTAATGAAGTTGTAAACAATATAACATTATAACCTTTCTAGAAAGGTATTATTTATGAAAATCGGATAAAAAATGTGGAAACTAGGGATAAAAATATATAAGTAAATTTATTTTCTGCTTGATGATGAAATGATGATGATGATGATGAAATGATGATGTTGATGAAAACAAGCAGAAAATAATTTTACTTATATACTTTTATATACCTCTAGTTGCCACATTTTTTATCCGATTTTCATAAGTAATACCTTTCTGGAAAGGTTGTAATGTTATACTGCCCTACGGGAAATTTTAACAAACTGTCACCGAACTGGCCCCTTTATATGAAATAGACTGGTCGCTTTTACATGGCGTTCTCACAAGAGCGGGAAATTGACCCCTTGTGACATGTCACAAGACAAATCCCAGGACAGGCCCCTGAACTTTGTTTTTTATGAGAGTTCAGTAACCTTGTAACGACGAGTTACCTCCGGTTGCCGGGATAAGCTCGCGGGGGTAGGGTTCGTCACAGAAAATTTATTTGATCCAGTGACCGAGAGAAAAAGTCGTGATTTAAGACGTTATGAAAGTTGATTTATTTATTATCAAACTAAATCTAAATATAAATAGGAGACAGACCAGTGGGAACAGAGAAAGAGATACGAGAGAGGTTCCGAGTCGGGTCACACGCGGGATTTTCCAGTGGCAGCGACCGGGGACGGCACGCTTCCTCTGTTGACTTCGATTTAAGGAGGACAGCGACCGGGGACGGCACGCTTCCTCTGTTGAACTTCGATTTAAGGAGGACAACGACCGGGGACGGCACGTTTCCTCTGGTGAGCGACGTCTGGGTGAGGACAGCGACCGGGGACGGCACGCTTCCTCTGTTGAGTTACGTCTGGGTGAGGACAGCGACCGGGGACGGCACGCTTCCTCTGTTGAACTTCGATTTAAGGAGGACAACGACCGGGGACGGCACGTTTCCTCTGTTGAGCTACGTCTGGGTGAGGACAGCGACCGGGGACGGCACGCTTCCTCTGTTGAACTTCGATTTAAGGAGCACAACCACCGGGGACGTCACGTTTCCTCTGTTGAGCTACATCTGGGTGAGGACAGCGACCGGGGACGGCACGCTTCCTCTGTTGAACTTCGATTTAAGGAGGACAACGACCGGGGACGGTACGTTTCCTCTGTTGAGCTACGTCTGGGTGAGGACAGCGACCGGGGACGGCGCGCTTCCTCTGTTGAACTTCGATTTAAGGAGGACAACGACCGGGGACGGCACGTTTCCTCTGGTGAGCTACGTCTGGGTGAGGACAGCGACCGGGGACGGCACGCTTCCTCTGTTGAACTTCGATTTAAGGAGGACAACGACCTGGGACGGCACGTTTCCTCTGTTGAACTTCGATTTAAGGAGGGTATTTGCAAGGACCTTCAAGGATAACTGCAAGGACCTTCCAGGATATTTGCAAGGACCTTCCAGGATATTTGAAAGGACCCTCAAGGATAACTGCAAGGACCTTCAAGGATATTTGCAAGGACCTTCCAGGATATTTGCAAGGACCTTCAAGGAAAACTGCAAGGACCTTCAAGGATAACTGAAAGGACCTTCAAGGATATTTGCAAGGACCTTCAAGGATAACTGCAAGGACCTTCAAGGATATTTGCAAGGACCTTCCAGGATATTTGCAAGGACCTTCAAGGATAACTGCAAGGACCTTCAAGGATATTTGCAAGGACCTTACAGGATATTTGCAAGGACCCTCAAGGAGAACTGCAAGGACCTTCAAGGATATTTGCAAGGACCTTCAAGGATAACTGCAAGGACCTTCAAGGATATGTGCAAGGACCTTCAAGGATAACTGCAAGGACCTTCACGGATGTAGGAGCTACCTAGGACGGCACGCTTCCAACACAGGATCTAGAGGAGAGGAGGGTATTATTATCTGGAGCTTACCTTGTTCACTCGTTCACGACCGCAGCCAACTGATCCAGATTTCTGTGATGTCTGGCCTTTTATACCCTTGGAGTGTACCGAGGTACGCTTGAAAAGTGCTTAGGAAAATTTACGAGGGATGGTTTACAAGTGCCAAGTAACGAATAATAAGCGAAAAAAAAGATGGTTATGATTCAATTCACTTTATTTCTTCAATATTCTTAAAACTAATAACGAGTTCATATTTGATAGCTGTTAGAGGGTGTTGGCAGAAACGAGCGGGGCGACTTCTGTCATTATAACCTGTCCTAGGATTTGTCTTGTGACATGTCACAAGGGGTCAATTTCCCCCTCCTATGACAACGCCATGTAAAAGTGACCAGTCTATTTCATATAAAGGGGCCAGTTCGGTGACAGTTTGTTAAAATTTCCCGTATGGTGTTTTCAACTTCATTAGTTGTTTCAGAAAGCCACCGCAAGATGGCGCTAATCTAGCATTTCTTAGAAAATTGCAAAAAATTTAAATTTGGGCGCCTCGAAAATGATTTTTTTGATATGTCGTAGTAGAACTTTTTTATCCTCATGCCAAAAGCTATCGAAAAATCGATGGCACAATATCAAAAAATTTTTGTCTATACAAATCGGCCCACTCTAGTATACAGACAGTACCTGTCACAAGAATTACAAGTTAATTTACAACAGATTACATTTTTTTGTTTCTTTTTTATTGTGGTTATAAAGAAAATGTTAAAATATATTTAGAAACAATGAATGAAAATCAATCATCATAGTTTTTTTTCGGAGCATTCGCGAAATAATTTTTACAAGAAGTGTTTGCGAATGCTGGCAAACGCGTTTTAAAAAATCCTTCCCCTAGAACATATCGGAGAACTATGAGTTTGTACTTTCTGACTTCCAATATTCCTTGCTAAAGGGATCATAAATTACAGGTGAATCTTATTTTGACATTCTTTGCCCAAAAATTGTAATATGCCGTTACATGTCAATCTTTAGATATATTTTAACTCTAGTAATAGCAATCTTCCAAACCCACTTTCCATCACTGCAAGTTTTTCTTTCTACAACTTACTGAAAGTACATTCAGAATATTATGTAGTTTACTGTTTGTTGTTTAATAAAAAAAATTTTCAGTTAAGTTAAAAATAAAGGAACATTAATTTATTTTTCAAGGAAATATATATTTAAACTGCTTTATGTCTTTGTTCAAAATAATCTACTATCACTTACCGTTTTTGTAGTTTAATTTTTTTTTTTTTTTTTTTTTTTTTTATAAAATTTATTAAAAAATTAACCACAAAACGGAAATTTTTGTTTCTTTCTTTCGGTTATTATAAATTTTTGTAAAAAAAAAATTCTTTATAAAAAAACTGACACAATTTCAAATAACTGAATAAAAATTGTACTTTTACCGGATCCGTAAATAAAATACTAACATTTGTTTTTAACTCAATATTCATTTGTTTTTACTGATTTTTTTAGTTTTTTAAGCAATATGTAAATATTAACAACAAAAACCACTTGATTTAAATAAAAAGTCAATAGACCGATTTTCAAATACAGTTTCATTTCTTTTCCTGTTGTTTTAATTTACGAAAAAAAATTCCACTTTAGTTGAAAGTATTACAGTGCTAAGCTTAAAGCTGTTTTACTGTTAAATAGTACTAAAAGAAAATCAGATATTCAAGTATGTATGCAGGTTAAAGTAAATCTTTAAAGCATTCTTACCACTACCATCCCCACAAAGGCACACAAACGCATACTCCTAACACACCTAAAGCTAAATTATTCAGTAAACTTAAAACACAATAGTTAAAAAGCCACAATAATTTTTAAGAACTCTTGTAAAATCTTTGTGAAAAGCGTTTCTTTTCATCTTGTAAAATATTGTTCATTTTGTAAATGAGTTTGAATAAAAATTGTTTTTTTTTTGCAAAATTAAATTAAAGTTTTTGTTTTTATTTAAAATAATTAAGTCCTTTTACAAAGAATTTTTAAGAAATGTTAGAATGTTTCAAACATATTTAAAATTATTTAAAAATAAAAAAATCTTTTCTATACAAAAAGTTGTTGAACTGCATGTGCACACAAGAAGTAACCAAACAAAAATGCCTGATTACACATTTATCCTTGATTGCTGCAATTGTAATAGTGTACTCATACATGCTAAATAGTTTTTAAGGGGTTAGGGTAAACTGAGAAGTTGAAAATTTTGAAACTTGAAATTTTTATGTGCTGAATCTAGACTGCAGTTTAAATATTACATCGGTAAAAAATCTGTCAAGCGAGTTTCAAATCGATTTGTTTAATTTAAAAAAAAAATTTTTAGTTGAAGCACTGAGTTAAATAAAGATTTTAGTTATCTTTATGTAACACAGTACTAAAAATCCTCAGTATTTTATCTAATTTTGTGTGTTAATTTTCAAAATTATTTTTAAATAATTTTGAAGAACAAATTTGTTAAATTTGTTGTTAAAATATATTATTTTACCGTAGACTTCATTTCATCTGAAGATTGTTGCAATGAGTGTTATTTTTGTTCGGTTTTAAAATCAAATATGACAAATTCCAAATAGAATTCACAATTTATTTTACAACAAATAGAAAAAACTTATAAAAAAACCTTTCCTAGAACCAATGGCTGACAATAAATGTATTTTCAAGTGCTACCAAGCACTATCATCAGATTGTCTTTGTGGGGTTCTCTCTAGGTTATAATGTAGTGCATTTAGACAGAGAAATTAATCTACTTGATTAAAGTTACACATGTATTTTTTTTGATTAACTTCACAGTTTAAAGTTTAACTCCGTGAGTTTAAAATACCAAGGTGGCGCCGAAAGCGATCTGCCACATGATAGACATGGCAAATGTCGTTAGCATCATATTTGTGGACAGCGTCAAAATATTTTTGTGGCGGCGTCTTAACATTAATTTTATCTGACTTTAGTGTGTGTGTTTTACAGTGCTGCCAACCGTAATTATAACAAAAAAACAGCGTTGCATGCAATTTAGTACTAGCCTCCGCTTTCAAAATAGCGAACTTGCGGAAGTTTACTTGGATGAGCAAAATAAAGAGGAGAAGAATACTACTGTTTCCAATTTTATTGTTGGTAAAGCTGAATGCGGCAATGTTTTGAATGAGGAAGCGGCTTATGGGAAGGTAAAGTGCGAATTTTTTAGATGGGATATCTCAGTTAGATGGGAGAGTTCTCATAGGAAGACAAACATATTTCAGATGCAAAGCGAACTCTGGCTAAACGCTGAATTTGTTTTGG
Source organism: Leucophora obtusa (assembly GCA_949987735.1). Lineage (NCBI taxonomy): Eukaryota > Metazoa > Arthropoda > Insecta > Diptera > Anthomyiidae > Leucophora > Leucophora obtusa. Next base: position 353,878,515 of record OX465295.1, read on the forward strand.
CAATTAAATCTAAGCCAACTGCAGCTTCAATATGGCTTCCAAAGAAAGAGTATTTTGAGAAATCTGAACGAACAAAGTGGAATTTTTAAATAGCTCTATTAAAAAATAAAAATAAAATGAAACTTTTAAATAGCTTTATTGAAAAAAAAAAAAAATTGTTTCTACAAAAGTTTCCACTTGTTCAATTTTCTGCTATAATATGCCCCAGATAAAAAAAAATTTTTTTTTTTTTTTTTGAGATTTTGGAAAAAAAATGTTTGCATTTTACACAGTTTGCATTTTACACAGTTACCCAAGCAAATCAGAAGAAATTTTAAAATTTAAGCCGCCATATTGGATCCCCCATTTTGAATTTGAAAAATTTTACCTCAGATTCAAAATCAGCAACCCTGAAAACCCCCGTATACCAATTTTCATGTAAATCAGAAGAAATTTTAAAATTTATGCCGCCATATTGGATTCGCCATTTTGAATTTGAAAAATTTTAGCTCAGATTCGAAATCAGCACTTTTGAAAACCCCCCGTCTACCGATTTTCATGTAAATCTAAAGAAATTTTAAAATTTATGCCGCCATATTGGATCCGCCATTTTTAATTTGAAAAATTTTACTGCAGATTCGAAATCAGCAACCTTGAAAACCCCCGTATACCAATTTTCATGTAAATCAGAAGAACTTTTAAAATTTACGCCTCCATATTGGATCCCGCCATTTTTAAATAGAAAAATTTTACCTCAGATTCGAAATCAGCAACCTTGAAAACCCCCGTATATAGATTTTCATCGTTATTCAGTTATTCCTTATAGTTTTGGCCAGAAAATAGGGTCATTTTACCTATAGAGCACTGGGATTATCTAAATTATTGCTCAAAATCACACTTTTCTCTAAAATTTTCAAATTTAAAACGCCGTCACTGTTAAGTTAAAAGAGCGATATGTGTAATTTTCAGTAGAATTATTCTGTAAGGCAGAGACATATAATATAGAGATGCAACATCGATAATTTTGTAAACAAACTGTAGATGTCGCTAGCATGTGGGAAATTTTCTCAAGGGAGAATTTTTTTTATGTCAAATGAGGTTTTACAGAGTTGTTAGGTATTTGGGTATTTGGGCCCAAATTAGGGATTTCGACTTCGTTTTCGGGACAGATTAAAAAATTTGTAAATTTTAAAAGATATAGTTTTAGGCCCAAAACAAGAAGAATTTTGGTATAAATTATATGCGTATTATTTCAAATTAAAGTCGATCAAATTAGGTCTGTTAAAGAATTTCAAAATTTCTACAAAATATTTGAATTATTGAAGAAATGTTCTCCAAATATTTATAAATCTTGAAATAACTAAAAGCAACCAATAGTTAATCAAAAAGTTTTCTATTCTCCAAATACTGAAATTGTTAAATGCAATTTCGTATAATAAACTTTTTTTAGTTTCACAATTTTAACAAGGATTTGAGGCCTTTAAAGTTCGAGTGAAAACGTAAATATTTCTTCGTAAGATATTCAATTTTATTTAATTTGCTCACAAATTAAGAGCGATGCTAAATTAGCTCCTTTTATTGATTTTTTGTTTAAATTGAAATAAATTCGGTATAACATTGGGGATTTAAACATTTAAAATGGGAATAAGCTAAAAGTTTTTGGTCAACACTGCTACCCAAATAAAATGAAACAGTATTGCCAGAAAAACAAAACAGCAGTCAGCGCCATCTGTTGCATTAAAAACCGGTGTTGCCATTCATCAGGACCATGGGAGACCCCTGCTGTAAGGTGTATTTAATAAATATCCATCACACTTGGGATTTTTTCAATGGCATTGAAATTTCATTATCATTAGTTGACTAATGCTAATGGCAAAACAAATGTCATTACCTTTTAATGGTACTGAACTTTTCTGGCATTAGAATTTGTAATACTAATGCTAATGAAATCGCACTAATGCCTTAAAAACTATGAACAATTGAGTAAAACAAAGCATTTGTTTACAAAAACAAAAGGGGATGGATAGATTGCTTTTTTTTTGAACTAGCCACCGAACTTTGTTCTATGAAATGGGTGTTATAGTCCCTAGATTGTTAATTTCAAAAAGCCGCACTTAAAAAATTGCAAAATAATCGCGGAATGCGAAAAAATATTTTTACTGATGTAAAAGCTTTCCTTTTTGTAAATTTTTTTCCGCGACTTTTTTCGCGATTTCTTTTTTTAATTAATCACCGAACTTTGTTCTATGATTTGGGTATTATAGTCCCTAGATTATAAATTTAAAAAAACCACACTTAAGAAATTGCAAAATAATCGCGGAACGCGAAAAAAGACTATGGTACAAAAGTTGAATTAAAAATCTAAATCAGCGATTTTTATTCTGCAAACAAACACACATATGTAAGAATTTTTCTTTTTGGACTTTTTTCGCGATTTCTTTTTTTAATTAATCACCGAAATTTGTTCTATGAATTGGGTATTGTAGTCCCTAGATTATAAATTTTAAAAAATCACACTTAACAAATTGCAAAATAATCGCGGAACGCGAAAAAAGACTATAATACAAAAGTTGAATTAAAAAACTTAATCAGCGATTTTTATTCTGCAAGCAAACAACTGATGTAAGAATTTTCCTTTTTGTAAATTATTTTCCCGCGACTTTTTTCGCGATTTCTTTTTTCAATTAATCATAGAACTTTGTTCTACGAATTGGGTATTATTGTCCCTAGGTTATATATATAGCAAAACCGCACTTAAAAAATTGTAAAATAATCGTGAAATATGAAGATAAAAATGTATGAATCTTGTTTAGATTTTAATCAAATTTCTTCACGTTCAGCCTGTGCTATCCCCTTACAAGAAATCAAATAATTTCTACAGTACATGTACATAACTCGACTTAAGTGCACTCTATGGGTCTAACAAGCGCGAACAAGTGTATGGATGCTGTATTCCTTACAAAAAAAAAAAAAAATTCTATTGTTTTCGTTATTGTGTTTGTATAAATGCATCATCTCTTTGTTGTTGGTGTTGAACATAATTGTGCTAGTATGCGAGGAAATAGTATAATAGTATGCGTTACTATTTGAAACAAAGTTTTTTTCAACAGATTTCTAAACAAACACAGATGTTTTTCGTTGTTATGCATATAGACACATGGCTGTTCTCATAAACCTAGAAATGGCAAACAACTGACTGCCACAAGCAAACTCAAACACCAACACCAGCATAATATTCCAACAAAACCTGTACACTAACACCAGTGCCATTTATGGCCGTTATAACTAAAATTTTATGATAACAATGACTATTCAATTCTCTCATCCAATCTTGTGCCTGCAAGCAGCAAAAGGATTGATTAATTTAATGCTTAAATAATAATAAATATGACGAAAAATAGCATTTTATCATTAAAGGGTTCAAAAATATTTAAATTTCCTATTTTTAGCCACATTTTATATATATATTTTCACTAACTGAGAATATTGCATGCTCTTTATTTTTGAAACTCTTTGGTTATACCTATTTTTTGCTGTTCTCCCTTTTTACTTCCCTGTTTATTTTAGGGTCTTGTTATTCAGTGTAGAATATTTTTGTGTGTTATGAATTCTATACACTGGCTTTTTTTACATTTTCTAGTCTAGAAAACTTTTAGGAGAATATATAAAAAAAAAAAAAACGGAAATACTAAAATTCAATACTACAATGCATTTGCATTTCCGTGGTGTGTGGGTTAATTTAAAATTTTTTTTTATTTTATTAAAAATTGTTTTAACTAAAAGCTAGAACATGTTTTTCACGAATAAGAATTATACTTTTGGCGTTTTTGTTTCAAGAATATTTGAAAAAAAAGTTTATAAAGAATTTACATTTATTAAATATTTCTCAGTTGGTTGTAGACTCAGTAGCACAAACATCTGGCAACACTGATACATTTAATTAAAATTGTAATAAAGAAAATAAAATTATAATAGTTTTTAAATAGTTTTTGCTTAAACAAAAAGAATAAAGTTTATTAAAATGGAACAGAATATAAAGAGAAAAAATATGAATTATGTATTCCAGCAACATCTGCTTGGTTAAGCGTCATTTAGTATTTCAAATGATATTAACGAATTATTTTGAACAAAGTCTTTTATTTTGAGACTAATTTACATTTACATTATGATAAGCTTTTTTGAAAAATTTTGACTAAAACTAATTAAAACAAAAAGAGCTTCCCAATCGTTCGCTAAACTGAAATTAAATTATAAAACTACTATTTTATTGCTTGGAACTATGGATCAGAACTGAATTCAATTTTTTTTATTTTTTTTTTTTTTTTTTTTTTTTTTTTTTGCTAGAAGAGCATTTCAGGTAGAACGAAAATATAAATTTATTTGCAGAATATAAAGCTTTTGCAACTGTACCGCCAAAAATGTAAATAGAAATTCAGAATTTCCATTTGAAGTTTCGAAAATATGAATTGAAATTTAGAATTACCATTTCAAATTCAGAATTTCAATTTAAAATTCAAAAAATATCAATTGGTATTCAGAATTTGCTTTTGAAATAAAGAAAATATCATTTTAAATCAGGGACGTAACAGTTATAACTTTTATTCAAAAAAGTGATTGTTTTACAATTATTTCTTGTTTGAGTATTTTTAATTTTCTGTTTATTTGCTCTATTTGATTTTTATTTTTAATTCAAACAAAAACAATCCAAACACGATTTTTATTTTTTCAAAAATAATAAAAGTTATTTTGTAATTTTTTTTCTTTATCAAAAAATAACAATTAAGAATATAAATCAAAAGCCATAGAACCAATGACTTTACCAAATATAATATCCTGATGATGTCAACTAGTGTTAATAAAAGATTGAACAGTGATTTAAAGTGAGTAAATATGTATATTCCAGCAACTTCCGGCATTTCATTTAGCTCAATTTTTAATTTTTATTTTATTATCAAATAAAAAAGTTATTGATTAATTTTTTCAAAAAAATCATTCTGTAACTTTTATAAAAAGTTTTAAAATAAAAATCAAAAAACAACAGAAATTTATAGAGTAAAATATAAAAATTGAAAAAATTAAAATCTTTGCCGAACTTTGTGATTTTTTTGTGCAATATGATTTATAAAATATAGTGCATTATTGAAGTATTATAATTAAATAAATTCGGGTGGTGACTTTTTTAGAAATATAACAGTTATTTTGGGTCTCTGTTTTAAATACATTTTAAAATATCATTTAAAAAATTTGTTTTTTTTTTAATTCAAAACTAGTTGTGAATTTTTAGTGTAACAGATAATTCAATTTAGCAGATAATCGGCCAAATATTTTGTTTATAAAAAAAAACAGTTTTGATTTCGTTCTATCGAGTCCGAAATTTTCAGCGTATTAACCGGTTTTTCTTAGAAAAAATATTCGTTGAATATTGTCCATCTCAAATGTTCAATGAAAATTTAATCACACTCTGCTAAGACCACATGGCGTATGATCAACATTATCATATTTAATATATTTATCATACGCACTGTGGGTCTAACCGACTATAGAACAAATGTTAACTTTTTAATTAATATTTGAGGTCTGGAAAGCCTCATACTTGTCTCTGAGATAGGTAAATATAAATGACCATTTATGACAGTGAATTAAAAAAAAAACTTCCAATAGTTTCGGCGCTTTTTAAATTCTTAAATATACAGGTTGGTTGAAAAGTTTCTGCGCTCGAAATGAAAGAATAATGTTTTTGTTACGCAATATATATTTTTTTTTATTCAATATAATCTCCTAGAAGCTCAATACACTTGTTCCAATTATCTTCCAATAATTTTATACCATCCTTATAATGGTTTTCCGGAAGCTCTGCAAAATAACCGTCTACGTCTGCTATGGCCTCTTCATTCGACGAAAAATGCTTTCCACGAAGGAATTGTTTGAGATTTCTGAAGAGATAGTAGTCACTGGCAGCCAAATCTGGTGAATACGGTGGATGTTCAAGTAATTCGTACTTTAATTCTTTGAATTTAGCCATCGTCAAAACACTTTTGTGAACAGGTGCATTGTCTTGATGAAAAATGATTTTTTTATTCTTTAAACCAGGTCTTTTCTCACGAATTTTTTCATCCCGCTGATCCAAAAGGCTGCAATAATATTCAGAGTTGATTGTTTTATCTTTCTAAAGATAATCAATCAACAAAATTGCTTTTGCATCCCAAAAAACTGATGCCATAACCTTCTTTGCTGATCGTTGTGACTTCACCTGCTTTGAAGCTGAACAACCACCTTCAGTCCAGTGTAAACATTCTTGTTTCAATTAAGGATCATGGTGGTAGATCCAAGTCTCATCCATAGTTATAAAACGACGCAAAAAGTCGGTTTTATTCTGCTTAAAACGCTCCAAATTACGCTGAGAAGATTGTTTTCGATCCAGTTTTTGTTGAATTGTTAATGTGTGCGGCACTAACTTTCCAAACAGTTTTTTCATACGTAATTCTTCATGTAAAATATGGAGTACTCGTTCGTCTGAGATGCCTATGGCATTAGAAATTTCACGCTTAGTCAAACTTGAATCTTCACTAACCACATTATGTACTTGCTCAATGATTTCTGCTGTGGTTGCAGTTTTTGGTCGTCCTTGACGTGGATCGTCTTCAATGCTAGTACGACCACGTTTAAATTCACCAGCCCAAAATTCAACGGTGCGTTTTGATGGTGAGGACTCCTTATACTCTTCTAACAATTGTTCATAAATTTCCTTTGCTTTTAAACCCTTCAAAACAAAGGATCTAATGACTGCACGATATTCAATTTTTTCCATATTAAAAAAAATCAATGACACGTCAACTTAAAATGGCTTGTAAACAAAGAACGAATTGACAGAATGACTTGCAACTTTGCATGTGTTCTCAGGACAGTTATACCAACTTGAGAAAAAAAAAGTTTGGAGCTAGCAGTACCATCTCTTGGTGAGCGCAGGAACTTTTCAACCAACCTGTATTTCATTTTATAACATACCTCAATATTTAGCGTCATATGCATAATCACTTTTAAAATTTATAAATTGGTTATAAAACAAATTTCTCATATAGAATTAATTTTATAAATGTCTTATAAGGTTTTCAAATTATTATTTATAAGCACTTTAAAGTTTTACTTTATCTTTATTTAATAATGTTTTGTTTACAAACCGATGTTTAAAATATACACTCAAAATAGTTTGTAGTTTAAATTAACTGAAAATGTAATTTAAAATAAATGAAAAATCACTTGAAAACCGGTCTACTGACTTTTCATTTAAATCAAAAGAACTTTTCATTTATTTTTAAATGTTAATAAATAAACTACAAAATCCTTAAAAAATAATGATTTTTCATTTATTTCCATTTTTTAAATTTCAAAAAATTAACTACAAAATCCGTAAGAATAAATGATATTTAGTTTATTTCGTTTTTTTAACTGACCTAGAAATCGAAAAGGAATTCCTTTTTTTACAAAACATTTTAAATGAAAATATTAACTGTAACAGAAAATCCGTATTTATTTGTAGTTTATTTTTTAAATAAACGACAAAATCAGTTAAAAAATATATTTCTTTGTATTTTAACTGTATAATCATTTAAAAATAAATGTACGGATAACTTTTTAAATAAACTACAGTCATTTACTGTAATAATATTTTCAGTGTATGTATTACTCGTACCAAATGTATATATTTATCAGACAATTTTCTATATTTTCTCTATAAATTGAAAATGTAAAAAAAAGCTTATCTGATTCTTAACTGCTGCATCATTCGCTTTTGTTGTCAAGAATCAATATGTATTTAAATTGTTTCTTCTTGATTTTTTTTTCTACCTTCAAAGCAACAATATTACACTCCTTTACCTACAGTTTTATTATAATGACAACATACAATAACAAATCCTTCAACTTTTCTATACTTATGTAAATTGACAATATTTTTCTACAATCATTTTAAAAGCATTTTCAAATAATACTATATTTTTCTATACAGTAGTCTCTCGCTTAACGGCTATTTATCAGTAGCTCGCCATATTGAATATTTGAACTGCAAATGGATTGGGGTAATCCTGGAAGGATATTAACTTTTCTCTTTTTGCCATGTATAAAGTCTGTAAACAAATAATTTAAAAATACTAAAAATTAGTTCAAAATGATCTTGAAGAAAAAAACCGAAAAAAATTAGCAGATTATTTTTGCTATAGGTACACTCAAAATAGTTTGTAGTTTAAATTAACTGAAAATGTAATTTAAAATAAATGAAAAATCACTTGAAAACAGGTCTACTGACTTTTCATTTAAATCAAAAGAACTTTTTATTTACTTTTAAATGTTAATAAATAAACTACAAAATCCTTAAAAAATAAATGATTTTTCATTTATTTCGTTTTTTTTTAATTTCAAAAAAACAACTACAAAATCCGTAAGAATAAATGATATTTAGTTTATTTCGTTTTTTTTAACTGACCTAGAAATCGAAAGGGAATTATTTTTTTAACAAAGTATTTTAAATGAAAATATTAAGCGTGTTCGTTTACCTACTACAAGTTACTACTTTTACTACAGCTGAAAAAATTCAATACAAAAAGTAAGCAAAACTTTCCAATTGTAGTAAAAGTAGTAAGAATTTTGAGTAAACGAACACACTGATTAACTGTAACAGAAAATCCGTATTTATATATAATTTATTTTTTAAATAAACGACAGAAACAGTTAAAATATATATTTCTTTGTATTTTAACTGTATAATCAGTTAAAAATAAATGTACGGATAACTTTTTAAATAAACTACAGTCAGTTACTGTTATAATATTTTCAGTGCAGGAACATCAAAAATAAAACTGTGAAATATACGGAATTTTAGTTATATTTGGGTTGAATTTGTGTTAATAGAAAATAACTTAATCTGCTCAAATCAGCAAAAAATTTCGCTAATTAATTAGTAGGTTAAAAATTACAAAAAAATTTAATAATAAGTGTTATTTTTGTTCAGCTTTAAGATCAAATATGACAAATTCCAAATAGAATTCACTATTTATTTAACAACAAATAGAGAAAAAACATGAAAAAACTTTTCTAGAACCAATGGTTGACAATTAATGCATTTTCAAGTGCTACCAAGCACTATCATCAGATTGTCTTTGTGGGGTTCTCTCTAGGTTATAATGTAGATTTTAGTTTTTATATTTATGTAAACTCCAAAATGAAAAAAATTTAGAGAAGTAAACATATTGCCATTGTTGGTAACTGCAATCAAATTATTCTATAAATCATACTTAACTAATTATGCTCGACTTTAATCATCTTATAGTTAAATTTTTTTTCTGGTACCATATTATTCTATCACTACAATTATATATTATCCGGATAAACATAGTATATAATTTTTTTTTCTATTTTTTTTTTTTTTACTTTCAACTGATGAAATAGAGTTTCTTTTGGACTCGTTAAGGGGCGACATGACATTGCCCGTTTTTTGAAAGCGACTTTTTTTTATAATTTTGTATTTTAGTAAATATTCTTAAGATTCTAAGAAAAAAAATTTCATGTAAAAATTCCTACGGGTTCAAAAGTTACAGCCGGATTAGTGAGAGCGCATTTTTAATTTTCGAGCTATCTACGTACCTTTTTTTTCTTTGTTCACAAACTTTGAACGCGTTTATCTCGAAACCATGTTTTTCGTACTGGTTGCGGCACTAGCGGGTTCATTTTTTGACGAAATTTTTTTTTTTTTGTATTTTTTTAAACTTGATTCGCTATCATATGACACGAGCTTTTTTTCGATTTTTTATGAATTTTTAAAGTCAATATTTTTTTCGAACAAACACACTTTCAAATTTGGAACATCACCAAAAATTGAAAAAAAATTTAAAAGAAAAAAGCTCGTATCATACGATAACCAATTTTGTTAAGATTTAAAAAAGTAATTTTTTTTTCCAGATCGGACAATTTTTGCAACTCCCAGCTCTGCAACCACGAGGCCCTGTTTTTTCTCTGCCGAATTTTTTTTATTGTAATTTGTTCAATTCTCTACAATAATAAAAAAAATTTTGGAAAAATGTTTGTTTTTGACTGAGTTATGAATTTTTAAAAAAAGATCTGTTTTCTCTGCCACGAATGTAATGTCCCTCCTTAATAGAGTACTGAACAAAGTACTTCTAGGACAGCTCAGTGTTAAACCAGTGGGTTTCTATACCACTCTTCCTCTGTTAACCTTTACTCTTTATTTTTGTTCGTGAAGTCGGGAAAGAAAACAAAACATGTTGGTAAACATTGTAAAAAAATGAGAGATTGAGTGTTTTTTTTACACATTTCCCTATTTAATAAGCATTGGGGTTGAATGAGTTTTTTCAGATTTTTAAGAGAATTTTCAGATTTTTAAGAGGATTTAAAAGATTCCAATGTAGCTTCAACATGGAAAAAATTAACGTGCCAACAAACATTTGTCAATAGTGTCAATTTTGGGTTTTTTTAAAACTAATATTGATAGTTAATATAGTTTTATTTTTTAAAATATAGTTTATTTTAACAAAAATAATATACATTTAAATTAACAAGAACGATGAAAATGAATTATATATTATTTGTATAATAAAATAAATTATTTACAAAATTTTCAAATAATATTAACAAAAATTATTAAAAACATAAGTTGATTTAAATTTGTATAATTAAATTATTTAAAAAATTTTAAAATAATATTAACAAAAATTGTTAAAAACAGTAGTTGAAAAAAATTTACTACATTCATTAAAAAACCCCTAAATGGAAAATCAAACTTCACAACACTGATCAAAACGAAAAAATGTTTCTCAAAATGCTCTTCCGACTCATTTTTTCTCTTAACAACATTATCAACATGTTTTCTTAGCCTTTGCCAAGTTCGCCACACAACAACAAAATTTGGTGAGGACGGTAGTCTCTCTATAGGTTTATACTTGTTGGTTAAACTCATTCATGTTTCTGTTATAAAAGAGTCTAGGTCATTAATTGTAGTGTTTTTTCTACTGTTTTACATCCATTTTTGCTTTTTTTTTGTTTTTGTTGGGAACGATTTATTAAGTTCCACTTTCAGGTTTTGTCTAGAGTTTGTATACATTATTTAGCAACATGTTGCTAGCGATATTTCTAAGAAACATGTTGCCAGCAATAGTTAGTGTTTGAATTGACAGATAGTCAATTGCTGAATTTTATTGAAATAATTGCTTTAAGTAACTTTCAGATCTTTGAACTTTTTTCAATCTTTTCATATATATAATTTACTATAAAATATATTTTTTGTTTATTTTTCTGTGATTTTTTTTCTTTAACATCAATGCAGTTGCTTACATGGATAGATTTGTATTTGTTTTCTAAAAGCTTATATGAAAATACCAAGTAGTTTTTTGATCCCTTTTGGTTTCCTAAAGGATTTATTATAATACTTTTTTACTCATCATTTCTTGTTTTATTTAAATATCATACTTTTGTGTATTTGAATTTTTTACTGGAAACACTTTATTCTATTTATTGTTTCAATGGTCTTTAAACCAATATCTTTGTTTATTTGCTTCTGTAAGAAAAGAGAAAAATAAAACAAATAAATATTATATTCTTTATCATGTATTTTATGTTGCCAAAGCAACACCAACAAGGAAGATCTGCTTGCTTGTAGACGAGTGAATAACAGGATAATCGAAAAAAGAGAGATTTTACTTATAAAATAATTATAGGCGAGTAAATAATTATAGTAAGTAAAGTAAGTTTAGTACAATAACAATTTGATTGCAACAACAATATGTGGCAGTAGAGAACGTTGTTTTGTAGGCGTGATCATATTGCAACCATATTTTTTTCTCGGTTTTTTTGTTTCTAATTAACTTATGCGCCTTTAAAAATCCTTTTGTTGGATTTCCAATTTTTCTATGATTTTGTCAAAGGGAATGAAACAAATTAAAATATTTGATAGTTTTTGACCCCATTTTTGACCCCTTAAAAATGTCCATATCAATCAATCAAGTTTCATTAGGTTGTGACGGGTGTGCAGACAGACCTTCCTTGTAAGTCATAATATTTTCAGTGAATAAACTTATAGTTAAAAACAAATATTTAAACAGTAATACTATGTATATATTGCTAATATATTTTTAAATTTTAAATGCAAAATTTTTGAAATTTTTTAGTATTCAATCCCAGAATATGTTTTTGTTTTTGTAATACTCTAATTTTAGTGTTTAATTTTTTATGGTTAAATTATATTAATTTCTATTTGTCTTAATAAAATCTGACAATTTTATACCACAATTGTATGTTTTAGCACGTTTTGCTTAAACTTTTTCTTGAATAACAATTTTTTACAAACATATTGTGGATTTTTGTTTAAAACATTTAACATAACATTACGCGCAAAGTTCATTTTCTTTAATTTTCCATAACAAAACTTTTAAATGGAACACATTTGCTTTTCTCAAAAGACATATAAATTTAAAAGTTTGTTTTTTGAACAAACACAGAAATAATTACAAAAAATAAATTCATTGAAGCGGTGGTGGTGTTGATTTTAACAAATTGGTTGAATAGAGCAGGAGTTTTTAATTTTACAAATATGGTTCGAAGGACCAATTTTAGGGTGAGAATGTGAGTATTTTTTTATAGAAACTTTTTTATAGAATAATATCACAATATGTGAAGCACATGCTCTAATATGCAATTTAGACACCAAAGATAACACTATGCGACAGTCAAAATCAGGATGGGATGAAACCAACGGGAAATGTTATATCGGTCAAAAACAAGTTATACGTGTCCCGGCGTTTCGCTTGGTCACCCCTAGGAATCGAGATATATATTTTTTTTTTGACATAACTCGAGAACCACTAGTCCGATTTTGCTCAAACAATTTAAAAAAAATTAAAAATTACAATTCCTTTAATCTGTTCATATAACGTTTTTCTATATACTCAACAGTTTTGCCGGTAAAAATAAATGTTTGTTACCGCTACCATAAAAATCAATAACCTTTTGTTTATTACTTTTTTTTAATATTTTAGGCAAAAAATATTTTTTTCTTCATACATTTATTTTTGCCGGCAAAACTGTTGAGTATATAGAAAAACGTTATATGAACAGATTAAAGGAATTGTAATTTTTAATTTTTTTAAAATTGTTTGAGCAAAATCGGAGTAGTGGTTCTCGAGTTATGTCAAAAAAAAGACCACCAAAGGTCAAATCGATATATCTCGATTCCTAGGGGTGACCCAGCGAAACACCGGGACATGTATAACTTCTTTTTTACCGATATAACTTTCCCCGGTAGTTTGAACCCTTCCCGATCACTGACCCCTACCATTTGTCTCACATTGTAATCTAGTTAAAGCTGAATTAACTTAATAATCGAGCACCAAGCGCCATACCATATTTTAATCAGTTTGACTAACGGCTCAGCCAACTTGTAATCTGGTTACTGTTTATAAACAACCCTAATAATTGTATGTAACTCTGTATTTTGTTATAATGCCGTTTTCCAACGCAAAAAAAACACACACTCAAAGTCAGAAAAAAATTAATGTTAATACCCCAGCAAACAATTTGGAAATCATACTTTAAAAAGCACTTTTTGCACTACTTCCAAAGTATCAATATATTACCGCTTTTTAGAAGTAACTTAACAAAAAAAAAATCATTTCTTTCATCTGTTAGTATATTTTTACAGCTGTTCAGAAGTAATTCTGAATAACACAATAAAAAATCACTTATTTGAGCATCACTGCTCCAAAAGCGGTATTAAAAAGTGATCTGGATACAGTTTATATTCAAACAGATGATCGCAGGTTCGACTCCTGGCAGGACCACTTTTTTTTTAGTTTTCTTTCTAATTTTTATTTATTTTTTTATAATTTATAATTAATTTGTTACAATGAGGATATTCATAGTTCATGCTATTTTAAGTAGTAAATTAGCATTTATCGTAAATTTGACAATTTTCTATGGCTTAAACTTCAAAAATCATGCTATTTTACAACGATAGCACATTAGCACTTAAACTGTGAATTCCTTCAATGTTTTTAAAAATTTTTAAGAACATATAATTTTTATAAATATTGAAAATAAGTGTTATTTTTATTCGGTTTTGCGGTCAAATAGGACAAATTCCAAATAGAATTTACAATTTATTTTACAACAAATAGAGAAAAAACTTATGGAAAAAACCTTTCCTATAACCAATGGTTGACAATTAGTGCATTTTCAAGTGCTACCAAGCACTATCATCAGCTGGTCAGTATGGGGTTCTCTCTAGGTTATAATGTAGATTTAAATTTTTGTATACATATATGTAAACTTCCAAGTAAATAACGATTTGAGAAATAAATTTAAACATTTTGACTAGTTATTTATGTATTAGAATGAAAATCATATGTTTTTATAAAGCTATTATTTTTCTCTATGTTATAGTTGGTGCTTTAACCAAAGTTGCTTTAGTAGGAAAACAAAATCGGACAAACAAAATATTCTAAAATAATAAATTTGTATTAAATTATTTCAAATTTTTAACTATTCTCTCTTACTGTATTGTAGTATATTGAGTACCACGTCTCTTAAATTACGAATTGGTCGAATTTCTATGCTAACACTTCCAGTCTGGATGCTTTTGTTCTCAAATATACGAATTTGCAAAAAGTTGTTCCTTAATAACGTTAACACATTCTGAATATATCCAAAGTTGTTGAAAGTTACAAAATTTTAAATAAGTTTCACATATCATATTGCGATATATCGTTTTTATCGTTTTACCAGTACACAGTGGGCCAGCCTCATCGAATTTTGGCCAAAACTAGAGTATTGAGTATATGACACTAAAGGATATCACAAAGGGGGATTTGGTTGTTGCTGATCACGAATCTGAAATAAAAAATATAAAATTCAAAATGGCGGATCCAAAATGGCGGCCATTAATTTTTAGTTTTTATTATATTGGACTTAAAATAATCAATTATATAAGTCTAGGATACGCTGAAATTAAAATCTTGAAATCCAAAATGGCGGATCCAATATGGCGACACACAATTTTTTTTTATTAAATTTCTCCAAATTTCCACCAGGGGAAGTTTTTGGGTAGCAGATTACGAATCTGAAATCAAATTTTAAAAATTAAACATGGCGGATCCAATATGGCGGCCATAGATTTAAAATTGTTATGTGTTGGAAAAAAAATTACACTGTACAAAAAAAAAAGGTTCTGATGAAAACTAATTCTGGCAGTGGGACCAAAGAAAAATATAAGTGTGTCGGCGTTTTAAAAGTTTTCGTCTGGCCCTATATTTTTGGGGGGTTAAAATTTCCCCTCTTCTGAAAATGTTTATTGTGAAACAATATGAATGTGAATCTTCCATTTTAGGTATAGGATATGTTCAGCGAACTTATGTAACACACGACGAGGGACATTTTTGGGAAATATTTTAACCCTCTAACTCTGCAATTAAAGGGTCTGTTTTGGCCCTTTTTAAAAAAGTGCCAAAAAAGACCCATAAGTTGAAGAGTTAGAGGGTTAAAATATTCAGCAAAAATAATTGTCATGAAATTCCACTAGAAGTCTCTGAAGACATCAAAGTTGAAAATTTAACTTCAATGCCAGAAATAAGTTAAAATTTAAAATGTGTTTAAGGGTTAATTTCGTACTAATTATTCAGAATTGGCACTCAAATGTCCCACACACCTGGACTTTAGGTGGCTAGTCTGTGCGAGAAAACCAGAACCTTCATTTAAGGTAATTTTTAGTGCTATTTTTTAGTTTTTACTAAAACTTTGGAATGCTGGAAATCAGCGAGATCTGAAGGTACTTTTTCAGTTAAAGGTAGGGTGACCATTCGTACTGATTTGATCAGTACATGTACTGATTTTTGGTCACGTGTACTGATGAAAAAGTCGTGTACTGATTTGTACTGATTTTTTAAAATTTGTACTGATTGTACTGATTTTTGTCATTTAAGGAGTGAGATCATAAAAATGTTAACACATAAAGTTAAAGAAAAAACAAACCACTGAATCTTAAGACTTCAAACTAAATTTTTATTAAATGAAATTTAATACAAAATCTAACAAAAAAAAACCGCATGGAATTCTAACCACTACGAACAAAGTTATCCACTTTTTCCGGAAACCCTCCCATTAAGGCTTTTATGGTAGTTTATGTCACCTTTTTAGAGCAGGTGGTCCATCTACGTTTGAAATATTGCATGCCCTGGGAGGCCTTTTTTGTGCCCTTTATTCTCTTTTAACAACACGCAAAGAAAAAACATGGTTGGGATGATCATATTTTAGGAGCATCATACATTTTTGGGTTTATGATTGCGACAATCATGTTATTACCTCATTTTTATCATAATATGGTCAATAAATTATCACACTATGAATGTAAAATTCTCCAAATATTCTTATATTATAATCCTGCATATTATCATATTATTGTCCTATAATCCCTATAGTATTCTCCCAGTATTTTGCTGAAGCTGGATTAAAATTTCACGATACATCCAAAAATCATCATAATATTTTCCTTATGATAATAATATTTTCTTGATGATCATAATATTTTCCCAGTGATCCTATTATTGTCCTGTCGAAAATTTTGTGATCACTTAGAATCATATTATAATCACTAGGAACATATTCTGATTATTTTGTGCACTCTTTACATTTTCATCAATTTTGTACATTTCTTCAATTTGATTTTCGTACAAAAGTTTTCTACGTGAGTACAAAAAATAAAAAAACACTTTTTTTTATCACTTTTTATTTATTTTATAACACTGAGCACTTCAAAGTAAAGTCTAATTTGAAGGTTCCTGGTTAGACCGAATTCTTTCTTCTACAAACAATGTCACTATTAAAATGAATATCAGTAAGTTGTTTGCTATTTTTTGTTTTTTTATTTTTTTATTTTTTTATTATGTATTATTTTCTTTGATTGCGTCTTATAACTTCTTTTCACAAAATCTGAAACAAGAATGGCGCTAACTGGTCAATGACGCTCATAAAAAGATATACTGACCATCTTATAGTTGTCGAAACCATACCAATGATTGTGAACATGATATCTCTCAGTACAAATAATATGATTGTAATTCGAAGAGAGAAATATGGTTGTCCGGATAATATATGATTGTAGCCAAAAGAAAAATATGATAAGCGAAAAAAGGAGAGATTTTAACTATAAAATGATTACAGACGACCATATAACTTGTTAAGTATGATTAATATATTAATAGTATGATTGCAGCAACCATGTATGGCAGTAGGGATCATAGTTTTGTAGCCGTGATCATATTGAAACCATATCTTTTCTCTGCGTGAAGAGCCCAATATATCTCCACTGGCCTGAGCTCCGGGCAGTTTGGTGGATTTGCCTCTCTTGGTGCAAAAACCACATTATCATTATACCACTCCAGCGCTCTCTTGCTGTAGTGACAAGATGCTAAATCGGGCCAAAAGTAAGTGGATACATTGCGCTGACTCAAAAATGGAAAAAGTCTCTTCTGCAAACAGTCCTTGATATAAATTTCGCTGTTTATAGAGCCAGATGTCACAAATGACTGGCTTCTTTGGCCGCAGCTACATATGGCTTGCCATACTAGGATTGTTTTAGGGAATTTCGTTTGCTTTTTCGACCTAAATTTTTCCGCAACATTTCCTCGAACATCGGAAACAAAAAATTCTTGACCAGGGAGCTGCGAAAAATCAGCCAGGACATAAGTTTCGTCGTCCATTACACAACAGTTGTATTTTTGTATAAAATTTGATTTCAATTTTCGAGCTCAGGTTTTGGCCTCCAAGTTTTTAAAAGCATTTCTATCGGGAACTTTTTGAACTTTGTAGGACTTTAGTCCTGCCTTACGTTTCACTTTACGTACAAAAAAGTCCGAGCATTGGACTAACCGAGCTGTTTTTCTGCCAGATGTGTTAGGAGCTCTCTTAAGGATGCTTTTAACTTTATATGCCTTACCAATGTAACGATAACCAGTCGTTGTTCCTGTTCCCGGCTTTCTTTCAATTGTTACGTGTTCCAGATACATTTTTACCACTTTTCAAACTAGTCTCTTTGGCAATTTTTTTGTATGTCCATGTTTGGTTTTGTTAAAAATATTTAATTATTTTCGAACGTACTTTTTTTTCATCGTCCATTGTGTAAAAAATTTCAAATTAAAACTCATGATGTAAATTAATTTATTAACTGACATATTTTTAAAATGTAAACTGCCGAAAAAAAATATATGAGAAGCTTTAAACCAAAGTTATAGGCAAAAATGTGTGTTAAAATTTTTATGATCTCACTCCTTATATCACAAATTTGATCTAGAACGTGTCAGCAAAGTCTCCTCTTAGAGTATTTTAGTATCGTGTTCCACGTTAGGTCTGTGACATGCTACAAATTCTCAATTTCTTCTTTCCACTTAAAAACAGCATAGTTTTCATTTTCAACAAACAAACACTATTGAAGGGTTAACAATCCTTTAAACATTTTTAGCAAAATTTTATTAATTAAACTAATAGCAAACACTTGTTCATCTCTAAATTTATTTAAATATTTCAACACATTTCTTTACAATTTTCTTCAACTAAGCGGCTTAACAATTTTAGCATAAAAAATAAAACTTTCAACATTTAGTACTCCTTTAACGGTATTCACTTTGATATAATGTTACAAAAAGATTTACATACTTTTAACCTTGTTTCAAAAGAAAAGCAAGGCAAAAAGTGAATTAAAACAGGGAACCAACTTCGTTACAACTACAAACGTAATAGCTGTATAACATGTCTACTAAAAACCATAGATGCTGAAAATTATGCAACAGAATATATGTATGTAGGTTAGTTATGAAAGGAGTAAAGGTGTATCCTTCCACAGCAACACAATTCCAAAAATTATAACTACACAACTTTAAAGGAAAGAAACTATTCCTATTATAATAGTTTTTTTTTTAGTTTTTTGTATCTTAATTGAAGTGAGAATCTCTATTATGCACGAAAGCATTTTAAGATCTATATTCATAGAGAAAATTCTTAGAAAATTATGTGTAAATTTTAGAAAATTTCTTTGAGACTATTAGGAAAGTTTTTTCTTTTATTTTTTTTTTTTTCTGTTTGGCATTAGAAGAACACAAGTAAACATATAAATACAAGAGAAGTCATTTAAGCTTTTGTATTAACCACATTTAGTTGCATGTTGTGCAACGTGTGTGTTTTTCCGTTAAGAAGAGTGTGTGCTAAACTAACAAGATTGGAAAATTTTTCATTAAAAAATGTGGAAAAGATTTATAAAAGTTTGTTCTTGTTTGGGAAAAGTTAACGATTTAGTTTGTAAGTGTTGAAATTAGAAGATTAAATTTTAAATAATAGAAATGTTAAGTTTTTTGAAAGATTTTTAAATTAAATTTTGCATATACAATTCTCTAAAGCATGATGATTTTGTTTACATAATTAGCTTCAAAAGTAGGCTACACAAATATGCTGCATTTAGCTTTTTAAAAAACATCCTTAAAGTATACTTTAAATTTCTACTTAAGTTCTACTTAATTAATTGCTGTTTAGTAATATCCCCACGGGAAATTTTAACAAACTGTCACCGACCTGGCCCCTTTACATGAAATATACTGGTCACTTTTACATGGCGTTGTCATAGGAGGGGGAAATTGACCCCTTGTGACATGTCACAAGACAAATCCCAGGACAAGTTCCTGAACTTTATTTTTTATGAGAGTTCAGTAACCTGTCCTAGGATTTGTCTTGTGACATGTCACAAGGGGTCAATTTCCCCCTCCTATGACAACGCCATGTAAAAGTGACCAGTCTATTTCATATAAAGTGGCCAGTTCGGTGACAGTGTGTTAAAATTTCCCGTAGGGATATTATAATGCTCCCGAAAATTATGCCATAAAATTTATTTGTACCAGAACATTCCAAAAAAATAACATTTTCTTATTAAATTCTTAAAATTAAGCTGAAAACACATTAAAAACTATTATTGTCTTGTCAGGATTAAGAGCATAACCCTCAAGCAAAATATAAACGGACAAATCCCCATAAAATAAATTGTTAACAATTTACACCAGCCAACTACGTACTTACTAAAGGGAAACCACAGATGCATTTTGTATATAAATATACATTTTTCCTTATATAAATACATTACGGTTTTTAGTTTTTTTTTCTTTTTTCTTGCAAAATATATAATAAAAAATTGCAAGCTGTAAATGACAGTAAAAATCCACATCAAACTGTAGAGTGCTTAATATAATAAACATACACAAAACTCTTCCCCCACATATAAAACTACATGCTAGATACATCCAATGTCACATGCTATACATAGAATGGTCAACTCAATGGCTTAACTATGGCTAAATGTAAGGAAAACTCTTTAGATTAAGATCTACAAACTTTGGTGAAAAGATTAGTTGTGGTTATATGTTTGACAGGGATGGGAAATTTCGGAGATTATTGAAAAACTTCGAGATTAAAAAAAAAAAAAAATTAAGAAAAACTAAAATGTTTAAAGGAGTTATTTTTTAATTTCTTCAAAATTGGGAGTCTACTGAAAATCGTCCACATTAAAAAAAATTAATTAAGACAAAATCGAAACGTTGAAAGGAGTTTTTTTAATTGTTAAATTCTTCTATTTGATGTTTGTCATAATTCGGATATAAAGAAGTTTTTGGCGAATCCATTTTTTTGACAATTTTTGGAATACCTAGGTAATCCTGTGCAAAAGCATTCACGCCAAGAAAAAATATGGTTAAACATAGTATGATTCTAATAATCATTGACATGATTCTAACTGGTCATATTAGGACCACTGATGCCGATTTTTTGAGAATTTGTAACATTTATTTTAAAATTTGAGAATTTGTAACATTCATTTTATTGAGTCATTTTGGTTTCTAAAAAAGTAAACCCAGCCAGCAATTTCAGAGCGCTCATAAATAAGATTTTTAAATGGCTCATAGAAATGATTATTGTTTTTTCGAAAACACTCTTTTTGTGGTAGAAAATATGAACCCTCATAAAACAATCCAAAAAGTTGTCTCTACAATCTAAAAAGCTGTCTCAAAACGAGGGTTCATTTTTCGGACTCAAAGAAGATTACAAAATTATTTAAATTTATGAAGAAAATTTCGATTTTATACGTTCTTTTTTCTGAGTCATTTCTGAGTACAAAGGGGGCTCTTTTGGACGGACCACTTTCATAGGAAAAAGTGGAAAAATGTTTATGTTTTTGGAGCTCATTTCTGAGTCATTATTGATCATCTTTGTTTGCTGGGAACCAAAAATAATGTATCCCAGCAAACAAAGATGATCATTAATGACTCAAAAATGAACTCCAAAAACATAAACATTTTTCCACTTTTTCCTATGAAAGTGGTCCGTCCAAAAGAGCCCCTTGGGTGCTCAGAAATGACTCAGAAAAAAAGAACGTATAGAATCGAAATTTTCTTCATATATTTAAATAATTTTGGAATCTTCTTTGAGTCCGAAAAATGAACCCTCATTTTGCGACAGCTTTTTAGATTGTAGAGACAATTTTTTGGATTGTTTTCTGAGGGTTCATATTTTCTACCAAAAAAAGAGTGTTTCCAAAAAAACAATAATCATTTCTATGAGCCATTTAAGAATCTTATTTATGAGCGCTCCGAAATTGCTGGATCGGATATAAAAAATTTTTGTTAGTTGTTTTGACTAATTTGTGGTTCATTTTATTAACAGTCAAAAACAAAAGAAATTGCAAGTTGAATTTAATAAAATTTTAGTGGTCCCGTTTTCAAGTGAAATTTAATTTGTTTTTTAATACATTTGCAGTGGTCTTTATATACAAAATATCTTAAGTGTACGAGTAATTTTGACAACATTGAAAAATTACCTAACTATCCATCCCTGCTGTATTTTGTCTCTAGATTGTAGGAGAGTATGAAAAAAAAACGAAAACTGTAAAAATTAAAACAGATGTGACCGTAAATGTCTTTTCAAAACTTATAGCTGTATTATATCTTGTATGAATACACATAAGAGGGATATCAAAAAATATCTTGATTGTAATAGAACAAAAAAATATTTTTAAAGAAATTTTCAAATAATTGATTGTTAAAAACTAATATGACATTAGAAAGACAAAATAAAGTTATATAAAATTAAAGAGAGGAAGAAGCAAAATAGAAAAATTGAAAATTATGTGACAATTTGTCTAAACAAAGGTAGAACAAGTCCTCAACCAGGGCAACTAAAAATATGATTTAAAAAAATTTGTTTGGAATGTCTTAAAATGGAAAGTATGCTCAGAAAATTTTTTAAAATGTTTACGCTCTTGAAACAAATATTTTTTCTTAAAAACTCATATTTGAAATCGGTATGTACTTGAAATTTTCAAAAGTGGCTCGTATTCCGAAATCGGCGATACAAACCCTACAAAAAATTTAATATTTTGTAACATCAAATTTTTTGGTAATTTCTTTTGGAAATTAAAAAAAAAATTTTGTGGTGAAAAAATTTTTTCACGTTAAAAAAATTAGAGGAGAATAGAAATTCACCTCTACGCATCTGGTAAAAAAAATATGACAGAATATTTTATTCACCACACGCTACATGAGATTGTATGCACCAAATTGCATCAAAATTTTAAAGGTACCTTTACATTTTCACCCAAAACTTTTTAACCGCTGAATTGATTTTGCTCATTTTCAATACCAAACTGCTAGGGAGGATGTCCATTAATCTAGGCAAAAATGAGCACTCCCACTTTTCGCCGTGAGCAACATTTCAGCAGAAAGACGTACAGCCAGACCTACACATTGGCTACGCAATTGTTATAGCTTTTTTCAGTTTGATGGATGAAGGTTGTTGGAAGCTACAGATTTTAGGGCAAGGATGGCTTAAATAAATCATTTAATGCATGAAAATGAAATAATTAACAATTAAGTAGTGACGTCCTCATTCCAAACTTTATCAAAGGTTTAAAGTTAATGAGTACCAATTATAAACCTTTATTATTTTATTCGTTATTAAGCAAATATGAATACTGTTTTTCACAAATTAGCTTAAAATCTTGCAATCCTGTTGTAAAAGTTTAAGAATTCTGCTGTTAAAATTTAATTTTTTAAAAATCTAAGAAAAATCTCAAAATATTATTTCATTAAAAGGTACATAATTGAAGGAAGGGTAACAAACAGCATTTTAAACTAAAAAAATAAAATAAAAAGTGCTATAAAAATGTTTTTTTCACCAAAAGAAACATATTTGAGGGGTAAAGTTTGAAAAATTTAAAGTTTTATTGTTATATATATGATTACAAAAAACTGTTAAAATATGTTTGCCGTGTTTCTAATAAATATGTTTGCTTGCAAATACAATATATTCGCTTGTAAAAATACAAATTTTTGGATCATATGAAACGCATCTATCGGCAATCATATATATTTGTGGAGGTAAGTATTTGTATGTTTATTATTATTACGTTTACATCATACAAAACCAGTAACGATAAAATAAATTTGCAAATTTATATTTATTTAGATTGGAAGATGTGTGTGACTCACATACAAATATTACAATGTTTGCCTGGAAACATACGCGTAATAACGATAAAAAGAAAATAATTGACAGCATACTTCAAACAGTTTTTAAAAATATTGTTACAAAATTGGATTAGTCTAGTATGGAAAATTTAGAAATTTTAGAAGAAAAATATCCCGGGAAACGGGATTTACTAAACCCGTCAATCTGGTAGCAATGCGTTTAAGTACAATGTTAAGTGGTTTTAGTAGCACTGGAATTTTTTACCATGTTCTACAACCACGGCCCTTAAACTATAAAAAGGCTGCCACTTGACGAGTAGTCAGCTGCATATAGTTAGTTGCATATTATCGTTTGTATAATTCTGTTCAGCTTTATTTAAATTGCTGGTATACTTGTTGCTATACTTGTGTCTGTAAGACTGTTGTATGTAAAGTAATAAAATAATAAATAAGTGTATAATCTCAATATCAAACAAAAGAGTGTGTGCTTATTTTGATTGCAATAGAAAAGAACCCGATTTATTTAAAGGAAATAAAGCATCATTTTTAAAAGGTAAAGACGACAAAATATATACAATTGGCTGTACACATATTGAACCAATGTCTTTTTTCTGCGTGTACTTATTTGTATTTTAATTTTTTTTAAATAATAAGTACCTAGTATGTTCTTAACTTTCTGCAATACTACTAAATAATTCTTTTTCATAGTTTGGTTGTATTTTTGGTGGTTTTTATAAAACACAAAATCTTGGAATAAATTGAGAATTGTCAAGGGGAAAGTGATAAAGGCTCAAAATTTTGCCTTAATCCAAATAAATTGTCTATGGACTTATTTTTTATGTTTAATAACAACTTATAAAAGATAAAAAAATGTATTCGATTAAATATAATCAATTAAATTTTATTTGTTAAATTTTTTTAACATGTTTATAACAAAATGTTTGCTTATCCCATATTACCCCAATATCGTTTTTTTTTTACTTGAATTAGCGCCATTTGATAAATGTTTAGAATTTGTCTTCATATCAATTGATAATCTACAAAAACATGTCAAATAATTGCCATGTTCCACATTAGCCCACTTCCCAGAATAATCCATGTTCCCCTATTAATCAACTTCGTGTAATTTTTAAAGTTTTCTTATAACAGTGTATGTAGTTTATGTAGTTCATTATAGGTATGTATGTACATATTTCCGTTAAAAAATTTTTTTTATGAAAACTTAGACTACGAGTATTACAGCGCCATCATCATGAGTTCGCTAATTATCACACCACAATAATAAACACGTAAAACTCTATTACTGTAACATCCTTTTTTCTTTAATGATTTTTTTTTTATTTCTTCCGTTTTGTTGTTATTTATGTTGTTTTTTATTGCAAACACTATAGAGTACATATATTCCATTTCCTGTTTACATAATCATACTAAAAACTACGTCCCCTAAACTCCAAAAAGGCCGTAACTGCACTTTTTAGTTTTTTTTTTTACAGGTAAAGCAAAAAACATTATTAATTAAAAACTCCTTTAAACCTATTTGTAATATTAAAATTTTAGATTCAAGCTTAAAAAAACAAAGACGGATATTTTTTTAGAAAAAAAAAAAACAATGATTGAAAAATAGTAGTTTTTTTTAGTAATTTTAGTTAAGGCCTTTTGCACTCGTTTTTTTCTGAAACAAAAAAGCCTAACTGCAGTAACAAATTTGTGCATAAAATATAACAAATGGACACATTGAAAATCAATTAACGAAAAACAGTTTTTAATGGGTGGAAAATATTGAAAATGTGTATGCTAGACTATCACATACAAGTTTTCAACATTTTCCCCGATTAAAAACTGATTTTTTCATACTTGATTTTCAACGTGAAAATTCTGTTCGAAAGCATTTTCGTTTCGAATCGAATTACATAATAACCCCCCTGCCTTTTGGATTTTACGTGGCGATATATACAGTTTCAAATGAAACGTATACTATAACCCAGCAAAAAACCTGCTTCGCTGGATGGAGCTTTGTAAGGGAATAAATAAAATTAATCCCTTACAAAGCTGCTTACGGAAGGCATGATTTTTCCATACAAAGGGCCCGCTTGGAAGCACGTTGTTTTGTGAGAAAAAGCGCATTATTCGCTGCTGAAAAATTGCAGTAAATTCATGTTTTTCGTAAGTGCATTTAACCACAAATAAATTCATGCACTTTTTTTTTTGGAAAAAGTGCTTTTTTGCTGGTGAAAAGATGCAGTAAATTTATGATTTTCATTGAGCGCATTTAAACGCGACTTCTTATGAAAATAAATGCATTCATTTACCGACTTCAAAATGCAGACTGACTCATGTTTATGTGGCGTCTATACATTAAACTTTACTAAAGAAGGGTAAAACACGATTGAGATGTTTCAGATTTCGTGCGCATTAATCTTTGGATAACTTACATTTTATTTTACTCCCTTACAACCTGCTTCGTCGTAAGGGAATAGCGTAGCACTATAATTTTTTAAATAACTTGCTTACGATTTGCTTCATTTAAGGCAGTTTTGCAATGTATACAATCAAATTGCAAAACTTTTTGTGTATTGTATACGCATAAAGTGGCGCAACACTGTAAAGCAGAATTCGTAGCGCGTTTTTAAGCGCTTCGTATTTTTACTGCTTCCAAAATACTAAATATTTTTTGCTGGGAAATAACACTATCTCGTGTATTGTTGTGTGTGTGCACTAGGGTATGCCGATAAAAAATTTTTTAATAGGATGTAGCTAAATAGCTGAATAAGGGAAAAATAAAATATTTGCCCATAACTGGAAGATGATGAATAAAAGTGTTAAAAAGTATCTCTAAGGTAGTTTAGACAGTTGCTGGTCACTAGGGTGAACGACTCGGTTTAAAAAATCGGTTTGAACCTTGATATTCAAGACGCTTTACTAATTTTTCTACTAACTTATTTTTTTAAGTTTGTTCACATTATTTAATTTGATATAAATTTCCACTATAGGAATTAACGCACTAATATAATTATGTCGCTAAAATTAACTACAGTGGCAGTTAAAGAGTCTACTCTACAAATGCATTTAAAGCTTACTGAAATTGCAGTTTTTTAAACTACAATTGCAGTTAAAATTAAATACAATTCTAGTCAATTCAAATAGATTTGCAATGTAAAGCAAATTAACAAACATAAAAAAAAAATTTAAAAATATTTAATTTTTCATTAGAAATGCTTTTGCTTTGCCCGTTCCAGGCTTTGTTTCAATTATTAGGTCCTTATTAATCTGTTTGACCACTCTGGAAACACATTGCCTGGTCACGCGTACTTCTTTTGCAATTTTTTTATAAGTCCACAATAGATTATTTTGAATAATTTTAATAATTTTTTTGTGCATTTGTTTCTCATTCTCCATTGTAAACTAACCATCTTAAAATCTCACACATTTCTTAAAAATATTTGATCAATGATTTCCAAATGAATGTGTTTGTAATTTTTAGAGAAAAAGGTTTATTCTCCTTCTTAACCACAAACATATTAATTGCAGCTGTCTATGTGACGTTAAAATAACACTGTACTAAAATACAATATAAAATTTGCCCTGCGGCAACGCGTCTCCAATATATACGCAAGCTGCCTGCTCTTGAACTTAAAAACCATACTTCAGTTTGGCAACATTTGAGAAAAATAGACACGGAGGAGATTCGAAGATAAACAAAAATCTAAAAATAGAATGTTTGTATGTGTCTGTGTTTGATCACTTCTGAGTAAAAACAATAAAAGAAAGCTGAATAGGAAAGAAAACTATGAATTAGCTACATTGCACTCAAGGCCTTACTTGGGTGAGATGACTAAGCTTTCGAACCTTAGTATGGACACTAGACCGTACCTCAAAAAAAAAAGAAAAGTTCGCCGTACACCGTCCAATCTAAATTATTTTTGCAAGGAGGTTTCAAAAATAAATTTGGAATTTTTTTTTGCCGAACGTAGCACAGTGCTTTGATCCCATATAACGATTGGACAAAAATAGAAAGAGTAAAGACAGAGTTTTGAAATTTAGTACACTGACGTAGAACCCCTTAGTTAGGAAAAATTTTAATTTTTGGAAATATCGGGCCAAGGACACGCCCACCTCCCATAGGTCCTGAAATTTTAAAATATTATATTAGCTACCTAAATGGACGTAAAATTACAAAATGCATCTATTGAGATACACAAGAAACTGGAAACGTTTGTGACAATTTTTATCAAAATCGAAGCAAGGACTCTTAGTCCTGCCATATATCCTTTATCTTAAAATCTTTATAAAACCAGCAAAAATTATCCGATTGCCATGAAATTTAGCATGTGAATTGATATAAGGTCAAGCCATATTTGTGCCAAATTTGGGTAAAATCGATTCATTAATAAAAAATGCCTTTCACAAAAAATGGGCTTTAAACGCTTAAAATGATTTTTCTAAAAAAAAAAATAAAAATTAAATAGGAATTAAATAGGAAACCATGTGAAGCCTCCATTTTAGGCATAGGGTATGTTCAGCGAACTTATGTAAACCACTATGATAAATTTTTTTGTGGAACATTTTAACTTTCTAACTCTTCAATTAAAGAGACTTTTTTGCCCCTTTTTAAAACGGACAAAAACGACCCGTAAATTGAAGATTTAGAGGGTTTAAATGTTCCACAAAAATATTTGTCATGAAATTCTACTATAAGTCTTTGAAGACATCAGCATTGAAAATTTAACTTAAGTGCCAGTAATAAGTAAAAACTTAAAATGTGTTTAAGGGTTAATTTCGTACTTATTCAGAATTGGCGCTCAAATGTCCCACAAATCTGGAATTTAGGGAGAAACCAGATGTAAACCTTCCATTTTAGGTATAGGATGTGTTCAGCGAACTTATGTAAAATACTACGGGGATTATTTTTGTAGACGATTTTAACCCACTAACTCTTCAACTTACGGGTCCTTTTTGTCCCTTTTTAAAAAGGGGCCAAAAAAAAAAATTCGCTTTCATTGAAGAGTTATAGGGTTAGAATGTTGCACAAAAATGTTCCTCGTACTATTTTACATAACTCCGCTCAACACATCCTATACCTAAAATGGATGGTTTACATGGTTTGCATACTAAACACCCTTAAATGCGTCAAATTTGAGTAAAAATCATGAATTTAGCCATTTCAAAAAACACATGTTTTTTAAATTGTGGTAAAAAATAGTAACTAATTTTTTAATGATCTATTATATAACAGTATAAACTTACAAAAAAAAAAACCTTACGCTCAAGAAAATTGTGAAATTAAAAATATAAAAAAAGGTTAAACAAACGACAAAAATTTGGAAAAAAATATCTAATTTTTTATAGTTTTTTTTTATACTCCATCAAACTTAAGTAATTTTTGGATTTTCAACAAAAAAAAAAATGTCTTTTTAGGAGAAATAAAAAATAACTACAAATATATTGAAGTAATTAACTACAAATATATTGTATATATTAACTACAAATATATTGAAGTAATTAAAAAAATCTTCGAACCAGTTTTTAAGAAAAATGTATTTTTGAGAATTATTTTCGTGGCCCAATTAAACCCCATTTTTCTCTTCAGTCATTTTTGTATAAAATTCTCTGAGTTTACCGCCCTCTTGTGGCGGCAAAAGCAGTCAGACCAAATATTTTTTTTTTCACATTTATTTGAGTAACTTTATTATCTTTCAAAAAATGTGTCTATATTCCTAATTTGAGAGAATTTTTTTTTTCATTTTTGTCCATGGGACGAATCATTGTGCGTAGGGGTCGCCATTTTACATTTTTCGTTATATCTTTGGCATTTAAAGTCGGATCTTAAAGTGTGATACATCAATGTTTTTCTATTGAAGGGACCAATGTTTTTTCTAAGGACAGATCTCAGTTGCTGCAACCCTAATGACAGATAATTAAAGCCCGCAAAGGAAGATTTTCAAGAAACCCAGCAGACATTTTTTTTATTTTTTTATGGTTGCCGAATTTTTTTTTAAAATATTTTGTCATTGGATTTTTCCTGTAACCCTACGGGAAATTTTAACAAACTGTCACCGAACTGGCCCCTTTATATAAAATAGACTGGTCACTTTTACATGGCGTTGTCGTAGGATGGGGAAATTGACCCCTTGTGACATGTCACAAGACAAATCCTAGGACAGGTTACTAAACTCTCATAAAAAACTAAGTTCAGGGACCTGTCGTGGGATTTGTCTTGTGACATGTCACAAGGGGTCAATTTCCCCATCCTATGACAACGCCATGTAAAAGTGACCAGTCTATTTCATATAAAGGGGCCAGTTTGGTGACAGTTTGTTAAAATTTCCCGTAGGGAAAACACTGGTCTCCTCGAGGCAAAAAAATCGATATATCACACTTTAAAATCCGAATTTAAATGTCGAGGCTATAACGAAAAATTAAAAAAGGCGACCCCTAAGTTCGGCAAAAGAATATTTTTTTTTGGAATTGCCTTGCAAAGATATTTTATATTTGAAGGTGTACCGCGCACTTTGTTTTTTTTTTTGCGTGTAAAGTGGTACGGTCTAATGGACACGTTTGTAATATGGGAATAGGCCAAAGGTTTAAAAGGCTTAAGTCTTTCATTCACTTTTTAAAAATTAATGAAATTTGGGTTAAATTTCATTCCCTAATAGCATTCTTATGGAATTAATTCGATAGCTTAATTCCCTATAGCTTAAAATTATATGAATTCATTCTATTTTGATTGAATTCTAACTGAATGAAACCCAATTTACCTGAATTCATTTAATAAAAAAGTGAATGAAAAATTATTTGTTTTCATTCACTTAATCAAATGAAAAATTTTAATTTGTATGTAATTGCTGAAATGTTAGCATAATACAATGAAAAACGTTTAAAATTTATCTAACAGAAATAAATAGTATCGTATGCTTTGTTACAGCTTGTATGCCTTGGTTTTGATTATATGTTAGTTTAAAACTACACTGCACTAAGTGAATGGTAATAAAATTTCTTCATTCAATTAGTAAAATGGTGAATGAACATGCGATTTGAATGATTCAAGTTAAGAATTCATTCAATTCATATTAAAGCTTTGGGAATGAAGCTTATGAATGAATTCTTTACGAATGGTTTAAGGGAATGGTACATGAATCTTTTTAAAATCTGAATTTAATTTTTAGTGAATTAAGCTTAAACTGAATTAAGTTTTTCGAAGCTCTGGAATAGGCACATGTTCGATTCCTACAGCAGACGGTTTGTTAAAAAATTATCATATAGAGACAATCTGACAATAAAATATATAAACAATAATACCCATGTGAAAATCGAAATATATATGGACACACATGATCATACATTGACTTGTATATGATCATGCATGGGCATACATTGTCATATACGTACATTCATAGATCAATGTATGACCATATATGATCTAGTATATTTCCATATATCTTTGGATCCGAAATTTGAGGGTATATGACCGTACATGTTCATATATGACCATATATGTTCACATATGATTCATCTATGCTCATATATGGCCATATACCGCCATATACCCTCAAATTTCGGATCCAAAGCTATATGGAAATATATGAGATCATGTATGGTCATACATTGAACTATGCATGTACGTATATGACTATATATGCCCATGCATGATCACATACGAGCCAATGTATGATCATGTATGCTCATATATATTTCGATTTTCACATGGGTACAATTATTATTCTTCTTGTTAACCTAAAACCTATTAAAATAAAAATTATTTTAATTAAAGCTACACACAGAAAAAAAACAGGTGGAACTTTATCTAAGTGCTATGTAATTATACAACTACATAAGTTCGAAGTAAGTTTTACAATTTTCTAGCAAAATATATGTAATTTTTCGGATATTTTCCGCTACACATGTATATATTTTGCAAGGATTGTATATATTTTACAATAAAATTTACATATTTTACTATAACTTTGTAAAACTAACTTGAAAATTATGTAGTTGTATAATTACATAGCTCTTAGGTAATATTCCTCCTGTTTTTTTCTGTGTGTAGGAAAAGTTATTAAGAAACATGTGTGTTACATTTTTTAATGGCACTCTTCTTACTTCAATCAATTCACAAGAAAGTAATTTGTCGGGACACCCTAGTGTACACATATATGTAAAAAAACCATTTACTAACACACAGGTATTTGTTACATAGTTGTCATGCTAATTAATGAATTTAAAACGTGTTACAAAAGTTTTTTTTTTTTCTTTTAACACAAAAACTAAGAAAAACACAAACATTATAAAAAAAAATTGTTGGAAATCCCAACAAGCATTTTTAGGGAAATTTCTCAAAAATACAATGTTGTCATAAGAAACATGTTGTGGAACTTATAATCTGTACAAATATCGAGGCATGCGGTGGGTAAAACTATTAAAAACACGATTTTTATAATTCTGTACCATTAATTTTCAATCTCAAAGACCTTATTTATAAGAGCCAAACTAGAAAATCTCCTAGCACCACTGGTTTAGGTTACCAGCCGTGTGCCACGCTCGTCGGTTTTATTTAAACCAGCTTGGTGTAATTATTTCCTTAGTTTGTCCTCTATTTTTATCTCTTACCTACGAAAAATTTATAGCGATGGTCAAATAACTGCTCGATTTATATGAAAGCAGCCTTTCACTTTTACATTGTCATATCGACAGCTTATAATTGGATTGACCCATATGCCAAAAAGTACTTATCGAGGAAAACGTTAAAGAAAGTTTACATTTTTTTCTTTTTGTATGCAAAATTGGCAGGCAAATCAAATTTGGTACTTAATATCTTAGATACAATACGAGACAATGAAAAACGGGGTTCGGAATCAGCAAGAGAATAAATCCTTTATATATAATCCATTCCTAACTAAATGTTTTTTCAATAATGGCCAGTGGGTCAAACTAATAACAAGGGTGCATAATTAATCTGGGACATTAAAAATAACTTCTTTCGATAAAATATTCTAGGTCAGTTCTCGGATAAGTCCTAGGACATTTTGCCGAACTGGGATTTTAATAAATTAAGGAGGGAACATGTCATAACGTATCAAATTGACCCTCCTTTGAGAAGTGCACGTAAAAGTTGAAAGTCCTTTTTATATAAGCAACGGTTTTGTGCCAGTTTTGTATTATAAATTTTCCTTAGATAAGTGTTAGCACTTTACTTTTTTCTATACCATTAATATGGTCGTAGGACCAATATTTATATATTTAATCAGTTTTTTCTTCTTCAAAAATGTTTGCTGGGTTGTTTTAAACGAGTAGTTCAGAGGTGTGCAAATGTAGTCGTACACATATGAACTACTTTAAGTTTGGTGCAATATAATGCTTAAGCGTGCATGTTTATACTCGCTTCATGAATAAACATAAACATACGACCTATTTGCAGCACGTACTATGTAACTTATTTTTTGTAAGTTTATATTTTTATATTGTTTGTAAAGTCAATCGGCCTTACCATATAAATTATCCAAATGTGTATTTTTATTAAAGTCGACTTTAGCAATATGCTTTGACTTGGTTTATTTTGGGAGCATTCTGATTGATTAATTTATTTTCAACCAATTAAAAGGTTTAAAAATTTAAATATTTTTGTAAGGTTTTTATACAAAAACTGAACAAAATCGTAAAATAAAGTCGACTTTAAATTTAAAATGCTCTTTTTTTTAGTAAGGGCCAATGTTTTCATGTTCTCACAAAGTTTACGCTGAAATTATTAAAAATTTATTAAAATATATACAAACTATAAGGAAAGATATATTTTGTGTTCGCCGAAAAGTATGCTAAAGTATTATTTTACTATAGACAGCTAAAAGTATACAATTATTTTTAATAGAAAAATCATGTAAGTTTAATATAGTTTTGATGTGCTATTTTTTAAGTGCTACATAGAGAAAATGTCTCAAATAATATTACACAATATAAATTGAATTTTTTTGTTAAATTTATTTTTATCGTGATATACAATAAATTTTATTAAAATATCTTCATATATCGGACCTGTAGAGCGCGAACAAGCTAACTTTGGAGCCAAGTTTATAAACCTGATTGATTTTGGTTAAAATCCGTCCAGACTTCCTTAAATCGAACCAAAAAGTGATTCTGAATCTATCGGTATACTAAAAGGTTGGTCTTGGTCCAATACTTTTTGGTGTTATAAACATCAGCACAAACTTGTTATACCCTGTCCAGGTAGTGGTGTAGGTCAATTTCTTGTTTAAAAAGAGCCAATACACATGGTCCTCCGAACTTAAATGAATCGTTAACTTGGTAACACTTTTTAAAAACTTTATTTTACTTTATATTACTTCGAGTGATTAATTTGTGCGTTTCTTGACAATTCTGAAAATATTCTTGTAAAATTGAAAATTCCATTCAAATTTACAATAAAAAAACTTAATTTATGCTTTAATTTGTTCCATAGAACTCTTTTGTGTTTTCCATATTGAAATTATGTTTCAACATGCTGATAGTTTTCATATTTACATACTCGAGTAACAGAGAAAAGTGAAATGAAAATGACTTAAATTAATTGCATTTTATGACATTTTATGCCTGAAAGAACATAACAACAACAAAAGTTGAATGTACAGTTGTGGCCAACCTTTTAAGTCAATTCGAGTTTTTTCTAATTTTCAATTCGAGTTTTGACTTTATTTTTAAAGATCAAAATAGTGGCTAAATTCGCCACGAAAGACAAGGAGATGGTTCAGAAAATTGTGCAGAATTTTAACGTAATATTTGTTTTTTCATTTTGTCACTTGTTTTAAGTGGGCGTGGCTTTTAACGAAATATTAGCGATATCAACCTTTTATCAAATTTTAACAAATTTCAGTGTTGTTAACTTTCTTTTAAAATCGTTAAAAACAAAGCAAAATTTGGTCATGTTTAAAGTGCTGCAATTTTAAGTCTGGTGACTATTTGTAGTTAAAAATAATGCAAGACTTAGAGAAATTTTATAGTATTTCCAAAAATATACAATTTGTACAGAACCGATTAGTACTGCCTAAATTTTACTATGTAATTTAATAAAAGGTTGATATCGCTAAGTTTTGGTTAAAAGCCACTCCCACTTAAAACAAGTGACAAAATGAAAAAAACAAACATTACGTTAAAATTCTGTACAATTTTCTGAACCATCTCCGTGCCTTTCGTGGCCAATTTAGCCACTATTTTGATCTTTAAAAATAAAGGCAACAACAATAAAATTAGAAAAAACTTGAATTGACTTAAATGGTTGGCCACAACTGTATGTGCATATCGATGAACATAAGCTGACAGCTCCAAACGGAAAATTAGTTTACAACGTTAGTTAAGCAAGTCATACGCGGAGTTCTTATCCAAGTCATTTGGTTTTTTTATTTCATGTTATTAAAAATTTGTCAATTGCATCTACCAACTTATGACAATCAATATACGTATCTTTTCTCTGCCTGACTGTTCATGCATGTTGTATGCACTTTGACTGAAGGTGGCGAAGTGCTTTTTTATTTCTTGTTGACAAAATATAAAACATTTTCTCACTCTTGACACATTGTAAGTTATAATGTATTGTGGTTTAATTATAATTTAACATATCATAAGGTCATTTAATGTGAGGAAATATTACAAATAAGGCGAAATAAATAAATATTTTTCATGATTTTTTGTTAGTTTGTTAAAAAAGAAAAAAACGGACGAGAAAAGTATGATTTCATAAATATTTAATTTGAAAGAAAAGAAGAAGAAGTTTCTTTAGAAATCACTGACCTAAAATTGTTACCGAACACAAAAATAAATGAAAGAAAATTTAAAAAAAGGGACATGAACTTTCTTTTGTGTGTTTTTCGATACAAAAAAAAAACCAGTTGTTAATAAGGGGATTAGACTGATAACATGTTGATTGGAACTCTCAAAATCAGTCTGAATTTTTGTTTTTCTGAAGATAACTAAATCTTTGTTTAAATCAGTGTTTGAACTAAAAATTTGTTAAAAACTAGTCAAATCGATTTGAAAACCGTTTGACAGATTTTTTAGTGACATAAAGAAGAAGCACAACGAGAAGCAACTTTGGAAAGGGGATAGAGAAGAAGTGAAAGGTGGTGAAAGATGAAGGGCTTTTAATATGGCAACACTGTCATTGCGCAAGATGTTGAATTTTAGAACAGTTGTTGCGCGCCATCTGATGGTGAGTTGGCGAACTTTGTTGAAGCTTTTTAGTTCATAGCCCTGTTATATTATTTTACTTCGGTGGGGTTAAGTACTATGGGAAACCCGAAGGAGGACGCTGCGATATGTATGAGGGATAGAAAAAACTCATGCATATTACTATTTTTCATAAATTGATGTTGCCTTGGTTGGGGCTCCAAACCGCAACCTCACGTATAACAGTCCAACGCGCTAACCATTACACTACAGCGCCCACATATTATATTACTTTAATTGCATGTGTAAAAAAGGTAATATTTCCCTCCAAATAATTCCAAATTAGTGAGGTTTTTCTAATTTTCTAATACAAACATCAGTAAAAATCATATGCCACCATTTTGACAAGAATTTTTTTCTTTTTAACAAAAATAAAAAAAAAATTTGAAGCATTTTGGAAATCGCTTTGGGTACGGGAGGATTTTTTTGTTTTACCAAATTGATTTAAAAGAACTGTTTTTATTATACAAGGCAATATTATCTATTAGGTTTTGCCTTGGGAGCTTCCACCCCAAAAAAAAGGTATTCCCCTAATGAACAATTAAATATATAAGTATTTTAGTTTTGCCACCTAAAATCTATATTTACGCTGCGCAAGTGTAGTTGTACCCTAAAAAGTCAACTACACATGCTTAGGGTAATCCTGCATTTGTACCAAATATATCTGGTAGCACTGTTAGTGTGGTGAGTTTATTGCACTAGTTGAAAATACACACTAACTAACAGAAATACATAGTGGAAACAGGCAATAGAAAGGAAAAAGAAAAGACAGAAAGTAAGTGATAATTAGAATTTAAAACATTTTATGAATATTTTGTGAAAAAATATAAAAAAATGAAAGAAGAATAAAATATAGAATTGAATTAATAGAAAAAGGCTATTGTTGTTTCTAAATAAAAGAATAAAGTGAAAAGAAAAGAAGAATCTGCCGCCATCAACCAAACAACATCGTAGCCTCCAGGTACGGCTCTAAATAATCTAACCAGTCAATATCTTCATATATTTTTGTAAATAAATAATTAACGAATATAATTCTTACATTTTTTTCGTTAATACAAATATTTTGAATGAACAATTTATTACTTAAATTTTTTTAGACAAAACTAAATTCTAATATATAATATAAACTACACTAAAAAAAAGTCAGTAAAGTCAGCAAAAAATATTGCTGTGTCAGCAAATTTTTAGTCAGGAGCGTGCTTGCAAAAAAGTTGGTAATTTCAGCAAAAGGTTTGGTAAAAATCAGCTCGCTGATTTTCAGCAAAATTTTAATCTTCAGCAAAAGTTTAGCTAACACTTAGTCGATTGCAAATGAGAAAATCCTTGCTAAAATCACTAAACTTTTTGGTGAATATTAGTGGACTGAAAAAAACTTAAAAAACTTGTAGCGAAATTTTACTTTAGTTAATTTATTTGCTGAAAATTTAAATATAGAAATTGTGTAGAGTTGTTATCCTTTTTTATCATTTCCGTTGTCTGTACTACATTCAGACAAGCTGCGACATCTCCATCTTGTCTATCTGGTTGTCGTCCACGCTACAAATGCTCTTATCACCACAATTTTTGTAGCAAAATAAATTAGTACAACATTAGTTCAAAAATAGTTTAGAGCTAAAAAAAAATATAACTAAATATTTTGCTGAAAACGGAATTTCAGCAAAAAAGTTGCTGAAAACTAGTACACTTGATATACAAGACATTTTACTAACTTTTCTACTAACTTATTTTTTTGAGTGTACCAACCAAATGAGAATTCTATGGGTGGGTTAAAATATTTTAAACATTTCTAGGAGAACGAAAGTAAATAATTACCCAGCAAAGCTTTGGTAATGGGTGCGATATACTCACGCATTGCCTTGTAATGACAGCTCGTTACCTTCTGAATTACTTAAAACCAAAAAGTAATGACTTCCCAATCACTGATTACGTATTGCATGATTTATATTAATATTAAACGGAAAGTAATGATTAAAACAAGACACATTAAATTACTTTTCCCATCCTCTTAACCACATAGGTAGCAAACTACTTTATCGCTTACTCCCCATACATTACTTTGGGGCTCATCGCCTGTAAAATTCATCAGTAAAGTAAGGTGTAAAGTAATGCATCGGCCCGTATGGCTACACATTACTTTACACATTATTTGGTAATGTGTGGTACTTGAATTTATGAACATTACAATACTTGGTTCAAATAATTTAAAATATTGAAACTAAATTAAAGAAAGTTACTTTCCCCAGCACACAAAGATGATCATTAATGACTCAGAAATGAGCTCCAAAAACATAAACATTTTTTCACTTTTTCCTATGAAAGTGGTCCGTCCAAAAGAGCCCCCTGTGTAATCAGAAATGACTCAGAAAAAAGAACGTATAAAATCGAAATTTTCCTCATAAATTTAAATAATTTTGGAATCTTCTTTGAGTCCGAAAAATGAACCCTCATTTTGAGACAGCTTTTTAGATTGTAGAGACAACTTTTTGGATTGTTTTTTGAGGGTTCATATATTCTGCCAAAAAAAGTGTTTTCAAAAAAACAATAATCATTTCTACGAGCCATTTAAGAATCTTATTTATTAGCGCTCCGAACTTGCTGGCTGGGTCTTCATAAAATTTTAAATTTCTTAATTTTAAGTTTACCAAAGTTTTTACATTTAATATTTTTAACTAAAAAGAAATATTTTTTCAACAGTTTTAAAAAATATTAACCCAATTCAACAAAATAAAATTAAGGAAAACGCCTTATTTTTCTTTCTAGTAAATAAGAATGTTGAATTAACTAAAATTAAAAAAAATTCATTATTTGCAATTTTATTTATTTTTACTAAAACACTCATATACATTGTTTTAGTAAAGTGTAAACTGAATCTGAGTATGTACCCAGCAACAAAAGTGAGGAAAAAGAAGTAGTTAAAGCACTGCAACTGTTGAATAGGAAGTTTTTCTTTTTCGGCTTTTTCACCGATGAATTTAACATTAGCTTGTCATAGGAAGAAAGTTTTTCTTTTTTAAAACAAATTATTTGAATTTGAACCAATGTCAAGGAAGTTATTTTTCACTTCTTTTTATTTGAATAAAAAAAGATCGTCATCCCAGTGTAGAAACGGTAATGACATATCATTATTTTTTGGACTACTAGTAATGACACCCAATTACCTTCTACATTATTTGAAAACATATAATAATGAGTTACTAATAATGACTTATTTTTATCAATATTTCAAATAGAAAATAATTTTCTAGATTTTTTTCAACATTTTTTTAAATCTATTTTTAGACTCAATATTTTTCAAACACTGGTATGGATATATGTAACCACATATTTTTTGATTTTTGGTATGTTGGCGAGTAAGCTTACTTGTGTGCAGCAGGTCAATTATGTTTTTATCTATTAAATATTATATGTCGATATAGCTCAGATGGTAGAGCTATTGACTGGCAATCTGTAGACCCAGGTTCGATTCCCACACGAACAAATTTTATTAAAAAAAAAAATTACAATAAAAAAATATTTTTTTTTATATAATTTATTTTTTTGAAAATATATTTTTAGACTCATTATTTTTTCAGTACTGGCAAGCACATAGGTAACGATATATTTTTTGATTTTTCGTATGCTGGTGTGTAACCATAACTCATTATTTTTCGCGACATCGCCATATAAAGGTAATAAGAAATGTAATAACAAAAGTAACTAGTTACCATTACCAAGTATGTAGTTACATAACCACATATCTGGTAATGATTTTCTACACTGGGATGCCGCGTGTGTATTTTGAACCCAGACTTGTTGTCATTTCAGGCAGACACTTCACCTCTGTGCTATCGCTTGCTATACATAATAGCTGACTTTTAGCAGTCAGTAAAGTGTTGTTATTTTCATTTATTTAATTTTTTATTAACAAAAATAGATAACATATTGGAAAAATATATAAAGTTTTATTTTTTATAAAACAGTATTAATACATAGAAAGAAAAAAGCTGTAAAAACAGGAGAAAAATCTACTAAAAATTAATTAAAAATGATCTTGGAAAAAAATAACTACCGATCTTAGCAGATTTCTTTGCCGAATACTAGTAAGATAAGGAAAGGAAAAATAAAACTGTTAAGTTTACAAAATTTTAGTTACATTTGAGTTAACTTTTAGTTAATTAAGACTAAAAAATAACCTTGTTAAAATCTGCAAAAAAATCTCCAGCATATTTTTGCTACTAGGTAAGTTTTAAGTAATTTTTAGTAGTTCTAACCGAAATGTTTAAAGATTTTTTTCTTTTTCTATTTATGTAATAATAAATATATTTAGTAAGCATTTTAACGAAATGGACTTTTTAAATTACAATTTTTTACATACCAACAAAATTTTAATTTTTACTTTTATTATTATGTATTTTAACAAAAAAAAATATTTGAAAAATTAAATTTTTATTTGAAATTTTTATATTTTCATAAAATTTAAAAAAGGCAATTAAAAAAAAAAACAATTTCTAAATCGTTTTGAAAATTGAGTGGACAAAATTAAAATAAAAAAATTACAGTAAAAACAACAAAAAGTTAATAATTGTGTAAAAAAAGTTAAAAAAATTTTTTTCGACCTGCCAGGATTCGAACCCGCAACCCTCAGATTTCTGTGCCAGCACGTTCCCATGCAACCCCCATACAAAATATTAACTTCTTGTCACCCATGAAAAAGAACTTCTGACTGGCATATATTTATTGCAGCTTTAGATGTAGTTTAAAACCCCTTCCTAAGGGAGTAATTTTTTGTGATGTAATGAAGGAAGTGTTGCTGGGTAACTGCCGTAAATGGGAATTGCCGCCAGTAAGAATCGAACTATGCCACAGCACCCTCAAAATCTCAGTTTTTCTGCAGTTATTTCAATTTAAGTAAATCAAGGATTAATCTAAACGCTTTATAAAAGAAAAGTAACAAGTTTACTTTAGTTCGCTGATTCTATTTCGTTGCATGGTATCTTATAATTTTGTATTGCAACTCCTTTGTTATTATATTGTAATGCATTTGTAGCTGGATTTGTAACTATAGCAAAAAGTAGCAGCTGTATTTTGTTGCATGCGTCATCTGTATTTGTGTGTTTGTATATACATAAACCTGTTCTACCATGTTTATTGAGTGGAGCTTCGCGTGTTTTCATCACGTAATTTTATCTTGCACTTTGACAATCTTTGTGCAATCTTGTCGTTATTGTTTGACAATTGTGTCACTGCGTTTTACTCTAAAGTTTTCTTGTTCTCTAATTTTTTTCTTTGTTCCACTTTAGCATTATCCTTTTGGTTTTTTTTTGCTTTTGGTTTGTTATCCTGTCAATGATCCTGTCTCCCAACATTTTTTTTGTTGCGTTGTTGTTGCGCTGCAAAATCTGCTATGTCTTGTTTAACTAAACCACTTTGGATAGTTTAGGGTCATATTATGTTTCTTTTTTTGTTAAGTATTTTAGCCTTTTTGTCTGATTTTTTTTTAACAAAAACTTTTAAAATTGTATATTGGTGCTTTTTTTTATAAACATTGAAAGCATAAAGAACAAGTGAAAAAAAAGTTTTGTTTGTTGAAAAGTTGTTTCTTTAGTAGTTTGATTATTGTTTTACTAGTGTCCTTTGATGGTTGTTGAAAATTACAGGTCCAATGTTTTTATTTAAAACTTTTTAGTTTTTATTTTATACAAACAATTTGAAAACATAAAAAAAATTATGTAATTTTTAAAGCTTTTCAGCTAAAAATATTAAAGTTAGAACAAATTTTATAAAACAAATCTTACAAGATAGAATATTTACTACAATTAAATTTAACCAGAAACTACTAGGTTTTGAAAACTTCTTATATTAGCTTGTCAGATATCATGTAATTTTGAAATAAAAAAACAAGAAGTTTTCAAAAACTACTACGAGTACTTTGTTGTAAAATAAATTCTTATGCTTTCATTTACAAAAAATTACATACATTTTTAAGTTCTTCTTTTGGAAAGTTCTCTCATTTGATTATGTTTTTTATCTTAAATATTTTGTTTGAAACACTCTTTTTTTGTTTCAAATTAAAAGTTCCGTAAATTTCACCCTAATTATTTTAACAAAACCTTTGTCACCAAGAAATACTAAAAAAAAAAGTTTCAAAAAATCTCTGCTGTAATCCAACAAGACTTCATTTAAATCATACTTCATACACATACATATGTTAAAGTTTTAACAAAAATCAATGATGCCAACTGTTTTATAAAAAAGTTAAATTAAATCCTGAAAAACTGCTAAAAGTAGGAAAATAAGTAATTTAAAGTAAAAAAAAAAAAATACACTAAAATAGCAAAAATGTCAGTTTTGGGAGAATCCACATTAAAACATCATGCCTTTAGTATTCACCATCTTCGTTTTCAACTCACCACAAATGTTTAGTATTACAGGTTTCCGCAATATGACGTCACGAAAATGCGGAAAACCTTAAAATTTTAAAAATGTTTAAAAATTAGCAAGATACAATTTATTTTTTGGTTTCCTTTTAAAGGTGAAAGTATATTACAAATTTTATTTATATCGATTGTAATTTTTTAGGATTTTTACTTTAAAAGGGAAAACTATATTTTAAAAATTCTTAAAAAAAATATGTGAAAATTAGTAAAACCCAGGGTTCGTAATACACGCAAATACTATTCGCACGTGCACATCTCCATGTGCGAAGTGTGAATACAAATTCGCACATGCATATGTGCGAGTGCAAGTGCGTATGCACGTGCATTGAAAAAAATAGCTAACATTAGAAACAAAATTTTTATTTAAAAAAAATCGATAAAAATTAAAAAAATTGCAAAAATGCACAAAAAATCGCCAAAATTTAAAAAAATCGCCAAAATTGAAAAAAAAAACTAAAAATTTTTAAAAAATCGCCAAAAATTAAAAAAAAAATTGACAAATATGAAAAAATCGCCGAATTTAAAAAAGCGTTAAAATTTAAAAAATCGCATAATATAAAAAATCGTCAAAATTTAAAAAAATCTACGAAATTTAAAAAAATCGTCAA
The DNA here is from genome assembly GCA_949987735.1 of Leucophora obtusa. Lineage (NCBI taxonomy): Eukaryota > Metazoa > Arthropoda > Insecta > Diptera > Anthomyiidae > Leucophora > Leucophora obtusa. Next base: position 353,921,274 of record OX465295.1, read on the forward strand.
AATTTGAAAAATCTTCAAAAATTTGAAAGAATCTTCAAAATTAAAAAAATCGTCAAAAATTCAAAAAAAAATCGCCAAAAATTCAAAAATCGTCAAAATTTGAAAAATCGTCAAAAATTTGAAAAAAATTGCCAAAATTGAAAAAAGTTACCAATATTGTAAAAAATCGTTAAAATTTGAAAAATCGTCAAAAATTTTAAAGAATCTTCAAAATTGAAAAAAATTGCCAAAATTAAAAAACAAAATCGTCAAAAATTGAAAAAAATCCGCAAAAATTGAAAAATCCTCAAAATTTGAATAATAGTCATTAGTTGAAAAAATCGCCATAATTTGAAAAATTCGCGAATATTTGAAAAAAAACTACAAAAATTAAAAAAAAGTAAAATTTAGAAAAAATCGTAAAATTAAAAAAAAAAATCCCATAATTGCAAAAATGCCAAAACTGTCAGAAATTCGAAATTTTGAAAATCGTCAAAAATTAGAAAAAATCGCCAAAAATACCAAAATTTTAAAAATTGTCAAAATTTGGGTTTAAAAAAATCGACAAAAATGAAAAAAATCGCCAAAATTCATTTCTCGAATTTATTTTTCTCTACGAGGCTTAGTTTTCGAGAAAAACGCGATCTTAAAATCTAGCAATGCTAGTCAAAATTTAGTTCCGGTATCGGGGTATTGCTGATGGGTTTTGACCTTTGGTGCAAATATTTTTCCTGTAGCTCTTCTAGTTTTCGAGATAAGGACGATTAAAATTTTATTAAAGTGATTTTCGCGTTTATTTTTTGCACAGATGACTCTTTATATTTTGGTGATTTTTCCACTTTTGACGTTTTTTTTTTAATTTTAAAGTTTTTTTTTTCACTTTTAACAATTTTTTTTGTTCAATTTTGGCGATTTTTTTTTGCAATTTTGGCAATTTCTGGTGTTTTTTTTTTATTTTTTTCAATTTTGACGATTTTTTAAAATTTTTGTATTTTTTTTTTGTTTTGGCGATTTTTTCTGATATTTGATATACGAACCCAGGTAAAAACCTCTTCTACATTTGTAGGAATTTTCAAGGTGGATTAGTTCCTGAGTTATCGGCCAAAACGTGGCGCTCAATATGTTTTTTTTATACCTGTTAATGCCTCCACGCACGTTTTACGCCTTCAGTGAAAAAGCACAGCCAATTTGGCCCTAGGAAGTAATAAGCACTTGTCAAAAAGAAAACTATAGAAACAGCTTTCATAAAATTTTAATCTTTCATATCTCGAAAACAAATCGAGATTTGTCAACTTAATATATAAATTGACCATTTTGAAAAAAAAAATATATATTGAAACAACTATAACATAGAGAAAATAATAACTTTGTTAAAAACATGTGATTTTCATTCCCTATAAACAATTTCACTGGAATTCAAGTTGAAAACAAGTCCAATTCCAGCCCTGTTTTCCAGTTTCAAGGTTTGAATAAAACTTTAATTACATTTTATTTCAATAGCATACTCCAGCAAAAGGGAAACAAAAATTCAAGTTTGAACAATTTTTTTTAAATATACAAATGCTAGAATTTGAAATATACTTTACTTCAAGCAAAATTTAAAGCACTTGAATTTTTAAAGCCATGAAATAAATAAGTAAAAATGTTTAAGTTTACTTCTCTAAATGTTTTTCACTTTGGAGTTAACATAAATACAAAAACTTAAATCTAAATTATAATCTAGAGAGAATCACATCTGATGATAGTGCTTGGTAGTACTTGAAAATGCATTAATTGTCAACCATTGGTTCTAGGAAAGTTTTTTTCATAAGTTTTTTTCTTTATTTTTTATACTCATTTGCATTAACTTAATGAAAAGTTTCTGTCGAAGAGTTTTAGTGCAATTTCATTGCTTTTATTTAAAATTTCATTAATATCATGGAGATAATTTGCTTAGTGTATCTATCCTTTCGATATTTATTTGATTTTGTTTTTATTTAGTGATTTTATTGATGTATATCTATTTAAGGGTTATATCTTGATTTTTAGCGATTTTATCGGTTCAGAGATTTTATCGTCCTTTATGCTTCAGCATCGAATTAACTTTTCACATGTAAAAAATCCTGTTGTGTGAAATGCCAAGTTGACATTACTCCTGCACAGAACTCATTTTCTTATTCGGTTTTTTGTTTTACTTTCTTCAACACCTGAATTTACAAGAAATAACATAAGAGTGTGTAATACGGCTTTGTCGAATATTAAGATGCCCTTCACAAAGCTGCTGATAGTTCAAGCAAGTTCAACATAGAAGCTAGCAAGTACAAACTGGCCGATCTCCGACATGTTTGCCACTACCAATTATTTTCAGCGGCGTTTGGGAACGCTTGTTGTAAATACATAATAACACTATGCGACAGTCAAAATCGGGATGGGATGAAACCAACGGGAAATGTTATATCGGTCAAAAATAAGTTATACGTGTCGCTGGGTCACCCCTAGGAATCGAGACATATCTTTTTTTTGACATAACTCGAGAACCACTAGTCCGATTTTGCTCAAACAATTAAAAAAAAAATTAAAAATTACAATTCCTTTAATCTGTTCATATAACGTTTTTCTATATACTCAACAGTTTTGCCGGTAAAAATAAATGTTTGTTACCGCTACCATAAAAATCAATAACCTTTTGTTTATTTATTTATTTTTATTTTATTTTATTTTATTTTATTTATTTATTTATTTAATTTCTTATAATTCAGTACAAAGATTTAATCTTATATAAAAGCACTGAATAGTAATTATTGGTAAATTTGTCAATGTGCATTCAAAATACATATACATATAATATTTACTAACAAAAATTAATTTATAAAAAAAAAAAAATAATGGACAAAATAATAATAATAATACATAAAGGAAAAAAAGTAGAAAATAAAAAAATTATATTGTTAAACTTCTAAAAATTTGGTCGAAATTTAATTGAAATGTTATTTATAATATTCATATATTAGTTTTTTAAATTGCATTGCGTTGCTAATTATCTGTAAATGAGGGGGCAAACTATTCCAAATTCTTATGGCATTAATATAGAAGTGTAGATCCGAAAAAGTAGTCGTATGTTGTATCTGAATAATACGGATGCCTCTTTCAGACCTGAAGAAGTTAAGTCTCCCGTAAAGGTATTCTGGCTGACGAGAGTAGATTATTTTATGAAGGTATATTAATGTCTTACACTTTAAAAGGTTTTGAAATGTGACACCAAAAATTTGCTTTGAGTAGTGTGATATTCTTCCACGTCGTTGTATGCCAAATACATATCGTGCAATATTATTAAAAGCGACGTTCAATTTGCTCATACTGATTGAATCACAATTTGAAAACAACTCACAACCATAAAGTAAAGTCGGTATTAAATAGGTCTTAGCTAGAAGCATTCTGATTTTGAGTGGTACGAACCATTGTGTGCACCATAAATTTCTTAGCATACCGTATACTTTTCCAGTTGTGACGATAACGTGATCTTTCCAGTGCAGGTACTTATTAAATGTGACTCCAAGGTTTTTCACCTTATCCACAAAATCGATTTTCGACTCACCCAAAGTTATGACGGGAATATATGGCATAATTAGTGTTCTTTTAGTAATCAACATACATTTTGACTTATTTGGATTGAGGCATAATCCGTTAGTTGTAGCCCAAGATCTGATATTATCCAAGTCAGCATTAATTTTGCGCGTACAGTCATCAATTTCAGAAATTTTGCAACTTATATATAGTTGAACATCATCTGCATACATTTGGATATTACAGTATTGTAGTTGATTCGGAAGATCATTGGCATAAGCTGAGTATAATAGTGGACCCAAAATAGATCCTTGTGGTACACCTCTTGCTAGTTCTATTGTACTAGATATATTTTCACCATTGAACACCGATTGTGATCTGCCAGTTAAATATGAAGCCATCAACTTTGTAGCCGTAGAAGAAATATTAAATATTTTACTTAACTTCAATGTAAGTATTTCAGTATTGACGGTATCAAATGCCTTGGAATGGTCTAAGAGAATTAAAAAACAAACTTTATCATCATCAATTTGTGATCGTATATTTTCTGCCACATCAATCAAAGCAGACACACAGCTGTGTTGAGGACGAAACCCCGATTGTCTAGGAGTAAGCAAGTTGTTATCCTGAATAAATTTACTGAGTTGGTGATGCATTAAGCGTTCAATTATTTTTGACAAGAAGGGTAGTATAGCTATTGGGCGGAATTCTTTTTCGGTTTTTGGTATAGGAACAATTTTGGCGTGCTTCCATTTAGTAGGATATGTTGATTTAGTAATAATCGAGTTGAAAAGGTGCGTAATATATGGTATTATAGTAGGGAATATGATTTTTATAAATCTTGGATGAACACCATCGTAGCTAGTCGCATTAGACTTGATACTCAGAAAGCTTTTGTATATTTCAGTTTGAGTAAAGCAACTAAAAGAAAATTGGTTTGGATCACCTACATTATTTTGGTTCTTATAATACGAAACATTAGCGGTAGGTACTGGCAAATCCGTAAATTTTCTATTTAAATCATCAACATTTATATCCGTAGTATAACCTCTCGTTTTGTTAACTATTCCAATATTTCGAATTTCGCTCCATTTCGCCTTAACGTTTAAGCAGTTTGAAAATTTTGTGTTATAGTAGGAAGATTTGGCAGTTCTAACACTGGTATTAACTTTATTTCTAAGAAAGCGAAATGTTGCTTGTAGTCAGGGATCTTAAATCTTTTCCATCTCGTATAAGCTATATTACGTTGTTCAATTAGATATTTAATATCAGCCGTAAACCATGGGTTCGCTGTTGTTGTTTTCCTTTTTGTTTTCATAGGAACAAATTCATCGAAGAGTTGTTTGATGTTTACTTGAATAAAGTTAAGTTGATCGTCAACACATGGTAAGTAAAATATACAATCCCAGTCGATATGTAAAATTTTATCATATAAAGCTGAATAATTGATATGTTTAAAGTCACGATAGCTGAAGCTTTCGTCAATAGTGTTGGGTTTAAAATCGTAAGTGATTTTAAACCCAACACTAATATTTCAGGCAAAAAATATTTTTTTCTTCATACATTTATTTTTACCGGCAAAACTGTTGAGTATATAGAAAAACGTTATATGAACAGATTAAAGGAATTGTAATTTTTAATTTTTTTAAAATTGTTTGAGCAAAATCGGACTAGTGGTTCTCGAGTTATGTCAAAAAAAAGACAACCAAAGGTCAAATCGATATATCTCGATTCCTAGGAGTGACCCAGCGAAACGCCGGGACACGTATAACTTCTTTTTTTACCGATATAACTTTCCCTGGTAGTTTAAACCCTTCCCGATCAATGACCGTCCGGCGCATTCAAGTATATTATCTATAGAGAATTTTTCTCATCATCGTTTGTGTATTTTCTGTTGAGTATTGACGTTCCAAAATTGGTTTTGGATTAGCAAATTTCTCCACTGTGATCTCACATAGCTAGATGTGAACCCATTCACAGATTTTTCTTATTTTCAATACCAAATTTTCTGGAGAAATACAAAAATGCTTTTTACAAATTTGGCATCCCCGACCAATTATTTTCGGTATGTAAAAATTTTTACAATAGTTTGAAAACCATATTTATTATACAACTGGTTCTACTAGAACCGATTCCATGGAGCTATTTTCAGAACCCGCTGAACAGAACTTAAATATAATTGCCGGGGAATCAGTTCTAGAAAAAATACCAGAACTGGCTCTAGGGGCGTTATCAGAGTTTGCTTTTGAAACAATTTCATACAAAAATCATCGGTATTAGAATCGGCAGAAGAATGGGTTATGCAAGCTGTTCCACAACCGATTCTTTGGAATAGAACATTTTGGTGAACGGCTTCAAGATATATATATCCATTATCTACTTAACATATCCACATTTCGTTAAGTTACATACTAAAAAATCAAATTTTGTAGACCGTATTTCACATTGAAGTGAATGCTTTAAGAAGATACTTTTACAAAAGAGAATTTTGTAATGTGTTAAGTAAAAATATCTGTTACTCTAGAGAAATAGTTAAATCGTACATACAATTACACTCACACATTTTCATATTTACACACACTTAAACATTTACACTAAACACACGTACAATTGCATACAAAAATAATGATAACTGTAACAATTTTGCAACACCTGATGCCTGTATTTTTTTTTGTTTTAAAATTACTTGATTTTTTTTCTTCTTTAACATTCATATTCCCAAGCTTATCTTTTTTTAACTTGTATGAAAAAACTAAAAGACAATCAAAATACAGAAAAATCCTTGCAAACATTTTGGATTTTTATAAAACTCTAAAGAGTTGAGGGTACAATAATAGCGATAGATACTTACTAATGAAAAACTATCTAAAAAGAAAATGTAAGCAAACTATCTAATTAAGAAAAACGTTGTTCAAGTATTAAAATTTTGTGGATGTTGTAGTGTAATAGTGAGCGCGTTTCACGGTTACACAGAAGGTTGAGGGTTCGAGCCCCAGCGATGACAACGTCAATTTATAAGTACATTTCGCAGTGCCCTCCTTTAGTGTTCCCATAGCACTTAACCTAACCGAAATAAAATTAGAAATCTCTCTCACGCAATGTTGCCAAATTTTATCTCTGGTTTTTTTTAATTAAAAGGAAGAATTTCCTGAGTATTACTTTTCGTTACAAAAATATGTACTTATCCAAACGATTTGTATAACATTTTTACTTACTTTCTTTTCAGGTAAGCTCAACCCAGAAAATAGTATGAAATACAAAAATGCAATATTTAAAAGGTAATTAATTCTTAATGGTCTTAACCTTATATGGTCGCCACCCCAATTTGCGAGCTACTACTTGTTTTTTCTTTCATATTTGAAATGTTTTATAACGCTCCTAGACGAGAACAAGGAATTCTCATTGAATTTTTAATTTAGCTTAACAAATATTTCTAGAAATTCTAAAAATTTCTTCCTTAGGTAAGAATGAAATCCGGATAGGGACACGACTTCAACAGATTATTGTTCACGATTTATTAAATAAGTTTTGGGATTTTAGTACATTTAATTCCTCTAATGCAATTAACATATATCCCGATAAAAATAAAGTAAAACGAGTAAAAAGGTTAAAGTCGGGCATGCCGACTATACAATACCCTACACCAGTCTGGTGTATTGTTTGGATCCGAAATTCGAATGGGTTAAAATGGGGCTTATGTCAAAATTTTCTATAATGTGAGTCAGCGCACCAAATTCCATTAAAATATCTTAATATTTGCGACCTGCAGTTTGTAACCAAGCCAATTTTGGGGGGACCCTTATATGGGCACTAGTTCTAAACATGGACCGATGTTCACCAAAATCAATAGGCTTCGTCCTTGGGCCAACATAGGTCTATGTACCAAATTTCATCAAAATATCATAATATTTGCGACCTGCAGCGTATAAACAGTATAATTTTGGTAAGACCCTTATATGGGCACTAGGTCTAAACATAGACCGATGTTTACCAAAATCAATAGGCTGCGTTATTGGCCCAATGTAGGTCTGTGTACCAAATTTAATCAAAATATCTTAATATTTACGACCTGCAGCGTATAAACAGTATAATTTTGATAGGACCCTTATATGGGCACTAGGTCTAAACATGGACCGATGTTCACCAAAACCAATAGGCTGCATTATTGGGCCAATATAGGTCTGTGTACCAAATTTCATCAAAATATCTTAATATTTACGACCTGCAGCATATAAACAGTATAATTTTGGTAGGACCCTTATATGGGCACTAGGTCTAAACATGGGCCGATGTTCAAAAAAATCAAACTTGTTCGTCCTTGGGCCAACGTAGGTCTGCGTACCAAATTTCATCAAAATATCTTAATAGGTGCGACCTGTAGAGTGCGCACAAGATTGCATGGACAGACAGACAGACGGACGGACGGACGGACAGACGGACATCGTTAAATCGAAATAAAAAAAAATTCTGAACCGATCGGTATACTATAAGGTGGGTCTACGACCAATATTTTTTGGTGTTACAAACATCAGCACAAACTTATAATACCCTGACCACATAGTGGTGTAGGGTATAATGACCACATAGTGGTGTAGGGTATAAAAAATTGATTTTGTTTTCGACTCCTTACAAAAATGTGAATTTTTTTGTAAACAAATTTTAGTTATAAACTGCTTGGTAGGCATTTTGCTATTGTGAATGAAAATATGTTCATTGTGGATGAAATTATATTGATTGTGTATGAAAATGTGTCGAATGTGAATTAATATTCCAGTTATTTGAAAATTTTCTTTAGTTAAAAAAGCGCTAGAATTCCCACTAACCGCTAAAAGACATTTCCTTCGTTAACAGTGAAGAGCCATATAGATTAGCGGGAAAAGCGCCAAGTTGGCAATAGAGACCAAACGATTTACTTTGGTTTGGACAACAATTTCTTTTTGTAGGAGCACAGATAAAATAGTTTGTAAATACAATTAAACTTTTTGTAAATAAAATTAAACTTTTAATTGCAATTGAGCCTATAATTGATTTTATAAAGACAAACAACATGATTGTTACTTGATTGTTAAATTTATTTCAATTAAGTAACCAACAAACACATTTTATTAAAATTCAAAGCAAAGTTTAACAAACGATGTTGTTGACGTGATTCTTAAATTTTCAATTAAATTGTTTTCCATATCACCAACGAGTTTATTGAAATTCAAAGCAAAATTTAATAATCGAATTTGCTGATTTTAATTTATTTTTTAATTAAAAAAACACCCCTTAAATAAAAAAAAAATACATATCTTATATAAAAAAAAAAAAAAAAACTTCGAAATTTGTCACATCAACAAAATATTTAATTGATTCAATTAAGAATATTGAGAATCAAATATAATTTTAACAATTATTTTTGTCATTTAAAATTTGGGGATATTTTTTGTTTTTATCTATTTATAGGTAAAAAAAATTCTGTATTCTAGATTTTTGCACTCTCCTGTAGGCATGATGAAAAAAAAGAACATGAATTTTATGCAAAGAGCTTCAAATGAATTTTGCATGATAAATGAAGTAAGTTTTAAATATATAAAATATAAAATTCGGAAAAAGATTTGCTAAAGAAAATTATCATAAATTTATTTTCAATTTGTTTCTGATGATAATTTTGCCAACATCTTCTTATGACAAACAAAAGAAAATGAACTCTATAGAATATCTTTATATCTCACAAGGAAAATGTTTGAAGAAAAACTATCCGATTTGAATGAAATTTTTATATGTACTCATATGAAAGGTAATTTCTTCACGATTTATAAACGCATTTGACAGGGAACGAATTTTCTAAAAAAAAATTTTTTGTCTGTTGCGCGATGTGATGTTTTCTATTTAAACTATTTTTTCGCTGTGACGCTTTTTATTTTCAAAATTTTCAAAAGCAAACCACTAAACTAATCGAAAACGAAAATGGAAATGCAAAAAAGTTTACATACAATTTTACACAATTTCCCATATTAGTGTAGTGTACCGAAAAGCCATGATTTCTACAACATACATATCTATGTTTTATCAATATCACAGTACAACATCAAAAAAAAAATTACGGTGTTGTAACAATGGATTATAGTAGAGGAGACCAAAAACCTGCTGAACATACCCTTTGCTGAACATACCCTACAGCTCAGATGTAAACAACACATAGTTTCATATAGCGACATGCTGCAGGAACAGACCAAAGGGGAGAAACTTTAATCGCACCTAAAATAAAATTCCGTTGTGATCTTTTAAAACGCCGACACACGTATATTCTTTTTTGGTCTCCTCTACCAGAATCCATTGTCAGAACCCCGTAATTTAGGAAAAAGTTACACATTGTTGTACAGTGTATCAGGGTGTTTTTCTTGGAATACCTTCCTTGAAAGTATGTGTAATATTGTTATAACTAACATATGCATGTAAAACTCTACGCGTGTAAAAAAATTATATCTGATTAAATCTCTTTAGATCTAACTGGATATGACTGATCATACCATATATGATTTGATATGGTATATTTGATTTACTTTATGGTCAGTGTTATAGTCAGAACTAAAAACAGATTTTGTCCTAACTATTTCTTAAATTTGAAATTTGGATTGAAAACTGCAGACTTAAGTAAAATTTTAGAAAGAGTGCGTTGCCAACCAGCAAAAAAAAATGGAAGTCAGCAAACCACTTTAATACTTCGAATGTAATTCTGAACAACTTAAAACAAAAAATCACTTACTTTATTGCTTCCAACGTATCCGTTAGTATATTTTTACAGTAATTCTGAACAATATCCAAACAATATCCACTTAAGTTTTGCTTCTAAAGCTTTATTGCTCTTAAAAGTGCTCTTAAAAAGTGATTTTAAAGCAGTTTATTTCCAAACAGATGATCGCGGTTTCGATTCTTGGAGAGCAATATCTTTTTAGTTTCTTTTGAATTTTTTTTAATATTTCGCACTTGATCAACAAGAGGGTATTAACTCAAAATTTTTAAAATTTCAGTTTTTGCAAGAAATCAAGTAATAACATCAATATCTATCTACTGTAAAAATTTCAACGTATTCCGATTACTCTTTCATCTCGAAAACCACATTTAAGACCATTTTCGTGATAGTGTAGTGACTACCTTTATATCAAGAAAAAGTATCAGGAAAGTGGTATTAACTCAAAAAATAGATTTTTTTCAATAATTGCAAAAATTTAAAAGAAAAACAATGTAAATATATTTTCAAATGGAATTTGCTTACTATGATGTATTTGGATTTTCAAATTCTTTTGAAATGGAACCACAAACAGTTTTTCACCTCTACTGAAAATTTTAAAATTTTGAGTTAATACGCTCTTGTTGATCAAGTATTTATAATTAGTTTTTTCAAATTAAATTTTTTTTTAAATTTTTTAAAAATATATAAAATCAAAATGATGAAAAATCGCTTTTTATGCACCTGAGAAAATAGTACTGGATAAAATACTTTATTGCAGTGCACATTTTGCACTTGTTTAATAAGTACCTTTATTGAAGAGAATTAGACACAATCATGCCTATTCCTACCAAAAGTCTGTGTCTCTTAGTAGTGACGGTATTCCCCATGTGGTTGTTGTTGGAAAGTCTTAATAAATTATATTTATTAAAATTTTTGTTTGAAAACTTCAAAAAAAATTAAGACCTGGTATCGACACAATCATAACATTGACAAATAAAATTTGAAGTTATTGAACTTTATTGTTGTTTTGTATGGAAAGTTAAGACTCTCGGTCTTAAAAATAGTCTTATGACGGTCACAATGAGTCACAAGTAGGAATACGCACCAATATCTCGCAATGACAAAGTGGTATTTCTATGCCAGTCAACCATCATCGCAAAGAATAGCTCAGCGCCAGAGAGCTGAACCAGCAACCTTGAGGTCCCAAGTTCGACACCCAGTGGCGGCAATAAAAAGAATTTTGTAAAAAAAAAAAAAAAAAAAAAAAAAAAAATAGAAAGATTTTTTTAACTTCTAATTGATGAAAAAGGGCTTATTTGCACTCGTTCAAAAAGTATTGCAAAAATGTTGAAGTGGCAGTACTTCTCTCCTTAGACAACTCAATGTCAAAATCATTAGTGTTTATGTTTAGAAAGAAGTACATCTAGATCAGTAATTGTAGTATTTATACCCTACACCACTATGTGGTCAGGGTATTATAAGTTTGTGCTGATGTTTGTAACACCAAAAAATATTGGTCGTAGACCCACCTTATAGTATACCGATCGGTTCAGAATTTTTTTTTATTTCAATTTAACGATGTCCGTCTGTCCGTCCGTCTGTCCGTCCGTCCGTCCGTCTGTCTGTCTGTCCATGCAATCTTGTGCGCACTCTACAGGTCGCAACTATTAAGATATTTTGATGAAATTTGGTACGCAGACCTATGTTGGCCCAAGGACGAACAAGTTTGATTTTTTTGAACATCGGTCCATGTTTAGACCTAGTGCCCATATAAGGGTCCTACCAAAATTATATTGTTTATACGCTGCAGGTCGTAAATATTAAGATCTTTTGATGAAATTTGGTACACAGACCTATATTGGCCCGATAACGCAGCCTATTGATTTTGGTGAACATCGGTCCATGTTTAGACCTAGTGCCCATATAAGGGTCCTACCAAAATTATACTGTTTATACGCTGCAGGTCGTAAATATTAAGATATTTTGATGAAATTTGGTACACAGACCTATATTGGCGCAATAATGAAGCCTATTGATTTTGGTGAACATCGGTCCATGTTTAGACCTAGTGCCCATATAAGGGTCCTACCAAAATTATAATGTTTATACGCTGCAGGTCGCAAATATTAAGATATTTTGATGAAATTTGATACACAGACCTATATTGGCCCAATAACGCAGCCTATGATTTTGGTGAACATCGGTCTATGTTTAGACCTAGTGCCCATATAAGGGTCCTACCAAAATTATACTGTTTATACGCTGCAGGTCGCAAATATTAAGATATTTTGATGAAATTTGGTACATAGACCTATGTTGGCCCAAGGACGAAGCCTATTGATTTTGGTGAACATCGGTCCATGTTTAGAACTAGTGCCCATATAAGGGTCCCCCCAAAATTGGCTTGGTTACAAACTGCAGGTCGCAAATATTAAGATATTTTAATGAAATTTGGTGCGATGACTCACATTATAGAAAATTTTGACATAAGCCCCATTTTAACCCATTCGAATTTCGGATCCAAACAATACACCAGACTGGTGTAGGGTATTGTATAGTCGGCATGCCCGACTTTAACCTTTTTACTCGTTTTCTACTGCTTTGGCATCTCTTTATTTAAATTTTTTTTTTTTTTTTGTTTAAAGAGAAGCAATACTCATGAAATTCTTCCTATTAATTAATGTGTTGCTTCCTTTAGAAAGGGGACAGTGGAGGAGTGAAAGATGGTGATAGATGAATGGCTTCAAATATGGCAACACTGTAATTGTGCGAGATGGTGAGTCTTACAACAGTTATCACACGCCATCTGATGGAGAGTGGGTGAACTTTGGTGAATCTTTTTAGTTCATAACCCTGTTATATTATTTTACTTTGGTTGGGTTAAGTGCTATGGGAACACCGAAGAAGGACGCTACGATATGTATGAGGGATAGAAAAAACTCATACATATTATTATTTCTTCATAAATTGATGTTGCCTTGGATGGGGATCCAACCCGCAACCTCATGTCTAACAGTCCATCGCTGTAACCATTACAGCACAGCGCCCACATTGATAATTATCCGGTAAAAAAATATTTTATAGGTGTGTATTTTTTAATTTTAATGTAAAATGTTTGTTTTATCGCTATGTTTATAATCAGTCCGTATGAAGTTGGATATGATTGTATATGGTGATCTAGATCTGCTTAGATCTCAAATTTCTCTATTCAAACCATATATATTTTGCACGGGCACTTACAATATCACACCATAGTTTTCGTTTCTCAAAAATATTCAAGATTTTTTTAAAACTAAAATCATTTTAAGCATTTACTACAAAACTGCAATGCTACTGCATATGTTACTACTACTATTACACAATGTGTATGTGTACTGAAAAGAGAAACAGGAAAAAATCACTGCATTACATTTGATTTCATTGTATGAGTAGACGAAGAACAAGTGTCATTTTGACATATGTTAAAATTGAATTTTACTCTGTGTTTGAGAAAAGAAAAAAAAAAAAATAAAAATCAACCAGAAAATGTTTTATATGTAGTAATATAAAATTCACAGCCTTATGTGATGTTGAAAAGTTTGAGAATTTACTACTCAAGAGTAAAGAATGATGGATATTTTTTATACTGCACTATGGTCCGAGAATTCAGAATTACTTTGCAGATTAAAAGTGAAAATTGTTGGATAAACTTTTTTAAAAGAGTATTTTTTTATATTTGAAAATACTTGAAATTTTGTTCTGAATTTGTATTTTTAAATTGTGGGAATTAACTATCGATTTATAAAAAAATAACAAATTTATTTAAATATCAAACTCAGGCTGTTCCCTTAAGTTAACAGTGTTTAATTTAAAATAGTAAATCTATCAAAAATATATTATTTTAGGGGAAAAAAAACCGAAATTTTTTCATTGATTGTTTTGAGTGCGTCTTCAACAGAAAATGTTTTAATGCAATATGCAAACTTCTGCTAACTTTTGGCCCATAGTTTATTACTGTTAAAATGCTGCTAATATTTTTTCTTCTTATTTTCCATTCCTGTAGAGTTTTTACTCATTTTATATGTATGTCTTGGTGGTAAATATTCAAGTATGCATACATTTTTGGCGTATTTTTTATTATGACATAATTGGAATTAATATTTTTTCAACTGACATCAGTATGAAATATGTTCGTACAAAAAAAAAAAAAAAACAAAATGTTCAACTTAACATAATGCAGTTTTATTCACAAATAATGGGATTGAAAACAGAAGGAAAAGTTCATAAAAAGTTCTGTTGAGTTGATCCCTATTGAGATGGATCAACATATATAAACTTTTAAATACCTACAATTGATTGTAAATACTTGAAAAAATGTTGTTATTAATTTTATTGAAAAATTTTGTTTAGCCCATTAGGCCCACTGTCACCATATGAGGACATCTCCTTTTTTACTATAACTTAAGTAACATAATTTTCGGACAGCCAACTAAATTTGGAAAACAAAAAAGAAAAGGTTTTTCTGATCTAAAAAGTTTAATATTGTTTAATTTTACATTATTTGACAGTAATGGAAAAATAGGAAATTTTGAAAAAAATTTTCATAAAGGATAAATTTTAATGCTTTAAATTTCTAATAAAAGTGTTAGAAAATATATTACTAATGTTCAATATTTATTCAGACACTAACTAAACTGAATAAATTAAGAGAAACGGTTCGTGTGGGGAAGTTGGTTTTTCTCTGTTTGCTCTTTCACAATTTACAAGTAAGGAGTGAGATCATAAAAATGTTAACACACATTTTTGCCTATAACTTTGGTTCAAAGCTTCTCATATTTTTTGTTTCGGCAATTTACATTTTAAAAATATGTCAGTTAATAAATTAATTTACATCATGAGTTTTAATTAGCAATTTTTTACAGAATGGACGATGAAAGAAAAGTGCTTTCGAAAATAATTAAATATTTTTAACAAAACCAAACATGGACATACAAAAAAATTGCCAAAGAGACTAGTTTGAAAAGTGGTAAAAATGTATCTGGAACACCTAACAATTGAAAGGAAGCCGGGAACAGGAACAACGACTGGTTATCGTTACATTGGTAAGGCATATAAAGTTAAAAGCATCCTTAAGAGAGCTCCTAACACATCTGGCAGAAAAATAGCTCGGTTAGCCCAATGCTCGGACTTTTTTGTACGTAAAGTGAAACATAAGGCAGGACTAAAGTCCTACAAAGTTCAAAAAGTTCCCGATAGAAAGGATTTTAAAAATTTGGAGGCCAAAACCAGAGCTCGAAAATTGAAATCAAATTTTATACAAAAATACAACTGTTGTGAAATGGACGCCGAAACTTATTTCCTGGCTGATTTTTCGCAGCTCCCTGGTCAAGAATTTTATGTTTCCGATGTTCGAGGAAATGTTGCGGAAAATTTAGGTCGAAAAAGCAAACGAAATTCCTAAAAAATTCCTAGTATGGCAAGCCATATATAGCTGCGGCCAAAGAATCCAGTCATTTGTGACATCTGGCTCTATAAACAGCGAAATTTATATGAAGGAGTGTTTCCAGAAGAGACTTCTTCCATTTTTGAGTCAGCACAATGTACCCACTTACTTTTGGCCCGATTTAGCATCTTGTCACTACAGCAAGACAGCGCTGGAGTGGTATAATGGTAATAATGTGGTTTTTGTACCAAGAGAGGCAAATCCACCAAACTGCCCGGAGCTCAGGCCAGAGGAGAGATATTGGGCTCTTGTTAAAAGAGAATTAAAGGGCACAAAAAAGGTCTCCCAGGACATGCAAGATTTCAAATGTAAATGGACCACCTACACTAAAAAGGTGACAGAAACTACCATAAAAGCCTTAATGGGAGGGTTTCCGGAAAAAGTGGATAACTTTGTTTGTAGTGGTTAGAATTCCATGCGGTTTTTTTGTTTGATTTTATATTAAATTTCATTTAATAAAAATTTGGTTTGAAGTCTTAAAATTCAGTGGTTTGTCTTTTATTTAACTTTATGTATGTTAACATTTTTAAGATCTCACTCCTTTTTTTCTTTTTCTTTTAAATTTTGATTTCACTGTATCATTTGCCTTTCATATAAATATATTTTTATTGAATTCTCTTCGCCAGATTTAATTTGGGCGTTAATGGGTTAATAAATACAAGGCAGAATAATGTAAAAGTTCTACATCATAAAAATATACTCTCGAAAATACACAAGCAAAAAATATAACATATTTAATATCATTTGAGCTCAGTTGACCTTTGTTGGATATTTTATATTATGTTTTTATCAAAACTTCAAAAAGTATAGAAATCGAAGAAATTCATTTAATATTACAATGTTTTTGTGAAAGATTGTTTATTTTGATGAGTTTTAATAATAACGAACACACTTAGTTTACATTTTATGATAAATAAAAATTTAAAGGATAAAAGATAAAAATATTACAGTAAAATATTTTTTGCAATTCTAACAGCCGACTCAAAGGCAAAAAAGCAAATTTACTTCTGGTTTCGTTTAAATTTGGAAAAATTGGATATTAAAAAAAAAAAAAACAAAATCGCCTTCAACAACTTCAACTTTTGGTTGCCTGCACTAGAATCTAAACAAAAAGCTACATCAAATTGCTTCTCCCACTAAGTACAGGCAACGAGCAAATATGGATTTGAACAGCATCATATATTTCTTGGTTTAAGATTTCGACAATCATATTATTAGATAGTTGTGATAATCCTACATTTTCTTTTTTTTTATCATACTATGATCCTATCATATTATTATTATAAAATGATCTGACTATCATATTATAGTTCTACATATTATACTATCATATGATCCCAATAGTATTGTTGTTCCAGCAGCATGTATTGAAAAAATATAGTTGAACATGATTTAGTATCACTAGAATTATGGTTTGTTTCTAGTGATCATGAATATAATTCTAATGACCATTTTATCATTAGTTAAGATAATACTATGATCATTAGGATCATATTATAACACTTGTGGGTTTCAATCATAACACAATACAGTTTTTTTGTGTAGTTCTGTTTAAGCTGTATCAAAAAGTTATGCATATTTTTATTAAAAGTAGTGAATATATATTATGATCATTTCGCTCCACAGACAACAAAATTTGTATATTGTTTTTCTATTTTTCATATCTTCTTCAATTGAACCATGACGATCTTAAAAAATATGCTAACCATCTTATAGTTGACTTAATTATACCAATAATTGCTACAACTATAAAATGATTTAGATATTGTATACATGATCTCTCACAATTCAGATAATAATATGATTGTAATTAAAAGACTGGAATATGATTATCCAAATAATTTATGATTGTAGACAGGATGAAAATACGATAACCGAAAAAGAGAGATTTTAAATGCAAAATGATTATAGGCGACCATTTCATTAGTAAAGTCTGACGTATACAACAACAATTCGATTTCATTAACCAACTATGGCAGTAGAGATCATACACTCATAAAAAAAGCCCGTATAAATAGTTGAAAATACGTCTACGATAACTGACAATTTCTCATAAAAATGCAGAAATTTCACCTGGGGGGTAACCGCGTAACTCGATTCGAAAAAAGTTTTCGAATTCGTTAATCTTGCAAATATTGTTAAAAATATAATTCTGTATAAAAATTCTACTTTTTAATTTATTTTCATTCTAAACCTTGTGCACTACACATAAAAATTCAAAAAGTAAGATTTTTACTAAAATTTTTCTCTTTACGAAAGGTACAAAATTTAACCCCCCTGATGTAATTAAAAATTTCTGTTAAAATTTCTCTTAAAATCTAGGTTTCTGCACTCTCCGGATCTGACCCCAGATAGGCCCACATTTATTATTGACAGTATAGGCGGTTTATAAGGATTAACTTATAGGTACAGAGCAACGACGTGACACACTCACTCACTGACTGACTGACTCTACATCGCTCAGCCCAAAACGCTGCAGCTATGAATTGGAAATTTGGTGTGTAAGTCCCTACTCAAGTATAGACATCCGGTTAGGCCCGATTTTTGGATCCAAATTTTTTAAGAAATAAATTTTTAATTTGTTCTCTTAATTAAAATCTTCCTAAATAATCAAGATTTTAATTTTTGTTTCGTAATTCTTTTTAAGCTTTAAGAAAAAATTAAAATCAATATTTGACAAAACGAAGTGGTCGTAATATGATTCTTAACGATCATTAATATAATTTCTATCGATCATTAATATAATTCTTACCGGTGCTATTTTCCCTGTGTGTTGTAAATTATACTTTTTTTTATAATTTGCGGATTGTTTTCAACTATAAATAAATTTATTTCAATAAATTGCGGTTTCATTGAAATTGTTTAGTTAAATTTCAATGTTAAAAATCAATGTTCTTGCGATTTAAAAGGAAACTTTTTGCGAACTAAATTAAATAGTATTTCAAATTTATTTTTATCGGGATTAATTGCTACAATCCCAAAACTTATTTAACAAATATGAAGAAAATTTATATAAATTTGACAATTGATATTCCTACGGTGTAATCAGTACTGCGTAATAGGGGAAATGGGTGGAAAGAGATGACCAAGGTGTGTTAAACCCTTAAAACTAAACTCGCTATTTTTTTGATGATTTTTTTTATTTTTTGAATTATACCCATTTTCGAGAAAACTATCTGGCAGCCCTACGTACAATTTATATTAGTTTTGTAAGACTATGGGGCGTATGAATAATATACAATTGTTTTTCACAACACTCATACGCCAAAGTGGTTGCGCACAAAAATTTTGTGGGTAAATATTTACCTACATACAAAAAAATACCTACAAAAAAAACTATCAGCGTAATTGAAGCAAATTATTTGTAGCGATGGGGCAGAGGAGTATAGCTTTCAAAATTCTCCTTTAGCACAAATTAAGCTACAGGTTCTCAAAGTAGATTACCTGAACAGGAAAACGCAACTGTTGTTTATTGTAAAATTTCTTGTATCTCAAACATATTAAATATCAAATGAAAAATATTTTAAGGGTAGGTATACAACTGCTATACTATATTGCATTGGATTTCTTGAAATCCAATTCCTTCCCCTCATTATTTTCTGTACGGAAGAAGATATTTTCTTAAATATTCCCTATTAAATTTCTTGAATTTTTTTTTTAATTTTCTCTATTTCTTCTTCAAACACTGTTGGTATTTTTCTTTAATGTTGTTTGTTAGTTTTTTTTTTTTTTTTGGTTAAAAGTACAAGAAAACATTAGCATCTGTATGAAAACTACTTACATATAGTGTTGTATCATCAACAAGAAACACTTGTGCATGCTCATCTTCATATCAACACTTATGGCAGAACATCAAAAACGTTTTAGTTTTACATTTTCTTAGATTTTTTTTTCGTTATTATCATTTTCGGAAAAATACAAAATGTTACAATAGCATTTTTTTGCACAACTATTAACAAAAAAAAAAATGAAATTTTCATAATGTTTAATGCAGATTATAACATACAGTTTTTTTACGCAAACAAAAAAAAAAAACAATTCTAGATAATTTTAGAACAACCCATAAAATATTTTAAATTATTCAACAATGTTTTGTGTTTCTAGAAATCAGTTTAATTTTTGTGATATTGATGGTTTTTAAATGACATATCGTTACTGATATTTGAGTTAAATATAGAAAAAGACTTCTCTATCGTACAGCATTCAGTTGTAAGTTATCAATTTATGGTCATCCATTTATGACCATCAATATGTTATAGCAGTGAAAACAGAAATTTAAAATTTCTTTAATTCAATTTCAATTTCAATTTTTATATTTTTAAACATAAAATTTAATGTTGCTCAAAAAACTATAAAGGCCACGGCAGTTGTTCGATGAAATTTAAATTTCACTATGCAAATTTTAATATCGATGGTCATAAGCTGACAACTTGTAACTGACGGCCAAGCTACCACTTGCTATACAAATCTCAAATGACTTCAATATGATGGGCCACCATATTATGACCATCAAATTTCTCTCTATTTTCAATTGTTTTTTCTAGATTTTTTTTTTGCTTTAAAGCAAGGTTGGTTACCGTTATCGTTATAATACCGTTATCGCTAAAATGCCGTTTTAAATTGAATACCGTTACCGTTATCGATACCTCTAAAAAAATTTATAAATACCGTTATCGTTACCGTTACCGTTATTTTTATGGGTAGTTACCGGTATTTTACCGGTATTTATTATTTTATATAAAAATTAAAATTTTTTTATTTTTTATTTTATAATCTTAAGTGTTTTTTTTTTTACAAAAAATTTATAGATAATAATTTTACTTACTAAAACTACCAGTATTGAATTTATAGCTTAAAATCTGTATTTTCAGTACTTAAAATTAAAAATATGCCATGTTTTTACTTGTTTTTATATGTGTTTAACATAATTTTTAATACCGGTACGTACCGGTATTCCTGTTTCGATAACGGTATACCGTTACCGAAACAGTCTTAAATACCGTTACCTTTACCGTTACCTAAACAAATGAAATCTGATACCGTTACCCTTACCGTTATTCGTTTCGGTAACCAACCTTGCTTTAAAGGCAAGCGCATATTTAAAGGCATGCTTGATTCAAATTGAAACTTAAGTGGTAGTTATAAGGTGCCATGTTATGACCATCAAATTGTTCTCTATTTTCAATTGTTTTTTCTAGATTTTTTTTTGCTTTAAAGGCAAGCGCATACATAACAACTTTTTTCAATGGAAATATTTACCAGGAATATGTTCAATTTCATGTTTTTTTTGTTGAATCATTGTAGAAATTGAAGCTTAGTTTTCTCAGCATTAACCCTTCTAACACTTTTGTTTTTTACTACCTGAGTGAAAAGAAAATTACCTACCGAACATTAAAATTTACTGTTTTGGAAAGTATTTCTGGTGAATTTCAAAATGAAAAATAGAAAAACCCGTAAGTAGTGAAAAGTTAGTCAAACACAAATCGTTTAATGAAAAAAATCGCCCAAACGGCCAAAAGTGTTTTTAAGTGCTAATGCAAAAATATATAAAACGAGTCAAAATACCCTACAATACCCTACACCAGTCTGGGTAAAAGCCAACTAATGTTTGGATCCGAAATTCGAATGGGTTAAAATGGGGCTTGTGTCAAAATTTTCTATAATGTGAGTCAGCGCACCAAATTTCATTAAAATATCTTAATATTTGCGACCTGCAGTTTGTAACCAAGCCAATTTTGGGGGACCCTTATATGGGCACTAGGTCTAAACATGGACCGATGTTCACCAAAATCAATAGGCTTCGTCCTTGGGCCAACGTAGGTCTGTGTACCAAATTTCATCAAAATATCTTGATATTTGCGACCTGCAGCGTATAAACCATATAATTTTAGTAGGACCCTTATATGGGCACTAGGTCTAAACATGGACCGATGTTCACCAAAATCAATAGGCGTCGTCCTTGGGCCGACATAAGTCGGTATACCAAGTTTCATCAAAATATCTTAATATTTGCGACCTGTAGAGTGCGCACAAGAATGCATGGACAGACAGACAGACGGACGGACGGACAGACGGACATCGTTAAATCGAAATAAAAAAAAATTCTGAGCCGATCGGTATACTATAAGGTGGGTCTAGGACCAATTTTTTTTGGTGTTACAAACATCAGCACATAGTGGTGTAGGGTATAAAAAATCTATAGAAATATTCGTCCAAATAACTAGTTAGTCTTATGCAGATCTTTGAAGAATTAATTCCTTAATTCAATTTTTCAATTCTGAATTAAAAATTCGATGAATTAATTCACAAAGCACCATATATTGAATGGAATTAATTCACATTTGTTTTCGTTCGATTTATTTTGTTACGAATTAATTCAATTGCTATAATTCTTTTTATTAAATCAAATGAATTAATTCACTGGTGAACGCGTTCAATTTTATAAATCGAACGGAAAAAAGTGAATTAATTCCTTAATTCGTTCAATTTCATTTTCGTTCAGTGAATTAAAAAAAATAAAATTACGTTCAGTGAATTAAAAATAAAATAAAATTACGTTCAGTAAATTAAAAAAAAAATAAAATTACGTTCAATGAATTAAAGCCTGTTTTCTGCCGTTCATTAATTTTGTAAACTTATGCTTCCCAGTAAAATGTAGATGCTTGAAATACGTCATATTTCATTTATACGTTTTTACAATACAATGTTTTTTTCTACTGAACGGCAGAAAATAGGCTTTGAATTCAGCGAACGTAATTTTTTTTTCGATTAAATGAACGTAATTTTTTTTTTCAATTCAGTGAACGTATTTTTTTTCTTTTTTAATTCACTGAACTTAATTTAATTTTTTTTAATTCACTGAACGTAATTTTATTTTTTTTTAATTCACTGAACGTAATTTTATTTTTTTTTAATTCACTGAACGAAAATGAAATTGAACGAATTCTGTGGTGAATTAATTCACTTTTTTTCCGTTCGATTTATAAAATGAACGCGTTCACCAGTGAATTAATTCATTTGATTTAATAAAGAGAACTATTGCAATGGAATCAATTCTTTGAATTTATTGTTTGATGAACGCGTTCAGTTGAACGAATTCAGTGAATTACTTAAGAAAAGGAATTCATTCAATTCTAGAGAAAATTGAATTCGATTGGTAGTGAATTCATTCAAAAAAGAATTAATTCTTCAAAGTCCTCTAGCGCTGATCCTTATAATTTTTTCCATCTTTCTATTACATTTATAAAAATAAGTGTTGTCTATTTCGTAGTAAAGTTTGATAATGATCTTGGAAAATTCTACATGAAAAAAAAAAAATCAAACATTGTAGATTTAAAAAAATTTTACATAAATTTAAAAACAGTGCCTGAATATAGTCTTGCGCTTGAGAGGGTTAAAGTTTGGTTTTAGCTTTTTTTTTTTATAACAAATTGATAAGTTCTGTTGCAGTTTCTTCTAGAAACAACTATTTGATTGTCAAAAAAGAAACAAAGAGATTTCCACGAAATAGTTAGGTGATTTTTAGAAAAATATAAATGTAATGTAATGACAGAAAAAGTATTGACATTTTTTCTAGGAAACATAGCAATAATTTATTCTTAAAAATAACGTACATCTTACATATTGTAGTATACAAAAATCAATGTAGAAATTTAAATAAGTCCATAAAAATCTGCCTAAAAATATTCTCTAAATTTTAATTAAAAATTTGTTATATACACAACGAAATTAACTGTATTCATAAACCAATTTGTATTATTAACACCTCAAATTGTACACACAATTAATTGGTTTGTTAATACAGCAATATTTTAGTTGCAAATGAGCTGTGTACTCAAAAAACTTTTCCCTATAAACAGTGTTAAATATATACAGAAGAATGCAGAAAATTTACAAATTTGCTTATCGTTTATTGAAATGTTCTTTAAATCTGTTTTGTTTGCATACAAAACTATTTTAAATCTTGACAAGTTTAAAGGAAAATAAAACAATATTTTTATTGCAATAAAATTTAGGTCATCGTTGACATCGCAATAAAAACATAAACTGGAAATAAACAAATAATTTTTTTTTCTTTAGCTAAAAGGCTTTTTAGAGAATTGCAAACTTTAAGGGGTTTGTTTTATAATCAACATACGCCAACTCTTCTTCATATATACATTGTGGTTATAAAATTATAAAGAATATTAAAGTTTTAAAAAATTTAACATTTAGCAAGATAATCTTTTTGGAAATTAGAAATAAATGTAAACAAAATGTAAACATATTCGAATATGTTTTGTATACCTGCAGGTGCTTCTCCAAAAAGGCGTTCATTGCATTCCAAATTTGTCTATTTTTCCGTAAAATTATAAAAAATAAATTACCAATATAACGAAAAATTGGGTAATTTTTTATCATACTTTTTAACCCCTAAACGTGTAATTGGACCGCTACAAAAAAAAAAAAACGTGTGCATTTTTGTTTCTCATTTATCACATGTCCAAATCTCATTCCAATTGGAGGGTATCTTCCTGTTTTGTAAAATTTTATTTTTAGCGATTTTTTTTTAATTCTGCGATATTTTCAATTCACATTCCGCCGATTTTTTAACAATTTTTTCAATTCTCGGGTTTTTTTTATTATTAAATTCGGCATTTTCATAACTTTAACTTTGATTTGAATTTTAAAATTTTTTATTAAATTTTGGAAACTTTTTGATTGCTAACATTTTTTTATTTTGTAATTTTTTTTTTATTTCTGCAATTTGTTAAATTGAAGTAATTTTCTTAGTTTAGTAGGTTTGAGGTTAAGAAGAAGAATAAACACATTAAATTTGCAAATCAGACTAGATCCAGTTTCTGCCTTTTTCTATGGACAGGCTTCATCAGTGATTTTCCATTAAATTGTATTATTGCTTATATTTTTATTGTCAGATTATATGAATACTTTCAGAACATATACAATTTTTTTATTTTAATTTTAGTAAATTTCTTTATTTTCGCGTTTTTATAATTAATTATTTTCTTTTCAATTTTGCAAATTTTTTGTGCCATATCCGGATCTCATTAAAATCGGAGGGAAACCATTGGGATACCTTCCTTGTTAAGGTAAAATTTGATCATATATTTAGTTAGAATATTCTTCCACCTCAAGTCCAAATTCCAATATGATATTGTCATATTAGATTTTTATTTGTTGTTTCAAAAAGGGTTGATCATTTTCATGATAGACAATACAATTGTTTCGTAGACATCACTCTACTCTTCAGTTGTCCGCAATAAGAAAATGATAACTTTCTTACACAAACCGAGACATTACATAAGGTACAAAAAACCAACGGGATGAGAATTTTGTACTTTCGTATATGAACTGTCTGATTTGGTAAAACCAGTTATAAATCAACTCCTTTTTGAAAGCAACAATTACATAAAAGTACCCTTTGGGTACTATTTATATGTATGTCTGTTGTCAATACATTTTGTAAAAACAACTAATTTTAAACTCAAAACAAAATAAATATTTGTATGAGATTTTAGCCGTGGTGTGCTTATTTTCAACAATTATTTTAATTTTTGCATTAAAAAATACAAAAATTGTTTTTTCGGACTTTCTATATTTTCATATATTTAGTTAGAATATTCTTCCACCTCAAGTCCAAATTCCAATATGATATTGTCATATTAGATTTTTATTTGTTGTTTCAAAAATGTATTGACAACAGACATACAGAGCTTTGAAGAATTAATTCCTTAATTCAATTTTTCAATTCTGAATTAAAAATTCGATAAATTAATTCACAAATCACCATATATTGAATGGAATTAATTCATATTTGTTTTCGTTCGCTTTATTTTGTTACGAATTAATTCAATTGCTATAGTTGTTTTTATTAAATCAAATTCACTGAACGTAATTTTATTTTTTTTTTAATTCACTGAACGTAATTTAATTTTTTTTAATTCACTGAATGAAATTGAACGAATTCTGTGGTGAATTAATTCAGTAAGGAATTAATTCATTTTTTTTCGTTCGATTTATAAAATTGAACGCGTTCACCAGTGAATTAATTCATTTGATTTAATAAAAATAACTATTGCAATGGAATTAATTCTTTGAATTTATTGTTTGATGAATGCGTTCAGTTGAACGAATTCAGTGAATTACTTAAGAAAAGGAATTCATTCAATTCTAGAGAAAATTGAATTCGATTGGTAGTGAATTCATTCAAAAAAGAATTAATTCCTCAAAGCTCTGTTTACAGGGAATCCCCAGAGCGCCGCATTTTCGTCTCACCCAATTGCTTAAAGTAATTTTAATTATTAATTTATCTCTATATGAAAAACCTTTTTGTGTATGCCATGATCGGGTATCGAACCGGAAGCTCTGTACTTATAACATAACCTCTGGACGAGACAAACCACGGTCGACCGGCACAGCGATGAGTGTGACTAACTGAAGTTTTGTCAATTACAGCCTAAACAATGTATGCTTGTAATCAGAACAGCCAGAATTAACTAATACATGAGCAATTAATTTTTCAATTAGAATGTTTACGCTCTTAATTCTATTGTTATCTCCTTTTTAAAACACTCATAGAAATAAATCTGTAAAGGTAGGAGAAAAAGCAACTAACAATAAGTTAAAAATTATGATAAAGAAAAAACTGCTGAAACTAGCAGATTTTTTTGCTAAACACTAGTCAAATAAGAACAGCAAAAATAAAACTGTTAAATTTGCAGAATTTTAGTTATATTTAATTTAACTTTTATACTGTAAAATCTGCAGAAGATTTTTCTAAATATTAAGTAGTAGACTAAAAATAGCAAAAACAAACTGTTATATGTAAAAAAAAATTTGTTGTTTTTAAGCAAAATTTAATTGAATGCAAATAGCGGTCTATCCTGCTGATATCAGCAAGAAATATTTGCTAAAAATATTGTAAATTGCTGTTTTCAAAAGGCTCGATTTTTATTTGCATTTAGAAAGAAAAAATCTAAAAAAATTTAAATTTTTTGTGATTTTTTAGGCTACTAATTATTTAGCGAAATTTTTTGCTGATTTGAGATTTAAATTTTTATGAATAAAAAAATAACAAATTAAACTCAAATATAACTAAAATTCTGTATATTTAGCAGTTTTATTTTTTTCTCTTCCCATCTTACATCTAGAATTTTAGGTTAACGTAACTTACTTGAAAATAATTTCCAAGTGGGTATTTTTTGCCGAAAAGTGAATACATTAACCCTATATGGATCAGGTTACACAAAATAATAATTTTTATCAAGTAGAAAAAAGATTGTTTTGATCCAATTGTAGTGATTTTTTTTCGAAAATTATGAAAGGTGTTATTTTGTAAATTTCCTAGTGGGACCTTTTTGGCCAAAAGTGAAAAAAATTAACCCTATATGGATCGTGTTACATAAAATAATTATTTTTAATCAATCTGAGATTTTTTTTTGTCAATTTAATGGCTTAACAATCTCGTAGTCATAATTAGTATTAAGTTTCATGGGTCTTTTCGGACCTAAGGCCACTAAGGGTTAATGAGTTTTTCAACAAATGTAAAGATAATTATAGTCTTACCAAATTTAAGTGATACTTTTCCGAAAAATATGTAAAGTTTGATGAACACATTCAAATTTGGTTAAATTTTTGACAAATAAGCAATTTTCCAAACACAAACTCGAATTATCATTTTCCAATTAATTATTTTCTTTAATATCCATTATCACGTGGTAGAAATAGCAATCGATATCTCCAAATTGGGCATTTTAAAAAATCTTTAAAATGAATTAAAAAAAAAACACTTTTTTGCCTTTTTATCAAATTCGTGGGTCATTTTGGATTCCAGGCTAAAGTGGGTTAATGATATCCGATGCAGTCAAAATCCATATCTGAATCATTTTGTCAATATTAAATGAATAAATGAAATAAAAAATAATTTTTTTTCTAAATTTTGAATATTGGGAATTTTCAATAATAATACACTTTTTTCCAAAATGGGCAATTTTCGTGCAAATTTAGGCACGGGTTATTGTTTTCCAAAAAAAAAAAAATCTATTTCTTCCATTTGAGAGCATTTCCAATATAACTGGGGAGGGGGGGGGGGGGGGTGTAATGACGAATCTATTTTTAAGGGACACCCTACTGTGTATCGATAAGTCAAAAAACAAAAACCATTGCAATTGTATTACACTTGTTTTAAATTCTATATTTAACCCATAAACATTAACTGCTTCATAATTCAATCACATTTTTTTTTGTATAAGTATTTTCCATATATTTTTTAAAGCATACTTTAGGGCATTTATATTTCAAAGAGCTTTTCTTATTACTTAAAGACAACAAATTGTTTGCTATTAAAAACTAAATTATACTTGTTAAGAGTCAAAAAGAGTTCGTATTACAATCTATGGACAAGGCACTTCATTATTTTGTGTTTTTGTTTTTTTTTCAACATTTTCTTTTTTGCCTTTTGTCTACTACAGAATTGAAAATATATAGAAAAGTACTATGTATAATATTGTAGATATAGATTTTGGTATTTTATTTTCAAATACGAAAAAAATATTCTTAAAAATATATGTATATTGAAATAAATAGTTATAGCTTAAGGAACATTTATGTATAAATTGGCAAAATTTAACAAATATGTGCAACAAATATTTCATAAGAAATTACATTTCCTGTATTTATGAAATATAACCTTAAGACAAAGAAATTCAATTAAATTGTCAGTTATAGTTTTTTACTAATTGACAACTTTATACAGAAATGGTTCTTTTCATTTTAATAAAGAAATAACTACAATAGACATTAAGCAGACATTTTTTTACTCCGAACTACACTCAGAGAATTTCTGAATTCATAATTTGTTTGTTGTTTGAGTAGTGTTTCAGTTTTGTTGGCCTAACCACCCTACTGTACTCAAAATTTTGATACCGCAATTGCAGTAGATTATAATTTCTGTTGAAATAATTTTAAGTCCTTTAATTAAAATTACCAAAGAGTTAACAGTACCGAGAAGCAGCTTCGTGTGTTATATGATGGATTTATAGAGCAATAATGTAATTTCTGACAGTTTTAGTAATAATATTTTATTATGCATTTGTGCATATGTATTAAAGACAACAATATAATTAATAATAATAATAACAAAATATTCAACAAAAATCTACATAAGTTTAACTTTTGAAATATTTAATCTTCTTTATTATTTCGTGAAACAAAATATTATGCATCTACATATTTGCATTTAAAACTAACTTTTCATCATCTTTTAAAGTCTTACTTCACAAAATAATGTTAGCAGAAAACAGTACAACACAATACATATGTTGTTCTTCCTAGGCACACATACTCAGATTCACACACACATAGTGTTACACCCATTTTCACATACATATTCATAAACAGAAGTAAACACATCACTGTCATGTCACAGGCATACCAAATACTGCATATGCAACATACATAAACACATACACACTCTTACAGTTGCACATACACGGACATAAATACCAGGAAAAGGAACTAACAAACACAACGAACATAAATACAAGATTCAGACCTCAAAAAAATAGAAAATGACCAACATTTAACAAAAACAAACATTAAGGAACTCAAACTCAAAAATTATGCACACGAACAAATCATACTGTCAAAATTCTTGAAAAACACTAACACATGTACACTCAAAAAAGTTTGACAATTACTACATGACAGTTGTTTGTGTAGTAATCAGTAGTTGTTGTTTTCAACAGTAATTACAGTTGATTTTCTATACCAAATTGCAAAACAACTGATATGACAGTTATTTAAGAAAACAACTAACGAAAATTACCGTAATTTCGTAACAGTTTTTTAGACAAGTTATTTTTAATATCATAATAAACAACTACCAAAACCGTAATTTTACAGTAAAAAGTTGTTTTAGTTAGTTATTTAAAAAATAAAAAATTTATTGAATTTCTTTGAATTTTAAAAATTCTTGTTTAGTTTATAATTGTTATTATTGATATATTTCTAGTTTGCAAATAATAATCCGAAACTTGTATTGCATCTCCAATGCATAAAAGCATAATAACTGGAGAACCGTTTAGAATTTTTACTTAAAATTTTAAATAGGCTGAATAAGTATAAGTAATTAATATTTTTCTAATCGAAAGAAAAAAATTGTTTTTTTCTTTTATTAAAATATACTCTTATAATACCAAAGAATTAACTGTAAAATACAGTAGTTTTTACTCATTTGGTCAGTTGTTTTTAAATTTTTGTAGTAAAAATTGTCAGTCGATTTTACGACATTGGTAGTTATTTTTAATGCATTTGTTAGTTATTTTTCAACAGTTAAAAATAACAAAAGTTTTAGTTATTTTAAAAGTAAAAACGATTGTCACCTTTTGAACTGCATATCCCTTTGTTTTAACTGTCATTATCAGTAGATTTAACCGACAAACTTTTGTGAGTGTACAAATAACAACAAGTATAAGCAAGTACTAAGTAAGTTTTTAGTTTAAAGTTGTTTTTTTTCGTTTCAAAATTCTCTACTAACTACTAAAATTTTAACGCCCACTTAGAAATGTCGGTCTGTCCCCACATAATTTGTCTATCAGTATGTATTCTTGTTATGTTGCATACAGCACAAAAAGTCTGGTTTTCAAAACAACAAGTGCAGTAGAGTTAGTTAAGTAGTGTTCTAAAATGAAAATTTTTGTTAGAGTTATATTTGGTCTTGTCGTTTTGCTTAAATTTACATGAATAAGAGTTAAACCACAAAATTTTCGAATGCATTTTTAAATCACCAAAAAAAAAAATAAAAAATAATACAAAAGATTGTGTATAAAGAGAAGTAGGACTTTAAAGTAACGAAATGATAAAATGATTAAAAAAAATAAAAGTTCAATGTTACTACACTAAGGGCGAGTAACTTATTTCTAACATATTCACAGTTAAACGTTAACCACAGATATTTACATATAAATTTTATATTCATAATTATGGTTAAGTACTAAACTCAGTTTATTTATAGATAAGTTAGCAGGTCTAATAGAAAAAAGTCTCTAAAATTTTTTATATATTTTAGTTAGAATATTGTTCTACCTCAAGTCCAAATTCTAATATGATATTGTCATATTAGATTTTATTTGTTGTTTCAAAAAGGTTGATCATTTTCATGATAGACATTACAATTGTTTCGTGGACTTCACCCCAACTCTTCAGTTGTCCGCAATAAGAAATTGATAGCTTCAATACACAAACCGAGACATTACATAAAGTACAAAAATTAAACGGGACGAGAATTTTGTACTTTTGTATATGAACTGTCTGATTTGGTAAAACCAGCAATAAATCAACTTTTTTTGAAAGCAACAATTCCCAGGAAAATTTTTTACAATCGGTAGCCAACCACACCTATTCTACAACTTGTTCCACTACAGCCGATTCCATGGAACTGGTTCCGGAACCAGTTCCTGGGATCCTATATGGAAAGTGTGATTGACGTAGAATCAGTTCCAGAACTTTGGAGCTACAGAAGTATTTGCTTTTGGGACAATTTAAAACAAAAATAATCGGTGTTAGAATCGACAGTAGAAGGGGTTGTAGATGAAAAGTAGCTATCCTACAACCGATTCTTTGGAACAGAAAATTTTCCTGGGTTACATAAAAGTACCCTTTGGGTATATTTATATGTATGTTTGTGTGTTCGTTGTCAATAAAGTTTGTAAAAACAACGAAATTTATCCCAAAAACAAAATAAATATTTTGAATGAGACTTAGCCGTTGTATGCTTTTGTTCAACAATTATTTTAATTTTTGTATTTTTTAATGCACTCATATTGCAAGCACTTTTTCCTCTAGAAAAATTCTCGGAGTTAGCGAATTTTTTTCTATAAAAAAGTACTTAGCAACTAAGGGATTTTCTATAAGAAGAAGACCTCGAAATCTGAGGGGTTTTCTATAGGAAAAATATACCAAAGTTCTGGTAGGAAGAGTGTAAAAACTATGCTTTTATGTTTAATAAAAAAAAACCTCAGAATCTAAATATTTTTCTATAGGAAAAATACCTCCGAGCTAGAGATGATTTTTTATGGGAAAACTTCCATGAATTTGAAGTTTATTCTGTGGGAAAACTTTCTCAGGATCGGAGAGATTTTACATTAAAACGCCATCCGAATCAGTGGCATTTTCTTTGGCAAAAGTTCTTAGAATCTAAACATTTTTCTATAAGAAACTGTTCTCAGAGTCCAAATAGTTTTTACAGAAAAACGTTAACCTAAGGACTTACCGTAAAAAGTTATCACAATCTGAGGTTTTTTTAAGGAAAAATTCTTAGAATCTAAGAGTTTTTCTAAAGGAAAAACTTAAAATCTTTATAATTTTTTAATGATTTTCTTCTAAAGCCCATAGAGAATTCGTCATTTTCTGACCACGTTTTCCTATTGAAAAAGCCTCAGATTTGGAGCACTTATTCGTATAGAAAAAGTATCAGATTCTAAGCAAATATATCTATTAAAAAATGTCCAGATTGTACATCAGGGGAAAAAGTTTTCGGAACCAGTGGCATTTTTTTTCGTAAGAAATATCCAATTAGGAAAATCGTTAGATATTAAGTACATTTGGTTATTGGAATGCCTTAGATACAGAACATTTTTAATACAAAACGAGTAAAAAGGTTAAAGTCGGGCATGCCGACCATACAATACCCTACCCAATCTGGGTAAAAGCCAACTAATGTTTGGATCCGAAATTCGAATGGGTTAAAATGGGGCTCGTGTCAAAATTTTCTATAATGTGAGTCAGCGCACCAAATTTCATTAAAATATCTTAATATTTGCGACCTGCAGATTGTAACCAAGCAAATTTTGGGGGGACCCTTATATGGGCACTAGTTCTAAACATGGACCGATGTTCACCAAAATCAATAGGCTTCGTGCTTGGGCCAACATAGGTCTATGTACCAAACTTCATCAAAATATCTTAATATTTGCGACCTGCAGCGTATAAACAGTATAATTTTGGTAGGACCCTTATATGGGTACTAGGTCTAAACATGGACCGATGTTCAATAAAATCAATAGGCTGCGTTATTGGGCCAATGTAGGTCTGTGTACTAAATTTCATCAAAATATCTTAATATTTACGACCTGCAGCGTATAAACAGTATAATTTTGGTAGGACCCTTATATGGGCACTAGGTCTAAACATGGACCGATATTCACCAAAATCAATAGGCTGCGTTATTGGGCCAATAAAGGTCTGTGTACCAAATTTCATCAAAATATTTTAATATTTACGACCTACAGCGTATAAACAGTATAATTTTGGTAGGACCCTTATATGGGCACTAGGTCTAAACATGGACCGATGTTCACCAAAATCAAACTTGTTCGTCCTTGGGCCAACATAGGTCTGCGTACCAAATTTCATCAAAATATCTTAATATTTGCGACCTGTAGAGTGCGCACAAGATTGCATGGACAGACAGACAGACGGACGGACGGACAGACGGACATCGTTAATTCGAAAATAAAAAAAATTCTGAACCGATCGGTATACTATAAGGTGGGTGGGTCTACGACCAATATTTTTTGGTGTTACAAACATCAGCACAAACTTATAATACCCTGACCACATAGTGGTGTAGGGTATAGAAAACCTCAGCTTATGGACACGTTTTCTTATAAGGAAGCCTTAGATCCTAAGAACTTTTTCCTCTAGAAAGGATTTTTCTGTTATAATATATATATATTTGTTCCTCTTACTCCTGCAAGGAGCATAGGGCCGCCAATATATTTTCTTACTTTTATATAAAATGAATTCGTGGTGATATCACTACGATTAAGCATTAATGCACAACCGATATAACTTCCTGATTTATCGGAGTCAAATTCCTTAAGCCTGGAAAGAAATAATAATGCTAATCGAAGTCTTTGAGATACAAAAATAGTAGAAAAAGCACTACAATTAACAACCCGCGATTATCCGTTTGAAAATAAACTGTATCAAAATCACTTTTTAGGATCAATTCTAAAGCAATAATACTTTAGAAGCAATAATTAACTGATTTTTTGAATGTTGTTCAGAATGTTGTAAAAATATACTAGCAGATACTTTGGAAGCATTGAAAGAAGTGATGTTTTTTGAACAAGTTCTGAATTACTTCAAAAAAAAAGTAGTAAAAATACACTAACGGATTCTTTTTAACAAATGAAAGAAGTGATTTGTGAAGCATGACTTCCATTTTTTTTTTGCTGGGTGTATATCGTCACTTAAAATGCAAAAGGGCGTAACAACAAAAAAATTTAAGCCGATTTTCTGATTGATTATGATGCACTAGACTAAATTACATTTCCTTACAAAATTTTAAACTTATATGTCGAAATAAGTCTATAGTCGTGTTTTAAACAAGAGAAGAAAATATAGAATATCTTTAATTCTAAGTTTTTTTTTTAGTTCTAGTGTAAAAGAATAAAAAGTGTTGTTACGCCCTTTTGCATTTTAGCTGACGATATGGACAGTCAACATTAGTAAATTTACAAACATTTTTTAGAGTGTAGCATGGATACTTATGTTTGTTGCCGATTTCTAAGCCGTTTATTATACTAAACAATAATATGTCGAAAGAAAATTATTTTTGTCATGTCAATCATTTTAATCCCGCAAGATTTTATTCTTTTAAGTTTCATATTATTTTTCTTTTCAAAAGGTAATTGCACTTGTTACTCAGCTTTATTGTTGGTATGGATAAGAACGAAAGAGTGTGTTTTTATTATAAAATTTTCTACTTTAAGAGTTGTATGCAAAAATTTTCCAAAATACATTTATCTTCGTCATTTCATACGTCATTAAATAAACTATCATCATCATCATCATCAACATGTAGTTTTATTTTTTGTAATAAAATTTTAGTGCGGTTATGATAATATGAGAGAGTTTGGGCTAATGGTTTATAATATCCCAGCAAGGAAATTAAAAAATCTCACAATATTTTTGGGCATTAACATTTGAAAATGATTTCGCTCATATGGTGACCGCGGGTGTTCTTAACGAAGCTCATTCTGGATGTCCAATTTGGGGCCACTTTTTCGAGCATTGCAATTGTTGTTGGTTTATCAGCATAAACCAGTGACTTCAAGTGGTCCCACAGGAAATATTCGAGAGATATCAAATCGCACGACCTTGGAGGCCAATTGACAGGTCCATTTCTCGAAATCAACTTATCGCCAAATTTTGATTTCAATAAGTCGTTGTTTGCGGTCGCCGTGTGGCACGTAGCGTCATCCAGTTGTCAAGCGTCAATCTATTCCTGATAATTTGCCATAATGTCAATAAATGTCAAAAAGTGAGCGCAGTATGAAAGTTTGTTCGACTGTTAACCCTTTCGTAAGTTCTATCGGGCTTAAAAGCACTCTTTATTTCCAGGGGGTAGCCCGGTCAATAACTCAAACATGCAGCACCCTAATGGTCATATATTGAACTATGCAGGCATGTATATGATTACACTATGCGACAGTCAAAATCGGGATGGGATGAAACCAACGAGAAATGTTATATCGGTCAAAAACAAGTTATACGTGTCCCGGCGTTTCGCTGGGTCACCCCTAGGAATCGAGATATATCTTTTTTTTGACATAGTCCACTAGTCCGATTTTGCTCAAACAATTTTAGAAAAATTAAAAATTACAATTCCTTTAATCTGTTCATATAACGTTTTTCTATATACTCAACAGTTTTGCCGGTAAAAATAAATGTTTGTTACCGCTACCATAAAAATCAATAACCTTTTGTTTATTACTTTTTTTTAATATTTTAGGCAAAAAATATTTTTTTCTTCATACATTTATTTTTACCGGCAAAACTGTTGAGTATATAGAAAAACGTTATATGAACAGATTAAAGGAATTGTAATTTTTAATTTTTTTAAAATTGTTTGAGCAAAATCGGACTAGTGGTTCTCGAGTTATGTCAAAAAAAAGACCACCAAAGGTCAAATCGATATATCTCGATTCCTAGGGTTGACCCAGTGAAACGCCGGGACACGTATAACTTCTTTTTTACCGATATAACTTTCCCCGGTAGTTTGAACCCTTCCCGATCACTGACCCCTACCATTTGTCTCACAGTGTTATTAAAAAGAACATTTTTTTATTGCCGCTATCTGGTATCGAACTTGCTACCCCAAGATTACTGGCCTAGGTCTCTAAAATCACCCCTATATAGAAAAAAATTTTCGTTTTTTTTTTACTATATATTTAAAAAATATAAAAAAAAAAATTTTTTAATTATAAAATAAAAAATTTTTTCGTATTGGGAATCGACACATTTGGAGCAAAAATGCTTTCGAAACAATAATTAAACGATATTTTTGATGTTGTTCAGAATTACTTCTAAAAAAGCTGTAAAAATATACTAATGGATACTTTGGAAGTAATGAAGGAAGTTGTTTTTTTTTTTTTTTTGTTTAAGTTGTTCAGAATTACTTGTAAAAAGGTAGTAAAAATACACTAAAGCACACTTATGAAGCAATGAAAAAAGTGGTTTGTAAAGCATGACTTCTAAATTTTTTTGCTGGGTTACATTTGAAATGCCAAAAAATGTAGGTATTTTTAGAGGTTAAAAAATAATAAAAAAACTTAAAAATAATTAACAATGTCGTAAAAATAACTGAAAAAATTTTAAAACAACTGACAAAATTGCTAAAAGCTACTATTTTTACAATTAATTTTTTTTATTATAAAAATATATTTTCATAAAAAAACGTGGGTTGCTTTCGATTACAAAAAACTGTGTCGTTACTTCATCCAACGAAAATTTTAATTTTCCAAAGAAAGCAACAGGTTATTTAAGGGAAGAATTTCCTAAATGCTTATTATAAAAAAAAACTGCTTACTGCAAAAACACTGTTTTGGTAGTTGTTTTTTATATTATGAAAAATAACTGCCTTAAATAACTAATAAGAAATACTGTACTTTTCGTTAGTTATTTTGTTTAAATAACTGCCATAATAGTTGTTTTATATTTTCCACAGAAAAACAAAACAGCTACAAATAACAACTACTAATTATTGCACAAACAACTGTCATATAGTAATTGCCAAACTTTTCCTAGTGCACTTCTTGTTTTTTACGAGCATTTCACCTTTTTTATTTTTTGCTGGGATTCAATGTAGTACCAGAAATCATTAACAATGCAATTTTTTTTTTCAAAATAAAAAACATAAAATTTATACCAAAAACTTTTGTTGTATCAAATTTCCTTTCTTTCTTATGAGAATAAGTGTCTGTTAAAATAACAATTACTACAGAAATGCATCTTTTTACAAAGGTTTATTAGGATTTTTTTGAGTATTAAGTAAATCGTGGTATAATTTAAATAATTTTTAAGAGCTTTTTATGAAAATAATGTTGAAGGAAAAGTTTGACGTTATACACCATGTTTACAACATTCTGTATTTTTGTGACCATTAAGCGTTGATGGAAGGATTCCTTCTTTACTCTGTTCTGTTTTTTTAATTAATAAATTCCTGTATATAAATATTTTTCCATTATTTTTTTTTTAATTATTAAATATTTATAAAAGAATTTCTATATATTCATTCCTTAATCCTTAATATAAATCCCTGCCTGTTCCTGCCATAACAGTTGTTGTTCCCGTTGTTTTTGTTCTATTACTACTATCCTTGCATGTTGTTTTTCAAACTTTATTACATATTCCTAACATGTTTTAGAAAATGAAATTAACTGTTAACATACAATGGCAAAAATGAGAAAAAATACACTAAAAAAATATAAAAAACGGATACAAATCATCGCGTGACATCCGTTTTGTTTAGATGAAGTTTTTTGTTTTTGCTTTTCTTCACTTTCTCTATCCTTTTTAAATAAATTTCTATATGAGGAAGGATAAAAACTAAATGCCAACATTATAAACGTGTATGGTAATTGTAAAAGGATGCAAAAAAGGATATAATGATTAGATGTCGAAACGAAGGAGAAAAAAAAAATTCTACAAAAAAAATAAATTACTTTAGGAAAATTAAAGAAGAAAAAAACTGTAAAATCTATTTAAATTAAGGCAATGGTAGCATTCAGCAGAGAAACCTAAAACTGATACCGGTGACTTGTAGCGGTTTGTAATTAGTAACTCTGCTGAACGATGTTTCCTTTATTTTGTTTTTAAATACAATTTTTCTACATTTTTCTTTGGTTTCTTTAAATTTTTGTTTTTGAATTGTTTTTAAATCAACAACAACAAATGTATCACTAATTGATCAAAAGTAGCAAATATGACAGCGCTACCTG
This sequence comes from Leucophora obtusa, assembly GCA_949987735.1. Taxonomy (NCBI): domain Eukaryota; kingdom Metazoa; phylum Arthropoda; class Insecta; order Diptera; family Anthomyiidae; genus Leucophora; species Leucophora obtusa. The sequence goes on from OX465295.1 coordinate 353,959,279, forward strand.
AGCGCTCAGTCTGAGTGGTAAGAGATCAGGTCGTTCAGCAGATAGTTGTACAACTGTTTTAGAACTGTTGACTATTAAAGTGTATCTGCCTAACGCACCCAATGAAAAAGAGCAAATATTTTATAATTTCCATAATTCAATTTGCTTTTTCTTCTAATTACGATGAAATCTTTAATATTTGCAATTGTGAAGTTAACCTAAACTTAACCCTCTAATGCAACAATTTTTGTTGGAAATAAAATTCAAATGCGAATCATCTCTGAACCCGTTTTTGTATCAAAAAAGTCGAAAATTTAGAATAATTAAATTGATTCGTAAACAGCTTTAAAGTACTGCAGAAAGTCCATATACTCGTAGCCTATGTATTTGATCCAGTGTTGCCACTTTTTTGATATATTTGAAAGACACACTCGTAGAAAAATATCTGTAAAAATAGCAGAAAAACTTACTAAAAATTATCTTTCAGAAAAAACTTCTAAAATCGGCAGATTATGTTTCCTAAATATTTGTGAACTAAAAGAAGTAAATTTTAGATGATTGCCTTGTGGGCGCTGTGGTGTAATGGTTAGCACGTTGGACTGTTACACATAAGGTTGTACGTTCGATCCCCAGATACCATAACATCAATTTGTAAAAAAATAATATGTATAATTTTTCTATACCTCCATTGGTGTTGCCATAGTACTTAACCCCACTGAAGTCAATAATAATAACAGAGCTATGAACTAAACAGCTTCAACAAAGTTCGACAACTCCCCATCAGATGGCGTGCAACATCTATTCTAAGATTTAACACCTTGCTTTATTACAGTGTTGCCATATTTAAAGCTCTTCACCACCTTTCATCTCTTCACTAACCTGTTTCCAAAGAAAGCAACACGTTAATTAATAATAAGAATATCCTGAGTGTTGCTCCTCTTTAAAAAAAAAATGGTTTGGGCTGTTGGCGCAGCTAAGACTACGAAAAGCGCTACTTGTAAAAAATGGTATTGTGTATTATAAATAACCCAGTAAAAATAATTGGAAGCAATGTTTTACAAACTACTTCTTTCACTGTTTCACAAGTATGTGTTATTGTATTTTTACTGCCTTTTTAGAAGTAATTCTGAACAACTTCAAAGAAGCACGCCTTTCATTGCATCCAAAGTATCCTTTAGTATATTTTTACAGCTTTGTTTTTAGATGAAAAGCATCCAAAAATCACTTAGTCGGTAAATCTTCTAAAACATTATTGCTCTAAAAATGATCCTAAAAAGTAATTCTGATGCAGTTCATTTCCAAACAGATGATGGATGGTTCGAATCATGGCTAAATGAATTTTTTTTTCTTTTTATTTTTTATATAATTTTTCAATATTTTTTTTTTAATTTTTATTTTTTATATAATTTTCAATATTTTTTTTTTTTTTAATTTTTCAATTCGTAAAAATAAATATATAAAATAAAAATGATGAAAACCTGCTTTTTATACACTTATGAAAATAGTACTGAAAAAACCAATGAATTGCCGTGCACCTTTTACACTTGTTTAATATGTAAACTTTCATATCAAAGAAGTAGAGAGCTAGTCTAGCAAAAATTGTTTTAAATAAAAAATATAATTTTTTTCCGAAAAATTGTTTTTATCTTTCAATTGATGAAAAAAAATTTCCTTTGCACTAGTTGTAAAAGTATTGCTAAAATGTACTGCTTTCTCATGACAACTCGATGTTAAATTCATTAATAATTCTGTTTAAAAAGAATTACATCTAGATCATTAATGGTGGTGCTTTTTCTACTGACTTTGCATCTCTTATTTTTTTTTTGCTGGGAATGAGAAGGGATAAATATTATACAGAGTTGTATCGATCGCATAAAAATTTAAATGCCCAATTTTGTCCCCAGTTCATTTTTTTTCAGCGAAAACCTATTAAGAAAATAGAAGTCATGATTCATAAAAAACTTCGAAATTGTAGGCTTTTTGGAGGATTTTTATTTAGAAGTTGAAAAGGTTTTAATTTAAACACATTTTTGAGGTTACAAGATTGTTTGTGCAATATGTATTTTTTGGACGAAAATATGAATTGTTGCAAAAGAATGCTACAGAAATTTTATTCAGAAATAGCTCAGAAATGTAAATATATGTAATTCTTAAGGTATTCAGTAGGGCGGGTCGATTTAAAAATCGCCCAAGGGACAAGGAAAATCGTATTCTATGGATCAAAATAAGAAAATTTGCCCGAGGAACCATACTTTAAAACGAATTCTGAATCCCCGACTTTTGATGTCCCAAATTTTGAAAACTCCCACTTTGACCCATTTTTAGTGCCCCAATCGAGTCCAAATGTAGAGTGCTCACCCACACATGCCAGTGGCACATCCCCTGGAACCCCCTGGGGGGTTCCCCCTACAAACATTTTTTCATGTAAAGTGCCAAAAATGGTGATTTTTTGAAATGTTTGTAAGGGGAACCCCCCAGGGGGGCATGGGTCGGTCGGCCCCCCAAAGTTAGTGGGGGTCGGTCATACATTGGGGCACTCTAAATGGGTCAAGGTGGGATTTTTCAAAATTTGACCCTATGGGTCAAAAGTCGCGGATTCAGAATTCGTTTTAGAGGTATGGTTCCTCGGGCAAAGTTTCTTATTTTGATCTCTAGAATACGATTTTCCTTGTCATTTGAGCGATTTTTTGCCTCCCTACAAATCGAGCCGCCCTAGTATTCAGTCAACCATATTTTTACACAAATCTGTTCGCGCGACCCGAAAATACGTATTCTATCCTGCTGGCCTTATATAATTTTTTTTTACTGAATACAAGAAATATATAAGAAAAAAATCAATCTTAATGCTGACTAAAAAATTGGGTCTTAATTGTCATATAAAAATTTCTTTTAATTTAAATGCCACCCATCTAATATAAATTGTAAAATTCAACGCACAGAAAAAAAAAAAACATTCACTTCCAAAAAGAAAAGAGAATACACATTCAGTTTATTTTTAAACAAAATACTATTAAAAAAAACCAAAATCATCATGATGCAGCATTATGGGACATTTGTAAATATTTTCATTAAATTCATTCAGTTTTTGTTTTATGTTTTTATAATATCATTATTTTATACTTCTAAAAATATTATAAAAACATAAAATTTCATTTTCACATGGTATTATGTGAAATTATTCTTGTTGACACCATGTTTCAAACAAAACCACACATATGTTGTATGTAATTCATACATAGTATTTTACTCTCTGTATGTAACCAGAATTATAACTAACTTAAATCATAGTATTGTGCTAAAAAAATATGTAGTTATAAAAACACAACAAAAATTATATTATAAAATCTCTAAAATACAACTGTATAATTATAAATTATAGTGCAGGATCAAACAAATATACACACGCAAACAAAAACTAATAAACATGGGAATATAAATGTGGATGTGTGTGTGATTGCATTGCAAAGTCCTAATATGAATGAAAATAGTGAAAGACAAACACACACATACCCTAAATGACTCTTGATATAAAGATTGAATAGTGGATATAATATACACAAGTATAAAATGTATATGGATTACTGCTTACATACACCCATAGAAATAATTCTGTAAAAGTAGCAGAAAAAGCAACTTAAAATTAGTAAAAAAGAAAATTTTGGGGGGTACCCTTATATGGGCACTAGGTCTAAACATGGACCGATTTCAACCAAAATTAATAGGCGTCGTCCTTGGGCAGACATAAGTCGGTGTACCAAATTTCATCAAAATATATTAATATGTATTTGCGACCGGTAGAGTGTTCACAAGAATGCATGGACAGACAGACGGACATCGTTAAATCGAAATAAAAAAAAAATTCTGAGCCGATAAGGTGGGTCTAGGACCAATGGTGTTACAAACTTATAATACCCTGACCACATAGTGGTGTAGGGTATAATAATCTGCTAATTTCAGCAGTTTTTTCTGCAAGTTAATTTTTAACTAATTTTTAAAACTTTTAACTAAATTTATTACAGACTTGTTTCTATTAGTGTATGAATACCTCGCTCGAATAAGGGCTTAAAAGCCAACTTTTTTAAAATTCGGTTTTTTTTTTGTTAATGCGTTATTTACGCTACATGCAGTTTTCAACACATTTTATTTTGTGAAAATCTAGCAAAAAATGTATTTCCTTGATCGATTTAATTTATAAAAACTAAAACTTTTATAATGTTTTGCACAAATTCCCTAATATTCATGATTTCTAACCAGAGTTAAACTTTAACCACAGATATTTCAATAAAAACTTGATATTTATAACTATGATGAAGCTTTTGTCTCTGGTTATTTTAAAATAATTTGGCAGCTTTAACCAAAACATTTGAAATTACTAATATTTATTTTTGGTGGTATCAATAAATTAGGTTCAGAAAATGGAGTAACTATTTCAATTATTTAACTTTTAAGCGCACAATTTTTAAATCGTATCTAATATAATATAATATACAACACTCTGAATTTGTTAGGATTTCCAAAATTTTTCTTCTCTTCCTGTAAAGTTCTTAAAAGTGAATTATTGTCCTTATTCAAGCAAGCCATTCATATATTTGTATGCTTATGACATTTGTCATTGTTAATGTTTATGTGTTTGCTTGTGTGCGTGAGTGTGCTTAGATATGTGTGTGTGTATTTCCAGAAGGTGTTATACTGTACTGTGCTATATGACATTTTATGTTTTCTTTACAATTTTTAAACAGATTAGTCATTATTTTTGACAGGATCAAATACTAAGATATATATGAAATAAATTTAATAACTAATTTGGTTTTCGAAATCAAAGACAAACAAAATCAAATTAGGAAGGGATGTCGTTAAAGTTTAAAGTGTAGCTTAGAGTGTTTAGAAAATCAATTTTCGGTTAGAAAGTTACTGTTTTGAAAAAACGGGGTAAAAAAAACAGTCAAAACTGGTTTATGTTTTTTTTTTTTTGTTTACTAAGAAAAATACGGATTTTTATTAAAAATGTTTAAATACGAGGGCGAATCAATAAGCCCGTGAGTTTTCGAACTTACCTCGTGCAACACTGCTCTTGCCAAGTATCATCTGTTAATAGACTACTGTCAAAGTGGTCAAAGCATACAACCTCGTGAATTTTTGTAAAAATTAAAAAAAATGAATTTCAAGTACTCAGCAAACATAACTTTTTGCGAAAAAAAAACCTTCACTCAAACCAAGGAAAAACTTTACAATTACTATGGGGTTTCTATACCATCAACTTCAATGGTAAAAAACTGGTGTACGGCCAATTGAGGTCAATACACGCGACAAAATTCACGATATGGTGTTGGCCGCTCGGAGATTGAAAGTGCTGTGAGATTGTTGATGCCAGAGGCATTTCGTATGGCCTACCTAAAGAAACGGCTCGGTGGAAAGAGATTTAGCTGCAACAATGAAATTATTGCTGAAACAATTGGCTATTTTGCGGACCTCAAGAAATCCTATTTTTTGCAAGGAATAAAGAAATTTGGGAAACGTTGGACTAAGTGTATTGAGCTAAAAGGGGACTGACTATGTTGCGTAATAAAAGCTTTTTTTCTAAAAAAACTTTGTTTTATTCAAAAAGTCATAGCCTTATTTAGCGGCCCTCGTAGATTCACATTTTCCTTACATGAATGGATTTACACATTGTGTATGTGTGGAGAGTAGGTCACATATTATAGAGGATTGTGAAAAGAGGATATTATTGCGGTATAGAAAAATTTTTAATTTATTTAATTTTTAGCTTTAGTGAAGATCATTAAATTAAAATTATAGGCTTAATGAGTCCAAAGCAAATAATAAACATGAAAAAGTAGAAATTTTTCAAAACAAAAGTTCGAGCATATAAACTTTTCCATCTCTGAATATCATTAAATAATGGGATTATTTTTGAAAATATGGCAACATTAAAAAACATTGGCAACATTGAAAAAAAAAACAGCCTGGCCAGACTTGAGGATTTGTACCCAAATTTGGGAATTTTTTGTTGGTCTTGGGAACAAAAATTTTCATTTGGGTATTAACCATTTAAAAAAACATATAAGTTCACACAATGTAATCGATTTCATATGCTTCACATTGTGTGTATTTACAATATGGGATACTTATGTATAACAATTGTATATGAAACTTAAAACATTTGATAGTCAAAAAATGTTGTCTAACTTACATGCCAATATACTTATGTGTACTTATGAAGTACCTATATTGGCTTGTGGAGTCTTACAAGTATAGTGGCATGTAAGTTAGACAACATTTTTGGAGAATTTCAAATGTTTTAGGTTTCATATATAATTGTTTTACAGAAGTAACCAATATCGTAAGTACACACAATGTGAAGCAAACGTTTGGGATTTTTAGCATATTTAATTCCTTTGATGCAATTAATGTATATCCCGATAAAATAAAATTAAAAAACTAATATGCAAGTGCTTGTGCAAATTTAAATGTTACTGACACTTTAGAAAACATTGTTCTCTATTGTTGTTTCTACATGAATGGATGTCACTACATTGCTAGATCTGTCAAAACAACAGAGTAGTACATTGGAAGATGACAAAGCAAATTGTGGAAAATTTTCTGTTGTTGTTTTTGTTTTTTCTTTGATATTTTAAATGTTTAATAACGCTCCTAGACGAGAACAAAAAATTCTCATTGAGTTTGTAATTTAACTTAACAAATATTTCCAGAAATTCTAAAAACGTCGTCCCCTGACGATTTCCTTAGGCAAGAATGAAATCCGGATAGGGACATGCCTGCAGCGGATTATTTTTCACAATTTGTTAAATACGTTTGGGATTTTTAGCATATTTAATTCCTTTGATGAAATCGATTACATTTTGTAGACTTACATATTCTTCTAAACCCGTGCAAAAAAGTATCTTGTGACTTATCGTATTATACATGATTTTATCCGAAAAATGAGAACATCTTACTGTATCATATTATATCTAAATTGGTTTAATAAGATCTAAATTGATACAATTAGGTAATTATTTGATACAATTAGATATAATTTGATTGACTAACATATAATTTTATACAATTTGATCCGAATTTTGTCCCCACTCAAATGTATCAAATTATATATAATGTAATACAAATATATCCAATTAGATACACTCGTATATAAAAGTATATAATTATATGTGGCATATGCAGGGACATATAGATAGATATATAATTGGATATTATTATATATTGCACTATATAAAATGTAATATGAAGAAAGATATATTTATATATTTAATATACAATATTATACAATATCATACAATGTAATATAATTTCGTATGAATACATATTTTGCAATATATTACCACAAGCAATTTTATAAAGTCATATAAATCTATATATAAACTTTTTTACTTGGGAAGTGAAAAAATTTTTTGGGAATTTTTTGGGGATATTTAAAATCTTTCATAAATTTTGAAGGTTATATCAATTTTGTATAGTCCTCAGAAAACAGCAGTCAAGTTTGTTTACATAATTTCAAAGAAAGTTCCAAATTTAACTTTTTACGCTTTTCACAACAATTTAACGCTGGGATTTATTCGATAATTAATATCTTTAAAAATAAAATATTGTTAGAAGACTATGTCGATTGCGGATTAAATGCAGTTTTATTTAATAGACAAATTTTAAAAGTTTTAATTTGAGAATTCTTTAAAAAAAATGTCTTAAAATCTTGAAAAGTTAAAAAGATAGAAATTTTAGGGCTCGATTGGTTTTATGTTCTTCGTAAAAACAACAATCTTAAAATACTTAAAATCATTTCTTATTGCTAGTTCTATTTTTTTATATTTAACTGTACAGATATTATGACAGTTAAAATAACTGCATTTGCAATTAAAAAAGTGTACACTACATTTGCATTTAAATCAACTGCAATATGAAGTTATTTTTAATTGTCAAAAATCAACTGAAAAATGTGGTAAAAATAACTGCAATTGTAGTTAAAATATCAGTCATGGAAGTTATTGTAAAACTGTAGAAACAACTACAAATGTAATTAAAATAACAGACACAAAAATTATTGAAAAACTGTAAATACAATTGAATTCGTTTTATTCTTAAATAAATGTTACAACTTAGAAATCAATTTTTTTTTTAAATTTTGAACTTTTAATATATACATTGGCTTCCATTCTTCTGCAGGTAGAAGATAAAAATATTAAAGAGCTGACAGAAAAGAAATAAAATATTTTATAATATTTACATTAATGAATATACATAATTTTCTGTTATTATTTTCTTTATTTAATAAAATTTCTTACTGCGAAATTTTCACTTTGCTTTCTCCGCGTCCTTTCTATGACTAAAGCCAGAAGAGAATAAAATTCTTCTCATATTTTTTCACCAGAAAACGTAATATTTCTTGTATATGTGAGCAAAATATTTTTTAAGTATGAAATATTTGAACGAGGGCCAAACACGAAAACACTTAAAAATAAATGTGTATTAACAAATTCAAAACAACTGCAAAAGTAACTGTAACGAAAATGCAGTAGTTTTTGTGAGTTGTTTAAAAAAATAACTGTCAAAACCATTGAAAATTTCTTCCCCAAATAAAATAATTGCAATGGCAGCTAAAATACAATAACTACAACCGCATTACTACACAAATAACTGCCATGTAGTAACTGCAGAACTTTTCTGAGTGTGCGGATAAAGTTAATTTGAGCAAACTAAAAACTCGTATTTCCGTTTTCAAAATTTTTTCTATTTTGGGATTTTTTGAGGATATTTTTAGATTTGTTTTTTGGGGATAATGTAAAAAAGTATCCGGCAAGCCTGGTCGCAAAGTTGTATTGAAAATTCACAATTAAATTACAGAGAGTAAAAATTAAAAAATTCGATTAGGGCCAGCAGGATAAAATAAGTACTGATTTTTAAATTTCTGTCACACTCAACATAAATAGTTTATCAACAATTGTTAACCCATGAGGGTATGGACACTGAAGATGGGTGTTGTAGCAAAACCCTAAATACGTTTTCTATCCTGCTGGGCCTTATAGAATCTTTAAAATTTGTATTCTCTGTAATTTACTTATGAAATTTATTATCTCTTTTTCATTGTAATTATAATTTAAAGAAAATTTGATAATATGATGTTAAATATTAAATAATAAATCTTAAATTAATCTTAATTCACAAACAGCAAAAAAAAATGTAAGTCATGATTTACAAACCACTTCTTTCGTTGCTTCAAAAATATTCGTAAGTGTATTTTTCTGCTTTCTTAGAAGTAATTCTGAACAACTTCAAAAAAATCAATTCTTTCACTGCTTGCAACGTATCCGTTAGTATACTTTTAGAGCTTTTTTAGAAGTAATTCCGAACTACATGCAGCAAATAATTTAAGTATTACTTCTAAAGCGTAATTGCTCGAAAATCCTTAGAAGTGAATTTGATGCAGTTTATTTCCATTGAGATGATGGCGGGTTCAATTTCTGGCGTGACCAGTATTTAAAAATTTTTTTTTTAATTTTTTTTTCTTTTATTTATTGATGAAAAAGAGTTTTCTTTGCCGTTGTTCAAAAAGTAATGAAAAAATGCTGAAGTGGAAATACTTCTCTACTTCTCACATTAGTGTTTCTGTTAAAAAAGAAATACATCTAGATCATCAATTGTATTACTTATTCTACTGCTTTGGCATCTCTTTTTTTTGCTGGGTACATTCATCGAAAAATAAGTTTTTCATAATATTTTTTTAGCACGCAAACACGGCTGTGTTATATTGTTTTAGTATTATTTTTCAACCTAAAAAAGAGAGGAAATATTCTAACTGAAAAATAAATTGCTCATGTATTAGTTAACTCTGGCTCTTCTGATTGCAAATATACACTTTGTAGGTTGTGATTGCCAAAACTTCAATTAGCCACACTCATCGCTGTGCCGACCGTGGTGTATCTCGTTAAGAGGTTATGCTACGAGTCATAATCAGCATAGAGCGTTGCCGGTTCGATTCCCGGCCATGGCATACACAAAAAAGTTTTTAATAAAGAGACAATTTAACAATTAAAAATACTTTGATCAATTGTCAAATAAACAAACCACTGACGAGTGTTTGGGTGAGACGAAACTGCGGCAGTCAGGTGATTCCCTTGTGTCTATTAATTTTTCCATAAAAAATTTTCTTCTTCCTGTAAATAAACTTTGGAAAAAAGTATCATTGTCCAATTAAATTTCTCTTATAGCTAGAGTACTGTGTATTTATACCCTACACCACTATGTGGTCAGGGTATTATAAGTTTGTGCTGATGTTTGTAACACCAAAAAATATTGGTCGTAGACCCACCTTATAGTATACCGATCGGTTCAGAATTTTTTTTTATTTCGATTTAACGATGTCCGTCTGTCCGTCCGTCCGTCCGTCCGTCCGTCCGTCTGTCTGTCTGTCCATGCAATCTTGTACGCACTCTACAGGTCGCACCTATTAAGATATTTCGATGAAATTTGGTACATAGACCTATGTTGGCCCAAGGACGAACAAGTTTGATTTTTTTGAACATCGGTCCATGTTTAGACCTAGTGCCCATATAAGGGTCCTACCAAAATTATATTGTTTATACGCTGCAGGTCGTAAATATTAAGATCTTTTGATGAAATTTGGTACACAGACCTATATTGGCCCGATAACGCAGCCTATTGATTTTGGTGAACATCGGTCCATGTTTAGACCTAGTGCCCATATAAGGGTCCTACCAAAATTATACTGTTTATACGCTGCAGGTCGTAAATATTAAGATATTTTGAGGAAATTTGGTACACAGACCTATATTGGCCCAATAACGCAGCCTATTGATTTTGGTGAACATCGGTCCATGTTTAGACCTAGTGCCCATATAAGGGTCCTACCAAAATTATACTGTTTATACGCTGCAGGTCGTAAATATTAAGATATTTTGATAAAATTTGGTATACAGACCTACATTGGCCCAGTAACGCAGCCTATTGATTTTGGTGAACATCGGTCCATGTTTAGACCTAGTGCCCATATAAGGGTCCTACTAAAATTATATGGTTTATACGCTGCAGGTCGCAAATATTAAGATATTTTGATAAAATTTGGTACACAGACCTACGTTGGCCCAAGGACAAAGCCTATTGATTTTGGTGAACATCGGTCCATGTTTAGACCTAGTGCCCATATAAGGGTCCTACCAAAATTATATTGTTTATACGCTGCAGGTCGCAAATATTAAGATATTTTGATGAAATTTGGTACACCGACTTATGGCAGCCGAAGGACGAAGCCTATTGATTTTGGTGAACATCGGTCTATGTTTAGACCTAGTGCCCATATAAGGGTCCCCCCAAAATTATATTGTTTATACGATGCACGTCGTAAATATTAAGATATTTTGACGAAATTTGGTACACAGACCTATTTTGGCCCACGGACGAAGCCTATTGATTTTGATGAACATCGGTCCATGTTTAGACCTAGTGCCCATATAAGGGTCCTACCAAAATTATACTGTTTATACGCTGCAGGTCGCAAATATTAAGATATTTTGATGAAATTTGGTACACAGACCTATATTGGCCCAATAACGCAGCCTATTGATTTTGGTGACATTAGTTGGCTTTTACCCAGACTGGTGTAGGGTATTCTATAGTCGGCATGCCCGACTTTAACCTTTTTACTCGTTTTGAATGACATTTATTTAAATCTGTTAACGTAACTTTTCTGCAAAGATTTATTTAAGTGCTGAATACACTAATCCCATAAATAATTGCATTTTATCTTAAAATCTTTATTTTTCATATTTTTATTTAACATATTTTCTATTTTATTTCTTTTACTTTCAGGTAAGTTTATTCTCAAATATTTTATTTGACAAGTATTAAATTATATTTTTCAATACTTTAGCTGAACAAAGTGGTAAGCGAATTGTTATTAAGTTAATTAAAAATCTTTAAACAATTTTGCCTTGAATTTTGATTTTGGTGTGTTGTTATTTACTACTACATTAACTAACATGGAAGTTTTCCTTAAGGGAAGAACACTAATTGAGATGAAATTTAATGTGAGATTAGATTAACAATTGTCTGCTTTCAAATTAGCACACTTTAAAATTAATACTGTTAAATTGAAGAAAAAACGGTTGCGTCTGTTAATTTTTAAAGATTTTTTCTATATATAGAAAATATGTATATTAAAGCATAGCTAGTATAGTATATTAAAGGATATCATTTTGCAGAAGCTATCTAGCGAATATATATTGTTTTTGCAAATTTAACAGCAATTTCGTTACAAAAAGCACTTACTTAAGTTTTAGAATTATCGTGAATAAAAAACAAATTATAACCTGATTGTTAGGTATCTTTAATATTGTTAATTAGCACATTACAATACCTTTCAGTCGATACCTTCTGCTATATTTTTTATCTAAAAGCAGATTTACATGCATGAAAAACTGCTATTGATAGAGCGAAAAACACCTATAATTTTCTAAAATCATTCACAATAGATCTATTTAGAGGTGTATTTTGCTCTATTTATAGCAGTTTTCCCTCTCGTGTAAATGTGCCTTAAGAAAATCAGCTATTTTTATTCTTCTTTCTCATCCGTGCCGTGTGAATTGTACCGTTTTCTTATTAGCATATTCTAAATTTCATAGCAATCTTAGTTCTAGCCCTAAGGTAACCTTCCCCGTAAGAGTAATTTTATATAATACTTGCATCATGATTTAAAATAATCAAACACACAAAACTAGTTCATTTTCATTTCGAAAATGTTACATTGCAATGTTGCACATTGTTTGAACATATTATTTATTTATAAAGTTAATCAATACTTTTGGCATGTTTAAAGTTGTCTTTGATTATGTTTGACGTTGACCTTTTTTGGTTCTGTAATTACTACTACTACTACTTGTATATTCGTTATCAATTCTTATAGTTGCATCAGTTTCAAATGGATGACAATAAATAATTCAAAGAAGTCGATGATTTAAGGAAACTCGTTTGTATTACGATTTAAGATAACAGAATTACATCAGCTTTTTTTAATGTTTAAAAGAGAATTTGTATTGCTGCTAAGACTGGCACTTAAAAGATTTTTTGTCGTTATGAGTGATAATACAAATTTACAGAAATTATCTTAAAACAAGCCTATTAAATATTTTTTAATACAACATGTCTGGGAATAGTTAACAAAATTATCAGTTTGACAGTTATTACAGTCAAAATAATTGTTTGTTAAAACAATCGAATATGATGATTGTAACAATGAAAAATAAATTTTAAAACTGCTCTAAAAACTTTACAGTTAAATTAAATGCATTCCTAATTTTATTTTTATTAAATCAACCGACAAGATAAAAACGAATGATTTTTCATTTATTTTTATTCTCAGTATACTGTTTCCAGCTTTTGACATGAAAGAAAGTTCGCACTTGACAACAAAAGCTCGCTTATGTGCAAAATGTGCAGTTCGATTTTTAAATGACTGGTGAAAAATTAAAAAAAAATTTATTTCTTTGCACTTTAACTGTTTATTCATTTAAAAACAACTTTCCGAATTACTTTTGATATGAACTATAATTAATATGTAAATACTTTGGATATAGCATGAGTGTAAGTCTAATCTTGAAATTAGTTCATCTTCCAAACTGTCTTATAGGGCATCCCCTGATCAGTGCTGACCGATTATAATTCCAGCTCGTTGTATTTTATGATTATAGGTCAGTGTCTGTATTAAAGTGCCAATTTTGCAAATCTAATGATTAGTTAAATTACGTCTTTGTCAACTATCAAATGTAGACGTATTTGAAAAAAAAACAAGCAACAAAAAATATTTAAAAAAACTAAAAGAATAAGACTGAACTATAAATTTTCTTTTAAAAAAAGCAAAAAACTTAATGCAACGCATTAAAATTAATCAACACAAATATAAATTCATAATTAGGGCAAGGAAGTTTATGAACTAAAAAATCGCGTTGATGTATTAAAAAATGAAAATGTAATAAAAATAAAAAATATATGCATTTAAATTACAAAATTTCCCCTCCTTTTTCAAATGTTCATTGTGAATCGGCATGGGAAACCATGTGAATCTTCCATTTTAGGTATAGGATGTGTTCAGCGAACACTACGAGAAACATTTTTGTGCAACATTTTAACCCTCTAACTCTTCAATTAAAGCGACTTTTTCGGCTTTTTTTTTTTAAAAGGGACTACAAATACCAGTAAGTTGAAGAGTTAGAGGGTTAAAATATTTCCCAAAAATGTTCCTAGTAGTGTTTTACATAAGTTCGCTGAACACACTCTATACATAAAATGGGATATTCATATGATTTACCCCCCCCTCCCCCCCGCCTTAAATCTAGGTTTGTTTGACATTTCAGCGCCAACTCTGAATAAGTACGAGAGGGGTCAAAAGAGTCCCTTTAATTAAAGAGCAAGATGGTTAAAATGTTCCGCAAAAATATTTATCATAAAATTCTACTACAAGTCTCTGAAGACTTTAAAGTTAAAAATTTAACTTTAATGCCAGAAACAAGTCGAATCTTAAAATGAGTTTAAGGATTAATCTCGTATTTATTCAGAATTGGCGCTCTAATGTCAAACAAACATGGATTTTAGTGGGGAAACCATGCGAATTTTCCACTTTAGGTATAGGATGTGTTCAGCGAACTTATGTACAACACTACGAGGAACATTTTTGTTGAACATTTTAACCCTCTAGCTCTACAACTTACGGGTCTTTTTTGTCCCTTTTTAAAAAGGGAATGAAAAAGTCCCTTTAATTGAAGAGTTAGAGGGTTAATATGTTCCACGAAAATGTTTCTCGCAGTGTTTAACATAAGTTCGCTGAACACATCCTATACCTAAAATGGAAGATTCATATAGTTTACTATGCCGATTCACAATAAACATTTGAAAAAGGGTAGGAAATTTTAATCCCCCTTGAAATAAAATTCCGATGTGATCTTTTTTTTTTCTTTTTGGTCTCCTCTACCAGAATCCATTGTCAGAACACCGTAATTTTTTCGTGTTGTGCTGTGTTATTGATTTACTTCAGCATTTTCAATACTGTCAATTAAATTTTAGTTGCTTTTTGTCTTAAAACTGAGTTTATATATTGAAAATGGCCGTTAAACATAATCGGAAAGTTATTTAAAATTTCGTGACATTTTCATCTTCGTAATAAAAAAGAAAATATTTATAAATTTAAATAATTTTTTATTTTAAAATTGTATGTATTTGGTTTATGAAAAGTTTGTAAATGAGGTCAAGTTTTATTATTAAAATTAATTAATTTGCCAATATTTCGACATTCTTCGAATGTCGTGTTCGGGAAAATATTGTATGAAAGATATTTCCGCTAATAAGCTGATTATTAAAAAAATCAATTTATTGGCCAATATTTCGACACTCTTCGAAAATCATCTTGCGGGAAATTTTAATCAACTAATATTTACTCACAGACTACATCCGAAGAATTTCGAAATATCGACTAAAAACTAGATTTTTGTAATAAAACTACAGTTTGAGCAAAATATGCAACAAAATATGCCAAAATATGCATTTATAGCAAAATATGCAAAACTGTGATTTTGTAGTAAAATATACAAACAGTCCCTTGCCCTGTTGATAAGCAATAAGAAGAAGGGCAGCTCAAGTTTGTAATCATTATTATTTAAGTAAATGCTATTGACGACTTTGATGACGATGTCGTACAAGGAAATTTTGTTTAAATGAGAAATTTTTGCAAATAATAGCGGCAACTGAGATGGTATTTAATTTTTTTTTTTTTTGTACTATGGAGAGTTTTTTCTTGTATTCATTCCTTTTCATAACATGTAAAATTTATGTCTAAAAAAAATTATTGAAGTAAAACTACGTATTTATATTAAAAAAGTTTTGATTCAATTATGTTTTATTAAAATAAGTTTAAAATGTAGTTATGTCATTATTTGTATGACAAAAACCAGGGCAAGTTTAAGATGGCACAAAAAAAAAAATGAAATTGGCACGCACAAAAAATAGCAAAAATGGCATTCTTATTCCAAAAATTTAAAAAAGTATTATTTGATTTAAGTGTTTTTGTAAAAATAATTACTAAAGAATTTTTTTCAAAGCTGATTTACAGAAAGAAGAAGAAGAAAACATTTTTATTGAAAAATTTAACAGGGAATCTGGTGATTCCCTTACCAGATTGCCGCAGTATCGTCTCACCCCAAGACTCGTCAGTGGTTAGTTTATGTATCAATTTCTCAAAGTAATTATACCCTACACCACTATGTGGTCAGGGTATAATAAGTTCGTGCTGATGTTTGTAACACCAAAAAATATTGGTCGTAGACCCACCTTATAGTATACCGATCGGCTCAGATTTTGTTTTTATTTCGATTTAACGATGTCCGTCTGTCCGTCCGTCCGTCCGTCTGTCTGTCCATGCAATCTTGTGCGCACTCTACAGGTCGCAAATATTAAGATATTTTGATGAAATTTGGTACGCAGACCTATATTGGCCCAAGGACGAACAAGTTTGATTTTGGTGAACATCGGTCCATGTTTAGACCTAGTGCCCATATAAGGGTCCCACCAAAATTATACTGTTTATACGCTGCAGGTCGTAAATATTAAGATATTTTGATGAAATTTGGTACACAGACCTATATTGGCCCAATAATGCAGCCTATTGATTTTGGTGAACATCGGTCCATGTTTAGACCTAGTGCCCATATAAGGGTCCTACCAAAATTATACTCTTTATACGCTGCAGGTCGTAAGTATTAAGATATTTTGATGCAATTTGGTACATAGACCTACGTTGGCCCAAGGACGAAGCCTATTAATTTTGGTGAACATCGGTCCATGTTTAGACCTAGTGCCCATATAAGAGTCCTACCAAAATTATAATGTTTATACGCTGCAGGTCGTAAATATTAAGATATTTTGATGAATTTGGTACACAGACCTACATTGGCCCAATAACGCAGCCTATTGATTTTGGTGAACATCGGTCCATGTTTTAAACTGCAGGTCGCAAATATTAAGATATTTTAATGAAATTTGGTGCGCTGACTCACATTATAGAAAATTTTGACACAAGCCCCATTTTAACCCATTCGAATTTCGGATCCAAACAATACACCAGACTGGTGTAGGGTATTGTATTGTCGGCATGCCCGACTTTAACCTTTTTACTCGTTTTTTGTTTAGAAGTGTTCAAACACAGACACATACAAACATTCTACTTTTAGATTTTTCTTTATCTTCCAATCTCCTCCGTGTCTCCTTTTTCGCAAATGTTGCCACACTAACGTGTGGTTTTTACGTTCTAGAGTAGGGAATTTGTGTATATTGGACACGGACTGCTACGGGGCGTTTTTATTATGTATTTATAGTGTAGTGTAGTGTAGTGTTGTTTTTTTTTTCTTTTCATTTTAACTGTATAATCATTTTAAAATAAATGTACGGATAACTTTTTAAATAAACTACCTACAGTTACGGTATAATATTTTTAGTGTAGCTACATCAGGTATTGCTGCTGAATTTTGTTGAAATTTCTGAGCTAATTTAACTAAAATTGTCTGTGTATTTAGCAATACCTAAAATTTAGCTTACATAAATTTAGCTGGCAATGGTTCTTAATTTTATTGGAAATTCTGCAGGTACAAATATACTACTAAAGTGTGGTCCAATCAAAACGCACGTTGTTAATTGTAAATAAAACGGTTTCTGAGAATTATCTTAATATTTTTTATTATGATAGAAGGATCTATGACAATTAGGTGTGAAACAAAATATCGGGCAAATGCTCGCCACGGGTCGGATGGTCCATATTTTCAATGAACCTGAAACATAATTGAGGTTCAATGTCGTTCATGTGCCGAATTATCTTATCCTTTAGTTCTTGAATTGTTCTTGGTTTATTGAAGTGCACTTTTTCTTTTAAATATCCCCAAAGAAAGAAGTCCAACGGTGTCAAATCACATGATCGTGGCGGCCAGTTAACATCGGCAATTAACACTGCCATTGAATTTCTCGCGCAAAAGAGCCATTAGCCGTTTTCTCTAATCACTTGGATTTAATAAATCCAAAAAGTATTTCTAAAAGTGCTCAACAGATGGGGTTAGATTCTTCCTATTTTAAAAAAATTTTCTGTCCGACACTTCTAATTTTTAATACCGAATTCGATGATGAAGGATTTTACTTCAACTTTTAATTTATAATTATATTTTACATAAAACAGCGATAAACAGTCTGCCTTTTCAGTTTTATCACTTCAATTTATATTTTTACACAATTAAATAATTCCATTGCAATATTTAATATTCACTAATTGGATTTAATTAAATTACTTACTGTAGAGTGAAAAATTGCCATTTCTATTTGAGCTATTTCTCCATGTCCAAGATGAAAAATATGTATTTGGTGAGGTGTAGTTTTTTTTTCTAAACATATTTTATAAAAAAGAATTTAATAAAAACCTTTTATTTGTTAGTTTATCAATTTTTTTGTTTCTCTTTTAATTTTCATTCGTATTTTTTTCTGACATTAAATTAATAGGCTGTTTTATATATTTGTGCTTTTATTGTGGATTTATTAAATCCAGCCTTTTTTTGGGATTTAATAAATCCATTTTTTGTATGAAGAATTCTAAATCCAGGTGATTAAAAAACACGCTAATTGTTTCGTTGGCTGTGTGGCAAGTGGCAAGTGTGGTGGTTGGAAGCACATATCGTCCAGGTCCATATACTCAATTTCTGGCCACAATAAGTCCTTTATCATCTCGCGATAGTGAGCACTAGGGATGCCAAACGGGAAATCCCGAATCCCGGGATTATTTCTTAAAAATCCCCGGATTTTCTTATGTTTTTAATATTAATATAAACGCAAATAAACAAAGTGAGCAATTTTAGATTACCTACGTTTTTTCTTGAATTTTGTCATATTAACAAGAAATTGATGCCAAGATATTGGTAAAATTATAAATTAAGTAGATTATTCGAGTAAACTATGCAAAGACTTTGCAGAAAAATTTGATATTTTGGTAAAAATTATTAAGTTTTTGAGGAATACATGCGAAAAATCAAGTTTGTTTGTTATTTTACCGATTTAGTCTTCCAAGCGAAATTCGATTTCTGAAACCTAATTTTGGCTGGGACTGTAAGTTTTAATTCTTCCATGAAAACATTTGATAACGATAACCAAATAACTTTGTTGCTGTAATTACACGATTGAGTGGGCAAGGTTATCGCAACGAATCTGTTTTAAAATCTGCTTACAAAATACTGGGCGCAAGTGTACTTAATGACAGGCCTTCATATATTATCCCAGCCAGAAAAATACAAACGGGAAAGCGATGGCAAGGTATTTTAACAGGTGGAACAAGTACTGACAAAAATTGCTTTCACATTTCCAATATGATAACTTCAATAGACAAAAGGACCGGCAGTTCAAAAAGCGCCGGAAAAGTACTGGAGAAACAAAATTTTTAACTTTGGCAAAACGCTGCCGAAACAAATAAATAGATGGTTTGGAATTATATTTTCCAAAATAAAATTTAAAAAAAGTTCATATGTATCTTTTTTGGCCCTGCCGTGATGTTTTGTAAAACAAATACTGGCAAAACGATTTTTGCAAACGCTGGCAAAGCGTCCCAAATGAGTGTTCTGCCAGTCATTTATTTTTAACGTCGCGGTTACCAAGTGGTATGCAGGTACTTGATTTTTTGTACCACTGTCAATTTCTGACTGAGATGGTTTAATATTCATAAAATGTACCACATTATTAATTAACAACTATTAAATAATTATAAAACGCTTTATTCTATAAAAAAATTATTTACATAACATAAACATTTTTACAAATAAAGGAAATTTTAAATCCCGAAATCCCGTAAAATCCCGGGATCCCGAAAAATCCCGTAGTCCCGAAAATCCCGGGATGCCGGGATTTTCAAATATCAATCCCGATTGGCATCCCTAGTGAGCACAATACACTGTAACTGATTGGCCGACCTCATTTGCGAAGAAGTACGGCCCGATGACGCCGCCACTCCATAAACCCCACCAAACACTCACTCTTTGTGGATGCATCGGCTTTTCAACAATCACTCGGGGATTCTCATTTGCCCCAATGCGGCAATTCAGCTTGTTATCGAATCCACTTAAGTGCAAGTGTACCTCGTCGCTGAAGATGAGTTTCTTTGTAAAGTCACCATTCACTTCTGTCTGTTCAACCAACCATTCGGCGTATTGACGACGCTTGAAATGGTCAGCACGCTTCAGCTCTTGAGTCAATTGAACCTTGTAAGCGTGCAAATTCATATTAATTAAGATAAAGGGATTCAATAATGGCAACACTGTTATTGCGCGAGGTCTTGAATCTTATAACTTGGTTAAAGCTTTCTGGTTCATAGCCCTGTTATGTTATTTTACTTTGGTGGTGTTAAGTTTGAACACTGAAGGATGACGGTGCAATATGTATGAGGGCTAGAAAATTCTAACATTATTTTTTATAAATTTATGTTGCCGTCGCGGGGATTTTTACAGACATTTTTCTATTAGTGTATAAATACAAATTCTTATCATATTTGAAACACTTTTATATCATATCTCTAAACTATATTTTAAATATATTTGTATAAAAAAGAAATCCTAAGAATTTCTTTATAACTTTGTAAACATTCGAATCTGAATCACAATTTTTCAATATTTAAAATCCTTTTTTTTTTAATCAAACTACAACTGCAAACATTCCTTTAAATAATAGTGCAAACATTCAATATCCATATATATTTTTTTATCTAATGCTTCTTTCTGTTCTTATGTATAAACACTTATTAAACTACATATCTGTCATAATTCTACATTCAGTTTGAGAATGGTTGTTATATAAGTATTTTGCCTTTTGAACCCTGTCTTTGTGTCAATATACAAAATAGAAAAAAACTAGGTCCTTACTGTATGTTTTCTAACACTTTAAACATATTTTAGATGCCATGGAAATATCCAAGGATAAAAGTCGCCCTAGTGTCATGACAGTGACAATGACTGTGATACAGTTGACTGTGACTGTGTGTTTACATATTACAGCCTCTCAAAGATATACTGGGATGATGGTGATGAAGATGAAAAAGATGTAGATAATGTTGATACTTAGTACCAGCTAAGTATTATTCGTACATGGTTGACAAGGCACTGCTAACTGCAGTAGCAATACTATCACTATGTCAGATTATAAAGTACTATTTAAATAAAACAAAATGCACACATGTGTAGCTTAAAAAAAAAACAAAAAAGTCTTAGAATTGATTTTTTTTATTATCAATTCCAAGTATTTAGTTTTTTTGTCTTTAATATGCTTATTAAAAAACCTTTAAACTAAATTATCAATTTGAGTACTGTCGCGATAACGCGCTCTAGCGTCATAACACTAGAGCGCCTTTCTTTGTAGAACGCCGCCTTTGTTGTAAATATATAAAAATTTATTCCTATTTATTTTTTTTAGTTTCAGAAATCAAAATACACACAAAAACTCTATTTTGTCATTAAATGCGCATCATATATTTAGTTAATCATTTAGAATTTTTGCTGAGTTAAAATCTTAATCGGAAAGTTTTTATTAGACAAATTGAGTTCAAAGTTTAGTTAAAATAATGTGAATTTGATTAGAATTATTTGGAGTAAAACAGCTGAATATTGTTTTTAAAATTCCTATTTTTAAAGAATTCTTAAATATTTTTTTTTTTTTGGAAAAAAGTCGTAGTATATAGAAAATAGTAAAATCCGCATACTTTTTAAATGCAAACATATACATTAGACTGTCCCTAATAATAGGATTTGTCGATTTTTATTCATGAACTCGTGCCAAATTGAAAAAATATAAATTGCTACGAGGTAACTATTTACATTGTGATCCTTGGCCACTTTAACACTTGTTAGAATAGAAGCCAGCTGATATTTCCACTAGATTTTTGTCATTTGAGCATTATTTGTGTCGTTTACAAAAAAGTGAAAGTTGTGTGTCAGCAAAAAGATGGAATTAACACGTGAAAATTTTCGGCTAATGAGTTATTACAATTTTCGATGTGGATTATCTACACCATCTCAGAAATTTTCAAAAATTATCAACTGTTTTTCAGATTTATCAATTGTATATCAGAAATAATCAATTGAATTTCAGTTTTATCAATTTTATTTCAGAAACCGTCAATTGTATTTCAGAAATTATCAATTGTATTTCAGAAATTATCAATTGTATTTCAAAAATCCAACAAAAGTTGTTCTCTCTCAAAGCACTTCGAAACAAATTGTTGCCTGCTTTTGTGGAAAAATTGGTCATGTGGCATTAAATATTTTGTCAAAAACTCACAATACCCTAGTTTTATCTCATAAGATCTATAAATATTCAGATATACATTTTTGTCTGTCTTGGATTTTTCTAACCTAGTTCCAGGTATGACCGAAGATAATTTTTTTTTTGTAAATTTGCAAAGCTCTAATTTTGTTTTTTTTTTTAATTTTATTTAACAAAATATTAGGTGCATAACTTAAAAATGCGGGTTTCAGTACAGACACAAACCATGTGTCTTCAATAACTTATTAAGCATTTTGGAGGGTAATAAACATCTGTCATTTATTCTCAGTCAAATAGTGTAAACACCAAAGTTTTTTTCTTTGCTTCGAAAATGTAAAATTTTATGCGAACAAAGCATCATTAGTCTTTAGTACAGTGTTGTTTTTTCAAACGCGTCATATAGACCAGCTGCAATTAATATTGTAATAAATATGCATTTTTTTTTATCAATTTTAATATAGTAGGTTTGAGGTTAAGAAGAAGAATAAACCTTTTTTCTAAAAGTTATAAACACATTAATTTTTAAATCAGACTAGATCTGGTTTCTGGCTTTTTCTATGGACAGGTTTCATCAGTGATTTTCCATTAAATTGTATAATTGTTTATATTTTATTGTCAGATTGCCTCTATATGATTGTAGGAATCGAACCTATGCACTCCTACATTACAAACGTAACTATACTAGACTTCGACAGCTTAGCCATCTAGCTAATTCATAGATTTTTCCTATTGTTTTTTACTTTCAGAAGTGATCAAACATACACATACAAACTTTCTACTTCAGATTTTTCGTTTATCTTCTAATCTTCTCCGTGTCCCCTTTTTTTACAAATGTTGTCACACTGACGAATGGTTTTTACGTTCAAGAGCAGGCAATTTTTTATATATTGGAGATGGACTGCCAACAGGACATTTTGATAATGTTCTTTAGTGCAGTGTTGTTTTTTAGTGTTGCTTTACTTCTTAAATTTGAAAACAAAAGTGCCGCTGAAGCACATCGATTGCTCACCGAAGCTTATCCTGAATATGTTCCATCGATGCCAAAGTGCGAGAAATGGTTTATGCGGTTCAGAAGTGGTGACAAAGACCACCCAGGCCAGCCAAAAAAATTCCAAGATGATGAATCGCAGGCACTACTCGAGGAAGATTTTTGTCAAACTCATTGGGAGTCACTCAAGCACCAATTTCAAGACGTTTGCAAGTAGCAGAATTCATCCAAAAGCAAGGAAATTGGCTACCACAAGAGTTGAAGCCGACAGCCGTTGAAAGACGATTTTGCAAGTCCGAAGTGCTGCTTGAACGTCATAAAATGAAGTAATTTTTGCATCGAATCATTACTGGCGATTAAAAATTGATTAATTACGATAACCCGAAGAGCAAGAAATCGTATATGGAGCCCGGATAATCAGACAAATCAACGCCAATGCCGAATATCTATGACACCAAGGTAATGCTCTCTATTTGGTGGGACCACAAGGGTCCCATCTATTATAATCTGCTGAAATCGGGCCAGACGATGGCAGGGGGCCTGTACCGAACACAAATATTCTAGAAATTCTAAAAACGTCGCTCCCTGACGATTTCCTTATTCAGAATGAAAACCGGATAGGGACATGCCTTCTTCAGATAATTTTACACAATTTGTCAAATAAGTTTTGGGCTTTTAACACATTTAATTCCTTTAATGCAATTAGTCTATTTCCCGATAAAAACAAAATAAAAAAAAACAATTGATTCGTTTAAAGCAAGCATTGCCGAAAAACGCCCGCAATATGCGACCAGACATGAAGCCGTAATATTCCATTAGGACAACGCTCGGCCACATGTTGCAAGGCCGGTTAAAGACTGTTAAGAGAATAGTGGTTGCAAGTTTTGCCTCACCCGCTTTTTAGTCCAGACTTTACCCCGTTCGACTACCATTGGTTTCGATCGATGCAGAACGCTGTTACTGGAATGCGCTTCACTTTAGAACAGGGTATCCGAAATTGGCTTGATTCGTTCTTGGCTTCAAAAAATGAGCAGTTCTTTTGACGCAGAATCCATATGTTGCCAGAAAGATGGGAAAATGTCATAACTAACGATGGCCAATACTTTGAATAAATTTATATTACACCAATGTTTCGCAATAAACGCCCAAAATTTGCCAAAAATCCCGCGATCTTAAGTTATATACCCAATGAAAAATATTTATCAATATTTTTTCTTTTTTAATTCACTTTTTAATTGACCATTATTTCTTAATGCTTTCGTTTATTATGTGTATTTATAAAATCTTAATAAAATAATCTAAAAATTAGTTATATGTATATGTCATTACATTGCTAGATCTGTCAAAACAATATATATATTTCTCTAACTCCCACTGGAGCATAGTGCGTCAAACAAAAGAGTAATATTTTGGAAGATGACATAGTAAATTGTGACAGTTTTTGTTGCCTTTGGTTTGTCTTTGATATCTGAGACATTAAATAATGCTCCTAGGCGAAAACCAGAAATTCTCATTAAGTTTGTAGTTTAACATTACAAATATTTCTAAGCCAGATCGAAATCCGGATAGGTCAATTTATTTTTAACAATTTTCTAAGTAAGCTTTGGGACAAATAATAAAAAAAATATGTTTTTAAAATATTTTTTTTAAATTTTTTTACACATTTCGATTAATCGATCAATCGTTTTAAATTATTCAAACTATTTGTTATTCCAAATTTGGATTAAATTATTCGAAGATATTTTTAGCAAAATTGTTCTTTTAATCGAACAACGATTAACTAATTGAATACCCTAGTTACTATATATGGCTTTAACTAGAGTTTGCATTTAACCGCAATTTTGCTTAACCGGGGTTACGGTTAAAATTAATGCGGTTAATCGCGGTTAACGGTTAATCGCTCCTTGGGCCGATTCTAAATAAAATCAACAGGCTTTGGCCATGGGCCCATGTAAATTAGTGCACCGAATTCCATTAAAATATTTTCGTATTTGCGACATGTATCGTGCGAACAAGTCAATTTTGGGGAAACCTTTATATGGACACTAGGTCTAAACATAGACCGATTTTAACCAATTGTCCTTGCGTCGATATAAGTAGGTGTAATTTCATCAAAATATCTTAATATTTACGACCTGTAGCGTGCGCACAAGGATACATGGACAGTCAAACAGACTTACGGACATTGTAACATCGTTACATCGAGCCAAAAAGTGATTCTAAGCCGACCGGTACACTAAAAGGTGGGCCCAATATTTTTTGCTGTAACAAAAATCAGATCCCGTTGCTAAAATAATAATAAGTAAATAATAACGAATAAATAAGGAGTTTATTTCTAATATTAAAATTCATATTTTTCTACAAAACAAATTAAAAAAAATTGAATTTTATTTGTGAAATCAGTAGCATCTTTTACTTTTTGCGCCTCATTCCAAAACTATTCAAATATCATACGATAATTTATTAAAGTTTTGATCATCGCTTGAAAAGAAATAACATTTCGCTTCCAGATTAAATACAAAATCAAAAAACAAATTTTTTAATTTTTAAAATTTTTTAGGCAAGTTTTATAAAACTGCATGAATTCTTTGCAAAAATTTTTATTTTTTGTAAAAATTCCGAAATTTTTTATTAAATTTTGATACAAAAATCTGGTTTTCAATGCATAATAATTTAACCGTAACGGCGCGGTTTCGGTTAAAACCGAAATGCAAACTCTAGTTTTAACTTTGTATTTTCTGTGGAAATAAAAACTAAAAGAAGTTTATAATTTTCTATTTTGTAGATATTACAGCTTCCTTGCGGTTAATGATGTGCCTTTTTATTTATCACTAGCTGTATAATATAATATCTCCTTTTTTATTATGCTCTCTTCTCTTGTTGATAAGCAAAATCTCTCATTGCATTTGCGCAACATATTACTCTGTGGTATTGCAATGAAAGTGCATGCAAGAGATAATAAAAGCTTTTATTTTTTTGTTTGTTGATTCCATGATAACAGTACTTGATAATGGTGTGTAACAAAATGCTGTAATATAACGGTACTTTTAAAAAATTCTTAAGCTTTTCGCTCTCATGCTCTCATAAAATTAAATGCTATTAACCAAGGGATGCTGTGCCATGTATGAGATTAAGATGTAGAAGAGATGCTAAAAAAAAATTATTTTTCATCATGCCAGACTTAAATAGGGATGCTAAAACAATGATTTTAGTCAACAGCAAACTTTAAATTGATACGGTTGTATTAAGCGGATGTTTAATTTTCTTGTAAAAGAAAATAAAACTGTTGTAAAAAACCATCTAAAAAGTTATTAATAACAAAATTAATTTGTTGGCCAAGAAAAAACAAAAAAAGAATTATAAAAAAATTATTTTAACAACTTATAAATAAAAAAGAAATTTCTTTTAAACATTAAATAAATATTCATGTGTTAAAGTACAAAACGAATTAAAAGATTATAACAAAAATTAAGAAAAACACAACATTAAAAAAAAGAAAAAATAAACAAAAAAAAAATAAAGTGTCTCTCTGGTGTTTAAAAACAGCTGATAAAACTTATCTATGATTTAAAAGTAATAAAAAATAAATTATAAAAATTCATTATAAAACGAATACTGAAGTTGTCAATATGTTTGAAATTGGTTAATTAATTTGTTATTTAATATTGTAATTGAATTTTTTAATGTTTAAACCCTACTGAGATTTCTATTATTTTTTATTATCCGCCTTTTTTATTATCCTTATTGTATGGTTAATAAGAATTTCTCTTTTATCCTTTGGTTGGCTGGTTGTTGTTATTGTTGATTTTATTTTCTTTATTACATATATATCATTTTCCATTTTTTATACATATATATTTTCTTACACATATTAAAAAGGCGCCTTTTTAGAATAACTAAAGCTCTTTGTTTGTTAACGGTTTTGTAGCAGGGTTGATGATGTATAATAAATCTGGTACAAAATTTGCTATTAAAAAAAAGTACCTTTTAAAAGGATTAAACAAAATTATTATTTATATATATTGGCTTTACCAAGAAAAGAAAATAGAAAGGATGCCTATTGTGATATCGTTTAAAATAAATACATGAATACTCCACATTCCGATAATCACAGTATATTTACCGCAAAGTTACAATAGTTATTAAAAAAGCAAATCAGTACAGTTTTCTTTTTTCAAATGAATAAATTGTAAAATTACAAAGATGTTATTTTTTTTTTTTGATAAAAACAAAATACAATTGATTTAAACGAAAAGTACGTAGGCAACTACATAAGCGATTTTCAGTTGTTTTAATTAACACATTTGGTAGATTTTGATAAAAATTTTTTGTGAGTGTATGACATCTATGTGTATTTAGTTTTTCAACATTATGTGTAGTTGTAGTGTATTTCAAAAGTTATAAAAATAACTCATGTTTAAATTCCTGTAACTTTTTAGTAAAATTATCTGATTTTTCCAAATCTTCTCTCATAAAAAATCTTACACTGAAGAAACTCCTGTAGTCAGAATTTGTTACTTGTTAAATAGTAATTATTTTAAGTGAAAATTGCATTCATTTATAGAAGGATTCTTAATTCTAATTACTTTCGTTAGTCATTAAAAAAAAACAAATAACATGAAATACTGGGAATTCGCAACATTAACTTTATTTAGTCATTTTGTTTTTTACAAAAATAAACAAAATATAAATATGCATGTAAGTAATTTTTGTTAGTCGTTTTGACTAATTTGTGGTTCATTTTATTAACAGTCAAAAAAAAAAATGCAAGTTGAATTTAATGAAATGTTAGTGGTTCTGTTTTCAAGTGAACTTTAATTTGTTTTAAATACATTTTCAGCGGTATTTACACACAAAATATTTTAAGTGTAGATTTTTACCTCTATAGATTTTTACCCGATTTTCATCAAAAATAACATTTTCACAAAAACCACCATTTTCGGTGGTTTTTAACATACTGAAATTAACTGAAACCGATATATATATCTCACACCATATAAATTTATTGCTAGAAATTTAGGCTATTTCTCAGATATTAGCCAACTTTCATAATTTAATTTTCACCTTTTTGGAATATTTTTGCACAACTCTCAACTGTGGACACCTCTCTAATACCTATAAGTAGGGCAAGGAATTCCATGCAAATGCATGTTTTTTCTCTGTATAGTCAGTCCAAAACTAATATGAACTAAATATTTATTTAAATCATCAATTCGAAAACATAATGGCATACATTTTCAGATGCACATTTCTGCATATTTTAACAAAAATATATGATTTTCATATTTTGGCGTCAAATATATGGGTGAAATCAAAAAATGTGATAAATTTTTGGGCCAAATTTGTGTGAAGCAAAAAGTGTTAATATTTCGGTTTTTTCTTAATGGAATCAGTAAGTTTAGTCATTATAAACCTAATTGCAAAAAATCTCTTCTACAAGTTGTCGCAATAACTTTTTTTGCACAATTTTAATTTTTTTTGTTGTAACGGAGTTTACATTTCTGCAAGCAAAAGATATAACAAAAAAAATTGCGTACGAATTTTCTTCAATTTATTAATTTTTCGTATTTGGGTTTTCAACTTGCTTTCCAATGATATATAATTTGCGTTTATCAAATTGGCGGTTTTGCGAATTAAAATACAATTCATTCCGCGAAAAAAATTTTTTTTTTTTTAATTTTGTATTTTTGGTCCTTTTAAATGCTTTTCAAAAATATAAAATTTTTTAAAATCTAAACAGCAGTTGCGCAGTTACAAAATAATATATTAAAAACATAACATTTCGCGATCAAAAAATTCTTAAATTGTGTGAAACAAATTTAATTTGTCAAACTAATGTCAGTAATAACTCGAAATATCGATTCAAAACCAATGAAATGCAAAATCAATCGTTTTTCGCTCCAGCAGCTTAGGGTAAAAAACTGATAACTGATTTGACGCAAAATTATTAGTTGAATCGTCTTTTGACGCATAAATATTAGTTGAATCACCTCTGTTTATGGTTATTTTAAAATATTTTAAACATTTATCTACATTTATTTGAATGAAATCTGATGCAAACAATTGTGGTTACGGAGTTTACAGTTACGGAGTTTACATTTGGTTACTTTTTTCATTTTCTTTCAGAAACGCTTTATCAGAATTTTTTTTCCGAAACAAAATTGCTTGATGCCAAATATGACATTGTTTTTCTTACTCGTTAAATAGTTTGGTGTAAAAATTAGGAACGGAGTTTACAACATTTTTTCAAATCTTATTAAAGACATCCTTTTTCATCTCGAGAATGTTACATGCTGCAGAATAGCTTCAAGTCTGTTATACTGGATGATTACTTACAGTCCAACGATCATTTGAGTATAAATAACATTATACTTTTCGCAATATAAATAATAGATAACTCCAAAATTCTGGTATATGCATTTTTATCAAAAATTATGACGATAAATCGTTACAGAGTTGAAGTCGTGATAGCTAAGATATAAAAAATTTTGAGAAAACGGCGATTCTTGGTATTTATTTAGCTTTTAGGCAAGATTTTCTTTTTTTTTCTTTTAATTTCAAATAAATTACTATTTTTTAATCCTTTCAATTCAAGATTAATTTAAAATATTAAAAATTTTAACAAATTAAAAAAAGTCATATTTTTCCCATGTATACCGTTTTTCAAACTTCAGGGCCGTTGAGGCACGTGTTCCTCTTATCCGATTGTCCTAATTTTTTGGGAGACGTGGTTTTACACCCAAATACATATTTTAAGGGGGGAGGGGCAGTCAATAACTTACATTTTTTTTTGCTCTATACAAAGTTGGAGAACTCTAATATATATTGAGTGTATAACTTAAAAGTGCGGGATTCACAACAGATGGCGTATCTTTTACATATGGTTTGTGTCTTTAATGATTTATGTGGCATTTTGGAGGGTCAACATCTGTGATTTATTCTTACTTATTTATTGAACGAAGTATTGTAGACAACAAAGTTTTTTTGTGGTTTCGAAAATGTCAAATTTTGTACCAACAAATCATCATTTGCGGGAAGTTTTGTTTAACTTCATCAATTTGAAAAAAAGTGCAACTGAAGCACATCGATTGCTCACCGAAGCCTATCCTGAATATTTTCCATCGATTTCAACGTGCGAGAGATGGTTTGTGCTGCTCAGAAGTGGTGATTTTGACACGGAAGGCAAGGACCGCCCAGGTCAGCCAAAAAGGAGGCATTACTCAGTGAAGATTGTTGTCAAACTTAAGAGAAACTTTCAAAATTATTGGGAGTCACTGAAGTAGCAATTTCAAAACGTTTGCAAGTAGCAGGATTCATTCAAAAGCAAGAAAATTGGGTACCACACGAGTTGAAGTCGAGAGACGCTGAAAGACTATTTTGAATGTCCGAAATGCTGCCTGAACACCATAAAACGAAGTAATTTTTGCATCGAATCATTACTGGCGATGAAAAATGGATCCATGACGATAACCCGAAGCGCAAGAAATCGTATGTGAATGCCGACCAACAAGCTAAGTCAACGCCAAAGCAGAATATCCATGGCGCCAAGGTAATGCTCTGTGCTTGGTTGGACCTAGACGTGTGTCGTTAGTTTACTTCTAATCGCTCTTCTAGTTCAATCGTTCATTTTATTACCTTTTTTCGGGGATAATTTTATTTCTTTTTATTTTTTTAATTAAAAATATTTTCTACACTAACAATTTGTCTTTTTTTTTAACTACTTAATTTGACTGATATTTTATATCTTTGTTAACTAAAAGATGAGCTATATGAATTATCTACCTATTCAAAATTACCAAACGAACGATCGGAATTGTTTTTTGAACGAATGATCGAAATTACCAAAGAGCTATTGAACTAGAAGAGCGAACTAGTTCTTTACAACAAATTGAACTAGAAAGAGCGGTCATCAAAAAGAACCAGAAGGGTACCACTGTTATGAGCTGCTTAAATCGGGCCAGACGATTACAGGGGAGCTGTACCGAACACAATTGATTCGTTTGAAGCGATCATTGGCCGAAAAACGCACGGAATATGCGACCAGACATGAAACCGTAATATTCCAGCATGACAACGCTCGGTCATATATTGCAAGACCGGTTAAAAACTATTTACGAAGTAGTGGTTTTGAAGTTTTGCCCCACCCGCCTTATAGTCCAGACCTTGCCCCATCCAACTACCACTTATTTCACTCGATGTATAACGCTGTCACTGGAATACGATTCACTTCAGAACAGGGTATCCGAAATTGGCTTAATTCGTTCTTGACCTCAAAAAAACGAGCAGTTCTTTTGGCGAGAAATCCATATGTTGCCAGCAAGATGGGAAAAGGTCATAGCTAACGATGGCCAATACTTTGAATAACTTTTTTATATTGTACCAATGTTTCACAATAAACGCCCAAAATTTGCCAAAACATCCCGCATTTTTAAATTATGCAACCAATCATGAAAATATATGTTCCCAGCAAAAAAAAAAAAGAAATGGAAGCCACGCTTCTTTCTTTGCTTCAAAAGTATCGGTTGGTATATTTCTACTGCTTTTTTAGAAGTAATTCTGCACAACTTGAAAAAAATAACTTCTTTCATTGCTTCCAAAGTATTCATTTGTATATTTTTACAGCTTTTTTTAAAGTAATTTTAAACAACATACAAAAAAATTACTTAAGGCACATCTACACGGTATAGAAAACTCGATAGACTTTATGAAAATGCAGCTCTGTATAAATCTACGAAATGTAATCTCTAGGCCATTGACAATTGCCGTCACACATAATTTCTTTAATTAGTAACATTTTTTAAGATGTCTTGAACCATTATTGAACATTTCAGTTTATTAAAAGCTCCTTTTGGTATTTGGAGAAAAAATTGTTTTTTAAAATACAACAATTTTAATAAAAACTTATACTTGACAACTACAGGTGATTAGTTTACGATAAAAATTAGTGCCAACCATATTAGAGATGACGAATTTAGCGCAAACTCTACGAGATTTCTATCACGTGTAGATGTGCCTTTATAAAGCGTTATTGCTCTAAAAGTGATCCTACAAAGTAATTTTGATACAGTATATTTCCAAAGAGATGATCGCGGGTTCAATTCCTGGCGGGACCAATATTTAAAAAATTTTATTTTTTTGTTTTAATATTTATAATTTATTTGTTTACATTCAATATTTCTTTAATTTAACAATTTTTAAAAATATATGAGAGAAAACTGATGAAAAATGGCTTTTCACGCAGCCGTGAAAATAGTACTGAAAAAAATCTGAATTGCAGTGCATCCTTTGCACTTCTTTAATAAGTTTTTTTATTGAAGGGAATATGACACAATATCTCGCAATGACAAAGGCTAGTTCGATACCTGGTGGCGGCAGCAAAAAAAATGTTTTCAATATAAATTCTTTTTTTTTTTGCGAATCGTTTTTTTTAACTTATAATAGATGAAAAAGAATTTCCTCTGCACTCGTTCAAAACGTACTAAAAAAATGTTAAAGTAGGAGTACTTTTTAATGTTAAAATCATTAGTGTTTTTATTAAGAAATAAGTACATACGAGGGCGACCGCAAAAGTAACTGGCCTAACATAAAAAGAACCGTTTTTTTTGGAGTTATTATTATTTATTTTTCAACATAATCTCCTTCCAACTCAATACACGTCATCAAACTTTTTCAAGTTTTTTAATTCCATCCGAAAAATAAGATTTTTCAAGACCTTCAAAATATGCCTCAGTTTCAGCAGTAACCTCGCTATTGGACGAACATTTTTTGCCACCGAGAAATTTTTTTAAATTTGGAAACAAAAAATAATCATAAATCTGGACTATATGGTGGATGCGGAGCAATTTCAAATCGTAATTCGGCCAGTTTTTGTTGAGTTAAAAATGCGATTTTTTGGGGCAAAGTCAACAAACGCGGCACCCATCTTGCAGATAGCTTTTTCATGTGGAGTTCATCATGTAAAATACTCCAAACTTGTATTTTAACAATATCAGCAAGTTCTCTGAGCTTTATTCGTCTATCTTTAGTCACTTCATTAAATATTTTTCTAATGTTTTCAATAGTAGTAGCAGTTTTCGGTCTTCCAGAGCGTTGTTCATCTTCCGTACTTGAACGACCCATTTTAAATTGTTGAACCCAGAATTTGACGTTGGAATATGATGGTGCATTATCACCATGAACAGAATCCAATTCATCTTTGATTAATTGTGGCGTATAACCTTTCATATAAAAGTGTTTAATTACCGCACGAAACTCTTTATTTTCCATTTTTCAAAAATTACAAAACTTGTTTACTTCAATCACCTGTAACAAAGAAAATAATCGTTAAATATTTCGGAAATTTTGACAGATGGCTTATAAAAGATTGCTTAAAAAAAAAAAAAGTTGCTAGTAAAACAGAAAATGTGCCAGGCCAGTTACTTTTGCGGTCGCCCTCGTATATTAGATCATTAATTGTTCTGATTTTGCTTTGGAATTTGGCATCTCTTTTTTTGCTGTGTAAGATTGCTAGTGCAGCTCTCTGCCGCTGAGCCATTATTTGATATAAAAGTTGACTGCCATAAAAACATTACTTTGTTAGTGCGAAATATTGTGTCTTATTGTCTTCAATAAAAGTACTTCTATTTATTATTTTTTCAGTACTATTTTTACACGTGCATAGAAAGCAATTTTTCATCATTTTTATTTTATGTATTTATAAAAACTGAAAAATTTTAAAAAAATATTGGGTTTAAAAAAATTAATTGTAAATAAATATAAAAAAAATATTAAAAAATTACAAAATATTGGTCCCGCCAGTATTCGAACCCACGATCATATGTTTGGAAATAAATTGTATCCAAATCATCTCTTAATATACCTTTTAAAGCAATAATACTTTATTTATTGCACCTTTATTTAAAATTCCCTTCCAAAATATAACCCAAATTATACTGCGGTGTAGGGTATAATATAGACATAGGCATGTCCGACTTTCATTTTCTTAACTTTTTTCGTTATATTTAAACAAAGGCAATAATTTATTTTCAGTTGCTTTCCTCATTGTTAGCGAATGTAAAAGTTAATATTTTTGGGGAAGTAATTATTTGCCAGCTTACATTCAAATAGCATTGTTAAAAAACAAAATATTTTGAATATAAAAAGTACTTTAGTACCTTTTTTTATCATCCCCACTGAATATTTTTGGCATTTAACCTCAAATTACAAAACTAAAATTAAATGAAAACGTAAAGGAGCACTTAAAAGCTTTATTATTTCTACTATTTACCAACTCACACCATCATTTTCATCAGCATCCTTATCACATACAGAAACTTTATTTTGTTTGTGTAGTCCTCACACTAAATTTATTACGCTGTTATTCATTCAATATATAGCTTTCCAATTCTTCTTATTTTTCCCCCTCGTCTAATATTGTACTGTCTGGTATTTTTATTCAATATTTGACCCCGTCTCATATATTAAAAAAAAAAATCATTTGTTAACTTTATTTGTGTTCTTTATAGTATTTCTGTCAAATGATAATATTTTCTGTGTTTTTATTCATCCATTACTTCTGTTAACTTTATTATCTTTCAATAGTTATAGGAAAGTTTTATATCTTTCGAGTATTGACATTTATTAATAGGTTTTGTTGTGTTATTGAGACCCTCGAAAGTTTTTTTTTTTTTCGTAAAATACAATTTCCGTTTTTCTTAATATTCAAAAGTTATTTTAAGTAATCCTTGATATGCCAAAAACATTTTTGTTTGTTGTTTCATAAACGTCAAAAAAATATGTTGAAAAAATATGAAATTTTAATTATGTTAGCTGTCATATTTATTAAATGTTAAGTTTTATAAAAGCTAATTAGTTTTTAATATTTTTAGTGAAAATTCTTGTTAACAAGGAGGGAGAGAAGTTGGTGAAGTTTTAAAATATATCGATGACAGTGGCTTAAGGTTAATTGTCTTAAAATAATAAGAATTTTTAGGAAAATGATAAGATAATTAAGATAATTTTATACACTCCCTTTAGTTTAAGTTATCTTTACCCTTGTATACTAAACGCAATATTACTCTAAGTCTTGACGAGACATTGATTTGTTTGCCCAAAAACTAATCGTCGGCAGAATAACGGGAAAAATGTTGTCCATTTGTTTTGGGTGGAGACTACGTAATGTCAGACAATTCATTATTTTTTGTTGGAGTAGGTCACAAACGAAACTATTTATTTTCATGTTTTCTAATTGTTTTTCACTAATTTTTTTCAAATAATAAAAAGTAAATTGCATTAAATTCAATAATAATGCAAATTATTTACTTTTTCTTAACATTTTATTCATTTTCTTTTACCCGGTGTCTTCAAATGCAATAAATTATATGATATAAAATGTCAAAACCATTGCAGCGAAACATCAAAATAATATCAATTGCAGAGTGGTGGAGAACACTTGACCATTTCATGGATAAGAAATATCATAGATTTTTCTTAGAAAAACACCAAATTTTATGAAACATTAATGTCTACCGACAAATAATACAAAACTAAACACTTTTCCATTCCTTTTTACCAAATTTTTTGTTGTTATTCCCTACACCACTATGTGGTCAGGGTATTATTTTTCTATTACAAAATAAAAATGAAAACTAAAAGAGACATTTGATCTCTGGCATCATTGCAAGATCCGATGGCATGTCAGCGATATCATGATATTGCAATAAAATTGAAATTGAGTGTCTTCACTTGAGATGAGAGCATTTTGACAATTGCTTGCTATCATTTTATTGCATGTCAAGACACTAGGTTATTTTCTTTAGTTTTTAGTAATGCCACTAAGTAAAAATTAGATCTGGCATCGTGGTTGATGTTGCACATAGTTGTGAGAACAATTGTGCTGACAACGTTGTCTGAACACGAAAAAAAACATGAACAAGAGTGGTCCACACAAGACAAATTCATGGGTGAACAAGAAAGTGTTCGTTGGTTGAACAAATCGATGTCTCGTCAAGACGCTAAGTTACTTTATTATTATTATTATTCTTTATTTCAGTCTATGGATACAATATTATCCTTACAGACTAGCAATTTATATCTAAAACTAATTATTTATAACAATTTATTTAAAAGAGTTTTAAACTTAAAATTAGAAATACTTAAATCTAAATTTTCACAAAGATTATTGAATAACCTCATTGACTTAGTAATTGGTTCATTCAAAGCATAATCAGTTCTATGAATATCTACATGGAAAAAATTATTTCGCCTAAGAGTTCTCTGCGGAACTATAATTTTAATTAAATGCAATATATCAGGACAATCAATTACACCACAGAAAATGCCGTGCAAAAATAATAAAGCCGTAATTTTCCTACGAGATTCAAGAGATTTCAAGGAAATCCAAGAACATCTATGCTCATAAGATGTAAGGGGAGTTGAAAAATTCAAAAAAGAAAAGGTAAACTTTAGGAATTTTTTTTGAATTCTTTCCACACGGTTTATGTGGGTTTTAGCATTAGGACTCCAAATGAATGAAGCATATTCCAATCTAGAACGGACAAATGATGAATATAAAATTTTTTTAGTATGATAATCAAACAGATTACCAGTGTTACGGCGAATAAAACTTAGGAGAGAATAAGCCTTTGGTACTATGTAGTTCAAATGACTACAAAACGTAAGCTTAGAATCAAATACTACTCCTAAATCTAAAATTTCAATAACAGATGACAAAACTTGACCACCCATGGAATATTGAGCTAACAAGACGTGATGGCATCTATGAAATGTCATGTAATGGCATTTAGCTGTGTTAAAAAAAAGGCCATTAAGTTCAGACCACAACACCACTCGATCTAAGTCATCCTGCAACTCAACTATATTAATGCTATTAAATATAGGCTTAAAAATCTTAAGGTCATCAGCATATAAAAGGTAATTACAATTCCTAAAACAATGGCAAATGTCATTAATAAAAATATTGAAAAGAAGTGGACCTAGGATACTACCTTGCGGTATGCCAGAGGTTGGAATGAAAAAATCGGAACAGACACCATCAATGGAAACTGTGCAATATCTACCAGTTAAGTAATAACGGAACCAACTTAACATTTCCGAATGGAAACCAATTTTACCAAGTTTTAATAAAAGCAATTCATGCGGTACACGGTCAAATGCCTTAGCAAAATCTGTGTAAATAGAATCAACTTGAACACCTTTTTCGAAATGGGACACACAAAACTGGGTGAAAACCGCTAAATTTGTAGTCGTTGACCTTCCGGCCATAAAACCATGTTGAGAAGGAGAAATGTAACTTTTTAAACGAAAAAAGAGCTTATCAAAGACGATATGCTCAAAAACCTTCGCAATATTCGTCAATTTAGAAATTGGCCTATAATTAGATACATCATTCTTATTGCCAGTCTTGTGATTAGGAAAAATAGTTGTATATTTCCATCTCTGAATAAAAAAGCCAGTTGCTAAAGAGCGATTAAAAATCAATTTAAGTGGTAAGGTTATAGAAGAAGAACAACTTTTCAAAATAAAAGCTGAAATGCCATCAACATCGCATTTAAAAGAATTGGAAAGTTTAGAAATTCCCGTAGCAACATCTTCCTCTGAAATTTGTAGCGACCCAAAATCAAAAAATGAATTTATAAAATTTAGGTCAAACCCATTATGAAAAACATCATCATTAAAATTACTCTGAAAATACTTAGCAAAAAGGTTAAGTGAACCTTTCAATGTGTTTGAAGTTAAACCATTGTAAGACATTGAAGCTGGAATTGTGGAATTTTTCCTCTTTGAATTTATGAAAGTCCAAAATTGCTTAGGATTCTCCTTAATTGAATTATTTAGGCTCATTATATACTGGTTATATAAAAACTTGTTTAAAAAATTAAATTCTCTCTCGTAATGAAGAAAGAGTTTTTTGTCGGAGGCATTATTTGTGGACTTAAATTTCTTGTGAAATTTATTTCTAAGATTTTTCAACTTCTTTAAACCTTTAGTGTACCACGGGAGTTTATATACTTTCGGGTTAACCCGAGGAATATTTGCACGAAAAATGTTAACTATATTAAACAAAAATTGTTCATAACAAATTGAAACAATTTCACTATTTAGCAAATTGTACCAATTTAAATCATTAATAATAGAATTTAAATTATTAAAATCGCAATCATAATAATTATAACGAACATCATCGATTTTGTTATTATATGCATATTCATAGAACTCTATTTCAACTTCCAAGGCACTATGATGAGTCGTGGAAGGAGAAATAGGAAAAGCAGATTCACATAATGAGTATTTCAAGTCCGAGCTAACAAATACCAAATCAAGTAGTTTATTCAATCTATTAAAAACTGTATTAATCTGATGCAAATCTATACTAAAAGATGAATCAATAAAATTTATTTCAAAAGATTTGTTGAGATTACTAGGCAAAAATAGATCTGAGTTTGGAATTTCAGACCAAATGACATCCGTTAAATTAAAATCACCAAATAAGCACAATTTATCACCATAATTAAAACTCTCGGCTAGGTGAACAATATTTGAAGAGTGAGCAGCATACAAATCATCAGAACTTTTCGGTGGAATGTAAGAAGCACAGATATAGAGATCACCAGTTAACGCCTTAATAGAAACGCATATTTGATCGATCAATGTGTCATGATTGATTAGTGGAATTGCCTTACAACACAACGATTTCTTGACTGCAATTAAGACACCACCTCCTTTACTACAGCCGGTTTTCACTTTATCTCTATCTTTACGATAGACAACATATTTGAATGGGTTGAAGAATTCTTCATCATAGAAGTCAGTATTAAGCCACGTTTCAGTGATAATGAAAACATCAAAGTCACATTGAGAAGTGAAGATATTAAATAACGTTGATTTAGTCCGCATTCCAGAGACATTTTGATAATACATTTTTAATGTATTACAATCATTATTGGTTGCTGTTAGATGATCCGCTCCGGCGCCACCTGTTTTGGAAAAAACTTAAACGGCCGAACCTTTATATCAGACAATATAACACCCACTGCTGATTTTAACACAACGATTTATTAACACCCGACTGAATTACACAATCGCTAACAATAAACTGACTAACTAAATGACATATGGCATCCTTATGTAGTTTTACTCTCGTTGTGGCAGAGAAATCCGGAAACACCTAGAGTACTAACATAATATTTAAATGTAGTGCTGCCAGATTGATGATTCTAGTAAATCTCGTTTCTCGGGATATTTTCTTATAGAAAATTCCAGAGGTTGTTATACTAAGCCAGAGCTTTGAAGAATT
Source organism: Leucophora obtusa (assembly GCA_949987735.1). Lineage (NCBI taxonomy): Eukaryota > Metazoa > Arthropoda > Insecta > Diptera > Anthomyiidae > Leucophora > Leucophora obtusa. The sequence continues at coordinate 353,998,887 of OX465295.1, forward strand.
AATTCCTTTTTGAATGAATTCACTACCAATCGAATTCAATTTTCTCTAGAATTGAATGAATTCCTTTTCTTAAGTAATTCACTGAATTCGTTCAAATGAACGCGTTCATCAAACAACAAATTCAAAGAATTAATTCAATTGCAATAGTTCTTTTTATTAAATCAAATGAATTAATTCACCGGTGAACGCGTTCAATTTTATAAATCGAACGGAAAAAAAAGTGAATTAATTCCTTACTGAATTAATTCACTACTGAATTCGTTCAATTTCATTTTCGTTCAGTGAATTAAAAAAAATAAAATTACGTTCAGTGAATTAAAAAAAAAATAATAAGTTCACTGAATTGAAAAAAAAAAAATAAAATAAGTTCACCGAATTGAAAAAAAATAAAATAAGTTCACTGAATTCAAACTTGTTTTCTGCCGTTCAGTAGAAGAAAACAATAACGTACAAATACAATTTTTAAATAAGCAATTTTGCAGCGTGTGCTAGTAAAAATAAACAAATTAGAAACCGGATGCTGTTTATCAACCTACATGATTCAAAAATAAAGCCTTTTACTATTAAAAATAAAAACTTTACTTTTATAGATAAATTTGGAAAAAAAAATATAACTATTAATTTTTCAAACCAGTTATATAGTTATATTTTTTTTTACAAATGTATCTATATCTGTAAAGTTTTTATTTTTAATAGTAAAAGGCTTTATTTTTGAATCTTGTAGGTTGATAAACAGCATCCGGTTTCTAATTTGCTTATTTTTACTAGCACACGCTGTAAAATTGCTTATTTAAAACTTTTATTTGTACATTTTTGTTTTCTTCTACTGAACGGCAGAAAACAGGCTTTGAATTCAGTGAACTTATTTTATTTTTTTTTAATTCAGTGAACTTATTTTATTTTTTTTTCAATTCAGTGAACTTATTATTTTTATTTTAATTCACTGAACGTAATTCTATTTTTTCTTAATTCACTGAACGTAATTTTATTTTTTTTTTAATTCACTGAACGAAAATGAAATTGAACGAATTCAGTAGTGAATTAATTCAGTAAGGAATTAATTCACTTTTTTTCCGTTCGATTTATAAAATTGAACGTGTTCACCAGTGAATTAATTCATTTGATTTAATAAAAAGAACTATTGCAATTGAATTAATTCGGAACAAAATAAATCGAACGAAAGCAAATATGAATTAATTCCATTCAATATATGGTACTTAGTGAATTAATTCATCGAATTTTTAATTCAGAATTGAAAAATTGAATTAAGGAATTAATTCTTCAAAGCTCTGTACTAAGCTAATCCAATTTCGTAACAATATTGTCACTTTATTACCGCCATACATCTTTCCTTATCTGTAGTCGATATATACATAATTAATAAATATTTTGCTTGTTTTAAATTTTTTTCCAAAAAATTTCACTTTTAATGAAAATTTCTTAAAAATTTTAAGTTTAAATGCATTAATAAAATTCATTCAATAAATTTTCAATAATTTTTGTTTTACATAAAAATTATATATATTTTGTTTTGTTATCTACCACTTTACATTAAACATTTAACTATAAATCCTCTTGTTTTTTTTTCTTCTTTTTTTGCGTTTTCCTTTTGTATCTGTTTTAATTATTATTGAAAATGTGTTAATTCAATCCTCTGCAATGGGTTTTCATTAATACAAATATATATAAATATGTGACCTTGCCTCATGTAATTTTCCACTTATATGTTTATTTCAACAAATTAATACCATATTTAAAATGAAAATAATAAATAAAAATAATTAAAAATGCTGACATTAAAATAAAGCTGACAACTTCAATATTCGTTTTAAATCCAACAATATAATTTTCATACAAATTAACAATTTCATGGCCATTTTCACTACAAAAATTAAAGTGTAAATATTTAAGTGGATAAATGGGAAATATATGTTGTATGTATGTATTATAATGTATTTAAATGCGTTTTTTTTTATGCAGCATAAAAAATATTACTGTTAAATAAATACTGCAAAATTGGAATAAATTCCATATAAAATACTTGAATATACTCGTATTGCATGTGTAAGCCACATATTTAACATAATTAAAAAGAACTTATCAAAAAAGAGCAGAGCAAACAACAACCTCTGCTATAAATAATAAAATATTTGTAATTTATGTTAAACCAAAGTTAACAATACAACAAAAATTGAGCTGCAACTATAGAACGAACCAACCACCTGTAGTTTGGCGTTAAATATTTACCAATTGTAAATCTATGTGCTCTTAACGTGGTGAAAAATTTTAGCCTTTAAACAGAAAAAATATCATTGCATTTAACACATTTTAATATATTTGTTAAATAAATAATATTGCAATTTTTTGTTGTTGTTCGTGGTTTTCTCTTGTTGTTAACTATTGTTGATATGTATTTGTTTTAAGCCACCAGTTATCAACGGCTTAAATATCAAACAATATTGTCATACCACACCATTATTATTATTATTATTACAATTCAACCATTTCAACTTTTGAGTGTTGTTGCCACTACGACAACAATAAAACCAACCCATAACAACATATTGTTAGTGCAGTTATAGTTTGTCATCGATAGCAGCAGCAGCAACAACAGCAGTAAAAGCATTAGCAACTGCCATATCATATAGAAAAAATTAAAGAGACAAAAATATAAAACAACTACGTTTTCAACATGGGATTAATACGATATTTTCTGTATTGTATATTGCTGATAAATGGTCTGTTGCATACTTCCAGGCTTAAATCAATGATATATGTTAATGCAGCACCGGGTGATATTGAAGGTATGTGCTCTTTTTTCAATACTGGTTGATATATTTAATGATATGTATTATTATTATTTTTTAATAATGGAATAATATTTGATAAACTGAGGCCCGCCAACATAATGTCTTGATAACGTTTAACCAATAGGTTAAATTGATAATTTATATAGGATACAACATCATTTGCGCCAGCTAAAGTCCCAGTTAGTACCAAAAAGATCATATTTATAATGAAACTAATCAATATAAAACACTATTAGGTTTATGCCATACCGGCTGAGATACGGCGGATCAGTAAATCCGTAGCTTTTTGAATAAAAGGCCGAAATTATCGAAATACCGCTACTCAAATAACTGAAATACCGTTATTCTTAAAATATCGATACCAAAATAAATTAAATAGCATTACTTAAAAATCTAAATTAGCATTACATTATATTGTCTTTTTATACATAGTGAGATATTACAGATGTATTGTCATATATAATTAGAAATGATCATATATAACATACATAATATGCATATGGTGGCATTTAAGCTATATGTTTTGAGATATAAAGGGTTTTTCAATAAGAGCGCTACAAAAGTAAAAAAAGTTTAAATAAAACAAAAACGGTTTTGGATATCAATGAAATTCTTTATTCCTGTGAAAGTACGTTCGATGCCATTATCTATGGAAATCGATCTCTTTTGCATGGCCACCACGGGCAGGCTTGCAGAAGTCCAGATGCTGAACCCAATTTTCGACGGCTTTCAAGCATAAATCGGCCGATACTGCTGCAATTTCACGTTCGATATTCGTACGAAGTTCATCAATCGTCGCTGGCTTGTTGGCATAGACCAGGGGTGGCAAGACTTTTTTCGCTGCGTGCCAGAAACGGACAAATTTTTTTTGTAAACATTTCTTGCGTGCCACATTAATTTGAGTTGTCTTTTAAAAGTCCTTTTTTAAAAATTTTTAATATTTGGAAAATTTCTCTTAAAAAATATAATCGCAGATGTACATATTATCAGCGCTACCGATAACCCCATGAAATAACCACTAAAGGGAAAAATTAAACAACATCCAAGAAATGACGTAAAAATGTTTGACGGTTATTTAATTTTTGGGGGTTTATTTAATCTTTAAATATTGGGATTATTTCATTATAAAAAAATTCACAATGAAATAAAATTACAACAGTTTGAACTTTTCATTTTGTTGGGGGGTTATTCCATTTTTGGTGGTTATTTCATATTGTTAAAAAAAGTTAAATTATTGGGCGACATTATTCTTTAAATACGTAAGAAACTATTTGAAAAATGTGCTTCTGGCAAAAATTTGATTTTGCTAATGAATAAAAAGCGAATTTTATGAATTTGAACAGAGAAAATTCTATTTCAGTTGAAATGGCTCTGCAAAAGACGATCAAAACCCAATTACAAATTCCAATAAAGGGGTTTATTTCATTACGAAACTTATTTTCAGCCTTTATTTCATTGAGGGTTATTTCGTAACACCTATTTTCCCTTTAAAAAGAAAACTTTATTTTTTAGATCCAATTTTGTTACAACTTGTTTTCCATTTTTGTATAATTTTCTGGTACTTTTTATTTCTCCGATTATGATGCATTTCCTCACCGAAACATTTAAACTCCTTTTAATCTAGTATTCTGGAAATTTCGCAGAATTTTCTGATAATCGAATTTACGAGTTCTGTATTAACCATATTTCTTAAAAAAAAATGGTGGCAATACAGTTTTATTCATTTTAAAAGACGATTTACAAGCTCTATGAAAAATTTCACCATTATGGAGTTAAATTACACATTTTTGTAGCGAAATTAAACATTTAACTGAATTTTTGCTGGTCTTCTAATAGTTTACATTTTTTGAAAATATCCAACAAAACGTCGCGTGCCACCTAAAATCTGCTCGCGTGCCACTACTGACACGCGTGTCATAGATTTGCCAGCCCTGTTATAGACCATAGATTTGACGTAGCCCCACAGGAAATAGTCCAACGGCGTCAAATCGCACGACCGAGGCGGCCAATCGACTGGACCATTTCGTGAGATAACACGTTTTCCAAACTTGGTTTGCAATAAATTGATTGTGACATTCGCTGTGTGGCTTGTGGCGCCGTCCTGTTGGAACCACATGTCATCCAAGTCAATATCATCCAATTTGGCCAAAAATATTCGGTTATCATTGAACGGTAGCGATTCCCATTCACAGTAACGTGCCGGTCTTGATCATCACGGAAGAATTACGGCCCAATGACGCCGCCAGCCCATAAACCGCACCAAACCGTAATTTTTTCGGGATACAATGATGACTCATGGAGTAGGTGTGGATTGTCGTCTGACCAATAACGCATATTTTGTTTATTGACGAAGCCATTCAGCCAGAAATGAGCCTCATCGCTGAAGATGATTTTTCGATGAAAATCCGAATCATTTTCAAGTTGTTGCTCAGCCCAATTCACGAACATACGACGCTTCTGGTGGTCAAGCGGCTTCAGTTCTTGCGTCAATTTGATCTTGTAAGGATGTAGGCCAAGATCTTTTCGCAAAATTCGCCACAACGACGTCACAGAGATTCCCAACGCTTGAGAACGAAGTGTGAGAGACACATTTGGGCTTTCTTCAACTGAAGCCTCAGCGGCAGCAATATTCTCGACACTACGGGCACTTCTTTGTCTCACTGGCACGGGAACATTTTGTACTGTGCCTGTGGATTCAAATTTTTCCATTAGACGCTCAATTTTTGATCTGCTAGGACGATTGTGACTATCATAAATCGGACGTAGCGCTCTTAACGTTGAGGCCACTGACTCCGAATTTCGGTAGTAAATTTTAATAATTTCGACCCGTTGTTGGCTCGTATATCTTTCCATCATGAAATGGCAAACCTTACTGAAGAGAAATGTCAAAAGAGCGGCAAGAAATATGGCGTCGTTTGCTGTCCCTGTTTTTCTACTTTTGTAGCGTCCCTGTTGAAAAACCCTTTAATAATGTATAATCATCCCAGGAAAATTTTCTGTTCCAAGGAATCGGTTGTACAATAGCTACTTTTCATTCACAACGCCTTCTACTGTCGATTCTAACATCGATTCTTTTTGTTTGAAATTGTCCCAAAAGCAACCCCTTCTATAGCTCCAAAGTGGAACCGGTTGCTCTAGAATCAGTTCTGGAACTAGTTCTGGAATTGATTCTACGTCACCCACACCTTCCACATAGGATCCCAGGAACTGGTTCCGGAATCACTTCCATGGAATCGGTTGCAGTGGAACCAGTTGTAGAATGGGTGTGGTTGGCTACCGATTGTAAAAAATTTTCCTGGGATATATTTATATATATATGATTATATATTATATTAAATGCTAGAAGATATAATTATATGTGATTCCATATATGGTGCAAGATTAACAATATAATTTGAGATATGATTATATTTATATGGTCCCACGCCAATAATATTTTCTATGTGTTCAATGTATAATTATAAATATACCCAGGAAAATTTTCTGTTCCAAAGAATCGGTTGTACAATAGCTGCTTTTCATTCACAACCCCTTCTACTGTCGATTCTAACACCGATTCTTTTTGTTTGAAATTGTCCCAAAAGCAACCCCTTCTATAGCTCCAAAGTGGAACCGGTTGCTCTAGAATCAGTTCTGGAACTAGTTCTGGAACTGATTCTACGTCACCCACACCTTCCATATAGGATCCCAGGAACTGGTTCCGGAACCAGTTCCATGGAATCGGTTGCAGTGGAACCAGTTGTAGAATGGGTGTGGTTGGCTACCGATTGTAAAAAATTTTCCTGGGTATAGTCACATATATCCTAAAGTTTTGCTATTGAATCCCAGCTCTGGTAAAAAATAGTTTTTTAACGTTTTTTTAACTCAATTTAATTTACTTGTAAATCTTTTTTTTTACAGATCTTAAAATAAAAATTAAAAATAAATATTTTCTGCCAACAGCTCCTGAAAGTTATGTTTTCAATTAATACCCAGTAAAATTTTCTGTTCCAAAGAATCGGTTGTAGAATAGCTACTTTTCATTCACAACCCCTTCTACTGTCGATTATAACACCGATTCTTTTTGTTTGAAATTGTCCCAAAAGCAACCCCTTCTATAGCTCCAAAGTGGAACCGGTTGCTCTAGAACCAGTTCTGGAACTGATTCTGGAAATGATTCTACGTCACCCACACCTTCCATATAGGATCCCAGGAAATGGTTTCGGAACCAGTTCCATGGAATCGGTTGCAGTGGAACCAGTTGTATAACGGGTGTGGTTGGCTACCGATTGTAAAAAATTTTCCTGGGTAGTATTTTAAATATATAATTAGATATAGTAATATATAGTAATTTCGTTAATGTTCTGAATTTCAGTTCTTTCAGGGCGAAAATAAATAATTTTTTTTATAATATTTCTAAATACAATTTTTGTAATATTCTCTTTTTTTTACTTCTGCTTTTAATACCAACAAAACAACTTGTGAAAAAGTGTTGTTTAAGAATATTTTGAAACAAAAAGAAGTTTTGTTCTGAAAATCGCTCTAAAAAACTTATTAAAAATTCAATAAAATGAGGAATTGTTTTCTAAGGTATTGCTAAGTTTATATGTACATGTCATATGTCATTTAAAAGACATTTTCATTAACTTTTCAACAATGACTACAAGGAACATTTCTGAAACATTTTAGTCTTCTAAGTCCTCGGTTAAAGGGACTTTTTTGGCCATTTTTAAATAGTGGCTAAAAAGACCCGTAAGTTGAAGAGTTAGCGGGTTAAAATGTTGTCACGAAATTCTACTATACATCTCTGAAGACATCAAAGTTGAAAATTAAACTTCAGTGCCAGAAATCAGAATTGTTTAAGGGTTTATTTCGTACTTATTCAGAATTGGCGCTAAAACGTCCCACAGTCCTGGATTTTAGGGGGAAACTTTGAGAATCTTGCATTTTAGGTGTAGGATGTGTTCAGCGACCTTATGTAAAACACTACAACGAACATTTTTGTGAAACATTTTAACCCTCTAACACTTCTGTTAAAGGTACTTTTTTAGACACTTTTTAAAAATGACCCGTAAGTTGAATAGTTAGGTGATTAAAATATTTTTTAAGTCTATATTCCCTACTAAAAAAAAATTATACGACTTTTGATATTATATATAATTATATCCGAAAAATGAGAACATTCATATTAGATCTAATTTGACACGATTAGATCTAATTTGATGAAATAAGATATGGTTTGATACAATTTTATCCGGATTTTGTTATCATCCAAATGTATCAATTATAATATAATCATATCCAACTAGATATAATGGTATATAATTCGATACAATTATACATAATTATATGAGACATATGTAACTATATATAGGTCTATATATAATTTGATATTGTAATATGTTGCACTATATATTGTGCAATATATAACAAGTAGGGAATGGATCCCGGGATTTCCCGTCCCGGGATTCCCGGGAAATTAAGCATTTTTCAGTTCTCGCAGTCCCGGGAAATTGGATCGGGAATCCCGGGATTTCAAAAAATGCAGTTTAAAATAATAAAGTTAATTATTTTAAATTTTCTTATGCAAAATTTTCCAACCTTTTGAAAATAGTAAACATTATACATTAGGCTTGTTCGTTTACTTACTACAATTTGTTTCTTTTACCACAACTGGTAAAATTCAAAGAGTACCTAACCAAAACAATGATTGAGTAAAAGTAGTAAGATTTTCGCGTTAACGAACACACTGATTAATTTGTGTACTTGATCGAACTTTTTAAGTTCCTTTCAGTGCCTCTTAAAACCACTCAAATAGTGTTTGTACAAAAAATTTTGAATCGCACTTTTTCTGTACAGAATTAAAAACAAATTTGTCCATTGATTTTTAAAAATTTTCAAGTAAGTTAAAATTTGTTCCCATAATTTTTAAAAATTTTTCCACTTTTCTTAAATTATTTTCTATATTAATTATACCCTACACCACTATGTGGTCAGGGTATTATAAGTTTGTGCTGATGTTTGTAACACCAAAAAATATTGGTCGTAGACCCACCTTATAGTATACCGATCGGTTCAGAATTTTTTTTTATTTCGATTTAACGATGTCCGTCTGTCCGTCCGTCCGTCCGTCCGTCTGTCTGTCTGTCCATGCAATCTTGTACGCACTGTACAGGTCGCACCTATTAAGATATTTCGATGAAATTTGGTACATAGACCTATGTTGGCCCAAGGACGAACAAGTTTGATTTTTTTGAACATCGGTCCATGTTTAGACCTAGTGCCCATATAAGGGTCCTACCAAAATTATATTGTTTATACGCTGCAGGTCGTAAATATTAAGATATTTTGATGAAATTTGGTACACAGACCTATATTAGCCCAATAACGCAGCCTATTGATTTTGGTGAACATCGGTCCATGTTTAGACCTAGTGCCCATATAAGGGTCCTACCAAAATTATACTGTTTATACGCTGCAGGTCGTAAATATTAAGATATTTTGATGAAATTTGGTACACAGACCTATATTGGCCCAATAACGCAGCCTATTGATTTTGGTGAACATCGGTCCATGTTTAGACCTAGTGCCCATATAAGGGTCCTACCAAAATTATACTGTTTATACGCTGCAGGTCGTAAATATTAAGATATTTTGATAAAATTTGGTATACAGACCTACATTGGCCCAGTAACGCAGCCTATTGATTTTGGTGAACATCGGTCCATGTTTAGACCTAGTGCCCATATAAGGGTCCTACTAAAATTATATGGTTTATACGCTGCAGGTCGCAAATATTAAGATATTTTGATAAAATTTGGTACACAGACCTACGTTGGCCCAAGGACAAAGCCTATTGATTTTGGTGAACATCGGTCCATGTTTAGACCTAGTGCCCATATAAGGGTCCTACCAAAATTATATTGTTTATACGTTGCAGGTCGCAAATATTAAGATATTTTGATGAAATTTGGTACACCGACTTATGGCAGCCGAAGGACGAAGCCTATTGATTTTGGTGAACATCGGTCTATGTTTAGACCTAGTGCCCATATAAGGGTCCCCCCAAAATTATATTGTTTATACGATGCACGTCGTAAATATTAAGATATTTTGACGAAATTTGGTACACAGACCTATTTTGGCCCACGGACGAAGCCTATTGATTTTGATGAACATCGGTCCATGTTTAGACCTAGTGCCCATATAAGGGTCCTACCAAAATTATACTGTTTATACGCTGCAGGTCGCAAATATTAAGATATTTTGATGAAATTTGGTACACAGACCTATATTGGCCCAATAACGCAGCCTATTGATTTTGGTGACATTAGTTGGCTTTTACCCAGACTGGTGTAGGGTATTCTATAGTCGGCATGCCCGACTTTAACCTTTTTACTCGTTTTTTTTATTTTTTTTTTTTGACGAACAACCTTTTTAGTCTAAAAATTAGTTTTAGTTTATTAAATTTTTAAAAATATATAATTAGACATATAAAGCGTGTTCGTTTACCTACTACAAGTTACTACTTTTACTACAGCTGGAAAAAATCAACACAAAAAGTAAACAAATCTTTCCAATTGTAGTAAAAGTAGTAAGAATTTAGTGTAAAAGAACACACTGATAATTTCGAATATAAAATTAATTCTTTCTCACTACGAAAATTCCAAGAAACCACCTGGGCTTTTTCACAATCATGAAAACTTGAGATCTTTAAGATATTTTATTTATAAAAATTTTTAAATTATTATAAAATATTTTATAATTTATTTCCCTTGCGGGATCCCGGGATCCGGGGAATTCAAGATAAATTTCCCGCTTTCCCGGGAAATCAAAAAGTGCGGTATTTTGCATTCCGTAATAACAAGATATAGTTATATATTTAGGATATAATTTCGTAAAATTTTATATAATTATATATATCTTGGTATATATGTTCCAATATATAATTATACAAAATTTTATATGATAATATATGACTATATCAAAACTTTTTTACTTGGGTTATTAAATAAATATTTTTTTAGTAAACAAAATTTTTAAATTTTTGTGTAATTTTTTTTAAAATTTTATTAAAATTAAAATAAATATATCATAGGATAAATTTTGATCTCAAAATATCTAATTTGATCTGCCAAAATTATATTATCCATTTTTTATCTAGGTCAATCTCAAAATTTTGTAAAACTTGTTTTTACCAACCCAGTGTAGAAACGGTAATGACATATCATTATTTTTTGGACTACCAGTAATAACACCCACTTACCTTTTGTATTATTTTAAAACATATAATAATGAGTTACTAATAAAGCCTTATTTTTATCATTATTTCAAATACAAAATAATTTTCTGGATTTTTTTTATTTAAATTTTTGAAATCTATTTTTAGACTCAATATTTTTTAAAAACTGGTAAGGATATATGTAACCAAATATTTTTTGATTTTTTGTATGTTGGCGAGTAAGCTTACTTGTGTGCAGTAGGTCAATTATGTTTTTATCTATTAAATATTACATGTCGATATAGCTCAGATGGTAGAGCTATTGACTGGCAATCTGTAGACCCAGGTTCGATTCCCGCACCAGCAAATTTTATTAAAAAAAAATACAATAAATACTTTTTTTTATATAATTAATTTTTTTGAAAATCTATTTTTAGACTCATTATTTTTGTCAGTACTGGTAAGCACATAGGTAACGATATATTTTTTGATTTTGCGTATGCTGATGTGTAACCATAACTCATTTTTCGCGACATCGCCATGTAGAGGTAATAAGAAATGTAATAACAAAAGTAACTAGTTACCATTACCAAGTATGTAGTTACATAACCACATATCGGGTAATGATTTTCTACACTGGGAAGGTCAGAAAATTTTCGATTTTTCCTGAAAGTACATTAAAACATTTTGTTTTTTCTTGCGATATTTGGTGAAAATTGTCCAAATAACTCTGTTAACACCAAATTTTATAAAGAATTTTAAAAAAATTAGAAATTAACCCTTATAGGAATATGGGATCAAAATGACCCCAAATTTTTTAAATATAAAAAAAATCCAATTTGACATGGAAATCGACGCAAAAACCTTTAATTAGGCATTTTCTAGAAAAAAATAAAAATTAAACTGTTTGGGAGCATGGTGTCAAAATGACCCATTTTTTATGTTAAATAACGCTGGTTAGCTGAAAATTTTATGTAGAAACTATAAAAAAAATCGAAATTACAATAACTCCTTTCTCCACATTTGCCAAACAACAATTTATTTTTGTCAAAACTGGTAAGCAAATTTTAATTTTTCGTATGCTAGCGTGTAAGCATAACTCATTATTTTGCGTGACAACGCCATGCAAAAGTAATAAGAAATGTAATAAGAAAAGTAAATAGTTACCATTACCAGGTATGTAGTTACATAACCAAGTAACTGGTAAGGATTTTCTACACTAGGATGTTATTGTATATTTGTTAGATACAATACAAACATAAATGACCTAAAGTGCACAAGTATGCGGACACCCCAATATAAAAAACCCAAAAAATTTGTGGTATATGTATGTAACCTTAACAATGTTAAAAAAAAATATTGAGTCTAAAAATAAATTTTAAGAAAATTTATTAAAAAAAATTCTAGAACGTTACTTTATATCTGAAATAATGCTTAAAATAAGTCATTATTGTTAAATTATTTTTTCGTTGTTTTGAAATAATGAAAAAAGCAACTACAGGGTGGCCCAAAATTACCGAATTCCTTGCATTCCTTATAACTTTTTTATTATAATTTTTTTTTATTTTTTCCAGTATTTTGTAAGGAAGACTTGGGGAATTTAAAGTGGAACAGTATACAATTGAACAATTTTCCAACATTGTCCGATATCGAACACCAGTGATAGAAACGGCCATACCGTGTTCATTTTCAAAAAAATATGGCCCAATTTTACTTTCCGACGAAACACCGCACCAAACAGTACACTTAAGTGGGTGTAATTGTCGCTGTTGAACTACTTTTAGATTTTTCGTAGCTCAATTTAATTGGCAATCGGCTTCGTCGCTCATAATTAAATTATGAATAAAATCATGATTTTCTTCAATTGTTCAATTGTGTACTGTTCCATTTTAAATTTCCCAAGTCTTCTTTACAAAATACTGAAAAAAAAAATATAATAAAAAAGTTATAAGGAATTCAAACCCTTCGGTAATTTTGGGCCACCCTGTAGGCCACCACTGTCATATATTTTAAAATAATGCAGAAAATAAGTTTGTGTCATTACTGGTAGTCCAAAAAATAATGAAATGTCATTACCGTTTCTACACTGGGTAGTTTGTAGGGACACTTTAATCATAACCTTCACCGAACAACAAAACTGTTTTTTGCATTCATTATTTGTTGTTCATCGATGACGCCTACGACAAGTTATACAGCAGCTGTGGCCTAAAGAAACTGTCAAAGTTTATCAAGTAACCTTTTTATCTAAAAACAAAAGAAAAAAAGAATAAAGAAAATACAAAAAACAGCGGCATGTAAATATTTAGTAATTTAAATAATAAGTCTAAAACAGAAAAGGTAAATAGTGTTGACAAGTGGAGAAAAGAAAAGTTTAGAAAAAGGTTACAAATTAAAAGTAAAGCAAAGAAAAGTCTTTTGAGTTTGCTAAGTAAATATTTCTTTTTTAAATTTAAATGCCCTACACAATTATGATAATGTTTGTTTAAAAATAAACTTGTAACAATCTAATTATTAACGGCAAGCAAATTAAATTCCTAAGCAAAAGAAAAAAATTAAAGAGCTTCCACCGCCCTTTCCGGTAAACACCTCGTCAAAATAATTTAAACATAGTGGTATGAACACATTTTTTTTCTTAAATATTTGGGATATAAAAGATCATTTCGATGAGGCGTGGAGCAGAAATCACTTATATTCTTCAATGAAAAGGCGATGAAACCTGTTGGCGCCCAACAGAAGATTTTCAAAAGCCATCCGCAATACTTAGAAATTTTTCAACGCACAGCCTGCGAATACAGCAGCCAGCTCATCTAAAAAGCCCCGTTTAAAGTCTTTATTGATTTTACTTTCTTTCTTCAATAATTTTAATTAATAAAAAATTTCAGTTTGTAAATATATTTCCAATTATTTTTGTAATATAAATATATGTATTCACCAATTAAAATTTAAAATTTTTCGCAATTTCAATATTACAATAAAAATTTTGGAGTACGCCATATGTTGTTAGTCAGAGGAATAATTTTAGTCTTAATTGTTGTTTTTCATATCTCGTATAGTTTTCGAATAATTTTAAAAATTTGAAATTTTTGCAAATTTGAAAGAAATTTTTATAAAAATTGAAGATTTTGATTTTTATCTCAATATTGTTTTGAGACATCCCCAATTCATAGTCAAGAAAAATATTTCTGGTGATCGCATCTTTCAGTTAAAGTTCATACCGACGAGACGTGCTCATAGATTTTTTTTAACAAAGATAGTTTTGACAACTTGATTGGAGCATACTTTGGGGAGCTTTTTGAGCATCTGCTGCTAAAGCACATAAAAAAGAACCAACATAATTAATTCCCGCTGGCTTTTCTATTGCAAAGTGCTAATATTTAGAGCCTACTTATTTGGTTTATTGTTAATAAAATATACGGTATAATTTAGGGAGGGTGTCAAAATAATTTTATTTTTTTCAATTTCAAACTAAGGTTCAATGTAGTACAATAAAATATCAGTTTGGTCTACAATTAAGTTCTTTTCTACTTTATTTTCTTTTTTGTATATTTGTTGGTGTTTAGTTTGCGTTTTTTTAAGCTTAATTTTCTTTTTAAACAAAACAACAACTTTATATTCACTTTGGCATACTAATTTCTTTTGTTATTCTTCATTTAGATTTATTTTTCTTAGCAAATTGTTGCTCATTTTTTTTTTCTTTTTGTATATTTTAGTTATTTGACAATTTACGAATTGTCATCATTAAATGTCCTTTTTTTGTATTTTTTTCTTTTAATAAAATTGTCTTAATGTTTTGTGTTTATTTGCTAAATACTCTTAAAATATTTCGTTTGCTGTTGACCTTTTTTTCGTTAAAAAAAATCTATGTATTTTGTGTTTATTTATTTTGTATTGTTTTAAACGCTTTTGTATTTTAATTAGGTTGTCTTGCTACCAAAAATCTTGCTTGACATTTATTTGTGTTACCATGGTATTTAAGTTTATTTCTTGCATGATTTAACCACAAGTTTCTTGAGAATTCTATTTTAGTACAAGAAATATGGAAGCAGCTATAAATATTAAAGTAGTAGATTTAACATAAATTCATTAAAAAAAAATGAAATTTGGGGTCAACGTGGAAATATATAAAGGGTGACTGTGGCTGCAAATTATTCTTATATTCTTCGATATATTTTTTAAAATCGCCTAAAAGTATGCCCTTATTTTAAACTTCAGAGAATTTATTGTCGATTTTAAAATTATTTTCCATAGTTTCCTTATATTGTTAAGGAGATGTGCTAATAACCCAGCAAGAAATAGATACATATTTTAGAATCAATGCAGAATTAGGAGCGCATTTTTTAGCGCTACTCTCTTTTTTCTCTTCTAAAAAATCAAACAAAAATAAGTCAATTTGTGTGATGTTGTCGGACATCGCGAACAAAAATCATGTCATATACCCACAATAAACGAAGTGCTGCCTCCTACTGCGTTTTTGGAACCAGCTTCTTTTATTGCGGGCATATGCACCACATACAAGGAGGATCTCCTTATATGATTCCCTTAAATTTGAATAAGATTTGGTTATTTGATAGAAATGACAGAAAAAATGTGTATGTTAACCTTTTTAGCGGCCCAGTCTCATATTTGAGGATTAAAAAGTGGGGTCAAAAATGAGCACATTTGGTCAATGGTAGACAAACGTGAAATTGCTTGGGCGATACGATTTTTTAAGCCCTACAAATCAGCGGGCCGAATGGTATCTTCCCGGCACTTTTGCGGCAGTCCCTGGAGATTATCATACCATGGCAGCTTCGTGTGTTTACTGGTAGTCTTGCATCTGGGTATATACCCTCTGGATGGAGGGAGGTCAGGGTGGTCTTTATTCCCAACGCGGGGAGGATAAACCACATCACCGTCAAGGATTACCGACCTCATCGTTTTTATTGAAAACGCTGGAGAAGCTGGTAGGTATTCACATGAGAAGCATCCTCTCTGTAGACAACTTCAGCAGTACCCAGCAGGCATACCTCAAGGGGAAGTTGGTGGAAATGGCTCTGAATGAGGTTGTCGGCACAATTGAGGATGCTCTTCACGACCGTGAATATGTGTTAGCATCCTTCCTGGACGTGGAAGGAGCTTTCAATAACGGGAATATATCGTCGATCATTAGTGCCTTGAGGAGTATTGGCATTGACCCGCAGACAAACCTGTGGACGGGTAACATGCCAATAATCAGGGCTATAAACTCGAAGATAGGCGATGGTGAGGTGCGGAAGGAGGTCAGAAGGGGTACCCCACAAGTGTGGGGGGGGTCATTTCTCCTCTTACGCGGAATCTTGTGATCAATGGAATCCTCGACTCGTTGGAGAGAACGGGGGTCAACTTGTTTTGTTCACAGGGAAGTAAAAACTGGAGAGGTTGAATCTCCCTAGACTGGAGGGGCCACTCTTCAACTCTGAAGGGAATCGAAGTACCTGGGTGTCATTCTGGACTCTAAACTTTCCTGGAAAAGGTATACCGAGGAGAGGATGAAGAAGTCCCTATATGCTTTCTAACCTATAAGAGGAATTTTGGGAAAATGTGGAGTCTACATCAGTATATATACAGAGCTTTTGACGTAAAATGTATGGTCACAATTAATTTCATTAAATTCTTTTGATTTGGAACATTGTTTCTTATTTTGTTTCTTTTCTATTTCTTTATTAATTATAATAATTTTATATTTTTGAATAATTTTTTCTTTAAAAAGTGTTAAGTTGTAATTTATTTCGCCAACTCGCCTCTATAGAGCCATAATGGCGCTGAGGCGTAATATCTGTATTTTATAACAAAATATGAATAAAGTTGTTTAATAAAAAAAAAAAAAAAAATATCACCCATTTACGTGGCGCAAGGGTGCAACAACTGGCTTGTCTGCGTATTACGGGGGATACCCGTTCGACACCCCAGGCGAGTTTGGAGGTGATGCTTTGCATCCCACCACTGGATATTTATATGAGGGGCACGGCGGCCAAGGCAGCTCTCAGACTGCGAGAGATGCAGGAGCTAAGGCAGCGCACATGAGGAAACATTATTCTACATGAGATTGGCGGTGCGGGACTAGATCGTGGAAGGGACTGCGTTTTACCGATCACGAATTTCCAGTGGACTTTGGGGTGATTGCACCGACCAGGGAGAACTGGGCCGCTGGCTCCGTTATTCGGAGTGGTGATATCTCGGTGTATACAGACGGCTCGAATTTGAACACGGGGACAGGGTTGGGAGTTTATTGCGCCGAACTGGACATTCGAGTCTACATGCGCCTCCCGGGCGATAGCAGCGTTTTCCAGGCGGAGGTCTACGCAATTGACTTAGCCGAACGGATGATAATGGGACTGGATATGGATCCATCATCCATTAGCATCTTTGCAGAAAGTCTTGCTGCCTTGAGGGCCCTGCAATCTGATACTATTAGGTTGGGGTGTGTGGGTCACTGTCTTGAATCACTTAACCGGATTCGTCGGCACTCGCGCAGGCTGGCATGGGTTGCAGGATACACTGGCGTCGCGGGGAACGAACTGGCTGACGAGTATGCGAGGAATGGCTCCGAGTTAGTAGGGGTCCGGTACATATGGAAGTTCCTTTAGTGGACATGTTCGGTGTGATAGTGTATATATCGGATAGGGAGACGAAGACAAGTTGGACGACCTTAACCAATTGTAGGATATCTCAAACCCTATGGCCACTGCCTGCTCCAGGGAGGACGAACATTCTTCCTGGATTTGTCAAGCGGACGATTGGTATACTAGAAGGGGTCCTTACGGGATTATGCGCAATCGTCCGAATGGCTGGGCTTACTCCCGGGCGGACTACTGTAGGGACTGTGGGGATAAGGAGGAGCAGGAGGAGACAGTGCAGCATCTGCTTTGTAACTGTCCGTGACTGAAGGACCGGTGATTCATATTTCTGGGAAGTAGGTTCTTCGACGACCTGGACTCTGAGTTGTGGGCGCTGTGGTGTAATGGTAAGCGCGTTGGACTGTTACACGTGAGATTGCGGGTTCGAGCCCCAACCAAGGCAACATCAATTTATGAAAAACAGTAAAATGTATAAGTTTTTTCTATCCCTCACACTTATTGCAGCGTCCTCCTTCGGTGTTCCCATAGAAATTAACCCCACCGAAATAAAATAATATAACAGGGCTGTGAACTAAAAAGCTTCAACAAAGTTCGCCAACTCACCATCAGTTGGCGCGCAACAACTGTTCTAAAATTCAACATCTCGCGCAATTACTGTGTTGCCATATTTGAAGGCCTTCATCTTTCACCACCTTTCACTTCTTCGCTATCCCCTTTCCATTGGAAGCAACACGTTAATTAATAGGAAGAATTTCCTGAGTGTTGCTTCTCTTAAAAATAAAAAACAAAAAAAAAAATCTACATTATAACCTAGAGAGTACCTCATAACGACAATCTGATGAGGGTGCTTGATTGCACTTGAAAATGCATTAATTGTCAGCTATTGGTTCTAGGAAAGTTTTTTTCATAAGTTTTTTCTCTATTTGTTGTAAAATAAATTGAGAATTCTATTTGAAATTTGTCATATTTGATCTTGAAACCGAACAAAAACAACACTCATTGTAACAATCTTCGGATCAATTAAAATCTACGATAAAATATTTTAAATACTTTCAGGAATAATGAAGAAAATATTTACTTGAATTTAGGAATACTTTTACTTGGTTTAAAGAAGTTTAAACTAAATTTAACAAATAACTGTTTGATTTTTTCTTTTCCATACAATTTCACAATAAATTTCTTGCTTTTTAGTTTACCAAAATTCCTAACAGTTAAGATTTTTATTTAAAAATAAATACAGTTTTAAACCATTTTCAAAAATTCAAGAACATGAAATTAAGGAAAATGCTTTATTATATTTTAGTCAATAAGAATATTGAATGAACTAAAATCAAATAAAATTCGCATTATTTGAAAGTAGTTTTATTTATTTGAAAGTAATTTTATTTATTTGTAGTAAAAACTCATATACATTATGTTAGTAAGATGAAAACTTAATTTTAGTTCATAATTTTTTTTTTTTGTGTGTGCGTTAAGGAGCAGCAGTATATTACAAAAATCAACAAAAATATTTCTTAGGCAGTGGTTTATATTTCCACAAAGTCTTCAACAATATCTGTACCGAAAGGGTTAAGTAAGAAATTTGAAAAATTTTAGTAAAAATTCCTTATAAAAGCTGATTGTAATACTGGAGCTTACAAATTAATTTATTAATTATTTTAAATATTTTTTTTTACCCTTATAAGTAATCGGCAAACAATAAATTTTCGTTATTTTAAAATTTATCAATCTCATTATATAAATATACTATTGAAGCCTGAAAATATACTTAAGAATTTTCTCTTTAAGCTTTCACTGTTAAGTATACTTTAAATTTATATTCAACAAAGGTAGTTTAAAGTGTACTTTAATATTTCAATACGCCCATAAAAGTATGCAATAATTCATATAAATAAGTAACTTAAATATGCTATATAATTTGTAAACCTTTTAATCAATTTATTTTTCACTTTGTAACTTTTTTCAAAAGGCAATGCATATATTAATTATTTTTTGATTATTGCTTGAAACTATTAAATTCTATATAATCAAATGCTAATGAATCTTTCTTTTACCAATTTTTTTTTTCAAATTCTGAAGACTTTTCAGGTATCAGAAAAATTATATACCATTTTTTGGTACAATTATCAACAATATTCATAATTGCTGACCTGCCACAAGCTTGAGTATTAAATAGCTAAACTTTTTTACTTCAAAATAAAAAGGAAATGCTATATCAAACAGTCCTGAAATAAATGTTATGTAAAATAAACATACAATTAACCATAACCCTTTTATTTTAAATTCATTTTTTTCTCCTTTTACTTCTTGAAGTGCTTAAACACTTTGCAACAATTACAAACTAATTAAGGTTTTTAAAATAACATGCACTATTATGTTTACCTTCAAAATTACATTAATTGCTAATTTACGAAATCCTTGAATACACAAACACACACACACAGACACAAAAACTGGCACACAAACCTCTTCATGTTATATAAACATCAAATACAATTACAATTTCAAGAATTTTGTTATTTTCTTTTGTCTACAAAATAACAATAATAACAAACCAAATACTAGTTACTACTTTCAACAACTACTCAATATTAAATGTTAATGTTAAGAGATGTTAAAAAGAGTTTTTGTTGTATTAAATTGTAACCATAATATGAACATTATTGCCAACAAGACTTGTACAAATATCCTTTTAAATTATTTGAGTATACAGAAGTTTTATAGGTAATCCTGATAATGTTGATCACCATGAACTTACGTTAAGGGGTCTCTTGATATAAAGAACACATAAAAGTATTAAGAAAATAATTTAATTTTTTGGCCTAGGTTAAAAGATGAAAGAATATTTTTTTCATTCATATAAATGAGAAAAGTATTGGATTATAGTGTTGCTTTTAGTAGCTTATTGGTGTGTAATACAATATAATTTAAGGTATACCTAAGTAGCTTATTTGTTTTAAGAAAGTTAAAGCATACTTTGAGGCACTTCTTAATTTTTTACCTTTTTCAAGAGGGGGTTAACATGACATATTTTTGTTGCCTACACTATGGAGTGAAATAATAATTGTTTTGAGTGTGAATGTATACACAAAGAACTTTATCTTTATCTTATTGACTGTTCATCGGTCCATGTTCAGAAGTAGCTGTCATATACAGCTATCCTACAGGTCGCGAATATAAAGATATTTTAGTTAAATTTCGTACACTATCTCACAAGAGTAGAGCCTATTGATTTTAGATAGAATTGGTGAATATTTGGACTTAGCGCACGTATGCACTTTATTTCCGATTTTCTCTTAAAAAAGTACATTTTCTAGTATAACGGAAATAAGTTTCTCATTTTCAATTGAACTAAATTTATGAAACTAATAATACGTATTACGCCTTTAGTATTACTCCTTACAGTAGTCTACTATTAAACCATAGATTTATTTAAATTTGTAAAGCATACTTTTCCGATTAAATAATATTCATAAATAAAGTATACTTTTAGGAGTTATTTTTATAAAAACGCAGTAGTTTAATACCTGAAATTATATTTTAAATAAACTCAGCTACAAATATTTGATTTTTTTAAATGTGCAGTAATTATTAGGTAATAAAAAAAATAAAATAAATATTATGGATTTAAATTAGCAATATAAAACCACAAAAAAAAAAGTAATAATAATATAATGGCACATGTTTAAACATGATCAGCAAAATGACAGAATACATAAGTATTAAATAAATATTCAATTAATAAAAATATTGTTAAGTAAATATATTTTTATATGATAAAAATTATTCACGATTTAAAAAAAAATAACAAGTGCGCCATTAAAATTTTTGACACACATTTTTTTTAATGATTTTTCCACTTTTAATTAAAATAATTTTTCCTAATCAAATATGTTTGAGAAATATGCCAGATTTTAAAATACATCGGTTTGTCAAATTCGACCGATTTATTAGTTTACAATGGCGAATGAATGCTAAGTAGAAAAAAAGTATTGAGACTAATACCTGTGCGCTGTGGTGTAATGGTTAGTGCGTTGGACTGTTACACGTAAAGTTGCGCGTTCCAGCCCCAACCAAGGCAACATTCATTTATGAAAAATAGTAATATGTTTGAGTTTTTTCTATCCCTCATACATATCGCAGCGTCCTCCTTCGCTGTTCCCATAGCACTTAGCCCCACCGAAGTAAAATAATATAACAGGGCTATGAACTAAAAAGCTTCAACAAAGTTCGCCAACTCTTTATGAGATGGCGCGCAACAACTGTTCTAAGATTCAACATCTTGCGCAATTACAGTGTTGCCATATTTGAAGCCCTTCATCTTTCACCACCTTTCACTTCTTCCCTATCCCCTTTCCAAAAGGAAGCAAAAAGTTAATTAACATTATGTCTTCAAATGCAATGAAATGTGCAAAGAAATTTGAAAATAATACACAAAGCAACAACAAAATTATTTTCGTTGTTGTTGCTTTGTGTGTTATTTTCAAATTTCTTTGCACATTTCATTGCATTTGAAGACACTAGGTAATAGGAAGAATTTCCTGAGTGTTGCTTCTCTTAAAAGAAAAATAAAAAAATACCATCGTGGACTAAAAAAACGAAAAAAACTTCACTATAGCTGTATTTTCGTTCATACCTATCAACGTTAAGTATTTATAGCAAATCTACGTTAAACTGATTGGAGTATCAAATTTTTTTAAATATTGAGTATTTATAATAGTTCCGGTATAATCGAACGTACGTCAGCAAAACTTTTTAGGTAGTTACGCGAAGAAGTTACGCTAAGTGTGAAAATGTATAAACGTTCAGTTTTCAACGTTGATAATTATCCACGTTGTAAGTTAACGTGCATACGAAAAGTAATATGTCAGTTTTCGTCTAAAAAATGTTTTTATGCACTTTGTGCTTTTTTAAAAGTTAACGGATATAGTTAAGTCGAAAATACAGCTTATGTTACATTTTTTAGTGGGGCACTCTTTGTTGCAAAATAAATAATTTATTTGATAAAAAAATACTAAAATAAATGACACCTTTATAACAAACATACATCACACTATTATATGCAAATCAGTTTTTTAACCTTTTCATTACTCTTGTACACTTTAAAAAATATATAAAATCTGCTACCCATGTGAAAATCGAAACATGAACATAGATTCACTTGTATATGATCACTACATGGGTATACGCGATCATATTCATCCATGCATAGCTCAATGTGTGAGCATACACGATTTCATATATTTCCATATATCTTTGGATCGGAAATTTGAGGTTATATGGACGTATATGGCCATATTTGATAATATATGAACGTATATGAATCATATATAAAAATATATGGTCATATATGAACATGTATGGTCATTAGACTGGTCCAAAAAAAAAAAAAAGTTGGAATTTTCAAGCTCCACAACCCTAGAAATATGCCACTTTGAAAAAAAATGTGGTCTGATCAAAAAAATCACCAAAAAAGTTTTGTTTAGAGGTAGCACATTGCAATTGAAATTTCGAGGTTGTACTTGTTCTATTATTTTTATTTAATTAAAAATAATGGCAAAAATGAGAAAAATTAAATATAAATATTACGATCGCGACATATCAAATCTAATACATTTTTAGGTGTACATTACGAATATGAAATCAATATTGAAATCGGAGTCGTGGATTTCACGAAATTTGAAAATTTCATACAAAAAATGTTGAACTTTGATCAGGATGTTTTCTTATATTTACGACTATGAAAATTTCTTTTTTGCATTAATTATCTGTGGAATGTCCTATTATTTGAGATAGGATTTTTGGTAGCAATAAATTTATAGCAAGCTAAATAATAGCGAAATACTAAAAAAGTCAAATTTTAAGTCAATTTGCAAGGATATCTCTTATCCTTTTTAAAATTAAAATCAGTGTTATATATAATGAAGGCCCGTGGTAAGTAAATTGTAAAACTATAACAAATTGGATTTTTCGATAACACCGTTTACAAGTAATTAGGAAAATACCTCAAAAAACTTGAGTTTTTTTAAATTTTCAAAAATGGCGAATAATTCATAAACCACAATTTTTTTTAAATTTTGATTGCTGATTCATAATCTTCGTTAAAATAAAGATCAGATTTGAGAAATTTGCGCATACAAGGCAAAAACAAGTTGAATTTTTAATTACATCTTTTCGGAAAATTTGGAAATTTTAACTAAAATATGTATTTTTTTGTATAATTTTGAAAAAAAACCGCGAATTACTTCAAAATTTACTTAATTATTTTAAGTTTTGATCTCAAATTCCTTTTATTCACATTAATTAAGACCAGATTTAAAAAAAATGTTAAATAATAGCGCACAGGTTAAGAAATAATTAAATTTAAAGTCAACCCTACTTTTTGTATAAATTACTCTAGAGAGAAATTACTAATTCTTAAAAGACAACTTTTTTTGCTACCTCTAAATTAAAGCGGATTTAGCAGAAACTTGGCACAGAGAGTTTTTAGACATTAAGGAATAGGGGCAACATTGTGGAGATCGCGAATTCCAACTTTCATGTTTTTTTGGACCACTCTAATGGTCATATACCCTCAAATTACGGATCCAAAGACATATGGAAATATATGAGATCATGTATGGTACATAATACATTGAACCATGCGTATGTCCATGCATGATCATATACAAGTGAATGTATGATCATGCATGTTCATTAGACCGTACCATAAAAATAAAGTTCGCCGTATACCGTCGAATCTAAATTAGTTTTGCAACGAGGTTTCGAAAAAAAAAATTTTTTTTTTGGCTCTTTAAATTTTTTTTTTTAATCTTTGGCATTTGCAGTCAAATCTTAAAGTATGCTACATCGTTGTTTTTGTCTCGAGAGGACCAATGTTTTGCTCTAAGGGTCATTGACCTTAAATATCCCGTTCTAGTATTTACCCACCAGATCTCAGTTCCTACCACCCTAATGTCAGAAATTTAAAGCTCCCAAAAAATCATTAAACTTTTATTAAGGAAGTTTTTCGTTAATTCCAGCAGAACATTTTTTTTATTTTTGTTTTGTTGCCGAACATAGTAGTCGCCTTTTTAAATTTTTTCCATTGTATTTTTTATTTATAGCAAAACACTGGTCTCCTTGAGGCAAAAAAAAATCGATATATCACACTTTATGATCCGACTGTAAATGACGAAGTTATAACGAAAATTCAAAAAGTTGACCCCTACGAACGGCAAAAAAAATTTTTTTTTTTTCGAAATTGCCATGCAAAAATACTTTATATTCGAAGGTTTATAGCATACTTTTTTTTTTGGCCGTAAGATGGTACGGTCTGAGCTAAACACTCTCTTCTTTGATATTGAGCTTATTTATTCAACACTTTATAACTTTTCAATAGAACAACACACACAACTGTACAAACGCTAGTGCCCAACTCACTATATAAGGTTAATATGCTATTAATGAACTAACTTTACTCGTCAGGTGGCAGCCTTTTTACAGTTTTACTTTCGTGGCATTAGAACGTGTTAGAAAATGCCTGTGTTATTAAAAACACAACATTAGCTAAATGTAGTGCTACCAGATTGACGGGCTTAGTAAATCACATTTCTCTGGATATTTTTCTTCTTCTGAAATTGCAGAATTTTCTCTATTAGATTAATCCAATTTTGTAACAATATTTTTTCCAATTTGAGAACCCTTAACAGGAATTTGAAGTCAAAGTAACAACAATAATAGATTCACAAACAACAAGTCGTTGGTGAAAGGGTTAAACGCTCCCTTTCTAAACTTTTAAAACCTTTAGAATATACATTTTCATTAACTAGAGTGAAATGCCAATAAAATTCGCTATTTTAATTTAAATTCTATACATGTATGTGCGTGTGTGCGTGTGTGTGTTTGTGTGAAATGTGTATAAGTATCCTTTACAAATGTATGCATGAGTATAAAAGGACGTGTTTGTGAATGACATTGTAGTGCAAGGTTATTTTATATGCATGGTTTAAGTTAATACAATTTGCAAATGAAAATTTAGTTTATTTTTACTTGAAAAACTTTACACCAAATTCTGAAATAAAAAAATTGTATTAAGTACAGGATATTTAATTGGAAATTGCAATTTGTGTGAATTAACATTATACTCTGTAGATACTTTATGTACAATTACATCATCAGCACCATCATCATCATCACCATACTTAGCATCTCTTTATTATTGCAATGGATGTATATATGGTAGGTGGTATCATGGAATTACACACATTTGCACATATCGACATTTTCGTGTAGTGTTCTTTTTTTGTAGATGTTGTTTTACATTAACAATTTTCAACGAGATATTTTGATCTGTCTCTCCCTGCGGTTTTATACCTGTATCTGTGTTCGTTATATATGAATTTGTAGAAATTTACGGGTAATTAGCTTTCATGTTTTCAAACACATTTTGTGGTTTATTTCCGTAAATATGTGTGTGGATATTTGAATGTCAACTGTTTGGTTAGTATTTTCATATTGTATTATAAATAATATTTGTAAGAAGATTTTGTTTTTAAAAATGATTATTTTGTTATGCAGTATTAATCTACAGTTTAAGAGATGTTCTTTAGGTTCCACTTTTTAACCCTTTAACATAAGATTGCGTTCCCAAAAAAGCTGTTCTCTACACTGTACAGTAGACCGTACCACAAAAAAAGCTCGCCGTACACCGTCGAACCTAAATTATTTTTGCAAGGAAGTTTCGAACATAACATTTTTTTTGCCGAAAGTAGAGGTCGCACAGTGCTTTGTCCCATAGACAAAAATCAAAAAAAAAAAATTGTGTCTCCGATTTTGACGAAAATATTTTTTTGTATATATCCCGGTTAAAAATCGACATATATGTATCCATTCATGGACATGTGTGAACTCACAATTGCTGGTATATGAAGCATACAAATTCATACATGTCCATATACTTCCATATAGGATTCATATGTGTTCATATGTATTCATATGTGATCATATATGAACATATTTTTTTTTTTTTTTTTTTTTTTTTTTTTTTAGGAGAAGCAACACAGGAAATTCTTCCTATTAATTAACGTGTTGCTTCCTTTGGAAAGGGGATAGAGAAGAAGTGAAAGGTGGTGAAAGATGAAGGGCTTCAAATATGGCAACACTGTAACAGTTGTTGCGCGCCATCTGATGGTGAGTTGGCGAACTTTGTTGGAGCTTTTTAGTTCGTAGTCCTGTTATATTATTTTACTTCGGTGGAGTTAAGTGCTATGGGAACACCGAAGGAGGACGCTGCGATATGTATGAGGGATAGAAAAAACTCATGCATATTATTATTTTTTCATAAATTGATGTTGCCTAGGTTGGGGCTGGAACGCGCAACCTTACGTGTAACAGTCCAACGCGCTAACCATTACACCACAGCGCCCATAATACCTCAATTTTCGTTAATGTACA
Organism: Leucophora obtusa; assembly: GCA_949987735.1. NCBI lineage: Eukaryota > Metazoa > Arthropoda > Insecta > Diptera > Anthomyiidae > Leucophora > Leucophora obtusa. Next base: position 354,025,928 of record OX465295.1, read on the forward strand.
CTCATGATCGTGTATGGAAACATATGAAAATGTATGATCATGTATGTAAATATTACCTCAAATTTCGTTAATGCACACATATGAACATATATGGAAATTCATATGAGCATATATGAATCATTCATGCACACATATGGATCATATATTGGTGCATATGAGCATGCATCAATACATGTGCTCATGTATAATCGATTTTTAACAGGGATACTAAAATTACTTAATCTTGTAAATAGTATCCTTTCAGGTATAACTCATTCTGTCTAAAGTCGCTAAATTTTTAACATAGCATGTAATGCAAAAATATGAATTTTTTGGGTCTTACAAAAAAAATTGGTAAAAATTAATTTTTGGATATATCTTTAAAATTTTTCTTTTTTTAAATATTTAAATATATTCGAATCAATAAATGATAATAAAATTGTAAAAAAATCTGCAATTAACATATCAAATTATTTTTTGAATTTTTACAATATTTTTGCTGGGAGCCTAAAAATATCAAAAGTTAAATAGAACTTTAACCCTAGAAGGGTACGCTTAAATTGTAGGCTCTTATAGGTACCGATGAGTAAATTTTACTCACTAAAGGGTACCGATAAGTAAATTTTACTCACTAACTTTTTTTAAATTGTCCACAAGCGCGATAAATCAAACAACACCATTCAATGCTTGCGGCAGCCGACTAATGACAGAGTGGGCCAAGCACTGCTAGTGGCTTGACTTTCAGTGTGGCCAACCTGCTGATTTACGAACAAATCTATTCCTTATGTGAGTAAATTTTACTTACAGTACCCTTCTAGGGTTAAAACAAATTATGTTAATTGATTTTAAAATTTAAAATTTTTTTGTCATGCTCATACAATTTTGTATAAGAAAAAATAAAGAAAAGAACCAATTTCTTAATTTAAATATAAAAAAAAAAAATGTTCGAAGTGTCAAAAAATGTATTTTTGGAATTTCAACTTTTAGCGGTTACGAAAAAGTTTCCAACTTTCTTAGATTTTAATGAAATGGTATAATTTTTTTTTTCCAAAAATTAAGGTAATATTGTCTAAAGAAGAAAAGTATAAACTTTGGCAAAAACACATTTCCTATTTCATTAATAAATCTTTAAATATACCTAAGTTTTGGTTAAAATCCTAAAAATTACCAAAGTTTGATAATATATTAAAAAAGTTATGTTAATTGATTTTCGTTTTATTATTTTCTTTTGTTTGGAATAGACCTTTAGTATTTATTATATTTAAAAAAAATATTTACAAATTTTTTTTATAAGAATCAAAAGAAATGCTTTTTTTAAAGACTCCTTTTTATATCTCTCTCATTCACGTAATAAAAGCTACATATATTTCGTTTTTTATTTAAATTACCAGCTGATAAAAATAACACAAAACTATCTTTGAACTTTGGGAGCTAATTCAATAAAGTATCACCCGCAAAAACCACTACGAGGAAAATTTTTGTGGAACATTCTAACCCTCTAACTCTTCAATGAAAGGGAATTTTTTGGCCCCTTTTTAAAAAGGGACAAAAAAGACCCGTAAGTTGAAGAGTTAGAGGGTTAAAATGTTCCAAAAAAATGTTTCTCGTAGTGGTTTAAATAAGTTCGCTGAACACATCCTATACCTAAAATGGAAGATTCCCATGGTTTCTCCTAAAATCCAGGTTTGTGGGACATTTGAGCGCCAATTCTGAATAAGTACGAAATTAACCCTTAAACACGTTTTTATTTATTACTGGCACTGGAGTTACATTTTAAATACTGATGTCTTAAAAGACTTATAGTAGAATGTCATGACAAATATTTTTGCGGAACATTTTAACCCTCTAACTCTTCAACTTACGGGTCGTTTTTGTCCGTTTTGAAAAGGGGCAAAAAAAAGTCCCTTTAATTGAAGAGCTAGAAGGTTAAAATGTTCCACAAAAATATTCCTCGTAGTGTTCTACATAAGTTCGCTGAACATATCTTATACCTAAAATGGAGGATTCACATGGTTTCCTATTTTAATCCTATTTAAATTTTTTTTTTTTTTTTGTTTTAGAAAAAACATTTAAAACGCATTTTTTATGACAGGCATTATTTTTTTATTAATGAATCGAACACAAATATGGCTGGACCTTATATCAATTCACGTGCTAAATTTCATGACAATCGGATAATTTTTGCAGATTTTATAAAGATTTAAGATAAAGGATATATGGCAGGACTAAGAGTCCTTGCTTCGATTTTGATAAAAAAACGTTTCCAGTTTTATGTGTATCTCAATGGATGCATTTTGTAATTTTACGTCCATTTATGTAGCTAATATAATATTTTTAAACTTCAGGCCCTTGGAAGGTGAGCGTGTCCTTGGCCCAATATTTTCAAAAATTAAAATATTTTTTAACTAAGGCGTTCTATGTCAGTGTACCAAATTTCAAAACTCAGTCTCCACTCCTTCTATTTTTGTCCAATCGTTATATGGGATCAGAGCACTGTGGGTCGCCTTTTTAAATTTTTCGTTGTATCTTTGGCATTTACAATCGGATTTTAAAATATGATACGTCGATGTTTTTCTCTCAAGGGGACCAATGTTTTGCGATAAGGGCCATTGTACTCAAGTATCTCGTTCTAGTATTTACCCACCAGATCTCAGTTCCTACCACTCTAATGTACCACCCTAATGTCAGAAAATTAAAGCTCGCACTAAATAATTAAACCCTTCCTAAGGAAGTTTTTCTGTAATTCCTACAGACATTTTTTTTATTTTTTCTTTGTTGCCGAACTTAGCGGTTGCCTTTAAAAAAATTTTTTATGGGATTTTTTCTTTATAGCAAACCTCTGTTCTCCTCGAGGCAAAAAAATCGATATATCACACTTTAAAACTCCACTGTAAATGCCGAAGATATAATGAACAATTAAAAAAGGCAAAATTTTTTTTTTTGAAATTGCCTTGCAAAAATAATTTATTAAAATATTTTATATTTATTTTTTTTGCCTGTAAGGTGGTACGGTCTAATGTAGGTATACTACAGGGTCCGCCATCTAACGTTTTTTTTTTAACTAGTGCTTATTTCGTGAATGGTAACACTTAGCTCATGTCTGATTTGACAGATAATTAGTTTTATCCTTCCGCTGAACGAATATGGTTGTGTGTGGTTAGTCCAGAGGCATAATTGGGCCATTTTTCTTCGAAAATGAGCAAGGAGTGGCCGTTACAGTCAATGACGATCGTTATCGGGCCATATTGAACGAATTTTTGTTCACAAAAATTGAAGAGGAGGATATTGGCAACATTTGGTTTCAACAGGACGGCGCTACGTGCCACACAGCCGAAGCTACACTCGATGTTTTGCGCCCTGTTTTTGAAGATCGCATTATCAGCCGCAGAGCTGATGTCGTTTGGCCACCTCGGAGCTGCGATTTGACACCGTTGGACTATTATTTGTGGGGTGCCGTCAAAGATAAGTGTTACGCCGACAAGCCAGAGACAATTGACGCTTTAAAGGACAATATTCGTGAAGCTATTGGTAAAATACAGCTGCACACAATCGATAATGTGCTTAAAACTTGGGCCGATCGTGTAGGCTACTGCATGGCCAGCCGAGGCAGCCATATGAATGAAATTATTTTTCATTATTAACCGGAAGGATTGTACTTTCAAATAAAAAAAGAAATTTGAGAAAATATTCAGTAGTTTTTTTTTATAGCATTTTCAAAAAAAAAAGTTATTTGGCGGACCCTGTATATAAATACCTTTAATGAATAAATTACAATATTAATAAGTACGTAATACCTAATTTTGATAGATTTAAACTAAGTACTTGAGCACAAAAAACAAATAAGGAATTGTTTCTTCATTGTATAGCGGCGGCTTAAAGTATTAATTTTGTATACCAATCTATATATTGATATATCATATTAATTGGGAATCAGGCAAACCTGCAGTGAATAGCAGCTGTGAAAAATTTGATCAATTATTTTTAATAAAATATTCCAGGCTATGATAATCTAAACAATTTTTTTTAAACCTGCCAAACCTTTCGGAAACAATTAAAAATTTTATGCAAAAAAAATAAGTTAAACTTTAATTGCTATTTTCTTTCCTCTTGCATACATTTTTCATAGTAAATATAAACCAATGTAAAATATAACAGTTGCGGTATACTATAGTTTTTTTTTTTTTTAAATTAAAGCAACCCCTAAAAGTGTGCAACAATTTTTATAAACTAATATATACTATTGTTACAATAACGTGTGTTTGAAATTGAAAAATGTTTGATTTAAATTTCACAAAGCAATCTTTCATGTAATTAGCAACAACTCAATCATTAGTACTTAGGTACCTGTAGAGTCAACCGTTTCTTAAAACTCGTTATTGTTTATTTAAACCTTTGAGCATAAAACAAATTATAATTAAACCGTTTTATTTATAATTTAAAAGAAAACAAGGAAAACTGGTTCATTAAAATTAAATCTCAAAGTAGGCAATGGTTACGATGTTCCTAATAAACCCTAGATGTACACAAATAGAATAAAGTCGTCATTATTTTAGTAAAACTACACAAAAATTATTGTGGTTAAAAATGAACTGCCGAAATTAGCATATTAATTTTGCTAAATATTTGTAAAATAATAGTAAAATAAAACTGTTAAATATACAAGATTTTAGTTATATTTGAGTTAAATTAAATTTAAATTTTTGCTGAACTATCACAAAAAAATTAAAAATTTTTTAAGGGTTTCTTTAATTTTTTTTATTGTTAATAAAAATCAGCAGTCTTCTAATTTTTAGCAAATATTTTGAATATCCTAATTTTAGCAGAAAAAACTATTATTTGCATTCAACTAAATTTAACTTAAAAATAACTAAAATTTTGTAAATATAACAGTTTGTTTTTATTTTTATTTTTTTTTGTCTACTAATATTCAACAATTTTTTTTGCAGATTTTCAGAGGGGAATTGGTTATTTTAAATTAACTAACAGTTAACTTAAATATAACTAAAATTTTTTAAATTTACCAGTTTTATTTTTGCTGTTTTATAACTTGCTAGCTAGTATTTAGCAAAAAACAAAAAAAACTGCTAATTTCAGCAATTTTTTTCTGCAAGCTCTTTTTTAACAAATTTTTAGTAGCTTTTTATGCTATTTTTACAGCTATATTTCTATGAGTGTTGGCTTTATTATTCTTTTAGATTTTTCTCTAATGTTCATTTATAAAGCTCTTATTTAGATATACATATACATAAATATAATAACGGGAGTTTTTTTTATTCATACGCTTTCAATGGTTTTGTGTGCGTGAAAAAAATGTGAGTGTTGTGTTTGTGTATGTGACCGTGTGTGTTTGTGTATTTAACAGAATTATGATAATCACAAACACATATTTGTACACACCCTCATTTGTGAATGTTTTTTTTTTGCATTGTTTAAGATATTTTGTATATATACTTTTATATACATACACATAAACGCAACAATAATGATAACAAAAATCTATATATAGATGATCATAAGTTGACAGCACTTAACTCAAAATGTTTTCAAATTTAGGATATATGTATGTATGTATACTAGGGCGGGTCGATTTGTAGGGAGGCAAAAAAACGCTCAAGTGACAAGGAAAATCGTATTCTAGGGATCAAAATAAAAAACTTTGCCCGAGGAACCATACCTCTAAACGAATTCAGAATCCGCGACTTCTGACCCGTACCCAGTCAGAAAAATACAAACGGGAAAGCGGTGGCAAAGCACTTTAACAGGTGGTATAAGTACTGGCAAAAAGTGCTTTCCCATTTCCAAAATGATAACATCATTAGACAAAAGGACCGGCTGTTCAAAAAGCACCGGAAAAGCACTGGAGGAACAAAATTTTTAAACGTTTGCAAAACGCTGGCAAAATCAATAAATAGGTGGTCTGGAAATATACCCAGGTAGAAAATTACAAAGGGGCCAGCACTGGCAAAGCACCGAAATGGGTGGTATGAGTGCTTGTTAACAGCGCTTTCCCAACGCCCAAATGATAACACCGTTCCCCGGTGGTGCCAATGCTTTACCAAGCCCTGGGAAAGCACCCATAAACATAAAAATCAAATGCTTTGCCAACGCTCAAATAAAAAAATTAAAGTGCTTTCCTGACTCGCAAATAATAACAACGATCTATTTAATGCTTTGCAAAGTATTGAGATATCACCAAGAAACATAAAAATCAAGTGTTTTCCCTGCCACCAAATTATGAGGCCTCATCACTGAAGAATTTTAAATTACTCTAAAAATAGACGATTCTTGGAGTTATTGTATTGTGGAGTCAAAAATTATTTAAATATTCACTCTTTTGGAGTTTCTTTTTCAAAAACAAAATAATGTTATAGGAAAACAAGTGCTGGGAATTCACCTTTTTAAAGCGTTGGGAAGGCGTCCAAATTTAGTGCTTTGCCAGTACTTCTTTTTGTAAGACCACGGTCTACTTGCGCTTTGCCAGTGCTTCTTTTTTGTTACCACACATAATTTCCATCTGGGTATTTTCCAAAATAAAATTAAAAAAATGTTCATATGTATTTTTTTTGGTCCTGCCGCGATTTGAACCCAGGCCGTCAGATTGGCGGACGATTGCTCTACCCACTGAGCTAACGAGACATAATATTTAATGGCTAAACACATAAATGAGTGATAATAGCTGGACAACTACTGGCTGTGCCAAAATGCTAGTACTGGCAAACAATTTTTAGTAACTAGTATGCCAGTGTTGAGAGGGCAAAAAAAAAGTTGGTCTTGAAGGAGCTTTCCCACAAACAAAAAAATTGATTTTATAAAACAAAAAAAAATTTTAATTTAAAAAAATCCAAAAAAAAATGTTTGCTTGCAACCGGATTTGAACTCGGAACCTTCTGAATACAAACATTTTTTAACGAAGCGTCAGCATTTTTATAAAATCATTGGTTTTCCAGTGAATTGAGTTTTGTATGCCTGGTAGCATTGGCTAGGTAGCACTGGATAACCACTGGTTGCAAACCTTGGCATATCACTCTAAGCCAATTCTTTGCCAGTGGTGTTTTTTATAAACCACCGAAATTTTTGTAAAAAAAATACTGGTAAAACGCTTTTCGCAAACGCTGGCAAAGCGTCCCAAATGAGTGTTCTGCCAGTCATTTATTTTTAATACCGTGGTTACCCAGTGGTATGCCAGAGCTTGATTTTTTGTACCACTGGCGATTTCTGACTGGGTAGGTTCAAATTTTGAAAAATCCCACTTTGACCCATTTAGAGTGCCCCAATCGAGTTCAAATGTGTGACCGACCCCCACTAACTTTGGAAGGCCGACCCACCCATGCCAGTGGCACACCCCCTGGAACCTCCGGGGGGGGGGGGTTCCCCATACAAAAATTTCAAAAAATCACCATTTTTGGCACTTTAAATGAAAAAATTTTTGTATAGGGAAACCCCCAGGGGGCTTCTTGGGGGTGTGCCGCTGGCATGGGTGGGTCGGCCCTCCAAATTTAGTGGAGGTCGGTCATACATTTGGACTCGAATGGGGTACTCTAAATGGGTCAAAGTGGGATTTTTCAAAATTGGGGACATCAAAAGTCGGGGATTCAGAATTCGTATGGTTCCGCGGGCAAAGTTTCTTATTTTGATCCCTAGAATACGATCTTCCTTGTCACTTGGGCGATATTTAAATCGACCCGCCCTAATGTATACATTACTTAAACGACTTTTCTATTCTACAATAGTCATTTAGCAATCTTATATCAATATGTCAACACTGTTTAACTGAAAGTCGTTATCAACTTATGATTATCTCTATATTGCTTACCCGAAATTTAAAGAACAATGAAATCGTAAGTGATAACAATTTTTATGAGATAAAAGCAGAAAACCATAACAACACATGAGCAGTAGCAACAAAAAAAAAATCCTGAAAAAAATTGATGATATAAGTTGAAAACAATAGCATTTTATCATGTATTTGTTGCCATGTTTTCTAGCTTTCATTATCTTATTTTCGTTTTTTTTTTTCTCTCCTAAGCCGTAATATAACCTTAGTTATAAATCTCTGTTGAATATATCCAGTTTTATTACCAAGGATATGTTGACAATTTTCATTAAAAAAAAAAAAAATAGCAAAAAAGCACAGCTACGAGTAGTAGTAATAAGTACCCCATAAGCAGAAGATAATAACATAAAAAACAAAATGTTAAGAGTTTACAAAAGAAAAAAAAAATGTATAAAAACAATTTCCAATATTAAGCAAAATTTTTCATAAAAAATGAAAACAATTCCTTTTAATGATTTCTAGATCAAATACTTGATTTTGATATTGTAGTTTATAGTTATGGCCACTTAACTTGAGTTTTCTGCTTAATTTAATATTTGGTTTTTCCTTCACCGCCTAACTCCTCGCTTTGTGGAGTATTAGTAAAAAAAATGATTTTTTTTTGTCGAAGATTTATTGATTTCTTTGCAGCATACTTATAGGGGGGCTACTTAAAGTATTATTATAGCATAACTTCTATATAACTTAAGCTCATAAAATGTTGTACAGATTTTTTTTGTTCACCAAATACATTACAAACTTAATGTCTCTAAATAGAAATTTATACAAGTTTTTAGTGTCAGTTGGTAACACTTGTCGTAAATAGTAAAAGTCATTGGATATTTAATGTATTGAAAATAAAACATAAAAATATTGTAAAATTACAAAAACTACACTATAAAAAGTTAAACATTTACTTACAATTTTCTAATAGCAGAAACATATGACAAAAAGTGTGGCATATTTGAAGGGATATTAAAAAAATTATTATAAAATTTCCAATATATTTATATACATAAAATGAAAGTACTCTAAAAACAAAAAAAAAAAAATGTTAGTAAAGTTAGCAAAAATTTTGCGGTGTCAGAAAAATTTTAGTTGGGAGCGTGATTACAAAAAAAATTTGGTAATTTCATCAAAAGTGGTTTTCTAAAAACAAGGGCACTGATTTTTACAAAAAAATAAAATTGTAATCTCAACAAATGTTTTGCTTAACACTTAACATAGTCGATTGCAAATGAAAAAAATCCTTGCTAAAATTAATAAAACTTTTTACTAAATATTAGTGGAAATTTACGAGGGCAGTACGAAATGTTCTTAGCCTGACATAGACATGGCATCAAAAAGCTTTGCACAATGGAAACTTCCATACGTCATATGAACACATGTGACATTTCAATTTCGATTTTTTTATAATGGGAAAAATTAGAAATTCGTGATGTGATTAAATATTTACATAAGAAAGGTTTATCGGCCCAGTGTAGAAAATCATTACCAGATATGTGGTGATGTAACTGCATACTTACTTTTCTTATTACATTTCCTATTACCTTTGTATGGCGATGTCTCGAAAAAAAATGAGTTATCCTTACACATCAGCATACGAAAAATCTAAAAATATGTCGTTATATATATGCTTACCAGTACTCACAAAAGTAATGGGTCTAAGAATAGATTTTCAGAAAAATAAAATCTATAAAAAAAAAATATTTTTTTACTGTAAATTTTTTTTAAATAAAATTTTCTGGTGTGGGAATCGAACCTGGGATTCCAGGTTGCCAGTCAATAGCTCTACCATCTGAGCTATCTCGACATGTAGTATTTGATAGATAAACACATAATTGACCGCTGCATACACTTCACTTTACTCGCCATTATACAATAAATCAAAAAATATGTGGTTACATATATCTTTACCAGTGTTGATAAAATATTGAGTCTAAAAATAGATCTAAAAAAATTTACTAAAAAATCTAGAAACTTACTTTCTATTTGAAATAATTATAAAAATAAGACATTATCAGTAACTCTTTATTATATATTTTAAAATAATGCAGAAAATAAGTCGGTGTCATTACTGGTAGTCCAAAAAATATTGATATGTCATTACCGTTTCTACACTGGGGGGACAAGAAATTCATAATGACATTATGAATTGGTTAGGTAAAGGTGCTCCTTCATATGCAACAGTAAAAAATTGGGTTGCTGAATTTAAACGTGGTCGTACAAGCATTGAAGATGAACCACGAAGTGGACGTCCAAAAACTGAAACAACGCCAGAAATCATATCTTAAGTCCATGATATGGTGTATTGGACGATTGACGAGCGAAAGTGCGTGAAATATGTAATGCCATAGGCATCGCAAATGATCGAGTACATTTTATTTTGCATCAAGAATTACAGATGAAAAAGCTTTGGGTGCCGCATTTGTTAACAGTTGACCAAAAACGCATTCAAATGAAAATTTCAAAATTCAACGAATTGAAGTACGAATTACTTGACCACTAGACCATTTATTTATTTTTTTATTTTTTTTGTATTGATTGCCGGGCCGAAAAGGTTTCCATTTGGTCTAGATGCCTACAATAAAAATTTGGGGCCGAACGGATAACGCTAAGGTCTGCCCAAAGTTCATTGAAAAATTAAAACACATTTTATATGGTGAAATATCACTTGTTGGGCTTTTTTTGAAAATACTCTTAAGTAACGGTATTTTTGGAAAATATAAATAGAACTAAAGGGTTGTTCAACAGGGACGCTACAAAAGTAGAAAGACAGGGACAGCAAACGACGCCATATTTCTTGCCGCTCTTTTGACATTTCTCTTCAGTAAGGTTTGCCATTTCATGATGGAAAGATATACGAGCCAACAACGAGTCGAAATTATTAAAATTTACTACCGAAATTCGGAGTCGGTGGCCTCAACGTTAACAGCGCTACGTCCAATTTATGGTCGTCATAATCGTCCTAGCAGATCAACAATTGAGCGTGGGGCTACGTCAAATCTATGGTCTATGCCAGGGGTGGCAAGCCTTTTTTCGCTGCGTGCCAGAAACGGAAAATTTTTTTTATAAAAATTTCTCGCGTGCCACCTTAATTGTAGTTGTCTTTTAAGTCCTTTTTTAAAAATTTTGAAAATTTGGAAAATTTCTCTTAAAAATATCATCGCAGATGTACATATTTCTAAGCTCTATTGATAACCCCCATGATATAACCCCCAAAGGGAAAAATTAAATAACATCCAAGAAATGACGTAATAATGTTTGAAGGTTATTTAATTTTTGGGGTTTTATTTAATCTTTAAATATTGAGATTATTTCATTATGAAAAAATCCCCAATGAAATAAAATTAAAACAGTTTGAACACTATTGCCTTTTTATTTTTTGGGGCGTTATTCAATTTTTGGTTGTTATTTTATATTGTTAAAAAAATAATTTGGCGCCATTAAGCACGTTCATTTAAGTACGTAAGAAACTAGTTGAAAAATGTGCTTCGGGCATAAATTAGATTTTGTTTAAATAAACCGTGCGGTGTTTATCATCATAATAATGAATAAAAAGCGAATATTATGGATTTGAAAAGAGAAATTTTTATTTCAGATGAAATGGCTCTGCGAAACACGATCAGTACCCAATTTCAAATTCCAACAAAGGGGGTTATTTCATTATGAAACTTATTTTCAGCCTTTATTTCATATAATTTTTTAGATCCAATTTTATTACAAGTTGTTTTCCATTTTTGGTCCATTTTCTGGTACTTTTTATTTCTTCGATTATGAGGCATTTTCTCATCGAAACATTTAAACTTCTTTCATCTAGAATTTGAGAAATTTTCCCAGAATTTTCTGATAATCGAATTTGCGAGTTCTGTATTAACCATATTTCTTTAAACAAAATATGGTGGCAATACAGAGATTTATTCATTTTAAAAAACCATTTACAAGATCTATGAAAAATTTTAGACATTTTTGTAGCGAAATTTAACATTTAACTGAATTTTTTGTTGGTCTTGTAATAGTTTAAATTTTTTTTAAATATTCAACAAAACGTCGCGTGCCACCTAAAATCCACTCGCGTGCCACTACTGACACGCGTGTCATAGTTTTGCCAGCCCTGGTCTATGCCAACAAGCCAGCGACGATTGATGAACTTCGTACGAATATCGAACGTGAAATTGCAGCAGTATCGGCCGATTTATGCTTGAAAACCGTCGAAAATTGGGATCAGCGTCTGGACTTCTGCAAGCGTGCCCGTGGTGGCCATGCAAAAGAGATCGATTTCCATACATAATGGCATCGAACGTACTTTCACAGAAATAAAGAATTTCATTAATATCCAAAACCGTTTTTGTTTTATTTAAAAAAACTTTTGTAGCGCTCTTATTGAAAAAAACTTTATAATTTGGACTAAATTCTATTTCTGGTAACGTCTAAAAATTCAAAATCGGTTAGAAAATATTTTATTAATTGCAATTTCCTCAGACCATTGTAGGGTTAAAATGAGATAAATTATGAAAATCGTAAAAAATAAAATATTTCTTTCAAGAATTTGCTATGTTATACTCTAGTTTTATTTCTAAGATCAACAAATATTCTGATATAAATTTTTGTCTCTCTTGGCTTATGATAACCTAGTTCCAGATATGGCCAAAGATGGGATTTTTTGTTTGTTTTTAAATTCGCAAAACTCTAGTTTTGAGTTTTTTAAAATTTTGTTCAACAAAATATAAGAAAAAGTGGTCAACGCATAGGAGTTTATTAAATACACCTTACAGAATAATTGTACTGAAAATTACACATATCCCTCTTTTAACTTAACAGTGACGGAGTTTTAAATTTGAAAATTTTAGAGAAAAGTGTGATTTTGGCCAATAATTTAGATAATAGTATTAATTTTTGTGTTTTTAACCAGCTGTAACAAAGTCACTTCCAATTTCTATTATTATTGATACGGGAAATTGTTTTCCGAAAATTTTGTAAAACTCTGACGACGTTAACCCTTTCTTTACCAAGCTCAAAAGTGAAATTTTTAAAATTTTTCGATTTTTCCTGGAAGTAACCAATACAAATTTTCGTATGCTCAACCACATAGCATTACATCGTTTAAAATAATAGTCCCATTTGATATTTTTGAACAAGTAGTTGATCCATGCTTCTGGCCGGATAACACGCTAGTACGAGAGTATGTGTATAAAGAAAATCAAAGAAAAAACAATATTGTCTATCTCCCTTCACGCGAGCAAACATATCAAAAAAACTGAATATGACTGCTGATAACCAATTGTATATTACTTACCAAAACGTGCGAGGTTTAAATACTAAACTATCGAAACTGTACCTGGAAAGCTTTGACTTTAATCATCATGTCATCATATTCACGGAAACCTGGTTAAACAATAAAACCTTAAATACTGAAATTTTTTGCAACAAATATAATATTTATCGATTTGATAGAGAAACTACTACTACTGGTGGTGGTGTTATTATTGCTGTTTCCTGCCTTTTCTCATCTGAAGAAATAATACCTGATCCGTCATATAAAATTGAATTTATTGGTATCCGTATTAAACTGAATAAAAAAAATGTCTTCATTACTTGTTCATATATTCCTCCGAGATCTGCTTTTCTTATTTTTAATTAACATTGTGAATCCATTAAATCTGTTATATCGTCGGCAAAACCAGATGACTTAATTTTTGTTTTTGGAGATTTTAATTTGCCTACTGTTTCTTGGAAATTTTTAGATGATTCTTTTTTTATGCCCCAATAAAAGCTGAGGACTGGATTGATGACATTTTAAATAAACTTTATGATTTGTGTATTTATCAAATAAATGGTGTTTATAATGAAAATGGGAGGTTGTTAGATTTGGTGTTTGTAAACGAACCAGCTAACTGTTCTTTAATTCGTACTGATCCGATAACATCACCAGAGGATCGCCATCACCCTACTATTGAAGTAAGTTGTAATATTCCTTGTGTACTGAAACGAAAATCAAAGATTAATTCTGTAAAAGCTTTCTGCTTCAAAAGAGCAAATTATGATGACTTAAATTTTCTCCTGAATAATACAAATTGGCTTGACAAGTTATCCATTTCAAATGGTACTTCATCTTCTATTGATGCAATGATCGATGTATTTTATAAAACTATTCTAGAATATTTTGATGAATGTATTCCAAAATTCACTGCATGTAAGCAATCTGGTCCGCCGTGGAGCTCAAAACAATTGTCGAGACTCAAAAATATAAAAAACACACGCTACAAAAAATACAAAAAAACTGGGTTAACTTCAGATCATAGTAGATACTCCATTTCCCGCGCTGAATATAATTTACTTAACATGAAGCTGTACAGTAATTACTTAAATAATCTTAAATTTAATTTTAAACGAGATCCAAAATCATTCTATAAATTCATTAATTCTAAAAGAAAATCTACTGGATATCCAAATATTATTAAATATTTAAGTCATGAATCTTCCGACGATTTGGTCATAAGTAATATGTTTGCTGATTTTTTTGCTACCACTTATTCCGATGCTCAGTACAATGAATCCAACAGATATCCTTTTCCAGTTGTAGAACATCAGCCTATATCATTTCCTTTCATCAATACTTCCCAGATAGTAACCTGTTTGAAAAATCTTAAATCATCACACTACAGCGGACCTGACGGTATTCCTAGTTGTGTTTTAACTAATTGTGCTCAAGCTTTTTCCACTCCTTTAACAATAATGTTCAATACATCAATAAAATGTGGCTACTTTCCCCAATTTTGGAAGCGTTCATACATTATTCCATTCTTTAAATCGGGTAACAAATCAAACGTTATGAATTATAGAGGCATCGCAAAGTAAAGTGCAATCCCTAAACTCTTTGAGAAATGTATAACAGATTTTTTCTGCCATCAATCATCTTCTTTATTGTCATCTTTCCAGCACGGCTTTAGGAAAGGCTGTTCAGCGATGACAAATCTTTTGCAACTAACTACTCTTGTTAACCGCGGATATAATAGTGGCCAAGTAACTGATGTAATTTATACTGACTTCAGCAAAGCCTTTGATAAAGTTAATCATAATCTCCTTCTTAAAAAGCTTTATTTAATGGGTTTCACTCAAAACAGTTTGAACTGGATAGAATCATATCTTATTAGTAGAATACAGAGTGTACGTTTTAATAATGCCACTTCAAGGAGCATTATTGTAAACTCTGGAGTGCCACAAGGTAGTCATCTTGGTCCAATTTTATTTTCGCTTTTTATAAATGACTTGCCATGTGTAATGGAACGATGTAATATGTTATTGTATGCGGATGATGTAAAAATATTTCTTAGCTATACTGAACCTTCAGATCAAATCTATTTGCAACATGACTTGGATAATTTTTATAATTGGTGTAACATTAATCTTATGGATCTTAACCTTAAGAAATGCAAACACATGCGATTTTCCAGAAATTGGAATTATATTGGTCTATACACTTTGGGAGACTACCAGCTGGAATTAGTTAATGAGTTTTTGGATCTTGGTATTTTACTTGATCCAAAATTAAATTTTAAACAACATATCACGATGATGGTAAATAAAGCCCGTGGTGTTCTTGCTTTTATAAAGCGATGGGCAAAAGAATTTACAGACCCAGGGGTTACAAAGCAATTATATACATCTCTGGTAAGACCAATTATGGAGTATGGTTCGATACTCTGGGACCCTGAAAGTACTGTTATTAGCAATCGTATTTAATCGGTCCAGAAACAATTCCTCTTGTTCTGTTTAGGAAACTCAACATGGAACCCATCTGCTGATCTTCCATCGTATACCATTAGGCTTGATAGAATTAAATTGCCTACTTTAGTAAGTCGAAGGTGACATTTCTTCTGATGGTGACATTTCTTCTGATTTCCTGCTTAGTAATGTTGAACTCCATGTTCCTCAAAGATCTACTCGCTCTTATATCCCGTTATATTTACAAGTCTTTCAATCAAACTACGCTAATGCTGATCCCTTTCGAAGAATATGTAAACACTACAACGAAATGAATGAATTGATAGATTTTTTTTCAAATGTAAATGTCATTAAACGTAATATAATTTTGTTCTTAAATACGTAGGCTATAATTTGTATTTGTTAATCATGTTTTTCTTTTTAATATTATAGTCTGTAAGGATTTTTATCCATAGACTTAACTAAATAAATAAATAAAATAAAAAAAAAAAATGTGTTGTTTCTTGCCGAATTTGGTGAAAGTTGTGCAAATAACTCTGTTAACACCAAATTATATACATAGTAATAAAAAATTACAAATTAACCCTTAAAGGAACATGGGGTTGAAATGACCCCAAATTTTTGAAATGTAAAAAAGTGCCATTTGGCATGAAAATCAATACAAAAAACATTAATTAAGAATTTTCTGAAAAAAATAAATCCAAATTAACCTATTTAAGAGCATGGTGTCAAAATGACCCATTTTTTATGATAAATAACGCTGGTTGGCTGAAATATATATGTGACGCGCAAAATAGAAAGGGAGCTAAGGGGACCGGGCATGGGATCGGCTCATTCGATGCTCATATGTTGTCCACATCAAAAAAAAAAAATTGAAATTTTTACCCTTAGGTCCCTTTCTCTATGCGCTCACATATGTAGATGTGAAAAAATATTGAGTCAAAAAATAGATTTCAAAAAAATTTTTAAAAGAATGTATAACATTATCTGTACTCTAAAAAGTGTTTGTAAATTGACTACTATAAAATGGGAAATGTTATGTTTAATTTTACAAAAATTCGGTAAATATAAACAAAATATGCGTAAACTTCTTTTGTACACACTTCCATACACAATAATACACACACAAAGTAATTTTAGACATTATTACAAATAAAACAATTTTTCTTATTCTAACAATAAAGCGCGCCTTTGCCCATTATGTTAGAAATAATAATAAAAATGAGTTATTATTATTGGTAACGCATTATTTTTGGTTTTGAAACAATGGAAAAAGTAACTTGTTATGAGTAACTCATTATTATATTTTTTAAAAGACTGCCGAAAATAAGTCGGTTTAATTACTGTTAGTCTAAAAAAATATTGACATGTCATTGCTGTTTCTACACTGGTTACTTTTGTAAACAATGTTGTTTTTTTTAATAAAAATTTTTATTAATTAGAAATTTATTAATTCAGTTCGAGGCCAATTTCCTTATTATGAATTAACATAATAAGTTTATTTTTCAAAAACTGCTATTTTTCTTCATCAGGATACTCTCCTGACAAATACTTCACAGAGTTTTTGCTGAAGTAATAAAATTCGAATTAACCAAAAGGTCGAAAAAACAATTTTTATTTTTTAAATAAAAATTAAAAACCAACACTTTGAAAATTCTTATAATAAAATAAAAATACAGCATATTTAAGGCTTAATTGAAAAATGTTGCATTTAATGAAAAATGTTTTATACTTTAAAAATTAATTTTTAAACCAAAATATCCTCAAAAACCCAACATTTCTTAAAAAATCAGAAAAATTGTTTAACTCAAAATACCTTTGCACTAAAAAGTTCATCTCTATTCATGATTATTACTTTTCTTTTCTGATAACCGTAAAAAAATAACATTTAATTCTATCTGGCATACCTTTTTGGTCTACGAGCCGATTTAAACAAAAATCCAATTTTCTTTTGCATACTTTAAGGATTAAATTAGTTTTTTTTTTCTTTTGCTTAACTTTTACTTGAGTATCAGAATTTTTCTTATTATTAGCTAGTCACACTTTTATCTTTGTCTTAACACCTTAAACTATATCACATACAAAAAAAGCTTGCATACTTTAAGAAATTGCGAAGAAAAAGATATATTTTTCAAGAGTAAGAAGAAAAATAAATTCTTATTTAAAACCTAGAGCATATGCATTAGAAAAACTCATTAGAATATTTAAAAAGATTCAAACATAAAGTACACAGTTTAGCACTTTAGTGAGCTTGCCCCTTGAATAGAGAAGTGTCTTAACCAAGCTAGCAATTTACAGCCCACTACATTTTTGTTGCCTCAACTCTCTTTAACCTACTTTGAACATATTTACATATAAGTGCCAAAAGCCCTTGGGCAGGCATACTTGCCTTTGGTCATCAAATGCTTAATTAACAAATTCTTTCATATTTACGTGTGGTTTTCCGAAAACCTCTACATTTAAGATTGATTTATTTTAGCTTTAAAACCATTAATAGCTACAAATTCTTTTATTAATCATTAAAAATTTAAGTCATACTTTTAGGCTTGTTAAACTTTAACAAAGTAAAATCATACTTTTAGGCATATTAAATTTTAACAAAATAAAAACTACTTTTAGGATGTTGAATATGTATTTTTATTTAATTTTTCTAATTTCAACTTTTTGTTGTTGTGTTGTTAGTTTTTTCTTCCTAACATCATAAACTATTATAGGATTTCAACAACAAACTACACAACTTTTATCGTTAACAAGTTTATACACGTAACCATTAACTTACTATTTGCTACCAATTGCAAGTGGTGGTTAAAGTTTGTTTTTTTTTTCTCTCCACGTTTCTCCAAAGAAACAAATTAACTACAGGAGCAGCAACAAAAAAGAACAGATCTTAATAAGGGGCGGGGGACATATCAAGAAACTTTCATGTTTTAATACAATAAATCGATAATCGTATAAGTATTTTTTCGTTTACCCCATGTAGCAGGAAACAACAAGTTTTTCTCGACTTTTTTCTTTTTTTTTTAATGTTGGCAAACACTTTTTGTGTTTAACAATTTTATTACAACTTCAGAAAAGTACAATTTATATACAAGTGGAGAGAAAAAATGAGGAAAAGTAGACATAATCTAGAAAGCAAAATACTTTAAATAATGAAAGACAGAAAACTATTTAAGAGAATTTAAATTAAATTCTTAAACGAAGGATTGTAGTATTCTAAATATAGAAATAAACAAAATTCGAAATATCGCCATTAACTCGTTAAACAAAAATTGCGCGTTGACCAAAATCCATGTATTCGTAAACGGTGTTTTTTAGAGGTTAAACTTTCCGATAACGATTAAATGGTTACAAATTGGCGTAAAGATCTGGCAACGCTGTTATAAATTGTGTTCAGTTTCGTTAGCCATTTCATGGTAAACAGGCTAACGGCAGCAAAAAGCTTGCAAATTATGTAGATTTAAATATTTCGAAAATCATGAGTCAGTTGGGGAATGTTACCGCACGCCAAGGAAAAATATGCATGAAATCACCATATTCCAAGAGCATTATATATTTCTGGGTATATGATTGGCACAGTCATATTATGAAATACCTTTTTATCATAATATGATCCTTAAATTATCAAATTATGATTCTAAAATGATGCAAATGTATATTATGGTCTTGCCTATCATACTATGATCATATTTTATCATTCCCCTGAAGGTAAGTTAAAAAGCTACGCACGTTTTGCTTTTTTCAAAATAGTACTTTTATTTATTTAATTTCTAATTTACACATTTAAATAATTGAAATTAATTTTAGTTGTCACTTATATATAAATAACAATAAGTTATGAAATATCAGCTCATAAAAAAATATTGTTAAAAATACAATTTCACTATATGCATATCTGAAGTGAACATCGTAATGTGTTTCTAATGATCACAATGTTTTTCTATAGATCATAGGATTTTTCCAGTGATCATATTGTGGTAGAAAACTTTGTTATAATTTATTTCGCACAAAACTCAAGTTACACACCTTTTTATTGATACGATTTAACAATATTTTTTCTACATAAGTACAACAAATCAAAGAAAAAATTAATCACACTAAAGATTTTTTGTTTTTTAAAGAGAGAAATCACTTTTTTCTTAATTTAAACACTAAAGTTTTTTTGTTTTTCAAAGAGAAGCAACTCTCAGGAAATTCTTTCTATTAATAAACGTGTTGCTTTCTTTGAAAAGGGGATGGAGAAGAGATGAAAGGTGGTAAAAGAAGATGCAAAATAAACATTAATCTTATTTGACGTTTGCTTCAGCATTCATATTTTGCCCGGAATTCTTGTGTAGATCGAATTTTTATTCCACAAACGATATCACAAATGAACACCAATAAGTTGTCTTGCTACTTTTTATGCCTTTTTGTTTAACATGTGTTATTTTATTTGACTACTTCTTACAACTTCTTTTCACAAAATTTCAAGCAATAATGAAGCTGACTAATCAATGACGCCCATAAAAAAAAATATACTGACGATTTTATAGTTGTCGAAACTATACCAATGATTGGGAACATGATCTCTCTCATTGCGGATAATAATGTGATTGTAATTCGAAGAGAGTAATATGGTTGTCCATATAATATATGATGGTAGACGAGAGAATAATATGTTAACAAAAAAAGAGAGATTTTAATTATAAAATGATTACAGGCGACCATATCATTAGTATAGATATGGTCGCCTGTAATCATTTGTTGTAATCAAATTATTAATACATTAATAATTTGATTACAACAACCATGTATAACAGTAGAGATCATAGTTTTGTAGCCGTAATCATATTCCAACCGTATCTTTTCTCTGCATCCATTTTACATAATCGTCCATTTGAGCGACTAATTCAACTGACCATTGTAGCATATAACGAAGATTTTTAAAAAGCAATGGCACAACATGCCACACAGCGCGTCTAACAATCGACTTATTGAAGGAAACATTTGGTGAACGCTTTGTTTCTTGAAATGGACCAGTCGTCTGGCCACTGAGATCTTGCGATTTTACGCCTCTAGATTATTTTCTCTGGGGTTACCTGAAGTCATTGGTTTATGCGAGAAAATCGGAAACTTTAAACGCCTTGAAAGACAACATTGTGCGAACCATTGCCAAGAAACTGTCCCCATTGCTTGAACAAGTAGTCAAAAATTGACGCTAAAGATCTCGCCATGTATACGCCAGCTGCGGCGGCCACATGCCAGATATATTCAAACACTAATGGCATTAAATTACCTTTCTCATAAAGTAAATTTTCAGTTTGTAGTTATGTAATATCATTATTTTATTTCAATTTAAAGTTCTACACCTACAAAAAGACACCCTTTACATTTACTTATCAGTGATATTTTTTGGGTTTTAGTGAAGCGATAAATTGTGGTAAACAAAATTCTATAGCTTCTACTGCAAGCTATAAATCTTAAGAAGCCTTAGAGGAAGCAGAAAAGATGCTGTAATCGTTTTTACCGCTTCCGAGTTAAACGTCATGGGAAAAAATATGGAAAAATTTCACCAACATTTTTTTTTCACCCCGAAAATATTTTTCACCACACAAACTCTTTCCAGTAAACACAATTTACATCCAAAAAAAGAGTTTTTCTCCTCTATCATGTTTTCTCATTTCTAGGGTTTTCAAAAAAAAAATCGTTAATGCCGAATTAATAGTAGTTATTAATTTCAGAGAGTATCCCCTGCAAACATTAAAATACGAAAATGTTTCGTAATCGTATCGCCTGGAAGAAAAACTTTATTGCGGCAATATTCATATTCTTATTGCGAAAGATTCCCCTTTCGGGAGAAAATGTCCTCTCTATAGCGATACTTCCAAGCAATACGAAAGCGATACTTTTGAATGATAAATCGGCGATATCGATAATTTATCCCCTGGAAGATAAAAAGGTGATATCGCTAAATTAACTCCTCGAAACAAACTAAACGATTTATATTTTCATTATTAAATTTAACTCTGAAAAGAATATCTGCATGCATAATCCATTGACAAAAACATTAATTATCTTGTTGACATCATACCCGATTTTTTCCGCGCACTAATTCTCATTTTTCAATAAATTTGTTTCCCATATTTCTTATAATTGTTTTTTGTACAAATTTTGTATTATTTTTTTCAACATTCTCAAAAATTTGAAACGAATTGTTTTTATTTTCCAGATGATAAAAAGGTGATATTGCCGCAATATTATCATAAAACGAGTAAAACGGTTAAAGTCGGGCATGCCGACTATACAATACCCTACACCAGTCTGGTTAAAAGCCAACTAATGTTTGGATCCGAAATTCGAATGGGTTAAAATGGGACTTGTGTCAAAATTTTCTATAATGTGAGTCATCGAACCCAATTTCATTAAAATATCTTAATATTTGCGACCTGCAGTTTGTAACCAAGCCAATTTTGGGGGGAACCTTATATGGGCACTAGTTCTAAACATGGACCGGTGTTAACCAAAATCAATAGGCTTCGTCCTTGGGCTGATATAGGTCGGTGTACCAAATTTCATCAAAATATCTTAATATTTGCGACCTGCAGCGTATAAACAATATAATTTTGGGGGACCCTTATATGGGCACTAGGTCTAAACATGGACCTGTGTTAACCAAAATCAATAGGGGTCGTCCTTGGGCCGACATAAGTCGGTGTACCAAGTTTCATTAAAATATCTTAATATTTGCGACCTGTAGAGTGCGCACAAGAATGCATGGACAGACGGACGGACGGACTGACGGACTGACGGACTGACGGACATCGTTAAATCGAAGTAAAAAAAAATTCTGAGCCGATCGGTACATAAGGTGGTTCTAGGACCAATATTTTTTGGTGTTACAAACATCAGCACAAACTTATAATACCCTGACACGTAGTGGTGTAGGGTATAAAAATTATGACAAAAAACACAATTTTGGAATTGGTTTTTCCAAATATCTCCAAAATGTCTTCCAAATGATAAAAGGAAGACAATTTCAAAATACTACTTGATTATTTTCATTCAAATGAAAAATAGAAGATATCGCTTTATTATCTTCTTGGAAGATATCTTCCAAATGTTTGCAGGGTCATATTCACTTTCATTACCTTCATACGTAATTTCAAAGTGTTTCTAAAAAAAATAAGTTCCCAGCAAAATTTTCTGTTCCAACGAATCGGTTGTAGAATAGCTACTTTTCCTTTACAATCCCTTCTACTATCAATTCTAACACCAATGATTTTTGTTTGAAATTGTTCCAAAAGCAACCGCTTCTATAGCTTAAAATTATGTTAGAACCGGTTGTCAGTAATACCTTCCATATAAGATTCGTGGAACTGTTTCCGGAACACTTTCGCTGGAATCCGTTGAGGTGGGACCAGTTGCAGAATTTGTGTTGTTGGCAACCGATTGTAAAAAATTTTCCTGGGTTGTTTAAACAAAATGATTTAACTATGATTTCATTTTCTTTGTGTAGAATTAAGTTTCTTTTGGTAAAAAAATTTTGTCTAGCTAATAAGGAGATTCGATAAGTTCAATAACAACTCCAGTTACTATTTAGTATACCTACATCAAGATTGTGTTCTTTCCTTCTTTTTTTTGTTTAATTTTGAATGAGTTTCTTCAACTTCAAATAGAAAAAATAATATATATATTTAGTGTTGCCTTGAATTCAGTTGATTTTTGTTCTGGTTTATTTTGTTTTAAACCGACTTGAAAGGAATGAAGATGAAAACTTTCAAAAAGTATTAGTGGCAAAACATTGTGTTGCCATTTAAGTTTGGTTTTATATATATTTATATTTTTTTGTTCCAACTACTGCAGCAGCTTTCATTTACCCACTTTTGACACCATTTAACATTTACAAAAACTATGTGAAGATTGCTGCAAGAAAAAAAAAAAACAAACAAACCAAAAACACTTATACATGCAGACATACATATATTTCTTATACTGTTTTTCTTTTGGTTTTGTAGTAGTAATGGAAAATTTAAACTAATACCAAATTCTTCATGTTCATATATCTGTCTCAATGTGTATTTTCTTAAAGAAGAGGGAGATTTTGTAACATTGTGTTGGTTTAGTCTTGACTTTTTCTTACTTACTTTACTTTCTTGGTTAAGATGTCGGTTTTTCTGTATTTTATTTTATTTTATTGCAGATACAATTGTATCTGTATGTATGTGTTTTTTTTTTGCTTTTTTTAAATGAAGTAGGGTGTTCTTTGCTGTTTTTGTATTTGTGATAATACTTTCAATAACTATTAAGGTATTTAGTTTGGAATTTAGACAAATCCTTTTCACAATGAGATAGATAGATATATTGTGTAGTATTCTTGTTATATTTATAGTTTATAAAAATGGAAAAGTAGATCATAAAAGGATTTTCTGGTAGTTTTCATATATTATATATATATATTTTTTTTTTATTTGCTTTAACAAGATTTTCGTTTGTAAATTTTAAAGTAAATTGTTAAAAAAAGGTAAGATGCATAAAAAGTTATAAACTTTTTGCTTTATTGAATATTAGTTTATGACAAAAAGAAACCCCTGAAACTATGATTTATGTTATGACATTTTATAATACCCTTAAAGTATGCTATAATATTTTATAACATTTCCAACTAAGAGGAAAATCTTAAGAATTTAAATAAAAAAAAAACAGAAAATAATTTTATAACCATTAGAAGTACAGGAAAATTACTCTAAAATTTGTTTGTTAGACTACGCCCTAAATAAACTTTGATTTTTTAATAATGCCCAAAAGTATGCTATAATTTTTCATTATATATCTTAATAGTACATTTGAAGCTTTAAATTGAAAATCTTTAGGATTTGGTTTTCTTAAATTAGGCAACAAATTTATTTAAAATCTTAAGCTTAAAAGTAGGCAATATTTTTGGAACTTAAATAGTTATAATAATAGGCAACAAAAACTATTAAGTATTTGTAATATTAAAATAAAATATTTAAGTTCTTTTACATATTTAAGATTGCTTAAAGAATTCACTAATGAATTTTAATAGAAGAGATAAGAATTTCGTTTGCGTATTTTGATAATTATTCAAGTTCTTAAAAACATTCCTTACTTTTAGGCATTCGATCTTTAATAAAGTTAGTGCCTTCGTAAAGGGAACTAAAACCTAACAGTTTATTATTTAAAGCCACAAATGTATTATATATTTATTTTTGCATACACTCAGAATATTTTTACTGTAACTACATATGGGTCATTTGTGTAGTCAACTATAGCAGTTATTTTATACCGTACTATTAGTGTTTTTTTTTTCTTAATGTTCCTACAACCACTTGAGATATTAATTGACCAAAAATGTTGAAAAAAGTTTGTTAGTAGAATCTACTGAAAATGACAGTTTTTTATTTTTGATATTTTAATAAAAAATAATTTTTTTCTTTTGATTATAATAAAATCCCGGTAAAAAATTATTAAATTTGTTCATATATGAAAATTAGAACGTACTGCCTTACAGGCAAAAAAAAAAGTGCGCCGTACACCTTCAAATATAAAGTATTTTTACAAGGCAATTCCAAAAAAAATTTTTTTTTTACCGAACGTAGGGGTCGCCATTTTTAATTTTTCGTTATAGCTTCGGCATTAAAAGTCTGATGATATATCGATTTTTTGACTCGAGGAGACCAGTGTTTTGAATGAAAAAAAAATTAAAAATGTAACCCCTACGTTCGGCAACAACAAAAATAAAAAAAATTTCTGCTGGATTTATCGAAAAACTTCCTTTGCAAAAGTTTAATGATTTTTCGCTAGCTTTAATTTTCTGACATTAGGGCGGTACATTAGGGTGGTAGCAACTGAGATATGGTGGGTAAATACTAGAACCGGATACTCGAGGTCAATGGCCCATTGGTCCCCTCGAGAGAAAAACATCGATGTATCACACTTTAAGATCCGACTGTAAATGCCAAAGATATAAGGAAACATGTAAAATGGCGCCCCTACGTTCGGCAAAAAAAAAATTTTTTTTGAAACCTTCTTGCAAAAATAATTTAGATTGGACGGTGTACGGCGAACTTTTTTTTTTGAGGTACGGTCTAATGTTTATGTTTAACAGTAAATTAGGGCAATCGTATTCATTTTGAAATTTGTATTAATATTTAAGATTTGTAATTTTGAAGTCATTTTATTATAGTTTTAAATTATTATTTTTTTTAATATAGTGAAGATTTATTGATTAAAAAGGACACATAAGTATCTTAAAGAACTTATTCTAAATTATTTATTTCAATCATTAAAATATTGACTCTTTTGGCGAATGTACATCAAGTTTAGGGTAGTTTCTCCGATTTGGGTTACTATGAAAATCAGTCAAAAAATAATAGAAGTTATGCAAATAATAAGCATAAGAATCATAAAAATTAAAGCTAAGATATGATAATAATTTTGAAAGATAATTAGTGGTTAAGAAATGACAGTGCTTTGAAAAAAATTTGCGAAGGATCCTCCTATATGTTCAGATAGGGACATTTAGGAATATTAGGGGAAAGTGAAACAAATTTTTTATTTTTTAAATAACTAAAAATACTGTTTTGGTAGTTCCAAGTTATAATATTAAAAACGACTGCTGTAAATTAACTATTACGAAAAATAGTACTTTTCGTTAGTTTATTCTTTAAATAACTGTCATAATAGTTATTTTGTATGATTCAATAGAAAAATAGCTGTAATTACAGTTAAAAACAACAACTACTTATTACTACAGAAGAACTTTCCTTTCGTTTTAAATAACTGTCATATATTTACAGGTTTTAGATTTTATTCAGATTTTCCTTCTCCTCCAAAGAAATAAAAAATCGACTTAGTATAATTTTTAATTATGGAAACATATGAAACAACTATTATATATTTCCATAATTTAAAATGATACTAACTCGATTTTTTATTTCTTTAGAGGAGAAGGAAAATCTGAATAAAATCTAAAACCTGTAAATATGTGTGAATAAAATTTTTTAATGATAAAAATTAAATTCAAATAAATTTTAGATTCAAAGTTATTCATATTTTATTAAGTTTTTCCTACTCCTCTAAAAAAATACAAAATAGGATTATGTGCTTTTTATAGTAAGCCATGGATTTGTAAGTTTTGTATTTAGTTAATATTATTGCACAAAAAAAGCTTATACTGGGTGGCCCAAAATTACCGAAGGGGTTTGGATTCCTTATAACTTTTTTATTATAATTTTTTTTCAGTATTTTGTAAAGAAGACTTGGGGAATTTAAAATTGTACAGTACACAATTGAACAACTTATTATCATAAGCATTATAGTATTTAAATTCAAACTGCATCAAACTGTAACGGAAACATTATTTTAAATTCTATAAAAAAAAATAAAAAAATAGTCAGAAAATTAAAAAAAAAAAAATGGTATAAACTAATAAAAAAAGACTTTTTCGATTTACTCGATTAATCGATCAAAACTACTCGAGTTATTTATTAATCGAAATTGGCGATTTGAAATTACTTGAACAAGTTTCAAATTCATAGATTAATCGAGTAACGGTTAACCGATTAAATACCCTATTAACTGCTCTCAGTTAATTATTTCTTCAAAATTAACTGCATTTGCAGTTGAAAAAAGTGTACACTGCAAGTGTATTTGAATTAACTACAATTGCAGCTATTTTTAATTGCAATTGTTGTCAAAATAACTGCAATATCAATTAATTTTAATTTTGTGTTTTTCTTTTCTCTAATTAATTTTCCTACATATTTATTTTTATATAGTGAATTTTGACTACATATAAATTAAAACTATTTTAGTATTTTCAGTACTATAATCGTTTGTTTCTTCGTCTGCCTATATAGTGGTATTTAGTTTGTTAATTTGACTACATTTGCATATGTTTTTACATTTGGCTATTAATTGTATATTGGTTATTTTGAACGTTTTTGCAGTTGTTTTTACTACATGGTAGTTGTTAAAAAAAAAAAAAAACTAAATATGACTATAATATTAGCCATTTTGATGAGAAATACAGTATCGCCTTTTTAATAAAATTTTTTTTTACCAATTATTTTTAGTCTTTTATACTCACATACATAGCTTCCTGAGTCTACTTTTAGGCATTGCAGTACCTAAAGGTATAATTAGTTTGTACGTAACGTGCCGTGACGAATCAGCTGATTTGTTTTTGTTCTATGAAAAAGCATTTGAGTCGTTAGTTTGTCTGTAATGTAACGTGCCGTGCCGGATGAACCTGTTGAAAATAGAATTTTTGTTATCCGTTAAGTGACAGTGAGTTGACAGCTGCTATTTTGAGATCTGCGACGAATGGCTTAAACCGGCTAAGCCGAGCCGCCATCTAATTTTTGTCACCGCCGCAGTCGAAAATTTTTTTTACACGATAAAAATCTAGAAATAGTATATATTTTTTTTAATTTTCTTTTTTTACCGTTAAGCCGATGTTTTGTATGTGTCAACTTAAAGTTGGCTAGCCGATCAGCTTTTGGCTCACAGCCAGCTTTAAGCCGCCGCTGCAATTTTTTTGTTTAGCCACCGCAACCGATTGATCTGGTTGGCGCAGATCTCTGCTAAGAAAAATAACATTAAACAGCTGATACGTTGTTACGGAAAAGACTAACTACACAAAATAGCCATCCGGCACGGCACATTACAGAACCGTCACGGAACGCAAAGACTAATGGAGCCTTAATTTATAACTTTCTTTATTTGTATTCCTTATTTTATTTTCTCTTCCTCATGTTTTTGATAAATGTAACTAACTTGACAACTGTCACATTATGTTAATTATTAAGTGTAAAAACTAAGGAAGAAAAAAAACAACGTCCACGAGCAGTATAAGAAAATATATGTCAAAAAATTCTAGCTTTTTTTCTTTATTTCCACTTCAACATTCTAACCAAAAACTATTATGAATAAAATTTCAATTCCTTAAAATATTTGTAGAGACAAAATACTAAAAAACGTAGAAAACTACAAAAAAAAAACAACAAAGTAATAGCCTTGTCTCAAGTGTAATGTGCTCATTTTTTTTTTGAATTTTATAAGGGTAATTTAAATAAATGTTGGACTATTTTATGGCGGTTTCTTGCAGTTACAATTTTCCAAAAATAAATAGACACTAGAAATTACAAAAATGTAAGAAACCCAGTAAGCATTGAAAGTTGTAAAAGTTTTGTAAAATGTTCTATAAATCGTAAATGAAGTGATCCATAAGTGTATGGGTCATTCCATCTCAAATCGACCAATGGTTGGAATCGACCCCTTTCGATTTGGATGAATTTTGGTCACAACTTTTCTTTCATCATATAACAAAGTTTTGCCAAAGGGAAAAAATTACAAAAATTTTTTTTCCAAAGTTATACAATATTTAAAATTTCAAAAAATTTCATCATTTTTCTAATTTTTTGCTTTGTTACGATGTTATTTTTTGAATATCTCGAAAACTATAATACCCGAGTAAAAATAGTTATATAGGAAATTATATAATTTAATATGAACTAATATGTTTATATATATTCAAGTGTGACACTATATCCTTGCGGATATAATTATGTATAGCTTTGAGTTTTTCAAAAATTTCTTATATGATGCCATATATAGATCAGTATAAATATATATGTCCCCATATATATTACTATGTACCATATCTAGTTATATATGCTATGACAATTTTAATACAGCGTCATATATAATTAAAAATGGCTTTATCGGAAAACATATAAAGTTTTATATAGCTCAATGTTAAATTTTTTTCTAAGTTGTTTTAGATATATTTAATAGTCCAATGTAAAAAAAATTCTATGTTTTTTTGAGATATGTATATTTATATATGATTTCAAAATATAAAAGGCATACTCATTATAACTCCTAAATTCCTTGTAAACCTTGTATAAATACAAGCCATATTTTTATGTATGGAATTTGACATTAAACTCATAAACATACCCGGTTTACACAGTTTACGGGTAGAATAGAAGTTTATATGAGAAGGCTTAAAATGCTTGGTTGCAACTATGTTCAACTTCTTCTAAATACTTAAATTTTTAATTCTTAACTTAAGGGTGTTATTTTTCAGTACTTTTTAATTGTTTTTGTTTTGATCTTGAAATATGAAGCTTTATATAATTATGTCTTTCTACATCAAATTACATGTAATTATATCGGGTCAAAATCCGGATAAGATTATATATGATTTAATATATTTAGATCTTATCCGGTATAATTTTATCCACCATTTTTCGGATCATAGCATATCTCCAATTATATTAAATAAGATATCATTACATATGACATCATATTATTTTTTTTACTCGGGTAGCTACAAAAATGGTTCTTAGCGTATTAAAAATAAATATTAAATATTTAGCGTGTTTTTTAATCACCTGGATTTAGAATTGTTCATACAAAAAATGGATATATTAAATCCAAAAAAAAGCTGGATTTAATAAATCCATAATAAAAGCACAAATATATGAAACAGCCTATTAATTTAATGTCAGAAAAAAATACCAATAAAAATTAAAAGAGAAACAAAAAAATTGAAAAACTAACAAATAAAAGGTTTTTATTAAATTTTTTTTTATGAAATATGTTTAGAAAAAAAACTACACCTCACCAAATACATATTTTTAATCTTGGACATGGAGAAATACCTTAAATAGAATTGGCAATTTTTCACTCTACAGTAAGTAATTTAATTAAATCCAATTAGTGAATATTAAATATTGCAATGGAATTTTTCAATTGTTTAAAAATATAAATTGAACTGATAAAACTGAAAAGGCAGACTGTTTATCGCTGTTTTATGTAAAATATAATTATAAATTAAAGTTGAATCCTCCATCATCGAATTCGGTATTAAAAATTAGGGTGAAAGAAGTGTCGGACAGAAATTCTTTTTTAAAAATAGGAAAAATCTAACCCCATCTGTTGAGCACTTTTAGAAATACTTTTTGGATTTATTAAATCCAAGTGATTACAAAAAACGGCTAGTAATTAAATAAAAAAAATTGAAAATTTTGCAATTTTACAATTTTAAAAATCGAAACACTCAAAAACCTATTTTTTTGCTCAATTTTTTTTTAAATAAAACCTCTGAATGATCTTTACAGATCCTGAAATTTTCAAGAGAGCGTTTAAAGAAGGATATGAATTTTTGATTTTTTTTTCTTTTTTTTTAAGTTGAATCTTAATAAAATAATATTAAACAAATATCCAATTTTGAAATTTTGAGCAATAAAAAACAAAATGAAGGCTTTAGAAGCACAGCAAATTTTTTAAATCGACATTTAGCTTTAATTTTTTTGGTAATAGTTTGAAAAACAAATAAGTTAAGAAAGAAAAGAAAGATACCGCCAGGGCCACACTAGCATCACTAGTCGAAGGTTTTGCGAAGACATCACAAAATAAATCCTGCGCAGAAAAATTAAAAATACAGCCATGTATTTATCACAAAAAAAAAAAAAAAACATATCAATGGCTATAACAACTTATAACTCGAATATTTTTTCCCAACTTGACTTAAGTATGCCAAATAACTACTTCATTATACAGAATTCATTTGGCATCCTTACCTCAAGTTGTAAAATAAATTTTCATTAGGTGGTGTCAACTTAAGACTATCGATATATTATTTAGAAAATTGTTTACTCCTACACTGAAAATATTATTACAGTAACTGACTGTAGCTTATTTAAAAATTTATCCGTACAATTATTTTTAAATGATTATACAGTTAAAATACAAAGAAATATATTTTTTAACTGTTTTTGTCGTTTATTTAAAAAATAAATTACATATAAATACGGATTTTCTGTTACAGTTAATATTTTCATTTAAAATGTTTTGTTAAAAAAAGAATTCCTTTTCGATTTCTAGGTCAGTTAAAAAGACGAAATAAACTAAATATCATTTATTCTTACGGATTTTGTAGTTAATTTTTTGAAATTTAAAAAAACGAAATAAATGAAAAATTGTTATTTTTTTAAAGATTTTGTAGTTTATTTATTCACATTTAAAAATAAATTAAAAGTTCTTTTGATTTAAATGAAAAGTCAGTAGACCGGTTTTCAAATGATTTTTCATTTATTTTAAATTACATATTCAGTTAATTTAAACTACAAACTACTTTGAGTGTAACAATATTTAGCAGCATGTAATAATTTGTTTCTTTTTTAACATTTATAATAAAAATTTAAAGCCGACTTTTAGGCTTTATATAGAAATTGTCTAGTATGTGCTTTTTTCAATTTTTAAAATTAATTTTTGAAATAAATACTCATATTTTCTTGAAGATTTTTCTTCATCTATTTGCTTTTATTATTTATTATAACTTTCTTTCATTTACTATTCATGCTGTCACGCAGTTTTTAAGTTTTTCTATTTTTTCATAGATATTTTTTGTAATCATGATTTTCGTGATTTTATTTCTATTTTAAAGGTTTATGAGAGGCCTTAAAAATGTTGATTCAATTGAATTTAACTTTTTTCCATCTACCATAAATTTGGCGGGGCTTTTCCTGTATTTACTTTATTGGCACGTTGTTTTTATTGAATTTTTATATTATATTTTGTCTGTGTGTTAAAACATTGATTGTAGATGACTTTCATTATTTTTTCTGTAGAATTTTTAAGAAAACCGTCGTCGTTTTATGCAATATTTATTTATATTATTTGAACTGAAATATACAATATTTATTTGATTTTTTTTTTTTTTGGCTTAATGGAAATTTAAGACTAAATATATCATTGTAAACTTTTAAGTTTGTTTAATTTAAATATTTTGTTGGATATTTGGAAAGAAATTTATGGGGTCTGAAAATTATGCTAACATGCCTATTCAGAATTGTGATTGTCACAAGACTCATTCTAACACTGAATGTCGCAAAACCAATATATTTTAATATTTGGATTTACCAAGAAAATTGATGGCAACAAATCAAAGTTCTAAAAAAAACCTTAAAACTAACATAAATTATTGTTCATATGATGAACTCTATGATGAACCTATATTTTTTCTTTAAATTTCCTTAAAAAAATAATTTATGCCGTTTTCTTTTCTGAAAAAAATGTTGCCTTTTTCTGCCCTTTTTGTACAAAAAGTCTCTTAGTTCATAGTAATAAAAAGTGAACATATACAAATCTGGTATCAAAATAAAGGTATTTTAGAGATCTATCTGACTGTGTATAAAACATGACCAAACATGCCTTAATTTTTGGGCAATTTAACAAACTGTCGCATTTCTTGATATTTTAATGTTTTATTAAATAAGTTGAGCATGCTTGGAAATATTTTAAACACAGATAAATAGGTTTTTTAAATACCTTTAATTCGATTTTATTTACTTCTTGTTTCAATGCACAAAAACACATTTTGTAAAAGAAGGGCAGAAAAAAGGCAACATTTTTTTCAGAATAGAAAACGGCATTAATTTTGTAGTTTTCCAGACTTGGGGTTTTGTCCCCAAAGTTGGGGATATTTTGTTGGTCTTGGGGACAAAAATTTCCATTTGGGAACAGGGGATTTTTTTGGGGATCATCACAACCTTTCTTGAATTTTGGAGATCATAAAAATTTTGAATAATTTTCAGAAAACATTAGTCAAGTTTTTTCACGTAATTTCAACGAAAATTACAAATTTACCTTTTTATACATTTTCGTAACAATTCACTAACACGAATAAAAATAAAGGGTTCTTCAACAGGGACGCTACAAAAGTAGAAAGACAGGGACAGCAAAAGACGCCATATTTCTTGCCGCTCTTTTGACATTTCTCTTCAGTAAGGTTTGCCATTTCATGATGGAAAGATATACGAGCCAACAACGAGTCGAAATTATTAAAATTTACTACCGAAATTCGGAGTCATTGGCCTCAACGTTAAGAGCGCTACGTCCAATTTATGGTCGTCATAATCGTCCTAGCAGATCAAAAATTGAGCGTCTAGTGGAAAAATTTGAATCCACAGGCACAGTACAAAATGTTCCCGTGCCAGTGAGACAAAGAAGTGCCCGTAGTGTCGAGAATATTGCTGCCGCTGAGGCTTCAGTTGAAAAAAGCCCAAATGTGTCTCTCACACGTCGTTCTCAAGCGTTGGGCATCTCTGTGACGTCGTTGTGGCGAATTTTGCGAAAAGATCTTGGCCTACATCCTTACAAGATCAAATTGACGCAAGAATTGAAGCCGCTTGACCACCAGAAGCGTCGTATGTTCGTGAATTGGGCTGAGCAACAACTTGAAAATGATTCGGATTTTCATCGAAAAATCATCTTCAGCGATGAGGCTCATTTCTGGCTGAATGGCTTCGTCAATAAAAAAAATATGCGTTATTGGTCAGACAGCAATCCACACGTACTCCATGAGTCATCATTGCATCCCGAAAAAATTACGGTTTGGTGCGGTTTATGGGCCGGCGGCATCATTGGGCCGTTCCTCTTCCGTGATGATCAAGACCGGCACGTTACTGTGAATGGGAATCGCTACCGTTCAATGATAACCGAATATTTTTGGCCCCAATTGGATTATATGGACTTGGAGGACATGTGGTTCCAACAGGACGGCGCCACAAGCCACACAGCGAATGTCACAATCAATTTATTGCAAACCAAGTTTGGAGAACGTGTTATCTCACGAAATGGTCCAGTCGATTGGCCGCCTCGGTCGTGAGATTTGACGCCTTTGGACTATTTCCTATGGGGCTACGTCAAATTTATGGTCTATGCCAACAAGGCAGCGACGATTTATGAACTTCGTACGAATATCGGCCGATTTATGCTTGAAAACTGTCGAAAATTGGGTTCAGCGTCTGGACTTCTGCAAGCGTGCCCGTGGTGGCCATGCAAAAGAGATCGATTTCCATACATAATGGCATCGAACGTACTTTCACAGGAATAAAGAATTTCATTGATATCCAAAACCGTTTTTGTTTTATTTGTATTTTGTATTTGTATTTCTAGCGCTCTTATTGAAGAACCCTTTATTATGCCTGATAATTTAAAAGGATTACTGTCGAAGTATCTAAAATTTTGAAAAAGAATTTTTTTTTTTTCATTCATATTCATTTTATGAGTTAGTTAATAATTGATTATCATTTTAAATCAATGATTTGAATAAAGTTACGATGAGATTTATTCAAATTTAAATTGAATCAATTTTAATTCGATTAAATTTTCGTTTTATGATATGATTCACGAACTATAAATCGAGGCAAACATTTTTTTTTAATTGATTTGTTAAAATTGAATCAATTAGCTTCAACAAAAATCAAACTGATTCTTTAATTAAGATATTGACTAATTGAAGTAGGAAAAAATTCAATCAATAAAATGAGTTTTGGGAATCGATTTGCTAAAAATTGATTCAGATTTAAAAGTCAAATTAAAGAATTATATTTTTAAAGGCCTAATTGTGGAGACAAACTTGAAAAATCAAAATTACGAATTCTTTAAATAATTAGTTCAAAATCTTGAAAATTTTAGCAAATTAAATAAACTTGAGTGCCTTTTCTTACATTTTTTCTAGTTGGGGATTTTTTGGGGTATTTTAAGATTTGTTTTGGGATAACGAAAAAAAGTATCTGGCAAGCCTGCTAGTTATTACTAGTTTATTTATTTTTATGTTCGGCATGTTAGCCACAGGTAATTCTCGCTTAGCTTATTTTAGTATTTGAATAAGTAGTTTAGGTTTGTGGACACGCGGGAGGTTAAGTCGAAATGAATTTTATGAACAACTTTTTGTGTATTGACCGGGGATCGAAGCGGCATATACAGACAAATTAACATTTAGAAAATACTTTGATCAATTGACACATAAATTAAGTCTTTGGGAGAGACGAAACTGCGGCAGTCTGGAGATTCCCTTGTGTCTGTTAAATTTTTCATTAAAAATGTTTTCTTCTTCTTCCTACAAAATCAGATTTATTATTTTATTTACCCAATTTTTTAAAAAAATTTATTTTGAAATCCTAAACTTTTTGCGTTGAGCTATAAACACTAAAAGCCTTGTATCATAGTCAGCACTTAGTACAAATGTTTACTCAAATTTTACTTAAGTATGAAATTTCGTTTAAAAATTTATTACTTGAGTAACACCTTAAATCAAAAATCCTACTAAGTACTTGACTATAATACCGTCCTTAAATAAGTGCTTTATTATTTTTTTTTTTTTGTTTTTTGCTCCAACATTGTTAAATATTTATTTTCAAATAATTTCCAATAAATTGTCATCAGTTTTGTCAACCATCAACAAAATAATGACACTATCTTTTGAAAAAAAAAAAATGTGACAAAAAAATACATATTATCATCATTTGTGTAAATGTTTTGACCCATGTAAAAAATTTTATAAAAAAAGTTTAATAATTTTCTTTTTTGTAAAAAAAAGAAAAAAAACAAAACAATACCAACCATCATTTTTTTTGCACCTTGTGACTTTTATATGTACAAGTAAATATAAAAATAGAAATATAGTGAAATCTCTAAATAATGGATAGTGAGGTTTGTCGACAAGTCGTTCTTTATAGGGGGGGGGGGGGGGGGGGGAAACACAATTCTTCCTCAAAAAAAAACCTAGAAAGTTTGATGGAATTTATGAAGTTTTATAATTTCGGATCATTTCCAAATGGGCTTGGAACTCTCTCTTAATATTTGCTACAATGCTCGGGAAGAGGAAATAGAGTGTTGTAACTGTGGTATAATTAATAAAGTTCCAACTAAAAAATGAAAAGTTTCTGAATCCTTACATAACTCTGGAACAGAGCTTTGAAGAATTAATTCGTTTTTGAATGAATTCACTACCAATAGAATTCAATTTTCTTTAGCATTCCTTTTCTTAATGGACTAATTGCTTACTGAATTAATTCACTATTAAATGCTATCGATTTCATAAAAAAATAAAATTACTTTCAGTGAATTGAAAAAGAAAAAATTACGTTCACTGTATATTATTCTTTTTAAAATTGGTTCATAAATCGCAAAATGACAAGCTTTCAAAGTTTTTACATATTCGAGGTGCCCTACTTTAGAGTCCAGTGTCACACCTGCCGGTGGGTTTTGTGAGTCGACCGTTAAAACTAAAGTTCAAACTTACGTGTTTCATTTTAATCCGACCAACAAACAGAAAATGTCTAAATTATTTCCAAAATATTTTGAACTCGGAACTAAACGGCAACTGGTGATTTAAGTAGTTTAAATCAAAATTTGTATTTAACCACTTAAATCATTGGTATGTCAAAAATATGTATGAGAAAAATGCTAGCCACATTATTTTCTGTAAACATGCCCATCGCAGCAAAAAAAATTGCAGGTAATGCTTTACAAACTACTTCCTTCACTGCTTCACAAGTATCCGGTAGTGTATTTTTACTGCTTTTTTAGAAGTTATTCTGAACAACTTCAAAAAATCACTTCTTACATTGCTTCCAAAGTATCCGCTATTACATTTTTACAGCTTTTTTAGAATTACTTCTGAATCACATCCAAAAAATCACTTAAGTATTGCTTCTAAAGAGTAATTGCTCTAAAAGTGATCGTAAAAAGTGATTTTGGTATCATTTGGTATTTCCAAATAGAGGGCCCGGGTTCGATTCCCAGCGCGACCAATAGTTTTTTTATTTATTTTTTAATTTTTTTTGTTATTCTATTATTTTTTTTTTTTTTTTATTATTTATTATTAATTTGTTTCAATTCAATATTTTTTTAATTTTAAAATTTTTAAAAATATGTATATATAAAAAAATGTTGAGAAATTGCTTTTTATGCACCCGTAAAAATAGTACTGAAAACAATATTGAATTGAAGAGAATAAGGAACAATATCTCGCATTAACAAAGTGGGGTTTATATGCCAGTCAACTTTCATATCAAAGAATAGCTCAGCGGTAGAGCGCTAGACTAGGAATCGTGAGGTCGCAAGTTCGATATCCGGTGCCGGCAATAAAAAAACCTTTGGGAAAAAACATATAATTTTTTTTCCAAAGAATTTTTTTTAACTTTTAATTGGTGAAAAAGAGCTTCCTTTGCACTCGTTCAAAAAGTACTGATAAAATGTTGAGAAGTGGGAGTACTCCTCTCCTATGACAACTCAATGTTAAAATCATTAGCGTTTATGTTAAAAAAGAAGTACATCTAGATCATCAATTGTAGTGATTTTTCTACTGCTTCGGCATCTCTTTTTTTGCTGGGATTTAGTATTTTTCTGTAAAACCTTTACTTTACGAGTTATAGCGCGAAGAAGCTTTGAACTAATTTTAGTCAATTTTTATTGCCTAAAGACGCGGGTTACTAGCCTGGGTCAATTTTTGTGGGGATATTATTTTTTACGTCCAATCATCCGGATAGTGCGTGGGGAGGTGAAAAGTAACACATATAATAGAGCACCCATGTGTGCAAAAGTGTTATTTTTCACCTCACCACGCACTTTTCGACAATTCTGAATCAGAACGAAATTAACTCTTAAACACATTTTAAGTTTTGACGTATTTCTACACTCAAAATAGTTTGTAGTTTAAATTAACTGAAAATGTAATTTAAAATAAATGAAAAATCACTTGAAAACCGGTCTACTGACTTTTCATTTAAATCAAAAGAACTTTTCGTTTATTTTTAAATGTTAAAAAATAAACTACAAAATCCTTAAAAAATAATGATTTTTCATTTATTTCGTTTTTTTAAATTTCAAAAAATTAACTACAAAATCCGTAAGAATAAATGATATTTAATTTATTTCATTTTTTCAACTGACCTAGAAATCGAAAAGGAATTCTTTTTTTTAACAAAACATTTTAAATGAAAATATTAACTGTAACAGAAAATCCGTATTTATATGTAATTTATTTTTTAAATAAACGACAAAAACAGTTAAAAATATATTTGTTTGTATTTTAACTGAATAATCATTTAAAAATAAATGTACGGATAAATTTTTAAATAAACTACAGTCAGTTACTGTAATAATATTTTCATTGTAGTATTGAACTTAAATTTTAAACTTTGATGTCTTGAGAAACCTATAGTAGAATTTCACGATAAATATTTTTGCGAAACATTTTAACGCTATAACCGGGTCGTTTATGTCCCTACTAAAATAGTGGCCCAAAAGTCCTTTAATGGAAGAGTTAGAGGGTTAAAATGTTCCACAAAAATATTTGTCAGGTAATTCTACCATAAGTCTCTGATGACATCGAAGTTCAGTTCAATGCCAGAAATTAGTCAAAACTTAATATGTGATTTAGGTTTAATTTCGTACTTATTCAGAATTGGCGCTCAACTGTCCCACAAACCTGGATTTTACGAAGAAACCATGTAAATCTTCCATTTTAGGTACAGGATGTGTTCACCGAACTTATGTAAAACACTACCAAGAATATTTTTGTGGAACATTTTAACCCTCTAACTCTTTAACTTGCGGGTCTTTTTTGTCCATTTTAAAACGGTGCCAAAAAAGTATCTTTAATTGAAGAGTTATAGAGTTAAAAAGTTCTACAAAAATGTACCTCGTAGTGTTTTACGTAAGTTCGCCAAACACATAGTATACCTAAAATAGAAGATTCACATGTTTTTCTAGTGCACATGTGTAATAAATCTATAACTCAGAATCAGTTTTTGGCGTTTCTGTCATGGAGTGGACAATCTATAATCTAAGCAAAATTTTCTATTGTATAGTGAAGAGTATACGTATTTACAGATCTCCAAAATTATATGAGAGACATTCAAAATTTAGTTTTGACACAATTTTTGATGTTTTCCGCTTTAAACACCACTAACGGGCACAAGAGTGTTAAAAGTTTGTATAAAGAAAATATTTGTCTTTTCATTGTATAAACAACAGCTATGTAACTAGGGTTTTTCTTTTCCGTTCTTAATATAAAAATCTTCTACTTTTTCTAGATCAATTCGTTTAATAGTTTAAATCGCGAATTAATATTAAGGTAATATATTTGTATGGAAGGGCGTCTTTGAAATATATTAACTAAACATTAATTCTCCTTTCAAACGGTAAACGGATTGATTTAGAAAGAGTGAAAGGCATGGGTATTTTATTTTTATCCCTTCTTTCAGGATATATTGGAATTATTAATGGTTGCAAACTTGTGTCGGACGGTGAAATAACAAATTTATTGAAATGAAGTTTTAAAATGATTTAAAAAAATATTTTTAGACTATTCTTGTTCTTTATTTTCCCTTTTGCGTCTTATGAAAATTTTAAATTTGAGCCCTGGTTTACATAGTCAGAACTAAGATAGAATTTTTGCTTAAATGTTTCTTAAATATGGAATCAAAAAATTTATATTTCTAGATATTTTGTTTCTAAGCAGATTCTCAGAAATATTCGTCTAGAATTATTTTTATAAAAAAATTTTAAATGTAAGTATTTTTCACACAAATTTTTAGGCAGTCGCCTAAATCTATATATGTATGTATATAAAATTCTCGTGTCACGGTGTTTGTGGTCGAACTCCTCCGGAACGGCTCGATCGATTTTTATGAAATTTTGTATGTGTATTTGGTAGGTATGAGAATAGGTCGTAAGGTATTTTTCATAACGCCAGGGGATTAGGGCGTCCCTACATATACAATTTTCGTGATGCTATGACAACCAGGCCTTGGCGTTACTATGACAACCACCTAATATAATCCAAACTTATCTAATCTAATGTTAATCCTTAATCTTTAATCCATAATCCTTAATTTTTAATCCTTAATCCATAATCCTTAATCTTTAATCCTTAATGCTTAATTCTTATCTTATCGTATCTTATCTTATAAAATTTTCGTGTTGCTATGACAACCAAGCCTTGGGGTTACTATGACAACCAGGCAGCAGCTGTATTAGGGATAGAAAAATCATACTCATGATTTTTCAAAATTGATGTTGCGGTAGCTGGGGATCGAACCCGCAACCACATGTGTAACAGTTCATCGCGCTAACCATTACACCACATACGTCACATCGTCATCTTTATTCATTGTTAATTATTAAGTGTGTCTATTTGATTTTATTTTTACTTAAAAGTAGAAAATTTGTTTTAACCTAAGCTTCCTCTGAATAATAATTTTCACCATTATTATTTTTTTTTATAAGCTCCTAATAAGCATTCGCATCGAAGGGGACTTTTATCGACTTTAGTTAAAATATTGGGTGGCAGTATGCGTTGACTTGAAAATGAACAAACCCATATGATTAAAAATAAAGTCGACTTTAAATTTAAAAAACTCTTTTATAGTAAGGACCATTGTATTTTATTTTCATAAAAATATTTAATTCCTATACAAAACAAATTACATTTTAAAGGTACGCTAAAAACGTACCGGGCTTGCCAGATACGACAAAATTCGTTTTCGGTGTAACTGACATCCCAAAAACTAGGCCTAAGGCATGCCGCTAAATCAACACTAATCAACACAACTAACTCAAACACTTAAATATTATTAAATAGTTTTATAACATATACTGTTATTTTTTGAATAGAACTTTTTTATGCCACAACTATTTAAAAAGAAATCATTTAATTTTCATAGTTGCATTTCAAATTAACATACATATAAACAAATCCAAAATAATTTTAAAGAGCATTTGTTGCATTATTTTAAAAATAAATAAAATTTAAAAAATACAATTGAAATAAATATCGATTTAAATGAAATTATTTGAAGTAAAAAAATACTTATATCAATCAAAAATACGAAAATATTACTAATTTTGGAGGTATTTTGAACTGAAATACTGATGATAAAATGTAGTGTAATTGCTTTATTTGAACAAAGATCATCATTTTAAATAACAAATTTTATCTGAAGTACGAAAAATTTTGTTGGTAATCTTGCTAATGGCTAATAAAATTTGTTTTCGGTTTAACTAAACCAAATTCAACTGGTATCAAAAAAATATTGAATTTGAAATCGCATTTTTTAATTTTAAATATATTTTATTCAAATTAATTCTAAAAAAATCAATGCTTTAAATTTAAATTAAGCTTCCAAAATTGTAATATACTACTAAAACTTCTGTAAAAGAATAAAAAAAAAATCCCGGGAAATCCCGCACAAAATTCCCGGGATTGCGGGATTGAAAAAAGGGCCGGATTCCCGGGAATTCCCTATATGTAACTCATTCACCAGAAGCTTATAGTTTTACTCCTGCAAGGAGCATAGGGCCGTTTAAGAGTTAAAGATGGATAAATCCATGAACTTTTTTAGGGTAATTTTGAGGATATAAATGTTAACGGCCTGACCGGTTTACAACCCAGAAAACTAATTTTTGCACAGATCTTATTTTTTACTCTCAACCTATCTGAAAATGTGCGGAAGCTGGAAAAATAACATTTGTGCACGTATTTATGGATTCTCTAGTGTACACATGTGCCTTAAGAACAACTTGAGACCATTTTTGATGTAAATTTGAAAAAAAAAATCATAGTATATATATATCTGTTCAAAACGTACAAATTATTCAAAATTTTATCAAAATAAAGATTTTACCGAAAAGGCTCTAAAAGCACCATCCTAGCAAAAACAGTGCGAGTTTTGGGTAGTGAAAACGCGCTAAATCTAGCACGAAAAGCGCTTAGTTGGCATCGCTGAATATATGTGTTGCAAAATGAGCAACTTTTCTCTGTTCGATAGAGAAATAAGTGTACATTCTGAAAAGATTTTACTGTTTATATATTTGTGTGAATCAATAGCTTTATATTTTGTTAGTTGTAAAACCCATTTTAGTTTTTTCTTCTTTGTTAATTTGGTTGGTAAAACAAAACAAAATATACACAAAATTGTTCATTTTTTCCAATCTATTGGTTGTCAACAAATAAAATGAAATTAAAAAAAAATATAGACACAGAAAATAGTTATTTTAGGGGTGTGAGAATGTCATTTATAATATTTGTAAAATAAATGACAATAATAAATTTTTTAGTGGACAACAAAAATTTTGTTGCTTTTGATAAATTTTGAAAAAAAAACTAGTTTTTTGCTGTATTAAAGTTTTACGCCAAGTCTACATTAAATATAAAGCCTAAAAATATGCTTTAATAATGTTTAAAGTTAATAAATTGTTACCTAAAATATACTATATTTTTAAATCTTCAAATAGTTGAAATAGTTTACCCTTTAATTCCTAAAAACCATTTCATTTTAGTATCACTTAATGCTTTTTTACCCGAATATTGCTAATTAACTTTACCACTTCAAATAATGTAATTTTCCTATTCTTCGCCAAAATTCTTAACCATCTTTCGTTAACCCTCATTTGTGGTTTTATAATTAAAAAAATATTTCTTCCTCGAGTCAAATATAACTTTTTAAGCATTTTCTTCCCCTGACTTGTTTTTCTCGTTAATTTTTGTGTGATGTGTGTGTGTGCTGTTCATGTACTCTCGCATTATTTTATAATTGTATTAAAACATGTAGGGGTTTTTTCCGATAAGGTTGGAAAATTTATTTTCTGGGTTTCTGCTCGTATACGTTGACAATTTTCTTAATTAATGTGGCAACTTTTCAAAGTTCACCTGTGGTTTTGTGCTATACTTACATGTTTTGTTGCTTAACTCTACTGCCACCATCTTCATTTTTATTATTTTTACATTTAACTCTTTTTTTTTTTCTTTTTTTATTGAATAATATATTTTTATATTTTTGTATGTATAAAATCACAAAAAGTTTAAAATTAAAAACTTTGTAATTTTATTTCTTTTTTCAATTTGAAAAGTTATAAAAATAGTAATTAATTCTGTTTGTTTCTTTTTTCTGTCTTTTCAGGTATGTGATATTTTAAAAAAATATATTCTCTTTTTCTGATAACCTTTGACTATAAGAATTGTACGTATTTGTGGGTAAGAAAGAATTATTTGATTTTAAAACTTATATAAATTACATTGACCTTTGCTATTGCAAAAGGTAATTTCAATTCTAATTAAGAAAATATTCCAAACATGCATTGAGTTTACTTTGTTTCCATAGAAATTTATCTTTTAGAAAAGACCTTTTGATTTTAAAAAGAGAATCTACAAAAAAAACAAACATAATTATTTATTAACGAATTATACTTCAGTGGCATTTGGAGTATATTGAACTTTGAAATAAACGAGTAAAAAAATTAAAGTCCGACATGCCGACTACATGGTAACCTACAACACTGTGGTTAAAAGGCAGGTAATTAAATCCGAAACCTGAATGAATTAAACTGGACCTGTTTCACAATTTGACTATAAAATGCTAAATAAAATTTTTATTTTTAAATTTCAATTTAAAATTCGACTTTATCTAATGTTTGGTATTTTTCCTATTAATTAACGTGTTGCTTTCTTTGGAAACGGGGTATAGATGAAGCGACAGGTGGTGAAAGATATGGCAACACTAATTGCGCGAGATATTGAATCTTAGAAAAGTTATTGCGAGCCATCTGATGAAGAGTTGGCTCAGTAAGTCCGTGACTTTTGGAATGAAACACAGTTTTTTTAACAAAAAATATTTGTATTTTTCAACATAGTCCCCTTTAAGCTTAATACACTTAGTCCAATGTTCCTCCAACTTTTTATTCCTTCCAAAAAATATTGTAGAATTTCTTAAAGTCCTCAAAACCAGCATTTGTTTTAGCAATAGTTGTATCGTTGGAGCTAAATCTCTTTCCACCGAGCCATTTCTTTAGGTTTGGAAATAGAAATTATTTATTTATATTTGTTTTACAATCCAGATATGGTAAAGATTATCACCATCGATAACTCAATGAAATTACACAATTAAAATAAATGGAACATTTTAACCCTCTAACTCTTCAACTAAAGCGACCTTCTGGCCCCTTTTTAAAAAGGGACATAAACTACCCGTAACTTGATGATTTAAAGGGTTAAAATATTCCGTAAAAATATTTGTCATTAAATTCTACTATAAGTCTCTGAGGACATGAAAGTTTAAAATTTAGGTTCAATGCCAGAAATAAGTCAAAACTCAAAACGTGTTAATTTCGTGTTTATTCTATTTTGGCGCCCAATAGAGCATCCATATGTGCGACAGTGTTACTTTTTCACCTCCCAACGCACTTTCCAGTAGATTGGGCGTAAAAAATAAT
This sequence comes from Leucophora obtusa, assembly GCA_949987735.1. Classification (NCBI taxonomy): domain Eukaryota; kingdom Metazoa; phylum Arthropoda; class Insecta; order Diptera; family Anthomyiidae; genus Leucophora; species Leucophora obtusa. Next base: position 354,070,515 of record OX465295.1, read on the forward strand.
ATCCCCGCGAAAATCGATTCTCTCGGGTTAAAACAGGCCAGTCATTCGCGGCTTTTGGCGCTAAAAATGGACTAAAATTAGATCAAAGCTTCCTTCCGCTATAACTCTTATCCAGACAATTTTTTCTCTAACACTCTTTTTCACGTATCGATGACGCGTCATGATGATTTAAGTGGTTAAATACAAATTTTGACTTTAACCATTTAAATCACCATGACGCGTCATTGATACATCAAAAGTGTATATGAGAAAAATTCAAGCCACATTATTGCCTGTATATATTCCCAACTAGTATTTTTCTGTGAAACCTTTACTTTCAGAGTTACAGCGCAAAAAAGCTTTGAACTAATTTTGGTCTGGGGTTAAAATTTCGCCCTTTTTCAAATGTTTATTGTGAATCGGCATAGGAAACCATGTGAATCTTCAACTTTAGGTATATAAAACACTACGAGGGACATTTTTGTGGAACATTTTAACCCTCTGCCTTTAAGTTTTTAAAAAAGTTCCAAGCTTTAACTATTTTTTTTAAATTGCTTTAAATATTTATTCATACCTGTGTTAAAATAAAAAATATACTTACAAAGTATAAAAACAGACAATAACTTGTACTACATTTTGTTGAAAGTTCAAAAATAAAATTGTTCTGCAACCCAGCAAAAATAGGAGAATAATTCAAAGCAACCAACCATTGAATTGGATACAAAAATAACAGCATGTGAAAAAACTTCCAAAAAAAAAAAAAAAATATAAAACTGCTTAATAAGTTTTTTAAAATTTATTTTTATTGGATATACATTAATTGAACTAAAGGAATTAAATCTGCTAAATTCAACAAATTGTGAAAAATTATCTGTTGAAAGCATGGCCCCATTCGGATTTCATTCTCATCAGGGGACGACGTTTTTAGAATTTAAGCTAAATTACAAACTCAATGAGAATTTCTTGTTCTCGTCTAGGAGCGTTATTAAACACTGCCTAATAAGTTATTTTTATATGAAAGTTAAATGTGCTGCTTTAAACGACTTGTTGCAAATGCTAGTTCGGACAGTGATTGTGTCTCTTGTTGTACTAATTGCTATTGTCGTTGTGTTTGCTGGGTTATCTAAAACATATAACAATAAAAAGTGTGTTAAAAAATATAGAATAATAACTACAATGACTCTTATGCAGACAGGTTAAAACCTCTCGTGTACTATAAATAACAAAAGATGAGTTTGTTTTCTGTTGGTTTTTTTATTTGTTGTTTAGAGGTTGGCAACTTTTTACAACATACTGAGAAAAAATAAATTTTAAATTTTGCAAAAAAAAAAACAGAACTAAAAACTACCCAAGGGAGACAAAAATAAAAACAATGATATGAAAATCCTTTAAACTACAACATAAACGAACTTTTTTCCCTAAAAAAAGAAGTTTACTGAAATATTTAACAAATTTCGTGAAAAAAAGAAGAAAGTTTACTTTACTTCCTACTCTTGACATCCTGATATCTATTTTAACACTTCCTGAAACATTGTGTTAGTTTTTGTGCTTTTTGCAAAGTCTTAAGCTTAAATTAAACACCTCTCCTACACACACACACACACACACACACACACACACACACACACACAGACACACACATACAAACGTAGACAAAAGTACACAATGTTAACTGCACATCTGTGTTTTTTCCTTGTTTAAACTAAAACTATATTTCTCTATTTTATAGTTTTGTTTGCTGCTTACAGTTTGTATGAAATCCTTCAAGTATGCAGGATATAAAAAAAAAAAATTGTTTCTTTGTTTTTATTTTTAGCTTAAAATGGCTGCCGTAGTGAAGCTACAAGCTAACATACCTTAATAACATTGCCAACCATTATGCTAAAATGTTAGCAGGAATGTGTCATTGTTGTCTCACGTGTATGTGTAACTAACGAGCATAGAATCTCAAGAGGATGCATGCGGCTCTTCCTTTGTTAACTGGCTCTGGCCGACATTTGCAGAAATTTTATTAGAAGGTGATAGGTCATGTTTTGTGATTAAATTTTAATAAATATATGTGACAGCGCATAGAGAAAGGGACCTAAGGGTAAAAAAATAAATTTTTTTGTTTTTGTGGACAACATCTGAGCATCGAATGAGACCGATCCCATGCTCTCCTGACCTTAGGTCCCTTTCTATCCTTAGGTCCCTTTCTATCCTTAGGTCCCTTTCTATCCTTAGGTCCCTTTCTATCCTTAGGTCCCTTTCTATTTTTCGCGTCACATATAAATATTATAAATTGTTTCAATATATATGATTATAGCAAACATTTCCGTACTAGGAAACCATGTGAATCTTCCATTTTAGTTACAATAAACTTATGTAAAACACTATGAGGTACATTTTTGTGAAACTATTTAACCCTCTAAAAGAGACTTTTTTGGCCCAGTTTTAAAAAGTGACAAAAAAGACCCGTAAGTTGAAGAGTGAGAGGGTTAAAATGTTTCACAGGAATGTTTCCCGCAGTGTTTCACATAAATTCACTGAACACATCCTATACCTAAAATAGAAGATCCACATGGTTTCCTCCTAAAATCCAGGTTTGTGGGACATTTGACCGCCAATTGTGAATAATTACGAAATTAACCCTTGAACACATTTTAAGTTTTGGTTTATTTCTGGTATTGAACTAAAATTTGCCACTTTTATGTCTTGAGACAAATATTTTTGTGGAACATTTTAACCCTCTGACTATTAAATTAAAGGGTCATTTTGACCCCTTTTTAAAAAGGGACATAAACGACCCGTAAGTTGAAGAGTAGGAGTGTTAAAATGTTCCACAAAAATATTAACCATGAAATTCTACTATAGATCTCTGAAGACATCAAAGTTTAAAATTTAATAAGTCAAAACTTAAAATGTGTTTGAGTTAATTTCGTGCCTATTCGTGTTTGGCGCCCAATAGAGCACCCATATAAAAGTATTATTTTTACACCTCTTCACTCACTTTCCGGTAGATTGGACGTAAAAAAAATATCCCCGAGGCTTTTAGCCCTTGAAATGGACTAAATTAGTTAAAAGCTTCTTTGCGGTATAACCCTTAAGGTAAAGGTTTCACAGAAAAATACTAAATGGGCATATATACAAGCAATGAAGTGGCTAGCATTTTTCTCATACACACTTTTAAATCATCATGACACGTCATTGATACATCAAAAATCTGTATGAGAAAAATGCTAGCCACTTCATTGTCTGTAGATATTCCCATTTAGTATTTTTCTGTGAAACCTTTAACCTTTAAGAGTTATACGGCAAAGAATCTTTTAACTAATTTAGTCCATTTTTAGGGGCTAAAAGCCGCGGGTGATTGGCGTGTTTTAATCCGAGAGGACCAAGTTTTGTGGGGATATTATTTTTTACGCCCACTATAGCGGAAAATACGGGGGGAGGTAAAAAAATAACAATTTTGCACATTCCATATACTTCATGGGTGCTCTAATATGCATAATATGAAAAAATATAATAAAAAACCAAAGCCGTTAACTGCAATTTAACTTTTTCAAATCTCAGCCATAGCCAGTGGGTGGTCGCGCAATAGTACTTGAGCGACTTGCATAGAGCCTGATGCAACATACACAAGATATATCTGTATACATTTAGATTGAGACAAGTTAGCGGCAATTGGATTCACAATGTATTTTCCAAACGACAAGCTAACTGAAGAGAAGAAGTAAAACTTTTTTATGAAATGTGACATTAAAATAACGAAATTTTAATATATTTAAAACTTCTTGTTTGCCACTTTGTTAAAGACTATTACTTGTTTCGAAAATGGAAGACTAATGTCAATTGCTTTTTACATAATATAGTGATATTATTAATTTTTTATAGTAATTAAAGCCATATTATATAATATATATTATATATTAAGTAGAACACATTATACCCTCAATCACTGAAATAAAAATTTAAGATGAAAAAAAATTTATTTTTCGAAACAATTTTCGAAAATCCGTATAAAAAAATTTGGGAAAAAAAAATCCTTGAAAACAAATTGCAGCGGAAAAAATATTACGAAAAATATTTGTGCAACAAATATTTGGCGTTTTTTTATTGATTTACTTTTCAGCATTTTTCTAGAACTGTAAACTGTTACACAATAACGTCACATTTTTAAATTGAATTATTTTTTTAAGAATTGAATTATTCCAGTAAACATGAACCTTTTTACAAAAATTTAAAAAGTTATACAATATATGTGCATTAGATATGACAATATTTATGGTATGATTGAGGAGTTTTTATTTTTGAGTGGGAGATATGAACTAATTTTGCCCCATATATAATTTATTTCACATTTTTTTTTTATGAGTGACAGACAAATAATACTATATATACAAGATTTGCTATAAATAGCATTCGCATCAGTTATCGTAGTCATCTTAAATTTACATTCGCGAAATTTGACATGAAAACACGGACATGCTTGCAATATGATTACGGCTACAAAACTATGTTCCCTAACCGCCATAGCCACAGTTCATAATTTCCTTAAAATACTAATGATGATAATGATAGTCGCCTTTTTTCATCTACAATAATATATTATCTGAATAGTGATATTCCTCTCTTCTAATTGTGATCGTATTATTATCTGAACTAAAACAGATCGTGTATCGGAATAATGTATTCCGACTGATCATAATATAATCCCAAATGATCACATTTTTTGCATTTCCATGTGAAAATCGAAATATATATGAACACACATGACCATACATTGACTTGTATATGATCATGCATGGGCATACATAGTTATATATGTCCATATCTAGTTCGATATATGATCATACATGATCTCATATATTTCCATATATCTTCGGATCCAGAATTTGAGGCTATATGACCATATATGCTCATATATGATTCACATGTGCTCATATATGATCATATATGGGCATATACCCTCAAATTTAGGATCCAAAGGTATAAGGAAATATATGAGATCATGCATGGTCATTAGACCGACTCATGAAAAAAGCAAAAAAAGTGCCCCCCTCAAAATAAACATTGGCTTGTTTTATGATGATTCCCAAAATATTTCGGATCTAGCAATGAGATCTCACGAAATGGACGAATTTTAAAAAAGGTATTTTTTTAGTTTTTGTAAGAAATTTGCATCTTAGCTGAAGACAATCAAATATCAAATATATATCAATCACAAATATCTCTGTGCAAAAGAGTAAAAAATTTGTTTTTTTTATAGAATATCCTTGAAAATAGGACATGTCAGGATATGCTTGAACATGCTATATATATCACTGGACGCGCCTCTAAAAAACCGTTCATATGATACCGATATTGAGTATGTTTTCTTCAGCTAAGATGAAAATTTCTTACAAAAGCTAAAAAAAGACCTTTTTAAAAATGGTCCAACTCCTGAGATCCCATTCCTAGACCCGAAATATTTTGGGAATCATCATAAAACAAACCAAGGTTTATTTTGAGGGGGGCACTTTTCTTACTTTTTTCCTGTCCATACAAGGCGAGCCGCTCTAATGGTCATACATTGAACTATGCATGGGCGTATGTATATGACTATGTATGCCCATGCATGATGACATACGAACTAATGTATGATCATGTATCTTCATATATATTTCGAATTTCACATGGGTTACCATAGTATAATCGGTGGGAAGATATTATGATCTTTAGGAATATATTGTAATCATTAGGAAGATATTATGATCATTTTTTAATGTATTGTGAAATTGTGTTCTTTACAATATTTTACTACGTACTAGTATGACATGCTTCCATAATTCATTTTTATTAAAATTAAATTAACGATGAGTTTGTCATTGAATAATTATAGCGTCATCTCAAATGTAAATGGGCGTAACAAAACTTTTTATTTTTTACAGTAGAAGCAAAAAACGTTAAAATGCGGGATTCACAATTGATGAGGTATCTTTTACAGATGGTTTGTGTCTTTAATAACTTATGTAGAATTTTGGAGTCTAAACATCTGTCATTTATTCTCACTTAGTAATTGAACGAAATAGTGAAAACAACAAAGTTTTTTTTTGCTTCGCAATGTGGCAACAAAACATCATTTGCGGGAGGTTTTTCTTTACATCTTCTTTTTGAAAAAAGCAGCAGCTGAAGCACAGCGATTGCTCAACGAAGCTTTTCCTGAATATATTCCATCGTTTTCAACGTGCGAAAAATGGTTTGTGCGGTTCAGAAGTGGTGATTTTTACACGAAAAACAAAGACCGCCCAGATGAGCCAAAAATGATGATGAATTGGGGGCATTACTCGATGAAGATTGTTGTCAAATTCAAGAAGAAAGATTATTGGGAGTCACTCAACCAGCAATTTCAAAACGTTTGCAAGCAGCAGGATTCATCCCAAATTGGAAATTGGGTACCACACGAGTTGAAGCCGAGATACGTTGAAAAACTATTTTGCATGTAACAAATGCTGCTTGAACACCATAAAAAGAAGTTATTTCTGCATCGAATCATTTACTGGATATGAAAAATAGATCCATTACGACAACTCGAAGCTCAAGAAATCATATATGAAGCCAAATCAACGCCAAAGCCGAACATCCAATGGCGCCAAGGTAATTCTATGTATTTGGTGGGACCAGAAGGTCCTATCTATTATGAGTTGCTGAAATCGGACCAGACGATCACAGGGGACCTGTACCGAATACAACTGACCAGACATAAAGCCGCAATAATCCATCATGACCACGCTGGACCACATTTGCAAGTCCGATTAAAAACTATTTAGAAAATAATGGTTGGGAAGTTTTGCCTCACAACTTGTAGTAAAGACCTTGCCGACTATCATTTGCTTCGATCGATGCAGAACGCTCTCACTGGAATACGCTTCACTTCAGAACAGGGTATACGAAATTGTTTTGATTCGTTCTTGGCCTCAAAAATTTAGCCATTCTTTTGGCGCGGAATCCTTATGTTGCCACAAAGATGGGAAAAGGTCATAGCTAACGATGGCCAATGCTTTGAATAAATTCATATTGTACCAATGTTTCACAATAAACGCCCAAAATTTGCCAAAAATCCCACATTTTTACGTTACACACTCAATACAGTTTTTATATTTTTTGGTATAAAATTATGTGTTTGTTATAAAATAGTCATTCCAGTTCGGAAATCATAACTCGGGGGGCCTAACTGATAGACCAACTTTTGGATGCCCGAACCGGCCAAAATTTGGACATGTAAAATTTAAATTTCAAGACCCTTGAAACCCCGGAAAATTGACCAAAAAATTCCAAGTACATATTTATGCAACATACCAATTCGGAAACTAAATGATCTGATCTAAGAGACAGCATATAGCCCAGAACCCCGATGCATTCTAGAATCGGTGAAATCGGATTTTTAACTTTTTAAATACGTTTTTATAGAATTATACCCCACAAAACAGTGGTTTAGTGACTTTGAGGGGATTTTTGTTACCACCGAAAACACTTTTAGTGCACATATTACTATTTATTGTACCATTAACTTATCCGCTTCCAGGAATATGATCCAAATTGTATTTTGGTGTGCCCTTTTTATAGTGTCTGTATGCCCAACTTTAATTTTTTACTGCAATTGTATAATTTCCATATCGTTTTCTAATTTATGCTGTAGACGACAAAATCAAATTTCAAATCCCTTAACGTATTTTAATACTAGAAACCATTTATTTTTTTTCCCTTATTTGCCATTAACTAAAAAAAATTACAAGTAATTAAAAAGCATTATCATACCAACATTAGCAAGCATTTAAATAAAATGTATTCCAAAGAAACCCACAATGGTATGATAAAATAAAAAAGACACTAATTCCCATGGAATACAAATTTCAAATAAAAAATGTGAATAAAAAAATTAAATAAAAATCCAACAAATAGACTGTAAATGCCTCATTCAAACACAATGATGCGATGTTAGAATACAGCCAGCCAGCCAGCCACATATACTCAGCGTTAATGACGATTTAATTGAATTGTAAAAAAATAAATAGCATTACTGTTATTTTCATTTTGTATTCACTTTCAGTATCACTCATCCAGAACATAGAAGCTTAGACACTTCCGTCTAGAGTTTTAGCAATAAAAATTCCTAGTTTTTTTTTTTCTTTCTTTCTTTGTAATCCATTGTAGCTGCTCGTATCTTTTCTTTCGTTTCTTAAAAAGGAAAATGAGGAGTAGAGTTTATGTAGAACATGTAATAACAGGGAATTAAATTTCAAACAGCCTAAAGACATGTATGTTATATGAGTATATGAAATGACTTTCATAAAAATAAAACGAAATTTTCATATACACCCTAGAGAATTTTAGTTATACTCGTACGATATTCTCTACCATATTTTGAATTGTAATTTAGAATAAAAACGTGAGAAAATTTAAAAATATATACATATATTTAATGCTGACATTGCTATTATCTAGGTATTACAACAGAATTATAAAAAAACCAGCAAAAAGAAAATGAAATGTTTAATTAAAAATTAACTTTAAATATTACTACCAAAATTCCCTACAATTTTTTTTGTCTTTGTATGACAGAGAAAACTTATATATTTATGCAACACGTGTTGTAGAAATAATGAATATTTAATGTTGTTCACATTATCACACTTTTTCTGTGATAAAAAATTAAATATTTAACATCGAACAGAGACACCACCTTGAAATTACCTACAGCTGTGGAAGGTTCAGTATTTTTTTTTAAGAATTTTAACAAATATGTATTTTTAGATGTGGATTCTTGAACTCAAAATCCCCAAAAAATGACCTTTGACTCTTACATGGAAAAAATCGATATGCATATCTACGTATTTAAAGGGCACACTTAAAATATAACGTCAGTAAAAAAAATCTGTCAATCGGTTTCAAATCGATTTGACTAATTTTTAAGAAATTTTAAGTTGAAACACTACCCAGCGAAAAAAGAGATGCCGAAGCAGTAGAAAAAGCACTACAATTGATGATCTAGATGTACTTCTTTTTTAACATAAACACTAATGATTTTAACATTGAGTTGTCATAGGAGAGGAGTACTCCGACTTTAACATTTTTACAGTACTTTTTGAACGAGTGCAAAGGAAGCTCTTTTTCACCAATTAAAAGTTAAAAAAAATTATTCACAAAAAAAATTATATTTTTTTTATTTTACAAAAGTTTTTTTATTGCCGCCACCAGGCATCGAACTTGCGACCTCACGATTGCTAGTCGCTGAGCTCTACCGCTGAGCTATTCTTTGATATGAAATTTGACTGGCATAAAAACACCACTTTGTTAATGCGAGATATTGTTCCTTATTCTCTTCAATAAAAGTACTTATTCTGGGAATCGAACCCGGGACCCTCTGTTTGAAAATGCCAAATTATACCAAAATCACTTTTTACGATCACTTTTAGAGCAATTACTCTTTAGAAGCAATACTTAAGTGATTTTTTGAAGTCGTTCAGAATAACTTCTAAAAAAGCAGTAAAAATACACTAACGGATACTTGTGAAGCATTAAAAGAAGTAGTTTGTAAAGCACTACTTGCAATGTTTTTTGCTGGGTAATTTAAAGAAAGACTTTAGTTATCTTTATTTAACACAATACTAAAAATCCTCAGTACTTTAATTAGTCGTGAGTGTTAATTTTCAAAATTATTCATAACAAATTTTTAAGAATCCGATTATTACATTTTACGCAATTTATTGTTAAAATATATTACTTTCATGTTTATGCTCTTACCCGGTAGATGGCGCTACCGGTGCATCCGAAGTTTTAAAGATGGCGCCATTTTCAACCCTCCCGATGTTCTAAATGGACTATATTTCGAAAACCAAGATAGATAGAGCAAAATGGAAGAAAATTTCGACTATTCTTAATACCCCTGTGAAATGGTTATATCTATCCAAAAAGGGACGTTGGTGCGACCATAGAGATCCACGGACATTTTTAGAAGAACATTCGAATTCTCAAAAACTAAGCGAGATAGAGCACAATCGACAATGTTTGTTAGATGGTATGGAGTAGTTCCGGGGAGAGTCCCGAGACCTTAAATTTAAACAGATTTTACAACTGAGTAACTATAACAACTTAAACTGTAATTTTATAAATTTTTTACATAAATTTAGGTTTGTTAAATTTAACAAATAATACGTTAAATCAACAAATTTTATTTTAAATCAAAAACAGGAATACAATTTGTTAAAGTAACAAATTTTTCTGCTCAGCCAACAGACTTATTATTTTGACTATAAATAAAACACGGCCAGTTATGAGATATTTGTATTAAAAAAAATAACACCAATTCATATTATTAATTTACAAAAAAAAAATGTATATGGGAAAAATGCGAAATTTTCATTCTTTTTTTCAAAACGCAGATATCTACGTGGTTTTCTTTTAAACAACTATAAAATCCGCATGTTGGCTTACTAATTTTTGATTAAACTTTGCGAAAATATAAACCTATGCCTAAGAAGTATTTATTTTTGTGAGTACAACATTTCATATAAAACAAAATTGATTATTTAAAAAAAAATATTTTAAATTTATGAAATTAAAAAGAATTATATCACATAAATATTGTATCTGTCAAAATATGAAGTTTGGTATACATATTTCCTATGTTTAGAAAGCGGCCTAAATTCCTTAAAAATGTACCGAAAAAAGTACAAAAGGCCGAACCTAATGTTGAGAGAATATTGGAAAACGCAAAAACCGCTTAAATTTAACGGGGAATAACATATGTGAATTTAGCAGTCATAGCAGCATACTTCTCCGTATAAAGTACCCAACATTTTGGAAAATTTTAAAACATCAAATTCGGAAGAGCAAAAAATACCAAGAAAAAGGTACCAACGAGAAGCCCTCAAAAATATCTTTCCAGCAATACCAAGTTTGTATATGGTTCCTTTCGTCAAAATTACTTAAAAAGTAAAAAAACCAAAAAAGGGTTAATTTTTGAACACATTTTTTGACCCTTAAAACTCCGCGGTGGCCGATAAGCTGAGACAGGTCGATCTTAAATTTTTTTCCTCTGTCACATATCCAAATTCTATGAAAATCGGAGTCTTTTAGACGGGTTACTTTCCTTGTTAGTCTCGTAAATATACACTAGGGTGCTCCAAAAAAAAATTGTGAGATATTGACTGGCCCCCCCCCCCCCCCCCCCCCTTAAAATATGTATTTGGGTGTAAAACCACGTCTCCCAAAAAATTAGGACAATCGGATAAGAGAACACGTGCCTCAACGGCCCTGAAGTTTGAAAAACGGTATATATATGGGAAAAATATGACTTTTTTTAATTTGTTAAAATTTTTAATATTTTAAATTAATCTTGAATTAAAAGGATTAAAAAATCGTAATAAACAGTAAATCATCTTTCTAATAAGGCAATAAAAACTAAAATCGGTTAAAAAAACCAAGTTATTACAATTACTCCCGGCATTAGTTGCCGGGGGCAATTAATTATAAATATGTTTAAGAAAAATTAAAAACGCCTAAAATTTGACCTCTGACCTTACACAGGGGCAATTTAGTGTATTTATATTTTGCCCTAATTTTCTGGATTGAGGTATTTGATCTTGTGTTGTTATATTCCGGCCAAAATTATTTGAAATTAAAGAAGAAAAAAGAAAAACTTGCCTAAAAGCCAAATAAATACCAAAAATCGCTGTTTTCCCGAAATCCGCTAAAATTAAATCTCTACCCCAGCCAAATGAAAAAAAGGAATTCCTACAATTTTTGTAGTTTTTAATCTACAATATGTTCTTAATAAAACCCTAAAGTCCAATCGTTGATTTTTTAAAATTTCTTTAAACAAATTTTTAAAAATGTAAAATTGTAGATTTGAAAACAGTGTTTAAGAATTTCGACCTTTTTGGCACTAATTTAAAACGAGTTTGCAAAGCACATGATAAAAAATACTTTTTAATTGAGTACATTGGAGTTAGTAAAATAAGAAAATGTTTTTGCATTACATTATTTCTACAAATTTCAAAATTTGGGCTCGAACTGCTTGATTAAGTGTTCAGTGACACATTAGTTGCCGGGGACAATTGTAATAACTTGGTTTTTTTTTTAACCGATTTTAGTTTTTATTGCCTTATTAGAAAGATAATTTACTGTTTATTAGGATTTTTTAATCCTTTTAATTCAAGATTAATTTAAAATATTAAAAATTTTAACAAATTAAAAAAAAGTCATATTTTTCCCATGTATACCGTTTTTCAAACTTCAGGGCCGTTGAGGCACGTGTTCCTCTTATCCGATTTTCCTAATTTTTTTGGGATTTATTTATTTCCTTTAACTAAATCTGGCTGGTGCAGTTTGCAGTTAAAAATAACACACACACACTTTTCTTGTTTATTACAGACTTATTTATTTAATACTTTATTACTTTACAAACAATTTTACAATGAATTACTGCAGCTTAACTGAACTGTACAAACGCTACTGCGCGACTCTATACAACCAACTTAGCAGAACTTAACTCCCCAAATGCTAATGCGCGACTCCCTCTAAACCTAAGCTACAGCCCTTTTATAGCATAATGTTCCAGATACACCCAGATTATTAGCTGCGGTTGTAGAACAGACTAGAAGGTCCAAGAGGCACCCAGAATATTTATCGCCGAGACATCAACCACTTTACAGTATAACATTTTACAACACATTATAGCATACTGTGCTATACTTAAATGGAGTGTTACCAGATTGACAGCTTTAGTAAATCCCGTTTCTCGGGATACCAGAACTAGACCAATAAAATTTCGCAACATTATGATCTTTAAATTATCACACTACGATTGTAAAATTATCCCAATATCATATTTTCTTAGCCGTCTCGCAGGCCTAGACGTTTGTAAGATTGTTATAATGAATATTTCTGAATATAACCTAGAGAGAACCCTATTAAGACAATCTGATGATAGTGCTTGGTAGCACTTGAAAATGCATTAATTGTCAACAATTGGTTCTAGGAAAGTTTTTATTCATAAGTTTTTTCTCTATTTGCTGTAATATAAATTGTGAATTCTATTTGGAATTTGTCATATTTGATCTTAAAATCGAACGAAGATAACACTCATTGTAACAACCTTCAGATCAACTAAAATCTACGGTAAAATACTCGCAGACAGACAAGGTACAGTCCAAATTATTTTTGAAATATTTAAAAGTCAGGTGAAAATTATATATTTTTTGTATTAGAGGCGGGAAAAAAGTTATACTTTTTGCTAATTTTGTTTTTGAAAAATTGAATATGTATGAAGCCGTTTTTACTACTCCAATGCCTTACATAATCAGGGGAATATATTTTCTACGTGAGTATAAAAAATAAAAAATCTAAATCACTTTTTACTTATTCTAAACACTTTAATGCACAATAAGCACGAATTCTATTTGAAGATTGCTTGACAATCTACATTTTACCCGTCCATCTTTGGTAGATGTCCAGGACAAAATGTTTATTCCACAAACAATTTCACTATGAAATAGAATACCAATAAATCTTTTTTCCACTTTTTGTGTACTAATTCTTTTGTTTAATATTTATTATTTTATTTGACTGCTTCTTAAAACTTTTTTTCACAAAAGTTTCGCGCCTTTTTCAAATGTTTATTGTAAATCGGCATAGGAAACCATGTGAATTTTCTATTTTAGGTGTAGGATGTGTTCATCGAACTAATGTAAAACACTACGAGAAACATTTTTGTGGAACATTTTAACCCTCTAACTCTTTAACTTACGGGTAGTTTTTTCCCCTTTTTAAAAAGGGTCCAAAAAATTCACTTTAATTGATGAGCTAGAGGGTTAAAATGTATTGCATCCACATATTTTCTCTGCGTGTAACAACATGAAATTTTTCCTAAACTTTTTAATTCTATTTATGTATTTATTTTCTTAAAATTGTTATTCTCATGATAAAAGATTTACATATAATTTAAATTTGTATTGAAATGTTTATCAAGTTTATTAACGTATATTTAAGTTAAAGGTGACAAGTCAGTCAATCTTGTGGATTTGTTTTGTATTCATTCACAATGAAACAATGTCAATTATTGGATTATCATTAAGCGATCAATATTGTTCTTGGTATATGACAAAAAAAAAAATTCCCTTAGAAACAAACAAACGAAAAAAAAAACAATGTCAATTATTGGAATTTGTTTAGAAAGCACAATATTTCAATTACAATTTGTAATTCCCAAAACATTAAGGCTGTGTTTCACACAGACTGTTTATGTGTTAACAATTAGTTAACCCAAAAATTTGTTGTTATTTTGTATACAATTTTTTGAAATTTTCTTTAGTTTAATAAATAGTTAAGTTAAAGTTAACCCTAGTGTATGACCCCCTTGGTAAGAGTGTTCACAATAAGTTATAAATTATGCTAGATCTTAAACTTTATTTTTTTTTATTACTTACGGAATATTATTAAATTTTAGTTGGATTTGCAAATTCGATTTTGGTTAAAATTTCTATTTTTGATTATCATCATCACCCTTATTGTAATCCATCTTTGTTAAGTAAAAAGGACACCCGAAATAAAAAATCATTAAAACTTCTTTTATTTGGTTTCCAAATGAATACAACACGTTTTGTATGAAAAATAATAAAGTAAAAACGTGTTAGCATTAAATAACATTGAACTCCAAAAAAAAAAAGAAAAGAAAAACGAAAAATTCACAACATGAAGTAAAATTGTAAAAAATAAAAAAAAATCAAAGGAAAAACAGTAGTATAACACCAGCAGGTGGTAAAATATATCGACTCATGTTCTACCTCAAAAAAAAAAAAAAAAAAAATCTCATAAAGAAATGATAAGAAAAATCTACTTCATATAAGATAAAACTTGTATGAATGAATATTTGGAAAGTTAGAGACCGAAAGCACAATTTTAAAATGTTACCAATAAAAGGTACTTTTTTATTTCAATGCTTTGAAATTTATAAAATCTCACAGTAAAAATCGCAAGATTTTTTTTTTTTTTTAATTAAAGTATAAAAAACTTTTATATTAATTTTATCAGATCTTTAAATTTAATTAATTTTTCGGTTTAAGCTGCATTCGCAATGCTGGAGTACTCCACTCTATAGAGTGAAGTTTACGAAAATAGAGAAGGCATGATACAGAAATTATGTAAGTCCGAAAAACAAAGTAGTAAAAGCCACTGTGCAGGATGGAGTACTCCAGCATTGTAAACCAAACTTTCATAAAAATATTTAAGGACAAAAATGTACCGAAATATGTTTTTGTAAATTTTTCATCACTGATATCAGTGAGGTGAACATAAATATTTTTTCACATGTGTGTGTGAATACAATTTGTGTGCACAAGTGTAATTGGGTTTGTATGAGTTACTGCATTCGAAGATATATGATTGCAATTTCTGTGGTAGTTGCCTTTTTTTATATTGTTATAGAAAAAATATGTATTTCTAAAGATTTATTTCATTAAAAACTAGATTTTTTTAAGATTCCTTAAGGTAGGCCAAAAATTTAGATTGCACTTTTTGGCTGTACAACAAAATAATAATTTTTATACCCTACAGTACGCTGAGGAGTAATGTATATTGAGTTTGTGTTGCTAATTGTATACTAGGGTGCTTGAACCTTGTATGAAAAAAAAAATTATATATTATTATTACACTGTGAGACAAATGGTAGGGGTCAGTGATCGGGAAGGGTTCAAACTACCGGGGAAAGTTATATCGGTAAAAAAGAAGTTATACGTGTCCCGGCGTTTCGCTGGGTCACCACTAGGAATCGAGATATATCGATTTGACCTTTGGTGGTCTTTTTTTTGACATAACTCGAGAACCACTAGTCCGATTTTGCTCAAACAATTTTAAAAAAATTAAAAATTACAATTCCTTTAATCTGTTCAAATAACGTTTTTCTATATACTCAACAGTTTTGCCGGTAAAAATTGTTTGAACAAAATCGGACCAGTGGTTCTCGAGTTATGTCAAAAAAAAATATATCTCGATTCCTAGGGGTGACCCAGCGAAACGCCGGGACACGTATAACTTGTTTTTGACCGATGTAACATTTCCCGTTGGTTTCATCCCATCACGATTTTGACTGTCGCATAGTGTTATTATTGAAAACTAAAGTGAAAATATTAAGTTTTATGTTGCATATCTAAAGGGCTGAAATTTAATTCATTGATGTTAATTAAAAAATGCAAAACTGTAAATAAAGATCACAATACACTTTTAGTTATTTTAGTATTTCTAAAAATCGTTGCCCACTTTTAGGAAAATTTAATGTAAAAAAATTTTCAATTTATTATAAGTATGTAAGTTTTAAATTTTTTTAATTTTCTTTAGTGCACTGTACATTTTAATAAATTTTTTGTTATGTTGAACCATCTGCAGTTAAACTTAAAAACACACTATCACACTCTAGTATAGAAAAATTTAATAATTTACGGTCTGGTGAACAGCGCCACCTAACGTCATTTCCTTAAATACTTATGAAAAACTCTTGCAAAGTTAGTTACTGCTGCAACTGTAGTTGGCAATGATTATTTTTATCTTTACTGGGAAAAAGCAAAAATTAAAAAAAAAAAAAAAAACGAATTTAAGCAGTTTACCTAGATAACTAATAGGTTAATACATACATACAAAGAGTGACTCTTGTGTGTGTGTGTGTGTGCGAGAGAGAGTGGGAAACAACACAAACGAACACTGTAAATTTTTAATAGTACTCTGAATTAAAATGAATTCCAATTTAGTAAGTATAATTTGCTAAATATGTTTGTAGGTGTACAAGGAATTCCAGTGTTTACACTAACATTTTTACTTATTTTTTTTTTTAATTTGAAATTTACAGTTGTGAAAAAAATTGTAGAAAAAAAGATAAGCGACGCGATGAAAAAATTCCGATGTAATTACAAATGGTCATAGATGTAATTCCATATCACTTCATATCTAATTTGATGCGAAAAATGGCGTACATTAACTTATCCCATGGGACCTGATCTGATATAATTTGATCAGAAAATTGGGTTTTCATCAAATTTGATCAGTTTACATATATATAATTCGACAAATCGTGATCTAATTCTAAAAAAATAGTTTTGAGAACCGCATTGATATGTTGCTTTATCTATAGTTTGGAAAATTACGAGTGATTTCATTGCCGCTAATATAGGATGAAAAAATATGGTGTAGCAGTTTGCCTTGCACTCGTTCAAAAAGTACCAACTGAACATTTTTGAAATGGGAGTAAGTACTCTGCTCCAATGACAATTCATTGTTAAAATTACTTATTAGTGTTCCTTTTAAAAAATAAGTACATCTAGATCATTAATGGTAGTGCTTTTTCTATTGCTTCTTTATCTCTTTTTTGCTGGGCTATTATTCTATTTATGTTTTAATTACAAGTTCAAATTGATAAGCCTATTGTTTATAATTTAATTTTTAGATTTATATTTGAAACCTACTTTAAATGTAATTTATTAATACTTTTGTTTGAAATATAAAATATGTATATTCTTATCGTTAAGTTCTTGTAACCTTTATAAAATTACATAGTTATTTATAAATTTTTAAATATAAATCTGTCTGTTTGTATTCTTATCAAATGTTTTAAGTATTTATTTGCATTAAAAATAGTAAAATGTAGATATTAAAATCATAAAAAATTACTAAAACAAAATATTGACCTAAAAACATACCTCCATCAAAAATTTAATATAATAAATTTTATAGGTAAGGGAATATGTTGTACCTTGAAACGTTTCAAATATAAATATTTTTATAACAGCGCAATACTCGCGAAATTTAAAAAATTGTAAAAAGGTGTAAGGGTACTAATTTCTTTATACCATAGAACAAGTCATTTGTAACATAAGACGAAACAGGGATAGAGAAATATCGTCGTTTAATTGAAACGTTAATATTAAAGTTGAAAATAAATATGTGCATACTGTGGGAACATTTTTTCGATCTACAGTTTACTCAACAGACATTTGCTGAGTTTGGGCACTGTCCTGAAACTCTTCTTAGATCTAGCGACAACATCTAATTGAATGAAATTAAATCGTATTATGATCATATTAGATCTAATTTGACACAACTAGATCTAATTTGGTGGAATAAGATATGGTTTGAATAAATTTTATCCGAATTTTGTCCTCATCCAAAAGTATCAAATATAATATAATCATGCCCAACTAGATATAATGGTATATAATTCGATACAATTATACATAATTATATGAGGCATATGTAACTATATATAGGTCTATATATAATTGGATATTTTAATATGTTGCACTATATATTGTGCAATATATATATCAAGATATAGTTATATATTTAGGATATAATTTCGTAAAATTTTATTTAATTATATCTTGGTATATATGTTCCAATATATAATTATACAAAATTTTATATGATAATATATGACTATATCAAAACTTTTTTACTTGGGATTATTGAATAATATACCGCAGAGTGTGGGTACGTTTTGGAGCTATACCTACATATCACCCATGTTATATAATGTATAATCAAATATACCATATATAATATTATAAAGTCCGATATATAATTAAATGAAATTAAATATGGCAAAATATAAGAAAAATATCCAAAAATTAAACGTTATATATAATTATAAATGGATATTCATAATGACATATATAGTTATATATTACAATATGTTATCAGACGAGGCCACATATGATTACACTATGCGACAGTCAAAATCGGGATGGGATGAAACCAACGGGAAATGTTATATCGGTCAAAAACAAGTTATACGGGTCCCGGCGTTTCGCTGGGTCACCCCTAGGAATCGAGATTTATCTTTTTTTTGACATAACTCGAGAACCACTAGTCCGATTTTGCTCAAACAATTTTAAAAAAATTAAAAATTACAATTCCTTTAACCTGTTCATATAACGTTTTTCTATATACTCAACAGTTTTACCGGTAAAAATAAATGTTTGTTACCGCTACCATAAAAATCAATAACCTTTTGTTTGTTATTTTTTTTTAATATTTTAGGCAAAAAATATTTTTTTCTTCATACATTTATTTTTACCGGCAAAACTGTTGAGTATATAGAAAAACGTTATATGAACAGATTAAAGGAATTTTTTAAAATTGTTTGAGCAAAATCGGACTAGTGGTTCTCGAGTTATGTCAAAAAAAAAAAGACCACCAAAAGCCAAATCGATATATCTCGATTCCTAGGGGTGACCCAGCGAAACGCCGGGACACGTATAACTTCTTTTTTTTACCGATATAACTTTCCCCGGTAGTTTGAACCCTTCCCGATCACTGACCCCTACCATTTGTCTCACAGTGTTATAAATGAACGTTTTTACTTGGGTAACCTGATCAAATCTGATGTTTGTTTTCGTATCAAATTATATCGGATCAGATTCCATGGAATTCCATGTGATTTTTAATTGCATGCAACCTGTTCTACTTCAGAGCTTTGAAGAATTAATTCTTTAAGGGGGGACATGACATTGTACATTTTTTGAAAGCGACTTTTTATACCCTACACCACTATGTGTTCAGGGTATTATAAGTTTGTGCTGATGTTTGTAACACAAAAAAATATTGGTCGTAGACCCACCTTATAGTATACCGATCGGCTCAGAATTTTTTTTTATTTCGATTTAACGATGTCCGTCTGTCCGTCCGTCCGTCCGTCTGTCTGTCCATGCAATCATGTGCGCACTCTACAGGTCGCAAATATTAAGATATTTTGATGAAATTTGGTACGCAGACCTATATTGGCCCAATAACATCGGTCCATGTTTAGACCTAGTGCCCATATAAGTGTCCCCCCAAAATTGGCTTGGTTACAAACTGCAGGTCGCAAATATTAAGATATTTTAATGAAATTTGGTGCGCTGACTCACATTTTAGAAAATTTTGACACAAGCCTCATTTTAACCCATTCGAATTTCGGATCCAAACATTAGTTGGCTTTTAAACAGACTGGTGTAGGGTATTGTATAGTCGGCATGCCCGACTTTAACCTTTTTACTCGTTTTTTTATAATTTTGTATTTTACTAAATATTCTTAAGATTCTAAGAAAAAAAATTTCATGTAAAAATTCCTACGGGTTCAAAAGTTACAGCCGGATTAGTGTGAGCGCATTTTTATTTTTCGCGCTACCTACGTACCTTTTTTTTCTTTATTCACAAACTTTGAACGCTTTTATCTCGAAACCATGTTTTTCGTACTGGTTGCGGCACTAGCGGGTTCATTTTTTGACTAATTTTTTTTTTTTTTTTTTTTGTGTTTTTTTAAACTTGATTCGCTATCGTATGATTTCAATATTTTATGAATTTTTAAAGTCAATATTTTTTTCGAAAAAACACACTTTCAAATTTGGAACATCACCAAAAATTGAAAAAAAATTTAAAAGAAAAAAGCTCGTGTCATACGATAACCAATTTTGTTAAGATTTAAAAAAGTAATTTTTTTCCAGATCGGACAATTTTTGCGACTCCCAGCGCTGCAACCACAAGGCCCCGTTTTTTCTCTGCCGCCAGTTGGGAGCTCTATAAAACCATGTTGGAGTGAAAAATATATTTTTTTGAATTTTTTTCTTGTAATCTGTTCAATTCTCTACAATAATAAAAAATAAATTTTGGAAAAATGTTTGTTTTTGACTGAGTTATGAATTTTTTAAAAAAGGTCTGTTTTCTCTGCCGCGAATGTAATGTTCCTCCTTAATTCAGTTTTTGTTTTCTGAGTTGAAAATTCAAAGAATTAATTCACAAGACACTATATTGAATGGAATTAATTCATATTTGTTTTCGTTCCCTTTTTTTTTGTTACTAATTAATTCAATTGTTGTAGTTCTTTTTATTAAATCAGTAAATTAATTTACTGGTGAACTCGTTCAATTTTATAAATCTAACGGATAAAAAGTGAATTAATTCCTTAATGAATTAATTCACCACTGAATTCATTCAATTTAATTTTTCGTTCAATGAATTAAAAAAAAAAAATTACGTTCATAAAAGTAACTAATATTTGCGACTTGTAGTTTGCGAACAAGAACACTGGACAGACAGACGGGTATCGATAAATTGATTTAAAAAGTGCTTCTGAGTCGATAAGGTGGGTCTAGATCCAATATTTCTTGTAGGGTATAATGCACAACTTTAAAAATATTTTGCTTGAAAGTTAAACCTATGGACTTTATGCATACCTAACGCGAATTGTCTGTTTTTTACAAAACTGCTTAAGGGAATTAACAATAAACTTGAATATTACATATAAAATTGTGCATATGTACAAAGTGAAGTGAAGCATACATTTTACCAAAATATATTTTTACTCTTATACAAAACTCTACACTACTACACAAAAAAAAACACCTGTTTTATTCTCTCACTCTTATTACTACGTCCATACCTGTCTCATAGTATGGAAAAAAAGTAAAGCATACTTTTGGGAGTTTTGTTAGTTGGTTAACAGTTTATACACTTTGTTGTGTATTTTTTGTATTTTTCCCTTTAAAAAAGTTTTGTTTTGCAATTTTCTTTATGCATTTTTTTTAGTTGTTTTATTTTGTTTTTATATTTTTCCTATTTTCTTCTTATTTTTTGTTTGTTTTTATTTTCTTTTTTCTTTTCAATATAAAATTGTATACCTTTGGGAAATTAACTGAGAAGAATTTTACTGTTTCATTTTTTTCTTTAATTTATAAAACTTTTTTTTAAAAATGATTTGTAAAATTTCATTTAACATTTTCCTTTATCATTAGCTGACATAAATTTTAACAATATTTCAGAGAGTTATGTCTGGGAAAAAAAAAGAAAAGTTGTTAAAATCAAATTTATAAATTGCAACAAAAAAAGTTTATAATAGATTTTTCGAACAAAGATTAACACTTCTCTCTCACAACAAAAAATAAAAAGGAAAACATATTGTTTGACAAGTGTGATATCTGGGTCATTAAAAGTTTTTTACTTTGGTGAAATAAGAAATTTTGCTGTATAAGCCAAATGAGTAATATGTAGGTAGTATCAGTTTTAAAAGTAATTTGTTGTGTTTTCTTTTTTAATTATGAACAGACATTGTTGATTGTTAAGGAAAAATGTAAGACGATTATTAAAAAAAAGTTTTTGAAATAAAGTTTCAATGGTTTTTGGTTGTCTCCCTATTTTTGTCATATCTTGAAAACTGATAGAAAATAGAATCAACTAATTTAGGTAATAAACTGGTAATTTAGGTTAAAACTAATGTAGATAGGTAAGTAACACAGCTTTGTTGTATCAGTGCATTGCTGTTTAAACCTTTAAAAAGATCTGAAACGCTTTTACTTTTCCACATTAAGTCGTAATCCACCGCACAGTGTCAAATTTTCAAAGAAGCCCTCAAAAATCTATAACTTCTAAACTTTTCTTTTAATTCTAAATTTTTATTCAGTAATGTTGAATAGAGATGGTTGACACTGAAGTTAAATTTTAAATTTTGGTGTTTTCAGAGACTTATAGTAGTAAATCATGACAAGTATTTTTCTGGAACATTTTAACCCTCTAACTCTTCAATTTATGGGCCTTTTCTTAGAAGCGGCCAAAAAATTCCCTTTAATTGAAGAGTTAGAGGGTTAAAATGTTTCACAAAAATATTCCTCGTAGGGTTTTACATAAGTTCGCTGAACACATTTCGTACCTAAAATTGAAGATTGACATGGTTTCCTATGCCGATTCACAATAAACATTTGCAAAATGGGGCAAACTTTAACCCTGCTATTTTTACCACATGCTGAAATACCTGAACAGATAAAAATATCGAAAACAAAAAGTGGAATGAGAAGTAGAAAACTAAAAACGTTTAATTAATTACGATTGTCCTATGCCACGATTAGAAAAACACTAACTTAAAAACGTGTTTGATTGAAAGTTCTCTCTGTGAACTAACGTATTAGTTTGCTTTAAAAAATAACTATGAAAATTGTTCAACTGTATTTAAAAGTTAAATCTACTTAACCTTTTAACCTTGATTTTTTTTTTTTAATAATTTGAACTTTATAATAAAAGTTTAAAGTATACTTATAGACTTAGATATGTAACGTTTTCATAAAGCATACTTTTAGGTGTTGTTTGGATTAATATTATATTCAAAAGTAACAACATATCAGTTTTAATAAAAATTTACCCCATAATTTCTTGTCTCAAAAGAAAGTTAAACTTATTTACATAAATTTTGGCAACAAGAAAACCAAAACCTGGAGAAAATGTTGCTTTCAAGTTTTACATTTGTTTATAATCAAAAGTTATAACCTTGAATTGTTAACAGAAATTTAAAACCACCATTAATAAAATTTGTACAATATTTGAAAATTTGTTTAATGTCAAACAAACGAAAAATAATGGAATATATAAAAATGTATGAGTATTTTTATGGATGAGGTTTAAAGCCTGTACTTTTTTATAAGTTGCTACACTAATAGAAAATAGTCGGTAAACATTTTAGTACAAAATACTACAAATTTGGTTAAAAATAACTGCTGAAATTAGCAAATTTTTCTTTATTAAATATTAGTAAGATAAGAACAGCAAACATAAAACTATTAAATATGCAAAATATTAGTTATATTTCAGCTTAATTTTAGTCAATTGAAAATAACAATAAAACATGGCAAAAAACTTTAAATTTTGTTTTACATTTTTTGCGACTTTTTTTAATTCAAATAAAAATATATCCTTCTGAAATCAAAATTTTAGTACTTTTTAGCAAATATTGCTGCTGATTTTAGCAGAATAAACTGCTATTACAGCTAAATTTAACTTAAATATAATTAAAATTTTGTGAATAAAACAGTTTTTTCTGTTTTTTTTTGACCTTGCAGTTTTTAACAGGTTAATTTACTATTTTCAATTAACCAACAGTTAACTCAGGTATAACTAAAATTTGGTAAATTGACAGTTTTATTTTTAATGTTCTTATTTTACTAGTATTTATAAAAAAAACTCTGCCAATTTCAGCAGTTTTTTCTGCAACGTCATTTTTAACTAATTTCTAATAGCTTTTTCTGCTATTTTTACACATTTATTTCCCTGAATGTATAAAAAAGCATATTTTAAAGCATTCTATAGAAAACATTATGAATTTTTATAAAAGTTTTTTAAATTCTATTATTTTTTTTATATATTTTACAATAATCCACTACAGCTGATAACTTATTTATGCATATAGTATTCTAGTGCAGAACCACAAATATGCATATTTTTAATATGTTTTCCAATGAATGGGAATTTATAGAAAAAAACACACACACACACATTTTAATAAAATATGCATAAAATTCTAGACAAATAGTGCACAAAATAAACATTTATACGTATATATAAAAATAAATTTTTTCAAATGTAATATTGTGGCTGTCCGTGATGCACTGATGCTATTTAGGAAGACTTGTTTCATAAAATATCAGCCAGTAAAATTTTCCTTTCCATAATGGACATCAAATTTCTTAACATAAGTGAAAAATTAGTTTTTAATTAAACTACATCGTTAAATAAGGAGTGCGCCACATTTTCGACAAAAAATTTGTATGTGAACATTGCAAAACTTGTTGTTTTTGTAATCACGTTACCTTTTAAAAATATCGCGGCAAAAAAGGAATTGGAAGTCATGCTTTAAAAACCACTTATTTCATTACTTCGAAAGTACCCTTAAGTGTATTTTTACTGCTTTCTTTAGAAGTAATTCTGAACAACTTAAGGGGGTTAAATACTGTAACAACAGCATTTTAAAGGGCATATTTGAACGTTTGTCAAAAATTCAATTAACAAGATTTTTAATATTTTATTTTTTTAATTTAAAAATCGTGTTATTGTAGCATTTTTAAAAAATATCAGTTTTATATTTCCCCAGCCAAAATCGCCAGAGTTGCCACTTCCTTAAAAAGGCAAAATCGGCTGCCACTGTGCAGCCTTAATTAATTATCAGAAAATAAAAATGTAAAGTGATCCTTAATCCCAGATAAATTCTCTAGTCCTTATCGTGGCACGATTTTTATTTTTAATTTTTTTTTTTTTATCAAAGTTGCCACACAAACTTAAAAATTCCAAAAAAGGCAAGAAAAAACACATTTGTTCGGGGATGTCAAAATTATTTGACCAAAATTCAAAAAAAGGAAAAGAAAGAAAAAAATCCGAATCGAAATCGGTTAACCCGCCTTGGCTGTACAGTGGCAGCCGATTTTGAACTCAGGGTTGTGGGAAAACGCGTTTAAAGTTTACAATTAATTTTACGCTAAGAAAACAGCAAAATTTCAAAAAACCGTGTATGAACAAAATTTATATCTCGCAGTTTTCTACATGTGCACCAAATTTGGGAAGAATCGGATAAAGAGTATTTTATATATTAACCCAAATAGTCTTAAAAACGTTGGTAAAGAATTTATTAGACATTTCCTTTTGGTCACTTCGTACATTTTTTAATTTGTTTTTTATTTTTTATATACATTGATTACTTTTATGGCTTATAAAAAGCCATCAGTACCTGCCTCATCGAGGAATCGTCATTGCCTTTTCTTTAAAGACTGAGTGCAATTCTTGCATCTTAGGATGTAGTTTTTTTTTCTTTTTTTTCTGCTGTATTATGCGAAATAAGATTTATAATAAAGACAATGAGAAAAACCGCTCCCAAAAAATTGTGTGTACAAATTTAATACATAGAAAATTACTTTGTGGCCAAAATATATTTTACAAAAACACCTGTGGAAATTTAATTTCTTCGATATTTTCTGAGCATATACTGAAGAGTGTGCTCTATCCAAATAAAATATAAAAAATACAAAATTTTTCCTAAAGTCGATACCCCCCTTAAAAAAATCACATTTTTCATTGTTTCCAACGTTAACGGATACATATATTTTTACAGCTTCTTTAGAAAAAAAAAATCACTTAAGTATTGCTTCTATAGCATTATTGCTCTAAATGTGATTCTAAAAAGTGATTTTGAGATAGTTTATTTCAGGGTTCGATTCCTGGCTGGACCATTATCACAACTCGAGAAAAAATTACGGTGTTCTGGCAATGGATTCTGGTAGAGGAGACAAAAAAATATACGTGTGTCGGTATTTTGAAAGATCACATCACAATTTTATTTTAGGGGGAGGGGGGGGGGTGTTAAAATTTCCCCCTTTTTTAAATGTTTATTGTGCATTGCCATAGGAAACCATGTGAATCTTCCATTTTACTTATAGTCCCAGTGTAGAAACGGTAATGACATATCATTATTTTTTGGACTACCAGTAATGACACCCACTTACCTTCTGTATTATTTTAAAACATATAATAATGAGTTACTGATAATTACTTATTTTTATCATTATTTCAAATAGAAATTAATTTTTTAGATTTTTTTGAAAATTTTTTGAAATCTATTTTTAGACTCAATATTTTTTAAACACTGGTAAGGATATATGTAACCACATATTTTTTGATTTTTTGTATGTTGGCGAGTAAGCTTACTTGTGTGCAGCAGGTCAATTGTGTTTTTATCTATTAAATATTACATGTCGATATAGCTCAGATGGTGGAGCTGTTGACTGGCAATCTGTAGACCCAGGTTCGATTCTCGCACCAGCAAATTTTATTTAAAAAAAAAATAAAAATAAATTATATAAAAAAAATTTTTTTTTTATATAATTTATTTTTTAGAAAATCTATTTTTAGACTCATTATTTTTGTCAGTACTGGTAAGCACATAGGTAAGGATATATTTTTTGATTTTTCGTATGCTGGTTTGTAACGACAACTCATTATTTTTCGCGACATCGCCATATAAAGGTAATAAGAATTGTAATAACAAAAGTAACTAGTTACCATTACCAAGTATGTAGTTACATAACCACATATCTGGTATGTATTTCAACGAACTTATGTAAAATACTACGGGGAATATTTCTGTGGAACACTTTAACCCTCTAACTCTTCAATTAAAGGGACTTTTTTGGTCCTTTTTAAAAAGAGACAAAAAATATCGTAAATTGAAGAGTTAGAGGGTTAAAATGTTGCACAAAAATGTTCCTCGTAGTGTTTTACATAAGTTCACTGAACATATCCTATACCTAAAATGGAAGATTCACATGGTTTCCCCCTAAAATCCAGGTTTGTTGGACATTTGAGCGCCCTTTTTAAAAAGGTGCCAAAAAAGTACCTTTAATTGAAGAGTTAGAGCGTTAAAATTTTCGATAAAAATGTGCCTCGTGGTGTTTTACACAAGTTCGCTGAACACGTCCTATACCTAAAATGGAAGATTGACATGGTTTCCTATGCCGTTTCACAATAAACATTTGAAAAAGCGGGAAACTTTAACCCCTTAGGGTTGATAGTTCCAAAAGATCGTATGGATTTCTTATTAGTGGCGCCACCTATGTGTGATCCTACGGACTTTTAAGCCGATGTGTTAAAGAGTGTGTGTTATTTTTATTTACAAAGAGCACCAATCCGGTTTATCTAAAAGAGATAAACGTACGTTTTAGAAGGTAAACAAACGGAATAATTGCTGTCAGCGGGGGATTGGTTATTTTGATTGCTTTAGAAAAGAAGCCGGTTTATTTAAGGGAAATTAACCAACTTTTTTAAAAGGTAAAACCGTAAGAATATTAACTAAAGTCAACTTTAACGAAAATATATATTTGTGAAAATTTAGATAAGTAGTAAGGGTGTTAACTTTTAGCTTTTGTCAATTTGAAATCCATAAAATTTCAAAATAAATTTATTTGAAGGGTCTTGTGGTTAGAAATGTATATAAAGTGTATAAGTGTGAGGACCAAATATGCATAATAAAAATTTTATTGACTACAAAAATATTGGAAAACATTTTCTTAAGTCGACGTATGTGGTTTTGTCAAAAGTAAGCAGATAAAATACTAAAGTTTCATATATTTGCATATATAAAAAGTGCATATATTTGGTGGTTGTATTTGATTCCAAATTGCATGGAGCTATATAAAATAACGACTTTAGTTTCCTACTTGATTTTCATAATTTATTTTGAAATTCGCTATTGCCTATTTTTAAAGACTCAAATTTAATTCATAAATAAATACTTATTTTTGGTTGGCCTATTTACTAGTGTTTTGCATGGTCTTTGCATCCTAAAAGTATGCTTTGTCTTTTAGAACTAAGATATAGATTTAACGGATTTAGGACTGAGGATGTCGCTTATTTCTTTTTTTATAAATACTAAATATTTTCCAATGGTGGTTTAAAGTTTATATTAGCAAGAACTGAAATAAGAATATTTTTTTTAAATCATAAAATGTAACAGTATATGAACGTGTTATAAATAACTTATGTTTATTTTGCTATTTTTTATAGCTTTTTTGAAAAAAAAAAAATATATATGCAAATATGTTTTTCCTACGGTCTTCTAATATTAAGTATCATTTTCACTATCTGTCACCACATGTTTTGCACAAAGTCATGTTAGTGTTTATATATTTATTTATTTGTTTTATTCTCAAGAAAATTAAGATTTTTCTTTCATTTTTCATTTAGTTTCTCTTTTTTAGGCATAATGGCCTTAAGTGGGTTTATAAACTGTATATTAAATAAATAATAAAATTTGTTTGCTTTTTTTTCTATGCGTATAAATAATTTTTTAGATTGTGTTGAAAATAAATAAATATTTATTATTACAAAAAAAAAAAATACTAAAGATTTGATAGAGAAACAGAAAAAAAACCATTAAACTAGGTCAAACACAAAAGGAATATTTAATTAGTTTTTTATATTAAAATAATTTAAGGGGGTTTTAATTAGAAGTCAGAAAGTGTAAAAGTGGTTATTTATAAAAAAAAAAAATACAAACAAATTTTAATTAATTCGTAATTTTAATATGCATCCTAAAAGTATGCTATAGAAGAATAAGCAGAAAAGTATGCAGCAGAACGATATTTTAATTTATAGTTAGTTGGCAATTTTTGTGGGGGTTACTATTGTTACGGATTTGAAAATGTTTTTTTGTTTTTTTTTACCATAAATATAGTGATTTATATTCTTATTATAAAAACACTGCTAGTACACATTAACATATTTTTGGTTTTTTGCTTATTTGAGAAATGTGAAATATTTATTAAAATGTTAATTTTATTAAATATGTCAAAGCTGTTAAAAGAACGACTTAGACGGAAACTATTAAAATTTTCATAGCATTTTCGTGTAGAAGAATATTTGGATTCAGGGAATCTTTAAATTTTATTGTATTGTTCTACAAAAAATCTCTTTTTTTTGCAGCGCTCTTGATATATATTAATATATTTAATCCTTTAGGCTATATTTTTAAATAAAAGTTAAATTTTCTTTGATAGCAAATGTATTTTTATGAAATTAAATTTTTTATTAAAATTTTTCAACTTATGTCCTTGATAAACTTACTAACCAAGTTGAAAACATTTGAGACACAAATTTACATTAAAACACTTGTTTAGTTATTTAAACAAGACACGTAACTGACTGAGAACTCAAATGTGTGTTAACAAAAACAAAACAATAGTCACAAATGCAACTACAGTAGAATCGCGTTGTAACCACTAAACGATTGTCGAAGATTACTAAAAAGATAATTTAAAAAGAATTATTTTAATTTTTGCATTAAAATACAAAAATTGTTTTTTCGGACTTTTTGTATTTTCCTATATTTAGTTAGAATATTGTTCTACCTCAAGTCCAAAAATTCTAATATCATAGTGGCATATATGATTTTTTTTTTGTTGTTTTAAACTGGTTGACCATTTTCATGATAGACAATACAATTCTTTCATAGGGACCACCCCAATCTTTAGTTGTCCGCAATAAGAAAATGATGATTGGAACACACAAACCGAGACATTACATAATGTACAAAAATTTGTACTTTTGTATATGAACTGTTTGATTTGGTAAAACCAGTCATAAATCAACACTTTTTATATTAAATGTTGCTTCCCAACTGAAAACGTAAATAGCTAAAAGACATCCTCAGACGACATAAGATCCTAACGTTATATCATGAAATGGATGAATAATTAAATTTGTTTTTGGTTTATAGATTTGCATTCTTTTATCTTCCTTCGAACCTAAGTTCTGTTTTAAACTATTTCCGCCGCTCAAAAAAAAAAAAAAAATCTTGCTATGGACAGGAAGGAAGTACAGGACTATTCAGTGAAAAAAAAATCAAAATATAAAGGGCCGCTATTAATGTCAACACTTAAGTAAAAGCCAATAGTTTAGCGAAATTGTTTTTGGCGATATTTTAGAAAACTTTTACTTACTTTTTTTCAAAATAGCACAAGAAAAGATTTTTGTTGTCAGTGCAGTATTGGCCATACAATGATGCCACGTAATTTTTGTCTCATAAAACAAGTTATACCCCTAATGAACACATTCGTTATATCCAGTTTTTACTGAATATGCATATGTATGTAATCACTTTTATAGCTTTAAAAATAACCTTGAAAGTATACTACGAAAAATTAAAGTTAATCTACATTAGAGCACCCATATGTGGAAAAGTGTTATTTTTCCAGCGACCCGCAGATTTTCGGATAGGTTGAGTGTAAAAAATAGGATCTGTGTAAAAATTAGGTTTCTGCGCTGTAAACCGGCTAAGCCGTTAACATTTATGTCCTGAAAATTACCCTAAAAAAGGTTCATGGATTCATCCATCTATTTCCTAAACTAGATGTTTCTGGTGATTAAGTTACATAGCTGTTGTTTACACAATGAAAAAGCAAACATTATATTTACACAAACTTTTAACCCTCTGATAACCGTAAGTGGCGTTTTAAGCGGTAAACATCAAAATTTGTGTCAAAAATAAACTTTGAATGTCATTCATTTAATTTTGGAGATCTCTAAATACGTATACTCTTCATCATATAATAGAAAATTTAGCGTAGTTTAAATACAAAATACGTTTTTTTTTTTTTCAAATAATTTGTCCATTCAATGATAGAAATCCCCAAACACTGATTCTGAGTTGTAGATTTATTACATACAAACATATGTGCACTAAGAAACCATCCAGTCAGAAAAATACAAACGGGAAAGCGGTGGCAAAGCACTTTACCAGGTGGTACAAGTACTAGCAAAAAGTGCTTTCCCATTCCCAAAATGATAACATCATTAGACAAAAGGACCGGCTGTTTAAAAAGCGCCGGAAAAGCATTGGAGGAACAAAATTTTTAAACGTTGGAAAAACGCTGGCAAACTCTGGTTTGGAAATATATTTTCCAAAATAAAATTAAAAAAAGTTCAGAAGTATTTTTTTGGTCCTGCCGTGATTTGAACCCAGGCCGACGATTGCTCTACCCACTGAGCTAACGAGACATATAATATTTGATGGCTAAACACAGAAATGAGTAATAATAGCTGGACAACTACTGGCGGTGCCAAAATGCTAGTACTGGCAAACAATTCTTTGTAACTAGTATGCCTGTATTGGGAGGGCAAAAAAAGTTGGTCTTGAAGAAGCTTTCCCACAAACAAATTTATTTTATAAAACAAAAAAAATTTTAAATTAAAAACATTTGAACTCGGTTCCGACTACAAACATTTTTTAACGAAACGTCAACATTTTTATAAAATCATTGGTCTACCAGTGAATTGATTTTTGTACGCCTGGTAGCATTGGCTAGGTAGCACTGGAGAACCACTTGTTGCAAACCTTATCATAACCAATTCTTTGCCAGTGGTTTTTTCATAAACCAACGAATTTTTGTAAAACAAATACTGGTAAAACGCTTTTTGCAAACGCTGGCAAAGTGTTCCAAATGAGTGTTCTGCCAGTCATTTATTTTTAATACCGTGGTTACCCAGTGGTATGCCAGTGCTTGATTTTTTGTACCACTGGCGATTTCTGACTGGGCATGTGAATCTTCCATTTTACATATAGAATGTGTTCAGCAAACTTATGTAAAACACTACGAGGTACATTTTTGTGAAAGTATTTAACCCTCTAACTCTTCACTTAAAGGGACTTCTTTGGCTTGTTGTCTTTTGTGCGTTTTAAAAAGGGGAAAAAATACGGGTCTTTTTGTTGAAGTTGAAGTATTATAGGATTAAAATGTTCCACAGAAATGTTCCTTATAATGTTCTACACAAGTTCGCTGAACATATCCTATACCTAGAATGGAAGATTCGTATGGTTTTCTCCTAAAATCCAGGTTTGTGGGACATTTGAACGCCAATTCTGAATAAGTACAAAATTAACCCTTAAACACATTTTAAGTTTTGACTTATTTCTAGCATTGAACTTAAATTTGCATGTCTTCAGAGTCTTATAGTAGAATTTCATGACAAATTTTTTTGTGGAACATTTTAACTTTCTAACTCTTTAATTAAAAGGAATTTTTGGCCCTTTTTAAAAAGGGACATAAACGACCCGTATGCTTATTGCTTATTTTTTAAATAATTCTGCTGATTAGAAATTAATCTCCTACTTGTGATTTTTATATGAAAATTTGAAATTTAAAATTTTTTTTTTCAAATTCTTGTTAACAAAAAAAAACAATATTTCCATCGTACAATATTTTCGGTCTCCACAGCCAGTTGTTCAAAAAAACTTACTTTTTTATCACTTTGAGCTTGAACTTTAATTCACTGCGCGACAGCAAATTTTGCCCAAATGAAATTTCCATTATAAAAGTATATAAAAGTACACTCATAAAAATAAATCTGTAAAAATAGCAGAAAACATACTAAAATGTATTTAAAAATGACCTTGCAGAAAAAACTGCTGAAATTAGGTAATATATTTTTTTCTCTAAATTCTACTAAAATAAGAGCATCAAAAATAAAACTGCTAAATCTACAAAATTTTAGTTATATATGAGTTAACTTTTGGTTAATTGAGTACTACAAATTATACCGTAAAATCTTTAGAAAATTTTGATAAATATTAGTAGACTAAAAAGTAGCAAAAAGAAACGGTTTTTTACAAAATTTTTGTTATTTTGAGGTTAAGTTTTGTTAAATGGAAATAACAGTCTATCCTGCTAAAATCAACAGAAATATTTGCTGAAAAATACTAATCGGAAAACATTAAAAAAAAATCGGAAAACAAAAGTTAGAAAATTTGAAATTTTTTGTGATTTTTTAGCCTATTTAGCAAGATATTTTAGTGATTTTAGCAGCATAATTTGTAATTTTCTATTAACAAACATTTACTCAAAACTAAAATTCTGTATATTTAACAGTTTTATTTTTGCTAATATAAGCAAAAATAATCTGCTCATTTCAGCAGTCTTTTCTGCAAGGTAATTTTTAACTAATTTTGAAAAGTTTTAAATAAAATTTTTTCTATTGGTGTATATGGAAGAATAAAAAATATTTTTCATAAAAAAATTCGATTTCAAAAACCTTTCTTCGAACAATAAAAAATTTCAGACAAAAAAATATTAATTTAGATTTGACTGCAAAACTCCAAAACACACTTTTTAATAAATGTCCCTGCCCTAGGCGCATTTTCTATACTTAAAGAAATAAATCTGTAAAAATAGTAGAAAAATATACTAAAAATTAGTTAAAAACTACTTTGCAGAAAAAACTGCTGAAATTAGCAGATTTTTTGCTAAATACTAGTAAAATAAGAACAGCAAAAATAAAAATGTTAAATTTAGAGAATTTTAGTTATATTTGAGTTAACTTTTAATTAATTCAGAATAACAAATTATACTGTAAAATCTGCAGAAAATTTTGCTAATTATTAGTAGACAAAAAATTTGGTTTTAAATAAAATTTTTGCACACTTTTTTTCTATTAGTGTATAAAAGCTGAATTCGATCCGTTCTATTGTGAAAAATTGTATTGACTTTTTGCACATAAAATACACAATATCAGTTGTACCTACTTGTTAACATTTGAACATCTGTTTATACCTTTAAGTATTTGTTGAGCAATTTTTGCATTCATAAAAGTAATTAATGTCTACTACAAAACCTAAATTTACATTATAATTAATTCATAACAAAATGTTGTTAAAGAAAAAAATTAAAATGAATTGCCTTCACTAACTAATTATTATGTTGTTTTTCCTTTTCTTGATTTACATATAAATTATAGAACTGTCACTAATGTAAATGCATTAATAAGTCTATACAATATTTTTTTATGGAACTTTTTGAATAAACTGCCTTAAGCCTTAAATCAGCATTTATAACTTGATGTAATTATTATTTATAAAATTCTAATTCTTTTACAATTTCACTAGCAACTCATTAGCTTTATTAGTGGAGTATTAAATTTACTCGATAAATTTTAATAATCTAAACGTATCATGTATTGTATAATCTTGATAGAAAAATGGATATATATTTTATATAATGAGAAAGGCATTAAAGATTTTATTATGTTGTGCTAAGATTTCAAACATTTTGTAATGGTTTTCTATTTTAATTAATATAATCAATAGTAATTTATTTACTTTATTTCTATTTACATTAATTGTTATCGGTATTTGTAGTATTTAGTATCCCAGCAAAATTGTTTTTTTTGAAATGGATTTAAATTGCAGTTTTAAATTTGAAATTAAAACTTGAAGTGAATACTTTTAATATACACTAAGGGTCATATGCATAATCACTTTTATAATTTATATGTAACTTATAAAACAAATTCTCCATACAAAATTAATTTTATAAATGTGTTATAAGGTTTTCAAATTATTACACCGAAAAATTTTTTCAGTTACTGGTTACTAAATATTTAACTGAGGATCAGGTGATATACCCCTTACTGAGTATCAGTTAACCAATTTGATTAAATATAACTAATGTTACTTCAAAAATAGTATTCAACTAAGAATTCAGTCACTAGCAACGTTACATTAGTAAAAAAATAAATTAGTTAGACATAATCGTTAAAAAAAAAACCCAACTTAAATTTTTTATTGCAAAAATTTTCCAATTCAATTTTTTCATTTTATTATTTTTTTTAAATACATTATAAATGTGTTACAATTACATTACATTTCTTCAGCATCATTCCCATTTTTGAGTTTATATTTTTCCCGTTAGTCTTGCAATTTAACTTATCTTCTCATTCTGAAAAGTAAAACGTTTAATTAACATTTTGTGATGTTAGCAAAGGAAATTGATTTTACTTACCTTGGAAATGTTAATATAAATTAAATAAAAATGCATTTTTATTTAAATTTATATTCCCGTTCATTTTATTTTTTGTTTGGAATAATTCAATTGAACACTTTTGACAATAGAAACTTTACAGGGTAACAAATAAATTATTTTCTTTGATTCGAACAATAGTTGATTTCGCTTATATCAGTTACTTTAATATTTTTCGGTTTCAACTGAGAGATTCTTTAACTGAGCAACTGAGAAATTTTTTCGGTGTATGCATAAACACTTTAATATTTACTATATAGAATTTTTGTAGCTTAATTTTCGACTCAGAATTTATTCTAGAATTCATATTTTGGGCTTTCTTGCCCATTTTATATTTTTGTATTTTTCATACCATTTGCATTTGTGATTTTTTTTAAGGCCTGAAAATATGCAACAAGAATCAGCAATTGTTTTCTAACAAATTTAGAACGCATATTTTAAAATTATTATTGCATATTGATTCTATTACACACAAAAAATTAAAAACAATTTTCAATTACGAAACTGATAATATAAATCATGTTTTAGTTGATTTTGTTCCTTTCATGCAAATGATATTAGTACACTGAGGGAATTGTCTTCACTTCAGTAATGAATTTCTTCAT
Source organism: Leucophora obtusa (assembly GCA_949987735.1). NCBI lineage: Eukaryota > Metazoa > Arthropoda > Insecta > Diptera > Anthomyiidae > Leucophora > Leucophora obtusa. The sequence continues at coordinate 354,106,237 of OX465295.1, forward strand.
AGTTTCAATTAAAATTGTCACTGGAACTCATCCATTGAAACTTTTCATAGAATCTATGAAACAGGTTTCATTAAAGTCAATATTTATGAAAAGTTCATAAAATTAATGAAACTCTTCATAAAATTAATAGGCCACTCCTCCAATGAATAAATCATTCAGCCAATGAAGAGCTTCATAAGATCTATGAAGCTATTTCATTTACTATTATTTATTATAGTTGGTTGTTGTCGTTGCTAAGCTGGAATGGATAAATAAAAAGTATTTAGCAAATACAAAAAGCGCAATAAAATTGTAACATATTTTACGGATGTATAAAATATATCTAATGAAAGAATTCATTAGATTAAAAAGTTTCATAAAATTTTATAATAAGCTTAATTCAATTAATGAAATTCCTTATTAATATTTCGAAAAAATATGATTTATAAAAAATTTCATAGTCCAAAATTGATAATAAAAAATTAATTTAAAAAAAAAATCAAAATTTTAAAAAATAATTCTCATAAAACTATTGTATTTGAGAATTAAATGTTTAATATAAAATATTTATTGTATAAAAATTTTTAAAAATTAATGAAATGGCGATATTTAATAAAAAAAAAAATTAAGAAAAAGTAAATACTATTGAACAATTTCATATATATAAAGAACATTTTCATTAAATTTATGAAGATCTAATTTATGAAATCCAATGAATTTTTTTTTAAACGAAATTATGAAATTTTATGAAGGGAAATTTCATAATATTAATTAAATATTATATACATAATGAAATTCTTCATTGATTCTTACGAAAAAAATTCTATAAAATAATATCATTAATATCATGAAGGATAATTTTTTCAGTGTAGTAGTAGTAGGTATATCTTTATTTTATTCGTATCATTTGGAACAAAAAAAAAAAAATACTGAAAGTTTGATATACCAATTTTAAGGAAAATTTTGCTGGGATTTGTTACAGCTGTTATCTGTCATAAAATATTATTAGTATTCTGATAATAATCATCATGTAGTTAAGTTTATTGGAGTTATTATGCTTTGTGGACTATTTTGTAAATTTAAAACTAATTTGTGGTTATTTGTTGTTAATACAACAATTACTCGTATAAGAATTGATAAGAAAACTGAAGTTTAGATAAAGAATAATATATATTTAAGGTAATTATTTTATGATTTGAATTTAGTATAAAACTAATATTTAAATATTTAATAAAAGTGCAATAAAAGTATGAAGAAAGCAATACAAACTATTTCTACACTCATCGAAATAGACCTGTAAAAATAGCAGAAAAAGAAACTAAAAATTAGTTAAAAATAACCTTGCAGAAAAACTGCCGAAATTAGCAGATTTTTTTGCTAGGAACAGTAAAATAAGAACTGCAAAAATAAAACTGTTAAATTTTACAGTATTTAAGTTAAATTTCAGTTAACTTTTAGGGCACTTAGTTCCTCCACAGTTTTGTTGTCAGAACACCATAATTTTTTTCGTGTTGTGCTGTATAATCGGCCTTTAATTAGTTTTAATTTTTTTCTATTAATAGATTTTTCTTATAACTTATTTCAAACTCTTAACAACTGTTCTACCATTGTCTAAAACAAAAATTTCTCCTGAACTTCTTAAATAAACATTTTTAAACATTTGAAAGTGAAAGTGATTTTTATTTGCCAATTTCCATATTCTAGGCTTGACTAAGCTCAAGTATCCTTAACAAAGAAAACTTTATTATATGTTAGATCAATATGAACATAAGTTTTTTCCTTGTCATGCAATAGCATCTGCCTTGACCTAAATTTTTGCCTAAAAAGAAAAAAATTTAAAAGAATTTTAACTTTTTTGTTAAAAAAAAAACCTCTACATATATGAGCACTTGGGAAAATTTTAAAAAACTAACCACACACATACTACAATATAAAAGACCATAAACACATTTTCGCTTGAAAGAAAAAAAAAAAAAAATAGACGAAGCCTTCTTCTTCAACACAAACAAGAACAAGAAAAAAAAACAAAAACAAGGTAAAAATTTGAAAACAAACATTTAGTTCATGCAAAAGAATCACAAAAATAGAAGGAGGAAAAAAAAACACCAACCGCATAAACTAGAAAATTTATGTTAAGAGCCATTTTCAAGCATGACCATAGAGAATTGTTAAAAGTTAAAATAGTTTATAGTTTTAGAAGTCATTTAAGTATTAGCAAATTTTTTATATTTACCATAAATATTTTGTGAAATATATTTTTTTCCCGATAGATAAACTATTTGCGCCTTTGCATAAAAAATTTAAAAAGATACGAAAATTTGTTTAAATTTTTTTATTTTAAGCAAAAAAAAAATAATTAAAAATTGGTTAAATTTATCAGCTCGTAAATACTTTAGGGCCAGTTTTATAGAACGAATTAAGAACGATTTTTGTCTTAAATATTTCTTAAGTAAGAAATTTTGTTTGAAAATTTCTGACGTTAGTAAAAATTTAGAAAAAAAAAAATCGTTCTTAGTTCTGACTATAAAACTAGCCATTTCAAATTTAGGTGAATAAGTGAAATACTAAATTAAAATAGAATTTTTATCATTTTGAAAACATGTTTTGTTCGTATATGTATTTAAATGAAAAAATTTACAAAATTGTTAAAAGTTGCTGTATGTGTAGTAGTAGTAGTAGTAGTAGTTTTAAACTTATTACTAACACATACATACAGGATACCATAAATATTCAATTATGTACTATGTGTTGCGCACATAAATACACTGAGCAAAATTCAGTTAAAAGTAACGTATTTTTCTCTAAATTTTTTACGAAACTCGCAGAAAGTTTGAAAGATTTGATGTCATACAATAGCCATATTTAAGTTGATTTTAATTTAATTTATATAACTTTATTAAGAAACAAGTAAAAAACGAATAAAAAAGTTAAAGTTCACCAGGCTCTTTAAAAGCCAATTAATGGTTGGGTCCAAAATTCGAATGGGCTGAAATGGACTTGTGTCAAAATTTGTCTATAAACTGAAAAAAAAATCCATGTGAAAATCAAAATGTATATGAACATACATGATCAGATATTGACTAGTATATGATCATACATGGATATACATGAACATATACATTAACACATAGTTCAATGTATAACCATACATGATCTCATATATTTCCATATATCTTCGGATCCGAAATTTGAGGGTATATGACTGTACATGTTCATATATGACCATATATGCTCACGTATTATTCATGAATGCTCATATATGATTATATATGATTATATATGGCCATATATCTCAAATTTCGGATCCAAAGGTACATATATGGAAATATATGAGATGATGTATGGACGTATATGATCATGTATGCTCATGTATGATCATATACTAGTCAATGTATAGTCATGTATGTTCATATATATTTCGATTTTCACATGGTTACTTGTGGAAAGGAGTTAACCATAAGATTAAAAAGATCTAATTGAAAAATAAATTTCACATGTATTAGTTAATTCTGGCTCTTCTAATTACAAAAAATTATTGTACAATCTCTGTGTTAGACAAAACTTCAATTAACAACACTCATCGCTGTGCCGACCATGGTATATCTCGTTAAGAGATTATGCTACAAGTCACAACATGTGTAGAGGGTTGCCGGTTTGATTCCCGGTTATGTCATCCAAAAAAAAAGTTTTTCATACATATAGGGGGAACTTAACAATTAAAAAATACTTTGATCAATGGACACATAAACTAACCACTGACGGTTCTTTGGTTGAGACGAAACTGCTTCCAGTCTGGTGAAGCAGAAAATGTTTTCTTCTTCCAGTAAATGAGCTTTTGGGAAATTCTTTAGTAATTAATTCTAATATTAGTTACTATTGTCCTATACACCGGTTACAAAAACTTTACTCAAAAAATATAATAGGTGTTTTCATATAAACTCGTAATTATCTTGTAAAGCTTGTACAAATGTATGGATTTTGACATTAAACTCATAAACATACCAGGTTTACGCCGATTACGAGTAGAATACGAGTTTATATGAAAATCCGTAATGTTTATAATTTTTCAACGAATCACCCATTTACAGAGTTCTGAAAAAATAATCAGCCTTATTACGAGTGTCGTAGTCGAATTCGAGTTTAAGTCGAATTTGCTGAAAATTCGTTTAAAGCACAACTTTTGAACAATTTTACAATTGGATTTACCATATATAGCACTCAGATTTGAAAAAATCCAGCATCATAGTTTAATTTCTTTATAATTGCCATTATATACAAAATCATTTTATATAGAATCGAAAATTTGGACTACAAATTCGACACTCGTAATAAGGCCGAATATTTTTAAAATAATTTCGAAAACATGTTTTGAATTAAATAATTTCCCTTAAAATTTTGGTGGCTTTTATTTTCATTACAGAAGTCTGTAATTTTTGTCCTAGAAACGACAAAGTGACAAAAGAAAAGCTCTGTTATAGGAACAAGAAAGAATTTTTATTAAAAATTAAACGGATACAAGGTAATCTACCAGAATGTCGCTGTTTCGTCTTTTTCCAAACACTGGTCAGTGGTTAAGTTTATGAGTCAAAGTATTTTAATTGTTAAACCGACTTTATATATAAAACTTTTTGTGTATGCCATGGACGGGAATCGAACCAGCAACCCTCAACATAGGCTTTGACTCGTTGCATCACCTTAAATTTTAGTTGTCCAAAGAAATGTTTCAAACTGAGTAATTTTGCAAACTCATAAAAGACAGCAAAATTATTGAAATTCATAAGAACAAAATTTTGATTGTGGTCGTGCGCCAAAAACGATGCGCTTCCCGTAATACGACCCATTTAGTTCTTATTATATAGACGGCATTCCCGGCATTTTTTTATAGAACCACTAAAATGTATCTTTAGTCAACAAAGATTAGTCTATACATAAATCATATACTTAATACCCAATTTTCTAAACTTTCTACATATTTTAATAAAATATTCGAGGAAAATAAGTTGCCTTAAATTAAATTTTGCACAGTGTATACTTATATGTAGTTGATTTTGTAACTCAATTCTGTTAAGTCAATTGATGCGATGAACAAAACATGAGAATGCAAGTGTGAATGTAAAAAAAAAAAATACTAAAATACGAGGGTCATCCTTAGGTTTTTACAAAATGCCATTTCTACTTGTAAATTGAACAGAGAATAATTTTTATCCCATACTTTCTTTTTATTTATTCAAATTCGACACAGTTTTATTTGTGTCAAATTTTAAACAAAACGACAAAAAAAAATTTAATTACACAAGAAAGTTTCCAATGATGATTTTTTCCGATTTTAAAGTTGTTTTGAGCCAGCAGAAGTACTTTGAACGATTTTGTTTGGCTTTTGCAGAATTCAGACGTGGTCGATCTTCCGTCTGCTATGAAATTCGTGAAGGTCGTTAACAAATATCTATTATTCCAGTTTTGCCTTGCTATTAGTATTTCCGATCGATTTCCTCCTCGCCTTTTCTTTATTCAATCGCCATCAAATTTCATATCAGTAATTTGTTTATTCAACCAAAATAAATTAAAACATTCGGGACTATTCAAATTCACTAATATTATTTCGAACTGTAAGACTAATTACTTATTGTCAATTTTTAGACAGGTATAGTGGAAATTAAGAAATAAAAATTTTTTTTTTAGTTTTACATAGTTCAATGTTATACAATCGGTTTTTTCCTCCAAGCTACAGGTTGCTTTACAACCCATTGTAGCACCCGTTATAGAACTGTTTCTAGGACAGTTAAAAACACATATATATTGACCACCAGGAATTTGTTGAAGAGTTCGTTCCATTGATACGGCGGTGAAAGAACCTGAATTCAAAACAAACCGGAAAATATTCCACGGAGTACTTAAAAATGTTCTACTCATTAAAGTTAAAGAAAATATTTTTAAATTCAACAATTTGTTATAATTTCTTCTATGACAATAACCCAGACACTAACAACAAAATGAAAGCCTTACATTTCGTTGTTGACCTACTATAAATTTTCCTAACTTGTTTAACAACACATTCTAATAGTAGTTGTTGGTATTGTGTGAAAACTTCAAACGTATGTAAGTAGAATGGCAAAGAAATAATTGAATTGTGTTAAAACAAGGGGAAAAAGAAAACTTATTTAGTAAATCTATTTAAAAACTTGAACTTATAAGAGTAATCGAAACTGTGGGTGTAATTCCATAAAAGAAGATTAAATAAAATTGTTGTTGTTGTTGCTGCTGATGTTGCAACAACTATTCGTGTATTTGAAATTAAACCATGGGAAGTAAATATGTAGTGGTGAAAGTACTAGTTAGTTTGCTGTTTTGTTAATTAGTGTTGTTTATAATATTTTGTACACTCAAAATAGTAATTCAGTGAAAAAGTGTATATAACTACTTTGTAGTCAATTAAAAAATTTATTAAAACTTCTATTTGAAAATGATTTAATGAAGTATTACTGTTTGGTACCACTTTTCATACTTTCCATTTCATTGGGTACACTCCATTTCTTAGCCCGTTTGTAAGTCATTAAAACAAGAATGTTTAATAAAAAAAAAATTAGGAATTTAATAGTATGTGTTTAAAAGAATTTAAATAAGTCGATATGTGTATTGAAAAGTTAAGCCGTATGCGCCTACCTTCCCAGCACTAAAACAGATGCAAAAGCAGTAGAAAAGGTACTAGAATTAGTGATATAGCTGTATTGATATAGAAACACTAACGACTTTAACATTGACTTGTCATAGAAGGGGAATACTTCCACTTCAGCATTTTTTTCTAGCACTTTTTGAATGAGTGCAGAGTAAACACTGTCATCAATTGAACCAAAAAAATAAAACAACAAAAAAAAATATAAAAAAAATGCCAAAGCAGTAGAAAAAGTACTACAATTAATCATCTACATGTACTTTTGTTTAACAGAAATACTAATGATTTTAACATTGTGTTGTCATACGAAAATACGAGTAAGGAGTGCAAAGGAAACTCTTTTTCATCAGTTGAAAATTAATAAAAAAAAAATTGTTCGCAAAAAAATTATATTTTTTAATTTTTACTCACTAACCACTACGTGGACAGTAGACCGTAGCTCAAAAAAAAGTTCGCCGTACACCGTCCAATCTAAATTATTTTTGCGAGGAGGTCTCAAAAAACAAAATTTTTTTTGCCGAACGTAGGGATCGCCATTTTACATTTTTCGTTAAATCTTTGGCATTGACAGTCGGATCTTAAAGTACGATACATCGATGTTTTTCTCTCGAGGCGACCAATGTTTTGCTCTAAGTATCTTTGGCCTCAAGTTTCCCGATCTAGTATTTACCCACCAGATCTCAGTTGCTACCTAATGTACAACTTTAATGTCAGAAAATTAAAGCTCGCAAAAAATCATTAAACTTTTGCTAAGGAAATTTTTCAATAAACCCAGCAGAAATTTGTTTTTTTTTTTTGGTTGCCGAACGTAGGCGTCGCCTTTTTAAATTTTCTTTCATTGGATTTTTCCTTTATAGCAAAAGACTGGTCTCGTCGAGGCAAACAAATCGGTATATCACACTGTAAAATCCGACTTTAAATGCCGAAGCTATAACGAACGAGTAAAAAGATTAAAGTCGGGCATGCCGACTATACAATACCCTACACCAGTCTGGGTAAAAGCCAACTAATGTTTGGATCCGAAATTCGAATGGGTTAAAATGGGGCTTGTGGCAAAATTTTCTATAATGTGAGTCAGCGCACCAAATTTCATTAAAATATCTTAATATTTGCGATCTGCAGTTTGTAACCAAACCAATTTTGGGGGGACCCTTATATGGGCACTAGGTCTAAACATGGACCGATGTTCACCAAAATCAATAGGCTTCGTGCTTGGGCCAAAATAGGTCTGTGCACCAAATTTCATCAAAATATCTTAATACTTGCGACCTGCAGCGTATAAACAATATAATTTTGGGGGGACCCTTATATGGGCACTAGGTCTAAACATGGACCAATGTTCACCAAAATCAATAGGCTTCGTCCTTGGGTCGACATTAGTCGGTGTACCAAGTTTCATCAAAATATCTTAATATTTGCGACCTGTAGAGTGCGCACAAGAATGCATGGACAGACAGACGGACGGAGGGACGGACGGACGGACAGACGGACATCGTTAAATCGAAATAAAAGAAAATTCTGAGCCGATCGGTATACTATAAGGTGGGTCTAGGACCAATATTTTTTGGTGTTACAAACATCAGCACAAACTTATAATACCCTGACCACGTAGTGGTGAAGGGTATAATGACCACGTAGTGGTGTAGGATAGAAAAATTAAAAAAGCGACCCCTATGTTCGGGAAAAAAAAATTTTTTTTTTGTGGAATTGCTTTGCAAAAATACTTTATATTTGAAGGTGTACCGTGCACGTTTTTTTTTGCCTGTAATGTGGTACGGTCTAGTGTACCTATCGCCCATATGGACTATATGTGCGATTATCTCTTAAATACACCTAATATTAGGTAAAATCAAAATTTCTTACCGTTTTATCATTTAATAGACAAATTTTGACACAATAGTCTAATTCAAACCAGTCCAAAAATTAAATAGCTTTTAACCAGACTGGTGTAGGGTATCATATAGTCGGTAATCCCGACTTTAACTTTTTAACTCGTTTTTATTTTAAATATTTTTAAAAATTAAAAAAAAAAAAAAATAATTTAATGTTAATTATGAATATTAAAAAAAAATGCAACAAAAGTAAAAAAAAAAAAAAATTAAAAATTAAAAAAAATTTTAAAAAATTTAAAAAAATTTAAAAAAATTTTAAAAAATTTAAAAAACAATTTAAAAAAAAATAAAAAAATATTGGCTTCGCCAGGAGTCGAACCCGCGATCATCTGTTTTTAAAGTAAACTGTATTAAGGGTGGGTGCGAACTGGCTAAATAAAATCTAAACTAAATTCAGGTTTCAAAATTTCTATGAAATTTGGAAAACTTTTTGAAAAATATTCAAAGAAATTTAAAACACACTTGTCAATTTGTGTTTAGTTTAGAATTTATTTAGCTACCTCGCACAGAGCCTAAAATCACTTTTTGGGGATCATTTAGAAACAGCTCCAAAAATATTCTAACAGATACTTTGGAAGCAGTAAAAGCAGAGGGTTATTTGAAGTTGTTCAGAATTACTTCTATGAAAGTAGTAAAAATACACTAACTGTTACTTTTAAAATAGTGAGAAAAGTTGTTTGTTAAGCATGACTTCCACTGGTAACGAAACTTTCCATCACAGTAGTATTTTTTTTATTTTTTTATAAACCGCTTATTTTTTTTTTAAATAATTGTTTAAATATTGTCGGCCTTATAATTATTTTGCACGAAAAATAATTACAAGTTCGTAATTTTCAACTATGCAAAATGATAGAACCTATTAACAGATTTCATTACAAAAACATCTGTTCGCACTTGCAAAAAGTCCATAAAAACTTATGTGACCATATAACTCTTTCACAGAGTGTTAAACCAACACACATCAACATTTTTATATACGTACAAGTTGTTGACTTTTAAAAAAGTGTTTTTTTTTTATAATTAATAAAGTTTTTGCATCAGATTGCTAATATAAACAAATAATTTTAAAATATACCCAGCAAAAAAATTGGAAGTAAAGATTTAAAAACTACTTCTTTCACTGCTTCACAAGTATCCGTTAGTGTACTTTAACTGCTTTTTTAGAAGTAATTCTGAACAACTTTAAAAAATCACTTTTTTCATTTCTTCCAAGCTTTCGCTTAGTATATTTTTACAATGTTTTTAGGATTACTTTTGAACAATATCCAAAAGATTACTTAAGTATTGCTTCTAAAGCATAATTGCTCTAAAAGTGATCATAAAAAGTGATTTTGATATCATTTGGTAACATATGACCGCGGGTTGAACCAATAATTTTAAAATTTTTTATTTTCTTTATTTTTAACTGCACAATTATCGTGAGCTTAAGGTTTGTTTAAAAAGTAGTTTTATTAAAGAGAATAAAGCGCAATATCTCGCAATGACAAAGTGGTGTTTTTATGCCACTCAACTTTCATAACAAAGAATAGCTCAGCGGTAGAGAGCTGGACTAGCAATCATGAGGTCGCAAGTTCGATATCAGGTGGCGGCACTAAAAAAAAACTTTTGTAAAAAAAAAAAAAAAATTTTTTTTTGAAAATTCTTTTTTTAACTTTTAATTGGTGAAAAAGGTCTTCCTTTGCACTCGTTCAAAAAGTACTAAAAAAATTTTGAAGTAGGAGCACTCCTTTCCTATGGCAACTCAATGTTAAAATCATTAGTGTTTATGTTAAAAAAGAAGTACATCTTGATCATCAATTGTAGTGCTTTTTCTACTGTTTCGACATCTCTTTTTTTTTTTTGCTGGGTATATTTGCGTGTTATAAACAAACAAAAAAGAAAACTAAATTTAATTAAATATTTTCCGGTTTCCAAATTAGGTCAGCAATATAGAAAAGAATTTAATTAATTGCATTTGGCTGCACAGAAATGATATAAAAATAAAGTAAAAAAAACTAAACTTAACTTTTAGTATTATAAAAAAATAGCAATAAAACAAATATAAGAGGAATTATACCTCAGGAAGGCTTTAACAAAACGAAACAGAATACAAATGAACTATTTAACAACAACCAACGCCACGGACATTATCCACATACTCGATTTGGGGATTATCACCGAATAATTTTCAGTATAACCCCCCAAACAAAAATGGACACTATGATTAACATAATTTTGGTAATAATTCCCAGTTAAAAAAGGACATATTTCCCATGGCCTTACTTAGCGGTTTTCTACTCTGTGTTATGCCCAAAGCCGGCTTCACGGTGAAAAGGTTTTCTGCGTAGCGGGCCTACTTAGTTTTCCCTTTGTGGAATGTCTAAAGCCGGCTTCGCTAAGGCAATCCTTTATACGCAGCGCAGCGGCTTCAGCTGGAAAATGGGCATAATGACCGAAGAAGTTAAATTTGCCTCTTTCGCTTATTTGTAATTTTTTCCCCCATTTTTCCTCAAACTTGCTTTTAAATAGAAGCCCCAAAACTAGTCGGTCTCAACCCATTGGACTATAGACTATAACCGTTTTGTCATATAACCAATTTCTGCTTGGGAATTATGCCCGAAAATGTTTGCTCCTAATCCCCAAAGTTTAAATAGGGATAATGGCCATGTGGGTTATGACCTGCCACCTTAACTTATAAAATGATTTGAACTTAAAATTAATTCAACTGAAAGTGGAGAGGATTTTGAAAGCGAAAACTCTGTGAAGTATTTATGAGGAGAGTATCCTGATGAAGAAAAATAGCAGTTTTTGGATAAAAGGACTTATTATGTTAATTCATAATAAGGAAATTGGCTTCGAACTAAATTAATAAATTTCTAAGTAAACAATTAAAAGGGTCGAAAAAAAACAATTTTTTTTAATAAAAATTAAAAACCAATATTTTAAAATTAATAAGCCAGAATCAATCAAATTGATTTAAAATATGATGTTTGCAAATTTAAACCATATCTTAATTAAAAAACACCCCCTATTTTAAAAACAACTTTTTTTTCTCTTCCTGAAATATTTCAAGCAAAAACTTTAAACACAAAATTGAAATGTTGAAAGTTTATTTTTTTTTACAAAATAAATACAACAATATTTTTGCAACATCATTTAATTGACATTAAATGAAATGGAAACTTGTTTTTATTGTTACTAACTTTCCTGCAGTATGATGATGTGGATGGTGATGACCAGGGCAACCAGAAATATGTTGCAAAAAATCCATTTTATGACCATTTAATTTATAAAATATGCTTTTAAAAGACTTCTTTAGAAATACTTATTTTAAAACTTTTTTTTTCAGTACAATTGCAACATATTATGTCAAATTTATTTCAATTGCTAAGAAGACAGGAGATAGAAAATTAAAGTCATAAAGACAATGTGTATTTACTGCTAAAATTGGTATCGCTCCAGCAAAACTTTGGTATTTTCCGACATCATGAACAAAAATACAGAAAAAAAATTATAATATGCCCTAGAATATACTTTTGTTCTGAAAAACTACAAAAATATGCTTAAAATTGTAGTTTTTGCTAAAAAAAAATCCAACTTCAAAAATATGCTACGTACTCGTATTAAGCGCAAAATATGCTCTAACAAATCATTGCCATATTTCATCAAGTGTTCTGAAACAGTTAAATATCTTATCCATTTTTCAATACAATGCTTAGAAAAAACATTAAATAGCATAATTCCGGTTGCCCTGGTGATGACTACACCCATCATTAAACCTACCTTTATACAACGAAAATACACAATGAAAATTGAAATGAAAATACAATTATTGAAAAGTTTAAATTTAACTAACGACGAAATAATATTCTTTGCTAAAACATTAAAGGCCATCGAAAACAAACTACGCACTACCAAGAAGATGCTTAAAACTCATAAAAAATCAAGAGGAAAACAAAACTAAAACTGAAAATTCATTGCGGGTGAACAGTGAAAAACATAAACAAAACAGAGAACCATGCAATAAAAGTAATTAAAATAACATTTTCTGCTACAAAAGAAAGCAATCAAGAAAAAAATTGGTTATAATTAGTTCAAAGTCATTACCAAATAACAAAGCATAGACTTAACAGGCCGCTAAAGATTACCCAGGAAAATTGTTTACAATCGGTTGCTAACCACACCAATTCTGCAATTAGTTCCACTAGTAACGATTCCATGCAACTAGTTTAGGAACCCGTTCCACGGATGTTATATATATGTACCCACTCTAATATAAAAAAGTCTGTAAACAATTTAGTTAAAACTACTAAAAATTATGTTGCAGAAAAAATTCTAAAATTAGCAGATAATTTTTGTTATAAATTATTAATATCGGAGCAGCAAAAATAAAACTGTTAAATATACAGCTTTTTAGTTAATTTGAGTTAAATTTTTGTTAATAGAAAATAACAAATTAACCTGCTAAAATCAGCAAAAAAATTTTGCTTAAAAATTAGTGGCCTAAAAAATCAAAAAAATTTTAAATTTTCGAAGTTTTTTATATCGATTTTTTTTCAATGCAAATAAAAATCAGGCCTTTTGAAAACAGCAGTTTAGCATTTTTTTTGCAAATATTTCTGCTGATTATAGCAGGATATACTGCTGTTTGCATTCAACTAAATTTAGCTTAAAAATAGCAAAAATGTTGTAGATATAACAGTTTTTTTAGTCAACTAATATTAAGCAAAATTTTCTGCAGATTTTACATAACAATTGTCATTTTCAATTAACTAAACGTTAACTTAAATATAACTAAAATTCTGTGAGTTTAGCAGTCTTATTTTTGCTGTTCTTGCTTTATTAGTATTTAGCAAAAAATTTGCTAATTTCAACTGTTTTTTCTGTAACATCTTTTTTAGCTAATTTTTTTTTTCTGCTATTTTTAAAGATTTATTTCTGTGTGTGCAACAAAGAAGAGATGTCAAAGCAGTGGAAAAAGCACTATAATTAACGATTCAGATGTACTTCTTTTTTTAACAGAAACACTAATGGTTTTAACATTGAGTTGTCATAGGAGAGCACGTACTCCCACTTCAGCATTTTTTCACTGGTTTTTGAACAAGTGTCAATTAAATATTTAAAAAAAAATATCTTCGCAAAAAAAATTATATTTTTATACCGTACACCACTACGTGGAGAGGGTCTAATAAGTTTGTGCTGATGTTTGTAGAACCAAAAAATATTGGACCTAGACCCACATTATAGTACACCGATCGATTCAGAATCACTTTTTATGTCCGTCTGTCTGCCCATGCATTTTTGTTCGCACTCTACAGGTCGCCAATATTAAAATATTTTGATGAAATTTCGGCCCAAAGTCGAAGCCTATTGATTTTGATTCAAATCGGTCCATGTCCTAGTGCCCATATAAGGGTCCCCCCAAAATTGGCTTGTTTACACGCTGCAGGTCGCAAATACGAAAATATTTCAATGAAATTTGGTTCGCTGACTCGTATGGTCACAAGGACAAAGCCTATTGATTCTAGATAGGATTGGTCCATATTGTTATCGCCCATATGGGCTATAATTCCGATTATCTCTTATTTTGTCATTTTATAGAAAATTTTGACACATGTCCATTTTAACCGATTCGAAATTCGGATCCACACATTAGTTTTAACCAGACTGCTGTAGGGTATTATTCGGCATGCCCGACTTTAACTTTTTTACTCGTTTTATTTTACAAAATTTTTTTTTATTGTCGCCACCGTGTATCGATATCAAAAAATGTGATAAAAACCGTGTAACCACCTAATTTCTAATGCATGGATTACATTTGAGCTACATATTTCGATATATACAAATATATATAAATTTTACAAAATTTATAACAATCTGACCAATTTTTGGTTAATACATAAAATTTGTGACCAATTTGATAGGCCAAATGTAAACTCCGTAACAGGTAACTCATAAGGTTTTTTAACTTTAATAGCTTATATTTTAATAACCAATAAAGCTAAACACTAACTGTAAGAATTTTTATGAAGAGGAAAAGTGCCGTTTATAATAAAAATTAATGCATTTTACGAACTTTTTCGTATATCTTAGCTATCACGACTTCAACCCTGTAACGATTTTTCGTCATAATTTTTGATAAAAATGCATATACCAGAATTTTGGAGTTATCTATTATTTATATTCCGAAAAGTATAATATTTTTTATACTCAAATGATCGTTGGAATGTAAGTAATCATCCAGTATAACAGACTTGAAGCTTTTCTGCAGCATGTAACATTCTCGAGATGAAAAAGGATGTCTTTAATAAGATTTGAAAAAATGTTGTAAACTCCGTTCCAAATTTTTACACCAAACTATTTAACAAGTAAGAAAAACAATGTCATATTTGGATTCACCTTGTAGGCATCATGCGATTTTGTTTCCGAAAAAAAATTCTGACAAAGCGTTTCTGAAAGAAAACGAAAAAAGTAACCAAATGTAAACTCCGTAATTGTAAACTCCGTAACCACAATTGTTTGCATCAGATTTCATTCAAATAAATGGAGATAAATGTTTGAATCGATATTTCGAGTCATTACTGACATTAGTTTGACAAATTAAATTTGTTTCACACAATTTAAGAATTTTTTGATCGCGAAATGTTATATTTTTAATATGTTATTTTGTAACTGCGCAACCGCTGTTTGGATTTTAAAAAATTTTATATATTTGAAAAGCATTTAAAAGGACCAAAAATACAAAATTGGAAAAAAAATAAAATTTTTTTTTCGCGGAATGAATTGTATTTTTATTCGCGAAACCGCCAATTTGATAAACACAAATTATATATCATTGGAAAGCAAGTTGAAAACCCAAATACGAAAAATTAATAAATAGAAGAAAATTCGTTCGCAATTTTTTTTGTTATATCTTTTGCTTGCAGAAATGTAAACTCCGTTACAACAAAAAAAATTAAAATTGTGCAAAAAAAGTTATTGCGACAACTTGTAGAAGAGATTTCTTGCAATTAGGTTTATAATGACTAAACTTACTGATTCCATTAAGAAAAAAACGAAATATTAACACTTTTTGCTTCTCACAAATTTGGCCCAAAAATTTATCACATTTTTTGATTTCACCCATATATTTTAAAAAATTATAAAAATATTTAATTAAAACAAATTAGTTATAAATATTAAAAAATTAAACTAAAGCAAAAGTAAAAAAAAATATGGGTCCAGTCGGGAATCGAACCTGCGATCGTCTCTTTGGAAATATACTGTACCAAAATCACTTTTTAGGATCACCCTTAGAGCAATAATGCTTTAGTAGTTATATTTAAGTGATTTTTTGGATTTTGTTCAGAACTACTTTTACAAAAGCATTAAAAATACACTAACGTATACTTTAAAAAAAAATGAAAGGAGTGGTTTGTAAAGCCAGACTTCCAATTTATTTGGCTGGGATGCTATTACAAATTCGCTGTGACCCTAAATTTTACAAGAAATCTATTTTTATGGTATTAAGATTTTCCAAAATATCAATCATAAATAAAAAGATGTTTTATATTCTTTAACCCTGAAATTGTAAAAAAATTAAATATTTAAACGGCCTTATTGACTATACCCATACAGCGCCAAGCTATTGTTGGATTTTACTATGGTAACCTGATACATTCATCTGGCATAAGAACTATCAATGCCCGAAAACGTTGTCGCACAATTTAACCATTTGACGATTTTTAATAGATTTTATAAACATCACTCGGTTCGAAAGTTAAAGTTGCAAACATTAATATTTGTTTTTTTTTAATAGTAATATATAATCAAGTATTTCTCCTTTAACAATACTCGTAGTAATACTGTTTATAAAAAATTACCAGTTTTTACAGCATATCATTTAATTTTTTGAGAAAAATCTTATTTTTTAATTATAAAATAATGTGTTAAAAATATAAGCAGCACTTTTTAATTCATAAAACATATTTACATCATTATTTAACCTCTTACTTTAATAAATTTCCTAAAAACTTTATTTTTATATTAATAACTTGTTTATGAACCTTTTTATTACTTACACCAAACATATTTAAAGGTTAAAAATAAACAAAAATAAAATTATAACGCTAGTACGATAAATGTTATAGAACCTTTCTCACCCCATGTATAACCAACATTAATGTAATTTAAAGTTTAATTTTATATAAACATATTAAAAATTTAGTATAGGTAGATGCAAGGTATACTTTCAAAAACTAAAAAGTATAAAATATTAATGGCTATAAGTTGATGACACGAAACTGAGATTTATTTTACAATTTCATAAGAGAATTCTTAATGGCTTGTGAGTTAACAACAGCGAGTGTTTTTGTTTTCAAGAAAGAAAACCTTTTTCAGTTACATGATATCAACTTATGATCATCGATATTTTTCTAGTAAAGCTTACTGTATATTAGGGTGGTATTAAAATTTCGTATTGTTTTACATTAGAGCGACTCACCTTATATGAGTAGAAAAAAAAGTAAAAAAAAGTGCCGCCCTCAAAATACACCTTGGTTTGTTTTATGATGATTCCCAAAATATTTCGGGTCTAGCAATGAGATCTCACAAGCTGGACCATTTTGAAAAAAGGTATTTTTTTAGTTTTTGTAAAAATTTTGCGTTTTATCTGAAGACAACATACTCAATATGGGTGACATAATGAAAGTTTTTTTGAGGCACTTCCAGCGGTATATATAACATGTTAAAGCATATCCAGACATGTCCTATTTTCAAGGATATTCTATAAAAAAAAACAAAATTTAGACTCTTGTAAGAAGATGTTAAAATGTCAAACTTACATATCATAATCTATAGTCGATTTATATAAACACGTGTTTCAGATTTTTTTGAAATTTGCGATTGTTCGCATTTTATCAGAAATTCAATGTGGTGGAAACAATATATTTTAAATAGGGTAATATGGATACCAAAATCTTTCTTTTGACAAGTAAATCATTGCTGAGTGGATATAGTTTAGAATTTTGCAAATTTAAAACATTTGTCATTAAATTATAATGAATTATGTATATTCTAAATCGCCTACTTTTTAGAAAAATAAAATTAACTTGCTCCGATTTTTATTCCCATTATATAGAACATCAAATGCTATAAGTTTGACATTTTAAACACTACAGGCACTTAAATGTTATTATTAGTGAGTTGCAATTTGAATTGAACTGTTGCTTAACTGCTTGCCATTTAACGAGTATTAATGTTTATAATATTAAAACAAAAATAAGCTTTAGTCCTTCCACATAAATATACGTATTTTAACAGATATTTTTTTTCGGTTTGTGTTTTTTTATCATATTGTTTTTGCTGTTTGGTGTTTTAATTTAAAAAAAGACAGCTTTAGAATAACGTGAAGTCTTAGTATATATATTTATATATTTAAAAACATGTAGAAATTATTAATAGTTTTAAAAGAGATTAAAGAACACATACATACATAAGAAATTAAAAATGTGTTTTTTAAAATAAGCTTATTGTGGAATAAATATATGAAATTAATTTAAAAAATATATATATGCGTGAATTAAATATTGTTTTTATGAAATGAATAGTGATGATTTAATAAAAAAAAAATATTTTCTGCAAATGACAAAAACTTTTATCAGCGTCAGTAATTTATTCTGTATGATGGTAAATGTTTCTCAAAACACCTATACGTATGAGTGATAATATACCTAAAGGTTTATCACTCATACGTACATGTGCCCCTAATATATTTGATAAGAAAAATTTCCATTGACACAGAATATTTGCAATATACAATATTCAAGGAAAATTTTCACCAAAACCAAGCCGAGTAATACTGAATATGAAACATTTTGTATGGAAAGGAAGACAACTGTGTTTTTTTTAATTAAGAAAAATCATAAAAAATGTTAGCCGATTTGTAGATGAATTGAGTTTTCTATTATTATAAAAATTCAGGACTACACCATTTTAAGTTTTATTTAAAAAAATTCCAAATATATATTTCAAAATGTTTTAAAATGATCCAAAATTGTTCTAAAATTGTCCAAAAATGTTTTAAAATTGTCCAACTATATTATAAAATTGTCTCAAAAGGTTTCAAAATTATCTAAAATGATTAATTAGAAATTTATTAATTTAGTTCGATGCCAATTTCCTTATTATGAATTAACATAATAAGTATTTTTTTCAAAAACTGCTATTTTTCTTCATCAGGATATACTCCTAACAAATACTTCACAGAGTTTTTGCTTTCAAAAACCTCTACACTTTCAGGAATGAAAAGACGATCGTTTCGGGGATTTTTCAGGTCCCCTTCATCAGTTTTCTTAAGAAAGTGGTGGCAGTAGTGCCATGCAATTTGAAGCATCAAAATATCATATTAAATGTAGTCTGCTACATCAACAAAATGGGAATGGAGCAAACAATAAAATATGTTTTCGAAGTCTTCTGCAAAGCAAACAATAAAAATAAAAATTTCTGAAATACATTTGGATAAATTTGAAATGCAATTAGAATTTTATTAAATAGGTACATTTGGAAAATTTTGGAATACAAATAGAGTCTTTTTAAATAAATTTGGAAATTATTTGAAATGTATTTGGACAATTTTGAAACACCATTGGACAAATATCAAAGGTTTTTGGACAATTTTAAACAATATATGAACAATTTTGAAAGATTTTTGGACAATTCTAAAACATTTTTGGACAATGTTGAAATATATTTGGAATTTTCTGAAATAAAACTGAATAAAAACAGAAACTGAAAACTGGTGTAGTTTTAGTTAAAGAAAAGGATTTTGTATTTAATTGTCCATTATATTAAAATTTGTGGCATTTTTCAAATTCCATTAAATTATAATAAATGTTGACAATTAATGCATTTTCAAGTACTACCAAGCATTTTCATCAGATTGTTTTTATGGGGTTCTCTCTGGGTTATAATGTTGATTAAATTTTTTTATTTATATAAACTCCCAAGTAAATAATGAATTGAAAAATACAATAGTATTTTAAAATCGTCTAACATTTTCATATAAAAAAATATAAATTTAAAAAAGAATTATATAGAGTACTTAGTTTTCGTAAAGATTAATAGAGTTTTTGGTTTTAGAGTTTTAAAAAAAATTTTATTTCTGAAAAAGTTTAGGAAATAATGTTATGGCTTCAAATGATATTTGTCTTTTTCTCCTATATTTATTCAGAAAATAACTTAGTTAAGCATTTTTGTAGTATCTCAAATGTTTTCTATGGAAAATGTGTTATTTTTTGCTTTAGTTTTTAACCATTTCGACTACGTTAAAAATTTTAAAAATTGAAAATTTAGTGTAGCCCTAATGAACATATATGTGACCTTCTCCGAGAAAAGGGACCTAATGTGTCAAAAAACGGGTTTGGACTAAAAGGGTATAGATGAAAGATGAAATGAGTTAGAAAAAAACTTCATTTTCACACACTAGGTCCCTTTTCTCGGAGAAGGTGACATATATTGCTTATGGTTTATATTTTAATGCTTATAAAAACAAATATTATTCTAGTCATTGGTGTACATAACTATTACATCTACTTACCTTATCTGGCCTCTCTCAGTTTTTTTTTTTTTTTTTTTTTTTTTGTTTTTAAATCTAAAAAATAGTAACTGTCATGATTTAAGCAAGAAAAACAAATGTTAAATTCTAAAACTTTTAGTGTTGCAAATAGTATAGATATACAGGACTCTTTACCTCTTATTTACAGTTACAAAAGTTATTTTCTAAAATTATATGAACAAACTAAAAACATCAAAATATTTTACTCATTCTTATGAAACGTGTCATTTAAAAACAAAATTTGTGTTGTCTGATACTTTTTAGGTAATCTAATATTACTGTTAAAAATTTAGTGAATATTAGAATGAATAGATAAGTAGAAATGTTGTAGAAAATGTAGTTTTTTTTTTAAATACTTAAATGTCTCTAATTTGACCTTAAATACATATAAAAGTGTTTGGAATAAATTTTTGTTTCAAAATTTAATACACATATTTTGTTTAATATGTAGAAGCTGTATATAACTAAATTACATTCATCAATATTTACCCTCAGCGGGGACTTACACAGGCGTTTAAACAGAAATTTTTTTTGATTTTAATTGTAACTTAAAAAATATATTTATAACACAAATGTATAACATTCGCAGCACCAAGCAATTCGGTACTTATTCGGCCATGGACTCGTTTTTCAGAAGATCAATAAATGTAAGTTTCGTTGGAACAACATTTACCGTTTGTTTCCATTTCAACAAAATATCACCTTTTCCATATAAATACACAGAAAAAAACTAAAACCGAGTTTTAACTACGAAATTTATTAATTAAAATTGAATGATATATAGTTGATATTTTTAGTTGATAAATAAATAGATCTTCATCAATTATTAACCCATAAAGGCATAGTATACTGAGGATGGGTCTGTAGCGGGACCCGAAAATACATATTCTATCCTTCTGGTCTTATCGAATTTTTACAATTTTTATTCTCTGTAATTTACTTGTAAAAATATTAGCATCTTTCTTAAATTTGAAAATAATTTAAAAGAAAAATTTGATAATTAATGTATGATCTCGAATCGAACGAAAAACATTCATTTCTAAATTAAAATTTTAATTAATTTTGCACCTATTACCAAAATTATAATATTAATTACTAAAAATTGTATATGACTAATTGAAACAAAATTCGCTTAAAATAGTAATCATATCAATTAAAACATTAGTTGAGAACATGCGCGGTTCCAGCAATTAATATAAGGGGAAAAATTATACGCCTCAGTGGCCAACTCAATGTATTTGTCTACGGTGGCGTATGATTTTTCCCCTTATATTAATTGCTGGAACCGCGCATGGTTGAGAATGAACAAAAAAAAATTAAAGTAATGGTGAATCTCAGCCATGCATACACAACGCCCTTCTTTAGTGTTCCCATATCACTTATCCCCATCTAAGTTCAGTAATATGGCAGGGCTATAAACATAAAAGCTTCAACAAATTCGCCAACTCTCCATCATATAGCGTGCAAGAAATGTTATAAATTTTAACATCTCGCGCTGTGGTGTAATGGTTAGGGCATTGGACTGTTACACATAAGGTTGAGGGTTAGATCACCAGCCAAGGTAACATCAAGTTACGAATTTAAAATAATATGTATGAGTTTTTTCCTCCTTCTGTGTTCTTATAGCACTTAACCCCACCGAAATAAAATAATATACAATAACAGGGATATGAACTAAAAAAAAGCTTCAATAAAAAAAAGCCATATTTGAAGCTCTTCATCTTTCACAACCTCTCACTTCTGCTCTATCCCCTTTCCAAAGGAATAATTTCCTGAGTGTTGCTTTTCTTAAAAAAAAATTACAGTGTTGCCATATTTAAAGCCCTTTATGCTTCACCACCTATCATGTCGCCACTATCTAATTTCCCTAGAAAGCAACACATAAACTAATACACTCAAAAAAATAAGTTAGTAGAAAAATTAGTAAAACATCTTGTACATCAAGTCTATTAGTTTTCAGCAATTTGTGTTTTCAGCAAAAGTTTTAGTTGTATTTTTTCAACACTAAACTAATTTTGAACTAATGTTTTACTAATTAATTTTGCTGCCGCAATTCAGCTGATGAACACATGTAGTATAGACAATATAAATAAAAAACTCCTGTATATATTTTATTTATAATTATTTTTATATATTTTTAGAGTTTTAATTAAATCTGGTCGATATTGTGTTCGTCCTTGTTATTTTCATATTTTACAGAGTTTTTTAAATAATTTTCAAAAGAACAAAAAGAAAACACAATTTATAGATTTAACTTTTCAGCGAATAAATTAATTAAAATTAAATTCTTTTTCTACAAATTTTTGGAGTTTTTTTTCAGTCTACTAATATTCAGCAAAAAGTTTAATTGATTTCAACAAAAAAAAAAATTTTTTATTTACAATCGACTAAATGTTAGCAAAACCTTTGCTCAGATTCAATTGCACCAAATTTCTGTTCTGAAATTAGCAAATTTTTTCAAGCACGCTCCTGACTAAAAATTTGCTGACACAGCAACATTTTTTGCTGACTTTACTGACTTTGTTTTAAGTAAGAATTTCCCGACTGTGTCTTCTCTCTCGGTTACAAACTTCTTTTAGTAACCGATTATGGGCTTTAGGCTAGGTTTTGTTATAAATAAAGATATTAAATTAAATGTTGAAATTAAATTAAAACAAAAGAACTTTTTCCTTATGTAACTATGTAATAAGTCTTCTACTATTTCTCTTAAAATCTGGATTTTTGAACTCTCATGATCTGAGCCGTGACAGGTCCATATGTATTATTGGAAGTACAGGTGGCTTATTAGCACTAATGGGTAGGCATCAGAGAAGTGCAACTACTGTTTGCAAAACTATCATACGTAATCAACACCCGAATAAACATTCGTTTGCGTTCAAGTACCGAATATACTCAAATACACATATTCGTTGCTGATTTTAAATCAATCAAACCGAGTGATTTTTCCTGCATCTTTAATTAAATCATTGGTCGTTTTCATACCATTCATTTCATTCATATTCGTTCGGATCAACGACGATTATTTTGATGTAGAATAAATCAGAAAAAACAAAAATGAACGCGTATAAGTTTATTCATGATTGAAACCAAATAAAAGAAAAATAATTTCATAACAATAAAGAGGGGGTTTACAGTATCCGATTTTGTAGAAACACATTTAATAAATGGTACAGTGTACATTAGAGCGTACCACCTTACAGGCAAAAAAAAAAAAGTTCGCCATAGACCCTCCAATATGAAGTATTTTTACAAGGAGGTTTCAAAAAAAAATTTGTATTTTTTTTGCCGAACGTAGGGGTCGCCAATTTACATTTTTCGTTATATCTTTGGCATTTACAGTTGGATCTTAAAGTATGATACATCGATGTTTTTCTCTCGAGGCGACCAGTGACCTCAACTATCCCGTTCTAGTAGTTAGCCACCAGATCTCAGTTGCTACCACCTTAATGTACGACCCTAATGTCAGAAAATTAAAGCTCGCAAAAAATCATTAAACTTTTGCTAATGAAGTTTTTCGATAAATTCAGTATAATTTTTTTTTTATATATTGGTTGCCGAACGTAGGGGTCGCCTTTTCAAATTTTTTTTCATTGGATTTTTCCTTTATAGCAAAACACTGGTCTCCTCGAGGCAAAAAATCGATATATCACACTTTAAAATCTGATTTTAAATGCCGAAGCTATAACGAAAAATTACAAAAGGCGACCCCTACGTTCGGCCAAAAAAAAAAAAAAAAAATTTAAATTGCCTTGCAAAAGAACTTCACATTGGAGGGTGTACGGCGAACTTTTTTTTGAGGTACGGTCTAGTGTACATTCCCATTATAAAACAATAAGATTTTTTCGATCAGCCGACTACGCGTTCAGCAGCATGATGGTGATTTTGTTCAACAGTGAGTTTTTTTTAAGGGATTAAATGTGAATAAAACATGTTCGACAGACGACTCAAACTGATCCGAACTACGCGGCCAGCAGCATGATATTGATTTTATTCAACATTGAGTATTGTTGAGCGATTAAATGTAAATAAGAATTTTAGTGTATGATTAAATCAAGAAAAAAGTTGATTTTGCAGTTCTCTGGTAGGCATGGAGTAATGCATTTTTGTCCATTGGTCTCAATAGATAATAAAAAAGTATTGTAAAATATCAGCATATATATGTAAGTCTAATATCGGAGACACAAAAATAGCTAATTGAAATATAATGGTTTCAAAACAGTTATGGTTTAAATTAACTAGCAATTTTATAAAATTGAGAAATGAAAATTAGCAATACAAATAAATTAAGTGTTACGATACATTGGAATTACAAACAAATATAAGGACAAAGTAATGTAAAAACGAGTAAAAAGGTTAAAGTCGGGCATGCCGACTATACAATACCCTACACCAGTCTGGGTAAAAGCCAACTAATGTTTGGATCCGAAATTCGAATGGGTTAAAATGGGGCTTGTGTCAAAATTTTATATAATGTGAGTCAGCGCACCAAATTTCATTAAAATATCTTAATATTTGCGATCTGCAGTTTGTAACCAAGCCAATTTTGGGGGGACCCTTCTATGGGCACTAGGTCTAAACATGGACCGATGTTCAATAAAATCAATAGGCTTCGTCCTTGGGCCAAAATGGGTCTGTGTACCAAATTTCATCAAAATATCTTAATATTTGCGACCTGCAGCATATAAACAATATAATTTTGGGGGGACCCTTATATGGGCACTAGGTCTAAACATGGACCGATGTTCACCAAAATCAATAGGCTTCGTCATTGGGCCAAAATAGGTCTGTGTACCAAATTTCATCAAAATATCTTAATATTTGCGACCTGCAGCGTATAAACAATATAATTTTGGGGGGACCCTTACATGGGCACTAGGTCTAAACATATACCGATGTTCACCAAAATCAATAGGCTTCGTCCTTGGGCTGCCATAGGTCGGTGTACCAAATTTCATCAAAATATCTTAATATTTGCGACCTGCAGCGTATAAACAATATAATTTTGGGGGGACCCTTATATGGGCACTAGGTCTAAACATATACCGATGTTCACCAAAAGCAATAGGCTTCGTCCTTGGGCTGATATAGGTCGGTATACCAAATTTCATCAAAATATCTTAATATTTGCGACCTGCAGTTTGTAACCAAGCCAATTTTGGGAGGACCCTTATATGTGCACTAGGTCTAAACATGGACCGATGTTCACCAAAATCAATAGGCGTCGTCCTTGGGTCGACATAAGTCGGTGTACTAAGTTTCATCAAAATATCTTAATATGTGCGACCTGTAGAGTGCGCACAAGAATGCATGGACAGACAGACAGACGGACGGACAGACGGACGGACGGACGGACAGACGGACATCGTTAAATCGAAATAAAAAAAAATTCTAAGCCGATCGGTATACTATAAGGTGGGTCTAGGACCAATATTTTTTGGTGTTACAAACATCAGCACATACTTATAATACCCTGAACACATAGTGGTGTAGGGTATAATTAGTTCAATTGTATTCTTTTAGATTTACTATTTTTTGCTTTATGAGTGTAAGCATAAGTAAGTAACTAAAGTGTAAAAACATGTATAGCGTATAACAGTTTATTTATAATAAGCTAAAATAAACAACATTTGTTGTAATTCTCACGCATACACAAACATTAGTAAACATTTGTTAATATGACCACAATTTACAAGAGTAAACAAAATAGTATATAAACCCAGCGTAATTTTAAGCTGGCTATACACTACGCAATATTCTTGTGCAAATTTTGGTATTGTGGAAGAAATTGCCAGAGTGTGTCATACTAGAAAGTTGTGCAATATATTGAAAAAAAAAATTTTATACCACAAGCATGGAAAATGAAAAATATTCTGTAATGTGTAGGTCATATTGTGACATTTTTGTATAGAAGAGAACAGTTGTGCCATATCGTGCGCATGAGTATTGTATATATTATATACATATATATTGACAATAATATTTGCAATGATATTGCTTAGTGTATGGCTACCTTTATAATTAGTTCTAATTAAGCTAGTTCTAAACTGTCTGCACTTTTCTGAAATTGCTTTAAAAACAAGTTTCGAAAAGCTATTATTTCCAATTTAAAGTATAAAATCAAACATTTTTATAGAATTTTTATGAAACAGATTGAAAAGTAAATATTTTCTAACCACCAAGAAATATATATGCTGGGTTGTCGTATATGTTGTAATTGTCGTTGCTTTAGCTATATAATTGTGTAATCAAAATATACTGGGATAATACCAATTTATACTAGAAATGGCTATAGAAATAAATTTCTTATTATGGCTATACTTAAATCATGATTAGAGTTTGTTTTTAATATTTTCTTTTGGCTCGTTTGCTTATCAGTAGAAATTACCAACCAACATAAGAGTAGTATTTTTAATGATCAAATAAAATATGCTGTCTTGCGATTTAAAAAAATTAAATATATTTTTTTATAACCTACACTCAAAAAAAAAGTCAGTAAAGTAAGCAAAAAATGTTGCTGTGTCAGCAAATTTTTAGTCAGGAGCGTGCTTGCAAAAAAGTTGGTAATTTCAGCAAAAGGTTTGCTGAAAATCAGCGAGCTGATTTTTACCAAAAAAATAGTAATCTTCAGCAAAAGTTTTGCTAACACTTAGACGACTGCAAATGAAAAAATCCTTTCTAAAATCACTAAACTTTTTGTTGAATATTAGTAGACTGAAAAAACTCAAAAAACTTGTAACGAAATTTTACTTTAGTTAATTTATTTGCTGAAAATTTAAATATAGAATATGTGTAGAGTTGTTTTTTTTTTTTTTTTGTTATTTCCGTTTCCAGACAAGCTGCGACATCTACATCTTGTCTATCTGGTTGTCGTCCACGCTATGAATGCGGTTATCAGCACAATTTTTGTATCAAAATAAATTAGTAAAACGTTAGTTCAAAATTAGTTTAATGCTAAAAAAATATAACTAAAATTTTTGCTGAAAACGGAATTTTAGCAAAAAAAATTGCTGAAAACTAGTACACTTGATATACAAGACGTTTTACTAATTTTTCTACTAACTTATTTTTTTGAGTGTACTTAAAAGTTGCTGTGGTCGTATGATTAATATTAATTTAAAAATATATATTACGTATACGTTTTCTTTGATATCTATTTCAATTAATATTACTCATGCGCCTATAACATATTTACAAAATTTTGGTTTTTTTAACACAATTGTTAAATAGAATTTTACCATTGTTTATAAACCACGAAATGTAAGGTGTTTTTCGCTCCCCTAGTAAAATTTACAGCAAAACATATTCACAAAACATTTTACCCTTAAACCACTTGTTTTGAGTGCCTTTTTATATTTCTTGGAAAAAACTAATTTTTTTAAATACCCATTCAATTCACTTGGCACTTAATTGAACCACCATTCTTTTACATATTAATTACTAAAAGCCAGCGAGACGATAAGAAATTGGTACTAAATTTCATAAAAAAATTAAGTACTAAAAAGTACTACGGGTACTTTTAGCACTAAAATGTAGGTACTACGACAGCAAAAAACATTTTGTATTAAAAAGTACCACGGGTGTTAGAAAAATTTAGTACTAAAAAGTACTAGTACTAGGATTTAGTAGCGAAAAGATTGCTGGACTAAAAATAACTACTGCATAAAATATTATAAAATATTAGTACTCAAAAGTTTTGCGGAAGGTGAGAAAATTTAGTACTAAAAATAATTACGACTGCATAAAAAATTGCATGCTAACTTTTTAGTACCAAGACGATAAACTCAAAAAAAGTAGTATTAAAAGCCACAACGATTGCAAAAAAAAAGTTAGCAATAAAACATACTACGGATTAAGGAAATAAATTTAGTACTAAAAAGTATTCTGACTGCGGAAAAATATCGTACTAAAAAGTACTGCGATCAGAAAAAAAAATTTTGTACTAAGAAGTAATATGATTGAAAAAAAAACTACGATTAAAGAAAAACATTAGTACTTGAATGTGATACGGATGCTGGAAAAATATTGTACTTAAAACAATTACGATTCTGGAAAAATTTTAATAAAAAAAAGATAATAAGATTGCAGCACAAATAAAGTAATATAAAACATCAGGATTGCTGATGTTTTCAGAACTAGCATTGCAAAAAAAGCATTAGTACTAAAAAGTACTACGAATGCTGAAAAGATTTTGGACTTAAAACTACTACGATTGCAGAAACCTTTAAGTACTAAAAGGTAATACGATTGCAGAACAATTATAGCATATGATCAAAATTGCTAAATATTTTAGTTCACTATTAAATGATAAATAACATAAACCAATTTTGTAATAACACTACTTGATGTAAATATTTAGCACTTAATTGAATATTGATTATTATAAATAATCAATATAAACTGTAAAACATTTGTTATAAATATTTAGTACTTAGAGTACCATAATGATAATCCAAAAAAGTTGTGGTACTAAAATGTATAAAGACTATAATTCGTATTTAGTACTCAATTTAGCAAATGTATTTTCTGAATAATTAGCACTAAAAATTAGCATGATAATAATCCCTAAATTGAATAAAGTTTTATTGAATATCCTGTTTTAAATTTTGAAACGATTGTTCTAAATATTTAGTACTAAAAATGTTCATTATGATAATCCACAAAAAAATGGCACTTATATGGATCACGATTATTACATATATTTAATTCTAAATTGCCGCACGATAATTATTTTGTATTTAGTACTAAAACTTACCGCTTATATAAGCATATTGAGTTTTAACATAAAATGCCTGTGAAATTTTAGTACTAAAAATAAATATTAGAAGGAATATTCGTATTTTATTATAACACGATTATCATAAATATTTAGTACGAAATTGTTCTATGATTGAACTAAATATTTAGTACTAAAAAGTACTATGAAAATAATCCAAAAACAAATTTTTACTGAAACATATGACGACTGTAATTAAGAACTAGTACTAATTTGTACCAAAGTTGTTTAAAATGTTTAACCCTAAAAATAATCTTTAAAAAATGTATACTGTTGCTGTAAAAATTTAGTACTTAAAAAAAGCGATCATAATCAGAGTTTAATTGTGACACGATTGCTCTAAATATGTAGTACTAATTACAATAATTACAATTATAATAATTTAAAGAACAATATGGTACCAAAAGAGATCATGAATATAATAAATATTCAGTGCGATAGTCTGCCAATATTGTTCGGAATATTTAGTACTGCAAAGTACTTAGATAATGTTCGTAGTCCAGAAACCAATTCTGTACTAAAGTAGTTGACAGCTAAAATGAAGATTTAGTACTAAGTTGTTCGTAAATTTTTCTAAATGTTAAGTACTAAAAAATATTCCCTTAAAAGTTCTACAGTTGCAGTGAGTAGTAAGTTCTTAAACAAATATTAATATATATATTTTTAACTATTGTTAAAAATATAAAAAAAAAAATAAATATTTCACAAAAGTTGGTATACAAATTGCCCTTGTTTTGAATATTTAGTAATTAAAAGTGATAGTATAATTTATTTTAAATTTTTTTTACTTAAAAGTAACAAAATTTCAATGAGCATCGCGATTAATGCAATTATTTAGTATAATTATTAAATAATTGAGCTCGGGGTCCTTAAAGTTTATTTTATAAAATGTCTTTCTTTATTTTATAATACCGATATTTCGTGCTGATTTTAATGACATCATCAGGGTTGCAACTTCCACACATATTAAAAACACTTAAGTAACGATGTCAGAGTTTAGATGAACCCTGATGATAACATTTGAAGAATGACGAAATATCGGTATTATAAAGTAGAGAAAGATATTTAATAAAATACTAGAAAGACCGCGAGCTCATTTATTTTAATAATTATATTGAATATTAAATATCAAATAATGGCCGTGTTTTTTAATCACTGGATTTATTTTATTTTCTTTTTAAATCCACATTTTGGTTTTTAATTTTCAAAATTGAATATTTTTATCAAAATCTAACACTTATTCGATAATATAATGTGAAAGAAAATCATTAAACTGTCTAAAAATGTAAATACAGGAATTAAATTAAGCTAAATCCAAAATGGATTTATAAAATAAATAAATCCGTTTTGAATTTAGCTTAATTTAATTCTAGAAATTGTATTTTCGCAAAATTTTTATTTTTTCTTTCACATTATGTTAGCGAATAAGTGTAAGATTTGAATAAAAATATAAAATTTTTTTAAATTTAAAAAGAAAATGTGAATTTTTTTAACAAAATAAAATAAATCCAAAAATAAATCCGGTGATTTAAAAAGAAGGCCAAATATTTCAACATTTAGGATTTTTAATATTTAGAATTATTTTTTTTTTTATTATTATTATATTTCAATGAAGAAATTGTGGATTGAACATTTAGGATTTTTAATATTTACAATTATTTTTTTTTATTATTATTATATTTCAATGAAGAAATTGTGCTATTTTTAAATTTAAAATCGACTTTATTTTAAGTCCTTGGGTTTTGTTCACTTTCTGTATAAAAAGTCTACTTTTCATCATTTGGATTGACTCAAAACAAATTAACCAATTATGATACATAAAAAAATAAACCAAGTCACAGCATACGCGACAAAAATATACAGTATTAGATTTATAAAGGATTTCCTTACATGCTATTTAAGGTCAATTTGTCTTAACTTTCTTTACAACCACTGCATTTCTTTTTTGCACCTACTGTCTAGTTTTTTTATTATTTTTATTTTTTATTTTATTGTTATTTAATCACATCTGGTTTTGTATTTCTTCTTTACTTTAGCAAAGAAGGCGCCTTCTTTTTCTGTGTTATTAAAGTTAGAAACAATCACAGGTCATAAATTTGTTAAGCCTGTAAATAAAATTATATATTTTCTTATAATTAACCTAAAACCATAATAAAAAATTACTCAAATTTTTAATCAAACCTTATTTTTGTTAGCACCCACAAAAAATTGAGGTTATTTAATACCCAGTGTGGCTGTAAAAAAACCACTCTAAAATCTTAATTAGCAATAAAATAAAATGACTTTCATTATATTTTCATTAATTTACATTTTTCATACTGATGCTTCTTTTTTTGGTCTACTTCTTTGCAGAATCAACTTGTGGTGTCGAACAATTTCGTTGTAGCAATGGCAAATGTATACCGAACAGATGGCGTTGTGATCAAGAAAAAGATTGTTCAGATGGTTCAGATGAATTTCCCTCATTGTGCAGTAAGTGCTAGATTTTAAAAATATATATATTGAATTTAAGCTTAGAATATTTTTACACTGCTTAATTTTGTATGATAAAACACCAACACACACATTTAATATTATTATTATTTTAATTGTATTTTCTTAAACACCGTTTAGTTAGTTTCTGCAAACCATATGAGGTTAAATGTAAAAATGGTGAACAGTGTATACCACAAAGTTGGTGGTGCGATGGTAGTGCTGATTGTCGTGATAAATCTGATGAAGTTAATTGTTGTAAGCTTTAGAAACAATTTTCTTGTTTTTTCTATTTAATATTTTATGCATAATTGTTTAATGGCTACTAACATTTTGAATACAGAATACATTATTAAGGGAAATTTTAACAGGAATTTTTTTTTAATTTTTGTTTATTGCATAAAATTAATTCATTATTTGAAATAATTTGAAAAAATTGTGGGAAATCTAAATTTTATTTGCATGTTAATTTTAAGATTATTTAACGTACAATATAAATGAAAGCATAACATAAAAGGGTGTCAATATATTCTATGAGGATATAAGTCTTAAGATCCACTAACTTATCACAAAATAACCAAAGTTTAGTGTTTAAACATTAAGGTGTCTCAATAAAAAATAATTATAGAGCGTAGTTATGTTCGGAAACAATGTTGGGGGAAAAATTAATGGGGATCGGTCTTACAAACCACCCCTCCCACCACCCCTCATGGAGCTGATTTTATAAAAAAAAAATTATAAAAAAATAAAAAATTTGTATGGGGACTGCTTTAAAGGTTGAAGATAGAGGGTAGATATATTCCGAAAAAATATTGTGGTTCAAAAAATTTTGGGGGTCAGTCATACATTTGACTCCTCTAGGGGCACCCTTGGACAGTTAGAGCGGTTGGAGGAAATTTTATAAAGATGTCATATTTGTATGGGAGCCCTCTTACGGACTGTAGATAGGGGGTAGGTATGTTCGGAAAAAATGTTGGAGGGGAAAAGTAAATGGGGATCGATCTTACATTTCACCCCTCTAGGAGGCACCATGGAACCGGTGAGAGGTGATTTCATAAAAAAAAATTATAAAAAAATAAAAAATTTGTATGGGGACCGCCTTAATGGTTGAAGATAGAGGGTAGATATGTTCCGAGAAAATGTTGGGATTAAAAAAATATTGGGGGTCAGTCATACATTTGACTTCTCTAGGGGCACCCTTAGGACAGTTAAAGCGGTGAGAGTAAATTTTATAAAAATGTAATTTGTATGGAAGTCCTCTAACGGAGTGGAGATAGGGGATAGGTATGTTCGTAAAATATGCTGAAGAGGATAAATCAATGGTGGTCGGTCTTACATTTGACCGCTCTAGGAGCGATTCCGGTGAAGTTGTGGGGCTTTCTGTATATTTTTAACCCTTCACCACCACCTTTGACCCCGATGAGGAGCCATTTGTCCCCACCCCACTTCCCCCATTTTTTTGGTTATGCATTTTTTTTCAAACCTCACAAAATTAGGGGTTCTTGCGTATTCAAATCTTGTTACGAAGGATTTCCATACAACATATACATATGGGTGAAATCAAAAAATGTGATAAATTTTTGGGCCAAATTTGTGAGAAGCAAAAAGTGTTAATATTTCGGTTTTTTCTTAATGGAATCAGTAAGTTTAGTCATTATAAACCTAATTGCAAAAAATCTCTTCTACAAGTTGGCGCAATAACTTTTTTTGCACAATTTTAATTTTTTTGTTGTAACGGAGTTTACATTTCTGCAAGCAAAAGATATAACAAAAAAAAAATTGCGTACGAATTTTCTTCAATTTATTAAGTTTTCGTATTTGGGTTTTCAACTTGCTTTCCAATGATATATAACACTATGCGACAGTCAAAATCGGGATGGGATGAAACCCGGCGTTTCGCTGGGTCACGTCTAGGAATCGAGATATATCTTTTTTTTGACATAACTCGAGAACCACTAGTCCGATTTTGCTCAAACAATTTTAAAAAAATTAAAAATTACAATTCCTTTAATCTGTTCATATAACGTTTTTCTATATACTCAACAGTTTTACCGGTAAAAATAAATGTTTGTTACCGCTACCATAAAAATCAATAACCTTTTGTTTATTACTTTTTTTAATATTTTAGGCAAAAAATATTTTTTTCTTCATACATTTATTTTTACCGGCAAAACTGTTGAGTATATAGAAAAACGTTATATGAACAGAATTGTAATTTTTAATTTTTTTAAAATTGTTTGAGCAAAATCGGACTAGTGGTTCTCGAGTTATGTCAAAAAAAAGACCACCAAAGGTCAAATTGATATATCCCGATTCCTAGGGGTGACCCAGCGAAACGCCGGGACACGTATGACTTCTTTTTTACCGATATAACTTTCCCCGGTAGTTTGAACCCTTCCCGATCACTGACCCCTAAAATTTGTCTCACAGTGTAATTTGTGTTTATCAAATTGGCGGTTTCGCGAATAAAAATACAATTCATTCCGCGAAAAAAAATTTTATTTTTTTTTAATTTTGTATTTTTGGTCCTTTTAAATGCTCTTAAAAAATATAAAATTTTTTAAAATCCAAACAGCGGTTGCGCAGTTACAAAATAATATATTAAAAACATAACATTTCGCGATCAAAAAATTCTTAAATTGTGTGAAACATATTTATTTTGTCAACCTAATGTCAGTAATGACTCGAAATATCGATTCAAAACCAATAAAATGCAAAATCAATCGTTTTTCGCTCCAGCAGCTTAGTGTAAAAAACTGATAAATTTTTTTTATTTGACGCAAAATTATTAGTTGAATCGTCTTTTGACGCATAAATATTAGTTGAATCACCTCTGTTTATGGTTATTTTAAAATATTTTAAACATTTACCTACATTTTTTTGAATGCAATCTGATGCAAACAATTTTGGTTACGGAGTTTACATTTGGTTACTTTTTCGTTTTCTTTCAGAAACGTTTTGTCAGAATTTTTTTCCGAAACAAAATCGCATGATACCTACAAGGTGAATCCAAATATGATATTGTTTTTCTTACTCGTTAAATAGTTTGGTGTAAAAATTAGGAACGGAGTTTACAACAATTTTTCAAATCTTATTAAAGACATCCTTTTTCATCTCGAGAATGTTACATGCTGCAGAAAAGCTTCAAGTCTGTTATACTGGATGATTACTTACAGTCCAACGATCATTTGAGTATAAATAACATTATACTTTTCGGAATATAAATAATAGATAACTCCAAAATTCTGGTACATGCATTTTTATCAAAAATTATGACGAAAAATCGTTACAGAGTTGAAGTCGTAATAGCTAAGATATACGAAAAAGTTTGTAAAATGTATTAATTTTTATTAAAAACGGCACTTTTCCTCTTCATAAAAATTCTTACAGTTAGTGTTTAGCTTTATTGGTTATTAAAATATAAGCTATTAAAGTTAAAAAACCTTATGAGTTACTTGTTACGGAGTTTACACAAATTTTATGTATTAACCAAAAATTGGTCAGATTGTTATAAATTTTGTAAAACAGGTGACAATGCACTGATATATATCGAAATATGTAACTCAAATGTAATCCATGCATTAGAAATTAGGTGGTTACACGGTTTTTATCACATTTTTTGATATCACCCATATGTATAATAAACCGATACTTCAAAGTCAAATTTTGGTCAATTTTTCATGGAATTACCGATATATGTTCCAAATGTAATTAATTTATGAAAACTAGATATAGTACTATACAAAATAATGAAAACCAATCTTAATTGTCTCTGTCGAAATTTTAACGAGGGTCGTTTAAAATGAAGTCTTCACACATTTTTGAATTTGTCCCATTAAAACTTTACTATACACTGAGAGAATTATCCTTCATGATATTAATGATATAATTTCATATAATTTTTTTCATAGAACCAATGAAGAATTTCATTATGTATATAATATTTAATTAATATTATGAAATTGTTCATAACTTTTCTTTCATAAAATTTCATAATTTCATTAAAAAAATTCATTGAATTTCATAAATTAGATCTCCATAAATTTAATGAAAATGTTCTTTATATATATGAAATTGTTCAATAGTATTTCCTTTTTTTTACAATATCGTCATTTCCTGAGAAAAAATCTTTTATAATTTTTTATTTTTTTAAATTAATTTTTTATTAGGAATTTTGGACTATGAAATTTTTTTATAAATCATATTATTTTTTTCGAAACTTTTTTTTATGAAACTTTAATTTAATGAATTTTTTCTTAGATATATTTTGTGCATCCGTAAAATATGCTACGATTTTATTACGCCTTTTGCATATGCTAAGTACTTTTTATTTATCCACTCCAGCTTAGCAACGACAACAACCAACTATAATAAATAATACTAAATGAAATTGCTTCATAGATTTTATGAAGCTCTTCATTGGCTGAATGATTTATTCATTGGACGCGTGGCCTATTAATTTTATGAAGAGTTTCATTAATTTTATGAACTTTCCATAAACATTGACTTTAATGAAACCTGTTTCATAGATTCCATGAAAAGTTTCAATGGACGAGTTTCAGTGACAATTTTCATTGAAACTATGAAGAAATTCATTACTGAAGTGATGATAATTCTCTCAGTGTACCTCATACTTAGGTAGAAGTATAGTATGAAGGAAGTGTTTGTCATCTTATTCTACATAAAAATGCCTATATAGTATATTTTCAAAGAACGTCAAATTTAGAAGTTATGGCGCAGAAAAGCTTTGAAGATTTTTTTAGGGTAAAAAGTTCAAACTGACTGGCCTGTATACATCCGATAGATCCAATTTTTGTAGCGAAAAAAAAAAGACTTAGAAAATCCCATACATTTCATGGGTGGTCTACTGGATATGCACATTAAAGTGCTTATTCATAATAATTTGAAAACCTTATAACATATTTATAAAATGAATTTTGTATGAAAAATTTGTTTTATAAGTCATTTATAAATTTTAAGTAATATGACCTTAATGCTATACAACGATATTCCTTAAAAATTTAATTTCTTGCATCAGTTTTTATTAAATATCACTCATACGCTCCTCTAGTACTTTTTCTTCCATTTCAAATATTTATTACAACCATATGGCTTTGGATGATATTTGTAAATGAGTTTAATTGATAATCCTAATAGTAATTATGTTTATTTAATGAATTTTGTGTTGTTGACACTTTTTCATAAAAACAGATGAATGAAATACAACCATCGGCTTATGGTTTTCAGTTATCATTGTGTTTACCACCTGGGCATATGATTATTATGGCGTAGTACACAGCACAACAAAAAATTTAAGTCTCAGTTTTTTTACTCGCGAAATGAAAATCGCCCACTAGAAAAACAAAGTTAGCGAAGACAGATTGCTTTTCTTCCAAGCAGCTTTGTGTTGAAAAGTATTAAAATAGGTCTAGCGATTGACATGTTGTGAGTGGAGATGTTAGGGCACCTCTAAAATATCCATTTAAAAAGTTATATTTTATCTAAATGGTACATTTAAGTGATTTTCTAAATTTGTATGAAAAATTTCATTCAGAACTTTTTAACCTGTGGTCCGATTTTGATCATTTTGAACTACACAAAGTTGAATCGTAGAATCTTAATTAATCTTTGTCTCGTTTTCATGCTGGCATCGCCGTTACAATAGATAATCTATATCTCAGGAGGCCAAAAGTCCGAGCTAACTTTAAAGCGGCGTGGCAGATTTGTTTGTGTCATTGTCTATTTTCCTTTTGCATTGGAACCATTAAGTCTGACGGCAATGACCCAAAATTTGTTACGCAGTGTCATACAGTTTTGTTTATTTTGTTATTTCATTTTTTGATTAATTATCTTCATTAAGTCAAGTCTTAATGTCTAGACAAGTAATAATATGACTGCAAGAGATTAGGAATTTAAAACCTGAGAGAGTTAATTAATTAGGATGTTTTTATAAAAAATCCAAAAACCTCAAACCTACTAAATTAGAATTAATAAAAATACATATTAATTACAATATTAATTGTATTTAGTCTATACGACGCGTATGGAAAAACAGCACTTTAATAAAAATAAAAATGCCCTGTTGGCAGTCCGTCTCCAATATACACAAATTGCCTGCACTTGTACGTAAAAACCATACGTTAGTGTGGCAACATTTGCGAAAAGGTGACACGGAGGAAATAAGAAGATAAACAAAAAATCTAAAGTAGAATGTCTGTATATTTATTATATATCTGTTTGATCACTTCTGAAAGTATTCATATAGAGACAATCTCACAATAAAAATATACACAATAATACAATTTAATGGATAATCACTGATGAAGCCTGCCCATAAAAACACAGAAACTGAATCTAGTCTGATTTGAAAATTTAATGCGTTTATAACTTTTGAAGAAAATGTTTATTCTTCTTCTTAATCTCAAACCTACTAAACCAAAAATTATATATTCAGTGAATTATCTCATAAAAAGTTACAAAAATCTCGATTTGTACAGGCGTTTAAGGGGGCAATTTTCCTCTTTTAAACCAATTTTTACCCTGTTTGAATTGTAAATTCCGAAACGTACATTTTACTACTATGAATTAATCCATTCTACATGGAGTACATATTTTAAATGTTAGAGTTCCAGCCAAGGATTTTTGGCCAGGACCCAAAGCCGCCGGTGAAGGAAAGCAAACCTCAAATTTTATGTTCCTAGTGTAATAGCCTCTTGTAGCGAAGTCATATTGATGAGGGGGAATTTTATGCAATAATTGTATTTTGTAAACTAATGTTATAAAATTATCCTTTAACGCATTTGAGGCAATTTTTATAAACTCCACCTAGAGACGGTATTACCGATTACTGCACTTCTCCTGTAAATTAAACCATAAAGTTTACTATTGCAAAATTTTATGAATGATGCGGGGCACTAGGTTAACAATACTTTTTAACTTAAATTTATGCTTTTGAAAAAAAAAACTTGCCTTTACACATAAACCCTTTTTTTAAAACACATACATAAATAAAATATGTTATAAAAACGAATAAACACTTTAACTGAGAGTGTTACACTGACACATTAAAGTTACACTGACACATTAAATGTGTATCAACATGCGTTGGTGGATGATGAAAAAATATTAACAACATTTCTGCTATAGGATATTGTTGTCGTTGTTGTTATTAATGTTGTTTGTTTTT
The DNA here is from genome assembly GCA_949987735.1 of Leucophora obtusa. Taxonomy (NCBI): domain Eukaryota; kingdom Metazoa; phylum Arthropoda; class Insecta; order Diptera; family Anthomyiidae; genus Leucophora; species Leucophora obtusa. The sequence goes on from OX465295.1 coordinate 354,144,781, forward strand.
GTAACATTTTCTTAAAACGGAAAGAAAAGGCAAAGCCAAACACTCTACTACACGCATGTTAAAGGCGGATTATGTTGCTGTTGTTTTTTTTTTTTTTTTACTTATATACATGGGGCTTTCCATATACTTAAAATAATACGTCCGTAGAAAAATCTGTCGATACGGGTTTCAAATCGATTTGACTAATTTTTAACAAGTTTAGTTGAAACACTGGTTTAAACAAAGATTTTAGATATTTTCATATAACACAATACTAAAAATCTTTAATACTTTTGAGTGTTAATTTGCGAAATTATTTATAAGTAATTTTTAAGAATCCATTTGTTACACAATATATTGTTAAAATATAATATCTTCATGTTTCTGTTATCACCTGGTAGATGGCGCCACCAATATATCCAAAGTTTTAAAGATGGCACTATTTCTTTCCCACCCGATTTTTATACCCTACACCACTACATGGAGAGGGTATTATAAGTTTATGCTGATGTTTGTAACACCAAAAAATATTGGTCCTAGATCCACCTTATAGGAAACCGATCGGCTCAGAATCAATTTTTATTTCGATTTAACGATGGCCGTCCGTCCGTCTGTCTGTCTGTCTGTCCATGCATTCTTGTGAACACTCTACAGGTCGCAAATATGAAGATATTTTGATAAAATTTTGTACACCGACTTACGTCGGCCCAAGGACGAAGCCTATTGATTTTGGTTGAAATCGGTCCATCTTTAGACCTAGTGCCCATATAAGGGTACCCCCAAAATTGGCTTGTTTACACGCTGCTGGTCGCAAATACGAAGATATTTCAATGAAATTTGGTTCGTTGACTCACATGGTCTCAAGGAAAAAGCCTATTGATTCTAGATAGGATCGGTCCATATTTGGACCTATCGCCCATATGGGCTATATTTTCGATTTTCTCTTCTTTTATGATTTTATAGAAAATTTTGACACAAGTCTGTTTTAAATCATTCAAATTTCGGATCCAAACATTAGTTGGCTTTAAATCAGACTGGTGTAGGGTATTATATAGTCGGCATGCCCGACTTTAACTTTTTTACTCAGAGATATAGATCAAGAGAGATATATTAAAATTGACGTAAATTTCGACTACCGGTAACCATGCAATACCTCCGTGAAAAGGATATCTCTATCGTACACTCATAGAAATAAATCTGCAAAAATAGCAGAAAAAGTTGCTAAAAATTAGTTAAAAATGACTCTGCAGAAAAAACTGCTGAAATTACCAGATTTTTTTTTTACAAAATACTAGTAAAATAAGAACAGCAAAATTAAAACTGTTAAATTTGCAGAATTTAAGTTATATTTAAGTTAACTTTTAGTTCATCGAACATAACAAATTGTACTGTAAAACCTGCAGAAAATTTAGCTAAATATTAGTAGACTAAAAGTAGCAAAAATAAACTGTTATATCTGCAAAAGTTTTGCTATTTTTAAGCTAAATTTAGTTGGATGCAAGTAGCAGTCTATTCTGCTAAAATCAGCAGAAATATTTGCTAAAAAAAATTGTAAACTGCTGTTTTCAAAAGGCTCGATTTTTATTTGCACTAAAAAAAATCGAAAAAAAAAACTTCGAAAATTTTAAGATTTTTTGTGATTTTTAGGCTACAAATTATTTAGCCAAATTTCTTGCTGATTTTAGCAGGTTAATTTGTTATTTTTTCCATTAACAAAAACTTAACTCAAATATAACTAAAATTCTGTATATTTAACGGTTTTATTTTTGCTGTTCCTATATTAATAATATCTAGCAAAAATAATCTGCTAATTTTAGCAATTTTTACTGGAGCATCATTTTTAACTAATTTTTAGTAGTTTTAACTAAATTTTGTAGAAACTTTTTTCTATTAGTGTAGAGTTTCAATTTCACTCATTTCCCAATTTAAGTTTCCAGTTATACTTTTTATTAAAAATTCAGGTTTCTAGACAAAGTGGCTTGGGCAGGCCGTCAATGGGGAGACTTCCCCATTTGTATCTCAATTCTCACCACGTTCCTGGCGGAAAATCTAAAAGGCATCTTATCGGTGGATTAGCATATACTCCTAGGAACACTTGTTTAATATATCGGTTTTCTGGCCAAAGACATTTGGGCAGGTCGTCAAAGAAGACTTCCATATTTGTCCCTCCCAAAATCCGCGCTGGAGGATGCACCTACTAAGTTACAACCCTCTACCTCCAGCGGTTTGACAGTCAGTGAAGGGGGAGACTTTTCCGCTATGGAAAGCCTCATATGTTGGTTCTTGTGAAACTGATATGATGAAAAAGTAAACAGAATTTATAATGTGTGAGAAAGCGCGTGAGTGACTATGTAAAGGTTATTCTATGAATATTAAAAAAATATATAAATTAAATAACTCTTTGTTTTGACACAACTTACCGAAAAATATTAGGAAAAACTTTCATTTATCGGTTGTATAAGTCGACAGCTCGTACAGAGAATTTTTCTACAACAACTTACGGTAAGGATGTATAATGACTGTTGTGCGAAGAAGAAGTTATTGTAAGAAATAATTAGTTATGTGTTCGATATATAGTTATGATATTTAACCGATGTATTAGTTAAATGATTACATTATTGCATTCTAACTTAGCGTTACTATTCAATTCATACATTTTGGCTAGAAAATGTGTTTGGTCTTTATTCAATTTCGCTAATGAAACAAAGTTTTCCAGACAGACTGAATGCAATTTTGGTGGTCAAATCTAAGGAATTTGCCACTCATTCTACAATCCTACATTAAACATTTATCCGTAATATCTCTGAATAACAACAAATCCACTGGATATTGTTTTTATACCAAATTTTTCAGTGGAAAAAGTGAAATAAAATAAAATTTTCATTCTAATCAAAAACTGTTTTTTTTTATATTGTTTGTTCATTACTGAGGAAAAATTTACCTGTTCTATTGTTATAATGATTTTATTACATATATTAAAGTTCTTTTTATAAGAATTTATATGCGTTGATTATTGTCTGTTAAATTTTGTTTATTTAACATTCAAGTCCTGTATGCCTCATTTCAGACGTGTCATTCTATATTGTTTATACTTCATTGGTTTTTTTCTTTCTATTTTGACAGTGTCATGTTTGATATTATGAAAATTTATTATATGTTCACACTTCTTTTTGAATTATAATTTCTTAAGTTTTATATTGTTTTTCTTTTGATTTTTTTTTCTCCTTCTTCTTCTTCGTGTTTATTTAATACTTTGCATGCTCGTTCATGTTTTCATTGTTAAACATAAATTATGCGTTAGCATATTTTTCCGTTAAAATGAAAGTATAATAAAGCTAAAATTGTACACCCTCTACTTTCGCAGGATTTAATATGAATCCTGTTGCAAAGTCATGGTGTTGATATACAGCAACAGAAAGCAAAAAAAAAAAAAAAACAAATAAGAAAAATATTTATACTCGTGCTCTGTTATATATTTTAATTAGTAGAGTAAATGAAGTCTTAAGGATTAAGTTTTATTTAAGCCTCTCTGCAACGTTTGCATGAATTATATAAGTAGTATGAAATATAAGAATTTTAATGGTAGACAATACAACAATTTTTTTTCTTTCATTCACTTTCAAACTGTTCTCTTTACTTAAGAAGTTTATTTCTATGTTTGTGTGAGTGTATGTGTGTGTGTTATAATTAACACACCATGATAAATGGTTTAAATTTCTTATAAACATAAGTTATTTTACTTCTTAAATATTAATAAAAATGAAAATTTATGATAATTTAAAATGAAAATTTTTGATGATAATTAATTCTAAACAAAATTATGTAAAAAGCAATATGAACCAGGGAATTGAAAATTATATTTTTCATTTTGTTTGCAACTTCATGGAATATGGATTACTAAAAAGTTTATATACCCAAGTAAAAATAGTTAAAAATTTAATCTAATTCATTTATATCTGCATAAAGATAGAATTTCATCCGAAATGTGTGGCCATATACTTAATTGTATTTGATATCTATTAGATGGTATCAGCTCAGATCGTATCTAATAAAATTATATAAAAAGCTGATAAAACTGTATCTAAATTATGGCCCGATACACACTTCAAATATTATTACAGTAACTGACTGTAGTTTATTTAAAAAGTTATCCGTTCATTTATATTTAAATGATTATATAGTTAAAATGAAAACAAATACATTATTCGACTGTTTTTGTCTTTTATTTAAAAAATAAATTACATAAAAATACGGATTTTCTGTTACAGTTAATATTTTCATTTAAAACGTTTTGTTAAAAAAGAAACCCTTTTAGATTTCTAGGTGAGTTATAAAAACGAAATAAACTAAACATCATTTATTCTTACGGATTTTGTAAGTTAAAAAAACGAAATAAATGAAAAATCGTTATTTTTTTAAGGTCTTTGTAGTTAATTTATTAACATTTAAAAATAAATGAAAAGTTCTTTTGATTTAAATGAAAAGTCAGTAGACCGGTTTTCAAGTGATTTTTCATTTATTTTAAATTACATTTTCAGTTAATTTAAACTACAAAATATTTTGAGTGCAGTTGTATCTAATTGTATTGACAAAAATAATGACTCTAAAAATAAATTTTCAAAAAAATAAGTTTAAAAAAAAAAGTTTTTTTTTGCTGGGAATCGAACCTGCGACTTTAAATTGCCAATCGATAGCTCTACCATCTGCGTTATCGCGACATATTATATTTGATAGATAAAAACATAATAGATCTGCTGCTCACAAATATGCTTACGCGCCAGCATACAAAAAAATCAAAAATCAGTGTGGAAAAATATTGAATCTAACAATAGATTTTCAAACACATTTGTAAAAAAATCCAGAACATTATATTTGAAATAATGATAAAAGTAAGTCGTTATTGGTAACGCATTACTTTTGTTTTTAAATAATGGAAAAAGTAACTGGATTATTTGTAACTCATTATTTTATTTTTTAAAATAATGTAGAATACTGGTAGTACAAAAAATTATGATATATCATTACCGTTTCTACACTGGGTAATTTTTAGTAGCGTTTTCTATTTTTGCAGGTTTATTTCTATGAGTGTAGTCAATCCAAAATTTGAATGGGTTGAAATAGATTTATGTCCAAATTTTTCTAAAAACTTATGAAAAAAAATGATCAAATCTGAAAGAAATTTGTTAGGATGTTCCACAAAAATGTTCCTGGGAGTGTTTTTAGCGGTAATACTTTAGTAAATTTGCTCCGAAAGTTCAAAAATAGATTTTTTTTTTATCAGCTGGTAATTTAGTTAAAAAATGAAATATATGTAGCTTTTATTACGTGAATAAGATATAAAAAAGAGTCTAAAAAAAATATTTTTTTTTGATTTCTATAAAAAAAATTGGTAGATATTACTTTTAAATATAATAAGTAAAGGTCTATTCCTAACAAAAAAAATAATAATATTTAAATCAATTAACATAATTTTTTTTAATATATTATCAAACTTTGGTAAGTTTTAGGTTTTTAACCAAAAATTTTGTATATTTAAGGATTAAATAATGAAATGGGAAATGTGTTTTTGCCAAAGTTTATACTTTTTTTTTTAATAGTATCACCTTAATTTTTCGAAAAAAAAATTATACCATTTCATTAAAATCTAAGAAAGTTGAAAACTTTTTCGTAACCCATAAATGATGAAATTACAAAAATACATTTTTTGACACTTGGATTGTTTTTTTATAGCTATGTTAAGAAATTGGTTCTTTTCTTTATTTTTTCTTATACAAAATTATAAGAGCATGACAAAAAAATTTTAAATTTTAAAATCAGTTAACATAATTTTTTTTAAAGTTCTATTTAACTTTTGATATTTTTAGGCTCCCAGCAGAAATATTGTAAAAATTCAAAAAATAATTAGATATGTTAATTGCAGACTTTTTACAATTTTATTATTTTTTATTGATTTGAATGTATTCAAATATTTAAAAAAAGAAAAAATTTTAAAGATACCTCTAAAAATGAATTTTTACCAATTTTTTTTTTGTAAGATCCAAAAAATTCGTCTTTTTTCATTACCTTGTATGCTAAAAATTTAGCGATTTTAGCGACATCTGGTGTAGACAGAATGAGTTATACCAAAAAGGATAATATTTAAAAGATTAAGTAATTTTAGTATATATACAAAAAAAAAATATTTTCGTCGAAATCGGAGACACAATTTTTTTTTTTTTTAATTTTTGTCTATGGGAAAAATTACTGTGTGACGGCTCCACTCTCTCAAAGTTTACTTTTTATTATACCCCAATACCTTTTGATGGGGTGACACTGGGGGACATTTGGTGGATTATTTAGTTAGATTAAAGTTTGGTATTAGTACTATACGATACATTTTTATTAATTTGTTTTTTTTTTAATATTGATTTTTTAAACCGAAATATAAAAAACATGCATATATCCTTAAAACTTTTCTACACATAAAACAAATAATTTGGTTTTTTATTGACTGAGAAAGAACGTAAATTGTGACACTGTTGAATTAACATTAAAAACGACAAATACACACAAGCAACACGTAAAACTTAAATATCGTAAATTTGAAAAAAAATCCCTTGAACAAATATAATAAATTGCTTTAAACAATATTTTTGACAAATAAAAAATAATAGCAAACAAATTTACAAACAAAATAAAATTTGTTTAAGTAGATACTTTTATTTAGAATACGCAATTTCCTTCCACTTCCCATGTGTGTATGCTGCGAAGCTTGACTAATTTATACATATTCTAATGATGGTTTAGGCTTATAGCTTGAAATTTTATTTCCATATATTAATACCGTTTCAATTGTATGGAAAAATGTATACAGAAAGATATCGAACAGAATATCATATGCATCGTTACTATTATCTACTCTTAAATTCCAGGACACTTACATACATAATATTAACGTATATATTACTTTATTATTGTTTGAACATAAAACCAAATAAATTATTTGGTTTTCTTTTTCCTATACTGTTTGTAGTCATTCAATAATAAAGTGTATGAGTTTTGTATCTGTTATTTTTTTTTCAAAGTGGAGAACAAAAGCAGGCACTTGAAAATGCGCATATTTGTTACGATAATGAAGATAAACAAAACAAACATATAATACAATAACAAACAATAGAAATACACTATGGGCTAAAAATCTAATAAAAAGGGAAGAAGCTTTAGAATAATATCTAACTTTAGTGAAGGTCATGTTTTTCTATATAAAACGTATAATAAAAAGAGGTACTTTTTATAAAAGGCTCTTTTTTATAAAAGGTACTTTTTTATAAAAGGTACTTTTCTATAAAAGGTACTTTTTTATAAGATATTTTTTTTAAAAGGTACTTTTTTATAAAAGGTACTTTTTTATAAAAGATACTTTTTTATAAGATATTTTTTTTTAAAAGGTACTTTTTTTATAAAAGGTAATTTTTGATAAATCATACTTTTTTATAAAGGGTTCTTTTTTATAAAAGATACTTTCCCAGTGTAGAAAATCATTACCAGATATGTGGTTATGTAACTACATACTTGGTAATGGTAACTAGTTACTTTTGTTATTACATTTCTTATTACCTTTATATGGCGATGTCGCGAAAAATAATGAGTTATGGTTACACACCAGCATACGAAAAATCAAAAAATATATCGTTACCTATGTGCTTACCAGTACTGACAAAAATAATGAGTCTAAAAATAGATTTTCAAAAAAATAAATTATATAAAAAAAAAATATTTTTTATTGAATTTTTTTTTTTTAATAAAATTTGCTGGTGCGGGAATCGAACCTGGGTCTACAGATTGCCAGTCAACAGCTCTACCATCTGAGCTATATCGACATGTAATATTTAATAGCTAAAAACATAATTGACCTGCTGCACACAAGTAAGCTTACTCGCCAACATACAAAAAATCAAAAAATATGTGGTTACATATATCCTTACCAGTGTTTAAAAAATATTGAGTCTAAAAATAGATTTCAAAAATTTAAAAAAAAAATCCAGAAAATTATTTTGTATTACAAATAATGATAAAAATAAGTCATTATCAGTAACTCATTATTATATGTATTAAAATTATGCAGAAGGTAAGTGGGTGTCATTACTGGTAGTCCAAAAAATAATGATATGTGATTACCGTTTCTACACTGGGTTATTATATAAAGGTACTTTTTTTAAAAAATACTTTTATTAATGGTACTTTTTTTAACGATACTTTTATAAAAGGTACTTTTTTACCAATAAAATCTCAGACACCCCGACTTTAGACCTCCTTCTCAATGAAATATCTGAATTTCATTAACATCTGAAATTCAGCGATTCTGAGTAGATAAACATGGTAGACCCACTATCATTTTTGGTAGTATTAAATATCAGCACAAACCCAATATATCACAAGGTGTTGTAGGGTATAAATATTACATCAACCTTATATGTTAATTGCCGTTGTTAGCAGGAAAAATAAGTCCTTAGAAAATAAATAAAAATGCGACAAACAAATTTCCATTTATTCTATATTTTCCATAGAAAATACCAAAAAATAAACTGAGGTAACTAAATAAATATAAACAAGTTCTATATCTCTTGTACGCCATCAATGCCAGTTTCCTATTCTATAGAAGTTCTGTCCCTTCCTTAGTCAAGTCAACACACAAAAATGGTAAATTATGTTTATTAGAAGCTACTACTTCAACAGTATCAGGACAAAATTACTTAACCTTACAAAAAACAAAAAAAAAAGAATAGTAGAACATTTATAAAATGAGATTCTTTTTAGTTATTTTGTTTCCTTTTTTTTTAATTTACATAAAAGGTCATAATAAATTCTTCTTTGAATTTAAAAATTCTTAGACATTTTTGGCCTAAGGCAATTCTACACAATTTAATATTTATGAAAAAAGTAGTTCAGTTACCTTTCTATTGCTTTGTTAAAAGCAAAAGATAAAATATTTAATTTATAATATACATAGATACAAATATGAAAATTAGACTTGTTTTCATAAATTTGACATATGGCATTAAAATTATAATTTCTTTTTATTTAAACTAATATTAAATTATATCTCTTTTTGCTTGAAAGGATTTTCTCAGATAATATTAATCATATTGTTATGTTTTTTCCTTTTACAAACGTTGGCTTTTATATATATATATATATATATATATATATATATATATATATATATATATATATATATATATATATATATATATATATATATATATATATATATATATATATTATGTCCTGTGGTTCCTATAAGGAACAAAGGGTCACACAAACGTTGGCTTATTTCCTTTAAATAAACCGGTTTCTTTTCTATTGCAATCAAAATAACAACACACTCTTTTGTTTGATATTGAGCTTATATACTTATTTATAAAACACTTTATTACTTGACATACACATTATAACACACACAAGTTCACCAGCGATTTTAAAACTAACAATTTGCTAAAGCCCAACGGAATTTCACAAACGCTAATACGCCGTACGCCATCGTTTTAAGCGTACAATTTTATTTTACCTTGGATAGGATATATTTAAAAGATTTGAAATCGGCGAATTTTTTTTAACATACTTACTAAAAAAACCTTAAAAATTATCGCTTTAAAAAAGATCGATTTTTCGACAAAAACTCCTCCAAAATCTCAAGAAAATTATTGTTTTGGAAAAACAGCTATTGCCATCGTTTTAAGCGTACAATTTCACCTTGGAAAGGTACTATTTAAAAAAAAAATTAAATCAGTCGATTTTTTTATTACCTACTAAAAAAAAACCTTAAAAATAAAACTTGAGAAAAAGTCAAAAAATTTAAATTTGGGCCCCTCGAAAATGATTTTTATACCCTACAGCACTACGTGGAGAGGGTATTATAAGTTTGTGCTGATGTTTGTAACACCAAAAAATATTGGTCGTAGACCCACCTTACAGTATACCGATCGGCTCAGAATTTTTTTTATTTCGATTTAACGATGTCCGTCTGTCCGTCCGTCCGTCCGTACGTCTGTCTGTCCATGCATTCTTGTGCGCACTCTACAAGTCGCAAATATATTTTGATGAAATTTAGTACACCGACTTATGTCGGCCCAAGGACGACGCCTATTGATTTTGGTTAAAATCGGTCCATATTTAGACCTAGTGCCCATATTAGGGTCCCCCCAAAATTATATTGTTTATACGCTGCAGGTCTCAAATATTAAGATATTTTAACGAAAGTTGGTTTGCTAACTCACATGGTCCAGAGAAAAAAGCCGATAGATTCGGTCCATATTTGGACCTATCGCCCATATGGGCTATATTTACGATTTTCTCTTCTTTTATAATTTTATAGAAAATTTTGACACAAGTCCCATTTTAACCCACCCGACTAAAAAAGATGTTATATAATAATATATCACCATATATAAACCTATATATACGTCCATATCTAATTTGATCCGAATATTGGAATATATAATTATATCAAGCGAGGTAAGCATGTTATCTCACCTGATACAATTTGATCCGAAAAATGGGTCTATCTAACTGCATCAAATTATATATAAATACATATAATTGGATGAAGATTTGCAAAGAAAATTTTAGTAAATATTATTGAGATCACTTATTTCAATCATATTAAATACTAATGCTTAATGTTTAGAACAATTTTTGCTAATAAACTTGGAAATAGCTGACAAAATAAAACATTACAAAAATTTGTTGGAACAACTTTTTCTAGGTTAGAGTTTTGGTCTTTCTTATAAAATAAAAAATTAACTAATTAGAAATTTATTAATTCAGTTCGAGGCCAATTTCCTTATTATGAATTAATATAATAAGTACTTTTTTCAAAAACTGCTATTTTTCTTCCTCAGGATACTCTCCTGACAAATACTTCACAGAGTTTTTGCTTTCAAAAAACCTCTGCACTTTCAGGAATGAAAAGACGATAGTTTCGGGGATTACGCCACCACTTTCTAAAGAAAACTGATGAAGGGGACCTGGAAAATCCACGTAAAGATCGTCTTTTCATTCCTGATAGTGTAGAGGTTTTTTGAAAGCAAAAACTCTGTGAAGTATTTGTCAGAAGAGTATCCTGATGAAGAAAAAAAAAAAACAGTTTTTGAAAAAAGTAATTACTATGTTAATTCATAATAAGGAAATAGGCCTCGAACTGAATTAATAAATTTCTAATTAATGAATTAAAAAGGTCGAAAAAAAAACAATTTTTATTTTTTAAAATAAAAATGAAAAACCAACATGATAAAAAATTAACTTTCACAATTAATTTTTTTTTTTACGGAAAAATAAATGAACTTAAACCATATTTAATTCAACATATGTTTGTCTAATTTTTAAATTTAAAAGTAAAAATAATTATTTCGACCTTTAATTCCACAATGAAAAAAAAAATTTGTTCCCTTATTTATATCTTTAAAATTATTTTTAGTTTAATAAAGAGTATTTCGCCAACTATTTAAAAAAATATATGTTAAATTCAATTATAAACATTTATTTATATGTCAAAGTGCAAAATTCAAAACCAGATCCACAATTTCGGAGTTTTTTTCATTTTTATAGTGCAATTAAACTTTATACAATTTTGTATAATTAGATATCATGTCAGATAAATTTATACATAAAATCAATACAATTTTATATTAACTTTGTTATATATTTTAATATAAGATTATATTTGGAGAGCTCTTAATATATGGCTGGAGAATAAATCGCATATGATTATATATAACGTCATATCAAACATATTTATAAAACCAAAGTGTTAATATAAATGTATATGGTAATATAAAGCCACACATATAAACATTTATAATTATATCAAATCATATAAGATTATATGAAAACTTTTTTAGTCGGGCATTCGAATTTCGGATCCAAACATTAGTTGGCTCTTAACCAGACTGGTGTAGGGTATTGTATAGTCGGCATGCCCGACTTTAACCTTTTTACTCGTTTTTATATGTCGTAGTGGAACTTTTTTTTCCTCATACCAAAAGCTATCGAAAAATCGATGGCACAATATCGATTGCTAAATCGATCCATCCTAATGTGAGCGTATAAGTAATATACGGTATAAATCCAGGGACGTAACAGTTATAACTTTTATTCAAAAAAGTGATTGTTTTACAATTATTTCCTGTTTGAGTATTTTTAATTTTCTGTTTATTTGCTCTGTTTGATTTATATTTTTAATTCAAACAAAAACAATCCAAACACGATTTTTATTTTTTCAAAAATAATAAAAGTTATTTTGTGATTTTTTTTCTTTATCAAAAAATAACAATTAAGAATATAAATCAAAAGCCATGGAACCAATGAATTCACCAATTATAATATCCTGATGATGTCAACTAGTGTTAATAAAAGATTGAACAGTGATTTAAAGTGAGTAAATATGTATATTCCAGCAACTTCCGGCATTCAATTTAGGTCAATTTTTAATTTTTATTTTATTATCAAATAAAAAAGTTAGTGCTTAATTTTTTCAAAAAAATCATTCTGTAACTTTTATAAAAAGTTTTAAAATAAAAATCAAAAAACAACAGAAATTTATAGAGTAAAATATAAAAATTGAAAAAATTAAAATCTTTGCCAAACTTTGTGATTTTTTTGTGCAATATGATTTATAAAATATAGTGCATTATTCAAATATTATAATTAAATAAATTTGGGTGGTGACTTTTTTAGAAATATAACAGTTATTTTGGGTCTCTGTATAAATCATAACAATCATACGCCATGATGTGTGAAAAATTATTTAAACTTTATACAAAATTGTATACAAATTAAAATAATTCAAATCATGGAAAGAGTTAGGGAATATATATTTTTTTAAACTTCTGAAGAAAAAAGATATCAATTAAAATTTAACAATTCATATAATTACCATGAAATAATCATTAAAATTAATTAGTAAAAGCATACTCATACTCATTTTTAACAACTATTTTTCTGATTGAGGAACTATGGAGGTGTTTAATTGTTATTTTGTTGCTTTATTTTCATCGTACGTTATGATACAGGAATATAAGTCGAATTTATATATATATATTTTTTTTATTATTATTTCCAAATCAATAATTCTTTTTAAGAAATTGATATAAAAAACAAATTAATTTAATACAAAAATATAATTTTTCACATATATTTAGTTACCTAGCTAAAAATGACATATATGGATCCATACAGGTTAAATGTATGTGCGTGCATGCCCATAAACATGCATTCATGACCATACATGAATACATAAATCTCCATACATAAATCATATATGATCATACGTGTGCATTAACGAAATTTGAGGTAATGCGTGTTCATATATGTATGTTCATGCATGTACACATATGTAGATATACCTCAAATTTCGTTAATGCTCACGTATGGTCATATATGATTCATGTATGGAGATTTATGTATCCATGTATGGTCATGAATGCATGTTTCTGGGCTTGCACGCACATACATTTAACCTGTATGGATCCATATATGTCGATTTTTAGCTGGGTAGTTAAATTAACTAAAGTGACTCAAATAAATGTATTGTCACTATATGAAGACTAGTTGGTAAAGACCGCTACATTGTCAGTGTGCATTTACTTTTATTTAAATACAATTTATGTGGAGAACCTATCAATTGATTTGAAATGGATTTAAAATTTATGTTGCAAAGTTAACTGCTTCAGTTTCTTTCAGCACTTTATTACTATGGAGCTAAACATCCCGATACTTTGTAACCGGTAGCTTTAAATATCAAAATATATTTAGCGGAAATTGCAATCGTTGCTAGAATTTTTTTTAGGTAAGAATTTCCAGCGGTTTAAGCAGGGTTTGAATGAGGCCAGTTTCCGTTTTGAACGCTATTTTTAACACGGTCTTATTATAAATTTCAAACAACGTGTTTTCAGTGAACTAGCGAGCCCTCATTTTTATCTTGTGCCTGACGAAAATTGCAAGAAGTACCTTATCGTTAAATTAGCCCAAACTCCAGGGAATAAATGCAAAGTTTTAGTTTCAGGTTTCTGTCCGAAAATTCCGACTTTTCGTGTTTATTTACCTGAGAAACCTACGTACCAAATGTCAAATTTCTGGCATAACAGGTTACGCCTGCAAATAAGAAAAAAAGATGAATTAATAAAAAATGTATGTTTAAATTATTATAAATATGATGAAATCTATCAGTAGCAATCATAAAAATAACATTTTATAATTAAAAATGGGCAAAAAAATTTAAGTGTCCTGTTTGCAGCCACATTTTATATATTTTCTCACTAACTGAGAGAATTTCATACTCTTTATTTTATAAGCTCTTTGCCACTTTCTCATGTTTCAATACTTTTCATACCCCATTCCATTCCATTTCTTTCCGCTCGTTTAGTGTTTTAATGCCACAAGTTCCATGTTCCATTTCGTTCCCCGTTCCATTTTATTTCGTTTCCATTGCCTTGTGTTTCAACTGCACTCGTTCAATTCTATTTTGTTCCATTTGTTTAGTGTTTCAATTGCAGTCGCTTTCCGTTCCATTCCAGTTCGTTTCCAAATTTAAGTGTTACAATTTAACTCGTTCGTTGGTGCCCCCATTTCTATCATTTCTAGCCAAAGGCGTTACGGCAGGCCATCAAGGAGGTGATTTTCCCCTTTGTGCCCCTCCTACCAGAAGTTTTTAAATATCCCGTTTTGGGGTTTGCCTACGGCAGAAGAGAAACCTTCATAGCGATTTTCAACTTCTGCAGTCAGAATTTGTTACATCTTTAAGTACACTCACAATATATTTTCCATAAAAGATTGAGGTTTATTTGAAAAGTAATAGGTAAAGTTTGTTTTCAATTGAAGAATCAATTAAAATACATTGAAACATATTTGAAAAATAATTTAAACATAAAGTGATATTAATTTATGATCTAGAGTCAAACTAAAATCATTCATTTACCAGAATAAAAGATCAACTAAAAATTCCCTCATTCATCATATTGTTTAACTTTTCTATCAATCAATAAAAAACAAACACCAAAAAAATATGTATCATCTGCAGGAGTTGATATTTTCAGTCAAATATTCTATGCTCCTTGCAGGAGTAAAAGGAACAAATATATATTCTATTTTTAGATTTCTATTTTTAGAAAATAATTTAAAAGTTTCTTTGTTTTCGGTTTTATATTTTCTGTTTTGTTTTTTGTTAAAAAAAGTGTGTTTATATACAAAATTATTTCAATTCAAATTACAAGAAATTCTTTATTCATTTAGCCAACAAAAATATGAAAGTGTGTGTAGTGTTTTGAAAATTCAAAATAAAAGCTTTCAAATATGAAAAAACAAACCACAGAATCGTTTATTTTTACGTTTTGTCAGTTATAAATTGATGATTGTTTTAATAGACTTTTCAATTATTTTTATTTCTTTTATGAATTGTTTAAACAATGTTTGAAAATAAATAGCAAAATGGTTCGAATATAATGAAAAATCAGTAGTAATTTTTTAAATTGTATTTTCAACTAATTTAATATGTATTTTAGGTTGTTTTTAACGATAAAATGTTGTGAGTGTAGTATTTCAGTTATGTTTTTTCAAGTGAAAATGACATGTACAAGTATAATAAATTAAAAAAAAAACACTTCTTGTCGGTAAGTAAGTGCCTCTCCGTGTTTCAATTTCCATTTTTTAATTTTTTTATCCTCTTTCTACCACATTCTTATATTCTTATGTTTTCTACCAGCAAAAATTGCTGACCCAGACCCACTTTTTGTTACACTTATATTTTTTATTTTTTATATTTATAGCCCCGTTAATTGAAATATCATTCTTGGACTTTGATTTCCGGAATATGATCCAAAGAGTACTGTGGTGAAGGGTTTCATAAAGTCGACATGTCCGGCTTTAATTTTTGACTTGTTAATAATTCCAAAAGGTATCTTTTCACTACCTAAGCTAGGTACCCCAGGTAGCACGTTTTAAAATTCAGATTTCTACCTTATTTGGGCAGCTTCGGCTTCTCCCTTTTTGCCGTGCCCAAAAAAAACTTTCAAATATCCCTTCTTGTTAGTTGTCTACGGCTGACAAAGAAACTTATTATTTTTTTTTAAATACTTTTTAATTAAAAACACAAAATTTCATTAGAAACCCAAACTTAACTTTATGTTATATTGGAAAAATATAGAAAACAAATTGAATGAACTTTCATTTTCACATTCGTATCTTTCTATATTTTCCTCTTTGTCCCAATGACTGCTTTACATGTATGCTTATGCTTGCTTATTTATAAAAGTTGTTTTGTTTTTAATAAACATATATTATTTGTTTAACTCTCTAAATCACAAACAAAAGAATATGAAATAAAATAGATTTTCATTTTAGATCGAGATTCATTTGAAATAAATGCACAGAAACAATGGAGTTATGCCACTCGTAATACATATTTGAAAACAAAAAGAAAAAAAAACCAAACATATAGAACAAAAAATTTATCGTTATCAATTGTTTTTAAAATAAAGGCACTTCGGGCACTGAGTTTAACATGTAATAGAATATTTTTTATGACATTTAAAAATACACCCCACGGCGTATGATTATTACGAACAAGCAATTAATATCAATCATACGCTTTGATTACTATATTTTTAACAAACAATTATTTATATTGATTGAGTGCTTATGTTTGATTTTAAATACGTATATATACTTCGTAACTCAAATAACGATCAGATATCTACGATTTTCTGCGTCCAAATACCATTTAAGTATAATTCAGATAATACCTTCCTGTGGGAGCTATGTCTGAATATTGACCGATTGAAAGCAATAGGGCATGTCCTTGGAGAAAATTTAATTAAAATATATTTAACTTTACGACCTGTAGTTTGATTCTAATATTTACATGGACAGATGGAAGGTCGAACGGAAATCTATTCTAAATCGACTCAAATAGTTATTCTGAGTCTATCGGTAAATTGTGAATAAGTCCACTATTTTTAATAGTTACAAACATCAGCACCAACTCGTTATTCGCTTTACATGTTATGGAGTAGGGTGTGGGTTGTTGGTTGGTTAGTATAACTGGCAGCTCACGCCCTAAGCGAAGCTAATACACGCAGAACTAAACCCAAGCCGTAAGTTTAAGATAACGGATAAGATCGCCTAATCTTACTCCCGATATCATAGACAGGTCGTCCAGTATATTATCCACCAAGTCCTATATCGGCTGCCCTGTAGCGTCGGGCAATCAGAGCCGAAATGACTTACCGTCTCCTCCTCACCTGCTATGCCGAAGCTAAGGTATCGTATATCTCGCGCCCGTAATTTTTATTGTAATTTTTATATACCCTGATGTAGGGTATATAAATATATGCACGCATGTTTTTAAGTGTTTGCAGTCTTTTTTATTCTTAAATTTATATTGGCAACCTACTGTGACATTGCATTGATACACAAAAACTCTACTGGTGTTTTTCGCGACAACTACAAAAAGAAATGTGACACAGTTGAAAACTTTGTGTTATTTTTTCCCCCCTTTTATTATTTATAATTTTTCAACAAAGAACGTCAAACTTAAGTCCTCAAAGACAACTTTATTCGCCCTTGGATTAAAGCTTTTGAGGCATATTTTTATGGCAACACAAATACTACTGGAATTAGCGCCCTTAGGAGAAAAACCTGGATGGTTAACAGAAATTTTAAAAATTTCTGTAGTGTTACTATTTTTTAAACTAAATACTTAATTTTAACAAAAACGGATTATTTTAACACTCTAACTCTTCAACTTACGGGTCGTTTTGTTCCCTTTTTGAAAAGGGATCAAAAAGTTCCTTTAAGTGAAGAGTTAGAGGACTAAAATGATTCAAAAAGATGTTCCCCGCAGTGTTTTACATAAGTTCGTTAAACACATTCTATACCTAAAATGGAAGAATCATATGGTTACCGATTCAAAATAAACATTTGCAAAAGAGGGGAAATTTTAAACAAAAAAAAAAAAAATGGGGCCAGGCGTAAACTTTTAAAACGCCGACACACGTATATTTTTTTTTCCTCCTTTTGCCAGTAGCAGTTGTCAGTTGAAACACATGCATTGTTTAGCAGAGTTTTATGAAATCTGTCTCAGAACTTTAAAGGCATTTAATAAACTGATGGAAAAATTTGTATCGTTGGATAAAAATTGTTAAATTTGACCATCAATATTATTAAAAATCTTAAAAAAAAATAAAAAATAACAACCCTACGGGAAATTTTAACAAACTGTC
The DNA here is from genome assembly GCA_949987735.1 of Leucophora obtusa. Taxonomy (NCBI): domain Eukaryota; kingdom Metazoa; phylum Arthropoda; class Insecta; order Diptera; family Anthomyiidae; genus Leucophora; species Leucophora obtusa. The sequence continues at coordinate 354,163,014 of OX465295.1, forward strand.
ACCGAACTGGCCCCTTTATATGAAATAGAGTGGTCACTTTTACATGGCGTTGTCATAGGAGGGGGAAATTGACCCCTTGTGACATGTCACAAGACAAATCCCAGGACAGGTCTCTGAACTTTGTTTTTTTATGAGAGTTCAGTAACCCGTCCTAGGATTTGTCTTCTGACATGTCATAAGGGGTCAATTTTACCCTCCTATGACAACGTCATGTAAAAGTGACCACTCTATTTCATATAAAGGGGCCAGTTCGGTGACAGTTTGTTAAAATTTCCCGTAGGGTTGTTATTTTTTTTTTTAAGAATTTCTAATCATATTTATGGTCAAATTTAACAATTTTTATCCAACGATACAAATTTTTACATCAGTTTAGTAAATGCCTTTAAAGTTCTGAGACAGATTTCATAAAACTCTGTTAAGCAATGTATGTGTTCCTATTTTCTTTAAATGATTGTTGTTCTATAACATGCGTATCTGTGTTACAAAACACAAACGAATTAATATAAATTGAGTTAGTAAAGAAAAAAGAAAATTAGACAGATAGATTAAAAAAAAACAGAACACAAAGAAAAAAATATAGATTTTTGTGTATATTGAATTAAACCACATTCTTGAGAAGAAGCTAAAAATAGCAGCAAAATAACACAAAAAGTATTGTAATAAAGAAAACAAAAGATTTTTTTAACAAAAAGTTTAAGTACAGATAAAATTTTAATAAAACCAAAATTTGAATAAAGCACAAATTTCAGGGAAAAAATTAAAAATTAAAGTAAAATACTGACAAGATAACAGTAACATAACATATGCAATTTTACCCAGCAAAAAAAAACTGGAAGTAATGCTTTACAAACTACTTTCACTGCTTCACAAGTATCCGTTAGTGTATTTTTACTGCGTTTTTAGAAGTTATTCTGAAAAACTTCAAAAAATCACTTCTTTCATTGCTTCCAAAGTATCCTTTAATATATTTTTACAGCGTTTTTAGAATTACTTGTGAACAACAACCAAAAAATCACTTAAGTATTGCTTCTAAGGAGTAATTGCTCTAAAAGTGATCGTAAAAAGTGATTTTGGTATCATTAGGCATTTCCAAACAGAGTGTCCCGGGTTCAATTCCCGGCGGGACCAATTTTTTTTTTTTTTCAATTTTTTTTTTAATATTTATAATTAAAAGTTGTATTCAAGCCTTGAAACTGGGATATAGGGCGAGAATTGGACTTTATTTCAACTTGAATTCCAGTGAAATTTTTTATAGGGTATATATAATTGCATGTAAACATATTCAGCAATGTCTTTTTTTCTGCATATAAAAAAGGGTTTTGAAAAAAATACGCTTACTGCCACAGAAACATACAGTAGTGGACTAAAGTGGATACATAAATTCAACATTTTTCGAAATTTGTTATAATTTTTATTTTATTATAGAAACTTAAATGATTTTTTTTAAGCATAAAACTAAAACATTCTTCTTCAATAAAAACCTAAATACAGTAGACTATATCATTAAGAAGTTAATGAAAAAAATAATTGCAAATTGTGACCGCTTTTTTCCAGTATTGTTCATATTTGAAATTTTCGGCAAGTTCTTTCTTTAATATTTTGTCAAAAGTCCTTTGTTCTTTAAAACAGATTTTATGCGAGAAGGAATGCTTTCCACGAGATTTTTAATAGTTTGAGGTGGAATATTAGCCCATTCCGCTTAAACTCCTGACCAAAGATCATCTAAGTTGGTCGGTGCTCGTTCGCATTGGGAGAGACTTCTTTTGACAATTGCCCACCAATTTTCGATGGGATTCAAATCGGGGCTCTGACCTGACCACTTCAAAAACTGGAAAAACTACAATCACAAATTGAACAAAAGTTATTAATACAGATTTAAAAATATTCAAATATGTATCCACTTTAGTCCACTACTGTATAAATTTAAATAAATTTTAAGTCATATTTTTGCAAAGTATTCTTTATTTTTTTATTATTTTTAAATAAACATTCTTTATAAAAAAAAAAAACTAGAAAATAACTCTTACTATGCACTTTAAATCTTAATATACTAAAAACTGTTTACTCTTTTTTACACACTTTTCTACTTAAGGTTCAGAACAAGTTTATGTCAACAATTAAAATACTTTAACCTTGTATGAAATTTTCTTTTTTGTTTTTACTTTCCTATATAATTTAAATGCGCATAATTATGCATAATAAGTTGATAATACTTTTAGCATTTTCAAAACAAAGACATTAGTCTGTAAACACAACAAACATTCATTCAAAGTAACGTTAACAATTTGGTTTAAAATTAAACATGAATAAGTAGTAAAACGGAGAAGAAAAAAACCAAAATCACAACAGATTACAAGATCATAAACAAAGCAAATATATGACACTTATGATTTTATAAACTCATGTAAAAACCAACACATACATATAACATTTTCCTACCTCCACAGCTTTGTGCGCTAACACACGTTAAAAGTCAAGAACTTAACTAACATAAGCCTTTTGCACAACACACCGTCTATGTATGTGTGTATGTGTTATTAACTACACATAAATATTAAACATGTATAACTACAGACTTGACTAAACTACTCACAGTATAACCATATTTAATAGTGTGTATTTGTGGGTCTCTATACTCGTATAAAAGTGTTTTTGCGTCGACTGTTATTCTGTGGGTACATATAAAGCTTTTCACACCAACTGGCCCGCTACTGGTAAAAATATGTCGAATTAATTTTCTATATAATATGTGTAAAGCATGGTTTAACTTTTTAAATTTTTCCTAAAAATGGCCAAAGAAAGCGTTTTTGAAAATATATTTTTTGCACGCAAAGAAAAAAATGGCTAGGATGACCATTAGAGCGTACCACCTTACAGGCAAAAAAAAAAGTGCGCCATACACCCTCCAATATGAAGTATTTTTGCAAGAAGGTTTCAAACAAAAATTTTTATTTTTTTTTTGCCGAACGTAGGGGTCGCCATTTTACATTTTTCGTTATATCTTTGGCATTTACAGTCGGATCTCAAGGTATGATACATCGATGTTTTTCTCTCGAGGAGACCAGTGTTTTGCTCTAAGGGCATTTTGAGCTCAAGTATCCCGTTCTAGTAGTTACCCACCAGATCTCAGTTGCTACAACCCTAATAACAGCCCTAATGTAAGAAAATTAAAGCTCGCAAAAAATCATTAAACTTTTGCTAAGGAAGTTTTTCGCTAAACCCAGTATAAATTTTTTTCATATATTGGTTTCCGAACGTAGGGGTCGCCTTTTTAAATTTTTTTTAATTAGATTTTTACTATATAGCAAAACACTGGTCACCTCGAGGCAAAAAATCGATATATCACACTTTAAAATCCGATTTTAAATGCCAAAGCTATAACAAAAAATTAAAAAAGCCGACCCCTACGTTCGGCAAAAAAAAAATTTTTTTTTGAAATCGCCTTCCAAAAATACTTCATATTAGAGGGTGTACGGCGAACTTTTTTTGAGGTACGGTCTAATGACCATATTCGATGAACAACATACATTTTTGGGTTTATGATTGCGACAACCATATTTATCATATTATAGGACTTAACATCATATGATCCCTGTAGGTGTTCTTCCAGCATTCTGTTGAAGCTGGTTTTAAAACGTTTCGTTTTATGAAAAATAGTACTTGTATTTATTCAAGGACTAAGCTACATATTAAAAAAAAAACTTCGTCATTAAATTCATTTTAGTTGTGAGTTATATAAATAAAAATAATTTATGGAAACATGTGATATCAGCACGTAGAAAAATATTGTTTAGAATATAATTTAAAAATACATCAAAAATTATCATAATATGTTGCTAATGATTTCAATATTATCCCAATGATCATAATATTTTCGTAGTGGTCATATTATGGTAGAAAATCTGGTGGTAGTTTAGGATCATAATATGGTTATTAGGAATATATGTATTAGGATTATTTTGTCCACATTTCACAATTTTTACTTTTTTTAATTTTTAAAATTTTTTTAATTTTTAAAATTTTTTAATTTTTCTTCGTACTAAACTGAAATATGTCACACTCCGTATTATACACCCTGTTAAATAATTTTTTTCTACATGAGTGCAAAAAAATAAATATTTTTTTTTTAAGTTATTTTTATCGGGATATATGTACATTAATTGCATTAAAGGAATTAAATGAGCTAAAATCGCAAACGTCCCTATCCGGATTTCATTCTTGCCTAAGGCAATCGTCAGGGGACGACATTTTTAAACGTAACATAATAAATAACCCACAGTTCTGTCAGAAAGTTTTAGCTTTTACTTGGATTCGTGTTAAGGAAAATATCTGTTGATCAACATCCCAGCAAAAAAAAAATTGGAAGTTATGCTTAACAAACAATTTCTTTCACTACTTTGAAAGTATCCGTTAGTATATTTTTACTGATTTTTTAAAAGTAATTGTGAACACCTTAAAAAAATCTCTTCTTTCATTGCTTCCAAAGTATCCGTTAGTGTATTTTTACAGCTTCTTCAAAAGTAATTCTGAACAACATCCAAAAAGTCACTTAAGTATGACTTCTGCAGCTAATTACGCTAAAAGTGATACTAGAAAGCGATTTTGATACAGTTTATTTTCAAACAGATGATCGCGGATTCGATTCCCCGCGGGACCAGTTTTTTTATTTTTTTTAAATAGTGGCGGAAATAAAAAAAAATATAAAAAAAATTTTTCCGCAGTTTTTCTTTAACTTTTAATTGATGAAAAAGACTTTCCTTTGCACTCAATCAAAAAGTACTGGAAAAATGTTGAAGGGTGAGTTCCTGCTCCTCTCCTATGATAACTCAATGTTAAAATCATTAGAGTTTCTGTTGAAAAAGAAGTACATCTAGATCAGCAATTATAGTGCTTTTTCTACAGCTTTGGCATCACTTTTTTTGCTGGGTAGTATAATAAACACTGTTAGTTTCACATTGATACGATATACTTTTTTATCTGGACCGTTGTTATGAAAATCTTCATATGTGCGTCCATGACCCTTAAACATTTGTACAATCACAAGTTTTAGCTATCATTTCTAATGTGCTTTTTCCACTTTTCTTTTTCACATATGAAAACCATTTATCTTAAACACTGAAACGTGTTTATGGGGTTGTCCTTAAGCTGGGGTAACACTATTTTTATTTTATATATACATATGTACTGAGGTAAATATAAGAGATATTAAATACTCATCTAGTACTTAAGTGGAAAACCTAAAATGCATATGTAATCGTATACTACATACATACATATGTAGATATATACCGAAAAATGTTAGGGGTTATAAGAGCAGTTCGGGGAAAAAAATAAAATTAACTAAAATGGAAGAAAACTCGCATCTAAGTTAGAGAATTAGAAAGTTTATTATACAAACAAGAACTTGAAAATGTCCTTTACAGATTTCGGTGAATTAGTAGTGATAGTAATGATGGTCTAAGAGCATCATGTGTTATGATTAAAATACATAATGATAGTAATATGATCCTAATGATCATAATATGATCCTAACTGAGGACAACACCTCAGACATCAGAGAATATTATGTACACGATATGCTCGACTTTAATCTTTTAATTTATTTGCACTTTTTATTTGGTATTATGCAGCTTATTATTATTTTTTTATCATCCAAATTTAATTGCTACTAGATTAGGAAAATAACAAAAACACCTTCTCCTTAAAAGTTTATTTTTCTCGCTTAGGTCTTTTTAACGGCCATATCTCGATATGGAAAACAATAGACATTTATGTTACATTTTATTTTAGTTGTAAATGCGACCATCGTTTGTACTTGCTTGTAATTGCTGATGTTATTATGTTTTTATTTGTTTCTCTTAAAGTGACAACGTTAATTTGTAATACAGAGATAAATTCAAACACATACAGACAATTAAGTACTCTGATATAGTTTAAGAGGGCACTAAAAGGAGGTCTCCCCAGTTGTTAATACTAAAATAAAGATAATGCTTTAGTCAACTTTTTATAGCGCTTCATATTACTAAAATATGAAGTTTTTCTATAGCAATTCTACAATTATATAAAAAGTCCAATCCCTATTCTATAGCAATTCTATAACAATTTAAATATATATATTTATCTTTAACATCCCAGTAAAAAAGTCCAATCCCAATAACTGGTTGAAGAACACCTTATAGTATAGTTTATAATTTATGTTCTATAACCGGTTCTTTTCTTATGGAGTTTGACCCATAAGCAGCACATCATTTTCCTTCAAACTGTAACAGGTTACTTTAAAATCGGTGCTAGGATGCGAATCCGCTTATAGAACTCCTTTTAGGTCCGCTTATAAAACTGGTTGTGGAACAGTGAAACCTTACCCCAGCAGCAGTCTAGAACCTACTCCATGGAATCGGTGTTAAAATTACCTGCTCTGGAATAAATTCAATGGTAACCTGTTCGAAAAAAAATGTTTCTGGGATACACACAAATTTTTTTAAAAATTAATATTAAACAATTTTATAACATACGAGAAATACGAATTCTTTCTATTATAACGGTATTTACTTTTTATCTCTTTTGAAACATTACTTTGTAGGTTATTTAAAACTCGTTTTAAAAGCATATAAATATTTCTCTATACTACATGTGTGGTTTTACATGTGTATTGTTAATAATGTGTTGGGGTCGGAAATAATTTCTTAATTATGACCAACTGATATGAAGTAAAGAAACAAGAGGCTACACCAGCAACATCAAACTTAACAACATTTAAACAACTAAAATTATGTAATAAAAAAATAATATAAATATAAAATTTAAACACTCATACATATACACAATAAAAAAGAGACAAAAAAAAAAATAAAACAAAAAGTTATCATAAAAATGACTATGACTTTATAATCAAATGTGTTTGTGTATGTGTCTGAGATATTTTATGTTTGAGTTTGTACGTGCACACACACATAAGTTCTTATAAAGTTTGCGTTTGGAATTTTTATTGTTTATAATGAATGTGATTAAGTGTCATGTATGCGTACATCTAAATGTGTGCGAATAACATAATAGAAAAAGAATTTGTGTCGGTATGTGTATTAGAGGTGTCCAAAACAAATTAAATTGATTGGGGCCGAAGGGACTGACTTTTTCCGTTTGCATATAAAAATTACTAATATGAAATTTGATGGCAGTTGCATAAAGAAAATTCGGTTTTGATAAAACTTGACTTAACTATTCTCCGAAGTCTAAAAACTGATAGTTTTAAAGGAAACGAGTAAAAAAGTTAAAGTCGTGCACTCCGACTATATGATACCCTACATCAATGTGGTTGAAAGTTAAATAATGATTGAATTTAAAATTTTAATAGGTGGAAACGAACCTGTGTCAAAAATTATTAAATAAATTGGTAAAAGTTGCCATAACTGCGATGAATATAGTTTGCTTCTCTAAATGTTTTTCACTTTGGAATTAACATAAATACAAAAACTAAAATTTATATTATAACGTAAAGAGAACCCCATAAAGAAAAGCTGATGATAGTGCTTGGTAGCACTTGAAAATGCATTAATTGTCAGCCATTGGTTCTAGGAAAGTTTTTTTTCATAAATTTTTTCTCTATTTGTTGTAAAATAAATTGTGAATTCTATTTGGAATTTGTCATATTTGATATCTATTAAAATTTAACCATAAAACTTAACCTATCAGTTTCTAATCAAATTCCTTGAACTATCGGCCAGAGCCAGTTAACAGAGTTATGCGTACTCTTGAGATTCTTTGTTCGTTGGTACTGTTAATATTAAGATATTAATAAGGAATAAAATTTAGGCAATACGGAAATCGGTTTCGTCCTAAAATGGGTATTTCGAATTTGCAACAATTGCTCTAATTTCGACAATTTTGGTATTACCGAAATCAGTATTGGAAATCTTATTTCAGACTAGTGAGAACAATTATGTTAAGTTCTAGCAAAATTCATAATAACTAATAAAATATTTCGATACAATTTCATGAAAAATATAAAATATCATTGAAATTGCCATTTGACATCGGCAGAAAACTGGGGCCATTGGGTAACTTTGATAAAATTTCCAACATTTAATTCTTATGATATGGCTCTAAATTCTATTATTTTCGTTTACTGAATCTTAATAACAGTAAATAGATTCGCTGAAAATAAAAAGTTGTTATCATCAAATTAAAAGAGCAATATTTATCAGTTAGGTTTCCTATGTTGTGTTGAGTAAAACTTTTAAGTGCCATTCAGAAATTTTAAATTTTTATTAAACAAAAGTATTGAAAAACTAAAATTGGAATTTGAAAATGGTTTTAAAAAATGTTATTACACTCACTATATTTTCTCGTTAAAAACAACATAAAATACATATTAAATTAATCGAAAACACAATTAATAAAAGGCCTATTGATTTTTCATTATATTCAAACCATTTTGCTAGCTATTTTCAAACATTGTTTAAATAATCTATAAAAGAAATAAAAACAATCGAAAAGTCTGTTAAAACAATCTTCACTTATTAACTGACAAAAAGTTAGAAAAAAAGATTTTGTGATTGGTTTTTTCATAATTGAAAGTTTTTTTTTTTTTTTTTTTGTTTGAATTTTCAAAACACTACACACACAACACAGATGTTCATATTTGTATTGGCTATGTTTGTGCGTATGAGTAAAGAATTTCTTGTAATTTGAATTGAAATAACTTTGTATATAAAAAAAACTATTTTGACAAAAAAGAAAACCGAAAATATTTGATTTTTTGTTTTAAAACATAGAACAACGAAATTATTTAAATTATTTTTTCTAAAAATAGAAAACTAAGAATAGAACATTTGACTGAAAATATCAACTCCTACAGACGATATGTATTTTTTTGGAGTTTGTTTTTTATTGACTTATAAATTAAGTTAAACAATATGTTTCCATGTATTTTAATTGATTCTTCAAGTGAAAACAAACTTTACCTAAAACTTTTCAAATAGACCTCAATCGGTTATGGAAAATATATTGTGAGTGTAGGATTAGCGTTAGCATGTAGTAACAAAAACTCATATCTAAATTTTTTCTTGGCCTGGAAAATTAAAAGACATAAATATTCTAAATAGCAAAATTTTCACAAAAACTAAAACTTTTTCAATATTTTTTCGCTAATCATTTTTTTTTTTAAACAATAACCGCGCCGAATTTTCTTTGTCCAATCGCCACCAGAGTTCATATCAGTAATTGTTATATGCTAACTTTAAAAAATTAGTCCAATTAAAACTCTTGAAATTCATTTTGAAAATTCTCCATTCATCGCTTAACGCCTCTACTGTAATATGTTAGCAAATAATCACTTTTACAACTTAATTATTTCACAAAAGAGTATCACATAACTATACTATAAAACAAAATAAAAAAAATATTTCACTGATAACAGAAAACTATTAATATTATCACAGAAAATATGTGTAAAATTAGATATTTGAAAATGAACATAAGATGACGTTATAATATATTTAGGAACAGCATAACAACGGTGTAACATTTTTTAAAATTATAAATACTAAAGAAGTCTGTAGAAATTCTTTTAACAAACAGTAATCTTAAAAACTGTATTTTAATTAATTTATTTTTATTTAAATAATAAATATATTTCAAATTAATAATAATCATATGCATCGTATACCTTTGGTTTTCTTCAAATTTTGTTTTAAATTTGCCCTTCGTACGTATGAGTGTTGTTAATTTAAAAACATCCAAAAAAAAATCATACGCCCTGTATAACATGTTCATTAACTATTCATGGCCTGATAGTTGCATGATTGCATACAAGACTTAATTTAACAACATTTATATCCCGGGTGAAAATTTTTGAAATGTGATTTGATTTTATTGCGAAATGTTTTTATTGCACAATATCGAGATATTGCGATTTTATTTTACTTAAAATGGAGTCTTTTTCCGCTATTCTAGAAACTTGTCAGATGTGATCTTCGATTTTTTTCTTTTTGCGCTAAAAGAGAATACGACATATGTTAACAGAGTTATTTGCACAACTTTCACCAAATTCCGTAAGAAAATTGTTTGATATATTTTCAGGAAAAATCGAAAATTTTCAAAAACTTCACATTTAATCTTGGTAGAGAAAGCATTGTCGGAGTTTTACAAAATTTTGTTACAGCTAGCTAAAAAAAAAAAAACAAAAATGAATGCTATTATCTAAATTATTGGCCAAAATCACACTTTTCTCTAAAATATTCAAATTTAATACGCCGTCACTAGTAAGTTAAAAGAGGGATTTGTATAATTTTCAGTAAAATTGTTGGGTACCCGAGTAAAAATAGTTATATGTTGTCATATATAATGTGATTGGGTTATATCTGATAATGAATGGAGTCACATTAAGACACATATCGTTATATACAACTACATCTGATATTATTTTTTTCAACGAATTTTTTGTATGGTAAATGATGTTATTACATATCCCCAAATCTGACTCCATATATAACTACTAGGGTGGGTCGATTTAGCAATTCATATTGCGTCATCGATTTTTCGAACGCTATCTTGAGGTGGCTTTTTGAAACAACTAATAAAGTTGTAAACAATATAACATTACAACCTTTCCAGAAACGTATTACTTATGAAAATCGGATAAAAAATGTGGCAACTACACCTTTTACAACTGTAATTCAGAAAATATCAATTGAAATTCAGAAACCGTCATTTGAAATTCAGAAAATATCAATTGAAATTCAGAATTTCCATTTGAAATTTAGAAAATATCAATTGAAATTCAGAAAATATCAATTGAAATTCAGAAAATATCATTTGAAATTCAGAAAATATCATTTGAAATTTAAAAAATATCAATTGAAATTCAGAAAATATCAATTGAAATTCAGAAAATATCATTTGAAATTTAGAAAATATCAATTGAAATTCAGAAAATATCATTTGAAATTCAGAAACCGTCCTTTGAAATTCTGAAAATATTGACATTTGACATTTTCTGAATTTCAAATGATATTTTCTGAATTTCAATTGATATTTTCTGAATTTCAAATGACGGTTTCTGAATTTCAATTGATATTTTCTGAATTTCAAATGACGATTTCTTAATTTCAATTGATATTTTCTGAATTTCAATTGATATTTTCTGAATTTCAAGTAATGTTTTCTGAATAATAATTGATATTTTCTAAATTTCAAATGATATTTTCTGAATTTCAAATGATAATTTCTGAATTTCAATTGATATTTTCTGAATTTCAAATGGAAAATCTGAATTTCAATTGATATTTTCTGAATTTCAAATGGAAATTCTGAATTTCAATTGATGTTTTCTGAATTTCAAATGGAAATTCTGAATTTCAATTGATATTTTCTGAATTTCAATTGATATTTTCTGAATTACGATTGCAAAAGGTGTAGAGGTAAAAGTATATAAGTAAAATTATTTTCTGCTTGATGATGAAATGATGATAATGATGAGAAATGATGATAATGATGTTGATGACAACAAGGAGAAAATAATTTTACTTATATACTTTTACCTCTAGTTGCCACATTTTTTATCCGATTTTCATAAGTAATACCTTTCTGGAAAGGTTGTTATGTTATATTGTTTACAACTTTATTAACTTTGTTTCAAAAAGCCACGTCAAGATGGCGCTAATCTAGCTTTATTAGAAAATTGCAAAAAAAATTTAAATTTGGGAGCCTCGAAAATGATTTTTTTGATATGTCGTAGTGGAACTTTTTTTCCCCCATGCTAAAAGCTTTCGAAAACTCGAGTACGCAATATCAAAAAATTTTTGTCCATACAATTTGACCCGCCCTAATTCGGGGCTAATTTAGCCACTATTTTGATCTTTGAAAATAAAGCCAACAAGAATAAAATTAGAAAAAACTTGAATCGTTTCTATTGTATTTTCCACCATTGTATATTGTACTTTAGAGGTCTAAAAAAAATGAAACGCCCTAACCTACCCTCAGTTTATGTATCGGAAAATATATGAAATCATATATACACCAATATACATTGTCATCTATGAACACTTTTAGCCGGGTTGTCCCTTTTTTCCCTCATTCTTTTGAAAACGTTTATGTTTAAACATTTATGTATCGAAAAACGTATATGGGTGAAATCAAAAAATGTGATAAGCTTTTGGACCAAATTTGTGAGACACAAAAAGTGTTAATACTTCGGTTTTTTCTTAATAGAATCAGTAAGTTTAGTCATTATAAACCTAATTGGAAAAAATCTCTTCTACAAGTTGTCGCAATAACTTTTTTTGTACAATTTCCATTTTTTTTTTGTGGTAACGGAGTTTACATTTCCACAAGCAAAAGATATAACAAAAAAAAAAAAAAAATCCGTATGACTTTTCTTCAATTTCTTCAATTACACTATGCGACAGTCAAAATCGGGATGGTATGAAACCAACGGGAAATGTTATATCGGTCAAAAACAAGTTATACGTGTCCCGGCGTTTCGCTGGGTCACCCCTAGGAATCGAGATATATCTTTTTTTTTTATAATAAATTTTTGTTACCGCTACCATAAAAATCAATAACCTTTTGTTTATTACTTTTTTTTAATATTTTAGGCAAAAAATATTTTTTTCTTCATACATTTATTTTTACCGGCAAAACTGTTAAGTATATAGAAAAACGTTATATGAACAGATTAAAGGAATTGTAATTTTTAATTTTTTTAAAATTGTTTGAGCAAAATCGGACTAGTGGTTCTCGAGTTATGTCAAAAAAAAGATATATCTCGATTCCTAGGGTTGACCCAGCGAAACGCCGGGACACGTATAACTTCTTTTTTACCGATATAACTTTCCCCGGTAGTTTGAACCCTTCCCGATAACTGATCCCTACCATTTGTCTCACAGTGTTATTCAACATGCTTTTCAATAATATACAATTTATGTTTATCAAATTGGCGGTTTCGCAAATAAAAATACAACTCAATCCGCGAAAAATTTTTTTTATTATTTTGTATTTTTGATGCTTTTAAATGCTTTTCAAAAATATAAAATTTTTTAAAATCCAATCAGCGGTTGCGAAGTTACAAAATAATATATCAAAAACATAACATTTCGCTATCAAAAATTTCTTAAATTGTGGGAAATAAATTTAATTTGTGGAACTAAGGTCAGTAATGACTCGAAATATCGATTAAAACCAATGAGATGTAGCAGTTGAGAGTAAAAAAAACTAATAACGTTCTCGGATTCGATGGGAAATTGTTAGTTGAATCATCGTTTGACGCATCAGTTGAGTAACCACTGTTTGAGGTTATTTTTAAATATTTCAAACATTTACCTACATTTTTTTGAATGCAATCTGACGCAAACAATTTTGGTTACGGAGTTTGCATTTCGTTACTTTATTCTTTTTCTTTCCGAAACGCTTTGTCAGAATTTTCTTTTCGAAACAAAATCGTATGATGCCTACAAGGTGAATCCAAATATGCTATTGTTTTTATTACTCGTTAAATAGTTTGGTGTAAAAATTAGGAACGGAGTTTACAACATTTTTTCAAATCTTATTAAAGACATACTTTTTCATCTCGAGAATGTTACATGTTGTAGAAAAACTTCAAATATGTTATACTATATGATTATCTACAGTCCAACGATCATTTGAGTATAAATAACATTATACTTTTCGCAGTATAATTAATAGATAACTTCAAAATTCTGGTGTATGCATTTTTATCGAAAATTATGCCGAAAAATCGTTACAGCATTGAATTCGTGTTAGCATAGATATACGAAAAAGTTTGTAAAATGTATTAATTTTTGTTAAAAGCGTTACTTTTCCTCTTCAAACAAATTCTTACAGTTAGTGTTTAGCTTCATTGCTTATTAAAATATAAGCCACTAAAGTTGAAAAACCTTATGAGTTACTCGTTACGGAGTTTACATTTGGCCTATAAAATTGGTCACGAATTTTATGTATTAACCAAAAATTGGTCAGATTGTTATAAATTTTGTAAAACAGGTGACAATGCGTTGATTATTATTATCTGGTTACATGGTTTTTATCACATTTTTTGATATCACCCATATATGTATGTATATTAGGGTGGGTCGATTTATCAATCGATATTGTGCCATCGATTTTTCGATAGCTTTTGGCATGAGGAACAAAAACTTACACTACGACATATCAAAAAAAATCATTTTCGGGGCGTCCAAATTTCAGTTTTTTACAATTTTCTAATAAATGCTAGATTAGCGCCATCTTTCGGTGGCTTTTTGAAACAACTAATGAAGTTGTAAACAATATAACATTACAGCCTTTCCAGAAAGGTATTACTTATAAAAATCGGATAAAAAGTGTGGCAACTAGAGGTAAAAGTATATAAGTAAAATTATTTTACTTATATACTTTTACCTCTAGTTGCCACATTTTTTATCCGATTTTCATAAGTAATACCTTTCTGGAAAGGTTGTAATGTTATATTGTTTACAACTTCATTAGTTGTTTCAAAAAGCCACCGCAAGATGGCGCTAATCTAGCATTTATTAGAAAATTGTAAAAAACTGAAATTTGGATGCCCCGAAAATGATTTTTTTTGATATGTCGTAGTGTAAGTTTTTGTTCCTCATGCCAAAAGCTATCGAAAAATCGATGGCACAATATCAAAAAATTTTTGTCTATAAAACTCGGCCCACTCTAATATATATTTTTTTTTTTATTTTGGCAAAAATTTTACTTACATTTGTTTTACTTGCAAAATTTATAACATCAAAAAAAAAACTAAAGGAAATAAAAAACAAACTAAACTTAACAAGTAAAAAATATGTATATATTACTTAACTTCCCTTTTTTTCAAGTTAAGTGCACATATCATACACAGCAATAATAACCAACAACATACTTTTACATATAACAACAAGTAGAAAAGCATAAAAAATTTGAAAAAAAAACAATAAAATTTACTTAAAAAAACAACATATACACTTAAATAAGAACCCTAGGAAACAAAGACTCATACACAGAAAGCACACATGTATGAATAACCATTAGAGGGGGTAAAAATTGGTATATTAAACTATGCAGAAAAGCTACAAAATATAAGTACAATATATTGTAGACAAATGGAGATTAAAAAATTAAATTACAGTTATCCTAAAACATATTCCCCAGACTTCCTTATTTTTTTTTATTTCTTTAATTAAAAAAAACATATTTGTTATTTTCGGTCCACTCTAATATCCATACTAGTTCACCTACATACAATATGTGTTTTGTTGTTTAAGCAATTTAAGGTCTCTATGAAAATTGTTTACCTTCCACTACTTCAAATAAAACCTTCTTTCATAACATTGAATTACAAAAGGACTTAAATAAACTGGAAAGTAAAAAATAAGTGATTGAAACTAAATTTAGAG
The DNA here is from genome assembly GCA_949987735.1 of Leucophora obtusa. Lineage (NCBI taxonomy): Eukaryota > Metazoa > Arthropoda > Insecta > Diptera > Anthomyiidae > Leucophora > Leucophora obtusa. Next base: position 354,178,409 of record OX465295.1, read on the forward strand.
CAACTTAACCTGTTAACTATTTTGAATCAAACTTGAAGACAATTTTGATTCTTTCTTTGTTATTTTTAAATATTCAAAATATATTCCTACAACGAAGTTACTTAAAGCTGAACTCTACGATTTTGATGAAACTTGGATAAGTTGTAGAAATAAAAAATCGTAATCGATCTGTCTAAGCTTTTGGGCTATTTAACTAGTGCACGAATTAATTGCAATAAATTTCGAACTAAATGTCGTACTGAAAACAAAATAACATTTCATTGAAAGGAATTTCATTTGAATTTACATCTTATTAATAAGTGCAACATGAAAAAAAATACGGTATTCTGACAGTTGAGACCAAAAAAAAAACATGTGTCGCCGTTTTGAAAGATTACATCGGATTTTTATTTTAGGCGAGGTTAAAGTTGTCCTCCTTTGGCCTATTCGTGCAGCATATCGGTATATGAAACTATGTGTTCTTTACACCTGGGGGGTTACGGCGTAACTCGATTGGAAAAAAAAATTTCGAATTCGTAAATTTTGTACCTTTCGTAAAAAGAAAAGTTTTAGCAAAAAACTTACATTTTGAATTTTTATGTGTAGTGTACAAGGTTTAGGATAAAAATAAATGAAAAAGTATAATTTTTATACAGAATTATATTTTTAACAATATTTGCAAGATTTACGAATTCGAAATTTTTTTTCGAATCGTGTTACGCGGTTACCCCCCTGAGGTGTAGGATACGTTCATCAACCTTGTAGAAAATAATAAAGCCCACATGACGGTAATTTTTGGCTCTATGCTAACAAATCATAAAAAAGACGCCTAGAAAGGGGAAGGGGGGAATGGAATGTTCTACAAAATTGTTGGCCATAAAATTTTACTACATATGTCAGAACACAGCAAAGCTCAAAACACAAACAGCAAAAACCAGTCAAATTGAAGATTGCCCATTAAGGGTTAATTTAGTTATTGCAGCAAAATAATTATTGGTATTTTTGCTGTTTTTTATTTCTTTTTTTTTTTCTTATTTTTTTAACTTTTAAATGTCAATATATTTATGAGGAATCCTAATTGAAGCCATAAAGTGTTTCGTAAATACATTATGTGTAAAAGTGCTTTGTGTGTATGTAAAAACCAATTTTACACATTCTATATTTATATTTATCCAATTTGTCTAAAGTATATACAGGCTTACTCATTTTATAATAATAATTTTACAAACATTTCTTAGAGTGTAGTGGGTGAAAAAAAGAAAATGAATTTAAATATTCCAAACAAATAAAAAATATGCATAAACAAAGAATAAGAATGACTTGTAAGAAAGAAAAATATTACAAAACGGAAATAAAAATTGATGAAAAATCCGTTAGAAGAAAAAAGAAAAGTAAAAAATTCATAAACAAAGCAGCTTAAATAGCAACAACTGTGAAAAAAGGACTCCTACAATACAAATAAAACAACTTAAAAGCACAAAAACAATGATGCTTGATTTTTGCATCCCTTTTTACAATCTTAACATTCAAACCCTACATAAGCATATATCAAGGGTTTAAAAGGCTTAATTCTTTAATTTACTTTTTAAAAATTAATGTAATTTAGGTTAAATTTCATTCTGTAATAGCATGCTTATGGAATTAATTCGATAGCTGAATTCCCAAAAGCTTTAAATTATATGAATTAATTTTATTCTTGAATGAAACCATATTTACCTGAATTCATTTAGTAAAAAGGTGATTGAAATTTTTTTTTTTTCATTCATTTAGTCAAATGAAAACATTTTTTAAAATCTGAATTAAATTTTTCGTGATTCAAGCATAAATTGAATTAATCTTTCGAAGCTCTGGTATATGTATATTGAAAAAAGAATTTAGTTTTTTGTGAACAAAACTTGTAGAGATTTTCTTCTTTTTGGAGTCACTATACAATTTTTTTTCAATTTTATTTTCGATTTTTTTTTTGACACTTTAACAGTAAGAATTGTTACATTTGAATGAATATCCAAGCCCTTCCATTGATATTTTTTTTCTTTTACAACCTTATTTAGCGTAACATCAGAACTCTGTAGAAATTCAGTATATCAGTATTGTTAGCAAAATTAAAACTGCCACAAAAACTGGCAGTTGTTGATAAATTTCAATTATAAACATCCATTCAATATACTCTATAGAAAAACTTTGGTAGTTTGTTTTTTCTCTTCCTACTGTCCGTTATCGAAACCCTTTTTGTTTGGTTACAAGAAAAATACGTAAAATTTGTATGAAAGATGGATGAAAGAAATTGTATGGATGTTTTGGAAATTAAGCACTGATTGTGTTGCGAAACTTTCTTTATGTATAATTTAATTTAAAAAAAAATATATAGCTCAAAGATTGGAATTTTAAATACTACTACTTATTAGCACATTTATGATTTTAATCAATATTTTCACTTATGCTTACCAAACGTTATACATAATTGAAAAATTATAGGAATCATTGGATTGCGTTATGTAATTTTGCGGGGCTTTCTTGTCCCTTTCTAAAAAGCGGTCAAAAAAGTATCTTTAATTGAAGAGCTAGAGGGTTAAAATGTTCCACAAAACTGTTCCTCGTAATATTTTACATAAATTCGCTGAACACATCCCATACCCAAAATGGAAGTTTCGCATGGTTTCCTATGCCGATTCACAATAAACGTGAAAAAGGGGGGAAACTTTAACCCCCCTAAAAATAAAATTCCGTTGTGATCTTTCAAAATGCCGACACACGTATAATTTTTTTTCGGTTTCCTCTGCCAGAATCCATTGTTAGGACCCCGTAATTTTGAAAAAACTTCGAAATAGTTGTACAATTTAATTTTTATAATGTTGGTTTTCGAAGTCTTCCGCAAGCTAACTAACAATAGAAATATTCTGAAAGTTTTTTGTTTTTGTATTTTATACCATTGGCATAAACAAATACAAATTTTTTTGTTAATACAAGTGGAAAAAAGCATTTTTTTCTCCGTACTATGGGTGTTGTCAAAATGTTGGTTTTTAATTTTTATTTAAAAATAAAAATTGTTTTTTCGACCTTTTTTAATTGATTAATTAGAAATTTACTAATTTTATTTTTAAATAAAAATTAAAAACCAAAATTTTGACAACACTCATAGTACGCAGAAAAACGTTTTTTTTTTCCTCTTCTATTAAGAAAAAAATTTGTATTTGTTTATGCCAATTGTATAAAATACAAAAACAAAAAACTTTCAGAATATTTCTATTGTTAGTTATGCTTGTGAAAGACTTCGAAAACATATTTTTTGTTGTATGCTTCATTCGCATTTTGTTGATGTAGCAGACTACATTTAATATAAGATTTTGATGCTTTAATTTGCATAGCAGTAATGCCACCACTTTCTAAAATAAACTGATGAAGGGGACCTGGAAAATCCCCGAAACTATCGTTTTTCATGCCCGAATGCGTAGAGGTTTTTTGAAAACAAAAACTCTGTGAAGTGTTTGTCAGGAGAGTATCCTGATGAAGGAAAATAGCAGTTTTTGGAAAAAAGTAATTATTATGTTAATTCATAATAACGAAATTGGTATCGGACTGAATTAATAAATTTCTAATTAATAGTTTAATTTTTGTTTTATATATTTTAATAAATTGAAAAAAATTTAAATATTGAATTTACTTTTTCTTAAATTATAAATGTTAAGAAAAAGTAATTAAAAAGAAAAATAATTTAAAAAATATTGGTCCCGCCAGGAATCGAACCCGCCATCATCTGTTTGGATATGAGCTAGGTCACAATCATTTTTAGGATCACTTTTAGAGCAATTATGCCTTAGAAGCTATACTTAAGTGATTTTTTGGATGTTGTTCAGAAGTAATTCTAAAAAGCAGTAAAAATACACTAACGGATACTTGTGAAGGAGTGAAAGAAGTAGTTTGTAAAGCATTACTAATTTTTTTTTGCTTTGATGGTAATATGGTAATCATTATACCCTACACCACTATGTAGTCAGGGTATTATAAGTTTGTGCTGATGTTTGTAACACCAAAAAATATTGGTCCTAGCCCCACCTTATAGTATACCGATCGGCTTAGCATTTTTTTTATTTCGATTTAACGATGTCCGTCTGTCCGTCCGTCCGTCTGTCTGTCTGTCCATGCATTCTTGTGCGCACTCTACAGGTCGCAAATATTAAGATATTTTGATGCAACTTGGTACACCGACTTATGTCGGCTCAAGGACGACGGCTATTGATTTTGGTGAACATCGGTCCATGTTTAGACCTAGTGCCCATATAAGGGTCCTACTAAAATTATATGGTTTATACGCTGCAGGTCGCAAATATTAATATATTTTGATGAAATTTGGTACACAGACCTATTTTGGCCCAAGGACGAAGCCTATTGATTTTGGTGAACATCGGTCCATGTTTAGACCTAGTGCGCATATAAGGGTCCCCCCAAAATTATATTGTTTATGCGCTGCAGGTCGCAAATATTAAGATAGACCTACTTTGGCCCAAAGACGAAGCCCATTGATTTTGGTGAACATCGGTCCATGTTTAGACCTAGCACCCATATAAGGCTCCCCCCAAAATTGGCTTGGTTACAAACTGCAGATCGCAAATATTAAGATATTTTAATGAAATTTGGTGTGCTGACTCACATTATAGAAAATTTTGACACAAGCCCCATTTTAACCCATTCGAATTTCGGATCCAAACATTAGTTGGCCTTTACCAAGACTGGTGTAGGGTATTGTATAGTCGGCATGCCCGACTTTAACCTTTTTACTCGTTTTTATATCGTAACTTGATAATGCAAAGATAATATTTTGATATGTATTCTTTGCGTCAACCGATTTTGTCCTTCTTCTCATTCAACACCTGGTTTAATTTCTTCGGAAAATATTTGAATACATTTCCCCTTAATATTGGGTTTAAATATTTATTATTTTCAATTTAAATATTTTGTTTAATGCTAACAAAGCTTCATCTAAGAAAAAGTTTTTCTATTACTATAACTGTTATAGCAATAATCGAAAGAAAGTTTGTTTTTATAGCCATATTCATTTTTAAGTAGCCTATAAACTTTCGGCATGCGTAAGTATGTATGATTGTGAATAATAAAAAGCATTTATGAATTTTTTTGGGTAAAATACCAATACAAAAAACACCAACTGTTTTTGTTTTTTTTTTTTGTATGGTGGCTAAAATAAGTGTGAGGGTGTGTGTGCGATTGTCCATTTTGGTAATATTTATTGCAAGATTTCGATAATATCTGATTATGGTTATACGATAAATGTATAATTAAAAAGTTTTTTGCAAACATTATTTTTTCTCCCTAACACCATTAAAAACTTGAAAAACAATAACTAAAATAAAGAAAAAGTTAAAAAAATTTAAGAACTTAAAGAAAAACTTGAAACAAATCCCAAAGCCTAAAATAATATTTGAAAATCAAAAGCATTAACTTTTATTGACTTTTATGACCCTTCACATAATTGAATACTTAAGGGGACAACCTGATTAATAAACTTAAAAAAAAAACGAAAAAAATATTTTTACATAAATCGTTAGTACTTTTACACGAAAATGTCATACTAAAATATCAGTATGAAGTTCTGAGCAATTCCCAGCAAAAAAAAAATTGGAAGTTATGCTTTATTTTACTCCTTTCACTGCTTCACAAGAATCTGTTAGTGTATTTTACTGCTTTATTACACTTAAAATAATACGTCTTTCTACTTCTGTCAAATCGATTGGACTTATTTTTAACAAAATTTTTGTTGAAACACTGATTTAGGCAAAGATTTTAGTTATCTTCATTTAACACAATACTAAAAATTATCAGTACTTTAACTAATTTTGAGTGCTAATTTTCAAAATTATTTAAAACTAATTTTTAAGAATCCATTCGCTAAATTTTACAAAATTTATTGTTAAAATATAATATTTTCATGTTACTGGTAGATGGCGCCACCAATGTATCCGAAGTTTTAAAGATGGCGCTATTTCTTTCCCACCTGATTTTTTTAAATGATCCATATCTCTAAAACTAAGAGAGATAGAGCAAAATTGATGAAAATTTCGACTACCCCTAACCGCATAATACCCCAGCGAAAGCGGTTATCTCTATCCAGAAATAGACCTTGGTGGGGCCTTGGACCATCGGAAAATTTTAATAAAAATGTCTCGAAAACTAAGCGAGAGAGAGCACAACGGAAAAATCGTTGCTCCATTGGAGTGACAATACATGCCCTCACATGATATGGACTAGGCCCGGGGAGGGTCCCGCGACCCCAAATTTGAATAAATTCAATGACTCAGTATAATTTCAGATAAACCTGTAGTTTTGCAAATTTTTTACTTAGGTTTAGATTTGTTAAATTTAACAAAAGAATTTGTTAAAATCAACAAATTTTATTTTAAGCCAAAAAACAGGAATAAATTTTGTTAAAGTAACAAATTTTTCTGTTCAGCAAACAGACTTAATATTTTGAGTGTATAAGTAATTCTGAACAACTACAAAAAATCACTTCTTTCATTGCTTCCAAAGAAACCATTAGTATATTTTTACAGCTTGTTTGGAAGTAGTTCTGAACAACATAAAAAAAAACACACTTTAGTAGTGCTTCTAAAGCATAATTGCACTAAAAGTGATCCTGAAAAGTGATTTTGTTATCATTTGGTATTTCGAAACAGATAATCGCGGGTTCAATTCCTGGAGGAACCAATACTTTTTTAATTTTGTTTTATTTTTTTTTTTTTTAATATTTATAATTAATTAATATTAAATAATAATATAAAATGAAAATTTTTAAAAATTGATTTTTAAGCGTTTATGAAAATAGTACTGAAAACAATACTGAATTGCAGTACACCTTTTGCAGTTGTTTAAAAAGTACTTTTATTGAAGAGAATAAAGCACAATATCCCGCAATGACAAAGTGGTGTTTTTTTGCCAGTCAACTTTCATATCAAAGAGTAGCTAAGCGGTAGAGAGCTAGACTAGGTCGCGAATTCGATACCCGGTGGCGGCAAAAATTTTATTTTTTTTTAACTTTTAATTGGTGTGAAAGAGCTTCCTTTGCAATGTTGAAGTTGGAGTACCTACTCCTCTCCTATGACAACTCAATTTCAAAATCATTAGTGTTTATGTTAAAAAAAGCAGTACATCTAGATCATCAATTGTAGTGCTTTTTCTACTTCTTCGTCATTTTTTTTTTTGCTGGGTTACTAACTTCAGTGGCATTGTGTGTGTTTTTCTACCCTACACCACTAAGTGGAGAGGATATAATAAGTTTGTGCTGATATTTGTAAAACCAAAAAATATTGATCTAAGATCCATCTTTTAGTATGCCGATCGATTCAGAAAACCGAAATTTGTCCGCCTGTCAAATCCTAAATTAAAAAAAATTTTAAATCCGATATTAAAAAATTTTAAGCATTTTATGCAGATCATATCATCAACCAATGTATTTTAGAATTACAAAAATGATTTTAGCCCTTGTGCTGTGGTGGACCAAAATTTTTCCTATAATATGCTCAGCACCTAAAATTTGAGAACATAATTAAAAAAAAAAAATACTACGATACCCAACTGCAAATGCGAGTGGCGAATTATATGTACCCATATCCATAATCAGCTCAATAAGGCGCATCATTTGAATGAAAATTTTCGAAATTCGGGACAAGCTAAAACAAAGTTTATATGTAACTGACACTTATTCAAAAAATATGTTCAAAAACAAATTAAATTTTATTTGAAAACATTTCATTAAATTCAAATAAAATTTTCTTTGGTTTTTGGCTCGTAATAAAATGAACCACAAATTAGTCAAAACAACTAACAATACTTAGTTACATCAATTTTTTTTTTTTTTTTTTTTTTTGTTAGAAACAATGTGACCGAATGAAATGATTGCTACGAATTCTCAGTATTTTATGTTATTTGGTTTTTTAATGAATGCAGTTGAAATTTACATTATTTTTTTACAAAACTGAAATAATAATATTTAAACAACAAATTCTCACTACAGAAGTTGTTATACACAAATAGGTATCACTACGTAGCTAGAGGTGTCACATTCACTGAGTAGTATTTTTGAAGATGACAAAACAAATTGTGGTAAATTTTTTGTTGTTGTTTTTGTATTTTCTTTGATAATTTGAATGTTGAATAACACTCCGATTAAGTTTGTAATTTAACGTAACAAATATTTATAGAAATTCTAAAAACGGAGTGCTCTGATAATTTCCTTAGGTAATAATTAAATCTGGATAGGGGCATTCCTTCACCAGATTATTTTGCACAATTTGTTAAATAAGTTTTGGAGTTTTAGCATATTTAATTCCTTTAATATAAAAAAATTAATTTTTTTTTGCATTTTGAAATCTAATCTAATTTTCAATCGATTTCCGGCGAGATTTTCATTATTCGATTGCCACCAAATTTTAAATCAGAAATTCTTATGTGCTAAGGAAAAAAAAAATATCCCAATCGGAAATATTAAAATTAATGTTGAAAATTTTACAGACATTGCTGAAAACCTCAAATATACAATATGACTAAAGTTTTTGAGTTAAGTGGGCTATAATTTCGGAATTACATGGAATTTCGTTTGGAAATTTGGACTATAGCAAAAAATTTGAAGGCTCTAAATCAGGCAAACCCCTTAATGAACATTTTAAATTTCTACATTATTCATTATAATAATTGTTTTTTTATATGTATTATAATACACTTTTTTTGCAAAAAGTTAATTTACTTTATATAATAATTTGAAAAATATTTTAAAATTATAAGAAAAAACATTTTTTTTTTTTATTATATACTTTTATCCTTTAAAATTTCAAATCATTTTGCCTTATTAAGTTTAGTTACTTGAACAATTTAAAAAACATTATTTACCGAAACATTCTACTCATTCACTTTAACAAAAAAAAAACGAACTAAAAACTAAATAAGTTTAATAACGTTTAACAAATATGTTAAACTTTGATGCCGTTGCTTCTTGGAAAGTCGTCTGCTGCTATTTGAAATGATAATAGTGTTCTGTTTGTATAATATTTGTATACGTATAATGTAAAATATCAAAAATTAATTAGTCGTTGTAATAGTAATTTACTTATAAAATATTTGCTTTTTAATGTTTCCCTTCTATATCCAACCCTCCCCCTCCCTCTTTTTCACTACAACTTATGATGATATTACTTATTTTACACTGGTATAGATTTCTTAGTTCATTTAAGGCGTTGCGTAATGTAAAACCTTCTAAATAATAACAGAAACTACCAGTAACGTACAGCTCTATACAATGAACAGTTTTTTTGTAACCAAAATAAAAACATAACGTTTCCGTTATTGGAAGTTTTCACTGTATTTGCAAATTTGTTCATGAAGAAATAATTTATTTTACTTTCCCAAAACCGAATTGTTTGTATTGATATCACAAAAAAAATGAAAACACTTTGTTAGAAATTTATGAACAATAACAAGTTCATAGAAAGCATTTTATTTAAAGTTAAGCTTTATTAAATATTATATAAATATTTTAATTATTTTTGTCATGTTTTACTAGAGTTTTTTTTATGAAACTAAATTACTGCCATTTTAGTATTATTATTACTAGCAAATAAGAAACCTTTTTAATAAATTTAGAGCACAAAATGACGTAAATTAATACAATATTAATTTGAGACGAAAGATTATTAAAGATTTTTAAGCTAATTTGTCAAAAATAAATATTCACAAATGATCAAGGATTTAAAGAAGGACCTAAAATAAAACTTTATGAAAGTTTGAAAGAAGAAAATGACTTGCTTGTGAAATTCTAAATATATGTATATTAGGGCGGGTCAAATTGTATGGATAAAAATTTTTTGATATTGCGTACTCGATTTTTCGAAAGCTTTTAGCATGGGGAAAAAAAGTTCCACTACGACATATCAAAGAAATCATTTTCGAGGCTCCCAAATTTAAATTTTTTGCAATTTTCTAATAAATGCTAGATTACCGCCATCTTGGTGTGGCTTTTTGAAACAAAGTTAATAAAGTTGTAAACAATATAACATAACAACCTTTCCAGAAAGGTATTACTTATGAAAATCGGATAAAAAATGTGGCAACTAGAGGTAAAAGTATATAAGTAAAATTATTTTCTCCTTGTTGTCATCAACATCATTATCATCATTTCTCATCATTATCATCATTTCATCATCAAGCAGAAAATAATTTTACTTATATACTTTTACCTCTAGTTGCCACATTTTTTATCCGATTACCCACCCTAATGTATATGAACATTAGGGTATGCCGAATTTTGAATTGCGTTAACTACACTCATAGAAATAAATCTATAAAAATAGCAGAAAAAGTAACTAAAAATTAGTAAAAAATAATTAAAACTGTTAAATTAGGAGATTTTATTTTTTCCAAATACTAGTAAATTGAGAACAGCAAAAATAAAACTGTTAAATTTACAGAATTTTGGTTATTTTTAAGTTAACTTTTAGTTAATGGAAAATGACAAATTGTACTGTAAAATCTGCAGAAAATTTTGCTAAATATTAGTAGACTAAAATTATCAAAAATAAACTGTTATATCTATAAAATTTTTTCTATTTTTAAGCTAAATTTAGTTGAATGGAAATAGCTGTCTCTCCTGCTAAAATCAGCAGAAATATTTACTAAATAAAATTGTAAACAGCTGCTTTCAAAAGGCTCGATTTTTATTTGCATTAAAAAAAAATCGAAATAAAAAACTTTGAAAATTTTAAATTTTTTGTGATTTAGGGTACAAATTATTTAGCAAAATTTTTTTGCTGATTTTAACAGGTTAATTTGTTATTTTCTGTTAATAAAAATTTAACTCAAATATAACTGAAATTCTGTATATTTAAAAATTTTATTTTTGCTGTTCCTATCTTACTAATACATAGCAAAAATAATCTGCTAATTTAGCAGTTTTTTCTGCAGCATCATTTTTAACTAATTTTTAGTAGTTTTAACTAAATTTTTTACAGACTTTTTTCTATTAGTGTATTATCACTCAAACGATGCATAATTTTAAGCTGATTAGGGAAAAATAATAAAAAAATTTTTTGGAGAGTTCTTATAGACCCCTACAAGCTTTTAATGTATGACAAGTCGCGAAAAAAGTTGTTTGTTTTTTGCAAAATCGATCTAAATCTCAATTAAGAGAAAAATTCGAAAAAATTTTAGTTTTAAGTTATGCAAATATTTTTTTTTAATATTTCAAATTTATACTCGATTATTATGCATTTTCAAGTATACTATAGGAAAATAATAGAAATAAATTTGAGGTACTTTCTGCCAAAACTATTTTTAAACCAAGGGTGGCGGTCCAAAAGTACATCAAAAATTAAATATGATCATATATTAACCATATACAAGCATTCATTATCATTAGGGCAAGGAATTCTATGCAAATGCATGTTTTTTTTCTCGATAGTCCAAAACAAATGTAGCCCAAATATTTATCATCAAATTTAGAACAACATGGCATCGATTAAATTTAAAACAACAATGCATATTTGGTGCCTTTTTATTGAATATATTGTGCTTTTTAATGCATATTTGTGCATATTTTTCGTTTTTAGGAGCATTTTATAATTTGTAAAAAATTATAAAAAATTTTATACGTTTTCGTATTTTATTCAATTAATTATTTTTAAAAATAAACTTTCCTTACCTTATTGACCTATTGTAAAGCTTGGAGTTCTGTGTCTATTTGCAAAATAACAACTTACATTTATTTTTATATTTTAGAGTGCAAAAATATTCGTTTTAGTGCATATTTTTTATGTGTTTAATGCATATTTTTATATTTTAGCCGCATTTTTAGATGCATATTTTCGATTTTTAAGTGCATGAAATTCATTACCCTAATTATCATATATGACCATATAAAGTATGTAAAGTATATATAAGATCAAGTATAGTCAAATATTACACTACCCAGTTGGAAATTTCGTAAAGACGTCTTCATGACGCTGTCACTGCTGACTTGCTGATCCGCTTCCATACATAATACCTTGACACACCAAAGTACGATTCTTTAAGAGCCCGTATTTTCAAAAAAAAGCCAAAAAAAAAGTATTTTTCTCCCCTTGTAAACTTCAGGGCCGATGAGGCAGATGTTCTCCTTATACGATCAGCTTAATTTTTTGCATAATATATTTTTACACCCAAGCGGGCATTTCCTCGGGAGACGGGTCACAGGTCGCCACTTTTTTTTCGCACATATAACGAAGGTCGCCCTAATGTTCATTTTTTTCGATTTTCACTTGTGCTGTTAAAAAATGTTAAGAAATAAATTTACAATTTACTAGCAAAAAATTACAAGTATTGCTTTATAAACCACTTCTTTCATTACCTCCAAAGTATCCATTAGTTTATTTTTACTGCTTTTTAGAAGTCATGCTAAACAACTTAAAAAAGTCATTTCTTTTATTGCTTCCAGAGTATCCGCTGGTAAAGAGTACTTACGAATTAAAAATTCAGTGAATTAATTCACAAAAGATCATATCTTGAATGGAACTAATTCATATTTGTGTCCGTTCGATTTCTTTTGTAGCGAATTAATTCAATACCTATAGTTCTATTTACTATGTAAATCGAATGAATTAATTTACTGGTGAACCAAATTTTCATTTTTCAATTCAGTGAACGTAATTTTATTTTTAATTCAGTGAACGAAAATTAAGTTGAACAAATTCAGTAGTGAATCAATTCAATGAGGTGAATTAATTCAGTGAGGAATTAATTCAGTAAGGAATTAATTCACTTTTTATTCATTCGATTTATAAAACTGAACACGTTCACCAGTGAATTGATTTAATTCTATAAAAAGAACTACAGAAATTAATTAATCCTTTGAATTTGTTTTTTGTTGAACGCGTTCAGTTAAACGACTTCAGTGAATTTCTTAAAAAAAAGGAATTCATTCAATTCTGAAGAAAATTAAATTCGATTGTTAGAGAATTCATTCAAAAACTAATTCGTCAAAACTCTACTCTCTCTCTCTTCAGTACTCTTTGTTAATATGACCTATTTTTTGGCTCATTTTTTAGATTTTTTGAAAGTGTAAATTTTGTTGAAAGAATTTTACTTGAGTAGAAAATTATGTTAGTTTTTTTTTTAAATTTTAATGAAAAAGCCTAATAAATGCTGACTATAAATATAATCATTTATAAATAAATCTTCGAGATGGCTTAAGAATCGGGAATATTCCTCTGGGACCATTTCTGTGTGATTGGTTTTCATAAACAATTTTTAAACAAACGTATTAAATATTTTTCTGACTCAGGCCCGATTACTCTATATCCAGTTCAAATCTAGCCGATAATTAAATTCCTATATTATATGAGAAACAACAACAAATGTGTAAGTTCAAGTCCCAGTTAGTAGCTTACTACACATTCAATAATCGGGCCTTACTCGTTTGACCCTTCCAATTTAAATTTTGCAATAAAAATGTTTATAAATTTTATTTCCTTAAAATACCACGAATTCTTAATGCCTTTGTTTTTCAATTGCAACAATTTCTCTTTAAACATTTAAGTTTTATTTTCATTTTCCAATTAACTTTTCTTTTTTCATATTAAGTATTTTTCTTTGAAATTGAAATATTCCCTCAATTGCCTTGAAAGAAACAAACAAAAAAAATTCTAGGCAATTTAAACTTTGGTTTCACTTCATCTTGCTAACTATATTCAGCTACTCTATTACTACTATAGCAACCAATTATGTTTGTATTTACTATATGTATACAATTTAGATTTAGATGAAAAACTACTCCTCGTACTCGCACTCCTACTACTATTACTTGATAGTACAAACAACTACTCCTTGATAACAAATGATTGTTAAGTGTTTTGTTATACATACATAGGTTTATATGTGTGTATGTTTATATGTGTGTGTGTGTTCAGTGTACGTGTAGTATTTCAAAAACAATTTATATATATATCTACCTATACATTTGCATATACACATACACCCACCACTCACTCTTACTAAATAATTCACTTATGCTGATGATTGAACACTTAAGAAAATCTAGTATAACAGAATTTCTATATAATTTTATGTTGTTTTATGCAATTCTAACGAATAAGGAATAAAAAGTAGAACTAAACAAAAAAAAAGTAATTCCCAGCAAAAAGATTCAGTACCAAATAAGTGGTTATATAATAAAACATAATTTTTTTACTACTTATAACTCAGCATCAGTACTAGTTATTTTTATTAAACAAAATGGTTTTTTAATTACAGAAATAATGTCATATTGGTAAATACTTATTTCTTAATTGCTAATAAGTCCCCCCCCCCCCTAAACTTTAAGGCACGCTAACAACGTAATTGGTAATAAGTACACTAGTAAGCCTTATTGTTTAACAAATTGTAACCACTTATTTTTGAACTGCATATCAGTATACGAAAAACCAGAGTAGGAAAATAAACTGTACCCAAACTGTACGGTACGCCCAAGGAACATATACCCTATCTATCGTTTTATCGGCTGTGTAGTTGTACTTATTTTAGTTTGTTAACCACTTATTTTTTATATTTTTGTAATGCAGCGATTAAGCAGGTGCATAATTTTTGTGTGTGTTTTTTCATGCAGCGAATATGTACAATAGGGTTTTCCAAGCTTGTATGGAGGATAATAAATTTTGAGTTTTTGACCCCTAAGGTCACTTAAGGGTTAATTTTCTAAAATTAAATTAAGAATAATGTTTTTAGACCTAGAAAAATAATACCAATAAGTTTCATTAATATCCGCTCAGGAATAACTGTTAGATTAATATCCCAGTGTAGAAACGGTAATGACATGTCATTATGTTTTGGACTACCAGTAATGACACCCACTTACCTTCTGCATGATTTTAAAACATATAATAATGAGTTACTGATAATGACTTATTTTTATCATTATTTCAAATAGAAAATAATTTTCTAGAATTTTTTGATCATTTTCAATTACATTTTTATCTGTTAAATATTACATGTCGATATAGCTCAGATGGTAGAGCTATTGACTGGCAATCTGTAGACCCAGGTTCGATTCCCGCACCAGTAAATTTTATTAAAAAAAAAAAAAATACAATAAAAAATATTTTTTTTATATAATTTATTTTTTTTGAAAATCTATTTTTAGACTCATTATTTTTGTTAGTACTGATAAGGACATAGGTAACGATATATTTTTTGATTTTTCGTATGCTTGTGTAACCATAACTCATTATTTTACGCGACATCGCCATGTAAAGGTAATAAGAAATGTAATAACAAAAGTAACTAGTTACCATTACCAAGTATGTAGTTACATAACCACATATCTGGTAATGATTTTCTACACTGGGATGTTTAAAAAATATTAAAATCTCCTAAAATTTGACCTCTGACCTTACACAGGGGCAATTTAATGTAATTATATTTTGCCCTAATTTTCAGGATTGAAGTATTTAGTCTTGTGTTGTCATATTCTGGCCAAAATTATCTGGAATTAAAAGAAGAAAAAAGAAAAACTTCAATAATAACTAAATAAATGCCAGAAATCGCTGTTTTCTCGAAATTCGCTGAAATAAAATCTCTGCCCCAGCCAAATGAAAAAAGGAATTCCTACAATTTTTGTAGTTTTTAATCTCCAATATGTTCTTAAAAAAACCTCATAGTCCAATAGTTGATTTTTTAAAATTTCTTTGAAAAAATTTTAAAAAATTTAAAATAGTAGATTTGAAAACAGTGTTTAAGAATTCTGACCTTTTTGCCACTTATTTAAAGCGAGTTAGCAAAACACAATAGAAAATGATACTTCTTATTTGAGTTTCTTGGAACGTGTAGAATAAATAAATGTTTCAGTAGTAGATTATTTCAATAAATTTTTAAAATTTGGACCAGAATTTCTTGAGTGGTCTGCGACATATCACTTGCCTGGGGAAATTGTAATAACTCGGATGTTTTTTAACCGAATTAAGTTTTTATTGCTTTATTACAAAGACAATTCACTCCAAATTACGATTCTTTAATGTTTCTAATTCGAATTATTTTTAAAATATCAATGTTTTCGAGAAAATGCACAAAAAGTCATATTTTTCCCTTGTAAGCCGTGTTCCAAACTTCAGGACCGATGCGACACGCCTTCCTGATGTCCGATTTTTCTAATTTTTTGGGGGACGTAGTTTTACACCAAAATAAATATTTCTAGGGGGTAGCTTGATCAAAAACTAAAAAAAAAAAAAATTTGGAGACCCTAATGTACAACTACTGCTGACCTTGTCGAATGAAAATAATTAGGTTTGATATCGAATTATATGCAGTAGACCTAATCTGGACTGCTTACTACGTAAATGTTAGTAATAATAGCTAGTTACTGTGATTTTGCTGGGCTGCTGTTGAACTGTCATGTCAGTTAAGACAGGAAACAAAAGCCATATGATTTGTATTTCAATAAAGGATGTTTACATTAAATAGCTGCTCTATATTAACTAAGGCGTAGGCAAATGCGAAAAAGAAAAATATCGTTCAATTTAAAACACCATTTGTATTTGCTTGTTTTCTTGTAGTTTTTCTAGATAAATAAAGAAAATTATTTGATTTAAGGAAAATTCTTAGTAAAGATTAATAAAGGAAATTGTCACTGTGAAATGTTCGTCGTTTGGTTTAAGATCATGAACATTTTTCCAAATACAAAAATTGTAAATTTTATTTGCAATAATGGAGAATACACAGCAAATGTTATTGAACACTAGAGGAATGGAATGCATTTTCCTACAACCTAGTAAATTAAAATTAATAAAATTCATATTTATTACAATATTAATTGCAGCTGCCTACATGACGTTAAAACAACACTGTACTAAAATACATTATCCAGCTGCCTGATCTTGAACGTAGAACCCATACGTCAGTTTGGCAACATTTGGGAAAAAGGAGACACGGAGGAGATTGGAAGATAAACAAAAATCTAAAAATAGAATATTTGTATGTGTTTGTGTTTGATAACTTCTGAGTAAAAACAATAACAGAAAGCTGAATAGGAAAGAAGACCATGAACTAGTTACATTGCATTCAAGACCTTACTTGGGTGAGATGGCTAAGCGGTCGCTCCTTAGTATAGTTAAGTTTGTAATGTAGTACATTCATAGAAATAAATCTGTAAAAATAACAGAAAAAGTTAATAAAAATTAGTTAAAAATGATGCTGCTGAAAAAACTGCTAAAATTAGTAGATTTTTTACTAAATACTAGTAAAATAAGAACAGCAAAATTAAAACTGTTAAATTTACAGAATTTTAGTTATATTTAAGTTAACATTTAGTTAATTGAAAATAGCAAATTGTACTGTAAAATCTGCAGAAAATTTTGCTAAATATTAGTAGACTAAAAGTAGCAAAAATAAACTATTTTTAAGGGCGGACATGAAGGTAACCTTTTTTTTCTTTGTTCACAAACTTTGAACGCGTTTATCTCGAAACCATGTTTTTCGTACTGGTTGCGGCACTAGCGGGTTAATTTTTGACGAAATTTTTTTTTTTTTGTATTTTTTTAAACTTGTTTCGCTATCGTATGACACGAGCTTTTTTTTTAATTTTTTTTTCGATTTTTTATGAATTTTTAAAGTCAATATTTTTTTCGAAAAAACACACTTTCAAATTTGGAACATCTCCAAAAATTGAAAAAAATTTAAAAAAAAGCTCGTGTCATACGATAACCAATTTTGTTAAGATTTAAAAAAGTAAATTTTTTCAAGATCGGACAATTTTTGCGACTCCCAGCGCTGCAACCACGAGGCCCCGTTTTTTTCTCTGCCGCCAGTTTGGAGCTCTATAAAACCATGTTGGAGTGAAAAATATATTTTTTTGAATTTTTTTTTATTGTAATTTGTTCAATTCTCTACAATAATAAATTTTGGAAAAATGTTTGTTTTTGACTGAGTTATGAATTTTTAAAAAAAAGGTCTGTTTTCTCTGCCGCGAATGTAGTGTCCCCCCTTAAGCTAAATTTAGTTGAAATAGCAGTCTATTCTGCTAAAATCAGTTAAAATATTTGCTAAAAAATTGTAAACCGCTCATTTTAGAATGCGAAATTTTTATTTACATTAAAAAAAATTTAAAAAGAGAACTTGGAAAATTTTTAATTTTAAAAAGAGAACTTGGAAAATTTTTAATTTTTTTTTCTGATTTTAGCAGGTTAATTTGTTATTTTCTATTAAGAAAAATCTAACCTAAATACATATAATTAAAATTCTGTATTTTTAACAGTTTTGTTTTTGCAGCTAATCTGCTAATTTAGCGGTTTTTTTTCTGCAACATCATTTTTAACTAATTTTTTGAAATTTAAACTAAATTTTTTACAGATTTTTTTCTATTTTTATAAGTGTAGAAAACAGACTATTCGTGACAACTGAATTTCTTGTCAGCCGAATAGTTTAATTGGAGCCATTGATATGATTAATTTAAGCGACAGAAATTTGGTTAATACAACATAATTTTGATTGCCTCAGTTGAATTTAGGTTGTGTCAGTTGATTGAGACAACCAAATAATTTGGTTGATGCAATTAAACCATTCAGTTGTCGCAATGAATCTGTTTACCCTGTGTTCTTCTAAAGATTTATTTCTGTGAGTGTAGTAAATATAATTAATGTTTTTTATCATACCGAATGTGTGGTTATTTGCCATACTTGAATTTGTTGTAATTAAACCAGCTAATAGAAAACACATTTTTTTACGAAAAAATAATGCGTTTTAATTGCATATAATTAGAATTATAATTAGGCAATTAAATCCGCAGCATATTAAATTAAATAAAGTATAAAAAGTGTCAAAGGCTTTAAAAATAATTATGACACCGTTAAGTAAACCGCAATTACTGTAAATTATGCATATTTAAGCAAAGACTTTATGGAAATACATTTGCAAAAAAAAAAAAACAACCCTCGCACATCTTCAATTACAACTAATATCGCAATATGTATTTATATATATAGTGATTATCTTCATAACATCTACCATAAATTTATAAATAACGCATTTGTAAGCAATTTTACAAATGTATAATTACTTCCGGAAATTATACCACACTTTTAGGAATTATGATATGTGTAGAGTAACAAGAAATTGAAAAGAGTGTTTCCGGAAACTTTAAACTATTAATAATAACACTCAAAGTGGCATAAATCTTAAAAGCAAAGTTAAAATTTTAAATACATATAAATTTTAGTTTAATTGCCATAGGTAACACTACACATGTTTAGGTTACACGAACCCACAGAACAACATTTTTTTTTTTTTAAAATTTATCTATCTAATACCTTCGGTTTTAAATGTTTATTATAAAAAAAATCTCTAAACGTCTCATTTCCTTTTCTAATTACAGAAAGTAAAACTTGTACTCCCGATGAATTTACTTGCAAATCAGGCGAGGGTGAATGTATACCCTTAGCCTGGATGTGTGATCAAAGTAAAGATTGTTCAGATGGTTCCGATGAGGCTTCATGCAGTAAGATACATTTTTCAAAATTCATGTTTTAGTAGAAACAAGTTGCACCTATTTAGATATATTAGTTTGACACAAACACACACACGCACATAAGGGTGACAACTAAATTTCAAAATGCCGAATATTAAGTGAGGCCGACCTGAATTTGTTTACATTTGGTTTTAAAATAACATCTCTCACATTAAAACATATGGCATGCTGGTCAAAGTTTATATAGAGAATTTCAACAGTTCCGAAATAGTCGCTAACCCTTAAACCTTAACCGCCACGCGGCATGTTTTAATGGTTCGATTTGAAGTTTTACAATTTTATTTATAGACCAAATGTAAACAAATTCCTCTCGGCGCTTTGTGAAATTTCACATTTTAGAATTTAGCTGCCACCCTAACACACACGTATTTTGTTTTATACACTTTTCTTAATATTATATTTGCTTTTTATGTCATACTTTGTAATTGAGTGTTGCAATTTGGACATTTTTAACAGTAGTTTTGGCTTCAAATTTCAATTTGTTTTTATTATTTGGTAATTTTTACTTAATTCAATTATAATATTTTTTTTATATTTTGGTGATGGTTGTAATATTTTTTTAACCTTTAAAATTTGCTTTGATTACATGTATCTAAAGCACATAATTATTTTAGACTTATCCTCGAATTAACTCTTCGGAAAATCCCTTGTAATTAGCATTCAAGGAAATTACTGGGAAAATCATATAAATCTTTAGTGTCCAACCGAACAATTCGGCCAGAAAATTTATTTGGTCGGTGTTCAATAGGTTGAAGCAATAATAACGAATTCTGTTCATGGAAAAATGTTTGTTGGAACAATTGGAGTCCATTTTGTATTTTTTGGTATTGACAAAATTTCGATAGCACTGGAAGTGAACAAGTTTTGAATAGATGAAAAGATAACCAGCAAGCTCTAAAAAAAACTCAATCCTATTTCTACAGACCTCTCTTCTAAAATCAATTTTAAAGAATTTTCAAAAATGATGTAAAGAAAATTTGATATGATCTTAAATCGAACAAAAATCATTAATTTGCCAATTAAAAAATCAACTATACATACACTGCATTCATATTCTAAAGTTTCATTTGTTAGACATTTGAAATGATTGTAGATAAAAATGCTCGAGGTCTAGTTTTGACATTTCCGATATTTCGACATTCTTCAAATGTCATCTTCCGGGAAATATTAGATGTTTACTTTTATAAAAACAGAAAACTAAAAATACCGTTGTTTATATTTATATCTCCTTATATTATTGCACTGAAGTTCGAATAAATAGAACTTTAGAATGTGAATGAAGTTTATGTATAGTTGATATTTTAATTGGTAAGTGCATGATTTTCTTTCGATTTGAAATCATATTATAAAATTTTCTTTAAATTATTTTTAAAGATTACAAATAAATTACAGACAATAAAAAAAATTAAGCAATGAAGGTATGCATGAACATGGTTGGTCATGGAGGATGGTTTTGTAGTGAAAATACGCAATATATCCTGGTGGCCAGCAACGATATTTTTAAATTTTTGTTTTTATGTTAACATCTAATATTTTCCAGAAGATGGCATTTAAAGAATGTCGAAATATTGAAAATGTCTATAATAGACCTCAAGCATTTTTTTACGTTCATTTCAAAGGTCGAATAAATATAACTTTAAAATATGAAGATGACTTTCGAAGAATGTAGAAATATCGTAAATGTCGAAATTACAGCTCGAGCATTTTTATTTACAAACATTTCCAACTTTCATGTATTCTGAGAATTACAGTAGAATTTCATGACAAATATTTTTGCGGATCATTTTAACCCTCTAGCTCTTCAACTTACGGGGCTTTTTTATCCCTTTCTAAAAAGGGGTCAAAAAAGTCCCTTTAATTGAAGAGTAAGACGGTTGAAATGTTTATAAAGAAATTATACTGTAAGTCCCTGAATACATCAAATTGGAAAATTTAACTTCAATGTCAGAAATAAGTCAAAACTTAAAGGGTTAATCTCGTACTTATCCATTCTTTCTGGGTCAAATCATGGACAATTGGTAGTTTTAAGCATTTTCAGAAGCGCTAAAAAATAAGCTTCTTGATCTGCATTGCTTCGTATATATTTTCATTAAAAAATACAAAAATTGTTTCAAAGGAATTAAATATGCTAAAAAATTGTTGTTTCGGACTTTCTATATTTTCACTTCTTTTGCTTTGAATTTATTGTTTTCAAAATCGCGAAAGTAGTGCCACTAAAACAGCTGTAACTTGTTCACTAATGAACGAATTGTCATTAAATTTTGAAGGTTGGTAGTTCCAAAAAGTCATATGGATTTTTCATTAGTGGTGCCACCTATGTGTCATCCTACGGACTTTTCAGCCGATGTGTTATACTAATAAACCAGAAAACAGATTCAGTTCTGATAACCGCATTTGTAGCCAAACGCATGGTTCAGTTGTGGGAGCAGAATTTTTCAGTTGTGGCAACAGAAAACCAATTGAGACAGGATTAATTTGACTGTGGCAATGGAATCTCAGTTGCATCGAGAATAATTCGGTAGCCGCAACCGAAAAATTCATTTGATGCAACTGAACCATTCGATTGGCAACAAATGGGGTTGTCAGAACCGAATCTGTTTTCTGGGTGTACCATTTATATAGCGCAACAAATCACATCCAGTCTAAATATATACGTAATTAGATAATCCCGTGTAAAAAGATCAGATCAGACCAGATCTCAGTAGATCTGATTGCGAAAGATCTAATTAGATCTCAAAATCGGGGACAAATTTGAGATCTAATTAGATCTGATCAGATCTAGGCAGATCTGGCGAACAATATATAATCAGATCTTTGATTTGATTTTGACTTTAAACTAAAATTAAAAAACTTATACCTATAAACTGATAAGATGGATAAGATCTGGTACCAGATCTGATACAAAATCTGGCCAGATCTGCTCAGATCTGGTCATCAAAATCACCCAGTTTTCCAGATAACTTTAGATATGAACAGATCTGGCACTAGATCTGATTAGACCTGGCCATAAAGTTTTTCACATATACCATATCTGATCATATATGATCTGATCTGACACCAGATCTAAATAAATTCAATAGTATATAATTAGATCTAATCTTTTTTACATGGGATATCACATATAAATTCGGATAGAATTGTGTAAAACCATATCTAATTCCATTAAATTAGATATATAATGCTAACCCGAATAAAGAAACTAAACTAAAAACTAACCCCCAGTAACACAATATGCTGTTAGTTACTAACTGGGACTTTAACTGACATATTTGTTGTTATTTACCACACAAATTTGAAATTTAAATTTTAACGGGACATTGTGTTATCCGGCCTAAGTCATATAATTTTTTTACTTGGGTAATTGTAGTAATTTAATAATAATTTTTATGTTAACTCTGTAGTTTAGAAATGTGGTAATAATTCTTTTATGTATTTGGTTGTAATTTTGTATTTAAACCTTTATTATAAATACTTTTGAAATACACAGAGAATTATCTGCATGATATTTATGAACTTTTGCATAAAACCAATGAAGTTTCACTGAAACTCGTCCATTGATACTTTTCACAGAATTATTTGAATTTTTCATAAAATGTTGTGATAAAATTCACTTAATTTATTAAAAGTTTCATACACTCTCTTAAAAAGCTTTATTAAAACTGGATTCATAAAACGTAAGAACCCTTTTCAGCAAATTTACGGAATTTTTCATTTACTTTGTGAAGAAAATTTCATTAGTTGACTGCAAATTTTCATTAAAACTCGTCCAGCTAAATTCTCTCTATGTATATTTTACTAACAAAAACTGCTTTTAACACTTTAGTGATTAAACAAAGTTAAACTAACCATATTACTTTTATCTTTCCCCTATTTATTAAAAAAAAAAAAAATTAATTATAATAATGAAGATGAAACATGTCGCTCTGATGAATTTACCTGTGGCAATGGACGTTGTATACAAAAACGTTGGGTATGCGATCACGACGATGATTGTGGTGATGGTTCAGATGAGATAAATTGTGCTAAAGTGCCATGTGATGCTCATGAATTTACATGCTCGAATGGTGCTTGCATACATAAAAAATGGAAATGCGATGGTGATCCTGACTGCTACGATAGATCAGATGAATTGGTAAGTGACAAGAAACAAAACCTTGACCTTTCTTTTATAAATAAAACATTATTTTAACAAAAAATAATGACCTACTTATGTATGTTTGAAATAATAATTTTTATTTTAAATTTAATATCGCTGAAAACAAAGTAAGAATTTTTGTTACCAAAAATCTAGAAATGACAGTAGAACATGAAAAATCCATTTTTATATCTATTTTTTCAACGGTTTAATGTTGGTTAGTTTGGCTGTTTTAAAATTGCATTTTTTTTTTCTTTTAGGATGTTGTATACAATTTTTCTTTTTTGTTGTATCATTTGGATATTCTTTTCATTCATTTAATACAATACCCATGAATCGTGCCAGTGTTATGACTTGTATTCGTTCCTGTAGTTGTGTGTTATGTGTATATGAGTTTATGTACTTTAACCTAAATAAAGTATGACCGCAAAACCATGAAATTTAGCTTTAAATGTAATACTGACTCTGACTTTGGCTGTTAGCTGGCATTCATGGCAGCTATGAAAACCCTTTTAAAGAAACACATACTGTTTTATAGTTGTTTTTTTATAATAAATGTTAGGGTGGTACCTCTGTTCTAAATTAAATTTTCAGAGAAAATTAATTAATGACCATGTTCAGATTATATTCAGAGATTTACGTACTGTTTCAAATATAAAAAAAAAATTAATATTTTTGTCTGGTCCTTCGAACTGAAAGTATTAGCACCCTATATGGACCGGTTGTCTTATTAGAAAGAATTAAAAAAAGTTCAATTTTTATATTAAACCCATTAGACTATTACTACACTGAGAAAAGTTTGCGTTAAAAACTATACATTTAAAAAGGAGACAGAGGAATGTACCGTTAAAATAACTAAAAATAACAAATACAACAATTAACAAATACAATAAAAATAACTAACATTTATATCTAAAATTAAAAGTCAAAAGTCAAAATATCAACTAATGTTTGAATCCGAAATGGGCTTGTATCAAAATTTTTCTCTAAAATGATAACAGATAAGGAATAACGGAACGAAGTTAGCTGTATTTAAGAGAAATATTGTCCAAATGGGCGATACGTCTAAATGTGGATCTATCCTTTTCAGAATCAATTGGCTTTGGCCTTGGGCCGATGTATGTATATGTACCAAATTTCAAAAAAATACCTTGATATTTGCGACCTGTAGCGTGCGCACAAGCATATATGGACAGACGGGCGGACTAAGTAGTGAGGTAGGGTAAAACAAGCACAATTTTGCAAACGCAGTTAAAAAAATTATAATCATTGAATTCGTTTTTTTTTCAGAATTTTTTGTACCCTTAGCAGAGTTTTTCTTACAGATAAAATAAAAATAAGTAATAGGAAACTGTTCTACTACTATAAGTATTGCAAATTCACTCATCATAGTGCGTAAAAGAAAACATTTACACACATTTTGCGTAAGTTACACAACAAAATTTGTAAATTTACATTAAATGTTTCAGAAATAAAATGTTTCAGAAATGATGTATAATTTCCCGTTTTTGGGCATAAATTTACCAAATAAATTCTAATTTTATTGTTGGTTAAATAAAAATACTTGGATGTCATTATATTGCTAAATCTATCAAAACAATAGTGTAGTGTTTTGGAAGAAGAAAAATCAAATTGTCGTAAATTTTTTGTTGTTTTTTTTTGTTTTTTAAAAGTTCAAAAATGCTCCTAGAGATTTAAGCACATTTAATTGATTTAACAAAATGCATTATACTGCCCGAAACTAAAAGAATAAAATCATTAGGTATACCCTACACGACTACGTCGACAGGCTGCAATAAGTTTGTGCTGATGTTTGTAATACCAAAAAATAGTTTTTTTACCGATCGACTCAGCAGCATCACTTTTTGATTCAAGTTAGCTATGTCCATTTGTCCGTCCGTCCGTCCATCTGTCGTATGTCTGTCTGTCTATCTATATTTTCATGTATTCTTGTGCGCACGCTACAAGTCGCAAATATTAAAATATTTTGATAAAATTTTTACACAGTCCAAGGACTAATTCTATTGATTTTACTTAACATTCTATTGATTTTGCTTAACATAACATAAACCGTAATGTTTATCATTGACGCCCATTGAAGGGCCCCAATGTAGGCTAGTTCGCACGCTACAGGACGCAAACAAAGTTCACCAACTCTTTAACAGATGGCGCGCAACAACTGATTTAAGATTCAACATCTCGCGCAATTACAGTGTTGCCATATTTGAAGCCCTTCATCCTTCACCACCTTTCACTTCTTCTCTATCCCCAGCAACACGTTAATTAATAGAAAGACTTTCCTGAGTGCTGCTGTTCTAAAAAAAAAATATATGAAGATATTTTAATGAGATTTGGTGCAGTGATCCACGTGCACAAAGCGTATTGACTTTCGTTAGAAACTCATATAAAGGACCCCTACCGGTCGCTAGTACGCTAACTCACATAGACCCACGGGTGGAGTTGATTGATTTTAAATGGAATTGGTGCATATTTGGACATAGCGCCCTTATGGACAAAAGTTCTTACTGAGTTTATAATTTTTTACCATTTTAAAGATAAATTTTGACACCATTTCAACCCATTCAAATTTCAGCTCCAAACATTTGAACCACACTGGTGTCGGCACGTCCGACTTTAACTTTCTTATTATTGTAGTTTTATAAATATTTTATTAGTATTATAAATATTACAATAATATACAAGCCTCAGATTCTGAGGATATTTCTCTAGGAAAACGCCTTAGTTTCTGAGCATATTTCCTACAGAAAAACTTCAGATTCTGTGTACTTTTTGTTTCAAGAAAACTTTTTCCAAAAACACATTGGGACTTTTTCCTGTACGAATAAAAAAAAACTATTTTCTATAGGATATGACTTAGATTCGGAAAGAAAAACATCAGACTCGGGAGATTTTTCCTGCTGAAAAAAAAATAAATATTATCTCAGATTTAGTAAACTTTTTTTCTATAGCAAAAAGTTCTTAGACTTAATTTTTTAGACTTAAGAACCAAATCTTGTAGTTTTCCTATAGAAAAAAGTGCTCAGGATTGAAGTGCTTTTCTTTAGGAAGAAGTCTTCTGAATCAGAAAAATTTGCCAAAATTAGTATGATTAATCAGAACTTTGATTAATCAATTAATTAATTGAAAATTTGATTATTCAGAATTATGATTAATCGATTAGTTTGAATTTCTTGAACAATTTTAAAAACTAGAGGCAGTTTTTCGATAGGCCGTTTTGGAAAAAAAGGCAATTGAAAAATGAGAAATATTAAGGACTTTTTTGTATCAAAAAAATTTTACGCATTTTTTTACAAAAAAAAAAAAAAACACAGATTATGGACACATTTTCTTTAAGAAAATTTGCAGTGAGGACATGCAGACAGGCAGAGAGAGAGAGAGAGAGAGAGGTAGGCACAGATAGATAGAGAGAGGCAAATACAGTGAGAAAGAGATAAAGAGAGACACATATATAGAGAAATAGGGACAGACAGAGAGAGAAAGGAAGACAGAGAGACAGGGAAGGCAGACAGATAAATAGAATGACAGCCAGACAGATAGAAAGATAGATAGACAAAGAGATGGACATCGCTAGATCGGTTTAAAATTGCATAAGGATCAAGAATATAATATGGGGTCTTACATCCACACCTATATTTAAAATTCCATTGAATTTTTAATTATTAATTTTTAGTTTGTGGCATTCTGTTTATGTCTGACTAGAAGAACCAAACGGCTTTTTATTTAAGAAATATATAGGCAAAAAATGCCCTTCTGACTATAATATTGAGTGTTAATAAAAATTTGATAAAACATCCAATTTCCGTTTGTCCGTTTAGCGTTTTTAAACAAACAAATAAAAAAATTGCAAAAATATAATACATTTATAAATTCATAATATAAAAACAAAATTTGCAAAAAGTTGTCAGGAAGCTTCATGCTTGAATGGGTTAAAATCGTTTAAATTTTATACAGTTTGAAACACAAATCATTCAAAATTTAAACCTCTTTGCATTCGAAGGTTTTGCAATAATCCAAATGTCTTTAATTTAAACATTTCAAGCTAAACACAAGATGACAAGAAGTCGCCACAAGCCTTTTCAAAACTAAAAAAGCCACCCTAATTTAAAAACACATAAATGGGGAACAATAGAACACAACAACTACTACACTCACTTTACTATATTACTTGTATACTATACTGCAACCACTACATGCATTCATTGGATTACTGTTTATTGTGTGCTGTGGGTATACTTTCGTTAATGCATTCATTCATATACATTAGGGTGGATTGTTTTTAAGATTCATTTGAACAAGATGCATCGCCTAACGGCGGAATAGTCTCCAACTCATATTGGATACGTTGACATGATATAATTTTCACCGGCCATTATTCCCATTTCACCACTATAATTTTGGTCATAATTTTCAGGTAAAAATAGGCATATTCCTAATAGGCATTATGACCGTTTCTCAAGTGCAAAAGGTAGTACTAGATCAGGTACCAAATTACCTCATATCTGGTCATAAAAATCATACAGTAATCGAGATCACTTTAGATATGAACAGATCTGGTACTAGATCATGTCTGGCCATAAAGTCAATAGATTCAATCATATCTGATTAGAGATAAACAGATCTAATATTTTTTACGCAATCCACCCTAACATTATATTATTGTACATGTTTGTATGTTTATGTACTATATTGTGAGTAGTCAGTAGTTTTATATTCATATATTGAATGAATAAAAATATATGTAGTACAGAAGAATATATATGTAGTTCTTTTAAACAAATTACTATTTACGTTCTTCCATTTCCTTTGTTCTCCTTAAAAACAAAAATATTAAGCAAAGAACACAGCGTTGTTTAAATTCGGTTAAAAAAAATCATTTTTATTTTGTTGTAGGGTTTAAGAAATGACATTTCGAATTTTTTTTAAAGAGCTTGCTTACAAGAGCTTTTTATCTAAATTAGAAGAGAAAAATTTCCAACATTTTATTACTAAAAAATTGTAGCACAAAATAAACAAGACATTTTGGTTTTTTTATTTTATTTAGTCGCAATTTTTGGAGAAAATAAAATTGATTTTGATGCTTTTAATCAGAACGTGGTACCACAAAATGAATGGCATACTTTTAGGGGAGTATTAAGTGGTTGTTCAATAAATACATTTTAAAGGAATATTTTACATTTCCAAAAGTAGCTTATCTTTAGATTTTTAATTAATCTAGCCAATACATTTCTGATTGCTTGAAAAATTCTAACTTCAATAGGGTGTAAAATAGGAGTTTTTTTAATTTCGGAGGCAAAAATAATATAACTTAAAAGCTTTAAAAAAAATTTTATTGTTCAAAAAAGACTTTGAAAAATTTATAAAATTTGGAAATTTTCAATATACCTATTTTAAATCATTTTGTGTTTTTATAAATTAATGGGAATCATTTTGCATCAAATGGAAAATCGTTTTTTTTTTTAATTTGTTTTGAAAATGATTATGTGTTCCTTGTGGATTGTTTGCGGAACCTAAGTGTTGGGGTTTATTGTATTGTAAACTTAGGTTATTGATTTATTGATGAAGTTATCTATTGATCTGTCAAATCTGGTAACACTACATTTAAGTGTACACCACAGTATGCTGAAATGTGCTCTAAAGTGTTGTACTGTAATGTGGTTGGTTTCTCGGCTAATAATAAAGCTTTTTGTGTCTCGGCTCAGGATAAAGCGATTGGTGACTCGGCTATGAATACTCTGGGTGCCTCTAGAACCTTCTAGTTTGTTCTACAACCGCAGCTAATAATCTGGGTATCTCTGGAACTTTCGGGCTCGTTCTACAATCACTGACATTACACTTTTAAAGGGCTGCCGCTTAGGTTTGTAGATTGAGTCGCCCGTTAGCATTTGTCGAGTTAAGTTGTGCTAAGTTAGTTGTGTGGCGTTGCGCAGTAGCGTTTATACAGTTCAGTTAAGCTCCAGTAATTCACTGTAAAATTGTTTGTAAAGTAATAAAGTGTTAACATAATAAGTACTTTTTCAAAAACTGCTATTTTTCTTCATCAGGATACTCTCCTGACAAATACTTCGCAGAGTTTTAAACAAAAATTAAAAACCAACATTTTATCAACACTCTTAGTACGGAGAAAAAATGTTTTGCCTCTTCTTGTATTAACAAAGAAGAAGGGTAAAAATAAAATTTGTGTTTATTTATACCGATGGTATGAAATACAAAAACAAAAAACTTGCATAATATATCTATTGTTGGCTATGCTTTGCAGAAGACTTCAAAAACATATTCTATTGTTTGCTCCATTCCCATTTTGTTGATGTAGCAGACTACATTTAATATAAGATTTTGATGCTTCAAATTGCATTGCACCACTGCCACCACTTTCTAAAGAAAACTGTTGAAGGGGACCTGTAAAATCCCCGAAACGATCATCTTTTCATTGCTGAAAGCGTAGAGGTTTTTGAAAGCAAAAACTCTGTGAAGGAGAGTATCCTAATGAAGAAAAATAACAGTTTTTTTAAAAAAGTACTTATTATGTTAATTCATAATAAGGAAATTGGTCTCGAAATGGATTAATAAATTTCTAATTAATATTATTTAATTTTTAACTTCACAATTTTCTTGAGCGTAAGGTTTGTTTTTTAAATATAAAAAATTCTTTATTTTCGATATTTCGCTACTCCATTGTGTAGCAACTTCAGGAAATAACAATTAAATTGTTATCGAAAATAAAGAATTGTTTATATATAAAAAACAAACCTTACGCTCAAGAAAATTGTGAAGTTAAAAATTGAAAAAGAAGGTTAAATAAACGACAAAAATTTAATATTAATTAAGTTTTAAATGCTTTATACAAAACAGAACATTAAAATCTTGTGATTGTTTCAGTAGAAAAGTTTGAGAATTTAGAAATATTTTCTCTTATAAAGTGTTAGGATTCTGCGATCTCTTAATTTATTAATGACAAAATTTACAATAGAAAATACTTCTAAGTTTATGTTAAGTTTTTTACAACAACAATAAAAATTTTAAAAAATGTTTTAATTAAGAAAAAAGATTATCGTCATTGACGCAATTGTTTTGTCCAATGTCCGGTCCGATGTGTGATCCGATAGTGATTGGGACTCCTAGTCGCATACCCTTATTGCATCTGGTTAATAAAATATCTTTAGATACACTGATAGAAAAAAGTCCGTAAAAAATTTAGTTAAAACTACTAAAAATTAGTTAAAAATGATGCTGCAGAAAAAAACTGCTAAATTAGCAGATTATTTTTGCTATATTAGTAATATAGGAACAGCAAAAATAAAACTGTTAAATATACAGACTTTTAGTTTTATTTGAGCTATATTTTTGTAAAGGGAGAATAGCAAATTAATCTGCTAAAATCAGCAAAAAAATTTTGCTAAATAATTAGTAGCCTAAAAAATCACCAAAAAATTTAAAATTTTCGAAGTTTTTTTTCGATTTTTTTTTTAATGCAAATAAAAATCGAGCCCTTTTAACACAGCTGTTTACAATATTTTAGCAAATATTTCTGCTGATTTTAGCAGAATAGACTGCTATTTGCATTCTACTAAATTTAGCTTAAAAATAGCAAAAATTTTGTAGATTTAACAGTTTATTTTTGCTATTTTTAGTCTACATATATTTAGCAAAATTTTCTGCAGATTTTAGAGTACAATTTGCTATTTTCAATTAACTAGAAGTTAGCCTAAATATAACTAAAATTATGTAAATTTAGCAGTTTTAATTTTGCTGTTCTCATTTTACTAGTATTTAGTAAAAAAATCTGCTCATTTTAGCAGTTTTTTCTGCAGCATCATTTTTAACTAATTTTTAGTAACTTTTTCTGCTATTTTTACAGATTTATTTCTATCAGTGTAGGACTACCATATAAGGTATAAAACATTTTTAGACCCCCCCCCCCCCTTGAGCGAAACCTGGATCCGAGCCTGATGCTTAGGCATGTTTTACACACCGGTAATAGGCCTCTTAAATAACTTTCGTTTGACTTAAAAATTTCCTATAGTTACTTTGGAACAAATATGAAATAAACCAAAAAACGAAACGAAAAGTTTGTCCATTTTTGACCCTCTCTTTTAATCCTTAAATATGAGATTGGGCGTTTAAAAAAATATTGGAGGCGTTCTGAAAAACGAAACCATATAAAATTATACGGTTTTGTACAACAACAACATATAATTTTATGTAAAAACAGATAATTTTACGTGGTTTCTTTTTCAGAACACCCCCATATGTGTTCTTTAAATGTTTCTCCTCTACAACATATCCGAAGCTCATTAAGATCTGCCGGTTCGAGTTGGGAGTCTTTCCTTGTTAAAGTTGACTATAAAATTGGCCCTTAAACTATCAGTAAAGCCCCAATAAAGTATTTAAAGAAATCCAATAGCATACCTAACCTAAAGTAGTTTCCATCTATAGACAAAAAATACATAAATTGTTTAAAAACTATAGTTTGCTTTTTTTTTTGAGTAGCCCCTAAAATATGCAACGGTTTTTTTTTCCATGCAATAAAACAACATTTAAGTTTTGTAAAAAAAAAGCAACCATATAATAAGAGATTTATGTTGGTAGCATACCGGAAAAAATGGCAAAAAGCAGGAACTACAAAACAATTGTTTTATCAAAAAAAAAAAAAAATATCTTACAAAAAATTTTAAAGCATACATTACAGCAAATGTATACTACAAAATTCATGGCATACTTTAGGGATCATGGTTAAAAAATATTACATATTTTTTATTCTTTGTTTTATAAACAGTTTTTTTTGTAGCTCTTTTAGTTTCCATCAAATAAATTTTCACAATCTAGCAATTCAACTCTCTTTGCAAAATAAAAAAATATACAAAAACAGCAAGAAAAACACACAAAATCTATTCTTATATACGATTGTTTTATAAACTCCTATATATACCAAATAACAACAAAATTCAAGCTCAATGCCTTAAGGGACATGTATGCTACACAGAGTAGGAAATGCAGCAACATTGAGTCAGCTTTTATATGAAACATTTTAGTTATTTTTATACATAAAAAAACAACCTCCTGGCTTTTTTAAAACCCAAAAACTTAAAAAGAGCCAACAATAACAATAAAAAATAAAGTAAAATCAAATAAAAAATCACCATTTATATATTTTTGTTAACACTAAAGTAAGCAAAGCATGCAACCAACAACCGACCTAAAGTTTCTCCGTAATGCATCGATGGGCACAAAAGTCCGCAAGTAATCTAAGCAATCAGCATTTTCATGAACATTTTCTCATTGTTGTTCTTGGTGTTTCTTGGTGTTTAAGAATACAGGCCATGAGTTTAATTTCGTTTTTATATTGGGAACATATAAAACTGTTTGTGTGCCTAGAGGTTTTTTCGTATTAATTACAACATAAATTAAAGTACTTGTTCTATGTCTCTTTTGGCTTTTAAGTTTTTTAGTAACATTAAATGTTTACCACCCCAGCGCAAGAGTATAAGACTGAAAAGTTTAAGAAACAAACCAAGATTTTAATTTTTGATGACAATGAAAATTCCAAGTTTTTTTATAGTTTAATTTTCTGCTGTTTTGCTTATGCTGTGTTGTTTAGTTATTTTACCATAAAGTTTTTTATTGCTTTTCAAATATTTATTTGCACCTTTGTAAATGAATCGTTTATTTTTAAAAGAATTTTCACAACTTTACACTATTTCAGCAATTTGCGATTTTTGTTGTTATATATTTTTATTAAAAATTCCTAACAACTTCTTTCTTTTTTGTATGTTGTTTATTAATATATGCAATTCTTATAAGTCATACTACATTCTAGTTGATTGTAGAATTATGCTTTAAATACTTATGTTATTTAATGCCGGAAAGTATGCATTTTTTTTATTGATCTTTGTTAATGTAGTATAAAAGTTTTGTAGTTTTAAATATGAAATAGTGTTGTTTGGAATTTGGCGACATTACTTTATTAGAGATCATTATGCAATGAAACCAATTGCAAAAGTTTTAAAATAAATTAATCTCATGTATAAGAATTACCAGATATGATAAGATATCATTAGGTCTGATTGTACCAGATCTAATTAGATCTCAAAATTGTGGACAAATTTAAGATCTCATTGGAACTGATGTGGCGCAGCATATGTAAGCAGATATTTTAACGGCTCAAATAGCTTAGATCTAGTACCTAACCTTGATAAAGATATTGCAAAATGTAACACATCTTTGCAGATGTGAATAGATCTGGCAATAGATATGATGCTATATGATCAGATTCATACGAGTATCTGGCAATAAAAACCATCCAATTTTCAGATCCCTTTATGTATGAACATACCTGGCTATATAGAGGGTGGACCAACCAAAACGCACGATGTTAATTGAAAATAAAACAAAAAGTTTTCAAAGGATTATCTTAATATTTTTTATTATGATAGAAGGATTTATGACAATTATGTGTGAAACAAAATATCGGCCAAATGCGCGCCACTGCTTCGGTGGCATACCTCTATCCGATGGTCCACATTTTCATTGATTCTGAGACATAATTGAGGTTCAATGTCGTTAATGTGCCGAATTATCTCATCCTTTAGCTCTTGAATTGTTCTTGGCTTATTGACGTACACCTTTTCTTTTAAATATTCCCAAAGAAAGAAGTCCAACGGTGTCAAATCACATGATCGTGGCGGCCAATTAACATCGCCACGACGTGAGATAACACAGCCATTGAATTTCTCGCATAAAAGAGCCATTGTTTCGTTGGCTGTGTGGCAAGTGGCACCATCCTGTCGGAAGAACATATCGTCCAGGTTTATGTACTCAATTTCTGACCACAAGAAGTCCGTTATCATCTCGCGATAGCGAACACCATTCACGGTAACTGCTTGGCCGACCTCATTTTCGAAGAAGTACGGCCCGATGACGCCGCCAGCCCATAAACCGCACCAAACAGTCACACTTTGTGGATGCATCGGCTTTTCAACAATCACTCGTGGATTCTCATTTGTCCAAATTCGTCAATTCTGCTTGTTAACGAATCCACTGAAGTGAAAGTGTGCCTCGTCGCTGAAGATGAAGTGCACGCAATGCATTTTGATTTGAACGCCCATTTTCGTAAAAGCCTTCAACAATCTTAACGCGCTACTCAATTGTGTACCTCTCCATGGTTGAGTTTGTCAAACACTGAAACAAAGAAATGTCAAATTAAGTTGGACAAAAAACTTGACGTTAAGGTTTTACTCACAATTAACATCGTGCATTATGGTTGAACCACCCTTTACAATATCTGATCAGATTGACAAGTTTTCATAGTAAACTGACAACTCAGCTACCGAATTTTGTCGTTAAAAAGTAAGAGAATCCCACCACTGATCAGATCTGCTTAAACAGATATGATTGAATCTAATTAGATCGGTGCCAAATATAATCACTAGGGCAAGGAATTTCATGCACTTAAAAACGAAAATATGCGCTAAGAATACTTAATTTGGCAAAAATTAAGCACCTTAGAATACAAAAAGGTATCCGTGTAAAAAAGATCAGATCTGGCCAGATCTCAGCACATCTTACCAGATCTAATTAGATCTCAAAATTGGGGACAAATTTGAGATCTAATTAGATCTGATCAGATCTAGGCATATCTAGCCAGATCTTCGTAGATCTTACCAGATCTAATCAGATCTCAAAATTGGGGACAGATCTTGTCATAAGGTATTATCACATATGCCATATCTGATCATATTTGATGTGATCTGGTACAGGATCTAATTAGATTGAATCATATCTATTGAGAACCAAAAAGATCTGGTCAGATCTAAACTTTTTTACACGAGTATATAATTCAGTTATTTTTCACATAAACACCGAGTTTATTGCCATTTCTGTGGTCATCATGAGTTTCAAGAAAGCTTTATTTCTTTTGAAATCCCAAAAACAAATTTTTTTGTTTGTACCAAAATATAAAAATCTATGAATTTTTTAATTTTTTTTAACAAATTTAAAAAAAATGTTACTAAAAAATTAAAAATATGCACAAATTTGCATTAAAAAGCTTAAAATATGCATCAAAAAGGCACGAAATATGCATTTAAAGTCAATATATGCAAACACATGCATTTTTGACAAAATATGCAAAAATATGCAACTACAAATCGATGTCATTTTGTTCTAAATTTGATAATTCGGATATATATTTAGTCCATATTAGTTTTGGACTATCGAGAAAAAACATGCATTTGCATGAAATTCCTTGCCCTACTAATCACATTAGATCAGAAAACGCATGTGATACACTTTGGGGCCAGATATGATTATATCTAGTACCAGATCAGTTCATATCTAAAGTGATCTCAAAAATTTGGCGATTTTCATGGCCAAATATGAGCAGACCTGGCCAGATTTGGTGCCCGACTTGGTATCAGATCTTATCCTTTTGCGCTGGCACAAAAAATGTAGTACAAACAAATTTAGTTTGAAGAATTTCTCGGTAAGAAGATGAATTATAGGTACAAGTTCTTTAATTTTAGTTTAAAGTTAAAGTGAAATTGGATCTGATTATATTTATTTAAAGGCCTTTTTTTTCATCACTGGATTTATTTTTCGATTTATTTTATTTTGATAAAAAATCCACATTTCATTTTTTAATTTTCAAAATGTAATATTTTTACCCAAATCTAACACTTATTCGCTAATATAATGTGGAAGAAAAAGTTTAAATTTTGCGAAAATACAATTTCTGGAATTAAATTAAGCTAAATCCAAAACGGATTTTTTTAAAGGTCTATTTTAGATGAACAAATTCCGATTTATAAAATTCTTTCTCTTAGAGTTTTGCTTTAAATTTGTTAAAGAAAAAAATCCGTAATTTACACAAATCTTTCAAACTAATTGATTTTAAGCAATTAATTTTTTGAGTTTAGCAAAAAATCGTCATTTTGTAATTTTTCACTAAAAAAAATAGTTTAAATGATGTAAAAACGTCACATCTGGCACCTTTGGTTGATGATTGGGGAAACAAAAATGTAGAGCCGGGTAGTCCCATCTATAATGTTCATATAAGTGTTCATACAATCTCTCTCAATTCGAAGAGAGGAATATGATTATCCAAATATGTAATATATGATTGTAGACTAGAGAATAGGGTACATAATTTTATAGCCGTAATTATTTTGGAACCATATATTTTCTCTGCTTGAAGAGAGCTATATAATCTATATTTAAAACAACAATTTTTTCTACTCGTTTTAATATCTTTTTCGAAAATATTTTATTATTTTGAAAACTTTTTCCTTTTTTAAAAACCTAAAAGCATCAAAAATTAAGGTTCAATTTACAACGATATTTAAATTCCATCACTGGCTTTTTCTGTACCCAAATCTGTTATTTAAGTGTAGGGTGGGTAACTGTTCCATTTAGACTTAATAGCATCTTTTGTTTGCCTTTAGGTACAGTAACATTATATTATGACCAGGGCAAGTTTAAAATTTCACAAAAAAATTTTGAAATTAGCACGCAAAATGCTACGAAAAAACTGCAAATTTGGGACGAAGAAAGGCAAAAATGGAATGGTTCTTCAATTCAATTTTACCAACATTAAAAAAAAATATATTTTTTTGTAATTATTTACAAGAATTATCTAACTGTTTTTTAACAAAAAATCTAAAATAATCGACAAAATGGCTTTTTTGGCAAGGATCCGTTAATAATATGGTATTTAAAAAAAAAATACGAAAAATGGCATTTAATGGCAAATGCCGAAAAAACTTGCCCTGATTATAACTTACAGTAGTATTTTTATTTATTTTCTTTTTTTTTTGGTTTTGTAACTGTCGTTGGTTTTGTCTTTTTTGTTTTATATCCGGTTTATTGTTCCTGTTGTTGTTAGCAACACACTAAATAGTATTTGTGTTATGGAAATATCATAACCAAGCAGTAGAAATATGAACAAAAGTCCATTGCAAAATTATGGCTTTTATATAGAAATTTATACCTAAGTTGTATGGTGCTCAGCTATAAGTAAACAATAAAAATGGCAGAATATTTGAAATTGCAGCACTTGCAATTTCAGAGTTAACAAATTCTGGTTTCAGGCAAACAGTGCTGTGAAAAATTTTGTAATTACAATAAAATCTCAAACACTTAAATATAGCACAATACTTTAGATATGGAAAGTAGCTAATTTTAACATTATATGGCAGAGAGAATTACTCCCTAACCGGCATTACACTTAATTTTTTACAATTTAATTTTGTTGCATACTTTTATAGTGAACAAAATAACAAAAATGTAGCATAGTTTAGGGTGTAATGAACTTTTCACATGAACAGGTTAATAAAGGTATTTTGATGGCATAAATGTGATTAAAGTTGAAAAACTAAAAAAGTTTTTAATGAAAACTTAAAACATTACACTCTCCAATAAACTACTTTTATTTTTTATATAATTCTTCTCTAACTGACACTTCTAATATTTTTTTAACAATTTAATTGTTAAGATTAATTGTTCACGCCAAAAACTCAACAAATTTTATAGCATACTTTTAGGTGTGCGGACTTTTAATTGGAACAAATTAAATTGCAAAAACTGCTACACTAATAGAAAAAAGTCCGTAAAAATTTTTGTTAAAACTACTAAAAATTAGTTAAAAATTATGCTGCAGAAAAAAGCTGCTAAATTAGCAGATTATTTTTGCTATAGAAATAGCAAAAATAAAACTGTTAAATATACAGAATTTTAATTATATTTGAGCTAAATTTTTGTTAATGGAAAATAGCAAAGTAACCTGCTAAAATCAGCAAAAAATTTTGCTAAATAATTATTAGCCTAAAAAATCACCAAAAACTTTAAAATTTTCGAAGTTTTTTTAAATTTTTTTAAATGCAAAGCAAATATTTCTGCTGATTTTGTAAATATAACAGTTTATTTTTGCTATTTTTAGCCTACTAACAGATTTTACAGTACAATTTGCTATTTTCAGTTAACTAAAAGTTAACCTAAATATAACGAAAATTCTGTAAATTTAACAGTTAACAGTTTTAATTTAAAAGAAAAACCTTTTACTAGTATTCAGTAAAAACATCTGCTAATTTTAGCAGTTTTTTCTGCAGCATCATTTTTAACTAATTTTTGTTAACTTTTTCTGCTAATTTTACAGATTTATTTCTATGAGTGTACCATAATAAAATTCACACAATTTTTATACAAATTTCAGAGATTTGAATTTTAAAACCACTGTTTTCTTTACAAGCCCCCTAAGAACTTTATAAAAATTTCAAATAAATTTAAAAAAAAATATTTTTTTTAAATTATTTTATTTACAGAATTGCAAAAACGTAACTGCATCAAACACACCATGTTTGCCACATGAATATCAGTGTAAAGATCGCATAACGTGTTTACATCCCAGTTGGTTGTGTGACGGTGAAGATGATTGCCCCGATGGTGATGATGAACAATCCCAAAATTGTAAAAATAAAACCTGTCGACCAGATCAATTTCAATGTGCCGATCGCTCCTGTATAGCTGGTCATTTAATATGTAACAATGAATTTGATTGTGCCGACAAAAGTGATGAATTCAATTGTGGTAAGTGGAAAAGATCATCAAAAATTATCTGTTATACAGGGGTGCCACGAAAGTGAACTTTAAATAGGGCTTTCTTTTGGAAAGACTCTCAAAACAATTCTGTTGTGACAACCGAATTGACTCGGTTGCTGCAAGCTCGTAATTAGGTTGCACCAACCGAGAGTGTTCTGAGAGTGAAGAGAAGTGATTTTAGCAAATACAGTAAATCTGCAGAAGTCCCTCATTGTATTTAAAGTTGAACTTTTTTTAAATACAATTTTTTTAAAGAAATTTTAGTTTGTGGCAACCCTGGTAGTAACATTAAAGTGTAGGCATAAAAAATATACTCAAATCCATTTATGTAATTCCTGTTTACTACTTTTGTTCATATAAATGAATCGATTTTACAGGTATTCGCAAACAAACTGTGTGCAATGAAACCACCCAATTTGATTGTGGTGGCGGACAATGTATTAATCTTGCCAAAGTATGTGACAAACATAAAGACTGTCCGGATGGTGAAGATGAACCCGCCAATAAATGTGATATTAATGAATGTTCCGCAAATAATGGAGGCTGTATGCATAAATGTATAGATCAACTAATTGGTTATAAATGTGAATGTGAAACAGGGTGAGTTGAACAAAATTTCAATAAGCAATCTTAAAGAAAATCTAGAATATAAATTGTCAATTACTGAAAAAATTAATGCAATTTTAATCTAAAAAAATTAATCGTAGTACCAATCCCTTAAGCAAGAACGAGGGATCTTAATAATTTTACAAAAGTTATATAATTAAGTTTTTCTAAACACTTTTTTTTTTTAAATACGGAAAATCCTGTAAAAATTCTTAAAAACTTAAACAAAATCGTAAAAAATAAAACATTCATTTTATTAAAATTGCATCCAATTTTTTTTTTTGATTCGGTTAAGAAATTTTTACCCCCCGAAATCAATATTAATATTAAATTTTTATATTTTATTTCTATGGATCGTCCTTTTTTCTACACACCCCAAAAATTTCAATAAAAAAGTTCGTAAAAATAAATTAATAAATGGTAACCCTGTGCCTTATGAATTTACAAAATGATATTTTTTTAGAAACAATTTTTTAATTCAAAAATATTGTTGTTTGAGTTTTTGACAACTGCTTAAATATTATTAAATTCTTATAGTAATTTCCCTCTTAAACCAAAAATTTTGACAGATTTTTAGTATTTCGAAAAATTTTCTTAATTGGTTTCAAAAATTATAATTTTATATATTATATCGAATACCACTTACATCTGCCGTTAATATAAAATCAAACTTATGCCATAAGATTAAAAAGATTTTAAAAAATTCAGACTCTCCAAATAGCATTATGAATTTTTGAAAAATTATAAAATTTTGGTTTTTACAAAATATTTTTTTAAACCAATGGAAACTAACAATAAATTATATATCATTAAAATTGTGAATTCAAAAGCTTTCCAATGATACCAAATTCTTTAATATATAGTTCCAATAATAGGATGAATTATAGATTTAAACACTGAAAATCTATAAAAATTCCTTAAAGAACTGACAAATTTAAAGAAGTTTGTAATTTTACTGTATAAAATATGAAATTAATTATGTTAAATCCAGCAAAAATGCCAATATTATTATAAAATCTTTAAATTAGTTATGAGATTTAAATTTGTTCAATGAAAATATTTTAACAGGTTTTTAGTTATTTAAATTTTTTAATATTATATCTTTGTTCAACAACTACCAGGAACTGTGTTAATTTAAAACAAAAAATATTATTACATTCGTTATAAATCTAATATCTTTCCAGAATTTTTTTAAATAATAAAATTACATTTTTATATTAAAGTAATATTCATTAAAATTATATTAATATGTAAAAAGGTGTTTTATCATGACTTCAAATCTATAAAACCTTCGAAAAAAACTGCACTACTATGTTTCAAAAATTGTTATTAATTTATCAAATACGTATTAGTGACAATAAATAACTGTTGTAAATTTAAATTGAAATCAATATCTTGACAAATTAAGACGTGACAACCTTTTTCAAAAGGACCTTATGAAATTTGAAAATTAATATCAACAAAGAAAGGTTTTTCCTTACTACGCAATTTATAGATAGTTTCCATTGGTTTACCTTTGGACTGCAGGATGTTTATTATTTTAGTACACAATCATCTTTTAGTTTATTTTTAATTAATTAAAACATAAGTTTAATTAAAAACAATTCATTAAATATTTAAAAAAATTTACACTTAAAAGCCAAATATGCAAATATATGCATTTACAGAAAAATATGCAACATCAAATCGATGCCATTTTGTGGCAAATTGTGTAAATAACTATAATAATGCTAAATTTGAATGTCTTTTATTGAAACCAAATATTTGTTGTATAATAACAACGCATTCTTGTACAAAAGTTCTAAATTATGCAACCTCCACAAAATTCTTAAATTTGTATATGTTTATAATTTTCGGTATAAAATTACTAAATATAAACATAATATTTAACTAATATACTATTACCCACTAAAACCCTAAAACAAACATATCAACTTTTTCATTTAAATTTATAAAGTTTTAATACTTTTTCATTTTAGCTACAAATTAATAAATAACAAAACCTGTATAGATATTGATGAATGTGCTGTGAATTCAGGAGCCTGTTCACAGATATGTATTAATGAAATTGGTGGTTACAAATGTGAATGTATGGATGGTTATATGCGTGATCCACGCAATCACACACGTTGTAAAGCAACAGAAGGTCATGCTTCGCTATTGTTAGCACGTCGTCATGATATACGGAAAATTGCTTTAGATCATATGGAAATGACATCTATTGTGAATAATACAAAATCAGCGACAGCCTTAGATTTTGTATTCCGCACGGGTATGATATTTTGGAGTGATGTGACCACACAAAGCATATATAAGTAAGTAGTGAGAATACAATGAAATTGATGACTGGGTATGTGGGTGAGTTCATGGGTATGATTGTTTTCAATTTGTAGAATAGGAGGCCGAAAAATTTCTATGAATAAATGATAAGTACGTATGAATTTATTTTTCAGAGGGATTAGTTTAGAAATTATTATTTGCTGCTGTTGAATATTAGAAAAGGGTTTGTTGATTATTTTGTTGCCGT
Source organism: Leucophora obtusa (assembly GCA_949987735.1). Lineage (NCBI taxonomy): Eukaryota > Metazoa > Arthropoda > Insecta > Diptera > Anthomyiidae > Leucophora > Leucophora obtusa. The sequence goes on from OX465295.1 coordinate 354,220,808, forward strand.
GTCACTGTCAGGTATTTTCGTGTACAATGAAAAGTTTTTGTTCCCAACGAAATATATTATTGACTATGTGAGATTGCATATGAATTTTAAGGTGATATTTTGGAGATGCGAGTATTAATGAAAACAGCAGTAGGTCTTTGTTTTTAAGGTAACATTTTAATTGAAATTTTATATATGTATTAGTTACAAGAGTGATTTGGATTTTAGATGTTATTGTCAGGCTTGCCAGACAACAATAAAAACAAATAAAAGAAATTTCCAAAAAAATCTCCAATTTTTTTAAAACTGCATTTTTAATTTAAAAGTATATGCTTTTAAATTAAAAATATACTTTAAAATATTGGCTGACATGGGCGGTCTTTGACTTTCGTGTCCAAAACACCACTTCTGAACCACACAAACGTTGAAATTGATAGAACATATTCAGTATAAGCTTCGGTGAGCGATCGATGTACTTCGGCTGCACTTTTTTTCAAATTGAAGCAGTAAAGCAAAAATTGCCGCAAATGATGCTTTGTTGGCAGATAATTCAACATTTTGAAGCAAAAAAAACTTTGTTGTTTACACCATTTCGTTCAATGACTAATGGTGTTTTCATTTCTGGAAAAAAATGTTGCCTTATTAAAGTGTAAAATTTTAAAAATGTTACCCTCACCCCAATAAAATGCTACATTTTTCCAATCAGAATAGAACGATAAAATCACTTATTTGCATTTTTCAAAACACATGTGTATGTATATATTGTTGTTTCATGTAGGTATATGCAATATTGTTTACGCTAGCTACTAATATATGATAGCCTAGTGGTTGTGATGCTTGCCTTTCGCTCGGGACGGCCAGGTTCAAATCCCAGCCAAAGTTAATTAATTTTTATATACTACTCTCTTTTTCTTTTTTCAATTTAAAAGTTTTCCTCCATATTAAAAAAAAAAATTATAATTTTTTTTATTTATTGGTAGCGTAAAAACTAGTAAATACTAAATAAAACAGAGCAAATTATTAAAAAACTAAATAAAATTTTATAAAAAAAAAATTATAAAAAAAAAATTTATAAAAAAAATAAAATTTTATATAAAAAAAATAAAATTAAAAAAAAAATGTTGTGGTCCAACCGGGGTTTGCACCTGCGACCATCTGCATCAGAAGCCAGGATAGTACCCCCTAAGCCACCAAGTTGCAAGTTTGCTGGCAAACAACATTGCAGTATATATACATAACTTTGATGAAAAGAAAAAAAAAACAGGGCAACGCTCTACCCCGTAAATTTTTTGAGGGCGGAAAATGTTGCACTTTTGCACTTTATTAGACAACATTTTTAGAAAAGAACATGATGCCCTCTCAGAATATTACCCTTAATTTGAAAAGAACACAAAAAAGGCAATTCAAAAGCAAAGTGCAAAAAAAAATGCAACATTTTTGTCAAAAAAGAAAACACCATAACTGAAAATAAATAACAGGTGTTTACCCTCCAAAATGCCATAAACGTTATTAAAGACACAAACCATTAGTAAAAGACCCGCCATCTGTTGTGAATCCCCCATTTTTAAGTTATACACCCAATATGCATGGCGTTTTATTTTCAGCGTTTATGAACATAACTTACGAAATTGTTTTGAAAATTAGTTAGCGAATTTATTAATACTTTTAAAGATTTTCATATTAACTTGAATAATTTTTATTATGAAAATTATACGAGTTTTAAATTTTTATCAAAGATTTGAAATGTCCCCAAAAAATAACTAACATACTTTTCTAATCCCCCAAACAAATCGCCTACCCCCAATTGAAAATCGTTTTATGGACACCTTTAAAAAATCCCCAATTTTGGGGATAAACCCCCCAACTCTGGCAAGTCTGATTATAATTTTAAATTATAATATATTCCAAAAAGATTATTGTGTATTTTACGTTTAACAAATTTCAATTGTTGAGGACGAAAACGAACTAAGTGTGGGGGTTTAAAAGTCATTGTATTCATGGATCACGAATATATTCAAAAGCTTAATTAATTTTAAATTATAAACAAAATTTCAAGAGAAGTTTTACAATATTTATGTTAAATTTAAAGGATTTATAATACAATTGAAATTGTACAATTTTATATAAAATTAAATAATAAAAAAAGGCTGAAGAAAACAACACAATTAGAGTTTAAAAGACACAATTTGACAGAAGTTTTTCAGTTCAGTAGGCTACGAGGGGTACTATTTATATTTCGGCAACTGGCAACACTAATGTCAATAGCTAAAATTTGGCAACACCATAATAAAATTTGACATTTTTTAGCATAAACGTACTCACAATGTTTTGATGTACAAGTTCTATTTGTTTTGTTTACAGTGAGTTAAGAAATTCAATTTGGCCAAAAAATGGAAATTTCAAGAGAAGTTTTTCGTTGTATTATTTTTACAACTTTCGACGTGGATTATCTCAACAAGAATGTGTCGATGAACTCAGTTCTTTCAATCGTGGTCGTAGTTCGGACGCCGACGAATTCCGTAAAGGTCGTCCAAAATCGGTTGTTGTGCCACAAAACATCGATGCAGCGCGTGAACTGATAACGCAAGATCGTCATGTGACATATCGTGAGATAGAGGCATCCTTGCACATTAGTTCCACTTCAATACATTCGATTTTGCAGTAACACTTAGTTGTAAAAAAAATTTGCTCTCGTTGGATACCCCATAATTTATCAATCGCTCAAAAAAAGGCTCGCGTCGATTTGTGTAAGGGAATGATTAAAAAGTTTGACCGTGGTGCTTCAAAAGACGTGTATAAAATCGTGACAGGTGACGAATCATGGATATATGCGTATGAGCCGGAAACAAAACAGCAATCGACCGTGTGGGCATTCCAAGACTAGCGGAATCCAACAAAAGTTGTTCGTGAAAGAAGCACAGCGAAGCAAATGGTAGCCTATTTCTTCGGCCGAATGGGTCATGTGGCCACTGTTCCGCTTAAGCAACGTCGGACTGTCAATTCTGAGTGGTACACGACCATTTTTTTTGCCGGAAGTCTTTGGAGAAATTCGTAAAACTAACCCCCAAAGACGAATGATTCTCCATCATGACAATGCGTGCTTTCACACATCTCGTCAAACAGGTGAATTTTTGAGCAGTCCAAACATCAAATTGATGACTCATCCTCCGTACAGTCCTGACTTGGCACCCAATGACTTCTTCTTGTTCCCGAATATCAAAGGTAAACTGCGTGGTCAACGATTTACGAGCGCCGAAATTGAAGCGTTCAAAAACCTTGTTTTGGAGGTGTCTCAAGAGGAATGGAAAAACTGTTATGACAAATGGTTTGAACGAATGCAAAAGTATATAGATCATCAAGGGGAATATTTTGAAAAACAATGAAGCCATTTTTATTTGAAAATGTTTGTTATTATTAGCTATTCCCGAAATATAAATAGTACCCCTCGTATAATTTGTCAAACTACTTGAAATTTCGTTTTGAAATTTTAGTATAATTTATAAAAGAATCGAAAAATTTAGGCTTCCAATTTAGGCGGTCCCCTTTAATAACACTGTACAGTAGAGCGTACCACCTTAGAGGCAAAAAAAAGTGGGTCATACACGCTCCAATATGAAGTATTTTTGTAAGGAGGTTTCAAAAAAAATTATTTTTTTTTGCCGACCGTAGGGGTCGCCATTTTACATTTTTCGTTATATCTTTGGCATTTACAGTCGGATCTTAAAGTATGATACATCGATGTTTTTCTCTCGAGGAGACCAATGTTTTACTCTAAGGACCATTGTGCTCAAGTATCCCGTTCTAGTAGTTACCCACCACATCTCGGTTGCTACTACCCTAATTTCAGAAAATTAAAGCTCGCAAAAAATCATTAAACTTTTGCTAAGGATAAGATAAAGATAAACCTAGTAGAAATTTTTGTTTATATTTGGGTTGCCGAACGTAGGGGTCGTCTTTTTAATTTTGTTTTTATTGGAATTTTTCCTTTATAGCAAAACACTGGTATCCTCCAGGCAAAAAATCGATATATCACACTTTAAAATCCGACTTTAAATGCCGAAGCTATAACGAAAAATTGAAAAAGGCGACTCGACTACGTTCGGGAAAAATTTTTTTTTTTTGAAATTGCCTTACAAAAATTCTTCATATTGGAGGATATACGGCGAACTTTTTTTGCGGGACGGCCTGTACAGCAATTTCAATATTTTTCCAAATTACGGGGTTCTGACAATGGATTCTGGGAGAGGAGACTAAAAAAAATAATAATTGTCGGCGTTTTGAAAGATCACATAGGAATTTTATTTAAGGCGTGGGGCGGCGGGGGTATTTACGTTTTCCACCTTTTTCAAATGTTTATTTTAAATCGGCATAGGAAAACATGGGAATCTTCCATTTTATATATGCCCCTTTTTAAAAAGGGACAAAAAAGAGCCGTAAGTTGAAGAGTTAGAGGGTTAAAATGTTCCACAAAAAAGTTCCTCGTGGTGTTCTATATAAGTCCGCTAAACACATCCTATTCCTAAAGTTAAAGATTCACATGGTTTCCCCCTTAAATGCAAAATCTGAATAGGTACAAGATTAACCCTTAAACACACTTTTAGTTTTGACTTATTTCTGGCATTGACTTAAATTTTCAACTTTGATGTCTTTAGAGACTTATGGTAGAATTTCATGACAAATATTTTTGCGGAACATTTGAACTCTTTAACGCACAAAATTACCCAAAGGATACTTTTATGTAAAATGTTGCTTTTCAAAAAGTGTTGATTTATGAATGGTCTTACCAAATCAGACAGTTCATACACAAAAGTACAAAATTATGGTACCGTTGATTTTTTTTACTTTAGTAGTGTTTTGGTTTGTGTATTCCAATCATCATTTCTTTGTTGCGGACAGCTGATGAGTTGGGGTGATGCCCACGAAACAATTGTATTGTCTATCATGAAAATGGTCAATCTTTTTGAAACAACTAGTTGTTCGGCATCGGCTAAAAAAGTACCTTCGGTGGGGCCCTAGAAACAATAAATACAATCTAGTATGAGGTAGGAAAATATTGTAACTAAATATATTTCATAACATTTTTAAATATTATTACTGAAAATTTAATTAAAACTGTAATAAACCTTTTCTTGAAATGTTGACTGTAAAACTCTGAATACATTTAAAAACGATCACAGGCAAAAAAATTTCTTCAAAAAAACGTTTCTTCAAACTGTTTTGAATGTCATAGGATAAAATTTGGGAGGACTAGGCATAGTATAATATAGTACCTTTACTCTTGTTCTGTCATTTGAAAAAATGAAATAGTGTTTGTAATTTTACTTGTACATATGGTTCTTAATACCACTACAACTACATGAGATAGGGACAAGATCTCAATTTTTTAATGAGTGGGGATACTATAGTATACTATGGGACTAGGATCCAATTTTTTCAGAGATTTAAAAATATTTTATATAGTGATCTTAACAATTGAAAATTTTGAGAGATAAAAGCCCAGAATCAATATCAACTTTTAAGTACAAATATCAATTTAATTAAAATTTTACCAAAAATTCATTCACATTTCCTTTATTATTCTTTGTTGAACATTTATATATTATTGCTTTATCTTATTATTATTTTTCCTTCTTCCACTCAATAGAGCACCCATTGATGAGGGTAATGATAAAACAATTGTATTGAAAGAGCATACAGTAACCTCAGATGGTTTGGCTGTCGACTGGATCTACAATCATATATACTTTACGGATACCCACAGATGTACTATAGAATTGACAAACTTTGATGGCAATATGGGTAAAGTGCTCATAGAAGATGAATTGGATATACCACGTTCAATAGCATTGGATCCCATTGAAGGGTAAGTGAACGTAGAAACAACCAACCAACAAACAAAAAATTGCAATAAAAAATAAGACCGACAACAGACAAACAACACTTAATATTGAAAAAAAAAACTAAAAATTTGAAAACAAAATAACAACAGAAAATATATCTTTTGATTGACACTTGACATGATAGTGATGATGATAAAGAGTAAGAGGAGCATATGACATGACCTCCTTCAAACAACAAACTAAATTTTAACAACAGCCACAGCAATAACAGGAAAAATGCTACTGAAATAAATACCAATATGTGCATTAGGGTGGCAATGTAGCTGATGTATGGCGAAATATATTTTATGAATTGTAGCAAAACCCGCTGATTATTGTCAGAGCTTGAAAACGATAATTCTTTTATAAATAAACTCGCATTAAAATTGATTCATTTTATGAATCGATGACTAATTTATTATCACTTAAAATCAATCAGCCTTACTATCGATATTTTCAAAATGTATATTTTTGTTAAAGTTTTGGGTAGCAGTATGCTTAGACTTGGTTTATTTTTGAAGCATTCTGATTTGTTTATTTATTTCCAATCAATCAAAAAGTTTGAAAATATAGATATTTTTTTAGGGCTTTCATACACAAAATGAACAAAACCATGTGAATAAAATAAAAAATTTAAAATACTCTTTTATAGTATGGGCCAATGATTTGATATTGAATAAAGTGAGAATATTATTTATCCAAATTTCAATTGTTACAATTTTTATTCGATTGAATTATTTGTTTCATGATTTGATTCGCGAACCATAAATCAAGGCAACAATTTTTTGTTAAATTGGTTTCTTAAGCACCGTAAGTTGTTTTTCACGTGGAAAATTTTCACTCAAAAATTAAAGGCCTTAAATAATAATTTATCACAACAATCACAATAAACACAGTGTCACTTTTTCACAAGAAAAATAATAGTCTTGTATATTAAATTTGCGTGAAAACAAAGTCTACACAATTTTCACGTGAAACTCATTATCGTGAAAAATTAGTTTTTTTATATGGAGTATAACAGTTTTTTCACGTGAAACTCAAACAATTTAGGGTGCTTTAAAATTGAAACAATTCGCTTGATTCTATGAAAAGAATCAACAAAAACCAAATTAATTCTTTGAATAAGATATTGATTGAATAAAGTATGGAATATTTCAATCAATAAAATGAGCTTTGCGAATCATTTCGTACAAAATTAAATCAGATTTATGAATCGAATTAAGGAATTATGTTGTGGAACAAATTCAGGTTAGCAAAAGTTAGGTCGATTCTGAGAGTGAAGGGTGGAAATAGAGGCTAAATTTTTTCATATTGTTTATATGGTTTTTGGCTATAACTCGCCGACTAATTGATATTTTTTAAATCTGTAAATTAATTAAATTAAATAAATTATTCCTTGAGACCTGTGCAACAATTAAAACAATTTTTTTTGTTTTTGTTTTTTTTTATTTTTTTTTATTGTTGTTCAGGTCTTTAGCTATAATTTGCCTTTTACATATTTAAAAAATATCAATTAGTCGACGAGTTATAGCCAAAAAACCATATAAAAAATTCGAACTTACATAAGCAAACGCCGCGATACGGGTCTTCAAATTTAGCCTCTATTTTCACCCCTCACTCTCAGAATCGACCTAACTTTTGCTAACCTGAATTTGTTCCACAGTGTTATTGTAACACTTCGCCTAAAGCTCACTTGATGAAATTTTTTAATAATGGGGATAGCTCTAAGGCGTGGACTGTAGAGGTCAAAGTTTTGGAATTTTGGAAAAATCAGAAAAAAGGTAGTTAACTTATGATCCGTTATTGTTAATGAAAATATATTTCAAATCATATAAACAGTTTTCGCTAAAAATCGAGTTTACTTCCTGACTTCATCAAAATTTAAAAAAAATGTCTCAATGTCTCGGAAATCCTTTGAGAAATTTCAAAAATTTTGTCATATTTGTGTTCAGCATACTAAAATTTATTTATTGGTACAATAATGAGTGAAAATCCCAAATTTATTTTTCATTGCCACCCTAATGTACATATGTATTGTTAAAACTCAAGTTAACCATGTTATGGCATGCTAAAGCACAAACAAAACAAAAAAAGGGACACATGGTTCTTCCATGATTGGCAACAATACAGATTTTTTTTTTTTTTCATTTTGCAAAGGACATGATATGATATCACCTATTTTTAAAGTGTAGTAAAACTCGAATAAAACGAATTCTCGTTTAATACGAACTAATTTAAATCCCGATGTTTTGCCAACAATTTCAATATAAAAAACAAAACTTTTAATACGAACTCGCTTAAGACGAACTCTGGATTGAAATTAACTCTTTCGGATACACCCAAAAGGAAAATTCCATATAATTTTCCATTTTAAGCATGAACTTTCCAAAATTAAACAATTTTGTATAGAATTTCTTTTTGTATTTTAACAAAGACCTTAAATATCGCAAACAATTTATTTATGAAATAAAATGAAATGCACAATTTTTGAAATCCATAAAGGAATTTTAAATATTTTGTGAATAATTTTAAAATTTTAAATAAATTTTACCCCCTTGAGGAATTAATGTTTCTGGTTTCCCGGAGTTCATCTTAAGCGGGTTTTACTGTAGTTGCAAACCAATTCATATCGCTTTCTCTGTATTCTTCTTATACCACTTTTAGTTGGATGTATTGGTCGGATTGGGGCGCCTCACCACGTATTGAACGTGCTGGCATGGATGGCTCACATCGCACTACAATTATCAACTATGATGTCAAGTGGCCAAATGGCATTACTTTGGATTTGGTACGCAAACGCATCTATTGGGTTGATGGTAAATTAAACATCATCTCATCTGCAAATTATGATGGTTCACAACGACGTCAGATATTGTACTCAACTGAATATTTACGTCATCCCTTCTCAATCACAACATTTGAAGATTATATTTACTGGACAGATTGGGATAAGCAGACCGTATTCAAGGCAAATAAATTTAATGGACAAGGTGTTGAACCCATTACAGCTGTACATATGGTAAGTTTTTAAGTGACCAAAACTAGTTTTTGAAAGCGGATACAAAAGTTTAAACACTTAAGAGTTTTTCTATAGCAAAAGGAATCTAATAGATTTTCTAAACTAAAAAAAATTACTTTTTTTTTATCAAATTAAATCAGAATCTTTGGCTTAACACATCGGCTGAAAAGTCCGTAGGATGACACATAGGTGGCGCTACTAATGAAAAATCCGTATGATTTTTTTGGAACTACCAACCTTGATATGATACCTGTCAAAATTTAATGACAATTTGTTTATTAGTGAACAATTTACAGTTGTTTTAGTGACGCTATTTTTACGATTTTGAAAACAATGGATTCTTGTATTGATTTATCATTACTTTTTAATGGGAAAAAATACCATTCAAGCCAAAGCTTGGCTTGATTAGTGTTAGTCGTACTCCATCGAAACAAATGGTAGAAAAGTGGTTTGCTGACTTTAAACGTGGTTGTACAAATACCAATGACGCCGAACGCTCTGGTCTCCCAAAAGAGCTGGTGATACCGGAAAACATCAAAAAAGTTGACAAAATCGTTTTGGCAGGCCATAAGGTGAAGTTTTAGGAGATATCCGATACCTTAAAGATATTGAAGGAACGTTTCGGCTTTATTTTACATGAACATTTGTCCATGAGAAAGCTGTTTTCGAAATGGGTGCCGCGTTTGCTCACAGTGCATCAAACACTAACGTGTCGATGGTTTTGAGAGCTGTTTGGAGCTGTTTCGGCGAGATAAAAAGGACTTTTTGTATCCGTATGTAACAATAGATGAAACTTGGATCTGCCACTTCACTCGTCAGTCAGCTGAGTGGACAGCAACTGGCGAACCTCGCCCGAAGAAGCCAAAGATGCAACAATCGACTGGTAAAGTTATGGTATCAGTATTTTATGATGCGGCTTTAATTTTGTACATTGATTACCTTGAAAAACCAGACCGTCAATAGCGATCACTACATGGCCCAACTGGTGCGTTTGAAAAAGGAAATCGCAAAAAAATGGCCTCATATGCAGAAGAAAAAAGTGCTCTTTCACCAAGACAATGTGCCGTGTCAAAAGTCGTTGGCTACCATGGCCAAATTGCAGGAATTACACTTTCAGTTGGCTCCCAGCAATTTTTACCTGTTTTCAGACTTAAAAAAATGCTCGCTGCAAAGAGATTTGGTTCGAATGAAGAGGTGATTGCCGAAACAGAAACCTATTTTGAGGCTAAAGATAAATCATTCTATAAAAAAGGTATCAAAATGTTAGATAGGCGTGGAGTGATTGTATCGCTCTTGAAGTTGAATTTTGTCAAAAAAATGTTTGTTTTACTGGTTATCCTACTGACTTTTCAGCCGATGTGTTATTATTAGAAATCAAAAAGTTAAAAACTTTTTGAATTTAAACATTTAATTTATAATTATTAAAAAAAAATTAAAAAGATATTGTTCCACCAGGATTCTATCTGGAAATAAACTGTATCCAGTACCCCGTTTCTGTATCTAATGCGAGAAGTTTTCGCATCGAGAAATCCATGGTCACCCTGCATTATACAGGCTGATCAAAGACGTGATAAAATGGACTGCAGTTTTTGTTGTAATTCGTTCAGATAATGTAACTTTAAGAACTGTTGACACATGTTGTTTTGTGAAACACCTAATTTAATTAGAAATAACTTACTATGCAACGTATTACTAGCGGATTTGGTTTCATATATATTTTATTGTCTACGACTCACACTATATAAAGCAGAGCATAGTTGCATTTCACATGTTTTTCCGCAAACTTTTTCGATGCGAGAAATACAGAAACGGGGGGGGGGGGGGGGGTGCAGATCACATCTTATGATCACTTTTAGAGAATTAATGGTTTGCAAGCAATAATTTAGTGATTTTTTGAATTTTGTTTAGAATTGCTTCTGAAAAAAGCTGTAAAAATATACTAACGGATACATTGAAAACAATGAAAAAGTAATTTCTTGGAAGTTGTTCAGAATAACTTCAAAAAAACAGTAAAACTTCACTAACGCATACTATGGAAGCAATAAAAGAAGTGGTTTGCTGGTTAGTCTCGCATTAATTCTTTTACTGTAGTTAGATTTAAAACAGCAATCGCCTTTGTGTGGTTAAAATGAAATTTTAAAATGGACTTTTATTAAATCAAAAGTCTCAAGCATTCAATTAGACACGACCTCTTTCGTGAATATTACTTTAAGCGAACTTTTGTTGTTTTTTTAAATTTTTGGTTTACAAAAATATTATTCATTTTTGCTATTAAAATCCTTCTTTTAGCCCATAAGTGTAAACATTGTGGTCTTTTGTTTTCTGTTATATTTTTCATTATTTTCCACTATATTTTTTATTACTTGTTTCCTTATGGTCCCATGATATATTGTAAATGGTTTATTGTGTAAAAGTGCACGTTTTATGCCCTTGCACACACATATACACTTGCAAATATAAATCTTATAAATTATGAAAGATATTCTGTCACGATGTTAACACACATACACATATATTTAGTGGGAAAAACCAACAAGGATTTCCATACATACGCATACACATAAATTATGCAATAGGAACAAAACACATTGCTTTTGCCTGTATTACAAGTAATGGAGTATTTCGACCGCATCTATCGTTAAGAGGAGGCAAACACTACTGGTTTGGTGTTTACAGCTGCGAGTCGTGCATACAAAAGCAATTTTCAAGGAAATGCAACAAATTTGTCTGTTATGCGGTGAAGTGTTTATCCTTTGAGAGTTAAATAAGTTTACTACAGTATATGTATATGTATGCATGTGTGTGTGTGAGTGTGTGTGATGGAAAATCAAATAAGAGAAACTTAACTGGTTTCACTAACATAACACTTATTTTCACAATGTTCCGTTAGCAACTAACTGGGACTTTGATACATTTGTTGTTTTTTCCCATACAAAATTTAAACTAGTAGTTAAGTTTTAACTGGCCATTCAGTAATCGGGTGTGAATAAATATTTGAAAGAAATTATTTTATGCCCAAGCATTAATTTTTATTAAAAGACCCAGCAAAAAAAAAAGATGCCGAAGCAGTAGAAAAAACCACTATAAGTGATGATCTAGATGTACTTCTTTTTTAACATACCTAAACACTAATGATTTTAACATTGAGTTGTCATAGGAGGGGAGTACTCCTACTTCAACATTTTTTCAGTACGAGTGCAAAGGAAGCTCTTTTTCACCAATTAAAAGTTTAAAAATTTCTTCGCAAAAAAATTATATATTTTTTTTATTTTATAAAAGTTTTTTTATTGCCGCCACCGGGTATCGAACTTGCGACCTCACCATTGCTGGTCTAGCGCTCTACCGCTGAGCTATTCGTTGATATGAAAGCTGACTGGCATAAAAACACTACTTTGTTACTGCGAGATGTTGTTCCTTATTCTCTTCAATAAAAGTACTTATTAAACAAGTGTAAAAAGTGCACTCCAATTCATTATTGCTTTCAGTACTATTTTTACAGATGCATAAAAAGCAATTTCTCAACATTTTTTTTTAAATATACATAAGCTGTATTTTCGACTTAACTATATCCGTTAACTTTTAAAAAAATACAAAGTGCATAAAAATGTTTTTTAGACGAAATCTAGCATTTTACTTTTCGTATGCACGTTAACTTACAACGTGGATAATTATCAACGTTGAAAACTCAACGTTTATACATTTTCACACCTAGCGTAACTTCCTCGCGTTACCACCTAAAAAGTTTTGCTGCCGTATGTTCGATTATAACGGAAGAATTATAAACATAACCTGTTTAAATTTTTTTTATACTACGATCGGTTTAACGCAGATTTGCTTTAAATACTTAACGTTGATAGGCATGAGACAAAATACAGCTATAGTTTTAAAAAATGTTTAAATTAAAAAATATTGATATTAAACAAATTAATTATAAATATTAAAAAAAAAGTTAATAGAAAAAAAATCAAAATAAAAAATATTGGTCCGGCCGGAAATCGAACCCTAGACCCTCTATTTGGAAGTGCCAAATAATACCAACATCACTTTTTACGATCACTTTCAGAGTAATTTCTCTTTAGAAGCAACACTTAAGTGATTTTTTGGATGTTGTTTAGAAGTAATTATAAAAAAGCTGTAAACATATACTAACGGATACTTTGGAAGCAATGAAAGAATTGATTTTTTGAAGTTGTTCAGAATAATATCTAAAAAAGCAGTAAAAATACACTAACAGATACTTGTGAATCAGTGAAAGAAGTAGTTTGTAAAGCATTACTTCCAATTTTTTTCTGAGGAGCTTTACGAAATAGGCTTACTAGGGTCAAACTCCTCATTTGGAGCAAAAAATGAGTTAGAAAGTTTTAGTCGTGTAAGTCGACTATATGATACCCTACATCGGTCTGGTTGAAAGCAAACTAATGGTTGGATACAAAATTTTAATGGGTTCAAATTGACTTATAATTTTTCTAATAATTGAAAAAAAAAAAATATTAAAAATCACAAAGCAATTTTGATTTTGCATAATGTTAGGTGTGTTAGAGACAAAGTCAGAAATATCCCAACAAACCAAACGATATCATTTCGATGATAAGTTTGTCCGAGAATGATATCATTAACGATTCATATAGGTGATAGCTACTGTGAAGAAAAATGCACATTCGTTAATGATATCGTTTTTTTCATGAAATAACGATGTCGTTATGATATCGAAAATATCAGGCAGCGCGATAATATTTTCATCATATTCAAAAATTTTTGTCGTTGTTTTATCACTATTCCATGAAAATATGATAGCATTAATAAACAAATATATATGATATCTTTAACGATTAAATTAGAACAAAAAAATATGAAACTTTATCGTTATTTTGAAAAATTATGATTTCATTACGAATTCATATTTTTGTATCATAAACGAATCAATTATGATACTTAATATGAAATCATTAATGATACTGTATCGTTTTATGGTTTATTGGGATAGTTCATTGGACGTTAGCTGCAGAGAAGGACTGAACTTCGGAAGGCTTCGTCTTTGGGCCAATATGAGTCAGTGTACCGAATTGCATTAGAATATTTGCCATCTACAGTGTTCGAACCGGCATTTTAGCCAATTTTTGGTCAAGTAAAGTCACCAAGAAATTTTGCTATGTCAGCAAAATTTTAGTCAGGAGAGTGCTTGCAAAAAAAGTTGGTAATTTCAGCAAAAGGTGTTTGCTGAAAATTAGTGAGCTGATTTTTACCAAAAAATTAGTAATCTCAGCAAAAGTTTTGCTAGCACTAACAAGGAAAGACTCCCAAGGTGGACGGGCAGATCGTAATGGGCTTTAGACAAGTTTAAAGGACACGTGTTTTTTAGCTGCCCAAAACCATATTGAAGAGTTAAAAAATGGGGTCAGAAATGGTCCAATTTTTGGTTTTTCGGCTTATTTCGTATTTAACAGCATTATTTTTAATTTAATCATTTTAATTCCTTTCTTATAATTTTCTTAAAAAAATTTAAAAACACACTTACTATATGATTGTTTAAAATGTTTATATTAAATTTTTGTTTTAGTTACAACATCCCATGGTTATACATGTTTATCATCCATATCGTCAACCAGATGGTATAAATCATTGTCAGGCTGTTAACGGACATTGTTCACATTTATGTTTACCGGCGCCGCGCATCAATGAACACAGTCCGCGTATATCGTGTGCCTGTCCCACCGGTCTTAAATTAATGGAAGACAGACTGATGTGTGTTGAAGATCGTAAGTAGAAAATTTTTTTAATTTTACAAAATAATTAAACAAATTTTTAGCAGAAGTAAATGAAACAAACACCCACCAGAATATAATTTTTATATATTTTTTTGTTTTTTGTTCATTTTGTTATTTATTTTTTTTTTATTTTTTTTTTTCTATAATCACTCATTGTTTGTTTATTTTAAAACAAATAAAACTTTTTTGTTGTGGTTTTTTGTTTTGTTTGTTTTTGGCAAATATCTAAATAGCAACCAAAAAACACTCAAGTGGACATTCGCGTGCCACTACAAAACCAAAGATGTACTTTAATTTTACCACATCCTCCTCCTCCTCATCCTCTGCGTCATCGTCAAAATTATCTTCATCGTCATCATCTAAATCAGGCGTATCGTCTGTTAACAATCTACCTCAACAACAAACCAACACAGTTGGCCTAAATGGTCATGATCATGAGGAGAAAGTGGCACAAAATAGTGCGGGTATGAACAACTTCTATTTTGTTTTCTATTCTTTTATACAAAAAAACACAAAATCTACTAGCACTCTACTAATTTAACATTTTGAAACATTTAAATGCCACTACTAGATACATTTTACATGTAGTTGTTAACTTGTCTAAATTAAATGTGTTTCTATATTATTCTGGTGTTGGTCATTATATTCTTTACACTATATCCTATTCCTCTTTCCCGCCCACCCTGTCCTTTTTAGCACTCCCCCACATTTACAATTGTCCTTGGTTTGTGTTTGAATAATTTTGTCAAAAATATTTTTAGCCCAATAACCTTGAGTGTACATTTTACATTTTAAAAAGCTTTTAACATATACACATACACAAATTGTTTAGTCCAATCACATTTAGAAAAAAAATGCTTAACATTACAAAAATCATAGGTTTGGTTAATGCCCAAGGCAGATCATACATGTTTAGGGAAAAAATTTATCAAAATTGCAGTAAAAGCTTTTTAATTAAAAATTTGCCATTAGCCTGTAAGTGGAAATTAAACAATTTAGTTAATAATAAATTTTGAAACGCTACAAATTTCTTGGAAATATAGAAATTGAGAAAAAAAAGTTTTTAATTTTATGTGGACAGTTTGCATTATTAAAAATAATATATTTCGCGAAAATTCATTCATAATTCCTGAAGTTATGGATAATTATGCCAAGCAAAATATCGTCGTCGATAATCCAAAAGTACGTATCTCCAAATAAATCAAAATGATTTTTTTGATTGATTCTGATTCATTAGTTTAAACTACATACCTCAACCAATTTTTATACTTCTGTGACCAAGTCTTAAAATTGTTGTGTTTTAATCCCATATTCGATAATTTGTTTTTATCAGGCATGTCACAGGTTTTTTTCGGAATTGATTTGATTTCGCAATTTCACTTTCGCAATCTTTTCCCTAAAATGATCCAAAACAATTTTTTTCCTTCTGAATTTGCAGATTAGGGTCCTACGGATAATTTTGTATAGAAAATAAAACGTTCTGGTAAGTATCGAGCATATACAGTAGACCGTACCTCAGAAAAAATAGTCTTGTATATTAAATTTGCGTAAAAACAAAGTCTACACAATTTTCACGTGAAACTCATTATCGTGAAAAATTAGTTTTTTTATATGGAGTATAACAGTTTTTTCACGTGAAACTCAAACATTTAATGAGACCGTACCTCAAAAAACAAAGTTCGCCGTACACCCTCCAATATGAAGTATTTTTGGAAGGCGATTTCAAAAAAAAAAATTTTTTTTTTGCCGACCGTAGGGGTCGCCTTTTTTAATTTTTTGTTATAGCTTTGACATTTAAAATCGGATTTTAAAGTGTGATATATCGATTTTTTGCCTCGAGGAGACCAGTGTTTTGCTATACAGTAAAAATCCAACTAAAAAAAATTTAAAAAGGCGACTCCTACGTTCGGCAACCAATATATAAAAAAAATTTCTACTGTGTTTAGCGAAAAACTTCCTTAGCAAAAGTTTAATGATTTTTTGCGAGCTTTAATTTTCTGACATTAGGGTGGTATCAACTGACATCTGGTGGGTAACTACTAGAACGGGATACTTGAGGTCAAAATGTCCTTAGAGCAAAACACTGGTCTCCTCGAGAGAAAAACATCGATGTATCATACTTTAAGATCCTACTGTAAATACCAAAGATATAACGAAAAATGTAAAATGGCGACCCCTACGTTCGGCATAAAAAAATAAAAAATTTTTTTTTGAAATCTCCTTGCAAAAATACTTCATATTGGAGGGTGTATGGCACACTTTTTTTTTTTTTTTGCCTGTAAGGTGGTACGCTCTAATATACAGGCTTTATAGTGATACTTAAAACGTTAAAATCTTCTCCAGAAATCGTAAAACGATCATTCCACTTTCAAAAACCAAAGTTGAATTGATGTTTAGAGCAGCTTAAACTCATAAAAGCTTTTCAATAGTCCTTCATATGTATTCCCTAAAGTGTCTTTAACTATTTCACTTAAAAAAATTTTAATTTGGTTGGTAAATTCAATAATTTTCTGATTCATTACCAAAACGTAATTTTTTGTGAAAAATTAAAATCTTAAATTCTAATCCTTGATCTTGTTTTTTTTTTTTTGCTATAAATGGCAACTTATATCAAAATTTAGCAGTTGGAACACAAAATTAGCAAAAAAAAAGTTTTTTTAAACATTTTAGAATTTACGAAAACGCAAAAAACTGAAGAAGCAAAAGTAAAACGTCCCTATTAAAAAAAATTAATATGGAGCTTTATATGGTAATATATAACTTAATGTGATCCATATTCCATTTCATCCGCAAAATGGCCCGATATAATTGTGTCAGTTGGTTATCACTTTTTATCTAATTGTATCAGTTTAGATCTTAGCTGATTAGATTATATAGTTATCAGATGAAATTTTATCTGATTTTTGACCTGATACAATTTTATCGGTTTATATCGCATGGTATTAGTTTAGATCCAAATAGATACATTTTTATACAAACTTATATAGTTATATCTGAATTTTGACCTGATGCAATTATATCTGCTTTAAAACTTTGATACAATTATATAAGGCAAATTTCGGATACAAATATATTTTATATACATAAAATTGTACCAACTACGATCTAAACAGATACCATTAGATATAAACCGGTAAAATTGTATCAGGTCAAAAATCGGATATAATTTCATCTGATTAATTTATAATTTTATTAGTTGAGATCTAAACTGATACAATTAGATAAAGACTGATAAAAAACTGATACAATTACATCGGGCCATTTTTCGGATGAAACAGTATATTTATACAGATATAACTTAATCACATTTTATACGACTATATGTAACTGTTTTTACTCGGGGTTACAAAATTGTACTTCGAACTCATATTCATTTCTTACGAAATATGTGTTAAAACATTAAATATGCTCACTAACAAAAATTTTTTGAAGTAAAATTACTAAAAACAGCATTCTTGACTTATAATTAATTATATTTATCTTATTATATTTGGTCTAAATATGCAAAAATACCATTTAGAAGTAATTTGCGTTTTCAATTTCACTTTCAAGTGAAATTAAAATCTGACATGCCTGAATATAACAGTATTTTTATTTTTTTTTTCTTAGAAGCCCAAACGTATTCGCCAAGATGTTGTTTCTATTATAAATCTACAAATATTCCACAAGATTTTGTTTCCCTTAAAATTGCACGACTATTTGACAAGGTTTTGGTTCATATAGAAATCCACGAATTTTCGATGATATTGTTACGTTTTTATCTTTAAAAAACGTTGGCTTTAAATAAACCGTGCTCTTTTCTATTGCAACTGAAATAACCAATGGCAACGCTGACACCACTTGTTACGTTTACTTTATAAAACGTAGGTTTATCTCCTTTAGATAAACCGGGTTGGTGCTCTTAGTAAATAAAAATAACGCGCTCTCTTTAGTTTGATTTAGCTTTACACTTATTTATTTAACGTTGTATTACTTTATATACAACAATATTAACACACACACAAACTGTAATATTCAGCTGACTGTAACACATCGGCTGAAAAGTCCGTGGGTAACCAACTATTTTTTGGCAAAACTTGACTTTATTCATCAACATACCCAGTAAAAAAGGTGAGGAAAAGGAAGTAGTTAAAGCACTGCAACTGTTGAATAGGGAGTTGTTCTTTTTCGGGTTTTTCACCGATGAATTTAACATTGGCTTGTCATAGGAAGGAAGTTGTTCTTTTAAAAAAATAATTATGTATATTTGAACCAATGATAGGGAAGTACTTTTTCACTATTTTTTATTTTAATTTTATTTAAAAAAAAGAAAATCATCATGCAGCATGTGGGGTTGAACCCACACTTGTTTGCATATTATGCAGACGCTCTATCCCCTGTGCTATCCCTTCTCATACATGATAGCTGACTTTTAGCAGTCTTGTTCAGTAAATTGCTGTTATCTTCATTTCCTTAATTTTTTATTAACAAAAATATATAACATATTGGAAAAATATATAAAGTTTTTTGTTAAGTGTTATTTTTTATAAAAAATAATACACTCATAGAAAGAAATAAAACTGTAAAAATATGAGAAAACTGCAATTAATTAATTGCAAAAAAACTGCTGATTATAGCAGATTTTTTTTTTGCTAAATACTAGTAAGTTGAGAACAGAAAAAATAAAACTTTTAAATTTACAAAATTTTAGTTACATTTAAGTTAGCTTTTAGTTAATTAAAAATAACAAATTACGTTGATAAAATCCTCAAAAAATTTTGCAGCATATTAGTAGACAAAAAATTGTTTTTCTGCAAGGTAATTTTTCAGTACAATAATTTTTAGTAGTTCTAACTAAAATCTTTAAAGGATTTTTCTTTTTCTGTTAGTGTAATAACAAATATATTTAGTAAAAATTTTATCAAAATGGATTTTTTAAATTAAAATTTTTTTAAATACAAGCAAAATTGTAATATTTACCTTTTTGGTATTTTTGAGAAAAAATTATTTGAAGAAATTCATTTTTATTTAGAATTTTTATATTTTCATAAAATTTCATTAAAAATTAATAAATATAAAAAAAAAAAAATTTTAAATCGTTTCAAAAATTAATTGAATGTACAAAAATAAAAAAAAAGTAAAAATGTTACAGTGAAAACTACAAAAAGTTATTAATAATGTAAAAAAAGATTCAAAAATTTTTTTTTGACCCCGCAACCCTCTGATTTCTGTGCCAGCACGTTCCTATGCAACCCCCATACAAAATATTAACTTCTTATCACCCATGAAAAAGAACTTCTGATTAGCATATATTTATTGCAGCATTAGATGTTGTTTAACACCCATTCCTAAGGGAGTTATTTATTATGATGTAATGAAGGAAGTGATTCATTTAGAAGTCATTCCATTTTTTTTGCTGTGTAGTTTTCTTTAAGAGCGATACAATCACTTCAACGCCTTTCTAACATTTCGATACCTTTATTTTATAGAATCTCTCAAAATCATCGACACATTGTTGTTTTTGGTGCACTGTGTGCAAACGCTTTCTCATGGACAAATGTTCATGTAAAATAAAGCAGTTACGTTCCTTCGATATCTTTAAGGTATCAGCTATCTCCTATAACTTCAGTTTATGGTCTGCCAAAACGATTTTGTGAACTTTTTTGATGTTTACCGGTATCACCACCTCTTTTGGGCGACCAGAGCGTTCGGCGGCATCGGTGTTTATATGACCACGTTTAACATCAGCAAACCAGTTTTCTACCATTTATCTCGATGAAGCAGAGTCCGAATAACACTTATCAAGCCAAGCTTTGGCTTGAATGGTATTTTTTCTCATTTGAATCCATTGTTTTTTCGAAATCGCAAAAGTAGCGTCAGTAAAACAGTTGTAACTTGTTCACTAATGAACGAATTTTCATTAAATTTTGAAAGGTATCATTTGTAGTTCCAAAAAATCGTATGGATATGATACATATGTGTCATTCTACAAATTTTTCAGACGATGTGTTTTTTGAAAAAAAAAATCAGCACAATATATATATATTTGCAAATGAATGAGGGGAATGATTAATTTCCATAACCGAACGAGGTTTATTTGAAAAGTAATAGGTAAAGTTTTTTTCAATTGAAGAATCAATTAAAATCAGGTTTGGCAGGCAATACCGCTAAAATACCGTTATCGATTCAAAACCCTTTCAACTGACTATCGTTACCCCTAAAATACCGTTACCGAAATAACCGAAATACCGTTATCCTTAAAATATCGTTACCGAAATAACTGAAATACCGTTACCGAAATAACTAAAAAAACGTTATCCTTAAAATACCGATACCGAAATAAATGAAATAGCGTTACCCTTAAAATACCATTACCGAAATAATCTAAAATAGCGTTACCCTTACCGATAACCGCATCGTTTCGGTTAACATCCATGATTAAAATACATTCAAACATATTGTTTAAATTTTTTTTATCAGTCAATAAAAAAACAAACCACAAAAAAATATGTATTGTCTGTAGGAGTTGATATTTTCAGCCAAATGTTATATTTTTAATTTTCTATTTTTAGAAAAAATAATTTAAATAATTTCGTTATTTTCTGTTTTAAAACAAAAAATTCAATTATTTCCGGTTTTCTTTTTTGTTAAAATAGTTTCTTTATATACAAAATTATTTCAATTCAAATTACAAGAAATTCTTTACGCATACACACAAACATAGCCAATAAAAATATGAACGTGTGTGTTGTGGGTATAGTGTTTTGAAAATTCAAACAACAAAAAAAAACTTTCAAATATGAAAAAACAAACCACAAAATGTTTTTTTTTTTTTACGTTTTCTCAGTTAAAAATTGATGATTATTTTAACAGACTTTTCAATTATTTTTATTTCTTTTATGGATTGTTTAATCAGTGCTTGAAAATAAATAGCAAAATGCTTTCAATATAATAAAAAATCAGTAGTCCTTTTTTTAGTTGTGTTTTCAATAAATTTAATTTGTATTTTAGGTTGTTTTTACCGATAAAATATTGTAAATCTACTTAAAAAAGTGAAATGTTAAAATCTTTAAACACTAGAGTTTTAAAATATACCAGTTTACTTTAAAATATACAACATTCCACACTAAAGTGTGCTCTTTAAATTGGTTAGTGTGAAAACTTAAAATATACCCTTAATAATTTGTAATTTTGGCTTAACTAATGTACTTTAAAACTCTGCTGAATTTATTGCCAACCAAAAGAAGCATGGGCCTATAAAATAAGCAACATTATATTTTAAATATACACTACAGTTTTTAACTTGGTTTATAGCTTTTATTTAGAATTACATTGCCCTAAACGAACTGTCTGTAAACTTTACAAATATACGTTTTATATAAAATATAATAGCTTCTAAGAACATAATCCACTTCGTGGTTTTAGAATAATTTCACAGTTAGTTGCACCAAAATTCTAGCAATTTCACTAAAATTTCCATGTATTATCCCTATTTAAATGGATTTTTCAAAAACATCCGTTGGTAATTAATGTTTAGTTAGTTTTTTTTTATAAATGTGATATTATGTAGTACATGTAATTTAACTGTATATGTCCAACATTATAAATCTCAATATGAAATTTTATAGAATTTTTTTCTCTCTACCATTTCCATACTTTCATCCATACTCATATACACCAATACACAAACACACACACACACATTCACATTAAACATGAACAATATCTCATAAAAATAAAGATGAAGAAAATAATGATGGAACTATGAACAATTCATCACCTTTGAACTGGATAGAAGAGGAAACTGAAACACCCGTATTAAACATTGAGAAAAAACCAGAAGTGAATGTTGTAAAACATGCAAAACTTGAAAAATTACAAACTATTGTAAATGATAAAGATTCCTCGTATTATGATACATATGCAGCAAAATATCTCTATACAATGTGCATACTATTACAAAATTATGATGATGATGATGACCAGAGAGTCTGGGAAAAACAACATTTACACAATAAACAGGATAATGATAATGATGATGTGAATAATAAAAGCCAAAGACAAAAACGTTATATTAAACCAAAAGAACAGGATGGCAAACAGCAGCAGCAGAAACATGATCATACTAATCATAACAACGAAAGTAAACAAAAATCAATTACTGCAACTACACAGCAAACGTTGAATGCAAATTCTCATAATAGAAATGAAAATGTAGCAATTAAAGTTGATGGAAATGATATAGAAATAAATAACAAATCGTTGGTAATTAAACAAAACAGCGCCACTAGCACCAGCAGTAGTAATAACGTCAATAAAATTGACATGAACATTATGAATACACAATATAATGTGGATGATGATACAATTACAACTGATGATAAATTACTGGTATTAAGAAAATCCATAAAGTATACAAATGAAACTGATAGTAGTGATAATAAGTTAATAAAAAATTATGATGTTATCAATAATCAAACAACTGCTGTTGCAGCAATAGAAAACATTGAAATTATAAACGAAAATTTCAACAAGAATAACTATACTACAAAAACTGCTGCAGTTTCTCTAGAAGACAATGAACAAAATCTTAATGATTCTTTGCAAAATGAAACTGATGAACATCGCATATACTTTGATGAAAACTTTTATGAAAGTGATTATTATGTAGATAGTGGTGCTTTAGGGTTACAATATTCCCAGAAATTGCCTGGCAACTCATTTGAAGATATTCTTACAGACTTCTTAAATACTACCACTTATACTGAAAATCCTTTTAAATCCGATAACAATTTCAATAATGTTTTGATGTCAAATAGTCCTACATTATTCGGGGAAACAAATGCTAGTTTTCAATCTTTATTATCATCATTTTCAAAAAATTCATCATTAAAGTCTTCATCATCATCATCACTAAATACATTTTATACTAATTATGATATACCTCTGGGCTATATACGTTGGTTATGCAAACTTTTGTACATAAATAACACACATGGTCGTCTAGTCGATGACGATAAGAATATTTTCAATGAAATTAAATTGAATATAACCACAGGTAACCTATACATACTCGTATTTAGAATTATTTGAATATATTTTTAATATGGTAGCATTTATTTTTTATCTATGGATTTTTAAACTTAAAAGATTGTCACATTTTACAAAATTGGGGAACCTAACTCATTTCGGACCCACTGTTCCGTTTTCAACCCAGTACTTTTAAACGGCTATATTTTTGTTTTAACGGGTAACGATAATTCAGTGTTTTAAAAACCATTAAATATTTAGAAATCTTCACTGTAAGCCTGATTTTAAAAAAATGGTAAAAAAAATTGTCCACAGTTTCCGAATATTTATTTTAAAAAAATAAGTAAATTTGTGACTTTTCAAAAATTGTTTAAAAATATGAAAAAGAGCTAACTTTTATATATTTGATTGATATGTTGTTACGAAAAAACGAAACTTTATTCGTGTGCTAAAAATTTGTTCGTCAATTGTATGAAATTTATGAAAATCTGACCGATAGGAACATAGAATTTCGAAATCTACAAAAATTATTCCGTTGTCACACAAAAGATAAAGAATAGCTACACTAACAGAAAAAGTCTGTAAAAAATTCAGTTAAAATTTACAAAAAATTAGTTAAAAATGTCGTTGCAGAAAAAGCTGCTGGAATTAGCAGCTTATTTTTGGCAAATATTAGTAAAATAGGAACAGCAAAAATAAAATGATCATATATACAGAATTTTAGTCATTTTTCAGTTAAATTTTAATTAAAAAAAAAATAAAAACTTAACCTGCTAAAATCAGCAAAAATTTTCCTTAATAATTAGTGTACTAAAAAATCGCAAAAAAAATTAAAAATAAATATCAAATCTACCGCTATTTGCATTCAAGGAAATTTAACTTAAAAATCACAAATATTTTATAGATATAACAGTTTTTTTTTTACTATTTTTAGTCTACTAATATTTAGCAAAAATTTTTGGAGATTTTTCAGTTAACTAAAAGTTAACTGAAATATAACTAACATTCTGTAAATTTAACAAAAAAAAGTTACTAAAAATTATTTAAAAATGATGCTGCAGAATAAATTGCTAAAATTAGCAGATTATTTTTGCTATATATTAGTAATATAGGAACAGCAAATATAAAACTGTTAAATACACAGAATTTTAGTTATATTTGAAAATATACCTGCTGAATCAACAAATTAACCTGCTAAAATCACAAAAAAATTTTAAATTTTCAAAGTTTTAAAGTTTTCAACAAAGTTTTTTTTTAATGCAAACAAAAATTTAATCTTTTGAAATTAGCAGTTTACAATTTTTTTAGCAAATATTTCTGTTGATTTTAGCAGAAGAGACTGCTGTTTGCATTCAACTAAAATTAGCATAAAAATAACAAAAATTTTGTAAATATAATAGTTCATTTTTCTATTTTTAGTCTACTAATATTTAGTAAAATTTTCAGCAGATTTTACAGTACAATTTGTTATTTTCAATTAACTAAAAGTTAACTAAAATTTATATACACAAATTACCTGCACTGGAACGTAAAAATCATACATCAGTGTGGCAACATTTGCGAAAAATGTGACAAGGAGGAGATAAGAAGATAAACAAAAAATCTAAAGTAGAATGTTTGTGTATCTATTTGATCACTTCTGAGAGTAAAAACAATAACAGAAAGCTGAATAGGAAAGAAAACTATAAATTAGCCACACTATAAGCAAAGCTTTACGTGGGTGAGATGGCTAAGCTGTCGAACTCTAGTATAGTTAACTTCGTAATGTAGGAGTGCATGGGTTCGATTCCTACAGCCAACAGGTTGTTGAAAAAATTATCATATAGAGACAAGCTGACTATAAAATATGAACAATAATACAATTTAATGGCAAATCACTGATGAAGCCTGTCCATAAAAAAAGGCTGAAACTAGATCTAGTGTGATTTGCAAATTAATAATGTGTTTATAACTTTTGAAAAAAAATGTTTATTATTCTTCCTAACTTCAAACCTATTAAATTAAAATTTTGTAAATTCAACAGTTTTAATTTTGCTCTTCTTATTTTACTAGTATTTAGCATAAAAATCTGCTAATTTCAGTAGTTTTTTTTCTGCAGCATCATTTTTAACTATAGTTATTATATATTTAGGGTCATATGCGTAATCACTTTTGAAATTTATAAGTGACTTATAAAATAAATTTTTCATACAAAATTCATTTTATAAATGTGTTATAAGGTTTTCAAATTATTATGCATAGGCACTTTAGTTATTATAATTTTTAGTAACTTTTTCTGCTATTTTTATATATTTATTTCTATGAGTGTAGATTTTTTATAATATTTTCACATATATATTTATGTTGGTGTAGTTTTTATTAAAAGACTACTTCGGTTATAGGAATAATGCTATATCACAGGGTTGCCATAAAAAATTGTCAAAACCCGTCATATTTTTCCAAAAAAAATCAAATCGGTTAACCCAAAAAATTAATTTCTTTTGCAAATTTAAATGTAACTGACACTTATGTGTAGAAAACATATGATTTTTAATTTTTGGTTATACACAAATAGATGTCACTACATTGCTAGATCTGTCAAAACAACAGAGTAGGATTTTGGAAGATGACAAAGCAAATTGTGGTAAAATTTTTGTGGATTTTGTTTTTGCTTTGACGTTTTAAATGTTGAATAATGCTCCAAGACGAAAAAAATAAATTCTCATTGAGTTTGAAATTCCCAGAAATTCTAAAAATGTCATCCCCTGCTAATTTCCTTAGGCAGGAATGCAGTCCGGATAGGGAATTGACTTCAGCATATTATTTGTTCATAATTTGGATAGTAAGTTTTAGCATCTCTTAGCACATTTAATTAAATATTTTAATGCAAAAATGTATTATATTTTTGAATAAAGATTTGTCCGTAAAGGTATACAAATTTAATTTTTTTTTTTTTAATATCTGCAACCGTTTACTATTTATATTTCCACTAGAATGAGCTATGAGGCAAAAACAAATAACAGTTAATTTTTAAATGTGCTAAATTCCCAAAACTTATATAACAAATTGTGAAAAATACTCTGTTGAAGGCATGTCCCTATCCGGATTTCATTATCGCCTAAGGAAATCGTTAGGGGACGAGGTTTTTAGAATTTCTGGAAATATTTGTTAAGTTAAATTACAAACTCAATGAGAATTTCTTGTTCTCGGCTAGGAGCGTTATTAAACATTTAAAATATCAAAGAAAAAACAACAACAAAAGATTTACGATAATTTGCTTTGTCATCTTCCAATATACTACTCTGTTGTTTAGCAGTGAAATTGCTTAGTGAAGTAATGACCTAAATATCTGTAAAGTTTGATTGAATTTTAGGGTCCGACTTAAAGCAGTTTCCTCGTTAGAACCTTCAAGAAAATGTAAAAACCCCCAGATTTGAGGTAATTTTCCTTAAAAATGTATATGTGATGCGAAAAATAGAAAGGGACCTAAGGATAGAAAGGGACCTAAGGTCAGGAGAGCATGGGATCGGTCTCATTCGATGCTCAGATGTTGTCCACAAAAAAAAAATTGTTTTTTTTTACCCTTAGGTCCCTTTCTCTATGCGCTGTCATTGCCAGTGGTACAAAAAAATCAAGCACTGGCATACCACTAGGCAACCGCGGTGTTAAAAATAAATGACAGGCATAACACTCATTTGGGACGCTTTGTCAGCGTTTGCAAAAAGCGTTTTCCAGTACTAATTCATCAGGAATTGCCAGCGTCACTAAAATCAATTCAGTGTTATAGCGCAATGATTAATTAGAAATTTATTTAATTTTTATTTATAAAAATTATGTCGCTTCTTAAAAGATTTGATTGAAAAAATATTTTTGTTTTTAAATATTTTTGTTTTATAAAATAAGTTTGTTTGCGTATGGGAAAGCTCCTTTAAACGAACTTCTGTTTTTTGTTTTCCCCACCCCTGACATATCAGTTCTAAAATGCTTCTTGCCATTTTAGCGCTACCATTCCCAGCAGAAATTACTGCTTGCTTGGAAGCAGTTTTGTCAGGGAAAGTTGAGCAGTGAAGCGATTGCATTATTGATGATATCATGCCTGATTTTTGTTCGAGATAGCTCGCGTGAAAGCACTTCTTTCGAGATCCGAAAAGGCATGAATTCACCGCTTTTAATTAGTGCTCCTGTTTTTCTTTTAAAAGGTCGATAATTCATGCCTTCTCGGAAGTGCATATTATAAATTTTTTTAACTATTTAAAATCATGCTTTCTCAAAAGCACAATATTCCTGCATATTTTTCCGTGAAGAGAAAATGCCTCTTATTTTCAGTAAAACTTCTTATTTTCATTAAAATAACTTTTTTCCGCATTTTAAAAAATTTTGATAAAAGAACCGCAAAAATATTTAAACAATCAAAATGTATTGCTCATTTCATGCCTTTTTGAAAAGCGCAGCACAAAGCGATGTAAACAATTAATCAACTTAGGCATTTCATTTGTGCTGGTTACGAAGCTATACATTTTTAAAAGCGGTAAAAGTAGCAGTAAGGAAGCAGTAAACGTTTTTACTGCTTCCACATTTTTGCTGGGTTACTTGTCTAGCTGTTATTGTTCATTTATGTTTTTAGCCACCAAGTATTATATGTCTCGTTAAATAGCTCAACAGCCTGCCAATCTGACTGCCTGGATTCAAATCACGTCAGGACCAAAACAAAAAAACCTATGGACTTTTTTAAATTTTTATTTTATAAAAAATATTTCCAGACCACCTCTTTAATGGCGATTTGCCAACATTGAAAATTTTGTTTCCCCAGTGCTTTTCTAAATGTGAACAACATCATAGGTAACATTTTAACATCGTATGGAATTTTCAAGAACAAAATAAATTAGCGTGGAAAATAACTAAAATCTTTTTAGAAAAATTAATACTCAAAAAATTTGGAAAATTATGAAAATACCCAGTCAGAAAAATACAAACGGGAAAGCGGTGGCAAAGCACTTTAACAGGTGGTAAAAGTACTGGCAAAAATTGCTTTCCCATTCCCAAAATGATAACATCATTAGACAAAAGGACCGGCTGTTCAAAAAGCGACGGAAAAGCACTGGAGGAACAAAATTTTTAAACGTTGTCAAAACACTGGCAAAACCAATAAATAGGTGGTCTGGAAATATATTTTCCAAAATAAAATTTAAAAAAAGTTCATATGTATTTTTTTGGTCCTGTCGTGATTTGAACCCAGGCCGTCAGATTGGCAGATGATTGCTCTACCCACTGAGCTAACGAGACATGTAATATTTAATGGCTAAACCCATAAATGAGTGATAATAGATGGACAACTACTGGCTGTGCCAAAATGCTAGTACTGGCAAACAATTTTTTGTAACTAGTATGCCAGTGTTGGGAGGGCAAAAGAAAAGCGGGTCCGAAATTTTTTGTAAAACAAATACTGGTAAAACGCTTTTTGCAAACGCTGGCAAAGCGTACCAAATGAGTGTTCTGCCAGTCATTTATTTTTAATACCGTGGTTACCCAGTGGTATGCCAGTGCTTGATTTTTTGTACCACTGGCGATTTCTGACTGGGTAAGTACAGAATTGGGTGCACTAAAGTTTGTACCACAATTTATTGATTTTTGAAAAATTATCATGAAAATTCTTTTGGAATTTGTGATATTTGATTTTGAAACCGGTGGCACTCATTGTAAAATTAATAATTTCACATTTTATTTATAAGAAAAGTGTTATATATTATTAATCAAATACGTTTTTCTCATTAACCGTTTAGCCTTAAAGTATGCTATAAAAAGTGAAATGTTCTCTCTCCCTACATAATGAATTTATTAAAATTTTTATTTTTTAGTTTATGGCATATTAAACAAACGTAAATTTTACTATTTATAAAAAAAAACTCTTTCAATCACATATTTATTTAACCACAAAACTTGTGGCAATAAATTTCCTTTACGATAAATAAAATAAACCATGACACCATATCGATAACTAATAAAAATACTATACTACTACAATCATAATACACACACATACATATCTGCTTTACATAAAGCAAACCTTTAAACAAAACTCTTACCCATACATTGAATATTGCAAATCTGAAGCATACTTTAGGGGGCTAAGAGGATTTTATTTTTATACATTTGATATGAAAAGCCCTTCCCTTTTAACAAACATTACGAAAAATAAACAAATAAAAAGACTGATATGAAAAGAATTATTTATGTATAAAAATAAAAACGGCAGTTAAAATATAAATAAATAAATAGAAAATTCAATGTATCACTTGAACATAAATACAAACACTTAACTCTTTCGCGTGTTTAAATTTTAAAAAAGCAAGAATATAATATAAACAAATTCGGAAACTTTTGCCTTTTTTAAAGTTTGTGGCATATAAAAACATTTAACTTCCGTTTTTATTCTACAAACACAAAGTGTCAAACCCAAACATCCGTATATTTGAAAAGCGAAAAAAAAGTTGATGGTGAGCAAATGTAAAATTAATGTATATTTTATTGCCAAAAAAAAAGAAGCATACATGTAGGCGTTTGATAACAACAAAAAAACTCCCTACTTGATGCTCAAGTTAAATATATCCTTAAGTCAAAAGCTTAAGATTTTTCATACCATAAAATAAATATAAAATAACGAAACACAAACAACAACAATAATGAAAAAAAAAGTTTTGTTAAGTGATACATAATTTAATGTTATTTTTAAATATATGCATGAACAGTGAAACCTAATAGTGGAGAACTGCGGTAATTTTAGAGAATTTTGGCGTTTTAGAAAGATGTCTGCTTGTAGTACTTAGGCAGTAGAATAAAAAATGTCTAAAGAATATTATTACGAGTATTAAATAATTGGTTAAAAACCATTCTAAATTAATTTAAAATCAGCATTTTTTTACATAAAAACTAGTGTTTAAAATTTTATAAAAGATTGGTCGTTATGCAACACTTTTTAAAACGATAAATATCTGGTTTTTGTATAAGACTTTGATCAAGAGAGTATCTGCAGTTGTCAGGTCTTAATCTTAAACCCTCTTTAATAAGAGGGTTCGATTAACTATGTATTTCTTTTATTATTATTATTAGAAACGAACGAAAGTTAAGAGGGTTCGATTAACTATGTATTTCTTTTATTATTATTATTAGAAACGAACGCTCAAAAAAGTTAATCGAGAAAATCTACCAAAATTGACTGTTAAAACAAAGGTATATGCAGATAGAAAGATAAATTTAACCTTAAGATAACTATAAAAGTAGTTATTTCTAATATTGAAAAATAACTAACAAAACTCCTTAAAAATAACTACCAATGTCGTAAAATTAACTGACAAATTGGTAAAAACTACTGTTTTTCATAGTTAATTTGTCTGATACACATATGTTTGTAAAAAAAACATTTTCTTTTTGATGTATAATTACTTCAGCGTGCTTGAAATTTTAAGAAAAATTCTGAACGGTCTTATTGGAAGTACAATAAAATTTTCAGATTTTTATTTACAAACTAAGAATAACTCAATAATAACAAATACAAACTAAACAAGAATTTGCAAAAACTCAGCGATTTATTGTTTTTTAAATAATTATTTACTTACTTTAAAATGACTGTTTACTGTAAAAAATACTGCTTTAGTAGTTGTTTATTATAATATTTAAAATAACTGTTTTAAACAACTGTTACGAAATACAGTACTTTTCTATAGTTGTTTTTTTTTTATAACTGCAAACGGAAAAAACAACAGCTACTGATTACTACACCAATGGCTATCCTAAAGTAACTGTCAAACTTTTTTAACTAAGCTTTCTAAATAAACAGCTTTTACTGTTTCTAGTTTTTTGTTTAGTTATTTTTAGTTTTAAATTTTAAAAGTTTCGTTTTAACAAGTTTTTCTGTCTGCCTATGACATTTTATAAGTTTTCGTATGTTTTAAATATTTGTTTTTTTTAACATCGAGGGTCAACGATTGACACTACATAACTATACAATATTTTACAACTAAAGTTGGCATGCTTTACTACATTAGATATAAATATTTGTCATTCTTACATCAAGTAGTATAAAAAATGTCAGTTACGAGTTATCAACTTATGACAATCGATATGTATATTTTCCAAACAATATGAATGCTTTAATGTTTTGGTTTCAATATTTTCAGTTAAAAACTTTTTCGTTCAATAACGAAATGTATTTTTAAACTGCTGTAAGCCTTGATTGTACATTAGGATGGAGCACAAATTACAAATTTTTTACATCAAAAATGGAGGAGTTGGAAAATTACGGATGAATAAAAAAAGTTGTAATAATATCGAATATAAATGAGTCTAGGTGTCTATTCCTATTTCTGACTCATTTTGACTGTCATAAAATATTTTTGAAGCTGATAGTCACAACTTTCCATACAAAACAACAATGTAATTACAAAAAAAATTAAATTTTATTTGTCAAAGTTATGATTGTGTCGATAACACGTTTTCCACGGTTTTAGCCTAAAATCCCTTTAATTAATTAGAAAAGTAAGGGCCCAATTTCTAAAAAATATTTCCAGTCAGAAAAATATAAACGAGATAGCTATGGCAAGGCCCTTTTTCAGGAAGTACAAGTACTGGGAAAAAGTGCTTTCCCATTCCCAAAATGATAATATCATTAGACAATAGGACCGGCTGTTGATAAAGCGCCGGAAAAGCACTGGGGAAATCAAATTTTTAACGTTGTCGAAACGCTGGAAAAATCAACAAATAGGTGGTCTCAAAACAGATTTTACAAAATATTTAAAAAAATGATTTGCAACATTTTAAGACAATTCTACGCACATTCAGGGAGGTTTGTTTAGCTATCTTCTGATCTTCTGATTTCAACTGATCATGACGACATCAAGACAATTACTATTGTCTAGAATGTGATAATAAAATAAATCACTAAAAGTAACAGTAATTTTCTACCATTAAATTATTTATTATAATTGATGTACAAGTTGTACAGTTTCTTTTGACGCTAAGAATATGAAGGTTTCTCGGTTTTTCTTGTATGATTTTTATTATTGTAATTTTGCTGCTGTTTTTTTATATACAAGTTAAAAGAGCAGAAAATATATAATTAAAAAACAATAGAGTGTTAAATAAAGTATAATTGCAAAAGAGTGAATTCAAACTGTAAACCTAATAAACCAAAGTGTACAGTTTCTTTTGATGCTTACAGTATAAAACAGTGCTTAACCCACAGCAATCGTAACTGGTATAATTTATGTGACAAGTTCGGCTTTAACCAGTCACGGACAGATACTTTGTTCTCCGGGCTATATTTTTAAAGAAAAAATCAGGGCTGTATTTGTGTAATATCTTTAATGGCAAATACATAAAAATACAACTCTCTTTTATACATAAAAATACAACTCTGTAAATATTGGTTAGTCTTTAAGTATTAAACACTCGATTCGATTTAGATAAATATTTACAATGTGTATATTTTATTAATTTTGTCCTTTTCATTGTCAACACTCAATAAATTACATTTGGAATCCACCCTATTGTTTACGTATAGTATTTTTGGCCCAATTTTTAAAATGTAAATGAACAGGGCGGTATCGTAGAAACTTTTCGTATTTTTCAGGGAAACTTTTCATATTTATAGGAGGGTCCTTTACCTAGAGAAGAAAAATTAAATCAAGCAGAAACAACATTTAATTAAATAGAAGCAGCTTTAAATCAAACTCAGTTCGGTTTCTTTTTAACTTAGATATGTTTCAAATGCATAAATAAAACCTAAAAGGTTGCTTTATTAATTTAAATACTAAAATGTTACTGCTAGAACTGCTAAAATCGTATTTACTTCAATAAGATTCATATTTAAATTAAAAGCGTTCGTAAAAAATTAGATGTTAATTCAAATAGGTATGACATAATAACAAAAGTTCTCTTAGTTGGCCAAAAATAAAACGACTGAACTAAGTTCAGTTGTATATATTTAAACTCAGCGAATTTCTGCAGTCAACATTTGTTAGTTGTTTAAAAGTATATTTATGTAAATTTTAACTACTGAAAATTCGAATATTTTTTTTATTCGGTCATTTTGTTAAAAAAAATAATAAAGCAAAAAAAAAAGGGTGTGTATATAATTTTTGTTAGTTGTATATTCCTCGAACTCCCTCCCACTGGAACATAGGGCATAATTTGTGGTTCATTTTATTAATAGTCAAAAACAAAAGAAAATGTTAGTTGAATTTAATAAAATGTTAGTGGTTCTATTTTCCAGTGAAATTTTATTTTTTTTTAAATACATCTTTACATACATCTTTTGCATACAAAATATTTTAAGTGTATTCTTAATTCTGTATTCAACATAACCTTTATTAGTGTTTCCGAAAATCCAGTTTATTTTTAGCCTAAAATCCCTTCAATAAATTAACAAAATAAGTGCCGAAAACAAAAAAATATTCGCAGTCCAAAAAATATAATGGAGAAAGCTATGGCAAGACAAAGTTGGCAAAACGCTGGCAATACTAAATTGGTGGTCTGGAAAAGTAGATTTTCCAAAATAAAATTAAAAAAAAAAGTTTATTTATATCGCACCCTAAATATAAAATTGACACAACTCAAAATACTTAAATTTTCAGGAGAGGCAAAAAACTTTATGTAAAAATTATGGTAATATTTTTGTCGTTTATTTAACCTTCTTTTTATATTTTTAATTTCACAATTTTCTTGAGCGTAAGGTTTGTTTTTTATTATAAAAAAGTTTTTTATTTTCGATATTTCGCTACTCCATTGCGTAGCATCTTTTCTGAAGAAGGCAGAGATTTTAAATTTTAATTAGTTAAATTTTAATTTATTTCCATAAATTTATTATAAAATTAAAAAAAAGTAGAGCAAAACCTTCAGGAAAGATGCTACACAATGGAGTAGCGAAATATCGAAAATAAAAAACTTTTTTATAATAAAAAACAAACCTTACGCTCAAGAAAATTGTGAAATTAAAATTATTGTAATATTTAAATAAAAACGGTTAAGTTTCATTATGAAAAAAGTCCATTTTGAAGAAGGTTTTGCTCTACTTTTTCTTAATTTTATAATAAATTTATGGAAATAAATTAAAATTTAACTAATTAAAATTTAAAAGCTCTGCCTTCTCTCCTACTTATAAAAGAAGAAGTTTAGATGGCAGAGTAAAAAAATGTGTGCTCGTAACAGATCGTAAGCATTGTACTGTTCGTAATCAATCGTATAGCCAACAAAAGAAATCTCTGCATTCTTTACAAAGTATGCAGCTAAGAAGGCAGAATAAATTAAAAAAGATTGATTTTCTGCCTTATTTAATTAATTTTTTGTATGCATGAAATTAAATCGCTATTTTGGAAGCATACCAATGTAGTTACTGCTTACCAAATCGAGGTTATTTTTTGCAGGGATATTTATGGGAATAAATTAAAATTTAACTGAAATTTTTTCATTTGACTAGTGATATTATTTTATCAAAAATGGCAAATAACAAAAATAATACAGTCAATTGAACTCACTTTTTTCAATTAAAGAAGCACAATGCAAAATAATATACCACAAAATTATCACTTTTGAACAGAGTAGGAAAATAAACTCTAACGAACCGTACTTTTAGGGTTGCGTACCGCACATCGCGAACACAGTACACAAGCATATTGGTTGCGTAGAAGACACATACGCTATTCTCTCCAATTAGTGTTTGTGTTTATACACACAACCCGAATTCGGTACGCTACGGGATGTGAATATGTATTGAAAGTACAGTTCATAATCGTAGCGTTTGCGTTCATCAGACAATCGTAGTGAACCGCATTCGGTTTGTGTACAAACACACAACCGCTAAAACGATAGATACGGTATGTGTTCCTTAGCCGTACCCTACCCTACATGTTGTGTACGGTTTATTTTCCTACTCTGCTTTTGGCAGTAATAGCGAAAAACTCAAAATAACACTCTTTATGCGTAACAAAAATAAACACTTTTTCTTGAGCACATTGACGCAACTGAAAATAGTTCTCTTTAGTTGATCGTGTAGCAGCAATGCAATTAACATAAACACATACATTTGTTTACAATGAGTCTTATTTTTGTTCGATTTTAAGTTCAAATATGACAAATTCCAAATAGAATTCACAATTTTGTTTTACAACAAAAAGAGAAAAACTTATGAAAAAACTTTCCTAGAACCAATGGTTGACAATTAATGCATTTTTAATTACTACCAAGCACTATCATCAGATTGTCTTTATGGGGTTCTCGCTAAGTTGTAATGTAGATTTTAGTTTTTGTACTTAC
This sequence comes from Leucophora obtusa, assembly GCA_949987735.1. Taxonomy (NCBI): domain Eukaryota; kingdom Metazoa; phylum Arthropoda; class Insecta; order Diptera; family Anthomyiidae; genus Leucophora; species Leucophora obtusa. Next base: position 354,256,744 of record OX465295.1, read on the forward strand.
GTAAACTCCTTAGTAAATAACGGAATGAGAAATAAATTAAAACATTTTCACTATTACCCAGTGTAGAAACGGTAATGACATATCATTATTTTTTGGACTACCAGTAATGATACCCACTTACCTTCTGTATTATTTTAAAATATATAATAATGAGTTACTGATAATGACTTATTTTTATCATTATTTCAAATAGAAAATAATTTTTTAGATTTTTTTTTAAATTTTTTGAAATCTATTTTTAGACTCAATATTTTTTAAACACTGGTAAGGGTATATGTAACCACATATTTTTTTGATTTTTTGTATGTTGGCGAGTAAGCTTACTTGTGTGCAGCAAGTCAATTGTGTTTTTATCTATTAAATATTACATGTCGATATAGCTCAGATGGTAGAGCTGTTGACTGGCAATCTGTAGACCCAGGTTCAATTCCCGCACCAGCAAATTTTATTTAAAAAAAAAAATACAATAAAAAATATTTTTTTTTATATAATTTATTTTTTAGAAAATCTATTTTTAGACTCATTATTTTTGTCAGTACTGGTAAGCACATAGGTAACGATATATTTTTTGATTTTTCGTATGCTGGTGTGTAACGACAACTCATTATTTTTCGCTACATCGCCATATAAAGGTAATAAGAAATGTAATAACAAAAGAAACCAGTTACCATTACCAAATATGTAGTTACATAACCACATATCTGGTAATGATTTTCTACACTTTTAATTCTATTTATAGTCATTAGAACGACATCATTTTTACAAAATCATAGCTTTGTCAATGTATTAATTTTGTAACGTTGGCAATTTCTGACTAGGCAGTACTGGATTTCAGCACTGACCCTGAGAATTTTTTGTATGAAAAATTTTAGTATCCTCAGACATTCTTCCTTTACTAAAGCTCTCATGGCCTAAGAATTTTTTTATATAAAAAATTTCAAAAATATTAACCGCATTTTTTAATCACTTGGATTTAATAAATCCAAAAAGTAGTTTTCAAAGTGCTCAATAGATGGAGTTAGCTTTCACATATTATAATAGAATTCTTCTATCCGACACTTCTTTCACCCTAATTTTGAATAATAAATACAATGATGCAGGATTTTATTAAACTTTAAATTCTTTATTATATTTTATATCAAACGGCAAGAAACAGTCTGTCTTTTAAGTTTCATCACTTTAATTTACACTTCTACACAATTAAAATATTCCACTACAATATTTAATATTCACTAATTGGATTTAATTAAATTACCTACAGTAGAGTGAAAAATTGCCGTTTCTATTTCAGCTATTTCTCCATGTCCGAGATGGAAAGGAAATATTTGGTGAAGTGTAGTTTTGTTTTTAACATATTTAACACAAAAAATTTAACCCTCTAACCGGCAAGCCCGCCTCCAGGCGGGGTATATTAAATTGACCAGAAATGCGCCAAAGGGGTATTTTATAATAAGAAATTATACTTTTTCAACAGAAAACTAAATTTATAAAATTTTTTGTGAAGAATTTTTTTGTATACAATGCACGGTTTGGAAGCGAGAAAGTGTCAAAGATAAAATTTCGTAAAATTTCAAAAATTAAATATTTTAAAAAACCAAAAGTTTCAAAAATCTTAAAAACATATTTAAATTGACTAAAACAACTGATAGTGACCACGAAGTGAGATTGGAGCTTAAGATATTCAAAAAGTTCCTTACTTTGGTCCAAGGACACACAGGATTCCATAAGGACACCTTTAAAGGACATCGCCTTAACTTCAAAGCGAATGGACGGATTTTTTTGAAATTTGGTAAAAAGAATATATTTGATATAGGTAGCAAAGCTTATAAGTTTGAATAATATATATTGAAGTTTTGGTGCATTTTCGCTCAATTTCGCATTTTTCAAAAAACGAAAATCGCTACATGCTCTTAAGTAACAGCACAAAAAATTTAATTTTTTTATTGCAATTATATCTTGGTAAGAGAAATAATTTGTGCCTAGTAATTTTTATGCGCTAGTTTTCGAGATTCACCCTTAAACTGTTTTGGCCCATATCGCCTAAAGTGGCAACGAAAAAAAATTTTGTAGAAGAACTTATTGTTTATTTTTCGTGAGGAACACATGGTATAAATTTCATTGCAACAAAGCTTAGGCCGGTTAGAGGGTTAAAGACGAAGTTTTTGTTTTGTTAGTTTTACAATTTTTTTGTTTCTCTTTTAACTTTCATTCGTATTTTTTCTGAAGTTAAATGAACAGGATGATTCATATATTTGTGTTTTATTGTTATGTGTATATACAGATAAATAAACCCAGCTTTTATTTTGGATTTAATAAATCCACTTTTTGTATGAAAAAATATAAATCCAGGTGATTAAAAAACCCCCTTTGCATACAGCTCTGAGTATCTGTTAGGATGTGAAAAATGTAATATAATATTTTTTGTTTTGTCTATAGACAATATATAAAAAAACATAAATAAAGTTAATGTGTTTTCTATATCTATGCAAAATATGAGCATTTTGGGATTTAGTTTAGATATGTTATTTTCATGAAGTTGTTACAAACATTTTTCTTGGAAAATAACAAAATTTTTACAAATAATTGGATAAAGTAAATTAGCAAATCGAAACTATAACAGCAGGTATCAAATATATTTTTAAAAGCCTAGAGGTATACTTTAAATTTGAAGCACACATAAGTATGCTGTGAACAACATCTTGTTATTCAAACTAAAAGAAGATTTTAAAAATAAGAGCTCTCGAAAGTAGGCAATAAAATTAAGGCCATTATAATGTGTCAGATAAGTCAAATACAGTCATGTTTTGCATTTCGAAGTGAAATTGTTCAGTTAAATTGTAATAAATCAGGACCGGATAAATTTAAGTAATACAAATGTTCAATTTAAATTTTTCGTTTTAATAAAAAACAAAAAAATTATATTTAAAATCTTAAAAGAAAAAAGTTTTAATTATATCATAAACTCTATATTATTTTTCTTAAATTTTAAAACTCCTTTCATTATGTTCCTGCTTTACTTTAGTTATTTTTTCTTCATATTAAATATTTTACGTTTTATGTTTATTCAAGAATTTTTATTAAATTTTGTTTTCATAGCATAATAAAGTAAAGATACTTTAATGCAATTAAAATAATGCTACTACAAGAGCACGCACAAAAATACAACCAACCAACCAACTAGCCGACATTAAACCAATATTCTTACATATAGTATGGAATACCAAAAGCCATAAAAATTAATTTTATATATAAAAAAATTAAACAGTAGTATAAAAAGAAAAAAAATTCAAGCTTAATTTAACCAGGCTCTATGCAAGTCGCTCCACTACAGTTAACCGCTCTCTAACTGGCTCTCCCTGGCATTTCAAGAAATTAAATTCCTATTAATTGCAGCAAAATTGTTAATGCAAAGAACAGGTTGTAGAACAACTTGTACTTGCATGCAACCTGTTCTAATTTATGTTCTATCATCGGTGATTTTTGTTTGAATTTGTCCCAAAAGCAACAGGTTCTTTTCCTCCAAACAAGAACTGGTTGCTTTGGAACTGGTTCCGCTACATTCAAACCTTCCGTTTTGACTTCCAGGAATCAGTTCTAGAACCTGTTCCACGGAACCGGTGGTAAAAACACCTGTTCTAGAACAGATTCAGAGGGAACCAGTTCAAAAAACTTCTATTAAAAATTCCTGAAATGTCAGCCAGAGCCCTGTAACAGAGAATGAGATGTATGCATACTCTTGAGATTCTATGCTCGTTGATTTAACTATTTCCTTCCGTTTATAGTATTTGTACAAAAATGTAGAGAAAAAAAATAAATAAAAAGACATGTAGAGCGAAACAAAACATGAACTGAAAATTTAATTTAACTGTGAAAGTTACAATTTTAACCATATTAAAAATAAAAAAATAAACATAATACAATTACATTAAATGTGTTTCATATGGTGACCACGATAAGTAATCGAGTTTTGAGGTTAGTTTTTTTTTTTATAAATTACTCGTAAATAAAATTTAAAAAAACATATGCAATAATAAAAAATAATACATTTTAAAAAGCCCAAAGCTAATAGGATTGTTTTTTAGTAACAATTGTTTATTTTATTAAAGTTAGTAAATATTAAAAAAACACGTGGCATACTTTTAGGGTTTTTTATAATAACTAGGTTGAAGGTATGTATATAGCGTAAAAACTTTGTTGCGAATTCAATATCGCACCTATGCGGAAAAAATAACACAACGAGGGGACTAACAAAAGTTCGCTTAGGAAGCTGGGATAAAAGTAAATAAATAAAAATTTTGTTTTATTTCCATTGATCATCATCTTTTATTTTCACAATATAATTTCCATTTATATCAATATATGTATGTATGTATAAAGCTGTAAATCCTTTGTTGAAAAAAGTCCTCAAAAATTTTTAATTTTTTTGTGTTTTTTTAGGCAACTAATTATTTAGCAAAATTTTTTGCTGATTTAGCAGTTTAATTTTTTATTTTATATTAAACAGTTTTATTTCTGCTGTTCCTATCTTACTGCTTAGTTAGCAGTTTCTACACCACTACATGGAGAGGGTATAATAAATTTGTGCTGATGTTTGTAACACCAAAAAATATTGGAGCCAACCTTATAGTATACTGATCGACTCAGAATCACTTTTTGTTTCGATTTAACGATGTCCGTCCGTATGTCTGTCTGTCCATGCATTCTTGTGCGCACTCTACAGGTCGCAAATATTAAGATATTTTGATGAAATTTGGTCCATGTTTAGACCTACACTAATAGAAAAAATTTCGTAAAAAATTTAGTTAAAACTACTAAAAATTAGTTAAAATGATGCTGCAGAAAAAAACTGCTAAATTAGCAGATTATTTTTGCTATTAATTAGTAATATAGGAACAGCAAAAATAATTTTATAATTTTAGTTATATTTGAGCTAAATTTTTCGAAATGGAGAATAGCAAATTAACCTGCCAAAATCAGCAAAAAATTTTGCTAAATAATTAGTAGCCTAAAAAATCACCAAAAAATTTAAAATTTTCGAAGTTTTTTTTTCGATTTTTTGTTTTAAATGCAAATAAAAATCGAGCCTTTCGAAAACAGCAGTTTACAATTTTTTAGCAAATATTTCTGCTGATTTTAGCAGAATAGACTGCAATTTGCATTCAACTAAATTTAGCTTAAAAATATCAAAAATTTTTTAGATATGAGAGTTTATTTTTGCTATTTTTACTCAACTAATTTTTAGCAAAATTTCCTACAGATTTTACAGTAAAATTTGTTATTTTCAATTAACTAAAAGTTAGCTTAAATATAACTAAAATTCTGTAAATTTAACAATTTTAATTTTGCTGTTCTCATTTTGCTAGTATTTAACAAAAAAATCTGCTAATTTTAGAAGTTTTTTGTGCAGCATCATTTTTAACTAATTTTTGGTAACTTTTTCTGCTATTTTTACAGATTTATTTCCATGAGTGTAGAAAAGCTTATAAGTTTGAATAATATATATTGAATTTAAGGTACGTTTTCGCTCAATTTCGCATTTTTGGAAGAACGAAAATCGCTACATCCTCTTAGGTAACAGCACAAAAAATATAATTTTTATACCCTACACCACTACGTGGTCAGGGTATTATAAGTTTGTGCTGATGTTTGTAACACCAAAAAATATTGGTCCTAGGCCCAGCTTATAGTATACCGATCGGCTCAGAATTTTTTTTTATTTCGATTTAACGATGTCCGTCTGTCTGTCTGTCCATGCATTCTTGTGCGCACTCTACAGGTCGCAAATATTAAGATATTTTGATGAAACTTGGTACACCGACTTACATCAGCCCAAGGACGAAGCCTATTGATTTTGGTTAACACCGGTGCCCATATAAGGGTCCCCCCAAAACTATATTGTTTATACGCTGCAGGTTACAAATATTAAGATATTTTGATGAAATTTAGTACACAGACCTACGTTGGCCCAAGGACGAAGCCTATTGATTTTGGTGAACTTCGGTCCATGTTTAGACCTAGTGCCCATATAAGGGTCCCCCCAAAATTGGCTTGGTTGCAGGTCGCAAATATTAAGATATTTTAATGAAATTTGGTTTGCTGACTCACATTATAGAAAATTTTGACACAAGTCCCATTTTAACCCATTCCAATTTCGGATCCAAACATTAGTTGGCTTTTAAACAGACTGGTGTAGGGTATTGTATAGTCTGCATGCCCGACTTTAACCTTTTCACTCGTTATATTATAATTACATATTGGTAAAAGAAATGATTTATGCTTAAACCTAGTAATTTTTATTAGCTAGTTTTCGAGATTCCCTCTTAACCTATTTTGGCCCATATCGCCTAACACAGACAACGAAAAAAATGTTGTAGAAGAGCTTATTGTTCGTGAGGAACACATGGTATAAATTTCATTACAAAAAAGCTTAGGCCGGTTAGATAGTTAAAGTACTTTTATATTGAATAACAAAATTCATTTTATGTTTTGTTTCTAGTAGTTTTATTCAACATTTGAAATATCAAAGAAACAACAACAAAAAATGTATCACAATATGCTTTGTCGTGTTCTATATATTTGTATATAACCAACAAAATTATCCCTTACTGTATGCTTAAATCTTATTTTAACGTTAAACTTAAAGGTGTTTACAAACTGAAAACTTTATTTTTATTATTGATTACTTAGCCGATAAAGTTACCATAAACCTGTACAAATATTTTTGAAATTTATCTCATAATTTGAACACTTTATTTGTGTAGAAATCAATTAAAATTTTTAAAATAATATTTATCTTACAAAATCAATCAATATTTGTACATACACTTAAAATAATACATCAGTAACTTAACAGAAAGTAGTATGTACCTCTACAAATTAATATTTGCACATAGACTTAAAATAATTTATCAGTAACTTTTTGCAAAAGAAAAAAAAACTATTGAAATTTATAATTTATTTTACTATATTTTTTATTTTAATAGATTTTATTTTAAACCGAATATCAGAAGCATTTTTTTACAGTGTAGTAGTCGAAAGTTTATAGTAAATTGAATCTATTGAGTTGTCATAGTTAATTGATGTGCAAGAAATCTTCATATATAGCACACCTTAAGGTATTGGTTTATTAAAAAACACTCTGATGATGTGAAGTACCCAGCAATGATTATAAGAGCTTATTATCCGCCATTTTGTAAATTGTTGACTGAATTCATTCTCATTAACAGTAAAAGAAAAATCGTTTTTCATACTTAAAGCATTTCTGGCAATTATCGAAATTAAAAACATCTTCCAAATGATTACATTTGTTCAATTGTAGAAATTTATTTTTGCTGGGTTGAATCATTCAATCAACAGATAACCCTTATAAAATATCGATCATTCACTTTCACTCTGTCATACATTTAACAAGACAACTTTTATGTGTATTGTAAGTCTCCTACTGTGTTATGGTCGCAGCTGCTCATTGGTTTTACTTTGGGAAATATGATAAAATTCTAAGATATTTATTTTCAATAAAAAGCAAAACTAATGTATTCGTAAAAAAAGATTAAATGAGCAAACATTATGGAGTTAATCAAAATAATTTTGTAATTCTTTGTAATTTTGCTTGTTATTGAATTGAAGACAATTTTTCTGATTCACATTAGAAATAATCTTTGAGCCTTTGGTGTAAACATATGCTGAATGTATGTATTTTAATTTTATTGACGTTTTTAACATTTTCAAAAGGACCTAATTTAGAGCGTTGTCTGTAAGAACACGGTCTATTAATGTCTTGCCAGTGATGTTACATTACCTAGTGTCTACACTTTTGTTGTTGCTCTGTGTGTAATTCGTATATTTTATGACATATTTTATTGCATTTGAAGACACTAGGTTACATCCCAATGAACAGCTATGATGAAGATGATAATGATAACATTCAATATAAATATCATTTAGCTCAAAAAATGTTTGCATATATACATGATGATAATGATTGATGGCGAAGTAAAAATCAAATAAAATATTTATAGCCTACTTTTAGAAAAGTGTGAATATAATTTTTGGAATTTAATGATATTCTTGGAATATATTTGATAATACACATTAAAACAAAGTTATAACCTGGCAAGAAATTATTTAATGAAATATTTTGAGGGGCCATATGTAATGTTCAAGTTTATTGCATACTTTTAGGGGTGTTTTTGATTTTTTTTTTTAAATAAATTTATTATGTATTTCCAGGAAGTCCAAGTCCTGGAATTAGTTAATGCATTTCATGTATTTATTAATTAAATTTGAGCGACAAAAACATGCATATTTACAATAACTGCTATTATGTCGGTAGCAAATTTAAGTGAACATTCAAAATTTGTTGTTGCTTATCTTAAGGCCTGAATTTTTTTTATAATTGTATAAAAGTCAGTGCGCTTATTTTCCCATAAGTATTTTAAGGAGGGACATTACATTCGCGGCAGAGAAAACAGACCTTTTTTAAAAATTCAGAACTCAAAAACAAACATTTTTTTCAAAATTATTATATTTGAGAATTGTTGTAGAGAATTGAACAAATTACAAGAAAAAAAATTCAAAAAAATATATTTTTCACTCAAACATGGTTTTATAGAGCTCCAAACTGGCGGCAGAGAAAAAAAAACGGCGCCTCGGCGGGAGTCGCAAAAATTGTCCGATCTGGAAAAAAATGACTTTTTTTAAATCTTAACAAAATTGGTTATCGTATGACACGAGCTTTTTTCTTTCAAATTTTTTTTTCAATTTTTGGTGATGTTCCAAATTTGAAAGTGTGTTTTTTCGAAAAAAAATATAGACTTTGAAAGTTCATAAAAAATCGTAAAAAATTTTAAAAAAAAAGCTCATGTCATACCATAGCGAATCAAGTTTAAAAAAATACAAAACAAAAAAAATTTCGTCAAAAAATGAACCCACTAGTGCCGCAACCAGTACGAAAAATATGGTTTCGAGATAAACGCGTTCAAAGTCTGTGAACAAAAAAAAAAAAGGTACGTAGGTAGCGCGAAAATTAAAAATGCGCTCTCACTAATCCGGCTGTAACTTTAAGAATATTTACTAAAATACAAAATTATAAAAAAAGTCGCTTTCAAAAAAAGGCCAATGTCATGTCCCCCCTCAATAAATTTTAGTAAGAATTAATTAATCTTCTAAAAGCTCTTATTTAAAATTTTTATCATATTTTTATTAATATGAATAGTTTTTACTGGTTTTGAAGGACCAATTTTCACACGTTGTCATTTACTTTTAATATTTTAACTATAATATATATTAATTTTTCAATTTTATTAACATTATTTTTATTTAAAACAGTCACCAAATGGCCTTAAGCTTATAATGTATCTGTTTTTAAATCCCCAAAATTATTGTGACAATATTTTTGTATCTTTTATTTAAAAACTTCAAAGTACGCCTGCAATAGTTCAGATTACAGTTTTCGTTGAAATTTTTATTTTTTGCACTATCACTTGGCTGTTTTACCAGAAAATATCAACCAACAGAAGTAATTAAAAGTTTTGCATGAATATTTATATTTTGTTACCAAAGGTTGACTAAAACTCTTTAACCCTTTAAGAGTCAAATCAAACGAAATTCAAAAATTCATGTTTCAGGAATCGAAATATTTTAAAAGCAGTTGAAAAACTATCCATATTCTGACCTACATATTTCACGGAAGAAAATATTTAAATTATGTTTTTCTTCTAGGGAAATTTTAATAGCTAAAACACAAATTACTTTAAACACATTTCGGAGCTTTTTAGTTGTAATTATATGTTTTATCGCTATTTAAAAAAAAATCCCTTTTGGGAAATTTTAAACGAAGTTTTAATTTTTTTAAACAAAACGTACAAAAAATTTGAGTAAATTTACATATTACAATAACATTTATCAGTTATTTCTAACGTTAATCAAATAATTGAAATTTGGATTTAAAATTTAGGTATTTTTCCAAAACTACTTAAGTGGAAAATATTGTTTGAAAATTTCTTACTTAAGTAAAATTTAGGGCAAAAATTCATATAAGTACTAACTACAATACTGGCCTTAAGGGTTTGCTTATATTTTTTTTAATTTGTGACTTTTTAAAAACATTCTCCTATGGGAAATTTTTTTTTAATTTTCTGTAAAAATTATTGTATTTAAGTTGTAGAAGATGTAGAAAAAATTAAGAAAATTCCCATATTTCTACGGAATTACTTCCCAGATAAATTGTCGGATGCAAAGAACCGGTTGTAGAACAACTTGTTCTTGCATGCAACTTGTTGATTTGCAATCATGCAATCATCGGTGATTTTTGTTTGAGTTTGTCCCAAAAGCAACAGGTTATGTTCCTTCAAACTAGAACAGGTTGCTTGGGAACCGGTTCTAGAACCAGTTATAGAACCGGATCTGTTACAGTGAGGCTTTCTATTTTGACTTCCAGGAATCAGTTCTAGAACCTGTTCCACGGAACCGGTGGTAAAAACACCTATTCTAGAACAGATTCAAAGGCAACCAGTTCATAAAAATTTTGCTGGGTTGTAAATAGTATAATTATTTTGAAAATTATTTTTTAACAAAACTTTAGATAAGAATTTAAATTTAAAATAAAAATCGCTTAAACAAAAATTTATTTAATAAAACTTCAGATATTTGAGCTGAAGGTCAGTGATTTTATTGTAAATGTTCTGCTTATAAATCAATATTTCGATAATCTTGGAATTTCCTCCCCAGGATTCTTTCAGTGAATGTTTACATGAAAATAAAACTTTAAGCTATAGTTCTTTATACATCATCGTCGACATAATGACATGTAAACAGTTATAGCTTTAAGTTTTGTTTAATGTTAACATTTAGTGAAAGAAACCTGAGGATGGTATTCAAAGAATTTCGAAATATTGATTTATAAGAAGAATATTTACAATAAAATCACTGACCTCGAGCTCAAATACCTGAAGTTTTATTAAATAAATTTTTGTTTAATGGAATTTTTTATTCTGTATATAATTGTGTTAAATATTTTTGCCTCAAATTTTTTTTCTCCCAATTTAGTTTTTATTTAAACCGTTAAAAATAGTTTAACAGTAGTAAAGCCTACTTTGAGGTGTTCTTAAAGGATTAAAAGTATAGCATATGCTATCGTATATGCAATAGGATAAAAATTACACACATTAAAAAAAAGTACAACAGAAACATGATGCTGTACTCTATCTTTCATCAAGTTTAGTATATAAAAAATCATTAAACAAGATAACACAACCACATATACTTCATTAGTGTGGCATTTAAATGCTAAAGAAATTTGTTTCTAACTTCAAAAAGCAACCATGTGTTTAATTTGTACCTACATAGTAATTAATTTAAAAAAATACAAAAATATTGTCAAAATAACAAAAACTTTTGTAAAATGAAAGAAATCAGTGTGTCAACATTTGCGAAAAAGGTGACAAGAAGGAGATAAGAAGATAAACAAAAAATCTAAAGTAAAATGTTTGTATGTCTGTTTGATCACTTCTGAGAGTGAAAACAATAACAGAAAGCTGAATAGGAAAGAAAAACTATAAATTAGCCACACTATAAGCAAGGCCTTACGTGGGTGAGATGGCTAAGCTGTCGAACTCTAGTATAGTTACGTTTGTAATGTGGGATTGCATTAGTTCGATTCCTACAGCCGACAGGTTGTTGAAAAAATTATCACATTGAAACCATCTGACAATAAAATATAAACAATAACACAATTTAATGGAATATCACTGATGAAGCCTGTCCATAAAAAAAGGCAGAAACTAGATCTAGTCTGATTTGCAAATTAAAAATGTGTTTATAACTTTGAAAAAATGTTTATTCTTCTTCTTAACCTCAAACCTACGTAAGAAATATTAATTTACGAAAGTTTTCGTTAATTTAAAACTGGCTGTGTATTCTTTTTTCATAGATTTTTATGTGTGAAACATAACTTAAAATTTAGTTCTTGGGAAAAATTCTAGTTATCAAAATAAGAGCCAAAATATTCGTACATATTCACTAAGGTTTTTTCATAATGAAAAACTATTTGTATTTTTATGCACTATTATTTATAAAAGTTTTTTTTTTAGTTTTTTCCAAAAGCAATTATTGCAAAAAACATGATATAAAAACAAGAAACACAAGGGAATACATCTATATATATTTTAATTTATACATAAATATATGTATATCAATGGCTAATTGTAGAAAGGCCCTAATCCGATTTTTGTTTCCTTTAGAAAAGAAGAAAAAACTTAATAAAATTCAATTCTGGCAAAAATAAAATAGAAAATAAAATTCAAAGAAATTTTGTATCCTAAGCTTTGCAGATGTTATTAAGTTTTCTTTCTTGTTTACTAAACAAATTAGAAATTGTGTTAGGACCTTTCTACATTAGGCCATCGACATGTGTATTAGTATTTGTATGAGGGTTTTCATACCAAATGCCCCGCTACAGGAAAAAATAGCTTCGACTAGTGTAAAAGTTACAGTATATATTGTAAAAATAAAGCATGGAACAACTTTTTCAAAATTTTTTAAAAGTGGGATACCCCGCAAAGGAAATTATTCGAAATTGCATCCTGATGCATATGAATCGCATTCTACATTCAAACACTGAATAATCGTGTGAAAATTTTCGATATTGATCAAATTTGGAAATTTTCCAGAGAAAATAATTCTAATGTTGGGTTAATTATCTGAAATTAAATTACCCACCCATGTGAAAATCGAAATATATATGAACACTCATGATCATACATTGACTTGTATATGATCATGCATACATTGTCATATACGTACATGCATAGTTCAATGTATGACCATACATGATCTCATATATTTCCATATATCTTTGGATCCGAAATTTGAGGGTATATGAACGTACAGGTTCATATATGACCATATAAGCTCACATATGATTCATTTATGCTCATATATGATCATATATGGCCATATACCTCCATATACCCTCAAATTTCGGATCCAAAGGTATATGGAAATATATGAGATCATGTGTGGTCATACATTGAACTACGTATGTACATATATGACAATGTATGCCCATGCATGTTCACATACGAGCCAATGTATGATCATGTGTGTATGATTCACATGGGCATATAAAAATCGAAATAAATATGAATATACATGATCACATATTGACTAGTATATGATCATGTATGACCATACATCATCTCATATATTTCCATATATCTACGGATCCGAAATTTGAGGGTATATGACTGTACATGTTTATATATGACCATATATGCTCACATATGATTCATGTATGCTCATGTATAGTCATATATGGCCATATAGCCCATTATACCCTCAAATTTCGGATCGGAAGATATATGAGATGATGTATAGTCATATATTGAACTATGTAAGGATTTAGATGATCATGTATGCCCATGCATGCACTGATAGAATTTTGTGCATAGTATTAATGAATTTGTTCATTAATCCAATGATTTTTTTTATTGAAAAGTCCCCAAAGAACGCGTTCATTAGATCAATGAAACGTATTCATTAAATGAAGACTAATTGAAAAAAATATATTTTTTTTGCGTTACTTTTTTTATTTATTTTTATTTTATTAATTTTTATTTGTACATATATTTCTTTTTCGTTTTTATAACGTTTTTGGCATCTCCCTGAAGTCAACTTAAACCCGCAATCACCAGAATGTAAAAATTATCGCGTTACCGATTGATCTAAATAGCCAAAATAAAATGATGTCATTATTTGGACTTTTATATTTAAATAATTTCAGTTTGCAACCCTAGCGTTCATTACTGGAACAAATATCTATTTTAGTAATTAGCAAATTCAAAACCCTTATAAAAATTATAGCATATCTTACGGGTTAGTTGAAAATATATAATGAAAAAATTCATTAAATTAATGAATTTTTCATTAAGTCAATGAAATTGTTTCATTAAATCAGTGAATTCAGATTAATGAAATCGATTCATTAATAGTATGAACGAAAATTCTATCAGTGTGATCACATACAAGACAATATATGAGCATGTATGTTCATATATATTTCGATTTTCACATGGGTAAGAATATTATTTCTAGACCTATAATAATAATATCAGAAAGTGTTTTAAGGTAAGAGAGATCCCGAGAGATCCAATTTTTGTTTACTTATTATTTTTTATGCCCAATCTATCGGAAACTGCCGGTGGAGCGAACAAAAAAAGCACTTTTGAAAATCTCATACATTGCATGGGTGGTCTAATATACATACCATGATTTAAGATCAATAAATTTTAATTTTGATTTGGATTATAAAATTAAAATGGCGTTCAAAAATAATTGGTTAAAAATTGTTCGCAAAAGTCTATTCATCTGGTATATAAATTTGCTGCTGAACATATTCGTTGAACATCAAATGCTCGAATTTGCCGATTTTTTTGTTATTTCTTGAAAAAATTACTTCAATGACTCATAGAAGGGGCGGAGGTGAAGTTTAAATGTTCCACAAAAAAATCCCATGAAGTGTCATTGTGAATATCTGAATACGAATATAGAATTAAGTTCAAAAGAATTGTTATATTGGTTTTGCATATTATTTTGCACAATATTAAAAAAAAATTTTTGAATTAAAAAAAAATTGGTAGGTTTTCAGATAAACTGAGTTATTTAAATATTATATTGAAAAATGTATATTGCCCCTATAAAACTATATTGGCATAGTTAACTTAAAAATATAAATGAATGATTTTCGTTCGATTTGAGATCAAATATTATAAAATTTTCTTTAACTTATCTTCCAAATGAAAGAAAGATAACAAAATTTACAAAGTAAATTACAGAGAATTAAAATTTAAATCGATAAGGACCAGCAGGATAGAATACGTAATTTCGGGTCTCGCTACAAACCAATCATCAGCATCCAATTATATTTAAACAAAACCCAAATTAGTAAAATTTGTAAAAAAAATTTTACATAATTTGTTCGTATTGTATAGGACAAGAAAAACTGCAATGTTGACATTCAAATGATAAATGTTTGGGTAGACGCTTGGTGTGAAAAGCCTCATATGTGTGTTAAAAAAGTTAGTTTTTAAATATGTAAGCAATTTAGCACACATAAATTTTGACACTTGAATGGGTAAAAAAAATATTTAATAAAACTGCAGTAATATAGAAAAGTTAATAAAATTTATATATGTATGTATTCAAAATTGTTTAAAATTACTTGGATAATAATTTGTAAAATTTTATTAAAAATTTGTTTATAAGTATATTTATGTATTTTTTTAATGGTTACAAAAACAACTATAAATTCATATCCGGTTTAAGCATACATGTGAAATAGACCATTGCTGGTTTTTATTTTATTATACTTTATGACTTTTGGAAAACAAAAATTGTGGTTTTTCCAAAAAAGCTCGTAACTTATGCAATCTTTGTGGAATTTTTTTCCTATTATTTCCATTTACTACTCAGCTTATTTGTGAGTATAATGTTTATCTGCTATTCGTATGTTGTTTTTAAGTTCTTCAACAATAAATTTGAAAATATACATAAAATTTTAATGAACATTTATAAGTTTCCTATGGTTTTTAAATGTTCTGGGAGTGTTTATTTTGAAAACCAACCGACTGACAAACCAACCAAACAACCAATTTAACCAAAATTTCATACATTTTGTATTTTAATATTTTTCTGTTGTGTTTCTGGTAGCTTCTGGTTGTTTTTAATTCAGTTGTATGCATTCAGCAATGTTAATCCTCTAAAGTACAATGAGAAAGACTTATTTCACATAGCTACATTTTAGTTAATCTTCTATATTTGTCAATTGTTTTTACTATTTTTTTTTAGTTGTTTTCTAAGAAAATTTGAAACATTTTAATTTTCAATTTTGTAAAAACACAACTTTTCAGCAGTTTTGCAACTGAATTTATTATAAATAACAATTGGATCGTAAAAATACATAATTAGAGGTTAGTTTCTTTACAATTTCCAATTTAAAGAAAACTATTTTGTGTGGAGTCGATTATTTCGACTTCAAATTATACAACCGTTACCAGGCCGATTTTGTTCTGAAGAAACACATTACTAACACATTACTTTTCCTATGCACGTTAACTTTGCAACGTTAAAAACTCAACACTTATACATTTTCACATCTAACGTAACCTTTTTGCGTTACTTCCTAAAAAGTTTTGCTGCCGCACGTTCGATTATACCGCGAATATTGTAAACATTTACAGTTTAAAATTTTTTTTATACTTTAATCGGTTAAACTTATATTTGCTTAAATACTTAACGTTGATAGGTATGAGCGAAAATATCTCTATTGTATAAAAGCAAGATCAAGTTTGAAATTCAGCTCAGTTAGCTGAACTCTAATTAATTTTTGTGTAAATTTACCCGACGTGTGGTAGTGAACTGGATTCCTACTATAAATATGGTAAATTTACTCCCAGTGCGTAAATTATAAAAATTACGCCCATCATATGTACACTCTAATTAAATTCTGTTGAAATTTACCCAACTTATAGTAGGAAACTGAACTCCTACTATAAATTGGGTAAATTTACTCTATGTGCGTAATTGAAAAAAAATACGCACATTGTGTTGAAGTTGGTGCACAAATAATTTGTAATTTTACTTTTAAAGTGCGTAAAAATTAAATGAAATTTTGAAATTAGTGTGTTAATTTACTAAATTTGTGTGTAAAAAAGCACGTTTCACGTGTAAATATACGCATAAAATGAGTAAAAATCCACAAAAAATGCGCAAAAATCCACAGAAAGTGCGTAAAAATAAAATATAATGCGTACATTTACAACAGGTGTGCTGACTTTAAGCACCACCCAAAAATTTTTTTAAATAAAATAACAAATTAATTTTTAGTACGTATTTTATTAATAATAATATCCGAGTCATTCTCTCATAATCGTTTATGTCCAAATTAGTCGTTTTGGGATCTTAAGGCATTTGTATAAAATTCATATAAAAATTTGTTATAACTATTGAATGGGTGCGATGACTCCTGCTCAACAAAATGCCTTCTTTGAAAGGGGGGCAGTAACCGTCAACAATAATGGGAGAAAACGCCTTAAGAGAGATAAGGCCTACGCAGGAACAACTGAGTGCAATGACTCCTGCTCAACAAAGTCAGTATTCATTGAGTACTGCCTAACTTGCAAAGAAAGCATTTTGTTGAGCAGGAGTCATTGCACTCAGTTGTTCCTGCGTAGGCCATATCTCTCTTAAGGCGTTTTCTCCCGTTATTGTTGACGGTTACTGCCTCCCTTTCAAAAAAGGCATTTTGTTGAGCAGGAGTCATCGCACCCAATTGTTTTACCTAGGCCGTATCTCTCTTACGGCGTTTTCTCCCGTTATTGTTGACGGTTGTTGGTTGACTGCCTTCCTTGCAAAGAAGGCATTTTGTTGAGCAAGAGTTATTGCACACAGTAGTTCCTGCATAGACCGTGTCTCTCTTACGACGTTTTCAATTTTGAAATGAGGTTTAGACTACCACATGCGTTAGTAATAATTACCAAAAACAATTTCATGCTTATGTTGCTATTTCCAGACTCTAATGTGTTTTATGGAAATGTTGTAATTCACAAAAAATAATCCGTTTTCGCTTTTTCTTTTTATTATTTATAATTTTTTTTTTTCAATTTTTTCCAATTTGAAATGTCAGAGTATTTATTACTATTGTTGGATAGTATATTTACCAACTTTGTGCGTAAAAATTTTATTTAACAAAACAATAGTAATTTGAGGCACAATGTGTTTATTTATAAGCACATAATGTCTAAAAATACTTTGTGTGTGTATTATTGCGTATGAAAGTGTGTACAAAAAAAGTTTACGCATTTTTTGTTTATATTTACCGAATTTTCGTAAAATTAAACAAAATTTTACCCATTTTATAGTAGTAAATTTACAAACATTTTTTAGAGTGTAGGTTAATTACACACAGATATGTAATTTTAACATTTTTGTGCATAAATTTACCAAAATGAATTACGTTACGCAGCCCAAAAATAAAAGAATAAAATTATTTTTAAAATATTTTATTATTACCGTAGATTTTAGTTGATCTAAAAATTGTTACAATGAGTGTAATTTTTGTTCGGTTTAAAATTAATAGAATTCACAATTTATTTTGCAACAAATAGAGAAAAAACTTAATGCATTTTCAAGTGCTACCAATCACAATCATCAGATTCTCTTTATGGGGTTTTTCTCTAGGTTATAATGTAAATTTTAGTTTTTGTATATATGTTAACTTCAAAGTGAAAAACATTTAGAGAAGTAAACTCAAACATTTTTACTTATTTATTTCATATTACAACGAAAATTATATGTTTTTAACACAGCTATTATTTTTCTCTATGTTATAGTTGTTGCTATGACTAAAGCTCCTTTAATAGCAAAGCAAATGTTTGTAAGTTGTGTTTTAACATACCAGCTTTTAGTTCTATTTGTATAAAATATTTAAGCCTAATACAAGCCTTAGATGGTAAGGCGATCTTTCTCTCGAAACACATTATATTCTGACCACTTTTTCTCATTGAAAATACCTCAGATTCTGAGAGCTTATTCTTATAGGAAAAGCAAGGATTCTGAAAAAAGATATTTCCCTAAAAACAAGCCTTAGGTTCTGTGTTCTTTTTCCTGCAGAAAAAATATCAGATTCATAAGATTTTTCGTATAGAAACAATTTTCGATTTTGAGGACTTCTATGGAAATATCTCAGATTCAACGAATTTTTGGCATGAATAGAATATTTCTATAGGGAAAAGTACTAAGGATCTGAGTGTTTTTAAGAGAAAAAAGTGATTGAAAATTAAGGCTTTGCCTTTAGAAAAATTTGTCAGAAAAAATCTGGGTTACATATTTTCTGATGATTTGTTTCAAAAACCGATATCCTTGTCAGTTTCTGACCACTTTTTCCTATTGAAGAGAAAAAATAATGTGAATCGAAATACATATTTTAAAGAAAAACAAAATATATCGTTACACTCAACGAACTTCTGCAGTCAGAATTTGTAAGTTGTTCAACTGTTTTGTTGTTCCAATTAAAAATACCATTAATTTGTAAAAGAAATGTAAATTGTAACTACATTCGTAAGTCAATTAAAAAAAAGCAACACAAAATATAGGGAATAAAATGAATGTTAACATTTTAGGCCAAGTTTTTGGGATGTCAATTAAACTTGGTTTAGTTAAACCTAAAACGAATTACCTATGTCAACCATTTCCAAGTTTATTAACAAAAATTTAACGGAACAACCTTTTCTCGATTATAGTTTTGGTCTTTATTGAAATAAAACCAAATATACCGAATTTTAGCAGCGGTATCCCAGTTATAAACTGCGTTTAACTGAGTTTAAAGATAATCTACATCCTAAAAACAGGGCATTATTCCGTCATTTTGTTTTTAAAAAAATAAACCATGAAAAATGTATGTAAGTAATATTTGTTAATTGTTTTGACTAATTTGTGGTTCATTTTATTAATACTCAAAAAAAGGGAAATGTAAGTGAAATTTAATGAAATATTAGTCGTCCTCTTTTCAAGTGAAATTTCCTTCGTTTTTAAATACATTTGCAGCGCACTTTACATACCAAATATTTTAAGTGATTCTTTGGAACAGATAAGTTCTATGACAATATGAAAAAAAAATTTCCTCTAAAAGCTATTTTAATATAATTAAAATTTTGTTTGAATTTTTTTTTTACATTATTCCAAAAATATCTTAAGAATCAGTTGTGCAACTCAAGGATTTGTTTCCATTTTTGGCGCTCTTAGAGGGTTAATTTAGTAAAGTTTTTAGTATTTTTTAATGCTTTTAGTTTATATATGTACATAAATTGTTCGTAGTAACAGAACTATATTTCAGTTGTTTAGTACATCTTTTAGATTATTAGTTTATAAGTGGATTCTTTTTTATGCTAACATACGCATAAAAATGTTTTATAGTGCATTTAGGTTTTACTATGGTTTAAAAAATCGTAATAAAGTTGATACAAAAAAGAGGAAAAACTTTTTCACAAAAGTTTCAAGGCATTGTGATCAAAAATTGTAACAGTAATTGCTAACAAGATACAAATGACGTAATTTTGTAAAGATATTAAATATTTAGTTGCTATGGAATCGTATTTTTTCAACACGGGTTTTGAAAAAAAACTAAGGCTTTAGTTTTTCAAATGAATGTTCTTTAGTTTGACTCTAGATCATAAATTAATATCACTTTCTGTTTAAATAATTTTACAAAATAAAGAAAGATGATACAATTTTCACAAGTAAATTACTAAGAATAAAAATTTTTTGAAAGAATTCGATAAGGTCAGCAGGACAGAATACGTATTTTCGGCTTTCGCTACAAAGCCATCATCAGTGTCGTTTGCCTTGTCGGGTTAATAATTGATAATCGTCTACTTATGTGACAGTTGAAAGCAATTCGAATATGTTAGCAACTCAACTTAGACTAACATCAACGAAATCTAACAATGCTATTTTTATACTTTGTTATTATTACTCTTTTAATGTTTCCTCTATTTTTTTATAACTTCTACATATCGATGTTCTACTTGCATATTTCTAAAAATCATTGAAAATTTTATATTTCTTTATTATTTTATATTTGTGTTAATTACTCTTTTTTTTTTAAATCATAAATGTATGCTTTAAATTTTAAACATTCTTTAAGCCTTTCAAAGTATGCCTTAAAATAATTATAAGAATTCATCAGTACAAAATCTTCATTCATTTCTATTGACAAGAACTTATAAAAGCTTTAAAATGTAACTGCAATAAATCTCCTCAAAGTATGCAGCATATACAAATTCTACATAAAATATTCTTGTTAATATCTATTGTTATACCAAATATATTTTTGATAACTATAACCATCATATTAAAAATATAAAAAATTAAACCAATTATGATATTCAAGTAGTATATAAAAATATACAATTTCGCAAAATAACAATATAGAAAATAAATCTCCTAAAAGTATGCAAACAAATATTCATAAACATATATTTTATAATAGAGATAGATGCAAAGTTATATTCTGGTTTTAATATTTGATATTTAAATATTAAAACTGATGGAAAGCTGTAATTACTTTTTGCAATATGTAAACGATAAAAGTAAAGTTCCCAAAAGTATGCAATTGAAATTCAGCAAAAGTAATCAGAAAGTAGAAATTTTAATTTAAGTTACTTAAAAAAATTTTGGCAAATATAAATCTTAAGATGATTTTTGATTTTTTCGATCTCCTGAGTATATGTATTATATAACATTCACTAATTTATTTAAAAACAGATATTTCTTATCACCTTGAAAAAGATTTAATTTTGCTTAGGGAATCTTGAAAATGTTCATATTTTGGTTTTATAATCTTTCATTTTGTTACACGTGTTATTTATTAATTTTTTTATCTTTGATTTAATACAAAGAAAATATTTCATATCACTAAAATCCTTCCAGTACCAACCATGCAACAAAATATTTTATCAGCAATACAAACAAAAAGAAATTTCATTAAAGAAATATCGACAAATACTTAATACGAGCAAAAGAAAAAAACCGTTCAAGTTGGATAAAAAGAAAAATCGAATTTTCAAACTGTGAATTTATTAACGCGTATTTTCACAAAAACATTACTAACACTTCTTTAGATAAGTGCAAATACATTCAAAAAAAAAATAAACCAAATAAAAAAATTAAAGATCAGCAATTAGGCTGTATGATACCCTACACCACAGTATCATTTGGTTCTATGCCAAGAATTTTTGGTAGCAACAAACATAAGCACAAAGTCATTATACTAAAATATAATAAATATATATATTATATAAATATTTCAAATAACTTACCCAACCAACAAAATTTGGATACTTTTTTGTGGGTTCTTATTCTATGAACCTTCAAAGCTTACTCAAATAAAACATATTTTTTTGAAATTTTCAAATTTTTTATCAAAAATTGTTCATATTTTGGAAATATGAAATATGAAAATATGAGCCTTAAAGCCTAAAATGAATCATAAAAGACACAAAAATTAGAGCCAAATTATTAAATCCAAAAGATGGTTCGTTCAGAAATGACTCAGAAATGTAAACAAATTTTAATATTTTGTGAACAATTCCAAAAAGGTTCAAAAAAATGATTAATTTTCGAGTCTTTCGAATTTTTTAAAATCTTTTTTTTTTTTTTTGAGTCATTTTTCAATCAAAAAAGAAGGCTCTTTTGGATGAACCACTTTACTTTCATACAAAAATTTAAATTTTTAATAATATTTTTTGAGCTTTTTTTTGATTCAGTATGATTTGGATTATATTCGGGGAAGCGCACCAAATTTCGTTAAGGGGCCTGATCTGTAGTGGTAGCCCCCCACTATACAGTAATTGTATGTTAATTTGTTCTTTAGGTATTTAGGAAAAAATATTTTGGAGGACGATCGTATTCGGCTGTCCTATTAATAAATAACACAGAGGCTTCGGCTATCAAAGTCTATTTTGGAGCTTTTGGACCGTGTACAAAGGAGGGCGTCGGCGCTCATTAATGACAGTAGGGTATCCAGCTCTATTGACTCATTGGAGCATCGTCGGAATGTGGGTTGCGTAACACTGTTCTATCCCCAGGAAAATTTTGTGTTCCAAAGAATTGGTTGTAGAAAAGCTACTTTTCATTCACAACCCCTTCTACTGTCGATTCTAACACCGATTCTTTTTGTTTGAAATTGTCCCAAAAGCAACCCCTTCTATAGCTCCAAAGTGGAACCGGTTGCTCTAGAATCAGTTCTGGAACTAGTTCTGGAACTGATTCTACGTCACCCACACCTTCCATACAGGATCCCAAAAACTGGTTCCAGAACCAGTTCCATGGAATCGGTTGCAGTGGAACCAGTTGTAGAATGGGTGTGGTTGGCTACCGATTGTAAAAAATTTTCCTGGGTCGTTACTACCATGGGAAGTGTTTTGCTGAGATAAGTGTACTTATTCCGAGGTCCCGTGTTTTTGTCCCTAACACTCGCTTGTCAAGTAGATCTCATCCGTTTGTGATCGATTGTCCAGTTAATCGCACAACGCGTTATATAGAGAATTCGTTCATTAGTCGAACCGCCCGTATGTGGAATAAACTCCCCGCAGATGTCTTTCCTGATTCTTACAATCTAGGGAAATTCAAGTCTAACGTTCACAATCACTACTCCCTATTTCCTGCTCCCCATAACCTATTTTCCTGATATCAACACAATGCATTGCATTAGTAGGGGGCATCCCCTGAGTGTTGGTCTATAGTTAAAAAAAAATATGATCAACACGTCGGTCTTCGTTCCTGTTTAACACAGCGATCTACGGACTGGCTTTTCAACACAGCAGTATTCAGACTTCTTGCTCAATATAGCGGCTTCGGCTGACTGCTCAACACAGCGGTCTTCGGACTGCCTGATCAATACAGGGACTTCGGCTAGAAGTTCAACACAGCGGTCTTCGGACTACCTGTTCATTGCCGACACGACAACTGCCGATTGTAATGTAGCAAACATTACCGAAACGATTACTTGAGCTCGTCCTATATCAAACATTAGCGACACATCAGCTGCCGAAATTGTAGTACCAAAGTGAATACTGCCGATCTCTAACGAACCAACAACTGCCGAAAACACAATAGCGATTTTTACCGCAAAATCAACAGAGCCGACTCCTGGCGAAATCCAAAGATCCGTTTCCCGCCGAAACTTCTAGTGAGTGTCGTCCTGTAAAGAAGACACGCGTAAATCCGATTGGAAAAGAGGCCATATTGGCAATCGAATACTAAGAACGTTGATGCCAAAAAACGATCAAAACTTCTCTTTGTTACATTTTTTAATGGCGTATTTCTTAGCTGTCGTTTTCATTAATAGATCCTCAAATTAGAATCTCAAAATTTTAAAAAAACTGAATTTTAAACACAAGCAACACTCAGGAAATTAATTATATTGTTTGGAAATGGGATAGATGGGAGGTGAAAGATGGCAACATTGTACTTGCGCTACATGTTAAATTTTACAGCTATTGTTGCGCGCCATCTGCTGGAGTATTGGCGAAATTGTTGAAGCTTTTTAGTTCATAGTCGTTTTATATAAGGGATACATATAACTTTTTTATATAATGATATTGTCGTCGCTGGGGCTCGAACCTGCAGTCTTCTGATTAACAGTCCAACACCTTTGGAGTACTTGAATGGACTCAAAAACTGATTTCGAGTCAATTGGTGGGTCTAGGTCTAATATTTTTTTTGCCAAAAACATCAGCACAAAATAATTTATAACCTCTTCACGTGTTGGTGTAGGGTATTAAAACACACTCACTTATCCTTAAATAACCAAAATGTTACAACAAGGAAATGTGTAAAAGTATGAATATTAGGGTGGCAATGAAAATTCAACTTTGGATTTTTCTGATACCCGAGAGGCCTTATATCACTTGGCCTAAAAATGATATGGTGAAAATTTAAGCTAAATGGGATATCGGAATTTTTAAACCAAAAAAACTTTTTTAACTTATTTATGTCTGGTGACATAACGTTTCTAATAAAATTAAGTATGCTGAACACGAATATGAAAACACTTTTGAAAGCGTGATTTCTTATAAAATTTGGGTAAATTTAGGAAAAATTTCGATTTTGAGCAAAATGTTTACGATATTTCGAAAACTTCATGAGCGTGTAAAATTTTTTTTATATTCGTGATCAGCATATTAAATTTGATTAGAAATGATGATTTGTTCTAAAATTCCGAAACTTTGATTTCAAAGGCGATTTATATTTTATTGATTTTTTCCACGTACATTTTCAATGTTTTCCAAACATATTAAAGCAACCATACACGTTCAATTTTATTGATAAATGTTTTTAAAATCAACCAATCAGAACAAAGTATTTAAAAATAAAATATTCTGATTGGTTGATTTCTGAAAACTTGATTAATAATATTGAGCGTATATTTCTACCTTTAAATTCGTTTCTTATTAATCAATATTTTTCCTTTATTTAAACTTTCAATATAAATTCGCGTTTATTGTGATTAGTTTCCATTTTGCAATAATTTACATGTTTTCTTTATATTGTTCCATTATTTTTCAACCACAAATATCAGATTTAAAAAAAAAAAGATTAAATTTCACTATTACCCACACACTTTTCAATAATATGAAGTTCAAAAAGAAAAATCCAAATCATTTTGAATTCTTAAATTTTAAATTAAATTGATAAACTTTCAGGACAGGATAAAGACCTTAAATAAATTTGTAAACAACCAAACATTGATCAAAAATATTGAAAATCTATGGAGCACTTTAGAGGCATCCGAATTGCCAAAAACTTCAAAATATGAGTTTTAGAGTAAGTGGCATTAAAATTGAGCGAATAATAGTTCCCATTGCCACCCTAATGAATACGCACACACGCACATATGTATGCGTATTTACTAATATAAACATATCGGAATGAGTGTTTACTTTTTTCTCTTGCAGAATAAACATGATTTGGAGGGTAAGCCCTGAAAGTCATTCACAAAATACACAAACAGCAATGGGTCAGAATTTAAAAAAATATTGTCAACAATTATGACAAACTTAAAGTTTCATAAAATTTGAAATGCCTAAAATAAGTCATTAAATTATTACCCCTAAATATATAAACGCTTTGTAAAATTATAGGAGGTTTATTGAATAAATTTTGTATGAAAATGACGTTTTGTAAACCTGCTATAACTTTACAAAGCATTTATGAACTGAGAAGTTAAAATTTATAGTTTAATGAAGTATATTTTTGCCCCATAGTTTATTCATCTAACCGCACATACCCTCCCACATACATATGTGTTGCCTAAAAGATGCGTTTCTGATTATGTTTTATATTTCTGAAGTATAAGGGAAATGGATTTTTTTTTTATTAATTTTTTTTACTCTTCATTTGTTTCTTCTTCGTATTTGCTTTATAACTCCCTTCCAGCAAAAAGATAATGTTTATATATATGTTTTCGGAACTTGAAAGGAAATATATGCTTGTGTTTGAATTTTTATGCATATGTGTGTGTTTTGATATCCTTAAGGCTGTAAAATGGTAATAAATTAAAAGTATACGCTTCTTCAGTGTCATATGAGAGAAGATGTATTCGAGTATATTTTTCCATTTAATGTCATGCTCTACTTTCATTTTTGGTTTTAAGTCGAGCATTTCAATCAATAACAGGAAGTTAAGTAGAAGGATATAAAATGAAAAAACATTTAGGTTGTTCATAAGGGGTGTGCTATCTGTTGTATCGTTGTATCGTCCTAACAAAAAACAGAGTTGTTAAAATTTTATTTGTGTTTAACAACGATTTTCTATTCAGTTTTCTATCTGTTAGCACACTCAAATATAGGACTCTTAACATACGTAAAAATATTGCATCGTGCTATTCTCAAATGTTGTATTTTTTCAATTTAATTTTTAACAACTCTGTTTTTTGTTAGGACGATACAACGATACAACAAATAGTACACCCCTTGTGAACACCCTTATTGATTCGATATGATTTTTTTATAACAGTTAAAATATTAAACGATTCAATTTTATAAAGGATTTAATTGAAGGATTAAGGATGTTATTTTTTAAGATGTACATGAAAGTAGTTAAAATGTGCAATAAGAAATGTTGACTGAATCTTAAGATCATGTCCTGCACTATACTGTGACCATTTTACTGTTGATCTGTCGATAGAAATTTAAATCAAATAAGAAAGTGTAGTTTCTCAGCTTACTAGAGTATTCGCCATGGAAAAATTTCCAATTTTAAATGAATTTGAATATGTGACAGAAAAAACGAAATAGAGGAATTTCCAAATCATAACTTTAGTTAAATCAAATCTTCAGTGTTCGTGCTAGTCCTGCTTGGCAACTATCAACCCAATCGTAGACAATTTACCCATCTCTTTTGATGAATGCATCAATGTTATGAAAATTTTGAAACTTTTTAACTCCAAAAAATGTCAAAAAATAACATTTTTAACATCACTATATTTTATTTTCAGTCTTTTATGCAAACTTCAATAAAATTGTAATTCTTATTAGAAACGCATGCCTTGTAACTAAAATTTCTTAAGATCTTAAAATTTTGGTAAGATTATTCTGTCGAGGTCTGCTTATTTGATACTTACAACGGCACTCTTCCAGATGGGAATCACAATTTCTGTAAAATTTGAATATGTGATAGAGGAGTCAAATTCTCTACCCTTATTTCATATATCAGATATGATCCCACGTACAAATCCTGCCTTTTTGCTCCTAAATTTGTTTAGTTTCGATATTGAAAAAAGAAAAATAAAATAATTGAAAAAAGAAAAATAAAAATATTGGTTAAAACTACTAAAAATTAATTAAAATATACCTTGTAGAAAACACGGCTGAAATTATCAGATTATTTTTCCAATCTTGGCGATTTTTTTTCACTTTTGGCGATATTTTCAATTTTGGCGTTTTTTTATTTAAAAGGTTTTTTTTTAATTCCTAGCAATTTCTTTTAATTTAAGCGATTTCGTCCATCCCAAATTTTTTTTAAATTTCGGCGTCTTTTAAATTTTTGACATGTTTGCCAACTTTGGCGATTTTTTTTCAGTTTTGAGTTAAGCGATTTTTGCATCTTCAGTCCTTTAAAAATGTAATTCAGTTTTTAGATCTCATTTAATTTTGAACGAAACGGTTCGCAAAACTACTACCTTTATTCAATGAATATCTTATTCAAACAATCAATTTAATTTATTTTTTTTATTTAAGTAGCTTTGAGGTTTAAGAAGAATATTAAACCTTTTTCGCTAAAAATTATAAACACATTTATTTTCAAATCAGACTAGATATAATTTCTGCCTTTTCCTATATACAGACTTCATAAGTAAATTTCCTTTAAATTGTATTATTGTTTATATATTGTATTGTCAGATTTTGTCTATATGATAATTTTTCAAAAACCCGTCGGCTGTAGGAATCGAACCTGTGCCTATTCCTACATTACAAATGTAACTATACTAAGGTGCGACCGTTTAACCATCCCACCCAAGTAAGGCCTTGAATGTAGTGTAGCTAATTCATAGTTTTCTTTCCTATTCAGCTTTCTATTATTGTTTTTTACTTTCAGAAGTGATCAAGCAGACACATACAAACATTCTGCTTTTAGATTTTTTATTTATCTTCTAATCCTTAATTGTTTTTATTATATTTTCCACCACTGTATATGTTTTCCGGTGGATGCATGTCATATGATCCAAACATATATATGTTAAGAGTTGAAGATATATTTGCAAGCAAACATTAGAATCACGGCAATTATATATTTTTATAATTTTTCCAAACATATTTACTAGCAAATATGTTTCCAACAAGCCGATTTTTTTAGCGTGTAAATTTTCCCTAAAGTATTTTCCTTGTGAATTTACGTACTATAACAAAACGCTAGAGTTACTGAATAATAATATTCACTTAATTCTTTATTTTTAATAACCTAATAAATCCTCTTTCCCCAGCAACACTTTTATTGTTTTAAATTATATTACTTTTATTAATATCATAAATAATTTCTCTCCCTCTCTGCTGTTACCGCCTCAACTTTTATTACATTAATTGAATTATTTTTAATCGCCGCCCAGAACCAACTCATTACTTTTAATTTATGTTGGAAAAACAAAACCGTGCATGACTGTAAACAAAGAAAAACTTTTTTTTTTGTATTCGCAAAGTTGAAAATCTGTTTAATATTTTATTTAAAGCTAAAATAATAACTAAAAATATGCAAAACAAACAAAAGACCTCAAGCAAACAAAAAAAAAAAAAAATTAAGTAAAAGTATACAACAAAACGGAAGTTAATATAACCATACAGAAAAATTTATAACCGGAAATGAAAATCCACTGCACAAAACAACACTCTAAAGGATTAAATTTGTAGGGAGAGATAAAAGCAGAACACAACAGAACTTTGGGTTAAGCTAAAATATTTAACTAAACTAATTAAGGGAGTTTTTAGGAAAAAGTGTTTCGTTTCGGTTTTGTTGTTAGTAATGGAATCATATTTTATAAACTGTCCAGTTTGGACATGTTTTTTCATGTTTGTTTAAAAAAAACTTTTTGTTTTAGTACATTAAATAAAATTACAACTTAACTTTTTTGTTTTTAATACATGCAAAAAAAATTTTTTTTTAAACATAATATCGATGGTAGAGTGGTCCAAAAATATATCAAAGTTGGAATTCGTGGTCTCCGCAATGTTGCCCTATTCCTTAATGTGCCAAGTTTTAGCCAAATCGCTTTTATTTAGAGGTTACATAAAAAGTTATCTTTTAATAATTAATAATTTGTCTTGAGAGTAATTTATAGAAAAAAAAGGGTTGACTTTAAATTGAACATATACGCAATAGCTGAAGAAAATTATTTTAGTCTAGTCTTAATCAATGTGCAAGTAAAGAAATATCAAATCAAAACTTGAAAAATGAAGCAACTTTTAAGTATTTTGCATAAATACCTATTTTAGTTAAATAAACATACTTATTTATGCTTTATATGAAAAATTTTCTCATTTAATTTTTAGTTTTTATGAAGATTACGAATCTGCAATCTAGAATTGAAAAAAAAAAATTTTTTTTAATTTAAAAAAAATCTTTTTTAAAGTATTTTTCTAAGTACCTAAAATGTTTGAAAAATCCAACTTATTATATTTTTGCAGTTTACTTACTTATATCACAATGATTTTATATTTTAAAAGGATATCATATATCCTTGCAAATGACTTAAAATTTGACTATTTTTGGTATTTCGATATTATTGAGACTTAAAATTTGACTATTTTTGGCATTTCGATATTATTGAGCTTATTATAATTTTATTGCTAACAAAATTCATATCACACATAAGAGGACATTGCATATATATATATTAATGCAAAAAAGAAATTTTGAATAGCGGAAAATATAAGAAAAAGTTCTGATCAAAGTTGAAAATTTTTTGTAAGACATTTTA
This sequence comes from Leucophora obtusa, assembly GCA_949987735.1. Taxonomy (NCBI): domain Eukaryota; kingdom Metazoa; phylum Arthropoda; class Insecta; order Diptera; family Anthomyiidae; genus Leucophora; species Leucophora obtusa. Next base: position 354,286,769 of record OX465295.1, read on the forward strand.
AAATTTCGCGAAATCCGCGACTCAGATTTTAATTTGGATTTCAACTTTAAATAGACATCTGCGACCTCTAAATAAAACCTATTTAGAGATTTGTTTTGGCGCACCATATTTATTTTCATAATGGCATATTTTTAGGAATTTTTAAATTCCTCTTTTTTTTTTACGTCCTTCCTACAACTTGTTTGTATGTTTGTTTTAATGTCTATGACCAATCATAAATTTAAAGCATACTTTTGGGGATTAAATGGGAAAACAAAATTCTAACCTTAAAATTTTGTTTGTAGAAAGCGGAAAATTACTGTAAAGGGTCTTTAAAATGTAATTTATATAAATAACAGAATTTTAATTAAAGTAAGAGCAGAGTTGAAAAATAAACAAACACCCTTTTTTACAGAAATCATAAACAAACAAATTAAAATGAAGTAAAAATCGAATGGTATGCTTTTAGGAGTTACAAAAAATTTTGAAATTGTATATATTTTAAAAGGAAATTTTTAAATGAAATAATAGTAAATTCTGTGAAATTCTCCGTATTTCGTAGGAAACATATGTGCACAATTTTAGTTTAACACTTTCCTATCGGCTATCAGAAAATATTTTTCTGTTATATAAAAGTTTAACAATGGAACTTTCGCTGTTTGTCAACAAAAAGCGCAGTCATTGGAAAGCTTATTGGTTCGAGAAAAGGTCCTCAGGCAGACCGACAGATCCTGCACTTTTATAGTCCCCATATTTTTTGCCAAAAATTGTGGTACTTCAAGTACCGTCAGATAAGAAATGGTTAAGGGGATAAAAATGTGTCGGACAATTGTGTCTTTTTGCATCCAATTTTCCTACGGTTACTTTATAAAAATATGTAACAACCCAAAAATGAAACAAAAGTGGGTTTTCACACAATCGAAAATTATTTGAAGATCCAACGTTTTATTTGAAAAACCAAAGATTTTTCAAAATATATACTTTTTTTGACGAAATTAAAATATCTAACCCAAAATGTATTTAAAATAGAGTGAAGTGTTTGTAGCTGTCGCCGCATTGGACAATCCTAATTAATATTGGAATTAATTGCTAAAGAATTTCTCATTTACCGCGAGAAGAAGAAAAATTGAATTAACGTCTCATCTCAAAACTCGTCGGTGGTTAGTTTATGTGTAAATTAATTAAAGTGCCCAACTAGCAAACAAGCCCAAAAATGAATCATAAAAAGCTCAATTAATATTATTAAAAGTTCAAATTTTTGTATGAAAGTGGTTCATCTAAAAGTGCCTTCATTTTTTATGCAAAAATGACTCAAAAAAAAGATATAAAAAAAATTCAAAAGGCTCAAAAATTAAGCTTTTGTTTGAGTCTTTTTTGAATTGTTCACAAAATTGTCAAATTTATTTCCATTTCTGAGTCATTTTTTAACCATCTTTTGAATTTAATAATTTGGCTCAAATTTTTGTGTCTTTTATGATTCATTTTAGAAGGCTGAGCAATTAAAAAAAAAATTTTTAATTTAAAAATAATAGCCGTTTTTTTCTAATCACTTGGATTTAATAAATCCAAAAAGTATTTCTAAAAGTGCTCAACAGATGGGGTTACATTTTTCCTATTTTAAAAAAATTTTCTGTCCGACACTTCTTTCACCCTAATTTTTAATACCGAATTAGATGATGGAGGATTCTACTTTAACTTTTAATTTATAATTATATTTTACATAAAACAGCGATAAAGAGTCTGACTTTTCATTTTTATCACTTCAATTTATATTTTTACACAATTGAAAAATTCCATTGCAATATTTAATATTCACTAATTGGATTTAATTAAATTACTTACTGTAGAGTGAAAAATTGCCATTTCTATTTGAGCTATTTCTCCATGTCCAAGATGAAAAATATGTATTTGGTGAGGTGTAGTTTTTTTTTCTAAACATATTTCATAAAAAAAAATTTAAGAAAAACCTTTTATTTGTTAGTTTTAAAATTTTTTTGTTTCTCTTTTAATTTTTATTCGTATTTTTTTCTGACATTAAAATAATAGGCTGTTTCATATATTTGTGCTTTTATTGTGGATTTATTAAATCCAGCTTTTTTTGGATTTAATAAATCCATTTTTTGTATGAAAAATTCTAAATCCAGGTGATTAAAAAACACGCTAAATGTGTTTTATTTGAGTAAGTTTTGATTCACAGAATAAGAACCCTCAAAAAAATATTCTCACTTTGCTGGCTGGGTATGCAATTTTTAGTAATTAATAGTATCAATTGAGTGTTAGGTGCAAAATCAATTAAAATTATATTTAATATAATCAATTTCGTAATCTAAACTCGTTTTTAATTTTTTCTGTGTTTGTTAATTCATTATAGACATATCGCAGTTCCTGTCTTTTTTTTGCACACTATCAAATCTCATCTTCGATTCCACTTCTCTTGTTCTTAATTTTATAATTTTCTACCATAACAATCATATCTAAGTGCTTGTTTTATTTTTCCCTAATATAATAATATAATACATTTTCCATAGATCTCTTTAGCCATAGAAAAATTTATCATTTTAAGTAATTTTTACACAAAACGGAAATGTTAAACAAAACTCTCAACAGAATTCAACTAAAATGAACGATTTTTACCACTAAATTGCTTATATTTTACTGTTTCTTTTTTCCTTTTTGTCAATGTTGCTGTTCAAGGATTTCCTCTATTGTCCGCGTAATACAATCATATATTTCTGTTTTATATATATATGGGGCATTTCATATTAAAATAAATTCAATAATTGTTTGATTAACAACCAGAGCTTCGAAAAATGAATTCTATTTCGTACACTCTCAATAACGTTACCGTAAAAGTTCAATAGTTATATAAAAAGTAAATCAGTAAAGTTGTTTCTATTCAATAAGTAGTTAAATTGCAAGCAAATATATTTTTTAATTTTTTTATTAGTCATTCAATAAACAGTTTACACAAAATACGTACTTTCGGTAAAAGTTGAAATATTCAATTAAAAATTTCTTTTAAAAACAGGGACGTAACAGTTATAACTTTTATTCAAAAAACTTATTGTTTTACAATTATTTCTTGTTTCAGTATTTTTAATTTTCTGTTTATTTGCTCTGTTTGATTTTTATTTTTAATTCAAACAAAAACAATCCAAATACGATTTTTATTTTTTCAAAAATAATAAAAGTTATTTTGTGAGTTTTTTTCTTTATCAAAAAATAACAGTTAAGAATATAAATCAAAAGCCATGGAACCAATGACTTCACCAATTATAATATCCTGATGATGTCAACTAGTGTTAATAAAAGATTGAATAGTGATTTAAAGTGAGTAAATATGTATATTCCAGCAACTTCCGGCATTCGATTTAGGTCAATTTTCAATTTTTATTTTATTATCAAATATAAAAGTTAGTGCTTAATTTTTTCAAAAAAATCATTCTGTAACTTTTATAAAAAGTTTTAAAATAAAAATCAAAAAAACAACAGAAATTTATAGAGTAAAATATAAAAATTGAAAAAATTAAAATCTTTGCCAAACTTTGTGATTTTTTTGTGCAATATGATTTATAAAATATATGCATTATTGAAATATTATAATTAAATAAATTTGGGTGGTGACTTTTTTAGAATTATAACAGTTATTTTGGGTCTCTGTTTAAAAATAATCAGTTCTTATAATACAATTAAGGGGGGTAAATACTGTAACAACAGAATTTTAAAGGACATATTTAAACGGTTGTCAAAAATTCAAATAACAATATTTTTACTATATTATTTTTTTATTTAAAATATATGTTATTGTAGTATTTTCCAAAATATCAGTTTTAAATTTCTTCAACCACAATCACCAGGGTTGCCACTTCATTATTAGCCTTTTTTAAAAAAGGCAAAATCGGCTGCCACTGTACAGCCTTCATTAATTATTGGAAAATAAAAATGGAAAGTGATTCTTAATACCAGATAAATTCTCTAGTCCTTATCGTGGCCTGATTTTTATTTTTTTAATTTTTTTAAACAAAGTTGCTACACAAACTTGAAAATTCCAAAAAAGGCAAGAAAAAACAATTTTACTTGGGAGTATAAAATTTATTTGAACGAAATACAGTTTTTTGTTAAATACGAAAGAAAAAAACGGGATCGAAATCGGTTAACTCATGTTTGTAAAAAAACGCGTTTGAAGTGTAAAGTTAATTTTAAGCTAAGAAAACAGCAAAATTTCAATAAATTTTGAATGAAGAAAGGTTATATCTCCTAGCTTACTACATGGCCACCAAATTTGGGACGAATCCGTTAATGGGTATTTGATATAGTCTTAAAAACGAAGATATTTTATTATACATAATGCTACTCATATTACTTTGTAAAAATACTATAATTTTGTACATTTTTTAATTTATTTCGTATTTTTTCCTCATTTTTATATATATTGATTACTTTTATAACTTATATTAAGCCATCAGCAACTGCCCCATATGACGTGTCGTCAACATCCATCAAGGAATAGTCATTGGCTTTTGAAAACTGCGTGCAATTCTTACATCTTTTGATGTAGTTTTTATCTTTTTATTCTACCCTGTTATAAGATATACGATTTCTAATAAAAACAAGTTCATAAAAATGCAAACAAAAAGTGTTACACATAAATTTACCACGTAGAGTATTACTTTCGGACTAAAACATATTTTCCAAAAAACATGTGGAAATTTAATTTCTTCGATTTTTTTATTGAAATTTTCGGAGCATATAGAGCAAAGAATGCTCCATCCAAATAAAATATAAAAAAAAAATCGAAAACAAAATTTTTACAGGACCCATGTGAAAATCGAAATATATATGAACATCCATGATCATACATTGGCTCGTACATATGTGATCATGCATGGGCATACATAGTCATATACGTACATGCATAGTTCAATGTATGATCATACATGATCTCATATATTTCCATATACCTTTGGATCCGAAATTTGAGGGTATATGGAGGTATATGGCCATATATGATCATATATGAGCATACATGAATCATATGTGAGCATATATGGTCATATATGAATATGTACGGTCATATACCCTCAAATTTCGGATCCAAAGATATATGGAAATATATGAGATCCTGTATGGTCATACATTGAACTATGCATGTACGTATATGACAATGTATGCCCATGCATGATCATATACAAGTCAATGTATGATCATGTGTGTTCATATATATTTCGATTTTCACATGGGAGTTGATACCCCCCTTAACTTTAAAATAAACGAGAAATCTATTATTTTTAGCGAATTTGTTTATTACTTAACAATTGTTTTAATTTCAATTATTTTAATATACGTATTCGGTAGATTTTAAGGAAAAAATACTGTGAGTGTATGAATTCCCTAAATTTATACTTAAATCATCGCAGGGAATTCATTACTCAAAATTCATTACACCGAATTCAAATATAAGGAATTCAATAAATCTATCTCATGTGATTTTATAAATCATTGAGTTAAATCATTAGGATTTCATTCGATTTCGTACTCATTCTATTGACGATTTGGAAATTCAATCGATCATTAGATTTTGTATCACTTTGTTAAACAATTTGGAAATGGCATTCGATTTTTTTCATTTGATTTTAAAAAAATTTGTAAATTTAACAATTATGTTATTTTATTACAGTCAAGTTAATAATTGAAATTCTTTAAATACTATTTATTATTATAATTTGTTAATTCCTGTACTTAACCACTATATGGTAACGTTTTAGGCTGTTCTTTTTTTTTATAATGTCTTAACTCTTAATTCCAATATTATTTTTTTTAGTTCAATAAATACTAATAACGTAGTTGTTTATTTTAAAAATTTTGAAATCAAATGAAGAAAATCGAATGACATTCCCCAATTAATCAATTAAATGAACTATGTAAAAATTGATGGAATTCCCAAACTTTTAAATCGATTGAGCAAAAATCGATTGAATTCCTAACGAATAAATTCAGTGATTGAACAAATCGAATGTTGAAAAATGATAGAAGTCTTTAAAATGAAATCGAATGAGAACAATTAAAACTTCATTCGATGTGTAAAATTGCAGTTTTAGAATTCAATCATTCCATAGTCAATCAGAATTGAATATTGAATGAAAGATTAAAGTCTTTTGAAGCTCTGATCTAGACTTTATAATATTTTTTTATAAATAACAGTTTTAGGAATTGACTTAGGTTATATACGAAATGAATAGTTCAGTTATAATAAATCAACTCTAAAAGAAATATTTAAAGAGATTAACCTGCCATATGCCAGGTTAATTGGGCACAAAATCGTCAAATATTTTTGAGAAAAAATCGTCATTGCGTTTTAAAATATCATCAAAATATAGTTAAAAATCGTCAAAACTTTAATAATCAAATATTTTTATTATTATAACCCTAAAATCATTATATAAAATTTAAAAAATCACCCGGTTTTCGGTGTCAGCTGTAATTTAAGAATTCTAAAACTAGTTTTTTATTTGATTGGTTGAAGTGAAGCAAACTTTCAATGTAAATTGATTTTGTAACAAAAATAATTTCTATAGAAATAATGCAACACTTCACCGAAGTGTTTTAGAACATAATCTTCTAATACTCGTATCTCCAAATTTCAAACAATTTAATGTATGTAATGAAAATTGACCAAATTAATTGTGCGAAAGAAAAAGTTCACTTAAAAAAAATTTCGTATAGAAAAAGCTTTAGATTTTAATGTACTTAGTCGGGAGATATTTCACAGGGTACCTACTAAAGAATTTACATGAAAAAAAGTCCGATATGAGATATACATCCCTTCGAAAAGCACGTTACATTTATTAGAGATTTAGGAAGAACTATTTAAATAAAAATAATTACCAGATTCTGTGTTAGTTTTCCTATAAAACACCATCAGATTCTAAATTGACTACCTTAAATAAAAATTTTATGATAAATATTTATAAATTACCTGAATAAATTGTCAGATTTATTGATTTAGATAATGGAAAAATAAAGTATTTTTGAACAATTGTTGCTATATTTCCCATTGAAAAAAATCGTCATTTTGAAGAGGAAAATCGTCAAATCGTCATTTGGCTATTTTCGATAGTAAAAATCGTCAAAATGACGATAAATCGTCACAACTGGCAACATTGGCCATACCCCTGGTTGATAGGCTTCTCTTCTCAGTGCGGATTAAATTTTCTAATTTTAATTCTGTCAACTTTTGGCCTGACAGCTGCTAGCTTATAAAAACATTTCAATTTCAGTTTGTGCTGACAATCAATTATAATGCAATTAACTTCTGGCCGTTAAGAACGTCGGAAAACGTCTCATTTTTATCAGCACTCTGATTGAACCAACAGCGCTTATTTTTCCAAACAAAATGCCCCATATGTCTAAATGTATTTATTTCTTTTAATGTGCTTGTTGTCTTCACCCATCATCAGCACCATAATAGTCATCATTATCATCATCATCATCGTTCTAGTCATTCGCAATGTTTTAACATTCATTTGTAGGCCGCTTTCCTTTTTGCATAATTTTTTCTTTCCGGTAAACATTTTTATATTTATTATACATTTATTTTTTTTGTTTATATATTTTGTTAAACGGAAACATGTTGTCTTTTTTTTATACACTTGGCTTAAAACTTTTTTCATTTCATTTTTTTTATTATTATTTATATACATAAAGCCATATTCATTTATTTGCGGTAGTCGTCTTTAGCTGCTGAGCTATTTGAGTGGTAACTTTTTTGTAATACAAGTGGCATTAAAGTAGAGTGGCAGCTACGTTCGAAGCACCCAGCTTCATCGTAGTCAAAGTTGCCACAAAACTGACATTAAGTACACACAATTTTAATATTATTATATAAATGCAAATAAGCGGATGGTTGGATTTTTTTCCTTCTTTTTGTTTTTAATAGAATAATAGTACAGAAAAAGGCTTTACACGGTAATTGGTTGTGGTGATGAGATACAACAAAAAACAGGAAAAATTATATAAAATTACTTTGTTTAATAGAATTTGTTTTAAAATGCCAGAGGATATGTATACAATTGTATAGACAGTTTCTAGTTTAATTGAAGTAATTTAGTATATCCTAAATGGTTTAAAATGTCTATGAAATTTGTAAAGTTGGAATTGGGATGATTTTTTATTGCCATATGTTGAAGGTAAATGTTTTTTTTTTTTTTTTTTAGTTTAGTAAGGAATAACTTTAATATTTTCTGGCCAAATTTAATATTCTATATGTATGTAGGTTGTGTTAGTGTTTTTCCTACCGGCCGTTGACAGAACAGAAATTTTAAAATTTATTCTACACTAACATAAGATTTTATCCGCTAGGAGTTGACAGTTTTATAATATTTAGATTTTTTCAGCACTGATGAAATCATGATATTTTTATCAGCCTGCTGTTGGCAGCATTGTTAAATGGTTTAATTAGCGCTGATGAAATCCAAACTTTTGCTGAGATTGCTATTTTTTGGTAAAAATCTGCTTGTTGATTTTCAGTAAAGCCCTTTTGCTGAAATTTTTTGAAAGCACGCTCCTGACTAAAAATTTGCTCACAAATTTATGTTCCATTTTTAAAACTACTTTTACCCATTTTGTAAAAGAAATTTAATCTTTAAGAATTTAAAGATTTTGTAGTATAAAATTTATATTTTACATTTATAAAAGTTGCTCTTTATGTTTTCACTTATTTAATTAATTTTTAGTTTGTTTCATATTTTAATTCTATGTAAAATTGTGTTTGGCTATCTTTATGAATTCATTTTTATTATAATTTTTTAGTTTCAAAAGTTTTTATTTTTCAACCTTGGTGGTGGTTAAATGTAAACAAATTCAGTTGTTTATCAATTCCAAATTTAACATTAATTTTTAAATATTTTTATCTTTTGAAAAACGCAGTTAACAAACATCCCACCGGTAATGGTACCCATAATAATGATGGCAGCATTATAACAACAACAACACAACCAGACTCCGGTTATATAGCATTAATAGTGATAGGAAGTTTATTGGGATCATCTCTCGTATTGGGTGTGGTAAGTAGACAAGATTAATTAAAAACATAAATGCAACTCTGTTGTAAATATGATAAAATAGAGTTATTTTAAACAGAGTTGTTTTCAATAAACAACATTATTTTCAATCTTATACCACATTCACACTGCTAGTTTTTCTTCTGTTTGAATATAGTATTAATATATCTTTATCGATACCTAAAAATATTAATTTTTTTTTATCATTAACTAGCTCCTTTATACTGGCTATCGTTACTGTAGCAGGCGTTCAATTAATTCTATGAATTTTGAAAATCCTGTTTATCGTAAAACAACCGAAGATCATTTTAGTTTGGAAAAAAATTTACCCGTTCGCATGTATCCCAGTACGGTTGATGAAGAGGTAAGCCCGCATTTAATAAATGATTTTAGTTATATGAAATTTTAGAATCACTAAAATATAACAAAATAGTTATTAGTTAATACAAAAAGTAGTTATAACAAATTAATTATTTATTTTGTATATATAAAAGAAAAAATCACATCAAAAATCTGTCCTATCCCATTTTATAACTTCCTCTAAAGTAGTTCGAGTAGTATAATTTCCCACCCTAGTTCCCCCTGATAATTCTGTGTCACAATTTTATCGAAAATATTTGTGTTTTTTCTATATTTTCATTTCTAGCTGCATTGTTCACAAAGAAGACTGTTTGCGCAGTATTGAAAATAAAGTAAAAAGATATTGAAAAATTTTATGTAATACAAATTTTCATTAGAGTATATTGAAAAAAAAAAAAATAATTATATATTTCGAAATTTTAATTTTCAATATTTTGTTTTTTTTTTTGTAAATTTAAGTATTTTTTCTAGAATAAAGTATTTATTAATAAATTAAGGTTATTTTACATGATAAAAAAAAGTTTAAGGTTTATTAGTAAATATAGTTAATATAAAAAACAAGACAACTTAACACTAAATGGATAAACATTTTTTATAAATATATATAAAAATCAGTTTTTAAAAAATGCTGATCCCAAAGAACACAAAAATCCGTCTATCTGCTACCACATGAGATGTAAATTCGTCAAAGTGGATGGCAAGGGAAGGTAATTGAAAAATGCACAAAATATATTTTTCCAATTTTTTATCTCCCTTAACTTCGGAGAAAAACGGTATGTGCTTCTCTGGCAAAGGATCACCCTCTACCCGACATGTTCTAAGGGTCCGTTTTATAGTCATAACTAAGACAGATTTCGTATTAAATATTTATTAAAGAAGAAATTCTCAAACAAATTTTCTTATTAAGGAAATATTGTAGAAAACTCAGTCTTAGTTCTGACTATAAAACTGGCCGTAAAACTAATGTGGTGAAAATTTGAGCTGTAGGTATTTGATATAAGCTTTGAGGCCAAACCCAGCAAACCACTTCTTTAGTTGCTTCAAAAGTTCCATGAACATATTTTCACAGCTTTTTCGAAAGTAATTCTGAACAACATTAAAAAAGTCACTTATTTATTGCTTCTAAAGCATTGTTGCTCTACACTCAGATAAAAAAGTTTGTAAAAAAATTTGTGAACAGTTTCCAATCGCACTATTACTATTTTTATACTGATTATTAGTACAATTTTTATTTTTAGTAATCATTTTTGCTATTCCCTTATTACAAATTACGGATTTTTATACTAATTTTCGATGCTGATTTCAGCAAAACATTTTACTAATTTTTCAAAACCGAGTTTTAAATTTAGCAGAAAAATATACTAATTTAAAAATATTTTTTTTTTGATTTTTTACAATTCTTGTTTAGTTTATATTTGTTACTATTGATATATTCTTAGTTTGGAAATAACAATCAGAAAATTTTATTGTATCTCCAATGCATAAAAAGGTCATAACTAGAGAACCGTTTGCAATTTTGACTCCAAATTTCAAGTACGATGAAGTAATTATACGCTTGTTAAAATCGAAAGAAAAATTTTTTTTAGATTTTACAGTTTTTTTATTATTTAGTACAATTTTTTGCTAAATTCAGCAGATATTAACCAGATCCACCATTTCCCTGATCAAATCATATATGGGTTAACATAAGTATATCTAAAAATATATTATTAGATCCGAAAAATGGTGGATCTGGTTAATATGATTTTATATAACTAAATATATTTTGATATAATCATATGACAATACTTAACGATATAAATCTATAAAATCATAAATTGTTATATAAAAAATATTTTTACTTGGGTTGTTTAAATTCAATATTTTTTTTTTTCAATTTTGAAATTTATAAAAATAATTAAAATAAAAACCATGAAAAATAGCTTTTTTATCACTTGCGAAAAAAGTACTGGAAAAAATTTTAAATTGCAGTGTCCTGTTGCACTTTTTCAATAGATACTTTTATTGAAGGAAATAAGAAAATATCTCGCAACGCCAAACTAGTGTTTTATGTATTCAAAAAAGTTTGTCGGTAGAATCTTTTGAAAATTACAGTTAACACAAAGGTAAATGTCGTTATTTTTTACTGTTCAAAAATAACTAACAAATGCATTAAAAGTATTCTACAATGTCGTAAAATTAACTCAAAAATGTTTACTACGTATCAATATTTTATAACAACTGACAAAATTGTTAAAAACTATTGTTTTTTGACATTTAATTTTATAAGTACTATAAAAGTATATTTTAATACAAAAAATATTTTTTTTTCTTTTACAAAAAATGGTGGACTTACTTCTGCTTAATTGAAATTTGAAGTAAAAATTCCAAACGTTTTTCCAGTTTCTCCAGTATTTATGCATTCTAGATACAATACAATTTTCGGAAACTACGACTATATCAATAGTATAAAATATAAAGTAAACAAGAAATGTTTAATATGCAATGAAATTTTTATTTTCTAAATAACTAACAAAAATAAATGTTTTCTATAAAAATACTGTTTTGATAGTTGTTTCTTATAATATAAAAATAACTACTTTAAACAAATGTTTCGAAATACTTTTCATTATTTTTTTAATAACTACCATTACGTTGTTTTGTATTCCCATCGAAAAAAAACAACCATAATTACAGTTAAAAACAACTACGTATTACTACAAAAAACAACTGTCACTACTCCCCTCCTATGACAACTCAATGTCATTAGTGATTCTGTCAGAAAATAACTACGAAACTGAAAATAGTTATTTAAGAAAAAAGCAACTAACGAAAAGCACTGTATTTCATAACATTTATTTAGAGCAGTAATTTTTAATATTATATAATATTATAAGCAACTATATAAGCAACTATTTTTGCAGTAAACAATTATTTTTCTTAGTTATTTAAAAAATAAAAAATTTGGTTGGGTTTTTGAAAATTCTTGTTGAGTTTATATTTGTTATTACTGATATTTTTTAGTTTGAAACTATAAATCAAAAAATTGTATTTTATATCCAATACATAAAAACATAATTACTGGAGAACAGTTTTAAATTTTAACTTAAAATATAAGTAACGAATAGAATGGAGTAATTACACATGTTAGTGTTTAAAATCCAAATTTAGAATATCAGAGAAAATTAACTGCACAAACAGTAGTTTTTATCACTTTTGTCAGTTGTTTTAAAATTTTTGCAGTGAAAACTTGTCAATTATTTTGACCAAATTGTTAGTTATTTTTAATACATTTATTAGTTATTTTTCAACAAGTAAAAAATAACTGCATTTTTAGATATTTTAAAGGTAAATACTATTTTCGTCTTTTAAACTGCATATACCTTTAACTGCCATTTTCAGTTGGTTATACCGACAAACTTTTTTGAGTGTATATGCTTTTGGACAATTTCAGATAAAAACGAGTAAAAAGGTTAAAGTCGGGCATGCCGACTATACAATACCCTCCACCAATCTGGTGTATTGTTTGGATCCGAAATGCGAATGGGTTAAAATGGGGCTCGTGTCAAAATTTTCTATAATGTGAGTCAGCGCACCAAATTTCATTAAAATATCTTAATATTTGCGACCTGCAGTTTGTAACCAAGCCAATTTTGGGGCAACCCTTATATGGGCACTAGTTCTAAACATGGACCGATGTTCACCAAAATCAATAGGCTTCGTCCTTGGGCCACCATAGGTCTATGTACCAAATTTCATCAAAATATCTTAATATTTGCGACCTGCAGCGTATAAACAATATAATTTTGGTGGGACCCTTATATGGGCACTAGGTCTAAACAATGACCGATGTTCACCAAAATCAACAGGCTTCGTCCTTGGGCCAACATAGGTCTATGTACCAAATTTCATCAAAATATATTAATATTTGCGACCTGCAGCGTATAAACAGTATAATTTTGGTAGGACCCTTATATGGGCACTAGGTCTAAACATGGACCGATATTCACCAAAATCAACAGGCTGCGTTATTGGGCCAATATAGGTCTGTGTACCAAATTTCATCAAAATATCTTAATATTTACGACCCGCAGCGTATAAACAATATAATTTTGGTAGGACCCTTATATGGGCACTAGGTCTAAACATGGACCGATGTTCACCAAAATCAAACTTGTTCGTCCTTGGGCCAACATAGGTCTGCGTACCAAATTTCATCAAAATATCTTAATATTTGTGACCTGTAGAGTGCGCACAAGATTGCATGGACAGACAGACAGACGGACGGACGGACGGACAGACGGACATCGTTAAATCGAAATAAAAAAAATTCTGAACCGATCGGTATACTATAAGGTGGGTCTACGACCAATATTTTTTGGTGTTACAAACATCAGCACAAACTTATAATACCCTGACCACACAGTGGTGTAGGGTATAATAATCGGTATTAGCACTGATAGTAGAAGGGCTTACAAAGGAAAAGAACAAACGATTCTTTGTAGCAGAAAATTTTGCTGGGGAATTAAAAATATTTTTTTTATTTATTCAAAAACTCCAAAACTTTGACACACATTTGAGGTCTTAGAGTTACCCGATTTTGCTCCAATTTTAACCATATTATTGTTAGGCCATGTGTAATAATATTTCGCCTAAGCTATTACGAGAATCCAAAGTTATATTTTTAATGCCACCGTTTAAAAACATTCATAATTTCTTAGAAAAGTTTTCTTTAGATTTTTAAAAAATATTCGAGACTTTACACACAAAAAATTAAAAACCTGTTTCAATTACGAAATTGCTAATATCAATTACATTTTAATTGATTTTGAACCATTCACGCAAAAGATAATAGTAGTATCAATACTAAAAATTGTGTACGATTAATTGAATCAATTAAAGAATTCAAATATTTAACTGATTCAATTTAATATTTTTTTTAAACAAATCTTTAATTAAATGATTTAAGCTAATTTTTTTTTGTGTGTAATAAAATTTTTTAATTTACGCAAATTTTTAGCTTCCCAGAAATTGTGTGTAAAATATGCATATTCAAGGCTTTTAAGTTTTAGATTCAGACGATTTCTTTTTTATATTCTTGCAAACTGTTACTTAAAAACCCCAGCAAAAATTATTTGTTTCAAAGAATCAGTAAAACAACTTCATTTCCTTTATAACCCATTCTACAGTCGGTGCTTACGCTCATGATTTTTGTTTTAAACTCTTTAATGAAACGGGTTCCGTTACTAGTGCTATGGAATTGGTTCTATTGTAACCGGTTGTAGAACAAGTGTGATAGAAAACCGATTGTAAAAAAAATTCTCCAAAGTCTAATTTTATAAAAAATGTTTGTCCGTTATAATATTTTATTTATAAATTAATTAAAATAAATCAATTTCTAAGTTATTTTTAGAGTTATCTTTTCATACAAACAGAAAAAAAAACCTAAGAAAAAATTATTAAAAATAAAAAAATTCAAACACACTCACATAGTAAATTTTTAATAACTATAAGATTATTATAAAAATTAAGTATATTAAATAAGGTTCCTTAAGTTTAAACGATAAGAATTAAAAACATAAAATATTATTATAAATATCTGTTAATATTACAATATATTTAAATTTATAATAACAGGCAGGTATTGAGTTTAAACACTTTCTAGCATATTTTGCTAATTGTTTTTATATATATATTTTTTTTTTAATGAAAAAATATATATATTTTTTTAATTGAAAATCGAGTGTAAATTTTTCTTACATTTCAATTTAATCCTTGTTATATATATTTTTAATAATTTCCAACATTTCTTTCTGTGATTTATAATTGCTTGCATATTATACAATTTTGTTGAGTTATAATTACAAAATTGTATAATTAACGAAGGATTTTATATGATATATATCAGTGGTGAGTTTAATATTTGTCGTTTTTAATATTAAAACAAAAGGTTTTTTATTTAATTTTTGTTAAGTTTTATGGTTTGTTATAATTTATTGTTAATTTATGCATTATTTATATTTATTATTAATTATCTCTTTATATATACATATATGAAGTTTATTATTGAAATTATTTAGCACTCAATAATTATATTGGTCATAAATTGATACCTGTTAGTAACAACTTTTAATTTAAAATAAGTTTACCAAACAATTTTTTTAGCATACTTTAGTTAAAAGGTTTCAATATAGGAGCAGTACACTCAAAAAAGTAGGAATAGTTAAAAAAGGTATATGCAGTTAAAAAGGGGACAAAATAATTAAAACTTTTGTTATTTTTAACTGTTGAAAATAACTAACAGATGCATTAAAAATAACTAAAAATATCGTAAAATTGATTGACAAATTTTTACTACAAAAATTTTAAAGCAACTGACTAAATGGGTAAAATCTACTGTTTTTTACAGATAATTCTTTTGGTATTATAAAAGTATATTTTAATAAAAAAAAAATATTTTTTTTTCTTTCGATTACAGTAATATATGTACAAGTTTCTGATAAGATTTTTATTTGCAAACTCGGAATTTATCTATAATGACAAATATAAACTAAACAAGAATTTTTTAAAATTCGACGAAATTCAACGAAATTTTTTATTTTTTAAATAACTAACAAAAACCGCTGTTTACTGTAAAAATACTGTTTAGGTGGTTGTTTATTATGATATTAAAAATAACTGATTTAAACAACTTAAATTAGAGTACGGTGCCTATTCCTACTTGTGACTCATTGTGACCGTCTTAAGCCTATTTTTAAGACTGAGAGTCATAACTTTTCATACAAAACAACAATAAAATTAAAAAAATTCAAATTTTATTTGTCAATGTTATGATTGTATCGGTACCAGGTCTTAATTTTTTTGAAGTTTTCAAACAAAAATTTGAATAAATATAATTTATTAAGACTTTGTAACAACAAATACATGGGAAATACAGTCATAACTAAGAGTCACAGACTTTTCGTAGGTATAGGCACCTACATTTCCTTAGTTATTTTCTTAAACAACTGTCATAAAAATTGTTTTGTATTTTTGCATAGAAAAACAACTGTAATAACTGTTAAAAACAGCAACTACTAATTACTACACAAACAACTGTCACTACAAACTGTCAAACTTTTTTGAGTGGATTTATTTTTTTTTATCATGTTTGATTTATTGCAATTAAATTTAAAAAACTTATGTTTTTATTTCAATGAATTTTTATCTCCAGTAACACTAGTTTACAGCTACATATTTTACGCACTGAAAGCATTTCTATGTATTCTAACCTGTACCCCGTTTCTGTATCTAATGCGAGAAGTTTTCTCATCGAGAAATGCATGGTCATCCTGCATTAAACAGGGTGATTTAAGCGATGATAAAATGGACGGGAGTTGTAGTCGTAAATCTTTCAGATATTGTAACTTTTATAACCGAGTACACACGTAGTTTTGTAAAATACCTAATTAAATTATAAATAACTTACATGCAGCGCATTACTAGCTGATTTGGTTTCATATATATTTTATTGTCTGCGACTCATCCTATATCAAGCAGAGCAGGGTTGCATTTCACATGTTTTTTGCGAAAACTTTTTCGATGCGAGAAATACAGAAACGGGGTGCTGGTGCCAAATTCCCACAGTCGTAAGCGTCGAAATTGTTAAAAAAATCAAGTTTTTAAACTGCAAATAAAATAACACGAATAACTATTGTTACAACTTTAACTCATATTTGTAATAAAGGAACGAAATGCTTCACCTCTAACTTAGTTTACACTCAAAATAATACGTCTGTTGACTGGACAGAAAAATTTGTTACTTCAACAAAATTTATTCCTGTTTTTTGGCTTAAAATAAAATTTGTTGATTTTAACAAATTCTTTTGTTAAATTTAACAAATACAAATTAAGTAAAGAATTTGTAAAACTAAAGTTTTATATGTAATTATACTGAGTCGTAGAATTAATCTAAATTTAGGGTCTTGGGACCCTCCCCAGGCCTAGTCCATATCATGTGAGGGCATATAAGGGCACTCCGATGGAGAAAACATTTTGTCCGTTTTGCTCTATCTCGCTTAGTTGTCGAGATGTGGGCCACTTTATGAAGTAGAAAATTTTTATTAAAAATTTCCGAGGGTCCAAGGCTCCGCCAAGGTTATTGCACGGTTAGGGGTAGTCGAAATGTTCATCAATCTCTATCTCTCTTAGTTTTCGAGATATGGGACATTTTAAAAAATCGGGAGGGAAAGAAATAGCGCCATGTTTAAAACTACGGATACATTGGTGGCGCCATCTACCGGGTAATAACAGTAACATGGAAATATATTTTAACAACAAATTTTGTAAAATTTAACGAATGGGTTCTTAAAAATTTGTTCTAAATAATGTTGAAAATTAACACTCCAAATTAGTTAAAGTACTGAGGATTTTTAGTATAGTGTTAAATGAAGATAACTAAAATCTTATTTTAAATCAGTGTTTAACCAAAAAAATTTTAAAAATTAGTCAAATCGATTTGAAATCGGTTTGACAGATGTAGAAAAATCTGACGTATTATTTTAAGTGTACAATAAATTTGAATTTCGCATTTTATTAAATAAACTAATTTTTAGTATTTGACTCACATCGTTTAAATAATTCATTCAGTTTAATCTAAATATTTTAATTAAATTTGCAACATTCCAAAATTTAATTTTTTTTGCTCTATTGCTTTAAATAATATGAAATTATTTAATTAATTGTGGTTGTTGTGTAAATAAAAGATAAATTATATTATTTCATTGCATATAATATAAATTAAATATTTGTTCAACCACAAAAATACACATTAAAGTACGCGAAATTAATATACATAGTGCAATAAAAAAAAGAGCAAATTAAAATTAGCAAAACACTACAAATAATAGTTTGTATAATTGTTGTACACTTTAAAGAAAAGTTAGTAAAAAAAATCTATAAAATAGAAAAAAATAGCACCAATTAAGTGTTTTCTAATTTTATCCCCGTTGCTTTTATTTTTAAAAATCAAAATAATGATTAAATTGTCCCCGAAGTACTGGAAGATGGTGCAGAAAATTATTATTATTTGACATATTGAATGATTTAGTTAGGTACGATATTTGTAATTTGAGAACTTGTAACTTTTTTTTTTATTAAACTCCTTTTTTTGCATACAAAAAGCTCTATCTAACAGTTGAAAGTAGAGATAAAAAGAAACAAGTTTTAAAAATTAAACTTACAAAATAATTCAGTCAAGCTCGGAAATAATAAAATATAGAACCCAAAAATGAGATTATTTTGGATATATGCAGTCGTATGAAATAATGACCTTGGCCACTTAAAATTTTATTGTTATTAGTTGTACATTTTGATTAATTTTGTAAATTATATGTTTGAAAATCATTTTTATTTATTATGAGAGCATAATGTGGAGAATTGAGCTAATTAAAAAAATCCCCTAAAAGGTTTTTTAATAATTTTGTAGTTTTCCACATTACCCTACTTAATTATTTAAATTTTTTTTATAATTTTGCTTTATATACACATTGCTAAAAATATATTCAATACTAATTTTTTTATTTTCTCTTCTTTTCTTTTTAGTCTAAAGAACCTTTAAAGGAAATGGGCACTGAGTGTGTTTAAGTATTTTAAAATTTTGGTTGAATATCTCAAGAAGAAATTTGTAAAATATTTTTTGAATAAAAAGAGTTGCATATAATGTATATAACAAAAAAGAAAACAAAAGACAATTTTAAACGAGAACAAGCCAAAAACTTAAAAAGAATTTACACTGATATTTCAATTAAAAAAAAAGAAAAGAAATTAACAACAAAACAACTATTATTTGTAACAACCTTAATAAACAAACAAAAAACATCACTTTTTTTAATTTTTAGGAAATTAATTAAATAATAAACATAAACACACTTGAACAAGAACATCAGCCATACCAACACCAATACAAGGCACTGCATGTAAACAAAAAATATACTCATTTAACCAATACATGCTCATGTTAAGAGAAAAACAACGACAATTAACAGCAAAGGAAACTCCCAACAGGAAACTAAACTAAACAACACAGACACACATACATACACCAATACTTGTAAAACACACATACTGGCACAAGCACACAACAATCAACTCAACTTTTTACAACATTTTGTGGTCATTTAACAACATTTTAACACAATTAAAACAAAAGGAAGTCCTGCCAATTTTTCTTTAAGAAAATTAAAATCAAGATTATTATAGTAAACAATTATTAAATATAATTTAATTATATTTTTTCTTTTTTGTTTAAGAGATTATAAATTTCTGTTAAATATAAAAATTTGTTAAAAAAAAATTATATATATATATATATTTAATTATGTACAGTAAATTCCCGATAATCCGAATGTCGTTAATACGAATTTGAATTAACATCAATTTCATTTACGTACTAAATAGTTGTTGTACAATTCCAAATTGTTTGCAGCTCTTTAATCAGAATTGGGTGTAATGTTCGTGATTTTAGTGTTTAACTCGGTGGGGCTGTTAAAAAAATCAGAATCTTAACATTTTTTCTTCAGCAGAGAGCCCCAAAAATTAAAAAGTTTTTATATAAACTTAAAATATTTTTTCCCTAAAATCTATCAAATATGCACATTTAGGCCCGATTACTGAATGTTCAGTTAAAATTTAGCCGCCAGTAAAATCAAATTTTATATGAGGAACAAGAACAAATGTGTCAACAACAATTGGTCCTAAAACAAAATCAGCTAAAAAGGGCCGACAGTTAGATGCAAATTTTATATGGAGAAAAACAACAAATGCGTCAGTTAAAGTCCCATTTGGTAGCTAATTGGACATTCAGTAATTGATCCTAAAACAAAAGCAGTAGAAAAGGGGACTACGTACTTTTCGTTTAAAGCTATTGTATTTAGTGATTTATTTTAAATTGTTTAATTAACTGACAAAAACAGTAAAAATGAAAGATTTTTCGTTTATTTAAAATAATGGTTTGTTTTTAAAAGCAAATATTTACTGAATATTTTAACTAATACGGAAAGTCCTATTTTTATATATTTGCCTTAATAAATAACTAATAAAAAAAGTATACAAAACATATATTTCTTTATTTTACTATTTATTCAATATATTGTCAGCATACAAGTGCCTAAAATTAAATGTAGTCATTTTAGGCGGAAAAAGAGAAATTTCACTATATATTTCTCGAAATCGTGATTGTTTTTATGTTGTAGGAATGAGCCACTAACTTTAATTTCATTTTATTGTTATTAGAAAAGGAGTTGTAATAAAAATAAATGGAGAACTTTCATCGTGTTCATGCTTTAGGTAAAATTACCCAAGTAGAAAATTACGAAGGGGCCAGCCGAAATGGGTGGCATGAGTACTTACCCAGTGTAGAAACGGTAATGACATATCATTATTTTTTGGACTACCAGTAATGACACCCACTTACCTTCTGCATTATTTTAAAACATACTATAATGAGTTACTGATAATGACTTATTTTTATCATTATTTCAAAAAGAAAATAATTTTCTAGATTTTTTTAAAAAATTTTTGAAATCTATTTTTAGACTCAATATTTTTTAAACACTGGTAAGGATATATGTAACCACATATTTTTTGATTTTTTGTATGTTGGCGAGTAAGCTTACTATTGTACAGCAAGTCAATTATGTTTTTATCTATTAAATATTACATGTCGATATAGCTCAAATGGTAGAGCTATTGACTGGCAATCTGTAGACCCAGGTTCGATTCCCGCACCAGCAAATTTTATTAAAAAAAAAAAAAAAATACAATAAAAAATATTTTTTTTTATATAATTTATTTTTTTGAAAATCTATTTTTAGAATCATTTGTTTTGTCAGTTCTGGTAAGCACATGGGTAACGATATATTTTTTGATTTTTCGTATGCTGGTGTGTAACCATAACTCATTATTTTTCGCGACATCGCCATATAAAGGTAATAAGAAATGTAATAACAAAAGTAACTAGTTACCATTACCAAGTATGTAGTTACATAACCACATATCTGGTAATGATTTTCTACACTGGGTACTTACAGCGCTTCCAATGCCCAAATAATAATACCGTTTCACATTGGTGCCTATGCCTTACAAGGCGCTGGGAAAACACCCAGAAAGTGATTTTCCAATGTCCTAATAAAAAATATTAAATGGTTTCCCTCCCAACACCCAAATGATAACACCGTTTCAGCCAATGGTTTACAAAGCATTAGGATAGCACGAGAAATATAAAATTCAACTGCTTTTCCAAGTGTATATACCAGCCACCAAATTATGAACCCTGATAATTTAAGACTTTTAAATGACTCTAAAAATAGATTATTTTTAGTGCCATCGTATTTCGTTGTCACTTTTTTAATTTTTTGTTCTCATCTAAAACAAGTCGAGCGAAGCAGTGGTGCAATATTTGATTTTCACGACTTTTTGTTATTCTGTCATTTTTTGTTTCTCGTTCTCTCCACAGAGTTTCCACATCTTAAAAATGTTTGTAAAAATGGGTGTCATGTGCTCCAAACTAAACCAGCCAACGTAAAATATAACAGAACCCAATTTAGTATGTTCGACTCCTGCATTTTCGTTAAAATAATCTAATTTTTTAATTTTTTTGTAACAATTAAATTTATTCTGGGCCGAGCGTTTAACTAAATTTTACTTAAATTAAGGGCCTGCGTATCTATTACGAAAATAGTCTAAACGAAAGAAATTACACGGGAAACAAAAACAAATTTTCGTTACTTTGCTTTTTAAAGGCACATCTACACGGAATAGAAAACTCGCTAGACTTTATGAAAGTGCAGCTCTGTATAAGTCTACGAAATGTAATCTCTAGGCCTTTGACAATTGCTGTCATTCACAATTTCTTTTTTTAGTAACAATTTTGGTATTTGGAGAAAAAAATATTCTTTAAAATACAACAATTTTAATAAAAACAAATACTTGACAACTAGAGATGATACTTTTACGATAAAAATTAGTGCCAACTATATTAGAGATGACAAATTTAGCGCAAACTCTACTAGATTTCCATCCCGTGTAGATGTGCCTTAATACATAAACCAGGGCCAAGTTTTTTTTTATAAAATTAGTAAATTTTTTGGTTGATATCTTCTTTTATTTCAAATTTGTCGTTCACAATAACTGAAATATAATGTGGGCGTCACACCTACCGCTTAAACGACTTCAATAGTGTTTAAGCGTTAAACCATGTTTAAGTGGCTGTTTTACAGTACATTTTTTTGACCTTTTGAACTTGTTTAACATCTCAACACCTTTAAGTGTATTGTTATCAATTAGTGTGAATGACAAGTTTGAAACTGAAGAAGACATAAACAAACAAATGAAGAAAAAATAAAATTGAATAAAAGAAACTAAATTCAAGTAAAACCCAATTAAAACGTTCTTTTTTTAAGTGAAATGTTAAACCAAGCAAAATTTATTAGATTTTGCTTACGATGAGAGAAAAAAATAGAAATAGTCAACTGGGGCGAACATTGTAATTTCAAATTTTAAAGCAATAATAAAGTTGGATAATGGCAAAAATTATTTATTTATTCATTTAGCCGACCGAAGAATAAATAACTTTATTGCTAATTTTTTTCTTAATTTCTGTTCGGGACGTTTAATATAAACATTTCAATTTCATGTGTGAACAGACTGTAAAAAAATGTCAGCTAAGCACTGCTTACCTTAACACGATTTATGGTATTTAAGAGGTAGGTATGAGTTCCAAATTTAACACGATTTATGGTGTTTAAGAGGTACGGGTGAATTTCGCATTTAATTTATTTG
Organism: Leucophora obtusa; assembly: GCA_949987735.1. Lineage (NCBI taxonomy): Eukaryota > Metazoa > Arthropoda > Insecta > Diptera > Anthomyiidae > Leucophora > Leucophora obtusa. Next base: position 354,309,964 of record OX465295.1, read on the forward strand.
TTAGATGAGAATCGAAAAATCCGCTTAAAGGCAAAACAACAATAAGCAGATTATCCGATTATCGTGGGTTTACGGTATTTCAATTATTTATTTTTATTAAATAATAACAACAAATTTCCACATTAAATAAGAATCATTGTAAATATTTGAACAAAAAACTTTTTAAACGCAAAATCGTATATAATATAAAAAAAGAGATAAAATTGAAATAATTGAAACGGAAAAATTCATAAAAATATTTGCATAATATTAATTAAATTTATTAACAAACAAGAAGTGAAAAACAAAAATTATACAAAAAAAAAGTAATAATGAGAAAATTTGTAGTAAAAGTTGTAGTTAAATTTATTCACCTTTATTATTTTTATCCTTACTTTTTCATACACTCAAAATTACAGGTCTGTTATTTAACAGAAATTGTTTTTGATTTTTGTCTTAAAATAAAATACGTAAATATTAACAAGTTTTTAGTAAAATTATTGGCAGATCTACAAAAAATATTAACATAATGGAAAAAATTAAGAAATAAATTCATTAATGCGTAATAATGAAACAAATCTGTGGTCATTTACAAAAGTACTTATTTCAAAAATACAGATTTGTTTAGGAGAGCTCAAAAACACATTTACCGTTTTGTAGAACTGTTTCCATAAAAATGTTAAAATTTATTAATTTCTTTTCAAAAAATTTAGTTGTCTGTTTGACAAAATAACTTAATTCATTTATAACATTAGGGGCCAGTTTTATACTCAGAACTAAGAAAGATTTTTTTCTTAAATTTTACTTTAGTCATAAATTGTCAAACAAAATTTCTAACTTAAGAAATATTTAAGAAAACAATCATTCTTAGTTCTGACTATAAAACTGGCCCATAATGTTAAAAATTAATTAAGTTATTTTGTCAAACAGAAATTAATAAAATTTTGAAATAAATTAATTTGAGCAGTTCTCACATCTTTTAGTGTATAAGTTATAGAAACACTGTTGCCAATTTGGCGATTTTATCGACAGATCTGACGATTTTAATTTGCTTTTAGTGAAAAAAATTTTCGGGTAGCTATTAGTCAAAAAACCTAGCTTTTTTTGTCAGCCGCAATATCGTTTTAAAAAACCATCTTTCTGTTCAAAAATATTAAATGATTCACATATTGTCATTCTGTTATTATAAAAAAACAACTCTAAAACGATTTGTTTTTTTAATTTGGTAAATATCCATATTTCGATAAGAAATGGCTACGAATTTTTTCGACCTACTACGCCCTCTATTGTGTGTTAATTCAATGAAAATCGATATGGATAATTTAAAGTAAAATCGTAAAGTTGTTCATTATTTAAAAATTAAAAAACCTGCTTATGAACTTATTCAATTTAGTTTTGAGAAAGGAGATATGGAGACAGTTTTATAGTCAGAATTTTTTATAAAATTTTAAGGAAGTGAGAAATTTTCAAACAACTATCTAATACACAAATCGTTCTTATTTCTGGCTATGAAACTGACTTCTTGTATTAGTGGCTTTAAGTAAGATTTTTCTATAAACTGTCGATAAAAAACGGTATATTTTTGCACTTTTTATATGTCTAGTGAGTTTTTTTTAACGATTTTAAATCTTATTTAGCCATTTTTTTGAAAAATTTTCTGGTACCAATATGTATATGTAAATATGAGGTTCAGACAGAAATATGCGTATTTAAAAATTTTATTCACTACAAAATTCTTGGAAAATTTTCTTAAATGGACTTAAGTGCATTTGCCGAAAGTCAACAGAAATTATTCTATAGTTTTACAATAATTGATTCTGACCTTCAATAAAATTATGTTGAGTTTGTGGTATTTTTTTTATTGAAAAAATTGTTAATTTTAACAGATTTTATTAAAGGTTTCAAATGAAAGCACTTTCCCTTAAATTACAGACATAGTTTTTTTAGGGTACTTGTGGTGTTATTCTATAACTAAAGTTTCTTCTGTTAATTCCAGCTAACTAGCAAGGAAAGTATTCCTGGGGTCACCAAACGATTGTGTTGAACTAACCAAATCGATATATGAAATGTCACTGTTATAGCGACCCTGTGTCACATTAAGGGGCTGAAAAAGAATTAAAATATTATTTAAGGGGGCACTAATAGAAAAAGTCTATAAAAAGTTTAGTTAAACTACTAACAATTAGTTAAAAATTATCTTGCAGAAAACACTACTGAAATTAGCAGAATATTTTTGCTAAATATTAGTAAGATTGGAACAAAAAAATAAAAGTGTTATAAAAGATTTTAGTTAATGAGAAACCTTAACCTGCTAAAATCAGCAAAAAATTTGCTTAATTATTACTGCACTAAAAACTCACAAACAAAATTTATTATTCCAAGTTTTTTTTAATTTATTTTACTATTTTTTAGCAAAAATATCTGTTAATTTTAGCAGAATAAAAAGTAAATATAACTAAAATTTTGTAGATGTAAAACAGTTTGTTTTTGCTATTTTGTGATTTTCAATTGACTATAAGTTAACTGAAATATAACTAAAATTTTGTAAATTCAACATTTCTGTTTTGTAGTTTTTATCTTATTAGTCTTTAGCAAAAAAAAAATGCGCTAGTTTTAGCAGTTTTTCTGCAAGATCATAACTACTTTTTAGTAGCTTCTTCTGTTGTTTTTACAGTTTTATTTCTATGAGTGTAAATTGAATATCAAATTAAAGGCATTCCAGAGAACAATTTTAGAGATTAATCCCAACTGGGTCGACAACGGCAGCGTAAATTGCATATTCATATATTTTGTATGGCAAGCAAAATGTCGCATTGTTGTCCGGCGATTTGTCGTCGTAACCTAATGTCTTCAAATGCAATGAAATGTGCAAAGAAATTTGAAAATAACACACAAAACAACAACAACGAAAATAATTTTGTTGTTGCTTTGTGTGTTATTTTCAAATTTCTTTGCACATTTCATTGCATTTGAAGACACTAGGTAATAGAATTTAATCTATTTTCCTGACGACACACTAACACACACTCAAAATGTTTATCAAATTGTTGCCATATTGTTGCCTATCAGAAAAGAGTTGTAGAAATTCGTATCAGAGCCGTACTTTGTTTACAAAAAATTTATTTTTTTTGACTGAACAAATATATTTGCATATACAATAAAACCAAAAACAACAAGAATTAATGCAAAACCAATTCAATTGGTGAAGATTATTTCCATACAAATACAACCATATTCTTGTGTTGCTTTCCTTTTTTTCTAAACGTCAAAAAATGTTGATGGCCGCTTGTCGGTGAATTTAAATTAATCGCGATGAATTTTTGTTGTGACTAACACACAGTCAAAACATTTAGTTGTTGCCATATTTTTATCTGAATTAGGGTTACCTATTAGAAAAGAGTTTACAAAAATTCATATCAAAGTTTTAAAAACTCATACTTTGTTTATAAAAAATTATTTTTTGACAAAATAAAAATAACTGAAATTTTTCTGAATTAAATACAGTAAAGTTAAAAACAACAAATATTAATGCAAAACTAGTTAAATTGGTTGAAAGAAATGGCAAAAAAATGTTTTGCTTTCCTTTTCTCTCAATGTCGACGGTCGATTGTGGATTAATTTAAAATAATCGCGACCATAGACCAATTACCAAGGACTGTTCTTTGTGACGTCAACCAGAACAATAACATTTCAAACTCCAGAAATATCACCATGGTTGACTTTAATGTTCAGTACAGGACTTGCTTCACTTAAGATTAATATATGCTGTTTACGATTAATAAAGATTAGATTTTAGCCTATAAATTGAATTATAATTAAAGTTCTCGCAATCACAAAGCAGAATATTCGAAATTCTTTCACATTTTTTCAACAAAAATATTTTAGTGTAAACATTTGTAGTTTATGCCGAATTTTATTTTCTTATTCCTTTTTGCAAATTCGTAAATATTATTGTTTTCATTGTTGTCAATATGGTCTAGGGCAACCGAAAAAAATCCATGTAGCTAACCATTTATAATTAAACCATGATTGCGATGACATTTGTTGTTGTTAGTCGACAGTCGACAAAGTTTTGATTAATATCTAAACCTGTAACATTCTTTAAGAAATTCAGAAACAGAAAAGTTTTTATGGTTTTTGTATCCCACTCTGAAAACCTCCAATATTTGAGATTGGGCTGCTAAAATGTATACATACATATGTTTAGGTTTCTACACGCTATTACATATTCAATTTTCATGAAAATTGGTGGCTCCCTAAAAATAATTTCCTTGTAAATTATTCTTTTGACCATAAACATGTAATATTCTTAAGGCATTTAACATGTTTATAGCAAAATATTAACTTAACGGACATTAACATAACCAAATGTAGAGTTACAGAGTAACGCCCTAAGCTGTAATTAATATTTTTTGTATTCAACACATTTGTTTTTAATTTTTTTTACATTTTTTTATTTCTTTCCATTGTGTTACAATATTTATTATTATTTTTTTTTTGTAACTTTTATTACATGTAGCTTTAGTATTGTAATTAAAATAAATAAAACTACATTAAAAAAAACTAAAAATTTAAAAAAAACTATAATGAATTGTATTAAATGTGAAATTGTAAAATTTTTAATATGAAAAAGATTAATAAATTCTAATTTAAAATGAAAAATTGTACATTATAAATAATACTATATAAATAATAAAAAATAACTGTAATGAATTAATAAAATGCTCACTAAAGTAAAAAGAAACTGACAAAAAAACATTTTTTTTGTGAAATATTAATAAAAGAAAATTAAATATTAAAAAACTAAGTGTTATTATTAAAAAAAACGGAATATTAAATAAAAATGATAGGTGGTATGGACATTAGAGGCATTCATTAGGATTTCCTGTTCTGGAAATTTTCTCACTGCGCTCTTAGTGTAGGCCCAGAATAAGAGCGCAGTGATTTTTTCCATACATTTTGACATTTAAAAATCGCTGGGCGTAGCTGTTGTGAGATAGAATCTATTTTATTTTAATGCCTGTGTTTGTTATTCTCCCATTTTTTCTTTCTCATACTCTCACCAATGTTGTCAACTCTATTGTTATTTTTGCTGGTTTTCACTACATCAAAGAGTACAGCTAACAAAGGCAATCAATGGCTCTTCTGACTCTTTTTTCTATTTTTTTGCAAAAAAAAATAATAAAATTTTTAAATTATTAAAATTTTGTTTTCTTTATTCAATTGAGGTATTGAACATTATTAGTAGCTCGTTAGTTTATGGTATAGCATTGTATATTATGTTTGCAGTAAACTAAGAGACATATGAGTGGCATAAAGTCTCCTTATTATATATAACATATGCTCAATTATGTCGCTGCCGCTGTACGTCGTTATTTCGGGCGCTATTTTTCTCAGAGCGTAAATCACTAGCCTCTGCGCTCTTATTCTGGGCCTACACCAAGGTTGCCAATTTAGCCATTTTCCGGCTAGATCTAGCCATTTTAATTTCATCTAGCCATAAAAAAATGGCTAGATTGGATTTAGCCGGAAGATTTAGCCATTTTATTTTGCCCTAGCCATTTTTTCTTTTAATGTTTTACAGTTAATTTCATATAAAAGTGCTTGATTTTTTATGATTTTCAAAATTTTAGTACAAAATTTTCAATTTTTAAAACTTTTATTTGGGTTCACAGACACATGTAATTTTTACATTCGATTTAAAATCATGTGTTTTGTAAAATTTCAATGAAAATATTTTAGAAATACGAAAAACATTAAAATTTAAAGGCTACTTTCATGAAATTCGTGTTAGAACTCTTCATTATCACTGAATTATATTCAAATTATTGGGTTTTTGCATTCTTCTTCAATTTTAGCCATTTCTAGCCATTTTTTCTCCGTAATCTAGCCATTTTTTCAGTTCAAGTGTTGGCAACCTTGGCCTACACTAATTCTGGGCTTACACTTACTCAGTAAGGAGAGAGGAAAAATAGAGAGTAAAGTGACAGTTCAATACCAGAGAACTTACAAGTTTTTACTTAGTGAATTTTTGCTAGTAAGAATTTGTACAAAAAAAACATCATTGAAAAACCAAAACATTTGCCTAAATAATTTTTCAATAAATTTTTGTAAAAACAAAAAATATTTAAATATAAGCTTATTTACGATGGAAGATATAAGTGATCATTTTATTAGGTTTTATTTATTAATCCAATAATTTGAATAGGTTTATTTTGCAATTATTTTGGCGATGTATCGATATTTTTTTAGCTCTTTTTGTGAAATTTTTCAACAGAACTTGAAAAGTTCGTGAAATTTAGCGATTTATCGCTAACTTTTTAAGTTTTTTATAAATTAGCTATTTTCTAGTGATTTTTTAATTTGATTAAGCGATATTTTTAGGAAAGAAGTTGGCAGCAGTGTTTTACTAATTCTTACAATTTTTCTGTTTGCGTACATTTTTAGATATTTTTCTTTTTGGGAGTAAATTTTGCCTTACTCTCTGTAAATTTGTTACTGAGTAATTTTTACTGGACTTTACTGGAAAAGTAACCAAACACACCTAATAAATAAACGATATTTTAATTTACACATCTTCGATTTTTCAACAATTTGTGATACACATCAATTCGCTTTATATTTGGTATTAAAAATTCAGTGTGAGATCAAAAAATATTCTTAATTTAGCACGAGATTCTCATTTTATCTAGAAATTTGGAATACAGTTTGAGGGTAAAATCTTGAATCATTGATGTTAATTGCTTTTTGTTAGCAAGAGGTGAACCAGGGGTATGGCATCTCCAAAAAAATAAGTTATAAAAACATCGTTATCTTTAGATGGCACTATGTTCAAAAAATTTACAATTTTCTTTTTTATTTAAATTTAAATAATAACAAACAACAAAGCAAAAAACGGATATCTCAAATTTTATTATTTGAATATATTCCTCGCTTGTGTTTCCCCTATTTTGAGCAGCTTTCAACAGTTTTTGTGTTTTTATACCCTACACCACTACATGGACAGGGTATAATAAGTTTGTGCTGATGTTTGTAACACCAAAAAATATTGGACCTAGACCCATCTTATAGTACACCGATCGACTCAGAATCACTTTTTATGTCGATTTAACTAAGTCCGTCTGTCCGTCTGTCCGTCCGTCTGTCTGTCCAATCATTTTTGTGCGCACTCTGAAGGTCGCAAATATTAAGATATTTCAATGAAATTTGGTACACAGACCTATTTCGGCCCAAGGACGAAGCCTATTGATTTTGGTTAAAATTGGTCCATGTTTAGACCTAGCGCCCATATAAGTGCCCGTGTAAAAAAGCCCCCCCAAATTGGCTTTTTTACACGCTGCCCATCTCAAATATTTCAATGGAATTTTGTACACGGACCTATGTCAGCCCACGGATGAAGCTTATTGATTTTGGTTTAAATCTGTCCATGTTTAGACCTAGTGCCCATATAAGGCCCCCCCCCAAATTGGTAATGAAGGGTTCTTAATTTTCTGATGTTTTACTGACCACCATTGGTGAATCACATTTTTATGGAGCAACTCCACAAAAAACTGATAGGATATAAGTGTGATACACCAAAATGTTCGTATGGATAAAATCTATTAGTGCCCATACTTAGAAATTCGGCGCCTAGTCTAGGTATTCCAGAAATTCAGATTTTGTTTACTGACCACCATTGGTGAATCACATTTTCATGGAGCAACTCCACAAAAAACTGATAGGATATAAGTGTGATATACCAAAATGTTCGTATGAATAAGGCCTATTAGCGTCTATACTTAGAAATTCGGCGGCTAGTCTAGGTATTTCAGAAATTCAGATTTTGTTTACTGACCACCAGTGGTGAATCGCATTTTCATGGAGCAACATCACAAAAACCTGATTGGATATAAGTGTGATACACCAAAATGTTCGTATGGATAAAATCTATTAGTGCCCACACTTACAAATTCGGCGCCTAGTCTAGGTATTCCAGAAATTCAGATTTTGTTTACTGACCACCATTGGTGAATCACATTTTCATGGAGCAACTCCACAAAAAACTGATAGGATATAAGTGTGATATACCAAAATGTTCGTATGAATAAGGCCTATTAGCGTCTATACTTAGAAATTCGGCGGCTAGTCTAGGTATTTCAGAAATTCAGATTTTGTTTACTGACCACCAGTGGTGAATCGCATTTTCATGGAGCAACGTCACAAAAAACTGATAGGATATAAGTGTGATACACCAAATGTTCGTATGGATAAAATCTATTAGTGCCCATACTTAGAAATTCGGCGCCTAGTCTAGGTATTCCAGAAATTCAGATTTTGTTTACTGACCACCATTGGTGAATCGCATTTTCATGGAGCAACGTCACAAAAAACTGATAGTATATAAGTGTGATATACCAAAATGTTCGTATGGATAAAATCTATTAGTGCCCATACTTAGAAATTCGGCGCCTAGTCTAGGTATTCCAGAAATTCAGATTTTGTTTACTGACCACCATTGGTGAATCACATTTTCATGGAGCAACTCCACAAAAAACTGATAGGATATAAGTGTGATATACCAGAATGTTCGTATGAATAAGGCCTATTAGCGTCTATACTTAGAAATTCGGCGACTAGTCTAGGTATTTCAGAAATTCAGATTTTGTTTACTGACCACCAGTGGTGAATCGCATTTTCATGGAGCAACGTCACAAAAAACTGATAGTATATAAGTGTGATACACCAAAATGTTCGTATGGAGAAAATCTATTAGTGCCCATACTTAGAAATTCGGCGCCTAGTCTAGGTATTCCAGAAATTCAGATTTTGTTTACTGACCACCATTGGTGAATCACATTTTCATGGAGCAACTCCACAAAAAACTGATAGGATATAAGTGTGATATACCAAAATGTTCGTATGAATAAGGCCTATTAGCGTCTATACTTAGAAATTCGGCGGCTAGTCTAGGTATTTCAGAAATTCAGATTTTGTTTACTGACCACCAGTGGTGAATCGCATTTTCATGGAGCAACGTCACAAAAACCTGATAGGATATAAGTGTGATACACCAAAATGTTCGTATGGATAAAATCTATTAGTGCCCATACTTACAAATTCGGCGCCTAGTCTAGGTATTCCAGAAATTCAGATTTTGTTTACTGACCGCCATTGGTGAATCACATTTTCATGGAGCAACTCCACAAAAAACTGATAGGATATAAGTGTGATATACGAAAATGTTCGTATGAATAAGGCCTATTAGCGTCTATACTTAGAAATTCGGCGACTAGTCTAAGTATTCCAGAAATTCAGATTTTGTTTACTGACCACCATTGGTGAATCACATTTTCATGGAGCAACTCCACAAAAAACTGATAGGATATAAGTGTGATATACCAAAATGTTCGTATGAATAAGGCCTATTAGCGTCTATACTTAGAAATTCGGCGACTAGTCTAGGTATTCCAGAAACTCAGATTTTGTTTACTGACCACCATTGGTGAATCACATTTTCATGGAGCAACTCCACAAAAAACTGATAGCATATAAGTGTGATATACCAAAATGTTCGTATGAACAAGGCCTATTAGCGTCTATACTTAGAAATTCGGCGACTAGTCTAGGTATTCCAGAAATTCAGATTTTGTTTACTGACCACCATTGGTGAATCACATTTTCATGGAGCAACTCCACAAAAAACTGATAGGATATAAGTGTGATATACCAAAATGGTCGTATGAATAAGGCCTATTAGCGTCTATACTTAGAAATTCGGCGACTAGTCTAAGTATTCCAGAAATTCAGATTTTGTTTACTGACCACCATTGGTGAATCACATTTTCATGGAGCAACTCCACAAAAAACTGATAGGATATAAGTGTGATATACCAAAATGTTCGTATGAATAAGGCCTATTAGCGTCTATACTTAGAAATTCGGCGACTAGTCTAGGTATTCCAGAAACTCAGATTTTGTTTACTGACCACCATTGGTGAATCACATTTTCATGGAGCAACTCCACAAAAAACTGATAGCATATAAGTGTGATATACCAAAATGTTCGTATGAACAAGGCCTATTAGCGTCTATACTTAGAAATTCGGCGACTAGTCTAGGTATTCCAGAAATTCAGATTTTGTTTACTGACCACCATTGGTGAATCACATTTTCATGGAGCAACTCCACAAAAAACTGATAGGATATAAGTGTGATATACCAAAATGGTCGTATGAATAAGGCCTATTAGCGTCTATACTTAGAAATTCGGCGACCAGTCTAGGTATTCCAGAAATTCAGATTTTGTTTACTGACCACCATTGGTGAATCACATTTTCATGGAGCAACTCCACAAAAAACTGATAGGATATAAGTGTGATATACCAAAATGTTCGTATGAATAAGGCCTATTAGCGTCTGTACTTAGAAATTCGGCGACTAGTCTAAGTATTCCAGAAATTCAGATTTTGTTTACTGACCACCATTGGTGAATCACATTTTCATGGAGCAACTCCACAAAAAACTGACAGGATATAAGTGTGATATACCTAAATGTTCGTATGAATAAGGCCTATTAGCATCTATACTTAGAAATTCGGCGACTAGTCTAGGTATTCCAGAAATTCAGATTTTGTTTACTGACCACCATTGGTGAATCACATTTTCATGGAGCAACTCCACAAAAAACTGATAGAATATAAGTGTGATATACCAAAATGTTCATATGAATAAGGCCTATTAGCATCTATACTTAGAAATTCGGCGACTAGTCTAGGTATTCCAGAAATTCAGATTTTGTTTACTGACCACCATTGGTGAATCACATTTTCATGGAGCAACTCCACAAAAAACTGATAGGATATAAGTGTGATATACCAAAATGTTCGTATGAATAAGGCCTATTAGCGTCTATACTTTGAAATTCGGCGACTAGTCTAGGTATTCCAGAAATTCAGATTTTGTTTAGTGACCACCATTGGTGAATCACATTTTCATGGAGCAACTCCACAAAAAACTCACAGGATATAAGTGTGATATACCAAAATGTTCGTATGAATAAGGCCTATTAGCATCTATACTTAGAAATTCGGCGACTAGTCTAGGTATTCCAGAAATTCAGATTTTGTTTACTGACCACCATTGGTGAATCACATTTTCATGGAGCAACTCCAGAAAAAAACTGATAGGATATAAGTGTGATATACCAAAATGTTCGTATGAATAAGGCCTATTAGCGTCTATACTTAGAAATTCGGCGACTAGTCTAGGTATTCCAGAAATTCAGATTTTGTTTACTGACCACCATTGGTGAATCACATTTTCATGGAGCAACTCCACAAAAAACTGATAGGATATAAGTGTGATATACCAAAATGTTCGTATGAATAAGGCCTATTAGCGTCTATACTTAGAAATTCGGCGACTAGTGTAGGTATTTCAGAAATTCAGATTTTGTTTACTGACCACCAGTGGTGAATCACATTTTAATGGAGCAACTCCACAAAAAACTGATAGGATATAAGTGTGATATACCAAAATGTTCGTATGAATAAGGCCTATTAGCGTCTATACTTAGAAATTCGGCGACTAGTCTAGGTATTCCAGAAATTCAGATTTTGTTTACTGACCACCATTGGTGAATCACATTTTCATGGAGCAACTCCACAAAAAACTGATAGGATATAAGTGTGATATACCAAAATGTTCGTATGAATAAGGCCTATTAGCGTCTATACTTAGAAATTCGGCGACTAGTCTAGGTATTCCAGAAATTCAGATTTTGTTTACTGACCACCATTGGTGAATCACATTTTCATGGAGCAACTCCACAAAAAACTGATAGGATATAAGTGTGATATACCAAAATGTTCGTATGAATAAGGCCTATTAGCGTCTATACTTAGAAATTCGGCGACTAGTCTAGGTATTCCAGAAATTCAGATTTTGTTTACTGACCACCATTGGTGAATCACATTTTTATGGAGCAACTCCACAAAAAACTGATAGGATATAAGTGTGATACACCAAAATGTTCGTATGGATAAAATCTATTAGTGCCCATACTTAGAAATTCGGCGCCTAGTCTAGGTATTCCAGAAATTCAGATTTTGTTTACTGACCACCATTGGTGAATCACATTTTCATGGAGCAACTCCACAAAAAACTGATAGGATATAAGTGTGATATACCAAAATGTTCGTATGAATAAGGCCTATTAGCGTCTATACTTAGAAATTGGCGGCTAGTCTAGGTATTTCAGAAATTCAGATTTTGTTTACTGACCACCAGTGGTGAATCGCATTTTCATGGAGCAACGTCACAAAAACCTGATTGGATATAAGTGTGATACACCAAAATGTTCGTATGGATAAAATCTATTAGTGCCCACACTTACAAATTCGGCGCCTAGTCTAGGTATTCCAGAAATTCAGATTTTGTTTACTGACCATCATTGGTGAATCACATTTTCATGGAGCAACTCCACAAAAAACTGATAGGATATAAGTGTGATATACCAAAATGTTCGTATGAATAAGGCCTATTAGCGTCTATACTTAGAAATTCGGCGGCTAGTCTAGGTATTTCAGAAATTCAGATTTTGTTTACTGACCACCAGTGGTGAATCGCATTTTCATGGAGCAACGTCACAAAAAACTGATAGTATATAAGTGTGATACACCAAAATGTTCGTATGGAGAAAATCTATTAGTGCCCATACTTAGAAATTCGGCGCCTAGTCTAGGTATTCCAGAAATTCAGATTTTGTTTACTGACCACCATTGGTGAATCACATTTTCATGGAGCAACTCCACAAAAAACTGATAGGATATAAGTGTGATATACCAAAATGTTCGTATGGATAAAATCTATTAGTGCCCATACTTAGAAATTCGGCGCCTAGTCTAGGTATTCCAGAAATTCAGATTTTGTTTACTGACCACCATTGGTGAATCACATTTTCATGGAGCAACTCCACAAAAAACTGATAGGATATAAGTGTGATATACCAGAATGTTCGTATGAATAAGGCCTATTAGCGTCTATACTTAGAAATTCGGCGACTAGTCTAGGTATTTCAGAAATTCAGATTTTGTTTACTGACCACCAGTGGTGAATCGCATTTTCATGGAGCAACGTCACAAAAAACTGATAGTATATAAGTGTGATACACCAAAATGTTCGTATGGAGAAAATCTATTAGTGCCCATACTTAGAAATTCGGCGCCTAGTCTAGGTATTCCAGAAATTCAGATTTTGTTTACTGACCACCATTGGTGAATCACATTTTCATGGAGCAACTCCACAAAAAACTGATAGGATATAAGTGTGATATACCAAAATGTTCGTATGAATAAGGCCTATTAGCGTCTATACTTAGAAATTCGGCGGCTAGTCTAGGTATTTCAGAAATTCAGATTTTGTTTACTGACCACCAGTGGTGAATCGCATTTTCATGGAGCAACGTCACAAAAACCTGATAGGATATAAGTGTGATACACCAAAATGTTCGTATGGATAAAATCTATTAGTGCCCATACTTACAAATTCGGCGCCTAGTCTAGGTATTCCAGAAATTCAGATTTTGTTTACTGACCGCCATTGGTGAATCACATTTTCATGGAGCAACTCCACAAAAAACTGATAGGATATAAGTGTGATATACGAAAATGTTCGTATGAATAAGGCCTATTAGCGTCTATACTTAGAAATTCGGCGACTAGTCTAAGTATTCCAGAAATTCAGATTTTGTTTACTGACCACCATTGGTGAATCACATTTTCATGGAGCAACTCCACAAAAAACTGATAGGATATAAGTGTGATATACCAAAATGTTCGTATGAATAAGGCCTATTAGCGTCTATACTTAGAAATTCGGCGACTAGTCTAGGTATTCCAGAAACTCAGATTTTGTTTACTGACCACCATTGGTGAATCACATTTTCATGGAGCAACTCCACAAAAAACTGATAGCATATAAGTGTGATATACCAAAATGTTCGTATGAATAAGGCCTATTAGCGTCTATACTTAGAAATTCGGCGACTAGTCTAGGTATTCCAGAAATTCAGATTTTGTTTACTGACCACCATTGGTGAATCACATTTTTATGGAGCAACTCCACAAAAAACTGATAGTATATAAGCGTGATACACCAAAATGTTCGTATGGATAAAATCTATTAGTGCCCATACTTAGAAATTCGGCGCCTAGTCTAGGTATTCCAGAAATTCAGATTTTGTTTACTGACCACCATTGGTGAATCACATTTTCATGGAGCAACTCCACAAAAAACTGATAGGATATAAGTGTGATATACCAGAATGTTCGTATGAATAAGGCCTATTAGCGTCTATACTTAGAAATTCGGCGACTAGTCTAGGTATTTCAGAAATTCAGATTTTGTTTACTGACCACCAGTGGTGAATCGCATTTTCATGGAGCAACGTCACAAAAAACTGATAGTATATAAGTGTGATACACCAAAATGTTCGTATGGAGAAAATCTATTAGTGCCCATACTTAGAAATTCGGCGCCTAGTCTAGGTATTCCAGAAATTCAGATTTTGTTTACTGACCACCATTGGTGAATCACATTTTCATGGAGCAACTCCACAAAAAACTGATAGGATATAAGTGTGATATACCAAAATGTTCGTATGAATAAGGCCTATTAGCGTCTATACTTAGAAATTCGGCGGCTAGTCTAGGTATTTCAGAAATTCAGATTTTGTTTACTGACCACCAGTGGTGAATCGCATTTTCATGGAGCAACGTCACAAAAACCTGATAGGATATAAGTGTGATACACCAAAATGTTCGTATGGATAAAATCTATTAGTGCCCATACTTACAAATTCGGCGCCTAGTCTAGGTATTCCAGAAATTCAGATTTTGTTTACTGACCGCCATTGGTGAATCACATTTTCATGGAGCAACTCCACAAAAAACTGATAGGATATAAGTGTGATATACGAAAATGTTCGTATGAATAAGGCCTATTAGCGTCTATACTTAGAAATTCGGCGACTAGTCTAAGTATTCCAGAAATTCAGATTTTGTTTACTGACCACCATTGGTGAATCACATTTTCATGGAGCAACTCCACAAAAAACTGATAGGATATAAGTGTGATATACCAAAATGTTCGTATGAATAAGGCCTATTAGCGTCTATACTTAGAAATTCGGCGACTAGTCTAGGTATTCCAGAAACTCAGATTTTGTTTACTGACCACCATTGGTGAATCACATTTTCATGGAGCAACTCCACAAAAAACTGATAGCATATAAGTGTGATATACCAAAATGTTCGTATGAACAAGGCCTATTAGCGCCTATACCTAGAAATTCGGCGACTAGTCTAGGTATTCCAGAAATTCAGATTTTGTTTACTGACCACCATTGGTGAATCACATTTTCATGGAGCAACTCCACAAAAAACTGATAGGATATAAGTGTGATATACCAAAATGGTCGTATGAATAAGGCCTATTAGCGTCTATACTTAGAAATTCGGCGACTAGTCTAAGTATTCCAGAAATTCAGATTTTGTTTACTGACCACCATTGGTGAATCACATTTTCATGGAGCAACTCCACAAAAAACTGATAGGATATAAGTGTGATATACCAAAATGTTCGTATGAATAAGGCCTATTAGCGTCTATACTTAGAAATTCGGCGACTAGTCTAGGTATTCCAGAAACTCAGATTTTGTTTACTGACCACCATTGGTGAATCACATTTTCATGGAGCAACTCCACAAAAAACTGATAGCATATAAGTGTGATATACCAAAATGTTCGTATGAACAAGGCCTATTAGCGTCTATACTTAGAAATTCGGCGACTAGTCTAGGTATTCCAGAAATTCAGATTTTGTTTACTGACCACCATTGGTGAATCACATTTTCATGGAGCAACTCCACAAAAAACTGATAGGATATAAGTGTGATATACCAAAATGGTCGTATGAATAAGGCCTATTAGCGTCTATACTTAGAAATTCGGCGACCAGTCTAGGTATTCCAGAAATTCAGATTTTGTTTACTGACCACCATTGGTGAATCACATTTTCATGGAGCAACTCCACAAAAAACTGATAGGATATAAGTGTGATATACCAAAATGTTCGTATGAATAAGGCCTATTAGCGTCTGTACTTAGAAATTCGGCGACTAGTCTAAGTATTCCAGAAATTCAGATTTTGTTTACTGACCACCATTGGTGAATCACATTTTCATGGAGCAACTCCACAAAAAACTGACAGGATATAAGTGTGATATACCAAAATGTTCGTATGAATAAGGCCTATTAGCGTCTATGCTTAGAAATTCGGCGACTAGTCTAGGTATTCCAGAAATTCAGATTTTGTTTACTGACCACCATTGGTGAATCACATTTTCATGGAGCAACTCCACAAAAAACTGATAGGATATAAGTGTGATATACCAAAATGTTCGTATGAATAAGGCCTATTAGCGTCTATACTTAGAAATTCGGCGACTAGTCTAGGTATTCCAGAAATTCAGATTTTGTTTACTGACCACCATTGGTGAATCACATTTTCATGGAGCAACTCCACAAAAAACTGATAGGATATAAGTGTGATATACCAAAATGTTCGTATGAATAAGGCCTATTAGCGTCTATACTTAGAAATTCGGCGACTAGTCTAAGTATTCCAGAAATTCAGATTTTGTTTACTGACCACCATTGGTGAATCACATTTTCATGGAGCAACTCCACAAAAAACTGATAGGATATAAGTGTGATATACCAAAATGTTCGTATGAATAAGGCCTATTAGCGTCTATACTTAGAAATTCGGCGACTAGTCTAGGTATTCCAGAAATTCAGATTTTGTTTACTGACCACCATTGGTGAATCACATTTTCATGGAGCAACTCCACAAAAAACTGATAGGATATAAGTGTGATATAGCAAAATGTTCGTATGAATAAGGCCTATTAGCGTCTATACTTAGAAATTCGGCGACTAGTGTAGGTATTTCAGAAATTCAGATTTTGTTTACTGACCACCAGTGGTGAATCACATTTTAATGGAGCAACTCCACAAAAAACTGATAGGATATAAGTGTGATATACCAAAATGTTCGTATGAATAAGGCCTATTAGCGTCTATACTTAGAAATTCGGCGACTAGTCTAGGTATTCCAGAAATTCAGATTTTGTTTACTGACCACCATTGGTGAATCACATTTTCATGGAGCAACTCCACAAAAAACTGATAGGATATAAGTGTGATATACCAAAATGTTCGTATGAATAAGGCCTATTAGCGTCTATACTTAGAAATTCGGCGACTAGTCTAGGTATTCCAGAAATTCAGATTTTGTTTACTGACCACCATTGGTGAATCACATTTTCATGGAGCAACTCCACAAAAAACTGATAGGATATAAGTGTGATATACCAAAATGTTCGTATGAATAAGGCCTATTAGCGTCTATACTTAGAAATTCGGCGACTAGTCTAGGTATTCCAGAAATTCAGATTTTGTTTACTGACCACCATTGGTGAATCACATTTTCATGGAGCAACTCCACAAAAACCTGATTGGATATAAGTGTGATACACCAAAATGTTCGTATGGATAAAATCTATTAGTGCCCATACTTAGAAATTCGGCGCCTAGTCTAGGTATTCCAGAAATTCAGATTTTGTTTACTGACCACCATTGGTGAATCACATTTTCATGGAGCAACTCCACAAAAAACTGATAGGATATAAGTGTGATATACCAAAATGTTCGTATGAATAAGGCCTATTAGCGTCTATACTTAGAAATTCGGCGACTAGTCTAGGTATTCCAGAAATTCAGATTTTGTTTACTGACCACCATTGGTGAATCACATTTTCATGGAGCAACTCCACAAAAAACTGATAGGATATAAGTGTGATATACCAAAATGTTCGTATGAATAAGGCCTATTAGCGTCTATACTTAGAAATTCGGCGACTAGTCTAGGTATTCCAGAAATTCAGATTTTGTTTACTGACCACCATTGGTGAATCACATTTTCATGGAGCAACTCCACAAAAAACTGATAGGATATAAGTGTGATATACCAAAATGTTCGTATGAATAAGGCCTATTAGCGTCTATACTTAGAAATTCGGCGACTAGTCTAAGTATTCCAGAAATTCAGATTTTGTTTACTGACCACCATTGGTGAATCACATTTTCATGGAGCAACTCCACAAAAAACTGATAGGATATAAGTGTGATATACCAAAATGTTCGTATGAATAAGGCCTATTAGCGTCTATACTTAGAAATTCGGCGACTAGTCTAGGTATTCCAGAAATTCAGATTTTGTTTACTGACCACCATTGGTGAATCACATTTTCATGGAGCAACTCCACAAAAAACTGATAGGATATAAGTGTGATATACCAAAATGTTCGTATGAATAAGGCCTATTAGCGTCTGTACTTAGAAATTCGGCGACTAGTCTAAGTATTCCAGAAATTCAGATTTTGTTTACTGACCACCATTGGTGAATCACATTTTCATGGAGCAACTCCACAAAAAACTGACAGGATATAAGTGTGATATACCAAAATGTTCGTATGAATAAGGCCTATTAGCATCTATACTTAGAAATTCGGCGACTAGTCTAGGTATTCCAGAAATTCAGATTTTGTTTACTGACCACCATTGGTGAATCACATTTTCATGGAGCAACTCCACAAAAAACTGATAGAATATAAGTGTGATATACCAAAATGTTCGTATGAATAAGGCCTATTAGCATCTATACTTAGAAATTCGGCGACTAGTCTAGGTATTCCAGAAATTCAGATTTTGTTTACTGGCCACCATTGGTGAATCACATTTTCATGGAGCAACTCCACAAAAAACTGACAGGATATAAGTGTGATATACCAAAATGTTCGTATGAATAAGGCCTATTAGCATCTATACTTAGAAATTCGGCGACTAGTCTAGGTATTCCAGAAATTCAGATTTTGTTTACTGACCACCATTGGTGAATCACATTTTCATGGAGCAACTCCAGAAAAAACTGATAGGATATAAGTGTGATATACCAAAATGTTCGTATGAATAAGGCCTATTAGCGTCTATACTTAGAAATTCGGCGACTAGTCTAGGTATTCCAGAAATTCAGATTTTGTTTACTGACCACCATTGGTGAATCACATTTTCATGGAGCAACTCCACAAAAAACTGATAGGATATAAGTGTGATATACCAAAATGTTCGTATGAATAAGGCCTATTAGCGTCTATACTTAGAAATTCGGCGACTAGTCTAAGTATTCCAGAAATTCAGATTTTGTTTACTGACCACCATTGGTGAATCACATTTTCATGGAGCAACTCCACAAAAAACTGATAGGATATAAGTGTGATATACCAAAATGTTCGTATGAATAAGGCCTATTAGCGTCTATACTTAGAAATTCGGCGACTAGTCTAGGTATTCCAGAAATTCAGATTTTGTTTACTGACCACCATTGGTGAATCACATTTTCATGGAGCAACTCCACAAAAAACTGATAGGATATAAGTGTGATATAGCAAAATGTTCGTATGAATAAGGCCTATTAGCGTCTATACTTAGAAATTCGGCGACTAGTGTAGGTATTTCAGAAATTCAGATTTTGTTTACTGACCACCAGTGGTGAATCACATTTTAATGGAGCAACTCCACAAAAAACTGATAGGATATAAGTGTGATATACCAAAATGTTCGTATGAATAAGGCCTATTAGCGTCTATACTTAGAAATTCGGCGACTAGTCTAGGTATTCCAGAAATTCAGATTTTGTTTACTGACCACCATTGGTGAATCACATTTTCATGGAGCAACTCCACAAAAAACTGATAGGATATAAGTGTGATATACCAAAATGTTCGTATGAATAAGGCCTATTAGCGTCTATACTTAGAAATTCGGCGACTAGTCTAGGTATTCCAGAAATTCAGATTTTGTTTACTGACCACCATTGGTGAATCACATTTTCATGGAGCAACTCCACAAAAAACTGATAGGATATAAGTGTGATATACCAAAATGTTCGTATGAATAAGGCCTATTAGCGTCTATACTTAGAAATTCGGCGACTAGTCTAGGTATTCCAGAAATTCAGATTTTGTTTACTGACCACCATTGGTGAATCACATTTTCATGGAGCAACTCCACAAAAACCTGATTGGATATAAGTGTGATACACCAAAATGTTCGTATGGATAAAATCTATTAGTGCCCATACTTAGAAATTCGGCGCCTAGTCTAGGTATTCCAGAAATTCAGATTTTGTTTACTGACCACCATTGGTGAATCACATTTTCATGGAGCAACTCCACAAAAAACTGATAGGATATAAGTGTGATATACCAAAATGTTCGTATGAATAAGGCCTATTAGCGTCTATACTTAGAAATTCGGCGACTAGTCTAGGTATTCCAGAAATTCAGATTTTGTTTACTGACCACCATTGGTGAATCACATTTTCATGGAGCAACTCCACAAAAAACTGATAGGATATAAGTGTGATATACCAAAATGTTCGTATGAATAAGGCCTATTAGCGTCTATACTTAGAAATTCGGCGACTAGTCTAGGTATTCCAGAAATTCAGATTTTGTTTACTGACCACCATTGGTGAATCACATTTTCATGGAGCAACTCCACAAAAAACTGATAGGATATAAGTGTGATATACCAAAATGTTCGTATGAATAAGGCCTATTAGCGTCTATACTTAGAAATTCGGCGACTAGTCTAGGTATTCCAGAAATTCAGATTTTGTTTACTGACCACCATTGGTGAATAACATTTTCATGGAGCAACTCCACAAAAACCTGATTGGATATAAGTGTGATACACCAAAATGTTCGTATGGATAAAATCTATTAGTGCCCATACTTAGAAATTCGGCGCCTGGTCTAGGTATTCCAGAAATTCAGATTTTGTTTACTGACCACCATTGGTGAATCACATTTTCATGGAGCAACTCCACAAAAAACTGATAGGATATAAGTGTGATATACCAAAATGTTCGTATGAATAAGGCCTATTAGCGTCTATACTTAGAAATTCGGCGACTAGTCTAGGTATTCCAGAAATTCAGATTTTGTTTACTGACCACCATTGGTGAATCACATTTTCATGGAGCAACTCCACAAAAAACTGATAGGATATAAGTGTGATATACCAAAATGTTCGTATGAATAAGGCCTATTAGCGTCTATACTTAGAAATTCGGCGACTAGTCTAGGTATTCCAGAAATTCAGATTTTGTTTACTGACCACCATTGGTGAATCACATTTTCATGGAGCAACTCCACAAAAAACTGATAGGATATAAGTGTGATATACCAAAATGTTCGTATGAATAAGGCCTATTAGCGTCTATACTTAGAAATTCGGCGACTAGTCTAGGTATTCCAGAAATTCAGATTTTGTTTACTGACCACCATTGGTGAATCACATTTTCATGGAGCAACTCCACAAAAAACTGATAGGATATAAGTGTGATATACTAAAATGTTCGTATGAATAAGGCCTATTAGCGTCTATACTTAGAAATTCGGCGACTAGTCTAGGTATTCCAGAAATTCAGATTTTGTTTACTGACCACCATTGGTGAATCACATTTTCATGGAGCAACTCCACAAAAAACTGATAGGATATAAGTGTGATATACCAAAATGTTCGTATGAATAAGGCCTATTAGCGTCTATACTTAGAAATTCGGCGACTAGTCTAGGTATTCCAGAAATTCAGATTTTGTTTACTGACCACCATTGGTGAATCACATTTTCATGGAGCAACTCCACAAAAAACTGATAGGATATAAGTGTGATATACCAAAATGTTCGTATGAATAAGGCCTATTAGCATCTATACTTAGAAATTCGGCGACTAGTCTAGGTATTCCAGAAATTCAGATTTTGTTTACTGACCACCATTGGTGAATCACATTTTCATGGAGCAACTCCACAAAAAACTGATAGGATATAAGTGTGATATACCAAAATGTTCGTATGAATAAGGCCTATTAGCGTCTATACTTAGAAATTCGGCGACTAGTCTAAGTATTCCAGAAATTCAGATTTTGTTTACTGACCACCATTGGTGAATCACATTTTCATGGAGCAACTCCACAAAAAACTGATAGGATATAAGTGTGATATACCAAAATGTTCGTATGAATAAGGCCTATTAGCTTCTATACTTAGAAATTCGGCGACTAGTCTAGGTATTCCAGAAATTCAGATTTTGTTTACTGACCACCATTGGTGAATCACATTTTCATGGAGCAACTCCACAAAAAACTGATAGGATATAAGTGTGATATACCAAAATGTTCGTATGAATAAGGCCTATTAGCGTCTATACTTAGAAATTCGGCGACTAGTGTAGGTATTTCAGAAATTCAGATTTTGTTTACTGACCACCAGTGGTGAATCACATTTTAATGGAGCAACTCCACAAAAAACTGATAGGATATAAGTGTGATATACCAAAATGTTCGTATGAATAAGGCCTATTAGCGTCTATACTTAGAAATTCGGCGACTAGTCTAGGTATTCCAGAAATTCAGATTTTGTTTACTGACCACCATTGGTGAATCACATTTTCATGGAGCAACTCCACATAAAACTGATAGGATATAAGTGTGATATACCAAAATGTTCGTATGAATAAGGCCTATTAGCGTCTATACTTAGAAATTCGGCGACTAGTCTAGGTATTCCAGAAATTCAGATTTTGTTTACTGACCACCATTGGTGAATCACATTTTCATGGAGCAACTCCACAAAAAACTGATAGGATATAAGTGTGATATACCAAAATGTTCGTATGAATAAGGCCTATTAGCGTCTATACTTAGAAATTCGGCGACTAGTCTAGGTATTCCAGAAATTCAGATTTTGTTTACTGACCACCATTGGTGAATCACATTTTCATGGAGCAACTCCACAAAAACCTGATTGGATATAAGTGTGATACACCAAAATGTTCGCATGGATAAAATCTATTAGTGCCCATACTTAGAAATTCGGCGCCTAGTCTAGGTATTCCAGAAATTCAGATTTTGTTTACTGACCACCATTGGTGAATCACATTTTCATGGAGCAACTCCACAAAAAACTGATAGGATATAAGTGTGATATACCAAAATTGTTCGTATGAATAAGGCCTATTAGCGTCTATACTTAGAAATTCGGCGACTAGTCTAGGTATTCCAGAAATTCAGATTTTGTTTACTGACCACCATTGGTGAATCACATTTTCGTGGAGCAACTCCACAAAAAACTGATAGGATATAAGTGTGATATACCAAAATGTTCGTATGAATAAGGCCTATTAGCGTCTATACTTAGAAATTCGGCGCCTAGTCTAGGTATTCCAGAAATTCAGATTTTGTTTACTGACCACCATTGGTGAATCACATTTTCATGGAGCAACGTCACAAAAAACTGATAGTATACAAGTGTGATACACCAAAATGTTCGTATGGATAAAATCTATTAGTGCCCATACTTAGAAATTCGGCGCCTAGTCTAGGTATTCCAGAAATTCAGATTTTGTTTACTGACCACCATTGGTGAATCACATTTTCATGGAGCAACTCCACAAAAAACTGATAGGATATAAGTGTGATATACCAAAATGTTCGTATGAATAAGGCCTATTAGCGTCTATACTTAGAAATTCGGTGACTAGTCTAAGTATTTCAGAAATTCAGATTTTGTTTACTGACCACCAGTGGTGAATCGCATTTTCATGGAGCAACGTCACAAAAAACTGATAGTATATAAGTGTGATACACCAAAATGTTCGTATGGATAAAATCCATTGCCCATACTTAGAAATTCGGCGCCTAGTCTAGGTATTTCAGAAATTCAGATTTTGTTTACTGACCACCAGTGGTGAATCGCATTTTCATGGAGCAACGTCACAAAAAACTGAGAGGATATAAGTGTGATACACCAAATGTTCGCATGGATAAAATCTATTAGCGCCCATACTTAGAAATTCGGCGCCTAGTCTAGGTATTCCAGAAATTCAGATTTTGTTTACTGACCACCATTGGTGAATCACATTTTCATGGAGCAACTCCACAAAAAACTGACAGGATATAAGTGTGATATACCAAAATGTTCGTATGAATAAGGCCTATTAGCGTCTATACTTAGAAATTCGGCGACTAGTCTAGGTATTCCAGAAATTCAGATTTTGTTTACTGACCACCATTGGTGAATCACATTTTCATGGAGCAACTCCACAAAAAACTGATAGGATATAAGTGTGATATACCAAAATGTTCGTATGAATAAGGCCTATTAGCGTCTATACTTAGAAATTCGGCGACTAGTCTAGGTATTCCAGAAATTCAGATTTTGTTTACTGACCACCATTGGTGAATCACATTTTCATGGAGCAACTCCACAAAAAACTGATATGATATAGGTGTGATATACCAAAATGTTCGTATGAATAAGGCCTATTAGCGTCTATACTTAGAAATTCGGCGACTAGTCTAAGTATTCCAGAAATTCAGATTTTGTTTACTGACCACCATTGGTGAATCACATTTTCATGGAGCAACTCCACAAAAAACTGATAGGATATAAGTGTGATATACCAAAATGTTCGTATGAATAAGGCCTATTAGCGTCTATACTTAGAAATTCGGCGACTAGTCTAGGTATTCCAGAAATTCAGATTTTGTTTACTGACCACCATTGGTGAATCACATTTTCATGGAGCAACTCCACAAAAAACTGATAGGATATAAGTGTGATATACCAAAATGTTCGTATGAATAAGGCCTATTAGCGTCTATACTTAGAAATTCGGCGACTAGTCTAGGTATTCCAGAAATTCAGATTTTGTTTACTGACCACCATTGGTGAATCACATTTTCATGGAGCAACTCCACAAAAAACTGATAGGATATAAGTGTGATATACCAAAATGTTCGTATGAATAAGGCCTATTAGCGTCTATACTTAGAAATTCGGCGACTAGTCTAGGTATTCCAGAAATTCAGATTTTGTTTACTGACCACCATTGGTGAATCACATTTTCATGGAGCAACTCCACACAAAACTGATAGGATATAAGTGTGATACACCAAAATGTTCGTATGGATAAAATCTATTAGTGCCCATACTTAGAAATTCGGCGCCTGGTCTAGGTATTCCAGAAATTCAGATTTTGTTTACTGACCACCATTGGTGAAACACATTTTCATGGAGCAACTCCACAAAAAACTGATATGATATAAGTGTGATATACCAAAATGTTCGTATGAATAAGGCCTATTAGCATCTATACTTAGAAATTCGGCGACTAGTCTAGGTATTCCAGAAATTCAGATTTTGTTTACTGACCACCATTGGTGAATCACATTTTCATGGAGCAACTCCACAAAAAACTGATAGGATATAAGTGTGATATACCAAAATGTTCGTATGAATAAGGCCTATTAGCGTCTATACTTAGAAATTCGGCGACTAGTCTAAGTATTCCAGAAATTCAGATTTTGTTTACTGACCACCATTGGTGAATCACATTTTCATGGAGCAACTCCACAAAAAACTGATAGGATATAAGTGTGATATACCAAAATGTTCGTATGAATAAGGCCTATTAGCATCTATACTTAGAAATTCGGCGACTAGTCTAGGTATTCCAGAAATTCAGATTTTGTTTACTGACCACCATTGGTGAATCACATTTTCATGGAGCAACTCCACAAAAAACTGATAGGATATAAGTGTGATATACCAAAATGTTCGTATGAATAAGGCCTATTAGCGTCTATACTTAGAAATTCGGCGACTAGTCTAGGTATTCCAGAAATTCAGATTTTGTTTACTGACCACCATTGGTGAATCACATTTTCATGGAGCAACTCCACAAAAAACTGATAGGATATAAGTGTGATATACCAAAATGTTCGTATGAATAAGGCCTATTAGCGTCTATACTTAGAAATTCGGCGACTAGTCTAGGTATTCCAGAAATTCAGATTTTGTTTACTGACCACCATTGGTGAATCACATTTTCATGGAGCAACTCCACAAAAAACTGATATGATATAAGTGTGATATACCAAAATGTTCGTATGAATAAGGCCTATTAGCGTCTATACTTAGAAATTCGGCGACTAGTCTAAGTATTCCAGAAATTCAGATTTTGTTTACTGACCACCATTGGTGAATCACATTTTCATGGAGCAACTCCACAAAAAACTGATAGGATATAAGTGTGATATACCAAAATGTTCGTATGAATAAGGCCTATTAGCGTCTATACTTAGAAATTCAGCGACTAGTCTAGGTATTCCAGAAATTCAGATTTTGTTTACTGACCACCATTGGTGAATCACATTTTCATGGAGCAACTCCACAAAAAACTGATAGGATATAAGTGTGATATACCAAAATGTTCGTATGAATAAGGCCTATTAGCGTCTATACTTAGAAATTCGGCGACTAGTCTAGGTATTCCAGAAATTCAGATTTTGTTTACTGACCACCATTGGTGAATCACATTTTCATGGAGCAACTCCACAAAAACCTGATTGGATATAAGTGTGATACACCAAAATGTTCGTATGGATAAAATCTATTAGTGCCCATACTTAGAGATTCGGCGCCTAGTCTAGGTATTCCAGAAATTCAGATTTTGTTTACTGAACACCATTGGTGAATCACATTTTCATGGAGCAACTCCACAAAAAACTGATAGGATATAAGTGTGATATACCAAAATGTTCGTATGAATAAGGCCTATTAGCGTCTATACTTAGAAATTCGGCGACTAGTCTAAGTATTCCAGAAATTCAGATTTTGTTTACTGACCACCATTGGTGAATCACATTTTCATGGAGCAACTCCACAAAAAACTGATAGGATATAAGTGTGATATACCAAAATGTTCGTATGAATAAGGCCTATTAGCGTCTATACTTAGAAATTCGGCGACTAGTCTAAGTATTCCAGAAATTCAGATTTTGTTTACTGACCACCATTGGTGAATCACATTTTCATGGAGCAACTCCACAAAAAACTGATAGGATATAAGTGTGATATACCAAAATGTTCGTATGAATAAGGCCTATTAGCGTCTATACTTAGAAATTCGGCGACTAGTCTAGGTATTCCAGAAATTCAGATTTTGTTTACTGACCACCATTGGTGAATCACATTTTCATGGAGCAACTCCACAAAAAACTGATAGGATATAAGTGTGATATACCAAAATGTTCGTATGAATAAGGCCTATTAGCGTCTATACTTAGAAATTCGGCGACTAGTCTAGGTATTCCAGAAATTCAGATTTTGTTTACTGACCACCATTGGTGAATCACATTTTCATGGAGCAACTCCACAAAAAACTGATAGGATATAAGTGTGATAAACCAAAATGTTCGTATTAATAAGGCCTATTAGCATCTATACTTAGAAATTCGGCGACTAGTCTAGGTATTCCAGAAATTCAGATTTTGTTTACTGACCACCATTGGTGAATCACATTTTCATGGAGCAACTCCACAAAAAACTGATAGGATATAAGTGTGATATACCAAAATGTTCGTATGAATAAGGCCTATTAGCGTCTATACTTAGAAATTCGGCGACTAGTCTAAGTATTCCAGAAATTCAGATTTTGTTTACTGACCACCATTGGTGAATCACATTTTCATGGAGCAACTCCACAAAAAACTGATAGGATATAAGTGTGATATACCAAAATGTTCGTATGAATAAGGCCTATTAGCGTCTATACTTAGAAATTCGGCGACTAGTCTAGGTATTCCAGAAATTCAGATTTTGTTTACTGACCACCATTGGTGAATCACATTTTCATGGAGCACCTCCACAAAAAACTGATAGGATATAAGTGTGATATATCAAAATGTTCGTATGAATAAGGCCTATTAGCGTCTATACTTAGAAATTCGGCGACTAGTCTAAGTATTCCAGAAATTCAGATTTTGTTTACTGACCACCATTGGGGAATCACATTTTCATGGAGCAACTCCACAAAAAACTGACAGGATATAAGTGTGATATACCAAAATGTTCGTATGAATAAGACCTATTAGCATCTATATTTAGAAATTCGGCGACTAGTCTAGGTATTCCAGAAATTCAGATTTTGTTTACTGACCACCATTGGTGAATCACATTTTCATGGAGCAACTCCACAAAAAACTGATAGGATATAAATGTGATATACCAAAATGTTCGTATGAATAAGGCCTATTAGCGTCTATACTTAGAAATTCGGTGACTAGTCTAGGTATTCCAGAAATTCAGATTTTGTTTACTGACCACCATTGGTGAATCACATTTTCATGGAGCAACTCCACAAAAAACTGATAGGATATAAGTGTGATATACCAAAATGGTCGTATGAATAAGGCCTATTAGCGTCTATACTTAGAAATTCGGCGACCAGTCTAGGTATTCCAGAAATTCAGATTTTGTTTACTGACCACCATTGGTGAATCACATTTTCATGGAGCAACTCCACAAAAAACTGATAGGATATAAGTGTGATATACCAAAATGTTCGTATGAATAAGGCCTATTAGCGTCTGTACTTAGAAATTCGGCGACTAGTCTAAGTATTCCAGAAATTCAGATTTTGTTTACTGACCACCATTGGTGAATCACATTTTCATGGAGCAACTCCACAAAAAACTGACAGGATATAAGTGTGATATACCAAAATGTTCGTATGAATAAGGCCTATTAGCATCTATACTTAGAAATTCGGCGACTAGTCTAGGTATTCCAGAAATTCAGATTTTGTTTACTGACCACCATTGGTGAATCACATTTTCATGGAGCAACTCCACAAAAAACTGATAGGATATAAGTGTGATATACCAAAATGTTCGTATGAATAAGGCCTATTAGCGTCTATACTTAGAAATTCGGTGACTAGTCTAGGTATTCCAGAAATTCAGATTTTGTTTACTGACCACCATTGGTGAATCACATTTTCATGGAGCAACTCCACAAAAAACTGATAGGATATAAGTGTGATATACCAAAATGTTCGTATGAATAAGGCCTATTAGCGTCTATACTTAGAAATTCGGCGACTAGTCTAGGTATTCCAGAAATTCAGATTTTGTTTACTGACCACCATTGGTGAATCACATTTTCATGGAGCAACTCCACAAAAACCTGATTGGATATAAGTGTGATACACCAAAATGTTCGTATGGATAAAATCTATTAGTGCCCATACTTAGAGATTCGGCGCCTAGTCTAGGTATTCCAGAAATTCAGATTTTGTTTACTGAACACCATTGGTGAATCACATTTTCATGGAGCAACTCCACAAAAAACTGATAGGATATAAGTGTGATATACCAAAATGTTCGTATGAATAAGGCCTATTAGCGTCTATACTTAGAAATTCGGCGACTAGTCTAAGTATTCCAGAAATTCAGATTTTGTTTACTGACCACCATTGGTGAATCACATTTTCATGGAGCAACTCCACAAAAAACTGATAGGATATAAGTGTGATATACCAAAATGTTCGTATGAATAAGGCCTATTAGCGTCTATACTTAGAAATTCGGCGACTAGTCTAAGTATTCCAGAAATTCAGATTTTGTTTACTGACCACCATTGGTGAATCACATTTTCATGGAGCAACTCCACAAAAAACTGATAGGATATAAGTGTGATATACCAAAATGTTCGTATGAATAAGGCCTATTAGCGTCTATACTTAGAAATTCGGCGACTAGTCTAGGTATTCCAGAAATTCAGATTTTGTTTACTGACCACCATTGGTGAATCACATTTTCATGGAGCAACTCCACAAAAAACTGATAGGATATAAGTGTGATATACCAAAATGTTCGTATGAATAAGGCCTATTAGCGTCTATACTTAGAAATTCGGCGACTAGTCTAGGTATTCCAGAAATTCAGATTTTGTTTACTGACCACCATTGGTGAATCACATTTTCATGGAGCAACTCCACAAAAAACTGATAGGATATAAGTGTGATAAACCAAAATGTTCGTATTAATAAGGCCTATTAGCATCTATACTTAGAAATTCGGCGACTAGTCTAGGTATTCCAGAAATTCAGATTTTGTTTACTGACCACCATTGGTGAATCACATTTTCATGGAGCAACTCCACAAAAAACTGATAGGATATAAGTGTGATATACCAAAATGTTCGTATGAATAAGGCCTATTAGCGTCTATACTTAGAAATTCGGCGACTAGTCTAAGTATTCCAGAAATTCAGATTTTGTTTACTGACCACCATTGGTGAATCACATTTTCATGGAGCACCTCCACAAAAAACTGATAGGATATAAGTGTGATATATCAAAATGTTCGTATGAATAAGGCCTATTAGCGTCTATACTTAGAAATTCGGCGACTAGTCTAAGTATTCCAGAAATTCAGATTTTGTTTACTGACCACCATTGGGGAATCACATTTTCATGGAGCAACTCCACAAAAAACTGACAGGATATAAGTGTGATATACCAAAATGTTCGTATGAATAAGACCTATTAGCATCTATATTTAGAAATTCGGCGACTAGTCTAGGTATTCCAGAAATTCAGATTTTGTTTACTGACCACCATTGGTGAATCACATTTTCATGGAGCAACTCCACAAAAAACTGACAGGATATAAGTGTGATATACCAAAATGTTCGTATGAATAAGGCCTATTAGCGTCTATACTTAGAAATTCGGTGACTAGTCTAGGTATTCCAGAAATTCAGATTTTGTTTACTGACCACCATTGGTGAATCACATTTTCATGGAGCAACTCCACAAAAAACTGATAGGATATAAGTGTGATATACCAAAATGTTCGTATGAATAAGGCCTATTAGCGTCTATACTTAGAAATTCGGCGACTAGTCTAGGTATTCCAGAAATTCAGATTTTGTTTACTGACCACCATTGGTGAATCACATTTTCATGGAGCAACTCCACAAAAAACTGATAGGATATAAGTGTGATATACCAAAATGTTCGTATGAATAAGGCCTATTAGGATCTATACTTAGAAATTCGGCGACTAGTCTAGGTATTCCAGAAATTCAGATTTTGTTTACTGACCACCATTGGTGAATCACATTTTCATGGAGCAACTCCACAAAAAACTGATAGGATATAAGTGTGATATACCAAAATGTTCGTATGAATAAGGCCTATTAGCGTCTATACTTAGAAATTCGGCGACTAGTCTAGGTATTCCAGAAATTCAGATTTTGTTTACTGACCACCATTGGTGAATCACATTTTCATGGAGCACCTCCACAAAAAACTGATAGGATATAAGTGTGATATATCAAAATGTTCGTATGAATAAGGCCTATTAGCGTCTATACTTAGAAATTCGGCGACTAGTCTAAGTATTCCAGAAATTCAGATTTTGTTTACTGACCACCATTGGGGAATCACATTTTCATGGAGCAACTCCACAAAAAACTGACAGGATATAAGTGTGATATACCAAAATGTTCGTATGAATAAGACCTATTAGCATCTATATTTAGAAATTCGGCGACTAGTCTAGGTATTCCAGAAATTCAGATTTTGTTTACTGACCACCATTGGTGAATCACATTTTCATGGAGCAACTCCACAAAAAACTGATAGGATATAAATGTGATATACCAAAATGTTCGTATGAATAAGGCCTATTAGCGTCTATACTTAGAAATTCGGTGACTAGTCTAGGTATTCCAGAAATTCAGATTTTGTTTACTGACCACCATTGGTGAATCACATTTTCATGGAGCAACTCCACAAAAAACTGATAGGATATAAGTGTGATATACCAAAATGTTCGTATGAATAAGGCCTATTAGCGTCTATACTTAGAAATTCGGCGACTAGTCTAGGTATTCCAGAAATTCAGATTTTGTTTACTGACCACCATTGGTGAATCACATTTTCATGGAGCAACTCCACAAAAAACTGATAGGATATAAGTGTGATATACCAAAATGTTCGTATGAATAAGGCCTATTAGCATCTATACTTAGAAATTCGGCGACTAGTCTAGGTATTCCAGAAATTCAGATTTTGTTTACTGACCACCATTGGTGAATCACATTTTCATGGAGCAACTCCACAAAAAACTGATAGGATATAAGTGTGATATACCAAAATGTTCGTATGAATAAGGCCTATTAGCGTCTATACTTAGAAATTCGGCGACTAGTCTAGGTATTCCAGAAATTCAGATTTTGTTTACTGACCACCATTGGTGAATCACATTTTCATGGAGCAACTCCACAAAAAACTGATAGGATATAAGTGTGATATACCAAAATGTTCGTATGAATAAGGCCTATTAGCGTCTATACTTAGAAATTCGGCGACTAGTCTAGGTATTCCAGAAATTCAGATTTTGTTTACTGACCACCATTGGTGAATCACATTTTCATGGAGCAACTCCACAAAAAACTGATATGATATAAGTGTGATATACCAAAATGTTCGTATGAATAAGGCCTATTAGCGTCTATACTTAGAAATTCGGCGACTAGTCTAAGTATTCCAGAAATTCAGATTTTGTTTACTGACCACCATTGGTGAATCACATTTTCATGGAGCAACTCCACAAAAAACTGATAGGATATAAGTGTGATATACCAAAATGTTCGTATGAATAAGGCCTATTAGCGTCTATACTTAGAAATTCGGCGACTAGTCTAGGTATTCCAGAAATTCAGATTTTGTTTACTGACCACCATTGGTGAATCACATTTTCATGGAGCAACTCCACAAAAAACTGATAGGATATAAGTGTGATATACCAAAATGTTCGTATGAATAAGGCCTATTAGCGTCTATACTTAGAAATTCGGCGACTAGTCTAGGTATTCCAGAAATTCAGATTTTGTTTACTGACCACCATTGGTGAATCACATTTTCATGGAGCAACTCCACAAAAACCTGATTGGATATAAGTGTGATACACCAAAATGTTCGTATGGATAAAATCTATTAGTGCCCATACTTAGAGATTCGGCGCCTAGTCTAGGTATTCCAGAAATTCAGATTTTGTTTACTGAACACCATTGGTGAATCACATTTTCATGGAGCAACTCCACAAAAAACTGATAGGATATAAGTGTGATATACCAAAATGTTCGTATGAATAAGGCCTATTAGCGTCTATACTTAGAAATTCGGCGACTAGTCTAAGTATTCCAGAAATTCAGATTTTGTTTACTGACCACCATTGGTGAATCACATTTTCATGGAGCAACTCCACAAAAAACTGATAGGATATAAGTGTGATATACCAAAATGTTCGTATGAATAAGGCCTATTAGCGTCTATACTTAGAAATTCGGCGACTAGTCTAAGTATTCCAGAAATTCAGATTTTGTTTACTGACCACCATTGGTGAATCACATTTTCATGGAGCAACTCCACAAAAAACTGATAGGATATAAGTGTGATATACCAAAATGTTCGTATGAATAAGGCCTATTAGCGTCTATACTTAGAAATTCGGCGACTAGTCTAGGTATTCCAGAAATTCAGATTTTGTTTACTGACCACCATTGGTGAATCACATTTTCATGGAGCAACTCCACAAAAAACTGATAGGATATAAGTGTGATATACCAAAATGTTCGTATGAATAAGGCCTATTAGCGTCTATACTTAGAAATTCGGCGACTAGTCTAGGTATTCCAGAAATTCAGATTTTGTTTACTGACCACCATTGGTGAATCACATTTTCATGGAGCAACTCCACAAAAAACTGATAGGATATAAGTGTGATATACCAAAATGTTCGTATGAATAAGGCCTATTAGCGTCTATACTTAGAAATTCGGCGACTAGTCTAGGTATTCCAGAAATTCAGATTTTGTTTACTGACCACCATTGGTGAATCACATTTTCATGGAGCACCTCCACAAAAAACTGATAGGATATAAGTGTGATATACCAAAATGTTCGTATGAATAAGGCCTATTAGCGTCTATACTTAGAAATTCGGCGACTAGTCTAGGTATTCCAGAAATTCAGATTTTGTTTACTGACCACCATTGGTGAATCACATTTTCATGGAGCAACTCCACAAAAAACTGATAGGATATAAGTGTGATATACCAAAATGTTCGTATGAATAAGGCCTATTAGCGTCTATACTTAGAAATTCGGCGACTAGTCTAGGTATTCCAGAAATTCAGATTTTGTTTACTGACCACCATTGGTGAATCACATTTTCATGGAGCAACTCCACAAAAAACTGATAGGATATAAGTGTGATATACCAAAATGTTCGTATGAATAAGGCCTATTAGCATCTATACTTAGAAATTCGGCGACTAGTCTAGGTATTCCAGAAATTCAGATTTTGTTTACTGACCACCATTGGTGAATCACATTTTCATGGAGCAACTCCACAAAAAACTGATAGGATATAAGTGTGATATACCAAAATGTTCGTATGAATAAGGCCTATTAGCGTCTATACTTAGAAATTCGGCGACTAGTCTAGGTATTCCAGAAATTCAGATTTTGTTTACTGACCACCATTGGTGAATCACATTTTCATGGAGCAACTCCACAAAAAACTGATAGGATATAAGTGTGATATACCAAAATGTTCGTATGAATAAGGCCTATTAGCGTCTATACTTAGAAATTCGGCGACTAGTCTAGGTATTCCAGAAATTCAGATTTTGTTTACTGACCACCATTGGTGAATCACATTTTCATGGAGCAACTCCACAAAAAACTGATAGGATATAAGTGTGATATACCAAAATGTTCGTATGAATAAGGCCTATTAGCATCTATACTTAGAAATTCGGCGACTAGTCTAGGTATTCCAGAAATTCAGATTTTGTTTACTGACCACCATTGGTGAATCACATTTTCATGGAGCAACTCCACAAAAAACTGATAGGATATAAGTGTGATATACCAAAATGTTCGTATGAATAAGGCCTATTAGCGTCTATACTTAGAAATTCGGCGACTAGTCTAGGTATTCCAGAAATTCAGATTTTGTTTACTGACCACCATTGGTGAATCACATTTTCATGGAGCAACTCCACAAAAAACTGATAGGATATAAGTGTGATATACCAAAATGTTCGTATGAATAAGGCCTATTAGCGTCTATACTTAGAAATTCGGCGACTAGTCTAGGTATTCCAGAAATTCAGATTTTGTTTACTGACCACCATTGGTGAATCACATTTTCATGGAGCAACTCCACAAAAAACTGATATGATATAAGTGTGATATACCAAAATGTTCGTATGAATAAGGCCTATTAGCGTCTATACTTAGAAATTCGGCGACTAGTCTAAGTATTCCAGAAATTCAGATTTTGTTTACTGACCACCATTGGTGAATCACATTTTCATGGAGCAACTCCACAAAAAACTGATAGGATATAAGTGTGATATACCAAAATGTTCGTATGAATAAGGCCTATTAGCGTCTATACTTAGAAATTCGGCGACTAGTCTAGGTATTCCAGAAATTCAGATTTTGTTTACTGACCACCATTGGTGAATCACATTTTCATGGAGCAACTCCACAAAAAACTGATAGGATATAAGTGTGATATACCAAAATGTTCGTATGAATAAGGCCTATTAGCGTCTATACTTAGAAATTCGGCGACTAGTCTAGGTATTCCAGAAATTCAGATTTTGTTTACTGACCACCATTGGTGAATCACATTTTCATGGAGCAACTCCACAAAAACCTGATTGGATATAAGTGTGATACACCAAAATGTTCGTATGGATAAAATCTATTAGTGCCCATACTTAGAGATTCGGCGCCTAGTCTAGGTATTCCAGAAATTCAGATTTTGTTTACTGAACACCATTGGTGAATCACATTTTCATGGAGCAACTCCACAAAAAACTGATAGGATATAAGTGTGATATACCAAAATGTTCGTATGAATAAGGCCTATTAGCGTCTATACTTAGAAATTCGGCGACTAGTCTAAGTATTCCAGAAATTCAGATTTTGTTTACTGACCACCATTGGTGAATCACATTTTCATGGAGCAACTCCACAAAAAACTGATAGGATATAAGTGTGATATACCAAAATGTTCGTATGAATAAGGCCTATTAGCGTCTATACTTAGAAATTCGGCGACTAGTCTAAGTATTCCAGAAATTCAGATTTTGTTTACTGACCACCATTGGTGAATCACATTTTCATGGAGCAACTCCACAAAAAACTGATAGGATATAAGTGTGATATACCAAAATGTTCGTATGAATAAGGCCTATTAGCGTCTATACTTAGAAATTCGGCGACTAGTCTAGGTATTCCAGAAATTCAGATTTTGTTTACTGACCACCATTGGTGAATCACATTTTCATGGAGCAACTCCACAAAAAACTGATAGGATATAAGTGTGATATACCAAAATGTTCGTATGAATAAGGCCTATTAGCGTCTATACTTAGAAATTCGGCGACTAGTCTAGGTATTCCAGAAATTCAGATTTTGTTTACTGACCACCATTGGTGAATCACATTTTCATGGAGCAACTCCACAAAAAACTGATAGGATATAAGTGTGATAAACCAAAATGTTCGTATTAATAAGCCCTATTAGCATCTATACTTAGAAATTCGGCGACTAGTCTAGGTATTCCAGAAATTCAGATTTTGTTTACTGGCCACCATTGGTGAATCACATTTTCATGGAGCAACTCCACAAAAAACTGATAGGATATAAGTGTGATATACCAAAATGTTCGTATGAATAAGGCCTATTAGCGTCTATACTTAGAAATTCGGCGACTAGTCTAAGTATTCCAGAAATTCAGATTTTGTTTACTGACCACCATTGGTGAATCACATTTTCATGGAGCAACTCCACAAAAAACTGATAGGATATAAGTGTGATATACCAAAATGTTCGTATGAATAAGGCCTATTAGCGTCTATACTTAGAAATTCGGCGACTAGTCTAGGTATTCCAGAAATTCAGATTTTGTTTACTGACCACCATTGGTGAATCACATTTTCATGGAGCACCTCCACAAAAAACTGATAGGATATAAGTGTGATATACCAAAATGTTCGTATGAATAAGGCCTATTAGCGTCTATACTTAGAAATTCGGCGACTAGTCTAGGTATTCCAGAAATTCAGATTTTGTTTACTGACCACCATTGGTGAATCACATTTTCATGGAGCAACTCCACAAAAAACTGATAGGATATAAGTGTGATATACCAAAATGTTCGTATGAATAAGGCCTATTAGCGTCTATACTTAGAAATTCGGCGACTAGTCTAGGTATTCCAGAAATTCAGATTTTGTTTACTGACCACCATTGGTGAATCACATTTTCATGGAGCAACTCCACAAAAAACTGATAGGATATAAGTGTGATATACCAAAATGTTCGTATGAATAAGGCCTATTAGCATCTATACTTAGAAATTCGGCGACTAGTCTAGGTATTCCAGAAATTCAGATTTTGTTTACTGACCACCATTGGTGAATCACATTTTCATGGAGCAACTCCACAAAAAACTGATAGGATATAAGTGTGATATACCAAAATGTTCGTATGAATAAGGCCTATTAGCGTCTATACTTAGAAATTCGGCGACTAGTCTAGGTATTCCAGAAATTCAGATTTTGTTTACTGACCACCATTGGTGAATCACATTTTCATGGAGCACCTCCACAAAAAACTGATAGGATATAAGTGTGATATATCAAAATGTTCGTATGAATAAGGCCTATTAGCGTCTATACTTAGAAATTCGGCGACTAGTCTAAGTATTCCAGAAATTCAGATTTTGTTTACTGACCACCATTGGGGAATCACATTTTCATGGAGCAACTCCACAAAAAACTGACAGGATATAAGTGTGATATACCAAAATGTTCGTATGAATAAGACCTATTAGCATCTATATTTAGAAATTCGGCGACTAGTCTAGGTATTCCAGAAATTCAGATTTTGTTTACTGACCACCATTGGTGAATCACATTTTCATGGAGCAACTCCACAAAAAACTGATAGGATATAAATGTGATATACCAAAATGTTCGTATGAATAAGGCCTATTAGCGTCTATACTTAGAAATTCGGTGACTAGTCTAGGTATTCCAGAAATTCAGATTTTGTTTACTGACCACCATTGGTGAATCACATTTTCATGGAGCAACTCCACAAAAAACTGATAGCATATAAGTGTGATATACCAAAATGTTCGTATGAATAAGGCCTATTAGCGTCTATACTTAGAAATTCGGCGACTAGTCTAGGTATTCCAGAAATTCAGATTTTGTTTACTGACCACCATTGGTGAATCACATTTTCATGGAGCAACTCCACAAAAAACTGATAGGATATAAGTGTGATATACCAAAATGTTCGTATGA
Organism: Leucophora obtusa; assembly: GCA_949987735.1. Classification (NCBI taxonomy): domain Eukaryota; kingdom Metazoa; phylum Arthropoda; class Insecta; order Diptera; family Anthomyiidae; genus Leucophora; species Leucophora obtusa. The sequence goes on from OX465295.1 coordinate 354,348,362, forward strand.
ATAAGGCCTATTAGCATCTATACTTAGAAATTCGGCGACTAGTCTAGGTATTCCAGAAATTCAGATTTTGTTTACTGACCACCATTGGTGAATCACATTTTCATGGAGCAACTCCACAAAAAACTGATAGGATATAAGTGTGATATACCAAAATGTTCGTATGAATAAGGCCTATTAGCGTCTATACTTAGAAATTCGGCGACTAGTCTAGGTATTCCAGAAATTCAGATTTTGTTTACTGACCACCAATGGTGAATCACATTTTCATGGAGCAACTCCACAAAAAACTGATAGGATATAAGTGTGATATACCAAAATGTTCGTATGAATAAGGCCTATTAGCGTCTATACTTAGAAATTCGGCGACTAGTCTAGGTATTCCAGAAATTCAGATTTTGTTTACTGACCACCATTGGTGAATCACATTTTCATGGAGCAACTCCACAAAAAACTGATATGATATAAGTGTGATATACCAAAATGTTCGTATGAATAAGGCCTATTAGCGTCTATACTTAGAAATTCGGCGACTAGTCTAAGTATTCCAGAAATTCAGATTTTGTTTACTGACCACCATTGGTGAATCACATTTTCATGGAGCAACTCCACAAAAAACTGATAGGATATAAGTGTGATATACCAAAATGTTCGTATGAATAAGGCCTATTAGCGTCTATACTTAGAAATTCGGCGACTAGTCTAGGTATTCCAGAAATTCAGATTTTGTTTACTGACCACCATTGGTGAATCACATTTTCATGGAGCAACTCCACAAAAAACTGATAGGATATAAGTGTGATATACCAAAATGTTCGTATGAATAAGGCCTATTAGCGTCTATACTTAGAAATTCGGCGACTAGTCTAGGTATTCCAGAAATTCAGATTTTGTTTACTGACCACCATTGGTGAATCACATTTTCATGGAGCAACTCCACAAAAACCTGATTGGATATAAGTGTGATACACCAAAATGTTCGTATGGATAAAATCTATTAGTGCCCATACTTAGAGATTCGGCGCCTAGTCTAGGTATTCCAGAAATTCAGATTTTGTTTACTGAACACCATTGGTGAATCACATTTTCATGGAGCAACTCCACAAAAAACTGATAGGATATAAGTGTGATATACCAAAATGTTCGTATGAATAAGGCCTATTAGCGTCTATACTTAGAAATTCGGCGACTAGTCTAAGTATTCCAGAAATTCAGATTTTGTTTACTGACCACCATTGGTGAATCACATTTTCATGGAGCAACTCCACAAAAAACTGATAGGATATAAGTGTGATATACCAAAATGTTCGTATGAATAAGGCCTATTAGCGTCTATACTTAGAAATTCGGCGACTAGTCTAAGTATTCCAGAAATTCAGATTTTGTTTACTGACCACCATTGGTGAATCACATTTTCATGGAGCAACTCCACAAAAAACTGATAGGATATAAGTGTGATATACCAAAATGTTCGTATGAATAAGGCCTATTAGCATCTATACTTAGAAATTCGGCGACTAGTCTAGGTATTCCAGAAATTCAGATTTTGTTTACTGACCACCATTGGTGAATCACATTTTCATGGAGCAACTCCACAAAAAACTGATAGGATATAAGTGTGATATACCAAAATGTTCGTATGAATAAGGCCTATTAGCGTCTATACTTAGAAATTCGGCGACTAGTCTAGGTATTCCAGAAATTCAGATTTTGTTTACTGACCACCATTGGTGAATCACATTTTCATGGAGCAACTCCACAAAAAACTGATAGGATATAAGTGTGATAAACCAAAATGTTCGTATTAATAAGGCCTATTAGCATCTATACTTAGAAATTCGGCGACTAGTCTAGGTATTCCAGAAATTCAGATTTTGTTTACTGGCCACCATTGGTGAATCACATTTTCATGGAGCAACTCCACAAAAAACTGATAGGATATAAGTGTGATATACCAAAATGTTCGTATGAATAAGGCCTATTAGCGTCTATACTTAGAAATTCGGCGACTAGTCTAAGTATTCCAGAAATTCAGATTTTGTTTACTGACCACCATTGGTGAATCACATTTTCATGGAGCAACTCCACAAAAAACTGATAGGATATAAGTGTGATATACCAAAATGTTCGTATGAATAAGGCCTATTAGCGTCTATACTTAGAAATTCGGCGACTAGTCTAGGTATTCCAGAAATTCAGATTTTGTTTACTGACCACCATTGGTGAATCACATTTTCATGGAGCACCTCCACAAAAAACTGATAGGATATAAGTGTGATATACCAAAATGTTCGTATGAATAAGGCCTATTAGCGTCTATACTTAGAAATTCGGCGACTAGTCTAGGTATTCCAGAAATTCAGATTTTGTTTACTGACCACCATTGGTGAATCACATTTTCATGGAGCAACTCCACAAAAAACTGATAGGATATAAGTGTGATATACCAAAATGTTCGTATGAATAAGGCCTATTAGCGTCTATACTTAGAAATTCGGCGACTAGTCTAGGTATTCCAGAAATTCAGATTTTGTTTACTGACCACCATTGGTGAATCACATTTTCATGGAGCAACTCCACAAAAAACTGATAGGATATAAGTGTGATATACCAAAATGTTCGTATGAATAAGGCCTATTAGCATCTATACTTAGAAATTCGGCGACTAGTCTAGGTATTCCAGAAATTCAGATTTTGTTTACTGACCACCATTGGTGAATCACATTTTCATGGAGCAACTCCACAAAAAACTGATAGGATATAAGTGTGATATACCAAAATGTTCGTATGAATAAGGCCTATTAGCGTCTATACTTAGAAATTCGGCGACTAGTCTAGGTATTCCAGAAATTCAGATTTTGTTTACTGACCACCATTGGTGAATCACATTTTCATGGAGCACCTCCACAAAAAACTGATAGGATATAAGTGTGATATATCAAAATGTTCGTATGAATAAGGCCTATTAGCGTCTATACTTAGAAATTCGGCGACTAGTCTAAGTATTCCAGAAATTCAGATTTTGTTTACTGACCACCATTGGGGAATCACATTTTCATGGAGCAACTCCACAAAAAACTGACAGGATATAAGTGTGATATACCAAAATGTTCGTATGAATAAGACCTATTAGCATCTATATTTAGAAATTCGGCGACTAGTCTAGGTATTCCAGAAATTCAGATTTTGTTTACTGACCACCATTGGTGAATCACATTTTCATGGAGCAACTCCACAAAAAACTGATAGGATATAAATGTGATATACCAAAATGTTCGTATGAATAAGGCCTATTAGCGTCTATACTTAGAAATTCGGTGACTAGTCTAGGTATTCCAGAAATTCAGATTTTGTTTACTGACCACCATTGGTGAATCACATTTTCATGGAGCAACTCCACAAAAAACTGATAGCATATAAGTGTGATATACCAAAATGTTCGTATGAATAAGGCCTATTAGCGTCTATACTTAGAAATTCGGCGACTAGTCTAGGTATTCCAGAAATTCAGATTTTGTTTACTGACCACCATTGGTGAATCACATTTTCATGGAGCAACTCCACAAAAAACTGATAGGATATAAGTGTGATATACCAAAATGTTCGTATGAATAAGGCCTATTAGCATCTATACTTAGAAATTCGGCGACTAGTCTAGGTATTCCAGAAATTCAGATTTTGTTTACTGACCACCATTGGTGAATCACATTTTCATGGAGCAACTCCACAAAAAACTGATAGGATATAAGTGTGATATACCAAAATGTTCGTATGAATAAGGCCTATTAGCGTCTATACTTAGAAATTCGGCGACTAGTCTAGGTATTCCAGAAATTCAGATTTTGTTTACTGACCACCATTGGTGAATCACATTTTCATGGAGCAACTCCACAAAAAACTGATAGGATATAAGTGTGATATACCAAAATGTTCGTATGAATAAGGCCTATTAGCGTCTATACTTAGAAATTCGGCGACTAGTCTAGGTATTCCAGAAATTCAGATTTTGTTTACTGACCACCATTGGTGAATCACATTTTCATGGAGCAACTCCACAAAAAACTGATATGATATAAGTGTGATATACCAAAATGTTCGTATGAATAAGGCCTATTAGCGTCTATACTTAGAAATTCGGCGACTAGTCTAAGTATTCCAGAAATTCAGATTTTGTTTACTGACCACCATTGGTGAATCACATTTTCATGGAGCAACTCCACAAAAAACTGATAGGATATAAGTGTGATATACCAAAATGTTCGTATGAATAAGGCCTATTAGCGTCTATACTTAGAAATTCGGCGACTAGTCTAGGTATTCCAGAAATTCAGATTTTGTTTACTGACCACCATTGGTGAATCACATTTTCATGGAGCAACTCCACAAAAAACTGATAGGATATAAGTGTGATATACCAAAATGTTCGTATGAATAAGGCCTATTAGCGTCTATACTTAGAAATTCGGCGACTAGTCTAGGTATTCCAGAAATTCAGATTTTGTTTACTGACCACCATTGGTGAATCACATTTTCATGGAGCAACTCCACAAAAAACTGATATGATATAAGTGTGATATACCAAAATGTTCGTATGAATAAGGCCTATTAGCGTCTATACTTAGAAATTCGGCGACTAGTCTAGGTATTCCAGAAATTCAGATTTTGTTTACTGACCACCATTGGTGAATCACATTTTCATGGAGCAACTCCACAAAAAACTGATATGATATAAGTGTGATATACCAAAATGTTCGTATGAATAAGGCCTATTAGCGTCTATACTTAGAAATTCGGCGACTAGTCTAAGTATTCCAGAAATTCAGATTTTGTTTACTGACCACCATTGGTGAATCACATTTTCATGGAGCAACTCCACAAAAAACTGATAGGATATAAGTGTGATATACCAAAATGTTCGTATGAATAAGGCCTATTAGCGTCTATACTTAGAAATTCGGCGACTAGTCTAGGTATTCCAGAAATTCAGATTTTGTTTACTGACCACCATTGGTGAATCACATTTTCATGGAGCAACTCCACAAAAAACTGATAGGATATAAGTGTGATATACCAAAATGTTCGTATGAATAAGGCCTATTAGCGTCTATACTTAGAAATTCGGCGACTAGTCTAGGTATTCCAGAAATTCAGATTTTGTTTACTGACCACCATTGGTGAATCACATTTTCATGGAGCAACTCCACAAAAAACTGATAGGATATAAGTGTGATATACCAAAATGTTCGTATGAATAAGGCCTATTAGCGTCTATACTTAGAAATTCGGCGACTAGTCTAGGTATTCCAGAAATTCAGATTTTGTTTACTGACCACCATTGGTGAATCACATTTTCATGGAGCAACTCCACAAAAAACTGATAGGATATAAGTGTGATAAACCAAAATGTTCGTATTAATAAGGCCTATTAGCATCTATACTTAGAAATTCGGCGACTAGTCTAGGTATTCCAGAAATTCAGATTTTGTTTACTGACCACCATTGGTGAATCACATTTTCATGGAGCAACTCCACAAAAAACTGATAGGATATAAGTGTGATATACCAAAATGTTCGTATGAATAAGGCCTATTAGCGTCTATACTTAGAAATTCGGCGACTAGTCTAAGTATTCCAGAAATTCAGATTTTGTTTACTGACCACCATTGGTGAATCACATTTTCATGGAGCAACTCCACAAAAAACTGATAGGATATAAGTGTGATATACCAAAATGTTCGTATGAATAAGGCCTATTAGCGTCTATACTTAGAAATTCGGCGACTAGTCTAGGTATTCCAGAAATTCAGATTTTGTTTACTGACCACCATTGGTGAATCACATTTTCATGGAGCACCTCCACAAAAAACTGATAGGATATAAGTGTGATATATCAAAATGTTCGTATGAATAAGGCCTATTAGCGTCTATACTTAGAAATTCGGCGACTAGTCTAAGTATTCCAGAAATTCAGATTTTGTTTACTGACCACCATTGGGGAATCACATTTTCATGGAGCAACTCCACAAAAAACTGACAGGATATAAGTGTGATATACCAAAATGTTCGTATGAATAAGACCTATTAGCACCTATATTTAGAAATTCGGCGACTAGTCTAGGTATTCCAGAAATTCAGATTTTGTTTACTGACCACCATTGGTGAATCACATTTTCATGGAGCAACTCCACAAAAAACTGATAGGATATAAATGTGATATACCAAAATGTTCGTATGAATAAGGCCTATTAGCGTCTATACTTAGAAATTCGGCGACTAGTCTAAGTATTCCAGAAATTCAGAAATTCAGATTTTGTTTACTGACCACCATTGGTGAATCACATTTTCATGGAGCAACTCCACAAAAAACTGATATGATATAAGTGTGATATACCAAAATGTTCGTATGAATAAGGCCTATTAGCGTCTATACTTAGAAATTCGGCGACTAGTCTAAGTATTCCAGAAATTCAGATTTTGTTTACTGACCACCATTGGTGAATCACATTTTCATGGAGCTCCTCCACAAAAAACTGATAGGATATAAGTGTGATATACCAAAATGTTCGTATGAATAAGGCCTATTAGCACCTATACTTAGAAATTCGGCGACTAGTCTAGGTGTTCCAGAAATTCAGATTTTGTTTACTGACCACCATTGGTGAATCACATTTTCATGGAGCAACTTCACAAAAAACTGATAGGATATAAGTGTGATACACCAAAATGTTCGTATGAATAAGGCCTATTAGCGTCTATACTTAGAAATTCGGCGACTAGTCTAAGTATTCCAGAAATTCAGATTTTGTTTACTGACCACCATTGGTGAATCACATTTTCATGGAGCAACTCCACAAAAAACTGATAGGATATAAGTGTGATATACCAAAATGTTCGTATGAATAAGGCCTATTAGCGTCTATACTTAGAAATTCGGCGACTAGTCTAGGTATTCCAGAAATTCAGATTTTGTTTACTGACCACCATTGGTGAATCACATTTTCATGGAGCAACTCCACAAAAAACTGATAGGATATAAGTGTGATATACCAAAATGTTCGTATGAATAAGGCCTATTAGCGTCTATACTTAGAAATTCGGCGACTAGTCTAGGTATTCCAGAAATTCAGATTTTGTTTACTGACCACCATTGGTGAATCACATTTTCATGGAGCAACTCCACAAAAACCTGATTGGATATAAGTGTGATACACCAAAATGTTCGTATGGATAAAATCTATTAGTGCCCATACTTAGAAATTCGGCGCCTAGTCTAGGTATTCCAGAAATTTAGATTTTGTTTACTGACCACCATTGGTGAATCACATTTTCATGGAGCAACTCCACAAAAAACTGATAGGATATAAGTGTGATATACCAAAATGTTCGTATGAATAAGGCCTATTAGCGTCTATACTTAGAAATTCGGCGACTAGTCTAGGTATTCCAGAAATTCAGATTTTGTTTACTGACCACCATTGGTGAATCACATTTTCATGGAGCAACTCCACAAAAAACTGATAGGATATAAGTGTGATATACCAAAATGTTCGTATGAATAAGGCCTATTAGCATCTATACTTAGAAATTCGGCGACTAGTCTAGGTATTCCAGAAATTCAGATTTTGTTTACTGACCACCATTGGTGAATCACATTTTCATGGAGCAACTCCACAAAAAACTGATAGGATATAAGTGTGATATACCAAAATGTTCGTATGAATAAGGCCTATTAGCATCTATACTTAGAAATTCGGCGACTAGTCTAGGTATTCCAGAAATTCAGATTTTGTTTACTGACCACCATTGGTGAATCACATTTTCATGGAGCAACTCCACAAAAAACTGATAGGATATAAGTGTGATATACCAAAATGTTCGTATGAATAAGGCCTATTAGCGTCTATACTTAGAAATTCGGCGACTAGTCTAGGTATTCCAGAAATTCAGATTTTGTTTACTGACCACCATTGGTGAATCACATTTTCATGGAGCAACTTCACAAAAAACTGATAAGATATAAGTGTGATATACCAAAATGTTCGTATGAATAAGGCCTATTAGCGTCTATACTTAGAAATTCGGCGACTAGTCTAAGTATTCCAGAAATTCAGATTTTGTTTACTGACCACCATTGGTGAATCACATTTTCATGGGGCAACTCCACAAAAAACTGATAGGATATAAGTGTGATATACCAAAATGTTCGTATGAATAAGGCCTATTAGCGTCTATACTTAGAAATTCGGCGACTAGTCTAGGTATTCCAGAAATTCAGATTTTGTTTACTGACCACCATTGGTGAATCACATTTTCATGGAGCTCCTCCACAAAAAACTGATAGGATATAAGTGTGATATACCAAAATGTTCGTATGAATAAGGCCTATTAGCGTCTATACTTAGAAATTCGGCGACTAGTCTAGGTATTCCAGAAATTCAGATTTTGTTTACTGACCACCATTGGTGAATCACATTTTCATGGAGCAACTCCACAAAAACCTGATTGGATATAAGTGTGATACACCAAAATGTTCGTATGGATAAAATCTATTAGTGCCCATACTTAGAAATTCGGCGCCTAGTCTAGGTATTCCAGAAATTCAGATTTTGTTTACTGACCACCATTGGTGAATCAAATTTTCATGGAGCAACTCCACAAAAAACTGATAGGATATAAGTGTGATATACCAAAATGTTCGTATGAATAAGGCCTATTAGCGTCTATACTTAGAAATTCGGCGACTAGTCTAGGTATTCCAGAAATTCAGATTTTGTTTACTGACCACGATTGGTGAATCACATTTTCATGGAGCAACTCCACAAAAAACTGATAGGATATAAGTGTGATAAACCAAAATGTTCGTATTAATAAGGCCTATTAGCATCTATACTTAGAAATTCGGCGACTAGTCTAGGTATTCCAGAAATTCAGATTTTGTTTACTGACCACCATTGGTGAATCAAATTTTCATGGAGCAACTCCACAAAAAACTGATAGGATATAAGTGTGATATACCAAAATGTTCGTATGAATAAGGCCTATTAGCGTCTATACTTAGAAATTCGGCGACTAGTCTAGGTATTCCAGAAATTCAGATTTTGTTTACTAACCACCATTGGTGAATCACATTTTCATGCAGCAACTCCACAAAAAACTGATAGGATATAAGTGTGATATACCAAAATGTTCGTATGAATAAGGCCTATTAGCGTCTATACTTAGAAATTCGGCGACTAGTCTAGGTATTCCAGAAATTCAGATTTTGTTTACTGACCACCATTGGTGAATCACATTTTCATGGAGCAACTCCACAAAAAACTGATAGGATATAAGTGTGATATACCAAAATGTTCGTATGAATAAGGCCTATTAGCGTCTATACTTAGAAATTCGGCGACTAGTCTAGGTATTCCAGAAATTCAGATTTTGTTTACTGACCACCATTGGTGAATCACATTTTCATGGAGCAACTCCACAAAAAACTGATAGGATATAAGTGTGATATACCAAAATGTTCGTATGAATAAGGCCTATTAGCATCTATACTTAGAAATTCGGCGACTAGTCTAGGTATTCCAGAATTTCAGATTTTGTTTACTGACCACCATTGGTGAATCACATTTTCATGGAGCAACTCCACAAAAAACTGATAGGATATAATTGTGATATACCAAAATGTTCGTATGAATAAGGCCTATTAGCGTCTATACTTAGAAATTCGGCGACTAGTCTAGGTATTCCAGAAATTCAGATTTTGTTTACTGACCACCATTGGTGAATCACATTTTCATGGAGCAACTCCACAAAAACCTGACTGGATATAAGTGTGATACACCAAAATGTTCGTATGGATAAAATCTATTAGTGCCCATACTTAGAAATTCGGCGCCTAGTCTAGGTATTCCAGAAATTCAGATTTTGTTTACTGACCACCATTGGTGAATCACATTTTCATGGAGCAACTCCACAAAAAACTGATAGGATATAAGTGTGATATACCAAAGTGTTCGTATGAATAAGGCCTATTAGCGTCTATACTTAGAAATTCGGCGACTAGTCTAGGTATTCCAGAAATTCAGATTTTGTTTACTGACCACCATTGGTGAATCACATTTTCATGGAGCAACTCCACAAAAAACTGATAGGATATAAGTGTGATATACCAAAATGTTCGTATGAATAAGGCCTATTAGCGTCTATACTTAGAAATTCGGCGACTAGTCTAGGTATTCCAGAAATTCAGATTTTGTTTACTGACCACGATTGGTGAATCACATTTTCATGGAGCAACTCCACAAAAAACTGATAGGATATAAGTGTGATATACCAAAATGTTCGTATGAATAAGGCCTATTAGCGCCTATATTTAGAAATTCGGCGACTAGTCTAGGTATTCCAGAAATTCAGATTTTGTTTACTGACCACCATTGGTGAATCACATTTTCATGGAGCAACTCCACAAAAAACTGATAGGATATAAGTGTGATATACCAAAATGTTCGTATGAATAAGGCCTATTAGCGTCTATACTTAGAAATTCGGCGACTAGTCTAGGTATTCCAGAAATTCAGATTTTGTTTACTGACCACCATTGGTTAATCACATTTTCATAGAGCAACTCCACAAAAAACTGATAGGATATAAGTGTGATATACCAAAATGTTCGTATGAATAAGGCCTATTAGCGTCTATACTTAGAAATTCGGCGACTAGTCTAGGTATTCCAGAAATTCAGATTTTGTTTACTGACCACCATTGGTGAATCACATTTTCGTGGAGCAACTACACAAACAACTGATAGGATATAAGTGTGATATACCAAAATGTTCGTATGAATAAGGCCTATTAGCATCTATACTTAGAAATTCGGCGACTAGTCTTGGTATTCCAGAAATTCAGATTTTGTTTACTGACCACCATTGGTGAAACACATTTTCATGGAGCAACGCCACAAAAAACTGATAGGATATAAGTGTGATATACCAAAATGTGCGTATGAATAAGGCCTATTAGCGTCTATACTTAGAAATTCGGCGACTAGTCTAAGTATTCCAGAAATTCAGATTTTGTTTACTGACCACCATTGGTGAATCACATTTTCATGGAGCAACTCCACAAAAAACTGATAGGATATAAGTGTGATATACCAAAATGTTCGTATGAATAAGGCCTATTAGCGTCTATACTTAGAAATTCGGCGGCTAGTCTAGGTATTCCAGAAATTCAGATTTTGTTTACTGACCACCATTGGTGAATCACATTTTCATGGAGCAACTCCACAAAAAACTGATAGGATATAAGTGTGATATACCAAAATGTTCGTATGAATAAGGCCTATTAGCGTCTATACTTAGAAATTCGGCGACTAGTCTAGGTATTCCAGAAATTCAGATTTTGTTTACTGACCACCATTGGTGAATCACATTTTCATGGAGCAACTCCACAAAAAACTGATAGGATATAAGTGTGATATACTAAAATGTTCGTATGAATAAGGCCTATTAGCGTCTATACTTAGAAATTCGGCGACTAGTCTAGGTATTCCAGAAATTCTGATTTTGTTTACTGACCACCATTGGTGAATCACATTTTCATGGAGCAACTCCACAAAAAACTGATAGGATATAAGTGTGATATACTAAAATGTTCGTATGAATAAGGCCTATTAGCGTCTATACTTAGAAATTCGGCGACTAGTCTAGGTATTCCAGAAATTCAGATTTTGTTTACTGACCACCATTGGTGAATCACATTTTCATGGAGCAACTCCACAAAAAACTGACAGGATATAAGTGTGATATACCAAAATGTTCGTATGAATAAGACCTATTAGCATCTATATTTAGAAATTCGGCGACTAGTCTAGGTATTCCAGAAATTCAGATTTTGTTTACTGACCACCATTGGTGAATCACATTTTCATGGAGCAACTCCACAAAAAACTGATAGGATATAAATGTGATATACCAAAATGTTCGTATGAATAAGGCCTATTAGCGTCTATACTTAGAAATTCGGTGACTAGTCTAGGTATTCCAGAAATTCAGATTTTGTTTACTGACCACCATTGGTGAATCACATTTTCATGGAGCAACTCCACAAAAAACTGATAGGATATAAGTGTGATATACCAAAATGTTCGTATGAATAAGGCCTATTAGCGTCTATACTTAGAAATTCGGCGACTAGTCTAGGTATTCCAGAAATTCAGATTTTGTTTACTGACCACCATTGGTGAATCACATTTTCATGGAGCAACTCCACAAAAAACTGATAGGATATAAGTGTGATATACCAAAATGTTCGTATGAATAAGGCCTATTAGCATCTATACTTAGAAATTCGGCGACTAGTCTAGGTATTCCAGAAATTCAGATTTTGTTTACTGACCACCATTGGTGAATCACATTTTCATGGAGCAACTCCACAAAAAACTGATAGGATATAAGTGTGATATACCAAAATGTTCGTATGAATAAGGCCTATTAGCGTCTATACTTAGAAATTCGGCGACTAGTCTAGGTATTCCAGAAATTCAGATTTTGTTTACTGACCACCATTGGTGAATCACATTTTCATGGAGCAACTCCACAAAAAACTGATAGGATATAAGTGTGATATACCAAAATGTTCGTATGAATAAGGCCTATTAGCGTCTATACTTAGAAATTCGGCGACTAGTCTAGGTATTCCAGAAATTCAGATTTTGTTTACTGACCACCATTGGTGAATCACATTTTCATGGAGCAACTCCACAAAAAACTGATATGATATAAGTGTGATATACCAAAATGTTCGTATGAATAAGGCCTATTAGCGTCTATACTTAGAAATTCGGCGACTAGTCTAAGTATTCCAGAAATTCAGATTTTGTTTACTGACCACCATTGGTGAATCACATTTTCATGGAGCAACTCCACAAAAAACTGATAGGATGGATATAAGTGTGATATACCAAAATGTTCGTATGAATAAGGCCTATTAGCGTCTATACTTAGAAATTCGGCGACTAGTCTAGGTATTCCAGAAATTCAGATTTTGTTTACTGACCACCATTGGTGAATCACATTTTCATGGAGCAACTCCACAAAAAACTGATAGGATATAAGTGTGATATACCAAAATGTTCGTATGAATAAGGCCTATTAGCGTCTATACTTAGAAATTCGGCGACTAGTCTAGGTATTCCAGAAATTCAGATTTTGTTTACTGACCACCATTGGTGAATCACATTTTCATGGAGCAACTCCACAAAAAACTGATAGGATATAAGTGTGATAAACCAAAATGTTCGTATTAATAAGGCCTATTAGCATCTATACTTAGAAATTCGGCGACTAGTCTAGGTATTCCAGAAATTCAGATTTTGTTTACTGACCACCATTGGTGAATCACATTTTCATGGAGCAACTCCACAAAAAACTGATAGGATATAAGTGTGATATACCAAAATGTTCGTATGAATAAGGCCTATTAGCGTCTATACTTAGAAATTCGGCGACTAGTCTAGGTATTCCAGAAATTCAGATTTTGTTTACTGACCACCATTGGTGAATCACATTTTCATGGAGCACCTCCACAAAAAACTGATAGGATATAAGTGTGATATATCAAAATGTTCGTATGAATAAGGCCTATTAGCGTCTGTACTTAGAAATTCGGCGACTAGTCTAAGTATTCCAGAAATTCAGATTTTGTTTACTGACCACCATTGGGGAATCACATTTTCATGGAGCAACTCCACAAAAAACTGACAGGATATAAGTGTGATATACCAAAATGTTCGTATGAATAAGACCTATTAGCATCTATATTTAGAAATTCGGCGACTAGTCTAGGTATTCCAGAAATTCAGATTTTGTTTACTGACCACCATTGGTGAATCACATTTTCATGGAGCAACTCCACAAAAAACTGATAGGATATAAATGTGATATACCAAAATGTTCGTATGAATAAGGCCTATTAGCGTCTATACTTAGAAATTCGGCGACTAGTCTAAGTATTCCAGAAATTCAGAAATTCAGATTTTGTTTACTGACCACCATTGGTGAATCACATTTTCATGGAGCAACTCCACAAAAAACTGATATGATATAAGTGTGATATACCAAAATGTTCGTATGAATAAGGCCTATTAGCGTCTATACTTAGAAATTCGGCGACTAGTCTAAGTATTCCAGAAATTCAGATTTTGTTTACTGACCACCATTGGTGAATCACATTTTCATGGAGCTCCTCCACAAAAAACTGATAGGATATAAGTGTGATATACCAAAATGTTCGTATGAATAAGGCCTATTAGCACCTATACTTAGAAATTCGGCGACTAGTCTAGGTGTTCCAGAAATTCAGATTTTGTTTACTGACCACCATTGGTGAATCACATTTTCATGGAGCAACTTCACAAAAAACTGATAGGATATAAGTGTGATACACCAAAATGTTCGTATGAATAAGGCCTATTAGCGTCTATACTTAGAAATTCGGCGACTAGTCTAAGTATTCCAGAAATTCAGATTTTGTTTACTGACCACCATTGGTGAATCACATTTTCATGGAGCAACTCCACAAAAAACTGATAGGATATAAGTGTGATATACCAAAATGTTCGTATGAATAAGGCCTATTAGCGTCTATACTTAGAAATTCGGCGACTAGTCTAGGTATTCCAGAAATTCAGATTTTGTTTACTGACCACCATTGGTGAATCACATTTTCATGGAGCAACTCCACAAAAAACTGATAGGATATAAGTGTGATACACCAAAATGTTCGTATGAATAAGGCCTATTAGCGTCTATACTTAGAAATTCGGCGACTAGTCTAGGTATTCCAGAAATTCAGATTTTGTTTACTGACCACCATTGGTGAATCACATTTTCATGGAGCAACTCCACAAAAACCTGATTGGATATAAGTGTGATACACCAAAATGTTCGTATGGATAAAATCTATTAGTGCCCATACTTAGAAATTCGGCGCCTAGTCTAGGTATTCCAGAAATTTAGATTTTGTTTACTGACCACCATTGGTGAATCACATTTTCATGGAGCAACTCCACAAAAAACTGATAGGATATAAGTGTGATATACCAAAATGTTCGTATGAATAAGGCCTATTAGCGTCTATACTTAGAAATTCGGCGACTAGTCTAGGTATTCCAGAAATTCAGATTTTGTTTACTGACCACCATTGGTGAATCACATTTTCATGGAGCAACTCCACAAAAAACTGATAGGATATAAGTGTGATATACCAAAATGTTCGTATGAATAAGGCCTATTAGCATCTATACTTAGAAATTCGGCGACTAGTCTAGGTATTCCAGAAATTCAGATTTTGTTTACTGACCACCATTGGTGAATCACATTTTCATGGAGCAACTCCACAAAAAACTGATAGGATATAAGTGTGATATACCAAAATGTTCGTATGAATAAGGCCTATTAGCATCTATACTTAGAAATTCGGCGACTAGTCTAGGTATTCCAGAAATTCAGATTTTGTTTACTGACCACCATTGGTGAATCACATTTTCATGGAGCAACTCCACAAAAAACTGATAGGATATAAGTGTGATATACCAAAATGTTCGTATGAATAAGGCCTATTAGCGTCTATACTTAGAAATTCGGCGACTAGTCTAGGTATTCCAGAAATTCAGATTTTGTTTACTGACCACCATTGGTGAATCACATTTTCATGGAGCAACTTCACAAAAAACTGATAAGATATAAGTGTGATATACCAAAATGTTCGTATGAATAAGGCCTATTAGCGTCTATACTTAGAAATTCGGCGACTAGTCTAAGTATTCCAGAAATTCAGATTTTGTTTACTGACCACCATTGGTGAATCACATTTTCATGGGGCAACTCCACAAAAAACTGATAGGATATAAGTGTGATATACCAAAATGTTCGTATGAATAAGGCCTATTAGCTTCTATACTTAGAAATTCGGCGACTAGTCTAGGTATTCCAGAAATTCAGATTTTGTTTACTGACCACCATTGGTGAATCACATTTTCATGGAGCTCCTCCACAAAAAACTGATAGGATATAAGTGTGATATACCAAAATGTTCGTATGAATAAGGCCTATTAGCGTCTATACTTAGAAATTCGGCGACTAGTCTAGGTATTCCAGAAATTCAGATTTTGTTTACTGACCACCATTGGTGAATCACATTTTCATGGAGCAACTCCACAAAAACCTGATTGGATATAAGTGTGATACACCAAAATGTTCGTATGGATAAAATCTATTAGTGCCCATACTTAGAAATTCGGCGCCTAGTCTAGGTATTCCAGAAATTCAGATTTTGTTTACTGACCACCATTGGTGAATCAAATTTTCATGGAGCAACTCCACAAAAAACTGATAGGATATAAGTGTGATATACCAAAATGTTCGTATGAATAAGGCCTATTAGCGTCTATACTTAGAAATTCGGCGACTAGTCTAGGTATTCCAGAAATTCAGATTTTGTTTACTGACCACGATTGGTGAATCACATTTTCATGGAGCAACTCCACAAAAAACTGATAGGATATAAGTGTGATATACCAAAATGTTCGTATGAATAAGGCCTATTAGCGCCTATACTTAGAAATTCGGCGACTAGTCTAGGTATTCCAGAAATTCAGATTTTGTTTACTGACCACCATTGGTGAATCAAATTTTCATGGAGCAACTCCACAAAAAACTGATAGGATATAAGTGTGATATACCAAAATGTTCGTATGAATAAGGCCTATTAGCGTCTATACTTAGAAATTCGGCGACTAGTCTAGGTATTCCAGAAATTCAGATTTTGTTTACTAACCACCATTGGTGAATCACATTTTCATGCAGCAACTCCACAAAAAACTGATAGGATATAAGTGTGATATACCAAAATGTTCGTATGAATAAGGCCTATTAGCGTCTATACTTAGAAATTCGGCGACTAGTCTAGGTATTCCAGAAATTCAGATTTTGTTTACTGACCACCATTGGTGAATCACATTTTCATGGAGCAACTCCACAAAAAACTGATAGGATATAAGTGTGATATACCAAAATGTTCGTATGAATAAGGCCTATTAGCGTCTATACTTAGAAATTCGGCGACTAGTCTAGGTATTCCAGAAATTCAGATTTTGTTTACTGACCACCATTGGTGAATCACATTTTCATGGAGCAACTCCACAAAAAACTGATAGGATATAAGTGTGATATACCAAAATGTTCGTATGAATAAGGCCTATTAGCATCTATACTTAGAAATTCGGCGACTAGTCTAGGTATTCCAGAATTTCAGATTTTGTTTACTGACCACCATTGGTGAATCACATTTTCATGGAGCAACTCCACAAAAAACTGATAGGATATAATTGTGATATACCAAAATGTTCGTATGAATAAGGCCTATTAGCGTCTATACTTAGAAATTCGGCGACTAGTCTAGGTATTCCAGAAATTCAGATTTTGTTTACTGACCACCATTGGTGAATCACATTTTCATGGAGCAACTCCACAAAAACCTGACTGGATATAAGTGTGATACACCAAAATGTTCGTATGGATAAAATCTATTAGTGCCCATACTTAGAAATTCGGCGCCTAGTCTAGGTATTCCAGAAATTCAGATTTTGTTTACTGACCACCATTGGTGAATCACATTTTCATGGAGCAACTCCACAAAAAACTGATAGGATATAAGTGTGATATACCAAAGTGTTCGTATGAATAAGGCCTATTAGCGTCTATACTTAGAAATTCGGCGACTAGTCTAGGTATTCCAGAAATTCAGATTTTGTTTACTGACCACCATTGGTGAATCACATTTTCATGGAGCAACTCCACAAAAAACTGATAGGATATAAGTGTGATATACCAAAATGTTCGTATGAATAAGGCCTATTAGCGTCTATACTTAGAAATTCGGCGACTAGTCTAGGTATTCCAGAAATTCAAATTTTGTTTACTGACCACGATTGGTGAATCACATTTTCATGGAGCAACTCCACAAAAAACTGATAGGATATAAGTGTGATATACCAAAATGTTCGTATGAATAAGGCCTATTAGCGCCTATACTTAGAAATTCGGCGACTAGTCTAGGTATTCCAGAAATTCAGATTTTGTTTACTGACCACCATTGGTGAATCACATTTTCATGGAGCAACTCCACAAAAAACTGATAGGATATAAGTGTGATATACCAAAATGTTCGTATGAATAAGGCCTATTAGCGTCTATACTTAGAAATTCGGCGACTAGTCTAGGTATTCCAGAAATTCAGATTTTGTTTACTGACCACCATTGGTTAATCACATTTTCATAGAGCAACTCCACAAAAAACTGATAGGATATAAGTGTGATATACCAAAATGTTCGTATGAATAAGGCCTATTAGCGTCTATACTTAGAAATTCGGCGACTAGTCTAGGTATTCCAGAAATTCAGATTTTGTTTACTGACCACCATTGGTGAATCACATTTTCGTGGAGCAACTACACAAACAACTGATAGGATATAAGTGTGATATACCAAAATGTTCGTATGAATAAGGCCTATTAGCATCTATACTTAGAAATTCGGCGACTAGTCTTGGTATTCCAGAAATTCAGATTTTGTTTACTGACCACCATTGGTGAAACACATTTTCATGGAGCAACGCCACAAAAAAACGATAGGATATAAGTGTGATATACCAAAATGTTCGTATGAATAAGGCCTATTAGCGTCTATACTTAGAAATTCGGCGACTAGTCTAAGTATTCCAGAAATTCAGATTTTGTTTACTGACCACCATTGGTGAATCACATTTTCATGGAGCAACTCCACAAAAAACTGATAGGATATAAGTGTGATATACCAAAATGTTCGTATGAATAAGGCCTATTAGCGTCTATACTTAGAAATTCGGCGGCTAGTCTAGGTATTCCAGAAATTCAGATTTTGTTTACTGACCACCATTGGTGAATCACATTTTCATGGAGCAACTCCACAAAAAACTGATAGGATATAAGTGTGATATACCAAAATGTTCGTATGAATAAGGCCTATTAGCGTCTATACTTAGAAATTCGGCGACTAGTCTAGGTATTCCAGAAATTCAGATTTTGTTTACTGACCACCATTGGTGAATCACATTTTCATGGAGCAACTCCACAAAAAACTGATAGGATATAAGTGTGATATACTAAAATGTTCGTATGAATAAGGCCTATTAGCGTCTATACTTAGAAATTCGGCGACTAGTCTAGGTATTCCAGAAATTCAGATTTTGTTTACTGACCACCATTGGTGAATCACATTTTCATGGAGCAACTCCACAAAAAACTGATAGGATATAAGTGTGATATACCAAAATGTTCGTATGAATAAGGCCTATTAGCGTCTATACTTAGAAATTCGGCGGCTAGTCTAGGTATTCCAGAAATTCAGATTTTGTTTACTGACCACCATTGGTGAATCACATTTTCATGGAGCAACTCCACAAAAAACTGATAGGATATAAGTGTGATATACCAAAATGTTCGTATGAATAAGGCCTATTAGCGTCTATACTTAGAAATTCGGCGACTAGTCTAGGTATTCCAGAAATTCAGATTTTGTTTACTGACCACCATTGGTGAATCACATTTTCATGGAGCAACTCCACAAAAAACTGATAGGATATAAGTGTGATATACCAAAATGTTCGTATGAATAAGGCCTATTAGCGTCTATACTTAGAAATTCGGCGACTAGTCTAGGTATTCCACAAATTCAGATTTTGTTTACTGACCACCATTGGTGAATCACATTTTCATGGAGCAACTCCACAAAAACCTGATTGGATATAAGTGTGATACACCAAAATGTTCGTATGAATAAGGCCTATTAGCGTCTATACTTAGAAATTCGGCGACTAGTCTAGGTATTCCAGAAATTCAGATTTTGTTTACTGACCACCATTGGTGAATCACATTTTCGTGGAGCAACTCCACAAAAAACCGATTGGATATA
Organism: Leucophora obtusa; assembly: GCA_949987735.1. NCBI lineage: Eukaryota > Metazoa > Arthropoda > Insecta > Diptera > Anthomyiidae > Leucophora > Leucophora obtusa. The sequence continues at coordinate 354,368,362 of OX465295.1, forward strand.
AGTGTGATATACCAAAATGTTCGTATGAATAAGGCCTATTAGCGTCTATACTTAGAAATTCGGCGACTAGTCTAAGTATTCCAGAAATTCAGATTTTGTTTACTGACCACCATTGGTGAATCACATTTTCATGGAGCAACTCCAGAAAAAACTGATAGGATATAAGTGTGATATACCAAAATGTTCGTATGAATAAGGCCTATTAGCGTCTATACTTAGAAATTCGGCGACTAGTCTAGGTATTCCAGAAATTCAGATTTTGTTTACTGACCACCATTGGTGAATCACATTTTCATGGAGCAACTCCAGAAAAAACTGATAGGATATAAGTGTGATATACCAAAATGTTCGTATGAATAAGGCCTATTAGCGTCTATACTTAGAAATTCGGCGACTAGTCTAGGTATTCCAGAAATTCAGATTTTGTTTACTGACCACCATTGGTGAATCACATTTTCATGGAGCAACTCCACAAAAACCTGATTGGATATAAGTGTGATACACCAAAATGTTCGTATGGATAAAATCTATTAGTGCCCATACTTAGAAATTCGGCGCCTAGTCTAGGTATTCCAGAAATTCAGATTTTGTTTACTGACCACCATTGGTGAATCACATTTTCATGGAGCAACTCCACAAAAAACTGATAGGATATAAGTGTGATATACCAAAATGTTCGTATGAATAAGGCCTATTAGCGTCTATACTTAGAAATTCGGCGACTAGTCTAGGTATTCCAGAAATTCAGATTTTGTTTACTGACCACCATTGGTGAATCACATTTTCATGGAGCAACTCCACAAAAAACTGATAGGATATAAGTGTGATACACCAAAATGTTCGTATGAATAAGGCCTATTAGCGTCTATACTTAGAAATTCGGCGACTAGTCTAGGTATTCCAGAAATTCAGATTTTGTTTACTGACCACCATTGGTGAATCACATTTTCATGGAGCAACTCCACAAAAAACTGATAGGATATAAGTGTGATATACCAAAATGTTCGTATGAATAAGGCCTATTAGCGTCTATACTTAGAAATTCGGCGACTAGTCTAGGTATTCCAGAAATTCACATTTTGTTTACTGACCACCATTGGTGAATCACATTTTCATGGAACAACTCCACAAAAAAATGATAGGATATAAGTGTGATATACCAAAATGTTCGTATGAATAAGGCCTATTAGCGTCTATACTTAGAAATTCGGCGACTAGTCTAGGTATTCCAGAAATTCAGATTTTGTTTACTGACCACCATTGGTGAATCACATTTTCATGGAGCAACTCCACAAAAAACTGATAGAATATAAGTGTGATATACCAAAATGTTCGTATGAATAAGGCCTATTAGCGTCTATACTTAGAAATTCGGCGACTAGTCTAGGTATTCCAGAAATTCAGATTTTGTTTACTAACCACCATTGGTGAATCACATTTTCATGGAGCAACTCCACAAAAAACTGATAGGATATAAGTGTGATATACCAAAATGTTCGTATGAATAAGGCCTATTAGCGTCTATACTTAGAAATTCGGCGACTAGTCTAGGTATTCCAGAAATTCAGATTTTGTTTACTGACCACCATTGGTGAATCACATTTTCATGGAGCAACTCCACAAAAAACTGATAGGATATAAGTGTGATATACCAAAATGTTCGTATGAATAAGGCCTATTAGCGTCTATACTTAGAAATTCGGCGACTAGTCTAGGTATTCCAGAAATTCAGATTTTGTTTACTGACAACCATTGGTGAATCACATTTTCATGGAGCAACTCCACAAAAAACTGATAGGATATAAGTGTGATATACCAAAATGTTCGTATGAATAAGGCCTATTAGCGTCTATACTTAGAAATTCGGCGACTAGTCTAAGTATTCCAGAAATTCAGATTTTGTTTACTGACCACCATTGGTGAATCACATTTTCATGGAGCAACTCCACAAAAAACTGATAGGATATAAGTGTGATATACCAAAATGTTCGTATGAATAAGGCCTATTAGCGTCTATACTTAGAAATTCGGCGACTAGTCTAGGTATTCCAGAAATTCAGATTTTGTTTACTGACCACGATTGGTGAATCACATTTTCATGGAGCAACTCCACAAAAAACTGATAGGATATAAGTGTGATATACCAAAATGTTCGTATGAATAAGGCCTATTAGCGTCTATACTTAGAAATTCGGCGACTAGTCTAGGTATTCCAGAAATTCAGATTTTGTTTACTGACCACCATTGGTGAATCACATTTTCATGGAGCAACTCCACAAAAAACTGATAGGATATAAGTGTGATATACCAAAATGTTCGTATGAATAAGGCCTATTAGCGTCTATACTTAGAAATTCGGCGACTAGTCTAGGTATTCCAGAAATTCAGATTTTGTTTACTGACCACCATTGGTGAATCACATTTTCATGGAGCAACTCCACAAAAACCTGATTGGATATAAGTGTGATATACCAAAATGTTCGTATGAATAAGGCCTATTAGCGTCTATACTTAGAAATTCGGCGACTAGTCTAGGTATTCCAGAATTTCAGATTTTGTTTACTGACCACCATTGGTGAATCACATTTTCATGGAGCAACTCCACAAAAAACTGATAGGATATAATTGTGATATACCAAAATGTTCGTATGAATAAGGCCTATTAGCGTCTATACTTAGAAATTCGGCGCCTAGTCTAGGTATTCCAGAAATTCAGATTTTGTTTACTGACCACCATTGGTGAATCACATTTTCATGGAGCAACTCCACAAAAAACTGATAGGATATAAGTGTGATACACCAAAGTGTTCGTATGAATAAGGCCTATTAGCGTCTATACTTAGAAATTCGGCGACTAGTCTAGGTATTCCAGAAATTCAGATTTTGTTTACTGACCACCATTGGTGAATCACATTTTCATGGAGCAACTCCACAAAAAACTGATAGGATATAAGTGTGATATACCAAAATGTTCGTATGAATAAGGCCTATTAGCGTCTATACTTAGAAATTCGGCGACTAGTCTAGGTATTCCAGAAATTCAGATTTTGTTTACTGACCACCATTGGTGAATCACATTTTCATGGAGCAACTCCACAAAAAACTGATACGATATAAGTGTGATATACCAAAATGTTCGTATGAATAAGGCCTATTAGCGTCTATACTTAGAAATTCGGCGACTAGTCTAGGTATTCCAGAAATTCAGATTTTGTTTACTGACCACCATTGGTGAATCACATTTTCATGGAGCAACTCCACAAAAAACTGATAGGATATAAGTGTGATATACCAAAATGTTCGTATGAATAAGGCCTATTAGCGTCTATACTTAGAAATTCGGCGACTAGTCTAGGTATTCCAGAAATTCAGATTTTGTTTACTGACCACCATTGGTGAATCACATTTTCATGGAGCAACTCCACAAAAAACTGATAGGATATAAGTGTGATATACCAAAATGTTCGTATGAATAAGGCCTATTAGCGTCTATACTTAGAAATTCGGCGACTAGTCTAGGTATTCCAGAAATTCAGATTTTGTTTACTGACCACCATTGGTGAATCACATTTTCGTGGAGCAACTCCACAAAAAACTGATAGGATATAAGTGTGATATACCAAAATTTTCGTATGAATAAGGCCTATTAGCATCTATACTTAGAAATTCGGCGACTAGTCTAGGTATTCCAGAAATTCAGATTTTGTTTACTGACCACCATTGGTGAAACACATTTTCATGGAGCAACGCCACAAAAAACTGATAGGATATAAGTGTGATATACCAAAATGTTCGTATGAATAAAGCCTATTAGCGTCTATACTTAGAAATTCGGCGACTAGTCTAGGTATTCCAGAAATTCAGATTTTGTTTACTGACCACCATTGGTGAATCACATTTTCATGGAGCAACTCCACAAAAAACTGATAGGATATAAGTGTGATATACCAAAATGTTCGTATGAATAAGGGCTATTAGCGTCTATACTTAGAAATTCGGCGACTAGTCTAAGTATTCCAGAAATTCAGATTTTGTTTACTGACCACCATTGGTGAATCACATTTTCATGGAGCAACTCCAGAAAAAACTGATAGGATATAAGTGTGATATACCAAAATGTTCGTATGAATAAGGCCTATTAGCGTCTATACTTAGAAATTCGGCGACTAGTCTAAGTATTCCAGAAATTCAGATTTTGTTTACTGACCACCATTGGTGAATCACATTTTCATGGAGCAACTCCAGAAAAAACTGATAGGATATAAGTGTGATATACCAAAATGTTCGTATGAATAAGGCCTATTAGCGTCTATACTTAGAAATTCGGCGACTAGTCTAGGTATTCCAGAAATTCAGATTTTGTTTACTGACCACCATTGGTGAATCACATTTTCATGGAGCAACTCCACAAAAAACTGATAGGATATAATTGTGATATACCAAATTTTCGTATGAATAAGGCCTATTAGCGTCTATACTTAGAAATTCGGCGACTAGTCTAGGTATTCCAGAAATTCAGATTTTGTTTACTGACCACCATTGGTGAATCACATTTTCATGGAGCAACTCCACAAAAACCTGATTGGATATAAGTGTGATACACCAAAATGTTCGTATGGATAAAATCTATTAGTGCCCATACTTAGAAATTCGGCGCCTAGTCTAGGTATTCCAGAAATTCAGATTTTGTTTACTGACCACCATTGGTGAATCACATTTTCATGGAGCAACTCCACAAAAAACTGATAGGATATAAGTGTGATATACCAAAATGTTCGTATGAATAAGGCCTATTAGCGTCTATACTTAGAAATTCGGCGACTAGTCTAGGTATTCCAGAAATTCAGATTTTGTTTAGTGACCACCATTGGTGAATCACATTTTCATGGAGCAACTCCACAAAAAACTGATAGGATATAAGTGTGATATACCAAAATGTTCGTATGAATAAGGCCTATTAGCGTCTATACTTAGAAATTCGGCGACTAGTCTAGGTATTCCAGAATTTCAGATTTTGTTTACTGACCACCATTGGTGAATCACATTTTCATGGAGCAACTCCACAAAAAACTGATAGGATATAATTGTGATATACCAAAATGTTCGTATGAATAAGGCCTATTAGCGTCTATACTTAGAAATTCGGCGACTAGTCTAGGTATTCCAGAAATTCAGATTTTGTTTACTGACCACCATTGGTGAATCACATTTTCATGCAGCAACTCCACAAAAAACTGATAGGATATAAGTGTGATATACCAAAATGTTCGTATGAATAAGGCCTATTAGCGTCTATACTTAGAAATTCGGCGACTAGTCTAGGTATTCCAGAAATTCAGATTTTGTTTACTGACCACCATTGGTGAATCACATTTTCATGGAGCAACTCCACAAAAAACTGATAGGATATAAGTGTGATATACCAAAGTGTTCGTATGAATAAGGCCTATTAGCGTCTATACTTAGAAATTCGGCGACTAGTCTAGGTATTCCAGAAATTCAGATTTTGTTTACTGACCACCATTGGTGAATCACATTTTCATGGAGCAACTCCACAAAAAACTGATAGGATATAAGTGTGATATACCAAAGTGTTCGTATGAATAAGGCCTATTAGCGTCTATACTTAGAAATTCGGCGACTAGTCTAGGTATTCCAGAAATTCAGATTTTGTTTACTGACCACCATTGGTGAATCACATTTTCATGGAGCAACTCCACAAAAAACTGATAGGATATAAGTGTGATATACCAAAATGTTCGTATGAATAAGGCCTATTAGCGTCTATACTTAGAAATTCGGCGACTAGTCTAGGTATTCCAGAATTTGAGATTTTGTTTACTGACCACCATTGGTGAATCACATTTTCATGGAGCAACTCCACAAAAAACTGATAGGATATAATTGTGATATACCAAAATGTTCGTATGAATAAGGCCTATTAGCGTCTATACTTAGAAATTCGGCGACTAGTCTAGGTATTCCAGAAATTCAGATTTTGTTTACTGACCACCATTGGTGAATCACATTTTCATGCAGCAACTCCACAAAAAACTGATAGGATATAAGTGTGATATACCAAAATGTTCGTATGAATAAGGCCTATTAGCGTCTATACTTAGAAATTCGGCGACTAGTCTAGGTATTCCAGAATTTCAGATTTTGTTTACTGACCACCATTGGTGAATCACATTTTCATGGAGCAACTCCACAAAAAACTGATAGGATATAATTGTGATATACCAAAATGTTCGTATGAATAAGGCCTATTAGCATCTATACTTAGAAATTCGGCGACTAGTCTAGGTATTCCAGAAATTCAGATTTTGTTTACTGACCACCATTGGTGAATCACATTTTCATGGAGCAACTCCACAAAAAACTGATAGGATATAAGTGTGATATACCAAAATGTTCGTATGAATAAGGCCTATTAGCGTCTATACTTAGAAATTCGGCGACTAGTCTAGGTATTCCAGAAATTCAGATTTTGTTTACTGACAACCATTGGTGAATCACATTTTCATGGAGCAACTCCACAAAAAACTGATAGGATATAAGTGTGATATACCAAAATGTTCGTATGAATAAGGCCTATTAGCGTCTATACTTAGAAATTCGGCGACTAGTCTAAGTATTCCAGAAATTCAGATTTTGTTTACTGACCACCATTGGTGAATCACATTTTCATGGAGCAACTCCACAAAAAACTGATAGGATATAAGTGTGATATACCAAAATGTTCGTATGAATAAGGCCTATTAGCGTCTATACTTAGAAATTCGGCGACTAGTCTAGGTATTCCAGAAATTCAGATTTTGTTTGCTGACCACCATTGGTGAATCACATTTTCATGGAGCAACTCCACAAAAAACTGATAGGATATAAGTGTGATATACCAAAATGTTCGTATGAATAAGGCCTATTAGCGTCTATACTTAGAAATTCGGCGACTAGTCTAGGTATTCCAGAAATTCAGATTTTGTTTACTGACCACCATTGGTGAATCACATTTTCGTGGAGCAACTCCACAAAAAACTGATAGGATATAAGTGTGATATACCAAAATGTTCGTATGAATAAGGCCTATTAGCATCTATACTTAGAAATTCGGCGACTAGTCTAGGTATTCCAGAAATTCAGATTTTGTTTACTGACCACCATTGGTGAAACACATTTTCATGGAGCAACGCCACAAAAAACTGATAGGATATAAGTGTGATATACCAAAATGTTCGTATGAATAAGGCCTATTAGCATCTATACTTAGAAATTCGGCGACTAGTCTAAGTATTCCAGAAATTCAGATTTTGTTTACTGACCACCATTGGTGAATCACATTTTCATGGAGCAACTCCACAAAAAACTGATAGGATATAAGTGTGATATACCAAAATGTTCGTATGAATAAAGCCTATTAGCGTCTATACTTAGAAATTCGGCGACTAGTCTAGGTATTCCAGAAATTCAGATTTTGTTTACTGACCACCATTGGTGAATCACATTTTCATGGAGCAACTCCACAAAAAACTGATAGGATATAAGTGTGATATACCAAAATGTTCGTATGAATAAGGGCTATTAGCGTCTATACTTAGAAATTCGGCGACTAGTCTAAGTATTCCAGAAATTCAGATTTTGTTTACTGACCACCATTGGTGAATCACATTTTCATGGAGCAACTCCAGAAAAAACTGATAGGATATAAGTGTGATATACCAAAATGTTCGTATGAATAAGGCCTATTAGCGTCTATACTTAGAAATTCGGCGACTAGTCTAAGTATTCCAGAAATTCAGATTTTGTTTACTGACCACCATTGGTGAATCACATTTTCATGGAGCAACTCCAGAAAAAACTGATAGGATATAAGTGTGATATACCAAAATGTTCGTATGAATAAGGCCTATTAGCGTCTATACTTAGAAATTCGGCGACTAGTCTAGGTATTCCAGAAATTCAGATTTTGTTTACTGACCACCATTGGTGAATCACATTTTCATGGAGCAACTCCACAAAAAACTGATAGGATATAATTGTGATATACCAAATTTTCGTATGAATAAGGCCTATTAGCGTCTATACTTAGAAATTCGGCGACTAGTCTAGGTATTCCAGAAATTCAGATTTTGTTTACTGACCACCATTGGTGAATCACATTTTCATGCAGCAACTCCACAAAAAACTGATAGGATATAAGTGTGATATACCAAAATGTTCGTATGAATAAGGCCTATTAGCGTCTATACTTAGAAATTCGGCGACTAGTCTAGGTATTCCAGAAATTCAGATTTTGTTTACTGACCACCATTGGTGAATCACATTTTCATGGAGCAACTCCACAAAAAACTGATAGGATATAAGTGTGATATACCAAAGTGTTCGTATGAACAAGGCCTATTAGCTTCTATACTTAGAAATTCGGCGACTAGTCTAGGTATTCCAGAAATTCAGATTTTGTTTACTGACCACCATTGGTGAATCACATTTTCATGGAGCAACTCCACAAAAAACTGATAGGATATAAGTGTGATATACCAAAGTGTTCGTATGAATAAGGCCTATTAGCGTCTATACTTAGAAATTCGGCGACTAGTCTAGGTATTCCAGAAATTCAGATTTTGTTTACTGACCACCATTGGTGAATCACATTTTCATGGAGCAACTCCACAAAAAACTGATAGGATATAAGTGTGATATACCAAAATGTTCGTATGAATAAGGCCTATTAGCGTCTATACTTAGAAATTCGGCGACTAGTCTAGGTATTCCAGAATTTGAGATTTTGTTTACTGACCACCATTGGTGAATCACATTTTCATGGAGCAACTCCACAAAAAACTGATAGGATATAATTGTGATATACCAAAATGTTCGTATGAATAAGGCCTATTAGCGTCTATACTTAGAAATTCGGCGACTAGTCTAGGTATTCCAGAAATTCAGATTTTGTTTACTGACCACCATTGGTGAATCACATTTTCATGCAGCAACTCCACAAAAAACTGATAGGATATAAGTGTGATATACCAAAATGTTCGTATGAATAAGGCCTATTAGCGTCTATACTTAGAAATTCGGCGACTAGTCTAGGTATTCCAGAATTTCAGATTTTGTTTACTGACCACCATTGGTGAATCACATTTTCATGGAGCAACTCCACAAAAAACTGATAGGATATAATTGTGATATACCAAAATGTTCGTATGAATAAGGCCTATTAGCATCTATACTTAGAAATTCGGCGACTAGTCTAGGTATTCCAGAAATTCAGATTTTGTTTACTGACCACCATTGGTGAATCACATTTTCATGGAGCAACTCCACAAAAAACTGATAGGATATAAGTGTGATATACCAAAATGTTCGTATGAATAAGGCCTATTAGCGTCTATACTTAGAAATTCGGCGACTAGTCTAGGTATTCCAGAAATTCAGATTTTGTTTACTGACAACCATTGGTGAATCACATTTTCATGGAGCAACTCCACAAAAAACTGATAGGATATAAGTGTGATATACCAAAATGTTCGTATGAATAAGGCCTATTAGCGTCTATACTTAGAAATTCGGCGACTAGTCTAAGTATTCCAGAAATTCAGATTTTGTTTACTGACCACCATTGGTGAATCACATTTTCATGGAGCAACTCCACAAAAAACTGATAGGATATAAGTGTGATATACCAAAATGTTCGTATGAATAAGGCCTATTAGCGTCTATACTTAGAAATTCGGCGACTAGTCTAGGTATTCCAGAAATTCAGATTTTGTTTACTGACCACCATTGGTGAATCACATTTTCATGGAGCAACTCCACAAAAACCTGATTGGATATAAGTGTGATACACCAAAATGTTCGTATGGATAAAATCTATTAGTGCCCATACTTAGAAATTCGGCGCCTAATCTAGGTATTCCAGAAATTCAGATTTTGTTTACTGACCACCATTGGTGAATCACATTTTCATGGAGCAACTCTACAAAAAACTGATAGGATATAAGTGTGATATACCAAAGTATTCGTATGAATAAGGCCTATTAGCGTCTATACTTAGAAATTCGGCGACTAGTCTAGGTATTCCAGAATTTCAGATTTTGTTTACTGACCACCATTGGTGAATCACATTTTCATGGAGCAACTCCACAAAAAACTGATAGGATATAATTGTGATATACCAAAATGTTCGTATGAATAAGGCCTATTAGCGTCTATACTTAGAAATTCGGCGACTAGTCTAGGTATTCCAGAAATTCAGATTTTGTTTACTGACCACCATTGGTGAATCACATTTTCATGCAGCAACTCCACAAAAAACTGATAGGATATAAGTGTGATATACCAAAATGTTCGTATGAATAAGGCCTATTAGCGTCTATACTTAGAAATTCGGCGACTAGTCTAGGTATTCCAGAAATTCAGATTTTGTTTACTGACCACCATTGGTGAATCACATTTTCATGGAGCAACTCCACAAAAAACTGATAGGATATAAGTGTGATATACCAAAGTGTTCGTATGAACAAGGCCTATTAGCTTCTATACTTAGAAATTCGGCGACTAGTCTAGGTATTCCAGAAATTCAGATTTTGTTTACTGACCACCATTGGTGAATCACATTTTCATGGAGCAACTCCACAAAAAACTGATAGGATATAAGTGTGATATACCAAAGTGTTCGTATGAATAAGGCCTATTAGCGTCTATACTTAGAAATTCGGCGACTAGTCTAGGTATTCCAGAAATTCAGATTTTGTTTACTGACCACCATTGGTGAATCACATTTTCATGGAGCAACTCCACAAAAAACTGATAGGATATAAGTGTGATATACCAAAATGTTCGTATGAATAAGGCCTATTAGCGTCTATACTTAGAAATTCGGCGACTAGTCTAGGTATTCCAGAATTTCAGATTTTGTTTACTGACCACCATTGGTGAATCACATTTTCATGGAGCAACTCCACAAAAAACTGATAGGATATAATTGTGATATACCAAAATGTTCGTATGAATAAGGCCTATTAGCGTCTATACTTAGAAATTCGGCGACTAGTCTAGGTATTCCAGAAATTCATATTTTGTTTACTGACCACCATTGGTGAATCACATTTTCATGCAGCAACTCCACAAAAAACTGATAGGATATAAGTGTGATATACCAAAGTGTTCGTATGAATAAGGCCTATTAGCGTCTATACTTAGAAATTCGGCGACTAGTCTAGGTATTCCAGAAATTCAGATTTTGTTTACTGACCACCATTGGTGAATCACATTTTCATGGAGCAACTCCACAAAAAACTGATAGGATATAAGTGTGATATACCAAAATGTTCGTATGAATAAGGCCTATTAGCGTCTATACTTAGAAATTCGGCGACTAGTCTAGGTATTCCAGAATTTCAGATTTTGTTTACTGACCACCATTGGTGAATCACATTTTCATGGAGCAACTCCACAAAAAACTGATAGGATATAATTGTGATATACCAAAATGTTCGTATGAATAAGGCCTATTAGCGTCTATACTTAGAAATTCGGCGACTAGTCTAGGTATTCCAGAAATTCAGATTTTGTTTACTGACCACCATTGGTGAATCACATTTTCATGGAGCAACTCCACAAAAAACTGATAGGATATAAGTGTGATATACCAAAATGTTCGTATGAATAAGGCCTATTAGCGTCTATACTTAGAAATTCGGCGACTAGTCTAGGTATTCCAGAAATTCAGATTTTGTTTACTGACAACCATTGGTGAATCACATTTTCATGGAGCAACTCCACAAAAAACTGATAGGATATAAGTGTGATATACCAAAATGTTCGTATGAATAAGGCCTATTAGCGTCTATACTTAGAAATTCGGCGACTAGTCTAAGTATTCCAGAAATTCAGATTTTGTTTACTGACCACCATTGGTGAATCACATTTTCATGGAGCAACTCCACAAAAAACTGATAGGATATAAGTGTGATATACCAAAATGTTCGTATGAATAAGGCCTATTAGCGTCTATACTTAGAAATTCGGCGACTAGTCTAGGTATTCCAGAAATTCAGATTTTGTTTACTGACCACGATTGGTGAATCACATTTTCATGGAGCAACTCCACAAAAAACTGATAGGATATAAGTGTGATATACCAAAATGTTCGTATGAATAAGGCCTATTAGCGTCTATACTTAGAAATTCGGCGACTAGTCTAGGTATTCCAGAAATTCAGATTTTGTTTACTGACCACCATTGGTGAATCACATTTTCATGGAGCAACTCCACAAAAAACTGATAGGATATAAGTGTGATATACCAAAATGTTCGTATGAATAAGGCCTATTAGCGTCTATACTTAGAAATTCGGCGACTAGTCTAGGTATTCCAGAAATTCAGATTTTGTTTACTGACCACCATTGGTGAATCACATTTTCATGGAGCAACTCCACAAAAACCTGATTGGATATAAGTGTGATACACCAAAATGTTCGTATGGATAAAATCTATTAGTGCCCATACTTAGAAATTCGGCGCCTAGTCTAGGTATTCCAGAAATTCAGATTTTGTTTACTGACCACCATTGGTGAATCACATTTTCATGGAGCAACTCCACAAAAAACTGATAGGATATAAGTGTGATATACCAAAGTGTTCGTATGAATAAGGCCTATTAGCGTCTATACTTAGAAATTCGGCGACTAGTCTAGGTATTCCAGAAATCCAGATTTTGTTTACTGACCACCATTGGTGAATCACATTTTCATGGAGCAACTCCACAAAAAACTGATAGGATATAAGTGTGATATACCAAAATGTTCGTATGAACAAGGTGAATCGCATTTTCATGCAGCAACTCCACAAAAAACTGATAGGATATAAGTGTGATATACCAAAATGTTCGTATGAATAAGGCCTATTAGCGTCTATACTTAGAAATTCGGCGACTAGTCTAGGTATTCCAGAAATTCAGATTTTGTTTACTGACCACCATTGGTGAATCACATTTTCATGGAGCAACTCCACAAAAAACTGATAGGATATAAGTGTGATATACCAAAATGTTCGTATGAATAAGGCCTATTAGCGTCTATACTTAGAAATTCGGCGACTAGTCTAGGTATTCCAGAAATTCAGATTTTGTTTACTGACCACCATTGGTGAATCACATTTTCATGGAGCAACTCCACAAAAAACTGATAGGATATAAGTGTGATATACCAAAATGTTCGTATGAATAAGGCCTATTCGCGTCTATACTTAGAAATTCGGCGACTAGTCTAGGTATTCCAGAAATTCAGATTTTGTTTACTGACAACCATTGGTGAATCACATTTTCATGGAGCAACTCCACAAAAAACTGATAGGATATAAGTGTGATATACCAAAATATTCGTATGAATAAGGCCTATTAGCGTCTATACTTAGAAATTCGGCGACTAGTCTAAGTATTCCAGAAATTCAGATTTTGTTTACTGACCACCATTGGTGAATCACATTTTCATGGAGCAACTCCACAAAAAACTGATAGGATATAAGTGTGATATACCAAAATGTTCGTATGAATAAGGCCTATTAGCGTCTATACTTAGAAATTCGGCGACTAGTCTAGGTATTCCAGAAATACAGATTTTGTTTACTGACCACCATTGGTGAATCACATTTTCATGGAGCAACTCCACAAAAAACTGATAGGATATAAGTGTGATATACCAAAATGTTCGTATGAATAAGGCCTATTAGCGTCTATACTTAGAAATTCGGCGACTAGTCTAGGTATTCCAGAAATTCAGATTTTGTTTACTGACCACCATTGGTGAATCACATTTTCATGGAGCAACTCCACAAAAACCTGATTGGATATAAGTGTGATACACCAAAATGTTCGTATGGATAAAATCTATTAGTGCCCATACTTAGAAATTCGGCGCCTAATCTAGGTATTCCAGAAATTCAGATTTTGTTTACTGACCACCATTGGTGAATCACATTTTCATGGAGCAACTCTACAAAAAACTGATAGGATATAAGTGTGATATACCAAAGTATTCGTATGAATAAGGCCTATTAGCGTCTATACTTAGAAATTCGGCGACTAGTCTAGGTATTCCAGAAATTCAGATTTTGTTTACTGACCACCATTGGTGAATCACATTTTCATGGAGCAACTCCACAAAAAACTGATAGGATATAAGTGTGATATACCAAAATGTTCGTATGAATAAGGCCTATTAGCGTCTATACTTAGAAATTCGGCGACTAGTCTAGGTATTCCAGAATTTCAGATTTTGTTTACTGACCACCATTGGTGAATCACATTTTCATGGAGCAACTCCACAAAAAACTGATAGGATATAATTGTGATATACCAAAATGTTCGTATGAATAAGGCCTATTAGCGTCTATACTTAGAAATTCGGCGACTAGTCTAGGTATTCCAGAAATTCAGATTTTGTTTACTGACCACCATTGGTGAATCACATTTTCATGCAGCAACTCCACAAAAAACTGATAGGATATAAGTGTGATATACCAAAATGTTCGTATGAATAAGGCCTATTAGCGTCTATACTTAGAAATTCGGCGACTAGTCTAGGTATTCCAGAAATTCAGATTTTGTTTACTGACCACCATTGGTGAATCACATTTTCATGGAGCAACTCCACAAAAAACTGATAGGATATAAGTGTGATATACCAAAGTGTTCGTATGAACAAGGCCTATTAGCTTCTATACTTAGAAATTCGGCGACTAGTCTAGGTATTCCAGAAATTCAGATTTTGTTTACTGACCACCATTGGTGAATCACATTTTCATGGAGCAACTCCACAAAAAACTGATAGGATATAAGTGTGATATACCAAAGTGTTTGTATGAATAAGGCCTATTAGCGTCTATACTTAGAAATTCGGCGACTAGTCTAGGTATTCCAGAAATTCAGATTTTGTTTACTGACCACCATTGGTGAATCACATTTTCATGGAGCAACTCCACAAAAAACTGATAGGATATAATTGTGATATACCAAAATGTTCGTATGAATAAGGCCTATTAGCGTCTACACTTAGAAATTCGGCGACTAGTCTAGGTATTCCAGAAATTCAGATTTTGTTTACTGACCACCATTGGTGAATCACATTTTCATGGAGCAACTCCACAAAAAACTGATAGGATATAAGTGTGATATACCAAAATGTTCGTATGAATAAGGCCTATTAGCGTCTATACTTAGAAATTCGGCGACTAGTCTAGGTATTCCAGAAATTCAGATTTTGTTTACTGACCACCATTGGTGAATCACATTTTCATGGAGCAACTCCACAAAAACCTGATTGGATATAAGTGTGATACACCAAAATGTTCGTATGGATAAAATCTATTAGTGCCCATACTTAGAAATTCGGCGCCTAGTCTAGGTATTCCAGAAATTCAGATTTTGTTTACTGACCACCATTGGTGAATCACATTTTCATGGAGCAACTCCACAAAAAACTGATAGGATATAAGTGTGATATACCAAAGTGTTCGTATGAATAAGGCCTATTAGCGTCTATACTTAGAAATTCGGCGACTAGTCTAGGTATTCAAGAAATCCAGATTTTGTTTACTGACCACCATTGGTGAATCACATTTTCATGGAGCAACTCCACAAAAAACTGATAGGATATAAGTGTGATATACCAAAATGTTCGTATGAATAAGGTCTATTAGCGTCTATACTTAGAAATTCGGCGACTAGTCTAGGTATTCCAGAAATTCAGATTTTGTTTACTGACCACCATTGGTGAATCACATTTTCATGGAGCAACTCCACAAAAAACTGATAGGATATAAGTGTGATATACCAAAATGTTCGTATGAATAAGGCCTATTAGCGTCTATACTTAGAAATTCGGCGACTAGTCTAGGTATTCCAGAAATTCAGATTTTGTTTACTGACCACCATTGGTGAATCACATTTTCATGGAGCAACTCCACAAAAACCTGATTGGATATAAGTGTGATACACCAAAATGTTCGTATGGATAAAATCTATTAGTGCCCATACTTAGAAATTCGGCGCCTAGTCTAGGTATTCCAGAAATTCAGATTTTGTTTACTGACCACCATTGGTGAATCACATTTTCATGGAGCAACTCCACAAAAAACTGATAGGATATAAGTGTGATATACCAAAGTGTTCGTATGAATAAGGCCTATTAGCGTCTATACTTAGAAATTCGGCGACTAGTCTAGGTATTCCAGAAATCCAGATTTTGTTTACTGACCACCATTGGTGAATCACATTTTCATGGAGCAACTCCACAAAAAACTGATAGGATATAAGTGTGATATACCAAAATGTTCGTATGAATAAGGCCTATTAGCGTCTATACTTAGAAATTCGGCGACTAGTCTAGGTATTCCAGAATTTCAGATTTTGTTTACTGACCACCATTGGTAAATCACATTTTCATGGAGCAACTCTACAAAAAACTGATAGGATATAATTGTGATATACCAAAATGTTCGTATGAATAAGGCCTATTAGCGTCTATACTTAGAAATTCGGCGACTAGTCTAGGTATTCCAGAAATTCAGATTTTGTTTACTGACCACCATTGGTGAATCACATTTTCATGCAGCAACTCCACAAAAACCTGATTGGATATAAGTGTGATACACCAAAATGTTCGTATGGATAAAATCTATTAGTGGCCATACTTAGAAATTCGGCGCCTAGTCTAGGTATTCCAGAAATTCAGATTTTGTTTACTGACCACCATTGGTGAATCACATTTTCATGGAGCAACTCCACAAAAAACTGATAGGATATAAGTGTGATATACCAAAGTGTTCGTATGAATAAGGCCTATTAGCGTCTATACTTAGAAATTCGGCGACTAGTCTAGGTATTCCAGAAATTCAGATTTTGTTTACTGACCACCATTGGTGAATCACATTTTCATGGAGCAACTCCACAAAAAACTGATAGGATATAAGTGTGATATACCAAAATGTTCGTATGAATAAGGCCTATTAGCATCTATACTTAGAAATTCGGCGACTAGTCTAGGTATTCCAGAAATTCAGATTTTGTTTACTGACAACCATTGGTGAATCACATTTTCATGGAGCAACTCCACAAAAAACTGATAGGATATAAGTGTGATATACCAAAGTGTTCGTATGAATAAGGCCTATTAGCGTCTATACTTAGAAATTCGGCGACTAGTCTAGGTATTCCAGAAATTCAGATTTTGTTTACTGACCACGATTGGTGAATCACATTTTCATGGAGCAACTCCACAAAAAACTGATAGGATATAAGTGTGATATACCAAAGTGTTCGTATGAATAAGGCCTATTAGCGTCTATACTTAGAAATTCGGCGACTAGTCTAGGTATTCCAGAAATTCAGATTTTGTTTACTGACCACCATTGGTGAATCACATTTTCATGGAGCAACTCCACAAAAAACTGATAGGATATAAGTGTGATATACCAAAATGTTCGTATGAATAAGGCCTATTAGCGTCTATACTTAGAAATTCGGCGACTAGTCTAGGTATTCCAGAAATTCAGATTTTGTTTACTGACCACCATTGGTGAATCACATTTTCATGCAGCAACTCCACAAAAAACTGATAGGATATAAGTGTGATATACCAAAATGTTCGTATGAATAAGGCCTATTAGCATCTATACTTAGAAATTCGGCGACTAGTCTAGGTATTCCAGAAATTCAGATTTTGTTTACTGACCACCATTGGTGAATCACATTTTCATGGAGCAACTCCACAAAAAACTGATAGGATATAAGTGTGATATACCAAAATGTTCGTATGAATAAGGCCTATTAGCATCTATACTTAGAAATTCGGCGACTAGTCTAGGTATTCCAGAAATTCAGATTTTGTTTACTGACAACCATTGGTGAATCACATTTTCATGGAGCAACTCCACAAAAAACTGATAGGATATAAGTGTGATATACCAAAGTGTTCGTATGAATAAGGCCTATTAGCGTCTATACTTAGAAATTCGGCGACTAGTCTAGGTATTCCAGAAATTCAGATTTTGTTTACTGACCACCATTGGTGAATCACATTTTCATGGAGCAACTCCACAAAAAACTGATAGGATATAAGTGTGATATACCAAAATGTTCGTATGAATAAGGCCTATTAGCGTCTATACTTAGAAATTCGGCGACTAGTCTAGGTATTCCAGAAATTCAGATTTTGTTTACTGACCACCATTGGTGAATCACATTTTCATGCAGCAACTCCACAAAAAACTGATAGGATATAAGTGTGATATACCAAAATGTTCGTATGAATAAGGCCTATTAGCGTCTATACTTAGAAATTCGGCGACTAGTCTAGGTATTCCAGAAATTCAGATTTTGTTTACTGACCACGATTGGTAAATCACATTTTCATGGAGCAACTCCACAAAAACCTGATTGGATATAAGTGTGATACACCAAAATGTTCGTATGGATAAAATCTATTAGTGCCCATACTTAGAAATTCGGCGCCTAGTCTAGGTATTCCAGAAATTCAGATTTTGTTTACTGACCACCATTGGTGAATCACATTTTCATGGAGCAACTCCACAAAAAACTGATATGATATAAGTGTGATATACCAAAGTGTTCGTATGAATAAGGCCTATTAGCGTCTATACTTAGAAATTCGGCGACTAGTCTAGGTATTCCAGAAATCCAGATTTTGTTTACTGACCACCATTGGTGAATCACATTTTCATGGAGCAACTCCACAAAAAACTGATAGGATATAAGTGTGATATACCAAAATGTTCGTATGAATAAGGCCTATTAGCGTCTATACTTAGAAATTCGGCGACTAGTCTAGGTATTCCAGAAATTCAGATTTTGTTTACTGACCACCATTGGTGAATCACATTTTCATGGAGCAACTCCACAAAAAACTGATAGGATATAAGTGTGATATACCAAAATGTTCGTATGAATAAGGCCTATTAGCGTCTATACTTAGAAATTCGGCGACTAGTCTAGGTATTCCAGAATTTCAGATTTTGTTTACTGACCACCATTGGTGAATCACATTTTCATGGAGCAACTCCACAAAAAACTGATAGGATATAATTGTGATATACCAAAATGTTCGTATGAATAAGGCCTATTAGCGTCTATACTTAGAAATTCGGCGACTAGTCTAGGTATTCCAGAAATTCAGATTTTGTTTACTGACCACCATTGGTGAATCACATTTTCATGCAGCAACTCCACAAAAAACTGATAGGATATAAGTGTGATATACCAAAATGTTCGTATGAATAAGGCCTATTAGCGTCTATACTTAGAAATTCGGCGACTAGTCTAGGTATTCCAGAATTTCAGATTTTGTTTACTGACCACCATTGGTGAATCACATTTTCATGGAGCAACTCCACAAAAAACTGATAGGATATAATTGTGATATACCAAAATGTTCGTATGAATAAGGCCTATTAGCGTCTATACTTAGAAATTCGGCGACTAGTCTAGGTATTCCAGAAATTCAGATTTTGTTTACTGACCACGATTGGTGAATCACATTTTCATGGAGCAACTCCACAAAAAACTGATAGGATATAAGTGTGATATACCAAAATGTTCGTATGAATAAGGCCTATTAGCGTCTATACTTAGAAATTCGGCGACTAGTCTAGGTATTCCAGAAATTCAGATTTTGTTTACTGACCACCATTGGTGAATCACATTTTCATGGAGCAACTCCACAAAAAACTGATAGGATATAAGTGTGATATACCAAAATGTTCGTATGAATAAGGCCTATTAGCGTCTATACTTAGAAATTCGGCGACTAGTCTAGGTATTCCAGAAATTCAGATTTTGTTTACTGACCACCATTGGTGAATCACATTTTCATGGAGCAACTCCACAAAAGCCTGATTGGATATAAGTGTGATACACCAAAATGTTCGTATGGATAAAATCTATTAGTGCCCATACTTAGATATTCAGCGCCTAGTCTAGGTATTCCAGAAATTCAGATTTTGTTTACTGACCACCATTGGTGAATCACATTTTCATGGAGCAACTCCACAAAAAACTGATAGGATATAATTGTGATATACCAAAATGTTCGTATGAATAAGGCCTATTAGCGTCTATACTTAGAAATTCGGCGACTAGTCTAGGTATTCCAGAAATTCAGATTTTGTTTACTGACCACCATTGGTGAATCACATTTTCATGCAGCAACTCCACAAAAACCTGATTGGATATAAGTTTGATACACCAAAATGTTCGTATGGATAAAATCTATTAGGTGCCATACTTAGAAATTCGGCGCCTAGTCTAGGTATTCCAGAAATTCAGATTTTGTTTACTGACCACCATTGGTGAATCACATTTTCATGGAGCAACTCCACAAAAAACTGATAGGATATAAGTGTGATATACCAAAGTGTTCGTATGAATAAGGCCTATTAGCGTCTATACTTAGAAATTCGGCGACTAGTCTAGGTATTCCAGAAATTCAGATTTGGTTTACTGACCACCATTGTTGAATCACATTTTCATGGAGCAACTCCACAAAAAACTGATAGGATATAAGTGTGATATACCAAAATGTTCGTATGAATAAGGCCTATTAGCGTCTATACGTAGAAATTCGGCGACTAGTCTAGGTATTCCAGAAATTCAGATTTTGTTTACTGACCACCATTGGTGAATCACATTTTCATGGAGCAACTCTACAAAAAACTGATAGGATATAAGTGTGATATACCAAAATGTTCGTATGAATAAGGCCTATTAGCGTCTATACTTAGAAATTCGGCGACTAGTCTAGGTATTCCAGAAATTCAGATTTTGTTTACTGACCACCATTGGTGAATCACATTTTCATGGAGCAACTCCACAAAAAACTGATAGGATATAAGTGTGATATACCAAAGTGTTCGTATGAATAAGGCCTATTAGCGTCTATACTTAGAAATTCGGCGACTAGTCTAGGTATTCCAGAAATTCAGATTTTGTTTACTGACCACGATTGGTGAATCACATTTTCATGGAGCAACTCCACAAAAAACTGATAGGATATAAGTGTGATACACCAAAATGTTCGTATGGATAAAATCTATTAGTGCCCATACTTAGAAATTCGGCGCCTAGTCTAGGTATTCCAGAAATTCAGATTTTGTTTACTGACCACCATTGGTGAATCACATTTTCATGGAGCAACTCCACAAAAAACTGATAGGATATAAGTGTGATATACCAAAGTGTTCGTATGAATAAGGCCTATTAGCGTCTATACTTAGAAATTCGGCGACTAGTCTAGGTATTCCAGAAATTCAAATTTTGTTTACTGACCACCATTGGTGAATCACATTTTCATGGAGCAACTCCACAAAAAACTGATAGGATATAAGTGTGATATACCAAAATGTTCGTATGAATAAGGCCTATTAGCGTCTATACTTAGAAATTCGGCGACTAGTCTAGGTATTCCAGAATTTCAGATTTTGTTTACTGACCACCATTGGTGAATCACATTTTCATGGAGCAACTCCACAAAAAACTGATAGGATATAATTGTGATATACCAAAATGTTCGTATGAATAAGGCCTATTAGCGTCTATACTTAGAAATTCGGCGACTAGTCTAGGTATTCCAGAATTTCAGATTTTGTTTACTGACCACCATTGGTGAATCACATTTTCATGCAGCAACTCCACAAAAAACTGATAGGATATAAGTGTGATATACCAAAATGTTCGTATGAATAAGGCCTATTAGCGTCTATACTTAGAAATTCGGCGACTAGTCTAGGTATTCCAGAATTTCAGATTTTGTTTACTGACCACCATTGGTGAATCACATTTTCATGGAGCAACTCCACAAAAAACTGATAGGATATAAGTGTGATATACCAAAATGTTCGTATGAATAAGGCCTATTAGCATCTATACTTAGAAATTCGGCGACTAGTCTAGGTATTCCAGAAATTCAGATTTTGTTTACTGACAACCATTGGTGAATCACATTTTCATGGAGCAACTCCACAAAAAACTGATAGGATATAAGTGTGATATACCAAAATGTTCGTATGAATAAGGCCTATTAGCGTCTATACTTAGAAATTCGGCGACTAGTCTAAGTATTCCAGAAATTCAGATTTTGTTTACTGACCACCATTGGTGAATCACATTTTCATGGAGCAACTCCACAAAAAACTGATAGGATATAAGTGTGATATACCAAAATGTTCGTATGAATAAGGCCTATTAGCGTCTATACTTAGAAATTCGGCGACTAGTCTAGGTATTCCAGAAATTCAGATTTTGTTTACTGACCACCATTGGTGAATCACATTTTCATGGAGCAACTCCACAAAAAACTGATAGGATTTAAGTGTGATATACCAAAATGTTCGTATGAATAAGGCCTATTAGCGTCTATACTTAGAAATTCGGCGACTAGTCTAGGTATTCCAGAAATTCAGATTTTGTTTACTGACCACCATTGGTGAATCACATTTTCGTGGAGCAACTCCACAAAAAACTGATAGGATATAAGTGTGATATACCAAAATGTTCGTATGAATAAGGCCTATTAGCATCTATACTTAGAAATTCGGCGACTAGTCTAGGTATTCCAGAAATTCAGATTTTGTTTACTGACCACCATTGGTGAATCACATTTTCATGGAGCAACTCCACAAAAAACTGATAGGATATAAGTGTGATATACCAAAGTGTTCGTATGAATAAGGCCTATTAGCGTCTATACTTAGAAATTCGGCGACTAGTCTAGGTATTCCAGAAATTCAGATTTGGTTTACTGACCACCATTGTTGAATCACATTTTCATGGAGCAACTCCACAAAAAACTGATAGGATATAAGTGTGATATACCAAAATGTTCGTATGAATAAGGCCTATTAGCGTCTATACTTAGAAATTCGGCGACTAGTCTAGGTATTCCAGAAATTCAGATTTTGTTTACTGACCACCATTGGTGAATCACATTTTCATGGAGCAACTCCACAAAAAACTGATAGGATATAAGTGTGATATACCAAAATGTTCGTATGAATAAGGCCTATTAGCGTCTATACTTAGAAATTCGGCGACTAGTCTAGGTATTCCAGAAATTCAGATTTTGTTTACTGACCACCATTGGTGAATCATATTTTCATGGAGCAACTCCACAAAAAACTGATAGGATATAAGTGTGATATACCAAAATGTTCGTATGAATAAGGCCTATTAGCATCTATACTTAGAAATTCGGCGACTAGTCTAGGTATTCCAGAAATTCAGATTTTGTTTACTGACAACCATTGGTGAATCACATTTTCATGGAGCAACTCCACAAAAAACTGATAGGATATAAGTGTGATATACCAAAGTGTTCGTATGAATAAGGCCTATTAGCGTCTATACTTAGAAATTCGGCGACTAGTCTAGGTATTCCAGAAATTCAGATTTTGTTTACTGACCACGATTGGTGAATCACATTTTCATGGAGCAACTCCACAAAAAACTGATAGGATATAAGTGTGATACA
This sequence comes from Leucophora obtusa, assembly GCA_949987735.1. Taxonomy (NCBI): domain Eukaryota; kingdom Metazoa; phylum Arthropoda; class Insecta; order Diptera; family Anthomyiidae; genus Leucophora; species Leucophora obtusa. The sequence continues at coordinate 354,391,905 of OX465295.1, forward strand.
CCAAAATGTTCGTATGGATAAAATCTATTAGTGCCCATACTTAGAAATTCGGCGCCTAGTCTAGGTATTCCAGAAATTCAGATTTTGTTTACTGACCACCATTGGTGAATCACATTTTCATGGAGCAACTCCACAAAAAACTGATAGGATATAAGTGTGATATACCAAAATGTTCGTATGAATAAGGCCAATTAGCGTCTATACTTAGAAATTCGGCGACTAGTCTAAGTATTCCAGAAATTCAGATTTTGTTTACTGACCACCATTGGTGAATCACATTTTCATGGAGCAACTCCACAAAAAACTGATAGGATATAAGTGTGATATACCAAAATGTTCGTATGAATAAGGCCTATTAGCGTCTATACTTAGAAATTCGGCGACTAGTCTAGGTATTCCAGAAATTCAGATTTTGTTTACTGACCACCATTGGTGAATCACATTTTCGTGGAGCAACTCCACAAAAAACTGATAGGATATAAGTGTGATATACCAAAATGTTCGTATGAATAAGGCCTATTAGCGTCTATACTTAGAAATTCGGCGACTAGTCTAGGTATTCCAGAAATTCAGATTTTGTTTACTGACCACCATTGGTGAATCACGTTTTCATGGAGCAACTCCACAAAAAACTGATAGGATATAAGTGTGATATACCAAAATGTTCGTATGAATAAGGCCTATTAGCGTCTATACTTAGAAATTCGGCGACTGGTCTAAGTATTCCAGAAATTCAGATTTTGTTTACTGACCACCATTGGTGAATCACATTTTCATGGAGCAACTCCACAAAAAACTGATAGGATATAAGTGTGATGTACCAAAATGTTCGTATGAATAAGGCCTATTAGCGTCTATACTTAGAAATTCGGCGACTAGTCTAGGTATTCCAGAAATCCAGATTTTGTTTACTGACCACCATTGGTGAATCACATTTTCATGGAGCAACTCCACAAAAAACTGATAGGATATAAGTGTGATATACCAAAGTGTTCGTATGAATAAGGCCTATTAGCGTCTATACTTAGAAATTCGGCGACTAGTCTAGGTATTCCAGAAATCCAGATTTTGTTTACTGACCACCATTGGTGAATCACATTTTCATGGAGCAACTCCACAAAAAACTGATAGGATATAAGTGTGATATACCAAAATGTTCGTATGAATAAGGCCTATTAGCGTCTATACTTAGAAATTCGGCGACTAGTCTAGGTATTCCAGAATTTCAGATTTTGTTTACTGACCACCATTGGTGAATCACATTTTCATGGAGCAACTCCACAAAAAACTGATAGGATATAATTGTGATATACCAAAATGTTCGTATGAATAAGGCCTATTAGCGTCTATACTTAGAAATTCGGCGACTAGTCTAGGTATTCCAGAAATTCAGATTTTGTTTACTGACCACCATTGGTGAATCACATTTTCATGCAGCAACTCCACAAAAACCTGATTGGATATAAGTGTGATACACCAAAATGTTCGTATGGATAAAATCTATTAGGTGCCATACTTAGAAATTCGGCGCCTAGTCTAGGTATTCCAGAAATTCAGATTTTGTTTACTGACCACCATTGGTGAATCACATTTTCATGGAGCAACTCCACAAAAAACTGATAGGATATAAGTGTGATATACCAAAGTGTTCGTATGAATAAGGCCTATTAGCGTCTATACTTAGAAATTCGGCGACTAGTCTAGGTATTCCAGAAATTCAGATTTGGTTTACTGACCACCATTGTTGAATCACATTTTCATGGAGCAACTCCACAAAAAACTGATAGGATATAAGTGTGATATACCAAAATGTTCGTATGAATAAGGCCTATTAGCGTCTATACTTAGAAATTCGGCGACTAGTCTAGGTATTCCAGAAATTCAGATTTTGTTTACTGACCACCATTGGTGAATCACATTTTCATGGAGCAACTCCACAAAAAACTGATAGGATATAAGTGTGATATACCAAAATGTTCGTATGTATAAGGCCTATTAGCGTCTATACTTAGAAATTCGGCGACTAGTCTAGGTATTCCAGAAATTCAGATTTTGTTTACTGACCACCATTGGTGAATCATATTTTCATGGAGCAACTCCACAAAAAACTGATAGGATATAAGTGTGATATACCAAAATGTTCGTATGAATAAGGCCTATTAGCATCTATACTTAGAAATTCGGCGACTAGTCTAGGTATTCCAGAAATTCAGATTTTGTTTACTGACAACCATTGGTGAATCACATTTTCATGGAGCAACTCCACAAAAAACTGATAGGATATAAGTGTGATATACCAAAGTGTTCGTATGAATAAGGCCTATTAGCGTCTATACTTAGAAATTCGGCGACTAGTCTAGGTATTCCAGAAATTCAGATTTTGTTTACTGACCACGATTGGTGAATCACATTTTCATGGAGCAACTCCACAAAAAACTGATAGGATATAAGTGTGATACACCAAAATGTTCGTATGGATAAAATCTATTAGTGCCCATACTTAGAAATTCGGCGCCTAGTCTAGGTATTCCAGAAATTCAGATTTTGTTTACTGACCACCATTGGTGAATCACATTTTCATGGAGCAACTCCACAAAAAACTGATAGGATATAAGTGTGATATACCAAAGTGTTCGTATGAATAAGGCCTATTAGCGTCTATACTTAGAAATTCGGCGACTAGTCTAGGTATTCCAGAAATTCAAATTTTGTTTACTGACCACCATTGGTGAATCACATTTTCATGGAGCAACTCCACAAAAAACTGATAGGATATAAGTGTGATATACCAAAATGTTCGTATGAATAAGGCCTATTAGCGTCTATACTTAGAAATTCGGCGACTAGTCTAGGTATTCCAGAATTTCAGATTTTGTTTACTGACCACCATTGGTGAATCACATTTTCATGGAGCAACTCCACAAAAAACTGATAGGATATAATTGTGATATACCAAAATGTTCGTATGAATAAGGCCTATTAGCGTCTATACTTAGAAATTCGGCGACTAGTCTAGGTATTCCAGAAATTCAGATTTTGTTTACTGACCACCATTGGTGAATCACATTTTCATGGAGCAACTCCACAAAAACTGATAGGATATAAGTGTGATATACCAAAATGTTCGTATGAATAAGGCCTATTAGCGTCTATACTTAGAAATTCGGCGACTAGTCTAGGTATTCCAGAAATTCAGATTTTGTTTACTGACCACCATTGGTGAATCACATTTTCATGCAGCAACTCCACAAAAAACTGATAGGATATAAGTGTGATATACCAAAATATTCGTATGAATAAGGCCTATTAGCGTCTATACTTAGAAATTCGGCGACTAGTCTAGGTATTCCAGAAATTCAGATTTTGTTTACTGACCACCATTGGTGAATCACATTTTCATGGAGCAACTCCACAAAAAACTGATAGGATATAAGTGTGATATACCAAAATGTTCGTATGAATAAGGCCTATTAGCATCTATACTTAGAAATTCGGCGACTAGTCTAGGTATTCCAGAAATTCAGATTTTGTTTACTGACAACCATTGGTGAATCACATTTTCATGGAGCAACTCCACAAAAAACTGATAGGATATAAGTGTGATATACCAAAATGTTCGTATGAATAAGGCCTATTAGCGTCTATACTTAGAAATTCGGCGACTAGTCTAAGTATTCCAGAAATTCAGATTTTGTTTACTGACCACCATTGGTGAATCACATTTTCATGGAGCAACTCCACAAAAAACTGATAGGATATAAGTGTGATATACCAAAATGTTCGTATGAATAAGGCCTATTAGCGTCTATACTTAGAAATTCGGCGACTAGTCTAGGTATTCCAGAAATTCAGATTTTGTTTACTGACCACCATTGGTGAATCACATTTTCATGGAGCAACTCCACAAAAACTGATAGGATATAAGTGTGATATACCAAAATGTTCGTATGAATAAGGCCTATTAGCGTCTATACTTAGAAATTCGGCGACTAGTCTAGGTATTCCAGAAATTCAGATTTTGTTTACTGACCACCATTGGTGAATCACATTTTCATGCAGCAACTCCACAAAAAACTGATAGGATATAAGTGTGATATACCAAAATATTCGTATGAATAAGGCCTATTAGCGTCTATACTTAGAAATTCGGCGACTAGTCTAGGTATTCCAGAAATTCAGATTTTGTTTACTGACCACCATTGGTGAATCACATTTTCATGGAGCAACTCCACAAAAAACTGATAGGATATAAGTGTGATATACCAAAATGTTCGTATGAATAAGGCCTATTAGCATCTATACTTAGAAATTCGGCGACTAGTCTAGGTATTCCAGAAATTCAGATTTTGTTTACTGACAACCATTGGTGAATCACATTTTCATGGAGCAACTCCACAAAAAACTGATAGGATATAAGTGTGATATACCAAAATGTTCGTATGAATAAGGCCTATTAGCGTCTATACTTAGAAATTCGGCGACTAGTCTAAGTATTCCAGAAATTCAGATTTTGTTTACTGACCACCATTGGTGAATCACATTTTCATGGAGCAACTCCACAAAAAACTGATAGGATATAAGTGTGATATACCAAAATGTTCGTATGAATAAGGCCTATTAGCGTCTATACTTAGAAATTCGGCGACTAGTCTAGGTATTCCAGAAATTCAGATTTTGTTTACTGACCACCATTGGTGAATCACATTTTCATGGAGCAACTCCACAAAAAACTGATAGGATTTAAGTGTGATATACCAAAATGTTCGTATGAATAAGGCCTATTAGCGTCTATACTTAGAAATTCGGCGACTAGTCTAGGTATTCCAGAAATTCAGATTTTGTTTACTGACCACCATTGGTGAATCACATTTTCGTGGAGCAACTCCACAAAAAACTGATAGGATATAAGTGTGATATACCAAAATGTTCGTATGAATAAGGCCAATTAGCGTCTATACTTAGAAATTCGGCGACTAGTCTAAGTATTCCAGAAATTCAGATTTTGTTTACTGACCACCATTGGTGAATCACATTTTCATGGAGCAACTCCACAAAAAACTGATAGGATATAAGTGTGATATACCAAAATGTTCGTATGAATAAGGCCTATTAGCGTCTATACTTAGAAATTCGGCGACTAGTCTAAGTATTCCAGAAATTCAGATTTTGTTTACTGACCACCATTGGTGAATCACATTTTCATGGAGCAACTCCACAAAAAACTGATAGGATATAAGTGTGATATACCAAAATGTTCGTATGAATAAGGCCTATTAGCGTCTATACTTAGAAATTCGGCGACTAGTCTAGGTATTCCAGAAATTCAGATTTTGTTTACTGACCACCATTGGTGAATCACATTTTCATGGAGCAACTCCACAAAAAACTGATAGGATTTAAGTGTGATATACCAAAATGTTCGTATGAATAAGGCCTATTAGCGTCTATACTTAGAAATTCGGCGACTAGTCTAGGTATTCCAGAAATTCAGATTTTGTTTACTGACCACCATTGGTGAATCACATTTTCGTGGAGCAACTCCACAAAAAACTGATAGGATATAAGTGTGATATACCAAAATGTTCGTATGAATAAGGCCTATTAGCGTCTATACTTAGAAATTCGGCGACTAGTCTAGGTATTCCAGAAATTCAGATTTTGTTTACTGACCACCATTGGTGAATCACGTTTTCATGGAGCAACTCCACAAAAAACTGATAGGATATAAGTGTGATATACCAAAATGTTCGTATGAATAAGGCCTATTAGCGCCTATACTTAGAAATTCGGCGACTGGTCTAAGTATTCCAGAAATTCAGATTTTGTTTACTGACCACCATTGGTGAATCACATTTTCATGGAGCAACTCCACAAAAAACTGATAGGATATAAGTGTGATGTACCAAAATGTTCGTATGAATAAGGCCTATTAGCGTCTATACTTAGAAATTCGGCGACTAGTCTAAGTATTCCAGAAATTCAGATTTTGTTTACTGACCACCATTGGTGAATCACATTTTCATGGAGCAACTCCACAAAAAACTGATAGGATATAAGTGTGATATACCAAAATGTTCGTATGAATAAGGCCTATTAGCGTCTATACTTAGAAATTCGGCGACTAGTCTAGGTATTCCAGAAATTCAGATTTTGTTTACTGACCACCATTGGTGAATCACATTTTCATGGAGCAACTCCACAAAAAACTGATAGGATTTAAGTGTGATATACCAAAATGTTCGTATGAATAAGGCCTATTAGCGTCTATACTTAGAAATTCGGCGACTAGTCTAGGTATTCCAGAAATTCAGATTTTGTTTACTGACCACCATTGGTGAATCACATTTTCGTGGAGCAACTCCACAAAAAACTGATAGGATATAAGTGTGATATACCAAAATGTTCGTATGAATAAGGCCAATTAGCGTCTATACTTAGAAATTCGGCGACTAGTCTAAGTATTCCAGAAATTCAGATTTTGTTTACTGACCACCATTGGTGAATCACATTTTCATGGAGCAACTCCACAAAAAACTGATAGGATATAAGTGTGATATACCAAAATGTTCGTATGAATAAGGCCTATTAGCGTCTATACTTAGAAATTCGGCGACTAGTCTAAGTATTCCAGAAATTCAGATTTTGTTTACTGACCACCATTGGTGAATCACATTTTCATGGAGCAACTCCACAAAAAACTGATAGGATATAAGTGTGATATACCAAAATGTTCGTATGAATAAGGCCTATTAGCGTCTATACTTAGAAATTCGGCGACTAGTCTAGGTATTCCAGAAATTCAGATTTTGTTTACTGACCACCATTGGTGAATCACATTTTCATGGAGCAACTCCACAAAAAACTGATAGGATTTAAGTGTGATATACCAAAATGTTCGTATGAATAAGGCCTATTAGCGTCTATACTTAGAAATTCGGCGACTAGTCTAGGTATTCCAGAAATTCAGATTTTGTTTACTGACCACCATTGGTGAATCACATTTTCGTGGAGCAACTCCACAAAAAACTGATAGGATATAAGTGTGATATACCAAAATGTTCGTATGAATAAGGCCTATTAGCGTCTATACTTAGAAATTCGGCGACTAGTCTAGGTATTCCAGAAATTCAGATTTTGTTTACTGACCACCATTGGTGAATCACGTTTTCATGGAGCAACTCCACAAAAAACTGATAGGATATAAGTGTGATATACCAAAATGTTCGTATGAATAAGGCCTATTAGCGTCTATACTTAGAAATTCGGCGACTGGTCTAAGTATTCCAGAAATTCAGATTTTGTTTACTGACCACCATTGGTGAATCACATTTTCATGGAGCAACTCCACAAAAAACTGATAGGATATAAGTGTGATGTACCAAAATGTTCGTATGAATAAGGCCTATTAGCGTCTATACTTAGAAATTCGGCGACTAGTCTAAGTATTCCAGAAATTCAGATTTTGTTTACTGACCACCATTGGTGAATCACATTTTCATGGAGCAACTCCACAAAAAACTGATAGGATATAAGTGTGATATACCAAAATGTTCGTATGAATAAGGCCTATTAGCGTCTATACTTAGAAATTCGGCGACTAGTCTAGGTATTCCAGAAATTCAGATTTTGTTTACTGACCACCATTGGTGAATCACATTTTCATGGAGCAACTCCACAAAAAACTGATAGGATATAAGTGTGATATACCAAAATGTTCGTATGAATAAGGCCTATTAGCGTCTATACTTAGAAATTCGGCGACTAGTCTAGGTATTCCAGAAATTCAGATTTTGTTTACTGACCACCATTGGTGAATCACATTTTCATGCAGCAACTCCACAAAAAACTGACAGGATATAAGTGTGATATACCAAAATGTTCGTATGAATAAGGCCTATTAGCGTCTATACTTAGAAATTCGGCGACTAGTCTAGGTATTCCAGAAATTCAGATTTTGTTTACTGACCACCATTGGTGAATCACATTTTCATGGAGCAACTCCACAAAAAACTGATAGGATATAAGTGTGATATACCAAAATGTTCGTATGAATAAGGCCTATTAGCATCTATACTTAGAAATTCGGCGACTAGTCTAGGTATTCCAGAAATTCAGATTTTGTTTACTGACCACCATTGGTGAATCACATTTTCATGGAGCAACTCCACAAAAAACTGATAGGATATAAGTGTGATATACCAAAATGTTCGTATGAATAAGGCCTATTAGCGTCTATACTTAGAAATTCGGCGACTAGTCTAAGTATTCCAGAAATTCAGATTTTGTTTACTGACCACCATTGGTGAATCACATTTTCATGGAGCAACTCCACAAAAAACTGATAGGATATAAGTGTGATATACCAAAATGTTCGTATGAATAAGGCCTATTAGCATCTATACTTAGAAATTCGGCGACTAGTCTAGGTATTCCAGAAATTCAGATTTTGTTTACTGACCACCATTGGTGAATCACATTTTCATGGAGCAACTCCACAAAAAACTGATAGGATATAAGTGTGATATACCAAAATATTCGTATGAATAAGGCCTATTAGCGCCTATACTTAGAAATTCGGCGACTAGTCTAAGTATTCCAGAAATTCAGATTTTGTTTACTGACCACCATTGGTGAATCACATTTTCATGGAGCAACTCCACAAAAAACTGATAGGATATAAGTGTGATATACCAAAATGTTCGTATGAATAAGGCCTATTAGCGTCTATACTTAGAAATTCGGCGACTAGTCTAAGTATTCCAGAAATTCAGATTTTGTTTACTGACCACCATTGGTGAATCACATTTTCATGGAGCAACTCCACAAAAAACTGATAGGATATAAGTGTGATATACCAAAATGTTCGTATGAATAAGGCCTATTAGCGTCTATACTTAGAAATTCGGCGACTAGTCTAGGTATTCCAGAAATTCAGATTTTGTTTACTGACCACCATTGGTGAATCACATTTTCATGGAGCAACTCCACAAAAAACTGATAGCATATAAGTGTGATATACCAAAATGTTCGTATAAATAAGGCCTATTAGCGTCTATACTTAGAAATTCGGCGACTAGTCTAGGTATTCCAGAAATTCAGATTTTGTTTACTGACCACCATTGGTGAATCACATTTTCATGGAGCAACTCCACAAAAAACTGATAGGATATAAGTGTGGTATACCAAAATGTTCGTATGAATAAGGCCTATTAGCGTCTATACTTAGAAATTCGGCGACTAGTCTAGGTATTCCAGAAATTCAGATTTTGTTTACTGACCACCATTGGTGAATCACATTTTCATGGAGCAACTGCACAAAAACCTGATTGGATATAAGTGTGATACACCAAAATGTTCGTATGGATAAAATCTATTAGTGCCCATACTTAGAAATTCGGCGCCTAGTCTAGGTATTCCAGAAATTCAGATTTTTGTTTACTGACCACTATTGGTGAATCACATTTTCATGGAGCAACTCCACAAAAAACTGATAGGATATAAGTGTGATATACCAAAATGTTCGTATGAATAAGGCCTACTAGCGTCTATACTTAGAAATTCGGCGACTAGTCTAGGTATTCCAGAAATTCAGATTTTGTTTACTGACCACCATTGGTGAATAACATTTTCATGGAGCAACTCCACAAAAAACTGATAGGATATAAGTGTGATATACCAAAATGTTCGTATGAATAAGGCCTATTAGCGTCTATACTTAGAAATTCGGCGACTAGTCTAGGTATTCCAGAAATTCAGATTTTGTTTACTGACCACCATTGGTGAATCACATTTTCATGGAGCAGCTCCACAAAAACCTGATTGGATATAAGTGTGATACACCAAAATGTTCGCATGGATAAAATCTATTAGTGCCCATACCTAGAAATTCGGCGCCTAGTCTAGGTATTCCAGAAATTCAAATTTTGTTTACTGACCAACATTGGTGAATCACATTTTCATGGAGCAACTCCACAAAAAACTGATAGGACATAAGTGTGATATACCAAAATGTTCGTATGAATAAGGCCTATTAGCGTCTATACTTAGAAATTCGGCGACTGGTCTAGGTATTCCAGAAATTCAGATTTTGTTTACTGACCACCATTGGTGAATCACATTTTCATGGAGCAGCTCCACAAAAACCTGATTGGATATAAGTGTGATACACCAAAATGTTTGTATGGATAAAATCTATTAGTGCCCATACCTAGAAATTCGGCGCCTAGTCTAGGTATTCCAGAAATTCAGATTTTGTTTACTGACCACCATTGGTGAATCACATTTTCATGGAGCAACTCCACAAAATACTGATAGGATATAAGTGTGATATACCAAAATGTTCGTATGAATAAGGCCTATTAGCGTCTATACTTAGAAATTCGGCGACTAGTCTAGGTATTCCAGAAATTCAGATTTTGTTTACTGACCACCATTGGTGAATCACATTTTCATGGAGCAACTGCACAATAACCTGATTGGATATAAGTGTGATACACCAAAATGTTCATATGGATAAAATCTATTAGTGCCCATACTTAGAAATTCGGCGCCTAGTCTAGGTATTCCAGAAATTCAGATTTTGTTTACTGACCACCATTGGTGAATCACATTTTCATGGAGCAACTCCACAAAAAACTGATAGGATATAAGTGTGATATACCAAAATATTCGTATGAATAAGGCCTATTAGCGTCTATACTTAGAAATTCAGCGACTAGTCTAGGTATTCCAGAAATTCAGATTTTGTTTACTGACCACCATTGGTGAATCACATTTTCGTGGAGCAACTCCACAAAAAACTGATAGGATATAAGTGTGATATACCAAAATGTTCGTATAAATAAGGCCTATTAGCGTCTATACTTGGAAATTCGGCGACTAGTCTAAGTATTCCAGAAATTCAGATTTTGTTTACTGACCACCATTGGTGAATCACATTTTCATGGAGCAACTCCACAAAAAACTGATAGGATATAAGTGTGATATACCAAAATGTTCGTATGAATAAGGCCTATTAGCGTCTATACTTAGAAATTCGGCGACTAGTCTAGGTATTCCAGAAATTCAGATTTTGTTTACTGACCACCATTGGTGAATCACATTTTCATGGAGCAACTGCACAAAAACCTGATTGGATATAAGTGTGATACACCAAAATGTTCGTATGGATAAAATGAATAAGGCCTATTAGCGTCTATACTTAGAAATTCGGCGACTAGTCTAAGTATTCCAGAAATTCAGATTTTGTTTACTGACCACCATTGGTGAATCACATTTTCATGGAGCAACTCCACAAAAAACTGATAGGATATAAGTGTGATATACCAAAATGTTCGTATGAATAAGGCCTATTAGCGTCTATACTTAGAAATTCGGCGACTAGTCTAGGTATTCCAGAACTTCAGATTTTGTTTATTGACCACCATTGGTGAATCACATTTTCATGGAGCAACTCCACAAAAAACTGATAGGATATAAGTGTGATATACCAAAATGTTCGTATGAATAAGGCCTATTAGCGTCTATACTTAGAAATTCGGCGACTAGTCTAGGTATTCCAGAACTTCAGATTTTGTTTATTGACCACCATTGGTGAATCACATTTTCGTGGAGCAACTCCACAAAAAACTGATAGGATATAAGTGTGATATACCAAAATGTTCGTATGGATAAGGCCTATTAGCGTCTATACTTAGAAATTCGGCGACTAGTCTAAGTATTCCAGAAATTCAGATTTTGTTTACTGACCACCATTGGTGAATCACATTTTCATGGAGCAACTCCACAAAAAACTGATAGGATATAAGTGTGATATACCAAAATGTTCGTATGAATAAGGCGTCTAGCGCCTTAGCGTCTATACTTAGAAATTCGGCGACTAGTCTAGGTATTCCAGAAATTCATATTTTGTTTACTGACCACCATTGGTGAATCACATTTTCATGGAGCAACTCCACAAAAAACTGATAGGATATAAGTGTGATATACCAAAATGTTCGTATGAATAAGGCCTATTAGCGTCTATACTTAGAAATTCGGCGACTAGTCTAGGTATTCCAGAAATTCAGATTTTGTTTACTGACCACCATTGGTGAATCACATTTTCATGGAGCAACTCCACAAAAAACTGATAGGATATAAGTGTGATATACCAAAATGTTCGTATGAATAAGGCCTATTAGCGTCTATACTTAGAAATTCGGCGACTAGTCTAGGTATTCCAGAACTTCAGATTTTGTTTATTGACCACCATTGGTGAATCACATTTTCATGGAGCAACTCCACAAAAAACTGATAGGATATAAGTGTGATATACCAAAATGTTCGTATGAATAAGGCCTATTAGCGTCTATACTTAGAAATTCGGCGACTAGTCTAGGTATTCCAGAAATTCAGATTTTGTTTACTGACCACCTTTGGTGAATCACATTTTCATGGAGCAACTCCACAAAAAACTGATAGGATATAAGTGTGATATACCAAAATGTTCGTATGAATAAGGCCTATTAGCGTCTATACTTAGAAATTCGGCGGCTAGTCTAGGTATTCCACAAATTCAGATTTTGTTTACTGACCACCATTGGTGAATCACATTTTCATGGAGCAACTCCACAAAAAACTGATAGGATATAAGTGTGATATACCAAAATGTTCGTATGAATAAGGCCCATTAGCGTCTATACTTAGAAATTCGGCGACTAGTCTAGGTATTCCAGAAATTCAGATTTTGTTTACTGACCACCATTGGTGAATCACATTTTCATGGAGCAACTCCACAAAAACTTGATTGGATATAAGTGTGATACACCAAAATGTTCGTATGGATAAAATCTATTAGTGCCCATACTTAGAAATTCGGCGCCTAGTCTAGGTATTCCAGAAATTCAGATTTTGTTTACTGACCACCATTGGTGAATCACATTTTCGTGGAGCAACTCCACAAAAAACTGATAGGATATAAGTGTGATATACCAAAATGTTCGTATGAATAAGGCCTATTAGCGTCTATACTTAGAAATTCGGCGACTAGTCTAGGTATTCCAGAAATTCAGATTTTGTTTACTGACCACCATTGGTGAATCACATTTTCGTGGAGCAACTCCACAAAAAACTGATAGGATATAAGTGTGATATACCAAAATGTTCGTATGAATAAGGCCTATTAGCGTCTATACTTAGAAATTCGGCGACTAGTCTAAGTATTCCAGAAATTCAGATTTTGTTTACTGACCACCATTGGTGAATCACATTTTCATGGAGCAACTCCACAAAAAACTGATAGGATATAAGTGTGATATACCAAAATGTTCGTATGAATAAGGCCTATTAGCGTCTATACTTAGAAATTCGGCGACTAGTCTAGGTATTCCAGAAATTCAGATTTTGTTTACTGACCACCATTGGTGAATCACATTTTCATGGAGCAACTGCACAAAAAACTGATAGGATATAAGTGTGATATACCAAAATGTTCGTATGAATAAGGCCTATTAGCGTCTATACTTAGAAATTCGGCGACTAGTCTAGGTATTCCAGAAATTCAGAGTTTGTTTACTGACCACCATTGGTGAATCACATTTTCATGGAGCAACTGCACAAAAACCTGATTGGATATAAGTGTGATACACCAAAATGTTCGTATGGATAAGGCCTATTAGCGTCTATACTTAGAAATTCGGCGACTAGTCTAGGTATTCCAGAAATTCAGATTTTGTTTACTGACCACCATTGGTGAATCACATTTTCATGGAGCAACTCCACAAAAAACTGATAGGATATAAGTGTGATATACCAAAATGTTCGTATGAATAAGGCCTACTAGCGTCTATACTTAGAAATTCGGCGACTAGTCTAGGTATTCCAGAAATTCAGATTTTGTTTACTGACCACCATTGGTGAATCACATTTTCATGGAGCAACTCCACAAAAAACTGATAGGATATAAGTGTGATATACCAAAATGTTCGTATGAATAAGGCCTACTAGCGTCTATACTTAGAAATTCGGCGACTAGTCTAGGTATTCCAGAAATTCAGATTTTGTTTACTGACCACCATTGGTGAATCACATTTTCATGGAGCAACTCCACAAAAAACTGATAGGATATAAGTGTGATATACCAAAATGTTCGTATGAATAAGGCCTACTAGCGTCTATACTTAGAAATTCGGCTACTAGTCTAGGTATTCCAGAAATTCAGATTTTGTTTACTGACCACCATTGGTGAATCACATTTTCATGGAGCAACTCCACAAAAAACTGATAGGATATAAGTGTGATATACCAAAATGTTCGTATGAATAAGGCCTATTAGCGTCTATACTTAGAAATTCGGCGACTAGTCTAGGTATTCCAGAAATTCAGATTTTGTTTACTGACCACCATTGGTGAATCACATTTTCATGGAGCAACTCCACAAAAAACTGATAGGATATAAGTGTGATATACCAAAATGTTCGTATGAATAAGGCCTATTAGCGTCTATACTTAGAAATTCGGCGACTAGTCTAGGTATTCCAGAAATTCAGATTTTGTTTACTGACCACCATTGGTGAATCACATTTTCATGGAGCAACTCCACAAAAAACTGATAGGATATAAGTGTGATATACCAAAATGTTCGTATGAATAAGGCCTATTAGCGTCTATACTTAGAAATTTGGCGACTAGTCTAGGTATTCCAGAAATTCAGATTTTGTTTACTGACCACCATTGGTGAATCACATTTTCATGGAGCAGCTCCACAAAAACCTGATTGGATATAAGTGTGATACACCAAAATGTTCGTATGGATAAGGCCTATTAGCGTCTATACTTAGAAATTCGGCGACTAGTCTAGGTATTCCAGAAATTCAGATTTTGTTTACTGACCACCATTGGTGAATCACATTTTCATGGAGCAACTCCACAAAAAACTGATAGGATATAAGTGTGATATACCAAAATGTTCGTATGAATAAGGCCTATTAGCGTCTATACTTAGAAATTCGGCGACTAGTCTAGGTATTCCAGAAATTCAGATTTTGTTTACTGACCACCATTGGTGAATCACATTTTCATGGAGCAGCTCCACAAAAACCTGATTGGATATAAGTGTGATACACCAAAATGTTCGTATGGATAAGGCCTATTAGCGTCTATACTTAGAAATTCGGCGACTAGTCTAGGTATTCCAGAAATTCAGATTTTGTTTACTGACCACCATTGGTGAATCACATTTTCATGGAGCAGCTCCACAAAAACCTGATTGGATATAAGTGTGATACACCAAAATGTTCGTATGGATAAAATCTATTAGTGCTTATACTTAGAAATTCGGCGCCTAGTCTAGGTATTCCAGAAATTCAGATTTTGTTTACTGACCACCATTGGTGAATCACATTTTCATGGAGCAACTCCACAAAAAACTGATAGGATATAAGTGTGATATACCAAAATGTTCGTATGAATAAGGCCTACTAGCGTCTATACTTAGAAATTCGGCGACTAGTCTAGGTATTCCAGAAATTCAGATTTTGTTTACTGACCACCATTGGTGAATCACATTTTCATGGAGCAACTCCACAAAAAACTGATAGGATATAAGTGTGATATACCAAAATGTTCGTATGAATAAGGCCTATTAGCGTCTATACTTAGAAATTCGGCGACTAGTCTAGGTATTCCAGAAATTCAGATTTTGTTTACTGACCACCATTGGTGAATCACATTTTCATGGAGCAGCTCCACAAAAACCTGATTGGATATAAGTGTGATACACCAAAATGTTCGCATGGATAAAATCTATTAGTGCCCATACTTAGAAATTCGGCGCCTAGTCTAGGTATTCCAGAAATTCAAATTTTGTTTACTGACCACCATTGGTGAATCACATTTTCATGGAGCAACTCCACAAAAAACTGATAGGATATAAGTGTGATATACCAAAATGTTCGTATGAATAAGGCCTATTAGCGTCTATACTTAGAAATTCGGCGACTAGTCTAGGTATTCCAGAAATTCAGATTTTGTTTACTGACCACCATTGGTGAATCACATTTTCATGGAGCAGCTCCACAAAAACCTGATTGGATATAAGTGTGATACACCAAAATGTTCGTATGGATAAAATCTATTAGTGCCCATACCTAGAAATTCGGCGCCTAGTCTAGGTATTCCAGAAATTCAGATTTTTTTTACTGACCACCATTGGTGAATCACATTTTCATGGAGCAACTCCACAAAAAACTGATAGGATATAAGTGTGATATACCAAAATATTCGTATGAATAAGGCCTATTAGCGTCTATACTTAGAAATTCAGCGACTAGTCTAGGTATTCCAGAAATTCAGATTTTGTTTACTGACCACCATTGGTGAATCACATTTTCATGGAGCAACTCCACAAAAAACTGATAGGATATAAGTGTGATATACCAAAATATTCGTATGAATAAGGCCTATTAGCGTCTATACTTAGAAATTCAGCGACTAGTCTAGGTATTCCAGAAATTCAGATTTTGTTTACTGACCTCCATTGGTGAATCACATTTTCATGGAGCAACTCCACAAAAAACTGATAGGATATAAGTGTGATATACCAAAATGTTCGTATAAATAAGGTCTATTAGCGTCTATACTTAGAAATTCGGCGACTAGTCTAAGTATTCCAGAAATTCAGATTTTGTTTACTGACCACCATTGGTGAATCACATTTTCATGGAGCAACTCCACAAAAAACTGATAGGATATAAGTGTGATATACCAAAATGTTCGTATGAATAAGGCCTATTAGCGTCTATACTTAGAAATTCGGCGACTAGTCTAGGTATTCCAGAAATTCAGATTTTGTTTACTGACCTCCATTGGTGAATCACATTTTCATGGAGCAACTCCACAAAAAACTGATAGGATATAATTGTGATATACCAAAATGTTCGTATGAATAAGGCCTATTAGCGTCTATACTTAGAAATTCGGCGACTAGTCTAGGTATTCCAGAAATTCAGATTTTGTTTACTGACCACCATTGGTGAATCACATTTTCATGGAGCAACTCCACAAAAAACTGATAGGATATAAGTGTGATATACCAAAATGTTCGTATGAATAAGACCTATTAGCGTCTATACTTAGAAATTCGGCGACTAGTCTAGGTATTCCAGAAATTCAGATTTTGTTTACTGACCACCATTGGTGAATCACATTTTCATGGAGCAACTCCACAAAAAACTGATAGGATATAAGTGTGATATACCAAAATGTTCGTATGAATAAGGCCTATTAGCGTCTATACTTAGAAATTCGGCGACTAGTCTAGGTATTCCAGAAATTCAGATTTTGTTTACTGACCACCATTGGTGAATCACATTTTCATAGAGCAACTGCACAAAAACCTGATTGGATATAAGTGTGATACACCAAAATGTTCGTATGGATAAAATGAATAAGGCCTATTAGCGTCTATACTTAGAAATTCGGCGACTAGTCTAAGTATTCCAGAAATTCAGATTTTGTTTACTGACCACCATTGGTGAATCACATTTTCATGGAGCAACTCCACAAAAAACTGATAGGATATAAGTGTGATATACCAAAATGTTCGTATGAATAAGGCCTATTAGCGTCTATACTTAGAAATTCGGCGACTAGTCTAGGTATTCCAGAACTTCAGATTTTGTTTATTGACCACCATTGGTGAATCACATTTTCATGGAGCAACTCCACAAAAAACTGATAGGATATAAGTGTGATATACCAAAATGTTCGTATGAATAAGGCCTATTAGCGTCTATACTTAGAAATTCGGCGACTAGTCTAGGTATTCCAGAACTTCAGATTTTGTTTATTGACCACCATTGGTGAATCACAGTTTCGTGGAGCAACTCCACAAAAAACTGATAGGATATAAGTGTGATATACCAAAATGTTCGTATGAATAAGGCCTATTAGCGTCTATACTTAGAAATTCGGCGACTAGTCTAAGTATTCCAGAAATTCAGATTTTGTTTACTGACCACCATTGGTGAATCACATTTTCATGGAGCAACTCCACAAAAAACTGATAGGATATAAGTGTGATATACCAAAATGTTCGTATGAATAAGGCCTATTAGCGTCTATACTTAGAAATTCGGCGGCTAGTCTAGGTATTCCACAAATTCAGATTTTGTTTACTGACCACCATTGGTGAATCACATTTTCGTGGAGCAACTCCACAAAAAACTGATAGGATATAAGTGTGATATACCAAAATGTTCGTATGAATAAGGCCTATTAGCGTCTATACTTAGAAATTCGGCGACTAGTCTAAGTATTCCAGAAATTCAGATTTTGTTTACTGACCACCATTGGTGAATCACATTTTCATGGAGCAACTCCACAAAAACTGATAGGATATAAGTGTGATATACCAAAATGTTCGTATGAATAAGGCCTATTAGCGCCTATACTTAGAAATTCGGCGACTAGTCTAGGTATTCCAGAAATTCAGATTTTGTTTACTGACCACCATTGGTGAATCACATTTTCATGGAGCAACTCCACAAAAAACTGATAGGATATAAGTGTGATATACCAAAATGTTCGTATGAATAAGGCCTATTAGCGTGTATACTTAGAAATTCGGCGACTAGTCTAGGTATTTCAGAAATTCAGATTTTGTTTACTGACCACCAGTGGTGAATCACATTTTCATGGAGCAACTCCACAAAAAACTGATAGGATATAAGTGTGATATACCAAAATGTTCGTATGAATAAGGCCTATTAGCGTCTATACTTAGAAATTCGGCGACTAGTCTAGGTATTCCAGAAATTCAGATTTTGTTTACTGACCACCATTGGTGAATCACATTTTCGTGGAGCAACTCCACAAAAAACTGATAGGATATAAGTGTGATATACCAAAATGTTCGTATGAATAAGGCCTATTAGCGTCTATACTTAGAAATTCGGCGACTAGTCTAGGTATTCCAGAAATTCAGATTTTGTTTACTGACCACCATTGGTGAATCACATTTTCATGGAGCAACTCCACAAAAAACTGATAGGATATAAGTGTGATATACCAAAATGTTCGTATGAATAAGGCCTATTAGCGTTTATACTTAGAAATTCGGCGACTAGTCTAGGTATTCCAGAAATTCAGATTTTGTTTACTGACCACCATTGGTGAATCACATTTTCATGGAGCAACTCCACAAAAACCTGATTGGATATAAGTGTGATACACCAAAATGTTCGTATGGATAAAATCTATTAGTGCCCATACTTAGAAATTCGGCGCCTAGTCTAGGTATTCCAGAAATTCAGATTTTGTTTACTGACCACCATTGGTGAATCACATTTTCATGGAGCAACTCCACAAAAAACTGATAAGATATAAGTGTGATATACCAAAATGTTCGTATGAATAAGGCCTATTAGCGTCTGTACTTAGAAATTCGGCGACTAGTCTAGGTATTCCAGAAATTCAGTTTTTGTTTACTGACCACCATTGGTGAATCACATTTTCATGGAGCAACTCCACAAAAACTTGATTGGATATAAGTGTGATACACCAAAATGTTCGTATGGATAAAATCTATTAGTGCCCATACTTAGAAATTCGGCGCCTAGTCTAGGTATTCCAGAAATTCAGATTTTGTTTACTGACCACCATTGGTGAATCACATTTTCGTGGAGCAACTCCACAAAAAACTGATAGGATATAAGTGTGATATACCAAAATGTTCGTATGAATAAGGCGTATTAGCGTCTATACTTAGAAATTCGGCGACTAGTCTAGGTATTCCAGAAATTCAGATTTTGTTTACTGACCACCATTGGTGAATCACATTTTCGTGGAGCAACTCCACAAAAAACTGACAGGATATAAGTGTGATATACCAAAATGTTCGTATGAATAAGGCCTATTAGCGTCTATACTTAGAAATTCGGCGACTAGTCTAAGTATTCCAGAAATTCAGATTTTGTTTACTGACCACCATTGGTGAATCACATTTTCATGGAGCAACTCCACAAAAAACTGATAGGATATAAGTGTGATATACCAAAATGTTCGTATGAATAAGACCTATTAGCGTCTATACTTAGAAATTCGGCGACTAGTCTAGGTATTCCAGAAATTCAGATTTTATTTACTGACCACCATTGGTGAATCACATTTTCATGGAGGAACTCCACAAAAAACTGATAGGATATAAGTGTGATATACCAAAATGTTCGTATGAATAAGGCCTATTAGCGTCTATACTTAGAAATTCGGCGACTAGTCTAGGTATTCCAGAAATTCAGATTTTGTTTACTGACCACCATTGGTGAATCACATTTTCATGGAGCAACTCCACAAAAAACTGATAGGATATAAGTGTGATATACCAAAATGTTCGTATGAATAAGGCCTATTAGCGTCTATACTTAGAAATTCGGCGACTAGTCTAGGTATTCCAGAAATTCAGATTTTGTTTACTGACCACCATTGGTGAATCACATTTTCATGGAGCAACTCCACAAAAAACTGATAGGATGGATATAAGTGTGATATACCAAAATGTTCGTATGAATAAGGCCTATTAGCGTCTATACTTAGAAATTAGGGGACTAGTCTAGGTATTCCAGAAATTCAGATTTTGTTTACTGACCACCATTGGTGAATCACATTTTCATGGAGCAACTCCACAAAAAACTGATAGGATATAAGTGTGATATACCAAAATGTTCGTATGAATAAGGCCTATTAGCGTCTATACTTAGAAATTCGGCGACTAGTCTAGGTATTCCAGAAATTCAGATTTTGTTTACTGACCACCATTGGTGAATCACATTTTCATGGAGCAACTCCACAAAAACCTGATTGGATATAAGTGTGATACACCAAAATGTTCGTATGGATAAAATCTATTAGTGCCCATACCTAGTAATTCGGCGCCTAGTCTAGGTATTCCAGAAATTCAGATTTTGTTTACTGACCACCATTGGTGAATCACATTTTCATGGAGCAACTCCACAAAAAACTGATAGGATATAAGTGTGATATACCAAAATGTTCGTATGAATAAGGCCTATTAGCGTCTATACTTAGAAATTCGGCGACTAGTCTAGGTATTCCAGAAATTCAGATTTTATTTACTGACCACCATTGGTGAATCACATTTTCATGGAGGAACTCCACAAAAAACTGATAGGATATAAGTGTGATATACCAAAATGTTCGTATGAATAAGGCCTATTAGCGTCTATACTTAGAAATTCGGCGACTAGTCTAGGTATTCCAGAAATTCAGATTTTGTTTACTGACCACCATTGGTGAATCACATTTTCATGGAGCAACTCCACAAAAAACTGATAGGATATAAGTGTGATATACCAAAATGTTCGTATGAATAAGGCCTATTAGCGTCTATACTTAGAAATTCGGCGACTAGTCTAGGTATTCCAGAAATTCAGATTTTATTTACTGACCACCATTGGTGAATCACATTTTCATGGAGGAACTCCACAAAAAACTGATAGGATATAAGTGTGATATACCAAAATGTTCGTATGAATAAGGCCTATTAGCGTCTATACTTAGAAATTCGGCGACTAGTCTAGGTATTCCAGAAATTCAGATTTTGTTTACTGACCACCATTGGTGAATCACATTTTCATGGAGCAACTCCACAAAAACCTGATAGGATATAAGTGTGATATACCAAAATGTTCGTATGAATAAGGCCTATTAGCGTCTATACTTAGAAATTCGGCGACTAGTCTAGGTATTCCAGAAATTCAGATTTTGTTTACTGACCACCTTTGGTGAATCACATTTTCATGGAGCAACTCCACAAAAAACTGATAGGATATAAGTGTGATATACCAAAATGTTCGTATGAATAAGGCCTATTAGCGTCTATACTTAGAAATTCGGCGGCTAGTCTATGTATTCCACAAATTCAGATTTTGTTTACTGACCACCATTGGTGAATCACATTTTCATGGAGCAACTCCACAAAAAACTGATAGGATATAAGTGTGATATACCAAAATGTTCGTATGAATAAGGCCTATTAGCGTCTATACTTAGAAATTCGGCGACTAGTCTAGGTATTCCAAAAATTCAGATTTTGTTTACTGACCACCATTGGTGAATCACATTTTCATGGAGCAACTCCACAAAAACTTGATTGGATATAAGTGTGATACACCAAAATGTTCGTATGGATAAAATCTATTAGTGCCCATACTTAGAAATTCGGCGCCTAGTCTAGGTATTCCAGAAATTCAGATTTTGTTTACTGACCACCATTGGTGAATCACATTTTCGTGGAGCAACTCCACAAAAAACTGATAGGATATAAGTGTGATATACCAAAATGTTCGTATGAATAAGGCCTATTAGCGTCTATACTTAGAAATTCGGCGACTAGTCTAGGTATTCCAGAAATTCAGATTTTGTTTACTGACCACCATTGGTGAATCACATTTTCATGGAGCAACTCCACAAAAAACTGATAGGATATAAGTGTGATATACCAAAATGTTCGTATGAATAAGGCCTATTAGCGTCTATACTTAGAAATTCGGCGACTAGTCTAGGTATTCCTGAAATTCAGATTTTGTTTACTGACCACCATTGGTGAATCACATTTTCATGGAGCAACTCCACAAAAAACTGATAGGATGGATATAAGTGTGATATACCAAAATGTTCGTATGAATAAGGCCTATTAGCGTCTATACTTAGAAATTCGGCGACTAGTCTAGGTATTCCAGAAATTCAGATTTTGTTTACTGACCACCATTGGTGAATCACATTTTCATGGAGCAACTCCACAAAAAACTGATAGGATATAAGTGTGATATACCAAAATGTTCGTATGAACAAGGCCTATTAGCGTCTATACTTAGAAATTCGGCGACTAGTCTAGGTATTCCAGAAATTCAGATTTTGTTTACTGACCACCATTGGTGAATCACATTTTCATGGAGCAACTCCACAAAAACCTGATTGGATATAAGTGTGATACACCAAAATGTTCGTATGGATAAAATCTATTAGTGCCCATACTTAGTAATTCGGCGCCTAGTCTAGGTATTCCAGAAATTCAGATTTTGTTTACTGACCACCATTGGTGAATCACATTTTCATGGAGCAACTCCACAAAAAACTGATAGGATATAAGTGTGATATACCAAAATGTTCGTATGAATAAGGCCTATTAGCGTCTATACTTAGAAATTCGGCGACTAGTCTAGGTATTCCAGAAATTCAGATTTTATTTACTGACCACCATTGGTGAATCACATTTTCATGGAGGAACTCCACAAAAAACTGATAGGATATAAGTGTGATATACCAAAATGTTCGTATGAATAAGGCCTATTAGCGTCTATACTTAGAAATTCGGCGACTAGTCTAGGTATTCCAGAAATTCAGATTTTGTTTACTGACCACCATTGGTGAATCACATTTTCATGGAGCAACTCCACAAAAAACTGATAGGATATAAGTGTGATATACCAAAATGTTCGTATGAATAAGGCCTATTAGCGTCTATACTTAGAAATTCGGCGACTAGTCTAGGTATTCCAGAAATTCAGATTTTATTTACTGACCACCATTGGTGAATCACATTTTCATGGAGGAACTCCACAAAAAACTGATAGGATATAAGTGTGATATACCAAAATGTTCGTATGAATAAGGCCTATTAGCGTCTATACTTAGAAATTCGGCGACTAGTCTAGGTATTCCAGAAATTCAGATTTTGTTTACTGACCACCATTGGTGAATCACATTTTCATGGAGCAACTCCACAAAAACCTGATAGGATATAAGTGTGATATACCAAAATGTTCGTATGAATAAGGCCTATTAGCGTCTATACTTAGAAATTCGGCGACTAGTCTAGGTATTCCAGAAATTCAGATTTTGTTTACTGACCACCTTTGATGAATCACATTTTCATGGAGCAACTCCACAAAAAACTGATAGGATATAAGTGTGATATACCAAAATGTTCGTATGAATAAGGCCTATTAGCGTCTATACTTAGAAATTCGGCGGCTAGTCTAGGTATTCCACAAATTCAGATTTTGTTTACTGACCACCATTGGTGAATCACATTTTCATGGAGCAACTCCACAAAAAACTGATAGGATATAAGTGTGATATACCAAAATGTTCGTATGAATAAGGCCTATTAGCGTCTATACTTAGAAATTCGGCGACTAGTCTAGGTATTCCAAAAATTCAGATTTTGTTTACTGACCACCATTGGTGAATCACATTTTCATGGAGCAACTCCACAAAAACTTGATTGGATATAAGTGTGATACACCAAAATGTTCGTATGGATAAAATCTATTAGTGCCCATACTTAGAAATTCGGCGCCTAGTCTAGGTATTCCAGAAATTCAGATTTTGTTTACTGACCACCATTGGTGAATCACATTTTCGTGGAGCAACTCCACAAAAAACTGATAGGATATAAGTGTGATATACCAAAATGTTCGTATGAATAAGGCCTATTAGCGTCTATACTTAGAAATTCGGCGACTAGTCTAGGTATTCCAGAAATTCAGATTTTGTTTACTGACCACCATTGGTGAATCACATTTTCATGGAGCAACTCCACAAAAAACTGATAGGATGGATATAAGTGTGATATACCAAAATGTTCGTATGAATAAGGCCTATTAGCGTCTATACTTAGAAATTCGGCGACTAGTCTAGGTATTCCTGAAATTCAGATTTTGTTTACTGACCACCATTGGTGAATCACATTTTCATGGAGCAACTCCACAAAAAACTGATAGGATGGATATAAGTGTGATATACCAAAATGTTCGTATGAATAAGGCCTATTAGCGTCTATACTTAGAAATTCGGGGACTAGTCTAGGTATTCCAGAAATTCAGATTTTGTTTACTGACCACCATTGGTGAATCACATTTTCATGGAGGAACTCCACAAAAAACTGATAGGATATAAGTGTGATATACCAAAATGTTCGTATGAATAAGGCCTATTAGCGTCTATACTTAGAAATTCGGCGACTAGTCTAGGTATTCCAGAAATTCAGATTTTGTTTACTGACCACCATTGGTGAATCACATTTTCATGGAGCAACTCCACAAAAACTTGATTGGATATAAGTGTGATACACCAAAATGTTCGTATGGATAAAATCTATTAGTGCCCATACTTAGAAATTCGGCGCCTAGTCTAGGTATTCCAGAAATTCAGATTTTGTTTAGTGACCACCATTGGTGAATCACATTTTCGTGGAGCAACTCCACAAAAAACTGATAGGATATAAGTGTGATATACCAAAATGTTCGTATGAATAAGGCCTATTAGCGTCTATACTTAGAAATTCGGCGACTAGTCTAGGTATTCCAGAAATTCAGATTTTGTTTACTGACCACCATTGGTGAATCACATTTTCGTGGAGCAACTCCACAAAAAACTGATAGGATATAAGTGTGATATACCAAAATGTTCGTATGAATAAGGCCTATTAGCGTCTATACTTAGAAATTCGGCGACTAGTCTAGGTATTCCAGAAATTCAGATTTTGTTTACTGACCACCATTGGTGAATCACATTTTCATGGAGCAACTCCACAAAAACCTGATTGGATATAAGTGTGATACACCAAAATGTTCGTATGGATAAAATCTATTAGTGCCCATACTTAGTAATTCGGCGCCTAGTCTAGGTATTCCAGAAATTCAGATTTTGTTTACTGACCACCATTGGTGAATCACATTTTCGTGGAGCAACTCCACAAAAAACTGATAGGATATAAGTGTGATATACCAAAATGTTCGTATGAATAAGGCCTATTAGCGTCTATACTTAGAAATTCGGCGACTAGTCTAGGTATTCCAGAAATTCAGATTTTGTTTACTGACCACCATTGGTGAATCACATTTTCATGGAGCAACTCCACAAAAAACTGATAGGATATAAGTGTGATATACCAAAATGTTCGTATGAATAAGGCCTATTAGCGTCTATACTTAGAAATTCGGCGACTAGTCTAGGTATTCCTGAAATTCAGATTTTGTTTACTGACCACCATTGGTGAATCACATTTTCATGGAGCAACTCCACAAAAAACTGATAGGATATAAGTGTGATATACCAAAATGTTCGTATGAATAAGGCCTATTAGCGTCTATACTTAGAAATTCGGGGACTAGTCTAGGTATTCCAGAAATTCAGATTTTGTTTACTGACCACCATTGGTGAATCACATTTTCATGGAGCAACTCCACAAAAAACTGATAGGATATAAGTGTGATATACCAAAATGTTCGTATGAATAAGGCCTATTAGCGTCTATACTTAGAAATTCGGCGACTAGTCTAGGTATTCCAGAAATTCAGATTTTGTTTACTGACCACCATTGGTGAATCACATTTTCATGGAGCAACTCCACAAAAACCTGATTGGATATAAGTGTGATACACCAAAATGTTCGTATGGATAAAATCTATTAGTGCCCATACTTAGAAATTCGGCGCCTAGTCTAGGTATTCCAGAAATTCAGATTTTGTTTACTGACCACCATTGGTGAATCACATTTTCATGGAGGAACTCCACAAAAAACTGATAGGATATAAGTGTGATATACCAAAATGTTCGTATGAATAAGGCCTATTAGCGTCTATACTTAGAAATTCGGCGACTAGTCTAGGTATTCCAGAAATTCAGATTTTGTTTACTGACCACCATTGGTGAATCACATTTTCATGGAGCAACTCCACAAAAAACTGATAGGATATAAGTGTGATATACCAAAATGTTCGTATGAATAAGGCCTATTAGCGTCTATACTTAGAAATTCGGCGACTAGTCTAGGTATTCCAGAACTTCAGATTTTGTTTATTGACCACCATTGGTGAATCACATTTTCGTGGAGCAACTCCACAAAAAACTGATAGGATATAAGTGTGATATACCAAAATGTTCGTATGAATAAGGCCTATTAGCGTCTATACTTAGAAATTCGGCGACTAGTCTAAGTATTCCAGAAATTCAGATTTTGTTTACTGACCACCATTGGTGAATCACATTTTCATGGAGCAACTCCACAAAAAACTGATAGGATATAAGTGTGATATACCAAAAAGTTCGTATGAATAAGGCCTATTAGCGTCTATACTTAGAAATTCGGCGACTAGTCTATGTATTCCAGAAATTCAGATTTTGTTTACTGACCACCATTGGTGAATCACATTTTCATGGAGCAACTCCACAAAAACCTGATAGGATATAAGTGTGATATACCAAAATGTTCGTATGAATAAGGCCTATTAGCGTCTATACTTAGAAATTCGGCGACTAGTCTAGGTATTCCAGAAATTCAGATTTTGTTTACTGACCACCTTTGGTGAATCACATTTTCATGGAGCAACTCCACAAAAAACTGATAGGATATAAGTGTGATATACCAAAATGTTCGTATGAATAAGGCCTATTAGCGTCTATACTTAGAAATTCGGCGGCTAGTCTAGGTATTCCACAAATTCAGATTTTGTTTACTGACCACCATTGGTGAATCACATTTTCATGGAGCAACTCCACAAAAAACTGATAGGATATAAGTGTGATATACCAAAATGTTCGTATGAATAAGGCCTATTAGCGTCTATACTTAGAAATTCGGCGACTAGTCTAGGTATTCCAGAAATTCAGATTTTATTTACTGACCACCATTGGTGAATCACATTTTCATGGAGGAACTCCACAAAAAACTGATAGGATATAAGTGTGATATACCAAAATGTTCGTATGAATAAGGCCTATTAGCGTCTATACTTAGAAATTCGGGGACTAGTCTAGGTATTCCAGAAATTCAGATTTTGTTTACTGACCACCATTGGTGAATCACATTTTCATGGAGCAACTCCACAAAAAACTGATAGGATGGATATAAGTGTGATATACCAAAATGTTCGTATGAATAAGGCCTATTAGCGTCTATACTTAGAAATTCGGGGACTAGTCTAGGTATTCCAGAAATTCAGATTTTGTTTACTGACCACCATTGGTGAATCACATTTTCATGGAGCAACTCCACAAAAAACTGATAGGATATAAGTGTGATATACCAAAATGTTCGTATGAATAAGGCCTATTAGCGTCTATACTTAGAAATTCGGCGACTAGTCTAGGTATTCCAGAAATTCAGATTTTGTTTACTGACCACCATTGGTGAATCACATTTTCATGGAGCAACTCCACAAAAAACTGATAGGATATAAGTGTGATATACCAAAATGTTCGTATGAATAAGGCCTATTAGCGTCTATACTTAGAAATTCGGCGACTAGTCTAGGTATTCCAGAAATTCAGATTTTGTTTACTGACCACCATTGGTGAATCACATTTTCATGGAGCAACTCCACAAAAAACTGATAGGATGGATATAAGTGTGATATACCAAAATGTTCGTATGAATAAGGCCTATTAGCGTCTATACTTAGAAATTCGGGGACTAGTCTAGGTATTCCAGAAATTCAGATTTTGTTTACTGACCACCATTGGTGAATCACATTTTCATGGAGCAACTCCACAAAAACCTGATTGGATATAAGTGTGATACACCAAAATGTTCGTATGGATAAAATCTATTAGTGCCCATACTTAGAAATTCGGCGCTTAGTCTAGGTATTCCAGAAATTCAGATTTTGTTTACTGACCACCATTGGTGAATCACATTTTCGTGGAGCAACTCCACAAAAAACTGATAGGATATAAGTGTGATATACCAAAATGTTCGTATGAATAAGGCCTATTAGCGTCTATACTTAGAAATTCGGCGACTAGTCTAGGTATTCCAGAAATTCAGATTTTGTTTACTGACCACCATTGGTGAATCACATTTTCATGGAGCAACTCCACAAAAAACTGATAGGATATAAGTGTGATATACCAAAATGTTCGTATGAATAAGGCCTATTAGCGTCTATACTTAGAAATTCGGCGACTAGTCTAGGTATTCCAGAAATTCAGATTTTATTTACTGACCACCATTGGTGAATCACATTTTCATGGAGGAACTCCACAAAAAACTGATAGGATATAAGTGTGATATACCAAAATGTTCGTATGAATAAGGCCTATTAGCGTCTATACTTAGAAATTCGGCGACTAGTCTAGGTATTCCTGAAATTCAGATTTTGTTTACTGACCACCATTGGTGAATCACATTTTCATGGAGCAACTCCACAAAAAACTGATAGGATATAAGTGTGATATACCAAAATGTTCGTATGAATAAGGCCTATTAGCGTCTATACTTAGAAATTCGGCGACTAGTCTAGGTATTCCAGAAATTCAGATTTTGTTTACTGACCACCATTGGTGAATCACATTTTCATGGAGCAACTCCACAAAAAACTGATAGGATATAAGTGTGATATACCAAAATGTTCGTATGAATAAGGCCTATTAGCGTCTATACTTAGAAATTCGGCGACTAGTCTAGGTATTCCAGAAATTCAGATTTTGTTTACTGACCACCATTGGTGAATCACATTTTCATGGAGCAACTCCACAAAAAACTGATAGGATGGATATAAGTGTGATATACCAAAATGTTCGTATGAATAAGGCCTATTAGCGTCTATACTTAGAAATTCGGGGACTAGTCTAGGTATTCCAGAAATTCAGATTTTGTTTACTGACCACCATTGGTGAATCACATTTTCATGGAGCAACTCCACAAAAACCTGATTGGATATAAGTGTGATACACCAAAATGTTCGTATGGATAAAATCTATTAGTGCCCATACTTAGAAATTCGGCGCCTAGTCTAGGTATTCCAGAAATTCAGATTTTGTTTACTGACCACCATTGGTGAATCACATTTTCGTGGAGCAACTCCACAAAAAACTGATAGGATATAAGTGTGATATACCAAAATGTTCGTATGAATAAGGCCTATTAGCGTCTATACTTAGAAATTCGGCGACTAGTCTAAGTATTCCAGAAATTCAGATTTTGTTTACTGACCACCATTGGTGAATCACATTTTCATGGAGCAACTCCACAAAAAACTGATAGGATATAAGTGTGATATACCAAAATGTTCGTATGAATAAGGCCTATTAGCGTCTATACTTAGAAATTCGGCGACTAGTCTAGGTATTCCAGAAATTCAGATTTTATTTACTGACCACCATTGGTGAATCACATTTTCATGGAGCAACTCCACAAAAAACTGATAGGATATAAGTGTGATATACCAAAATGTTCGTATGAATAAGGCCTATTAGCGTCTATACTTAGAAATTCGGCGACTAGTCTAGGTATTCCAGAAATTCAGATTTTGTTTACTGACCACCATTGGTGAATCACATTTTCATGGAGCAACTCCACAAAAACCTGATTGGATATAAGTGTGATACACCAAAATGTTCGTATGGATAAAATCTATTAGTGCCCATACTTAGAAATTCGGCGCCTAGTCTAGGTATTCCAGAAATTCAGATTTTGTTTACTGACCACCATTGGTGAATCACATTTTCATGGAGGAACTCCACAAAAAACTGATAGGATATAAGTGTGATATACCAAAATGTTCGTATGAATAAGGCCTATTAGCGTCTATACTTAGAAATTCGGCGACTAGTCTAGGTATTCCAGAAATTCAGATTTTATTTACTGACCACCATTGGTGAATTACATTTTCATGGAGGAACTCCACAAAAAACTGATAGGATATAAGTGTGATATACCAAAATGTTCGTATGAATAAGGCCTATTAGCGTCTATACTTAGAAATTCGGCGACTAGTCTAGGTATTCCAGAAATTCAGATTTTTTTTACTGACCACCATTGGTGAATCACATTTTCATGGAGCAACTCCACAAAAAACTGATAGGATATAAGTGTGATATACCAAAATGTTCGTATGAATAAGGCCTATTAGCGTCTATACTTAGAAATTCGGCGACTAGTCTAGGTATTCCAGAAATTCAGATTTTGTTTACTGACCACCATTGGTGAATCACATTTTCATGGAGCAACTCCACAAAAAACTGATAGGATATAAGTGTGATATACCAAAATGTTCGTATGAATAAGGCCTATTAGCGTCTATACTTAGAAATTCGGCGACTAGTCTAGGTATTCCAGAAATTCAGATTTTGTTTACTGACCACCATTGGTGAATCACATTTTCGTGGAGCAACTCCACAAAAAACTGATAGGATATAAGTGTGATATACCAAAATGTTCGTATGAATAAGGCCTATTAGCGTCTATACTTAGAAATTCGGCGACTAGTCTAGGTATTCCAGAAATTCAGATTTTGTTTACTGACCACCATTGGTGAATCACATTTTCATGGAGCAACTCCACAAAAAACTGATAGGATATAAGTGTGATATACCAAAATGTTCGTATGAATAAGGCCTATTAGCGTTTATACTTAGAAATTCGGCGACTAGTCTAGGTATTCCAGAAATTCAGATTTTGTTTACTGACCACCATTGGTGAATCACATTTTCATGGAGCAACTCCACAAAAACCTGATTGGATATAAGTGTGATACACCAAAATGTTCGTATGGATAAAATCTATTAGTGCCCATACTTAGAAATTCGGCGCCTAGTCTAGGTATTACAGAAATTCAGATTTTGTTTACTGACCACCATTGGTGAATCACATTTTCATGGAGCAACTCCACAAAAAACTGATAAGATATAAGTGTGATATACAAAAATGTTCGTATGAATAAGGCCTATTAGCGTCTGTACTTAGAAATTCGGCGACTAGTCTAGGTATTCCAGAAATTCAGTTTTTGTTTACTGACCACCATTGGTGAATCACATTTTCATGGAGCAACTCCACAAAAACTTGATTGGATATAGGTGTGATACACCAAAATGTTCGTATGGATAAAATCTATTAGTGCCCATACTTAGAAATTCGGCGCTTAGTCTAGGTATTCCAGAAATTCAGATTTTGTTTACTGACCACCATTGGTGAATCACATTTTCGTGGAGCAACTCCACAAAAAACTGATAGGATATAAGTGTGATATACCAAAATGTTCGTATGAATAAGGCCTATTAGCGTCTATACTTAGAAATTCGGCGACTAGTCTAGGTATTCCAGAAATTCAGATTTTGTTTACTGACCACCATTGGTGAATCACATTTTCATGGAGCAACTCCACAAAAAACTGATAGGATATAAGTGTGATATACCAAAATGTTCGTATGAATAAGGCCTATTAGCGTCTATACTTAGAAATTCGGCGACTAGTCTAGGTATTCCAGAAATTCAGATTTTGTTTACTGACCACCATTGGTGAATCACATTTTCATGGAGCAACTCCACAAAAAACTGATAGGATATAAGTGTGATATACCAAAATGTTCGTATGAATAAGGCCTATTAGCGTCTATACTTAGAAATTCGGCAACTAGTCTAGGTATTCCAGAAATTCAGATTTTGTTTTCTGACCACCATTGGTGAATCACATTTTCATGGAGCAACTCCACAAAAAACTGATAGGATATAAGTGTGATATACCAAAATGTTCGTATGAATAAGGCCTATTAGCGTCTATACTTAGAAATTCGGCGACTAGTCTAGGTATTCCAGAAATTCAGATTTTGTTTACTGACCACCATTGGTGAATCACATTTTCATGGAGCAACTCCACAAAAAACTGATAGGATATAAGTGTGATATACCAAAATGTTCGTATGAATAAGGCCTATTAGCGTCTATACTTAGAAATTCGGCGACTAGTCTAGGTATTCCAGAAATTCAGATTTTGTTTACTGACCACCATTGGTGAATCACATTTTCATGGAGCAACTCCACAAAAAACTGATAGGATATAAGTGTGATATACCAAAATGTTCGTATGAATAAGGCCTATTAGCGTCTATACTTAGAAATTCGGCGACTAGTCTAGGTATTCCAGAAATTCAGATTTTGTTTACTGACCACCATTGGTGAATCACATTTTCATGGAGCAACTCCACAAAAAACTGATAGGATATAAGTGTGATATACCAAAATGTTCGTATGAATAAGGCCTATTAGCGTCTATACTTAGAAATTCGGCGACTAGTCTAGGTATTCCAGAAATTCAGATTTTGTTTACTGACCACCATTGGTGAATCACATTTTCGTGGAGCAACTCCACAAAAAACTGATAGGATATAAGTGTGATATACCAAAATGTTCGTATGAATAAGGCCTATTAGCGTCTATACTTAGAAATTCGGCGACTAGTCTAGGTATTCCAGAAATTCAGATTTTGTTTACTGACCACCATTGGTGAATCACATTTTCATGGAGCAACTCCACAAAAAACTGATAGGATATAAGTGTGATATACCAAAATGTTCGTATGAATAAGGCCTATTAGCGTTTATACTTAGAAATTCGGCGACTAGTCTAGGTATTCCAGAAATTCAGATTTTGTTTACTGACCACCATTGGTGAATCACATTTTCATGGAGCAACTCCACAAAAACCTGATTGGATATAAGTGTGATACACCAAAATGTTCGTATGGATAAAATCTATTAGTGCCCATACTTAGAAATTCGGCGCCTAGTCTAGGTATTACAGAAATTCAGATTTTGTTTACTGACCACCATTGGTGAATCACATTTTCATGGAGCAACTCCACAAAAAACTGATAAGATATAAGTGTGATATACCAAAATGTTCGTATGAATAAGGCCTATTAGCGTCTGTACTTAGAAATTCGGCGACTAGTCTAGGTATTCCAGAAATTCAGTTTTGGTTTACTGACCACCATTGGTGAATCACATTTTCATGGAGCAACTCCACAAAAACTTGATTGGATATAGGTGTGATACACCAAAATGTTCGTATGGATAAAATCTATTAGTGCCCATACTTAGAAATTCGGCGCTTAGTCTAGGTATTCCAGAAATTCAGATTTTGTTTACTGACCACCATTGGTGAATCACATTTTCGTGGAGCAACTCCACAAAAAACTGATAGGATATAAGTGTGATATACCAAAATGTTCGTATGAATAAGGCCTATTAGCGTCTATACTTAGAAATTCGGCGACTAGTCTAGGTATTCCAGAAATTCAGATTTTATTTACTGACCACCATTGGTGAATCACATTTTCATGGAGGAACTCCACAAAAAACTGATAGGATATAAGTGTGATATACCAAAATGTTCGTATGAATAAGGCCTATTAGCGTCTATACTTAGAAATTCGGCGACTAGTCTAGGTATTCCAGAAATTCAGATTTTGTTTACTGACCACCATTGGTGAATCACATTTTCATGGAGCAACTCCACAAAAAACTGATAGGATATAAGTGTGATATACCAAAATGTTCGTATGAATAAGGCCTATTAGCGTCTATACTTAGAAATTCGGCGACTAGTCTAGGTATTCCAGAAATTCAGATTTTGTTTACTGACCACCATTGGTGAATCACATTTTCATGGAGCAACTCCACAAAAAACTGATAGGATGGATATAAGTGTGATATACCAAAATGTTCGTACGAATAAGGCCTATTAGCGTCAATACTTAGAAATTCGGGGACTAGTCTAGGTATTCCAGAAATTCAGATTTTGTTTACTGACCACCATTGGTGAATCACATTTTCATGGAGCAACTCCACAAAAACCTGATTGGATATAAGTGTGATACACCAAAATGTTCGTATGGATAAAATCTATTAGTGCCCATACTTAGAAATTCGGCGCCTAGTCTAGGTATTCCAGAAATTCAGATTTTGTTTACTGACCACCATTGGTGAATCACATTTTCATGGAGGAACTCCACAAAAAACTGATAGGATATAAGTGTGATATACCAAAATGTTCGTATGAATAAGGCCTATTAGCGTCTATACTTAGAAATTCGGCGACTAGTCTAGGTATTCCAGAAATTCAGATTTTGTTTACTGACCACCATTGGTGAATCACATTTTCATGGAGCAACTCCACAAAAACTTGATTGGATATAGGTGTGATACACCAAAATGTTCGTATGGATAAAATCTATTAGTGCCCATACTTAGAAATTCGGCGCTTAGTCTAGGTATTCCAGAAATTCAGATTTTGTTTACTGACCACCATTGGTGAATCACATTTTCGTGGAGCAACTCCACAAAAAACTGATAGGATATAAGTGTGATATACCAAAATGTTCGTATGAATAAGGCCTATTAGCGTCTATACTTAGAAATTCGGCGACTAGTCTAGGTATTCCAGAAATTCAGATTTTGTTTACTGACCACCATTGGTGAATCACATTTTCATGGAGCAACTCCACAAAAACCTGATTGGATATAAGTGTGATACACCAAAATGTTCGTATGGATAAAATCTATTAGTGCCCATACTTAGAAATTCGGCGCTTAGTCTAGGTATTCCAGAAATTCAGATTTTGTTTACTGACCACCATTGGTGAATCACATTTTCGTGGAGCAACTCCACAAAAAACTGATAGGATATAAGTGTGATATACCAAAATGTTCGTATGAATAAGGCCTATTAGCGTCTATACTTAGAAATTCGGCGACTAGTCTAGGTATTCCAGAAATTCAGATTTTGTTTACTGACCACCATTGGTGAATCACATTTTCATGGAGCAACTCCACAAAAAACTGATAGGATATAAGTGTGATATACCAAAATGTTCGTATGAATAAGGCCTATTAGCGTCTATACTTAGAAATTCGGCGACTAGTCTAGGTATTCCAGAAATTCAGATTTTATTTACTGACCACCATTGGTGAATCACATTTTCATGGAGGAACTCCACAAAAAACTGATAGGATATAAGTGTGATATACCAAAATGTTCGTATGAATAAGGCCTATTAGCGTCTATACTTAGAAATTCGGCGACTAGTCTAGGTATTCCTGAAATTCAGATTTTGTTTACTGACCACCATTGGTGAATCACATTTTCATGGAGCAACTCCACAAAAAACTGATAGGATATAAGTGTGATATACCAAAATGTTCGTATGAATAAGGCCTATTAGCGTCTATACTTAGAAATTCGGCGACTAGTCTAGGTATTCCAGAAATTCAGATTTTGTTTACTGACCACCATTGGTGAATCACATTTTCATGGAGCAACTCCACAAAAAACTGATAGGATATAAGTGTGATATACCAAAATGTTCGTATGAATAAGGCCTATTAGCGTCTATACTTAGAAATTCGGCGACTAGTCTAGGTATTCCAGAAATTCAGATTTTGTTTACTGACCACCATTGGTGAATCACATTTTCATGGAGCAACTCCACAAAAAACTGATAGGATGGATATAAGTGTGATATACCAAAATGTTCGTATGAATAAGGCCTATTAGCGTCTATACTTAGAAATTCGGGGACTAGTCTAGGTATTCCAGAAATTCAGATTTTGTTTACTGACCACCATTGGTGAATCACATTTTCATGGAGCAACTCCACAAAAACCTGATTGGATATAAGTGTGATACACCAAAATGTTCGTATGGATAAAATCTATTAGTGCCCATACTTAGAAATTCGGCGCCTAGTCTAGGTATTCCAGAAATTCAGATTTTGTTTACTGACCACCATTGGTGAATCACATTTTCGTGGAGCAACTCCACAAAAAACTGATAGGATATAAGTGTGATATACCAAAATGTTCGTATGAATAAGGCCTATTAGCGTCTATACTTAGAAATTCGGCGACTAGTCTAAGTATTCCAGAAATTCAGATTTTGTTTACTGACCACCATTGGTGAATCACATTTTCATGGAGCAACTCCACAAAAAACTGATAGGATATAAGTGTGATATACCAAAATGTTCGTATGAATAAGGCCTATTAGCGTCTATACTTAGAAATTCGGCGACTAGTCTAGGTATTCCAGAAATTCAGATTTTATTTACTGACCACCATTGGTGAATCACATTTTCATGGAGCAACTCCACAAAAAACTGATAGGATATAAGTGTGATATACCAAAATGTTCGTATGAATAAGGCCTATTAGCGTCTATACTTAGAAATTCGGCGACTAGTCTAGGTATTCCAGAAATTCAGATTTTGTTTACTGACCACCATTGGTGAATCACATTTTCATGGAGCAACTCCACAAAAACCTGATTGGATATAAGTGTGATACACCAAAATGTTCGTATGAATAAGGCCTATTAGCGTCTATACTTAGAAATTCGGCGACTAGTCTAAGTATTCCAGAAATTCAGATTTTGTTTACTGACCACCATTGGTGAATCACATTTTCATGGAGCAACTCCACAAAAAACTGATAGGATATAAGTGTGATATACCAAAATGTTCGTATGAATAAGGCCTATTAGCGTCTATACTTAGAAATTCGGCGACTAGTCTAGGTATTCCAGAAATTCAGATTTTATTTACTGACCACCATTGGTGAATCACATTTTCATGGAGCAACTCCACAAAAAACTGATAAGATATAAGTGTGATATACAAAAATGTTCGTATGAATAAGGCCTATTAGCGTCTGTACTTAGAAATTCGGCGACTAGTCTAGGTATTCCAGAAATTCAGTTTTTGTTTACTGACCACCATTGGTGAATCACATTTTCATGGAGCAACTCCACAAAAACTTGATTGGATATAGGTGTGATACACCAAAATGTTCGTATGGATAAAATCTATTAGTGCCCATACTTAGAAATTCGGCGCTTAGTCTAGGTATTCCAGAAATTCAGATTTTGTTTACTGACCACCATTGGTGAATCACATTTTCGTGGAGCAACTCCACAAAAAACTGATAGGATATAAGTGTGATATACCAAAATGTTCGTATGAATAAGGCCTATTAGCGTCTATACTTAGAAATTCGGCGACTAGTCTAGGTATTCCAGAAATTCAGATTTTGTTTACTGACCACCATTGGTGAATCACATTTTCATGGAGCAACTCCACAAAAAACTGATAGGATATAAGTGTGATATACCAAAATGTTCGTATGAATAAGGCCTATTAGCGTCTATACTTAGAAATTCGGCGACTAGTCTAGGTATTCCAGAAATTCAGATTTTGTTTACTGACCACCATTGGTGAATCACATTTTCATGGAGCAACTCCACAAAAAACTGATAGGATATAAGTGTGATATACCAAAATGTTCGTATGAATAAGGCCTATTAGCGTCTATACTTAGAAATTCGGCAACTAGTCTAGGTATTCCAGAAATTCAGATTTTGTTTTCTGACCACCATTGGTGAATCACATTTTCATGGAGCAACTCCACAAAAAACTGATAGGATATAAGTGTGATATACCAAAATGTTCGTATGAATAAGGCCTATTAGCGTCTATACTTAGAAATTCGGCGACTAGTCTAGGTATTCCAGAAATTCAGATTTTGTTTACTGACCACCATTGGTGAATCACATTTTCATGGAGCAACTCCACAAAAAACTGATAGGATATAAGTGTGATATACCAAAATGTTCGTATGAATAAGGCCTATTAGCGTCTATACTTAGAAATTCGGCGACTAGTCTAGGTATTCCAGAAATTCAGATTTTGTTTACTGACCACCATTGGTGAATCACATTTTCATGGAGCAACTCCACAAAAAACTGATAGGATATAAGTGTGATATACCAAAATGTTCGTATGAATAAGGCCTATTAGCGTCTATACTTAGAAATTCGGCGACTAGTCTAGGTATTCCAGAAATTCAGATTTTGTTTACTGACCACCATTGGTGAATCACATTTTCATGGAGCAACTCCACAAAAAACTGATAGGATATAAGTGTGATATACCAAAATGTTCGTATGAATAAGGCCTATTAGCGTCTATACTTAGAAATTCGGCGACTAGTCTAGGTATTCCAGAAATTCAGATTTTGTTTACTGACCACCATTGGTGAATCACATTTTCGTGGAGCAACTCCACAAAAAACTGATAGGATATAAGTGTGATATACCAAAATGTTCGTATGAATAAGGCCTATTAGCGTCTATACTTAGAAATTCGGCGACTAGTCTAGGTATTCCAGAAATTCAGATTTTGTTTACTGACCACCATTGGTGAATCACATTTTCATGGAGCAACTCCACAAAAAACTGATAGGATATAAGTGTGATATACCAAAATGTTCGTATGAATAAGGCCTATTAGCGTTTATACTTAGAAATTCGGCGACTAGTCTAGGTATTCCAGAAATTCAGATTTTGTTTACTGACCACCATTGGTGAATCACATTTTCATGGAGCAACTCCACAAAAACCTGATTGGATATAAGTGTGATACACCAAAATGTTCGTATGGATAAAATCTATTAGTGCCCATACTTAGAAATTCGGCGCCTAGTCTAGGTATTACAGAAATTCAGATTTTGTTTACTGACCACCATTGGTGAATCACATTTTCATGGAGCAACTCCACAAAAAACTGATAAGATATAAGTGTGATATACCAAAATGTTCGTATGAATAAGGCCTATTAGCGTCTGTACTTAGAAATTCGGCGACTAGTCTAGGTATTCCAGAAATTCAGTTTTGGTTTACTGACCACCATTGGTGAATCACATTTTCATGGAGCAACTCCACAAAAACTTGATTGGATATAGGTGTGATACACCAAAATGTTCGTATGGATAAAATCTATTAGTGCCCATACTTAGAAATTCGGCGCTTAGTCTAGGTATTCCAGAAATTCAGATTTTGTTTACTGACCAC
Organism: Leucophora obtusa; assembly: GCA_949987735.1. NCBI lineage: Eukaryota > Metazoa > Arthropoda > Insecta > Diptera > Anthomyiidae > Leucophora > Leucophora obtusa. The sequence continues at coordinate 354,431,587 of OX465295.1, forward strand.
CATTGGTGAATCACATTTTCGTGGAGCAACTCCACAAAAAACTGATAGGATATAAGTGTGATATACCAAAATGTTCGTATGAATAAGGCCTATTAGCGTCTATACTTAGAAATTCGGCGACTAGTCTAGGTATTCCAGAAATTCAGATTTTATTTACTGACCACCATTGGTGAATCACATTTTCATGGAGGAACTCCACAAAAAACTGATAGGATATAAGTGTGATATACCAAAATGTTCGTATGAATAAGGCCTATTAGCGTCTATACTTAGAAATTCGGCGACTAGTCTAGGTATTCCAGAAATTCAGATTTTGTTTACTGACCACCATTGGTGAATCACATTTTCATGGAGCAACTCCACAAAAAACTGATAGGATATAAGTGTGATATACCAAAATGTTCGTATGAATAAGGCCTATTAGCGTCTATACTTAGAAATTCGGCGACTAGTCTAGGTATTCCAGAAATTCAGATTTTGTTTACTGACCACCATTGGTGAATCACATTTTCATGGAGCAACTCCACAAAAAACTGATAGGATGGATATAAGTGTGATATACCAAAATGTTCGTACGAATAAGGCCTATTAGCGTCAATACTTAGAAATTCGGGGACTAGTCTAGGTATTCCAGAAATTCAGATTTTGTTTACTGACCACCATTGGTGAATCACATTTTCATGGAGCAACTCCACAAAAACCTGATTGGATATAAGTGTGATACACCAAAATGTTCGTATGGATAAAATCTATTAGTGCCCATACTTAGAAATTCGGCGCCTAGTCTAGGTATTCCAGAAATTCAGATTTTGTTTACTGACCACCATTGGTGAATCACATTTTCATGGAGGAACTCCACAAAAAACTGATAGGATATAAGTGTGATATACCAAAATGTTCGTATGAATAAGGCCTATTAGCGTCTATACTTAGAAATTCGGCGACTAGTCTAGGTATTCCAGAAATTCAGATTTTATTTACTGACCACCATTGGTGAATCACATTTTCATGGAGGAACTCCACAAAAAACTGATAGGATATAAGTGTGATATACCAAAATGTTCGTATGAATAAGACCTATTAGCGTCTATACTTAGAAATTCGGCGACTAGTCTAGGTATTCCAGAAATTCAGATTTTGTTTACTGACCACCATTGGTGAATCACATTTTCATGGAGCAACTCCACAAAAAACTGATAGGATATAAGTGTGATATACCAAAATGTTCGTATGAATAAGGCCTATTAGCGTCTATACCTAGAAATTCGGCGACTAGTCTAGGTATTCCAGAAATTCAGATTTTGTTTACTGACCACCATTGGTGAATCACATTTTCATGGAGCAACTCCACAAAAAACTGATAGGATATAAGTGTGATATACCAAAATGTTCGTATGAATAAGGCCTATTAGCGTCTATACTTAGAAATTCGGCGACTAGTCTAGGTATTTCAGAAATTCAGATTTTGTTTACTGACCACCAGTGGTGAATCACATTTTCATGGAGCAACTCCACAAAAAACTGATAGGATATAAGTGTGATATACCAAAATGTTCGTATGAATAAGGCCTATTAGCGTCTATACTTAGAAATTCGGCGACTAGTCTAAGTATTCCAGAAATTCAGATTTTGTTTACTGACCACCATTGGTGAATCACATTTTCATGGAGCAACTCCACAAAAAACTGATAGGATATAAGTGTGATATACCAAAATGTTCGTATGAATAAGGCCTATTAGCGTCTATACTTAGAAATTCGGCGACTAGTCTAGGTATTCCAGAAATTCAATTTTGTTTACTGACCACCATTGGTGAATCACATTTTCGTGGAGCAACTCCACAAAAAACTGATAGGATATAAGTGTGATATACCAAAATGTTCGTATGAATAAGGCCTATTAGCGTCTATACTTAGAAATTCGGCGACTAGTCTAGGTATTCCAGAAATTCAGATTTTGTTTACTGACCACCATTGGTGAATCACATTTTCATGGAGCAACTCCACAAAAAACTGATAGGATATAAGTGTGATATACCAAAATGTTCGTATGAATAAGGCCTATTAGCGTCTATACGTAGAAATTCGGCGACTAGTCTAGGTATTCCAGAAATTCAGATTTTGTTTACTGACCACCATTGGTGAATCACATTTTCATGGAGCAACTCCACAAAAAACTGATAGGATGGATATAAGTGTGATATACCAAAATGTTCGTATGAATAAGGCCTATTAGCGTCTATACTTAGAAATTCGGCGACTAGTCTAGGTATTCCAGAAATTCAGATTTTGTTTACTGACCACCATTGGTGAATCACATTTTCATGGAGCAACTCCACAAAAACTTGATTGGATATAAGTGTGATACACCAAAATGTTCGTATGGATAAAATCTATTAGTGCCCATACTTAGAAATTCGGAGCCTAGTCTAGGTATTCCAGAAATTCAGATTTTGTTTACTGACCACCATTGGTGAATCACATTTTCATGGAGCAACTCCACAAAAAACTGATAGGATATAAGTGTGATATACCAAAATGTTCGTATGAATAAGGCCTATTAGCGTCTATACTTAGAAATTCGGCGACTAGTCTAGGTATTCCAGAAATTCAGATTTTGTTTACTGACCACCATTGGTGAATCACATTTTCATGGAGCAACTCCACAAAAAACTGATAGGATATAAGTGTGATATACCAAAATGTTCGTATGAATAAGGCCTATTAGCGTCTATACTTAGAAATTCGGCGACTAGTCTAGGTATTCCAGAAATTCAGATTTTGTTTACTGACCACCATTGGTGAATCACATTTTCATGGAGCAACTCCACAAAAAACTGATAGGATATAAGTGTGATATACCAAAATGTTCGTATGAATAAGGCCTATTAGCGTCTATACTTAGAAATTCGGCGACTAGTCTAGGTATTCCAGAAATTCAGATTTTGTTTTCTGACCACCATTGGTGAATCACATTTTCATGGAGCAACTCCACAAAAAACTGATAGGATATAAGTGTGATATACCAAAATGTTCGTATGAATAAGGCCTATTAGCGTCTATACTTAGAAATTCGGCGACTAGTCTAGGTATTCCAGAAATTCAGATTTTGTTTACTGACCACCATTGGTGAATCACATTTTCATGGAGCAACTCCACAAAAACCTGATTGGATATAAGTGTGATACACCAAAATGTTCGTATGGATAAAATCTATTAGTGCCCATACTTAGAAATTCGGCGCCTAGTCTAGGTATTCCAGAAATTCAGATTTTGTTTACTGACCACCATTGGTGAATCACATTTTCATGGAGCAACTCCACAAAAAACTGATAGGATATAAGTGTGATATACCAAAATGTTCGTATGAATAAGGCCTATTAGCGTCTATACTTAGAAATTCGGCGACTAGTCTAGGTATTCCAGAAATTCAGATTTTGTTTACTGACCACCATTGGTGAATCACATTTTCATGGAGCAACTCCACAAAAAACTGATAGGATATAAGTGTGATATACCAAAATGTTGGTATGAATAAGGCCTATTAGCGTCTATGCTTAGAAATTCGGCGACTAGTCTAGGTATTCCAGAAATTCAGATTTTGTTTACTGACCACCATTGGTGAATCACATTTTCATGGAGCAACTCCACAAAAAACTGATAGGATATAAGTGTGATATACCAAAATGTTCGTATGAATAAGGCCTATTAGCGTCTGTACTTAGAAATTCGGCGACTAGTCTAGGTATTCCAGAAATTCAGTTTTTGTTTACTGACCACCATTGGTGAATCACATTTTCATGGAGCAACTCCACAAAAAACTGATAGGATGGATATAAGTGTGATATAGCAAAATGTTCGTATGAATAAGGCCTATTAGCGTCTATACTTAGAAATTCGGCGACTAGTCTAGGTATTCCAGAAATTCAGATTTTGTTTACTGACCACCATTGGTGAATCACATTTTCATGGAGCAACTCCACAAAAACCTGATAGGATATAAGTGTGATATACCAAAATGTTCGTATGAATAAGGCCTATTAGCGTCTATACTTAGAAATTCGGCGACTAGTCTAGGTATTCCAGAAATTCAGATTTTGTTTACTGACCACCATTGGTGAATAACATTTTCATGGAGCAACTCCACAAAAACCTGATTGGATATAAGTGTGATACACCAAAATGTTCGTATGGATAAAATCTATTAGTGCCCATACTTAGAAATTCGGCGCCTAGTCTAGGTATTCCAGAACTTCAGATTTTGTTTACTGACCACCATTGGTGAATCACATTTTCATGGAGCAACTCCACAAAAAACTGATAGGATGGATATAAGTGTGATATACCAAAATGTTCGTATGAATAAGGCCTATTAGCGTCTATACTTAGAAATTCGGCGCCTAGTCTAGGTATTCCAGAAATTCAGATTTTGTTTACTGACCACCATTGGTGAATCACATTTTCATGGAGCAACTCCACAAAAAACTGATAGGATATAAGTGTGATATACCAAAATGTTCGTATGAATAAGGCCTATTAGCGTCTATGCTTAGAAATTCGGCGACTAGTCTAGGTATTCCAGAAATTCAGATTTTGTTTACTGACCACCATTGGTGAATCACATTTTCATGGAGCAACTCCACAAAAAACTGATAGGATATAAGTGTGATATACCAGAATGTTCGTATGAATAAGGCCTATTAGCGTCTATACTTAGAAATTCGGCGGCTAGTCTAGGTATTCCAGTAATTCAGATTTTGTTTACTGACCACCATTGGTGAATCACATTTTCATGGAGCAACTCCACAAAAAACTGATAGGATATAAGTGTGATATACCAAAATGTTCGTATGAATAAGGCCTATTAGCGTCTATACTTAGAAATTCGGCGACTAGTCTAGGTATTCCAGAAATTCAGATTTTGTTTACTGACCACCAGTGGTGAATCGCATTTTCATGGAGCAACGTCACAAAAAACTGATAGGATATAAGTGTGATACACCAAAATGTTCGTATGGATAAAATCTATTAGTGCCCATACTTAGAAATTCGGCGCCTAGTCTAGGTATTCCAGAAATTCAGATTTTGTTTACTGACCACCATTGGTGAATCACATTTTCATGGAGCAACTCCACAAAAAACTGATAGGATATAAGTGTGATATACCAAAATGTTCGTATGAATAAGGCCTATTAGCGTCTGTACTTAGAAATTCGGCGCCTAGTCTAGGTATTCCAGAAATTCAGATTTTGTTTACTGACCACCATTGGTGAATCACATTTTCATGGAGCAACTCCACAAAAAACTGATAGGATATAAGTGTGATATACCAAAATGTTCGTATGAATAAGGCCTATTAGCGTCTGTACTTAGAAATTCGGCGACTAGTCTAGGTATTTCAGAAATTCAGATTTTGTTTACTGACCACCAGTGGTGAATCGCATTTTCATGGAGCAACGTCACAAAAAACTGATAGTATATAAGTGTGATACACCAAAATGTTCGTATGGATAAAATCTATTAGTGCCCATACTTAGAAATTCGGCGCCTAGTCTAGGTATTCCAGAAATTCAGATTTTGTTTACTGACCACCATTGGTCAATCACATTTTCATGGAGCAACTCCACAAAAAACTGATAGGATATAAGTATGATATACCAAAATGTTCGTATGAATAAGGCCTATTAGCGTCTATACTTAGAAATTCGGCGGCTAGTCTAGGTATTCCAGAAATTCAGATTTTGTTTACTGACCACCATTGGTGAATCACATTTTCATGGAGCAACTCCACAAAAAACTGATGGGATATAAGTGTGATATACCAAAATGTTCGTATGAATAAGGCCTATTAGCGTCTGTACTTAGAAATTCGGCGACTAGTCTAGGTATTTCAGAAATTCAGATTTTGTTTACTGACCACCAGTGGTGAATCGCATTTTCATGGAGCAACGTCACAAAAAACTGATAGGACATAAGTGTGATACACCAAATGTTCGCATGGATAAAATCTATTAGCGCCCATACTTAGAAATTCGGCGCCTAGTCTAGGTATTCCAGAAATTCAGATTTTGTTTACTGACCACCATTGGTGAATCACATTTTCATGGAGCAACTCCACAAAAAACTGATGGGATATAAGTGTGATATACCAAAATGTTCGTATGAATAAGGCCTATTAGCGTCTGTACTTAGAAATTCGGCGACTAGTCTAGGTATTTCAGAAATTCAGATTTTGTTTACTGACCACCAGTGGTGAATCGCATTTTCATGGAGCAACGTCACAAAAAACTGATAGTATATAAGTGTGATACACCAAAATGTTCGTATGGATAAAATCTATTAGTGCCCATACTTAGAAATTCGGCGCCTAGTCTAGGTATTCCAGAAATTCAGATTTTGTTTACTGACCACCATTGGTCAATCACATTTTCATGGAGCAACTCCACAAAAAACTGATAGGATATAAGTGTGATATACCAAAATGTTCGTATGAATAAGGCCTATTAGCGTCTATACTTAGAAATTCGGCGGCTAGTCTAGGTATTCCAGAAATTCAGATTTTGTTTACTGACCACCATTGGTGAATCACATTTTCATGGAGCAACTCCACAAAAACCTGATTGGATATAAGTGTGATACACCAAAATGTTCGCATGGATAAAGTCTATTAGTGCCCATACTTAGAAATTCGGCGCTCAGTCTAGGTATTCCAGAAATTCAGATTTTGTTTACTGACCACCATTGGTGAATCACATTTTCATGGAGCAACTCCACAAAAAACTGATAGGATATAAGTGTGATATACCAAAATGTTCGTATGAATAAGGCCTATTAGCGTCTATACTTAGAAATTCGGCGACTAGTCTAGGTATTCCAGAAATTCAGATTTTGTTTACTGACCACCATTGGTGAATCACATTTTCATGGAGCAACTCCACAAAAACCTGATTGGATATAAGTGTGATACACCAAAATGTTCGCATGGATAAAGTCTATTAGTGCCCATACTTAGAAATTCGGCGCCCAGTCTAGGTATTCCAGAAATTCAGATTTTGTTTACTGACCACCATTGGTGAATCACATTTTCATGGAGCAACTCCACAAAAAACTGATAGGATATAAGTGTGATATACCAAAATGTTCGTATGAATAAGGCCTATTAGCGTCTATACTTAGAAATTCGGCGACTAGTCTAGGTATTCCAGAAATTCAGATTTTGTTTACTGACCACCATTGGTGAATAACATTTTCATGGAGCAACTCCACAAAAACCTGATTGGATATAAGTGTGATACACCAAAATGTTCGTATGGATAAAATCTATTAGTGCCCATACTTAGAAATTCGGCGCCTAGTCTAGGTATTCCAGAACTTCAGATTTTGTTTACTGACCACCATTGGTGAATCACATTTTCATGGAGCAACTCCACAAAAAACTGATAGGATGGATATAAGTGTGATATACCAAAATGTTCGTATGAATAAGGCCTATTAGCGTCTATACTTAGAAATTCGGCGCCTAGTCTAGGTATTCCAGAAATTCAGATTTTGTTTACTGACCACCATTGGTGAATCACATTTTCATGGAGCAACTCCACAAAAAACTGATAGGATATAAGTGTGATATACCAAAATGTTCGTATGAATAAGGCCTATTAGCGTCTATGCTTAGAAATTCGGCGACTAGTCTAGGTATTCCAGAAATTCAGATTTTGTTTACTGACCACCATTGGTGAATCACATTTTCATGGAGCAACTCCACAAAAAACTGATAGGATATAAGTGTGATATACCAAAATGTTCGTATGAAGAAGGCCTATTAGCGTCTATACTTAGAAATTCGGCGACTAGTCTAGGTATTCCAGAAATTCAGATTTTGTTTACTGACCACCATTGGTGAATAACATTTTCATGGAGCAACTCCACAAAAACCTGATTGGATATAAGTGTGATACACCAAAATGTTCGTATGGATAAAATCTATTAGTGCCCATACTTAGAAATTCGGCGCCTAGTCTAGGTATTCCAGAAATTCAGATTTTGTTTACTGACCACCATTGGTGAATCACATTTTCATGGAGCAACTCCACAAAAAACTGATAGGATATAAGTGTGATATACCAGAATGTTCGTATGAATAAGGCCTATTAGCGTCTATACTTAGAAATTCGGCGGCTAGTCTAGGTATTCCAGTAATTCAGATTTTGTTTACTGACCACCATTGGTGAATCACATTTTCATGGAGCAACTCCACAAAAAACTGATAGGATATAAGTGTGATATACCAAAATGTTCGTATGAATAAGGCCTATTAGCGTCTATACTTAGAAATTCGGCGACTAGTCTAGGTATTCCAGAAATTCAGATTTTGTTTACTGACCACCAGTGGTGAATCGCATTTTCATGGAGCAACGTCACAAAAAACTGATAGGATATAAGTGTGATACACCAAAATGTTCGTATGGATAAAATCTATTAGTGCCCATACTTAGAAATTCGGCGCCTAGTCTAGGTATTCCAGAAATTCAGATTTTGTTTACTGACCACCATTGGTGAATCACATTTTCATGGAGCAACTCCACAAAAAACTGATAGGATATAAGTGTGATATACCAAAATGTTCGTATGAATAAGGCCTATTAGCGTCTGTACTTAGAAATTCGGCGCCTAGTCTAGGTATTCCAGAAAATCAGATTTTGTTTACTGACCACCATTGGTGAATCACATTTTCATGGAGCAACTCCACAAAAAACTGATAGGATATAAGTGTGATATACCAAAATGTTCGTATGAATAAGGCCTATTAGCGTCTGTACTTAGAAATTCGGCGACTAGTCTAGGTATTTCAGAAATTCAGATTTTGTTTACTGACCACCAGTGGTGAATCGCATTTTCATGGAGCAACGTCACAAAAAACTGATAGGACATAAGTGTGATACACCAAATGTTCGCATGGATAAAATCTATTAGCGCCCATATTTAGAAATTCGGCGCCTAGTCTAGGTATTCCAGAAATTCAGATTTTGTTTACTGACCACCATTGGTGAATCACATTTTCATGGAGCAACTCCACAAAAAACTGATGGGATATAAGTGTGATATACCAAAATGTTCGTATGAATAAGGCCTATTAGCGTCTGTACTTAGAAATTCGGCGACTAGTCTAGGTATTTCAGAAATTCAGATTTTGTTTACTGACCACCAGTGGTGAATCGCATTTTCATGGAGCAACGTCACAAAAAACTGATAGTATATAAGTGTGATACACCAAAATGTTCGTATGGATAAAATCTATTAGTGCCCATACTTAGAAATTCGGCGCCTAGTCTAGGTATTCCAGAAATTCAGATTTTGTTTACTGACCACCATTGGTCAATCACATTTTCATGGAGCAACTCCACAAAAAACTGATAGGATATAAGTGTGATATACCAAAATGTTCGTATGAATAAGGCCTATTAGCGTCTATACTTAGAAATTCGGCGACTAGTCTAGGTATTCCAGAAATTCAGATTTTGTTTACTGACCACCATTGGTGAATCACATTTTCATGGAGCAACTCCACAAAAACCTGATTGGATATAAGTGTGATACACCAAAATGTTCGCATGGATAAAGTCTATTAGTGCCCATACTTAGAAATTCGGCGCCCAGTCTAGGTATTCCAGAAATTCAGATTTTGTTTACTGACCACCATTGGTGAATCACATTTTCATGGAGCAACTCCACAAAAAACTGATAGGATATAAGTGTGATATACCAAAATGTTCGTATGAATAAGGCCTATTAGCGTCTATACTTAGAAATTCGGCGACTAGTCTAGGTATTCCAGAAATTCAGATTTTGTTTACTGACCACCATTGGTGAATCACATTTTCATGGAGCAACTCCACAAAAACCTGATTGGATATAAGTGTGATACACCAAAATGTTCGCATGGATAAAGTCTATTAGTGCCCATACTTAGAAATTCGGCGCCCAGTCTAGGTATTCCAGAAATTCAGATTTTGTTTACTGACCACCATTGGTGAATCACATTTTCATGGAGCAACTCCACAAAAAACTGATAGGATATAAGTGTGATATACCAAAATGTTCGTATGAATAAGGCCTATTAGCGTCTATACTTAGAAATTCGGCGACTAGTCTAGGTATTCCAGAAATTCAGATTTTGTTTACTGACCACCATTGGTGAATCACATTTTCATGGAGCAACTCCACAAAAAACTGATAGGATATAAGTGTGATATACCAAAATGTTCGTATGAATAAGGCCTATTAGCGTCTATACTTAGAAATTCGGCGACTAGTCTAGGTATTCCAGAAATTCAGATTTTGTTTACTGACCACCATTGGTGAATCACATTTTCATGGAGCAAGTCCACAAAAAACTGATAGGATATAAGTGTGATATACCAAAATGTTCCTATGAATAAGGCCTATTAGCGTCTATACTTAGAAATTCGGCGACTAGTCTAGGTATTCCAGAAATTCAGATTTTGTTTACTGACCACCAGTGGTGAATCACATTTTCATGGAGCAACTCCACAAAAAACTGATAGGATATAAGTGTGATATACCAAAATGTTCGTATGAATAAGGCCTATTAGCGTCTGTACTTAGAAATTCGGCGACTAGTCTAGGTATTCCAGAAATTCAGATTTTGTTTACTGACCACCATTGGTGAATCACATTTTCATGGAGCAACTCCACAAAAAACTGATAGGATATAAGTGTGATATACCAAAATGTTCGTATGAGTAAGGCCTATTAGCGTCTATACTTAGAAATTCGGCGACTAGTCTAGGTATTCCAGAAATTCAGATTTTGTTTAATGACCACCATTGGTGAATCACATTTTCATGGAGCAACTCCACAAAAAACTGATAGGATATAAGTGTGATATACCAAAATGTTCGTATGAATAAGGCCTATTAGCGTCTATACTTAGAAATTCGGCGGCTAGTCTAGGTATTTCAGAAATTCAGATTTTGTTTACTGACCACCAGTGGTGAATCACATTTTCATGGAGCAACTCCACAAAAAACTGATAGGATATAAGTGTGATATACCAAAATGTTCGTATGAATAAGGCCTATTAGCGTCTATACTTAGAAATTCGGCGACTAGTCTAGGTATTCCAGAAATTCAGATTTTGTTTACTGACCACCAGTGGTGAATCGCATTTTCATGGAGCAACGTCACAAAAAACTGATAGGATATAAGTGTGATACACCAAAATGTTCGTATGGATAAAATCTATTAGTGCCCATACTTAGAAATTCGGCGCCTCGACTAGTCTAGGTATTTCAGAAATTCAGATTTTGTTTACTGACCACCTGTGGTGAATCGCATTTTCATGGAGCAACGTCACAAAAAAGTGATAGTATACAAGTGTGATACACCAAAATGTTCGTATGGATAAAATCTATTAGTGCCCATACTTAGAAATTCGGCGCCTAGTCTAGGTATTCCAGAAATTCAGATTTTGTTTACTGACCACCATTGGTGAATCACATTTTCATGGAGCAACTCCACAAAAAACTGATAGGATATAAGTGTGATATACCAAAATGTTCGTATGAATAAGGCCTATTAGCGTCTATACTCAGAAATTCGGTGACTAGTCTAGGTATTTCAGAAATTCAGATTTTGTTTACTGACCACCAGTGGTGAATCGCATTTTCATGGAGCAACGTCACAAAAAACTGATAGTATATAAGTGTGATACACCAAAATGTTCGTATGGATAAAATCTATTAGTGCCCATACTTAGAAATTCGGCGCCTAGTCTAGGTATTCCAGAAATTCAGATTTTGTTTACTGACCACCATTGGTGAATCACATTTTCATGGAGCAACTCCACAAAAAACTGATAGGATATAAGTGTGATATACCAAAATGTTCGTATGAATAAGGCCTATTAGCGTCTGTACTTAGAAATTCGGCGACTAGTCTAGGTATTTCAGAAATTCAGATTTTGTTTACTGACCACCAGTGGTGAATCGCATTTTCATGGAGCAACGTCACAAAAAACTGATAGTATATAAGTGTGATACACCAAAATGTTCGTATGGATAAAATCTATTAGTGCCCATACTTAGAAATTCGGCGCCTAGTCTAGGTATTCCAGAAATTCAGATTTTGTTTACTGACCACCATTGGTGAATCACATTTTCATGGAGCAACTCCACAAAAAACTGATAGGATATAAGTGTGATATACCAAAATGTTCGTATGAATAAGGCCTATTAGCGTCTATACTTAGAAATTCGGCGACTAGTCTAGGTATTCCAGAAATTCAGATTTTGTTTACTGACCACCAGTGGTGAATCGCATTTTCATGGAGCAACGTCACAAAAACCTGATTGGATATAAGTGTGATACACCAAAATGTTCGTATCGATAAAATCTATTAGTGCCCATACTTAGAAATTCGGCGCCTAGTCTAGGTATTCCAGAAATTCAGATTTTGTTTACTGACCACCATTGGTGAATCACATTTTCATGGAGCAACTCCACAAAAAACTGATGGGATATAAGTGTGATATACCAAAATGTTCGTATGAATAAGGCCTATTAGCGTCTATACTTAGAATTTCGGCGACTAGTCTAGGTATTCCAGAAATTCAGATTTTGTTTACTGACCACCATTGGTGAATCACATTTTCATGGAGCAACTCCACAAAAAACTGATAGGATATAAGTGTGATATACCAAAATGTTCGTATGAATAAGGCCTATTAGCGTCTGTACTTAGAAATTCGGCGACTAGTCTAGGTATTTCAGAAATTCAGATTTTGTTTACTGACCACCAGTGGTGAATCGCATTTTCATGGAGCAACGTCACAAAAAACTGATAGGATATAAGTGTGATACACCAAATGTTCGCATGGATAAAATCTATTAGCGCCCATACTTAGAAATTCGGCGACTAGTCTAGGTATTCCAGAAATTCAGATTTTGTTTACTGACCACCATTGGTGAATCACATTTTCATGGAGCAACTCCACAAAAAACTGATGGGATATAAGTGTGATATACCAAAATGTTCGTATGAATAAGGCCTATTAGTGTCTATACTTAGAAATTCGGCGACTAGTCTAGGTATTTCAGAAATTCAGATTTTGTTTACTGACCACCAGTGGTGAATCGCATTTTCATGGAGCAACGTCACAAAAAACTGATAGTATATAAGTGTGATACACCAAAATGTTCGTATGGATAAAATCTATTAGTGCCCATACTTAGAAATTCGGCGCCTAGTCTAGGTATTCCAGAAATTCAGATTTTGTTTACTGACCACCATTGGTGAATCACATTTTCATGGAGCAACTCCACAAAAAACTGATAGGATATAAGTGTGATATACCAAAATGTTCGTATGAATAAGGCCTATTAGCGTCTGTACTTAGAAATTCGGCGACTAGTCTAGGTATTTCAGAAATTCAGATTTTGTTTACTGACCACCATTGGTGAATCACATTTTCATGGAGCAACTCCACAAAAAACTGATAGGATATAAGTGTGATATACCAAAATGTTCGTATGAATAAGGCCTATTAGCGTCTGTACTTAGAAATTCGGCGACTAGTCTAGGTATTTCAGAAATTCAGATTTTGTTTACTGACCACCAGTGGTGAATCGCATTTTCATGGAGCAACGTCACAAAAAACTGATAGGATATAAGTGTGATACACCAAATGTTCGCATGGATAAAATCTATTAGCGCCCATACTTAGAAATTCGGCGACTAGTCTAGGTATTCCAGAAATTCAGATTTTGTTTACTGACCACCATTGGTGAATCACATTTTCATGGAGCAACTCCACAAAAAACTGATAGGATATAAGTGTGATATACCAAAATGTTCGTATGAATAAGGCCTATTAGCGTCTATACTTAGAAATTCGGCGACTAGTCTAGGTATTCCAGAAATTCAGATTTTGTTTACTGACCACCATTGGTGAATCACATTTTCATGGAGCAACTCCACAAAAACCTGATTGGATATAAGTGTGATACACCAAAATGTTCGTATGGATAAAATCTATTAGTGCCCATACTTAGAAATTCGGCGCCTAGTCTAGGTATTCCAGAAATTCAGATTTTGTTTACTGACCACCATTGGTGAATCACATTTTCATGGAGCAACTCCACAAAAAACTGATAGGATATAAGTGTGATATACCAAAATGTTCGTATGAATAAGGCCTATTAGCGTCTATACTTAGAAATTCGGCGACTAGTCTAGGTATTCCAGAAATTCAGATTTTGTTTACTGACCACCATTGGTGAATCACATTTTTATTGAGCAACTCCACAAAAAACTGATAGGATATAAGTGTGATATACCAAAATGTTCGTATGAATAAGGCCTATTAGCGTCTATACTTAGAAATTCGGCGACTAGTCTAGGTATTCCAGAAATTCAGATTTTGTTTACTGACCACCATTGGTGAATCACATTTTCATGGAGCAACTCCACAAAAAACTGATAGGATGGATATAAGTGTGATATACCAAAATGTTCGTATGAATAAGGCCTATTAGCGTCTATACTTAGAAATTCGGCGACTAGTCTAGGTATTTTAGAAATTCAGATTTTGTTTACTGACCACCAGTGGTGAATCGCATTTTCATGGAGCAACGTCACAAAAAACTGATAGTATATATTATATTCTTTGTAAATTTTGCTTTAACCCATTATTTTCTTGGAGTGCGAATTGTATTATTTCAATCTTTTTTTATACGCTTTATCAATCCCAAAATCAGATTTTTTTACGACAATTGATTTTATACAACGCAGTCATAATAAAATTAAATCATTTAAATGGTCATTAATGTAGATGTTCATTATTTTCTTTCAAATCTATCTCTAACACAATAAAAGGAAATTTCATAATCTTTACTAAATTTGATATCTTAATAACCATTATTTCCGGTTATTTTATCCAGTAAATAGTCATTATTTTTATAATTTAAAATGGTGCCTACTACAGAAACCTACCATCAAAAAAGTCCCGTCACAAGGAAAAGTGAATTGCCTGTACAATGAAATTAATAATATTTCAGAAATATTACGTGACCATTTAAAGCAATCAATGAATGACAATGAAAGTCGAACAAGTAAGTTAACAATCAAACAACACACATTACGGTGGCAGCAGGATGAAGATGGAGCAGCGACATGTAATGGCATGGCAATAATAAGCAAATAGTAGTGTGACAGTAACAACCAAAATATTCAGTCGTACGTTAACTCTGTAGTTATATTCGTATATTAAAAATGACAAGAAATCAATATTTAATGGACACCAATAATAAACATCAACTATACAACATTAATGGCAATTGACAATATGGTTGAAGGCGACAGAAATATGAGTGAGGGAAATATTTCGTAGAAAGATGCTGGTTAAAGGATGATGCTATAAACATAAAATACGTGGGTTAATTGTTGAGCGACTACAATGATATATTAATGACGTCAGCAATTTTGTTCACAGTTAAAAGTTTGTACTTGTTTTGACAAGTCAAAATTAAAATACAAGACATAAACCTGCTAAGGGCCATTAACAATAAACAAATTAACCTAAAGTTTGAGGTAATTTAGAGTTACAGATGTCAAATTCCATACAAACTTGAATTTTTTAACTTTCAGTTTGTGTTAACTTTAGGTTATTTGTTTATTGTTAATGCGGGTTAGAGATGTAAACAAATTAGTGATGTATATTTAAAGGTACATATATTTGTCATGTTAAACGGTTAACAGATCAATGTTAACTCTACAGTTGAACAAATCTCCAGAGTCGAATAAATTTGACTCTTCTAATTTACTGCGTATTTTTTATCAAAATGCATCGGGTATTAGAACCAGGCACTATCCACGGCTCTCATCTGAAAAACTGAACTGGTTTTAAGAGAGTTTCAGTGTAAAATAACAAAAAACGTAAAAAAGTGGTAATTTTAATTAATTATTTTTATTGTTTTTAAGCAATTTTAATTAAATTGTAAAGTGCACTTGTGTTGTTTGATATGTTCTCTGCATTAGTTTTCTATAATTAGCACAAAATTTTGATTATTAATATTAAAAAATACGTGTTAAAAAAACACTAAAAACTGTTTCTCTTAAAACCAGTTTGCATATAAAATTAAAGAGACTTTTTAACAGCAGTTGAGGCTGGTGGTTTGTCTTTAGTCTATATCAGGGGTGGCAAGACTTTTTTCGTTGCGTGCCAGAAACGGAAAAATTTTTTTTGGAAAAATTTCTTGCGTGCAACCTTAATTTTAGTTGTCTTTTAAAAGTCCTTTTTTAAACATTTTTAAAATTTGGAAAATTTCTCTTAAAAATATCATCGCAGATGTACATATTTATCAGCGCTACGGATAACCCCCATGAAATAACCACCAAAGGGAAAAATTGTTGTTTAATTTTTCCAATTTAATTTTTGGGGGTTTATTTAATCTTTAAATATTGAGATTATTTGATTATGAAAAAATCCGCAATGAAATAAAATTAAAACAGTTTGAACATTATTGCCTTTTAATTTTTTTTGGTGGTTATTCCATTGTTAGTAGTTATTTCATATTGTTAAAAAAAAGTCAAATTATTAGGTGCCGTTAATTATTTAAGTACGTAAGAAACTATTTGAAAAATGTGCTTCGGGCAAAAATTTGATTTTGCTAAAATAAATCGCGCGATTTTTATCGTCAAAAAGCGAATATTATGGATTTGAACAGAGAAATTTATATTTCAGTTGAAATGGCTCTGCGAAACAAGATCAAAACCCAATTTCAAATTCCAACAAAGGGGGTTATTTCATTATGAAACTTATTTTCAGCCTTTATTTCATTGAGAGTTATTTCGTAACACCTATTTTCCCTTTAAAAAAAAGCTTTATTTTTTAGATTCAATTTTGTTACAAGTTGTTTTCCATTTTTGTGCAATTTTCTGGTACTTTTTATTTCTCCGATTATGAGGCATTTCCTTATCGAAACATTTAAACTTCTTTTCATAAAGAATTTTAGAAATTCTGTATTAACCATATTTCTTTAAACAAAAAATGGTGGCAATACAGAGTTTTATTCATTTTAAAAGACGATTTACAAGCCCTATGAAAAATTTCACCATTATGGTGAAATTACACATTTTTATAGCGAAATTTAACATTTAACTGAATTTTTACTGGTCTTCTAATGGTTTAAATTTTTGTAAATATCCAACAAAATGTCGCGTGCCACCTAAAATCTACTCACTTGCCACTACTGACACGCGTGTCATAGTTTTGCCAGCCCTGGTCTATATAGTCGTTGTTAGAACCAAACTATCCCAAATGCGTTCTTTTACATCACAATCTGATTATGATGTATATAAACTTTTAAAAATATTGTTAAAATTATGTTAAGAAAAGTTAAGTAATTGTAAGCCTAGTCTGTAAGGATTTTTGTATCCATAGACTTAAATAAATAAATATGAAATATATGAAATATGAATAAAAAACGATAGCCAAATACAAAAATGTATTAGTATGAAAGAGAACAAAACTGAATTTGCTACAGCTTCGAGTACAGCCTCGTTGTGAGCGCACTTATAATCCATTAAAGTAAAAAGAATTTAAAAGTGTACACTCATAGAAATAAATCTGTAAAAATAGCACAAAAAGTTACTAAAAATTAGTTAAAAATGATGCCGCAGAAAAAACTGCCAAAATTAGCAGATTTATTTGCTAAATGCTAGTAAAATAAGAACAGCAAAATTAAAACTGTTAAATTTACAGGATTTTAGTTATGTTTAAGTTAACTTTTAGTTAATTGAAAATAGAAAATTGTACTGTACACTGATAGAATTTTCGTTCATACTATTAATGAATCGATTTCATTTATCTGAATTAATTAATTTAATGAATTTTTTCATTATATATTTTCAACTAACCCGTAAGATATGCTATAATTTTTATAAGGGTTTTGAATTTGCTAATTACTAAAATATGTTCCAGTAATGAACGCTAGGGTTGCAAACTAAAATTATTTAAATATAAAAGTCCAAATAGTGACATCATTTTGTTTTAGCTATTTAGATCAATCGGTAACGCGGTAATGTTTACATTCTGGTGATTACGGGTTCAAGTCGAGTTCAGGGAGATGTCAAAAACAAAAAAGAAATATACATATGTACAAATAAAAATTAATAAAATAAAAATAAATAAAAAAAAGTAACGCAAAAAAATATATTTTTTTTTTATTAGTTTTCATTTAATGAATACGTTTCATTGATTTAATGAACGCATTCTTTGGGGACTTTTCAATGAAAAAAATCATTGTCTTAATGAACAAATTCATTAATACTATGCACAAAATTCTATCAGTGTAGAATCTGCAGAAAATTTTTCTAAATATTAGTAGACTATATCTACAAATTTTTTGCTATTTTTAAGCTAAATTTAGTTAAATGCAAATAGCAGTCTATCATGCTAAAATCAGCAGAAATATTTGCTAAAAAAGTTGTAAACTGCTGTTTTCGAAAGGCTCGATTTTTATTTGCATTTAAAAAAAATATAAAAAAAAACTTTTTTTTAATTTTTTAGGCTACTAATTATTTAGCAAAATTTTTTGCTGATTTTAGCAGGTTAATTTGCTATTTGCCATTAACAAAAATTTAACTCAAATATAACAAAGAACACTGTTTAACAGTGTTATTTTTGCTCTTCCTATATTACTAATATATAGCAAAAATAATCTGCTAATTTTAGCATTTTTTTATGCAGCATAATTTTTATCTAATTTTTAGTAGTTTTAACTAAATTTTTTACAGACTTTTTTCTATTAGTGTATTGTAATATTTATAATATTTTCGGTTTAAAAGAATTCATGTCAGAAAAACGTTTTTGGTAGTAGTACCACGAAGAAAGATTGTTTGAAGTGAAAACGCCTAAACGTTGAGTTTTAAACGTCGATTATTATCCACGCTGAAAGTTTATAAACATACGGAAAGTAAGGTGTAACTTGTTGCCTAAAACGCAGAGTTTTTTTTTACAAGTTAACGGACATAGTTACAGTTTTAGAAACATAAGCTGTGTTTGTAGGGAAGCTATCAACGTTGGCTTATGTCATTTCCATATAAATTTGATTAGCCAACGTTTAGTGTTAACTCTTAACGTTACTAATGTCAAATTTGCATGGGAATGACATAAGCCAACATTGAGAGCTTGCCGCACAAACACAGTTATAAATTCCTTATTCAAATGTGATTGTTTTACAAATTTTTGTTAAAAAAAATTCGTCTTGTTTACAAAAAAGTTATCATATTCGCGTTTTTTTTAACACTTCTCGTTTTCACGGGAATTAAATAAAGTTTTCCCAGGAATTCCCATCACACTTTTCCGAAGAAATCCCAATAACTTTTAAAAATTAATTGTCGTGATTCACTTTGAACCTTTTTAGGTCCATTTTGTCAGAAATAGACATAAAACGAAATTTTAAAAACATGTATTTTTCTGATATATATTTCGTAACAAATGCATGTTAAAAATTTCATTGCATAAAATTGGATTTTTAAGGGTTAATCATGCATATTTTTAATTTTAAGCATGCAGCTTCTTTGGGCAAAATATTTACAATTTGACTATTCTAATTTCTTACAAATTAACCCCCGTTAGTAGCGAAACAGTTACACATGAATAATTTTTTACGCTGACAATAACAAAAATTTGTTGCCATGTCTTTCATAGTATTACCCCCACCCCCACCCCCCCCCATTCCTTCTTCCTAAAGACCAGGTTACTCCAAACTTGTTGGCTCGCTTAAGAATAACAATCTAAAGCACAAAAATATTAAAACTAAGATATACACTGCGAGAATTATCTGCATGATATTATTAATTTATTTTGAAATGAAACTTTTCATTGAACAAATGGAATTTTTCACAAAATGTTGTGGAAAATTTCTTTCTATTCATTAAAACTTTCATAAACTCAATGAAAAAGTTTCATTAAAACTTGATTTTTTTTACAAATCTAAGAAATTTTACATTTACTTTGTGAAGAAAACTTCAACAGTTTCCTGAAGATTTTCATTAAAATTCGTTCAACAAAATGCTCTCTGTGTAAGTTGAATTTTATACACTCAGATAAAAAAAAAGTTAGTAAAAAAATTTGTAAACAGTTTCCAATCACACTTTACTATTTTTATACTGATTTTTAGTACAATTACTTTTTTTAGTAATCGAATTATTCTCTTATTACAAATTACGGATTTTTTTACTAATTCTCGCTGCTGATTTCAGCAAAACATTTTACTAATTTTTCAAAAACGAGTGCTAAATTTAGCAGGAAAATATACTAATTTAAAAAAAAAAATTTTATTTTTTACAATTCTTGTTTAGTTTATATTTGTTACTATTGATATATTCTTAGTTTGGAAATAACACTCAGATAATTTTATTGTATCTCCAATGCATAAAAAGCTAATAACTGGAGAACCGTTTGCAATTTTGACTCCAAATTTCAAGTACCATGAAGTAATTATACGCTTGTTACAATCGAAAGAAAAAAAATTTTTTTTTATTAAACTTTTGTTTTGTTTTAGATTTTACAATTTTTTTATTTTTTAGTACACTTTTATGCTAATTTCAGCAGATTGATTTTAAATTACAGTTTACTATAATTTACTGAAATTTAGTAGCTGCAACTAATTATTTACACTAATTTCATTGTACTAAAATTAAAGTTTTTTAACTGGTTTTAGCAAATCGATTTTGAATTGCAATTTACATAAATTTAACTAAAATTTAGTAGCGGCTACTAATTTTTTATACTAATTTTGTTGTATCAGCAGACATGTGTTGCTAAAATTAGTAAAAAATACCGCTGGGCTCAAAACAGTTAAATTTCCCGTAATAACAGCAAAATTTTCAGTAGCCATTACAGACTTTTTTGGTTGAGTGCAGTATAAACTAAATAGTTTAAAGCTTAGTTTGTAACAAAAATATCGCTACGAGTATAGTTTTTGCTTTTCTGAGAAAAAACATTAAAAATATTATGTTTCTAAAACGTTTATTAGAGAAAAACTTCGAAGTGTTAACCTTAATTTGCGAGAAAACTGGCTCAGGTTATAAAAAATACAATTCACCATTCAAATAAAATAAAAAGATGCAAAATAAAATATTTCGACCTTTCCATCTTTTAATTTTTATTTATTTTTTTTTTGTAGTGGAAATTTTCACTATTGAATTTTCTTTCCTGGAAAATTCTCGCGTATCACTGATTGGAGACCCCTGGTGTAGACAGTTAACGGTGGGTATGAGAAAGTATGAATATTTATGTTTGATTTTCTTTTTTTGTTTATCTATGAAACACTTTATGTTAAACTTTAACTGTTTTTATTGAACAAAAAGTAAACTTTATGCTTATACTTATATTTCCCTCTGGAGTATTTTTTCTCTTTATTTTTATTAAATTGCTTTGGAGCTTTTGCAGGTTCCCATTTGTGTAATCGAATTGTTAAGGTCTAGTCATTTAATATTTAGTTCCTTTTTGCTCGAGTTGTTAGGGTTCTCTATATGAGACAGATATAACTTATCAATAAATATGTAACATTTCAAAATATTTTATGGATTTTTTCTTATGAAATATAATTCTCCATAATTTTGTGAAAAAAAATAAACAGGTTTCTTTTCATTTGAAAATTAATAGAAAATATGAATATATTCTTATATCAAAAGGAATATTCTTTTAAGCTTTGATATTATGAAGAGTTTTTACAAATGGCCTTTTTAACTTCCCAGTCAGAAATCGCCAGTGGTACAAAAAATCAAGCACTGGCATACAACTGGGTAACCACGGTATTAAAAATAAATGACTGGCAGAACACTCATTTGGGACGCTTTGCCAGCGTTTGCGAAAAGCGTTTTACCAGTATTTGTTTTACAAAAATTTCGGTGGTTTATAAAAAAAACCACTGGCAAAGAATTGGCTTAGAGTGATATGCCAAGGTTTGCAACCAGTGGTTATCCAGTGCTACCTAGCCAATGCTACCAGGCGTACAAAAATCAATTCACTGGAAAACCAATGATTTTATAAAAATGCTGACGCTTCGTTAAAAAATGTTTGTAGTCGGAAGGTTCCGAGTTCAAATCCGGTTGCAAGCAAAAAAATTTTTTTAGATTTTTTTTAATTTAAAATTTTGTTTGTTTTATAAAATCAATTTTTTTGTTTGTGGGAAAGCTCCTTCAAGACCAACTTTTTTTTTTTGCCCTCCCAACACTGGCATACTAGTTACAAAAAATTGTTTGCCAGTACTAGCATTTTGGCACAGCCAGTAGTTGTCCAGCTATTATCACTCATTTATGTGTTTAGCCATTAAATATTATATGTCTCGTTAGCTCAGTGGGTAGAGCAATCGTCTGCCAATCTGACGGCCTGGGTTCAAATCACGGCAGGACCAAAAAAAATACATATGAACTTTTTTTTAATTTTATTTTGGAAAATATATTTCCAGACCACCTATTTATTGGTTTTGCCAACGTTTAAAAATTTTGTTCCTCCAGTGCTTTTCCGGCGCTTTTTGAACAGCCGGTCCTTTTGTCTAATGATGTTATCGTTTGTAGTTTTCTGACTGGGTTATTTAAAATTTGTTTAAATATCTTGCAATTTTTTATTTTGCTTTACTTTAATATACCCTCTTTACGGATTAAAAGTTTTCACTAATTTCAGACTAAATTCAAATTAAGTTTTTTTGTGGTTTTAATATTATGATATACATTATACATGGGACTAATTAATTAGGTGGACTAATTAAATGATGATTTCATTATCATTGCATTGATATCAATTGTAATGAAATTATTTTGATTACCATTTTTTTAATTAATGGTAATGATTCGAAAATTTAATTTCATTGATTAATGAAAATGATTTTAAATTTTATTACCATTCCCAGTCAGAAAAATACAAACGGGAAAGCGGTGGCAAAGCACTTTAACAGGTGGTACAAGTATTGGAAAAAATTGCTTTCCCATTCCCAAAATGATAACATCATTAGACAAAAGGACCGGCTGTTCAAAAAGCGCCGGAAAAGCACAGGAGGAACAAAATTTTGAAACGTTGGCAAAACGCTGGCAAAACCAATACATATGTGGTCTGGAAATATATTTTCCAAAATAAAATTAAAAAAAAGTTCATATGTATTTTTTTTATAAATTAAAAAAATTAATTACCATTGACAGAAAGTCGTAAATTACCATTAAATTGTAATGAAATTTTTTTCATTGTCATTAGTATGAACTAATGGTAATGAAATTTCAATGGTAATGAAAAATTCCCATGTATGATATACATAAATAGCAATATATTTCAGTAAATGCTATGTGTTGAATTAGTTCCGAAAATTGGCATTTCTAATATAGTATTTTTTATTAACAAAGAAATCTTTACTACTAAATATTAAAAATTGTTTGCCAAAGGTGGGTGGTTTTTATTAATCATACATTTAAAAACGAAAAACAATTACTTTCCATTGTAGTAAATGTATGTTACATTCTATAAAAATCAAACTTTTATAGGGGATAATAAAATTCTAGATGCTGTTTTTAATATTTTTTCATTTAATTTCCTTTATTCTGTTTGTTGTCGTGATAGGTTTTTATGAAATCTATAAATTGTTCTTTTGTATTGTATTATCTGAGTATGTACGAGTGTTTTTTTTTTTTTTTTGTTTCCAATCGATTAAATATTGTCTCATTTAATAGGTTAGTACTCCTCATACTAATAATTTTCTCTGCAGTTTTTTTTACAATATTTTCTACTTTTTCTTCGTTAGGTGTATAACTTGTTTTAATAATGCTGCTGGCCTTTTGTGCCCTCCTTGAAAAATATTTATTACCGCAGAGATTGAAATGGTCAGCTATTTTTGTCTTTTATGATGTCGTTAAAGTGAATAATTACCTTTGGTTTAGATTGATTGTCCTGGTGTATATTGTATGTTGGAAGCAAATATTTAATTACTCAAAGGACTTTTTTATGAAAAGGAAGTAGCCCCAAGCTACAAGTAGTTGGAAAGATTAAAAAACATAGATAGCATACAGCAAAACAGAGGGCTCACTAAAAAACGAAATCGTATGGAAATATTTTATAGAAACATAATATGCATATTATGCTGGTGTGTTTGCAAATTATTTTTTATCTCTATCTTATACTATCTTCAGTAAACTAAAATTTTAAATGAGGATATTGGACATCAAACAACTAAATAACAATATACGAAATTTGATTTAAATAAATATTCTGCAAATAAAAAAATCTGTTGTAAATAAGCGCCTTTATAAGAGAAAATGCTTTAAAAATCCTGGGGATTTTGGATGATGAAATGTGTTTTGTTACTTTTTTGTTGGAAGCATGTCCGAAACTTACAGAATTTAAAACAACGTCAAATTCTATCAGTGACAAAAAAAACTATTTTTTTATATGGAGATTTGACACTTAAAAACGCACTGCGGATTCGCTCTGAATTAAAACTTATTTTAATTTCTCGCATATCCTTATTCTCACTCTCTCATTAATATTGCCATATTTTTATAAAATAATTCCATTGTTTGGTAATATTCAGAGATTGTAAAGTTTAAACAATTGAACTTTTAAAAAATCCTTGTTTTCCATTCCTGGTGCTCTCCACACATACATGTAAAGAAAATGTGATTGTATGTATAAAAACAACGGTCACCGTAGCCGCAGTCATTTAATTTGAATTTTCCGCAACCTCAGCCGCATGGTTATATCTCTACTCTAATCTGTATGATATTAACCCTTAAATGCATGATCTCTTCAATTTTAACTATTTTTTTATATATGAGTTCTAAAGGCGTGTAAATTTCAAGAAAAATACCAACAAAAAAATTATTTATTTAAAAAAAAAGACGATTTTTATTGAAAAATATGATTTTTGTCAAATAGCTAAATTGTGATTATTTTCACGTGTATGAAAAAAAATGAAATTTGTTGTAAACCGTGTTATCAAAAAATCCAGTTTGTTGTACTTTTGCAATTTACTTACAAAGGGCCTACATTATATATAACACTGATTTTAGTTTTAAAAAGGATAACAGATATCCTTGAAATTAACTTAAAATTTAACTTTTTTTAATATTTCGCTATTATTTAGCTTGCTATAATTTTATTGCTACCAAAAACCCTATCTCACATAATAGGACATTCCACAGATTAATATTATCCCTTTGACACGGGAATTTTAATGGCTAGGAATTTTCCGACCAAACTTCGTGGAAATGTAGATCTATGCCCAAGAAATATTGTTTATTACTTTTATGGCTTTGCAGCGCCCCCTAGCAGAGATATTTGGATTCAAAGTTCAAACATTATAATGTTGCCGACTCCGAGCGAGTTAAAATTTTTTTTTAATTTTAATTTTATATTTTTCCTTTTACTAATCTCTACATAAAACCTTTTGAATTTTATTCATCACGGAATTTTTGAGACTAAACTTTAGCCTTTTTTGAACTTTTAAATTTTAACACAAGACAAAACGCACTCTACTGCTCGTATGTTGTTTTGAAATTTCACAGCCTGCATAAAATTTTAATAAGAACAAAACAACGAGCCGATAAAAGTAAATGAATAGCCCTTTGGTTAAAATTCAAATCAGGAACGAGTTGATGAAGTCGACGTACATTATAATGTACGCCACTCGCCAAAGGGTTAATGCAAAAAAGAAATTTTCATAGTGGTACACACAGAAAAAAATATGCCATTTTCCAACTGAAATTCGGTTACATCTACTAAAATAGGTTGGTACAACTGAATATTGGTTATCACAACAAAATTCGGTTTATACAACTGAATTTTAGTTTCACTACCCAAAATATTTAGGAATCAGATTCCAGTATGGTTCCACCAACCGAATTAATTGATTGTAGCAACCAAAATAGGCTTCGCAATTCGGTTGGCAATTTTTGTTCCTGTGTGTAAATATAAGAAAACATCCTGATCAAAATTGAACATTTTTTGTATGAAATTTTCAAATTTCGCGAAATCCGCGACTCCGATTTCAATTTTGATTTCATATTCGTAATGTACACCTAAAAATATATTAGATTTGATTGTCGCGATCATAATAATTATATTTAGTTTTTCTCATTTTTTTCAAGTACAACCTTGAAACTTCAATTGCGATGTGCTACTTCTAAACAAAATTTTTTTGGTGATTTTTTTATCAGACCACATTTTTTTTCCAAAGTGGCATATTTTTAGGGTTGTGGAGCGTGAAAATTCCAACTTTTTTTTTGGACCAGTCTAATGTGCGTCCATTGTTCTGTCTGCCCATGTATTGTTGTGCGCCCGCTACAGGTCGCAAATATTAAGATAATTTGCTGAAATGTGGTACACCGACTTATGTCAGCCTAAGTACGAATCCCATTAGTTAAACTCGGTCTATTTTTAGACATAGTGCACATATAAAAGTCACAGCAAAATTGCGAATTTTTCAGTTCCCCATCTTTCATTTCTGAAGATATAGAATATTTTGAAAGCAAAAACTCTGTGAAGTATTTGTTAGGTGAATAGCCTAATGAAGAAAAATTGCAGAGTTTTTGTAAAAAAGTACTTATTTGGCGTTTTTTTTAATCACTGGATTTATTTTTGGATTTATTTTATTTTATTAAAAAATCCACATTTTGTTTTTCAATTTTTAAAATTTTATATTTTTATCCAGGTATAACACTTATTCCCTTATATAATGTAAAAGAAAAAAATTAAATTTTGCGAAAATGGAATTTCTGGAATAAAATTAAGCTAAATCCAAAACGGATTTATTTATTTTTTAAATCCATTTTGGATTTAGCTTATTTCAATTCCTGTGTTCACATTTTTACAAAGTTTAATGATTTTCCTGCACATTATATTGGCGAATAAGTATAAGAATTTAATAAAAATTATAAATTTTTCAAATTAAAAAACAAAGCATTATTTTTTTAACAAAATAAAATAAATCCAAAAATAAATCCAGTGATTAAAAAATAGGCCTATTATGTTACTATTAGGGATGCCAAACGGGAAATCCTGAAATCTCGTGATTTTCGGGATTGGAAAAATCCCGAATCCCGGGATTATTTCTCAAAAATCCCGGGATTTTCTTATTTATTAATATTAATATGAACGCAAATAAACAAAGTGAGCAATTTTAGTTTACCGACGTTTTTCCTTGAATTTTCTCATATTTACAAGAAATTGATGCCAAGATATTGGTAAAATTAGAAATTAAGTAGATTAATCGAGTAAAATATGCAAAGACTTTGCAAAAAAGTTTTATAATTTGGTAAACATTATTAAGTTTTTGAGTAGTTCATGCGAAAAATCAAGTTTGTTTGTTAATTTACCAGTTTATTCTTCCAAGCGAAATTCAATTTCTGAAACAAATTTTGGCTGGGACTGTAAGTTTGAGTACTTACATGAAAATATTTGATAACGATAACCAAATAACTTTGTTGCTGTAATTACACGATTCAGTGGGCAAGGTTGTCGCAACGAATCTGTTTTAAAATCTGCTTACAAAATACTGGGCGCAAGTGTACTTAAGTGCAGGCGTTCATATATTATCCCAGTCAGAAAAATACAAACGGGAAAGCGATGGTAAGGTACTTTAATAGGTGGTACAAGTACTGGCAAAAATTGCTTTTCCATTCCCAAAATGATAATGTCATTGGACAAAAAGACCGGCTGTTCAAAAAGCGCCGGAAAAGTACTGGAGAAACAAAATTTTTAACTTTGGCAAAACGCTGGCAAAACCAATAAATAGTTGGTCTGGAATTATATTTTCCAAAATAAAATATAAAAAAAGTTCATACCCCAGTAAAAATAGTAATATATTGTCATATATAATGTGATTGGGTTATATCTGACAATGAATGGAGTCACTTTAAGACACATATCATTATATACAACTACATCTGATATTATTTTCTCAACGAATTTTTTGTATGGTAAATGATGTTATTACATATCCCCAAATCTGACTCCATATATAGCTACATAAGCCATATAAAATTAATCAAAATATATGTAGTGACCGATATGATTATATATGGTTCGATACTAAGTTATATAACACTGTATGTGTCGACGTACTAATTAATTAACTAATTTTATATAACTTTCTATATAATCCTGTAGAAATTAATATATAGTTCAACATCAAATTTAGTAGTCTGCAAATTAAGAGTTAATTACTCCTTAGCCAAATAATTTACACGTGATTTTTTTTCATGTAAAATCATGTTAAAAAATGATGCGTACGATTTAGAAGACAAAAGCATTCAACTAAATTTTTATTTTATGTTATAAAATTTGGGCCTTCAAAATTGTTCAAACTATACAAATTTCAATGTCAATTTAATAGCTGTTATGCATAAAAAGTATACCTACTATCAGACAAAATTATATAAAATCAGATATTTTCATATCGAATTAGATATAATATGATGTCCTGAATATGGACAAATCTCGGATCAAACTGTATCAAATTATATATAATTTTATATAATTAGATACATGTAGATGACCCATTTTTCGGATCAAGTTGTATGTGGTTGTATATGGGGACTTATCAAATACGATATAATTATATATGGCACCATATTAAAATTTTTACCCGGGTATGTATATTTTTTTCGTCCTGCCGTGATATGAATCCAGTCCGTTTTTTTATAAACAACCGAAATTTTTGTGTAACAAATACTGGGTAAACGCTTTTTGCAAATTCTGGCAAAGGCTCCCAAATAAGTTTTCTGCCAGTCATTTAATTTTAACACCACGGTTACCCAGTGGTATGCAGGTACTTGATTTTTTGTACCACTGACAATTTCTAATTGGGATGTTTCAATATTCATAAAATATACCAAATTATTAATTAACAACTATTAAATAACTATCAAATGTTTTATTCTATAAAAAAATTAGTTACATAACATAAAAATTTTTATAAATAAAGGAAAATTTAAATCCCGGAATCCCGAAAAATCCCGAAATCCCGTAAAATCCCCGATTGGCATCCCTAGTTACTATTATGAGTAAATAAATTTTTCATTATAAAGTTAAATTTAAAATTTATGTGGTAACCAACAATAAATGTGTTAGTTAAAGTTCCAGTTAGTAGCTAATAGGAGGTGTTAATGAGGGTAAGCCTCATTTTCACAATGTCCGTTTAGCTACTAACTGGGACTTTCACTGACACATTCATTGTTGTTTCCCATGTAAAATTTCGATTTAACTATTGGTCAAATTTAAACTCAACATTCAGTAATCTGACCTTAGAACTCTTCTAATATTCCAAATATTTTTATATTCATATATTGACCTCTAAGCATATTATAATCTAAAACTTATACCAATGTTATCCCAGTATTATGGCAATGAGCAGTGTCCATCGAAACTAATCTTTGGAATATAAAATAATATGTATTTTAAGCTTTAATATACATATGAGAAGCAAACCAACCAGCCAGCGAGCCAAACAAGCAACCAACGAACAATATATTACCATAAATAAACCATTCATCATATATAACAAACATTAATACATATTCATATATACACAACCATACAACCAAAATATTTAACTATATGAATGGAAAACGCATGATGAAACATGTAAACTAGCATGGATCGTATTCAGTCGTTGGAGGAAGTTCCCTTACAGCAGCGGTTGTGGATAGATGTAAAAATAATATTAGTAAAGCTTCAGCCAAATCAGAATTGATCTTCGACTCGCGTTTTTTATGTGAAACTCTGAAATTTTCGAGCAAATTAAAGTTTTTTTTCGAAATCGATATAAAGTTTCCCCCCTTTTTCAAATGTTTATTGTGAATCGGCTGGGAAACCATGTGAATCTTCCATTTTACTTACAGTATGTATTCAACGAACTTATGTAAAACACTACGGGGAATATTTCTGTGGAACACTTTAACCCTCTAACTCTTCAATGAAATTGACTTTTTTGCCCCTTTTTAAATAGGGACAAAAAAGATCCATAAGTTGAAGGGTTAGAGGATTAAACTGTTACACAAAAATGTTCCTCTTAAAATTTCGATTTCGAAAAAGCAAAAATTTTACATTAGTTAATTCTGGCTCTTCTGATTACAAACAGTAGGCTGTGACTGAAAAAATTTCAATTAGCCACACTCATCACTGTGCCGGCCGTGATGGGTCTCGTTCAGAGGTCATGCTACGAGTCATAGCCTGTGTAGAGGGTTGCCGGTTCGATTACAAATACTTTGATAAATTGACATATAAACTAACCACTGGCGAGTTTTTGGGTGAGGTGAAACTGGTCTGGTGAATCACTTGTATCTATCAAATTTTCAAATAACAATATTTTCTTCTTCTTCCTGTAAATTAACTTTAGTAAAAATTTTACTTTGTTTAAATTTCAGATTTTTAGATGCAACGCGCAAGTGGAAGATCAATTTCGATTTGACTGAAACTTTCGAAACATATTTTTTACATTTATCCACAACTTCTCTTCCCCTTTACTAAGCGAAGTTGCTCCAAAAGCTGAATTCGAACCACCCTTATGTAAACTACAACGGGCATTCTCAACTGCCTCAAGCATTCAATATGCTGGATATACTTGATGGTCGAGTGAGTGAATGGGGGTACAGAATTCAATGCATTTTTAAGTAAAATTTTCAATTACATGACATTGTAAATATTGAGATGTGAATATATACATACATACACTTAAAACAATACGTCAGTAGAAAAATCTGTCAAACCGGTTTCAAATCGATTTGACTAATTTTTAACAAATTTTTGGTTGAAACACTGATTTAAGCAAAGA
Source organism: Leucophora obtusa (assembly GCA_949987735.1). NCBI lineage: Eukaryota > Metazoa > Arthropoda > Insecta > Diptera > Anthomyiidae > Leucophora > Leucophora obtusa. The sequence goes on from OX465295.1 coordinate 354,462,429, forward strand.
CTTTAGTTATCTTCACATTTAACACAATACTAAAAATCCTCAGTAATTTAACTAATTTTGAGTGTTAATATTTAAAATTATTTAAAACTAATTTTTAAGAACCAATTCGTTAAATTTTACAAAATTTATTGCTAAAATATAATATATTACTTATTACCCGGTAGATGGCGCCACCAATTATCCGAAGTTTTAAAGATGGCGCTATTTATTTCCCTACCGATTTTTTAAAATGGACCATATCTCGAAAACTAAGAGAGATAGAGTAAAATTTATGAACATTTCGACTACCCCCAACCGTGCAATACCCCAGCAAACGGGATTATCTCTATCCTCGGAAATTTTTAATAAAACTTTTCCATTTCATAAAATGGCCCAAAACTCGAAAACTAAGCGAGATAGAGCAAAACGGACAAAATGTTTGCTCCAGTGGAGTGCCCATTAGACCGTACTACCTTACAGGCAAAAAAAGTGCGCAGTACACCTTCAAATATAAAGTATTTTGCAAGGCAATTCCAAAAAAAAATTTTTTTTGCCGAACGTAAGTGTCGCCCTTTTTAGTTTTTCGTTATAGCTTCGGCATTTAAAGTCGGATTTTAAAGTGTGATATATCGACTGTTTTGCCTCAGGGAGACCAGAGTTTTGCTATAAAGGAAAAATCTGCTCGGTTTATCGAAAAACTTCCGTAGCAAAAGTTTAATGCTTTGTTACGAGCTTTAATTTTTGACATTAGGGTGTACATTAGGGTGGTAGCAACTGAGATCTGGTGGGTAAATACTATAACGGGCTACTTGAAGTCAACGATCTTTAGAGCAAAAACATCGGTCCCCTCGAGAGAAAAACATCAATGTATCACACTTTAAGATCCGACTGTAAATACCAAAGATATAACGAAAAATGTAAAATCGCGACCTCTACGTACGGTAAAATAAAAATATAATAAAAAATTTTTTTGAAAGCTCCTTGCAAAAATAATTTAGATTGATACGGTCTAGTGCCCATATATGACCTCACATGATATGGACTAGGCCCGGGGAAGGGTCCCGAGACCCTAAATTTAGATTAATTCTACGACTCAGTATAATTACAGATAAAACTGTAGTTTTACAAATTTTTTACTTAAATTTAGATTTGTTAAATTTAACAAAATAATTTGTTAAAATCAACAAATTTTATTTTAAGCCAAAAAACAGGAATAAATTTTGTTAAAGTAACAAATTTTTCTGTCCAGCCAACAGACGTATTATTTTAAGTGTACATACATATATGTGTGTGTGTGTTTCAGTATGTAAGAAAGTGTATATGTGTAGAGTTTACATTAGCTGAGAATTACCATAATCCATTACCAGAATGAGCTGGCAACAACATCAACAACCATGCATACATTTATAGACAATGTACAAAATGGCAGCATATATGATAATAAGACGTATGAGCAAATGTTGCAGCAAAATACACACAAAAAACATTGGACGAAACCCAGTAGTAGTGGTAATAGAAACACTAGGATAACTTGTCATTGTCGTAGTTGTAGTAATAACATGAATAGTAGCATCAACCAACAACAACAACATCATGTTGCAAATCCAGTTGTTTGTTCTATATTCATACATTCATTCAAAACAAAACAATATAGAAAAAAAATTTACAATATTGCAATATCCTTTTTTGCATTAAAAAAAATACAATTGCTACTATATGGATGCTAATGCCTGCAGCACCGAAAAAGTATTATCTGCAAAGATAAACTTGAAAAGAAGACCAGGAGGTGGCAGGTGGAAAGACATTAAGGAAAACTTACAAAAAGTTACATGTTGTTGTTGTAAATGTACTTTTTTTCTTTTGGTGTTGTCACATATAGAACCAGACAATACATTGACTAAAAAGGATGACAAACCAACATGTTGGAATAAAAATAGCAATGACAATGACAACAGCGTTAGCAACAATAACATAATCATTTCTTTAACAACAGAAACTACTAACCAGTGTTGCCGCTTCTTCTGTAATTACACAATTTGTGTGTAATTTTAAATTTTAGTTTATGTGTATTTTATTTCAAAATATGTACATAGATTATTTATCAGTAGATAAAAATGGCATTGTTAAATTTCGCTGATGTTAGTCTAAGTTGAGTTGTTGATACGAAACTCGATTTTCTTTCAGTGGTCACATAAGTAGACGACATTAAAATACTAGCCCACACAAGACGAAATACACTGATGATGGCTTTGTAGCGAAAGCCGAAAATACGTATTCTGTATTGCTGGTCTTATCGAATTCTTTCAAATATATTTTTATTCTTTGTAATTTACTTGTAAAAATTGTATCATCTTTCTTTGATTTGAAAATAATTTAAACAGAAAGTGATATTAATTTATGATCTAGAGTCAAACTAAAAAGAACATTCATTTACTTAAAAATAAGAGATCAACTAAATATTCCTCCATTCATCTTAGTATATAATTCCTGTATCTTTCGCATCGATTAAGTTTCTGCATAAAACGTGCGACTTGAAACAAAAGCGATGTAAATTGGTAAAAATGTAATTTTTCTCACACAATCGTTTCTGTCACGTAATCATGCTCTCCATCAACTTCTAGAGTGTCGAGCATATTCCTATTGAGCGGAAATTTCCAAGGTACCTAACCGCACTCTTTTAGAGTTTAACTGAACATTGCAAACTTCCAGCATAAGAGGAAGACTCTCGCAAGGTACGATAAGCTAAAAATCTTAGCCACTGGATGAGCAAGCGTCGAAGACCCCTGTTTCAGCAGCCGTGCAGGCATGCCATCCGACAAATTGACTTATTTACGTTGAGATCTTCTCACATCTAGAAGTCTTTATATAAACATAAAACGTGCTAAATTTTTAGGAAGTTTTTGTGACAGCTCTCATATTTGGATTACTTCTTGGTAAAGAATAAATTGCAGAATCTAAAATACTTTAAATGATTTTCTCCTTTAAAAACAAGATTTCAATATCCATTTATTCTAAGTATTTTCCTTATGGAAATTATCCAGATTCTCAGTATTTTTCCGAAATAAAATCTTTTAAAAAATATGAAAAGTGTGTACGAATTAAAAATTAAATAAACAGTTTGGAAATTTTTGTGTAATATTGACAACTAGTATGTGTGATTTTAAATTACACTCGTGACAACACTGCACACAACATTTGTTAAACACTTTATGGACACACAACCATATGACACATACCTACTGCTTGCAGACACACATGCATTTTAGGGATATAACTTTTTTTTTTCAATTAATTTCAATTCAAATCAAGAATTTTGCAAAAAAAAATATATAAAATGAAAGCAATGGCCTTGCAACTCTCTCAATATTTTTTATTTGAAAAAATATTAGGCGGCTTGGAACAGGAACGAACTCCGACTGGTTAATCAGGGATGGAAAAGGCTCACTTAATCGGGCTCTTATACCAAAAAATGTTAGATCGCTCTTACACATTTAAAAATGTAAGTAACTAAAAAATAGCTTCCTCTTTGGCTCGTTAAAATACATAAAAATTAAATATTTAGATAATAGCAAATATTAGCACAAATTTCGAAAAAAAAACATTTGCAAAAAGCGAAATTTTTCCAACAATATATTCGCTTGCAGAATGTCGATCGCTGATTACCTCTTTTAATTCATTTTCTGTACCATAAAGCCTTTTTCGAATTCCACCGTTATTTTGCAATTTTTAAGTGCGGTTTTTTTTAAATATATAACCTAGGGATTAAATTTTTGTACCATAAAGTCTTTTTTCAAATTCCGCTATTATTTTGCAATTCTTTACATGCGTTTTTTTTTTAATTTATAATCTAGGGGCTATAATACACATTTCAGACAACAAAATTTGGTGGCTAGTTGCAAAAAAAATCGCGAAAAATTAAATTTGCAAAAAGGAAAATTTTTGCATCAGTATATTTGTTTGCAGAATCTAAATCGCTGATTACGTTTCCTAATTAATTTTTAGTACCACAAAGTCTTTTTTCGCGTTCCGCTTTTCTTTTTAATTTATAATCTAGGGACTATAATACACATTTCATACAACAAAGTTTGGTGGCAAGTTGCAAAAAAAAATCGCGAAAAATAAAATTTGCAAAAAGGATAAATTTTTTCATCAATATATTTGTTTGCAGAATGTAAATCGCTGATTAAGTTTTTTAATTAATTTTTTGTACCATAAAGCCTTTTTTCGCTTTCCGCGATTATTTTGCAATTTTTTAAGTGTGGGTTTTTTAAATTTATAATCTAGGGTCTATAGTACCAATTTTATACACAAAAGTTTGGTGCTTAGTTTGCCAAAAAAAAAATAAATAAATCGCGAAAAAAATATTTGCACAAAGGAACATTTTTGCGTCATTGTATTCATTTGCAGATTGTTAATAGCTGATTGAGTTTTTAAATTATTTTTTTCTACCACAAAGTCTTTTTTCGCGTTCCTCTATTATTTTTAATTTTTTAAGTGCGGTTTTTTAAATTTATAATCTACGAAGTATAATGCCCATTTCATAAAACAAAGTTTAGTGGTTAGTTGCAAAAAAGAACATTTTGGCATCGTTTGCAGAATGTAAATCTTTTAATTAATTTTTTGAACCCCAAAGTCTTTTTTCGCATTCCGATATTATTTTGCAATTTTTTACGTATGGTTTTTTAAAATTCATAATCTAGGGCTATAATACTGTTGGAATAGTATAATTCCATAGTATAGTTCCATTCTTGATTTTTATAACTAAATTATTATTTTCCATCCCTGGTTACAATCGATGTTTTGAGTCATACAAAGAGCGCACATAATGACCCTGCAAACATTTAAAAGATACCTTCCAAGAAGATATTAAAGCGATATCATCTATTTGTCATTTGAATGAAAATAATCAAGTAGTATTTATTTTGAAATTGTCTTCCTTTTATCACTTGGAAGATAATTCGGCGATATTTGGAAAAAAATAATTCAGAAATTTTATCTTTTGTCATAACTTTTTATGACAATATTTCGGCAATATCATCTTTGTATCATTTGGAAGATAAAGCAAATTTGTTTGAAATCTTTTATAAATTTGGAAAAAATTAAAACTAAATTTGTACAAAAACAATCAAAAGATATATATGAAATAAACTCGTGAAAAGTTAAGATTAATTGCGCGGGAAAAATCGGCTAAGATGAAATCAAAATAATTTATAAGTTGGCCAATGGGTTATGTATGCAGATATTGTTTTTCAGGCTTAAATTTAATAATGAAAAAATTAAGTCGTTTTTTTTATTGTACTGGGAGTTTATTTAGCGATATCCCTTTTATCTTCCATATGAGTTACTGCTTTCATATAGCCTGGAAGTATTGTTTTAGTGTAACAGTTGTTTCCGACGGAGGAAATACGAAATTGATATTGCCGGCAATAAATGTTTTCTTCCTGGCGATATGTTCGGAGAATCTTCTTCGTATTGCCATGTTTGCTGGGTGATATTGGTTTGAGTATGTTCCTGTTCCAAGGCTCATAATAGAACAAATGATTTCTCAGTGATAGAGAGTCCCCCAATCTCTTTATTATGTATACTCTTTGATGAAAGTCATAGTTTTCAATTTTTTTTTTTTTTTTGATTTTTTTATATTTTGTTTGATATTTAGATTTTTATAAATTTCTGCTAATTAAACCTTTAACTCTTAAACCCAATTTACAATATAACAAAAAATTAGTAATTTTTAAAAACTTTTAGGTTCTGATTCAAAATTTGTATGGAATTTGACAAATAAATACAAGTAGATTTTAAAAACGAGTAAAAAGGTTAAAGTCGGGCATGCCGACTATACAATACCCTACACCAGTCTGGTTAAAAGCCAACTAATGTTTGGATCCGAAATTCGAATGGGTTAAAATGGGGCTTGTGTCAAAATTTTCTATAATGTGAGTCAGTGCACCAAATTTCATTAAAATATCTTAATATTTGCGACCTGCAGTTTTTAACCAAGGCAATTTTGGGGGGACCCTTATATGGGCACTAGGTCTAAACATGGACCGATGTTCACCAAAATCAATAGGCTCCGTTATTGGGCCAACATAAGTCTGTGTACCAAATTTCATCAAAATATCTTAAATTTGCGACCTGCAGCGTATAAACAAAATAATTTTGGGGGGACCCTTATATGGGCACTAGGTCTAAACATGGACCGGTGTTAACCAAAATCAATAGGCTTCATCCTTGGGCTGACATAGGTCGGTGTACCAAATTTCATCAAAATATCTTAATATTTGCGACCTGCAGCGTATAAACAGTATAATTTTGGTAGGACCCTTATATGGGCACTAGGTCTAAACATGGAGCGATGTTCACCAAAATCAACAGGCTTCGTCCTTGGGCCAACATAGGACTGTGTACCAAATTTCATCAAAATATTATTATTTGCGACCTGCAGTGTATAAACAATATAATTTTGGGAGGACCTTTATATGGGCACTAGGTCTAAACATGGACCGATGTTCACCAAAATCAATAGGCTGTGTTATTGGGCGAATATAGGTCTGTGTACCAAATTTCATCAAAATATCTTAATATTTGCGACCTGCAGCGTATAAATAGTATAATTTTGGTAGGACCCTTATATGGGCACTAGGTCTAAACATGGACCGATGTTAACCAAAATCAATAAGCGTCGTCCTTGGCCCGACATAAGTCGGTGTACCAAGTTTCATCAAAATATCTAAATATTTGCGACCTGTATAGTGCGCACAAGAATGCATGGACAGACAGACAGACGGACGGACATCGTTAAATCGAAATAAAAAAAAATTCTGAACCGATCGGTATACTATAAGGTGGGTCTAGGACCAATATTTTTTGGTGTTACAAACATCAGCACAAACTTATAACACCCTGACCACATAGTGGTGTAGGGTATAACTAGGTACTTGTTGTTGTTTAAGTGTAAATGAATTATTAAAATTTTTTAATAGTTTTGAAGTCTGCATAAACTAACCTTTAATTTGACTATAATCGTCTCTATAATTGATAGACCATATTTTGAAAATATTTTAAGAAATCACTAAAATGTGATCTTTTAGAAATTAAACTCGATAAGGAAGTTTTTTTTTGTAAATAACTCAAGAAAAATATTTTGATTATCAGTACAATATTGCCTTATCGTGGTGATATGTAACTTTTTCGCTTATAGTAAGTGATACCCCTAATGTACACATGTGTTCTGTATATTTTTTGTACTGTTTGCTTTTTCATAGTCTGTTGCAACAACAAAAGGTTGTCGTCTTTTGTTGTCTGTCTAATGTAAAATAAGGTAGGTGCGGGTAATGTGGAATACTTATAACTACGGGACAGACATTTCTTATAGAAGACATTGTTCCATAAAGAATTCTGAGTTACCTATTGAGATTAGTTTCTTATAAAAAATGTAGATTTGTGAGGATATTTTCCAAAGCAAAATCATTTTTCTTATAAAATGTTCTTAATTTTTTTCATAAAACAGTTTTTACCCCCATTTCAAAATCAAAGTGAATTGCGTATGGCGTTTATGATATTTTTATGAGTGCATACTGCCGAAATACGCACGAAACAACAACAACAACAAACCTTTTTCTTTAGCTATCAGCGATACCATTTTACTTTTTTGATGATTTTTTTTTTTAAATTGCTTAGTTAATAGCCGCTTTTTCTAATCACTTGGATTTATTAAATCCAAAAATTTGTTCTCAAGGTGCCTAATAGATGGAGTTAGTTTTCACCTTATTTTAACAGAATTTTTCTATCCGACCTTCTTTTACCCTAATTTTTAATAATAAATGCAATGATGCAGGATTTTATTTTATATTTAAAGTTAAATTCTTTATTATATTTTATAAAAAAACAGCAAGAAATAGTTTTTCTTTTGAGTTTCATCACTTCAATTTATTAAAATATTCCACTGCAATGTTTAATATTCACCAATTGGATTTTATTAAATTACTTACAGTAGCTTGAAAAATTGCCATTTCGATTTCAGCTATTTCTCCATGTCCAAGATGGAAAATAATTACCTTGAGAAGTGTAGTTTAAAAAAAAATGCTTTTTTTCTAGTTTTACAATTTTTTTGTTTCTCTTTTAACTTTCATTCGTATTTTTTTCTGCTATTAAATTAACAGAATGTTTCATATATTTGTATTTTACTGTTATGTGGAAACCCGTATAAATAAATCCAACCTTTTTTTGGATTTAATAAATCCACTTTTTGTATGAAAAAAGCTTAATCCAGGTGATTAAAAAAAGCGCTAAATAATAAAACTAAACGCAAAAAAAAATTGGTAATATAAGGGTCAAGAAGTGCTCTCAAATAATTTTTGTCATACCGAAATTAAAAGCATATTTCCCATCCCTGTTAGCTAAAGTTTAGTTGCAGCCAACTTCACTGTAGAACGTTATGTCAATCTTGGATTTTCTGACATTTTAAATTGCACTTCCGACGTATTTAGGAAGCTTTCATATAAAATGTACTACCCGTGTAAAAAAGATCAGATCTCAGTAGATCTTACCAGATCTAATTAGATCTTAAAATTGGGGACAAATTTGAGATCTAATTAGATCTGATCAGATCTAGGCATATCTGGCCAGATCTTAGTAGATCTTACCAGATCTAATAAGATCTCAAAATTGAGGACAAATTTGAGATCTAATTAGATCTGATCAGATCTAGGCATATCTGGCGCAATTGTCCAGATCACTTTAGATTTGAACAGATTTGGCACTAGATCTGATCAGATCTTGCCAAAAGGTATTATCACATATGCCATATCTGATCATATTTGATGAGATATGGAACAGGATCTAATTAGATTCAATCATATCTATTTAGATCCAAAAAGATCTGATCAGATCTAAACTTTTTTACACGGGTAACCAAGATTTTTTTTTTTTTTGACAGAACGTAAAAAAAAGGCAGAAACTAGATCTGGTCTGATTTGGAAATTAATAATGTGTCTATATCTTTGAAAAAAAATTTATTCTACTTCTTCACCTTAAACCTACTTAAGTAAAGCTTTGTAATTTTATTTTGGAAGATGCTTTTGAATAATTTTCAAAAAAAAAATTTTTGAAAATGTTAAGTGTTGTTTTTTCAAAAATTATAAACACATTAAATTTGCAAATCAGACTAGATCCAGTTTCTGTCTTTTTTTTATGGACAGGCTTCATCAGTGCTTTTCCATTAAATTGTATTATTGTTTATATTTTATTGTCAGATTGTCTCTATATGAATACTTTCAGAAGTTATCAAACAGACATACAAACATTATACTTTAGTTTTTTTTATTTATCTTCTTATTTCCTCCGTGATACCTTTTCGCAAATGCTGCTACATTGACGTATGGTTTTTACGTACAAGTGCAGGCAATTTGTGTATATTGGAGACAGACTGCCAAAAGGGCATTTTTATTTTTTTTAGTTAAGTATTGTTTTTTCAAACGCGTCGTATAGATCAAATGCAATTAATATTGTAATTAATATGTAATTTTATTAATTCTAATTTAGTAGGTTTGAGGTTAAGAAGAAAAAACATTCTCTTCAAAAATTATAAACACATTAAATTTTCAAATCAGACTAGATCCCGTTTCTGCCTTTTTTTGGTGTGTTTTTTTTTTTTAATTGGACGGTGTACGCCGATTTATTTTTTTTTTTTTTTTTTGAGGTACGGTCTAATGTACATTTTTAGCCGGGATGTTTATTTTTTTGCTATTACAAAAATAGTATTTAATAATAAAAACTCTTTTCCAGGACAATCATAAGTTGATAATAATTCTTAAGTGCAATTACTTGTAAGTTCTTTGAGCAAACACTCATGAAATCATTAAAGTACTGCCATATTGGCCATATACACTTGTATACACGTGTTTATATATTTGTGTGTACAAATACATATTAACAAAATATATATGTATAAACGATGTTCATACATACACAACTTTCATATAACTGAACAATAAGCAATAACCACTTGACTCAAATACTCCTTTGGTAGTCACACAAGTAAACTGCACTGAATTATATAAACAAAATACTCCAGTAAACAATTTTCTTTTTCTACATTTGTTAACATACGTAAGTATGATTTAAAAAATTAATTTCTTTAAGAATTAAAGTGTTAAAGCTTTTGTTTATACACGGAATGTTTAAGAAAACATCTTTGTACATTTGAATATCCTTATAAATATGTCCAGTATCCACTGATGCCATATTTCAAATGCTTTTTAGAGCCTTTAGGTTCTGTTTTGTATTTTTTTTTTGAATTGTGGTTAAAGATGAAGGGCTTCAAATATGGCAACACTGTAAATGTAACTTCGTTACATTTAAACTTCAAAATTTTGAAATATTAGTTTGGTGCTTTTTTCCCCCTAGTTTTGGTTACTTTTTGAACCTTTTTTACACGATTTTTCAAAGTTAAAATTTGTTTTTAAATTCTTGATTTAAATTTTTAAAAAAAATTTATATCGTTCTTTTTTACCCCATTTTCGGTAAATTTTTACCCTTTTTACCCGTTTTCATAATGCTCACGGTGCTGTCCTGCCTTCTAGAGTTGGCAACACTGCTTAGAACAGTTGTTGCACGCCATATGATGGAGAGTTGACAAACTTTATTGAAGCTTTTCATAGCCCTATTATATTATTTTACTTCGGTGGGTTCAAGTGCTATTTTACAGTAATAGGACATTTTAATTGAAAATCAAAGCCTAAGAAAGACATACATAAAAATTTACACAGATCAAGGAAAATAATACATATTTTAAATATTGTACATTTTCATGAAATGGAATAATCTAAAACTTTGTTTTTTTTATCTGTTATTAAAATTAGGGACCACATTCCTACAGTTGTTAACGATTCTAAAGTTGCAGTGCAAATAAAAGAGCATGGGACCGAAATGATACACCCCTATAGGAGTTAAAAACTTTTTAATATTTTAACTAGTAATAATTGCTATCGAAAAAACTCGATCGCGAGTGCGGTAATCCGTAAAAAGAAAACCTGGAAAGTACCGAAAAGTACAAAAATTACAATATTTTAACATATAATAGTAAACATTTAATAGGGATTTTGTTGGGAGAAATTGTAAAATTATTTGCTGGGACATAATAAAACTTTAATACATACAAATACATCCATAATAATATTGGTAATCAACTATGATGATGATGATGATTATAATAATGATTATATTGCAACATAAAAACCATTATTTAACAAAAGTGCAAACAACAATTTTACTTCATACACTATTTTATTTTACAAACTACCGAACATACGACTATGTATGTATGTGCTTTAGGGTGGGCCGATTTGTAAGGACAAAAGTTTGTCGATATTGTGCCATCGATTTTTCGATAGCTTTTGGCATGAGGAAAAAAAAAGTTACACTACGACATATCAAAAAAATCAGTTAAGCGTATAATTTGAAAAACATTTGAAATTGGCGAATTTTTTTTAACAAAACAAATTTAAAAAACCTTAAAAATTAACGCGTAAAAAATATCGATTTTTCGACAAAAACTCGCCCAAAACCTCAAGAAAAATTTTTTTTGGAAAAACTGCTATCGCCATCGTTTTAGCGTATAATTTCACCTTGGAAAGGTAATATGTAAAAAAAAATTAAATCAGCCGATTTTTTTTTTTATTACCTACTAAAAAAACCTTAAAAATAAAAGTTGAGAAAAAGTCAAAAAATTTAAATTTGAACGCCTCGAAAATGATTTTTGTGGTATGTCGTTGTGGAACTTTTTTTTCCTCATGTCAAAGCTATCGAAAAATCGGTTGCAGATTATCGGTTGCTAAATCGACCCACCCTAATGTGCTTGTTTGAATATAAAAGTATACAGAAAAAATTTACAAAATTCTAATTACATTTTTAAACACCTTTCGCATACCAAATTTGTAAATACAAAAAAAAAAACTTTTTAAAAAGGCACCAACAAAGTTGTTGTTTTTTGTAACTTTGAATTTTTATTTTTAATCAATTTTTATAAGAAAGATAACAATTTACAAACGAGTTACAAATATTTCAAACAAAAACATTGTTGGAAATAAGATTTCAAAATTTCCCATTGTTGGTGACTACCCAGGAAAATTTTCTGTTCCAAAGAATCGGTTGTACAATAGCTACTTTTCATTCACAACCCCTTCTACTGTCGATTCTAACACCGATTCTTTTTGTTTGAAATTGTCCCAAAAGCAACCCCTTCTATAGCTCCAAAGTAGAACCGGTTGCTCTAGAATCAGTTCTGGAACTAGTTCTGGAACTGATTCTACGTCACCCACACCTTCCATATAGGATCCCCGGAACTGGTTCCGGAACCAGTTCCATGGAATCGGTTGCGGTGGAACCAGTTGTAGAATGGGTGTGGTTGGCTACCGGTTGTAAAAAATTTTCCTGGGAGTACCCAGGATCCCGGAACTGGTTCCGGAACCAGTTCCGGGGATCCTATATGGAAGGTGTGGGTGACGTAGAATCAGTTCCAGAACTAGTTCCAGAACTGATTCTAGAGCAACCGGTTCTACTTTGGAGCTATAGAAGGGGTTGCTTTTGGGACAATTTCAAACAAAAAGAATCGGTGTTAGAATCGACAGTAGAAGGGGTTGTGAATGAAAAGTAGCTATTGTACAACCGATTCTTTGGAACAGAAAATTTTCCTGGGCTGTTTTTTCTGTGTAACTGTTGTTGTAAATAATGTATATATAGGCAGGGCCGTAGCCTAAAATTAGTGTTGGGGGCAATTTTTTTCTTTTTTGTTGAGAATTAAATACCCACAAAAAATGTTCTTGTCCTAATTGAATTTGCTTCATCCGAATAGTTCTAAATGACATGATGGATTAACTCAAGCTCAAATTTTTTCAAAAAGTCATCATAGAATTTATCTCATTATAAAAGGAGTAAAAAAGTTAAAGACAAGCATGCCGACTATAAGATATCTAACATCAGTCTGGTTAAAAGCCAAATAATGTTTGGAATGCGTTAAAATGGACTTGTGTCAAAATTTGTCTATATTTAAAATGATAAATAAATAGAATAACGATAAGAAATTTGGAGTTAATCTAATATTAGGTGAATTTTAGAGAAAATCGCCAATATAGTTCATATGGCCTATAGGTTGAAATATGGACCAATCCTGTAGCGTTCGAAAAAGCCAATTTTGAGGGGTCCTTTATATGACCACTGGGTCCAAACATGGACCGATTTAGCAATATGCTTCGTCCTTTAGTATTTGCGAACATGCCCATTTTTGGAAGACCTTTATACGTGAACTGGGCCTAAACCTGGACCGATTCTGTATAACATCAATAGGCATTAGGTCTAAACATGGACCGTTTTTAACAAAAATCAAAAGGGTTCGTCGTTGGGCCGACATACGTCGGTGCACCAAACTTCATCGAAATATCTTAATACGTGCGACCTGTAGCGTGCGCACAAGAATACGTGGAGAGACGGATGTCGTCAAATCAAAACAAAAAGTAATTCTGTGTCGATCGATATACTAGAAGCTGGGTTTAGGGCTAATATTTTGTGGTGTTGCAAACATTAGCACAAACTTATTATAAAACTCTGAGCCTGAACCTTTCTGTATAAAATAAATCATATGAATGTAGAAAACATAACCTTTAATCAAGGAACTATTAATATTGTTTTCTCTATTATCTATCCAAATTTCATAAAAATCTTGATTCTTATCTAATAAAAAAAACATTTTCGGAGGTTTACGGTGTTTCTCCTCAAAAGTAGAAATATGTTTTACACATATTTTAAAATTATCATTTGTTTATGAGAGTTAATCGAATAAATCATATTTTAATCGATTGAGCTTACAATTCACAATAAAATTAATATTGAAAATTACTTAATGAGCCGGAACATTTGTAGTTCTACTATTTAAAGTGCAACAATAAGTGATATACAATAATATTTTTAATACTCGTATATTCTGATTATTTTGGGGCTGCGGCTCTGTCTATTGGTACATATGTAAGTAATGCTGTTGTTACAATATATTTTCACAATAAAACTATTGTTATACATAAGAGCGACTCATCTTATATGGACAAAAAAAAGTAAAAGAGTGCCCCCTCAAAATATTTCGGGTCTAGTAGTGATGTCTCACGAGCTGCACCATTTTTAAAAAAGCTCGTTTTTTAGTTTTTGGAAGAATTTTGCATTTTAGCTAAAGGCAACATAAACAATATGGGTATCATATGAAAGGTTTTTTAAAGGCGTGTTTAACAGTATATATATATAGTATGTCCAAGAATGTCCAGACATTTCCCATTTCAAGAGACATTCTATAAAAAAAAAAGAATTTTTAAGTTTATTTAGGGAGAGATTTGTGATATATGTAAGTGTCAAATTAACACATTTTAATCTCTAGTCGATTTAAGTGAATACGTGTTTCAGATTTTTTTGAAATTCGCACTAGTTCGCGTTTTACCAAAAATTCAATTGGTAGTAAACTCTTTGTTTTAAACAGACAAGTACATCATCGTTGTGTAGAAATAATTTTGAATTTTGCAAATTAAATGCATTTCCCACGGTACTCTGGACCAAATTTTTTATAAATTTTTGAGTTATTTCAATCTGCAAGCGGATTCAGTTTCTAGTTTATATGAGAATGGAAATGTGACTTAACATAAAAAATTCACAGGCGTGTTTTTGGCGACATAATTTTTTTCCGGATTTTTTTTTCTTTTTAAGCCACATTTTTACCCTTACACCAACTAGAAAGAGAATCCACCTGCAGATTATAGTAACACAAACATTTTTACAAAATTCGGTCAGAGCATCGTGAAAATGAATTAAATTTGCAAAATTATTTAGTTTAAAAAATGTATAAAGAAATATAAATAATTTGCTTTTTTGTTTCGAGAACTATGTATAATTGCAATACAATTTAAATTATAATATCAAATTATTTATCAAACTTCAAGGACATACGATGAGCTTAAGTGAATCAATTTATGTACTGAACACTGCCCAGCAAAATATTGGTAATGACACCTCATTGCTGTATGCATTACAAATAATGATATATCATTACCATTTGCTTTATTTTGTAATATAAAATAATGACTTCCTAATAACATAACATAATAACGGCCTATTGTAGTCATTGCTTTTAAATATAAAATGACTTACTCGCAATAGTTTAAATAAGTACTTTTTACAAAGTTAAATTTTATACATTTATATTTATTATGTACATGTAAATATGTTTTGTGTTAAAATTTTTATGACGAGTACTAAAATTACACACTACCAAAAACTTTAATTTCTCTGAATGTATTTCCTGAAGCTAATAGTATTTGTGTAACTCCTTATTTTTAAGAATGAAGTAAGCAGTCGGATAACTACTTATAATTCAACTTTTTGTAAGCATATTTGTAACCACTTATTATTCAGAATCTCATAACTACTTACTTCTCATTTTTTCGTAAGCAAGCGGGTAAGCGTGACTACTTATAAAAACGACCACGCCAAACAAAACTAATGAGTTTAGACGCCAAAAAATAAGTTGTGCGGAGCTATGAATTTCTATTATATAACCACTTATTTGGTAATGAAATATTTTGCTGGGTAAAGTCGAACATGGCCTTGTTTCTGGTTTTCGAAATGTTATTGTTTTTAGTAACGCCACAAATAACAGTCCATGGTAATTGATCTATGGGTTTGTGTAAATGTTTTATCTATATAGCCTTGTTATTGGGTATTATTGCTTTGTAAGTTATCTTGTGTTAAAATTCTAAAATGATAAAAGTGTAATATTGCCAAAGAACCACATAAAAATAAACAGTTTAAATTGTCATTGTTTTCAATGCTTCTTACTACCACTTCTGCTACTTTGATGCATGACTATGATGCACACTATGATACACACTAATATGTACAGTTGGGGTAAATGTTGCTCCTGAGCACACAAATACACTCAAAAAAGTTTGACAGTTACTTCATGACAGTTGTTTGTATAGTAAAAAGTAGTTATTGTGTTTAACTGTAATTTCAGTTTGTTTTTCTATGTAGAAATACAAAACAACTATTATGATAGTTATTTGAAAAACAACTAACGAAAAGTACTATATTTCGTAAAAGTTGTTAATATCAGTTATTTTTGATTCTATAACAAAAAACTAATAAAAACAGCATTTTACAATAAAAAATTTAGTTGAATTTTTACATTTGTTATAAAGCTTGAATCATATCTCCAATGCATAAAAACGTTGTAACTGGAGAACCGTTTAGAATTTTTACTTAAAATTTCAAGTAGTAGGTAATTATACATTTATTTCTAATCGAAAAAAAAAAATTTTATTTTCTTAAAATATGCTTTTATGTAAAAAAAAAATTAACTGTAAAAAACAGTAAATTTTTATAAGTTCTTCAGTTGCTTAAAAAATTTTATAGTAAAAATTTGTCAGTTAATTTTATGACATTGTTAGTTATTGTTAATGCATTTGTTAACTATTTATTACCCATTACTTTAACTGTCATTATCAGTAGATTCCGACGACAATTTTTTTTAGTGTACACTTACACAGAGATTTATAATGTATTGTTTTGGTTCATATAACATAATATTGATGATAGTGTAGCATTTTATTTAGTAAATGCTTAACAGTTGCGAAGAGTGTTCTTATTAGGGCGGGTCGAAAAAAAAATCAATCAGTCACCCACTAGGATTACAGATTATTCAAGGACGAATTTTAGGAGTGGTTTTTAGTTTAGTGCGTCCCCATTTGAGTTCGATCGTTGTTTATAGTTTGACAAAAGTAATAGAGCTAGTTGTAATCATTTTTAAATCCGACGTCAAATTATAGTCTTGAATTCCGGTAACACTGACCAATTATTTTTGAATGAAAGCAAAGCATTTTGATTCTATTAAGATGTTGCTTTAAAATTTCATATTATGAATAAAGATATGTATAGTTGATCCTTTAATTGATAAATGAATGTTTTCGTTCGATTTGAGATCGAATAGCAATCATAATTTTTTCTTTTTTTTTAATTATTTTCAAATTAAAGAAAGATGATAAAATTTTCAAAAGTAAATTACAGAGAATACGTATTTTCGTGTCCCGCTACAAACCCATCCTCAGCATCCTATCTCTTTATGGGTTATAATTGATGATGATCTATTTATATTGAATGTGAAATAAATAAGAAAATTTAAACAACTCAATAAGACTAACATCAACGAAATTCTCACAATGCTTTTTTTATCCTATATTTTTAGTGTTTTCGCTTTGAACTTCATTTTTTTATGTGTACCTGTTGTTAAATTATGAAAAACGATATGAAATATGTTAAGATCGCCCAGCAGAAATTACTGCTTGCTTGGAAGCAGTTTTGTCAGGGAAATTTGAGCAGTGAAGCGATTGCATTATTGATGATATCATGCCTGATTTTTGAACGAGATAGCTCGCGTTAAAGCACTTGTTTCGAGATCCAAGAAGGCATGAATTCACCGCTTTTAATTAGTGCTCCTGTTTTTCTTTTATTCCTGAATATTTTTCCGTGAAAAGAAAATGCCTCTTTTTTTAGTAAAACCTCTTATTTAATTTAAAATAACTTTTTTCCGCATTTTAAAAAATGTGAATAAAAGAACCGCAAAAATATTTAAGCAATAAAAATGTATTGCTCATTTCATGCCTTTTTGAAAAGCACAGCAAAAAGCGATGTAAACAATTAATCAACTTACGCCGAAGCTATACATTTTTAGAAGCGGTAAAAGTAGCAGTAAGGAAGCAGTAATCAATCGTTTTTACTGCTTCCACATTTTTGCTGGGCGGACTTCTAACGCCGAAGCAGTAAACAAAAGCCAAAAGGGCGATACACGACGCCATGGCAAAAAAAAATTAACATACCTAGAATCAGAGCTTTGAATAATTAATTCCTTAATTCAATTTTTCAATTCTGCATTAAAAATTCGATGAATTAATTCACAAAGTACCATATATTGAATGGAATAAATTCATATTTGTTTTCGTTCGATTTATTTTGTTACGAATTAATTCAATTGCTTAGTTCTTTTTTTAAATCAAATGAATTAATTCACTGGTGAACGCGTTCAATATTATAAATCGAACGGCAAAAAAGTGAATTAATTCCTTACTGAACTAATTCACCACTGAATTCATTCAATTTCATTTTCATTCAGTGAATTAAAAAAAATAAAATTACATTCAGTGAATTAAAAAAAATAAAATTACGTTCAGTGAATTAAAAAAAATAAAATTACGTTCAGTGAATTAAAAAAATACGTTCATTGAACTCAAAGCCTGTTTTCTGCCGTTCAGTAGAAGAAAACATTTATTTACAAATAAAATTACATATATATTAAGTGTTAGAGAAACCCGATGCACTTTATCAACCTACATAATTAAAAACTAAAGCCTTTTACTATTAAAAATAAAAACTTTACAGATATAGATGAACTTGGAAAAAATATAAGTATCAATTTTTCAAACTTATGCTTCCCAGTAAAATGTAGATGCTTCACTATGACGTATTTCATTTATAGGTTTTTACAATACAATGTTTTCTTCTACTGAACGGCAGAAAACATGCTTTCAATTCAGCATACGTAATTTTTGTTTTTCAATTAAGTGAACGTATTTTTTTTTTCAATTCAGTGAACGTATTTTTTTCTTTTTTAATTCACTAAACGTAATTTATTTTTTTTTTAATTCACTGAATGTAATTTTATTTTTTTTTAAGTCACTGAATGTAATTTTATTTTTTTTTTAATTCACTGAATGAAAATGAAATTGAATGAATTCAGTGGTGAATTAATTCAGTAAGGAATTAATTCACTTTTTTTCCGTTCGATTTATAAAATTGAATGCGTTCACCAGTGAATTAATTCATTTGATTTAATAAAGAGAACTATTGCAATGAAATTAATTCTTTGAATTTATTGTTTGATGAACGCGTTCAGTTGAACGAATTCAGTGAATTACTTAAGAAAAGGAATTCATTCAATTCTAAAGAAAATTGAATTCGATTGGTAGTGAATTCATTCAAAAAATAATTAATTCTTCAAAGCTCTGCCTAGAATAGTCTTTAACTAATGTTTGATCTTAGGAAGTGACTGTCTCATTTTGAGTTTTACGACCCATGCTAGTGGTTATACTCATATACGCGTGTGTGTGTTTTGTATCTATGTACGTTTAAGACTGTGTGTATGTGAAAATATAGTTTGTGGTTTAGTTTAGTTTTTTATCCTTTTTAACATTTCGTTTTTTGTTACATTCTCACAATTTATGAAGTGCATTAACATTTACCGTTATAAATGATTGTTTTCTCATACAAACAACTCAGCCAATTTATATGTTTTCTAAAAAAAAAATAACAATAATACAAAAACAAAACCCGGAACGATTTGAACATGTACAAATGATGATTTTTAAACCCACTGCATTTACAACAATCATTGTATTGCATACAAATCCAAGAACTTATACTGTGTATGAGAGTATGTGTGAACCATATCAAACTTAAGTTGGCTAATATGTATGCAGTGTTACCATATATTTTTTTAGAAAAACTGTAAAGAAAAACTGTTTCTTTATAGAAAAACTGTTTTTCGAAAAGATTTTAAAAATCCGAAGAAATTCTGGGATCCCGAAGTATCTTCGGACTAAAATATTATCCCAGGGTCAGAATTTACAAAATATCGAGATTTTAATAATTTATGCCTAAATAGTAGACATTTATAGTAATCGACTTTTTGTTTTAAAATTTTTTTCAAAAAAATATAAATTTCTAAATTATCCTTCATTTAGAAGTGATCTGAAAAGTTCGGCTAAAAATGTCCGTCGGATCTATGACGTGTCAGATATGGTTTAGCTAATTTTATTCCGTACTAATTTTTGATGAAATTAGTTATAAACATTTTTCGCCATTTATCTTTCGATTTGTACCTAATTTTTTAAGTATTTAAGGTTTTCAAATTATTATGCATAAGCACTTTTATATTTTAATTCTTAAATTTTAGTTAAAAAAATAATAAAAAAAATTGTAAATGAAACAAATATGAAAAACTATAAAAAAAAATCCATGAATTAAAAAAAACTGTTTTTTACATGAAGAAATTGGAAAACTGTTAGTCATCCCAAAAAACTGTAAAAAACAGTTAAAACTGGCTATATGGCAACACTGTATGTATGTATCGTAGTTATATTCCATTTCCCTCTAAAATGGTATTATAGTAAAACTCGTTTAAGACGAACACTGACAAGACGAATTCTTGGTTATTGCGAACTAATTTAAAAGTCCTGATATTTTGAGCAACAATTTTAATTAAAAAAAAAATCAGTAATATAAAACTCCCTTCGGACAAAGACTCGGTTAAAATAAACTGTTTCTGTTGGTACAATACGATACAACAAATAGCACACCCTCTGGGAACTACCTAAATTTATATAAGAAACCATATAAAATAATTGAGCAATTTTTTAAACTGTTTTTAGAAATTTTAAATGTTTTATGGGGCCCGTGTAAAAAAGATTAGATGTGATCAGTTCTGTTAAGATCTAATAAGATATGATTAAATATATTTGGGTATGTGAAGCACTTTATGGCAAGATCTGCTCATATCTAATACAAGATCTGTATATATCTAAAGTGATCTGGATCACAGCGTTATTTTTATGACCAGATATGAGCTGATGTCGGCAAATTTGATACCATAAATTAGCAATTTTTTGCTGTTTCATACAAATAAAAATGTATAAACACAATTTGTTCAAAGCCAGATTCACAATGCTGGAGTACCCCACATACAGGTGTTAAATTTAGTTTAAAGTTTTTGTTTTACCGATAAGATTTATTATAAGTCGAGATGAAATTAGATATGTTTGTACATATATGGTGCGCCAAGTCTGATCTATTGAGATTCCAAATCTTTCCCCAATTTTAAGATCTTATTAGATATATTACAATAATATCTAATGAGATCTTTTCTACACGGGTAATTAAAAATTTGTAAACAAATAATGATTTCATTTTTCCGATGATTACGATTCGCCTTAACCATATTTTTCTGTATAAATTTTACACATACAAATTGTTGTTGTTGTCGAAAAATATAAATGTTTACAATTTTCATTTTTGTATGCTGTTTCGTATGCGATCTCAGGATTTAATACGAGATTGTACTACCACTGCTACAACGACTATTGATGTTACATGTCCTGTACTTAAATTTACTACTTTGGTTATTGTTTCATACCATTTAATACATGCAACAACGATATATGAAAGCATGGCCATCAATTGTGGCCAACAATGATTTAGACAAATTATTGACACACAATAAATGTTCCATTTAGTTTGATATTTTTTAAACAATTGCATTTAAAATGCTTAACAATTTACTGTATAACTAACAATCATTTAGAAACAAATAAATATGTGGTAATTAGAAATATGAAAAAATTACGATTAATGATGCAGATCATTTTTTGTTATGACGATACAACAATACAGCAGATAGCGCACCCCTTGTGAACAACCCAAATGTTTTGAATTGAAATAGAGTCCTAAAACGAATTAAGGAATTGACATTAATTCGCGAATCAAAAAATATAAAAATAATTCAGGCGAATTATGTTTATATTTGTTTTGATTGGCGAATTTATAAATCACATTTTTTTAATCATTTTTGAAAATAATTATTATTGAATGAATTGTTCAAAAATCTGATTTGATTTATACCTCGCGAATTCTCTTAAAACAAATTATTCAATCGAATCAATTGAATCAATATAAATTACACCAAAGCATTGGGTCTGTTTGTTTACATTTCCAGTAAAAAATATTAAAATTGAAAGTCCGAAAGAATTACCAAAAATTAATTGCCTTTCGTGTGGAATGCAAGAAAATTATGTCAAAAGTAGTAAATAGAAACAACTGAGTTAAAAAATTTGCAAATTTTGCGTTAGGAATGAATTCAAGGGAAAAAACTAGTAAAAATAGTAAAAACTATCTTTCTTTATACAATATCAATTCATTGAAAAAAATTATTATAAATTATTTGCTGATTCTTAAAATAAATAAATTTATATGCCAATCAATTCAAAAAAAAATTATCTTTTTCAAGACATACTTTCAAAAGTTTTTACCACCTCCGTATTCAAAATTCAATAATTTGCATTTTTTGATCCAGCCTAATATTAATATGTACACACACGCATGCATTCATGATTAGAAAAGCCCCACTCACTGTTAAAATGGGATAAATGTAACCTCACATTTAGAAACTAATAACGGAAATATTTACAATGAAACCAATATAGGTTGCTCTCAACCTCCCCAAAGCAATAATTTGCACTATCAAGTGTTGATAGGAAAAGCCACCATTGGAGATTTTTTGTGAATTAGTTTAAAAACATCTGCATAAAGTAGAGATACTTTAAATATCCATAAGGGGCAAAAAATGCTTTAAGCTGTGTACAATAGAAAAGAAAATTTGTATACCAAAGTAGCAAAATCAATTTTAATAAAAAATAATGCTTCTGCTTTTTTCAACACACAAATAGAACATTCTGTGTTATGGAAATGTCATGAAGTATAATCCAAATACATATGGTTACAATAGGGTGACTCGATTACGGAGTATTGTGGAATTTGATTAAAAGTTGTCTGACTTTATGATAGAAAAACAAGAAAAGAAACGATAAGGACTTTTATTATATAAAATAGGAAATTTTATCTATTCACCATAAATGGATTCCTTTTCCCCCCTCAAAATTGTTATCTATACCACCCTATTGTAAATATATATTACTATAAATGCGTATGGATATGTGAATAATAATAATAGGTTCTACAATTTTTGGAAAGAAATCAACACAATAAAATATACACGTCATGTTTAGATTAGTTTGCAAAAATAAGAAATGAAGAAGACTTTACGTAATTGTGTAAATGTTTAACAAAAACCATAGACACAAATACAAATATCAAACAAATGTACAAGCACACTCCTGTAGGGAATTATTCACAGCACACGTCGCATAAGTAGTAGACATGGTTAGAGCCTTGGACCGGTACTTTTATATGAAAAGGACTGGCCGCGTCAGAGAACTTTTTAATTTTTTATTATGCTTTTGTTTAAAATAGGTAATTTTTATGAATATCCCATAGTTGGAAAGTAATTAATGCTTGTGTATTATGTATTATCTACTTGTAATTAAAAAAAGTGCATACTTTGTACTTGGCACCCACAATGTTTAAGAGGGGGAAAAATTAATGAATATGCGTTTTTTATCGGCCCAATATCATATTTAAGGGGCGAACGGAGGATTAAAAAATGTTATTATTCTTGTAATGGGCCATGTCTGAAATTTATAACATTCAAAATTGTTTGAAACTACACTCGAAATAATATGTCTATTGGCTAAATAGAAAAATTAGTTAAATTAAACAAAATCTATTCCTGGTTTTTCGCTTAGAACCGATTCGTTAATTTGAACAACATTTTTGTGAAATTGAACAAATCTAAATTTGAAAACAAAATTTGACAAACTACAGTTTTATATTTATTTTTACAAATTTATTAAATTTATTTAGATTATTAAGATTTAAGGAGTTCTGGATCTTCCCCGGACCTGGTCGATATTTAAATAGGAACAAATGTTTTGTCCGTTTTGCTATATTTATATAGCAATACCCTTTTCAAGGGGTAGTCGAAATTTTCATCCATTTTTCTTAATCTCTCTTAGATTTCGAGCCATTTAAAAAAATCGGTAGGGGAAGAAATAGTACCGTCTTTTAAATGTCGGATACACCATCTAATAGCAGAACTATGAATCCATTATATTTTAAAAATAAATTGTAAAATATTTAACAAGTCGGTTTTTAAAAATTACACTCACAATATTTTTTCCTTAAAATCAACTGAATATGTACATTAAAACAATTGAAAAGAAGTTAAAAAAAAAAAGGACTACCCACTTTTCGTTCAAAACAATTGTATTTTGTGGTTTATTTTTAATTGTTAATTTATTAACTGGCAAAGTTGGTAAAAATAATAGATTTCTGGTTTATTTTAAAATTAATCGTATTATAACAACTGATTGTTGTATTTTATTTATTTTAACTTCTACCAAAAGTCCGTATTTTGTGTATTTTGTTTATTGAATGACTGTAATTGAATTGGAAAAAGTTAAAATATATATTTCTTTGAAATTTAACTACTTATTCAATTGAAACAACTTTACTGATTTACTTTTTAAACAACTGTTGAACTTTTACGGTAAAGTTATTGTGAGTGTAGTTATAAATACCCTATAAACAATTTCACTGGAATTCAAGTTGAAAACAAGTTCAATTCCAGCCCTGTTTTCCAGTTTCAAGGCTTGAACTTTTTTTTGAACTTTAATTACATTTTATTTCAATAGCATACTCCAGCAAAAGGGAAACAAAAATTCAAATTCAAATATTTTTGTTAAATATACAAATGCTAGAATTTGAAATGTACTTTACTTCCAGGAAATTTTAAATTACTTGAATTTTTAAAACCTATGTGCTTACTGGGATAATTTTAAAAATGAACAGTCAAAATTAATTAACCTTTTCGCTATATTGTATCCATATGGATATACTAACTTTGGATGGCCAGATCCACTTCTATATCAGAGAATTGATTTAGATTTTAACTGATAATAGTTTTTTAAGGTCTTACAGATCATTTACAATAAAAATTTCTAAATAATTATCAGCACATCGTTGCCACTATTTTTTTTTTAAGAGAAGCAACACTCAGGAAGTTCTTTCTATTAATTAACGTGTTGCTTCTTTTGGAAAGGAGATAGAGAAGAAGTGAAAGGTGGTGAAAGACGAAGGGCTTCAAATATGGCAACACTGTAATTGCGCGAGATGTTGAATTTTAGAACAGTTGTTGCGCGCCATCTGATGGTGAGTTGGCGAACTTTGTTGAAGCTGTTTAGTTCATAGCCCTGTTATATTATTTTACTTTGGTGGGGTTAAGTGCTATGAGAATACAGAAGGAGGACGCTGCGATAAGTATGAGGGATAGAAAACACTCATACATATTATTATTTTTCATAAATTGATGTTGACTTGGTTGGGGATCGAACGTGTAACAGTCCAACGCGCTAACCATTACACCACAGCGCCTTCTAAGAAAGCATTTTTTGCATTTTTTTCCGCAATTTTTGTTCTTTAATTATTAACAAATATATGAAATGATCGCTTTCTAAATTTCTTATGCTGATTTTATTAGAAGAGCTTCAGAGTTTATGGGAATATTCAAAAATTGTTTGCCAATAACATATTTTTTTCAAAATTTGACCGATCGGACAGATCGATTGTATACAAAGTTCGACATTTTTGCTCTAAAAATTATTTATTTTAATAAGAAATATTTACACTTGGGTTGCCATATAAAAATTTTAAAAAGTGGTTAAAAATTTCGAATTTTTCGAAAAGTATTGACGCTATAATTGTTTTCGAAAAATTCTTTTTATTTTAAAAATTCAAAATTAGAAAATACCTTAACCCGTTTGGGAGCAGCAGCGCAATGTAAGTAAAATTTTTAGGTGTTAGAAAGTTATGATATATTATCAAATTTTCTTTCGATTGAATTACTAGAAGTACGAATAAAAATCTAATTGGTAAGAATCAAGGTACTCAAAGTACTTTTTTAGTATGTAGTAGGGTATAAGGGGGAGCATTGGCGAAAGCTCCTATTGTAGTGACATCTGTTTGTGTACTCGTATGACCAACAATAGAAAATCATATGTTTTCTACAACTGTCAGTTACATTTAAATTTGCATCAGCATATATCGTCACCTAAAATGCAAAAGGGCGTAACAACAAACAAATTTAAGCCGATTTTCTGATTGATTATGATGCACTAGACTAAATTACATTTCCCTACAAAATTTTAAACTTATATGTAGAAATAAGTCTATAGTCGTGTTCTAAACAAGAGAAGAAAATATAGAATATCTTTAATTCTACAACGTTGTTTTTTGGTTCTCGTGTAAAAAAATAAAAAGTGTTGTTACGCCCTTTTGCATTTTAGGTGACGATATGTATGTATATTCTATATAATTTCTTGACAACATTTTCCAGTTTGTAAGAAAACTGACACATTTTTTAAAATCTTTTCTGGTTTTTTTCTTTGAGTGTATGGTTAAAGCTTAAGATTAACAAACAAATAAAATTCACGTTTTCCTTATGCGAACGTGACTTAATTTTCATTTTATTTAGTTTTTATTTTTTTCCAACTCCTCTTCTGACAAAATGACATAGAAGAAACATTATCGCATTAAAGAAAAATTTCAAACATCGTATGAATAAATAAGAAAACGCTCAACAATACAAAATGATAAATAAAGATGTAGAAAGAAATATTCAAGTTATAAAGTGACATTCCCAATAAACATTCCAAGAAACAAAAGACAGTGATTGGTAGAAAACCCAAAAAGAAATTACATTCAAAGAAAGACATCTTATCCAGGCATGGGGTAATCTTGAAGTTTTGTCGTTTATAAAGATGCAATAATATTTTACAAAAATCTACTATACCTTAAACAAAGTTTGACGCAAACTTTCTACCACAAGATCAGCAGGTATTTTTGAAACGAATTCGCAGAAATAATATTAGCTGTATTTTGTCTCATGCCTATCAACGTTAAGTATTTAAAGCAAATTTACGTTAAACCGATTGTAGTATAAAATTTTTTTAAAGAGGTTATGTTTATCAGCAAAAGTTTTTATGAAGTAACGGGAATAAGTTACTTTAGGTATGAAAATGTATAAACGTTGAGTTTTGAACGTTGATAATTATCCGTGTTGAAAGTTAACGTGCATACGAAAAGTAATGTGTTAGTTTTCGTCTTAAACGCGTTTTTATGCATTTTGAGTTTTTTATGAGTTAACGGATATAGTTAAGTCGAAAACACAGCTATTATTATTGCACAGCAAAACGTTTATAAGAATTCTAATATAACAAATTAGATAAAACTATTGGAGCTTCAAAATAATTAAATGAATTTATAACAATTTCACCAAAAATGTCTGAAAACATGGCTGTCGTAAACAAAGTCATTTCCACATTTCAAATTTGAAAAAAAAAATAATAATTTCAGTATTGATTTAAATTCTTAAGTGCATATACATAATAATTTGAAAACCTTATAACACATTTATAAAATGAATTTTGTATGAGAAATTTGTTTTATAAGACATTTATAAACTTAAAAAGTCATTATGCATATGACCCTTATTGAATTAAGTCTACTTTACTACTACTTGTCTTTATCCTTAAGGTGAAAAGACATTCCATATGAAACCGAAGGATTATAGACCAAAAATTTAATTCCTTAATTTCTATTGAAGACCCTGGAGTGGATTTTCAATATACACCTTAGGATTTCGGTTTAAATAGTTGTGTTGCTGTTAATATATCGACACAAAAACGAAGTATAAAAATAATGAGTAAATTCGAAAATTTTTTCGGAACAGCAAATTTCCTAAATTTATTTTTACAAATCCACTCTAATTAAAAAGTTGCTGAACTCACATTAGGGTGACCTTATTTTTCAACGTGCGATTTAAGACCGTCCCCCCCTAAAAATGTGCCTTTGGGTATAAAAATACACCATGCTAAAAATTAAGGTGATCGGATAACGGGAACACGTGCCGCATCGGCCCTGAAGTTTGAAATACGATTTACTAGGCGAAAAAATCACTTTTTTGACTTTTTTATAAAATATCCGGCTTTTTAATAACCGTAATAACCGTAGACTGAATTATCTTTCTGGTAATGTATAAAAATCCAAAATCGGTTGGAAAATATTTTAGTAATTGCAATTTCCTCAGACCATTGTAGGGTTAAAATGAGATAAATTATGAAAATCGTAAAAAAATAAAATATTTCTTTCAAAAATTTACAATGTTCATTTCATTTCTAAGATCCACAAATATTCATATAAAATTTTTTGTCTCTCTTGGCTTAGTCCCAGGTATTTTTTTTCGTACATATAAGGTAGGACGACCCTAATATACATATATGATTTCAATTAAGATTTCACCACCCACTGTCTGAATTTAGTATTGTTAAAATGTCAAAATGTAGTTTCACATTTAAACCTTCGTCTTGATTGTTCCAGCAAAAAAAGTTACTTAAATTAGTTTCTGATATTATTATTGTCGTCATATTCAATTAGGGGTTTTCATATAAACTCGTAAATGCCTTGTAAACCTTGTGTAAATACAAACCATATTTTTTATGTATGGAGTGTGACATTAAACTCATAAACGTACCAGGTTTACACCGTTTACGAGTAGAACACGAGTTTATATGAAAACCCCTATTATAAATATAAAAAGTTTTTCTTTGTTAACTTACAATTGGTTTTTGCAGCATATGTCGAAAACATTTGTAATTTTAAATGAAACAACAGGAAATAATCGAAGAAGAAACATATTTCCTTACTACTTATATTTTGCAAATTTTTAGATTAAAAAATATTGTTTTTTTTATTTATAATTTCTAACGGTGGGTCTCATACTGTAGGTTTAACTTAACTGTAAACAAAACAAAATGTCAAAAAAATGTACACAAAACAACAACAAACCTGCAATATGAGACCCACCGTAAGAATCCAATAGCATATTTAGACTGGGCAAAAAACAGCTGGTTTTTGTACTAAAGCACCGTAAGTTGTTTTTCATGTGAAAAAATTTCACTCCAACTTTAAAGGCCTTAAATGAATTTTTTTTCTGTGTAATTAGAAATCCACAGTCACAATAAACACAAAATGTCACGTTTTCAAAAGAAAAATAATAGTTTTGTATATTAAATTTGCGTGAAAATTAAAACTAAAAGCCAATTTACACTACAATCAGAAACTAGCAATTTTTAAAATATTTTAGTTTTGATTCAAAATTTGTATGGAATTTTATATTTTTGTTGAATGTAGTATAAATTACAAAATCCAATTGATTTACACTAGTTATTTAGTATAACTTTGTCACTTTAGTTCTTTACTAAACAAAATTCTTTGTTTTTATTGTAAAATAAACTTTAAAAAAATTATTTACACATTTAAAAATAATGAAGAACAACGCATAGTCTTGAATATAAACCGAAATATTTTTAAAGGCACATTTACACCCGAGGTTAAACTCGCGAAACTTTACGAAAATGCAGCTCTGTGCACAGAGGGAATTTTGCTGGACGAGTTTTAATGAAAATTATCAGTAAACTAATGAAGTTTTCTTCGGAAATTAAATGAAAAATTTCTCAAATTTGATAAAGACGCTTCAAATATTTTATGAATTTTGAAATTATGAAAAAACTTTTAATAAATAAAATTAAATTGTTCACAACATTTTACGAAAAATGCCATTAATTCAATGAAAAGTTTCAATGGACGATTTCCAGTGAAACTTCATTGGTTTTATGCAAAAATTTATTAATATCATGCAGATAATTCTTTCAGTGTGTAACTACACGAAATGCAATTTCTAGATCATTGACAACTCCTAGAAAATACAATTTCTTTGATTACTCACAATTTTTAAAATGTCTTGTTACATTATTTATCATTTATTTATTAAATTCACTTTTTGGTACTTGGAACAAAAATAATTCTTTGAAATGCAACAGATTTAATAAAAACAAATTCTTACCAACTAGGAAAGATACTTTTACGATAAAAATTAGTGCCAAAAATATAAGAGATAACAAATTTAGATCATACTCTTCGAGATTTCTGACCCGTGGATATATGCCTTAAAAAATTAGAAGAAATATTTTTGGTACTTTAATTAATTAATTAAAAACGAAATTCGGGGTATCAAAAATGTACATTTCAGATTTTTTCACTTTGTTTTTGGCAAAAATCAGGTAGAATCTGTTTTTTAGTTTGTATGAAAATTGTAGGGAATAACGAAATTAAAAACCAAAAACTAGTAGGTTTTTTTCCAGTCGAAATACACTAAAACAAATAAAATTTTTTATTTATTAATTAGACATTTATTAATTCAGTTCGAGGCCAATTTCCTTATTATGAATTAACATAAGTACTTTTTTCAAAAACTGCTATTTTTCTTCATCAGGATACTCTCCTGACAAATACCTGGCAGAGTTTTTGCTTTCAAAAACCTCTACACTTTCAGGAATGAAAAGATGATCGGGGATTTTCCAGGTCCCCTTCATCAGTTTTCTTTACAAAGTGGTGGCGTAGTGCAATTCAAATTGAAGTATCAAAATCTCATATTAAATGCAGTCTGCTACATCAACGAAATGAGAATGGAGCAAACAATAAAATATGTTTTCAAAGTCTTCTGCAAAGCATAATCAACAATAGAAATATTATAAAAGTTTTTGTTTTTGTATTTAATACCATCGGTATAAATTAAATACAAATTTTATTTTTACCCTTCTCCTTTGTGAATACAAGAAGAGGCAAACACATTTCTCCGTACTGTGAGTGTTGTCAAAATGTTGGTTTTTAATTTTTATTTAAAAAAAAAAAAATTTTCGACCTTTTTTAAGGGTTACATGACATTCGCGGCAGAGAAAACAGACCTTTTTTTTAAAAAAATCATAACTCAGTCAAAAACAAAAATTTTTCCAAAATTGTAGAGAATTGAACAAATTACAAGAAAAAAAAATTCAAAAAATATATTTTTCACTCCAACATGGTTTTGTAGAGCTCCAAACTGGCGGCAGAAAAAAAAACGGGGCCTCGTGGTTGCGCCGCTGGGAGTCGCAAAAATTGTCCGATCTGTAAACAAATTGACTTTTTTAAATCTTAACAAAATTGGTTATTTTATGAATAACCAATCGAATAATAATAATTTTTTTTCCATTTTTGGTGATGTTCCAAATTTGAAAGTGTGTTTTTTCTAAAAAAAAATATTGACTTTAAAAATTCATAAAAAATGTTTGTTTTTGACTGAGTTATGAATTTTTAAAAAAAGGTCTGTTTTCTCTGCCCCGAATGTCATGTAACCCCTTAAAGAAAACTGATGAAAGGGACCTGGAAAATCTCCGAAACGATCGTCTTTTCATTCCTAAAAGTGTAGAGGTTTTTAAAAGCAAAAACTCTGTGTGGTATTTGTCAGGAGAGTATCCTGATGAAGAAAAATAGCAGTTTTTGAAAAAGTACTTATTATGTTAATTCATAATAAGGAAATTGGCCTCGAACTGAATTAATAAATTTCTAATTAATCAATTAAAAGAGGTCGAAAAAAAACAATTTTTATTTTTTAAATAAAAATTGAAAACCAACATTTTTTATTTATTACAAAAAGTGTACCACCTCTCTTTCTCTTAAAATATGTAAATATAAAATACATTCAAAAAAATTTGTAGGTAGAATCTACTGAAAATTACAGTTAAAGCAAAAGTATAGTTAGTTAACTAAATATATAGTTATTTTTATGTGTTAATTAATTAATGTAATTAATAAAATGTTTCGTAAAATTAACGAAAAATTGGATTTTCAATTAATATTGCTTATATATAGAAAATTTCGAACACTTAATGTAGAAGTTTAAATAAAAACTAGTTATAAATACATGAATATGTATCAATAAATTTAATAAAAATTTTATATATTTTGTCAGGAAAACATCATTGGTACACCGAAAAATTTCATTAAAACTCGTCGAACAAAATTTTGTCTGTAGCCTAAGAGATACAATTTAATAAAATTTTGTTTAGTAGATAAATTAATCATAATAACAAAACGGTTTTGAAATATTATGAAACATTTAAAGAAAAATCTTTTTCTCTCAGTACACATTACTTTTTCTATACAAAAACTTTAATTGATTGTAAAACCTCATAATAATATTATTTTTAAAAAAATATATATATTTTTTTTTATTCCAATGGTTGTATGTTAAAAGTTCTTATTACATGCTCTTAGAGTCGCTGATGTTGCAACCATTATTATGATTATTTTCTTAATGAGTTTGATAACTAATTATTGCTTTAATAATGGCTGTTCTGTTTAATATTGTTGCAGGAAATGGGTTTGTTACTCTTATAAAATAATGGCGTAAATAATAGAAAGAATAGCAATGAAACCATTAATTAAACTCCTACTTTCGTACACTCACAATATTTTATCCTTAAAAACAATCTAAAATACATATTAAATTAATTGAAAACACAATTAAAAAAATGACTACTGATTTTTTATTATATTCACACCATTTTGCTATTTATTTTCAAACATTGTTTAAACAATTCATAAAAGAAATAAAAATAATTGAAAAGTCTATTAAAACAATCATCAATTTTTAACTGACAAAACGTAAAAAAAACGATGTTGTGGTTTGTTTTTATATCCTACACCACTATGTGGTCAGGGTATTATAAGTTTCTGCTGATGTTTGTAACACCAAAAAATATTGGTCGTAGACCCACCTTATAGTATACCGATCGGCTCAGAATTTTTTTTTTATTTCGATTTAACGATGTCCGTCTGCCCGTCCGTCCGTCTGTCTGTCTGTCCATGCAATCTTGTGCGCACTCTACAGGTCCCAAATATTAAGATATTTTGATGAAATTTGGTACGCAGACCTATGTTGGCCCAAGGACGAACAGGTTTTTGGTGAACATCGGTTCATGTTTAGACCTAGTGCCCATATAAGGGGCCTACCAAAATTAGTTTGGTTACAAACTGCAGGTCGCAAATATTAAGATATTTTAATGAAATTTGGTGCGCTGACTCACATTATAGAAAATTTTGACACAAGCCCCATTTTAACCCATTCGAATTTCGGATCCAAACAATACACCAGACTGGTGTAGGGTATTGTATAGTCGGCATGCACGACTTTAACCTTTTTACTCGTTTCATATTTGAAAGATTTTTTTTTTGTTTAAAATTCAAAACACTACACCATACACAACACACACGTTTATATTTTCATTGAATATGTTTCTGTGTATGAGTAAAGAATTTCTTGTAATTTGAATTGAAATAATAAACAAATATAAACAAACTATTTAAAAAAAGAGAAAACCGAAAATATTTGAGTTTTTTGTTTTAAAACAGAAAACAACGAAATTATTTAAATTATTTTTTCTAAAAATAGAAATCTAAAATAGAATATTTGACTGAAAATAACAACTCCTACAGACGGTACATATTTTTTTCCAGTTTGTTTTTTATTGATTGATAAAAAAAGTTAAACAATATATTTCAATGTTTTTTAATTGAAAACAAACTTTACACTAATAAAAAAAAATCCCGTACAAATAGGTCAAAATTGTGCTGGCGCAAATACATGTACTATTTCCTGTTATTTTAGCAGAATTTTTACCTATTTGTACTGGCTTTTTTAGAGAAAATAACAGAAAAATTAGCTCAATTTAATCAAAACGCGTCTAACGCGATTTTTTTACTAACTTTTTTTATGAGTGTACCTATTTCTTTTTTAATAAACCTCAATCGGTTATGGAAAATATATTGTGAGTGTATAGATAAAATAAAAATATGATTGTATAATTTCATATTGCACAGTAGTTACTATTGTGAATTATTAATTGCAGCTGGTCTATATGATGCGTTTGAAAAACAACACTGTATGTACTAAGAAAAAATAAAACTGTTAAATTTACAAAATATATTTGAGTTTACTTTTAGTTAATTCAAAATTACAAATTATACTGTAAAATCTGCAGAAAAGTTTTCTAAATATTAGTAGACTAAAACTAGCGCAAACAAACTGTTATATCTACAAAATGTTTGTTATTTTTAAGTTAGAATTTATTTTCTATTTGAACAAATTTATAAAATTTAGAAAAAACTCTAATATTATGTAATTTGCTTCAAATGTTAGATGGCTACCCTGGCCTTTTATTTTATAAATTTTCTGTAACTCAAAATGTATAGCACACTTTTTGAATTTTTTTTTTGATAATTAACTAAAGTATACTTTTAGGCATACTTCAACTAATGCTTTTATTGCCATTTCAATCATTTTACCACACAAAGAATTCGCGCACAATTTTGGCAAAAACTTTTTCTTGCTTAACATGCCCTTTGCACTCAATCTCTTTATTTTCTTTACTTTATAAGTGTCCTTGCATTTCTTGTTTTTTTTTTTTGTGCTTTACATAATGGAAGAAAATAATTTTAAAGCTTATTAATTTAAGTGTAAACACTACTCCATTAAATTGGTTGGTTGGCTGGCTGGTTGGTTCGTTAGTTGGGTCTTTGGTTTTGGTTTGACTTCGTTTCTCTTATACCACAAGTGGCATAGACCACATGCCATAAGGCATTAAAAAGTCATTGACAATGATTTACAGGTAATTAAAACTAGAAGTTTATACCAGGTAAAACCACATTCATTGTCTTTCACACATATACACAGAGAGCAAAATACATATACAAAAACTTACACTCACACAACGCCAAGTCGATAAATAAACTTAATACACAACAGAACTTTACCACTTAAAATATGAAACTGTTAATTGGCTGACACCGTTGTAGGAAGCTGTTGAAAAAAGTAAGAACAAAAAGAATTATTTAAAAATTGAGTGGCATGGTGATGTGATCAAACAAACCAAAACTTCAAAAACAGTAGCTTTTCGTAAATGAAACGATAAATGCAACAGGACCTCATCTTACCCAATTTCACTGAAACCCACGAACGTTCACAAACACACACACATAAACTCTCACACACAGCAGGAGTTAAATTATTGGCTTTTAAGTCAGTTACAAACCTCTTTTATTTTTTTGTTAATGACAGTGTAGTGCAGAGCTACACCACAGTTTGTATTGGTTTTTTTTTTTTTTTTTTTTTTGATTAATGAAGTGTATTGAAGTATAAAATTAGACGGCATTCACCAAATATTTAATACTCATACAGCAACCACATATTGGCACAGGGGCAATAATACAAACGATCATTATACTTTTTCGTTTTTACTTCATTTACACACCACAAACTCGCCTGCTATTTTGTATAGATTTTCTTTCTAAGCATGCTGGAATGTTTGTTTTCAAATATGGACCAATAGCTTCAGCACCCAACAACTGCCAACAACCAAATAATGAAAGAACGTTCCGGAGGTTAGTAATAGCAACCAAACCAAGTGTTGGATATTTTTCCACTTCCATAGTTATTGATGCTGACATTATGCACATGGTACTATGTATAAGCTAAATTAAACCAAGTTAACCACCATCGACATCATCATCATCATCACCGCCACCATATACTTTAGTCATTTACACATACATACAAACATATCATCATACTTTCAGTATAATTATGACTGCTACTTGTGCTGGCATAGTTTGACCTTATTTTGTTTGTTAAATAAGAAGAGAAAAGAACAGAGAATCACACCGTATTCCCTTCAAGTGTTGTATTTATACCCTACATAGGAAGAAGATAGGTATATTAAGGTGCCTATTCATACTTGTGACTCATTGTGACCGTCTTAAGACTGAGAGTCATAACTTTTCATACAAAAACAACAATAAATTTTAAAAAATTCTAATTTTATTTGTCAATGTTATAATTGTGCCGATACTATTTCTTAATTTTTTGAAGTTTTTTTAAACAAAAACTTCAATAAATATAATGCGTGTTCGTTTACTTACTACAAGTTACTACTTTTACTACAGCAGAAAAATTCGATACAAAAAGTAAACAAAACTTTCCAATTGCAAGCTTATAATTTATTGTGACTTTGCAACAAGAAAAACATGGGGAATACGTTCACAACAAAGAGTCACAGAGATCACAGGAATAGGCACGTAAGGCTGTTGTTTAATTTACATTAAATGGTCACAAAACATATAATTAACTGGAAAATTATTTGGCTTAGATTGCCTCCGTACTTAGTTAACAACAACTTTAATACCAGAAACAAGTTTGGCTGCCGAAACTACTAAGGGTGTTGGTATTGGTATCGATTTTTTGTTTTTTTTCGATATTGGAATCGGTAACGGTATTTCATTCTTATCTTTATCGGTATTAGAGTAACCGAAACTTCTATACCGATACGTACCGGTCAATAATTAAAACAATTTAGTTTTTTAATTTATTTTAAATTAAACAATTATTTTTGTATATTTGAAAAATAAAAATATTTCGTTTAATTTTTAAAAATTCTTTTTATACCCTACACCACTATGTGGTCAGGGTATTATAAGTTTGTGCTGATGTTTGTAACACCAAAAAATATTGGTCGTAGACCCACCTTATAGTATACCGATCGGTTCAGAATTTTTTTTATTTCGATTTAACGATGTCCGTCTGTCCGTCCGTCCGTCTGTCTGTCTGTCCATGCAATCTTGTGCGCACTCTACAGGTCGCAAATATTAAGATATTTTGATGAAATTTGGTACGCAGACCTATGTTGGCCCAAGGACGAACAAGTTTGATTTTGGTGAACATCGGTCCATGTTTAGACCTAGTGCCCATATAAGGGTCCTACCACAATTATATTGTTTATACGCTGCAGGTCGTAAATATTAAGATATTTTGACGAAATTTGGTACACAGATCTATGTTAGCCCAATAACGTAGCCTATTAATTTTGGTGAATATCGGTCCATGTTTAGACCTAGTGCCCATATAAGGGTCCTACCAAAATTATACTGTTTATACGCTGCAGGTCGTAAATATTAAGATATTTTGATGAAATTTGGTACACAGACCTATATTGGCCCAATAACGCAGCCTTTTGATTTTGGTGAACATCGGTCTATGTTTAGACCTAGTGCCCATATAAGGGTCCTACAAAAATTATACTGTTTATACGCTGCAGGTCGCAAATATTGAGATATTTTGATGAAATTTGGTACTCAGACCTATATTGGCCCAATAACGATGCCTATTGATTTTGGTGAACATCGGTCCATGTTTAGACCTAGTGCCCATATAAGGGTCCTACCAAAATTATACTGTTTATAATTTGGTGCGCTGACTCACATTATAGAAAATTTTGACACAAGCCCCATTTTAACCCATTCGAATTTCGGATCCAAACAATACACCAGACTGGTGTAGGGTATAGTATAGTCGGCATGCCCGACTTTAACCTTTTTACTCGATTAGTCTACATTTGTTCCCAGCATAAATGATTTTTAACATTAACTTGTCATAGGAGAGGATTTCCTACTTCCAAATTTTTTCAGTACTTTTTGAATGCGTGCAAAGGAAACTCTTTTTTATCAACTGAAAACCTAAAAAAATTTACCAGAAAAAAATTATATTTATTTTTTAGTAGGTTTGAGGTTAAGAAGAAGAATAAACTTTTCTCTAAAAATTATAACCATATTAATTTTCAAATCAGACTAGATCTAGTTTTTGTCTTTTTCTATGGGCAGGCTTTATCAGTGATTTTTCATTAAATTGTATTATTTATTGTTTATATTTTATTGTCAGATTGTCTATATATGATAATTTTTCAACAACCCATCGGCCGTAGGATTCGACCATGTGCCTTTTTTCAAATTACAAACTTAACTTTAATAAGGTGCGACCACTTAGCCATCTCACCCAAGTAAGGCCTTGAATGTAATATAACTAATTCATACTTTTCTTTCCTATTCAGCTCTCTGTTATTGTTTTTACACTGAAAGAATTATGCTTCATGATATTAAAGATATAATTTCATATAATTTTTTTCGTAGAACCAATGAAGAATTTCATTATGTATATAATATTTAATTAATATTATGAAATTTTTCATAACTTTTCTTTCATAAAATTTCATAATTTCATTAAAAAAATTCATTGAATTTCATAAATTAGATCTCCATAAATTTAATGAAAATGTGCTTTATATATATGAAATTGTTCAATAGTTTTTACTTTTTTAATTTTTTTTATAAAATATCGTCATTTCCTGAGAGAATAATCCTTTATAATTTTTATTTTTTTTCAAATTAATTTTTTATTATTAATTTTGGACTATGAAATTTTTTTTATAAATCATATTAATTTTTTCGAAGCTTTTTTATGAAACTTTTTAATTTAATGAATTCTTTCTTTAGATATATTTGGTACATCCATAAAATATGCTACGATTTTATTACGCCTTTTCCATTTGCTAAGTACTTTTTATTTATCCACTCCAGCTTAGAAACGACAACAACCAACTATAATAAATAATAGTAAATGAAATTGCTTCATAGATTTTATGAAGCTCTTCATTGGCTGAATGATTTATTCATTGGACGAGTGGCCTATTAATTTTATGAAGAGTTTCATTAATTTTATGAACTTTTCATAAACATTGACTTTAATCAAACCTGATTCATAGATTCTATGAAAAGTTTCAATGGACGAGTTCCAGTGACAATTTTCATTGAAACTATGAAGAAATTCATTACTGAAGTGAAGATAATTCTCTCAGTGTACTCCGAAGAGATTAACACAGACCTATACTAACATTTAAAACAACCTTGTTGCGAAGTTTGTACACGTTCGTTCGCGTTTGAATAAAAATACACGTTAATTAATTGCTTTTAGGACTTTTTATTCAAGAAACCCGTTCGTATCCGAAGACCGGAAAAAGTTTCTTATTTGGAGTCAGAAAGCCAATTCAAAATTATTTTACAATTGTTCCTGTTTATATAGGAAATAATATGTTCAAAAAATAAAATAATAACAAAAATATTCAGCATAGAAACATTTGAAAATTGAACAGTAGTTCAGATACGTAAAGGTATGATTTCAAAAAAAATTAAGTAAATTAAAAGATTGAATTCGAATAAAATTAATAACTAGAAATTAACAACAAAATAACTGAATTTAAAAATACCAGCTGCTTCACATTCCATTTTTAGATTTTTGTTTATATTCCAATCCCCTCCGTGTCTCCTTTTTCGCAAATGTTGCCAAACTGACGTATGGTTCAAGAGCAGGCAGCTTGTGTATATACTGGAGACGGGTTGCCACAGGGCAAATTTCATAATGTATTTTAGTACAGTGTTGTTTTAACGTCATACAGACAACTGGAATTAATATTTATTTTTATTTATTTTTTTTTTTTTTTTTTTTTTTTTTTTTTTTTTTTTTGTCGTTTATTTAACCTTCTTTTTCAATTTTTAATTTCACAATTTTCTTGAGCGTAAGGTTTGTTTTTTATATATAAAAAATTCTTTATTTTCGATATTTCGCTACTCCATTGTGTAGCATCTTCAGGAAATAACAATTAAATTAATAAATTATAAACAATTTGAAAGTTTGAAAAAATTTGAAAAGCATTTGTCAAATATAAATTGTATGTATACATTTATACCAGTAAAAAAAGTCTTTGGTATAAAAGTATAACAAACAAAAATATTAATAATTAACAATAAAAAATGTATTAATATAATGCATTATAAGTTAATGTAATGTGTGCTATTTCTTTTGTATTAAATATCTATAATTCTGTGCTACATTTTCAGTATCTGCCTTAAAGTTAATTCTATTTGTTGTGGGTGTATTAATTATCTGTAACATTTCTAATATATAACGACGTTTATAATTATGTTCTGTGTTTAAAACTGATACATTTTCAAAGTCAGGATAGTGATTTAAACTTGAACAATGAGAAGATAATGCTGTCTTTTGTGAATTAATATGTCTATATTTCTGATCTGATCTATGTCCAGCTATTCTAGTTCTCAATTTATTCTTCGTTGTACCTATATATACCTTGTCACAATTCTCTCCGTCATTTCCACTACATGGTATTTTATATACTATATTTGACATGTCCAATTTCTGTATCCTATCCTTTGTCTTACTGTATAATTTATTTACTGTATTGTATGATTTAAAAGCTATTTTATATCTATTAGTATCTATTATCTTTGATTTCTCCAAACGTTCTGATATTTCCGGTACATAGACCATAGACTTGTAAATTTTCTGTTCAATTAAATTTCCTGTGTTATTATTCTTTCTAAATTTATATTGATTTATTAATGAACAAATTAATCCTATCGGAAAATCATTATCCCTTAATAAATCCTTAATTATTTCCTCATTCTTTCTATGAAATTCTCTGTCACTAATATTCAATACTTTTTCTATCAAATTCTTCGCAGTGTTAATAATGATTTTCCTATTATGTTTTGAATAAAAATTAATAATTCTACCTGACGCTATTGGTTTCTGATACCAATCTATTATCAAATTATTACCTCTTCTTATTACCAAAGTATCTAAATAAGGAAGTTTAGAATCACGTTCCTTTTCCATGGTAAACTTAATATTAGAATTAAATCCATTTAATGCTATCAACATATTATCAATTGCATTTTCAGAAATGACACAAAACAGATCATCCACATATTTAGTCATTATCTTTGGCCTAACATCAAGTTTTTTAATACAAGTGTCCAATAATTCTTCCATAACTATATCAGCCACAATTGGAGAAGCAGGGGATCCCATTGGGAGTCCTTTCTGTTGTAAATATATCTTCTCACTGTATTGAAAGTATCTATTATCCTCTATACAAAATTTCAAAATACGTAAAAACAAGCCTTTTTCAATAGCTGTATATTCCTCAATAACATTCCATTTTTCCCTTATAATATTTATCGCCAAATCAACAGGAATACTTGGGAATAAAGAAACTACATCAAAAGAAACTAATTTTTCATCATTTCGTATTTGTTTGTTGAATAATCTATTCCTAAATTCAAGTGAGTTCTTTACATTGTATTTAGATTGTTCCGTAATCTTCTTTAAAATGTTAGTAATGTATTTACAGAGTTCATAAGATGGAGAATTAATAAAAGAACAAATTGGTCTCAATGGAAATTCTTCTTTATGAATTTTAGGTAGTCCATATAATCTAGGTGCGGTAGCAATATTAGTCTTAAGTTTAATTTTCTCTGTATTTTTAATAATTTTCTTTTTAATTTTCAAACTTTCAAATTGTTTATAATTTATTAATTTAATTGTTATTTCCTGAAGATGCTACACAATGGAGTAGCGAAATATCGAAAATAAAGAATTTTTTATATATAAAAAACAAACCTTACGCTCAAGAAAATTGTGAAATTAAATATTTATTTTTATTTTTAAAATTTTTGTTATATTTAAAAAAAAAAATTATTGCCATCACGGTGTGGGTATCGAACTTGCGCCTTCAAGATTGCTAGTCTAGCTCTCTACCGCTGAGCTATTCTTTGATATGAAAGTTGACTGGCATAAAAATACCACTTTGTCATTGCCAGATATTGTGTCTTATTTCTTTCAATAAAAGTCTTTATTACATATGCTGGACCGGATACAGTTCAGGCTGAACTAGGGAAATATAGTGATGCTCCCATTGCCGAGTCGCTCACCCCAATAATTCAATCTGCATGGTCGGGCATTAAAATCCCACATGGATAGAAATCTGGTGTTATTTGCCACATGCGCGAAAAAAATGTGACTTTTACCACTGCAATAACTGGCGCGGAATAACTCTACTGATTGTGATAAATAAGGTAATGGCTCTTAACTATTGCAAAGAATCAAACCTACAGTTGAACCACTCCTTCGTCAAGAGTAAGCAGTGCTTAGGACTGGTCGGTCATGTGCGGACCACATTAACACCATCCGTATTATAATCGAAAAGTCCCGAGAATACAACTGCCCTCTATATATGCAATTCGTAGATTTTGAACGTGTCTTTGACACTGTTTATTAACTCGGCGGCCCTAAGAAGCAACGGTGTACCAGAGCAAATCATCGAC
Organism: Leucophora obtusa; assembly: GCA_949987735.1. Lineage (NCBI taxonomy): Eukaryota > Metazoa > Arthropoda > Insecta > Diptera > Anthomyiidae > Leucophora > Leucophora obtusa. Next base: position 354,504,162 of record OX465295.1, read on the forward strand.
CTTATTCATGAATTATGCAATGGTGCCGAATGTAGAGTGTGTTTGTTAGAGTAATATACTAGGGGTTTAACAAACTTGATTTTTAATTGTACAAATGGACTTTTTATGACCTTGTTTCTATGGTTGTAGTAGTTTCTTAAGTTGTGGTAGTTGTTACAAAAACACAAGAAAAAAAACTCATGTGGTTTGCAAGATTGTTTTTTTTTCAAGATTCTTTCAACATCGTTCATTTCTACACAGATAGATATTAATTGGACAAAATGAATAAACATTTTCTTAAATTTATTAAAAAACTTTATACTTTTTATAAAACTCGTTTTTAATGACACTTCTTCACTGAGTGAAGGAAGGTCTTTTTTTAAATTAAATGACATTTTTCATAAAATTTTATAAAAATTGCATTAACTTCATTGATTTTGCAGCAAAATTTTTTAAAATTATATAATTAACTCTGTCAGTGTATACAGAAAATCGTGTATAAAGGAACCAAATTTTTCTGTATTTCTTTGTTGCGTATAGCTATTTAAACTTAATTAAAATAGAAATAAATTGGACAAGCCAATCAATAAACAATTTTGTTAATGCAAATTTGAAATAATCTTAAATTGGAAGTTTTATGCGCTTAAAAGTATGCTACAAAATACTATAAAAAAACACTTAACTAAAAGAGAAAGCATATATAAAAATTTTAAATTTCTTCCAATGAAAGATTTTGGTGCCTATTCCTACTTGTGACTCATTGTGATCGTCATAAGACTATTTTTAAGACTGAGAGTCATAACTTTTTATACAAAACAACTATAAAATTCAAAAAATTCAAACTTTATTTTTCAATGTTATAATTGTGTCGATACTAGGTCTTAATTTTTTTGAAGTTTTAAAACAAAACTTTGAATAAATATACAGTGTGTTCGTTTACTCGAAATTCTTACTACTTATACTACAATTGGAAAGTTTTGTTTACTATTTGTATTGAATTTTTCCAGCTGTAGTAAAAGTAGTAACTTGTAGTAAGTAAACGAACACGCCTATAATTTATTGTGACTTTGCAACAACAAACACAAGGAAAATACAGTCATAACTAAGAGTCACAGACTATTCATAGGAATAGGAATTAATAAAATTAAATTCCATATTGGGTAAAAATTTATAAAAGCGTTGGATAATTTACAATAAAGGTAAACTCAATATAATTTGCTTGATGAAATGAATGCCAAGAAATTGAACTTAATGTTATGAAATGGTTTTCTAATCCGTTTAAGTTCTAATATAAATATCCCGAGAAAATATGTATATTTTTTATATCCACAAATTTAATCCAACTTTTCATTTATATTTACTTGAATATTTTAAATCCTTATTAAAATAATTTCCACAAAAAAAAAACTTTATAGATTTTATAAAATCAAAAAATTCCCCCAATGCTTGTTTTAACTACATTATGAAAACTTGTACTATGTATATGTATATTCCCCCGTCCTATAAAATGTATCCATCATTGGAGAGATGAAAAACATTAATGCATCGCATAATAACGCAACAACAGTTGTCAACATAAAAGTTTTGCCGATGCAAGTGTTTGTGTGGAAGTCGTCGTATACATACATATACAACCGCAACAACTAACAAATAACTTTTGATATTTATTTTGCTCTTTCCACACTCAGTTTCAAGTAGTGTTCATTTTTGTGGTGTGGTATGGGAGCAGAATCGTTGTCAATGAGGAGGAAAAGGAGTCGGTATGAAAGCACAATTTCCTAAAAATAATGTGGCCAAATTTATGCTATGGAATTTGTATTTGTTTATGAAAAATTTTCACAACCCCTTTAATGCATGCTTTGTTAATTAAACTACTTTCCAAAAATCGGTTCTTTGCAACGGATTCTACCAAAACTTTTTCAAATGTATCTCAACCGGAAGCCAAAAAGTTTCATCAAATCACCTTCCGAATTATGGGCTTTTCTCTTTTTAACTCCTGACCCAGGGAATAGCTCTTAAAGGCGGTAGTGGTCTTGACAAAATTAAAAACTAATATTTTTTGAAAAACATTACAATAACATGTCTTCTAAGTAAATAACCAAAATTTTAAATTATTGTTAATTGAATTTTAGACAACTGTACTTTTTTTTGTTCTTAAGATTTTGGGGAACCACAGGTCGAATATTTTGCGTACAACTTGGGTACAATTAACAAATTTAAAAATGGAATAAATTCAAAAATATCAGAAAAGGCTAATATTTGACCCTTAGTTTGTATTATGTGGTACAGGGTACATTAAGTTTTTGCTGAAATTTGTAACTACCAAAAAAGTGGGCATAGGCCTACCGTATAGTATACCGATCGTCTCAGAATCACTTTTTGACTCGATTTGGCGATGTCCGCTTCTATGCCCATGTAAAATAAACGACCCTTGTAATCAAACTACAGGTAGTAATATTGAAGATAATTGAATGAAATTTTTTTTCCGTAATTTTTGCAACGGACTTGTGTAATTTTTTTCATGAATATTTCTTATTCTGGGGGTCCAACTTTGGCTCAGTTCCTTGCGGTTTTTATTTTACTTCATTTTGAAGGCCGAAAATGTAGAAAAATTATGAAAATTGTATTGCTCTTTCGCAGTTTTTTAATTTGTATAAAACTTTTGATTTAATCGTGCGAATTCCGAAAGCAGAACTCGAGCCTAGAAAGTTTGACATATAAGTAAAATTTCTAGAACATATAAGTAAAGTTTCTAGAACCATGACGCTTTGGATTTATCTCAGAGACTCATAGGATCAATAGGCTTTGTCCTTGGGACCATGTGAGTCATCGAACCAAATTTCATTAAAATATTTTCGCATTTGCGACCTGCAGCGTGTAACCAGCCAATTTCGGGGGGACCCTTATAAGGGCACTAGGACTAAACATGGACCGATTTTAACCAAAATCACTAAGGTTCGTCCTTTGGCCCACATAGGTCTGTTTACGAAATTTCATTAACATATATTCGTATTTGCGACCTGCAGCGTGTAACCAAGCCAATTTTGGGGGGGGGGGGGGACCCTTACATGGCACTAAGTCTAAACATGGACCGATTTTAACCAAAATCAATAGAATTCCTCCTTGGGCTGACATATGTCGATGTACCAAATTTTATCAAAATATCTTAATATTTGCGACCTACAGCGTGTAATCAAGCCAATTTTGGGAGGGGGGACCCTTATATGGGCACTAGGTCTAAACATGGACCGATTTATACAAAAACCTTCGTCCTTGGGCTGACGTAGGTCGGTGTACCAAATTTCATCAAAATATCTTAATATTTCCGAACTGTAGAGTGCGCACAAGAATGCATGGTCAGAGAGACGGACGGACGGACATAGTTAAATCGAAATAAAAAGTGATTCTGAGTCGATCGGTATACTATAAGGTGGGTATAGGTCCAATATTTTTTGGTGTTACAAACACAGCACAAACTCATTATAGACTCTCCACGTAGTGGTATAAATAGCGTTGTTAAAATTTCGTTGATGTTATTCTAATTGAGTTGTGTTTATATTTGTTTATTTGTTTTACAGTCCATATATTTAGATCATTATCAATTATTAACCCATAAGGTCATGGATACTGAAGATGGGTCTGTAGCGGGACCCGAAAATATGTATTCTATCCTGCTGGCCTTATCGAATTTTTAAAATTTTTATTCCCTGTAATTTACTTGTATGACCTCAAATCTAACGAAAACATTCATTTAATATCCCATGAGAAAATCGAAATATATATGAACATACATGATCATACATTGACTTGTATATGAGCATGCATGGGCATACATGGTCATTATCGTCCATGCATAATTCAATGTATGACCATATATGATCTCATATATTTCCATATATCTTCGGATCCGAAATTTGAGGGTATATGACCGTACATGTTCATATATGTCCATATATGCTTATATATAATTCATATACGCTCATATATGATCATATAGAGCCATATACCATAACCTTCAAATTTCGGATCCAAAGATATATGGAAATATATGACATCATGTATGGTCATACATTGAATTTTGCATGGACGTATATGACCATGTATGCCCATGCATGATCATATACAAGTCAACGTATGATCATGTATGTTCATATATATTTCGATTTTCACATGGGATATTTTATATTTTTATATATTAGTTCCTTCCCATTTACAAAATAATTTCTTTTAACTGCGTCCCTGTTTCGAGGGACCAAGTGCGGGTGTAAATTTATTTTGTCCAGCTCTAAAAGTTTTATTTTTTTCTCATTCTTGTTTTATTTGTTTGTTCTATATGTGCACAAGCTGTTACCATGGCATTTTAGCGCCACATGCAATTAGCAACAGAGGTTTAATCTTCTTTTAAACTTGTGCCCACGAAAGTTAGTCGTCGACAACGTTTTCTTTGTCCTTCTATAGACATAAATATGAAAATCTACCCAATAGTAGTAAAATCTATATAAAATGTGGAGATGAAAAAGGAAAACAGAAGTTTTAAAAAAGTTGTTTTGATGTAAAATATATTTAAAGAAACTAAATAGAAAAAAGAAACGAGAAAATAAATAGTTTAGTCGTTAGACTTAAAGAAATTTTATAACTTATAAGTTTTTTTTTTTAGTTTTATATATTAGAGAAGAAGGGTAACTATAGTCTTTAGAAAAGTTTTTATTTAATCAGTTAATGACTAAAAATGTCTGTGACTGCTAATTATTTGTTATAAAAAAAGAAGTTAATAAATATTAGTTAAATAGCGAACATTACAGAAACTTTTTTCTAATACCAGCTAAATTTACTAAAGATTTTTTAATATTAACTCATTAAGGTTACGTTATAGTTCAACTGGACATTTTTTTAGCTGAATTTGCAGATATATAGAATATGATTTCATTTACTCTTGAACTTACAGATGGCTACGGCTAGAATTTTTGAATTTTAATTGTAATTTAATTTTATTGATCATACCTATCTACCTATCTCGATGTATGAAAAAGCAAGAGGATAATACAATACTCGTACAAGGACAATTATAAGGATATGTTGGTGTACACATCGTCTGGACAAATGAACATACATATATTTTGTATGGAGAATGATGTCATTTCAAACTTCCTTTTTTATGCTTTCAGAAGAGTGAGTGAGAATTTGTGAACTTTTTTTTCTCCCGGCACTTGCAGGGCTGCCAGATAATTTTGATGAAAAATCGTCACTTATTCCCAAAAAATCGGCATTTTCGGCACTTTAATTTACTACTTTGGAAATTTTGATTCATATTAATTTAAAAAGAGTCGCGCACGTTACGGATGATGCAATTTTTCAATTTTGCATTATTCCAAGAGTAAAATTATTGTTATGAATATCCCTATTATGTATATTAAACTCAATTTTTTGGTTTTTTGTTCAATTTTAAACAACTTTAAATATTTTCTTATACTTACTTTCTTCAATTTGAAACCAAATATGTGTCGTCTTTATTTTCTACTTTCATTTCATTTCCATTTTCGTTTGCAAAATTTTTAACACTCCTGACAAAATGTTTCAAAATCCAATCAATATGTGTCTACGCTTTAAGGCATTTTCAACACACTATTTAGAAGAGCCCATAACTGGGTTATTGTTGCATGTAAATTCAAACACATGTTGTTCATTTGTTGGTTTTCAATATCTACTACACTCGTCGAAAAAATTAATAATATCTGCACTCATAGAAATAAATCTGGAAAAATAGCAGAAAAAGCAAATAAAAATTAGTTAAAAATTATGTTGCAGAAAAAACTGTTAAATTAACAGATTTTTTTGCTAAATACTTGTTAAATAAGAAGAGCAAAACTGAAGCTGTTAAATTTACAGAATTTTAGGTATAGTTAATTGACAATAACAAATTGTACAGTAAAGTCTACAAAAAATTTTGCTAAATATTAGTAGACTAAAAATAGTAAAACTAAACTGTTTGTTATTTTAAGCTAAATTTACTTGAATGCAAACAGCAGTCCATCCTGTTAAATTATCAGATACATATGGGTCATTCCATTTCAAATCGACCAATGGTTGGAATCGACCCCTTTCGATTTGGATGAATTTTGGTCAGAACTTTTCTTTCATCATATAACGAAGTTTTGCCAAAGGAAAAAAAATACATATTTTTTTTCAAAAGTTATGCAATATTTAAAATTCCAAAAAATGTCATAATTTTTCTAATTTTTTGCTTTGTTATGAGGTTATTTTTTGAATATCTCGAAAACTATAATAGCTACAAAAATGGTTCTTAGCTCGTTTTATTAAAAAATAAAAAAAAAAAAATTTACAACTTTAAAAATCGAAAAACTCAAAAACCTATTTTTTTTTAAATAAATCCTCTAACCTCTAACATACAAACATTCTACTTTAGATTTTTTGTTTATCTTCTTATCTCCTCTTTATCACCTTGCTCGATTTTTTTTTAAAGTTTATGACAATAAACATTAACGGTGGGTCTCATACTTCAGGTTTAAACTTTAGTTAATAGTTAACCCAAAAATTTGTTGTTGTTTTGTGTACATTTATTGGACATTTTCTTTTCTTTATAGTTAAGTTAAAGTTAAGCCTGCAGTATAAGACCCACCGTAAAAAGCTTTGTACTTTTCTAAAATAAAAATGTGTAAAAGTATAGTAAATCGTATATAGATAATCAAAAGTTAGTTTTTCGTAACCGACATCTTTCATTTTCAGTTACGAATTTTCAACTCATGACCATCGAATTCATATTTTTAATAATTAAATCAAAATCAGGCTATTGTCTACCAAATAACAATATTTGTTTGAGGTTTTCATTTCCAAAAAAAAAAAATAATATTATTTTGCAAATCCTTTATTATCTACACAAATACTTACTTGTGATTTTCCATAAACCACAATTAATACTAAAGGTTCAATTTATACAACATCAAATATTTGCCTCCAAATTATAATTACAAATAATCCAAAAAATAATATAAACAATTATCTATCCGTAATAGTATACAAAATGTTTCAACTTAAACTAAACATTGTAAAGAATACTACACTGATGAAATAGACTTCAGCATGTGTATGTAACACTTTATTGATTTTAGTCCAATTAAAGTTTTTATCACATTAATAAAACGTTTTATTGAGCAAACTCTAATGTAGCTTTTCATACGAGTACAATCTAACTGAAACGTCATTTATTTAACACAAATATTTCCAATTTTCGGTTTAAAATAAAAACATTTAAAATTAAAAGGAATTTTGGTTAAAAATTAAAAATCTATTATACACTCAAAAAAATAATTTAGCAGAAAAATTAGTAAAACGTCTTGTATATCAAGTGTACTAGTTTTCAGCAATTTTTTTGCTAAATTTCCGTTTTCAGCAAAAATTTTAGTTATATTTTTTTAGCACTAAACTAATTTTGAACTAATGTTTTACTAATTTATTTTGCTACAAAAATTTTGCTGATAACATGCATAGCGTGGACGACAACCAGATAGACAAGATGTAGATGTCGCAGCTTGTTTGGAAACGGAAATGACAAAAAAAGAAAAACAACTCTACACATATTCTATATTTAAATTTTCAGCAAATAAATTAACTAAAGTAAAATTTCGCTACAAGTTTTTTGAGTTTTTTTTCAGTCTACTAATATTCAGCAAAAAGTTTAGTGATTTTAGCAAGGATTTTTTTCATTTGCAGTCGACTAAATGTTAGCAAAACTTTTGCTGAAGATTACTATTTTATTGGTAAAAATCAGCTCGCTGATTTTCAGCAAACCTTTTCCTGAAATTACCATCTTTTTTGCAAGCACGCTCCTGACTAAAAATTTGCTGACACAGCAACATTTTTTGCTGACTTTACTGACTTTTTTTTTGAGTGTAGGACATATTTCTGTTTTTACGGGAAAAGAAATTAAACCCCTGTGATACCTTAAGGAGCTAAATTTTCCTATGATTTACTGCAGAACTAACTGAGTGTGTCATGTATTATGTTTCCAGTTACGTGACACAGCAGGTCAATGACCCCCTCCTATCATAACGTCATCTAAAAATAACATATTCTTGTTTTATAAATGAACCGGTGCAGTGATAGTTCATATAAACGTCACGTAGGGTACATGTATGCCAAAACGAAAACATATTTTATTAATTCTTCAGTTATAATAATAGGAATTTATACAATTAAATTCATTTTAATATTTTTACAAACATCAAAAAAGGTAAGCTTGCATATTATTTTATTTCAAATGTTAAAAATAGTTTCATTATAATTAAATAAAATCCTATAGAAGTGGATCAATGAGTATGAATAATTTAAGCTGCCAAAATAAAATATGTTTTAAAATTCTGTTATAATTTTGTTTAACAATAAATAAAGAGTGAGATCGAAAAAAATCCGGTACACATTTTCGTCAATAACTTTGTTTATGCATATTCAATAATTTTTTTTTTAATCAAGTTACCTTAAAAAAATATGTCAGCCATTAAGTTATTATTAGTTTTTAATTTCCATTTGTGAATTTAAATACAAAAATGTTCAATGAAATCCATTTTGATCTTGTAGAAAAATAGCAAAACAGCATAAATTACACCATAATATTAATTCCCAAGACGAAGAGGACTTAACCATTGGTTGTGATGCAGACGGGTGGAGGATTCGTCTACCGCGTTCTACACTAAAAAAAAAAAAGTCAGTAAAGTCAGCAAAAAATGTTGCTGTGTCAGCAAATTTTTAGTCAGGAGCGTGCTTGCAAAAAAGTTGGTAATTTCAGCAAAAGTGTTTGCTGAAAATCAGCGAGCTGATTTTTACCAAAAAAAATAGTAATCTTAGCAAAAGTTTTGATAACACTTAGTCGATTGCAAATGAAAAAAATCCTTGCTAAAATCACTAAACTTTTTGCTAAATATTAGTAGACTGAAAAAAACTCAAAAATTTTACTTTAGTTAATTTATTTGCTGAAAATTTAAATGTAGAAATTGTGTATAGTTGTTTGTTTAATTATCATTTCCGTTGTCTGTACTACATACAGACAAGATGCGACATCTACATATTGTCTATCTGGTTGTCGTCCACGCTATAATTGCGGTTATCAGCACACTTTTTGTAGCAAAATAAATTAGTAAAACATTAGTTCAAAATTAGTTTAGTGGGAAAAAAATATAACTAAATCTTTTGCTGAAAACGGAATTTCAGCAAAAAAATTGCTGAAAACTAGTAAACTTGATAAACAAAACGTTTTACTAATTTTTCTACTAACTTATTTTTTTGAGTGTATACTGGTGCTGGGGTTACCAGTTTTAACTTCCAGTCCGATAACTATTATTACCAAGTGGTAAGGTATTGGTTATGTGATGGCGCCAATTTTCAATGAAAAGTTACACGATTGCTATGACAGATTTCACCAAAATATTTTAATATTTGCGACCTGAAGTGTGCTAAATAAACTGATTAGAAGAAATTGATTGCTGCACTCAAAATATTGCTGTTATAAAAACATTACAATCACATTGAAAAGTCTAGTGTATTTAATTAAATTGAAATCCTTTCATAGTCATTTTTGCAATACATGTAATATTTATTATTGTGTTTGTATATTTAAGGCCTTAAAGTAGGCAATTTATTTTGTTTTTATAATTCATGCCATATATTAATCGCTTTCGGCGTGATTTATACAAACCTAATACCTTTATATATAATTCTTTTTTATACATTTGAAATGTTTGCTTTTTGGAAAAAAATAAACACACACGTACACAAACTTATATTATGGTGAAATTTATTTTTAATTTAAATTATGAATAAACCTCTTTCGGGCATAAGTTCTAGTGAAAATGATCAACACTGTAGTATAAACTACAAATTTTACCCTATAATCTATGACTTTGCAGTAGTCTTATCCCAAATATTGCCAGTATTCAGTAGTTTTCGAATGATTGTGCGTAAATTTCTATTTAATTTTCTTTATTTAATAATGAGTGATTTGGCTTATTTTTTTTACAAATCACCAATAAGCGTCACCATATCAGAAAATAACTAATATTGAAGCACGTATTTTCTAAATATTAATGTAACACAAACACATATTTCCACATATACTACACTGACAAAAACAAACAAGGTGTGTAATTTAATAGAATTTATTTAATGCAAGAGAATAAACATGAAAGGCCAATTTTATTTTTGTATATTCTTATTTTGAGTGTAGAAAAAAAGGCCATGATTAAACAAGTGAATATTCTTTTTTTGCAGGGAAACAATATACAGATTTCTCTCTCTATTTTCGATTAAGAAATTTAAGACGATGTACGAATATTACTGGTTTTACCAGTGGGTATCGATCTCCCTTTGTCTCGCTCAGTCGGCTCTCTTTTTATTTGTTCGCGAACTCGGGCACAAGCAAAATAATACATTTTGCTTGTTTCTACGAATGAAATAAAATACGCAATAAAATTTTAAAATAATTTGGTGTCTCTACCACACATTAGGTTTAATATTTTTTTTTTATCAATTAACTTCAAAATCAATCGCAGAGAAAATTATTTTACGTGGAGAGTATATAATTTATACACAAAAAATTCCTGTAGGGAAAATGATGAAAGCATACTTATTAAAAATTTGTTCATTAAAATTCGTTGGATTTTATCAAGTTTTGCATAAATTGTGTACTTCATTGTGTTAATGATGTTGTGTTAGAAGTTGACAACACTCATTTCAAAGAAGAATAATGAAAAAGCAAATTTTACGTCATCACATTTTTCCCCTCACAGTACTCACAGCATTTTTTGTGTGCGCAAACTGTTTTCACCCGGTTTTTATTTGCTCGCCCGAGTTCGCTATAAATATAAGAGAGTCATAGGAAGTATCGTCTCTCTCTATATGTATACTCTTTGGTTTTACAGAAGTTTAATTTAATTTTAAATTTAATTTTCTGCTTTCGGTAATTGCATGTGGTTATTGAGTATTTTTCGTACATTAAGTTGATAAATTGGTTTTGTTTTTATTCTCGTTTGCTTTATGTAAAAAAATTTGCGGTATACACCGAAATAACTGACTACCGTTAACCTTAAAATACCTTTACCGAAATAACTGAAAAATAACGTTATCGAAATAAATGAAATATCGATACCCTTAAAATACCGTTACCGAAATAACTAAAATACCGCTAACCTTAAAATAATTACACACAAAATTCGTAAATTTACATTGAAAATGCGGAGAAAAATTTAGAAAATTATGTGTAACTTTACTATTTTTGTGCGTAAATTTACCAAATCAAATATTTTATTAATAAAAAATTTTATAATTATATTTAAGCCTAATACAAGCCTCAGATTTTGAGGAGATGTTTCCATGGAAATACCTCGAATCTGAGCACTTTTTCTTAAAGAAAATTTCTGAGCACATTTTCTAATAGAAAAAGCCTCATTGATTTTCATGTAGAAAAACCTTTTCTTAAGAAAATATTACGGATCCTTTCCTATATAAAATCCGTCTTTCTATAGAAAATAACTTAGATTCTGTGACCTTTTTTCTGTGAAACAAAAATCTGATTCAAAGAAGTTTTCCCATATAAATTTTTGGTGAATTTTTACTACATAAATATCTCAGATTCTGCAAGCTTTTTTCTATAGGAAAAAGTTATTAAAAACTGATGGATTTTTTATATGAAGAAGTTTTTGGAACCTGCGTATTTTCTATAGGAAAAAGTTCTAGAAAACTGGGAATTTTTCTATAGTAAGTCCCCAGAATCTAAGGGTTTTTCTATTGGACGAATTTCTCAGAAATAGAGGGTATTTCTTTGGGTTAAAGTCTTCAGAATCTATAAATTTTTCTATAGGAAGAAGTCCTCAGAATCTTAGGAGTTTTCTACAGGAAAAGTCATCACATTCTTAGACATTTCCTTTAGAAAAAGTTCTTAGAATCCAATTGTTTTCTATATGAAAAACTCTTTACTTACACTTAATTATTTTAAGTGTACTTTACAAGCCTACATAAATAGTCTACTACAACTACATACAGGTTTACATTTTGAAAATATGTTTGTGTGTGTTCATACCAGGGATGGCAACTGAAACGATGCGGTTATCTGTAAGGCTTACGCTAATTTAGTTTAATTCGGTAGAGGTATTTTAATTGTTAAGCTATTTCATTTATTTCATTATTGGTATTTGAAGGATAACGGTATTTCAGTTATTTCGGTAACTGTTACTTCGGTCAGTTACATCGACATAAATTTTTTACAAAAAACAAATGAAAATAACAACATAATGATTGTAAAATACTCAATAACTACGTGCAAATATAATGATAACGGAATTTTAAGTATAACGGTATTTCGGTAATGGTATTTTAGGGGTATTTTGGGGGTAAATGGTCAGTTAAAACGGTTTTGAACCCACACCATTATTATATGTATTAACCGGTTATGTCTGGCTAAGAATTGTGTAAATTCCCCATGATAAAATTTCCGATATAAATTTATATAGTTATATATTGTCACATACTTAATTTCATAATACATAATATCTTATTTGATCTGAAAAATTTAATACATAATATTTTCTCATTCTAAAAATTGATTCCCAAGGAGTTTTCAAAAAAAATATTTTTTTTGCCGAACGTAGTGGTCGCCATTTTACATCTTTCGTTATATCTTTTGCATTTACAGTCGTATCTTAAAGTGTGACACATCGATGTTTTTTCTCGAGGAGACCAATGTTTTACTCTAAGGACCATTGACCTCAAGTATCCCGTTCTTGTATTTACCCAAGTTGCAACAACCCTAATGTACCACCCTGATGTCAGAAAATTAAAGCTCGCAAAAAATCATTAAACTTTTGCTAAGGAAGTTTTTCGATAAACCCAGCAGAAATTTGTTATAATCATATATGCTTGTATACGAAGCTATATGTAGCGATATACATTTATATATTATACGTTTTTTTACGAAAAATTTTAATACTACGCCATCATATATGAATGTACCATATATTAGACCGTACCACCTTACAGGCAAAAAAAGTGCGCGGTACACCCTCAAATATAAAGTATTTTTGCAAGGCAATTCCAAAAAAAAATTTTTTTTGCCGAACAAAAAAACAAATTTTTTAATATGATTTCATATAATTCAAGAACACGCCTATTTCCCATATATGATGTTTTTTAATACAAGTTTTAAATGCTTAATTGAATAACAAAGCAAAACTTATGGAAATATAGATCAAATTGATAAGTACTGTATTCGAAATTTATAAATACTTGCTTTAATATGCATTACAAATTTAATTTGTTTAAAACCATGGTCAAGCCTATCCGGCATATGTCTTTTATGGTATCAATTTTACTGATGATTACCTTACCAGACTGAGTCAATCTAGCAATTTTAACTAATTAACAGTGCACAAAATCAAAAATCCTGTTATTAAATGACAAATCGTTTGCATGGGATTTCAAATCATATCACTAATACGATCATCTTTACATAAACGACTAAATGAAATTGTAAACATAACAAAAAGAAAGCCAGCAAAAAAAGAACTTTGTCAAATCATTTTGACAGACAGAAATGATAAAACTCTATGCAATCAATGAAATTGACAATTGAAGTGTCATATATAAAAAAAACGAAAAAAGATGAACAACTAACTGACTGGGGAAAGGATAAGGGAGAAAAGCTAGTCAGTCAGTAAGTCAAATAGTAATTTGGGAATAAGACATACAAAAATAAAATCATTCAAGCAGCAAAAAAAAAAATAGAAACAGAGTCAATGTCTGACTCGTTTTCCAAAGAATCGCAGATTAAAGGCAAAATCAAAGTCAAATCAAGAAATTCAATAAAATCTCATTTAGAAAAGAGGATTAACTAAATGTTTTGCTATAGTAAATATATAAATACGCATATACATATGTAACTGTGTATGTGTGTGTGTAAAAGTTAATGTAAATAGTATATGTATATAATTCGTACGACAACAACAGTAACAACAATATTCCAGTCTACAAAATTTGTATTTATATGCATGATAGCATTTAATTCAGACATCCATACAATAACAACATAATAATATAAAAGATCAACCACGAAGGAATTTTTACAAAGTAAAATATGCGACTGTGGTGTTGTTAGTGGGGACTTTGCTAACAGTGAATATTAAATGAAAATTTCGAAAGCAAGAAGAATCGTTCTTATGAAATTTTTACATTACATAGGCATGCCTATTTCAACTTGTTACCACTTGTGGCTCTCATCAGATTCTTATTTTCAATTAAGTCAAGTTGTTCGTTAATTTATTCCTGCCTATTCCGACGAAAAAATGTCGTTAACTCTAGTTTTGATTTGATTTCTACCGGGTTTTGTTGTTACGAATGTCACCGAAAATTTTATTTATTCCAAAATTTCTTTAATCATTTATGACACTAGCTGTTTTTCGAACTTTTCCTTGATTTTGTTTAAGGTTATTGTTAAAGTTTTTGGTTATAGAAGAAAAAGTTTAAAAGGAAAAAAATAAAAAACCACTAAAATCAGCCAAGAAAAAGTTTAAAAAATAGCTCGTTTTACAAAGGCTTTAAATAAAATTTGGATTTTTTAAATTTTATGGTTGTATGGAAATTTGTCACTTTCAGTCTTATGACAGTCACAACTCATCACAAGTAGGAATAGAGCCGATTATCTTTACCTTATTGAGTTTGAAATGTACTCCTTTGTACGCACTTTTTCGTTAGCAGCTTTTATTAACAAACAATTTACAAATTTCTCTATTTATTTTCTATTAAGAAATTTAAGGCGATTTACGATTATTACTTTCCTCGACAGAAGTTTAATGGAAAGTTTTGTTTGTTTTTTTTTTTTACTGGTTTGTTTTGATTAAAGCCCAAATTACTTGAACGTAAATGTAACATGATGAATCAGCTGATTCAAACTAGGCAGCAATTTCTTAATTTTGAAAATGACAATCGTCCAAAGGATTTGATTGGTCGATATCGTTTTACGACAGCTTTCTTTACGCTTACCACTACCATATCGTTTCGAACATCGTTTCGAAGACGATAGTTAAGGCTGAGTTACCCAACCGTAAACGTATCTGTAACTAATCAGCTGTTTCGAATCCACAAGAAGAAATGTATACGATTGGTTACTAACACGTAAATGTAAACGTACTTGTCGGATCAATCTGTTGAAATCAGAATTTCCTATCCGGCATCGAATCGCTAAATCAAACTAAAAAATCACTAGAAAATATCTAAATTATAAAAAACTTAAAAAAGCGATAAATCACTAAATTTCACGAACTTTTCAGGTTCTGTTAAAAAATTTCACAAAAATAGCTATATTTTTCAAACTTCTTAAAAAATTATCGATACATTGCCAAACTTTTCGAACTTTTAAGTTTTTCATAAAAATTTAGCGATAAATCGATGAATAATAATGATTCAAAAATTCTGTCAAGGAAACAAATGTAAGAAAATGCTAAGAAAATCTCAAGACTGTTAAAAAGAAAAATCGCTAGTTTTCTCGCTAATAGCTAAATTATATTTTACCCGCTAAACGAGTTGAAATATCGCTAGATTTGTCGAAAAAATAGCTAAATTGACAACAGTTATTAAAATAGCTGATTGCGAAATAAACCTATTCAAATTATTGGATTAATAAATAAAACCTAATCAATTATCAGTTACTTACTTCTTCCATCGTAAATAAGCTTATATTTAAATATTTTTGTTTTTACAAAAAATTATTTGAACATTTTTTAGACAAATGTTTTGTTTCTTCAATCATATGTTTTCAACCATATGTTTTTTTTTCTTACAAATTCTTACTAGCAAAAATTCATCCAGTAAAAACTTGTAAGTTCTCTGGTATTGAACTGTCACTTTACTTTCTATTTTTCCTCTCTCCTTACTGAGTAATTGTGTAAACAAACACCATCCAGTAAAAACTTGTACAAATTTGTACGAATTTGTACAAATTTTTGGGTACCCAAACACAATTAATTTATGATCTAGAGTCAAACTAAAAAGAACATTCATTTACTTAAAAATAAGAGATCAACTAAATATTCCCCCATTCATCATAAATGGAAAGATTTAGAATAAAATATAAAACCACATGAAATAGATGCTAAATAGTAATGTCGTTTACGGTAATCTATACAGTTACATCACATTTACGTTTACGGTCCCATAATCCGCCCTTCAAATAGCTGATGGGCACTGTTGCCAACTTTTTTTATTAAAAATATCGCTAAAACAAACTAAAATATCCCGCTAAATGGGTTAAATATCGCTAGATTTGAAGAGAAATTAGCTCAATTGGCAACTGAGCTGATGCAATTTGACGTTTTGTTTTGTTTTGTTTACGTTTTGTGAGGAATATATTTTTCGATGCTGATTAGCTTTATAAAATAGTGTTATAGTATATTTAGACTGGGCAAAAACTAGTAGTTTTTGGTAATTTTTAGGTTTTGAGCCCAAAACTATAAAATTAATTTAGTTTTTCCATACATTTTTCATACAAACTGAAAACCAGATTCTACCTGGTTTTTACCAAAAACCAAGTAAAAATATCTGAAATTTGTATTTTTGATACACCCGATTTCTTTTATAACTAATTTTCGATACACCCTGTTAGAACGAATATAGAATTAAAGCAAGTGTCAAAAATATATTTTTTAATTTTTTTTAAATATTTCAGTTTTAGTTTAAAATTGTGTGTTGTTATATATTTTTAAATGTGTTAATAATTTTTTTAATTTAATTTAACCATAAAAATATTAAGAAAAGTGCTTAATAAAAAAGTCATGTGACAAAGAAAAACTAAAAATTCAGTGTAAATGAATTGGCTTTTGTAATTTAGTTTTGTACAAAAACCATCTGGTTTTTGCTCAGTCTAAATTCAGTATTAATTAAATTGAAAATCTCGGAATTTTCTTTCAATACAGCCAACGAAAAAGTGTGTAATTCTATTATGCTTACGGTGGGTCTCATTCTGAAGCGTTAAGTTTAACTTAACTATTAAAAGAAAATGTTAAAAAAAAATATACGAAACATAAAACTTTAATAGTTAACGTCTAAACCTAACCTAAAAGACTAAATATTTTCGCTTGTCATCAATTTTTAAAAAAGGGATGTGATGTGATGAATCATTGAAAAATTAATTCAAATATATTTTTTATTACCATGTTTAAATAATCTTTATAAGAAATTATAACTTTAATAATTTAGTGTCAAAATAAAAGGCATTTTTGTGTTTGAAAAAAGAAAATATACAAAATGATTGCTATATTGCTATCTTGCATTTTCAATCGTTTTGACGATAGCGTTTGGTTAATTTTATGCTTATGGAAACCAAATTAGCTGTCAAAAAACGATATCGAAAAATCGATTACAAGAATTTCCGCTGCTTGAAGCCACACAATCGAACAAACGATATCGTCAGACGATAATCCTTCTATGGAATTAGAGCCTTGCTTAGTGAGAAAATAATAAGTGCCAATTTTATAGTCAGAATTAGGAACGAATTTTTCTAAAATTTTAAAGTAAGAAATATTGTTTGAAAAGTAAAGAAAATTAAGTAAATATAAATCGATTTAACTCACAAATAGAATAAATTTGACATAAAATAATTCAATGATTGAATAAATGAAAGGAGCCCAACTGATAAAAAATTAAATTTAAAATGACATTTTCAGAGAGCTCTGTTCTCTATGAGTTTATAGCATAACCTTCTCATAATTTTAAGTTTTATTTTATGAACAAATTAATTTTTATGAACGTTTCTGTTTACTAATTTATAACAAAAATTAAATTAAAAGTATAGGGATCGAAAAAGTTCTATTTTTAACCTGGTTGGCACTATTTTGAAAATCCCATTTATCATCCCTGAACAGCACGTTACATATTTTGAGTAAATTAGCAAAAATATTTTGAGTTAACTTAGCAAAAAGTCTATGACTAGTTTACGTTACATTTACGTTTGAGTAACGAGCCCTTTAGTTTAATTGAACAAAAGTAAACATGAAAATGTTGTTTTTTCCATTTATTTTGATAATAAATGTTATTCACCTTGAATACCAAACAGAATTATATGGGTACTTTTATTAAGTTGAAAAGGCCCATATATAACCATTAGAGTTCGTCACAAAAATTAGATTTTCGGATATCATCACTTTTTTTTAAAGTTTTTGCATAGAAAAAAAGAATGGCGTTTTTTTTTCTTTTTTATTTCAACTCCTTCCACTGGCGCAATTTTAAGACCCTCTTCCTCCAGAGCAAAAACAGCTGCATTTATAGGAAATCTGATTTTACCATTCGATTCTACAACAAAATTTAATACACAAACCTTGTTTTTTGCATTTTCAAAATACACCAGTTAGCCATTAGAGTGGTTTGAAAATCCGCTTTTTTCAAAAACTTCTAAAAAGTAATATTTTTATTACACACAATGAAAATGTATTTCCGGCGGAGTACATGGGTACAAATATTTTGGAAATACCGCGGACCGTTAATATTACCTGACCAACTATTTATTATCAGCTGAGTAGTGCTGGTAAATTCGGTTACTTTTCAATACTCGATACTACTCGACATTTTTGATTTGGATACTCAATACTACTATACTTTTAACGGTTTTTAAATTTAAAATTTCTTGGTAAAATTCTTCGAAAATGTTTAAGGTAGTTCAATATTTAAATTTATAAACATATTTTTAAACTTTTTCAGCAACTATTCATTGCGTTTTTCATAGAAACGGGGGGTTACGTTTCGACATGCAAGTGCAAGTTCGAAAAACTTAATACACTCACACTTTTTCACTTATACTATCACACTTATACGACTTACGGCTCAACTTGCAAGTAAATTTTGAAGACAGTGGATTTTTGATACTTGCGGCAAGTGAAATGACAGAATAAAGAAAACAGTGTTGCCTTGTATTGTTTTCTATTAATTTACTACTATTTGGTAAAGTAAAAGTTGTATTGCAACTGATTTTGTTATTATTTGTAAAAAAAAAGTAAAAAAGAACACAATGACATATCTCAATGGTAATTTAAAATATCAATTTTATAAGTTTTTGAAAAAAAAAATTGTTAAGAACAAATTTTTTCCCAGCTTTGTTAGAACATTGAATACTTGGCAATACTGGAGTGCTATTTAGTGGCAACCTATGCCTTCGACGACATTTTAAAAATGAACTTGCAGCAAGTAGTGTGGACACATGTAAAATTTTCATGTTTTTTCGATAATTTTCTAAATTTTCGCTGATAATATGTATTCTCAACTTGCAAGTAGCATGTGGAAACGGGGGGTAACATATTATTTTAAATATTTTACTTTTGATTTTTTCTTTTAGCAGAGTTGTAGTTTTGTGACAAATATTTTAGCAGAGTCACATTTTTGTGGTAAATATTTTAGCGGAGTCACATTTTTATATATTTTGTCATTCCAAAATGCAACTCTGAAAATATCGAGTAGTAGTTTCGAGTATCGAGTACCCAAAAAAAAGACAAATACTCGATACTCGATACCCACTACACATATTTTTACCAGCACTACAGCTGAGTCTATATTGCAAAACTTAAAAATTGTTAAAACCATTCGCTTCTGAGGACGTTTTCCAATAGAATTCAATCAGATTCCTTGGAATATTCCCATAAAAAATTATTTCGAATCCGAAGAGTTTTTCCTACAAAAAACCCTCTGATTCTAAGGACTTTTTCCTATAGAAAACCCTTAAATTTTGAGCACTTTTTTAAATAGAAAACCCCTCTGATTTTGAGGACTTTCTACAAAAACCCCTAAGTTTTCGAGAACTTTTGCCTATTGAAAAATCCTCAGATTCCGAGAACAACCCATAGGAACTCCCTCAGCTCAGAAGAAGGCGCGCTAGATGGGAGAGATATCTATATGAAAAAGTCCTCAATATCTAAGGTTTTTACTATAGAAAAAAATCTTATAAATCTGATGTTTTTCCATTAGAAAAAGGGCACAGAATTTAAGACATTTTCTATAGAAAGGCTGTTTTTTCTAAAGAAAACAGTCCCCATAATCTGAGGTTTACACTTAGGCTGAAATATAATTATTAACATTTTTATTAACAAAATATTTAAAAAATTTTTTTATTATTTTCTTTTCCTTTTGAGCAGTAGGTATTTATTAAAAAAATTCATGTGATACCTGCTGATCTCTACCCAAAAAGACGCTACTTACATTACTTTAGGGCACAATTTCCAGCTGGGTTATCTTGTTTTCCTAAAAACTTAACATGTCATAAAATCAAATTTGTGGTCAGGGTATAATAAGTTTGTGCTGATGTTTGTAACACCAAAAAATATTGGACCTAGACCCACCTTATAAATAGTATACCGATCGACTCAGAATCACGTTTTATTTCGATTTAACGGTGTCCGTCTGTCCTTCCGTCTGTCCGTCCGTCTGTCTGTCTGTCCATGCATTCTTTTGCGCACTCTACAGGTCGCAAATATTAAAATATTTTGATGAAATTTGGTACACCGACTTATGTCGACCCAAGGAAGGTCCATGTTTAGACCTAGTGCCCATATAAGGGTCCCCCAAAATTGGCTTGGTTACACGCTGCAGGTCGCAAATATTAAGATATTTTAATGAAATTTGGTTCGCTGACTCACATGGTCCCTAGAACTAAGCCGATAGATTCTAGATAGAATCGGTCCATATTAGGGATGCCAAACGGGAAATCACGAATCCCGGGATTTTCGGGATTGGCAAAATCCCGAATCCCGGGATTATTTCTCAAAAATCCCAGGATTTTCTTATTTTTTAATATTAATATAAACGCAAATAAACAAAGTGAGCAATTTTAGATTACCTACGTTTTTTCTTGAATTTTCTCATATTGACAAGAAATTGATGCCAATATATTGGTAAAATTATAAATTAAGTAGATTATTCGAGTAAACTATGCAAAGACTTTGCAGAAATATTTGAAATTTTGGTAAACAATATTAAGTTTTTGAGTAATACATGCGAAAAATCAAGTTTGTTATTTTACCGAATTATTCTTCCTAGCGAAATTCGATTTCTGATACTGGGACTGTAAGTTTTGGCTGGGACTGTAAGTTTGAATTCTTCCATGAAAACATTTGATAACGATAACCAAATAACTTTGTTGCTGTAATTACACGATTTAGTGGGCAAGGTTATCGCAACGAATCTGTTTTAAAATCTGCTTACAAAATACTAGGTGCAAGTGTATTAAGTACACTACAGGCCTTTATGTATTATCCCAGCCAGAAAAATACAAACGGGAAAGCGATTGCAATGTATTTTAACATGTTGTACAAGTACTGACAAAAATTTCTTTCCCATTTCTAATATGACAACGTCGATAGACAAAAGGACCGGCAGTTCAAAAAGCGCCGGAAAAGTACTGGAGAAACAAAATTTTTAACTTTGGCAAAACGCTGCCAAAACCAATAAATAGGTGGTTTGGAATTATATTTTCCAAAATAAAATTTAAAAAAAGTTCATATGTATATTTTTTTTGCCCTCCCGTGATGTTTTGTAAATTAAATACTGGCAAAACGATGTTTGCAAACGCTGGTAAAGCGTCCCAAATGAGTGTTCTGCCAGTCATTTTTTTTTAACATCGCGGTTACCCAGTGGTATGCAAGTACTTGATTTTTCGTACTACTGTCAATTTCTGACTGAGATGTTTCAATATTCATAAAATGTACCACATTATTAATTAACAACTATTAAATAATTAAAAAATCCCGAAATCCCGTAAAATCCCGGGATCCAGAAAAATTCTGTAGTTCCGAAAATCCCGGGATCCCGACATCGGGATCCCGGGATTTCATACAATATCAATCCCGATTGGCATCCCTAGTCCATATTTGGACCTATCGCCTATATGGGCTATATTTACGATATTTACGAAATTTTGACACAAGTCCCATTTTAACCCATTCGAATTTCGGATCCAAACATTAGTTGGCTTTTAACCAGACTGGTGTAGGGTATTGTATAGTCGGCATGCCCGACTTTAACCTTTTTACTCGTTTCGAATATTTTTTATTCTCAAATTTTCATAAAAATTATTTTAAAAACTCAACTGAAAACTATCTAATTGAGCTCAGTGTGTGCCACTGCATAAGTAAGTTTATCTATGGATAAATTACAAAATTGTGTGGCTTTTATTTGGTAACGGTTAATGTGGTTAAACCGCACAACATCTATTTTAACTGATACCCATTAGCACGTAAAAATGTTTCCTTTTAACGTCATACATATGATTATAATTTCAAAATATGTACATACCACGCAAAACCTTCTATTTTAGGTTAAAAGTAATCTGAAAGTAATGGGTATTTTGTTTTTAATTTTGTTTTATTTTATATTGAGTATTAAATTAAAATTTAAACATATTTAACAAAAAAATTTGTAAACGAAATTTTTTTTATAAGTTTTGGTTATAAAAATGAAAGTTGTAACTTTTTTATTACAAAACCTATTATTTGAACAAGAGTATATCCATCAATGTAACTGCTTACCTACTAATATGTTATTCTTAACATACCGGTAGGGAGTTTTCAAAAATATTTTATTCAAATTTTGATTTTTTAATCAAATATTAATTTGAAATTCACAATTTTTTTTTTTTTAATAAAGGTGTAAAATTTTATAGGAAAATTAATGTTTTCTGGCAACGCCACAATTTTTTGTCCGATATCCGGTCCGATGCGCGATCCTATAGCGACTGTATTTCCTAGTTATATATGATTATTGGTATTACCAGGTAATATGCATGGTAATACGTACATATTACCAAGGTTTTGCTGGTGATTTACTATTTCTTAACTCTTAACTCAAGTAGAAAAAAAAAATACACAGTCAATGCGCTAGTGGAACGTGCACACAGAAAACAGATTCGTAGTTGCAATTGAATTTTTCGCAATTCGAAGTTTTGTATTTCTAAGTACACTCACTTTTATTAATTTTTAATACTATTGCAATTACCGAAATTTATTAACAACTTTTGAATTTTCTGCTGGTATTTTCCTGTCAAATTCTACACAAATTTTGAATCAAAAACGAAGAGGTTTTAAACCAACTAGGTTTTAATTGTAGTGCAAATGTGGCTTTAATGAAAATTGGTAAAAATTTTATTCATTTTGTGTTACAAGATTTTACAGAGATAACTATTTTATATTTATGGCTGTCATTAGAACAGAAACATAAGGTCATTCAAACAGAGGGAATATAACAAAAAAATTTGTTTATAATCAGTGTTGCCATATAGCCAGTTTTAACTGTTTTTTTACAGTTTTTTGGGATGCCTAACAGTTTTCCAGTTTTTTCATGTAAAAAACAGTTTTTCTTGAACTCAAGGATTTTTTTAAAGTTTTTTCATATTAAATCGGCACATTTGTTTTATTTACAATTTTCTTTTTTACTTTTTTAACTAAAATTTAAGAATTAAAATATAAAAGTGCTTATGCATAAGAACTTGAAAACTTTATAGCACGCTTATAAATATGAATTTTGTATAAAATATTTGTTATATAAGCCATTTATAAACTTAGAAAGTGATTATGCATATGACCCAAAAATTACAATAAAAGTTTCATATTGTAAAAAATTAGGTACAAATGGAAACATAAATTAATTTAAAAATCCGAATATAATACTACCAAATATGCCTACTGGATAAATGAACAGTTTTATAACAAATTTCATCAAAAATTAGCACTAAAATAAAATTTGCTAAACCATATCTGACACATCATAGATCCGACGGACATTTTTTAGCAGAACTTTTCAGATCATTTCCAAATGAAGGATAATTTAGAAATTTATATTTTTTTGAAAAAATTTTTAAAACAATGTCTCATCAAAAAAGACCGAAATTTATTTTTTATTTTTGTTTATAATAAATATTTGCCAATTCTGGATAACAATTTACTATTATTTTTTCAATCATGATCAAGGAAAATTCCAAAAAAAGTAATTTTTTCAAACAAACAATTCCCGGATTAACACCATACTCAATCAAATGAAAGGTAGTTTTATGTGGAATGCAAATCCATAAAGAATATTTTGAGTTACAACATTGACCTATAAAGTATTCTATCCTAAGTCAGGATTTAATAAAAATGGTTCACATCTCGGAAGAGTGATTCGATGAAGTTTTTTTTAACTTCAGGTTCGGGCCTAGGTGACCAAAATTCTTTAAAAAAATGTTTTATTAGGAGGCTGTGCAAAAAGTCGATTAATATAAATGCCGAAGGCAATTAAATTATTCAAATCTCGATATTTTGAAAATTGAGACCTTGAGATAATATTTTCATCCCAGGATACTTCGGGATCACAGAATTTCTTCTGATTTTTTAATTGTTTTTAGAAAAATAGTTTTTCTATAAAGAAACAGTTTTTTTTACAGTTTTTCTAAAAAAAATATGTGGTAACACTGTTTATAATCTTCTATATTAGTTTGAATATATAACGACGACTCACACGCTCGTATGATAACAATCATTAAATCAACCCACCAAACAAGTCAAAATTCTCATTCATTTAGTCATCAAATTCACGGAGGAATTCAAACACCTAACTAAACAACCATCTAAATGTCATCATGGAGTACATATTAGGCTGGGTCGATTTGTGGGGAGGCAAAAAAATCGCCCATGGCTCAGGGAAAATCGTATTCTAGGGATCAAAATAAGAAACTTTGCCGAAGGAACCATACCTCTAAAACGAATTCTACTACCCCCAACTGTTGACTTTTGTCCCGTAGGGTCAAGTTTTGAAAAATCCCACTTTGACCCATTTAGAGTGCCCCAATCGAGTCCAAATGTATGACCGACCCCCACTTACTTTGGAGGGCCGATCCACCCATGCCAGTGGTACACCCCCTGGAACTCCCCTGGGGGGTTCCCCATACAAACATTTTAAAAAATCACCATTTTTGGCACTTTATTTTATTATTTTTTATTTATTTTATTTATTTTTATTATTTTATTTATTTTTTCTCCTTAGAAATTTATTTAGTCAGAACATATGTAAATGAAAAAATTAATTTAACTTAGTAATAGAAAAGAAAAAATGCCCAGACTTGAAAGCAAAAAAGACTTCAAACAGTAATTTTTTTTATTTTCTTTTCTATTACTAAGTTAAATTAATTTTTTCATTTACATATGTTCTGACTAAATAAATTTCTAAAGAGAAAAAATAAATAAAATAATAAAAATAAATAAAATAAATAAAAAATAATAAAATAAAGTTACAAAAATGGTGATTTTTTAAAATGTTTGTATGGGGAACCCCCCAGGGGAGTTCCAGGGGGTGTGCCACTAGCATGGGTGGATCGGCTCTCCAAAGTTAGTGGGGGTCGGTCATACATTTGGACTCGATTGGGGCACTCTAAATGGGTCAAAGTGGGATTTTTCAAAACTTGACCCTACGGGAAAAAAGTCAACAGTTGGGTGTAGTAGAATTCGTTTTAGAGGTATGGTTCCTTCGGCAAAGTTTCTTATTTTGATCCCTAGAATACGATTTTCACTGAGCCATGGGCGATTATTAAATCGACCCGCCCTAGTACATATCCAACACTGCGACACTATTTACTATTTATTAAATACAATCATATACACAATATTAGGGAGAAGTTCATTTTCCACTACTTATACAAGCACTCAACGCCGTAGAAAATTTATACGAACTGCCACAGAAACGGTCCCTTACTATGGAAGTGTCCTATTACTTTTGGTTATTCTTTTGGTGGGTAAGTAAGTGCTTTTAAATCATATTTTTAAAAATAATGCAAGATTAAACATGGAGCAAAAATTTTTTTTTTTTTTCATTTGAAACGATGCTTCCCTAATATGCAGAGTTGTGTGCATGTGTATAAAGCTCCAAAGGGATTATTGTTATTAATTTATATACATGTATGTGTGGTTTAACATTTTCATTCTCATTTTACGCAAAAAACAGAATAAAAAAAAAAATAAGGAAGTGAAATTAAATTGTATATCAAATTATATTAACATTTTTGGTATTTCAAATGTGTGCGTGTGTAAGCAATATACCGGCGTTAAAATCATGTAAGTGTATTTGTATTTAATTATGGGGATAAGTGTGTGTGAATGTATATGAATGTTTATGAACATATGCTTAGAAGTATTTAGGTTTATGTATTTATTATTAACCATTACAATTTTAATTATTTAGATCATTTAAAGCAATTTAATAGTACGTTATTAAATAAACGTGAGAATTCTTATTATTATTATAACTATTACGACTATTATTACGAAAACAAATATGTAGAACGTGTAATGAAAATTATTAGAAATTTATGGTTGTGTTAAGAAAAAAAGATTAAAATCTTTATTATCATTCTTCTACAAAATATTAATGAAAATATGCTTTTAAAGCAAACATGGGACTAATTTATTTAATTAATAATAATTAATCAGGCATAAGTGTGAGTGAAATCTTAATTTAATCACATGAACTTGAGTGAGTATGAGTAGAAAAATATTGTTATGAGTAAGTATGCGTGAGTCAAAATTTTGAGTGACTGAGTGTGAGTCAAATTTACATATATTTTTCAGCCAACCAGCGTTATTTTATATAAAAAATGGGTAAATTTCACATCATGCTCTCAAACAGGTTAATTTTGTTTTTTTTTAGAAAATGCTTTATTAAAAGTTTTTTTATGTCGATTTTCCTGTCAAATGGCACTTTTTTACATTTTAAAATTCAATTTCCAATTTTATTTTACTATATATAAAATTTGGTGTTAACAGAGTTATTTGGACAATTTCCACCAAATTGCGCAAGAAACAACACAATGTTTTGATATACTTCAAGGAAAATTCGAAAATTTCAGAATTTAAAAAAATCGTAAGTGGTTAAGTGGTTATGTTACAGCTAGCTAAAAGCACAAAAACGAATACTATTATCTAAATTATTGGCCAAAATCATAGTTTTCTCTAAAATTTTCAAATTTAAAACGCCGTCACTTCTAAGTTAAAAGAGGGATATGTATAATCTTCAGCAGAATTATTCTCTAAGGCAGAGACATATAATGGGATGCAACATCGATCATTTTTTAAACAAACTGTAGATGTCGCTAGCATGTGGGAAATTTTGTCAAGGGACGATTTTTTTATGGCAAATGAGGTTTTACAGCATTGCTAAGTAAGGGGATTTGGGCTCAAATTAGGGATTTCGACTTCGTTTTGGGGACGGATTAAAAAATTTGTAAATTTTAAAATATTTAGTTTTTTGCCGAAAATAAGAAGAATTTTGTCATAAATTACCAAGGAAAATTTCTTTCAATCGGTAGCCAACCACACCCATTCTACAACTGGTTCCACTGCAACCGATTCCATGGAACTGGTTCCGGTACCAGTTCCTGGGATCCTATATGGAAGGTGTGGGTGACGTAGAATCAGTTCCAGAACTGATTTTAGAGCAACTGGCTCCACTTTGGAGCTATAGAAGGGGTTGTTTTTGGGACAATTTCAAACAAAAAGAATCAGTGTTAGAATCTACAGTAGAAGGGGTTGTGAATGAAAAGTAGCTATTCTACAACCGATTCTTTGGAACAGAAAATTTTCCTGGGTATATTCGTATTATTTCAAATTAAAGTCGATCAAATTAGGTCTGTTAAAGAATTTCAAAATTTCTACAAAATATTTGAATTATTGAAGAAATGTTCTCCAAATATTTATAAATCTTGAAATAACGAAAAGCAACCTTGCAAGCTCAATAATTAATCAAAAAATTCTATTTTCCAAATACTGAAATTGTTATATGCAAAGGACTCAGAAAAAATAAATTTTGTGTAGGCTCAAAAAGTACCAGGAGTTTTCACATACCCAGCAAAATATTGGTAAGGACACCTCATTACTATCTGCATTACCAAAAATGATATATCATTACCTTTTGCATTATTTTGTAATATAAAATAATGACTTCCTAATAACGGCCTATTGTATTCATTGTTTCTAAATATAAAATAATGACTTACTCGTATTAGTTTAAATAAGTACTTTTGACACAGTTAAATTTTTTTATTATATGTAAATATGTTTTATGTTTAAATTTTTATGACGAGTCCTAAAATTATTAGAGAAAACTTAAATTTTTCTGAATCTATTTCCTTAGGCTAATAGTATTTGCCTAACTCCTTATTTTTAAGAATTAAGTAAGCAATCGGATAACCACTTATAATTCAACTTTTTGTAAGCATGTGTGCAACCACTTATTATTCAAAATCTCGTAACTACTTATTTCTCATTTTTTCGTAAGCGAGCGGGTAAGCGTGACTACTTATAAAAACGACCACGCCAAACAAAAATAATGAGTTTAGACGCCAAAAAATAAGTTGTGCGGAGCTATGAATTTCTATTATATAACCACTTATTTGGTAATGAAAGATTTTGCTGGGTACGTTCTGAATCGTGTAAACTCGACTAATTTTAACTTAATGTTCAAAAGAGTTTACGAGCCCTAGAACTTACACCTACTAGATTTACACTTAACCTAAAACTATTAGTTTTTGAAAACTACTTGTATTTACTTGTCAAATTCCACACAAGTTTTAGAAAAAAAGATTTTTCACCATAATGAACTTCGTATGAAAATTGTGTAGAATTCTCTCGAAAAATTAATATACGACTTTTATTTTGAAACGGTGACATTTCATCTTAATTGTGATTTGTCTTCCGCATAATAAAATTTTTTTACTTTCACAATTTTAACAAAGATTTGAGGCCTTTTGAAGTCCGAGTGAAAACGTAAATATTTCTTCGTAAAATATTCAATTTTATTTACTTTGCTGAGTCATTTCTTAATAATTTTCTGGACTTAGAGCGATGCTAACTTAACTCCTACTTTTTTTTAAATTGAGTTTTTGTTTAAATTAAAATGAATTGAGCATAACATTGGGGATTCAAACATTTAAAATGGGAATAAAACTTTTCGGGTAACACTGCTCCCTAATAAAATGAAACAGTATTGCCAGAAAAAACAAAAGAGTAGTCAGCGCCATCTGTTGCATTGAAAACCGGTATTGCCATTCATCAGGACCATGGGAGACTCCTGCTCTTAAGTGTATTTAGAAAACCTCTATGCGTTGACCCCTTTTTCTTGTATTTTGCTGAACAAAATTTAAAAAAAAACAAAACTAGAGTTTTGCAAATTTATAAAAAAATCCCATCTTTGGCCATACCTGGAACTAGGTTAGCATAATCCAAGAGAGACAAAATGTATATCTGAATATGTATAGATCTTCGAACTGAAACTAAAGTATGACATTGTAAGTTTTTGCAAAAAATATTTTATTTTTTTATGATTTTCAAAATTTATCTCATTGTAACACTACAATGGTCTGGGGTAATTGCCATTACATTTCTAGTAAAAATAGTAAACTTAGAAAGTGCGGGAGTATAACCAAATCTGATTTTCTTTTCAAGTGAAATGAAATAGAATAGTATCAAAAGTAGTAAATAGAAACCACCGAATTAAAAAATTTGGAAATTATGCGTCAAAAACGCAAAAAATAGTAAAAATTAGCATGTAAACAAACAGACATAACGTTAAGTATAAATTACGATTCTGCCCAGCGAAATTGTCCGATGCAAAGAACCGGTTGTAGAACAACTTGTACTTGAATGCAACCTGTTCTACTTTATGTTCAAACAAATTTTGCTGGGTGCTGTTAAAAAATATATTCAAAAGCTAACTTTATGAAAAAATTTAAAAAAGTACTTTTTTGCTAATCAAATGTTCAATCGATTTCTGGCGCGACTTTTTTTTATACAACCGTCACCAAATTCCATACCAGTCATTTTTATAACATACAAAGGAAAAAATTATCCCATTCAGAACTGTTTAAACTCACTTCAATTTTTTTGAACGCCTCTAATGAATACCTGAATATGTGACGCGCAAAATAGAAAGAGACCTAAGGATAGAAAGGGACCTAAGGTCAGGAGAGCATGGGATCGGTCTCATTCGATGCTCAGATGTTGTCCACAAAAAAAAAAAAAATTGATTTTTTTACCCTTAGGTCCCTTTCTCTATGCGCTGTCATATATCTCTATCTTATATAAATAATTTGATCAAAAAAATTATCTTTAAAATTTTTTTAAAAGCTGAAACCCATGAAAACCTAGAGAAAATTTTGTGCATTGTTGTTAGGTCGATTCTTTTTTTTTTGAACTTTCCCAGGAAAATTTTCTGTTCCAAAGAATTGGTTGTAGAATAGCTACTTTTTATTCATACTTCTTCTACTGTCGATTCTAACACCGATTCTTTTTGTTTGAAATTGTCCCAAAAGCAACCCCTTCTATAGCTCCAAAGTGGAACCGGTTGCTCTAGAATCAGCAGATCTACGTAGTTATTTTTCAAAACAACCCAGTCAAATTTTTTATAATCGGTAGCCAACCACACCTATTGTACAACTGGTTCCACTGCAACCGATTCCAGGGAACTGGTTCCGGAACTAGTTCCTGGAATCATATATGGAAGGTGTGAATGTTGACTAGGGCAACCGGTTCTACTTTGGAGCTATAGAAGTGGTTGCTTTTGGGATAATTTCAAACAAATATAATCGGTGTTAGAATCGACAGTAGAAGGGGTTGTGAATGAAAAGTAGCTATTCTACAACCGATTCTTTGGAAAAGAAAATTTTTCTGGGAACATTTAAAAAATTACCAAGCAGTACAACTCTAACAATTTTTGATGGATTTCTTTACAATTTAAAAATACCAACAACAGATCTCACTTTTGGCTGCTATATAGATGAAACCTCTTAATATGGCCTAAATATATTAAATTTTAAATATCCCAAATGAGCACATAGCAGAGCAATCAGAAAGTATATTGACTATCTGGGTGTGTATGAATTATAAAATATCCTAAAAATGTGCTACAATTTAATTAGGTTAAATGAAAAATGTTTATCGCAATAAAAGTTAATAACAAAAAGTAAAAAAATAGAACAAAATTGGTTGTTTTTGACTTTCAAATAAATCAAGAATTTCCAAAATGATACTTTTAAAATATTCGCTTTTAGTTTTGCTATCAAAATTTTTTTCAATATAAATACATTTTCGAGCTTTTTTCACTACAACAAATATGTAAATATTGTGTGGTTCATATGATTTCATCCTACATACATAAGTGTGTAATGAAAATGAATATCACACTTGGTATAAGTGTAAATTGAACCGAAAATGCAAATGGATTGAAGATGAGAAGTAAATATTAAAGAGCACATACACTGAAAATACTTAGTACGATAGAAAAAAATCTTTAAAATCCTAACCGTCATTTTTAAATTCATTGCAAGAACATACTACCAATTTTGAAAAGAGTTGGAAATGTATTAGAAAATGTTTTAAATCAAATTTTTACTTTCAAAATATTTTTTCAGTGTTGATTTCGTATCTGAGGTATAAAACTTTATTAACTGTTTGCAAAATTTGCAAATGTGTTTACTGCATTCAAAATGAAAACAAAATATTGCCAACAGCTTAAAAGTATGCAATATATTCATAGTTTAATAAAAGCCTAAAAGTATAGTATATGGTAGTATTGCAATAAGCTACTTTAATTACATTTACACACTTGGTAATGATGATTTTTCGAAAATAGCTTAATAATATGCAATATTTACAAAGTTTAATGATTAAAAGTTTAATAACAAAAGAGGCTTAATTTAGAAACACTATCACTTTATCAAGATATTAAACAGTATAAAAGTAGGCAATATGCCTTGCTATCAATAAAAGCCTGGAAGTATGCTAAAAAATAATTTTTCTTTAGTTAAACCTTAAAATAAGCAAGTTGTTGTGTTAGGTTATGATATTTAAATATTTTCTACTAGTTCTACAAATAACAAGTTTTTTAACAGCAAAAAAAATCTCTAAAATATGAAAATGACACTAACTTGTTATTTAGAAAATCTCAATTAGTGTTATTGGCAATAAACCCATAACTTAAAATTAACGCAATCTGCAAATTCAAAAAATCAAATTTATATGGAATTTGACATCTATAACTCTAAGTTAGCTGAAACTTTTTAAGCATTATTTTTTTCTACTATTAACCCTTATTATCCTAGCGTCGTCGTAATACTTTAAGATCGATAATTCGAATAAGAGTGCAATTAAAAGCATACGTTAGTATGCTGACTACAACCTCTTAAATTCAAAAAATATTAAATTTGTCATTCCAAGGTTGGCACATAATCATTCAAAAATCTCAATATCGGAACTTTTTTTAAAAGCTTTAAAAAAACAAAATAAAAATTAATAAAACAATTCCTTTGAATTCCTTTTACTTTTTTTTTATTAATTTTGTTTTTTTTTTAAGTAGACTGGAATTAAGAGAAAACACTAAAATGAAATTTCGAAAATAGCTGCATTCATTAAAGAATGACAGCCGGTCAACGTTTCGATTTTGGTTGCAAATTTATCCACCTGACAGGATAATAAAATATTCCAAAAAATATTAGTTGTGTACAAAAATATGGCCACACTAGTTTTCGTTAAAAAATTAGCCAGAACGGCACTTAGTGTAATAAAATTAACTGTAGATGTCATAAAACTCAATTTTATATTAAATTCTAATTGTCTCAATAATTTCTGACATCTGACATTTATATACATTTTTGCATTATTCATTGGAAAAAATATGTAACAAATTTGATAGCTTTCACACTTTGTATGTGTTAACTTCCTCTTTGACACATAGCCACAAAATACAATTTCCGTTTTTTTATTTCGTTTTTTTATATTTTCGTGAAATCAAAAGAAATGAAGTTACATTTACAATGAGTTGGAAGGCAATTTTTCAAAAATTTAACTGTCAAATGTTTATGCTGTCGCATGTAAAACAGTCAAACGGAAATGTCTACAATGCCATACAAACATAGCTTTTTGCATGTGTGTGTGTTTGCACAAATATGGAATATATGAAAAAAAATATGCAAACA
This sequence comes from Leucophora obtusa, assembly GCA_949987735.1. Lineage (NCBI taxonomy): Eukaryota > Metazoa > Arthropoda > Insecta > Diptera > Anthomyiidae > Leucophora > Leucophora obtusa. The sequence continues at coordinate 354,537,163 of OX465295.1, forward strand.
GTTATTTTCATTCGTGCGTATATATTTACATACATGTAGGGGAGGATGCTGTATTTGTGGAAAGTGAGTTATTGTTCATTGCATATGACCAACTATATTTACCTTCGAAGTTGGAAGAATATTAGTAACTAATACAAAGAGAAAACACTTTGCTTTCCAAATATTTATTGAAATTGGCTTTTATTGAAAAAATTTTCAAGAGAAATGGTATCCAGAAAGGATTGGAATTTTTGGTATGCGGTGATATGCTTGCATGCTATTTGTTTCCAGTGCACTTAAAATATTATATCAGTAAAAAAAATCTGTCGAACGGGTTTCAAATCGATTTGTCTATATTTTGGTTGAAACAATGATTTAAACTAAGATTTTAGTTATCTTCAACCAATTTTGAGTGTCATTTTCAAAATTATTTATAACTAATTTTGAAAATGACCCTGGGAATTGAAACTTAATTCAGGGAATTAAACGAAATAAATTTAATTCGTTGACTAAAAGTTGAATTAACTAGAATTGAATGAATTCCTTGACTAAAAGTGGAATTAACTAGAATTGAATGAATTCCTTGACTTCAGATTGAATTAAATAGTGTTGAATGAATTCTTTAGTGAATGAATTATTTAATTTTAATTCTTTACGCTTTGGTCAGGGAATTCATGCTATAAATTTGAATTCTTTGAATTCATTCACAGGAATTAATTCCTGCTTATGTCTTATTGATTAATTCATTCCTTGAATTAAAGAATAGAATTAAATTTTTGGGAATTCATTCCAAAAAGGAATTAATTCTTTAAAGCTCTGCAGCGTATAAACAATATAATTTTGAGGGGACCCTTATATGGGCACTAGGTCTAAACATGGACCGATGTTCACCAAAATCAATAGGCTACGTCCTTGGGCCGACATAAGTCGGTGTACCAAGTTTCATCAAAATATCTTAATATTTGCGACCTGTAGAGTGCGCACAAGAATGCATGGACAGCAGACAGACAGACAGACAGACAGACAGACAGACAGATAGACAGACAGACGGACATCGTTAAATCGAAATAAAAAAAAATTCTGAGCCGATCGGTGTATTATAAGGTGAGTCTAGGACCAATATTTTTTGGTGTTACAAACATCAGCACAAACTTATAATACCCTGACCACATAGTGGTGTAGGGTATAAAAATTCCATTTCATAAAATGTTTCATATCTCGAAAACTAGGCGAAATAGAGCCAAACTGACAAAATGTCCTATGAAGTATCCTTTCTTTTAACTCTGGAATTTCTTCCTATTAATTAACGCATTACTGTCTTTAGAAAGGGGATAGTGAAGAAATGAAAGGCGGTGAAAGATGAAGGACTTCTAATATGGCAACACAGTAATTGCGCGAAATACTGAATTTTAGAACAGTTATTGCGCGCCATCTAATGAAAAGTTGTCGAACTTTGTTGAAGCTTTTTAGTTCGTTGCCCTGTTATACATTTAAAATATTTTATCATTAAAAACAACCTAAAATACATACTAAATTAATTGAAAACACAATTAAAAAGAGGACTACTGATTTTTCATTATATTCAAACCATTTTCCTATCTATTTTCAAAAATTGTTTAAACAATGCATGAAAGTACTAAAAATAATTGAAAAGTCTGTTAAAACAATCTTCAATTTTTAACTGAAAAAACGTTAGAAAAAAACGATTTTGTGGTTTGTTTTTTCATATTTGAAAGTTTTTTTTGTTTGAATTTTCAAAACACTACACACACAACACACACGTTGATATTTTTATTGGCTATGCTTGTGTGTATGATTAAAGAATTTCTTGTAATTTGAATTGAAATAATAATAATATTTGAATTTTTTGTTTTAAAACAGAGAATAACAAAATTACAATATTTAAGTTAATTTTCTAAAAATAGATAACTAAAAATTATTAAACTAAAAATAGAACATTTGACTGAAAATATCAATCCCTACAGACGATACGTATTTTTTTGTAGTTTGTTTTTTATGGACTTATACAAAAAGTTAAACAATATGTTTCCATATATTTTAATTGACTCTTCAATTGAAAACAAACTTTACCTATTACTTTTCAAATAAATCTCAATCGGTTATGGAAAATATATTGTGAGTGTAATATTTTCCTTCAGTGGGTTAAGTGCTATGGGTACTCCGAAGTAGGACGCTGCGATGTGTATTATTTTTCTAAATTGATGTTGCAACCCGCTAACTTATGTGTAATAGTAAAACGCGTTAACCATTACACCACAACGACCACATGCCCCTTAGACCGTACCACAAAAAAAAGTTCGCCGTACACCCTCCAAAATTAAGTATTTTTGCTGAACGTAGGTGTCGCCTTTTTTTAATTTTTCTTTATAGCTTCGGTATTCAAAGTCGGATTTGAAAGTGTGATATATCAATTTTTTTGACTCGAGGAGACCAGAGGTCGAAGTATGGCAGCCGTGATCGAAATTGATAATTTATTTCGGAAAATTAAGCATTTGTATGAAGTTTTTTGACCCAGGGATTCTACGATTCGGCCCTAGATTGGATGTAAAATTAAAATATGGTATTATCATTGTTAGTTTTTACGTATTTACACACTGAAAAAACGGATTTCGAACAATTTCGCTCGTTCACGAATGCCGTAATTCGGCCCCAGTGTTTTGCTATAAATTTAAAATCCAATAAAAAAAATTTAAAAAGGCGACTCCTACGTTCGGCAACCAAAAAAATAAAAAAAATTTATACTGGGTTTATCGAAAAACTTCCTTAGCAAAAGATTAATGATTTTTTGCGAGCTTTAATTTTGTGACATTAGGGTTGTACACTAGGGTGTTAGCAACTGAGATCTGGTAGGTAACTACTAGAACGGGATACTTGAGGTCAATGGCCCTAAGAGCAAAACATTGGTCTCCTCAAGAGAAAAACATCGATGAATCACACTTTAAGATCCGACTGTAAATACCAAAGATATAACGAAAAATGTAAAATGGCGACCCCTACGTTCGGCAAAAAAAAAATGTTTGAAATTGCCTTGCAAAAATACTTCATATTGGACTTTTTTCCCTGTAAGGTGGTACGGTCTAATGCCCCTAGAGGATTTGGACTATGTCCGGGAATGTCCCGAGATCCTATAATTCGAGCAAATGCGGCATGCAAATGGACTTGTAATTTAGTCCGAGGATTTTAGTAATTATGGCCGAGTAATTTAGTTAGAGGTCCCAGTGGTGTCTTAACACCGCGCCTGTCCTCCCGTTCATTCCTATTTTCGAGGAATTCCTACAAGAGTGGTAGTGGATGATGCCTACACTAACAGAAAAAAGTCTGTAAAAAATTAGTTAAAACTACTAAAAATTTGTTAAAAAGTGTGCTGCAGAAAAAAACTGATAAATTAGCAGATTATTTAAAAAAACAGCTTTCGCTGATTTTTTTTAAATATTTGTCTAGTTTATATTTGTTATTATTGACATATTCTTACCCCTCAATTCATAAATGCTTTGTAAAGTTATAGCAGGTTTACAAAAAGTCATTTTTCAAGTTCAAGTTTTTCGATGATTTTTTACATTTTCTCTATATATTTCATACGGTCGTGTATTTGTTTTTATGTTATTTTAATTTATAACGATTTTCAGTTTTTTTTTTGTTTGTCAGTATATCACATGTCTTTTGGCCCATATGACGTTTGCTGTGACAATACCAACATTTTGTTAATAATAATCTACTTGTTTTATTAAAGTCATATTTATTCTCCAAGTAAATGAGAACTACAAAAAACAGCTGTTGCAATCGTAAATAATAAAAGTATTTCCTTTTGATTGACACTTAATGCAGAACAAGGTTTTGCTGCTGAATTCTCTACCAGTAACAACAAAAACATTACCATAAAGTTGTAGGTTTTGTATTATTAAAACTAAAGATTTATGTATGTATATAATAAGGTCATATGTCTTTGTGTATTGTTTCTAGAAAATAAAGAAGAAAACTTTTCAAAGAAATTAGTCTGCAAGCAAATATCACACAATATTGACCTTTCAAGTATTTTTATGTTTACTAAGTTTGCCATTTGGTTTTTGTAGGTTCTGGGAAAGAAGAAGAACAAAATGAATTCTGTTTCTTTCTGGCACACTTGTGATTAAAGCATTAAGGCATTACTTTTTCCATCTAAATACTTTGGCATTATCACTTATATTAAAAAACAATGGCTCAATTGTTTTTCCCCAACTATGGGTCGTGACAACTTTATTTCATTAATATATTGGCCATTAATAGAATGAAATACATGTTTTTGCAATCGTCTGTGTACACTTTCACTTATTTATAAAGTCTTACAAAACTTGTCTGTCACATCAAACGGGATCAACAGCCTCAGTTTAATTTATGGAATCACACAATTTATTGAAAAACTAATATATTAAGTAGCAAAAAATATAAAGCATACTTTAAGGATTTATAAAAAACCATTGTGTAATGCATAATTTAAGGATTGCCAGGTGGTATATATGTGACGTAAACCATAATGTAAACAATCTGGTTGTCCGTTGTTCAGCACACAACTCGACTTTTCAATTACTGGTTAGGATTACCCGTTAAAATCAAATTTTGGTTTTCATATGGAAATTCCTTTTAACATACAATTTTGCAATACTGCGAGAGAATATTAAGAAAATTGTAAAAATTTCCCAATAAAAATAATGTAACACAGTGCCCAAATTTGTGAAAAATGTTACACTCATATAAATAAATCTGTAAAAATAGCAGAAAAATCAACTAAAAATTAGTTAAAAATTATGCTGCAAAAAAACTGTTAAATTAACAGATTTTTTTTATAACTAAAATTCTGTATATTTAACAGTTTTATTTTTGCTGTTCCGATCTTACAAATGTATAGCAAAAATAATCTGCTAATTTAACAGCTTTTTTCTACAGCATAATTTTTAGTAGTTTTAACTAAATTGTTTTAGAGAATTTTTACTATTAGCCCAGGTGAAAATGTTCATATATGTTCATATATTGTCATATATGGTTTCATGTATGAGCATATATGGTTTAATGTATGATCATATATGAACATATATGTTATGTATGGAAGCATATATGGGTAAATACATTCAAATGTATGAATCCATATATGATAGTATACTGCATTTATTGATCCATATATTGGTTCATATATTCCATATATCTTCATATATGAATTCGTATATTATTCCATATATGGGTAATGTTTTAAGTTTTTTTTTATCATGGGGGTAATTACGTGAGCGGATTCAAAAAATATTGAAATACAATACATTTGATAATTTCTTAAATACAATTGGCAATTTCTAAAATACAATTGCCAGAAATACAATTAATAAATTTCTGAAATACAATTTTCAGTTTGATAAATTTGAAAAACAATTGATCACTTCTGAAATAAAATGATAAATTTTGAAATACAATTGGAAATGTTGCAGTAAGATAAAAACAGCAAAAATAAAACTGCTAAATTTAGAAAATCTGCAGAAAATTTTGCAAAATATAAGTAAACTAAAAATGGCTAAAACAAACTGTTGTATCTAAAAAAATGTTTGTTAAATTTTGTTCAATGCAAATAGCAGTTTATAAAACCAACAGAAATATTTTCCAAAAATATTAAACTGTTGATTTCAGAAGGCTAGATTTGTATTTCCGTTAAAAACAAAAAACGAAAAAGGAACTTTGAAAATTTTAAATTTTATGTGATGTTTTTTTGTCTACTACATACTACAATTTAATTTTGTTTTCTAATCATTGAAATTTAGCTCAATTATAACTCAAATTTTGTAAATATATATTAAACAGTTTTATTTTATATTTAGCAAAAATACTCTGCTAATGCAGCAGTTTTTCATTTTGAACAAATTTTTAGTAGCTTTAACTAAAATTTTTAAACACTAATCATTAAGTAATCAAAAAACAGTCATAAAATAATTTCTAAACTTGAAGTAAAATGTTTATGTCCATTAAAAATTTCATAATTTCTCAATTTCATTCAAATATACAAATTACATTTAATTTGAATAAAAAAAGCAATATTTAAAAAAAAAAAAAATTTATATGAACATTCATATATCTCCATATATGGCCATATACCCTCAAATTTCGGATCCGAACCCATATATGAACCCATATATGACCATATATGAACATTTTCACCTGGGAGTTTATATTTGTTGTAATTGACAATTTTGCAGTTAAAACTAACAAGGATAGTATTCAAAGTAAAGGTCTCCGATTTGTATAAAAAATTTGTGATAGAGAACGGAAATCTAAAAACAATCAGTATCTCGGAGATATTGGCGCCCAAATTAGCACGAATATCAAAAAAAATAAAAAACGTCTTCGCTTAAATTAAATAGCGTGTAAACTATATGAATCTGGAACCCATTATTACAAACTTTTCCATATTCAATAGGGGACATCTGACATTTCGAAGAAAATGAGCTTATAATGGTAAACGCTTCAGTTGTACAGCTGTTATCTATGATATATTTAGCGTTTTTTTTTTTTAATCACCTGGATTTAGAATTTTTCATACAAAAAGGGGATTTATTAAATCCAAAAAAAAAGCTAGATTTAATAAATCCACAATAAAAGCACAAATATGTGAAACAGCCTATTAATTTAATTTCAGAAAAAAATACGAATGAAAATTAAAAGAGAAATAAAAAAATTTAAAAACTAACAAATAAAAGGTTTTTATTAAATACATATTTTCCATCTTGGACATGGAGAAATAGCTCAAATAGAAATGGCAATTTTTCACTCTACTGTAAGTAATTTAATTAAATCCAATTAGTGAATATTAAATATTGCAATGGCATTTTTCAATTGTGTAAAAATATAAATTGAAGTAATAAAACTGAAAAGGCAGACTGTCTATCGCTGTTTTATATAAAATATAATTAAAACTTAAAAGTTAAAGTAAAATCCTTCACCATCGAATTCGGTATTAAAAATTACGGTGAAAGAAGTGTCGGACAGAAAATTCTTTTTAAAATAGGGAGAATCTAACCCCATCTGTTGAGCACTTTCAGAAATACTTTATGGATTTATTAAATCCAAGTGATTAGAAAATACCAGGGGTATGGCATGACCAAAAAAATAAGTTGCAAAAAAATCGTTATCACTAGATGGCACTTTGTAAAAAAAATTGACAATTTTCTTTTTTATTTAAATTTAAATGATAACAAACAACAAAGGAAAAAATAAAAACAAATATTTCAAATTTTATTATTTGAATATATTCCGCGTTTGTTTTTTCCTTATTTTGAGCAGTTTTTGAGTTTTTAAATATAGGCTCAGCTGATACTAAACTGATACTAAATAGTTGCTCAGGTAATACTAAATTTCAGCGCCCTCTATCGGTAAGTAGTATAAGTTTTGATTTCCTATCTCTATAATTAATAGTCTCTGGAAAATTCGGCTATTATTAATTTTCGACGAATGAAGGTCTGTATAGTAGATATTTTAATTGGTAAATTAGTGTTTTTCATTCGATTTAAGATTTAAGATCAAATATTATATCACTTTTTGAAACAACAAATAAAATCTAGTATAACAATGTCATATTAGAATATGGACTTGAGGTAGAAGAATATTCTAACTAAATATATGAAAATATAGAAAGTCTGAAAAAACAATTTTTGTATTTTTGAATGCAAAAATTAAAATAATTGTTATATCACTTTCTTTTAAACTATTTTCAAATTAAAGACCTGCAGAATAGAATCCTAAGCCTTTATCTATATAAATAAAAATGAAATGATATCCGTTGGTAAGCGCTTGAGAACGGCTGGACCGATTTGGATTTTTTTTTTTTTTTGTTAAATGTTGGTAATAGTCCGAATAAGGATTTTAGAGAGAGAAACTTTGTCCACGCCTACATTTTTCGATATGTCTAAAATTCCTATTTACTCAATTTTTTTCACTGTTAGTAACAGGGTAAAAGAGCGCTGCTTGAGAAACTAAATGGAAGGGGAAGCAGGTGGAATTGAAACACTACACAAGTGGAACGAAATGGAATTGAACCATTGGAATTGAAAATCTAGACAATAGAAATGGAATGGAAGATGGAACGAAATGGAAATAAATGGGGACGAATGGTATGGAATAAAGTGCGAAGGAAATTGAAACAATAAAGTTAAAAACCAGAATGGAATGGAGCAATTGCAAATACTTAGAATGGAAAGAGGAACTATTGATATTGAAACACAAAATAGTGGAAAGGATATGAAATGGGGAATGAGTAGAATTGGAAAACTTAAATTGGAAAACGAAGGGAAATGAGACGTAGAATGAGTGGAATTGAAATACTAGACAATGGGAACGAAATGTGAGGGAATGGTGAACGAAATGGAATGGATCTGGGAACGAGTGGAATTGAAACAATAGATAAGAGAAATGGAATGAAACAGGAACGAAAATGGAATGGAACAGGAAACGAAATGGAATGGAATGTGGAACGGGGAGGATGGCATGGAATTGGGAACGAGTGCAACTTAAATACTAAAGTTAAAAAAACTGAATAAAATGGAGCAAGAAATGGAATGGAAAGAAAAACACAGGGCAGTGGTAACGAAATTCAATGAAACGGGGAACGAGTGGAATTGGAACACTAATATTGGGAAACGAAATGAAATGCAACGGGTAACGAGTGGAATTGAAACATTGGATAACTGTAACGAAATGGAATGTTATTTGAATGACTCAAATCGCTGGAGTTTGGTACACTCATAGAAACAAATCTGTAAAAATAGCAGAAAAATCAACTAAAAATTACTTAAAAATATTGTTGCACAAAAAACTGTTAAAATAGCAGATTTTTTTTTTTTTTGCTAACTACTAGTAAAATAAGAACAGCAAAAATAAAACTGTTAAATTTACAGAATTTTAGTTAAGTTTATGTTAACTCTTAATCAATTGAAAATAACAAATTGTGCTGTAAAATCTGCAAAAAATTTTGCTAAATATAAGTGGAGTAGAAATTGCAAAACGAAACTGTTATATCCAGAAATTTTTTGTTTTTTTTAAGCTAATTTTAGTTGAATGTAAATAACAGTCTATCCTGTTAAATTAGCAGAAATATTTTCTGAAAAAATGTAAACTGCTGTTCAAAAAACTCGATTTTATTAGCATTTCAAAAAAATCGAAAAAAACTTCAAAAAATTTTAATTTTTTGTTGATGTTTTTGGGCTACTAATTATTTAGCAAACATTTTTGCTGATTTTAGCAGGGTAATTTGCTATTATCTATTAACAAATATTAAACTTTAATATAACTTAAATTCTGTATATTTAACAGTTCCTATCTTACTAACATAGAGCAAAAACAATCTGCAGTTTTGTCTGCAACATCATTTTTAACTAATTTTTAGTAGTTTTAACTAAATTTTTTACAGAATTTTTTCTATTGCAATTCAGCAAACTTTCCCAGTGAATTTGTGAATTCACTTGAATTGCCAGGTCTACTTCTACATAAACTGGAATTAAATAAACTTTAAGGCACGTTAACAAAGTAGCATAATGTCAAACAATGTTTATTAAATCATTTAATACTTGTAATATGTTAACTTTTTTAATCAATATATTTAATTTAACAAAAAAAAAAATCTTTCGACTACCCGGTGCAGCAAAGATTTGTTTATGAGATTCAAATTGATATGTTATAAAAATTTAATTTATTTATTTACAAGTCATAATTCAAATCTGCTTGATTATTTAATAAAAATATGACTCTAATTGTAATGGTTCAATTTCGTTTTTTATTTGTCATATCCATAAATAAATTGATATATTTTTTAATTAAATAATTTTTTTGGAGAAAAAATAAGATTACAAGGGCTTAGGTGGAAAGTGGGGTGATGTGGAAAATCATAATTTTTAGACATGTTTCTGCATATTTAGAAAATTTAAACACTTTATAGTGTTGATTAATATGGCAACACAGTTTTTATCTATGGTTATAAACGAATGCACCTAATTTAATTGCTTTTCGAGAAAATGATAAAAAAAACTGTTAGAAAGTTTTTAAAATTTTATCAAAAACCTTATTAATAGTTTCTGAGTTTTGGAAAAATTAATTTTAATTTTATTATACCAGGGATATGGCATCACCAAAAAAATAAGTTATAACGACATCGTTATTACTAGATGGCACTTTGTTCAATAAACTGACACTTTACTTTTTTATTAAAAATTTAAATAAAAACAAACAAAACAGCTAAAAGAAGTAAAGCTTCTTAATCCAACATATTTAGCGCTTGTTTCCTTGCAATTTTGCGCTAAGTTCAACAATTTTTATATTTTTAAGTATAAGCTCGGCTGATACTAGATAGTTGCTCAAATAATATTAAGTATTAGCCCCCACTACCTGTGAGTAGTGTAAGTTCTGATGTTTTATCTCTATACTTAATAGTCTCTCACTAAGCCCCGATTACTGAATGTCCAGTTCAAATTTAGCCAACAGTTAAATTCAAATTGTAAATAAAAGAATAATGTTTTTATTTATTTACTACTTTGCATAGAGCGTATGAAACGCTCCCGTTGATTGTTAAGCAAAGAATCTCTTTATTGTGTAAAATCGGACTTAATTTATAATACATTATTGCTTACTAAGCAATTCTATAGACAGTGGGAAATGTAGCAAATGGATTGAGAACTTTTGGTAAGATTCATAAAGTATGAATCAACGATAAATGTACAATACCATAAGTAATGACTGTTACAGTGGTTTGAGTCAGAGTTTGACTGAGTATTCTCAGTATAACTTACTGTAACTGCAATGGTCATTGTACAACACCAATAGTGTGTATCGTATGTATTATTGTTCTGTAATATGATCTTTTTAGTTTCAAGTACCCAAAATATTCTTGTGGGTAATAACGCATTTAATTCATGCTACATATGCTACACCTCCCTTTTACGGAAGAATGTTCATATAATAAAGTTGTATGGACATTCTTGTACAATAAAGAAATAAAATACTTAAAATTATGTTTACTTTATTTGGTATTTATTTTCTTAATTTTTGAATGTTATTATGTTATTAGATTTTTATTATAGTTTTCATATTTTATTGGTTATAAATCTTAAGTCTATTTTTATGAACCATTTGTTCTTTATTATTTTCCATATCAATTATTGTTATATTATTTCTTGCATCTAGTTTTTTAATTTTATAAGGTCCTATATATTTAGGATCTAATTTATGCCCTGTATCATTTTTAAGCAAAACTAAATCTCCTATTCTAAAATTATAATCTAATATTCCCTTATCGTAATTTAATTTCTGCCTTAATTTAGATCGATCTAACATCTCGCGCGCTCTCTTATGTGCTACTTCTAATCTAAATTTTATTTCCTTAGCATAATCATCTATGTTATACAGTGGACTAACTCTATCCACCTTTCTAAATTGTTGAAACTCATTTGGAAGGTTTCCAAAAACTAATATATATGGACAATAGTCGTGAACTGATGATGGCGTGGTGTTAAAGCAGTACGTAAAGTACTTAAGCCAATCATCCCAATCGTCCCTATCTACAGAAATGTACGATCTTACATATTCATTAAAAGTTCTATGACTTCTTTCTATTGTGCCCATTGTCTGATGGTGATAAGCAGTGGAAGTGAGTTTCCTTACTTTAAGGAGGTTAAATAATTCCGCTAATAACGAATTTTTGTACTCTGTACCCATATCCGAAATGAACGTCTTCATTGGACCGTAGGTAAGAATAAAATTTTCAAAAATTGCCTTTGCAATTGTTTTCGCACTTTTGTCTCGTACGGGTATTGTTACTAAGTATTTTGTCATGTCACAGATTATAGTGACTGCATATTCATTTCCATTGTAGGATTTTGGTAATGGACCTATAGTATCCACTAATACAATATCAAATGGTTTTGCCGGGGTTGGCGTTAATATCATTGGACCTTTCAAGTTCTTTGTAGTTTTGGCCGTTTGACACTTTTGGCATGATTTAACATATTTCGTTACGTCTTTCGTGATATTCTTCCAATAGTAATATCTTTTAATTTTGTTTAATGTTCTTGAAATACCGCAATGACCTCCTTCTGCAGGGTCTTCGTGGTATCGTTTCATTATGTCTTGAATAGCTTTATCATTTTTATCAATTCGGGTCACCTTATTTAGTAGCGCTACTTTTATATGATTCAAATATTTATTGCCCTTTTGTTTGAATTCATTAATGGAGATAAATTCGAAAATTTTCTCACTAGGTGCCATTTGTAATTTCGTAATGCTATGTTTACCGGCCACTTCTTCGAGCCTTGGGAAGAATTGTCCTAAGTCAAGTTTTCCATTAGTAAACAAATCATCAATTGGTATATATGCCATTACAGATTTTCCTCTTTTGATGTAACATCTTCCGGGGGTAATCTTTAATTTATAGTATTTTCTGACGTCAGTGTTCTTAATCGGTACATATATACTGGGCTTTTCATTTTCTTTGAATTGATGTTGCTTATTCATTTCTTTATTTTCAGCCTTATTCTGTGTCTTTTTTGTCATTGATCTGGTTGTAACTTTTAATATATTATTATTTTGTATATTTAAATCTTTTAATTCGTCGATCGTTATACGCGATAAAGCGTCCGCGACGTAGTTATCTTTTCCCCTAAGATATTCAACTGTGAAATCATATTCTTCTAGATCAAGTCTAATTCTAGTCAATTTTGAGCTGGGGTTCTTCATCGAAAATAGATAAGAAAGTGGTCTATGATCTGATCGAACGAGGAAATGTTTTCCATAAATATAGGGTCTAAAATGTTTCACTGCCCAGTGTATGGCTGTCAATTCCTGTTCAATAGTGGATTTATTGCTTTCTCCCTTGGTGAAACTTCTAGAGGCGTATGCCACTGGTAAATGTTTTCCATCGTACTCTTGTGTGAGTACGGCACCACAAGCGTGTTTGCTTGCATCCGTTGTTATACAGAATTGTTTTCCAAAATCTGGGTATTGCAATAATGTTGGTTTCATTAGTGCACTTTTAAGATGTTCAAAAGCAATATCGCATTCTTTTGTCCATTCAAATGGTACTCCTTTTTTCGATAATCTAGTAAGATGCCTTGAATATTCAGAAAAATTTTTAATAAATTTCCTGTAGTAGTTACAAAACGCTACAAATCTTCTTGCGCCATCGGCATCAGTAGGCTTTGGGTATTTTTCGATTACTGAATATTTACTATCATCTGGGAGTATGCCCTTGTTGGTGCATTTATGGCCTAGATATGTAACCTCGTGCATGAAAAATGAACATTTTTCAGGATGTAGTTTGAGATTGTGTTTGCGACATAGTTCGAAAACATCTGTTAAATTTGAAAGCATGTGTTTCTCTGAACAACCTAGAACAACTAAGTCGTCCATGTATAAGAAAGCTTGATCTGGTCTCAGACCACTAAAAGCAATTGTCATCATTCTTTGGAATGAATTTGGTGCCACTTTTAAACCATATGGTAATCGTGTAAATCTATACGCGCCTTTGTTAGTTGAGAATGATGTTAGGTTTCTAGAATCCTTCTCTAGTTCTATTTGATGAAATCCGGATATTAAATCTAGACAAGAAAAGTATTTTGCTCGGCCAAGTTGATCTAAAATATCATCTATTCTTGGCAATGGAAATTTATCTGCAATTAATTTCTTGTTTACTTGTCTGTAGTCTATCACCAGTCTCCATCTCTTTTCTTCTGAATTCGGTAAAGATTTCTTTGGAACCAATAAAATTGGACTATTATATTCGGAATAGGATGATTCTATTATACCATCATCTATCAATTTATTCACTTGCTCTTCGATTTCTTCTTTATGGGTATGTGGTATACGGTAGTTCTTGATGTACACAGGGTCCGTATCCGTTGTTCTTAACTTTTGTTTGTAAAAATTGTTAGTTGTAACTGTTTCTGATTCTAATCCAAAGATATCGCTATATTCGGTGCATATTTCTGTTAATGTTTCCTTAAAATGTATTGGAAAGTTCTTTTCCAATATATTTAAAATTTTATCTTGTCTATTTTTGTTGTTAGTGTTACACTGTACTATGTTGTAATTATTGACATCTTCCGTTATAATTTTATCCTGTTTTAGGGTAATTACAGAATTGTTCGTATTAAGTATCCTTATAAATGCATTTTTAGTTTTCACTAGTGTACTAGCTATGAAAACTCCCGGTTGGGGTTCTTGATTAGTTACCAGTACTTCTTCATTGCATGATGAAAGTTTAATTTGTCGTATTACCTCGGATCTTGCTGGCAAGGTAATATCATCATCACAAGTATTGGTCATTGGTATTACTATTTGCTGTGTTAGATAATGTGGTCTTAGGATAAGATAATCCTGGTCTTGGTTAAATTCAAGAATACAATTAAATCTTTTCATAAAATCCATACCAATTATTCCATCACATGGTATTGGAAAATTGTCATCCACCACTTGGAAATTGTGGGGTATCAAAAATTCATTAGTCTTCAAATCAAAAAATGTTGTACCAATGGATTTAATTCTACCCTTTCCTATGCCAGTAAGTGTAGTAAAATGTGCCGTATTTATTTGCTTAAATGTGCATTGATGTTTTATTAAGGATATATCTGCTCCAGTGTCTACCAGTAAAGTTACAGTAGTGTTAATTATGTCTATTTTAATTTGGATGAAACAACTAAAGTTAAGGTTAAGATTATATATTTTCCCATTTATCGGCTTTATCCTAGGGGATTGTTCGAGTTTTCCGAACTGTTTTCACTTGCAGTTAGTGCTCTAGCGTGGTTTCTGTTTCCATTATAATTTCCACGTCCTCTTCTATTTCTGTAGTTATTATTCGAATAATTATTATTATTGCCATTATTATTGTTGCGGTTATTATTATTGTTATTCCTGGAGAAGTTACCTCTTCCACGGAATTTTCGCTTGTTCCCGCTGTAATTGCCGTAATTGGGTCTTTGCCCATAGTACAATATGGCATTTTGTTGACCAGTTGCCTCAGTGCAACTATTTACAAATTTGCTGATTGCGTCATTCATATTATTGAACTGACCAGCTTCCATGATCAATTTTACTTTATCAATATTGCAGTTTTTCGTAAGTGCTTTTACAGCAACTTGGGTGGAGTATTTATTTGCCAATTCGCAGGTCAAACCATCTGATATGTATGCATTTTCAAGTGATTTAACTAGAGATTCCACCTCACTACAATAAGCATTCGCAGACTTGTTGTTCTGCTTAATATTCATTATCTTTGCCGACAAGACTTCGACTGATTCTCCTTTTACTGAACTAGTCAGTTTACTTATAATTTCAGCGATTAAAGTCTCATTGCTAATTAGATTTCTAGCAGTTCCCTTTAGTTTAGTCTTTATTAGGGATACCGCTGTCTGTTCGTGTGTCCCCTTAAGTGAATCTACCAAATGCAGCGAATCCAAAAATGTTCGCAGATTTTCTGGTCTGCCGTCAAAGTCACAAATCAGCTTTGAGGCTGTATTAAGAAATTCTACTACCGTTTGTGGCATTTTGAAATCTTTTACGTCCTCAGACCGTTGTGTGTAGCTTTCAAAAAATCTTTCATGTATTGAGGTAGGAATTTCAAGAACCAAATTCCTTCTTATTGCCACAGAAACAAGCTTTTCTCCAACATCCAAAAAAAAACTATCGGCTGCAGCTTTATGAGCTACCGTAAATCTTGAATAATGAACGTTGAACAAGACTCTAATTTTCTCTAAACAGTTAATCAATGTTCAAAAAGTTTACTAATCATCAAACGAGTTTCTATTTCGGTTGCATTTAATGCATCCTTGTGCCCCCTATAACCAACAGATCTTCTAAATTCTTCTAACCATTTGGCCTCTCTTTCAGGGTTCAAAATTGGCTCTTTATAATCCCAATCTATCTTGTTCCTTGATCTATCCCCGTTTTTCCCTTTATCCATAATAAAAAGGACCATATAAAATGTACAAATTTAAATTTTCCTTTGCATAATTTTATTTTATTTCTGGTTTACAATAAAAATAATAGCCCTTCAGACAATTACAATTCCAGAGTAAAGAAAAAAATTTTCTTCTTCTTATTTTCTCATTTAATAATCACTTTGATCACAATAATTAATTTGATTTTTTATAATCATTTTTGGGTTTTATCCCCGTTTTCAAAAATTAAAAAAAAAAAAGTTTTTGCCTCGAGCGATTACTCGCTTACAGGCCCTACGAGTGCGGATAGTACGCACTTCGTTTGTAGCTAAAAATTCTTTATATTTTTCTTTTAATTTATACTTATTTCTCCATTTTGCTGGTGTTCAAAATAATACAATTCCATTTTAGTCATCCATATCACCATAGAAAAACTCCTTTCTTTTTAGTGACCGCTCTCTTAGACTTGCGTCCTATTGGGTTATTGATGTTGGTGCGTGGTTGAGGCTGAGGTTTCATCCTGTCTCTTGGCCAGACAGGGAACTTCCTTCACGCGACTGGCGGATCTTTGTGGCTGACCCGCCAGGACGAAATTATATGTTTTCTTTTTTTTTTCTTTTTGGCTGTGCAATGAAGCACTAGTCCAAAGGGTTAAACTGGCACCCTTTATTTCTTTATCTTTTGGGTGCTTTATGTTGGAGCACTCCAAAAGACTGGCAGGATCGCCATGTAAATAAAAGAATAATGTTTTTATTTATTTACTACTTTGCATAGAGCGTATGAAACGCTCCCGTTGATTGTTAAGCAAAGAATCTCTTTATTGTGTAAAATCGGACTTAATTTATAATACATTATTGCTTACTAAGCAATTCTATAGACAGTGGGAAATGTAGCAAATGGATTGAGAACTTTTGGTAAGATTCATAAAGTATGAATCAACGATAAATGTACAATACCATAAGTAATGACTGTTACAGTGGTTTGAGTCAGAGTTTGACTGAGTATTCTCAGTATAACTTACTGTAACTGCAATGGTCATTGTACAACACCAATAGTGTGTATCGTATGTATTATTGTTCTGTAATATGATCTTTTTAGTTTCAAGTACCCAAAATATTCTTGTGGGTAATAACGCATTTAATTCATGCTACATATGCTACAAAATTCTGCATAGGAAACCACAACAAATTTTTTAGTTAAAGTTCCACTTAGTAGCTAACTGTACATTATGAAAATGAAGCTAAGCCCTTGATTATGTATTACGAAAATACTCTAAACGAAAGCAAATTAACGAAAATTAGTTTTTGTTTCCCATGTTTTTTTGACGAAAGTAATTGTCAATTCCTTTCGTTTAGACTATTTTCGTAATACATAAACAGGCCCTAAGTTAGAAATTGCTTAGTTCAAAAAACCATTTTATGGAAAAGTTTCATTAAAAAAATTAAATATTAATTTTAATTTCGAAGCCAGATTAAAGATTTCCCCACTTTACCCTATATGATGCTACATAACGAATTGTTACAATTTTTTTTACTTGTAACATCGGAAAAACAATAAACTTTTTATGTAAAACTTTTCATTAAATTTATACAACAATGAAAATCATGAAAAATATTTATTTCGTCGGCTTGCCTGCAAGTAGTGCTATGTGTTTTTTAACAGGTTTTCAGGAGAGCGAAAAAAACGGATTTATATTATCCTTTTAAGATATTTTATTGACATCATATGCCTTAATGATGATTTTAGTAAATAAGGTCGTGAATCATTAAGGCATATGATGTCAATAAAATATCTTAAAAGGATAATATAAATCAGTTTTTTCGCTCTCCTGAAAACCTGTTAAAAAACACATAGCACTACTTGTAGGCAATCCGATGATTTGTATTTGTATGTTTTTATAATTTTAAAAACATTGCAATGTTCAAGTACAAATACGAACTTATTTACATGAATGCATATGTGCAAAATGTGTGTGTATAGTTGTAAGAAATACATGTGAATATATACAATAAGATATTGTGTACATGTGTTTTTATGCTGATTACAATTAATTTATATGTTAATGTTAACAATTTGCATACATATGTACTACATAAATTCGCGTAAATAAATATTTATATATTTTGTAATATGCTCATCGTTGTATACAATATGTAGACTTAAAGAAATTTACACAAAAGTAAACAAATACACATACATACAAAAATAAATCATAAAAAACTTAAAAAAAAATTATGTTGCAAAGAATGTAAGATTATAAGGAAACTTAAACACCTGCGATCTAAAAGTATGCAATATATATTTATTTTGCTAATGCTCTACAGTATGTTTGAAATAAATATAAAAATAGAAAAAAAATTGGCATAATTTAGTTATTTTTACAGGTTAACAATAATTACTACACTCAAAAAAAAAGTCAGTAAAGTCAGCAAAAAATGTTGCTGTGTCAGCAAATTTTTAGTCAGGAGCGTGCTTGCAAAAAAGTTGGTAATTTCAGCAAAAGGTTTGCTGAAAATCAGCGAGCTGATTTTTACCAAAAAAATAGTAATCTTCAGCAAAAGTTTTGCTAACACTTAGTCGACTGCAAATGAAAAAAGTCCTTGATAAAATCACTAAAATTTTTGCTGAATATTAGTAGACTGAAAAAAACTCAAAAAACTTGTAGCGAAATTTTACTTTAGTTAATTTATTTCCTGAAAATTTAAATATAGAATATGTGTAGAGTTGTTTTTCTTTTTTTGTCATTTCCGTTTCCAGACAAGCTGCGACATCTACATCTTGTCTATCTGGTTGTCGTCCACGCTATGAATGCGGTTGTCAGCACAATTTTTTTAGCAAAATAAATTAGTAAAACATTAGTTCAAAATTAGTTTAGTGCTAAAAAAATATAACTAAAATTTTTGCTGAAAACGGAATTTCAGCAAAAAAATTGCTAAAAATTAGTACACTTGATATACAAGACGTTTTACTAATTTTTCTACTAACTTATTTTTTTGAGTGTAGGGTAATATATATACAAAAATTGCATACTTCAAGATGCTGAAAAGTTGAAAATTTTCAAAAGGTATTTAAATATCATATGGTATTTACATATATATTTGACAAATTTGCCTTAGGACACTCAGGGAATTATGTAGGAAAAGCGACTAAAAATTACTATACTCCAGTGTAATTAAAAAAGAAGTGACTGATTTATTCATAAAAATAACTAAACATGTAGTCATTTTTAACTATTGAAATAAATAACTACGTAGTAGTGAAATTAACTACAAAAAATGCTCAATATGATTAACATAACTTTAATAGCTGTATTGTAAAGTAAATGTAGTAATATAACAAACTGAAATCTATTTCATAAACAGTCAAAATAAAAAACAATAGTTTTGAAATAACTAAAATGTTTTTTTATTAAAGGAATGTTTTAGTTAGTGTCACCGGAAAATTTGTTTGTGGCAACCGAAATTTGCTATTAATGCCAGCGAATTTCGGTTGAAGCAATATATTTTTAATTGTGTAATTAAGACATTTGATTGCGACAGCCAATTAATTCATTTGATGCAACTAAACCATTCAGTTGGTAAGAAATTCGGTTGTCACAATGAATCTATTTTCTCTGTGTATATATTCCCATTTCGTATCGTTTGTATTTTAAAACAGAAATTCAAAATTTTGATCTCGACTTTTCAAAGCTATAGTTTTTTGGGCAGTTTATGCCAATAAAAATAAATTTGCGAAAAATTTTATTGAGTGTTGGAGACATCCTTCTATATTAAACGTACATATATAAATATGTTTAATTTTATAAAATTTAACCCCTCAATTCATAAATGCTTTGTAAAGTTATAGCAGGTTTACAAAACCTCATTTTCATACAAAATTTGATCAATAAACCTCCTATAATTTTACAAAGCGTTTATAAGTTTAGGCGTATGCCTTTAAAAAATTTAAAAATTGTTTCCCTTTATCTTGTTTTTCGGCCATATTATGATAGCAGTTTAAAATGCCAGTTTGTTAAATTATTTTAGTATACCTCTTCGTATTTTTATTTCAATTAACACATTTTAAATTAGTGTTATTGCCCAGAAGTGGCTGTTGAATACATATTAGAGAACTGTTGTATATTTTAGGTTAATGTCAATTTCATGGCTAATTCAACTTTATTAAATTCATAGGCATATATACGTTAGGGTGGATTGCATTCAGACTCTAAATAAGATTTTATTAATAACTCTATCAGAAAATCTATAATTTTCGAAAAATTAAATTTCTAAAGAAAACTAATAAAGGGGACCTGGAAAATCCCCGGAACGATCGTCTTTTCATTCCTGAAAGTGTAGAGGTTTTTTGAAAGCAATGTATTTGTCAGGAGAGTATCCTGATGAAGAAAAGTAGCAGTTTTTGGAAAAAAGTACTTATTATGTTAACACTAGGGTATTCAATGAATCGGCTTTTTATTTTAATCGATTAATCGTGCAAATAATTATTCGGGTTTTTTTCTTAACCGATTAATCGAATAAAATTTAAGAATTCATCGATTAATGAAAAAAAAATTTACGTAAAATAATACACATGCATTTTTTGTATTTTCAATAATTTTATTTAAAAAAAGTACAAAAATAATTTCAGTAACTCTTCTAAAATTCCTAAAAATAAAAACTGGAATAATTGAGCTCATATTTTGTAAAAATATGAATTTTTTTTGTATCCTCAGTCACAATTTTTTCCAAATCGGAAGGAACCGCACCGCAGACCTTTTTGATGAATTTAGCATTTTATGTTAAGCATGAATTAGCCAGGCGTAAACGTAGCTCTCTACAATATGTTTAATGAGTTAAAAGAGTGTAGGACAAGTCTTGTATTAATTTGTGTCCCTTTCGTATGCATTAAACACATAAAAAATGTGAATGTAGGGAAAAATTATGTTGATAATTTATTTTCCCTCTACGTGTAAGTCCCTCTATCCATTTAAGGTCATTGGTTTTCGAAAAATTCTCTTTGTTAAATAAAAAATTTATATCAATATATTTATATCAGTTTTGTTGACCATCATCAGGGATTTTCAGACAAATTATTTATTTGTTTGAGTCACTTATCACTGGGTAATTATCTAAAAATTGTAAAAAAAAATAATTAAAAATTTTAATTAATTTTAATACCACTACATTGTTAGATCTGTTAAAGATGACAAAGAAAACTATTAAAAAATCATGTTTTTGTTTCTTAAGGCTCCTAGAGGAAAATAAAAGATTCTCGTTGAGTTTAAGCTAATAAATTTTTCATATTTGATTTAACACCGAACAAAAATAACACTCATTAAGCTAAAAAATATTTCTAGAAATTCTAAAAAGTTGTCCCCTGATGATTTTCTTAGGCCAGAATGAAATCTGGGATGGTACAAACCTACACCAAAATATTTTTCACAATTTCTTAAATAAGTTTTGGGATTTTAACATAATTTCTTTAATAAAATTATATATATTTTTTTTTTAAATTGTAAACACTTTTGCCAATTTCGATTAATCGATTAATCGTATTAAATTATTCGAATTATTCGTTTTTCGAAATTTGGCCATTTTAAATTATTCTAACAATTGTTTAGTAAAATTATTCGATTAATCGAATAACGATTAATCGACTGAATACCCCAGTTAACACATAATAAGGAAATTGGCCTCGAACTGAATTAATAAATTTCTAATTAATTTGTTTTAAATTTATATTACAGTACAAAATATATTTCGTTAATAGCTTATTATTCCAAAGTATTAAAAAAATTTTTTTTAATAAATCGCTATGGAGAGAAAAAATTTTATTTGAACCAAATTTCCCTATTTTGTGGTTAACCCATATTTTCCTGAATTTATTAATCGTTCGAATTTTTTAATGGAAATTGGTACGGTCAAAGATCTGTACCCAAATAAGACTTTTTGCATTTCTGATTATCGCACCGCACCCTCTAGCGGAGATATGTGCAACCAAAGTCGAAGCGTAGACCTTTCGACATTCATCAATGGATCCAGATTTTTTTTTTATATTTTTAATTTTTCTCTAAATTAAAATCTACGTAAATAACCAAAATTTAAAAAATTAATAAGTAACTTTATGAACTTTTTTTAAAGTATGGTTTATAATTTTTTAAGCTTTTTTTTTTTGAAAAAATACGACTTTAAGATTTTAAAATCAATATGTACAAACCCGATAAAGATAATCTAAAACTTTTTTTATTTGTGCTTATAGCCAAACTTTTATAGCATCTTATGCTTTTTACTGCGCTCTTATATCAAATACTGGTTTAAAAATATTGATTCTTGAAATTGTGACGATATATGACAACACTAGAATAATATTGGTTAATAAGAGGGAATAAAGCAGTATTTTCGCTTGTTTTCACTTTGTTCGAAATTTTCGGATGAAAAACGCAAGGAAAAGATTAATTCCGATTTGCTGAAACTTTCCAAAAATATTTTATATATCTGTCCACAACTTGTCTACCCTTTGGCCTAGAAAAAATTCCTTCATATTTGGTCCCCACTAACATATGCTTATTCAACAATATTGTTTAGAAGTTTAAACTTTTGCTTAAAAAAAATATAAACATAAACATTAGTTTGAAACTAATTTGGCTAAGCAGAGGAGTAGAATACTTTATTACAAGGGTACGTAAAATTTAGAATTTTTTTTTTTTTAATTTGGAGACAAACTAGTCGTAAGTAGAATTTTGAAGAGGTAAAAGCCTAAAAATATGCAACAGATGTTAGAGATCATTACACTCCCATAGTATACTTTATTTACTATTATATCCTGGCGGGAACAATATTTTTCTATTTTTTTATATTTATAATGAACTTGTTTAAATTCAATATTTTTTTGATTATGAAAAATTGCTTTTTAAAAACTTGTAAAAAAAGTACTGAAAAAAATACTGAATTGCATCGCACATTTTATACTGGCTTAATAAGTACATTTATTGTTATTGAAGAGAATAAGACACAATATCTCGCAATAACAAAGTGGTGTTTTAATACAAGTAAACATTTATACTGTATTAAAGACTAGTTCAGCAATAGAGCGCTAGACTAGCAATATTACCCAGGAAAAAATAGGTACGATTTTAGCAGCAATGCACAACAAGAAGCGTTCACTTTAGCGCTACTCTCTTCTCTCCCTTCCAAAAATGCATTAAAAGAATGCAGACTTTTTGATGTTGTTGTATTTTTGTTGTAATTTATTGCTTCTAAGTGCGACATCGCGAACAAAAATTATGTCACATACCCGCAATAAACGAAGTGCTACCTTTTACTGCATTTTTGGAAGCAGCTTCTTTTATGCAAGGTCATTTTTAACTAATTTTTGGTAGCTTTTTCTGTTATTTTTTTTACAGATTTATTTCTATGACTGTAAGGCTTTTACTGTTTAAAACATTTCCTGTTCCTTTTTCTTTGTTTAATTATGTAAATGAATAAAAGCTTATACACACAGAAGAACGGAATAAAATAAACAAAAAATGAAAGAAGAAACACTTTTCAAATTCTTGATTGCATTTACCCAACACTTTTTATTCTTCTAATGAGCGGTTTTACGAGTATTTTTACCCGTATATAACTATGCTACAAATAACATATCGATGGTCATTAGTTGACACTTCTTTACGGCCAAAATATTTGTAATTTCAAAAAAGCACACCTAACGCTTTAGCCATTATACAAAAGACATTTGGCAACCTTATCTGAAGTTGTATATAATTTGAAGTTAATAGTAATCAACTTATGGCCATCGTAGCACCACATCATTTCACACTGAATATGTGTGTTTATATTTAGGTCATAGTTTTTAATTCATTTTGTTTTTTTTTTTTTTTATTATCTTAGGTTTTTCTTAATTTTTCTTATTCACTTCAATGCACTCAGAAAAAAAAATTTAGTTAAAATTATATTTTTTTGCTTTTAATTATCTAGCACATATTTAAATTTTCGTGCAATTGCGGAAAGGTTTTCAAAGTTTTTAACTATTTATTATCAAAAAAATTGTTTGATATCTAAATAGATCATGAGAAGCTTAAACTACTAGAAATATCTCTTTTATTTATCACAGAGAAAAGAATGAAAATTATTTTACAATTTAGCAATTGGTTAATTTTAAACCGATAAAGCACCGTAAATTGTTTAAGTTTCACATGAAAAAACTGTTATACTCCATATAAAAAAATAATTTTTCACGAGAATGAATTTCACATGAAAATTGTAAAGACTTTGTTTTCACGCAAATTTAATGTACAAGACTATTGTTTTTCTTGGGAAAAAGTGACATTTTGTGTTTATTGTGATTGTGTCTTTGTTATAAAATTAAAAAATTGTTGATTTTTGTAAATCAAAAACTGTTATACTCCATATAAAAAAAATTATATTTCACGATAATGGGTTTCACCTGAAAATTGTGTAGACTTTGTTTTCTCGCAAATTTAATATACAAGACTATTATTTTTCTGGTGAAAAAGTGACATTTTGTGTTTATTGCGCTTATGTCTTTCTAATAAAATAATAAAATTATTCGTATTAAAGGAATTAAATATGCTAAAATCGCAAACGTATTTAACAAATTGTGAAAAATAATCCACTGTAGGCATGTCCCCATCCGGATTTCATTCTTGCCTAAGGAAATCGTCAGAGGACGACGTTTTTAGAATTTCTGGAAATATTTGTTAAGTTAAATTACAAACTCAATGAGAAACAAAACTTAAATTTTCCACAATTTGCTTTGTCATCTTCCAATGTACTACTCTGTTGTTTTGACAGATCTAGCAATGTAGTGACATCCATTCATGTAGAAACAACAATATAAAACAATGTTTTCTAAAGTGTCAGTAACATTTAAATTTGCACAAGCACTTGCATATTAGTTTATTCATTTTTACAATTTAAATAAACTTTTGAGGCGTTTAAAGTTCGAGTGAAATTTTTCCACGTGAAAAACAAATTAAATACGGGGTGCTTTAAGTAGTAAAATTGAATTATAAATCATCTGATTTCTTGTTATTTCTACTGATATATTATTTAAGGTGTAAAATTTTCAAATTTTCTTCTATAATCCATTAATTTTTACTGTGCAAGCTAATCTAATTAATCTAATCTCTATTTATATTACTAACATTTCTTGTACAGTGTATTATATTTATATGTGTGTGCGGCAGTTTAGTTCCTTATACGAAGACTTTTGTTTTAATATCATGACTGGCAATTGCATTTAAGTAGTTCACAGAGTCTAACAGACGCTGTATATAATTTTATAGATGAAGCTTTAGATGAAAAAATAAACGAAGTTAAATAATTAGTTTTTTTATAGTCCTCCTTTAAGTCAACTAATATAACAAACTCATTTCAACTTTTACAGTGTTATGTTGGTGTTTACTATTAAATCACTTTCTTTCCTTTTATTTTAAATATTTTTTCTTGGCATAATATTTATATTTAAGTCATTGTTTAATTTTGAATTTTTGTCTCGGTAATTTTTTTGGTCACTTGGACTTTCGCCCAGTCTGTGTAGCTCACTATGGTTGTTCATTTGAAGTCATAATTAGAAATTAAATACAAAAAAACAGAGAACAGCAACAGAAAGCGGACACATTAAAATAAAATCCTGACACAAATGTTAATTAAAAAGGAGGTTGAATTTTTCGTATTTACTTTAAAGTGAACATTAAAATTTAACAAAGAATTAAGTTTATTTTGTGTGTGTGTTTGAAATTTAATTGAAAATTGGTTAATAAAAACCAAATGTTAGCCAGTGATTTTAAAATAATTGTTGCCAGCAAAAAATTTACGAAATGGAGAGATTTCCCAGTATGCAATATGGCTCGTAATCGTACTAAAAGAGAATAATTTTTATCGTAAAATTTTGTCGAAATTAAATTCGATGTAATATCGGGAATGATAGTGTTTTCAAATAAAATCTGGAAGAAGAGCTATCATTAGTGATTCTATTTTTGTTTGAAAAATTGTACCTATTTCGAAATACTTAAAAAAATTTCGCTTGTTTTTTAAATGTTTATTGTGAATCGGCATAGGAAACCATGTGAATCTTTCATTTTAGGTATAGGGTGTGTTCAGCGAACTTATGTAAAACACTACGAGGAATATTTTTGTTGAACATTTTAAATCTTCAATTAAAGCGACAAAAAAGACCCGTAAGTTGAAGAGTTAGAGAGTTAAAATGTTCCACAAAAATTTTCCTCGTAGTGTTTTGCATAACTTCGCTGAACAGATCTTATACCTACAATGGAAGATTCACATGATTCCCCCTAAAATCCAGGTTTGTTGGACATTTGACCGCCAATTCTGAATAAGTACGAGATTAACCCTTAAACACATTTTATGTTTTGTTTCGTTTTGTTTAGAGATTTATAGTAGAATTTCACGACAAATATTTTTGAGGAATATTTTAACCCTCTCACACTTCAATTGAAGAGACTTTTTTACCCATTTTTAGAAAAGGACAAAAAATCCCAGTAAGTTGCAGATCTAGAGGGTTAAAATGTTCCGCAAAAATATTTGTTATGAAATTCTACTATAAGTCTCACATGACATCAAAGTTAAAAATTTAAATTCAATGCCAGAAATAAGTCAAAACTTAAAACATGTTTAAGGGTTAAAATCGTACTTATTCAGAATTGGCGCTCAAATGTCCAACAAACCTGGATTTTAGGGGGAAACCATGTGCATCTTCTCTTTTAGGTATAGGATGTGTTCAGCGAAACTATGTAAAACATCACATATATCACACTTTAAAATCCAACTTTAAATGCCGAAGCTATAACGAAAAATTGAAAAAGGGACCCCTACGTTCGGCAAAAAATGTTTTTACTTTAATTTTTTACTCGCATTTTTTATTCCATTGTCGCAAAATTATTTTAAAAAAAACCTTCATTCAGAGAAATTCTATAGGTTCTCGAATTTTTTTTTCAATCTGCTTTTAAGAAATAGTGATTGAGGTTTGGGCCTTTCTTCACTAACAAGGAAGGTATCGCAATAGGTTCTCTCCGAAATTAATGAGATTTGGATATTTGATTGAGGAAAAAAAATAAAGGGCACGTATTTTTGGTAGCCGTCCAATCTCATGTTTAAGTGTCAAAAAGCGACACTGTTTAAAATATTCAGTTACTTTTAAAAACAAGCTGATCTTAAACTGCATTTAGATTGAGGGAAAACTGTTTAGTTTTTGGCCCTTGCTGGTTTTTAATTGTCAAAACGCATATATAAAAAGTATGCAAAAACCAGGTAGTTTTTGTTCAGTCTAAACTCAGTATTATAGTAGAGTCATTATTAAAATAATAGAAAAATCTATCGTTTATCGTAATGGTATTTTAAGGACAATAGTAGTCAATTGAAAAGGTTTTGAATCGATAACGGTATTTTAACGGCATTGCCTGCCAACCCTGACTTTATATGATGAATTATAGGCAAATTCTTTGCTAAATATTCGTTATTCAATTAATAAAAAAAATAGAGCTTATAACTGGTTTTATTCGTTTTAACTACCAGTTTTCATAAAAACATTGATATTTAAAATTATTCGATACCACAGCGTATGATTAATATTAATTATAACTTGTTTTCATAAAACAGTTACAAATTCTACAAATATACATGCATACAACTATTTCAAATTTTTAAATTATTTTAAAAAGCAAAAATTTTAACACCACTAGGGATTGTTAAGTATTATTTTAATCAAGCAATAAAAATGTTTTTTTAATTATTGCATCGATTCAAATTTCTAATATGTATGAAAATGAAATAACAAAAAATATCTTTAAATATTTCCCATTACAATATACATATATAACAATAACAACAATTATATTTCAAGGATATATGAAACCAATTAAGTTTTTTCTTTTTATAGAAACTGACAATATAGCACATTTTTCATCATACCGAACTTTATTAAATGTTGTCAGTCAATCTATATTACTTTTATTTGTCATAAATAATAATTTATTATAGTAGTAATATTTATTATGATACGATTCATATCTTATCATCAGTATAATCTCGATCTCCATACATTATTATTGTATTCAAAAGTTATTATTCTTATTTTTTTACAAGAATGTATGTCTTCTGCTTTCTGTTGGTGTCTTTTTTTCTTGTCAAGTAGTGTTGTTTTTCTTTTCTATTTAATTTTTTCGTTTTTCTTTTTATATTTTGATGGTGTTATTCCACTGTCATTCTTCTTCTTATTTTCTTAGAGAGTAGCAGCAGAGTAGCATGAA
This sequence comes from Leucophora obtusa, assembly GCA_949987735.1. Lineage (NCBI taxonomy): Eukaryota > Metazoa > Arthropoda > Insecta > Diptera > Anthomyiidae > Leucophora > Leucophora obtusa. The sequence continues at coordinate 354,565,357 of OX465295.1, forward strand.
GTGTCAAAATCAGAATTTATTGTTTATTTTACTTTTAGCTATATTAAAGTGCCAGTGTATTGTAAGAGACAACAATATCCAACAACAAACATTTTTTATAAATAACTTGTCTACTTTTATAATAGAAATACCTTTATCACATTGTCTTGTAGTAACCGGGTTTTACATTCTTTGAATGAAGTACTAGAAGTACAAGAATAAAGTATTTGAGATATAAGTGTTTGTTTAACCTTTAAAGGGCCACAACGATATGTTTGGGGTGTACACACTTTGGGACGAAATTGAAACTTTATTTTATAATTTTTCATTCAAAAATACAGAGATTAAAATCAAAATTTTATTTTTACGTATAAGTAATATGAAATTTTAAAGATATCTATTAATTATACGCACCTACGTAATGTTTCCACACATGAAATACGGAGTTCAGCAATGGATATAACGAAAATCATAATAAAATGTAATATTTTGATAAATAAACCTAATTAATTTTTTAGTTAAGTGTTTGTAACCGTCGCATAGGACAATCGTAATTAATATTAGAATTAATTACTAAAGAATTTTTTCTAGAGCTGATTTATAGGAAGAAGTTAATTAAAGTTAATAAATAAATTAACTTTTAAATTATCATACCTATGGTGCATAAAATTCGGTGCAAAAAGTCATTATTTATATTGAAGGAAGTAACGAATTTTTGAATATAATAGCCCTAAAGCGATTCTGGTATAAAACCAACCAAACTAAACCTAATTTTGACTCTTAATCTAAAAATGAAAATCGCAAAAAACAAAAAGAGCAAAATCATAAAAATCTCGAATACGTCGAAAACAGTTAACACCCCGTTAAGGCAGAAAAGTTAAACACACATACAAAGTCAGATAAAAATTAACGTTAAGACGCTGCCGCAAAATATATTTATGCTATCTACAAGTATGTTGCTAACGCCGATATTTTACATGTTCCTCATGTGGCGGATCGCTATCGGTACCACATTTGTATTTTAAACTGACAGAGTTAAACTTTTAACTCTCAAGTTAATCTTTAAATCTACTTTGAACGAACTAATTCCACTGAACGATTCACTCCTTTCAATGATATTAACTAGACTATCAGTTCAGTCCCAAATCAAAACAAAAAAGAACGATTTGAACGAACTAGTTCCCTCACTCGAATTGAGGCTAATGACTGAGTCAGTAACTAACTTGTTGAGTTTCAAGAAACACGTTTGTTGAGTTTCAACTAGGTTATCCAATTGATTAGTCCTTACTCGATTAATACTAAATCTTATTTAAAAAACTGTGAAAAGATTTTGCTTTAGGCTTGTACCTATTTGGATTTCATTCGTGCCTAAAGAAGTCGTCAGGGGACGGTTTTTTTAGAATTTTTAGAAATATTTAAATTAAACTACAAACTCAAAGAGAATTTCTTGTTTTCATTTAGGAGCGTTAATAAACGTACAAGAAAAAACAAAAACTGTCACGATTTGTTTTGCTATCTTCCAAAACACTTCTCTATTGTTTTGACAGATCTAGCAATGTAGTGACAACTATTTACGTATAACCAATTTATAAATACATTTTTTTAAGACTTTCAATACGATAATATTAAATAAAGCATTAATAAATAATGCTCAAGGTTATAAAGGACGAACTAGAAGAAAAAATATTTGTTTTAATAATGTCATGAGAACTAAACAACTTTTCATACATGCGAGCTCTTCAGAAGCCAATTAAGCCAACTCCATTTGAAACAATTTTGACAAAATTAATCACAACGTTTATGTAAATTCCCTGTGAAATACTTACTCAAATTAAATTAATGTTAAGAGGGACGCCTTTTTATATGTTCAATGCATACAAAAGAGACAAAAATTAAAATACGAGCTGTTTTATTCTTATTTAGATCATTGAATATATTAAAGAGCGCTACGTATACGCCTGGCTAATCCAGGCTTAACTTTATGAAATGCTTAATTTACTTGGAAGGTTTGCAAAGTGGTTCTCTCCGAAAAAAATGATAGAAGGGACAAAAGAGATATAAATTTGGACAAAATATGGTCTCAATTAATAAATTTTTTTTTATTTTAATGAATTCTAGAAGAGTTACTGAAATTATTTTTGTTGCTTTTTTTTAAATAAAATTATAAAAATATTGTAAAACCAAATTTGAATATTATATTATATAAAATTTTGTTCGATTAATCGATTAATTTTTAAATTTTATTCGATTAATCGGTTAATAAAAACACCCGAATTATTATTTTCTCGATTAATGCACTAAAATAATTAATTGAATACCCTAGTTTCAACAAACAAGTTTAATTAAAAAAATCTTTGAAAATTGTCATATCAATATAATATTTAATTGATTCAATTAAAAAAGTTGTTGAAATAGAAATTGCATTTTTACAATTATTTTTCTCACTTAAAATTTGGGATATTTTTATCTGGGTATTAGCTAATGCAAAATGTTGCTAAATAAGGATATATTCAATCGAATACTCAATTTAAGAATACGTTCGATATTCCGTAAAACTTTTTTTAGAAAACCGTAATATTTTTATACCTTTTCAATACAGAAATATGCACAAAATTAGTTTTTGAGTACAAGGTATATGGAATAAGTATATAGAATATAACAACTAATAATAATTTTACATCACACGGAAATATACACAGAAAAAATAATTAACGTAAATTATCGAATTAAACATATGATTAAAATAAAAACGGGTTTTAACCAAATATCTACTTGAATCAATTAATATTTTAATAGTTTCAATTAATCATATACAATTTTAAGTGATTAATAGTATCATTTGAGTGATAGGTTCAAAATCAATTAAAATTTTACTTAATAAAATCAATTTCGTTATTAAAACTTGTTTTTAGTTTTTTCTGTGTACATATATTTTGTTAATATAAATTTAGTTCAAATTAACAAAAATATTTTAAAACAGTATTGCAATATAAAATTAGTTGAATTACCAGCAGTTTCATAGATTTTTTGAGTGACTTATTATTTTGAGTGCATAGACACAGCAATGCATTTTTTAGAATTATTTCATTTAAATCCATACTAAACATTCAGGGGTTAAAACAACATATCACTAAAAGAGTTAAAAAAAAATAAATTATAAAAAAGAGTAAATAATACTTTCCATAGCAACAAATTTAATAAAGAAAATACTTATAAAAATTTTTATAAATTTCTTTTACCATATTTTTTATTAGCTTCAAAGCTATAAACCTAAATTTCATAAACGAAACATTTGCTTTTGACAGGGCACTTGTAAAATTTGCACAGAATGATACAGTATAAAATTATTGTAATATTAAATTGATTTTTATAACTTAATATATGGAAGTAGTTTTTACATATAAAATGTTTGTCCTATTTGAAAGAGTTTCACTACAGCAATTAAAAAAATGTACTACTTTTCAAGAAAAATTTTACCGTAAATTTCCAAAACCAACTTCATTATTTGGATTTCTTAATATGGATAAACTGTAGAACTCTGTCGTTTTTCAAAAAAAAATTAAAAGTTCGTATTCTTCTCCACAAAAACATGGTTTTTGCAAAAACCATGAAACCATGAAAATTTTGATACCTACAGTAGTGGACTAAAGTGGATACATATTTGAATATTTTTAAATCTGTATTAATAACTTTTGTTCAATTTGTGATATCCAAGTGTAGTTTTTCCAGTTTTTGAAGTGGTCAGGTCAGAGCCCCTATTTGAATCCCATCGAGAATTGGTGGGCAATTGCCAAAAGAAGACTCTCCCAATACGAACGAGCACCGACCAACTTAGATGATCTTTGGTCAGGAGTTTCAGCGGAATGGACTAATATTCCACCTCAAACTATTAAAAATCTCACGGAAAGCATGCCTTCTCGCATAAAATCTGTTTTAAAGCACAAAGGACTTTGGAAAAAATATTAAAGAAAGAACTTGCCAAAAATTTAAAATATGAACAATACTGGATAAAATCGGTCACAATTTGCAATTATTTTTTTATTAACTTCTTAGTGATATTTTACTTCTTACTGTATTTAGGTTTTTTTGAAGAAGAATGTTTTAATTTTATGCTTTAAAAAAAATCATTTAAGTTTCTATAATAAAATAAAAATTATAACAAATTTCGAAAAATGTTGAATTAATGTATCCACTTTAGTTCACTACTGTGTATGAAATTTTTTTCTGTGAGATCCCGTCAAGGAAAACGTGTTCGCTCTTTTAAGTTCAAGTTTAGTAATGATATGTTAACAAGCGAAATATTACCCCAGAAAATCATTACCAGATATGTGGTTATGTAACTACATACTTGGTAATGGTAACTAGTTTCTTTTGTTATTACATTTGTTATTACCTTTATATTGCGATGTCGCGAAAAATAATGAGTTATGGTTACACACCAGCATACGAAAAATCAAAAAATATATCGTTACCTATGTGCTTACCAGTACTGACAAAATTAATGAGTCTAAAAATAGATTTTCAAAACAATAAATTATTTTAAAAAAATATTTTTTATTGTTTTTTTTAGTCTAAAAATAGATTTCAAAAAATTTTAAAAAAAATCTATAAAATTATTTTCTATTTGAAGTAATGATAAAAATAAGTCATTATCAATAACTCATTATTATATGTTTTAAAATAATGTAGAGGGTAAGTGGGTGTCATTACTGGTAGTCCAAAAAATAATGATATATCATTACCGTTTCTACACTGGGACATTAATAATCCTGAGTGAGACTTACTGGCACTTTAGTTATCTAACTCTTTCGCAAATTTTTGTTGACGTTTTTTCTTTTCAGTTTAGTCCTAGCACGTAAATTGAGGGTTATCTGTACATCCTTACTATCAATATCTATTGTGTAAGTGATGCGAGTATGTTGTAAAAAGGATCAACACAAAAGCACACTGTCCGGTTTTATATTTGGTTCTTTTATCTTATTTTTTATCAATTCCAAGAACATTCATAGCAAATCATGCAATTTTAGTTCCTATGCTGGTTTTACATTTTACAATATTTTCTAAATAGGGTTCTATTTTTCTATCTATTTTGATATATAATTTTTACAGCGACAATAAAAATGTTTTATATTGGATTTTTTTTTTGCTACAATATTACAATGCAAAAATATTTATATGTTGTCGATGTATGTGCTTGGGAATTGAATGTATGAATTTCTACGAGGGGTACTATTTATATATGTCAGTTCACGCACTGCACTGCATCGATGTTTTGTGGCACAACAACCCATTTTGGGCCACCTTCACGACATTGAATTCACTATATCAGCGATATACTGTGGTTTTTGATGGTGATTTATCGCCATACAAAAACTGAGTTCATCGACACGTTCTTGTTGAGATAATCCACGTGGAAAGTTGTGACAAATAATCCAACGAAAATCTTCTCTTGAAATTTCCATTTTTTGGCCAAATTGATTTTCTTAACTCACTGGAAACAAAACATATAGCAATTATACAATGTACATCAAAACCTTGTGAGTACGTTTATGCTAAAAAATGTCAAATTTCATTATAGTGTTGCCAGTTCCCGAAATACAAATAGTACACCTCGTATGTTAAAAGTCAAGTCAAATTTAATGAAGTTGTTAACAATATGGTTAACAATTTCTTTATTATTATTGCAGTTATTGTGGGACTCTCTTTATACCCCACGTAATAGATGATATTAACTAGCTTGTCAATATATTTGAAACACCTAAATTTAATATAAAATTTTATCTCGAGCATTATCACCCCTTTCAAGATATTACGAGTATATACTTTTCTTGATGCAAAATACCAAGAAGAGTCTCGTAGGACCTTTATTTCTCCTTAGAGGATATAGAAAATATTTCTGAAGCCTTGTCTAAAGCGACCCTGGCAATTCATTCCATATGGAATGAATTCCTTGACCAAAAATTGATTTAACTCGATTTGAATGAATTCGTTGGTGAATGAATTCTCTAATTTAAGCCCAAACCACATAGTGAAAGCGCCAGTGGACAGTGGCAGTGCTGTCAAACTTTGTTCTTCAATTTCGCGAAAACTATACAACATTTTTAAAAAATTCTTATTGCGTTTTGTTTCAAAACAGCTCTTGTTTATTTATAAACTTTTCTAATTTCTCGACAGTGACAAATAGAAAAGATACAAAAACTGCTTTATCGACAAAACGTCGCACTGCGGTCGACACTGCGTTTATGTGGTTTGGGCTTTAATGTTTAATGTTTTGGAGAATGAATTTATTCGTTACATTTAAATTCTTGAAATTCATTCAGAGGAAAAAAAAGTAATAGAAAACGTCGATTACAATTTAAATTAAAGGAATTAATTGCTGTTTATTTCTTATTAATCAATTCATTCTTTGAATTAAAAAATTTAATTAAATTCTTGGGAATTCTTTCCAAAAAGAATTAATTCTTTAAAGCTCTGATTATAATTAATCAATTTGTTTTATGATTTAAGATTGCAATATAAATAATTTATATGGCGCCTGAAGATATTTTATAATTTGTTTAACAGTTTCCAATACTGGTATCAATTTTGTAAGAGCTACATTCAAAATAATAAGTCTGTTGGCTGAACAGAAAAATTTGTTACTTTAACAAAGTTTATTCCTTTTTTCGGCTTAAAATAAAATTTGTTGATTTTAACACTTTTTTTTTTTGTTAAATTTAACAAATCTAAATTTAAGTAAAAAATTTGTAAAACTACAGTATTATCTGTAGTGGTCTGAGTCGTAGAATTTATTCAAATTTATGGTCTCGAGGCCTTCCCAGGTACAGTCTAGTCTATATCATGTGAGGGCATACAAGCGCACAAACATTTTGCCCGTTTTGCTCTATCTCGCTTAGTTTTCGCGATATGGGCCATTTTATGAATTGGAAAGCTTTTATTAAAAATTTTCGAGGGTGCAAGGTCCCGCCAAGGTCCATTTTTAGATAGAGATAACCTCTTTCGCTGGGGTTTTATATGGTTAGGGGTAGTCGAAATTTTCGTCAATTTTGCTCCATTTCTCTTAGTTTTCGAGATATGGGCCATTTTAAAAAATCGGGAGGGAAAGAAATAGGGCCATCTTTAAAACTACCGACACACCTACCGGGTAATAACAGTAACATGAAAATATTATATTTTAACAATAAAATTTAGCGAATAGGTTCTTAAAAATTAGTTTTAAATAATTTTGAAAATTAACACTCAAAATTAGTTAAAATACTGAGGACTTAGGATTTTAGTATTGTGTTAAATGAAGACAACTAAAATCTTTGCTTAAATCAGTGTTTCAACTAAAAATTTGATAAAAATTAGTAAAAATCGATTTAAAACCGGTTTGACAGATTTTTCTACTGACGTATTATTATAAGTGTAGCAAAAAATATACACAATTTTAGAAGTATTGCAGAACAGCCCAGCAAAAAAAAATTATGAGTCATACTGTACAGTTTAAAGAAATCACTTCTTTCATTGCTTCCAAGTTTTGAAATAAATCCAAAATGGCTAAAGTTACTTTTTTGGGTTATTCCAACCGGGGTATGGCATCACCAAAAACAAAAGTTATAACGATATTGTTATCACTAGATGGCACTTTGTTCAAAAAATTGACAATTTTCTTTTTTTATTTAAATTGAAATAATAACAAACAAAAACGCAAATAAAAAAAGGAATTATTTGAACAAATTTTTTCCGCTTGATTTTTTCTTATTTTGCGCAGTTTTCAGCAATTTTTGAGTTTTTAAATATAGGCTCAGGTGATACTAAATAGTTGCTCAGGTGATACTAAATTTCAGAGCCCCCTACCGGTGAGTAGTGTAAGTTTTGATTTCCTATCTCTATAATTAATTGTCTCTGATTCCAACTTTGTAATGCCTTGAAACTTTACACGCCAAATAGTTGGCTTTCTAGCCGTCCAGACACCAAAAAATTTATCTATCAAATAGGTCTCGAGTTCTTCTTTCCGAATTATATAAATAATTACTATAGCGCCTGAAGATATTCTATGATTTTTTATAAATATATTAGTATCGTAATTTTATTTTATAAATATGATAGTAGTGTATTTGGCCAAGTCTCACATAACACACCAACTTTTTTCCCCATATTTACCTCATCTAAAAACTAATATTAATAGCATAATATTCAATAGCATGAATAGTCCTATGCTTAATTTGTGGAACCTTTCACATGTGTATCACAGACACATTAGGTTGGCAGCAGATTTGTTTTAAAACAAAATCCCAACAAACCAAACAATATCATTTCGAATTCGTAACGATATCATTTTTTGTCGTTATTTTATCACTATTCGATGAAAATATGATATCATAAACGATATTGAAATAAAGAAGTATTTTTGATATCTTTAACGATTAAATTAGAACAAGCAAATGTGACTTTTTCAGAAAATTTATCGTTATTTTTAAAAATTATGATATCATTACGAGTTCATATTTTTGTATCATAAACGATAGCAAATATGATACTTCATTAGTTTTTGTGCAATAAAACTTTAAAATTTTATAATATATTGCTTAATATTTATAAAACGTTTCATGGAAAGTTTAATAAATATTTGATGGCCATTAGTTGATAACTTTTAACGCCCAATTGTTGACTTGAATATCATTAAGACATTATTTTTCAAGAACCTTTCAAATGAAAGGTAATTTTATATATGGTAGAATTCAAATCCATAAAAAAATTTAAATTTAAGTCAAAAGTTAATAAAAGAGACGGTGAGAGCTTAAAAAAGTTTGATGATTTTAATAAAAGTCTGTGAAAAATCTTTCAGACTTGTGTATTTTATGTTTGTGTTGTTACTTAAATGGAAATCTATTGTTGACAAATCTCTGTTGACTAGTAGTTTATGAAACAAGTTCCAAATTAATAGCCATATTTTCTAATCACTTAGATTTAATAAATCCAAAAAGTAGTTCTACAAGTGCTCAACAGATGGTGTTAGATTCTCCCTATTTTAAAAAGAATTTTCTGTGCGACACTTCTTTCACCCTAATTTTTAATACCGAATTCGATGGTGAAGGATTTTACTTTAACTTTTAAGTTTTAATTATATTTTATATAAAACAGCGATAGACAGTCTGCCTTTTCAGTTTTATCACTTCAATTTATATTTTTTCACAATTGAAAAAATTGCAATATTTAATATTTACTAATTGGATTTAATTAAATTACTTACAGTAGAGTGAAAAATCGCCTTTTCTATTTCAGCTATTTCTCCATGTCCAAGATGAAAAATATGTATTTGGAGAGGTGTAATTTTTTTCTAAACATATTTCATAAAAAAAATTAATAAAAACCTTTCATTTGTTAGTTTTTCAATTTTTTTGTTTCTCTTTTAATTTTCATTGGTATTTTTTTCTGACATTAAATTAATAGGCTGTTTCATATATTTGTGCTTTTATTATGGATTTATTAAATCCAGGTTTTTTTGGATTTAATAAATCCCCTTTTTGTATGAAAAATTCTAAATCTAGTAGGGTACAGAGAGAATATTTTATAAAGATTTGAACAAAAGACGTTTTGTATTACGAGCTACACATAAAAAAAATTGTATTTTTTATTGTATTAAGTTCAGTTAGGACAACCAAAATCAAAGGTGGTTATTGAATATTATTAGTATCAGACCGAACAGTTCGACCAGAAAAAATGTATTTGGTCGGAATTTGGTATGTTGAAGCATTATGGACAAATTTTGCTTATAGAATAATGTTTGTTGAGCCGATTAGAATACATTTTAAGTGTCAATTTAAGTTGTAAAAGTTCTTGTTTCAGAATTTTATGGGTTATATACACTCAGGAAAATATGTCGGGTAAAATCGACTACATTTTCAGTTAAAATAGGGTACACTGCATTTGCATTCGAATTAACTACAGTTATTATTAACTGCAATAGTAGTGAAAATAAATGCATTATCAGTTAATTTTAAATGTATTTGCAGTTAATTTGAAATGTTTTTGCAGTTAACATTTCCGACATAATTCTCTTAGTGTATGTACGTCTTTAATTTACGATAATTACCAAAGCTTTAGAATTTTTTAACGAATGTTCCTAAAATTTTATTTACAACAGCATTGAATTATTAAAAAGTTTCAAGGCAGGTTTATTTTAACTGGCAGCTCACGCCCTCGTGAGCATCAAGTAGAGTCAAAAGCGAATCCGTTTCGAAAAACATTTTCAAGGCAGCAGTTCCAGTGAAGTTTTATTGATTTTGTACAAAAATTCATTCATATCATGAATAGATTACTCTCAGTGTAATATATATATATATTTACTATTTTTTTTTCTTATTCTTCTTAAAAACTTACTAAGAAATCATAAGATTTGCTATTGTATTCATGCGTCTTCGAGTGTATGATGACAAAATTTTCTTTTTGATTTGACGAAGACTATTCGTAGATACAATCCATATCCTGTTTATAGTTGTTAAATCTAACAACATCAAATATCCTGGAACTGAAATGGAAGTATACAAATCTATGTTTGGTTCCATATTTTTTATTTTTTTTTTTTTTTTTTTTTGTTTACATAAAGATGTATACGTATTTAGCCATGTGAATAAATAGAAAGTTGATGTGAAAGATGTTATACTAGTAAAAATATGAATAAGATAACAAATTCATTGTGCTTTTTAGTGATTAAATTTGCTTTAGAAATAAAATCACACAAACCTTAGTGATAAAAATTAATAAAAAATCATAGCAAAAAAGAATGCTACACTGAAGCCAAGCTTTGAATGAAAGTTCTGTCCAGAAAAAAAAATCAAGTATCAAGTATCTAAATGAATGCCTTTTCAATAACATACAATCTCACTGCTTCAAAAAATCATTTTTATACATAACATAAATAGATCCATACTCATAATAACATGTCTACAACACACAAAAATATTAATTTGGTGCAATAGATTGCTGAATTTTTAGGACATGTCTAGTAAAATAAAGTGGTATATAAGCTTAAAACAAAAACTGGCAACTCTAATTGATGCTAGTGAAAAATTTTGATCACAGTATATTGGATAGAAGGATAACATGGTTGCACTGATCACACACATGTATTAGTGACAGCAAACTGTTCAACTTTTGACGTTTACAAAATAACTATGTATCAAAAACACGATAACATTTTCTCGCCGTTTCATTCTTATGTCAAACAGCAACAATGTAACAAGAAGAAGCATTTGATCACCATATTGGGGAAAATAACATACATATATAGGGAATTTAATCTTCTATATATGTTCCTTGATTTTGATGTTGTTTGTTATTGTTTTATTAAAAACTTAATTTTACAAGGCATGTTAACGAAATCAACTTTCAATTATGTAGGTTTGAGGTTAAGAAGAAGAATAAACATTTTTTCAAAGTTATAAACACATTATTAATCTGCAAATCAGACTAGATCTAGTTTCTGCCTTTTTCTTTCGGACAGGCGTCATCAGTGATTTTCCATTAAATTGTATTATTGTTTATATTTTATTGTCAGATTGTCTCTATATGATAATTTTTTCAACAACCTGTCGGCTGTAGGAATCGAACCCATGCATTCCCACATTACAAACATAACTATACTAGAGTTCGACAGCTTAGCCATCTAACCCACGTAAGGCCTTGCTAATAGTGTGGCTTATTCATAGTTTTTCTTTCCTATTCAGCTTTCTGTTATTGTTTTTTGCTTTCAGAAGTGATCAAACAGACATACAAACATCCTACTTTAAATTTTCTTTGTTTATTTTCTTATCTCCTCTTTTTCTCCTTTTCACAAATATTGCCACACTTGGTTTTTACGTACAAGTGCGGTCAACTTGTGTATATCGGAGACGGACTGCCAGCGGGGCATTTTTTATTTTCTTAGTAAAGTGTTGTTTTTTCAATTGCTCCAATTTAAAATTTTTGTGTAGCCTAAAGGCCTTGTTGTGGGCGTGGATCCGTTTATGTTATACTAAAAAAAGCTATTTTTTTAAAGAGTGTATGTGTCTTAAAAGCTATTCGTTTAGAAGTACTTCTTTCGTTTTTTACTGGGTATAAGTTTCATTAAAAACGGTTCATTATAAAACTTGGCTACAATACAAAGATAACTTTGACTAATTTGTGTATTCTGTCATTTAGTAAAATTGACCTCAATTGTTATTTCTTTCCAGCCAAATTAATTAACAGTTTTAAGCTAATCTTTTTATACCTTATTCAAATAAATTGAAGTATAATTAAAGACTTCAGGCATTAAGTAAATGTTATGTTAAGTTAAATAAAGATGATTTATATAGAAAATGAAAAAGTAATCATGTTTAGTATTTGCATTAGTTATAGTTTGATAGATGTAAAGATAAACTAAACACTCATATTAAGTAAATTAAATAAGAAAGTTTTCTTAAAGATATATTAATTAATTTACGGAGTAATTATATTAATTCATCATGATATTAGATACAATTACGAAAGACAAACTCCAACACAACTTGAAACAATAGAATAACTATGCATTCTTTCCAGTAGCATTTTATTACTATGTATAAATATATGTATACGCACGAGGAAAAATATGGCAGATATTTTACATATTATGATTAAAATAGTACATAAATTTTGGGTATGTGGGGGATTAATAAGTCCGAGACTTTTTGAACTTCCCTCGTAGTTGTTGCAAAATAAACACTGCTCCCGTCAACTACGAGTACCATTCGTTAATATACTACTGTTGAATTTTGAACAAACTCTCTCATTAGCTTTGTGCTTAGCAGCTACTCAAACCTCGGGCATTTTCGTAAAAATGAAAAAATAAATTTCGAGTGCTAATAAAGCATTATTTTTTGTGAAAAAAGTCATCACTTAAGACAGGGAAAAGCTTTATAAGTACTGTAGGTATTCCCAAATATGTATGTATCCTTCTCTGTTAAATACTTTATTTAAAAATTTGTTTTTCTTTGAGTTTTATGAAAATGAGTTTCAATTGGAGTTTCAAAAATTTTCATTAAAATTTGGCAATTCAAACAATAAACTCAATCGGTGTTAGACTTTATATTAGGCTTGTTCGTTTGCTCACTACAAGTTACTACTTTTACTGCAGCTGGAAAAATTTAATACAAAAAGTAAACAAAATTTTCCAGTTGTAGTAAAAGTAGTAAGAATTTCGAGTAAACGAACACACTGATTGTTTATAGAGCACCAATAAGTGCAAAAGTATTATTTTTGGCGCTCCACGTGCATTTAACGGTAGATTAAACGTATAAAATAATATTCCTGTAAAAATTAGTAATCTCGGATGAAAACATATTTAAAATGGATTAAATTTAGTTCAGAGCTTTTGTTGCGCTACTAAGCTGGATTCACAATGCTGGAGTACTCCACTCTATGGAATGGAGTGTTCTAAAATAGAGATGATATGATAAAAAAGATAAGAACAAAATAAAAACAAAAAACAGAAAGGAACAAAATTCACTCCGCGGAGTGGAGTACTCCATCATTGGGAATACAGATTCACCCTTAACCCTCTAACCGGCAAGCCCGCCTCCAGGCGGGGTATATTAAATTGACCATAAATGCGCCAAGTGAGTATTTTATAATTCGAAATTAAGCTACTTCGATAAAAAAAATAAATTTAAATACATATATTTTAAAATCTTCGAAAATAATTTTGTGCTGTAATTCTGGAACCATAAATACATATATTTAAAATTCAAATATACATTTCAGGTAAGACTGTTTAAAAAGTTTTACGCAAATTTACAAAAAGATTTGAAAATCGAACTTGAAAATAAACGATAGTTTTTCATTCCTGTGTACTTATTTATCAGAAAAAAGTGAAATCTATTTATTTTCCCCTAGTTTTTCTATACTCATATAAAATAAAACCTCGTAAATTTTCACTACGAACTTTTTTTATGCGAAAGTCGATTTTTAGCCGGGTGTTCAAAAATATGTTTTACCTCAATCGGTTTAAAGTAGATTTGCCTTAAATAGTTATGTAACTTTGATAGATATGACCGGAAATATAATTATTATTTCAAATTTTGTTTTGGTTTTGGGAATTTCGGGATTTTATTTATCAAATTTCAAAATATTAAGCTTGTTCGTTTACTTATGTTACTACTAGTTACTACTATTACTACAGCTGGAAAAACTCAATACAAAAAGTAAACAAAACTTTCCAATTGTAGTAAAAGTAGTAAGAATTTCAAGTAATCGAACACACTGATTGTAGATTAAAAATAATTAGAATATGCATTTGAAATATAAGGTTTCTTGTCTTGCATATATCTGAATTTCTTAATTTAATTTATCTATCAGAGTGGAACTCCATGGAATCAGCTTTAATACTTTAAGAATTAAAGATCAAAGCCAAAACAGTACAATCAACATAATATGTATGTTGGCTCTACAGAAAAATTTGTTAAATTAATAAATAGCGTGTTTTTTAATCACCTGGATTTAGAATTTTTCATGCAAAAAATGGATTTATGAAATCCAAAAAAAAAGCTAGATTTAATAAATCCACAATAAAAGCACAAATATATGAAACAGCCTATTAATTTAATGTCAGAAAAAAATACGAATGAAAATTAAAAGAGAAACAAAAAAATTTAAAAACTAACAAATAAAAGGTTTTTCTTAAATTTATTTTTATGAAATATGTTTAGAAAAAAAAAACTACACCTCACCAAATACATATTTTTCATCTTGGACATCGAGAAATAGCTCAAATAGAAATGGGAATTTTTCACTCTACAGTAAGTAATTTAATTAAATCCAATTAGTGAATATTAAATATTGCAATGGAATTTTTCAATTGTGTAAAAATATAAATTGAAGTGATAAAACTCAAAAGGCAGACAGTTTATCGCTGTTTTATGTAAAATGTAATTATGAATTAAAAGTTAAAGTAGAATCCTTCATTATCGAATTCGGCACTAAAAATTAGGGTGAAAGAAGTGTCGGACAGAAAATTTTTTTAAAATAGGAATAATCTAACCCCATCTGTTGAGCACTTTTAAAAATACTTTTTGGATTTATTAAATCCAAGTGATTAGAAAAAACGGCTAAAATTAAGACCCCGAATAACAGTTTAATCGATAAAAATATCAAGAAAAATTGGATTATGATGTCAGCTGATGTGTCCAAAATATAATAAATTGAAATTTTTAATTTGGATTTCGGTCATTGTGTCATGGAATAAACCATATAATTTGCAAATATAATTGATTTATTAAAACTACTCATAATAATCCAATCAGGCGGAAAAATCCGAAATAAATTAATAAATAAATAAACAAGAGCAGTTTGAAAAAAATGAATAGGTGCAAAATGTTTGTGACTTTATCCGGCATTGAAATGCTCATCTAGTATTTTACTGTAAAACCTCTACTTTAAGAGTAATACCATTAAACTAATTTTAGTCCATTTTTAAGACTAAATAATAAGACGAAAATGCGCGAGGAGCGGTAAAAATAACACTTTCGCACATTCGATGCTCTGATATACGAATACATACGTATATGCATTTATTTACATTAGCAGAAAATTGCAAAAATTGGGAAAAACTAAAAATTGTAAGGCATAAAAAACTACAAAATATTGCTGTAAAATATTATGTTTACAAATTTTTCAACACTTGCCGAAAAAGAATATACCCTGTAACAACTAGTTTCTTTTTTTGTTTGTTAATTTTAGCGTTATAACAAACATAGTTTTTTTTTAGTTTATATGAAAAAATGCCATAAATATCAACAGCAGAAAATTTTTAGTTTTTGGTAATTTAACTTTGAAAAAATTCAATAATTGTTACAATGTAAAAACTATTGCACACTGGATCAGATACACAATTACTTGGCAGGGATTTATTGCATTTCAAAAAATTTATTTATTTTAACAGTTATTCGTAAATAGATAGTTCTTTACAAATTTAACATTTATAAGTTTATTATTTGGTTTTTTTTATAGATAATTTCAGCAGATTATATCTGTAAATATTAGTAAAGTAAAAACAATAGAAAAATTAGTAACGGTTACTGTAAACTACTACTCCAGAGGAATTGTGTGTAATTTGTTTTTTTTTACAATAACAAAATACACACGTTCCTCAGGCGGAATTATTCCGCTCGCTTTATAAAAGCAGGGGGTAAGTTTGTTTTCTTTTTAATTAATATATGCATATTCTTATTTTTAAAGTGCGGAACTGAAGTCTAAAATGTTGGCATATAAATTTAAGTACGAAAAACTTTCTTTTAACTAAAACCATATTTGCTTTATTAAGATTCATATTTATTTTAAAAATTTTCGTAAAAAAGTAAGATGTTAATTCAAATATGATATAATTGATTAAACCTGGTTGCTTAAAATGTATACTATATACGAATATATAGTAAACGTTTTCTTTGTTTTTTTTTTAATACAAATTAATTTTTAACATCCATTGGGTTTTTTTTCATATTTTAGATTTTAAAAATTTTCAACTCAAAAAAACTTTGCTTTCAATCATGAAAAGAAATAAGTAAATATTGTTGCTAATTTTATCAACTCGGTTAAATATGAGTGAAATATTTTTTTACTAAAAAATAATTTTGTACTAAAAATTAGTAGAATAACTGTAAAGTGGGATATATGTATTTAAATAAAACCTTTTGTAAAAAATATTTTATTTGAGTGTACTCTAGACCATACCACAAAAAAAAAATTCGCCGTACACCATCGAAACTAAATTATTTTTGCAAGGAGGCTTCAATTTTTCGTTATAACTTTGGCATTTACAGTTAGATCTGAAAGTATGATACATCGATGTTGTTGTCTCGAGGGGACCAATGTTTTGCTCTAATGGCCATTGACCTCAAGTATTCCGTTCTTGTATTTACCCACCAGATCTCAGTTCCTACCACCCTAATATACAACCCTAATGTCAGAAAATTAAAGCTCGCAAAAAATTATTAAACTTTTGCTAGGAAGTTTTTCGATAATTCCAGCAGAAAATTTTTTTATTTTTTGCTACCGAACGTAGGGGTCGCCTTTTTAATTTTTTTTTCATTGAATTTTTTCTTTATAGCAAAACACTGGTTTCCTCGAGGCAAAAAAACCGATATATGTATCACACTTTAACATCCGACTATAAATGCCGAAAATATAACAAAAAGTTCGTTTGGCAAAAAAAATTTTTTTTTCAAAATTGCCTTCCAAAAATACTTTATATTCGAAGGTCTACCGCGAATATATTTGAAATAATGATACAAATAAGTCATTATTGGTTATTTTTGTTTTTAAATAAAAAAGTCACTAGATATTAGTAACTCATTATTATATGTTTTAAAATAATGCAAAACGTAACTCGTTCTCATTATTGGTAGTCCAAAATAATAATATGTCATTACCGTTTCTACACTGGGTATATTTTTAGCCTGATTACTTTTTGGCAATACTGGTAAGTATATAGGCAATCACATATATTTTGGTTTTTGGTAGTTACCATTACCAGGTAATGGGTTATGTATATACATATATATTTTGTTATGATTTTCTACACCGGGTCCTTCATGATTATTTCCCCCATCATTTCGAACCACATACTTATGCAATTGCACTTCAAGAAATTATGTTCGAATTCACAATAATCCAAACCAAAAATGTCTATAAAATGTCAAAACTTTGCAACCGTTTTGAATGCAAATTACACTACCAACTATACAAAAGTGCATATGTACATTAGGGGTATAACGTTTTTTGGGGTGCAAGCTCTTAAGGCAAAACCTAATAGATAATATTGTCCTGATAATAAGAACAGTTTTTTTTTTTAAACCAATTTGGTAAAAGAACCTCCCGCACCGAAAACGATTTCTAAAATGCATGAAATTTTTTATTTTTCTCAAAGAAAAATTTTTTTCTTGTCAAAATGATGGGAAATGATTTTTATTGGTGTTTGTATTAGAAAATTAAAAAAGCTCACTAATTTAGAGTGCGATATTTCTTTGTTTTAATTAAAAAAATCATTTATATAAAACTTCAATGCGTTTGGTGCGAGAATTTTTTAACGATTGCGAAAAAGTAAAATCGTAGTTCTTAATAATTTGGCATGCTCTACTTGATTTTGTATTGGGAGAAATGATATTTGCATAAAGTTATATCCCTAATGTACATACTGTCGCAGAGGTGGGAAGGTTTTTTTTCGTTGCGTGGCAAAAACAAAATTTTTTTTTCTAAAGGTAGTTATGTATGTTTATTATTAAGCACCAGTGTTGCCATTTTAGCATTTTGTCTGCTAGATTTTGCAGATTGAGTTTGAAAATTGAATATTTATTTTAGAAAAATATGCTAAATGCTCTTTAGCATATTTCGTTTGACAAAAGCAGATTTTTAGCATATTTTTGTCCACGTAAGATTTAGTTTTTATTATTTCTTTCAACAATGATTATACTGCTTTTTTAAATGTTTAAACGGGTATACGTTTAAAAAAACTGTCGAAGAGTAAAAACTGCAATATTTTTTATGCAGCAGATTTATAGCATATTTTTGTATGTGGCAATTTAGCAGATTTTTAGCATAATGAATATTTCTACATTTTTGTAATTTTTTGTTTGGCATATTTTTAGCATATTTTCCTTTTTCACAATTTAGCCGAATTTAGCATATTTTTTTCGGTGATTTAGCATATTTGGAATGAAAGTTTCTGGCAACACTGTTAAGCACTTATTCATATAATGTTATCAAAGATTTACAAACTATTCCTCTAAAGAAACTGTCAGTATTACGGGTCTACACTCAGAGAATTATGTCGGTAAAATTAACTGCGTTTGCAGTTAAAAAAGTGAAAACTGCAATTGCAGTTATTTTTATTTGCAATTGTAGTTAAAATAACTAGAATATCAGTTAATTTCAAATGATTTGCAGTGTATACTTTTGTGACTGCATTTGCATTTAATTTTTAGTGTAGTTCTCACGAGATTAAAAATCGGTTGGTAATTGGTAATACAACTAATTAATACATCGGCTTAATACAACAAAATTTTAGTTGCAACACCCACAATAGTTACAAATCACCCCAGGTAGAAAAATACAAACGGCACAATGTCGGCCCTATATTGGAGACGGTAGTACATGTACTGGCAATGCGTCGTATTTTCAGATTTTACTTTACTGGCATGTTGTCGAAATGATAACATTAATAAACTCTTGGCCGTAGTTATTTGACAATGTTGGCACAGCCTTGGGTATACCAATCCCAGTAGAAAACGGTACTGACAAAGTACGTTTCCAGTAAAAATTTTTCCCAGTAAAAGTTTTTTTGTAACGTCGGCAATTTCTACCTGGGACCTTTGAATATGGTTGTATCAAGCGAATTTGTTGGTTATAGGGACCAAAATAGCCTTCACAATATGGTTGGCACTTTATTTTTCCGTATGTACACAAAAGTTTGTATGTGAACATCTCAGGGTATGTGGAAACATGATTTTTGAAATTATTATTGTGTTTTACAATGCAAATGAGAAACCATTTGAATGAAAGTTTGGAACAAAAATTGTTCCTCACATGCAAGTGTGTGAATTGTAGTATACTACGCTTTATTTGATAAAGGAAGTATATTTTAATAGATTTTTATTCATTTCAAATCCGCTAACTCTAATGCCATAAATATATTATTATATACTTTTATTCGATTTTCTCCGAAGCACCATTTCCACAAATATTTAAGGTGCGTTGGGTAATTTGTGCACAAAAAATAGGAATTAATTATAATTAAGATAAAAGATATTGACGAAAACAGTCACTGTACTTTAAAACATACTTCCTTTGTTAAATTGATGAAACCCTAAAAACAAATAATGAGCATAAATAAGAGAGTTAAATATTCGATATAATAGAATCTATGCTGACGAAATTTAGTCAGTAGCCCGACGAATCTTTGTGTTGCGTACAAAATTATGGGATGTGTTATACAAGGGAAAAAGGCATTTAGAATTACATATGTGACCTTCTCCGAGAAAAGGGACCTAGTGTGTCAAAAACTTGGGAAAATCGATATTTTCTCATTTTTATCGACTTTCCCAAGTTTTTGACACACTAGGTTTTTTGACACACTAGGTCCCTTTTCTCGCAAAGGTCACATATTCAAAATGTTAAATTTTAAGTTAGAGAACATTTCTTAAAGATATTTCGTAGTATAATTGAACTGACAGAATAAACATTTCATGTATCTGTTTCGTTTCTGCAAAATCACTTGTCAAAAACAAGCAAAAACTAGTTTTGTACAAAAGGTAGTTATTGCTCAGGTCTAACACCCCTACGGGAAATTTAAACAAACTGTCACCGAACTGGCCCCTTTATATGAAATAGAGTGGTCACTTTTACATGGCGTTGTCATAGGAGGGGGAAATTGACCCTTGTGACATGTCACAAGACAAATCCTAGGACAGGTTACTGAACTCTCATAAAAAAACAAAGTTTAGGGACCTGTCCTGGGATTTGTCTTGTGACATGTCACAAGGGGTCAATTTCCCCCTCCTATGACAACGCCATGTAAAAGTGACCACTCTATTTCATGTAAAGGGACCAGTTCGGTGACAGTTTGTTAAAATTTCCCGTAGGGACCTGAGCAATAACTACCTGTCTTTTGGCTCTTGTAGTTTTTAACTTGTCAAAACGCATACAAAAAAAAACAATCAAAACTAGGTGGTTTTTGCTCAAGTATAAATGTAGTATTATACTGTATTTGGACTGAAGAAAATCTACCTAGTTTTAGGCTCTTGCTAGTTTTTAATTGACAAAAATAAAAAAGCATAAACCAGTTTTGTACAAAAACAAGGTCTTAATTCAATATAAATGTAGTATCAGTCGTATTTCGAATTTAGTTGTGAGATATAAAGGTGTTTGTATCAAATTTGTTCAATGAAAATTTATTATAACCAAGACAAAAGAGTTCATGTACAAAAAATTCGTGTTTGGTGTACATAAAAGGTGTATTCAAATCGCAAAATAAGTCTTTCAAATTTAAAAAAATCTGCATTTATTATTGACTTATTTCAACGTTTTTAATGTAATCAATTTAGTTTTAGCAGTTTTTTGCATGGTTGGCAAGTAGTCACCCTAATATACCACTAACAACTTAAAAACCTTTTAAAGGACTATTGTTAACCTTCAAATACCACCAAAGAAATAAATTAATACCGTTAACCTTAAAATAACCTAACGAAATTATTTAAAATACCGTTAACCCTAAAATGCCTTAACGAAATAATTTCAAATAACGTTAACCTTAAAATATTCTAAGGAAATAATTTTGAAATAACGTTACCCATTATCACCAACCATGTCAGCAAAAAATTGGAATTTATGCTTTACATATCATTTCTTTCATTGCTTCAAAAGTATCCGTTAGTGTATTTTTACTACTTTTTTAAAAGTAATTCAGAACAACTTAAAAAAAATCACTTTCTTCGTTGCTTCCAAAGTATCCGTTAGCATATTTATACAGCTTTTTAAAAGCAATTCTGAACAACATCCAAAAAATCACTTAATTATTGCTTCTAAAAGTGACTTTGATACAGTTTATTTCCAAACAAATGATCTCGGGTCCGATTCCTGGCAGGACCACTATTAAATTCTTTTAATATTTAAAATTAGGTCTTTAAATTTAGTATTTTTGTTAATTTTACAATTTTTAAAAATATATAAAATAAAAATGATGAAAAATTGCTTTTTGTGCAAATAGTACTGAAAAAATTATTCAATTAGAGTGCACCTTTTGCATTCGTTTAATAAGTAGTTTTATTGATTAGTATAAGCGACAATTTTTAAACTTTAAATTGAAGAAAATTGCATTCGCTTCAAAAGTACTGTTGAAGTGGGAGTACTCCTCTCCGATGATTCACCTCAATGTTAAAATCATTAGTGTTTCTGTTAAACAAGGAAGTACATCTAGAGCATTAACTGTAGTGCTTTTTTTACTGCTTTTTTTACTGGTTTATAAATCGGTTGCGAACCCTGCAATACACTCGACCGACTTAAGCGATTATGCGAAATAGGCCAAGATATACATATATTATTTACTATGTGAGTACTTGGCCAGTTGACTGTTTTTTATTTAAAACTTTAAAATAGTTCCCTATGAGTAGATCGTGCAGTATAGTTATTGCTAATATTGTACCTATTTACAAGTAGTATTCTTGTGTGTGTTTTTGATTGGAATATTTGAGACTTTTGTGTACAATGTTTCGGCATAAAATGAACGTATCTAAGTTTATTTTAAGTGAATACATGCGTGAATGCGTCATGTGAATATGTCAATTAAAATTTACCCAAAAACTAATCGTACTAATTAACAGTTTTTGCCCCTAGTATGAATGTATAATGCAGCAATACACCTAATTATTTAACCACAAGTATGCAAGAACATTAATACGTTGACCAATGAAATTTTGGAAAATTGCTTAGTTGTAGTTGAAACTGAATTAATAGGAAAAAAGTTTTCTGCAAATATGTAAAATATCTGATGTATCTTAAAATTAACAAGAGGAGAAACTAAAAGATATATTGGCCGCTTTTTCTAAAGTAGTTCTAAAAGTGAATGAAGGATTTTACTTTAACTTTTAATTATATTTTATATAAAACAGCGATAAACTGTCTGCCTTTTGTTTTATCACTTCAATTTATATTTTTACACAATTAAAATAATCCACTGCAATATTTAATATTCACCAATTGGATTTAATTAAATTACTTACAGTAGAGTGAAAAATTGCCATTTCTATTTCAGCTATTTCTTTATGTCCAAGACGGAAAATATGTATTTGGTGAGGTATAGTTTTTTTTCTAAGTGTATTTTTTCTGAAATTAAATTAATATGCTGATTCATATATTTGTGCTTTTATTGTTATACTTGTATTTTTATTGTTATATGTAAACCCAGACAAGTAAATCCAGCTTTTTTTGGATTTAATAAATCCACTTTTTGTATGTAAAATTCTAAATCCAGGTGATGAAAAAAAACCCTTATTATATTTTGATAGTTTAAAAGTTTTTTGTGGGAAAGTTTTTTTAGTTGAAAACAGAGCTGTAAATGAATCATTCTTTTTTGATTTCAATTCATTACGAATTAGCTAAATTTTTAATTAATTCTTTTCACCAAGGAAAAGAATTGAATGAAATTTAAATCAATTCAAATGAATGTGGAAAAATTAATTGCAATTCATTTCCCATTCAAATGAATTGAATTGATTTTGAATTAATTCAAATGAATTAAAAATGAATTGCAATCAATCAAATTGAACATGGTGTTAGGAGTTTATTTCTTCAAATATGATAATGGAGATCTGACCATCAGTTCTATATATTTCGGACATGCTGATTACAATAGCGTACTTTATTTTTCGACATTTTTATATGGGGACATCTTGGAAAGCTATGCTGCCATACAAAATTTTTCAAAAATCGCGATTTTGACGTTTAGGCCGCTATAGATGAATACATTTTTTTTATTGAAATATTTTCCTTTTAATTGCTTCCTTACTAAGGCATTACATTTATTGAGGTCGATTGTACATTCGGCGACTAAAGTCGCTGAAATAGCAAAAAACTATAAAAACCTATATAAAACGCTAAGTAGTGGTTTAAATATCAAGATTAGCACATCGCATTTATACCGTAAATATGGCCACAGGTCCTGTGCTTACATTTTAACACAAAAAAAATTCATATTAATTGAATTTGAAAAATTCACTGAATGGACAACCGCCAAACTTTAAAGACATTTAGCGAAAAATCTGTACCATTGATCGAAAAATAAAGTACGCCATTGTAATCAGCATGTCCGAAATATATAGAACTGATGGTCAGATCTCCATTCATTTTCAAAAGTCAAGATTTTGTCATGCAGTGTTATTTTTTGTTTGAAATTATGAAAGACATTGATCCGGCCGAGTTGTGGTTTTAGCAGGATGGAGCTACGTGCGACATACGGCGACCGCAAACATCGACTTATTAAAATCAAAATTGGCAATAACTTGATTTCGAGAAATGGACCTGTCCATTGACCTCCAAAGTTGTGCAATTTGACACCTCTCGATTATTTCCTGTGGGGCCACGTGAAATTACTGGTTTATGCTGATAAAACAGCAACAATCGACGTCTTGGACGGCAACATTATTCGTGTTATTCGTGACATACGGCCAGCAATTCTAAAAACACTTTTAGCCTTAAAAACCCCGGTTTTGGGGATTTTTTTTTTTTTTTTTTTTTTTGTATTCCTCGAAAAAGGAATTAAGTGACATTTAAACAAGGAGATATAGGGTTAAAATCTTCTACAAAAAAACAGACTTAAGATCAGAACTACTTTTATACAGAATTTGAGTCTTATTTCATACAGTGTAGTCTGAAAATTTCAAACTTTAAAAGAATATATAACTTGACTGCAAACCCTTGGGGGTTTACTATACTAACATAATAAATTTACCTGGAAATAGTGTTACACACTCTTATAGCTATTTAACAAAAATAAATTCTTGTTTAAGAAATACCACAATCTCCATTTGTTGTATTTTTTTTTTTTTGCTTTATATTGAGACAAATTTCAATACTTTGAATTCCTTTAAATTGATTAAGGAAAAGTGTTTTTTAACGGTGGGCTAAAATATAAACATTTAAAAAATTCATGAATTGCAAATGAGTTTCTTAACTATAAAGCCAGTACCTACATAATATATCAAGATTAAAATTAGTTCGCTTTTTATCTTCAGCAGCATGAAAGCAAAAACGAAAAACTGTATAAAATTAAATGCAAATGAATATAAACCGGAAATGACACTTGTATTTTGATTGCATTTAACCAACCAAAGAGTGCCAGAAATTTCAACCTTTTCTTCCTTTTCCCTCATTTTAGAAGATATAGATTTTTTCGTTTGTTGTCTAAAAAGTACTCATAAAAATGGCAATTGGCCAATAAAATCTGTTAAAGAAAAACAAAAAATTGTTAATGGTAAAATGTTGACAGATTTTTGTAAAATGAATAGCATTTTTGGGAATTTAAAAATCCAGAAATATTAGTGACAAATTTCAATGTAAGGTTTCCTTATTTATAATATCCACAATTCTTGATCATTTTAAGGATGAATAACATGTTAAAACCAGGGTACCCAGGTAGATTAACGGCATATGCGACTTAAATGTTTAACACACAAATCGACGTTTCAAACGCCTTAAGGTCTTTTAGATTATCATCTACAATCAAATTTTGGTTTTCAAGTTGAAATTCCTATTGTATTTATTGTAAAAATTTCTAAACACAACTAATTATTTTTGATATTAGTAAACATTTTGGAGCCCAAATTTGTCAAAAATGTGTCATGGCGGTCTTAGTAAATTGATTAAAACTACCCGTTACCCTGATTAAAACAAATATGTATTTCGAAGAGTGTACTGTACCTAGGCGTATAATTTATATACAGTAGGGATGCCAATCGGGATTGATATTTGAAAATCCCGGGATTCGGGATTTTGTATGAAATCCCGGGATCCCGATCTCGGGATCCCGGGATTTTCGGGACTACGGGATCCCGGGATTTTACGGGATTTCGGGATTTTAATTTTCCTTTATTTGTAAAAATTTTTATGTTATGTAACTAATTTTTTTATAGAATAAAGCGTTTTATAATTATTTAATAGTTGTTAATTAATAATGTGGTACATTTTATGAATATTGAAACATCTCAGTCAGAAATTGACAGTGGTACAAAAAATCAAGTACTTGCATACCACTGGGTAACCGCGATGTTAAAAATAAATAACTGGCAGAACACTCATTTGGGACGCTTTGCCAGCGTTTGCAAAAATCGTTATTTGTTTTATAAAACATCACGGCAGGGCAAAAAAAAGATACATATGAACTTTTTTGAAATTTTATTTTGGAAAATATAATTCCAAACCACCTATTTATTGGTTTTGGCAGCGTTTTGCCAAAGTTAAAAATTTTGTTTCTCCAGTACTTTTCCGGCGCTTTTTGAACTGCCTGTCCTTTTGTCTATTGGCGTTATCATATTGGAAATGGGAAAGCAATTTTTGTCAGTACTTGTACCGCCTGTTAAAATACCTTGCCATCGCTTTCCCGTTTGTATTTTTCTGGCTGGGATAATATATAAAGGCCTGTCATTAAGTACACTTGCGCCCAGTATTTTGTAAGCAGATTTGAAAACAAATTCGTTGCGATAACCTTGCCCACTAAATCGTGTAATTACAGCAACAAAGTTATTTGGTTATCGTTATCAAATGTTTTCATGGAAGAATTCAAACTTACAGTCCCAGCCAAAACTTACAGTCCCAGTTTCAGAAATCGAATTTCGCTTGGAAGAATAAATCGGTAAAATAACAAACAAACTTGATTTTTCGCATGTATTACTCAAAAACTTAATATTGTTTACCAAAATTTCAAATTTTTCTGCAAAGTCTTTGCATAGTTTACTCGAATAATCTACTTAATTTATAATTTTACCAATATCTTGGAATCAATTTCTTGAGAAAATTCAAGAAAAAACGTAGGTAATCTAAAATTGCTCACTTTGTTTATTTGCGTTTATATTAATATTAAAAAATAAGAAAATCCCGGGATTTTTGAGAAATAATCCCGGGATTCGGGATTTTGCCAATCCCGAAAATCCCGGGATTTCGGGATTCGGGATTTCCCGTTTGGCATCCCTAATATACAGTCATTAAATAAATATCGAGTATACGCCATGAGTAAGTTAATAACCTAGTGTCTCCAAATGCAATGAAATGTGCAAAGAAATTTGAAAATAACACACAAAGCAACAACAACGAAAATAATTTTGTTGTTGCTTTGTGTGTAATTCGTAAATTTTATGGCATATTTCATTGCATTTGAAGACACTAGGTAAGAAAAACAGAAATGAAATAAGAAATATTCATTTACAATTATATAATTAAATGTAAAACTGAAAAAAGAAAAATTACCATTTCACTGGCTTTTAGAATTGGTTGTTATCTTTTATTTAATGCCAAAATCTTTTTAAACTCTGGCAATCCTATTCGTATGTAAATTTTGTTGAAGCTCAAATAAAAAACTGTTAGCAGCTCATTTTATTTAAAAGACAAATTTTGTATACTTTATAGCTTTTTATTGTTTTATTTTTTGTCTTCTTCTTTGCTACAACTCCCAATCGGCTTAAAATTTACCATTGCCATGTTTAGTTTTACAATGTTTGTATTTTTTTTTTTTTTTTTGGCATTTAAAATCAGCAAGCAACAGTATTTAAAGCCGCAGTCATCTATGTACAGTGAGCAGTCATGGTACCTCAGTTGAAATAAAAGAGTTTCTAAAATTTATCAAAAAATATGTTACAAAATATTTGATATTTCTTTTTATCTCATGTATTAACTTAACATAACAAAACAAAAAATTAGTCATGTACTATACAAAACAAAAAAATATAATTCCGAATTCAAAACAACTCTATATTTTTGTACAGCAAAAGTCTTGGTACCCCTGCGAAAAGACGAAAATTAATTACAATATGGATAGATATTTTAATATATTGTTACACCTAATATTCAGTAGGATATCCCTAAATACGAAGAACTTCATTTAATCGATTTGGCATTGACTACACAAGTTTTTCTGTGTAATTTCGAACATTTTGCTGCCGTTCAGTCAAAGCCATAGCCTTGAGCTGAATTTTATTAAAAATTTTATGACTACACAATCGTTTTTCTAAATGATCCCACAAGGATTCAATAGGGTTTTCAGCACTTTTATTCAGATTATTCTTCAGAATATTTAAATATACTGTATTGTTGATTATTTCTTCGATAATAACGAAATTACTGCTGCTGTTTTACAGCCTATACCATGACATCACCACATCCGTGCTTGACGAGTATTCTTTGGATTACGTTATTAAGATTTTTCTCCTTACCAATGCACGTCCGGCTGATCCAAAAATGTTAAATTTCGATTCGTACGTAAAATGACTATCCCAAAACTCATTTGTTTTTGTTTTATACTCATTGGCGAAATCTATGAGCTTCTTTCATATAACACTAATGTAAGGATTCTAGCGTGCTGTACGAGCATTGTACCTGGTCCTTTTGATCGATCCACGTACCGTGTCTGCAGAAATACTATTGTCAAAAGATTCCTTCAACTATGCAGTTATCTTAATTGCACTTATAGAGCAATTCCATATGAAAGCGATCACCTTTTTGACGACCCCTCTCCGATTCTAAAATAAATAGTCTCAATCGATTGCCCAGCAAAAAATAATGTACCTACATATATTTTTTTTTTTTTATAGTGACTGGTTTAGTGGTGGTGTACACCACTGTCATGTGACAAAATTGAAGAATTCTTCATAAGGGACCTCATTGAAAGTTGTTTTAAAAAAAACTACTAAGCGATCGCAACGATAGCTCGTTGGAAAGGTATTGAATCAGGCTTTAATTGAAAAATAAAATTTTCCTAATTTTTCTCAGAAATTTACCTTTTTTCCCATGAAAATTAAATTTTCCCATGAAAATTAAATTTTCCGATTTTCCACAGAAGCTCCTAAATTTTCCGGCTAATTTTTTTTTTTTTTTTGGATTCCTCATAACTTTTGCTTTAAGAATCAGCAATAAAAAAATGGGCCCGACTCCTTGTTTGGACAGGAGAGGAGCATTTAAGAGACCACCTTGTTCTCATTGTTTTTATATTTTTTATAATTGAATTATTTGTAATTATTTAACATTGTTTTATTTTATTATTAAAAATACATTTTTTTTTTTTTTTTTTTTTTTTTTTTATTTTAAAATTATATATATATATATATATATATATTAGGGCGGGTCGATTTAATAATCGCCCATGCCTCAGTGAAAATCGTATTCTAGGGATCAAAATAAGAAACTTTGCCGAAGGAACCATACCTCTAAAACGAATTCTACTACCCCCAACTGTTGACTTTTGTCCCGTAGGGTCAAGTTTTGAAAAATCCCACTTTGACCCATTTAGAGTGCCCCAATCGAGTCCAAATGTATGACCGACCCCCACTAACTTTGGAGGGCCGATCCACCCATGCCAGTGGCACACCCCCTGGAACTCCCCTGGGGGGTTCCCCATACAAACATTTTAAAAAATCACCATTTTTGTAACTTTATTTTATTATTTTTTATTTATTTTATTTATTTTTATTATTTTATTTATTTTTTCTCTTTAGAAATTTATTTAGTCAGAACATATGTAAATGAAAAAATTAATTTAACTTAGTAATAGAAAAGAAAAAATGCCCAGACTTGAAAGCAAAAAAGACTTCAAACAGTAATTTTTTTTATTTTCTTTTCTATTACTAAGTTAAATTAATTTTTTCATTTACATATGTTCTGACTAAATAAATTTCTAAAGAGAAAAAATAAATAAAATAATAAAAATAAATAAAATAAATAAAAAATAATAAAATAAAGTGCCAAAAATGGTGATTTTTTAAAATGTTTGTATGGGGAACCCCCCAGGGGAGTTCCAGGGGGTGTACCACTGGCATGGGTGGATCGGCCCTCCAAAGTTAGTGGGGGTCGGTCATACATTTGGACTCGATTGGGGCACTCTAAATGGGTCAAAATGGGATTTTTCAAAACTTGACCCTACGGGACAAAAGTCAACAGTTGGGGGTAGTAGAATTCGTTTTAGAGGTATGGTTCCTTCGGCAAAGTTTCTTATTTTGATCCCTAGAATACGATTTTCACTGAGGCATGGGCGATTTTTTTGCCTCCCCACAAATCGACCCAGCCTAATATATATATATATATATATATATATTAGGCTGGGTCGATTTGTGGGGAGGCAAAAAAATCGCCCATGGCTCAGGGAAAATCGTATTCTAGGGATCAAAATAAGAAACTTTGCCGAAGGAACCATACCTCTAAAACGAATTCTACTACCCCTAACTGTTGACTTTTGTCCCGTAGGGTCAAGTTTTGAAAAATCCCACTTTGACCCATTTAGAGTGCCCCAATCGAGTCCAAATGTATGACCGACCCCCACTAACTTTGGAGGGCCGATCCACCCATGCCAGTGGTACACCCCCTGGAACTCCCCTGGGGGGTTCCCCATACAAACATTTTAAAAAATCACCATTTTTGGCACTTTATTTTATTATTTTTTATTTATTTTATTTATTTTTATTATTTTATTTATTTTTTCTCCTTAGAAATTTATTTAGTCAGAACATATGTAAATGAAAAAATTAATTTAACTTAGTAATAGAAAAGAAAAAATGCCCAGACTTGAAAGCAAAAAAGACTTCAAACAGTAATTTTTTTTATTTTCTTTTCTATTACTAAGTTAAATTAATTTTTTCATTTACATATGTTCTGACTAAATAAATTTCTAAAGAGAAAAAATAAATAAAATAATAAAAATAAATAAAATAAATAAAAAATAATAAAATAAAGTGCCAAAAATGGTGATTTTTTAAAATGTTTGTATGGGGAACCCCCCCAGGGGAGTTCCAGGGGGTGTGCCACTGGCATGGGTGGATCTGCCCTCCAAAGTTAGTGGGGGTCGGTCATACATTTGGACTCGATTGGGGCACTCTAAATGGGTCAAAGTGGGATTTTTCAAAACTTGACCCTACGGGACAAAAGTCAACAGTTGGGGGTAGTAGAATTCGTTTTAGAGGTATGGTTCCTTCGGCAAAGTTTCTTATTTTGATCCCTAGAATACGATTTTCACTGAGCCATGGGCGATTATTAAATCGACCCGCCCTAATATATATATATATTATTCTTTATTCAGTCTATGGAACATCATTTCCTTACAGACTATGATTAAACTATAAAATAATTATAAATATTAATTAATATTATACATGTTTTAAGATATAGGCTTTTGAAAGAACAAGAACGGACGCACTTTTACATTAGTAGGCCACAAGGAAGGCTCAAATAGATTATCATATAATTCAGCGGAGATCCCAATTTTAAAAGAAACACTCCTCAATGTGTTCTGCTCAATTTCCTTTCTAACCAATTTAAAACATTTTAGATGGGTTTTGGAAATATTAGCACCTTTTGCAACATAACTCAGGATTTGTTCTGCTGTTACGCTGGGCTTAAATGAGGAAATATGCACCCATTTTTGATTAGCGATAACTTCTAAGTCTTTGGAATTATTATCTCCAAACACCACATGCTTACGTTTCTTTTTTTTGTAGTTAACTTTAGTCCATCCAGTATTGTTAACTGGGATATTACTTTCTACTTGAGAGTACGCAGTTGAAGCTGAGCTAACAGTATTGTCAGAGTTTTGAGAACAACAAATGCTAGCTCTTCGTTTAGAATTTAAAACGGCATTTGGCTCAGTAGCAGCAATAACATCATTTGGTTTAATAGTAGCAATAACATCATTATGAATATCATCATCATCATGTAAAGAAAGACAAAGACTAGCTCTACGTATTCGCATATTAGAATTTAAAACATTATTACTTGGTTCAGTAGTATTAACAACATTTTTACGAAAAGCATAATTAGCAGAACTTGAAGAAAAGGAATCACTCAGAGTTGAACGACCTTTTAGTTGTAAATCATTATTTTTTTAATTTAAGCTTGACTCAGCATGTATGTTTTTATTTTTAAAAGAAGCACTCTCAACTGCATTGTTGTTGTATATACAGGCATTGAATAACTTTTTTAATTCTCTTACTTCATTTGACAAAATTGTTATCATAGCAATTAAATTATTAAGCTGCCTACACACTAGGGAACATACTTAAAAAAAGAGAGCATTTTTTGTGAATGTGTGAGTGCGTTTGTGTGTGTGAGCGTGTTGAGAGCGTGCATTTCGTGTTTACAAAATTTTTTGATATTTTTTGTTCCCTCAACCATGTTCCCTAGTGTGTAGGCAGCTTTAGATCCTTTAGCGCATTTATTGCAGTTATAAACAATATTATTTGATGAAATTAAAACATTAAAATCACGATCACTATTGACACCAGAACACCCTTTATGGAATAGACCACTGCATGTTATGCATCTAATAAATATACTACCAACAGCTCTAAAGCAACTAACACAAGCAGTATTAGACTGCATTAGGAAGAAAAAATAAAAATGAACTTGTTTAAACGGCAATCACTACTGAACTCACATTTTAAAAATTATTTTACAGTTAAAAATACATTTATGAAGAAAAAATCTTTCTTATTTTGCTGCTTATATTTAATTACAATATTTATTAAAAATTTCAATTGTCTTGGCATCATTATAAAATTAAAGTAACTTTAAATTTAGCACGTCGGCAGACGAAGAGTACCGCTTTACATTAATTGACATATCAGAAATATTTGGTATGAAGCAATGAAACTTTTGCGTTCCAGTTATAGTTTTGACATTATTATATCTGTTTTGAATTCGTCGCTCCATGGCATCGTGTTCTTTTTGAGTGCATAAAACTGTGTTAATGGCAATTTCCTTGCTTTGAATCCACGAAAACAAATGTTGTACATTTAAGATCTGGTCAGTATATGGCCTTTGCAAACTTGCCTTAGTCGCCATGCGTTTTAGGGTTCCCCCTAACGCATCGCATGGGCCCTTACCGTGGGACGTCGCAAAAAAGTGCCACTCGACCTTGCAGTTTTGTTCTTCTTCAATTATGCAAAGATTGTAAAAAATTTTTTTATTCTTGTACTGAGAAGCCGCGCCGTCTGAGAAAAACGTTACTTTGTCGATTGCATCGAATTTTGATCTTAAGAATTCAAACAGTTTCATTTGAAATAAATAAACGGACACATAATTATGAGCTAAACTCTCCGCGACAACAACAAGGCTTACGGTCTGTAGTTCGTTATCTTCGTTTCTGAAATAAATGCAAAAAGGATGCACCGTGCACTGGTCGTTTGCCCAGTGATAAGCCTGAATTTCATCCTGAACGAGAAAAGTGTAATTCTCGGCAAAGTCGCTTATCACAATGAATTCATTTTGGGCTAATTTCTCCTTACTTTCCTTTAGAAATTTCGATTGCATCTCGGATATGAAATGGTGCGCCTTCAGTTCATTCAACTTGAATCCGAATTCCTCGATGAATTCCGGAATCTGCTTTACCACGGTCTCAAGGGAACATCTGCCGCTGCTAATTATCCACTGTTTGAAATGCACCTCCTGAATTAGCAGCTGTTCAAACTTTTCCGCCAAATATTGCTCTAGCTCGTCAATCTTCGGACAATTGTCGCATTTGGACAGATGACAATTTTCCGTGGGGTATGCGCACAACGACTTCGACAGGAGGTCCCTATATGTTTAAATTTCACCGTGAAATACTTTCAATTTCTTGCATGGAAAGAACATTAATTTGATGTTTTGATGAAACATGCAAACGCAGACTGAATGCGTTCCGTGCCTGTCTAATGCCAGCACGCATTCTTTTGGTCGTAGGATGGCAAACTTAGAAAATCCCACTTTTTCTGCTGGGTATTTCTCTTTGAACTGATGGTATGCTTCGGATAGATTACATAATAATAATCTGCGCTGCTTGTGTACTTTTTCTCCATCTTCACGTGTGATAACATAGTCACGTGTACCTGGACAGGCGCGGCTGTTGTCATCATTGCAGTAAAAATCTTGAATCAATTTCACCGTTGCTTCGCTGAGGGTCCTTGAGCCAAATTTCTTGGTGGGAGTCGCCAATATGCCCTTCTGTCGAACTAATTCTTTGCTTCTTCTCGCGATGTAAAAAGATGTTTGAAACTTTTCAGAAATCTTGCGTATAGACCATGATTGAGGCAGCACAGATAAAATGAGATATTTCTCCGGAAAAGTGGTCGCTAAATTGAATTTTCTTTTCAACTGCTCAATCATTTGTTTGCCGTCATCAACGTCATCTGCTTGACTGCATTCGTTATCAGAGCCTTCATCAAATATTGTCGCGATTGCACTCATAACCTTGCCTTTTTTCTCTTTCCTGTATTTTTCACTTCGCAACTTTCTTTTTGTAATAGGCGATTCACCTAAAGTGGTAATAGCCTCATTCAAAGGACTCAAAGACATATTGACCATCGGAATGTCTGCCTCACTATCAGATGAAACATTTTGTTCAATTGTCATTTCACTCTCGGATTGTGGTTGCATTTGTTTCAATGCATTTGCTTGTTGAGACAAATCGATTTTACACTTGGGGCAAATGAATTCTGCTTCTTCACCGTATTGTATATTTAATTCATTCATGTATCGCTTCGAAACACCAGTTAATTTTAATACTTTTATCTTTTTCGAACGATGTCCACTCTTGTTAAACGGATTGCAGCAAAATTTATTCATTTTACTTTAAATTGTCTTTACAGCTTCACTCTTTACTTTACAAAAAAAACACTTTAACACTTTCACGTTTAGTATTCAACTAAAATTTGACTCAGAGTGTGTGAAGTATTTATATTTATTTTTTGGTAAAAAATAGGTAAAAAAAAATAAGCGATATTTGCTTTTCTTTAATAGGAAAATTTGCGTGAACTACTGGTCATAAAATGATTTTTAAAGAGGGACTTAATTGGTTACTGCCAATAAGCCGACCACAGGTCATAAAATGTTTTGTAAATTTTTTAAATTACCAGGTAATAAATATTTCGCCATATTTATGGAAAATCCGTGTTTTATGACTTGTTTCTGCACGTGTCATTTTAGGCGAAATATTTATTACCTGGTAATTTAAAAAAAATTGATTTTTTCTTCATAAATGTATTTTTAACTGTAAAATAATTTTTAAAATGTATTTTTAATAATAAAATAAAATAATGTTAAATAATTACAAATAATTCAATTATAAAAAATATAAAAACAATGAGAACAAGGTGGTCTCTTAAATGCTCCTCTCCTGTCCAAACAAGGAGTCGGTGCCCATTTTTTTATTGCTGATTCTTAAAGCAAAAATTATGAGGAATCCAAAAAAAAAAAATTATCCGGAAAATTTAGGAGCTTCTATGGAAAATCGGAAAATTTAATTTTCATGGGAAAATTTAATTTTCATGGGAAAAAAGGTAAATTTCTGAGAAAAATTAGGAAAATTTTATTTTTCAATTAAAGCCTGATTCAATACCTTTCCAACGAGCTATCACTCGTTGCGATCGCTTTAGTAGTTTTTTTTAAAACAACTTTCAATGAGGTCCCTTATGAAGAATTCTTCAATTTTTTGGTGTACACCACCACTAAACCAGTCACTATAAAAAAAAAAAAATATGTAGGTACATTATTTTTTGCTGGGCAATCGATTGAGACTATTTATTTTAAAATCGGAGAGGGGTCGTCCAAAAATTTGCCAATTTTGATCGTTTTCATATGGAATTGCTCTATAATAATATATTTCTCAATTATAGCTTCTATTTTTCTTTCTTCTCTATTACTTAACTTTGCAGGATGTCCAGTTCGTAGTTTATTTTCAATTATTTTTTTCTTCTTTAAAGTCAATTATGATTTTTTTATTGTTGATTTGCTTCTTTTAATTATATTAGCAATTTCTGAAAAGATTTTCCCATTTCGTGGCTATTAATTATTATTTTTCGTTCCTCAATTGTTAGTTCCCTCCGAGACATTTTTACAAATCATGTTACTTCAATTTTTTTTATTAAAACACTGATTTTTGATACTTTTTACAAATTAGAAATGCATTAATTATATTTGAAATGTACCGTAACAAATACCAAAAGAGATTTATTAAAAACAACAGAGTTGCAATAGCTTTTTCAAAATGCTTTTAAAGAGTACCAAGGCTTTTGCTGTGTAAAAATAAGGAGTTGTTTTGAATTCCGAATTATAATTTTTTTGTTTCGCATAGTACATGATAAATTTTTTGTTTTGTTATAGTACATAAGTTAATACATGAGATAAAAATAAATATTACATAGTTTGTAACATATTTTTTGATAAATTTTAAAAACACTTTTATTTCAAGTGGGGTACCATGACTTATGCTGCTCACTGTATATGGATTATCAAATAATAGAATTTTTCTTTCCTTTGTTTAGAAGTGCTACAGCCCTGTACTGATTTAGCGGCAGCCATTTTTCGTTCTTTTGTAAAATTATTCATATCATTCAAGAAAACCGGAAGTGTTTTTAGATTTGGGGCTTGATATGTACATAACAATTTGTAGAAGAAGGAGAATAAACAAATTACAAAGCGCACACTCGCAAAAGTTTGTCAGTAGAATCTACTGAAAATTACAGTTAAAACAAAGGTATATGCAATTAAAAAGGCGACAAAGGTAAAATAACTGAAAATGTTGTTATTTTTAACTGTTGGAAAATAACTAAAAAAATGCATTAAAAATAACTAACAATGTCGTAAAATTTTTACTACAAAAACAATTTTATGACGAAAAGTACAGTTGTTTAAAGCAGTTATTTTTAATATCATAATAAACAATTACCAAAACAGTATTTTTATAGTAAACAGTAGTTTTTGTTAGTTATTTAAAAAATAAAAAATTTCGATGAATTTTTTTGAATTTTAAAAATTCTTGTTTAGTTTATATTTGTTTTTATTAATATATTTCTAGTTTGCAAATAAAAATTAGAAACTTGTATTGTATTTCCAATGCATGAAAGCATAATAACTGGAGAACGGTTTCGAATTTCTACTTCGAATTTTAAATAGGCTGAAGTAATAACAGATATTTTTGTAATCGAAAGAAAAAAAAAATATTTTTTTTTATTAAAATATACTTTTATAAACAAAAAGAATTAACTGTAAAAAACAGTAATTTTCACCGATTTTATCAGTTGTTTTGAAATTTTTGTAATAAAAATTTATCAGTTAATTTTACGATTTTTAATGCATTTGTTAGTTATTTTTCAACAGTTAAAAATTAAGCACATTTAATTCATTTAATGCAACAAAATTTTTAGTTATTTTAAAGGTAAATACCTTTGTCGCCTTT
This sequence comes from Leucophora obtusa, assembly GCA_949987735.1. Taxonomy (NCBI): domain Eukaryota; kingdom Metazoa; phylum Arthropoda; class Insecta; order Diptera; family Anthomyiidae; genus Leucophora; species Leucophora obtusa. Next base: position 354,602,267 of record OX465295.1, read on the forward strand.
TTAACCTTTGTTTTAACTGTCATTTTTAGTAGATTCTACCGACAAAATTTTGTGAGTGTAGTTATAAAACAACGCTAAAGAGTGAAGACGCACAATAAGGAAAAGGGTTATTTTATTAAATACTTAAAATAATAAGGTAAGTTTGATAATATAGAATGCATATTTATTTACGGGAATATTAAAAAATATTAGGGGTTTTCATATAAACTCGTATTCTACTTGTAAACGGTGTAACCTGGTATGTTTATGAGTTTAATGTCAAACTCCATACATAAAAAATATGGTTTGTATTTATACAAGGTTTATAAGGAATTTACGAGTTTATATGAAAACCCCTATTGTATTTATTTTCTTTCAGCTCTTTAATATATTCATCACTTTCTACCTGGAGAAAAAAAAAGAAAGCCAAACAAACAATATTTCATCCCTCACAGACGGACATCTAGAATAATATCTTAATTGTGAACAATAAAAGTGATAAGTGTAAATTTTCTTTTCTCAATTTTAAATTTGTTTGAGAATAAAATTAAGAGTATTTACATAAATTTGTTTTTATTAAATTAATAAATTTTACAATAATTTTTGTTTATGTTATTTTAACTACATTTGCAGTTGTTTATACAGTTTTACAATAATTTGCATGTATGTTGTTTTAATTGCATTTGTAGTTGTTTTTACTACATTTATCAGTTGATTTTTAACAGTTAAAAATACCTTCATATTGGAGTTGATTTAAATGCAAATGTAGTCTACACCTTTTTAACTTTAAATCCAGTTATTTCAACTGTCATTTGCAGTTGATTTTACCTACATAATTCCCTGAGTGTATTCTTTTATGCATTGGAGATACAATTTTCTGATTTTTATTTGCAAATTAGGAATATATTAATAATAACAAATATAAACTAAACAAGAATTTTTAAAATTTAACGAAATTCAACAAAATTTTTTAATTTTTTAAATAACTGATTTAAACTACACACAGAAAAAACAGGGGGAATATTGCCTAAGAGCTATGTAATTATACAACTACATAAGATTCAAGTTAGTTTTACAAAGTTCTAGTAAAATATGCAAATTTGTTTGTAAAATATATACAATCCTTACAAAATACATGTATATATTATAACGGAAAAAATCCGAAAAATTACATATATTTAGCTAGAAAATTGTAAAACTTACTTCGAACTTATGTAGTTGTACACTCATAAAAAAAAGTTTGTACAAAAGTCTGTTAAACGCGTTCTAATTCAGTTGAACTAACTTTTCCTGTTGTTTTCATTTAAATCCGTTGTTTAGCTAAAGTTATTAGTTATCCAATTTCACCACAAAGACATATTTCTGCTGTACTTGAACTAATTTTTCCTCCTGATATTTAACAATTTTTTTATAAATGATTTTGACAATGTATCAGCTAATATAGATACATTTATTGGCAACTATTTTAATATTTGTATAGTGATTGATGGTGCTTGATGGTGAAGTATGTATTGGTGAGTTTGCCGACCAATACATTTTAGAAAATTTCTAGTAAGTGTATTTTAATGTGTGTGATGAGTCATCACTGATAACGCTTACCAATACAAATAAAAATAATATGGCGCTTGTTAAGAAAGTTCTAGTAAATAAAATAATATGATAAAAGCATGTTTTCTCTTGTTTCTGTTAGTCAGCAAAGGAACGCAAAAGAAAACGGAGGTATACTGGACATTAACATTTCGCAGTTAAAATGTATTTAAAAAATAAAATAATAGAGGTTTGTTTTATAATATAAACTATATTTATTTAAGGGAATACTATTAAATATGTTTTTTTCTTTTATTTCAGCCCTTTAACATTTTCATCTAAATTGGACCCGCAGGTAGACGAAAAAAGGAACCAAATAATACAACTTCCGCTGGCACACATATTGGCAAGAAAATAAAAGTGATATTTAGTGCAAATAGTGTTTTTGGATTGTGTAATTTATTCAAAAATAAAATTAACAATATTTACATTAATTTGTTTTTATTCAATTAATAACAAAAAGTGATTGTTATTTTAGCATCATGTTTTGCAGATTTCAACTGACCCACTTTCACTTCTATTAAACGAAAATTCTTCTAAATTTTTGAATGTTAACTAAATTTTTACCTATTTATAACCAACTAAAATTTAGCAGAAAACATAAGCTGATTTCAGCTGAGTAATTTTCATTTCCATTAAACAATTAGGTTGTTCATAAGGGCAGTGTCACACGTTCAATATATATTGTGATATTTGGATCGCGATCCATTTTAATGGATTGATGGATCGCGCGTTTATGCTACATGTTCAATATTTATCGCGTCAGTATTTACATTATTTTTGTGCTGTGCTGGTCGTTTATTAAAAAATGTCGCGAGAAAGTAAAAAAAGAAAGCCTGTTTAGCTATTTTGCTTGCTTTTTTATTGAAGAAATGTGTTATAAATGTTTTATCTTTTTTGTTTGCACTGCGTATTTTATTTCATTTGTTTTATTTTCTTTATTCTTTTACTTTTTACTATTGTATCGCGAATTGATATCATGAACTATGCTACACGTTCAATATTTATCGCGTGATCAGCGATCCGTGATCTGGATTTCAGAATATTGGGCTATTCTGCGATATGGATCGCGATCCATCAATACTGCATGTTACACTTTCAACAAATATCGCGATACTGGATCGCGGTCAATATATATTGAACGTGTGACACTGCCCTAAGGGATGTGCTATCTGTTGTATCGTCCTAACAAAAAACAGAGTTGTTAAAATTTTTATTTGTGTTTAACAACGATTTTCTATTCAGTTTTCTATCTGTTAGCACACTCAAACATAGGACACTAAACATACGTAAAAATGTTGTATCGTGCTATTCTCAAATGTTGTATTTTTTCAATTTAATTTTTAACAACTCTGTTTTTTGTTAGGACGATACAACGATACAACAAATAGTACACCCCTTGTGAAAACCCTTAATATTTCTTATAAATTATTGTATTTGAACTAACTTTTTACCTAAAATTTAGGTCACCTAAATTTAGCAGACCATGATTCTCAACATCATTGAAATTTCTGCTGGGGCAAATTCAGGTACTATTTCCTGTTATTTTAGCAGAATTTTTAACTATTTGTACGTGCTTTTTTCATGAGTGTGTAATTACATAGTACTTAGATAAAGTTCCACCTGTTTTTTTGTTCTGCGTGTACTGTTACGAAATTACAGTACTTTTTATTAGTTGTTTTCTTAAACAACTGTCATGAAAGTTGCTTTGTATTTGCCCATAGAAAAACAACTCTAATTACTGTTAAAAACAAAAAATACTGATTACAACACAAAAAACTGACATGTGGTAACTGTCAAACTGTTATGAGAGTTATGCCTGTATTCACAAAAATCTTTTTAATTTACAGTTAAATAAAACCAATTAATATGGACAACAACAGCAAAAATCCTTCAATTAAACATTAAAAAGACAAAAAAAAATTTGTGAATAACCATGTTGTTCTATAACAATTATCCACGCTCTGCAAACAAATCTAAATTTAATCCGCGATTTGGGTGACTATCCAAAATGTGGCAATACTTTTCAAAATACGATAGCGATTTTGTTTCCAATAAATCTGGTAATTACAAAAACACAGTGTTGTTTTTGTGCAATTGAATACAACCAGTGGTGCTGATTTGGTTTTCTCGCCAATATTAATGGTGCTTTTTAATTACCAAAAACGCCACAACATTTTACTCATGCCAAAATATAAAAAAGCAATAAGCTGGTTCTTTTGTAATTTTTTGTTATTGCTTTGGTGCTTTTTCAAATTTCAAATCTGATAAAGTTTTACACAATTCGAGTTCCACAAATCATTTTCAATCAATAATGTTGTTCAAAGAATTAATTTGATTTTGTTGATTCCTTCCATAGAATCAAACGAATTGAGTCAATTTCATTTAAAAGAATTTATTCTTTAGTTCACTTTTTAAAAATTAATAAAAATTGGGTTAAATTTCATTCCATAATAGCATTCTTAAGGCACATCTACACGGGATAGAAAACTCGCTAGACTTTATGCAAATGCAGCACTGCATAATTCTACGAAATGTAATCTCTAAGCCATTAACAATTGCTGTCAAAAATAATTTCTATAATTAGTATCAATTTTTAAGTTGTTTTGCAACATTATTCAACATTTCAGTTTATTAAATGCACCTTTCGGTATTTGGAGAAGAAATTATTCTCTAAAATTCAACAATTTAATAAAAACAAATACTTGACAACTGGAGATGATATTTTTACGATAAAAATTAGTGCCAACTATATTAGAGATGACAAATTTAGCGCATACTCTACGAGATTTCTATCCCGTGTAGATGTGCCTTTATGGAATTAATTCGATAACTTAACTCCCAAAAGCTTTAAATTATATGAATTCATTCTATTTTGATTAAATTATAATTGAATGAAACTAAATCTCCTTGAATTCATTTAGTAGAAATGTGAATGAAAAATGCTTTTTTCATTCATTTAGTCAAATAAAAAATTTAAATTCATCTAACATAAATAAATAGTTTTGTATGCTTTGTTGTAGCCTGTATTCTTTGGTTTTGATTGTGTGCTAGTTTCAAAATACACTGTACTAAGTGAGTGATATTAATATTTCTTCATTCAATTAGTAAAATGTTGATTGATTGAAGTTGGAAATCCATTCAACTCTTATTAAAGCTTTGGAAATGAAGCTTGTGAATGAATTTTTTAGGAATAGTTAACGGAATGATATATTAACATTTTTAAAATCTGAATTAAATTTTTCGTAATTTAAGCTTAAATTGAACTAAGTCTTTCGAATCTTCGTCTTCGGCACACTTCTTCCTTATGATTAGCAAATTGTTTATCGTATCTGTAAAATATTATGTAATTAAGTACTAAAGATAAAAATAACATGACAATAATAACATAACATACGGAATCCCGAAATCCCGTAAAATCCCGGGATCCCAAAAAATCCCGTAGTCCCGAAAATCCCGGGATCGGGATTTTGAAATATCAATCCCGATTAGAATCCATTGTTTATATAAAATTCAAAATGACTATGGATTTTCTTCACTATGTACTTTTTTGGGTGTAGAAGCTTTATAAGTTAACCGTTAAATTTTATGTTATGAATTAATAATATTTATACAACAAAATTAGTTTCGAAAGCATTCTACAATTTTATTATAGTCTAACTATAAGCAAAAATGGAAAGATCAATTCTGATACCAAGAAAAATAGTTTCGGACCCTGCCTTTGAATAAATTATCTCATTTATAAATTATCTCATTAAATTGAAATTTTTTACAGAATATTTACATATATGTAAAATCTCCATATAATACATGAAATAATGCAAAAATCTTCAAGATAACTGAAATCTCGTTCATGTGAATGGGTTATAAATGTGTTGCCATATAGCCAGTTTTAACTGTTTTTTTGCAGTTTTTTGGAATGCCTAACAGTTTTCCAGTTTTTTCATGTAAAAAACAGTTTTTTTAAATTCATGGATTTTTTTTACAGATTTTTATATTAAATCGGCACATTTGTTTCATTTATAATTTTTCTTTTATTTTTTTAACTAAAATTTAAGATTTAAAATATAAAAGTGCTTATGCTAATAATTTAAAAACTTTATAACACGATTATAAAATGAATTTTGTATAAAATATTTGTTTTATAAGCCATTTATAAACTTAGAAAGTGGTTATGCATATGACCCAAAAATTACAATAAAACTTCCAAATTGTCAAAAATTAGGTACAAATCGAAACATAAATAAATTTAAAAATACCAATATAATACTACAAAATATGCTTACTGGAAAAACGAATCATTTTTATAAAAAATTTCATCAAAAATTAGCACGGAATAAAATTGGCTAAGCCATATCTGACAAGTCATAGACCCGACGGACAATTTTTAGCCGAACTTCGATTACTATAAATGCCAAATGCAATTAAACTATTAAAATCTCGATATTTTGAAAATTGATACCCTGGGATAATATTTTAGTCCCAGGATACTTCGGGATCCCAGAATTTCTTCTAATTTTTAAAAATTTTTCGAAGAACAGTTTTTCTATAAAGAAACAGTTTTTATTTACAGTTTTTCTAAAAAAATATATAGTAACACTGCTCACACTTACCATGAATTCGGAAAAAGCGACAACATATTTTTCTATACAAGCTGACTGTTGCTTGTCCATTATCGACGCTGAGAATTTGAGAGTTAACATTTAACATGCCCAGTGCAAAAATGTGTGTGTGATTTCATAAAACGAATAGAAACAAATCTCAAAACGAGCATAAAATAAAAAAAAATATTCGTGCTTTTATACGCCTTTTTAAACAAAAAAGTTACGAACCAGGCATCACTGGTAACTACCTTGTGTGTAAAATGTCAAATGACATATGATGGCAATGTCGAAAGCAAGTATTGCCATATCAACTTTTTTTTAAATTGACAGCTTTGACAATAATTTTTCTTGCCATCCCTTTCCGGTTGAATTTTTGTCGCTTCAACATCGCACGGCGGAGTGTCGCGTCATAACAAAGTATGTAAAAATGGAAAGAAATTAAATTTGTTACAATTTATACAAAAATTAATTAATTTGCCAATAATTTTCTTTAAAATTTAATCGAGTGAAAAAAAAATATAACAAATTGCAATCAAACAAGTATTTATATGGGCAGTTATTTTGTACAAAATGAGAATTTGGAAAAAATGAAGAAAATTTATATTTACAAAAAAAATATTTAGCTTCTAAGAATTTTATTGCATATTAATAACAACAGTTAAACGATTTTGAAAATTCATTTGATTTATTTTGTATTTGTAAAGATATATTGCTAATGTTTTAAAAATATAAACTAATGTGTTCCCCATTTCTTTTCTTCTATGTGATGTCTCCTCGTGCTTGGTTTATTGCCATATAAACATCGACATTTCATATGATCTTATGTTTACCATGCCTTTTCAACAACAGCCATCAAGATGAGGAAGATTATGAAACAGAATAAAATCGTAATTGTCCTAAGTGGACGTTACGCCGGCCGTAAGGCTATCGTTGTCAAGACCGTTGATGATGGTACTCCCGACAAACCATTCGGTCATGCTCTGGTTGCTGGTATCGACAGATACCCCCGCAAAGTAACCAAGTCTATGGGCAAGACCAAGTTGAAGAAGAAGTCTAAGATCAAGCCTTTCTTGAAGGTATTGAACTACAATCACTTGATGCCCACCCGTTATACTGCCAGCGAAATCTCTTTCGATAAGTTGTCGGCCAAGGATCTTAAGGATCCCGTCAAGAGGAAAACACACCGTTTCCAAACTCGTGTCAAATTCGAGTCATCCTACAAGGAAGGCAAGAACAAGTGGTTCTTCCAAAAGTTACGCTTCTAAGCAGTTTTCCCCGCTGATATTTCATTCTGATGGACTCGTACTGTACGGGTGTTTTTCTTTAGTTTTTAATTAACTCTAATATTTAAAAAAGCAACATCTTTTGAAGTCGAAAACATTATTTTATATGTTTTTCTCTTATGCTGTGTGGAGCTGTGTATGGAGGAAGTTTGTGACGACTGTTTTTTATTGAAGAAAAGTTACAATAAAAAAGCTTTAAAAAAATATCGACAGGTTTTAAAATTAATGTTTGCTGGAGTTTGGAATTAGTTTGTAAAAAAAGATAAATATTCGTTTGTCTTTAGGAAATCCGTTTCGGAATTGGATTGTGAACCGAATTGTTTTCATTAAATTCATTTTAATATGTTTTCTATATATGTTTTTAGTTTTTAAAATTTAAATATTAAGTTTTATTGCCGTTTGTGGTAATTTTTGTAAACCCGTTAACAAAATCTAATTCCGTTTCCAATCCAAATCCGGCAGGGATTTTATAAAGATCATGATTACATTGGGAAGGTCTACCAGAGAAACCCACTACCACTACAATAAATACGAGTGTGTAACGTTTTGTGATTAAACTTAATCTGAGGGGCAATTCTGTAACTTTTTAACAACAAAATTCGGTAGTTAAATTGACAAGTTTTCAAGGTAAACTGTCAACAACCGAATTTTGTCGTTAAAAAGTTAGGAAATCCCACTACGAAGCTACTTTTGTTTTAAAATAAAAATCAGGGATGACAGGCAATACCGTTATGGATTCAAAGCCCTTTCAGCTAATTGAATCACCGTTATCCTTAAAATAACGTTATTTTTAATTCTCTGCTTCATGTAAAGTATTCAATGACTATAATTGCACAGTCATTGAATATTTTACATAAATTGATTTATTTGCATTGTTTTTATTTTAGTTGATCTTTGGTAAAGTATAGCTGTACAACTGTTATCCGTAAAATACCGAATTAAGTGAAATAGCGTTACCCTAAAAATACCGTTACCGAAATAATCTAAACGTTACTATTACCTATAAACGGATTGTGATAAAAATATTTGTTCAGTTTTCTTTGATTTTTTGTTTATTACTTGTTTAAAATTCTTTTAAAACAAAAATCGGTGAGAGATGATGTGCCACTAACAGAGCTTTAAAGAATTAATTCCTTTTTGGAATGAATTCCAAGAAATTTAATTCAATTCTTTAATTCAAGGAATGTATTCATCAATGAGATATACGCAGGAACTAATTCCTGTGAATGAATTCAAATTTATAGAATGAATTCCCTGACCAAAGCGTAAAGAATTAAAATTAAATAATTCATTCACTAAAGAATTCATTCAACACTAGTTGATTCAATTTGAAGTCAAGGAATTCATTCAATTGTAGTTAATTCAACTTTTGGCTAAGGAATTCATTCAACTGTGCACTTAATTCAACTTTTGATCAAGAAATTCATTCAATTCTAGTTTATTCAAATTTTGGTCAAGGAATTCATTCAATTCTAGTTAATTCAACTTTTGGTCAAGGAATTCATTCAAGTTCAACTTTTGGTCAAGGAATTCATTCAATTCTAGTTAATTCAACTTTTAGTCAAGGAATTCATTCAATTCTAGTTAATTCAACTTTTCGTCAAGGAATTAAATTTATTTCGTTTAATTCCCTAAGGAATTAAATTTTTTTTGTTTAATTCCCTAGGAATTGAAAACTTAATTCAGGGAATTAAACGAAAAAAATTTAATTCCTTGACTAAAAGTTGAATTAACTAGAATTGAATGAATTCCTTGACCAAAAGTTGAATTAACTAGAATTGAATGAATTCCTTGACCAAAAGTTGAATTAACTAGAATTGAATGAATTCCTTTACCAAAAGTTGAATTAACTAGAATTGAATGAATTCCTTGTTGAATGAATTCATAAAATTTTATGAAGGCATTAGAAAAAAATGAATGAATTCCTTTAATATAAATCGAATTGAAAAAAAGGAATTCATTCAATTCCTTAAGTTTGGTCAGGGAATTCATTCCCAAAATATAAATTCAGTTCAAAAAAAGGGAATTAGGGAATTAATTCTTCGAAGCTCTGGCCACTAATACTCACTGATCACACAAAAGTAGAATAGAATTTGAGCGCTACCAAAATAAAGCGTCGACTTAGCGCTACATGTCAGTTGTAGCAGTCGCGGGTTTCTCTGTGAAACCTACCCGTTTTTTTTAACAATTGCTATGAAATTATAGTACTTTTCGTAGGTTGTGTTCTTAAATAACATTCATAACAGTTCTTTGCATTTTTCAGTAGAAAAACAACTGTAATTACAATTAAAAACAACAACTGATTACTACACACGGGGTCAATGGAAATTATTTCCAAATGCCAACCTCACCCACAGTCCACCTTGGACATGGTGTATGGGTATCATATCCCGGTTCCCACGGCAATCGGAATATGTGCCGGAACGATTCGGATGTATTCGAATTTATCCGGCATTAAATGAGAATTATTAACTACAAATTCTCTTTTTTAAAGCCGTTACAATAACAACTACACAAACAACTGTCATGTTGTAACTGTGAAAACTTTTTTCAGTGTACTTTTTTGTTGTAACGGCTTCAAGAGAATTTATTGATAACATGGTTGGAAACCAGAAAATTTCGGTAACGGTATTTGATTTATTTTGGTAAATGTACACCCAGAAAAAAACAGGGGGAATATTACCTAAGAGCTATGTAATTACACAACTACATAATTTTCAAGGTAGTTTTACAAAGTTCTAGTAAAAATGCAAATTTTTTTGTAAAATATATACAATCCTTGCAAAATATATACATGTGTAGCGGAAAATATCCGAAAAATTACATATATTTTGCTAGAAAATTGTAAAACTTACTTCGAACTTATGTAGTTGTATAATTACATAGCACTTAGATAAAGTTACACCTGTTTTTTTTCTGCGTGTATAAGGATAACGCTATGTATGTACAATATATGGGTAACAGTATTTTAAGGATAACGGTATTTTAAAGTTAACGGTATTTTAGTTATTTCGATAACGTTATTTTAAGGATAACTAAAATAAAAACAAAACTTCATGAATTTAATGTATGTAAAATACTAAATAGTTACGTGCAACTACCATAGAATTAAAAATAACGGTAAACGGCATGTTAAGGATAACGGTTTTTAAGCTTATCGATATTTCATTTATTTTAAGGATAACGTCATAGGTGTACCTAGACCATTTTCCTGGGGTGGGCAAGGGCCCCATTTATGTTTGGCTATTTATTTGCCCATTCTCAGACCCTTAATTTTAAAAAACATTATGCTTGCGATTTTTTCTTACAAAAAAAAGACTTAAAAACAACTCCCTCCCTTTTGATAAAATTTTCAAATGTCTTTTATAGAAAATTCTGAAAAATGCACCCTTTTTTCTGAAGAAAATCTCGTGCAGGGAATGCTATATGCTCAGAATAGTATAAAATTTTCATATTTTATGGAGAAAAGAAATCTAGGATCAACCTGTCTCATATTTTCTTCCACCTCTTTTTGCAAACGCTGGCAAAGCGTCCCAAATAAGTGTTCTGCCAGTCATTTATTTTCCACACCGTGATTACCCAGTGGTATGCCAGTGCTTGATTTTTTGAACCACTGGCGATTTCTGACTGGTATATTTACATGAAATTATGATCCTTATTAATAACATTATCGCATTAGCCGTTTGTTTATCCCTTAAATGCATGATCTCTTCATTTTTAACCATTTTTTATAAGTGCCCAGTCAGAAATCGCCAGTGGTACAAAAAATCAAACACTGGCATACCACTGGGTAACCACGGTATTAAAAATAAATGACTGGCAGAACACTCATTTGGGACGCTTTGCCAGCGTTTGCGAAAAGCGTTTTACCAGTATATGTTTTACAAAAATTTCGGTGGTTTATAAAAAAAACCATTGGCATAGAATTGGCTTAGAGTGATATGCCAAGGTTTTCAACCAGTGGTTATCCAGTGCTACCTAGCCAATGCTACCAGGCGTACAAAAATCAATTCACTGGAAAACCAATGATTTTATAAAAATGCTGACGCTTCGTTAAAAAATGTTTGTAGTCGGAAGGTTCCGAGTTCAAATCCGGTTGCAAGCAAAAAATTTTTTTTGGATTTTTTTTATTTTAAAATTTTTTTTGTTTTATAAAATCAATTTTTTTGTTTGTGGGAAAGCTCCTTCAAGACCAATTTTTTTTGCCCTCCCAACACTGGCATACTAGTTACTAAAAATTGTTTGCCAGTACTAGCGTTTTGGCACAGCCAGTAGTTGTCCAGCTATTATCACTCATTTATGTGTTTAGCCATTAAATATTATATGTCTCGTTAGCTCAGTGGGTAGAGCAATCGTCTGCCAATCTGACGGCCTGGGTTCAAATCACGGCAGGACCAAAAAAAATACATATGAACTTTTTTTTTAAATTTTATTTTGTAAAATATATTTCCAGACCACCTATTTATTGGTTTTGCCAACGTTTAAAAATTTTGTTCCTCCAGTGCTTTTCCGGCGCTTTTTGAACAGCCGGTCCTTGTCTAATGATGTTATCATTTTGGAAATGGGAAAGCACTTTTTGCCAGTACTTGTACCACCTGTTAAAGTGCTTTGCCACGGCTTTCCCGTTTGTATTTTTCTGACTGGGTGATTTCTAAAAGCGTGTACATTTCAAGAAAAATACCAAAAAAAAATTATTTAAAAAATGGTGTTTTTTATTGAAAAATATGTTTTTTAGCCAAATAGCTACATTGTGATTATTTTAACGTGTATGAAACAAAAAAAAAATATATAAACTAAAACGGGTGTTTTAGATTTTTCACAAATATGTATACGGCCAAGATTTTTCCTACAACTGTTTAAAAAATCTGCGCTAAACTATAAGAACACTGTGTACACAAAGGGCCTCAATGCCCCAAAATGCATTGTTGTGCATGAAGTGGGGTTTTTTATTAAAAAACTGGTATGTTGCCAAATGGTTACACTATGCATTTAAGAGTTTAACGTGATGTATCTTTTTTATTTCAACTAATTTTCCATCAAAATTTTTACAGCATACAGGAAAAGGTCAAACTAAATCAGTAAAATAAAAAAAGAGAATATTCTCCCCTTAAGACAGAAATATTCAAAAAAAATTTTACTTAAGAAATATTTAAGTCAAAAATCGTTCTTAGTTCTGACTATAAAACTGGTCCTGGGTCTTAAAAAACGAAAATAAAATGCAAGTCATTTTTCATTGTTGTAAATAATTCAAATATTTACTTGACTATAATTTGATGATATCAAATAATTTTCATATCCTTAAAGAAAATAAAAGTTTAAATAAAACAAAGTAAATAAAATGAATACACAAATAGTCAAGTCAGAGGATTCGTAATATAATAATTCGGCATACAATTTTAAAAGAAATAATACAATAATTTTGAGTTTAAGTTAAAAATCAATGGAAATAAATAATATAGAACATTTGGGTAATAGAAACAAAAAAGTCAAGTAAAAATTTTAATAATTACAAAAAATTGAATTGAAAATTGCAAAACTAATGAAAAGTGTGACGCTTACAGGAGTAGTTTAAAAGTAGTACAATTTAATTATAAGATAATGCTATATAAATTTTATAATTGGAGACTCATTATATTAAAATTCGAAAAGTAAAACTAATGCAAGAAAATCTATTAAGAATAACGATAAGTAGAAGTAACAAATTTCAGAAGAAGAATTAGGAAATCTGTAAAGATTGAAAAAAAGAGGTAATAAAGGTTATAAGGTTTTGAAAATTGAGAAAATATAAAAATAAATGGTTTAAATTGTGTAAAAATTGGTTTTTATAGAAAATTACCTGTTTTCAAAACATTCGTTCCTTTAGATGAAATTAGCAAGATTTTGATTAGTTACAGCTGCTTGGATTTTTAATTTTTGCGGGGATTTGTTTATTTTCCAATCATAAAGGAATTTATATTATAACATTTAGGCAGGAACAAAACAAAAAAAATCACTTCACATTTAAGCTTTTAGGACTCACAGATTAGGAAAGGGGGATTTTATCTTCGTGCTGGTTTTGGATTACCTTTTTTGGATAATTTTATTTAAACTTATATAAGCTAAAGTTAATTTTTTTAATTATTCTTTTTTAATTTAATATTTGGTAATTATATTAGAAACATAAAATGCTATCATGTTTAATGTTTACTGTAATAATTTCCATGAGGCCTGTTTTTACCATTTTTCAAACCATTATTTAAAAACACATACAAAATCATTTAAATTCAGTCCAGTTTTACAAATTTGTTTGTCAAAACACCACATAATTTTGAAGGGGGTACACAATAAGCCGGTGTTTGGTGTTTAGGGGGAGGGAAGAGAGAGATGTACACAGATTAGTTTGAGTAAAATTGTTTTTAAATTGTTTTAATCATTTTGAAAAGATCCCATTATAATTTAAAAAGCCAAAATTATAGAAAAAAACTTTTTAGTTACATACTTGAAAACGAAAACCAAACTACTTTAGTGCCGATAGATGAAATACCAAAAATATGTGTGGCTGTGTAGGTGTGTTTGTATAGAGATATATTTTTTTAAATTCTATAACATATATATTATGAAGATATAAGGATAAGAAAGGATAATAAAAAATAATATAGTGGGTTAGTTAACCAAAATTATTTTTGTAAAGTTTTTCTACAGAAATATAAATTTTTTTAGAATTGTTTTTCCTAAAATTTTTTTCTAAATTATACGAGAAAGATTATTCAATTTTAAAGATTAATAGTTTTTGTTATTACTTATTTCAAATGTTATTTTCAAAAAATGCGATCTCCGTATGTAATTTTTTTTTATAAATACATATGTTTTCACATGTTTCTGTTCGCATTACCTAACTCTTTTTTTTTAAGGAAAAAAATTCCAATTCTAAAATATAACATTACTCAGCAGCCTATTGCCCCAATTCAGAGTTTTTATGTACACAGAATTTACAAAATTCTAATTAAATTTTTAAACACCTTTCTCATACCAAATTTGTAAATACAAAAAAAAAACTTTTTAAAAAGGCACCAACAAAAAAATGTGCAATTCTTTTTTTTGTAGCTTTGAATTTTTATTTTCAAACAATTTTTATATGAAAGATAACAATTTACAAACGAGTTACAAATATTTCAAACAAAAAAATTGTTGGGAATAAAATTTCAATTTAAAAGAAAATGTGATTGCTTTTACAAATTCCCATTGTTGGTGCCTACTGTTTTTTCTATGTATCGCAAAAATGTTCTTGTGCAGGTGAATCTATTTATGTTACCCTACAAAAGGTATTTTTTAAGGCAGTGAGATTGTATGTTGGCGGTGAGATTGTATGTTGGAGCGAAATGTTCTTTTTTTACTGGGTTGTTTGTTTTTTATATTTTCGACTCATTATTTCACGTTTTCTTAAAATTTTCATTGATCAACTATACATAATATAAGACACACTAGAGAACACCTTCACGCTTCGTATGAAAAACTAATGGCGTTTTTGCTCTATTGTAAAAAAGATACAAAAATTGAATTCCCTTAGTAAAACGCCATTGCTTTGTTGAAATGTAAAATTTTGTATTAAATTCTAAAACACTGTATGGTGATTTCTTGGAAAAATCACTTTTTTAAGAGTCCTTGGATCCATTCAAGTTCGAAGTATATTTTTTATAGCTATCCTAGAAAAACGGCCGGCATCACGGGATTCATCATACTCGAATTACGTTTTCCAACCGGGTAAAAATGATTTCTTATACCAAAATCTGATACTGGAAATTTTTACATCAAATTATTTGATGAACTTTCCAAATAAGAAAATTAATTACAATTTTGACAACTTTCTACACAAAAAAAAATGCATCAAATCTAAGATAAAAATTTCATTAAAATTAAAAATTTGTTTTAAAAAAATGATAATCTTGTAGGCAAAATATTCGATTTTTGTACAAAAAAAATACAAAAATAGTTCCTTAACCAATCTAAAAATGTTTTATACAAAAGATATAACAGAAACTGTAAGATTTTGAATTTATAAAAATAATTATAACTTTAACGGTGGGTCTCATACTGTTGTAGGTTTAACTTTAACTTAACTAAAATCAAAATAAAATGTCAAAAAAAATGTACACAAAACAACAAATTTTTGGGTTAACTATTAACCTAAGTTTAAACCTGCAGTATGAGAACCACCGTAAATTTTCAATAAAAAAAATGTATAAAAATCTGAAATGTTTAAATGTAAAAAATTTAAAAAATCAGCATCTAATAATTTTTAAATAAACTTAAAAATTTTGCATACAATTCTGTTAATTTCAAAAAATATCTGGATTGGTTATCTAAAATAATTCATCAGGATCTAAAAAAAATGCTTAAGTTGAAGTCTTGTTTTTTTTTTCTTATTAAATAAATCTCAGATTCTCAATATATATTTTTTTAAAAATGCGTAAAAAATAAAAAATTTAATAATAAAAATGAAATCTGAATAGGAACAAGCCAACAACAAATTATTTTTCACAATTTGTTAAAGAAAAATAGAATAACGCTAAGGAATTTTAATTTTAACCTAATGTTAGGTGTATTTAAGAAAAAAAATAGGAAATATAGTTCATATCAGAAAAATAAGCCAGTCGTCGTGAGCCGTTTAAGCCTCCGGTCATTTTTGCCTCAGCCGCCTAAGACGATTTTTTCGACTCATTTCGGCTGAAAGTATCAATTTGCAAAAACATAAAAATTAAAAAACAAATGTAATTTTTAAAACAAACTCATTTTATACTTGAAATTTATAGGAACATTTTTGGTACCCTTCGATGTCAAAAAAAATCAATATTTTATAACTGAGTTAATTTTTCATTTATTCTCTAAAGTGTAGGTATTTAATAAAATCAAGAAAATATATTACTATTTTTTTTGGACTCGGGTTAAAACAGCTTAACTATATCCTGGAAAGTAAAAAGCTTTTTTCTAAACCCTATGCAAAAAAAAAATTGTATCAGTAATTAATTTCATATGCATTTTTTTTAGAGTTTTTGGTAAAATGAGCTATTTTTTGCGAAACTTTAAGACAAAAATTTTAACTGAATTGCTGTTACTTCGCTGTTACTTCTCGCTCCGAAAGAAAAGTAGCAAAACGAGGCACCCTTTTGCTTAGCAATTGGTTTAGTTTTTTTGTCGGTTCTTGTCAGGAGTTTACCTCTTGTTTTAATTTTGGAAATCTTCTAGTTGTATACAGATTAAAAAATTTTCAATAACTGCAAAATATTGAAACAATCATACATATTTTAAAAATATTCAGAACTACTTAAGAAAAATTTTACTTAAGCAAGATATTTTCAAACAAAATTTCTTACTTAAGTAATATTCAAGCTAAAAATTGTACTTATTTCCGACTAAAACTGGCCCTAAATTCTTACCAGTTAATTGCTGGTTATAAATTCTTTGGACTTGAAAATAATTCTTTCAAACATTGAAAAACTAAACGTTCTTTAAGTCTTTAAAGATTTAAGCCGGATAACACAATGTCCCGTTAAAATTTAACCAAAGTTTAATTTAAAATTTATGTGGCAAACAACAACAAATGTGCCAGCTAAAGTCCCAGTTAGTAGCTAATAGGACATTGTGTTAATGGGGGTTAGCCGGATAATAGGCCATTCACATCTAAATCTCCTCAATTTTGTTCTCTATTCTAAACCACATAAGGTCATTTTTTCACACTACATTGTAATAGAATAAAGAACTAAAAACGAGGAAATATCGACATCTAAAACATGGGTTTAGGTCCAATATTTTTTGTTGTTGCAAACATCAGCATAAACTTATTATACACTGTCCACATAGTGGTGTAGGGTAAAATTTATAGACATAATTCTCTGCAGAAAATATTTTAAAAATCATAAATAATTTTTCAAAAGAAACTTAAGATATTCAAAAAATTAATAATGAGTAAATTGAGTTATAAATTTTGGTAAAACATAATTGATGTTAGTAAATTGACCTTAAAAGATATTAGAGATTTTCACTCTTTGTACTAAACATTGTTGTAAACCTACCAAGTTTTATACCAATTAGACGAAATAGGCAACATCGCTAAGTTTGCTAGATTTACAGTATTTTTAAGTACCAAAAGTGAAGACCACTAGGATTAATGCTCGTAATTTCAACCAATAGATAACTATCAGTGCTTAGATACCTGTTTGTTCGCTTACACCGTAGGTATCTAAGCACTGGTAGGTATCTATTGCTTGAAATTACGAGCATAAGTGTTATTAAAAATGAATTAATATTGCCAATTCTATTTCAACTACAAAAAATTTAAAATAAAACAAAGGATAAATGTGATTTGTATATATGATATAAAAGTTATCAAGAAGTAAATTGTTTAAAACCAAGTATAACTAAATAATAATTTAAAAAAATAAAAGAATACTAAATAAAATATTCGGTGGTTGATAATACAAATGAATAATTAACTAAAATTATTGGGACAATAGTTGTTTATATAAAAATAGAAAAACTAACAAAAACAAGCAAATTAATACAAATTATACTAAACAAAAAATTTAACAAAACTTTACCACGACAATTTATATAAAAAAAAACTTTTTAAAAGAGAATAATATAAGAAAATTAAAATAAAATATTACCAGTTAACACGCTTGTTTGAGAGAATATCCAAAATACTATTAATAACATCGGTACTGGAGTTAGTGCCACCCAAGTCTGCAAAGAAGACCACAAAAATGGAAGAAATTAAAAATTTAGTTGATGTGTTCGTCAAGTAAAAACATACCAGGAGTTCTAATGCCCTTATCAACAATAGTTTCATATGTGGCTTCGTGAATAACACGTGCATGATCTTTGTGACCCAAATGGTTTAACATATCAATACCGGCATTGATCATGGCCACAGGATTGGCAATGTTTTTACCAGCAATGGCTGTACCAGTATTACGAGTACCAGGTTCAAAGATAGCATACTAGAAGAAAATATATATTCATTGTTTTAACAAAAACAAAATTATATTAAACTTTAGCTTATTTTAAAATACAGACGTGATCACCGTAGTTGCGGCCAGACAAAAGACCAGCACCACCAATTAAACCGCAAATAACATTGGACACAATAGTACCATACAAATTGGTCATGTTCATAACATCAAACTGAAAATTAATAAAATAATGAAATATAATAGCCAAAAAAGTAAAATTTCTTTATAAATTATTTTTCTTAATCAATATTTGAGCGATCGTTTGTTAATCGTACCGGCTAGAAATTGGAATTCTTTACCAAACTATTTACAGAACTTTTTATTAATACCTAGTGCATTTAAAAATAAAATTTTATGTTATTTTGAAGACACCAATAATTATAATTAGACTATCGAATATAGTGTAAAAGTTATGAAATCACTGACATGGACTCTACTAATAATGATGTAACGCCAGAACCATACCCAAAAAATGAAGATTGCACGATTGTAAATAAGTTTATACTACTGTTTCCAATTATTCGACATAGGCGGTTAACCGGTTATTGCATTATTCGAAAAATCACTAAAACTGATTAACCGGTTATTCGGGTCGGTTATTCGAGAAAATTGGCGATTAATCGATTAATCGTTTAAAACGAAATTAATGTATTTCCTTAACTTTTTACCAACAAAAACACTAACAACTTCCTGTTTTTGTTAAATATCAACACGCCACATGAACACGATGTATTTAAAAAAAAATTTCAAATTAAAAAAGCACATCTACACTAGAGAGAAAATGCTTGAGATAAAACAAAAATCACCACTAATTAGCTCTATTTTGAATGAGTTTAGCTATTTTGGAGTGTTTTTGCTCCATCCCTAGCAGTTTTCTCTCGCGTGTAAATGTACCTTAAGGTTGAAAGTTTCGGAATCTGAGATTATCTAAATTGAAACATTTCTTATACTAATAGGAAAATGTATGTAAAATATAGCTAAAGCTATTAAAAATTAGTTAAAAATGGCAAAAAAAAACTTAAAAATAGCATAACTCAAGTTAGATTTTTTACTTCTTACGAATTTTTTTTTTAATCTGTAAAACTTTGGATACAAAATTTCTTTGAATGCATATTTAATCAATACTACAATAAATATAATATTGCATTTAAAAAAAATTAAGGGCCATTGACAATAAACAAAATTATACAAACTTTGAGCTAACATTCCCTTCTGTATTTATGTATTTAATAAAATTCTTAATTTTTCCAAATGTATTTCAGAAATTTCTTTTTTTATTTTTATTTTTATTTTAAAAGCATTTTTTCAAACATACATGCTTTCTCTTTCTCTTAAGTTTCATAATAATTCCTATAAAATTTTCATTATGAAAGAGAAAACATGTATGTTTGTAAAAATGATTTTAAAATAAAAGTAGACATTTCTGAAATACATTTGGAAAAATTTGAAATGCAATTGGAATTTTATTAAATACATTTGGAAAATTTTGGAATACAAATAGAGTCTTTTTAAATACATTTGGAAATTTCTGAAATCCATTTGGAGAATTTTGAAATACAAATGGAATTATTTTGAATGTAATTTTACAATTCTGAAATACAGATTTAAAATTTTTAAATGCAAGTGAATAATTTTGAAATATATTTGAACAATTTTAAAATTCAAATATAATTTTCTTAAATACAAATAAAATATATTAAAATATGAATGGGGGAATATTTAGTTGATCTCTTATTTTTAAGTAAATGAATGTTCTTTTTTAGTTTGACTCTAGATCATAAATTAATATCACTTTCTGTTTAAATTATTTTCAAATCAAAGAAAGATATTAAAATATATTTGTAATTTTGAAATACATTTTGAAAATTTTAAAATACATTTTGTACAATTTTGAAATGCAATTGGACAAATATCAAAGTTTTTTAGACAATTTTAATTTTTTAGACAGATTTTTGGATAATTCTAAAACATTTTTGAACAATTTTGAGTGATTTTGGACAATTTTAAAACATTTTTGGAAGAATTTAAAAAATTTCTGGATCCTTTTGGAAAATTTTGAAACTTTTTAAACAATTTTAAAATATATTTGGATAATTTTAATACATTTTTAAACAATTTTGAAATAAACTGAAAATGGTGTAGTTGGACATGTTGTAGAATTAATGTGGTTTTGAATCGATTATACTTTCTTTGGAGATGTGAGGAAATGTAGATTTCTACAGAATTAAGATGTCAGTTGACAGTTGTCGGACACATATTTGAAAAAATGCAACCTTGCCTTGAAGGACATGGAAATGGAATTTACATTAGCTTTAATTTTTAAAAGAACAGAATCAAAAATCGCCTACTACATTGATTAAAGCCTATAGAGCACTTCGACGCTGATCCGACATCTTTCACTCAATTTTAAAAGAATTTGGTGGCATTTTAGTAATTTTATGTTTATTCTAAGCTTTTCTCGTAATTTTTTAGCCAAAGTTAGGAAAATTATGAAGTTTTGGGAAAAAAATAAGAGAAAAATTCCATATTAAAATTGTAACCGGTTAATCGACCTGTTTTAACCGATTATTCGGATCGAATAATTATTTGAGTTTTAAATTATTTGTTTCGACATTAACCGAAATAGAGCCGATTAATCGAGGAATCGGTTAATCGATTAACCGAATTGGAAACACTAGTTTATACGTATAGGTTATACTGCTCTAAGGATTAATTATTTATACACTGATATTTATTTTAATCTAAGAAATTTTCTATTATATAACTATATCTTGTATCATATAGGACAAAAAATGCTGTAAGTTTGACATTGACACCAGATACTTTTTCCTGTGGCGGGGTAGTATGCTAGCATCACATTTTGCTGTAAACGCATATTTTTACATATTTTGCTATAAATGCATATTTTGTTGCATATTGCATATAAATGCATATTTTTTGTATATTATGCTAAAAATGCATCCCAGCAAAATTTTATTGAACTGGTTACCTCTGAATCAGTTCTAGAACAGCTAATTTTACCACCGGTTCCATGGAACAGGTTCTAGAACTGATTATTGAGAGTCAAAATGTAAGATTTCACTGTCGCAGGACCAGTTCAATAACTGGTTCTAGAACCAGTTCTAAATTAACCTGTTCTAGTTTTGAGGAAAATAACATGTTGCTTTTGGGACAAACTCAAACAAAAATCACTGATGATAGAACATAAAGTAGAACAGGTTGCATGCAAGTACAAGTTCTTCTGCAACTAGTTCTTTGCATCCGACAATTTTGCTGGGATGTTTTCAACATGCTTTTTGATATTTTTGTTAAATTAGTTTCAATTTTGTTAAGATTACAATTTCTTTTAGACACTTACCAAAAGTAGTTTTTTTATTACAGGATTACAAAATCTTAACTTTTAAAAATTAATAGAGTTCTGACCATTAGTTCTATATATTTCGATACATGCTGATTACAATGGCGTAGATTTTTCGATCTAAGGTACAGATTTTCCACGAAATGTCTTAAATTTAGCGGGTTTCCATTTAGTTTTTTATATACAAAAATTTTCAAATTCAATCAGTATCAATTTTTTGTGGTGAAATGTAGGCACAGTACCGGTAATCATATTTAGGCTTAACAGTAATGCTTTACAAACTACTTCTTTCACTGATTCACAAGTATCTGTTAGTGTATTTTTCCTACTTTTTAGAAGTAATTTTGAACATTTTCATAAAACCTCTTCTTTAATTGCTTCTAAAGTATCCGTTAGTATATTTTACTTCTGAACAACATCCAAAAAATCACTTAAGTACAGAGCTTTGAAGAATTAATTCTTTAATTCAGTCTTAGAATTCTGAACTAAAAATTCAACGAATTAATTCACAAAAGACTAAATATTGAATGGAAATAATTCATATTTATTTTCGTTCGATTTCTTTTGTTAAGAAATAATTCAATTGCTATAGTTATTTTTATAAAATCAGCTGAATTAATTCACTGGTGCACGCGTACAATTCTATAAATAGAACGGGAAAAAGTGAATTAATTCCTTACTGAATAAATTCACTACTGAATTCATTCAATTTCATTTTCGTTCATTGAATTGAAAAAAAAATAATTAAGTTCAGTGAATTGAAAAAATTACGTTCACTGAATTGAAAAGCAAAAAATTACATTCAAAATATTTTGGAAATAATTCAGCCGTTATTGGTTGGTCGGTATGAGATGAAACTTCACACGCAAGACTCTTTTGCCTCCAGATTAAAAGTTTCTTTAAGAACACATGTAGTATTTATATTTTTCTGAAAGCATACTTCTTTTATATGGGCGTAATGGAAAATATATTCTATACTTGTAAATTTTTATTCCCCCAGACCATTCCGAATTCGAGTAACAAATCCCATTTTTGGAAAATGTTCACACTGTTTTTGGAGTTGTGGGATTTTTTCATCTTATCTGAAATTTTTTTCTATTTTTATATAAAGAATAGTAACCAATAAGAAATTGCTGAATTATTGCCAAAATATTTGGAAAACACTCCACTGAATGGCAGAAAACAGCTTTTGAATTCATTGAACGTAATTTTTCGTTTTTGAATTCAGTGAACGTAATTTTTTATTTTTAAATTCAGTGAACGTATTTTTTTTTAATTCACTGAACGTATTTTTTTTTAATTTACTTTAAAATGAAATTGAAGGAATTCAGTGGTAAATTAATCCAGTAAGGAATTAATTCACTTGATTTAATAAGAACTAAGCAATTGAATTAATTCTTTGAATTTGTTTTTTTTTTTGTTGAACGCATTCAGTGAATTACTTAAAAAAAAGAATCATTCAAAAACGAATTAATTCTTCAAAGCTCTGCTTAATTATTGCTTCTAAAGCATAACTGCTCTAAGTGATCCTATTTCTAAACGTATTTGATCGCGGGTTCGATTCCTGGAGGGCCCAATAGTTTTTAAATTTTTTTTTATATTTATAATTATTTATTTTTTATATTTATAATTATTTATTTATTTACGTGATATTATATATATATATTTGTTCCTTTTACTCCTGCAAGGAGCATAGGGCCATACGTGATATTAACCTTATATAAATATAAGCCTAATATGAACAAACTAGCGTTGGCTGCCAGGGCCATCAGCTATTTATAATTAATTTGTTTAAATTTAATATATTTTTATTTCAAATTTCTTAAAAATATATAAAATAAAAATGATAAAAAGATGAAATGATGAAAAAAAAGTGCTTATAAAATATTACTGAAAACAATACTGAATTGCAGTGCACCTTTTGCACTTTATTAAAAAGTACTTTTATTGAAGAGAATTAAGCACAATATCTTGCAATGACAAAGTGGTGTTATTATGCCATTCGACTTTCATATCAAAGAATAGATCAGCGGTAGAGAGCCAGACTAGCAAGAGGTCGCAAGTTCGATACCCGGTGGCTCCAACAAAAAAACTTATGTAAAATAAAAAAAAAATATAATTTTTTTGCGAAGAATTTTTTTTTAACTTTTAATTGGTAAAAAAGAGCTTCCTTTGCACTCGTTCAAAAAGTACTGAAAAAAATGTTGAAGTGGGCGTACTCCTCTCCTATGATAACTCAATGTTGAAATTATTAGTGTTTATTTTAAAAAAGAAGTACATTTAGATCGTCAATTAGTACTTTTTCTACGAAATCGGCATCACTTTTTTTGCGGGGAATTGATATCGACCTTGATAAATGTTATGCTTTAGCAAAGATCCAATTAAAAGGAATATAATTCAACAAAAAAATGTAATTATGTGTTACCAACGAGCATATAATTTAAAAGAGGTACCAACTTTTCCTACCTCTGTTAAGTCACTCTCTTAATTTGTATCGAAAAATGTTGCCATAAGAATTACCCAAGGCTAACATTTTTCGATACAAAATGTTAATGATCGAAAGAGGCAATGAAAACCGCCTGGTATTACGGCCTATACGTTGAAATCGTGATTTTTCAAAAATTTTATATGGCAGGATAGCTTTCCAAGTTGTCCCCAAAGTCGAACTTTTAGGAGTATGTGTCCTTGCAAAATTACAAAGAAAAAAGTTTTGTTTACTAAAATTACCATTACACCAAAGAAATTAATATTAGTAAAAGCTTGACGAAATATATAGTATACTTTATATATTCAACAAGTTTCTGATGAACCCCTCACAATATTATTTGGAATGCTCTTGAATGTAAAGGCGTTCCACGGAAACTGATTTAATTAGAAGCTCATATCAAGGAGCTTGCTGTCGAATTCTACACGATGGCCTGCTATCGAATGAAATCCACAGGGAAGCCGCAGCCAAGGTCGACCAGTTTATACATGGCGCAGACAAATCTAAACCGATGTTTGTAAAACGCAAAAAACCTGGCCCGAAATCAAAAGCATTGCGATGGATAGATCCGAATGGAAGAAAAATGTTGAGGCCCTATGCTCCTTATAGGAATGACGGGAATATATATATTGTATACTGAATCCTAGTCTGGCAAGAAAGAAATTTTTAATGGAATGTTTTTGAGAAATAGCTGTTTTAAAATTTAGTTTGATACCAAATTTTTGATAGTTTTAAGGAAAGTTTCCAAATTTTGACCATAAAATCATAGTTTTTTTTTAATTATTAGTATACAAAAATTTACCCTTTATTTGAGCATAATCATGTTGAAGGAAATTTGACTGACACTGCAAGTATACTGAAATTTAACTTTTCTTAAGTTTATGGTTAGAAATATAACAGTTGTTATTCAATTTTATCACTCTCTAAACTTGTATTAACTAGACACACTTATAAACTTAAATTGGCTTAAAACTTAAGATACTAAAGTACCTTTAGTACGATACTAAATTTAGTAAAAAATGTATTTATTGCGATAACTTTTGCAAATGGAAACTGTTTTGCTTTGGGGACATCTTGGAAAGCTATGCTGCAATGTAAAATTTTTGAAAAGTCGCGATTTTAACGTATAGACCGCTATATATGAATACATTTTTTTTTATTGAAATATTTTCCTTTTAATTGCTTCCTTACTAAGGCATTACATTTATTGAGGTCGATTGTACATTCGGCGACTAAAGTCGCTGAAATAGCAAAAACCATAAAAACCTATATAAAACGATTAGTGGTTTAAATATCAAGATCAGCACATCGCATTTATATCGTAAATATGGTCACAGGTCCTGTGCTTACATTTTAAAACAAAAAAATCATATTAATTGCCAAACTTTAAAGACATTTAGCGAAAAATCTGTACCATTGATCGAAAAATAAAGTACGCCATTGTAATAAGCATGTCCCAAATATATAGAACTGATGGTCAGATCTCCGTTAATTTTTTGATTGTCATGCAGTGTAATTATACACTTTTTATTTTTTCCGTGTATATATTACGCCCACTTACCTGATGAGGATTTGATACCAATTGCATGCAAGTATTGTCAATAATCATGTTATTATGTTGCAATTCTGGATAATCCTTGTGTACACGATTAGCTGTCTCCAAAAATAAACCATCAGACAATTTCATAATGTTGGCCTTATGAATTGTAGTAACCTTCTTACGACCATTTTGACGAGCATATTCAAAGGCATAACGGGCAACACGTTCTGCATTTTCAATAGTCACAACTTTCATGCTTTCGACAATACCAGTAACCGATTCATGTTCCAACATAGCATATTCACCATCGGTATTTTGACGAATCAAAATAATATCAACATCATGATGACGAGCAGGAATACCAGGTAACGATTTGCAGTGCACAACATTAACGTATAAATCCAATTCATTACGAATGGCAACATTACGGGAGACTTCACTTAAAGCATGCGACTTGGTTTCAATATTACCCTTGATAGCAACTCCGTTACGTTTGATAGAGGTAATGGCATAATCCAAATCATCATTGCCCTCAGTGCTGGGATCAATATCGATGACTTCAAAATCAATGGGAGCACCACAATAAGCAAAGATATCACGTAAGTACTTCATTAACTCAGGGCCAATACCACCACCAGGTAACATGGTTACAGCATGACGACCACCATACTGAGCTGAAGGAATATCGGTTCTCTACAGACAAGAGACAAAAATAATCCCTATTTATAACCTATTTCTTTATACAATTTTGAAAATTTACCGTCAGTTTCCTTTGTAAAGCTGATTTGGTATGAGCAACATCTTCACTTTTTTCTTTGGTTACCAGTAAAGGATAACTCTGGAATAGAAATAAACATCGATGTTTATAATTTTCCAAAATAGGATTTTTTTTTGTTCTCAAATTATGTAATTTTGTTGGGATTATTTCTAAGAATTCCCTATAATGAATTAACTTACTCTGCATAAGAATGGAGTATGAGTCTTAAATAATCTTCGCGTTAAACGTACAGCCATATTTTTTTATTAATTGTTTTTCTAACGAATATACTGAATATTTTCAATTAGAAAAATTTATTTTGCAGAAAATAATTTTCTTGATCAGAGAACAAAGCTGATATTAAATTTTAGTCGGCGGAAATTAAAAGTAGAAAAAGGCGAAAAAACTTTGGTGGCGGCGAATAAACGTTAAAAAACTCGGCGGTAACTAAAAGTCCACAGTAAAAAAAATTTATATTGAAAAACTTATGCTTCCACTTCGATGGGGACTAAAAGCCGACTACAGCTGACGGTTTCTTACAAAATTAATTCAATTAATTTTTTATAATTAAAATTAATTAATTTTATAATAAATTTTAAAAAATCTCATTTCTACTGCCTAATGCACCGTAATGAGTTTCACGTGAAAATTGTGTAGACTTTGTCTTCAGGCGAATTTAATGTACAAGACTATTATTTTTCTTGAATCTTTCTAATAAAATAAAAAATTAATCATTTTTGAAATTTAATATAGGGGTTACACGATCAATTTTTGCCTTTCAAGTTTAATACACTCACATTTTTTACTAACACACTCACATTTTAAAAATTGAACAGCAACTTGATATCAATTTTTGCTTTCAAGTTTTGAGAAAACTTGACGGTCAAGTTTTAAACAGCTGATCAATTTCTTGTAAATTTATTTTTCTTTTTACAAATAATGTGCCGCAATAAAACACGATTGATAAAATACGGAATGTGAATATTTCGGTATATCGACGAAATGATTTAAAAATCAATATAAATAAAAAATCAATTTCTGCTGACATAAAAATGTCTGTGGAATATGTGAAGAAAAAAATAAAGTCTTTTCGAACAGCCTACAGTGCGGAAACAGACCACAGAGGCGAGCATTTTTAGTTCTTTCCTTGACGACGGCATTTTGAAAGCAAAATTGACTATCAAGTTGCATGCAGCCTACGTCACAGCTTCAAGTTCAACTGAATTTGACAAGCAGTATGTGTTATCAACTTGAAAGCAAAATCTTGATCGTGTAACCTCACTGTAAAGTAACTTTTGAGGCATTTTAAGTTCGAGTGAAAATTTTCCACGTGAAAAACCACTTTACGGTGCTTTACCCCCAGTCTAGACTAGCAATAAATATGTTGACATATATTGCAGCAAATATCAAAATTATGTTATCTTCAGTGTAGGCCCCCAAATTGCGTACATATTTATTGCTGGCAATATATGTCGCAATAATTGTCAACGCAGATTCGTTAACAATTATTGCCGACATATTGCTGAGATGAAATGTCAAACTCAGATGTCATTTTAGTTTGACATTTATAAAAAAAGACGCCACTAATAAAATAAGAGAAACTAAAGCAAGAAAAACAAAAAAACTAATTAAATTAAGAAGAATTAAATACAATTCAACTAATTATAAATAAAAAAAAAAACAAAAAAATTTATAGATTTTTGATTTTTTCAAGGGTATTTACTAGTAAGCGTCGCATAACCTTCTTCGTTGAATTATTGCAAATTATAAGTTAACATAATTACGTGTTCTCATACCCTTAACAAAAGCTCGGCAATAAGCAATTTTATGCCGTTATTCTGCCGACATACTTAACTTATTGCTAAGATATTTATTGCTAATCTAGACTGGGGGTAAGCACTTATAGCGACTATAGAAAATATGTCTTTGTATCAAACTCTAAAACTATCTAACCATGACACAAAAATTAGATGGAAATGTGTCGTTTTGTACGAAACTGTGTTTTTTAATCACGAGTTCCCCTTGGAAATATACATTCTTTGCAATGGATTTACAACATGGCATGACAACGGAGATGACATTTATAGGTACGTTCAAGGCCTTAAGCCCTTTTGAAAAATCACGCCTCATATTCGAATTCGCACTTGAGGTACGACAATATTCTAACAAAATATTTGAATTTGTTTTTTTTAACTGTTGCATCTAAAATCGGGTGGCATTATTTGACTTCGGTTTTATTTCCATAATATGGCATCATAAATTTAACTATTGTGAATTATTCCGAAATTTGAAACTGATCAATTTTGGAGAAAACAAAGACGACATTTTATATCGTAAATATTGCAATTTCAGCATAAATATTGCAATTTAAGCTTAAAACTCGGGCAAATGAAAATAATTAAAATCAAATAAGACCAAAAAGTAGTTTTTCAATATGATGAAAAATAAAATTTTACAAAAACACCGAGATGAGAGGCAGCTTAAACCAAATTCTGCCATTATAACTATTGATAAAGATCCTGTATACCTGTTGCATGAAGTCTTCAGTAAACTTCAATGTAATTCTACCATGGTCATAGGTGCTCACAATAAATGCTGCTTTGAAGTATCCACGAAAATAAATGACAAACGCTATTCAGCCACAGGACCAAATTCTCAATTGGCCAAGAAGTCGCTGGCATTGAAGATATTGGCTGAATTGTGTAATGTATATTACGATCCTAAGCAAATGCAGTCATATGTACAGGTACCTGTACCAAGCATTGATAAATTATTTAGAGGAAATGTGTTAATAGTAAACACAACTCGAGAAACTGATCCGGAAAAATGCTGCCTATTGTCCAGCGATGATGAAATGAAAGCAATCGAAGATAAACCCGAAGAGGAATATGACGAAAATGATACAACTTTAGTGAGAGTTTGTAACAAGGGGAAAGAGCATTTACCACTAGCTATAGAAGAAATTGTAGAAGACTCTGTAACAATAAAAGATCTTAACCATTCGAAGCCTTTCCAAAATATATCCAATTTTTCATCAATAAAAACTGAGTTTGTTGAAAAATCTAATAGTGGCATTAAAATCAATTCTAAGCTTAATACAAAGTCAACAAATACTAACCTAAAAATGTTAACGGTTAAACCTAAATTTTTACATCCCAAAGTATTGATCAAAGAGGAAAATGAGAAAGAACCAACATTTAAAGTACCAGCAGTACCTCAATATACAATTAGCTACAAATCTACCACTACAACAAAAACTACTGAAACCATAAATACGGTTGTAAAGACTACAAATATGAACACATATTGTATTAAAAGCTATGCTAGAAATCCCGTTAATTTTGAAGAACCTATACCAACTTCCAGTAACAAGATTGTTAAGGCACCCAAAGGTAAGATTCATTTTACTTTGTATAACAGTTTGAAATCTTTTCACAACAGTTAAAATAAGCACCTGAAACAGTGTTGTCGTCGCGTCCGGGTCGAAATCCTGTGTATAACAAAATCCTGCTTTTCGTAATACTGTTTTACAAAATACTGTATAACACAATACTGTTTTGCAAAATCCTGTTTTACTGGGCGGCGAAAATTTTTGTAAAAATAAAGCAAAAAAGCGCGCGCTTTTTTGCTTTATTTTTACAAAAATTTTAATATGAAGATGAAGATTTGCTTAAACTGTGCCAGAGACTATTAATTATAGAGATTGGAAATCAAAACTTAAACTACTCACCTGTAGGGGGCGCTGAAATTTAGTATCACCTGAGCAACTATTTAGTATCACTTTAGTATCAGCTGAGCCTATATTTAAAATCGCAAAAATTGCTGAAAACTGCGCAAAATAAGAGGAAATCAAGCGCAAAATATCTTCAAATAATAAAATTTGAGAATTCCTTTTTTTTTATTTGCTTTTTTGTTTGTTATTATTTCAATTTAAATAAAAAAAGAAAATTGTCAATTTTTTGAACAAAGTGCCATCTAGTGATAACGATGTCGGTATAACTTTTGTTTTTGGTGATGCCATACCCCTGAACTGTGCGAGTGGTTTGAAAAAAACTACGTCAAGGGCTCATATCACCCAAAGTATTCTGCAACCTTTTGGTCGGTTTACGATGACAGTAAGAAATCCTACCCAATAACTCAAAATAGTTTGGAAGGTCAGGATTATACCACCTTATCAGGCAGTTGGGTAGCTGTAAATACCATTTCAAAACGCGCGAATGGAGAAAGACGTTACATAAATTTAAAGAAAAGAAAGGCGTACACAAACATTAAAAGAGTTATAAGAAGAAGGTGTGAATTAAGCCATACAGGCTACCTAAAGCGAATTGCAAAAAATCTTCTACTAATTTAAGTTTATAAAATGCATTGAAATTAATTTTTTGTTAAATGTTTTTGTTAATTTTTGAATATTATATACTTTTGTTGAAGTTATTTTTAATAAAATAAATTTTGTAAACCAGCATTTTTACTTCACAGAATTTTGAAAAACAGTATTGTGAAATCCAGTATTTTGCAAAACAGTATTATGAAAAGCAGGATTTTTAAAATTTTTTGAACAGTATTTTGTCTAAACAGTATTTTGCATAACAGTATTATATACGTATCCCGTTGTCGTCTTAGAATTATTCCCGAATTATGAATTTTTTCATGAATGAGTATACAAATTTCCGTTTGGAGATTTGTTGGGAATGACAACAAGAATTAAGAAGATTTAAAGTTTTTACGATTTTTTAACCCTGATATTCTTTTAATATTTTGTATATTTTTTAAGGAACAAGTTCACTTTAATGGCACCTCAAATTTCTTCTATGTTTGAAGTGATAAAAACTTGATCTAAATTTATTTTCACTAAATAATATAGTTGGACATTAAAGCTGTAACCACAATTGACCTACCTTTCGTTAAGTATGTTATTATTTTGACTTAAAGTGCTACCATATTTGACTTACTGAAATTTTAAAATTTTTGCCAGCTTCGCGAATTTATTTTAAGTTTTTTTGTTTTATTTTTTAATAATTATTTTTTAATTTATTTTGTTTATTTAAAATGTTTTTTAATTTGATTAAGTTAGGTACAATGAGTTTTGATTGAAAATTAACCAAATTAATAGAGATGGAACTTTACTAAAGTTGACTTAAGGTAAATATGGGTGCTTTAATGTATTTGAATGGTATCGCTCTTTCCTTTAATTCATCTTCGATAAATATAGTTGTACCTTAAAAATATTTTTATTTTATAATGTTTTTGAATATTTGTCGATAAGAAATTTTGCCATATAAAATTTAATCAATCTAAATCTCTTTTCAAGCTTCTGCAGCTATATGTAAACCTGTAAATAAACCTAATTTAAAAAGACAACGTCAAATAAGTCCAGCCTCAAACAATTTACATCCTCCAGCAAAAAAGAGAACATATAAAGGCAACTCTGTCAGACAATTAAAGAAAAAGAATCTTAGACTTCTTCATAACTGGTCAAAAGAAAAACAAAATCCTATTACAGTATTACACAAACTATGTCCTGGTTTGTTATATAAGCTTGATGCTGAAATGGGTTCATCACATTCACCGTTTTTTATGATGTCTATAATAATAGATGGTCGTAAGTATATTGGTCATGGTAAAAGTAAAATGTTGGCGCAAAGAGATGTAGCAACAAAAATTTTAAATGATTTTAAAAAGCAAGGTTCAATACCACAAATTCCACTTAACAACAATTATCAACAGCAAAACATTTTAGAAAATAACAATACGAATCCTTATTTTCCAAACAGTTTTTCATCTTTAATATTACCTCAGCATCAGGCAGATTTGATTGAACAGCATATAATGACAAAATTTGATGAATTAACTAGAGGTCGACCAGAAAATCATGACTATAAAGTGTTGGCTGGCGTAGTAATGACATGTAATTTAGATTTTGAAGATGCTTTAGTTGTTGCAATTTCCACGGGTACTAAATGTATTAATGGTGGTAACATGTGTCTTAATGGTTCGGCCCTAAATGATTCTCATGCCGAAGTTATAGCCAGAAGATGCCTAATGAAATTTCTTTATACGCAATTAAGTTTGCAGTGTAGTTCAGATCCCCTATTTGTTGAAAAATCTATTTTTGTTAGAAATCGAAATGGTTATACGTTTACTTTAAAACCTAATGTACATTTTCATTTATACATCAATACAGCTCCTTGCGGCGATGCTCGCATTTTTACTTTTAATGATAGATATAACTCTAGCCATTCCATAGCTCCATCTTTTAATAGTGCTCAATATGGTCAATTAAGAACTAAAGTTGAGGGTGATTTAGGTACTACACCAGTAGGGAATCGTTATTATCAACAAACTTGGGATGGCGTTATGGTTGGTGAGCCTTTACGTACCATGTCCTGTTCAGATAAAATTTCTCGTTGGAACGTTTTGGGTATACAAGGATCTCTTTTATCCACGTTAGTTGGACCAATTTATTTGCATTCCATTGTTTTGGGTAGTATGCTAAATCCTCAACACATGTATCGTGCCATATGCGGTCGTATTGAACAATCTTTAGGTCATTTACCATCACCATATCATCTCAATCGTCCTCTGTTGGGACGGACTTCTACGCCATTACCACGTAAAATTTTAACGGCCCCAACTATAGGTATCAACTGGACCATACGTGATAATGACATTGAATTGATTTTTCAACCTACAGGTCGTCAAATTTACGACGATACTTCCTCTTTATCTAAAATAGAATTCTTTAATAAATATAGATTTTTACTACAAAATTTGCCAATAGATCCATGTTATGAAACCAATAACTACGCCGAAGCCAAAAGTTATGCTAAAGATTTTCAGTTATCTAAAAAGGCACTATTTGATGCATTTCAACACGCCGAATTAGGTTGTTGGATTACAAAGCCAAGAGAACAAAATGAATTTTTTTCTTTGAATTAAAAAAAATACCTTGAAGAATTATTTTTATGTAAATTAAAGTTTTTATCTATTTTGCTTCTTTTAATTAATAAATACATTGAATAATTTTTTTTATTTAAATTAATACCCCTAAAGTTTTTATCTAAGAATAAAAAAAAACTTTATTTTAATTTGTGTATCCATAGTTTCAAAATTGTGTTTTGTGTTAAAGCAGTTAAATGTCAAAACTTTTGAAAAAAAAGGTTTTTCAAATACCACTAAATTTATTTCTGTTCAGAAAAATATTTGTTATGGGTTTAAAAAGAAATAAAAGTTAGTAGAATCAACTAAAAGTCAAATTGCAAGTTTTGTTTTAGAAATTAAAAAAAAAAAAAACGTGTACGCTTTATCAACTTTATGAACCATAGTATTAAATTAATAATTGAATGTAAATGCAGTTTAATATATATATATCTTTTTCGCATATTCGCTTAATTCCTACGAATTCCGATTGCAAATAAAAAATTTGATATTTTGTAAAAATTGTGAAAATCAACATCGCGAATTGCTAAAATAAGTGTATATTTTAAAACTTCTCATAAACCCACGCCATATTTGGATTGAGTAGCATCATAAACTTAAACAATATTGAAAAACATTTTAGATAATTATACGTACCTACATTAAGCTGTTTTCTTAAATTGATTTGTGCTTTAAATAACATAAGCTATTATAATTTTCTTTATAAATTTCGAGTACACGGAATTTCGAAATACGCATATTTGCGTCCCAATGAAACTAGGTTCACGCTTAAGTCGACTTAAGCGATTATGCGAAAATGACGCTATTATTTTATTAAAAGTATATAGGTACTAATGTTTCAGATCCTTATCTTCTTTTAAAAATTATTTTCTTAAAAAACATGTTTTAATTCATAGTTTTTAATCAATCAGCCTTACTATCAATATTTTCCAAACGTATATTTTAGTTAAAGTCGACTTTAGTTAAAATATTGGGTGGCAGTATGCCTTGACTTGGTTTATTTTTGGAGCATTCTGATTGGTTAATTTATTTTCAACCAATGAAAATGTTTGAAAATACAAATTTTTTTTGTAAGGTTTTCATACACAAAATAAACAAAACCGTATGATTAAAAATAAAGACGACTTTAAATTTAAAATACTCTTTTATAGTAAGGGCCAATGAATCGCCTTATTTTTAAGTTTCCTTTTCTTTTTAATTGTGAAATATTGTTAGTTTACTTTATTTTTTAAGTATGAATTGATTTTATATAAATACACATACTTTATTATAAAATGAAATGAGGGTAGTTTATAATGAGATTTAAGAAAAAAAATCGTATTAAGCTTTGTTCTCAATAAATAACAATAAGTGCGTTCCTTTACTTTTTGGGTAAAGTTCAGTAAAACGAGAGTAAGCAAAAAATCGTCGCTCAAAATGACAAAATTACCCAAAAGTAAAGGAACGCACAAAACCACTTTTCGAGCCCAAAAATCCATTTCAAAGAAAAATGTGAAAGTGCGTATAATTTTAGGTTGAAAAATTTAATAAACACACATATTTATTTGCATTTAAAAGTTCTTATTGATTTGTTCAATTAATTATTATAAATAACCAAGGTTGGTTAACGAAACGAATAACGGTAAGGGTAACGGTATCGTAATTTGTTTGTTTCGGTAACGGTATTTAAGACTGTTTCGGTAACGGTATACCGTTATCGAAACAGCAATACCGTTACGTACCGGTATAATAAATTACATTAAAAACAAGTACAAATTTAGACTAGTTTTTAATTTTAAGTATTAAAAATACTGATTAGTAGCTACAAATTCGATGCTGGTAGTTTTAATAAGTAAAATTGTTATATATAAATTTTTTCGTAAAAAAAAACTCATGATTATAAAATAAAAAAGTTAAGAAATTATAATTTTTTATATAAATTAACAAATACCGGTAACTACCCATAAAAATAACGGTATCGGTAACGATAACCGTATCTAGAAATTTTTTAGAGTTATTGGTAATACGGTAACCAACCTTGTAAATAACACATTTCTTCTGTGTATTGGTTTGTTTAATTTAATTTTTCAATTTATTTTCTCAATTGTTGGTTATCATTGCATCAGCTGTTAGTTTTACAATTTACCATAGTTACTTGAAGAAAAAGTCTGGGTTACTTTGGTAAAAAGAGAATCACTAATTCACTCTCTTGAACGCTCTCATTTACCCAATTTTCGAGTACTGGAACACTTTTTGGATAAGATTGGGATCCCGACATATGAAAAAAAATGAGAGTAAACATCTCAAAAAATGGTAAAATTGTTCACAATACCGGGAACGCACAAAACCACATTTCAAGCCCAAAAATTAACGTCAAAGTTGTTCATATAAACAAAATCTATTTTTAAGAATAAAATATCGAAGGAAATAAAGAAACTGTTACTACTAAAAAAAAATAAAGAATGTTCTTTCGCATTTATTTATTAAAATACGTATGTATACAAAAGAAATATTAAAAATTAGGAGAATTAAAAAAATCTAGACATTTTTTTCCTAATCAGAGCTCCTAAAGAATTCACTCATTCGATTTTCATTTATGAATGATTAAATACCTAAAACCTATTACGAAGAATCGAATGAATTCTTAATGCACCTAATGCAATCGCTTTAAAATGAAGTCAAATACGATATTCAAGGACTTTAAATTCTGAACCCTACACTCAAAGAAATAAACCTGTAAAAATAGCAGAAAAGGCTACTAAAAATTAAGCAAAAATGGCTTTACAAAAGAAACTAATTTACTACTAATTATTATTTATTACTAATTGATTATTCTGCTTTCATTCAATGAAAAACAGAACTTGTTTGTTCGAACTTTATTCACAAATTAGTGAGGGCAGATATTATTCAGCCTCTAGTTCGATGTTTTTATTTTTTATTTAGATAAAAACCGAGCATATTAGTTTTCAAAACTTTGTTCTTCCAAACAGGATAGACAGCTGTTTCGGAGGACTTTACTCCTCCTCATCAGCATCCGCGCAAGATCATAACCATAAAAGATTATGAAAGATTATTTCTATCCTTTTTACAAGAACAAAGTTTTGAAAACTAATATGCACGGTTTTTCTTTAAATAAATAAAAACCTTTATTTTATTACTAATTTTAGCAAGTTGTTATTTTCTGTTAACTAAAATTTATTCAAATATAATTAAAATTTTTTATATGTATTTAACAGTTTGGTTTTTGCTGTTCTTATCTTACTAATATTTTACAAAAGTAATCTGATAGAATTTTTTTATGCAACGTAATTTTTAACTAATTTTTAGTAGTTTTAACTAAAGTTTTTACGTTTATCTATTGCTGAATGAGTTAGATATAACAAAACTCTTTATTTTTATGAGTTTTTATTCGTTAATTTGTAACAGAGCTTTGAAGAATTAATTCCTTAATTCAATTTTTGAATTCTGAATTAAAAATTCGATGAATTAATTCACTAAGCACCATATATTGAATGGAATTAATTCATGTTTGCTTTGGTTCGATTTATTTTGTTACGAATTAATTCAATTGCAATAGTTCCTTTTATTAAATCAAATGATTTAATTAACCGGTGAACGAACGGAAAAAAGTGAATTAATTCCTTACTGAATTAATTCACTACTGAATTCGTTCAATTTCATTTTCGTTCAGTGAATTAAAAAAATAAAATTACGTTCAGTGAATTAAAAAAAAATAAAATTACGTTCAGTGAATTAAAAAAAAAAATAATAAGTTCACTGAATTGAAAAAAAATAAAATAAGTTCACTGAATTGAAAAAAAATAAAATAAGTTCACTGAATTCAAAGCCTGTTTTCTGCCGTTCAGTAGAAGAAAACAATAATGTACAAAGAAAATTTTTAAATAAGCAATTTTACAGCGTGTGCTAGTAAAAATGAACAAATTAGAAACCGGATGCTGTTTATCAACGTACATGATTCAAAAATAAAGCCTTTTACTATAAAGAATAAAAACTTTACAGATATAGATAAATTTGCAAAAAATATAACTACATATATAACTAGTTTGAAAAATTAACAGTGAACTTATTTTATTTTTTTTCTATTCAGTGAACTTATTATTTTTTGTTTTAATTCACTGAACGTAATTTTTTTTTTTAATTCACTGAACGAAAATGAAATTGAACGAATTCAGTAGTGAATTAATTCAGTAAGGAATTAATCCACTTTTTTTCCGTTCAATTTATAAAATTGAGCGCGTTCACCGGTGAATTAAATCATTTGATTTAATAAAGGGACTATTGCAATTGAATTAATTCTTTGAATTTGTTGTTTGATGAACACGTTCAGTTGAACGAATTCAGTGAATTACTTAAGAAATAGAATTCATTCAATTTTAGAGAAAACTGAATTCGATTGGTAGTAAATTCATTCAAAAAGGAATTAAAGCTAACTCCATACATAAAATATTTTTTATGTATGGAGTTTGACATTAAACTCATAAACATACCAGGTTTACAACGTTTACCGGTAGAATACGAGTTTATATGAAAACCCCTAATGATAAAAAAATTAAATGAAAAAAATATTTGGTACTATAGAGGAAAAAAGTACTATTTTTTAAGCTGGTTAGTACTATTTTAAAAATTCTATTTATCATCCCTGGTACATATATTAGGTCTATTCGATTACTTTTCTCAGGCAAGTCCAGTAAGAATTACTCAGTACAAACTTACAGAGAGTAAGACAAGATTTACTCTCAAAATAAAATTTTCCCAAACATGTACGCGAACAGAAAATTTGCAACACTTTGCAAGTTTGTAGACACAACTGATAACAATACCAAATATACAAATATATTTTAACTGGTCGCTATAGAAGAAGATAATTTTTGATTTTAAATTTTAAGCAGAAATTTTTTAGAAGGGTTTCTTATTTTTTCTATAATTTATTTTGAAAGTTTTATTGCTTTGCATTTCCATAAAGTAACATAATTGGGAAATAATTTTTTTTATTTACAATAAACAAATATATGTTTTCGAAACATGTTTTTTCTGCTTGCAAATTCTTATTGGCAAAAATTTGTCCAGTAAAAATATGCAAGAAAAAGAAGAATATGTAGAAACTCTCATCATAGAACTGTCACTTTATTCTCTGTTTTTCTTTCTGTTTACTGAGTATTTGTGTTAATGAACGCCATCCAGTTAAAATTTGTACAATTTTGTACAAACTTTCCAGTAATCGAATGGACCTAATACCGGTACGTACCGGTATTGATATTTCGGTATCGGTAATACCAATACCGATACAAACGATAACCGTTACCGATACAAATACCGAAAAAAAATTGATACCAATACCGTTATTCGTTTCGGTTGCCAACCTTGAAAAGAAAAATTTGCGATTTTTTAAGCGCTTTTCTTTTTACGGGTATGCTTAAAATTTGTTAAAAAGTAATTTTCCTAAATCGTCTATGGATTTTTTATTCATAAATCGTCAATCGTCATTTGTAAAATTTTGACTAAAAAATCGTCAAAATGATGTAAAATCATCTCGTCTGACACCACTGATTCACAATACTATTGTGAATGAATGTGAAGCTCTGAGAAAATCTCAGTAACTGCAGAAAATTTAAGGAGTGAGATAGTGTGAAAATTCTTTTTTATTTAAACAATACGTATACAAATTAAACGGAAATGTTTTATTTACCAATTATACTTAACATATTCTACTAACTAAAAAAATAATTTATTATAATAGCAAATATATATAAAGTGGAAAGCTGGTGTCACGGTACCCTGGTGAAGTTGAAACTAAAGAAGTTGTGAAACTAAATAAAATATGTTTGGTTTCATAACAAACTATATAAAATGATTATAAAAAATTCAATAAATTATCTATATTGCAATAAAATAAATGACCTTTAGAAAAAAATATTTAGATTTTAATTTAACAAAAAGAATAATTAGCTAAAATTGTGGAAAATATGGGTGTGTAAAAAGAAACATTTTAGTGCAAAAATCTGTGTTAATATTGAAAGAGAAACAAATTTTCTAATTTTAGAAACAGAAAATGTTCATATTTACACAAACACCTCCGCAATGGCAGAAGACGGCGATGGGGAAGATAATAAAGAAGCCGACGAATATAATAGCGAATCCCCAATAACAACGTTGCCAAAAATTCAAGTTTATGATAAGGAAGATGACAAAGAAATCCAAATAACCGACGATACAAAAGGTGATGATGACCTGACAAAAAAATCAACAAAAAATATTGTAAACAAACAAACAGCTGACTGTGAAGATGAAACACAAATTTTACTTTCTTCCCTACCGCCGGATACTACAGATGCCGGTCGTAGTATTGACCATAATATTCAAATGCCAAATGAATATGAAGATGAAAAGTCTACTTTAATAACTAGTTTTGAACGTCCCTACACTGCCCGCTTAGCACCCCTTGATTTGGAATTAATTGAGAGACTTAATAGAGAACGTGAGTCAAAAAGACATTCAAGCTCTGCTTCGAAAAAACGAGAGAGATCTCGTTCTTGGGCTCGCAAGAGTACAGATAGCAGTACCTTAATAGCCGCTACAATATTTATTGAACGTGAACAATTAAACTCAGATGCCGGTCGCAGTCAACAACTACAACAAGGAAGTCATCGTGTTCCAGCTGATCGTTTGAACAATGTAGCTGTAGCTGGTGATTCAGAAAAACCATTAAATTCAATGACGAATGCTACAGATGAGAGGTGAGTGTTTTATTGTTGTGTTGTTTTTCTTTCTTAGCAAATTTAATGCTTATAAAAAGAAGTAGTTTGGAATTATAAAAAATTAGCCTATATAGGGTTTTTTACATTGAAGCGAATGTACCAGGAAACTGGGTGTTTAGGTGGGATTTTGTGTGAAATTAAAAGGTTTGTTTTCCTAAAAGTTTTCTGTTTAAAGTGTGAGGAACAACACACATGTATGCATATTATGGACTTCAAATTGCAAGACGTTCGAAAGTTTAAAAAGTTTTCGTCTTAAGGTTCAAATATAAAAATAAAATCAAATTTAAAACCATAGAACGCGATACATAAAATCTATTAAATATTTTGCCGATAATTACGAATATGAAGTCTAAATTTCAAATAGGGGAATGGTTTTTTTTTTAATTTTTTCAGTTTAGCTTCCAGAATTATGGAACTATTTCACTGGGGAAATTTTATTTTGTCAAAAACCGTTATCTACAGCTGCGAAAAAAAAAATAGCACCAATTAAAGTTTTTTCTAATTTTATCCCCGTTGCTTTTATTTTTAAAGATCAAAATAATGATTAAATTGTCCCCGAAGTACTGGAAGATATTCCAGAAAATTGTAGAAAATTTTAGTGTAACGTTTGTTTTTTAACTTTGCTACCCGTTCTAAGTAGGCGTGGCTTTTAATGAAAAATCATCGATATCGAGCTTTCATCAAATTATATAGTAAAATTTAGCGAGTACTGATCGGATCTGCACAAACTAAATATTGTTGAAAATTCTATAAAATTTCCTTAAATCTTGCATTATTTTTATTCACAAATGACGGCCAGATTTAAAATGACACTGGTTTAAATATGAGTAAATTTTTCTTTGTTTTTAGCGATTTTAAAATAAAGTTAACAACAATGAAATTTTAAAGCGAATGTTATTAAGCTGCCTACACACTAGGGAACATGGTTGAGGGAACAAAAAATATCAAAAAATTTTGTAAACACGAAATGCACGCTCTCAACACTCACACACACACAAACGCACTCAAACATTCACAAAAAATGCTCTCTTTTTTTAAGTATGTTCCCTAGTGTGTAGGCAGCTTTATGATATGCTTACCACGATATAACAGATCAGTCAGACTTTTTTTTTACATTATAGTATAAAGCATTTCATATTAAAATCTCAGTGTTGTTAACTTTATTTTAAAATCGCTAAAAACAAAGAAAAATTTACTCATATTTAAACCGGTGTCATTTGAAATCTGGCCGCCATTTGTGAATAAAAATAATGCAAGATTTAAGGAAATTTTATAGAATTTTCAACAATATTTAGTTTGTGCAGATCCGATCAGTACTCGCTAAATTTTACTATATAATTTGATGAAAGCTCGATATCGATGATTTTTCATTAAAAGCCACGCCTACTTAGAACGGGTAGCAAAGTTAAAAAACAAACGTTACACTAAAATTTTCTACAATTTTCTGGAATATCTTCCAGTACTTTGGGGACAATTTAATCATTATTTTGATCTTTAAAAATAAAAGCAACGGGGATAAAATTAGAAAAAACTTTAATTGGTGCTATTTTTTTTTTCGCAGCTGTATATGAATTCTAGTTTTTAATAAAATTTTGAATTAAAAAAATTTACCATTATTTTAAAAATTATTAAAAAAAGGAAAACAAATCATATTTTATGAAAAATTGCCAGTATAACATTATCCTTCCTGCAATGGTGTTCTAATTAATTTTCAATTATAGCATTAAAAAAGACAATTAAATTTATATATTAAAATGTTTTTTTTTGTGCAGCCTGGCTCAAAAAAATAATTCAAAATTATAATATTTTGTGTTTTTTCAACGACCATATAGACTAAAGACAAACCACTAGCCTCAACTGCTGTTAAAAAGTCTCTTTAATTTTATATGCAAACTGGTTTTAAGAGAAACAGGGTTCAGTGGTTTTTTTAACGCTAATTTTTTAATATTAATAAGCAAAATTTTGTGCTAATTATATAAAACTAATGCAGAGAACATATCAAACAACACAAGTGCACTTTACAATTTAATTAAAATTGCTTAAAAACAATAAAAATAGTTAATTAAAAATACCACTTTTTCACGTTTTTTGTTATTTTACATTGAAACTCTCTTAAAACCAGTTCAGTTTTTCAGATGAGAGCCGTGGATAGTGCCTGGTTTTTTGCAAAATCATAAAAACGCGAATACATACTTCGAAAACTGTTAACCGTTTTCTGAAAATTTCCAAGTGGGCTTTTTTGCCGAAAAGTAAAAACATTAACCCTATATGGATCAAGTTACACAAAATAATAATTTTTATCAAATGGAAAAAAGATTTCTTTTGATTTATTTGAAGTGATATTTTTCCGAAAATTATGAAAGATGTTATTCTGTAAATTTCTTAGTGGGTCGTTTTTGACCAAAAGTATAAAAATTAACCCCATATGGATCAGGTTACATAAAATAATTATTTTTATCCAGTTGAGATTTTTTTTTTTTTTATCAATTTAATGGCTTTACAATCTCGTAGTCATAATAAGTTTCATGGGTCTTTTCTGACCCCAGGCCACTAAGGGTTAAATATTTTTAAAACAAATGTAAAGATAATTATAGTCTTTACAAATTTAAGTGATACTTTTCCGAAAACTATGCAAACTTTGATGAAAACATTAGAATTTTGTTAAATTTTTGACAAAATGATCAATTTTTGTAAAATGTCCTGGAAAGCAGTCGCTCCAAACACAAACTCGAATTATCATTTTTCCAATTTATTATTTTTTTCTCTTTAATATCAACTATTATGTGGTACAAATAGAAATCCAAATTAGGCATTTTAAAAAATCTTTAAAATTAATTTAAAAAAACACGTTTTTGTATTTTTATCAAATTCATGGGTCATTTTGGATTCCAGGCGAAAATGGGTTAATGATATTCGATGAAGTCAAAATTTCATATCTGAACATTTTGACTACATATATTAAATGAATAAAGGAAATCAAAAATAATTTTTTCAAAATTTCCAATTTCGGGAATTTTTAATAATATGTACACTTTTTTTCCAAAATGATCAATTTTCGTCCAACTTTCGGCACGGGTTAACGTTTTCAAAAAAAAATTGATTTCTTCCATTGGGGACCATTTGCAATAAAACTGGAGGGTGTAATGACGAATCTATTTTTAAGGGACACCCCATGTATGCTCAGCGCATGCTACGATCTAAACTGTGGATCGAAAAAATGTCCCCGGAGCATGCGCTCTGTGTATATGTATGTATATTTGTGATTAAAAATTTAAAAGAACAGGATTAAAAGTTTAACATGGTTATTCAGAAAAAAACTTTTTGTCTTATTAGAGGCTAATTGAAGGATTTTTGTTGTTGTTTTGCATGTTAATTTGTTTTATTAAACTCTAATAAAATTCAAAACATTTTTCTGAATATCAGCCTAAAACTTTATGTGCACTTTTCAGTGTAAGTGTAAAAAAAATTATTATTTATTTATAAAATATTTGAACATGAAAATTTTTTTCAGTTGCCCTAGAGCATTTTAATAAAATTCAGAACAATGATTGAGTTATGTACTAGTTCGTACTATTTTAAGTTGTAAATTAGCATTTATCGTAAGCTTCAAAAATCACGCTATTTTACAACGATATCACGTACGTTATCACTTAAACTGTGAATTCCTTTAATAATAGTTCTGTTTGACAACGTTACCGCGGTTACCTGCGAGAACCCAATTAACCCGAAACAACAACAGTTTACACGCAATTTTGACATTAGAAACGTTTTTTTTTGTAAAAGTAACGCGGTAACGCACGAGGAACAGAGCTTATATTTACGAACATACAAAAGGTAATAAAAAATAAATTTCTGCATAAATGACTAATGTGCACACTAAAATATTTCATTTTGAAAAATGTGTAAGAACTTTGAATAATTTGCTTTGTTGTTGCGAAAAATTTTATTGTAATTCAATTTAAAGGCTAATATTGAATGAATGTTATTTTTCTGAGTTGCGTCACAAATAACAGTCACTGGTAATTGTTCTTTGGTTGCTTGTTAGTATCCGACCGAACAGTTCGGCCAAAAAGTAACATTTGGTCGATTTTCTGTTATTTGAAAGCATTGTGGAAAAATTTTGATACTGCTTAAATGTTTGTTGAGACGATTTAGTTCGATTTTGAGTGTAAAGTTTAAGGAAAACTCTGTAGTTAAGCCGTAAAGTTAAAACTGTGCAAAAATGCACAATTTCCATCGTCATAACAAAGACCATATAATTAAAAGACATCCCAACTCCCTCAAACGCTGTTAAATGCCTCTCTTCTTTTTTTGTATTTACATGTAATTTGTATAGGCTAACCTAATTCCATAATCCCTCTCATTCTTTGAAGGAGAAGGACGAATACTGCCTGGTCACAACTACTTACGGACGAAAAATGCAAACCACTATCGTCAAGACCCTCAATATAATCTATCAGCAAATTTCTATAATATGTTTATTGCACAAGCTTTTAAAAGTTGTTAGAAAATTATACGAACAGTTTTATGCAACGGTAAAG
This sequence comes from Leucophora obtusa, assembly GCA_949987735.1. Lineage (NCBI taxonomy): Eukaryota > Metazoa > Arthropoda > Insecta > Diptera > Anthomyiidae > Leucophora > Leucophora obtusa. Next base: position 354,647,080 of record OX465295.1, read on the forward strand.
ATTTTTTTTCGCTTTCGCATAAAATCAATGTTTTTGTAATAAGTAGTAACGAGGCGATGTCAAATCGTTTATTTATGTATGTCCCAATACTATAAAAAATTTTAAAGCAAAAATATACAAACGATCAAAATTTAACTAATTTTTGGAATTTATCAAACACATTTCAAAGTTTTCTGTAAGGAATCCTTAAACTAAATTCTTTTTTTTTTATTTAGAATAGTGAGCTTTAGGCAAATCACCAAATTTGGGTGAATTTTGGTGATTTAAAATTCTTTTTCATCTCAAAAATTTTGTTCACCTCAAAAATATTTATTGTATTTCTAAAATGTTTTTTATTTATTTATTTTTTTTATTTGCAACAGAAATTTTATGATTATTGTTCTAAGGCGTTATGTTTATGAATTCTAAACATAGTTTTAAGTATTGAATAGGAATCTATACTAAACAGAAGTACATATAACATAAAAAAATTTACATATAATAGGGGTGTTTTGAAACATCTAGTTTAGTGTGTGAAGAAAAAAAATGAATACCCTGTATTTTAAATGATTTTAGACGTACCTCTACTTTAAATTGTGCACTTTAGTACTACTTAATAATGTGTTTTCGACATAATTAGCGATCTAGTGTTATTGAATTGAAATGTTGTAGGTATACAAAATTTTAAATATAAAAAATATATTCAACAAATGGCAAAATATAACAAAATAATTTTTTGTAGTCTCTCTTGAAAACATATGTTTAAACATGAATACCTACTCTCCTCACTTAAACAATTTAAGTTCGTTGATGACCTGGCGGAAATCCGTTGAAGAAATTAAATTTAGTATTACCAAAGAGTGCGAGAGTATTAAGATATTGTCTTGTATTGTGCGCGGGCATACGAGTATAATGGAATAAAATATTTTAAAGAAATCAATTTAAGACAGTATTTATTTAATAATATAACAAGAAAAAAAATCAGTATAATAATTTGTTAATAAAAGAAGTACGTTAATTTAGTTTTTTTTTTAGTTTAGTTTAGTTTATTTATTTCCATTCCAGTACAACAAGGTTTCAAGGTTAATTTATGGTTTAATTAAAAGCAAAAAATAAACAAATTTTATGAAATGAAATGTTTAATGTAATTTTTGATTAAAATATTTAAAATTATTTTACAAATTAATTTTGATTTCTTAATAGTTTTAATACATAATGAATTGTTAAAAAGAAAGTGTTTGTGGGTAGAATTTCTGTATAAAAATGATTCATTTTCATATAAAATAGATTTAAAACTTTCATGATTTTCTTTGCATTTTATTTTAATATAAATGTTTTTATTTGTTATTTAATCATTTGTTTATAAACGACAAGTTTATTATTAAAGTGATATAAGTCACAATTCCAGAAAAATTTAAAATATGTTCTCCAAAAGTTTAAGATAGCTGAAATTTTAATGGATTACTTGTATTGTAAGTTATATGTATTGCAAATTCCTTCCATACTGTCAGTGCCGTATAGAATATGATCTCTCAAACTGTTATTAAAATCTTTTCCAGACCGTACCATTTCCTGAAGTAATTTTTTTTTTATTAACGGTCTTATGCTACACTCAAAATAATATTTGGTTTCCCAGCCGGCATTTTTCTGAGCGCTCAGAAATTATGACTGATAAAAGACTCTAAAATATGATAAATTTCAGAGTGCTCGAATTTTAGTCATAAATGAACCATATTGACTCTTATTTATGAGCCTATTTGAAAATTTTTAAAATTTTTTCAATACTAATGAATTATTCAATACTGAATCACAAATGGCTCAGAAATTCAGAAATTTCAAGAATTCTCATACTTAGGAGTTTTTTATGAGTCATGTAAGAACACTCCGAAAGAAGCTTCATCGTTAAAGAAAAACACGCTCATATATCTATGATTTCAGCAGTTCTAAAGGCTCTTCCGGACTCCACTTGTGCGTTGGGTTGATATAAATTTTGTTGTTTTAACATTTTATGTTAAAAACTAGTAGAACTAGTAAGATATTAACTAACACAAGTTTAGTAATTGAACAGAATAATTTTTTAACACAAATTGTTGTTAATTTTAACAAGTTTTATGTTAAGCCAAAAATTAGTAATAACACTATGCGACAGTCAAAATCGGGATGGGATGAAACCAACGGGAAATGTTATATCGGTCAAAATCAAGTTATACGTGTCCCGGCGTTTCGCTGGGTCACCCCTAGGAATCGAGATATATCTTTTTTTTGACATAACTCGAGAACCACTAATCCGATTTTGCTCAAACAATTTTAAAAAAATTAAAAATTACAATTCCTTTAATCTGTTCATATAACGTTTTTCTATATACTCAACAGTTTTGCCGGTAAAAATAAATGTTTGTTACCGCTACCATAAAAATCAATAAATAACCTTTTGTTTATTACTTTTTTTTTAATATTTTAGGCAAAAAATATTTTTTTCTTCATACATTTGTTTTTACCGGAAAAACTGTTGAGTATATAGAAAAACGTTATATGAACAGATTAAAGGAATTGTAATTTTTAATTTTTTTAAAATTGTTTGAGCAAAATCGGACTAATGGTTCTCGAGTTATGTCAAAAAAAGACCATCAAAGGTCAAATCGATATATATCGATTCCTAGGGTTGACCCAGCGAAACGCCGGGACACGTATAACTTCTTTTTTACCGATATAACTTTCCCCGGTAGTTTGAACCCTTCCCGATCACTGACCCCTACCATTTGTCTCACAGTGTAATTCTGTTAAATTATAGATGTATTAATTTGAATGTGTCTAATTAACTTAAATTTTTTTTAATTTATTTCATGGATGGTAACCGAAACGATGCGGTTATCGGTAAGTAGGTAAGTTATTTCGGTATTGGTATTTTAAGGATAACAGTTTTTAGTTATTTCGGTAACGGTATTTTAAGGATAACGGTTTTTCATTATTTCGGTAATGGTATTTTAAGGATAACGGTATTTCAGTTATTTCGGTAACGGTATTTTTAGGATAACGGTAGTTAGTTATTTCGAAGCATCCCGTAATTTTTTTTTTACAGAATACAAACGAGATTAATAACAGAACCAATTTACCAACTTAATGTACGAAAAATACTCAATAACCACGTGCAATTGCCAAAAACAGAAAATTAAAAATAACGGTAACGGTATTTTAGGGATAACAGTATTTAATTTTTATCGGTAACGGTATTTTAAGGGTATCGATATTTCATTTATTTCGTTATCGGTATTTTAGGGATAACGGTATTTCAGTTATTTCGGTAACGGTATTTTAAGGATAACGGTATTTCGGTAACGGTATTTTAGGGGTAACGGTAGTCAGTTGAAAGTGTTTTGAATCGATAACGGTATTTTAGCGGTATTGGCTGCCAACCCTGATTTATTTATATTTTTTCATTCACTAAAACTACCGAAAATGTATTGGACATGTACAATCTTTCTTGAAAAGTTTTTATTTTGAAAGTGACGTAAGTCAATTTAATACTGAAAAACAATGATTCTTGTTCTAAATAAGTAGTTTTTTTTTGTAAGCGTGAATACATTTAATGTCCTCTGATAAGAATTGTACCAAACAATTGCCCAAATGTTGCTTGCTGCTTACTGCTTTAAAAACACTGAAATGCAAAACCCTTTATATGTATCTCAGTTAAAAAAAAAAGAACTTAAACCACTTTTAAAATGAACCTTTCAAATATATTTAGTTAGAATGTTATTTTTGTTTTATATATTTTTTTATTATTTATTAAATCAACATAAGTTTTCATCTTATATAGAAACTAGGGATGCCAATAGAAACAGTTTTTTTTTAATTCTGGTATTCGAAATTCCAAAATAAAAAAAGGATCCCATAACAGATGGGTATTTTTCGAAATTTTGTGATTTTTTGCCATTTTAAGCCTATTTTATTGAAAAAGTATACAATTTTAAAATTAATATAGAAAATGCAATAACGTAATTTTTATTAATTGATTTTATTACATATTCCTGCATTTTAATTATTTAATGAACGGAAGAAATTAAAAAATTTTAAATTAAGATTTTAACTCTATCGATATTATGTGTGACGGTTTTTTTCTTTTTTTTTATAAAACTTTACCTTACCATAGAACATAATATATATGTATGTATATATAAATTTGTCACAAGTTAGAGAAGATTTATAAAGTTAAATAAATTAAAAACAATGTTGCCAATGCAAATTATAGGCTGATAACCGCACTTTGAATTTGTAACACGATTTTCTATTAACAATGAATAAAAAAGTTAAATCGTTTAACAATTTTGGAAATTTTATATTAAAAAAATTAGTATTTTTGCTAAAAACGAGAAAAAAACAATTTTTTTAAAACCGACTCCATACCGGTACGACACCGGTATTAAGGGAAAAGGTTTTTGAATACCGGTATTTTTTGAAATCAAGAATTTCGGTATTGGTATCGGTATCGGTTGTCAATTTGAAAGGGTTTTGAAACGGATAACGGTATTATAACGGTATCGGTTGCCAACCTTGAATTTTAGTCAAATAAATAACAATATCCCATAGGATATTTTCTTTTAGTTTTATATATGTATGTATATTTTTTTTTGAAAACTGATTTTTTTGGATGTAATTAATAAAATTTTTATATAGAAAAGCAATTCTCTATTATCATTTAATAACATAAAACTTTTGAAATTTATTAAAAAAATTATATAAACACTTTAATTCAACCATAAAAGTATGCTTTCGAAATAAGTGCTCTTGTCAAAAGTTCACGAACTTAAACCCTAAGCAGGTACTAGTGTTGTACTGCAGTTCGACGCAGCGCTGCCAACTTTGACGACTTGTCTCCCTTTGACGATTTCTGAGGTGAAATTTGATCAAATGACGATTTTGCAAAATTTCATATGGGAAAATTACTACGTATACCCTACACCCAGTGTTGCCAACTCTTGAGGGCAGGAAAGTACCGTAAGCATTATGAAAACGGGTAAAAAGGGGAAAAATTTACCGAAAATGGGGTAAAAAAGCACGATATTAATTTTTTGAAAAATTTAAATCAAGAATTTAAAAACACATTTTAACTTTGAAAAATCGTGTAAAAAAGGTTCAAAAAATAACCAAAAAAAGGGGTAAGAAAGCACCAAATTAATATTTCAAAATTTTAAAGTTTAAATATAACGAAGTTGCTATTTAAAATTGTACTACAAACATTGTGCAAAAATGTATTTCTTGTATAGTTCGTATTATTTTTTAAATTTTGACAGAAAATTCAAGAATAATTAAAAAAAACGAACAAAAAAATAACTCAGTCGCAAACAAGCATTCAATGAAGTAGGTTGTCAGATCGCTTGTTTGTCAGATTTTTTACACTCTGCATAATGTTTTTTGATACATTTTTTTGGTAAGTTCTTTTATTTTTAATTTTTTTGTGTTGTTGTTTTTGTAGTTGTTGTTTGCTTTTAAATTTTTATTTTATATTCCCATTATAAACATTTAAAATTTTCAAATTATTATACAAACGTTCTTTGTCAGTGCATTGAGAGAGAGAGGTTGCAACTCACTCATACAAGCACAAAATAAGATTGTATATGTTTGCCGATGCCTCACCTAGACCCACATTATAGTACCGATCAAAAAAGTTAATTCCTTAGGGAATTAAACGAAAAATTTTATTCCTTAGGGAACTAAAAGCCAAATTTAATTCCTAGGGAATTTAATTAAAACTTCCCCTTCAGAGAATTAAATGTACAAGAGAATTAATTCCCTGGGAATTAACTCTCTAGGGAATTAATTCCTTGACAAAAGTTGAATTAACTAGAATTGAATGAATTCCTTGACTTAAAATTGAATTAAATCGTGTTGAATGAATTCTTTAGTGAATGAATTTTTTAATTTTAATACTCAATGCGTTACTCAGGGAATTCATCCTCTAAATTTGAATTCTTTGAATTCATTCACAGGAATTTCTGCTTATGCCTTATTAATGAATTCATTCCTTGAATTAAAAAATTGAATTAAATTTTTGGGTATTCATTCCAAAAAGGAATTAATTCTTCAAAGCTCTGATTACAGTGTTGCCATATTTGAAGCCCATCTCTTCTCAATTTCTTTACAAAAGAAAAAAAAAATAATGGAATTCACAGTTCATAATATTTTAAATAGTAAGGTACCCAGCAAAAAAAAAAAACAATTGGAAGTAATGCTTTACAAACTACTTCTTTCACTGATGCACAAGTATCCGTTAGTGTATTTTTACAGCTATTTTAGAATTACTTTTGAACAACTTTCAGAAAATTATTTAAGATCCTAATGATTTTGGTATCATTTGGTATTTCTAAACAGATGATCCCGGGTCCGATTCCTGGTGAGACCAATATTTTTTTTTAATAATTATAATTAATTTGTTTAAATTGAATATTTTTTTAATTTTAAAATTTTTAAAAATATATAAAATAAAAATCATGAAAAATTGCTTTTTATGCGCTTATGAAAATAGTACTGAAAACAATACCGAATTGCAGTGCACCTTTCGCACTTGTTTACAAAGTACTTTTATTGAAGGGAATAAGCACAATATCTCGCAATGAGAAAGTGGTGTTCTTATGCCAGTCAACTTTCATATCAAAGAATAGCTTAGCGGTAGAGAGCTAGACTAGCAATCATGAGGTCGCAAGTTCGATACCCGGTGGCGGCAATAAAAAACTTTTAAAATAAAAAAATATAAAAAAATCTTCCTTTGCACTCGTTCAAAAAGTACTGAAAAAATGTTGAAGTGGGAGTACTCTTCTCCTATGATAACTCAACTTTAAAATCATTAGTGTTTATGTTAAAAAAGAAGTACATCTAGATCATAAATTATAGAGCTTTTTATACTGCTTCGGCATCTCTTGTTTTGCTGGACAATTTTGACAATTTTTTCATGCTATTTTACAACGAATTCTCTAAACGTTTTTTTAATAAAATTTTAATGTTTAAATTCATAAATGCTTTATAAAGTTATAGGAGGCTTACAAAACAAATTTTTCATACAAAATTTATTTCATAAGACTCCTATAACTTTATAAAGCATTTATGAATTTGCACATAAATATTTTAAAAATTTTAAACAGGCTTTATTTTTAATAAAATCTGCTTGGAAAATATCAATAGAGTTGTATTTTTAAGTATATTACTAAATATTTTTGGAATCATAAAAGCCCTGGGCTTTGGGGCTCATTTTTATTCAAAAATCATGAGTTTCAGGGTTCGTGATTGGCATTCCCAATTGGAACGCTTCTTTAGCAACTGCGTGTTTTAAATATTTGTGCAGTTTTGAAATTTAAAATATTTTCTTTCTTATTTGTGTTTATAATCTTTATTATTTACAACAAAAATGTTCTTATGTTAATAATTTATTTGTTTAAAAAATTTTATCTGGTTCAAAACAAACAATAGCCTTTTAAAATTTTGTTTTTCACAAAATGACGATGCTAACATATTTTGTAAATTATACACCGTGCAACAATTTCCAACTTTTTCTCTCACCAATGGAAGAATTGATATGTACGTGAAAGTACTATTTCTTCATCATTTAAAGGACTTCAAAATACCAAAGTATACTATAATGACGAAATATTTTTGTATCACTTGTATCCAAAATGGGTTCAAATAAGGGGGAAGAATCTCAGTTCAGCGATAATGTAAATTGTGGCAAAAAAAAAGCGAAGAAAAATTGTTTTTTGAAAAATTTTAATAGGCTACACTCAAAAAAATAAGTTAGTAGAAAAATTAGTAAAACGTCTGGTATACCAATTGCACTAGTTTTCAGCAATTTTTTTTGCTGAAATTCTATTTTCAGTAAAAGTTTTAGATATATCTTTTTAGCACTAAACTAATTTTAAACTAATGTTTTACTAATTTATTTTGCTACACAAATTGTGCTGATAACAGTATTTATAGCGTGGACGACAACCATATAGACGTCGCAGCTTGTCTGGATGTAGTACAGACAACGGAAATGATTAAAACAAAAAACAACTCTACATAATTCCTATATTTAAATTTTCAGCAAATAAATTAACTAAAGTAAAATTTCTCTACAAATTTTTCGAGTTATTTCAGTCTACTAATATTCAGCAAAAAGTTTGGTGATTTTAGCAAGGATTTTTTTCATTTGCAAACGACTAAATGTTAGCAAAAATTTGCTGAGATTACTATTTTTTTGGTAAAAATCAGCTCGCTGATTTTCAGCAAATACCTTTTGCTGGAATTACGAACTTTTTTGAAAGCACGCTCCTGAATAAAAATTTGCTAACACAGCAACATTTTTTGCTGACTTTACTGACTTCTTTTGAGTGTAGAAATGGTGTATTTTTTCAAAATATAAAAATTCAATGGGCACTTATGATATAATTTTGTTTTGGTAGAAAAACATAAAAGCTTTTATTAAAACATAGAGATTCTCCTCTTTCATTTTATACCCATATCAATATTATTGAATGTATAAAATTACTAAAAAGAGAGTTGCCAAAAGGCCATGCTTTGAAAATTTAAAGTCCTTTTGAAACGAAACCTGATGTGATCTTGAAAATTTGAGTCCGCAGTTTACCTATACACGGTCTCTTCTCTCACGTGTATAACGAGTTTTCCGTAGGTGCGAATGCATGTTGCACGGTGTTATAGTTCTTAAACTTTTCTAAGATTTACAGAAAAGAAACAACTGACAACTGTAGTGAGGCAATAATTGCCTTATCACTATTATATTTTTGAGTATTATGTACTTAAAATTGATGATATGTACTCGTTAACTTTTAATTAAGTGTGTGCTTATGATGATAAAGAGTTTAAGGCATTTTTGTACTTATGTCTTTAGAAGTCCATAAGTGAAAGCTTCTATTTCTTTATTAATCGGAAACACTCCTTAAAGTTGGACGTCGATTATTCCTATACCAGATTAATATAGTATGTTATTATCAGAGAAGACAGAAAAAAGCAAAATTCGCTATGTTTAAAGCAAAAAAATATTGTAAAAAAAGCAAAAGTAAAAAAACTTGGAAAAACATCAGATTTTAACAAAAAATTCAAAGTTAAGAGAAAAAATATTTTTTTGTGAGCTAAAAAAGTATTTTTGGGCAAAAGGCTTTAAAAAAAGTAATTCAAAGCTCAAAAATCTTAAGAAAAAGCTATTTTAAAGCAAAAAAACGCAAAATACAAAAAAAGCAAAAAGAAGCAAATATGAGTAAAACAAGCAATAAAAAGCATAAAAGCAAAAACAGCAATTTTATCTTCTCTGGTTATTATACATAAGTAGTACACCCCAAAGAGTTTAGCGCAATGTGGGTAGAGACGAACATATTCTTAGAATATTTTATCCCTTAATATGCCCGGTTTTGTTAATTTTTGGTTTTTGTTGAGAAAGGGATTTAAATGACACATACAAGGGGAAGTTATAGGGTTAAAATATGCGACAAACACAATTCTCATAAAATTTAATTGCGGACACCCGAACACAAAACTAGGTCAGAAGGACTTTTATACCTTTATACCGAATTCTACGAATGTAACTACCGCATTGTTATTGCGACAATTGGAATACTGTTGTCGCAGTCAAACTAATATTGAATCAATTGGTTTTCTGTTGTCATTACTTAACCCAGTACCTGCATTCATCTGGCATACACTCAAAATAATATGTCTGTCGGCTGAACAGAAAAATTTTTTACTTTAACAAAATTTATTCCTGTTTTTTGGCTTAAAATAAAATTTTTTGATTTTAAAACTTTTGTTGCCGCCACTTTTTTTTATCGTAGTTAATTGTTATCATTATTACTGCTTACTAAACATTTCTATGTCAAATGTCAAATTTATGTACATACATGTATTTGTAGAGTATTTTTTTTATAATATTGTATTAGTTTTGTAAAGTAAAGATTTCCACGGGGTTTGTTAAAGGCGATTGCCATATAAAAGAAATTACATTAGAGGCCATTTTGATAGTCTAATTTGAGGCCACAGTAAAATAAAAACCTTGCTCTTGGTTACCATACCAAAAAGAATTTTAACATAAGGGAATTTAATAACCCAGCTAAAAATCGACATATATGAATACATACAGGTTAAATGTATGTTCATGCATGCTCATAAACATGCATTCATTTCCATACATGGACACATAAATCTCCATACATGCATCATATATGTCCACACATGTGCATTAACGAAATTTGAGGTAATATCTACATGCATGATCATGCATGTTCATACGTGTTCATGTGTGTTCATACATGTACACACATGTAGATATTACCTCAAATTTCGTTAATGTACATGTGTGGACATATATGATGCATGTAGGGAGATTTATGTATCCATGTATGGACATGAATGCATGTTTATGAGCATGCATGAACATACATTTAACCTGTATGTATTCATATGTCGATTTTTAGCTGGGAAAGTAAAATTTAAAATAAAGTGAAAATAAAGACTCTGTGTTTATAATCTATAGTGGAAACCTTGAGCTGGGCAGAATCCGCGCTAACAATTCTTTTTTTGTTAAATTTAACAAATCTAAATTTAAGTAAAAAATTAGTAAAACTACAGTTTTATCTGTAATTATACTGAGTCGTGAAATTTGTTAAAATTTAGGGTCTCAAGACCCTCCCCGGGCCTAGTCCATATTATTTGAGGGCATGTTAGGACACTCCAAATGAGCAAACAGTTTGTCTGTTTTGCTCTATCTCGCTTAGTTTTCGAGATACGGGCCATTTTCTGAAATGGAGAATTTTTATTAAAAATTTCCGAGGGTCCAAGGCCCCGCCAAAGTTCATTTTTGGATAGAGATAACCTTTTCACGGTGGTGTTGCACGGTTAGGGTGGTCGAATGTTTCGTAAATTTTGCTCTATCTCTCTTAGTTTTTGAGATACCGCCCATTTGAAAAAATCGGGAGGGAAAGAAATATCGCCATCTTTAAAACTTTGGATACATTGGTGCCACCACCTACCGGGTAATAATAGTAACATGAAAATATTATATGTTAACAATAAATTGCGTAAAACTTAACGAATGGGTTCTTAAAAAGTAGTTATAAAAAATTTTGAAAATTAACACTCAAAATTAGTTAAAATTATTCTTTAGTATTGCGTTAAATTAATATGCTAAAATCTTTTTTAAATGTAGTGTTTCAACTAAAACTTTGTTAAAAGTTGGTCAAATCGATCGAAACCGATTTGACAGATTTTTCTACTGACGTATTATTTTAAGTGTAGTAGTATTCATCGACGCTAAGATGTATTATTGCACAATATTAAATATTTTACATTAGACGTAAAGTGATAAAATACATTTCAAGATTTAACATCTCCGAATAAATTTTTCGTCTTTAGTAACCCCTAGTGAAATTTGCAGCTGAACATATTTGCAGACCATTTTAACCCTTAAAATTCCGTTTTAGTTCACTTTTTTGGTATTCTTTGGAAAAAGGACTAAACTGACCGATAAAAATGACAGATATAGGGTTAGAATGTTCCACAAAGTATACTAATAAGATTTCATTGTGAACATCCGAAAACGGAATTAAGCTCTCGTCTTATTTCATACTATTGGTCAAAAAAATTAAAATTTTATCCACCATATAATTTGACTGTTCCCAAACCACATTTGATTATTTCTGAAATACAACTGAAAATTTCTGAAACGCAATTGATAATTTCTGAAATACAATTGATAATTTCTTAAACACATTTGATAATTTCTGAAATACAATTGACGATTTCTGAAATACAATTGATAATTTCTGAAATACAATTGGTAATTTCTGAAATACAATTGATAAAACTGAAATTCAATTGATAATTTCTGAAATACAATTGATAAAAGTGAAAATCAATTGATAACTTCTAAAATACAATTGATAAATCTGAAATACAATTGATAACTTCTGAAAAACAATTGAAAATTGAAATGCGAGATTTGAAATTGTCATTTTGTTTACATTTGTATTTAATAAAACATCAGAGTTTATAAATAAACACTTAAACATTTTTTACTGTGAATTGACTCGAGGTGCAAATTAACTGGTACAGTACTGGCACCAAAGAGTCACTCTAGAACTAGTTAAGTAAATTTATCATAAGTACCAGTACAGCTCTCTGTTTTTATTCTTAGAACAATAGTTTTGTGTACCTACGAGTATTAGCTTCATTGATACAATGCGGGACTATTTCAAGAGATTAAATTTAAATAACCCTGTAAGCATTTGGAAGATATCTTCCAAGAAGATATTAAAGCGATATCTTATATTTTTCATTTGAATGGAAATAATCAAGTATTATTTTGAAATTGTCTTTTATCATTTGGAAGATAATTCGGCGATATTTGGAAAAAATGATCCAAAAATTGAATTTTTTGTCATAATTTTTTATGATAATAGTGCGGCAATATTACCTTTTTATCATCCGGAAGATAAAAAAAATTTGTTTGAAATTTTTTGCCATTTTGGAAAAAATTAAAACAAAATTTGTACAAAAACAACCAACAGATACATAGAAAACAAATTCCTCAAAAAAATCAAGATTTAATGCGCAGAAAAAATCAGCTAGGATAAAATCAAGATAATTAATGTGTTCGTCAATGGATTAAGTATGTAGATATTCTTTTTCAGGCTTAAATTTAATAATTAAAAAAATAAATGGTTTATATTGTACCGGGGAGTTTATTTGGCGATATCACCTTTTTATCTTCCAGGTGATAAATTAGCGATATCTACGATTTATCTTCCTGGGGTATTGTTTTCGTATTGCCTGGAAATATTACTTTCGGGTAACAGTTGTTCCCGACGAAGGAAACTTCTGCAATACGAAATTGATATTGCCGGTAATAAATGTTTTCTTCCTGGCAAAATGATCGGGGAATCTTCTTCGTATTGCCATGCTTGCTGGGAAGGGTTTGAAATTCTAAATTAGAAATCATAAACACAAATTATTTTAGATTTCATTTGGTAACTGGACCTAATTATCTCAGTTAGGAAACTATCGGTCTAATCTACGTTTAAACAAAGAAAAAGACTTTGTTTTTTATCTATATAATTTTGGTCTTTACCAACTGGTACATTACTATTTCCAAAGAGTCACTTCGGAACTGTTTCCGTGAGTGTCACATTAGTACCAGTTTTGCTCTCTATTTTTCGTACTTAAGTTGTAATTTTCAAACTACACCATTTTCACTTTTATTTCAGAAAATTCCTAATATATTTCAAAATTTTCCAAAAACGTTTTAAAATTATCCAAAAATGTTTTAAAATTGTCCAAAAATGTTTTAAAATTGTCCAAATATATTTTAAAATTGTCTAAAAATGTTTCAAAATTGTCTAAAATGATTCAAAATTATACAAAAATGTTTTAAAATTGTCTAAAAACCTTTGATATTTGTCCAATTGCATTTCAAAATTGTCCAATATGTGTTTTAAAATTTTCAAAATGTATTTCAGCCATACAAATACCCAACAACTTTTGTCAAAAAATTCCACGGAATCCATGCTTGGTATAAAATGGGATAATATAAAATCGAACAACAATTTACATGTTAGATTTTATTTTTTATTTTTGAGATGCAGCCTTAAAGTATGCTAACGTTATTATTTAACAAGTATGATTTTATGCACTTTCAATAATTAGAGATTTTTTTAATCACCTGCACCCGGTTTCTGTATTTCTCGCATCGAAAAAGTTTTCGCAAAAAACATGTGAAATGCAACCCTGCTCTGCTTGATATAGGATGAGTCGCAGACAATAAAATATACATGAAACCAAATCAGCTAGTAATGCGCTGCATGTAAGTTATTTCTAATTTAATTAGGTATTTTACAAAACTACGTGTGTACTCGGTTATAAAAGTTACAATATCTGAAAGATTTACGACTACAACTCCAGTCCATTTTATCATCACTTAATTCACCCTGTTTAATGCAGGATGGCCATGCATTTCTCGATGAGAAAACTTCTCGCATTAGATACAGAAACGGGGTACTGGATTTAGAATTTTTCATACAAAAAGTGGATTTATTAAATCCCAAAAAAAAATTGGATTTAATAAATCCATAATAAAAGCACAAATATATGAAACAGCCTATTAATTTAATGACAGAAAAAAATACGAATGAAAATTAAAAGAGAAACAAAATAAATAAAGAAATTGAAATTGAAACTAACAAATAAAAGGTTTTTTTGGACATGGAGAAATAGCTGAAATAGAAATGGCAATTTTTCACTCTACAGTAAGTAATTTAATTAAATCCAATTAGTGAATATTAAATATTGCAATGGAATTTTTCAATTGTGTAAAAATATAAATTAAAGTGATAAAACTGAAAACGCAGACTGTTTATCGCTGTTTTATGAAAAATATAATTAAAAAGTTAAAGAAAAATCCTTCATCATCGAATTCTGTATTAAAAATTAGGGTGAAAGAAGTGTCGGACAGAAAATTATTTTTAAAACAGGGAGAATCTAACCCCATCTGTAGAGCACTTTTAGAAATACTTTTTGGATTTATTAAATCCAAGTGATTAGAAAAAACGGCTAATAACTTGTTTTTAAATCACAATTTAACCAAAATTGGTGAAATAACTTTAACGTTTATCACTAATATTAAAAAATAAAGTCCGACAAATAAATCTAAGTTAGTAGGCTCCGCCTTCTAGTCTACTTTTAAGAATTTCATATTTGATAATTTTTTTAATTGAGTGTTTTTCAAAAACAATTTTTTCCCGGTACACAATAAAAAAAAATTAAGTCTTATTTTGTAGAACAAAGTTTAGCCTTACTACTAGGGTTTGGGATTTCCCGGACTTTTTTATTTCCCGGGAAACGGGAATGAAAAAATTTGATTCCCGGGAATCCCGGGAAATATTTTTGAACAAAATTATTAATGAAAACCACCTATATAAGTAATTTTTGTTAAAAAAACACTATTTCAGTACAAATTCAGTCTGTGTAGTGAGAATTCAAAGTAAAAATATCAGAATGTTGAACATTTTATTTCACATAAATTACTATAAGCACTGCCAAATGAATTGCAAGATTCCAGCAGAAAGCACCCACTACTGGACTGTCGGAAAGAAACCGTTTCATACAATTCTTCTTATTTCATCAGCATTACATCTTCCTGATATATAAACCAACCCCAGGTTATAAAATTAATTATTTCCGTTTATACATATGTATGTTCAAATATCTCTTTTGTGATATTCTTGTCCATTCAGCTAAGATTATAGTAAATCTCCTATTGTTGGAAATATTGCTCGATATTTCTTTTATCATGATAAAAGATATGATTTTAGTAATTTAATATAATCGGCATTGGCATTGCCAAAAAATAAATTCCCTTTTAAAAGATTTTAACAATGACATTTTTGTTTTGATGTTTAAAATGTTTTTTATGACTAAAATAAAAAAAATCCTATTCCAGACAAAAACAAATTAAAAAATTTAATATATTTAAAATTTCCCGTTTTCCCGGGAAAAATATATTATTTTCCCGGGAATTCCCGGCAAACTTTTCCCGGGATTTCCCGGGAATTCCCGGACCCCAAACCCTACTTACTACCATTGTAATAAGAATTTTTAAGCTGTTAGTAGTGTTGGGGAAATACTGTCAAATAAGGCAAAAGTGCTATTTTTGCCTTTTTAATCGCGATTTTCTCTAAATTGTGAGGCGATGGAAAAATGTATTAAACGTGTTTGAAGTCAGCATGTCAAAATCTATTAAAAATTATATTAAGTTTCACACCACAGCGAATTTTTCTCATTTTGTAGATGTGCGTAATCTTATGTGATATTTTATTTATCTTTTCCTAATTATTTTGTATGACTAATGTAATTTTTGTCTAGAGCTCTGTGTAAGAATCTTAATTTTATAATCTTAATAATATAAATGGTTGTTAAACTTGTACAGCAACAAGGCAAACAACTACAAACAAATGTATTTCCCTTTTACTGTTCATTAATTTTGTTAGAGGTTTTTTTTTAAATAATTTAATTACAAATAGCTGGTAATTCTTGTAAAACAGTAATAACAAAAGTTAGATACAGTAAAACCCGTTTAAGATGTGCTCGGATAAGATGAATTCCTGGTTAGTATGAACTAATATGAAAGTCCCGACGTTTTGGCACCAATTTCAATATAAAAAACATCTGTTAATACCAACTCGCTTAAGACGAATCCTCGATTAAAACGAACTGTTAATGATTGCCCCATAAATAAAATTTCATTGAATTTTCCATTTTAATATGAACTTTCTATTTTTTTTTCTATTTTGACAAATTTTCAATACAACAGATGGCGCTGACTGTTGTTTTGTTTTTTCTAGCAATATTGCTCTGTTTAGTGGGGAGCAGTGTTGGCCGAAGAGTTTTATGTCATTCCCATTTTAAAAATTTATACCCAGTTTTATACCCAATTCGTTTTAATTTAAACAAAAACCCAAATTGAAAGAAAAATATAAGCTAAGTTCGTATCGTCTTCAGTCCTGCAAATTATTAAGAAATAACTCAGCAAAGTAAATAAAACTGAATATTTTACGAAGAAATACTTACTTTTCCACTCGTTATTTAAATGCCACAAATCTTTGTTTAAATTATGAAAGTAAACAATTTTAATTATATGAAAGACACAATCACAATAAACTGAAATGTCACTGTTTTAAAATAATTGTTTTGTACATTAAATTTTTCGAGAAAAAAAGTTTACACAATTTTCACACCAAACTTATAATCGTGAAAAAATTTTTTTCTCCAAAATTTGTATGGAATTTGACAAGTAAATACAAGTAGTTTTCAAGAACTGCTAGTTTTTGTAAACCTTGCTTGTAAACCTACACAAACATTTTTTTCTAAGTCCTTTGCATTATTTTTTGATTAATTATTGAGCTTGGTTACTTTTCGTTACTTCAAGATTTATAAATATGTAGACAACATTTCTTCAATAATTCAAATATTTTGGAGAAATTTTGAAATACTTTAACAGACCTAATTTGATCGACTTTAATTTAAAAAAATTCTTCTTATTTTCGGTCTAAAACTAAATCTTTAAAAATTTACAATTTTTTAGTTACAAATTAGTAGTTATCAAAAATGAAAAAAAATCGCCAAAAATATTTAAAAATACCACCAAATTTTGTTAAATACCCAAATCCTGCTCCTTAAAAAGCTGTCCCCAAACCGAAGTCGAAATCCCTAATTTGGGCCCAAATCCCCTTACCTGACAACACTGTTAAAGCCTCATTTGAAAAAATAAAATCCTCCATTGAGAAAATTTCCCAAAATAAAATCCTACCTCGACAAAATTCTACAGTTTGTTTAAAAATTATCGACGTCACATCTCTATATTATAAATCTCTGGGTAAAACATTTTTAACAGAAATGTCATAAAAATAAGATGTTTTCACTACATCGATGTTACATGTATCCCCTCAAAATATTTTCCCTTGAAAATGTTTGACATAAATTATGCTAAAAAGTCTCCTTAACTTTGTGTGTTGGTATTTACATATTTTATTATATACTCGTAAAACAAATAGGTCAACATCACATAGCGTGGTTTTGTGTATCTTTTGCTTTTATCTACTATTTCTTTGCATGGGTGGTGACTTATTTTGTGGAAAATGATTTTCTTTTCATTAATTAAAATACTTTGTCAGCACGCTTCAAATTTAAGTACCTTTGGATTACACCGTTACGAGTTAGGCGGTAACCCCCCAGTTTTATTTTTGCTGTTCCTATATTACTAATATATAGCAAAAATAATTTGCTAGTTTAGCAGTTTTTTCTGCAGAATCATTTTTAACTAATTTTTAGTAGTTTTAACTAAATTTTTTACGGACTTTTTTCTATTAGTGTAGGATAACGCCAGGTTACGTCTTACGAATATCTCTTTAACACAAAAACTAGCCAACAGATTGTTTTGAAATTAAACACAGTTTACATACCCAGACGTAGTATGACGTTGGTCATTATGTTTAGTGCCAAATTCGCCAAATTTCGTAATTTTCGAAAAGCAAAAATCTCCATAACTTCTGAAATAAAAATTTTCGGTACGTGATTTTATTTTACTGATAGTGTTATTTATAGCAAAAACCGAAATTATTTGACTACTGGGTATCTAGATACGTCTTAAACCTTTGTTGTGCTATATCGCCCTAATAAAGCGATAAATTAAAATTTTAATATTTTTTCCATAGTAGATTTTCAACGCCAAATATAACATATATTTTAAATATTATCGTAATCAGAAGAAAGAGCATTAGAGGGTTAAAGCACAAGAAAAAGCTGTTTAAAGCTCAAAAACGGAATATCCAAAACAGAAAAAAGCAAAAAAGGAAAATTTGTCTTCACTGGTTTTCACAAAGGTCGTTGCCAAAAGGTTTTTAAACTGGTTATGCCAACACTTGCACCATATTCTGAAGTATTGTGCTATTGTGAAGCATTTGTCGCTCATATTTGTCTGCCTGGATAGATTCACAAAACTTGGCACCAGAATAAAAACAAAGAATTCTAGCTTTTCAAATGTTTTAGTGATCGAAAGTAACTGTGAAGCTTAAAATACCTGATTTTCAAACTCATTTTTGGCGGGAGGGGGCATACATGTAAGTTTTGTTCTAATTTCAGAACTCTTACGGTGGGTCTCATACTGTAGGTTTAATGTTAAATTAACTATTAAACAAAAGAAAATGTCAAAAAATTTTATACAAAACAACAACAAATTTTAACTATTAGTTACCGTTTAAACCTGCAGCAAAATATTAATAAAGAGTGCGCCATTAAAAAATGTAACAGAGAATTTTTGCTCGTTTTTTGGCATCAACGTTCTTTTTAGCATTTCTGCCGGAACTTTCTGAACTTTAAATGTTCTAAGCCCAACATTAGCTTTAACGCTCCGTGCCACACAATAGCTTCTCAACCTTTTTGGCTTCGGTTTCGTTCCTGGGTCTTTTTGCGCTTTACCCATTCCAGGCTTTCTTTCAATTATTAGATCCTTGTTGAACTTTTTGACCACTCTAGAAACACATTGCCCGGTCATGCGTACTTCTGTTGCAATTTTTTTTTTTTATTACTCAACAATGGATTATTTTGAGTAGTTTCAATAATTTGTGCACTTGTCTTTGATTCTCCATTGTAAACTAATAAACCACTCGAATTTGACAAACCGAAGTATTTTGAAATCTGACAGATGTCTCAAAGATATTTTGTTCAAGAAAAATTTATTTTAATTAAAGGTGGAACAATTTATTAAGAAAAATGTGTGTTACACTTTTTAATGGCACGCTTCTTATATCCAGAAACAGAAAGTCAGCAGTAAAAAGGTTAACATTAAATTTCACACAAACTTAATTTTCCAAAAAAAAAAATTAACTAAAAATTACATATACTCGTTAAATATTTCACTAACTTATTTCACTTTTCACACATTATAACTAATATATAAATGCAAACTTAAAAAAAACATACTTTTTATATTACAGTTACTACGTAGACAGCACAACTTCCACTTTACTTTTACAAGACGATCCACCACAATCAGCTCAAATTATTACCAATAATCACACAAATTACAATTACTACAATAATAATAGTAACAGCCGTAGTTATCCTGCCACACCATCGGTGCAAATGACTAATTTAGCACCATTTGAGGATCCTCCCGAAGAAGAACTAAATGCACCAAGTGATTATTATGGCAAACATGAAAGAAATCCTACATTATTTTTTGATGATGGTATTAGATCGATAGATTTTGTGTTGGTTTATAAAATAAATATACAGCAGCATGGTTTGGAAGAACAACATGCAGAAAAAAGAAGAGTTTTTGAGGCGAATCTCGAGGCGGAAGGATTGGAAATTGAAAGGGTGTGCAAGGAAAAAGAACAAATATATTTTGTGAAGGTAGGCAGATAGATGGATGGAATAAAAGTTAATTAGGAAAATTTTAATAAAATTTGTTAACATTTTAGATTCATGCCCCTTTGGAGGTGTTAAGGCGTTATGCTGAAATTTTAAAATTACGTATGCCTATGAAAGAGGTAATGATTGTTGACAGATTTGTCATTTGTTTTCTTTTATACTTTCTGGTTCTATTTTGGGTTTTTAAATATATTTTTATTTAACCACGGTATAACTATTTATACTTAAAGAAAAATATATAATTTATTCTGATTACATTACACAACAGCCTTAAAAACCTCCTGTTGCAATGCATATTTTCGTATAAACTTTGGTGTACTGAATCCAAATGTGGCAAGAAAATTATTTTTTCGGTGCACCGTTTTCGATAAATAGCGGTTTTCATATCTTTGTTCGATACTCCTTTTTTATAACTTTTTACTTAATTTTAAAAGAATTTTTTTTTTTTTTTAAATTTTTTGTTCATCTGATTTTGCACTATATTCAAAAAGAGATTAAAGATACTCGTCGCAACATTACAGTTTTGTGCTGAAAGTTAACATAAATACGAGGTATGATCGAAGTACTCGGTTGTTATGATCGATATCTTAAACGACATCTTACCCAAAAAAAAAACTACACTGAAATGGGAAAACTTGTTTGAAAGTTAAAGAATTTTGACCGCCTTCTCTGAAAATGTGCTACTGTGCCTCGGTAAAAAGGAACTGTTTAAAATGGTCCGAAAATTTTTTTTTTATATATTTTATTGTTATAAATAAAGAAATTAAATTAATACAAACTTTTCAAAAATTTGGCAATTTAAAAATTTTTTTAAAGAATTCGATAAGGCCAGCAAGACAGAATACGTATGGCTGATGATGGCTTTTGCTACAAAGCCATCATCAGTGTCGTTTGCCTTTTATGATCTAAAATCGAACTAAAAACATTCATTTACCAAATAAAAATCAACTATACATACCACTCAATTTGGCAATTTTTTATGTTTTCTTTTGTATTTTGAAAAACTAAACCGAAGGCATAGACATTTTTTTTTTAAATATCTTTCAAACAATTTATTTAATACGGAATTTAGACTTAGGAAAAATAACCTAGTTTTTGGTTTTTGTTAGTTTTTAATTGTTAAAACGCATACACATAGTTACAAAAGTATACATACGGGAAACAAATTTCTGTTTTCTTGAAGAAAATATGATTTTACTTTCTTTTTACTTGCATTTTTTATTTAAAGTAAAACATAAACCATTTTTATCATATTCTAGAAAACTTTTGTTGTTTTTGTTAGCAAATAACTACAAATAACATATAATTTGTCATTTTTTAAAGTTACATAAGTATACATACCCCCCTATAAAAAATTATGTACCGTTACAAATGCCGCTACAAATTTTATGATGATATGGTATTCATTCGTAGAGTACGAAAATGTTCACGTAAAAAGTACGAAAATGTTCACTTAAATGACCCAACATTTTGGGAAAGGGTAATATTCACCGATCAATATACATAAGTATTACCCTTTCCCAAAATGTTGGGTCATTTACGTGAACATTTTCGTACTTTTGGGCGTACTCCAAGCGTTTCTGGATGTTCACAGATCTAAGTAGTGGTTTTTTTCTCGCAACTCTGCTATTGTACCCATTTCTCTTGATGGTTCGGCGAACTGTCTGGTCGGAAACAGAAATTTCAAGATCTGCTTTTAATTTTCGATTCAGTTCGACTACATTTTGCTTAGGATTTTCTTGAACGGAACGAATAACGGCCCGTTCTGTTCGGTTGTCGAGAATACGAGGGCGGACAAAACGTGCCTTACTTTCATAATTTCCAATTTCTTTTAAATTTTTTATTATCGTTTGTACTGTGGCCTTTTTTAAATTTAATAAATTTCCAATTTCATTAAGAGACTTACCATAATTCCGCAAGTTAATGACGGTTTTTCGAATTGACACGTTATGATTTTTATTTTCCAAATATGATCACTTTTTGTGAAAGTCCAAGCTCTACTAATGAATTGTATCATATCATCATAAAATTTGTAGCGGCACTTGTAACGGTACATAATTTTTTATAGGGGGGTATGTATACTTATGTAACTTTAAAAAATGACAAATTATATGTTTTTTGTAGTTATTTGCTAACAAAAACAACAAAAGTTTTGTGTATATAAAAAACAAACAAGAACTGGTTTTCTACAAAAACTAGGTAGTTTTTGCTCAGTCTAAATTTACTATAAGAGATTTTTGAAATTGCTTTAATAAATTTTAAATATTTTGTATTTTTAATACGAACCTCACTTATAACGAACTAATTTGTCTGGTCTCCTGGAGTTCATATTAAGTGAGTTTTCAAACATAACTAGTTTTTGTTATTAGAAAATATGAATTTCAAGAGGAGGTTCTGTAACAACATATCATTTGTTAAATAGTATGATGTGTAATACTTTGTACCTTTTTATTTTAATAAGTTCTGTGGACTTTTAACAAAAGCATTTATTTTAAAAACACGAATTTTTTATGAGAGCTAAAAAATACATTTACCTTTTTAAATAAATTTTTGTATATAATAACCTAATATTAAAAATGAAATAAGTGCTTTTGCCAAACAGAATTTTGAAATAAGTTGATTGGAGGTGGTCTCATATATATTAGTGTATAAGGTATGGAAATGTGAGGATTTATTCACTACAAAAATCTTTGAAAATTTTTATAAGTCGACTTAAGTATTTTTGTCAAAAGTCCACAGAATTAAAATGTTCCATATACCGAGGAAATTAAAACATGAAAAAAACTCTAGTTTTACCGTGGTTTAATAGTTTGTATGAAAATTTTTGAATTATTTTTACGTTTTGTTAATTTTTTTTACCCATTTTTCTTTATAATTTTATTTATTTTGTTTTATAGTTAGTGTGCAACGTAAATATATCAAAGTCTAGTCGTCTGCGTAATGCAGTTTCTAACATATCACGAAAGGTCTGAAAAAATGTTTTATATTTTCTTAAAAGGCCTAAAATTTGTCTATTACAAATTTTGTTTATGCCAAAAGGAAATGTCGAATGTGTGATTTTAAGCTTAAGCGAGTTAAATCTCATTCGACTTTTTCTAGCTTATCTTTTGTTAAATTTTTGAAATGATGCTGAATTGTTTGTAAGCTTTTTGTTCTGTTGTCCCCCGAAATTAAATTTTGAAAACACATTAAATTTTTGAGATTTTTGGGCATGTTTCGTTTTTTTAAGCTTTTAAGTTTGGTTTCTTTTACGTTTTCTTTGACTGTTTGTTTAAACACGAGTTTTTCTTCCATTCTCCCTTTAGATACCTGGCATGTCAGTAGTAAACCGTTCTACCCGAAGTGTATTTTCTAGTCTTAAAGGTATTTTCAAATTTTTCATGAAACATATCCATATTGATGAACAATATTTTCCTGCGCGCACACAGCGTTTTACTGCCATCTATAGTCGTGATAAGGAATATTTGTAAGTATTATTAGATTTAAAATTGTAAGCAAAATATAATTAAATTATGATTATAAATTAATTAATTTTTATAATCATAAATAGAAAAATTTGTCGAAATGGAAAATATCGCTAAAATCGATTAAAAATACTAGATGAAAATTGTAAAAATCGATAAAACATTTTAAGGAAAAGTCGGAAAAAATATGAAAAAAGCGATAAAATATGAGAACGTTGATTTTTTCTGCCGATTCAAGCGATTTTTTTATTTTTTTTTTTGTCGATTTTCATTTTATACTAGCGGCAATTTTTTCTATTTTAAAATTTTTTTTGTTTTGCCTAATTTTTACAAAGTTTAGAATCGGGAGAACCCCGAAGTTGTAGAAATTTTACCTACGTGGATAGGGTATAATAAGTTTGTGCTGATGTTTGTAACACCGAAAAATATTGGACCGATACCGATCGAATCAGAATCACTTTTTGTTCCGATTTATGGATGTCCGTCTATCCGTCCGTCTGTGGCAATATACAAAAAGTTTTTCATATAGAGACAAATTAACAATTAAAAATTACTTTGATCAATTGACAACTAAACTAACCACTGACGAGTCTTTGGGTTAGACGAAACTGCGGCATTCTGGTGTCTGTTAAATTTTTCAATAAAAATGTTTTCTTCTTCATATAAATCAGCTTTAGAAAAAATTCTTTAGTAATTCTAATATTAATTACGATTTGTCTTATGCGATGGTTAAAAAACACTAAACTAAAAAATTATTGTTTATTGTGCAATAAAGTGTTATTAGTAGAAAGCAATGAAAAAGTAATCAATTTTTTAAATTTTGTTTTGTACTCATGTAGAAAAATATTGTTCAATAGCGGTTGTAATAAGGAGTGTGACAGATTTTAGTTTTTTCCCAAAGTAAAATTAAAAAAAAGTACAAGATTGAAAAAATGTAAAAAGTGCACGAAATTATAATAATATGTATATTCATAATGATGTTAAATGATCCCAAAATGTTCTACTGGTAATATATTATGATCTTTGGAAAAAATATTGTGATTATTAGAAACATATATTTTATTTTTCTTCTCCCTGGTATCACATTTTTCTATAATATATTTTTATTTATATATAAGTGATAACCAAAAAAAAAAAAAAATTTAAATTATTTTATAATATGGTTGTCGGAGTCATAAACCCAAAAATATATGATGCTCTTCGAATATGGTCATCCCAACCATGTTTTTTCTTTGTGTGCAATATAGCGAAAGGATCAATAAGTTGAAAATATGTCCGAATTTTTAAAATTTTAAATTTTTTAATACAAATATCGCTGATATAGTTTTAGTTAAGGCTGGTTTACATTATACGATTTTCGGTAAGATTTTGCAACCTTGCCTATATGTTTTGCATGCGTACTAAAGCAAAATCGTACCGAAAATCTTATAGTGTAAACTAGCCTTTAACCATAATACATAACTGATTTAAAATATTCGTTTTTTTAGATTCAACATACGCAATGACAATTTTTTTACACCTGCCGTTCGTTCCCGTATCGTACAATTCATTTTGGATAGGCAACGTTTTACGCCAAAGAATAAAGATGAAATGGCTTTTGGTATAGAACGTCTGGTAGCCGATAATATATATTGTGCTGCCTATCCACTACACGATGTAAGGGCAATTTACAATTTTATTATGTATCAAATAATTTATAAAATTCTTCCTTTTAGGGTGAAATAACTGAAAAGCATACTATGCGCCATACTCTACATACACATTGGGCTAGCATACAACAATGGTATCGTTATCAGCCTTTGGATTATGTTAAAGAATATTTTGGTGTGAAAATAGGTTTATATTTTGCCTGGCTAGGATTTTATACTTACATGTTGTTATTGGCTTCTGTAGTGGGTGTTATCTGTTTTTTATATTCTTGGTTTACCTTGAAAAATTATGTTCCTGTGTGAGTAGAGTAATTCTGTAATTCTGTCATTTGTCCTATTAATATGTTAATATTTTGCAATAAGACCCAAAAAATTGGGTCATAATGAATTCAATTGAAAAATGTTTCACTTCGGAATGAAATAATTCCGGAATAATAATAAAACTGATGAGCCATTTTTAAAGTATTTTCTATTTCATTCCATTCGGAAAGTATTTTTACAATATTTTTTGCATTAATCCCTAAAAGTATGTTCCATTTTTAATTAATATATATAAAGGAACAAATGACAAAGTTAATTTAAGTTGCGTTTGCACTTGTATCGAAATCTCGAGATTTCGATACCACCACTGTGAAAAAAGCAATGAACGTTAAATTTTTAGAGAATTTATTAATTAGATCTAACTATGTATGCTCTATTCAAAATTGAACATCTATATGCCTTCTTTCATTGTTTTTTCGGAGTGGTGAATATGCAGATGTAAACGCAACTTTAAATACTTTTAATAATTAGTCTTTACTTTCTTCTCTTTTCCATTTTATAGCAAAGATATTTGTTATCAAAATAATAATAAAAACATAACCATGTGTCCATTATGTGATTGGTGTAATTTTTGGGATTTAAAAGAGACCTGTTTTTATGCAAAAATAACATATTTAATTGATAATCCTAGTACTGTATTTTTTGCAGTATTTATGTCTTTTTGGGCTACACTCTTTCTTGAACTATGGAAACGTTATTCAGCTGAAATAACACATCGTTGGGATTTAACAGGATTTGATGTTCATGAAGAACATCCGAGACCACAATATTTAGCCAGATTACAACATTTACCCAATACACGTACTGATTATGTTACAAATATGAAAGAGCCGACTGTACCATTTTGGCGTATGAAGCTGCCGGCAGCTGTATTTAGTTTCTCGGTAGTTTTACTACTAATTGCATTGGCTTTCGTCGCTCTGCTGGCAGTTGTTATCTATCGTATGTCCATGTTGGCCACTTTAAAATTGGGTTCTACACCGATGACTACCTCTAGTGCTATAATGTTGGCAACAGCATCATCAGCCTTTGTTAATTTATGTTTATTATATGTACTTAATTATGTAAGTAAATTTATTATTAATATAACCAATTGATTTATTGTAACTAATTTGTTTTCTTTGTCAGTTATACAATCATTTAGCAGAATATCTTACCGAATTAGAAATGTGGCGTACTCAGACACAATTTGATGACTCTTTAACTTTAAAAATCTATCTTCTACAATTTGTTAACTACTATGCTTCCATATTTTATATAGCTTTTTTTAAAGGTAAATTTGTAGGACATCCAGGACAATATAATAAAATTTTTGATTATCGACAAGAGGAGGTAAATTTTAAACTCTTTAACAGCAAAATTATATTTAAATACTAGAATCGATTTTTTAGTGTTCTTCAGGTGGCTGTTTAACAGAATTGTGCATACAATTAGCCATTATTATGATTGGCAAACAAGCTTTTAATTCCATATTAGAAGTTATAATGCCAAAATTATGGCGAAAAATTATGGCTATTAAGGTGGGCATATCGAAACTATTTACTTCCAAAGAACATGTACTACACAAGGATACCGAAAGATGGTGGAGAGATTTAAAATTATTGGATTGGGGTGCTAGATCATTGTTTCCGGAGTACTTGGAAATGGGTAAGACACCAATTTGTCATGCATATTCTTAAAAAAATGTGAATTTCTTTAAAAAGCAATAAAAGCTTAAATGTAAAAATTTATTTTAAAATTATGTTTATATATTTAGTTTGTTTTTGAAATTATTGCGGTTTGAGTCTATAATATCTTTAAAAAATTAAGAAACTAGTTGAGTAGAAATTTACTTTTTACTCAACTATTTTTTTTTTTTTTTTCACATATGGTATATATAATTTTGTAATGTCGAAATATTGATTTAAATCCCCAAATATGTATATTATTGATACTTATGTAATTTTAAGCCTATCAAGCGATGTCCGTCCGTCTGTGTGTTAAAATGGTAATCACGGCTCAAAAACGCAAGTTGGGGCTCAAAAAAAAAAAAGTTCGCCGTACACCCTCCAATATGAAATATTCTTCCAAGGCAATTTCAAAAAAAAAATTTTTTTGCCGAACGTAGGCATTTAAAGTTGGATTTTAAATGTGATATATCGATTTTTTGCCTCGAGGAGACCAGTGTTTTGCTATAAAGGAAACATCCAATGAAAAAAAATTTAAAAAGGCGACCCCTACGTTCGGCAACCAATATATTAAAAAAAATTCTACTTGGTTTATCGAAAAACTTCCTTAGCAAAGGTTTAATGATTTTTTGCGAGTTTTAATTTTTTGATATTAGGGTGTTACATTAGTGTGGTAGCAACTGAGATGAGGTGGGTAACTACTACAATTGGATACTTGAGGCCAATGTCCCTTAGAGCAAAACTCTGGTCTCCTCGAGAGAAAAACATCGATTCCAAATACTTTACTTTAAATGCCAAAGATAGAACGAAAAATGTCAAATGGCGACCCCTACGTTCGGCAAAAAAAATAATAAAAATTTTTTTTGAAACCTCCTTGCAAAAATAATTCATATTGGAGAGTGTACGGCACACTTTTTTTTTGCCTGTAAGGTGGTATGCTCTAGTGGTCATTTCTACTTAGATTCCCGATCAGTTTGGTATTGAATATAAGCATATTTAATTGGTTCAGCGGTTAAAAGAATGTTAAATTTTCGTAGTAGCCATATTTTGTCATTAGACGCTTGAGGTGAATAATTTTATTTTCACCTCAATTTTTTTTACCACAAACTTTGTTTCACCCCAAAATTTTTTTCACCTCAAACATTTTTTTTACCTCAAAGAAATTTTTTCGCCAAAAAAATATTTTCCCACACAAAAAAAATTTTGTTTTCAGACCAAAAAAAGTTTACCTCAAAATTTTTTTTTTACCTTTTAATGTTTTCACATTTAATTTTTTTATATTCTTTGCAAAGACACTAAATAAAAAATTCGATAAAACCGAATTAAATGCTTTTATTCCTTTCCCTAAATTACGAAAATTATCGTTTCTATTTATTAAATAGAAACATATAAGATAATATGGACTCAACCCGAAATTTTCACAAAATTTTTAAACTTTTTTCAGTTTTACAATATGGTTTTGTAACAATATTTGTGGCCGCCTTTCCCTTAGCTCCATTCTTTGCTTTATTGAATAATATTTTGGAAATGCGTTTAGATGCTAAGAAACTATTGACGCATCATAGAAGACCAGTCTCGCAAAGAGTTAGAGATATAGGAGTATGGTATCGCATATTGGATTGTATAGGCAAATTAAGTGTAATAACAAATGTAAGTTAAATCTGTCATAAAATATTAAAAACTCTAATTTTCGTTAAAAAATTAAATTTTTCTCAAGGGTTTTATTATTGCTTTTACTTCTGACATGATACCAAGATGGGTTTATCGTGGTTTTGGAGATGGTACTTTAAATGGTTATTTGGAATTTACTTTATCTGAATTTAAAGTTAGTGACTCACCCACATTACAAAGTTTAGCGGTTAAATATACAAATCTTACTTCATGCCAGTAATTATTTTTAGATTTCCTTGATTTTTTTAAAATTTTATTAATAAATTATTATTTTTCATATTTTTTGTTTTGTTTTTTAGTTATACAGATTTTCGTGAACCACCTACCTCGGAGAATAAATATAATTTAAGTAATATGTTTTATATAATCTTGGCTTGCCGTTTAGGTTTTGTAGTGGTATTTGAGGTAAGTTATTCAATAAAATTTATTCAAATATTTTTTATATAAAATATAATAAACTTGATTATTTTTTAACTTCATACCAATCAATTCACAATAGAATTTTGTTGATTCATTTCCCATTTTAAACCTTAACATGTTGAAACATTCCCGACGTCTCCACAATACTATCTTGTAAAACTTGATTTTCTTGTCGTTGCATTTTTAAAAACTTACATAACCAATATATGGCAAATGAAAACATTACATTGAACACTGCAAAGATACTCGTAAACGATTAGTTTGTTAATTAATTAATTAAATATAAATTATTTTGCTAGTTATTTTAACTTACTTATAAATATACCAAACATTATACTGCGCACTATACGTTTATCTGTGGCCGCATCTATTTCATTATATTTCATTTCCATAAATATATAAGTGGTTATTTCTACCAGTACGGAAATAATCGTATTTATAAGCCAGGGTGCTATACAAATGGTACGCTTCTGCAAGATAAATTAAAAATCGGTTATAAATAAGTGGCCCTCATAACAAGAGAACACTACTTTACATAATTTACAAACAAATAAACATTGTCTGAATTTACAAGGAAATTATTTTAATCAAACTTTTAGATTTTTTCAAGAAATTTAAATTATGTATATTTTTCTTAAATAACAATCTAAAATACAGTTTGGTTAGAAGAAACTCGTAGGGATCGGAAAATTTAGTTCGTTATAGGTGATGTTATAAGCGTAGTATACTTTTTACAGAAATTATTAAAATTTTTAGATTTTTTTATAAATTTTTAAATTTTTTTAATAAACTTTGAACTTTCTTAGGTACACTCATAGAAATAAATCTGTAAAAATAGCAGAAAAATCAACTAAAAATTAGTTAAAAATGATGCTGCAGAAAAAACTGTTAAATTAGCAGATTTTTTTTTGCTAAATACTAGTAAAATGAGAACAGCAATAGTAAAATTGATTTTTAATATTAGTTATATTTAAGTTAACTTTTAGTTAATTGACTGTAAAATCAGCAGAAAATTTTGCTAAATATTAGTAGACTAAAAATAGCAAAAACAAACTGTTATCTACAAAATTATTGTTATTTTTAAGCTTAATTTAATTGAATACAAATAGCAGTTTATCCTGTTAAATTAACAGAAATATGTGCTAAAAAAATTGTAGTTATGTTTTCAAAAAGCTCGATTTTTATTTGCATCTAAAAAAATAATAAAAATAAAAAAATTTAAATATTTTCGTGATTTTTTACGCTACTAATTATTAAGCAAAATTTTTTGCTGATTTTAGCAGCTTAATTTGTTATTTTCTAAAATAACAAAAATTT
Organism: Leucophora obtusa; assembly: GCA_949987735.1. NCBI lineage: Eukaryota > Metazoa > Arthropoda > Insecta > Diptera > Anthomyiidae > Leucophora > Leucophora obtusa. The sequence goes on from OX465295.1 coordinate 354,677,527, forward strand.
AACTCAATTATAACTAAAATTCTGTATATTTAACAGTTTTATTTTTGCTATTCCTATCTTACTAAAATCGTCGTCGTAATAGAATATATTCTATATTTATGACGACACTCAAAATATTTGTCAAATTGTTGCCATATTTTAACCAAGATAAGGATTGCCTATCAAAACAGAGTTGTAGGAATTCGTATCAGAGCTGCAAAAATTCGTACTTTGTTTAAAAAAAATTTATTTTTTTGACAGAAGAAATATAATTGAAAATAAAAATGCAGAATTTACCGAAAAAAACCAAAATTAAATACAATAAAATGAAAAACAACAAGAATTATTGCAAAACCAATTGAATTATGGCAAAAAAAAAAAAAATACAATCATATTCTTGTTTTGCTTTCCTTTTTTTTTCTAAACGTTAAAAAATGTCGACGGTCGATTGTCGCTGAATTTAAATCAGTCGCGATGACTTTTGCTATCGTCGGTCAACAGTCGACCCACATAGCATCATAATTAGATAGAGGAACTAATATTTTACTTATTTATTTTGCTATCAAAATTATGCTTTTAAACACATTTTTTTGTGTTCCCTTTTATGTTCCGCTTTTTAAAGAAAGAGGGTTTTAGTGATATAAAAGTGATAGTTTTTCATTTTCTGCAGCATTTATATTCAAAGCCACCAATAAGCATATAATATTTAAGATGCAATTTTGTATATATTTTTAATAACTAGCTCAAGAAATTCAAAACTAATATGGACTAAATATTTAACGGAATAACCAATTTTAAAACAAAATGGCATCAATTTTTAATTTCATATTTTTGCAAAAATGCATGTTTTTGCATATTTTGGCTTTAAATGCATATTTGGTTCCCTTTTCATGGGTATTTTGTGGATTCTATGCATATTTGTGCATATTTTTATTTTTTAGTAGCATTTTTTTAATCTGTTAAATATATAAAAAAAAATTCACATTTTGATTGAAACAAAATATTTATTTTTTCTTATTTTAAAAAATAGCATGGATGGTAACCGAAACGAATGCGGTTATCGTTAGGGTATTTCATTTATTTCGGTATCGGTATTTTAAGGATAACGGTATTTGAGTTATTTCGGTAACGGTATTTTAAGGTTAACGGTATTTCAATTATATCGGTAACGGTTTTTCGATGCGTCCCACAATTTTTTTTAAAAAAAACAAACGAGATTAAAAACAGAACCAATTTATCAACTTAATGTTCAAAAAGTACTCAATAACCACGTGAAATTACCAAAAGCAGAAAATTAAAAATAACGGTATTTTAGGGATAGCGGTATTTCATTTGTTTCGGTAACGGTATTTTAGGGGTATTGATATTTCATTTATTTCGGTATCGGTATTTTAAGGATAACGGTATTTCAGTTATTTCGGTAACGGTATTTTAAGGATAACGGTATTCCGGTTATTTCAGTAACGGTATTTTAGGGGTAACAGTAGTCAGTTGAAAGGGTTTTGAATCGATAACGGTATTTTAGCGGTATTGCCTGCCAACCCTGAAAAGTAGACATTCTTAAAACTCTTATTGTCTTAAGAAAATGCATGGTTCTGTGGCTACTGGAAAAATAACTAACTTTTTATGTTTTCAAGTGCGTTATTTTTAGCAAAAATATGTGTTTTAAGTGCATATTTTTCATGTGTTTAATGCATAATTTTTCTTTTCTAGCTGCAAATTTTTAGGCGCATATTATCGATCTTTAAGTGCATGAAATTCCTCGACCTACTAATAACTAATAAACTTTTTCCATTAGTTCAAAGCAATTTTAATAATACGAGTATACTACTGCCGTCATTTATTTTAATTTTTACCTTAAAATAATTTATAAAAGTTATTTGATGAGTATTTTGAAACACCAATTTATTTGCTGAAAGTTTAACCCTCTAACCGGCAAGCCCGCCTCCAGGCGGACTATATTAAATTGACTACAAATGCGCCAAATGAGTATTTAATAATAAGAAATTAAGCTTTTCAATGAAAACAAAATTTATTAAATTTTTTTTGAAGAATTTTTTGATATACAGTGCCCGGTTTAGAAGCTAGAAAGTTTCAAAAATAAAATTTTGTAAAATTTCGAAAAATAAATATTAAAAAAAAACAAAATTTCTAAAAATCTTAAAAACATTTTGAAATCGACTAAAACAATTTATAATGACCACAAAGTAAGACTGAAGTTTAAACTATTAAAAAAATTGCCCACTTTGGTCCAAACACACACATGATTCCATAAGGATACCTTTAAAGGACATCGCCTTGAAAACGAATGTACGGATCTTTCTGAAATTTGGTAAAAAAAAAATATATATTTGATATAAGTAGCAAAGCTTACAATTTTGAATAATATATATTGAAGTTAAGGTGCGTTTTCGCTCAATTTCGCATTTTTCGAAAAACATCCTCTTAAGTAACAACACAAAAAATGTAATTTTTTTATTGTAATTACATCTTGGTAAGAAAAATAATTTACGCTTAAACCTAGTAATTTTTATTGGCTAGTTTTCGAGATTCCCTATTAACCTATTTTGGCCCATATCTCCTAAAATAGACAACGAAAAAAAAAAATTGTTGTAGAAGAACTTATTGTTTATTTTTCGTGAGAAATACATGGTATAAATTTCATTGCAAAAAAAGCTTAGGTCGGTTAGAGGGTTAAATCTAGTAATTGTTAGAAAAATAATAGTTAAAAGCTCTCTGTGTGCGATGTATGAGAGCCAATAACTTTTCATTGCGAATACCTCCCGATAAAAAATGTAACACGAATTTTTCTTAATACCTTTTTTCATCTTTAATTTAAATAATTTTTCTTGATCAAAATATCTTTGAGAAATATGTCAGATTTAAAGATCGGTTTGTCAAATTCGAGTGGTTTATTAGTTTATAATGAAGAATCAAAGACAAGTGCACAAAAAAAATTATTGAAACTATTCAAAATAATCCATTGTGGACTTATAATAAAAATTGCAACAGAAGCACGAGTGACCAGGCAATGTGTTTATAGAGTGGTCAAATGTTTCAACAAGGACCTAATAATTGAAAGAAAGCCTGGAACGGGTAAAGCAAAATGACCAAGGAACAAAACCACAGCCAAAAAGGTGGAAAATTTATTGTGGACGATTCCACATTTCTGGCCGCGAAATGGCATGTTGCGTGCTATGTTCGGAAACTTTTGTGCACAGAGTTAACGCTAACGTTGGGCTTAAATCATTTAAAGTTTATAAAGTTCTGGACACAAATGCCAAGAATAAAATTGACGCCAAAAAAACCAGCAAAACTTCTCTGTATTACATTTTTTAATGGCGCACTTTTTATTGGCAGTTTACGTTAGATATCGGTACCTTTTTTATTTTTTGTTTTCCTTTTCCAGGATAGTATATGACAGGTAGGCGTATCCTTGCTACGATTTCTACAGAATTTTAAAATTTATTTCGTATAGAAATAGTATATATTTTCACTAGATTTCATTTGCGTAAGGCAACCCTTTTTTATTTTTGACCGCTAGTGGCACTGTTTGGCACTGTGCGCCGTAAGAATATTTGTATTTTGCCTAACAGAAATTATTTAGCTTTTTACTTACCTTTTTAATACCATCAATTAATAGTGATGCGAGTATGAAATTAATCAGTGCTTTAATCCATAAAATTATAGCCATAACAACATAAAAGGCATCCGGAAAATTATGTAGCAAAACATAATCAACTTTAAGAAAGAAAAAAAAAAAAAAAAATATAAAAAAATTAAAAAAAAAAAAAATTATTCGCTCTATTAAATTAAAAGTTAAAATTTCTTAAAATAAATTACTGAAATTGTAAACAATTTTAAACAAGTTTTCTTAAAGGCAGCTAGAAAACTTTTAAAAAAGTACTTACCAACCGATGACAACATATTACTTAAAGGATCAATAATTTTAACATTTTCATATGATGAAATAGCCCAATTTGTTAAATTGAAATAATCCGTATATAAATAATAACTGCATACAATTATAACAGTTATGGAAAATAAAATATCCAGGCAAGCTATGCTAAATCCGATGGAACGTAAATTGAAGCAACAGGAAAAACGTTTCATTTTTATTATTATTTATATTTTATTTATATTTTGCAAGATTTTCAATATATTGAACTACTTTTCGTATTCAACCATTAATATTTTTATAAATTCTTTGTTTTTAATTTTTTAAATTTTATTCGTTTTTTTCTTGTTTTAGGATGTTATCTGATTCACGTTATCTTTGCTACTAAAAACTATCCATCAATTGTAATGAAAATTCTATGCTAAATACCGCTTTGGCCAATTGACATTTTCATTCCCTTATTACAACAATTTTTATGTGTGCAAAAACAAAACAAGAAGCATTTTCTTCTTTTTTTTTAATTCTTAAAACAGCATAAACTGCATTTTGTAATGTGTGTGAAAAAAGACCTTTTTTTAGTTTAGAAAGTTCATTGATCTTTGGCATAAAAAAGAGCGAATACTAAAAGTGTAATGTGTAATTTTGTTTTCACTTTTCATTCTTGTTGCTTGTTTTTTTGCACTTTGCAAAAACATATTTTACAAATTTAATTGACCGTATTTTGAGAGGTTTCATTATAACCCCAATCCCAAAGGAGATTGAGGTCTATTAAATGGAAAAACAAAAGAAATGACAATGTTTCAGTGATTACAAGTCAAAGAAAATATAAATGCTGCATTGAGGGGTGTTTGCAATATTTGATGTACTTAGGAGTGCGCTATTAAAAAGTGTAATATATAAAAAGCTGAATAAAAGATGATTGTAATACGTTAAACTTGTTGTTCGATTTTTATAGATTTATATTCTTTGTCATTTTACATAATATTTAAAATCAAATTATTTAATTTGATTTAATCTGCCCTCTGTAAGCAATTTTACGTTGTTTTCGGTAACTTTTTTGGTACCAGCTGTCTATTTGTATGGTTGACGTGAATTTCTTTAGTTGACCTGACCCCAGTATCTTTTGACCGACCCCACTATCTTTTAATCTCATCAGCAAATGTAGATACGTTGTGTTGTGTTGTCTTAGAAATGGAAGTAATCTCTCTTGAAGACACTCTAATATAAATATCTGAGTTTATTGAACCCAATGTAAATAACTTACCATACTAGGAACTTCTTAGGAAATTTCGATTGTTTTTTGTTCGATACTCTTCAGGAACGTTGTCTCTACTATCCGCACCAGGAAGTCTGCTAAATAGTATGTTTCGTCGTCCATTATACAACATTCAAAGTTTAAAAAGTCCTATTTTTAAGAAGTAATGCTTGTTTTCTGCCAACAAAGTTCTTCTTAGCATTCCTATCCGGAACTTTCCGTCCTCAATATCTTCTCCAATTTTTTTGCTTTGTCTTTAACCCTTACATGCATGATCTCTTCTATTTCTACCATTTTTTATATATGATTTCTAAAGGTTTGTACATTTCAAGAAAAATACCAAAAAAAAATTTATTTAGAAAAAAAGGTGATTTTAATTGAAAAATATGGTTTTTTGCTAAATAGCTAAATTGTTATTATTTTAACGTGTATGAAAAAAAAAATTGTAAACCATAAACTATACATTAATTGTCGCCAAAATGAATTTTATTGTGGGAATACCACTTTAAATATTTAAACAAACATCTTTGAATATTACACTTAAAAAAAAAACGCCTGTGTTAGATTTTTCTCAAATATACGAAACAAAACTAAGATTTTTCCTATAGCTGTTTAAAAAATCTGCACTAAAATATAAGAACACTGTGTACACAAGCCCCAATGCCCAATAATGCAGTTTTGTGCAGCAAGTAGGTTTTTTTATTAAAAAACTGGTATGTTGCCATATGGCTACACCATGCTTTTAAGGGTTAATTCTCCATTACTAACTAATAAACCACTTGAATTTAACAAGCCGATGTATTTTAAAATCTGACATACATAGTTCTCAAAGATATTTTGATCAAGAAAAGTTATTTTAATTAATGGTGGAAAAAATTAATAAGAAAAATGTGTGTTACACTTTTTAATGGCGCACTTCTTAGGGAAAAATGTTGCCAGTTAATGCAAATGCTGCAAAAATAATCAACAATTTCCAGGACGACTAACTGTCATTTTAATGCAAGATACAGTAATAACACTATGCGACAGTCAAAATCGGGATGGGATGAAACCAACGGGAAATGTTATATCGGTCAAAAACAAGTTATACGTGTCCCGGCGTTTCGCTGGGTCAACCCTAGGAATCGAGATATATCTTTTTTTGACATAACTCGAGAACCACTAGTCCGATTTTGCTCAAACAATTTTAAAAAAATTAAAAATTACAATTCCTTTAATCTGTTCATATAACGTTTTTCTATATACTTAACAGTTTTGCCGGTTTGTTTGTTACCGCTACCATAAAAATCAATAACCTTTTGTTTATTACTTTTTTTAATATTTTAGGCAAAAAATATTTTTTTCTTCATACATTTATTTTTACCGGCAAAACTGTTGAGTATATAGAAAAACGTTATATGAACAGATTAAAGGAATTGTAATTTTTAATTTTTTTAAAATTGTTTGAGCAAAATCGGACTAGTGGTTCTCGAGTTATGTCAAAAAAAGACCACCAAAGGTCGAATCGCTATATCTCGATTCCTAGACGTGACTCAGTGAAACGCCGGGACACGTATAACTTCTTTTTTACCGATATAACTTTCCCCGGTAGTTTGAACCCTTCCCGATCACTGACCCCTACCATTTGTCTCACAGTGTAATATGCCACACCGCAAAGACATTATGGTTTGCGAAAATTTGTGTACCGATTGGCCTAGGAATACTCTAGACTTAAACTCCCCCTGAACACAATTCCGTTGTGAATACCGAATTAACTGTGAATTGAATCAATTAAATATTTTGTTAATATAACAAATTTCCAAGTTTTAATTTTTTCAATTAAACTTGTTTGTTGAAAGTCAACAAATTCTTTAACTACTCGGTAATTTTCGTCAATTCGTGTCAGTGAACTAATTCGTTCAAATCATTCTTTTTTGTTTTGAGATATGACTGAACTGCGTGTCGTAGACTGATTTGTTTGTTTGACAATTTTTCACTCGCTTCTCACCTTTTACATATTTTTTTACATGTAGTTATCTAGAAGCTAAAGGCATCAGCTAATTTGAAACTGGTGATTTTTTTCTTTTTATGATGATTGACAGTTTCTTTTTTTCTTAATTTCGTACAAAAATATTACTATTTCCTAAAAAACTATTTCAATTTCAAAAAATTTGATTTAAAAGAGATACAAACAAATGATCCATCGAACGAACGAAAGAACGATTGAACAAAAATACCGAATAATTATTAACTAGTTCATGTCATTTAAAAGAGTGAATCATGCAGTTGAATTAGTTCGTTCAGGAACGATACAACTCTATTATACACACTCGTAAACATAAGCTGTGTTCGGGTACTCAACAATTTTACCAAAAAGCGTTTTCTTACTACACAATTGGGTAAATGAGAGCTGTCATGAGAGAGTAATATTCTTGTTCCCAGACTTTTTTTTCGTGTAAATTTGGGTAAATTGTTGCTGTTATATCATCAGTTGGGTTCAACTAGTTCAATTTGAACCAAAGGCCTAGTTCACAACTAATAGCTCTTTTAGTTCAATCGCTCATTTCATTCATTCAGAAAATATGTTTATCATTTACAAAAATTAGTATAATAGTTGCAAAAGCCTATCGGTGATTTTACAACTCCATAAAATTACCGACAATTTTTGAAGACGCTTGTTTAAATGTGTTAAAGAGATAAATATGTAAATAAATCGAAGCTTTTCCAAATTTAATAAACTATGTATTCCTTTTTGTAAATAGAAATGCCTAAAAAGTCATTTCGTTTACTTTTGTGCATTTTTGTCATTTCGTGAGAGTATTTCTTGTTAACTCTCATTTTACCGACCTTTACCCAAAAAGTAAAGAAACAGATCTATAGATTAAACTCTTAAACGCTTACAAAAAATAGCAAAAGTGCCGAAATTAAATAAGAAATAAGACAATATTAAATAAAAAAATGTTTTATATTCTTATACACTAGAAATAAATCTGTAAAATAGCAGAAAAAGAAACTAAAAATTAGTTAGAAATTACCTTTCTGAAAAAACTGCTGAAATTAGCAGATTTTTTTTTTAAATACTAGGAAAATAAGAACAGCAAAAATAAACTGTTAAATTTACACAATTTTAGTTATATTCAAGTTAACTTGACTGCTACCATTGGTATGATGATGGTTGACCAAAAATTCGTTGGTCCAAAAATTAATTTATTTTTAAATTTTGAAAAAAAAAATATTAATGGGGGAAATGTTTTTAGTTGATCTGTTATTTAAGTAAAATGAATGTTATTTTAGTTTGACTCAAGATCATAAATTAATATCACTTTCTGTTTAAATTATTTTCAAATCAAAGAAAGATGATACAATTTTTACAAGTAAATTACAAAGAATAAAATTATTGAAAATATTCGATGAGACCAGCAAGACAGAATGAGCATTTTCGGCTTTCGTTACAAAGCCATCATCAGTGCCTTTCGCCTTTGAGTGGGTTAATATTTTGATAATCGTCTACTTATGTGACTGTTGAAAGCAAATCCAGTTTGTTAACAACAACTCAACTTAGACTAACATCAACGAAATTTTACAATGCTATTTTTATCCTTTTGTTATTATTACTCTTTTTTGCTTTGAACCTTAATTCTTAAGATATCTCAGCTGATTCTATTCAACTCTGTGTATGATAAACACAGATTTTTTGAATTACAACAAACCGTTAAATTGAAATTTAAATGTATGTTGTAATTTACTTGTAAAAATTGTATCATCTATCTTTGAAAATAATTTAAACAGAAAGTGATATTAATTTATGATCTTGAGTCAAACTAAAATGACATTCAAAAAAATTTTTTTTATTGTCAAAACTCACTTGGCAACATTGGCATGACCCCAGGAAAACAAAAAAAAAAAAAAATAAGTAGTCTAAAAAGATAAAAAAAAGAAAAACCAATAAATATTTGGTCTGGAAATATATTTTCCAAAATAAAATTAAAAAAAGTTTATATGTATTTTTTTGGTCCTGCCGTGATTTAAACCCAGACCGTCAGATTGGTAGAACACAGCGCTATTCACTGATCTAAGGAGACATATAATACTTGGTGGCTAAAAACATAAATGAATGATAACAGCTGGACAACTACTTGGCTGTGCTAAAATGCAAGCACTGGCACCGAAATTTTTGTAAAACAAATACTGGCAAAACGCTTCTTGCAAACGCTGGGAAAGGGTTCAAAATGAGTGTTCTGCCAGTTATTTATTTTTTACACCGCGGTTATCCAGTGGGATGACAGTACTTGATTTTTTGTACCACTGACAATTTCTGACTGGTTACTTTTGTAAAAAATACTCGAGGCCTTCTAACTTTAAACCTTCCCGTTCAGAAATGGCTAGTGGTACAAAAAATCAAGCACTGACATACCACTGAGTAACTGTGGCAGCATACTTTGACGCTTTGCCAGAGTTTGAAAAAACTATGTTGTCAGTATTTGTTTTTCAAATGTGTGAGTGGTTTGTAAAAATTAAAACACTGGCAAAGAATTTGCTTAGAAAGCTATATCAACGTTTGTCAAAAGTTCTTTTCCAGTATTACCCAGTTAGAAATTACCAACGGTACAAAAATCAATGCACTGGTAAAGAAGTTATTTTATAAAAATGACGGTTTGTTAAAAAAGTTATGTTGTGAAAAGGTTTCGGGTTCAAGTCCAGTTAGAGGCATTAATTATTTTTTTGATTTTTTAAATAATATTTTTTGTTTTATAAAATTGATTTTTTTTGTTTGTTGAAAAGCTTTTTTCGTTAATTTTTTCAGACAAGTATTGAATGTTTCGCTAGCTTAGTGGGTGGAGCTCTCGATTGTCAATCTAACAGCCTAGGTTCAAATCACAACACAACCAAAAAAAGTACATATTGACTTTTTTAATTTTATTTTTGAAAATCGATTCCTAGAACACAATTTTTTTTTACTTTTTGTTTTGCCAGCGTTTTGCCAACATTGGAAATTTTGTTTACCCAGTGCTTTGGATTATGTTATCATTTTGGGATTCAGAAAGCACTTTTTGCCAGTATTTGTACCATCTCTTAAAGTGATCTGCGCTAGCGCTTTCCTACTTGTATTTTTTTTACTTGGTTTTTTTAACAACGTAATTTTAGTAAAATCAGTGCTCTTCCAGCATATTATTTTTTGTACCATTGACAATTTGTAGTTTGTTGTTATCTAGGTATTGTGATTGGTTAGCAATTTCTTTGAAATTTCAAAAAAATATATGGTCCATCGAACTGGAATAATAAAAAAAATGTCGATATTTTAAAGAATTTGTAAAACCCATGGCATAACAAGGTAAAGTCATAAGGTAGAATTTTTATATGACAGTCTGGGCTTTTTTGTTTCATTTTTGTATGCATTTTTGAAATTGCTTGTTGTAATCAGAGCTTCGAAAAACTTAATCCAATATAAGCTTAAATCACGAAAAATTGAATTCAGATTTTAAAAATGTTCATATACCATTTCTTTAAACCATTCGTAAAGAATTCATTCATAAGGTTCATTCCCAAATCTTCAATAAGAATTTAATGAATTCCCAACTTGAATCATACAAATTGCATGTTCATTCAAAATTTTACTAATTGAATGAAAAAATTTTATTATCTTTCACTTAGTGCACAAGCATACAATACTTTTTATTTATTTCAGACTAATTTTAAACGCTTTTCATTTGTATTATGCTAATATTTCAGCATATAATTACAAATTAAAATTTTTCATTTGACTAAATGAATGAAAAAATCATTTTTCATTTACCTTTTTACCAATTGAATTCAGGTAAATTCGGTTTCATTCAATTAGAATTCAGTCAAAATAGAATTAATTCATATAATTTAAAGCTTTTGGGAATAAGCTATCGAATTAATTTCATTAGAATGTTATAACGGAATGAAATTTAACCCAAATTATTTTAATTTTTAAAAAATGAATTAAAGAATTAAGCCTTTTAAACCTTTGGTTGTAATCGAGAGAATATATTCGTGCATTCCCCAACGGAATTGGACTGGAAATGGAATTGAATTTTGTAAACGGGCTTATAAAAATTAACGGAAATGGCATTACAATGTCGTTATAAAACTTTCAATATATTTAAGTTTGGAAATATTAAATAAAAACATATAATAAATATTAGAGTTCGTCTCAAAAATTTGATTTTCGGATATCATCACTTTTTTTTAGTTTTTGCATAGAAAAAAAGAATGGCGTTTTTTTTTCTTTTTTATTTCAACTCCTTCCACTGGCGCAAGTCGGCCAAAACCGCTAATTTTACGACCCTTTTCCTCCAGAGCAAAAACAGCTGCATTTATAGGAAATCTGATTTTACCATTCGATTCTACAACAAAATTTAATACACAAAACTTTTTTTTTGCATTTTCAAAATACACCAGATAGCCATTAGAGTGGTTCGAAAAATCCGCTTTTTTTTCAAAAACTTCTAAAAACTTCTAGCCGTTTTTGCTCTGCAGAAAATGGGTCTCCAAATTAGCGTTTTTGGCCGATTTGCGTCAGTGGAAGGAGTCGAAATAAAAAAGAAAAAAAAAACGCCATTCTTTTTTTCTATGCAAAAACTTTAAAAAAGTGATGATATCCAAAAATCAAATAAATTTTTTTTTGACGAACCCTAATAAATATATAACAATTAAATTTTTTTATTAAAATTAATTAATTTAATGAAAACAATTTTTATCGGATTGGAAATTTCCTCATCAAATCCGTTGAGAAGATTTATAAATTCTACTGGTTAAAAATTTCCGTACAAAAAAAAAAAAGAATGAGGAAATTTTCTACATTTTTCTTACGGAAATTTCCGATTGTTGGATTCTATAAATCCACTCTAGGGATTTTATGAGGAAATTTCCGATCAGATTAAATTCGTTTTTCTTAAAATAACAAATGTTGACAGGCAATTTTTAAAGTTATTTATTTGTTACACATATTTATTAAATTTTCGGAAACATAAATATTTAAAAAGTTTTAAGACGTCATTGTAAGGCCATTTCCGTTAATTTTTATAAACCCGTTTACTGAATCCAATCCCTTTCCAATCCAATTCCGGTACGGATTTCATAAATACCACGATTTTATAATGTATCTGCCAGTAAAAAGGTTATACCATGGTAAAACATAAAGGGTTTATTAATCTTACACCCTCTTTGAACCCACGGCCTCTAATTAAATAGTGTAAGGTTTACTTGTTTTGTTTTGTCCATATAAAATATATTTCTTTTGTAAGGTTTCCTTAAATATTATATTTAACATGCATTTAAAAATTGAAGTAGGTTAATTCAGCTATAAGACTATAGAACATCAGTAACATTGAATTATGTTTTAACATTTGTTTAATACACAATTATTCTAATTTATACATACATATATTTTTTTTATTATTTCTTTCTAGAATTTTGTTGCTTTAGTTATGATAATAGTTAGATGGTGCATACCTGATATGAGTGTTGAACTAAGAGATCAAATACGACGTGAAGTTTATATAACAAATGAAATTATTATAGAACAAGAGACCAGAAGAGCCAAATTTGGTAAGTTTTTAAAAGAAATTATTTAAAATCGAATTTCAAATTAAATTGAATATGTATTTTCTCTTTTGCTTTTAGAACGTGCCAAACGTAGTTCTTCCATTAGATTGCCGGATTCAGAATCAAATACTCCTGATAATACTAACGATAGATTTATAAAAATAGAACAATTGTTATGCAGTGATTTATCTCAATCTCAGATGGATTTAATAATACATGGTGAAAATGCTGAAACTGGCATACAAGGAAATATGTGTTAATAATTCTAGAAAAGCTTTACTATTTTATAAGCTATAAAGACTTGTTTAAAGTTGTGTTTACATTTGTATCGAAATCTCGAGATTTTGATAGTCATCACTCTGAAAAAACAATAAAGAAAAGCCTATAGATGTTCAATTTTGTATAAAGCACACATAGTTCAAATAAAAATACATTCTCTAAACATTTAACGTTTATACGCTTATCTTTACTGTTTTTTGATAGTGGTGAATATCGGAATATTGGGATTTCGCTGCAAATGTATACTCAGCTTATGATTCATCTACAAAACAAATTTGAATCATCGAATATTTATTATTTAAGTTTAGTTTTTTTTAAAAAAAGTTTTCTATATTTTTTTTTTTTTTTTGCATTTTTATAACTTTATTTTTATTTAAAAAATAAGAATTTAAAGTTGAATATTTTATATGCAAGTGGCAATATATACATGTTTTTTGTTAAGCTCTCTCTCTATTTTTTTTTTATTGGTTTTAAATTTATTTTAATTTTAACTTTTCCTTACTATTTTAAATAGCGCTTTATTAATGTGATATTACTCATTTGTTGATTTTTTAAAAAAAATTTCTCACTTCATTTTATTTATTATATTTTATTAATATTAATATATCGTGTCTATTCACAGCTGTAATAAGTTATGACTGTCACAACTCTTTTTCTATCAAAATAAGCAACAAAATGAAGAATTTACAGACCACCAACCATATTGGTTTCGATTTTTCTTCCAAGAATTTTATAACCAGCTAAATACTATTATCAGAAGTAAATTATATAAAGGAGCCTTCTAAATAACCACTTTTTATTTAGAAGAGCTATTGATGATGTAAATAAATTTAAATTAAAAACTCAAGAACTGTTAATTATATAATTATAATATACGCAGTTGAGTTTGATCCATCAAATATCTGAAATTAGATATGTAAGACCAACAATTTTTGTTACAATGTAGAAACTTCCAATCCGTTGAATATACGAAAAATTATAGCAAAAAAAAAAAAAAAACACTGTGTAAAACGTGCTGGAATCCATAGTACTATAGAATGAGATCAAATGGTTGAAAATCCATTGTAATGGAAATTATCCAGCAACTTATCGAGGTTTCATTGTAGCAAATATATTTAATTGTAGCAAATATTTTTAGCAAATCAAATGTATGAGTTTTTTCTATCCCTCATACATATTGCTGTGTCCTCCTTCGGTGTTCCCATAGCACTTAATCCCACCGAAGTAAAATAATACAACAGGGCTATGAACTAAAAAGCTTCAATGAAGTACGCCAACTCTTCATCAGTTGGCGCGCAACAACTATTCTAATATTCAACTTCTCGTGCAATTACAGTGTTGCCATATTTGAAGCCCTTTATCTTTCACTTCTCCTCTATACCCTTTCCAAAGGAAGCAACACGTTAAATAATAGGAAGAATTTCTTGAGTGTTGTTTCTCTTTAAAAAAAAATACTTTTGCAAAAGTTTTAGAAAGTAAAAATTTTGATAATATAAAAAATTATGCTTTGTCACAAATATTGAATAGACTCAGCAAACATGCAGTCTATAGAATATCGTTAAACTTACTAGAACAAATCACCCAACAAGAATATCAATATCAACAATAGCTATGAAAATAATGTTGTGAAATGTCAGCATTCTAATGAGACAACAGAGACAGCTCGAAGTAATTCTTAATAAGGGAAAAAATAGATGTGTGCCTTATCTCTGAAACACGCATTTTACTAAACTCATAGAAATAAACCTATAAAAGTAACAGCGGAAGCTACTAAATATTAGTTAAAAATGACCTTACAGAAAAAACTGCTAAAATTAACAGATTTTTTTTGCTAAATAGTAAATAGTAAGATAAGTACAGCAAAAGTAAAACAGTTAAATTTACACAATTTTAGTTAATTTTTAGTTAATAGAAAATGACGAATTAGATTGCAAAATCTGCAGAAAATTTTGCTAAATATTAAATATTAGTAAAAATAGCAAACAGAAACGATTATATCTAAAAAAATTTGTTATTTTTTTAAGTTAAATTTAGTTGAATACAAATAGCAGTCTATCGTAAAATCAAACAGAAATATTAGCTAAAAAAATAGGAAACAGCTGATTTCAGAAGGCTAGATTTTTATGTGCATTCAAAAAATTAAAAAAAAACTTTGAATATTTTACATTTTTTTTTGATTTAGCAAATTTTTTGCTGATTTTAGCAGGTTAAGTTGTTATTTTCTATTAACTAAAATTTAACTCAAATATAACAAAATTTCTGTATATTTAACAGTTTTATTTTTGCTGTTCCTTTCGTACACAGAACCAAATTTGTTCATAAATAGTATGTATTGGTTTCATTGATTTTAGTTCATAGAATGTATGAACTAATTCATACCATTTATGATTTTGTTCCTTTATTTTAAAATTTTAAAATATTAAAATAATCAAGTCATTTTGAACACAAATTTTTTTGAAGTTTGTTTATATATTTTATTTTTTCGTTTTTGTTATTCCTAATAATACTTAAAAGATTTTAAATTGACCACGGTTAAATCAATAAACAGTGAAAAACGTAAGTACTTAAGTTTGTGCGTAAACACAGATTTAGTGAAATTATAATAATGTATGTACTTCCGTATTAGAATATTAAACTAGAAAACGGAGAAATCGTGTTCGAAGAATAAAAAGCTTGTGTAGAGACTTAAGAATATCCTCTAACAGTTTGCCGGGGAAGAAATCGATCGTAAGATAGGCGCATTCCGTTGTTTTAAAAAAATAACCTCTCTTAGAATATGCCTCACCATTATTTAATAAAATCCTAAGGGGAATTTTAATCAAAAATTTACTGAAAGATTTTATCCGGAATGGCGGTGACTGATATAATCCATTTCTTATATTTTGTTTTTATATGCATACATATGTATTTTCTTACATTTTATAAATGTTTAAATAAAATGCATATTAACAAAAAATAGCTGCATTCTTTATAAAATCAGTTGAAAGCGCATTTTTTTATTAAAAAATATCATTGTCTTTTAAATTAGTGATTTTGTTTATTTGTTGTATGAAAAGTTCATACATTTGGTAAATTTCATTTCTTCATATTATAAATTTGTTCATAATATGTATGAAAAAATTTCTACTCCGAATCAAAAAGTTTTGAGAAAAAGAATTCATGTTCGATTCATACAGTTTATACACAATTTTATTATATGTATGAATTATTTTTTTCTGTGTACTAATTTCAACAGTTTTTCTGCAAGATCATTTTTAACTAATTTTTAGTAGTTTTAACTAGAAGCTTTACAGATTTTTTTCGATTAGTGTAGAGAATCTTTTATATGGTTTAGAAATTGTGAAGTTTATCATACTGTTCATCCTCAAATGAAGAAGATAAGCTCAGTACAGAGGAATTCCAAACGACTAAAGTTCGATTGACAACAAATTCACTGATAACATCGTCCTCCGCGACACAAAATTTAATTTGAAGACTATAAAAATCTATTTATTTAATGGTTCAGTTTTGGAATGTTATCGTGCGCTACGTCCATACGAGCGCAATGTTGTGGAGGACCCAAATAATTCATCATCGCGCGCAGCAATTGGAGCTGCGTGCATGCACTTTATGGATCCAGCTTATAAGATCCAGCTGGTGCAGGAATTAAAACCGAATAACCATAATTCACGCTGTACATTTGGTCAATGGCTACAAAATCAACTGGAAGTCAACCCACTGTTTTATCGCAATATTCTGTTCAGTAATGAGGCTCATTTTTGGCTCAGTGGGCGTGTCAATAAGCAGAATTGCCGTATTTTGAGTGAAGAGAATCAACGAGAAATTCACAAGGCACCGTTACATCTACAAAATGTTTGGTGTGCTTCATTGGCGGACTTAGGCCGGCTTTGCCCACCCTAGACTGCTTTTTGCCCACCCCAGAATTTTAAAAAATCTGTCTATAATTCTTGTTCTATGATTATTTTTTTTTTAATATCAGTTAATCCTGTTTTTTTGATTGGGAAAATGTTTTCTAGTTTCCTAGGAAGATAATTTGTCGGAATCTAAGGGTCAGTTTTACAGCCAGAACTAATATCGATTTTTGTCTTGAATATTTCTTAAATAAGAAATATTAAGGTTGTTCACAAGGGGTGTGCTATTTGTTGTATCGTTGTATCGTCCTAACAAAAAACAGAGTTGTTAGAATTTAAATTGAAAAAATACAACATTTGAGAATGGCACCATACAATATTTTTACGTATGTTTAGTGTCCTATGTTTGAGTGTGCTAACAGATAGAAAACCCAATAAAAAATCGTTGTTAAAGTCAAATAAAAATTTTAACAACTCTGTTTTTTGTTAGGACGATACAACAACACAACAGATAGCACACCCCTTGTGAACAACCTAATTGTATAAAAATTCTTACTTAAGAAATATTTAAGAAACAAATCGATCTTCGTTCTGGCTATAAGAAAAAAATTTCTTGGATTTAATAGTTTTTAAAGGAATAATTAGTTAATATTATACCCATAGAAATAAATCTGTAAAAATATCAGAAAAAGCAACTAAAAATTAGTTAAAAATAATGCTCCAGAAAGAACTGTTTTTTTTTGCTAAATACTAGTAAAATAAGAACAGCAAAAACAAATCTGTTAAATTTGCAGAATTTTAGTTATATTTAAGTCAACTTTCAGTTAATTGGAAATGACAAATTGTATTGTAAAATCTACAGAAAATTTTGCCAAATATTAGTAGACTAAAAACAGCAAGAATAAACTGTTATGTCTATAATTTTTTGTTACCTTTAAGCTAAATTTAGTTATATGCAAATAGCAGTCTATAATGTTGAATTAGCGGAAATATTTACTAAGAAATTTGTAAAACTGTAAATTTAACAGGTTTATTTTTGCAGTTCTTATTTGACTTGTATTTAGCAAAAAGAAATCGGCTAATTTAACAGTTTCTTCTGCAGCATCATTTTTAACTAATTTTTAGTTACTTTTTCTGCTATTTTTACAGATTTATTTCTATCAGTGTACCCTTTTGAGGAAATTTCAATATGTTGTAGAAACAAAAATTCTACGAAGAAAATGTCAGTTTTTGATCACATCGGTAATATAAGTGGTCAAAATACGGGGTAAGAATAGTTTCGTCAGAGGTGGAAGAAAATAAGAGACAGGTTGATCTTAGATTTGTTTTCTCCATCAAATATCAAAATTTTATACTATTCTGAGCATATAGCATTCCCTGCACGAGGTTTTATTCAGAAAAAAGAATGAATTTTTCAGAGTTTTCTATAAAAACATTTGAAAATTTTATCAAAAAGGAGGGAGTTATTTTTAAGTCTTTTTTTTGTAAGAAAAAAATCGCATGCGTAATCGAAAGTGTTCTTTTAAGATTAAAGGTGCTTTCACAATGATAGAGTGACTCTACTCTGCAGCACAGATTAAAATGTTAACTGTTCGAAATGCAGAGTAGAGTTACTTCAAAACTTATTTGACATTTTAGTACTTACTTCATATTTTCGCCACTTTTTTGCCAGAATTTTACAGTTTTTAATTTAAATATTTTTTTTTATTTTAAATCATACCGAAAACATGACAAATTTTATATTTATTTAATATATTTTGTTATTATTTTTTTTAATTTGTTGACACTTAGATATGTGAACAAATTAGAGATGTGTTTTTTGGGTATATTTGTCATGTTAAACAGTTAACAGACCAATGTTAACTCCAGAGTGTAGCAAATCTGTACTCCAGAGTCAAACAAGTTTTACTCTGGAGTGGAATAACAAGAGATAGCACAATAAAAAAATGTGTTAGTATGAAAGAGAAAAAAACAAAATTTGCTAGAGATTGGAGTACTTTATCATTGTAAACGCACCTTAATACTTCATTTATTGAAGGAAACATTTGGTGAACGCGTTATTTCTCGAAATGGGCCAGTCGATTGGCCACCGAGTTCGTTAGATTTGATGCCTCTACATTTTTTTCTCTGGGTTTATATGCGAACAAACAAATGAAATGAAACCGGAATCCTGCATATGCGCCATGCGCGCCAGCCGTGGCGGCCACATGTCCAATAAACTCAGCAGTTAATTACCCCAATTTAACATTTTTGTGTATCGTAAAAGTGTTATTGTGCGCGAGGGATCTGTTTATGTTGTGCTATTTATGTCATTTAAAAGCTCTTTGTTTTTGGAGTAGAGAGTTCTTTTTTTGCTGCGTATAATCAATAATTTTGCATACAAAATAAACAAGTTCAAAACAATAAAATTTTTTTAGATGGTGCCGAAACCAGATCTTATTTTTTTTTTTTTTGAAATTTTCAAACAAAAAGTTTAATAAATTTAATTTTTTGTAACTTTGCAACAACAAACACAAGGAGAATACAGTCACAGATTTTCTCGAAGGAATAGACACGTTTATCTTTATTTTAAGTATCTATATTAAACCATAACCAACAATTTTAATCATGGTGCCAAACTTACTTTTATAAATTTAAACAAAAAGTATAGCACAAATATTTTTGTAAATTACAACTTATTCTAATATTGCCTTAATCTATTTTTATACATACTTAAGTAGTGAAAAATGAAATCTGAAATCTTAAATCTCTATATGACTTTGTTATAATAAATATATGTCCCGATTCTTTATAGCAAAAGAAGAATCCTTGTTAATATACAAATAGATAAATCTTTATATATATGTAAAATCTATTTTAAATATGAATGTATTTTTGTATTGTATAGTGATCTGTGGACTTTTGACAAAAGCACTTATTTCAAAAACACTTCATATAAAAGCTAAAAAAAACAACTTTTCCGTTGAATGAAACTGTTTATATGAATTTTGTTCAATAACAAATTTTGAAAGCTGGTAGAGAATTATTTTCCCTTTGGAAATTTTGTTATATTCATTACAGTTTCGTGAAAAATTACAGTAAAAAATAAGCTGTATTCATAAAAAAAATTACATGGAATTTTGTAGCTTATTTGCTTTTAGGGCCAGTTTTAGTCAGAACTAAGAAGTTATTTTTTTTTTCTCAAATTTTCAAACAAAATTTCTAATTTAAGATCTATTTAAGACAAAAATCGTTCTTAGGTACGTTCAATATTACAAATAAGTTCTTTTGTCCACCGGAAATAAAAAAAATTTTGAAATAAGTTCAGAGTTCTCATAACTTTAAGTGCTCAAGGTGTGGAAATGTGAAATATGTGCATTCAAAAGTTTTATGGACTACAAAAATCTTGTAAAATTTTTTTTGATCGATTTAAGTTTTTTTTTCATAAGTCCACAGATATTGTGATAACGTCTTAATCTCAGTGTATATTTAATACTTAAATAGATGTATTCTTATTTTGTTTGTGGTTCCTAAAAATACAGATTATTTTAATTATTAACGAAAATTAAAAAAGAAATAAAAGGAAAAAAAAGTTTGATTAAAATTTAAGCACTAAGGCCCAGTTTTTAGGATGTACATTATTTTTAAACTTAGTTTAACACAGTTTGTAACTGGAATATTGCTTTTAAATTTTTGTTTTATTTTGTTATAAATTTTTTATCAATAAATATCAAAATTCTGGTGAGGAAAAAGCTAAGCTGGTCCGACAAATTTTATAGTTAATCTGGTATGTGATGAAAATCGATGAATTTTGATTTCGATCGTTTTGGAGAAAAGACAAAGGGTCTTAAATTTTTTTTAATCGCTTTAGTTAAATCATGCTTATCGATTTACATCTTTTTTATATGGGAAACCGTAAGAATCTTCCATTTTAGGTATAGGATGTGTTCAGCGAACTTATCTAAAACATTTTTGTGGAACAGTTTAACCGTCTAACTCTTCAAATTAAAATGTTCCATAAAAATGTTCCTAGTAGTGTTTTACATAAGTTGTTGCAAACATTTCTGTGAAAAATTGGTCCTATTCAGATGGCTAAAAAAGTTATTGCAAAATTTTGATTTTCATATGCGAAAAACTCATATGTATGAAATTTCGTGCACTCATAGAAATAAATCTGTAAAAACAGCAGAAAAAGTTACTAAAAATTGTTAAAAAAAAAGATGCTGCAGAAAAAACTGCTGAAATTAGCAGATTTTTTTTTGCTAAATACTAGTAAAATAAGAACAACAAAATTTAAAATGTTAAATTTACAAAATTTTAGTTATATTTAAGTTAACTTTTAGTTAATTGAAAATAGAAAATTGTACTGTAAAATCTGCAGAAAATTTTGCTAAATATTAGTAGGCTAAAAATAGCAAATATAAACTGATATATCTACAAAATTTTTGCTATTTTTAAGCTAAATTTAGTTGAATGCAAATAGCAGTCTTTTCTGCTAAAATCAGCAGAAATATTTGCTAAAAAAATTGTAAACATGCTGTGTTCAAAACGCTCGATTTTTATTTATATTTAAAAAATAAAATCAAAAAAAACTTCGAAAATTTTAAATATTTTGGTGATTTTTTAGTCTACGAATTATGTAGTAAAATTTTTTTTGCTGATTTTAGTAGGTTAATTTGTTATTTTCCATTAACAAAATTTTAACTCAAATATAACTAAAATTCTGTATATTTAACAGTTTTATTTTTGCTGTTCCTACACTAAGAGAATTATCTGCATGATATTAATGAATTTTTGCATAAAACCAAAGAAGTTTCACTGGAACTTGTCCATTGAAACTTTTCATAAAATATTGTCAAAAATTTAATTTCATTTATTAAAAGTTTCATTAAAACTAGATTCATAAAATATATGAAGCTTTTTCATCGAATTTATGTTGTGAAGAAAATTGAAAAATTTCATTAAAACTCGTCCAACGAAATTCTCTCTGTGTATATTACTAATATATAGCAAAAATAATCTGCTACTTTTTAGTAACTTTTTCTGCTATTTTTACGGATTTATTTCTATGAGTGTAGAAATACAATCAGCCGGTTAAAAATGGCTGCATTATTTTCAAAATATTTTTAATCTTGCCCCACTGTGCAGCATCAAACTACACATTTCTAAGAAAATGTTTTATGATAAAAATTTTTTCCATCAATTTTTTATATCAATATGGAGTTTCTAGAAAACGTTCTCTGTCACACGAATGAGACACTACATGTATTTTGTTTTTGTATTGCATGTATTTTGATACTGTATTTTCGTTCAAATGATGAAACGCATCATCTGGAAACACCACCTAAACCAATTAAATGGCTTGAAAAATATTGATATGAATCATACTTTTTGTGTGTTTTAATATTATTTCCCAAAAATGAAATAAATCTTGGTTATTGCTTCGTAAATTAATTTAAAATCTGTTAATTAAAAACAAAAATATATTAATTAAGAACATATTTTTCAAATGACCTCGTAATTTGATCAATTATAAACTTTTTAATAAATATTTTGCAAAAAATAAATAAATGGAAAAATAATAAAAAAAAAACAAAATAATAAGAATTCCAAGCGTAATAAGGGCCTGTTTATCTATTACGAAAATAGTCTAAATGATAGAAGTTGACAATTGCTTTCGTTAAAAATATATGGGAAACAAATGTTCGTTACTTTGCTTTCGTTTAGACCATTTTCGTAATACATAAACCAGGGCTAAGTATAGTAATAGCTGAGAAAATAATAAGCCATACAACAAAAATTGCTAAAAATTCCTACTTAAACAAATAAGGACATCTAGCATAGAGACGCCATTAAATAACTCAAACCCAAGGAAGAAGAAATAAGTAAATAAAGAAAAAACAAACAATTCTATGATAGTAAATATCAACATATGTAAAATTTTTTAAATGTACAGCGGTACCTCGCTGAGCGGTGCTTGTGGTTACTGAAAAATTTACCGTCGGAGCTCAATATCATGTTACATACAAAAATTGTCTGTACACTCAAAATAATACGTCTGTTGGCTGGACAGAAAAAATTTGTTGATTTAACAAAATTTATTCCTATTTTTTGGCTTAAAATAAAATAAGTTGATTTTAACAAATTCTTTTGTTAAATTTAACAAATCTAAATTTATGTAAAAAATTTTTAAAACTACAGTTTTATCTGTAATTATACTAAGTCGTAAAACTTATCCAAATTTAGGGTCTCGGGACCCTCCCCGGACCTAGTCCATATTATGTGAGGGCATAATATGGCACTCCAACGGAGCAAAAATTTTGTCCGTTTTGCTCTATCTTGCTTAGTTTTCGAGATATGGGCCATTTTATGAAGTGGAAAATTTTTATTAAAAATTTCCGAGGGTCCAAGGCCCCGCCAAGATCCATTTTTGGATAGAGATAACCCTTTTCGTTGGGGTATTGTAAGGTTAGGAGTAGTCGAAATTGTTTATCAATTTTGCTCTATCTCTCTTAGTTTTCGAGATATGGGTAATTTTAAAAAATCGGGAGGGGAAGGTACAGCGCCATCATTAAAACTTTAATAACAGTAAGATGAAAATATTATATTTTAACGATAAATTTTGTAAAATTTAACGAATGGGTTCTTAAAATTTAGTTTAAAATCATTTTGAAAATTCACTCTCAAAATTAGTTAAATTCGGTGTTCCCATAGCACTTAACCCCACCAAAGTAAAATAATATAACAGTGCTTTGAACTAAAAAGCTTCAACAAAGTTCACCAACCCTTCATCGGATGGCGCTTAATAACTGTTCTAAGATTCAACATCTCGCTTAATTACAGTGTTGCCATATTTGAATCCCTTCATCTTTCACCACCTTTTACTCTCTATCCCCTTTCCAAAGAACGCAACACATTAATTAGTAGGAATTTCCTGAGTTTTGCTTCTCTTTAAAAAAAAAAAATAACGACTTTTTGGCTTATGAGTCAAATCAATATAAGCTGACGATTTGGGAATTACAATCAGTTGTTCTAACGGTGGGTCTCATACTGCAGGTTTAAACTTTAGTTAAACTTTAGTTAAAAATTTTAAGATTGTGTTGTCTGAGATTATCGGCCATCTCGGGAATTAAGAGGGTTAAAACTGGGGTAAAAATTATCAATTTTACTGTTTCTTTTTAAATTCATTAGCTTAGGTCCAAATAAACTACACATAAATCGTCAGCTTGTTATTGGTTTGACCTACTGACCATTTTTAAAAAAATTGTGTTTCACGATATCTGTTAGCACATCTGAGATATCCAGTGTCGACTTTGGTGTACATACCAAAATTAAGATTGTATACCTTTATCGTTTTTCTCCATAATGACTTTTTGGCGTGTGGTTCAAACCAATAATAAGCTGACGAAATGTTATATTTTCGGAAAAGGATTTTTAAGGACTGTCTTCTGGTACCTTTTTTGTGTACTTTTTACTTGTTGTAAAAAATATGCTTATTTTAGGGTATTTTATATGGACATGTATGTATATTTACACGACTCTCAAATTCACACATGTTAATCCATGTTAAGTTTTCTCGCTATTTCTCCTATTACTGGTAATCCGTTTAATAAGTGATTAAGAGAGGTATTGGTGTATTTGAACAAATAAAAAAAATACATTAGCAAAAAACATTGACCCTTGAAAACAAAAAACTGTATTCGAATAGAGAGAACAAATGTTTTTAGCACGCAAGCAACAATTATTGTCAAATAGAGTGAATTTTACTCTTAATTCGCATTAGTGAAGAGAAACTTTGACCGATTTATAAGTAATCTTCGGTTAAATAATTTTAAATTCTTGCCGGGAAAGACAAAAATCGATTCGGAGATTTAACTGTATTTCAAATTACGAAAAGCTTACTAGCAAACCATTTGTTCCATACATGGGAATTTTTCATTACCATTAGTTGATACTAATGGCAATGAAAAAAATGTCATTACCATTTAATGGTAATGAAATATTTTTCATTAGAAAAATCATTACTAATGGTAATAAAATTACACTAATGTATAAAAAAACTAATTACAATTGATTAAAAACCATTTGTTTATAAAAAAATTCAGACAAATGAAAACGAACAATGGGTTTGGCCAGGGAAGTTATAAAACATCATTTTTTAAGGAGAATCCATTCCATTCCGTTATACTTTACCTGGATGCAAATAACAATGGAATGGAAAGTAATATTTAATTTCAAATGAGCATGAGCCTGAATGAGCATATTCCATCCCCGATTTCAGTGAGTTTTTAACCATTTATACGTTTTTCTGTCAATGGCAATTATTTTTTTTAATTGATACATTATCAATGGTAATGAAATTTAAAACCATTGTCATTAATCAATGAAATTGAATTTTAAAATCATTACCATTAATTAAAAAAATGGTAATGAAAATAATTTCATTACAATTGATATCAATGCAATGGTAATGAAATCATCAATTAATTAGTTCACCTAATTAATTGGTCCCATGTATGATTGGTTCCATCCATTCTTAATGAAATTCAGATATGTGATAGATGAAAAAT
The DNA here is from genome assembly GCA_949987735.1 of Leucophora obtusa. Classification (NCBI taxonomy): domain Eukaryota; kingdom Metazoa; phylum Arthropoda; class Insecta; order Diptera; family Anthomyiidae; genus Leucophora; species Leucophora obtusa. The sequence continues at coordinate 354,702,889 of OX465295.1, forward strand.
AAATAACTGAAATGCATTTTTTAGCAGCTCGATCTCAGGTTTAGGGGCTAGGTAGACAAATTTAAAATTTTTGAAAGTTTAAATTTTTTTGTGAACATCTTATAATACTCCGAACGAACGACTTTAAGTGGATTCGCTTTCCAGAACATCCCCGATATTGCCCATGTTTTCGAAATATGGGTTTTTTTTCATTACCACTGAAATTTAAATTTAATTAATACTCGTATTAGTAGATAGTAATGTCATTAAATTGTAATAAAAAATTTTGGATTATAAAAATATTACTAATAGTAATGAAATCACACTAATGCATAAAAAAACTAATCAAAATTGATTAAAAATCATTTATTTACAGAAAAAGAACCTGATAAATAAAAGCTAATAACGGGTTTCGCCAGGAAAGTTAAAATACAAAGTTTTAAGGATATCAGTGAATGGAAATATTGTTCCAAGTAGGAACGATATGGAATGAATCGGGGAAATGAGTGAAATTGTAACACTTTACATTGTAACGAATTCGAATAGAATGGGAATTGAGTGCAACTGAAACACTTAACAGGTGGGTAGGTATGAAATGGAACAGGAAACGAGTAGAATTGAAGCACTAAACACAGGCAACGAATTGGAACTGAACGAGTAACGATTATTATGTACAAAGGTTATGATTAGAAGATACGGGAAGATCTAAATATTATTAGGAATCCAACAAAATGTAAGTACATATATTATATTTAAGGGGGGTAAATACTGTAGCAACAGCATATTCATAAGCATATTTGAAAGGTTGTCAAAAATTTAAATAACAATATTTCAATCATTTTATTTTTTTTTTATTTGAAAGACATGTTATTGCAGTGTATTTAAAAATGTCTACAAATGCAATGAAATGTGCAAATAAATTTGAAAATAACACACAAAGCTACAACAACGCAAATAATTTTATTGTTGCTTTGTGTGTAATTCCTAAATTTTATGGTATATTTTATTGCTTTTGAAGACACTAGGTTAAGTTTTAAATTCCACCAACTAAAATTGACAGGGTTGCCACTTCATTATTGGCCTTTTTAAAAAAAGGCAAAATCGGCTGCCACTCTGCATGTAAAGTGATTCTTAATTCCAGATAAATTCTCTAGCCCGTATCGTGGCCCGATTTTTATTTTTTTTTTAATTTTCTTAACAAAGTTCCCTCAAACTCAAAAATTCCAAAAAAGGTAAGAAAAACACTTTCTTGGGAATATAAAATTCATTCAAAAAAGGGCCCCGATAAGGGCTAGAGTTTTTTGTTACCTACGAAAGAAAAAAAAACTGGATTGAAATCGGTTAAGCCGCTTTGGCTGAACAGTTGTAGCCGATGTTGAACTCATGTTGTGGGAAAACACGTTTAAAGTTAAAATTTTGTATTTTTTTTTTTTAATTTCATACACATTGATTACACTCAAAATAGTTTATAGTTTAAATTAACTGAAAATGTAATTTAAAGTAAATGAAAAATCAGTTGAAAACCGGTCTACTGACTTTTCATTTAAATCAAATAAATTTTATTTTAATTATACCCTACACCACTGTGTGGTCAGGGTATTATAAGTTTGTGCTGATGTTTGTAACACCAAAAAATATTGGTCGTAGACCCACCTTATAGTATACCGATCGGTTCAGAATTTTGTTTTATTTCGATTTAACGATGTCCGTCTGTCCGTCCGTCCGTCCGTCTGTCCATGCAATCTTGTGCGCACTCTACAGGTCGCAACTATTAAGATATTTTGATGAAATTTGGTACGCAGACCTATGTTGGCCCAAGGACGAACAAGTTTGATTTTTTTGAATATCGGTCCATGTTTAGACCTAGTGCCCATATAAGGGTCCTACCAAAATTATACTGTTTATATGCTGCAGGTCGTAAATATTAAGATATTTTGATGAAATTTGGTACACAGACCTATATTGGCCCAATAATGCAGCCTATTGATTTTGGTGAACATGGGTCCATGTTTAGACCTAGTGCCCATATAAGGGTCCTACCAAAATTATACTGTTTATACGCTGCAGGTCGCAAATATTAAGATATTTGACGAAATTTGGTACACAGACCTATATTGGCCCAATAACGCAGCCTATTGATTTTGGTGAACATCGGTCCATGTTTAGACCTAGTGCCCATATAAGGGTCCTACCAAAATTATACTGTTTATATGCTGCAGGTCGTAAATATTAAGATATTTTGATGAAATTTGATACACAGACCTATATTGGCCCAATAACGCAGCCTATTGATTTTGGTGAACATCGGTCTATGTTTAGACCTAGTGCCCATATAAGGGTCCTACCAAAATTATACTGTTTATACGCTGCAGGTCGCAAATATTATGATATTTTGATGAAATTTGGTACATAGACTTATGTTGGCCCAAGGACGAAGCCTATTGATTTTGGTGAACATCGGTCCATGTTTAGAACTAGTGCCCATATAAGGGTCCCCCCAAAATTATATTGTTTATACGCTGCAGGTCGCAAATATTAAGCTATTTTGATGAAATTTGGTACATAGACCTATGTTGGCCCAAGGACGAAGCCTATTGATTTTGGTGAACATCGGTCCATGTTTAGAACTAGTGCCCATATAAGGGTCCCCCCAAAATTGGCTTGGTTACAAACTGCAGGTCGCAAATATTAAGATATTTTAATGAAATTTGGTGCGCTGACTCACATTATAGAAAATTTTGACATAAGCCCCATTTTAACCCATTCGAATTTCGGATCCAAACAATACACCAGACTGGTGTAGGGTATTGTATAGTCGGCATGCTCGACTTGAACCTTTTTACTCGTTTTTAAATGTTAATAAATTAACTACAAAATCCTTAAAAAATAATGATTTTTCATTTATTTCGTTTTTTTTTAACTTTAAAAAAATTAACTACAAAATCCGTAAGAATAAATGATATTTAGTTTATTTCGTTTTTTGAACTGACCCAGAAATCTAAAAAGGTTTCTTTTTTTAATAAAACATTTTAAATGAAAATATTAACTGTAACAGAAAATCCGTATTTATATGTAGTTTATTTTTTAAATAAATGACAAAAAAAGTTGAAAAATATATTTCTTTTCAGTAAATGAATGTTCTTTTAGTTTGACTCTAGATCATAAATTAATATCACTTTATGTTTAAATTATTTTCAAATCAAAGAAACAGATACATTTCTTTTCTTTTTAACTGTATAATCATTTAAAAATAAATGTACGGATAACTTTTTAAATAAACTACAGTCAGTTACTGTAATAATATTTTCAGTGTACTTTTATGGCTAATATAAAGCCATCAATACCTGCCCCATGTGATGTGCCTTCGCCTACCATCGGGGAATCGTCTTTGGCTTTTCTTTAAAGACTGCGTGCAATTCTTTCATCTTTGGATATAGTTTATTTATTTTTGTTCTGCCTTATGCTATAAAAGATAAGCATAGTTGCTATATTTTGCAATTTTACCAAGAAGCATATAAAACTAGGAGATACAATCGCTATCAGATCGCCCATCGGACCGAACATCGGTCAGAAAAACCTTGTCAGACAACGCCATAATGTTCTGGATGGTAACCGAAACGATGCAATTATCGGTAAGGGTAACGCTATTTTAGATTATTTCGGTAACGGTATTGTAAGGGTAACGCTATTTCATTTATTTCGGTATCGGTATTTTAAGGATAACGGTTTTTTAGTTATTTCGGTAACGGTATTTTAAGGATAACGGTTTTTTTGATGATTTCGGTAACGGTATTTTAAGGTTAGCGGTATTTCGGTAACGGTATTTTAAGGATAACGGTAAACAGTTTTTTCGATGCATCCCTCAATTTTTTTATGAAAAACAAACGAGATTAAAAACAACCAATTTATCAACTTAATGTACGAAAAATACTCCATAATCCAGTGCAATTGCCAAAAACAGAAAATTAAAAATATCGGTAACGATATTTTAGGGGTAACGGTATTTCATTTATATTTGTAAAGGTCTTTTAAGGGTATCGATATTTAATTTATTTCGGTATCGGTATTTTCGATAACGGTATTTTAAAGATAACGGTATTTCGGTTATTTCGGTAACGGTATTTTAGGGGTAACGGTAGTCATTTGAAAGGGTTTTGAATCGATAACGGTATTTTAGAGGTATTGCCTGCCAACCCTGGTTATGTCCTACGTCTGATCCGATGTGCAATCCGATAGAGATTGTATCTCTTAGTTTTATATGCTTCTTCATTGTACCAGATGAATCGCGGTAGTACCACTGCACCAAAAAAGATCAAAATGTACAGTCACAATTACTTTTCCGTAGAAGTTCAATTGGTATTTAAAAAAGTAAAGAAATATATTTTTTAACTTTTTCTATCACACAGAATACAGACTTTTGGTATAAGTTAAAATATTCAGTCAAAATTTTCTGTTAAAAACAATCAGTTCTCACAATATAATTAATTTTAAAATAAACGAGAAATCTATTATTTTTACCAATTTTGCCAATTAATTAATTAACAATTAAAATGCACAACACAATACAATTGTTTTAAACGAAAAGCAGGTAGTCCTTTTTTAACTTATTTTCAATTGTTTTAATATATATAGTATATTCGATAGATTTTAAGGGAAAAATATTTTGAGTGTACCAAAAAAGTACAATTGTACCATCTTTTCCAACACTGCTCCACATTTCTTTATATTAACTGTGATGTTCGGTCGACCCTACCGTCAAACTTTTTTATTGTGGTACATGATATCGCCAGATAAGGAGTTTAAATGCTAATCTTGTTATAAATAATTGTATTTGGGTTATATGATATGTTGTCTTTAAGGAACACTAGGTTTTCTATTGATTTTGGTGAACATCGGTCCATGTTTAGAACTAGTGCCCATATAAGGGTCCCCCCAAAATTGGCTTGGTTACAAACTGCAGGTCGCAAATATTAAGATATTTTAATGAAATTTGGTGCGCTGACTCACATTATAGAAAATTTTGACATAAGCCCCATTTTAACCCATTCGAATTTCGGATCCAAACAATACACCAGACTGGTGTAGGGTATTGTATAGTCGGCATGCCCGACTTGAACCTTTTTACTCGTTTTTAAATGTTAATAAATTAACTACAAAATCCTTAAAAAATAATGATTTTTCATTTATTTCGTTTTTTTTTAACTTTAAAAAAATTAACTACAAAATCCGTAAGAATAAATGATATTTAGTTTATTTCGTTTTTTGAACTGACCCAGAAATCTAAAAAGGTTTCTTTTTTTAATAAAACATTTTAAATGAAAATATTAACTGTAACAGAAAATCCGTATTTATATGTAGTTTATTTTTTAAATAAATGACAAAAAAAGTTGAAAAATATATTTCTTTTCAGTAAATGAATGTTCTTTTAGTTTGACTCTAGATCATAAATTAATATCACTTTATGTTTAAATTATTTTCAAATCAAAGAAACAGATACATTTCTTTTCTTTTTAACTGTATAATCATTTAAAAATAAATGTACGGATAACTTTTTAAATAAACTACAGTCAGTTACTGTAATAATATTTTCAGTGTACTTTTATGGCTAATATAAAGCCATCAATACCTGCCCCATGTGATGTGCCTTCGCCTACCATCGGGGAATCGTCTTTGGCTTTTCTTTAAAGACTGCGTGCAATTCTTTCATCTTTGGATATAGTTTATTTATTTTTGTTCTGCCTTATGCTATAAAAGATAAGCATAGTTGCTATATTTTGCAATTTTACCAAGAAGCATATAAAACTAGGAGATACAATCGCTATCAGATCGCCCATCGGACCGAACATCGGTCAGAAAAACCTTGTCAGACAACGCCATAATGTTCTGGATGGTAACCGAAACGATGCAATTATCGGTAAGGGTAACGCTATTTTAGATTATTTCGGTAACGGTATTGTAAGGGTAACGCTATTTCATTTATTTCGGTATCGGTATTTTAAGGATAACGGTTTTTTAGTTATTTCGGTAACGGTATTTTAAGGATAACGGTTTTTTTGATGATTTCGGTAACGGTATTTTAAGGTTAGCGGTATTTCGGTAACGGTATTTTAAGGATAACGGTAAACAGTTTTTTCGATGCATCCCTCAATTTTTTTATGAAAAACAAACGAGATTAAAAACAACCAATTTATCAACTTAATGTACGAAAAATACTCCATAATCCAGTGCAATTGCCAAAAACAGAAAATTAAAAATATCGGTAACGATATTTTAGGGGTAACGGTATTTCATTTATATTTGTAAAGGTCTTTTAAGGGTATCGATATTTAATTTATTTCGGTATCGGTATTTTCGATAACGGTATTTTAAAGATAACGGTATTTCGGTTATTTCGGTAACGGTATTTTAGGGGTAACGGTAGTCATTTGAAAGGGTTTTGAATCGATAACGGTATTTTAGAGGTATTGCCTGCCAACCCTGGTTATGTCCTACGTCTGATCCGATGTGCAATCCGATAGAGATTGTATCTCTTAGTTTTATATGCTTCTTCATTGTACCAGATGAATCGCGGTAGTACCACTGCACCAAAAAAGATCAAAATGTACAGTCACAATTACTTTTCCGTAGAAGTTCAATTGGTATTTAAAAAAGTAAAGAAATATATTTTTTAACTTTTTCTATCACACAGAATACAGACTTTTGGTATAAGTTAAAATATTCAGTCAAAATTTTCTGTTAAAAACAATCAGTTCTCACAATATAATTAATTTTAAAATAAACGAGAAATCTATTATTTTTACCAATTTTGCCAATTAATTAATTAACAATTAAAATGCACAACACAATACAATTGTTTTAAACGAAAAGCAGGTAGTCCTTTTTTAACTTATTTTCAATTGTTTTAATATATATAGTATATTCGATAGATTTTAAGGGAAAAATATTTTGAGTGTACCAAAAAAGTACAATTGTACCATCTTTTCCAACACTGCTCCACATTTCTTTATATTAACTGTGATGTTCGGTCGACCCTACCGTCAAACTTTTTTATTGTGGTACATGATATCGCCAGATAAGGAGTTTAAATGCTAATCTTGTTATAAATAATTGTATTTGGGTTATATGATATGTTGTCTTTAAGGAACACTAGGTTTTCTATTAAAATAATAAGTGATCCTAAGAGTAAGTAGTTTTTTTACCTCCTTAAATTTTCAAGAAAAATACTATTTTAAGGTAATATTTTTCAAAAATGTAAATTTTCTGATATTTGTTACTACAAATAATAGGCAAATTTGAAGATATTCTCACAATATTGTTACAACATATTTGCCGAATTTTTGGCATTTATTCGGCAGGTTTCTAAGAGAATAATTAATAAAAAAAAAAAACATAAATAGTATTTTTGCATGCGTCATAACAAATACAGTGTGATGGTGATGGAATTACCTATAACATAAACTACGGAAAAAGGAACCAAAAATACATAACTGAAAACAGACATCATGATTTATGACGTCAGTTTTTTTTTGTTTAGTTTGACTGGCAGCCAAAAAAATTCTATGCTCATTTTCACACGAGGATTTTTCTTTAGTTTGAAACGTGCGTTTATTCTTACAAATATTAGCAAGAGAATATTTTCCTATATGTATAGCTGATTATTTCGTTTATTTCTGGTTTGCACGCTCTTTTAAGATACGAAAACTTTGACTGAAAATTATAATTTTCTTTATTGTCTGTAGCACATGTTTATATTACAAATTGTATTAGTTAAAAGTTTGCATTACTTGAGTAAACATTTATTTTTTGGTCTTAAAATAGAAAATTGTAAGGAAAATCAAAATGATGCTGTGAAAGAAAGAAACAAAAAAAATGAATAATTAAAATTACATATAGAAAAAATACAATTTTAATAAATTTTTATATTGAAGATGTAAATATTCGTGTAGTTCATTAGTGCGTATGATTAATATTAAAAGAAAATTTATAATGTGCATATGAAGGAAAACTATTTAAGAAAAAAATAATATTTGTTGTAATTATTTAATGAATTTTTCTCGTCTGTTCTCTACATATTCATAAATTGCAGTTAATTGACAATATTTTGAATAAAATATTAAGAAAAGGCAAGTCATTCATTTTAACCTTTCACGACATACACTTCATACATATACGGGTATTTTAATACATACGTATGTCTAAGGAATTATTAATTTGCAGTTTTATTTTATGAACTTATTGATTAAACAACACTATTGTTTGCAAAATTTCCATACAAGTTGATTAAAGCCGAAGGATAAATTAAAAGAAAGGAAATTACATACTATACTTGGAAAATAATATGAAATCAACAGTTAAAATAACTGCAATTGCTGTAGTATACTTTAATTTCATTCCAAATAGTCTAGTGTTGTAGTCCTTTTCAATTATTAAAATTAATTTTCAATCAAAAATGTAGTAAACCAATATACAGTTGTAATAAAAACAAGTGGCAAATGCATTCAAATTTACCAATGTTTATTTGTCAAATTTGTATCACCATTGTACCAATTTAAATATTATTAAAGAATTATTAATTTGAATTAAAACTAAAGACAATATAATAAAAAGACTTCCCAGAATAAAACGAAAAATTAACAAACTGTTATTTAACGATTATGCATGACATTTTTTTAGCAATTGTATTCCTTATAGCAAAATTAAGAAAAGTTTATGCATTAGAGCCCAAAGCTCATGTCATGCCCCTATGGGAAATTTTAACAAACTGTCACCGAACTGGCCCCTTTATATGAAATAGACTGGTCACTTTTACATGGCGTTGTCATAGGAGGGGGAAATTGACCTCTTGCGACATGTCACAAGACAAATCCCAGGACAGGTCCCTGAACTTTGTTTTTATGAGATTTCAGTAACCTGTCCTAGGATTTGTCTTGTGAAATGTCACAAAGGGTCAATTTCTCCCTCCTATGACAACGCCATGTAAAATTGACCAGTCTATTTCATATAAAGGGGCCAGTTCGGTGACAGTTTGTTAAAATTTCCCGTAGGGGCATAATAGATAAATAACAGTTTGTTAATTTCTCGTTTTATTCTGGCAACACCCTTATAAAATGTGTCTCCACTTTCAAATAAATTGTTAGTTATTCATAAAGTTAGTAAACGATTGACTCGTTAATCATATATGAATAATGTTGTTTTAAAGATTTTATCAATAAATATAATTTATAATAAATCAAAACTTGATAAAACCAATTTTTATATATATTTTGGTTTATATAATAGCCCGGGTAAAAATCTTAATATGGTGTCATACATAAGTATATCTTTTTTGATAAATCCCCATATACAACGACATACAACTTGATCCGAAAAATGGGTCATCTACATGTGTCTGATTATATCAAATTAAATATAATTTGATACAGTTTGATCCGAGATTTGTCCATATCCAGGACATCAAATTATATCTAATTTGATATAAAAATATCTGATTTTATAAAATTTTGTCTGATAGTAGGCATACTTTTTATGCATACCAGCTATTAAATTGACATTGAAATGTCTATGGTTTTAACAATTTTGAAGACCAAAATTTTAAAACATAAAAGAAAAATTTATTTGAATACTTTTGTCTTCTAAATCGTACGCATCATTTTTTAATATGATTTTACATGCAAAAACATCACTTGAAAATTATTTGGCTAGGGAGTAATTAACTCTGAATTTGCAGATAACTAATTTTGATGTTATATTAAATTAAATAATATTTTTAGTACGAGGACACATACAGTGTTATAAAACTTAGTATAAAATCATATATAATCATATCGATCACTACATATAATTTGATTAGTTTTATAAGGCTTATGTAGTTATATATGGAGTCAGATTTGGGGATATGTAATAATATCAATTACCTTACAAAAAATTCGTTGAAAAAATAATATCAGATGTAGTTGTATATAATGAAATGTGTCTTAATGTGACTCCATTCATTGTCAGATATAGCCCAATCACATGATATATGACAATATGTAACTATTTTTACTCGGGAGTGTAAAATAATATTTTAAAGACAGTTTAATACAACGAATACTGAAAGTATTCGAATGACGAACATGTTTTGATTATATCAACATTACTATTTTGTTTAATTTATTTTTTATTTTATTTGTACACCAATTTGAGAAAATTTAATGAAAAAAGGTTTAAATGGTGCAATTGTTCCAGGTTTTTTTTTTAATTAGTTGACTACAAAATGTTAGATTCTACATATTATTGGGTGGATAACCCTTGAAAAAGCCTTTAAATAAATGAAAACTGAATATTTTTGTATTTAACAGAGATTTTTATTTTCCAAACTTTATGAAACGCTTATTTTAGGCATGAACCTACTTTAACAGATTGTTAAATTTTTCGTTATAAAATGAACTTAGCTTAAATGAAATTAGCTTAAAAACGTTTAATTAAACTGTTTAGGAACTTTATGCATTCGGCTGTAAATGTTTAACTTTATAATTTTTTATTCTAAAGTTAAAATGGGAACAAGGAGAATATTTTTAACTTTTTTGCGTAACATACATATATTCGTAAATGAAAATTTAATTTATTTTGGCGGTTTTATAATTCTACTGAAAATATTATGGTATGCCTCATGGTATACCATAATATTTTTCTTATGGAATAATTTTGGTCTTAAGTGTTTTCTTCGTATCTCGGATAGTTGTCGAATAATTTAAAAATTAAAATTTTTGCAATTTCAAAAGATAATTTTGCAAAAACGGCTGGATAAAAAATTTTGATTTTTATCGCAATATTGTTTTGAAATATCAAAAATACATACATACATAATCAAGAAAACATTTCTGGTGATCGCACCTTTCAGTCAAAGTTCATTCCGACGCGTACACTATTTTACCTTCTCACTTTTATATGATTGGGCCGCTAAAAAAATTCGTGAACATATATTTTCTCTGCTCTATCACATAATCGAATTTCTTCTAAATCGCTGAGTGACCCCGGGCATACTTTCCTCGCCAGATTAAAGTAAACAATTTCCTTATATTATCTTTAAGACGTATGAGCAATCTTAAAATCTAAATAATCATACGCACTGTTTTAATAGGTATTTTTATTTCAAAATTTAAATAAAGTTATAAATCAGTCCTATTCAATTTCTTTCATATAAATCTAATCTATAATTCTTAACTGTTATTGCATACTACAGATTTTCTCGTCATTTAGTTTTTTTTTATAAATACAATTTTCCGCAATTTTCAAATATGGCGTTTAAAGTTTTTTTCTTTATTTTCCTTTATTGCTCAAAAATGCCATTTGTTTGTCAACATCTAATATCCTTGAATTGTCTATGGGGTTTTAATAGAAATTACTGTACTGTAGTAATTCTTATAGTGATATATATATCGTTGTTTTTTTTGTATGAAGGGAAACATTAAAAATTTATGAGATTCTATTTTTAAAACTAAATAATAAAAAATAAGCAAAAGATAATAACAATTGTTAAAGAATTACTTTATCCTTAGTATTGGTGTTGGGTGGTGTTATAGTTTTAAATAATATAAATTTTGCTTATTTTCAGCTGTTATTTTCAAAATGTTACATAAAAGTCAACACACTTTTGAGTTAATACTAGTTAGAGTAAGTGTGTATTTTTGTTTCACTTAAACAAAAAAGATTTTGATTATGACTTTTTTTGTTGGCAAATGTGTTTTTTTTCATATTGTTCGTCTTAAAGTGTGATTTTATAAGATTTGAAAAACTGCGAAATTTCGATAATTAGCAAGTAAATGTTATAATTTCTTCGTTTGAATTTTTCACGTGTATGTGTTTCTCAATAATTTAGAAAGCCAATATTAAATGAGTAATAAATTTTAAATTAATTTACTGTAGTTTAGTATAGGTACTTATTAAAAATTTAAAAAGTGGTCTATACTACAGAAAATTCTACATTTGGAGGAATAATATGTCAGTTGAAGGAATAACTGAAAAATCATTTACTTTAACAGACAATAACAATAGTATTCCTCGCAAGCGCTACACCCAGAAAACAAATTTTTGCTGACAAACAAATTTATTGCCCATTAAATTGTTCGGTGATGGTAATCGAATTTTTTAGCTGTGACTACGAAATTATTGTTGGGGCAACCGAAATTCTGTTGTCTTAGTGAAATTAATATTGTCTCAACAAATTTTCACTTTTCAGAACAGAGAAATTCGAAACATTTGACTGGCAACAATTTCGGCCCTATGCTCCTTGCAGGAGTAAAAGGAACGAATATATATATATAATTTCGGCTTTAAGCACCGTAAGTTGTTTTTCACGAGAAAAAATTCCCTTCATACATAGTCACAAAAAGCATAAATAGGTTGATTAAATTTTAATGGCCTTTGACGCTGAGTTTCATACTGCCGGTTTATGAGTTAACTACACTGAAAAGATTATTACAGTAACTGACTGTAGTTTATTTAAAAAGTTATCCGTACATTTATTTTTAAATGAATATACAGTTAAAATACAAAGAAATAAATTTTTTAACTGTTTTTGTCGTTTATTTAAAAAAAAAAATTACATATAAATACGGATTTTCTGTTACAGTTAATATTTTCATTTAAAATGTTTCGTTAAAAAAAGAATTCCCTTTCGATTTCTAGGTCAGTTAAAAAAAAAACGAAATAAACTAAATATCATTTATTCTTACGGATTTTGTAGTCAATTTTTGGAAATTAAAAAAAACGAAAAATCACTATTTTTTTTAAGGATTTTGTAGTTTATTTATTAACATTTAAAAATAAATTAAAAGTTCTTTTGATTTAAATGAAAATTCAGTAGACCGGTTTTCAAGTGATTTTTCATTTATTTTAAATAACATTTTTAGTTAATTTAAACTACAAACTATTTTGAGTGTATAAGTTAACCTAAAAATTTGTTGTTGTTTTATATAATTTAATAGTTAAGTTGCAGCAGAGCTTCTAAATACTTCAATCTTTCATTCTATTTTCATTTCTGATTGATTGTGGAATGATTTAATTCTCAGACTACAATTTTAGACATCGAACGAATTCTTAACTGGTTTCATTCGATTTAATTTTAAAAGACTTCAATCATTTTTCATCATTCGATTTGTTCAATCACTAAATTCATTAGATTTTTGCTCAATCGATTTAAAAGTTTGGGAATTCAATTGATTTCTAGATCATTCGATTTTGTTTTATTCGATTACATAATTTGGGGATGACATTGGATTTTCTTCATTACATTTTAAAATTTTGAAATAAACAACTACGTTACTAGTTTTTACTAAATGCAATTTAACAATTTTTTTTTACAAATATAAGAAAATTGAAAAATAAAATTGGAATTTACAGTTAATTGTATGTCTTAAAAAAAGAGCCTCAAACGTTCCCATACCGTGGTAAAGCCCGAGAATATACAAAACAAAATAATAAATAGTATTACCACAATTTAAACATTTAAATATCAATAAAGGGTATGATTTTGGAGATTAATTTATTAATGGCATTCATAGTTCGAACTATTTCAAGTAATCAGCATTTTGTAAAACTTAAGAAATTTTTGCTTTTTGCATAATTTTATACTCATAGAAATAAATCTGTAAAAATAGCAGTAAAAGTTACTAAAAATTAGTTAAAAATGATGCTGCAGAAAAAACTACTGAAACTAGCAGATTTTCTTTTGCTGAATACTAGTAAAATAAAAACAGCATTAAAACTGTTAATTTAGTTATATTTAAGTGAACTTTTAGTTAATTGAAAATAACAAATTGTACTGTAAAATCTGCAGAAAAGTTTGCTAAATATTAGTAGACTAAAAATAGCAAAAATAAACTGTTATATCCACAAAATTTTTTCTATTTTTAAGCTAAGTTTAGTTGAATGCAAAAGGCTGTCTATTTTGCTAAAATGAGCAGAAATATTTGCTAAAAAATTGTAAACTGCTGTTTTCAAAAGGCTCGATTTTTATTTGCATTTAAAAAAAATAAATAAAAAAATCTTCGCAAATTTAAAATTTTTTCCTGAGTTTTTAGACTACTAATTACACTATGCGACAGTCAAAATCGGGATGGGATGAAACCAACGGGAAATGTTATATCGGTCAAAAACAAGTTATACGTGTCCCGGCGTTTCGCTGGGTCACCCCTAGGAATCGAGATATATCTTTTTTTTGACATAACTCGAGAACCTAGTCCGATTTTGCTCAAACAATTTTAAAAAAATTAAAAATTACAATTCCTTTAATCTGTTCATATAACGTTTTTCTATATACTCAACAGTTTTGCCGGTAAAAATTATTATTAGTTATTATTCTATTAACTAAAGGGAATTTCAATGCAATATCTTTTTCAGGATTAAAATAGCGTGCTTTTAATTTTGAATATTAAAAAAATGGTATTTTATCCATATTAAAAGTTTCTTTTCGAACAAAGTATTTTTGTTTTTTAGAAAGGCTACTTCATTCAGATGCATTGCATGCAAAAATATTACTTACTTGCTATTTATTCTCCCCCATACTCCTCAAAATTTAACCGTTTATATTTATTAAACCAATATTTGTCTGAGTGCAAAGCTGGAATTTAAAAAAAAGCTTGAGTAGATCCTCCAAGGCGTCCGTAATGTGATGGCATAAGTCCTGTTCAACCCTAGCTTTAAATGTTTAATTTTTATGTTAATGGTAGCAAGGCAGACCTTAACATGAAATTTCTTTGCAGTATGTGTATCAACAAATTTTATTTTAAAAAATAAAAATATAACATTTTTTTCAAAAATTTCATACGATTCTGTTGAAATCTGAAACATGTTTAATTTACAGAATACTAAAATATTCTGATTCTGCTCCACTTTGCTGTGTTAGCAAAATTTTTGTCTGGTCAAAGCCCAGTATCATGATAACTACAGCAAAAAATTGTTAACACATTAGAAAGCCACAATCATATCAAACTCAAACTTTCCGATCCTTTCGCTGAATTTTTAAATGTTCTTGCAAACCAACAGAATTTTTAAAAGAAGCTTATTATTTTCGCAAAAAATAAACCGAAGGCGGTGCTTTAAACAAAACAAAAAAATACATAACACCATTTTTGATTTCTTCTAAATTGGGTTTAGTGTTGAAAAAATCTACAAAAGTAATGCACCAGAAAATGGAGATTTGTGGTAAATGTTTCACTGACAAACTCGTTTCGTCTAAATATCGCCTAATTTTTATTAATTTATTAAAAGGCTTCGGGACTTTTAAAAATTTACGGAAATTTTTATAAAAAGTGAAATTACACAAAAACTACACAAAAATGTCATTATTAAAAATTATCCAACAAATGTGTAAACAGTCCCGTTTTTGAATAATTATTCAAAAAGTGGCAACACTGGTTTATTGTGTCCTTCTTATAAAATAAAAAAAAAAATAACTTTTACAATTTAAATCACGATTTGAGTTCTTTAAAGTTTGATAAAAAATTTTTCACGAGATAAACAATTTGCTATGCTTAGAAAGAAAAGGCACAATGTTATATTTGTTTAAAAAAATGTCATATTGCTTTCTTTTATAAAAACTTAAAAGAATTACGTAAAACATGTTTTCTCATTTTTATTACCTTAACGAATAAATTGTATTTTTTAATGTTGGCATCAAAACCATACGTTATTTAATTTTTGTTTTTGTAAAATTTCAAAATATTAATTATTAATTGCTAACAAGTTTTAAGACTTTTTGCATTAAAAATAAAGGCAATATTAATAAAACTATACTATAAAAATCACATGCTGTCAATAAAAAGCAAATCTGGTTTATGTATTTTTTAAATTCTTTTATAATTATTTAATATTGTTTTTGATTTTCTTGTCGACATTGCCAAATCAAAATTAATTAATTATAAAAAAAAAATCTCAGAAATTATTATGAAATCTATTAACACATCCATTTAGTAACACATAATTTCGTTTAGTAGTCGAAATGTGGTTATTAATAAATAGTTTATATAAAATTGTGAATTCTATTTGGAATTTGTCATATTTAACCGTAAAACCGAACAAAAATAACACTCGTTATATAAAATTTTCACAAAAGGTATTGGGATCTGAGATAACAAGTGAGAAAATTGCGAAAAAGGTTTCTACTTGTTTTAAAGGGGTTTAAGTTTTTAAGTTTTTGGCTGCAAAATAGTGTTGCACAGTACAATTTATTAAGAAATGCTAATTTGGTCAATACTAAATCCCGTCTTCCCAGCCAGCTTTTTTTGGAAAAATTGAAGAAGTTGTTCCTTTTTTTATTCGTATGATATAGTACAATAAATACTGTAAGTTTGACATTGATACGATATACTTCAACCTATAGCGCGGCAGTTGGTATGGAAAGCCTTATACATAAACTAATTTGGTCGTCTACACCAGGTATTTAATTTTAACATTATTTTTAAAATTATTTTCTATAAAAACAATTTAATCTTTTCGGTAAAATTTAATAACAGTTTGTATAATTAACAATGTTATTGAATGCCAAAAAACCGACAAATTTACAAGCAAATTATTACGTTTAAACTCATAATAAAAATGTTTAAATTTAAAATATTCGTTGTTAATTATTTTATGTCTGCTTTTTAATTTAATAATATTTTACGATTTTTCACTGACGTCAATTGTTTATGACTAAGTTTTTTGAGAAATCCTTGTTTGGGGATTTTTTTTCAATATTTTGCTAATCAAAAATGATCAATTATAATTTTATAATTCAGCATAAATTGTTGCAAATAAATACCAATTTATGACACATACTATGTAAAGTTTTGAAAAACATATTTTTGAAAATAAATAAATTAAAGATTGGTTTAACCCATTTCAAGCCATATTTTATAAAATTTTGTATACTTTATATAAGAAAAGTTTTAAGGCACATTTACACGAGAGAGAAAACTGCTAGAGATTGGCTAAAAAGCTAATAGCTAGAATGTTTTTGTGAAATTATACTAAAAATTATTTACCTAGAGCCACTCTTTGTTACATGCAGTCGACATTTAATTTTTGACTTTAATTTTTTTTTATTTATTTTTCATTAATTTCTTTATTTCAACTCTGTTTTGTCAGTTCTCATGCAATAAATATCTTACGTTTAGAAGTGGCGTAACAATTTAGAATTCGGTTTATCTATTTCATTTTTGCTGACATAAATTTAATGATTTTATTTCAAATATGCCATACACCTTTTGAAAACGTGAAAAATGTACGAAATATAAAGTCTGTTTCTTTATAAAGTCATTGGTAATGAAAAGTTATGTTTTCAGCACTCTCTAAATTTTCAACACAAATGTTTTCAATGCAATCATCATAGATTACATAGATCTCTTACTCTTCGACATTCGCTGTCAGTGAAAGCTTCGCATGAGAATATGTATGTCAACGTTCTATATCTGTATAAAAAATATTTGAATATGTTTGAAAAACTGTGTTTGTTGACAAAAGAAAAAGAAGAGTGAGATGTCTATGTAATCTATGACAATCATTTCCAACGAAAAAGATAACTTTTATTTATTTTCATAGTTATTTTTGCACTAACGCTACTTTTGAAAAAAAAACAAGATTTACTTTGAGCATTTAACATATAGTTTTCCCTCCTTGATAAATGAAGGTCGACCGTCAAAACACGTGCTGATATTTAAGACATACATACATCCGTGAATACAGTTCCTCTATTTGGCTTTTAACGACCAAAGAAGCGAAGCAGATTTGACTGAAAATTTACTCATTTTATATATTTATTTATCAATGAAAATTATTATTATTCTTATCATTTTATTTATAAATTAATTTTTAAAAAATTTTACAAACAACCCGATTCTGATAAAAAAAAATTGACCAAAATTTGTGCAATATAGACAGCAATTTTATCATATGAAAGCAAGGACCATAGGCGTAACTAGACCATTTTTCTTGGGTGGGCAAGCGACCCATTAATTTTCTGCTGTTTATTTGCCCATTCTCACACTCTTAATCCTAAAAAACACGTCCGGCATTATGCTTACAATTTTTTCACACAAAAAAAACTTAAAAATGATTCCTTGCCTTCTAATAAAATTTTCATAATTTTCAAAATTAAATAATCCCGGTAATAATCATAATTTTCAAAATTAATAAACTCTGAATAGTGCATTTATTTTTCTGAAGAAAACCTCGTACAAGGAATGTATTCCAAGCTATATTCTCAGATTATTATGAAATTTAGATATTTAATAGAGGAAAGAAATCTAAGATCAACCTGTCTAATTCGTCCACCTCGTCCACCTTTCTGAAGAAAACCTCGTACAAGGAATGTATTCCAAGCTATATTCTCAGATTATTATGAAATTTAGATATTTAATAGAGGAAAGAAATCTAAGATCAACCTGTCTAATTCGTCCACCTCGGACGAACCCTATCTAACCCCATATTCTGACCACTTAAATTACCCAGGTGGACAAAAATAGTGAGATGTTCATCTTACAATTTTTGTTTCTACAAAATATTGCAATTTCATTAAAATAACATAGTAGTGCTTAGTTTGAAGTAATTTCCTTGTTACATATAAACTAATTATTCGTTTAGAAAACTATGAAATCTAAGATATTTAAATCACCAAATAAGATGCTGAGTTTTTTTTCTATTAATTATTATTTTTTTATTATTTTTCTAGGTAAGAATTTTTCAAACAACATTTCTTATTTAAGAAATATTTAAAACAAAAATCGATCTTAGTTCTGACTGTCGAACTGACCCATAGATTTCCACAAATTATCTGCCTAGGAAACCATTAGACATTTTCCCAAACCAAAAACACAGGATTAATTGATATTAAAAAGTAATATTGTGATACTTTTCGCCATCAAAATTATAGATAAAAGCATTGTAGGTAGATTTTTTAAAAATTCTGGGGTGGGCAAAAATCAGTCTAGGGTGGGCTTAGCCCACCCCAGACCGGCCTAAGTCCGCCAATGGCAAGGACAATTATGTTTAACGTCAGTCAGGCTAATTTTACACTTTTTTAAGGTGCTTTTATGACACACATTACATCAATCGAACTGTCATGGTAAGACGAGTCAATCTTCCGAAGACTTTTTAGCGGTATTTAAGAGCAAATTCGAAAAAACCGATTGACTTTATAAATATGAAACGGACTATATACATACTTATCAGTGTTGCCAAGTTAGGGGTCCCTAAAGATTTAGATGCTTGTTTATGGGGGATTTTTATTGGTAACAATTTTTTTACAGTGAAAGTATCACTGTGTTCTTATTTATTTCATTTCGTATAAAATTGAATTGTGTTCAAAATAAAATTTTACTTTAAAAGGTAAACGGTTCAAAATGTTTTAAAATTTTTTTGCCAAACTCAAACAAATATTCAAATTTGGCTTTATTCAAAAACCCCTAAATTCATAAACGCTTTGTAAAATTATAGGAGGTTTATTGAACAAATTTTGTGTGAAAATGACGTTTTGTAAACCTGCTATAACTTTACAAAGCATTTATGAATTGAGGGGTAAATGTTTAAGCACTTTTAGAGACAATTTTGCAATCCAAAGTAGTTTTAATTTTTATTTAAAAAAATAATAAAAAAGTTAAAATTGGAGTTCAATCACAACTAGGTCGACAACGACAGTGAGACTTGTTTTCATATGTTTTGAATGGGGAAAAAAATGCCGCCATACCGTCGCCAATTTGTCGTCGTAATAGAATCTATTCTATTTGCATATTCTACACTCAAAATATTTTTGTCAAATTGTTGCCATATTTTAACCTATCAGAACAGAGTTGTAGAAATTTATATCAGAGCCGCAGAAATTCCTATCTTGGTTACAAAAAATTATTTTTTTGATATGGAAAATATAGTTGAAAATAAAAATACAGAATTTACCACAAAAAAACAAAACAAAATACAATAAAAGGAAAAACAACAAGAATTAATGCAAAACCAATTGAATTGGTGAAGAATTATGGCAAAACAAATAAAACTATATTTTTGTTTTGCTTTTTTTTTCTAAACATCAAAAAATGTAGACGGTCGATTGTCACTGAATTTAAATTAATCGCGACAACTTTTGCTATCGTCGGTCGACCCACTTGTGATTAAGCTCCTACTTCCTTTTTCCTCACACTTTCATCTTCGTAACATGCGATCGATCTTCTTTTAGTACATTTCACTTTGGAAAACTGCACACTAGACCGTAATCCCAAAAAAAAAAAAAAAATTCGCCGTACACCCTCCAATATGAAGTATTTTTGCAAGCCAATTTCAAAAAATTTTTTTTTTTGCCGTACGTAGGGTCGCCTTTTTCAATTTTTCGTTATAGCTTCGGCATTTAAAATCGGATTTTAAAGTGTGATATATCGATTTTTTTTGCCTCGGGGAGACCAGTGTTTTGCTATAAAGGAAAAATCCAATGAAAAAAAATTTAAAAAGGCGACCCCTACTTTCGGCAACCAATATATATATAAATTTCTACTGGGTTTATTGAAAAACTTCCTTAGCAAAATTTAATGATTTTTTGCGAGCTTTAATTTTCTGAGATTAGGGTTGTACATTAGGGAGGTAGCAACTAAGATCTGGTGGGTAACTACTAGAACGGGATACATGATGTCAATACCTTTAGAGCAAAACACTGGTCTCCTCGAGAGAAAAACATCGATGTATCATACTTTTAGATCCGACTTTAAATGCCAAAGATATAACGAAAAATGTAAAATGACGACCCCTACGTTCGGCAAAAAAAAAACAATTTTTTTTGAAACCTTACAAAAATACTTCATATTGGAAGGTGTACGGCGCACCTTTTTTTTGCCTGCAAGGTAGTTCGCTCTACTTCACACTCTATTATTGTAACTGAGCCTTAAAAGGCAATTGTTTTAAATTTGTTTTTAGGGAGATTTGCAAACAAAAAATACTTGGCAACATTGACACTCATTAACATTGATCTTAGAAAAGTAGATAGAAAAATTAAAAATTTGCAATTTTTACAAACACAGATGTATGAGTATTAAAAAAAATAATAAAATTAAATACAAATCAACATATACACTTTGGCGTTTAACCAAAAATAGCGAGCTACAAAAAAACTTAATATTTTCTTTTTTTTTAACGAAAGAAATGGATTTTCTACAGCTGATGATGCTATTTTTTTTTAACGTATCTTAAGAATATGTACGCGTACGTCGGAACATGTCAATGTGAAGGTCATATTATCGTTTTTTTTGCATTACACACAATTTTTATTTATCAGTTTGTTATTTAAAGAATTAATTAAAAGCAGACGCAAAATTAAATTTATTTATTTTTTACACCATTCAACAAAATTTAAGTTTATGCAGCATCTCTTCTGCACTCAGAGAAATTCTGCATTCAAGATTTGTTAGTTGTTAGAAAAAAGTCCGTAAAACATTTAGTTAAAACTACTAAAAATTAGTTAAAAATTATGCAGTAGAAAAAAACTGCTAAATTAGCAGATTATATTTGCTATATATTAGTAATATAGGAACAGGAAAAATAAAACTCTTAAATGTACAGAATTTTAGTTATAGTATTTGAGTTAAATTTTGGTAAATGCAAAATAGCAAATTAACCTGCTAAAATTAGCAAAAAATTTTGCTCAATAATTAGTAGCCTAAAAAATAAGGAAATTTAAATTTTCGATTCTTTTTTTAGATTTTTTTTTAAATATAACTAAAATTCTGTAAATTTAACAGTTTTAAATTACTAGTATTTAGCAAAAAAATCTGCTAATTTTAGCAGTTTTTTCTGCAGCATAATTTTTAACTAATTTTTAGTAACTTTTTCTGCTATTTTTAGTGATTTATTTCTATGAATGTAGCCGCACACCTTTTGGGTATTAGCTGGACATTGGCAAACTTTCAACACGATGGAAAGACACCCGTGAGGTACAACGTGCTAAATAGGGTTGTCAATAGTGCTGGTAAATTCGGTTACTTTTCAATACTGAATACTACTCGATATTTTTGATTTGGATACTCGATACTACACGATACTTTTAACGTTTTTTAAATTTGAAATTTTTTAAAATTTTGTGGTAAAATTCTTTAAAAATGTTTATGGTAGTTCAATATTTAAATTTATAAACATATTTTTCACCAACTATTCATTGCGTTTTTTATAGTTTTTTAACATATTATTTTAAATATTTTACTTCTGATTTTTACTTTTAGCAGAGTTGTAGTTTTGTGACAAATATTTTAGCAGAGTCACATTTTTGTGGTAAATATTTTAGCGGAGTCAAATTTTTATATATTTTGTTTGTCCAAAATGCAACTCTGAAAATATCGAGTAGTATCGGTACTCGATACCCACTACTCATATTTTTACCAGCACTATTTGTCAATGGAGGCGATAGCGACGAAGAACACTTTTTCAGTGCTGGAATGCCATCCGGGCCCGTTGCCTTATTTACGTCGAGATTCATAAAGCGGCGAATACATTAAGGAACATTGAGTAGGGAACAAAAAATATCAAAAAATTTTGTAAACACGAATTGCGCGAATATCAACACGAACATTAACATACACAAATCAACATTCGTAGTGTATTCCCCGCTTTAGAACGATTTTAACGGCTCGATAATGAAAGAATATTTCAGACATAGTATGTGATACTCTTTCGAGCTCGGGCAGTGGTTGATCGCTTTAGGGCATACTCATAGAAATAAATCTGTAAAAATAGCAGAAGAAGTTACAAAAAATTAGTTAAAAATTATGCTGCAGAAAAAACTGCTAAAATTATCAGATTTTTTTACTAAATACTAGTAAAATGAGAACAGCAAAATTAAAACTGTTAAATTTACAGAATTTTAGTTATATTTAGGCTAACTTTTAGTTAATTGAAAATAGCAAATTGTACTGTAGAATCTGCAGAAAATTTTCATAAATATTTGTAGACTAAAAATAGCAAAAATAAACTGTTAAATCTAGAAAATTTTTGCTATTTTTAAGCTAAATTTAGTTGAATGCAAATAGCAGTCTATTCTGCTAAAATCAGCAGAAATATTTGATAAAAAATTGTAAACTGCTGTTTTCTAAAGGATCGATTTTTATTTGCATTAAAAAAAAAATCAAAAAAAACTTCGAAAATTGTTTGGTGATTTTTTAGGCTACTAATTATTTAGCAAAATTTTTTGTTGACTAGCAGGTTAATTTGCTATTCTCCATTTACAAAAATTTAGCTCAAATATAACTAAAATTCTGTATATTTAACAGTTTTATTTTTGCTGTTCTTATATTACTAATATATAGCAAATATAATCTGCTAATTTAGCAGTTTTTTCTGCAGCATCATTTTTAACTAATTTTTAGTAGTTTTAACTAAATTTTTCACTAAAATTTTTTTTTTTTTTTTTTGAATAGAGGAACTAGCATTATTCCTCACTCTTTTAGAAAATGAAATAAATGGCCAAAATCACAAAAATTTCAAGAATCTCCAAAATAAAAAAAAGTATTTAAATTTAAGAAAATCTCAAAATTAAAAAAAAATCCCCAAAACTGAAAAATTTGCCAAAATTTAACAAAAAATCAATAAAATTAAAAAAGCATTCCCTATTAAAAAAATTAATATGGAAGTTTATATGGTGATATATAACTTAGAGTGATCCATGTACCATTTCATCCGTAAAATGGCCCGATAAAATCGTATCAGTTGTTTATCAGTTTTTCTCGAATTGTATCAGTTTAGATCATAACGGATTTAATTATATATTAGTCAGAAGAAAACGTATCTGCTTTTGACCTGATACAATTTTATCGGTATCAGTTTAAATCCAAATAGATATATTTGTATACAAATTTATATAGTTATATCCGAAATTTGACCTGATAAAATTATATCAGTTTAAGACTTTGATTCAATTGTCAGATACAATTATATTTTACTTATATCAAATTTATATAAAATTGTACCAATTACGATCTAACCTGATACCATTACATATAAACCGATAAAATTATATTAGGTCAAAAATCAGATACAATTCCATCTGATTAACATATAATTTAATCAGGTCAGATCTAAACTGATGCAATTAGATAAAAATTGATAAAGAACCGATACAAATATATCGGGCCAATTTTCGGATGAAACTGTATATTTAATCGGGTTGCTAAAATCGAATAAGACACTTAAAAACACTTTGTTGAAATATTGGTGGAAAAGGCGCTTAGGAAAAACTCGTCCTAAAGCGGAACAATAACGAATATCGGAACTAGCTCAGACATTCCCTGGATTAAATTAAATAGGAATATTGTTCAAGATGTCCCAAAAGTAATAGGTAGTCTATTTTGTGTTTTTTTTTTTATAAATGAGGGGGTGACTCATTACTTTCTGTTTTTTTTTTTAAGTGAGAAGGACATGCCTACCCATTACTTTTGGGACAAAAAAATCCCAGTTAGAGCCTAACTGGACATTCTGTAATCGGGCCTAAGAAATACAATTTTTCGTTTAATTTCCAAACTTCATCGAAATCTGGATGAAACTCATAGCAGATTTCTAAACAAAGGAAAAACAACATTATTAGCAAAATCCAATTTGCAATATCTAGAAACCCATTATTTATTATTATTCAATTTAATGCTTAATTTTTTTGCCCGGGAAATCATTTGCTAATTTTAAATTCTCCAAATTCATTCATTAATTAATTCCTGGTTTTTTTCTTATTAATAAATTCCTTCCTTAAAATAAAGTTTAGGGAATCCATTCCAAAAAGGAATTAATTCTTTAAAGCTCTGATATGTAGATATTCTTCTTCAGAGTTGAATTTAACAATGCAAAAAATAAATTTTTTATTTTGCATCGGGGAATTTATTTAGCGATATCACATGTATTTGCCGATTTATCTCCCAGGAGCATCGCTTTCGTATTGTGTGGAAGCATCGCTATGGAGTGGACATTTACTCCCGAAGTGTGAATCTTCCGCAACAAGAATATGATTATTGCTGCAATAAAGTTCGTAATGATTGCAGGTATTATGTTACATTGAAATTAGAATGATTTTTTCGAAAAACGTTGGAAACGGTATGGTTTCAAACAGTAATTTTGTAACAGCTAACAGTAGCACTTTAAATGTGCATTATATTTTAGGGTCTTCAATTAAAGATACATGCTTTAAACACTGCTTCACATAATATAAGATTTTAGGGGTTGTCTTTATAAAGATTTGTTGCGAGACATTTGTTAAATTTTTGTGTTTATCAAAAAAAATTAAACAAAAAACAAAAGCAACGGAGATTATGCCTACACAGGTAAAATTTATATTTGTTTTGTTTTCTTATGGAATAAAAATAAAAAATATTTTCTTCTTTATTACGCACTACAAATTTTTGTTTGTTAGAAATTAATGAACCTTAATTGATTTAATTTTTTGAATAAAAACAAGTTCTTGTAATACAAATATGTAACTCAACCAAGGCTACCAGATTTGTCGATGCTTTTTTGGCATTTTGTCGATTTTTGAGTCTACAATTTTGCAAAATATCTTAATGTAATATACATTAAGATAATTATATCAGTAAAATTAAGTGCAATTGTAGTTAATTCGAATAAAATTGCAGTGTACATTTTTTACCGACATAATTTTCTGAGTGTACACTTTAAATGAATATTATTTTATTATGCCGATTTTTTTTTCAGATTTTTTAAAATTAATTTGTCAAAAATTACGATTTTTTTTGGAAATCGAAAATCATCTGGTAGCCCTAAATTCAACCCTCATTTACAGTACAGTGTAATTAAGAAATGTTAATATAGTAGAAGCAAAGTAGAAACAAAACGTTTAACAGATATGAATTTTTTGAATTTCATGTTCATTGAAGAATAAATACATCTTAAGAGAAAGGAGGAATTGTTTTTAAGACAAGAGTCTTACTCATATGAGACATTTATATTTATAGAGAATATGTATTCAAAAACTGTTTAAACTCTTTATGGTACCTATATGATTTTAAAATTTAATTGAAATTTTCAGAGTCATGGGCATATACTCAGCGATGCTTATTTAGCTGATTTTATGCAAAATTCAGCGTTTAAAAAACCTTCACTGCTGGGTTTCACACTGAAAGGTTAACTTTACTTAACTATTTACTGAAAGCTAGCATAAGTTTTTGTTTTTAAAAAATTGATTTCTTTTAATTACCACTTAAAGAAATTCCACTGTATCATTTAAAATTGTATCGATCAGAACAGGAGTCTGTAATCTTCAGGCAACACCAAATAAGTTAAAAGAAAAAAGTAGAATATTTCTGTCAGTTTACATAATTGTCAGCTTTAATAAGCTTTATTTCACAAATTGAATTCAGCTCTTGAAGGGTTCATACCTCATTCCATAAAACCATTCCCTAATACCTCATTCATACTGAACCCAAAACTAGTAGTTTTCAAATTTATTTTGTTTTCGATTGTCAAATCCCATACAAATTTTAAATCGAGAACTTAAAAAAAAGAAAACTTCTAGTTTTGGGTTCAGTATGAATGAGGCTTAAGAATTAATTAATATTTATGTTTAATACCCAAAGCTTTTGATTGATTAGATTCGTTCTTAAGGCATATTTATACAAGAGAGAAAACTGCTATAGTAAAACACCATTAAATACCATAAATCACTCAAATAAGAGCTATTTAGAGGTGGGCTTTTCTTTTCACCCAGAAAAAAATTCCTTTTTTAATCAATCAATCAGACAAAAGATTAAATTAAATAGAAACACCTTTGAAATGAAATAGAGTTTGTTTTCTTTTTAAATTAATTATCTTTCTACTTATTTTTGAAATGTGAAAACAAAATCTTGAATATTGACATATTAACTAAATTGCGAAAAATTTAACTTCAACTGGAATATATTTACTTTAACAAGATTCAAACTTAATTTAAAAATGTTAATAAAAATGCGCTGTTAATGCGCATATGGTTAATAGTTAATTTAACTATGTATTTTTTTTCTGTGTTTATGCAGAATTTATTCCTAAGTAGTCGAATTGCTATCAACTTCAAATATTAATTATTTTATTAATTCGAATCTGTTACGAAATAGCTTAACAAAGTGCTTCTTTCATTCAACTTGTAATAGCTTTAGGCCCGATTACTGAATGCCCAGTTAAAATTTAGCCAACAGCTAAATCCAAATTTTACATGGGAAAGAAAAACAAATATGTCAGTTAAAATTAGTAGATAACTGTACATCAGGTGTCAAGAGATTGCAAGATACCCAACCCCTGTTAATACACTCTTGCTGGGTCTGGAGAAGATTTGAAGAAATTTGACAGTCGTTGGGAATCTTAATATTCCGGTTAAATATTAATAAATTTTACAAAATTAATTAATTAAATAATTTCACAACAAAATTAAAATATAAAACGATATTTAAATTGCGCAAAAAAAAAATAATGAAATTAAAAAGTGTTAATATTGCAAAAAATTTTATTATTTTAGTGCACGGACAGACCCAGTTAAAGCACGCGAGCGAGACGCATAGAGCCTGATGTTATCAATACTGATTTAGACCAGTGTTGTCAGTTTAGGATAGTTACCTTATATTAATGGCTGTTTTTCCCGTTTAGGGAATCTTTTAAAGAGACAAATTTTATTAGGGGATCGTTTGGTTTTCGCAATACTACACTCATAAAAAAAGCTCGTGCAAATAGTTCAAAATTCTTCTAAAATAACAGAAAATAGTACCTGTATTTGCGCCAGCAGAATTTTCAATGAAATTGAGAATTATTGTCTGCTAAATTTAGGTAAGCTAAATTTTACACACTGCTAAATACACAGACAATTCTAGTTACTTAGCTAAGAAATTTGAGCTAAATTCAACAGAAACATTACCTGATTTAACTGAAAATTTCTGCTAAAATGTCGCTTACAGTCTTGGTTTT
This sequence comes from Leucophora obtusa, assembly GCA_949987735.1. Lineage (NCBI taxonomy): Eukaryota > Metazoa > Arthropoda > Insecta > Diptera > Anthomyiidae > Leucophora > Leucophora obtusa. The sequence goes on from OX465295.1 coordinate 354,730,783, forward strand.
TGGGCTCTACGGATCTGTCACGAGACAGGCCCAGATCTGTCACGAGACAGGCCCATATTTATTTTTGGGAGTATAGGTGGCATATAAAGATTGAGAAGTTCATAGTATCAAATTTTTTTCCATTTTTTATGAAAATATAGCGCCATCTCTATGTGATATTGATAGCAGAGACACAAAAATATAAACTTTGAAAAATAATTGGGGTTTAAATTAGCTGAAAAATTTTTAAAATTAAAAACATAAATTACTAAAAATTAGGATGCAAAGTTAGTTCAAATAATTGTTATGCTAAATGGGATTTACAAAAATATTAGTTCAATCCTAAATTTTAATACAAAATAACAGAAAAATCAGTTCATTTGCGCCAGAACGCGTTTAACAGACTTTGCTTTTATTTTTTGTAAACAAATAAATTTTAAACATTTGGGGCCGCCTTTGGGCAAAATCTGATTATATGGGCTTGTCCGAAACGCGAAATAGAGCAATTACCTTGAGTGGCATGCTCTGCCTTTACTAACAACCACATAATTCATTTGTTAGCATTTGTTGTTTTTAATATCGCAGCAAACAATGATGATCACTAATGACTCAGAAATGAGCTCCGAAAACATAAATATTTTTCCACTTTTTCCTATGAAAGTGGTCCGTCCAAAAGAGCCCCCTGTGTACTCAGAAATGACTCGGAAAAAAGAACGTATAAAATCGAAATTTTCCTCATAAATTTAAATAATTTTGGACTCTTTTTTGAGTGTGAAAAATAAACCCTCATTTTGAGACAGCTTTTTAGATTGTAGAGACAACTTTTTGGATTGTTTTCTGAGGGTTCATAAAAAAAAGAGTGTTTTCAAAAAAACAATAATCATTTATATGAGCCATTTAAGAATCTAATTTATTAGCGCTTCGAAATTGCTAGCTGGGATGTTATCAATTTTAAATACTAACCCCTAAATTCATAAACACTTTGTAAAATTATAGGAGGTTTAATGAACAAATTTTGTATGAAAATGACGTTTTGTAAACCTGCTATAACTTTACAAAGCATTTATGAATTGAGGGGTAAAATTTCGTATTTAAAAATTTTATAAATACTTAAATTTGTATAGAATAATTATATAAACTCGAAAAAAACAAACATTAGGCGTGTTCGGTTGCTTACTACAAGCATGCGCGGTTCCAGCAATTAATATAAGGGGAAAAATCATACGCCACAATAGACAAATACATTGAGTTGGCCACTGAGGCGTATGATTTTCCCCCCTTATATTAATTGCTGGAACCGCGCATGACTACAAGTTACTACTTTTACTACAGCTGGAGAAATTCAATACAAAAAGTAAACAAAACTTTCCGATTGTAGTAAAAGTAGTAAGAATTTCGAGTAAACGAACACACTTCTTATGTACAAGGAACTAACAAAAGTTCGCTTTGTAGACTGGAGAAAAGTGAGTAAATTACCCGATGGTCAACTGTTACTATCCGCTATTCAACAATCTTGCGAACGATTAGATTGCCTACCGCTAAGTCACCATGTTGTGGTAGCGCTACTTTAATTTGGTGGCTTAAACATTTCATGCTACTTGTGATCAGTTAGTGATACATCATCGTTTGTTTGTTTCTATTTTTTTTTTAAGAATAAAATACAAATACAATTATAAAAAAAGAAAAAAATGTAAAAAAATCAAATATTACATTGTAAATATTAATGTTGTAAAACAAAAACAAAAGAAGCATCATCCACCAGACTAAGATAATCATAAAGCGCTACATATCACTTGCAGCGGTAGCGGGTTTCTTAGGTAATCCTACCCATTATTTGTTTCATGTCCTCAGTGATCATCATCTTTTATTTTCTCAACATAACTTCCATTGATTTCAATACATTTGTTATGACGGAAAATCCACTTTTCAAAACAGTCTACAAAATCGGGTTTTTGTGATTTTTAATTTCGGTATTGATAGTATCCCCTCAATGCTGCTGAAGACTCTTCTTCTCAAATTAAATTTTTTTAGTTTTGGAAATAACCGGAAATCGCACGGTGCTAGATCTGAGGAATGTAGTTTTCGGCAATGTAATTGTTGGTTATTTCTGCATAGTGATATATAGTATTTATACCCTACACCACTACGTAAAGAGGGTATTATAAGTTTGTGCTGATGTTTGTAACATAAAAAAATATTGGTCCTACACCCACCTTATAGTATACCGATCGGCTCAGAATTTTTTTTATTTCGATTTAACGCTGTCCGTCCGTCCGTCCCTCCGTCCGTCTGTCTGTCTGTCCATGCATTCTTGTGCGCACTCTACAGGTCGCAAATATCAAAATATTTTGACGAAATTTGGTACACTGAATTACGTTGGCCCAAGGACGACGCCTATTGATTTTGGTTGAAATCGGTCCATGTTTAGACCTAGTGCCCATATAAGGGTACCCCCAAAATTGGCTTGGTTACACGCTGCAGGTCGCAAATACGAAGATATTTCAACGAAATTTGGTTCGCTGACTTACATGGTCCCAAGCAAAAAGCCTATTGATTCTAGATAGGATCGGTCCATATTTGGACCTATCGCCCATATGGGCTATATTTTCGATTTTCTATTCTTTTATGATTTTATAGAAAATTTTGACACAAGTCCGTTTTAACCCATTCAAATTTCGGATCCAAACATTAGTTGGCTTTAAGTCAGACTGGTGTAGGGTATTATATAGTCGGCATGGCCTTTTTACTCGTTTTATGCTACAGAAAGTATCGACGCAATTCTGTAAATTCAACAGTTTAAATTTTGCTGTTCTTATTTTACTAGTATTTAGCAAATCTGCTAATTTCTCCAATTAAGTAATTTTTAGTAACTTTTTCTGCTATTTTTAGAGATTTATTTTTATGAGTGTGCCGTTTGACATTAATTGAATATTTCCATTAGCTTGAGCGTACGACAAAATCCGTAAAGAATTATAAACCGAATCTCTTGTTGCGTTGGGAATAGAGTTTTTGCCGACCCTTCTTCTGTATTTTTGCGTTTTCTTCTCTTATTTTTTAACAACCCAGTGTAGAAAACCATTACCAGATATGTGGTTAAGCGATAAATTAAAATTTAATTTTAACATTTGTTACATATAGATTTTCAACGCCAAAGATATATTTTAAATAATATCGCAATCAAAATCAGAGGGTTAAAATACTGCTTTTAAACTTTTTTGAGATCAGAATTATAAAATTCAAAATAGCGACCGTGTGCAAAATTTTCACTGGCTTTTGAATTGTAAATTTTTGCTTTTAGATTATGGACCAGTGACCCAAAGGCATTTGTAAATATGTTTTTGGGTATCCAAAATGTAACTTTTTCAAAACTCACGGCCGCTATTTTAAAGTTTTTAAAACTGATCTCAGATTCCGATGTGATATTTTTTTTAATATCACCCTTTTTCACGTGAAAAAATTTCACTCAAATTTAAAAGACGTCAAAAGTCCATTTAAATTTTAAAAATTAACAATTTTTTTATTTTAATAAAAATACACAATCACAATAAACACAAAATGTAACTTTTGCAGAAAAATATTAGTCTTGTATATTAAATTTGCGTGAAACCAATGTCTACCCGATTTTCACGTGAAATTTATTATCGTGAAAAAATCTTTTTTTATATGGAGTATAACAGTTTTTTCACTTGAAATGGAAACAACTTACGGTGCTTTAGAGATTAATCACAACTAGGAAACAACAGCAAATGTGTGACTTAAAGTCCCAGTTAGTAGACCTAACTGAATATTCAGTAATCGGACCTAAAGCACCGTAAGTTGTTTTTCACATGGAAAAATTTCACTCGAACTTCAAAAGCCTCAAAATGCAATTTAAATTATAAAAGTTAACAATTTTATAATAAAGATACAAGCACAATGAACACAAAATGTCACTTTTTTCCAAGAAAAATAATAGTCTTGTACATTAAATTTGCGTGAAAAGAAATTTACGTGAAACTCATTGTCGTGAAAAATTAGGTTTTATATATGGAGTATAACAGTTTTTTTCACGTGAAACTCAAAAAACTTACGGCGCTTAACTTAAAAATTTCATTCACTGCATTGTTTTTTTTTTCTTCGGCGTTTTTTGGTTCTTCATAAAGTGTAGTCATCACTTGTACATATGCAATGCATTTTGTATTTCTGTGAGAATATGCATTTCTCTACTACTCAAAACTTTAACAAATAGAATGTTTTTTTCTTTTTACCATTCATGCCCATCATGCATGATGATGGTTATTTGGTTGGTCTTTAGAATTTTTTTATTATTTGCTTCTGTCATTCAGTTGCTCGTTAACTTTCGTTACAACAATAACGAGGAGTAAACAAATAAAAATTACAAATAAAAAACATAAATTAAGAAATTGATGAAAAACAGAGGAACGAGTTTAAGAAATAAAAATCCCCAATTCAGAAAAAAACACTAGACAATAACAAATGAAACAAGTATAAATTAAAGATTTTATTTTTCAGTACGAAAACTAATTTAAATAAGTTCAAAACATCACGTGAAGATATCTAAAATTTTGAAACCATGCTTCAAAACGGTTTAACTAATTGATTTTTAAAATTTTGTGGTTAAATTTATGTGCATAATTTAAATTAATTTGCATTTGTTTGTTTCTTATTTTTTTTTTGTGTTAAAAAATATTTAATATGTAATTTATTTTGATTTTATGCCAATATTTTGTTTACATCAAATGTAAGTACAATGTGCGTTAAGCACACTATTAATGACGTATAAATTGTCAAATTTATATTTCCTAAATTATGTTTAAATAAAATTAGATGTGAAAAAAGAAATGAAAATGACAAACTATAATGAACTGTAGGTACACCGTCCGACGTAAATTTGCACCCATGATTAATTCTGGTATATTCTGAAGGAATTGAGAAAAATAAAATATCCACTACAAATACTTTCAGTTTTTCTAGATCAATTCGTTCTAGCGCCTTATTTGAGAATAATATTTTATTAAAATATTTGTCCACGTTTTGAAAAAAATATTGTGTCAAGTAAATCGAAAGTTTTGGAAATTATTTTTGAACAGCGTTCACATACTCTTAAAAATATGAAGATCAATACCAATTATGTCTATACTTTCTTAACCAATTTCTTACCAATGTGACTTTAAAGTAACATCCTCACTCAACCAAAAAGGTCTGTAATGGCTACAGATAGAGTTTGCTGTTCGGTTTTAATCGAAACCGAAACCGCGGTTTTCCAAGCCTCAAAACTGAAACCGAAAACCGACCAAAAATAAGTCGGTTTTTAAAAAATACACTAACCAATTAAAATAATTAATTAAATTGCATACTATTGAATCTTAAATTTCGAAAAGGCTCAGCTCCTATTTTACAAAATTTTGTATTTAATTGTTATGAACATTTTCTGAATTAAAAATTGCTTTAAAGAATTTTTTGTTTTTGTTATTTCGAATAACATAAATTGAGGCTTATAATTTTAGAAAAAAAATTGCACCAAAAAGTCAAATGGTTTAAGTGATATTGTTTCAGATATTCAGTTACGATTTTCACCGCGTATTTTTCAAAAAGCCTTATTTCGTATTCCGCGAAATTTATATTGTTTAAATTTAAACTCTTTAAAATACAGCTTTAGTTGCCGAAAAAAGAAAAAAATATAATTTATAACGGGTTTCCCCGTTTATTTCTTCTCCCGGAAAGGTTATGAAATGGCGTTGTTGCCTTTAAATATTCGAGTGGGAAATTCAATCGAATTTTAAAAGATGTCTTGGAAGTATTAAACTATTGTATGCATATTTATTTATCATATATTTAGTTAGAATATTGGTTTATTTAATTATTTTAAAACAATTCTATTAATATCACAAGAAAACCGAAAAAAAACCGAAACCGCGATTTTTATAATTTTGAAAAACCGAAACCGCGGTTTCAAAATTTTTCGGTTTTTAGCAAACTCAAGCTACAGAAAATTTTGCTGTTATTACGGGAAATTTAAAAATTGTTGTAAACTACAATTCAAAATTAATTTGCTAAAATTAGCTACAAAATTTACTAAATATCAATAGTTTTAGTACAATTAAATTAGTATAAATAATTAGTTGCCGCTACTAAATTTCAGTAAATTGTTGTAAACTGCAATTTAAAATCAATCTGCTGAAATTAGCAAAAAAAGTGTATTAAAAAATAAACAAACTGTAAAATCTAAAAAAAAATTAATAAAAAAAAACATTTTTTTTCTTTCGATTGTAAAAAATGCACAATTACTTCCTCGTACTTGAAATTTGGAGTCAAATTGCAAACGGTTCTCCAGTTATTACCTTTTTATGTATTGGAGATACAATAAAATTTTCTGAGTGTTAATTTCAAACTAAGAATATATCAATAGTAACAAATATAAACTAAACAAGAATTGTAAAAAATTCTTGTAAATTAAATTTTGTTAAATCAGTATATTTTTCTGCAAAGTTTAGCACTCCGTTTTGAAAAATTAGTAAAATATTTTGCTGAAATCAGCAGTGAAAAATAGTAAAAAAATCCTTAATTTGTAATAAGAGAATAGCAAAAATGGTTACTAAAAAAAAATTGTACTAAAAATCAGTATAAAAATAGTAAAGTGCGATTGGAAACTGTTTACAATTTTTTTTACTAACTTTTTTATCTGAGTGTACTTTTAACAGCCTATAACTTTTGATAGGAAGGCGATATTACAACGGCGCAGAAAGCATGTGATACTTTGAGTTCTTGACTATAAACGATATTTACATAGGGGTTACACGATCAATTTTTTCCTTTCAAGTTTTAATACACTCACACTTTTTTACCTACACACTCACATTTTAAAAATTGAACAGCAACTTGATATCAATTTTTGCTTTCAAGTCTTGAGAAAACTTGACGGTCAATTTTTAAACAGCTGATCAATTTCTTGTAAATTTGTTTTTCTTTTTACAAATATTGTGCCGCAATAAAACACGATTGATAAAATACGGAATGTTAATATTTCGGTACATCGACAAAATGATTTAAAAATAAATAAAAATAAAACACCAATTTCTGCTGACATGAAAATGTCTGTGGAAGATGTGAAGAAAAAAATAAAGTCTTTTCGAACAGCCTACAGTGCGGAAACAGCCCACAGAGGCGAGCAATTTTAGTTCTTTCCTTGACGACGGCATCTTGAAAGCAAAATTGACTATCAAGTTGCATGCAGCCTACGTCACAACTTCAAGTTCAACTGAATTTGACAAGCAGTATGTGTTATCAACTTGAAAGCAAAATCTTGATCATGTAACCTTACTGTTAAAAGATTACAAAAATTTTACTTCTAGAATTGCCATATAATGATTTGAAAAAAAAAAAATATTCTTGATTTTTTTTTAAGAACTTTTTTCAAAAAATATTTAAAAATATAAGGAAGATCGGCGTAATAAAAATGATATGTTGTCTTCGATAAAGACATGTAAAAAAATATTTAAGGGAAGAAAAATTCTGAGTTCAGTTCGCTCTTTAAAAAATAAATTGACTGATCTTATCAAGGGTTATTCGTATTTGTAAAATTGTAAGGTGTTTATGCATAATAATTTGAAAACTTTAAAAACATGTTTATAAAATGAATTTTGTATGAAAAATTCATTTTAAATAAAAAAAAAGTCAGTAAAGTCTGCAAAAAATATTGCTGAGTCAGCAAATTTTTAGTCAGGAGCGTGCTTGCAAAAAAGTTGTTAATTTCAGCAAAAGGTTTGCTGAAAATCAGCGAGCTGATTTTTACCAAAAAAATATTAATCTTCAGCAAAAGTTTTGCTAACACTTAGTCGAAGGCAAATGAAAAAAAGCCTTGCTAAAATCACTAAACTTTTTGCTGAATATTAGTAGACTGAAAAAAAAACTCAAAAAACTTGTAGCGAAATTTTACTTTAGTTAATTTATTTGCTGAAAATTTAAATATAGAAATGGTGTAGAGTTGTTTTTCTTTTTATCATTTCCGTTGTCTATACTACATCCAGACAAGCTGCGACATCTACATTTGTTTATCTCATTTTCGTCCACACTATATATGAGGTTATCAGCACAATTGTTGTACCAAAATAAATTAGTAAAACATTAGTTCAAAATTATTTTAGTGCTAAAAAAATATAACTAAAACTTTTGCTGAAAACGGAATTTCAGCAAAAAAATTGCTGAAAACTAGTAAACTGATATACAAGACGTTTTACTAATTTTTCTACTAACTTATTTATTTGAGTGTATCTATAAATTTTAAAAGTGATTATACATATGACCCTAAGTATGTTGAAAATTAACCCGTTTTTATCTATTGTATTAAAAATGCGCTGTTTTCCCCCTACGGGAAATTTTAACAAACTGTCACCGAACTGGCCCCTTTATATGAAATATACTGGTCACTTTTACATGGCGTTGTCATAAGAGGGGTAAATTGACCCCTTGTGATATGTCACAAGACTAATCCTAGGACAGGTTACTGAACTCTCATAAAAACAAAGTTCGGGGACCTGTCCTGGGGTTTGTCTTGTGACATGTTACAAGGAGTAAATTTTCGCCCTCCTATGACAACGCCATGTAAAAGTGACCACTCTATTTCATATAAAGGGGCCAGTTCGGTGACAGTTTGTTAAAATTTACCGGAGGGTCTCTCAACTGCCAAAGAAGCACACTGAGCAATTAGTGTTGTCAAATAACAATTTTTAAAAAACGTCTAAAAGTAGCAATATTTTAAATATTTCATAAAAATATTGCAAAAAAAATAATTTAAATTTCTTGCAATTTTTTAACAAGAATTTGTAATTTTGTCAAAAATTTCTCACGGAATCCATGCTTGGTATGAAATGGGTTAACTTGCCGTCTCCATGAGACAAAATCAATGGTAAAACACGAAAAATGCATGCAAAGCAACAACAATGTTTTTTGTTGTTATTGCTTTGCAATTGGCCACCGATTGACTTTTCGTTTGCATGTGTACGTAGCCACCATTTGATCCATAGTATCAACTCCACTCTTGGTTTTGTTGTAGTCTTCAATGATGTTAGGTTTCTTCTGTTCACTATTCTCATTTATGCTGACAACATTGTGGTATGTACTGAGCAATGTCACAAATCGGTACCGGCGAGGAACATATGACAACATAACTGCTTGCAATTTATGTTCATATACAACTTCTGTATGATAAATTGGCTTTTGACGCATGTCGAGTAGAACTGAAGGAATTTCAGTCCTATTTTTCCTTATTGTTCCCAAAATAGTCATGCGATTCTTATGCAAATCTTCTGCCAATTCATACGAAGTGAAAAAGTTGTCACACGTTACATTTCTGTCAGAAAGTCCTTCCACCAAATCCAAAACAACACGCCGTGTTTGTGTGTTGTATGCATACCAGCTTTTTGAGTCGCATAGCACCCAAATTTTGATGCCATATTTCGCCGGCTTGGATGGAATATACTGACGAAACGGACATCGCCCACGATACGGAACTAACTGTTCATCTACGGTAATGTTTTTTCCTGGTGTGTATACAGCTTTTAAATTATGATTCCATGTATCGTATACATTTCGAATCGGTGCCACTTTGTCACGAACAAAAGTACTTGTAGATGCAGTGTTGGCCATACGTTGTTCGCGGTCATCAAATCGAATGCAACCATGGATACGCTTGAACATTTTCAAAGACATTAGCTGCGTTTGTGCGGCATTCCTATCAATGATATCTCGAACAATTTTGACAGTAGAAAGCCGGAATAGGTTAAATAACTGTCAAAATCGTTCTTGATACCACTGATAGAGAGTCACACAAACACAGCTATTGTAGCTCTAAATATTGGCCGACCATTTTCGTCATTCCACAGTTTAGTGACACATTCACCGTATGACCGATACACACCAGAAGGCAGCAACAATCCAAAGTATGCGTGCAGAGTGTCCAAACCAATGTTTTCCCATTCGTCTTTGTACTTTCGCACACCATATAAATTCGTCATGTTCAAAATAATATTCTCAACCGGTCCAAGGAACATGTGAAATGCAGACGAAACATCAACTATATTAGCAGCTGCTAATGCTTTTGGACCTGAATTATAACAAAAATGAAACATATAATGAACATGAACCCATAACAAAGAGGGTAGGTTTTTACCTGAAGTGAAATTTTCTGCACGTCGAAATGAATTTCTTCGATTTATTTCAAATGGTTGCGATGAATATTCAATTTTCTTATTTTTTGAAAAATATTTATTTTTAGGATTTGCTGCATTTTCTTCTGCTAAATTTTGCTCAAGTGGTTCAATGTCGTCTTCATCCGAATGCACGCTAACTTCACTTTCATCATTCTCCTCGTCTGATAATGCAAAATCATCGTCACTATTGCACGGAGATTCGCCCGCTTCGCTTTCCAAATCAAAATCCATTTCTGGTTCATCTCGCTGCCTTCTTTCACGTAAAACTCTATCCATTTTTTTTATCAAATACTTCGAAACACAACCAAAATTCAAATAAATGCGGAAACAAACTTCACTTATGTGTGTTCCAGAACAAACTTAATTTCATAAAACGAAAAAATAAGAGCGTGCTATAAATCCACACACAAAAATAAGCGGTGTATGCGCGCACATACACAGGGACCGATTCGTAACTATAACTGCACAGGCAAATACAGTAAGGGTACAAATTCAAAAACGGCATTTTTTGGTTGTTCAGGCAAAATAATTCTACTTTGCAAAATACAAGGTCATTTCGCTGAACCGTTTTTATTTTATTCAAGGTTAAACATCAAAATTGTATGCGTGCGTAAGGGTGAGGGTTAAGATAAACCGAATACACATATATTTTTTATTAAAGATATTGTAAACAATTTATTTAGGAAACCAAGTGAAAGTACATCATAATTTTTGAAATTTTAAATTTTTTGTGGATAATTAAAAATGTTTAAATAAATTTTACCCCAGTTAATACGAACCTGGCTTATAATGAACTAATTTATCTAATACCCCGGAGTCAGAGCTTGAAAAAGATAATTCTGTTTTGAATAAACTCGCATTAAAATTGATTAATTTTATGAATCAATTAATAATTCGTTATTACTTTGAATCAATGATATGATATTGAATAAAGTGAGTATGTAATTTATCCAAATTTCAATTGATTAAATTTTGATTAGATTGAATTATTTGTTTAATGATTTGATTCGCGAACTATAAATCAAGGCAACCATTTATTGTTAAATTGATTTGTTAAATTCAATCAATTCGCTTGATTCTGTGAAAAGAATCAACAAAAATCAAATTGATTCTTTGAATAAGATATTGATTGGAAAAAGTAGGTAATAATTCAATCAATAAAATGAGTTTTGCGAATCGATTCGTACAAAATTGAATCAGATTTAAAAATCAAATTAAGGAATTATGTTTTTAAAGGTCTGCCTGGAGTACGTCTTGAGCGAGTTTTACACATGTAGAAAATTGGTACAATTTTTCAAATTTATTAAAAAAAAACTTCGAGATTTAAAAGTGGTAGCTACAAATATGTCTATTCTAATAACATATGCCTCTAAGCAATTCTTTCAAATAGAAATTTCGACGCTTTGTACGCACCTAAAAAGTTGATATTTTTTCAAAAATGTATTTTTTATATTTTCGTAAGACAAATTTCTGTAGAAAATTTGCAAAAAATTTGAATTATTTCTTTCGCACTATTTTAAAAAAATTATATTTTTATACAGTTTTAAAAAATTGTTATTTGGTACCACTAATTACTAAGATTAGCAATTTTGAAATTGAAAAATTGCATTCTTACAATTTGACAAATATGGAAACCCCTTGATTGGATCAGTCAATTTATTTTTTTTATCGAAATCAGATATCACTTTTATTACTAAAATATTTTTAAATATTTTTTAAAAAAGTTCTTTAGAAAATGTCAAAAATAGTTTTTTCAAACCCTGGAATTATAATTTTTATAATTTTATCTCCTTGCTATAAAAAGTTGTAGGTTATTAAGTGTAGACGTGTCTTTAAAGACACATTGGTAAACAGTCGGTTAACTTAGAGTTTCAGTAGAATCCACCGAATTGTGGATTGTATTGATTAGATGCAACTAATGATTGGTATAGGTGAATAAATTCTAGACAATATTTGTTTTCCTAAATTACATAAATTGCAAATAAGACATCAACATTTATAAATGATTGTGCTATCGTGGCTAGATAGGTAACGAGAAATACAAAATTGTTTAAACTGCAACTATCTGGCATGTGATGAAAATCGAACGGTTTCAAATCGATCGTTTTTGAAATTTCAATTCTGAATATTTCGTATTATTTTTAATTTAAAAAGGATCAGAAGACGTAAATCGATATATCTGATACAACTAAGGTGGTTTAAAAGAATTTCAAACTTCTTTGCCTTTTCTATTCATTTTTTAATTTTTGATTTTTAACCAAATCGATCGAAATTAAAATCGATCGTTTTCCATCACATGCCAGTATGCCAAAGAAAATTAAAAGTATTTGTATTGCAATGGGTAAAGCCTGGATCAGCCAGACGTAAACGTAAACGTATCTCTGCATAGCTGAATTAATAAGTTAAATAAGAACAGAAGATGTGTTGTGTTTTTTGTTTCATTCTTATGCATTCAATATAGAGCAAACGTATTCAGCTATGCAGAGATACGTTTACGTTTACGTCTTGCTGATCCAGGCTTAAGAATGTGCACTATGAATCTGAATGGCCTGGTTCAATACATGAAAAATCAAATCCTTTTTTAATTTCAATTAAAATTTGTGGAACGCAATAATACTTGTGTAAATAAAAATTAAAGTTAATATAAAAAATACTTGACGTAGCCGCCAGAATTTGGTTGGCAACAAATTCGTTGGCCACAACTGTTCAAATAATTTACAAGGACTATAATTTCATTCACATCGGATTTTACCACACCGTAGACCTTTACGATAGCTTATCATCGGCTTGCCTGCAAGTAGTGCTATGTGTTTTTTAACATTTTTTCAGGAGAGCGAAGAAACTAATTTACATTCTTTTAAGATATTTTATTGACATCATATGACTTAATGATGATTTTAGTAAATAAAGTAGTGAATCAATTCCTTAAAACCTGTTAAAAAACACATAGCCCTACTTGCAGGCAAGCCGGCGTTATCTCAAAATAACCAAAAGTTACTGCTTAACTTATGAATGACAAATGGTAGAATACATATATAATTTTTATATAGCAATGAACTACAACTTTTACTATCAACATTTATTTGAACTTCTCACATACAACACGGTGTTGCAAAATAAAAAAAAATTTATTACTCTATATCTAGTTGAATACGCCACATTACAATTTTCCTTTGTTGGTAACAGAAACGATGCGGTTATCGGTAAGGGTAACGTTATTTCAGATTATAACGGTATTTTTAGGGTAATGCTAACGGCACATCAGTTATTTCGATTACAGTTTTTTATTGCGGTTATTTCGGTAACTGTTTTTAGGGATAACGGTAGTCAGTTAAAAGAGAGTTTTGAATTTTGGCGGTATTACTTGCCAAACCTACAACTTTCATAAATACCCATGTAAAAAAAACAGATCTGACCAGATCTTATTAGATCTGATCAGATCAAGGCAGACCTGGTGCACCATATATAATCAGAACCAATTTGATTAGGACTTATCAATAAAACAAACACTAAAATTAAAGAAATAAAAAAATCCTATTTTTTCAAATCAGACCAATCTGCTTATATCTTCCCTACTAAATAAAATGTTATATGACTTTTGATATTATATATAATTATTTTCGAAAAATGCGAACATTTAATTGTATCAAATTACAAATTACAAGTATTTATAATTGAAAGTGATTGCAATTCCAAATTTCAATTCCATTTAGAATTAAAGTGTTTTCTGTTAAAATTTTGTAGAAAAAATTGACTGGGATAGGCGTGGCTAAGTATAAAAAGAAAACATCATGTTGGGTCGACCCCGAACTTGTGCTTTTTGTCATTATTTCTTTTCCCAAAAAAATGTAATTGTAAATGACATTTTTTTAATTACATGCAATGTGTAATTGAAAATTTTCAATTACAAATTACATGTAATTGTAATTGTTCTTTTTGAAATTACAAATAATATGTAATTGTAATTAAGTTTTTTTCAATTACAATTACATGTAATTGTGTAAATGCATGTGTAATTAATTACAAAATGTAATGATTAACCCCCAGGTCTGACAAGTATAGTCGCATTTAAGATATTCAACATTTTTTGAAAATTTAAAATATTTTAAATTTCAAACAAAATTATACACGAAATCGATTACATTGTGTGGACTTACACGTTTTTCTAAAGGGATATATATAGTATAACTATTAACTAGGGTTTGGGGTTCGGGAAATCCCGGGAAAAGTTTGCCGGGAATTCCCGGGAAAATAATATATTTTTCCCGGGAAAACGGGAAATTTTAAAAATATTAAATTTTTAAAATTTTTTTTTTGTTTCGAATAGGATTTTTTAGTTTTAGTCATAAAAAACATTTTAAATACCAAAACAAAAATGTCATTGTTAAAATCTTTTAAAAGGGAATACATTTATTTGACACACAAATAAAATCTTTGCCAAGTAATAAGGAGCATTTCAACTAATAAAGATTTTTCGCATAACTTATTCAAAATTTAAGTAGTAAAATCTAAAAACTTGGTAAAATGTTTAAAAGAAATATGAACAAAAATTCTTGTTTCTTACAAATATCGCCCTTACTATCTAAATTTTTCAAAGTATATTTTAGTTAAATTCGACTTTGTTAAAATATTGGGTGGCTTGGTTTATTTTTGGAGCATTCTGATTGGTTAATTTATTTTCAACCAATCAAAATATTTGAAAATATAAATATTTTTGTAAGGTTTTTATACACAAAATGAACAAAACCGTTTGATTAAAAATAAAGTCGACTTTAAATTTAAAATACGCCTTTATATTAAGGGTCAATAATTTTATAAGTAACGTTTTCATTAATAAATGTGAAAAGAAAAGACAATGGTTAACGATGGTATCTAAATTTGGTTATCCGACATCTAAATTTGGTTCACAAAAAAAAAAAAATTGATGGTCATGCAACTTCTCTTGAAGAAAACAACAAGAATAACGTTTCAGCTAAAATTAGCAAAGTACCTTAAGAAAAAAGTGTGAGCTGAATAGGCATTAAAGGTTTTATGGTAGGGCAAACATTTCTTGAAATGGTATCCAAATTAGCTGCAAGCAATCCGCACCATAACTAGATCTTCGTTTATTCGAGAAAGTTTTTATAATAAAAACCTGGCATTGCAAAAAAATGAAACCGATGTAAAGAACATTATATTAAATTACTACAATCATGTAAAAGATATCATGATAAAAGAAATATCGAGCAATATTTCTAACAATAGGAGATTTACTATAATCTTAGATGAATGGACAAGAATATCACAAAAGAGATATTTGAACATATGAATTTGAACATTCTATAACCTGGGGTTGGTTTATATATCAGGAAGATGTAATGCTGATGAAATAAGAAGAATTGTAGAAATAAGACTAGAAGAGTTTTATTTGTCTTTGGAAAATAACATTGTGGCCACCATATCTAATGGGCCAAGTGTGATGAAACGGTTTGTTTCCAACAGTCCAGTAGTAGGTGCCTACTGGAATAATGCAATTCATTTGTCAGTGCTGCGAGTAATTTATGTGAAATCAAATGTTCAACATTCTGATATTTTTTACTTTGAATTCTCACTACACAGACTGCATTTGCACTGAAATAGTGTTTTTTTTTTAACAAAAATTACTTATATAGGTGGTTTTCATTAACAATTTTGTTCAAAAGTATTTCCCGGGATTCCCGGGAATAAAATTTTTTCATTCCCGTTTCCCGGAAAATAAAAAAGTCCGGGAAATCCCAAACCCTACTATTAACCCTAGAAGTGCATTGTTAGTCGATTCAACTGTGCTTTACAAATAGCGTGAAAAACGGCGAACCACTTCTAGGGTTAAACATTTTTGTATTCTATTTTGTATGTAAAAAAAATATCAAAACTTTGTAAATTTCAGACTAATAACCGGTGTAATTTTTAATTCCACTTGTTAGCCTCTAAGTGTGAGATGGAATTAAATTTATAGTTTAAAATCAGTTGCAGCATTAGCGTTCAGCTGATTTAGCAATGTTCTGCTGATACAGAAAACTTGTTATATACATTACACAAAAAGGAAGCATTTAGATGTCATTCGCCGCCACTTATCATGGCCATGAATGTCATCATCAGCTACATTAACCCAGACAACAACAAAACAATTATAAATGGTTGATTATTCCTTGAAAGCAGGTTTTAGCTAGTTTTAACAAGATTAAGCCTTTGCATGTAAAAACACAATTCAAGTAAATTTCTTATATCAATTAAAAAAATAAATAAATAAAATAATAGCATCCACTATAATCAGATTGATCATTATGTGAAAAAAATCGTAAAGTTACGATTAAAAGACAAAAGTTGAAGAACTACATAGTAATATTATTTTCTTTTATTTCGTTTTTTTTTTAAATAATTTAATAAAAAGATGAAATTATTTGTAAACATTTAGGGTCATATGCATAATCACTTTTTAAATTTATAAATGGCTTATAAAACAAATTTTCCATACAAAATTTATTTTATAAGCGTGTTATAAGGTTTTCAAATTATTATGCATAAGCACTTTAAAAGTTAACAATTATTGACAGTAGTCGACATAAGAAACTTTTCTGAAGTTTAACAAACTTTCCCTGACGAACTTTTTGGTTGAAATTTTCATTTACAACGATGCATTATTCTTCGCTGCATAAGTCGATTTGCGAAAAAAGAGACAGAATGATATAAAGAATATATAAGTAGGAAGAAGAACAGAACAAAAAGCACTTTTCAGAGTGAAGTACTCTTTTTCTTCAGAATTATTAGATTTGACTGTTTCGATTTAAGAAAACAGATTTTTGTGAAAATTAAAAACTTTATTTAATTTTTTTTATTTTTATTGTTTTTAAGAGAGAATCTGAATCAGTAACATTTATTATCGTAGGTTTCTATTTGGATTTTTTGCAGTTCTTGAAAGATAACATGGCTTAAAAAACACGTTGGTAAACAATGTGTTAATGATTCTGAGCAAAAAAATATTTTTATGAAGGTTTATAGGGTTAATGTTACTAAAAGTTTTACATTCTTGTAACACATGTGCCAAGAGCGTGTGAAGTTTTTGGCATGGGTGTCGGAGTGCCGGCGATTTTTAGAGAGGGCGGAAGTGGAGCCGGAAAAAGTGTTTATGATCCGTTAAATCAGCTATCAGATATAAAAGTGACAGACATATTCAAATGTAGAAGATAATTTAGCAAGAGAAGAACAATTTTAAATTTGTCTGCAGAAAAATATTCTTTGAATATGATATTTTTCTTATAGAAAAAAGCCTTCAGAATATGGAAATTTTCCTATAGGAAAACTCCTTTGAATCTGAGTCTTTTTCTGTATAAAAAAATCTATCAACTTTGAGACTTTTTTTATAAAAAAAGTTCTCGGATGTTGCGACAGACCATAAAGAAAAATTCCGCAGTATCAAATTTTTTGAAATAGAAAAAAGTCGACATTACATTACGTTCTCATAATTTGAGACTTTTTCTATAATAAAATGTCTTTAAAATCTAAGAATTTCTGTAGAAGAAAGTTGCTGAAAACTAGCATACTTGATATACAAGACGTTTTACTAATTTTTCTAATTATTTTTTTTGTGTACTTTAAAAATAAAAGAAATGTAAAATCAATTAACTAAAAAAAATTAAAATTTCCTATATTTTTGAGTAAAGATTTGTCGATAAAAACAAACAAAATCAAAAGTTAAAAATTTGCATTGACCGTCTAGGATTCATATCCTATCAAAATTTCAACTTTGGTAGCCAATATTTC
The DNA here is from genome assembly GCA_949987735.1 of Leucophora obtusa. Lineage (NCBI taxonomy): Eukaryota > Metazoa > Arthropoda > Insecta > Diptera > Anthomyiidae > Leucophora > Leucophora obtusa. The sequence goes on from OX465295.1 coordinate 354,748,749, forward strand.
CACTAGAGGGCACTATAAATAATTGCTTTATTTGAAAAACTTTTTTAATGTCTGCAAAGTTTTGTTGAAAAATGTCCAAAGGATCTGTGAGTTAAAAAAATATTCCAAAAATCATTTTTATTTTTTAATTTTGGGCTGTACATTACATTTTTAAGCTCAAATACTGTAAAATTAGTCATAATCTTTAAAATTGTATACCCATTGTCAATGTAAAAATACACTATTTTGGTGTAATCAATTAACGCATATGTGTATTTACACGCTCGAATAAATTGGGGAAATTTTAAACGAAAATTAATTAGAATATAAAAAAAAACAAACAGTAGTACACTTGAGTATTTTATAAATTAAATCTTAGTTAATGTCATTTACTTTTATTTGAAAAAATCATATGATTAATGAATAAAACCACTATGTTTTTGTAGGAACTATTCTTTGTCACACTGGAGTTGATTTGTGTCATCTGTACACAGCTAAATTAGTGCTCGTGGTCGTTCTCTCAAAGAAAAAAGTAGAAAAATTAGCAAAACCTTTTCTACCCAACTTTACAGTTTTGGTACTAATTTTTAGTAGAAAATAATTTTGTATTAAAAGTTCTTGCTACACTCTATTTACATATTGCTAAATGTTTACTAGTTTTCATTGCTGATTTTAGAAAAATATTTTACAAATTTTTTATAATCGAGTCGCTAAAATTAGCAATAATTTTTCTTTACTTTACTAATTAAGAGCAAAGTTTTTTTTAAATCCAAAATATGAAATAATTTATAATAAATATTTAGTAAAAACTTTAACGAATCCAGCTAAACGATTCTTATTTGTACTTTACAAACATTTTACTAACCATTACTAAATTTAGCTACTATTTTCACTTAACTAAAATTTATAGACACGTGTTGCTAAATTTAACTAAAAGGCCCATTGGTCTAAAATTAGTAAGGTAAGTTACAAACATTTTACTAACCATTACTAAATTTAGCTACTATTTTCACTTAACTAAAATTTATAGACAAGTGTTTTTTTGAAACAACAAATAAAAATCTAATATGACAATATCATATTAGAATTTGGACTTGAGGTAGAAGAATATTCTAACTAAATATATGAAAATATAGAAAGTCCGAAAAAACAATTTTTGTATTTTTTAATGCAAAAATTAAAATAATTGTTGAAAATAAGCACACCACGGCTAAAATCTCATTCAAATATTTAATTTGTTTTGAGTTTAAAATTAGTTGTTTTTACAAAATGTATTGACAACAGACATACATATAAATAGTACCCAAAGGGTACTTTTATGTAATTGTTGCTTTCAAAAAGGAGTTGATTTATAACTGGTTTTACCAAATCAGACAGTTCATATACGAAAGTACAAAATTCTCATCCCGTTGGTTTTTTGTACCTTATGTAATGTCTCGTTTTGAGTAGGAAAGTTATCATTTTCTTAGCGGACAACTGAAGAGTAGAGTGATGTCTACGAAACAATTGTATTGTCTATCATGAAAATGATCAACCCTTTTTGAAACAACAAATAAAAATCTAATATGACAATATCATATTAGAATTTGGACTTGAGGTGAAGAATATTCTAACTAAATATATGAAAATATAGAAAGTCCGAAAAAACAATTTTTGTATTTTTTAATGCAAAAATTAAAATAATTGTTGAAGTGTTGCTAAATTTAACTAAAAGGCCCATTGGTCTAAAATTAGTAAGCTCTTGTAAATATTACAATCACAGCTTTTTCTGTAACATTCGTAGACGCTTTTATTTGAGTATTGATTTATTCGAGTGTAAAAATTTCTTTTTTTAAAATTGTCAATCAAATTGTTTATAAAATATGTCAATGTATGAGCAAATTTTTATTAAAAAGAAGAACAAAACAATATTATAAAACTGTTTTAAAAATTATTACATTTTAAATGACTGCACTATCATTGATTGATGGGGTTATGCTACGAGTATTTAAAGTACTTTATTTAATATTAAAAACAATTACTACCAATTCCAAGTGGAATATTTATTCCTTAACAATTTAGTGTTGAATACAAAAAAAAAAAAAAAATAAACAAAGATGCATTTCAGCGTACGATGCTAAAGTTTGTTTATGGAAAATGTTATTTTTCAATTAGTTCAGGGTTATGCTTATGAAAGGAAAATTTTTGAACAACAAATTGTATTATTGTTTCTTAACCCAAAAACTTACAACTTAACCTAAAAAATGCTTTAAATTCATTTAAATAAAATTACATTTTCATTTAACTCCAATTTCTTTTAAACAATTGTTTATTTGTAATATGATTTCAATAATTTCTCTTTTTCTAATTGTTGCGAACTCAATTTGTTTATAGATATGGGTCATTAATAAAAATAAACAAATATTACATTGTTATTTAATGATCATTGAGCAATTGTCTGTTTAATAAATATTTAAATTAAAATGTTTTATGGAAATGTTTTATACCCCTATGATGGTGGTGTCGTACACATATTCATAATAATTGTGACAATTATGCGCAGCTTTTTAATTGATTTTTTAAGGAAATAATTGTAAATAATATAAACAACATTAAAATTAAACATAATTTGTAAACAGTTCATTTAAAATTTAATTTAAGGTGGATTCACAATGATGGAGTAAACTACGCTGTAGATTGGATTTGAGAAGTAAACGAATAGAATGATAAAAATATGCAGAGTAAAGATTCCAGCATTGTGAATCGATCTTTAATGTGTGAACATTTGCAGAGGAAGAATTCCATATTTTGGGATTTTTAATACACTCAAAAGAACAAATCTTCAGATTTTAAATAGTTTTAGGCTAAATAACAATATTTTATTAAACAAGTTGTGTTATATCCATAGAAAACTTAACTGCCTACTTTTTTGCCTTCAAACTTTTTTGTATAAGGAACGGTTTTGAAGCGAGAAGCATGTAAAGTGAAATTTTAGAAAATTTGAAAAAATTAACTTTTTAAAATAGAAAAAATATTTGAAAAATTGTCAAAAATAAATTAAATATCTGGCGTTCATTACCGATAATAACAAAGCTAGTTTAGAGTCTCTAATACAAATCAATTAAAAAATTTCTCCAGGACTCACAGGATAATACCAGGATACGTTTTACAAATATCTCTGTAACTGAAAAACTAGCCAACAGATTAGAGGTACCCAGTGTAGAAACGGTAATGACATATCATTATTTTTTGGACTACCAGTAATGACAATAATGATAATAATGAGTTACTGTTAATGTCTTATTTTTATCATTATTTCAAATATAAAATAATTTTCTATATATTTTTGAAAATTTTTTGAAATCTAATTCTAGACTCGATATTTTTTAAACTCTGGTAAGGATATATGTAACCACACATTTTTTAATTTTTTGTATGTTGGCAAGTAAGCTTACTTGTGTGCAGCAGGTCAATTATGTTTTTATCTATTAAATATTACATGTCGATATAGCTCAGATGGTAGAGCCGTTTCTACACTGGGCACTTTCAGTAAAATTGTAGCTCAAAAATAGTTGTGTTTCAAGTACATTCCCAGCAAAATATTGGTAATGACACCTCATTGCTGTCTGCATTACCTTTTGCATTATTATACCCTACACCACTACGTGGAGAGGGTATTATAAGTTTATGCTGATGTTTGTAACACCAAAAAATAATGGTCGTAGACCCACCTTATAGTATACCGATCGGCTCAGAATTTTTTTTAATTTCAATTTAACGATGTCCGTCTGTCCGTCCCTCCGTCCGTCTGTCTGTCTGTCTGTCCATGCATTCTTGTGCGCACTCTACAGGTCAAAAATATTAACAAATTTTGATGAAATTTGGTACACCGACTTATGTCGCCCCAATGACGACGCCTATTGATTTTGGTTGAAATCGGTCCATATTTAGACCTAGTGCCCATATTAGAGTTCCCCCAAAATTGTATTGTTTATACGCTGCAGGTCGCAAATATTAAGATATTTTGATGAAATTTGGTACACCGACCTATGTCGGCCCAAGGACGAAGCCTATTGATTTTGGTTAGCACCGGTCCATGTTTAGACCTAGTGCCCATATAAGGGTCCCCCCAAAATTGGCTTGGTTACACGCTGCAGGTTGCAAATATTAAGATATTTTAACGAAATTTGGTTTGCTGACTCACATTGTCTAAAGAAAAAAGCCGATAGATTCTAGATAGAATCGGCATATTTGGACCTATCGCCCATATGGGCTATATTTAAGATTTTCTCGTCTTTTATAATTTTATAGAACATTTTGACACAAATTCCATTTTAACCCATTCAAATTTCGGATCCAAACTTTAGTTGGCTCTTAACTAGACTGGTGTAGGGTAGTGTATAGTCGGCATGCCCGACTTTAACCTTTTTACTCGTTTTTATACCCTACACCACTATGTGGTCAGGGTATTATAAGTTTGTGCTGATGTTTGTAACACCAAAAAATATTGGCCGTAGACCCACCTTATAGTATACCGATCGGCTTAGAATTTTTTTTTTATTTCGATTTAACGATGTCCGTCTGTCCGTCCGTCCGTCCGTCTGTCTGTCTGTCTGTCTGTCTGTCCATGCATTCTTGTGCGCACTCTACAGGTCGCAAATATTAAGATATTTTGATGTAACTTGGTACACCGACTTATATCGGCTCAAGGACGACGCCTATTGATTTTGGTGAACATCGGTCCATGTTTAGACCTAGTGCCCATATAAGGGTCCTACCAAAATTATACTCTTTATACGCTGCAGGTCGCAAATATTAAGATATTTTGATAAAATACGGTACACCGACTTATGTCGGCCCAAGGACGAAGCCTATTGATTTTGGTGAACATCGGTCCATGTTTAGACCTAGTGCCCATATAAGGGTCCTACTAAAATTATATGGTTTATACGCTGCAGGTCGCAAATATTAAGATATTTTGATGAAATTTGGTACACAGACCTATATTAGCCCAATAACGCAGCCTATTGATTTTGGTGAACATCGGTACATGTTTAGACCTAGTGCCCATATAAGGGTCCTACTAAAATTATATGGTTTATACGCTGCAGGTCGTAAATATTAAGATATTTTGATGAAATTAGGTACACAGACCTATATTGGCCCAGTAACGCAGCCTATTGATTTTGGTGAACATCGGTCCATGTTTAGACCTAGTGCCCATATAAGGGTCCTACTAAAATTATATGGTTTATACGCTGCAGGTCGCAAATATTAAGATATTTTGATGAAATTTGGTACACCGACCTATGTCAGCCCAAGGATGAAGCCTGTTCATTTTGGTTAACACCGATCCATGTTTAGACTTAGTGCCCATATAAGGGTCCTACCAAAATTATACTCTTTATACGCTGCAGGTCGCAAATATTAAGATATTTTGATGAAATTTGGTACACCGACCTATGTCAGTCCAAGGATGAAGCCTATTCATTTTGGTTAACACCGGTCCATGTTTAGACCTAGTGCCCATATAAGGGTCCTACCAAAATTATACTCTTTATACGCTGCAGGTCGCAAATATTAATATATTTTGATGAAATTTGGTACACCGACCTATGTCAGCCTAAGGATGAAGCCTATTGATTTTGCTTAACACCGGTCCATGTTTAGACCTAGCGCCCATATAAGGGTCCCGCCAAAATTATATTGTTTATACGCTGCAGGTAACAAATATTAAGATATTTTGATGAAATTTGGTACACAGACCTATGTTGGCCCAAGGACGAAGCCTATTGATTTTGGTGAACATCGGTCCATGTTTAGATCTAGTGCACATATAAGGGTCCCCCCAAAATTTGATTGGTTACAAACTGCAGGTCGGAAATATTTAGATATTTTAATGAAATTTGGTGCGCTGACTCACATTATAGAAAATTTTGACACAAGCCCCATTTTAACCCATTCGAATTTCGGATCCAAACATTAGTTGGCTTTTAACCAGACTGGTGTAGGGTATTGTATAGTCGGCATGTCCGACTTTAACCTTTTTACTCGTTAAATATAAAATAATGACTTCCTAATAACGGCCTATTGTAGTCATTGCATTTAAATATAAAATAATGACTTACTCGCAATAGTTTAAATAAGTACTTTTTACAAAGTTAAATTTTATACATTTATATTTATTACTTGTAAATATGTTTTCTGTTAAAATTTTTATGACGAGTTCTAAAATTACACTCTACCAAAAACTTTAATTTTTCTGAATGTATTTCCTGAAGCTAGTATTTGTGTAACTCCTTATTTTTAAGAATGAAGTAAGCAGTCGGATAACCACTTATAATTCAACTTTTTGTAAACATATTTGTAACCACTTATTATTCAGAATCTCATAACTACTTACTTCTCATTTTTCGTAAGCGAGCGGGTAAGCGTGACTACTTATAAAAACGACCATGCCAAACAAAAATAATGAGTTTAGACGCCAAAAAATAAGTTGTGCGGAGCTATGAATTTCTATTATATAACCACTTATTTGCTAATGAAAGATTTTGCTGGGTTGTGTAATTTTTGATTTGTGGAATTACATCAATTTACTTACCCTTTGACTCAGAGAATTATGTCGGTAAAATTAACTGCAATTGCAGTAAAAAAAGTGTACACTGCAATTGAATTTGAATTAATTAAACTATTTCTAAATAACTGAACTTGTAGTTAAAATAACTGCTTATATCAGTTAATATTAAAATCCCTTGCAATCAAAGTAATGTTTACTGCTTTTTATAAGTAATTTTGGACAACTTTAAAAAAATCACTTCTTCTTTTGCATCCAAAGCATCCGTTAGTATATTTTCACAGCTTTTTTAGAAGTAATTTCGAAAAACATCTAAAAAATCACTTGTTAGTGGATTTAAGAATACCTTTGTTACTAAATATGTACATATTTAGGGACATCTAATAAAAACATTTTTGCAATAAAATTTTTAAAAATAATAAATTTTTCAAATTAAAAAAAATTTTTTTGATTGAAAAACTTTCAAATTCTCAGACATTTTTATTAAGAAAATCTCTTAGGTTTAAAGACAATTTAGCTGATTTAGCTATATACATAATATTTTTAAAAATAAGGCAATACAATTTGTCTATTATGCCTCATTCATACTGAATCCAAAACTAGTTGTTTTCAAATTTATTGTGTTTTCAATTGTCAAATCCCATACAATTTTCAAATCAAAAACTTAAAAAAAAAAACGAAAACTTCTAGTTTTGGGTTCAGTATAAATGAGGCTTTAAAAACATTTTAAAATGACAAAATTAAAAATTCTTTATAAAAAAATGATAATTTCATTATTAGAAAAATTAGGGAAGACTGGAACCGATTTTTTTTTGCCATTAGTATAGATTTTTTTGCCATTAGTATATACAGGTTCCTGAACTCTCATAAAAAACAAAGTTCAGGGACCTGTCCTGGGATTTGTCTTGTGATATGTCACAAGAGGTCAATTTCCCCCTCCTATGATAACGCCATGTAAAAGTGACCAGTCTATTTCATATGAAGGGGCCAGTTCGGTGACAGTTTGTTAAAATTTCCCGTAGAGTATTTATCGATATTTTTGTTTGTGTGTTCTCAATTTTTTTTAGAACAAAAAAACAAAAATATCGATTGCTTTGGCCGAACCATGCTGCTGGCAAATAATTCGGCAATCACGTAATTTCAGCAAATTCTTCCAAATGTTTGCGTATTGTAATTTGGATTACCAGCAGGTTTATTAATTTATTCTACTAACTTATTAGTTCCATTTGGTTTTAGTGATGTAAATCGTAAAGAGATAGTTTTATTACGTTTTAGTAGAATTTAAGTTTTTAAATAAATTTGAGTCATTGTGTTTACGCAAGATTATTATATGTAAAATTGTTTGTAATTTCTTTCTCAAGACACACCTTTTACGTATGTTTGTTAAAAATTAACGCCTTTCATAGGCATATCATTTTAATTAATTATAGATTTCATAATTAATTAAAAAAATTACATTTTATCTTAAGTAATAAAAAAAATCTGATAAAAGGGGTAGGTTAGGAAAGTGTTAAAATGTGATCAGTTGTTTAAACAACTTTATTTCAATACTCATGTGTACACTCATGGAAAAAAACCTGTAAAAATAACAAAGAAAGCTACTAAAAATTAGTTGAAAGTGACTTTGCAGGAAAAAGTGCTGAAATTCGATTTTTTTTTGATAAATACTAGTAAGATAAGAACAGCAAAAATTAAACTGCTAAATTTAAAAAATTTTAGTTATATTTCAATTTACTTTTAGTTAACTGAAATGGCAAATTAACTTATTGAAATCTGTAAAAAAAATTCAAAAATTGTTTTTTTCGGACTTTCTCTATAAGTACATATATATTTATGTATTTAGTTAGAAGATTGTTCTACCTGAAGGCCAAAATCTAATATGATATTAACCGTTTTTTTTAACACTTGGATTTAATAAATCCAAAAATTAGTTTTCAAAGTCAGTCTTACCAACAAATTTTCATAATAAATGGCTTGATCAGACTAGTGCTGGTAAATTCGGTTACTTTCCAATACTCGATACTACTCGATATTTTTGATTTGGATACTCGATACTACTCGATACTTTTAACGGTTTTTTAAATTTGAAATTTTTTAGTAAAATTCTTTGTAAATGTTTATGGTAATTCAATATATAATTTATAAACATATTTTTAAACTTTTTCATCAACTATTCATTGCGTTTTTCATAGTTTTTTAACATATAATTTTAAATATTTTACTTCTGATTTTTTTCTTTTAGCAGAGTTGTAGTTTTGTGATAAATATTTTAGCAAAGACACATATTCGTGTTAAATCTTTTAGCCGAGTCACATTTTTATATATTTTGTCTATCCAAAATGCAACTCTGAAAATATCCAGTAGTAGTTTGAGTATCGAGTAGTGCTGGTAAATTCGGTTACTTGCGAATACTCGATACTACTCGATATTTTTGATTTGGATACTCGAAACTACTCGATACTTTTAACGGTTTTTGAATTTGAAATTTTTTAAAATTTTTTAGTAAAATTCTTTAAAAATGTTTACGTTAATTCAATATTTAAATTTATAAACATATTTTTAAACTTTTTCACCAGCTATTCATTGCATTTTTCATAGATTTTTATACCCTACACCACTATGTGGTCAGGGTATTATAAGTTTGTGCTGATGTTTGTAACACCAAAAAATATTGGTCGTAGACCCAGCCTATTGATTTTGGTGAACATCGGTCCATGTTTAGACCTAGTGCCCATATAAGGGTCCTACCAAAATTATACTGTTTATACGCTGCAGGTCGCAAATATTAAGATATTTTGATGAAATTTGGTACACAGACCTATATTGGCCCAATAACGCAGCCTATTGATTTTGGTGAATATCGGTCCATGTTTAGACCTAGTGCCCATATAAGGGTCCTACCAAAATTATACTGTTTATACGCTGCAGGTCGTAAATATTAAGATATTTTGATGAAATTTGGTACACAGACCTATATTGGCCCAGTAACGCAGCCTATTGATTTTGGTGAATATCGGTCCATGTTTAGACCTAGTGCCCATATAAGGGTCCTACCAAAATTATACTGTTTATACGCTGCAGGTCGTAAATATTAAGATATTTTGATGAAATTTGGTACACAGACCTATATTGGCCCAATAACGCAGCCTATTGATTTTGGTGAACATCGGTCCATGTTTAGACCTAGTGCCCATATAAGGGTCCTACCAAAATTATACTGTTTATACGCTGCAGGTCGCAAATATTAAGATATTTTGATGAAATTTGGTACATAGACCTATGTTGGCCCAAGGACGAAGCCTATTGATTTTGGTGAACATCGGTCCATGTTTAGAACTAGTGCCCATATAAGGGTCCCCCCAAAATTATATTGTTTATACGCTGCAGGTCGCAAATATTAAGATATTTTGATGAAATTTGGTACATAGACCTATGTTGGCCCAAGGACGAAGCCTATTGATTTTGGTGAACATCGGTCCATGTTTAGAACTAGTGCCCATATAAGGGTCCCCCCAAAATTGGCTTGGTTACAAACTGCAGGTCGCAAATATTAAGCTATTTTAATGAAATTTGGTGCACTGACTCACATTATAGAAAATTTTGACATAAGCCCCATTTTAACCCATTCGAATTTCGGATCCAAACAATACACCAGACTGGTGTAGGGTATTCTATAGTCGGCATGCCCGACTTTAACCTTTTTACTCGTTTTACATATACTTTTAAATATTTTACTTCTGATTTTTTCTTTTAGCACAGTTGTAGTTTTGTGAGTCACATTTTTATATATTTTGTCTTTTCAAAATGCAACTCTGAAAATATCGAGTGGGCGTTTTGAGTATCGATTACCCAAACAAAAATACAAATACTCCATACCCACTACTCATATTTTTAGCAGCACTAGATCAGATCCAAAAATTGCTACAAATTACTAATTTATAAACAGAGCAAAAATTTTTTACTCAAAAATTTCTTTAATATGTTCATAAGAAGTGTTATAAAATTTTAACTAACGAAAAATTTTACGATTACAGCACCGTAAGTTGTTTTTCACGTGGAAAAATTTCACCCGAACTTTAAATGCCTCAAATTGCAATTTAATTTAAGCAAATGAACAATTTTTTAATTTTATAACAAAGACACAATCGAAATAAACACAAAATGTGACTTTTTCCCAAGAAAAATAATAGTCTTGTATGTATATTAAATTTGCGTGAAAATAAACTCTACACAATTTTCACGAGAAACTGATTGGCGTGAAAAATAATATTTTTTATATGGAGTATAACAGTTTTTTCACGTGAAACTGGAACAACTTACGGTGCTTAAGCTTCAAATAATGAATCCCGATTTTTACTGAATTAATATTAGTATTGAAAATACTCAATAGAAGGCGTTGTATGGTGAAAAACTGCATACTCATATTTTATCGAAATGTGTATTTTTTATAAAGTTTTTTGTTTTTACTAAAATCGTTTGAGAAGTTGTTTTTTATAATAAAGGAATATCAATATGCGAATTTTATAATATTTTTCAACATAAAACCGAGTTTTAAAAATTATAATACGGCAGATAAAAAATCGCTAGATTTTTGGCTAATAGCTATAGGACAATTTTTCCCGCTAGCCGCGAAATAAAATCGATAGATCTGACGAGAAAATCGCCGTTATGGTGCTCATTATTTTGAGTGTCATCACTTCAATTTATATTTCTACACAATTAAAATATTCCACCGTTTAATATTCACCAATTGGATTTAATTAAATTACTTACGGTCGCGTGAAAAATTGCCATTTCTATTTCAGCTATTTCTCCATGCCCAAGATGGAAAATAAGTATTTACAGAAGTGCAGTTTTTTTTTCTAAACATATTATATGCAAAAAATTTAACGAAAATGCTTTTGTAGTTTTAAATTTTTTTTCTCTTCTAACTTTCACTCGTATTTTTTTCTGACATTAAATTAACAGAATGTTTCATATATTTGTGTTTTTATTATTATTTCTAAACCCAAATAAATAAATCGAACTTTTTTTTTGGATTTAATAAATCCATTTTTTGTATAAAAAAATCTAAATCCAGATTTTGGTAGTTGTTTATTATGTTAAAAATAACTGATTTATACAACGAAATTACAGTACTTTTCGTTACTTATTTTTCTAAATAACCGTCAGAAAAGTTTTTTTTTTGTATGTTTCCATAGAAAAACCACTGTAATGATGGTTAAAACCAACAACTACCCAGTGTAGAAAATCATTACCAGATATGTGGTTATGTACCCACATACTTGCTAATGGTAACTAGTTACTTTTGTTATTACATTTCTTATTACATTTATATGGCGATGTCGCGAAAAATAATGAGTTCTCGTTACACACCAGCATACGAAAAATCAAAAAATATATCGTTACCCATGTGCTTACAATTACTGACAAAAATAATGAGTCTAAAAATAGATTTTCAAAAAAATAAATTATATAAAAAAAAATTTTTTTATTTTATTTTTTTTTTTAAATAAAATTTGCTGGTGTGGGAGTCGAACCTGGGTCTACAGATTGCCAGTCAACAGCTCTACCATCTGAACTATATCAACATGTAATATTTAATAGATAAAAACATAATTGACCTGCTGCACACAAGTAAGCTTACTCGCCAACATACAAAAAATCAAAAAAAATGTGGTTACATATATCCTTACCAGTGTTTAAAAAATATTGAGTCTAAAAATAGACTTGAAAAAATGTTACATAAAATCTAAAAAATTATTTTCTATTTGAAATAATGATAAAAATAAGGCATTATCAGTAACTCATTATTATATGTTTTAAAATAATGCAGAAGGTAAGTGGGTGTCAATACTGGTACTCCAAAAAATAATGATATGTCATTACCGTTTCTAGACTGGGTACTTATTACTACACAAACACCTGTCATGTAGTAACTGTCAAACTTTTTTGAGTGTAGTGCTACAATAATCCGAACAATCGGCGCTCTTTTAAATTACGAAAAAGAATTGTAAAAGGAAATATTCCGATTTTTTTGCCTTTTTGTGATCCACATCAGAATTACTTTTTTCGTTTTATTTCGTTTGTTGAAAACCAGAAATTTCCGACATTTTTAATTCCGTGTGATTTTACAAATCCACTCGGAACTCAGAACAGGGGTAAATAAATGGAAATTTTGTTATCCAAAATGTTATCCATACAAAAAAATGCCGCTCTAATAGACAGGGGCTTCAAGTGGTTAAAAGAATTCACTTCAACACCAGATTGAATAACAAATTTATATTTTTATTACTTCAAGCGCATTTTTAGTATAAACATATAGAAATTCTATAGTTTTACTATTTATTTGTATTTGCCACTACAAATTTTTACTAATTGTAAATTAACACCCTTTTGTTAGTTCAGAGACTTTGTCTATAATCTTGAGACTTCCGTACTAGAACATTTTGTGTAAGTAATCATAAAGTTTTGCTAGAGTGCCAATAAGTTATTTCTGAACAACTGTTTATATTAGGTGGCTAACAACTTATCTTCAAAATAAGCACAGATATTTCCATATAACTTTGTCCTTCATAACTAGGGCCAAATACTAAATTTTGGTTATTGCAAGATAAGTTAGCGGGTATTATATGAATAAAATAACGAAATTTGTTTATTTTATATTTTATTTTCAATAAGCTACTTGTTAATTTATAGGAATTCAGCAGTGATTTTAAATTTTTAACGTTTCGATTTTAATTGGGTAATTAATAAAATACTTAGGATAAGTTTTATAGACAGAAATAAGCACGATTTTATCTTAAATATTTCTTAAATAAAAAATTTTCAAACAAAATTTCTTACTTAAGAAAAAAATCGTTTTTAGTATTATTCCATCTGCTCCACTGAGTGAGAGAGTATATTAAGGTTTATCATTGCGTTTGTAAAACATCAAAATATGGGTCTAACCAGGCTCTATGCAAGTCGCTCAACTATTGTTAACCTCTCGCTCTCACTGGCTCTGATTGATATTTCAAGAAGTTACATGGCAGTTATTGGGTGTAGTTTTTGCATTATTTTTTATTTACATTTTATATATTCCCAGTAGCAAAAAATACGAGTTCAATCGCCTCTCCATACAAACAATTGTAGAATTTACCATGTATATGTTATAGGGATGGGAGAAATTGTGACAAACTCCCACTTTGGTACTAGTTGTAGAACTAGTTTGAAAATTAATGGTCGAAAATAAAGAGCAAAACTGGTACTAATCTGACACTCGCGGAACCAGTTCTGAAGTGACTCTTTGGAAATAGTACTGTACAAGTTGGTTAAGACATTAATTATACAGATAAAAAACAAAGGTTTTTTCTTTGATGAAACTTATGCAGATTAGACCAATAGTTTCCTATTACTGAGAAAATTAAGCCGAACTACGAAATTTAAAATATTTTGTGTTTCTGATTTCGAAACACAATAAAAATGTTGAGTGTGTATAACTTTTAGTTTTTGATTCAAAATTTGTATTGAATTTGACAAGTAAAAATACAAGTAGTTTTCAAAAACTACTAGTTTTTGGTTAAGTGTAATATTACATTTATACATTTTAGGAAAAACACAGGAAACTATACTGGTACTTATGAGAAATTTACTAAGCTAGTTTAAGAGTGGCTCTTTGGCACTAGTACTGTACTAACCCTACTGGAAATTTTAACAAACTGTCACCGAACTGGCCCCTTTATATGAAATAGACTGGTCACTTTTACATGGCGTTGTCATAGGAGAGGGAAATTGACCCCTTGTGACATGTCACAAGACAAATTCCAGGACAGGTCCCTGAACGTTGTTTTTTATGAGAGTTCAGTAACCTGTCCTAAGATATGTCTTGTGACATGTCACAAGGGGTCAATTTCCCCCTCCTATGACAACGCCATGTAAAAGTGACCAGTCTATTTCATATAAAGGGGCCAGTTCGGTGACAGTTTGTTAAAATTTCCCGTAGGGAATTTATTTCAATTCACAAATAAAAAAAATTTACCCCCGAATTCATAATGAAAAGTTTTAACTAGAATTTATTTTAGGCCTAGCAGCTTATTAGAATGGTGGTTATTGTTTCACTCAAAAAAGTTTGACAGTTACTACATGACAGTTGTTTGTGTAGTAATCAGTAGTTGTTGTTTTTAACAGTAATTACAGTTGTTTTTCTATAGAAAAAAGCAAAACAACTTTTATGACGGTTATTTAAGAAAACAACTAATTTTTGGTTTAATTTCGTAACAGTTGTTTAAATCAGTTATTTTTAATATTATAATAAACAACTACCAAAACAGTATTTTTACAGTAAACAGTAGTTTTTGTTAGTTATTTAAAGAATAAAAATTTCGTTGAATTTTTTTGAATTTTAAAAATTTTTGTTTAGTTTATATTTGTTATTGTTGATATATTTCTAGTTTGCAAATAAAAATCAGAAACCTGTATTGTATCTCCCTAAAAGCATAATAACTGGAGAGCGGTTTGGAATTTTTACTTCAAATTTTAAATAAGCTAAAGTAATACCATATATTTTTGTAATCGATTTTTTTTATTAAAATATACTTTTATAAACAAAAATAATTGACTGTAAAAAACAGTAGTTTTTACCGATTTTGTCAGTTGTTTTGAAATTTTTGTAGTAAAAATTATCAGTTAATTTTACGACATTGGTAGTTATTTTTAATGCATTTGATAGTTATTTTTCAACAGTTCAAAATAATAAAGGTTTTAGTTATTATCGGACAGAGTTATTTAACAGAGATGGAGATGCTTGCTAAGTGCCCGAGATGACCAAGAATATCAGTCACCCCAACCTTAGAATTTTTTCTCTACAAAATATCCAAATTTCATTAAGATCGGAGATTATAACATGAGATACTTTCCTTTTTAGTAAGTTTAAATTGCTTTGAGTTATGTTCATTTCATTTTTGCTTCGCATTTTATGTTTACGAGTATGGTTTTAACACTTGAATCAATTTCACTAGACATTTACGCAATTCGACTATTTAAGTTTTGTTTTTGTGCGTAAGCATAGAGTAAAAATGGCGTAAGTTATTAAACACGAGTTAAAAAACATTCAAATCTTTGTTAATGCAGCGTATTTTACTAAAGGGTGGTCCAACCAGGGGGTTTCCATCAGCTGCTTTTAAAAATACTTTACGAGCCAAAAAATTTCACGCAAGAAACAGAGGAATAACAGAAGGAATATGAAGAAAATTAACAGCGAATGAGATAAAATGAAGGAATTCGGGAAAACAAAATAATAATAAAATCGTTTTTACAATAAAAAAACAAAAGTTAAAAGCAAAAAAATTTATTTAAATTAATTAATTATTATTTATTTCCTTATTAAAGTCGTTTTTGTAACCGTTTTATTCAGTAATCGCAAAAAAAAATATTAACTTTTTCACTTTTCTTTTATTTTTCTCATTCTTCACTGAAATTAACAGGCCAGAGCATCCATACAAATAATTGAGCACGTTGAAAACTTTTACGAAAATGGGTGTTCAAATCAAAATGCATTTCATGCACGTCGGGATTTCTTTGGTCAGCATAATCGACCAAATGTGTCCACAATCAGGAGAATTGTGCGCAAATTTCAGCAAACCGGGTCTGTAGGGAATGTGTGCATGCTCGCCCAGTTCGTTCTGCGGAAAACATTTGCTGTTGTTCGCGTGTTGTTTTTGTTCGCAGTTACCGTGAATGGTGTTCGCTATCGCGAGATGATAACGGACTTCTTGTGGCCAGAAATTGAGGATATGGACCTGGACGATATGTGCTTCCAACAGGATGGTACCACTTGCCACACAGCCAACGAAAAAATGGCTCTTTTGCGCGAGAAGTTCAATGGCAGTGTTATCTCATGTCGTGGCGATGTTAATTGGCCGCCACGATCATGTGATTTGACACCGTTGGACTTCTTTCTTTGGGAATATTTAAAAGAAAAAGTGTACGTCAATAAGCCAAGAACAATTCAAGAGCTAAAGGATGAGATAATTCGGCACTGAACCTCAATTATGTCTCAGAGTCATTGAAAATATGGACCATCGGATAGAGGTATGCCAGCGAAGCCATGGCGAGCATTTGGCCGATATTTTGTTTCACATATAATTGTCATAGATCCTTCTATCAAAATAAAAAATATTAAGATAATTCTCTGAAAACTTTTTCTTTTATTTACAATTAACATCGTGCGTTTTGTTTGGATCACCCTTATTTATATTTGTTGTTGATCTATTTATTCACGTGGCCGTAAGGGGTTAGTTGTCAATGGTTATATGAAGAGACTACGTCAAAAGGATCTGCATTTGCTTACTTTAATTTAATTTTGTCTTCAACACTTCCAAAATAACTCTAGAAAGTACGTAAATAAATTGAAAGTATTCATAGTTTAAGTGCTAACGTGCTATCGTTGTACAATAACATGATTTATGAAGTTTAAGCCATAGATAGTTATCAAGTTTACGATAAAGGCTAATTTACTACTTAAAATAGCACCAACTGTGAATTCCATCATTGTTTTCAAACATTGATGGAATTTACACTTCGTGCTATTTTAAGTAATAAATTAGAATTAATCGTAAATTTGACAACTTACTACGGGTTAAACTTAAAAGATCATGCTATTTTACAACGATAGCACTGGACTATTTTTAGGGGTTTCATGGGTAAGTAAATGTTTGTGGAAATTTTTTAATTTTTTGTCTCCAATATGTTACTTCTAATACAAAATAAGTCGAGAAAAGAAGAAAAAACTTGTTTTCCAAATTTGGGCAGGTTTACCAAAAAATCAACGACAGCTGATGTGTCATTCACTGATCACAAGTAGCATAACATTTTTAAGCTGCCAAAATATGGAAGCACTGTTGATTTCGCACTGTTGATTTCGCGGTAGGTAATAAAATCGTCTGGTGAACGCAGCCATTCTTTACCTAAGTAGACAATTTTTAGGCTTTTCATGGGTAAGTTATTGTTTTGAATGAAAAAAGAAAAAAACAAATCGAATATAACATAAATGAAATACATTTTTCTTTTGTATGCTTAAAATAATTTTCCAAAAACAATAACTTACCCAAGAAAAAACTTTATATAGTCTAATTTCTTAAACAGTGTTTGAAAAAAAAATTATTCATCTACTTTCTAGTTAAGTTTTCGAAGTGTTGAAGACAAAAATAAAATAAGTACATGATAGATAAATAAATCTACAACAGACATATAAATGCGCTGCATAAACACACAAATCTGTGTTATTTTTTAACCCGTATTCAGAAAACAACTTACGCACAAAACCTAGAGTCTAATTACGTGAATGTCTAGCAAAATTTATTCAAGTGTTCACTACATATTTACATATGAAACACAAGCCAAAAAAAAAGAAACAACCCAAAGAAATTTGAATTTGTTAACAGGCAGAAAAACTAATTTTTGTCTTACTTTCATCGTCTTAAATCAAATAGTTTTTCCGCAACACAATTTTTAATGGCCACACAAATATTATGGTCAGTGTAGATGCTTTGAATGTAAGTTTTTTTTTTCATATGACCTTCAACCCCATTATTAATTAATGAGTACTCATTACCCTCTCGATTACAAGGAGCCAAAAATAATGAGTACCCATTAATTTTGGGACAAGTAGTTTAGACCATGTTTTGAGTACTCAATAATGAATAATGAGTACTCATTACCGTTTTGCTTACAAGGAGCCAAAAAATTATGAGTACACATTACTTTTGGGATATCGCCAACAAAAGTAAATACATAAGCGAGTAAATAAGCTGGTAAATAGTTGAGACCATGTTTTTGCTAGGTAAAGTACAAATTTGTCAACACAAAATAGCTGTTGTTTAACCCATTTTGTTTACCAATTTGTCTTTAATACGTGCCTATACTTTTAAGGGCCTATAACTTATAGGAAGATAGGAAGACTATAAAACAACTCAGTAAAAATCATGTTATAGCTTCGAGCCTCTTCTATAAATGCAATATAAAAAATAAAAATTTTGATTCCAGGATTGCCATATAATGATTTGAATAAAACTATTGTTAACATTTTTAAAAGCACTATTTTCAAAAAATATTTAAAAATATAGGGAAGATCGGCGTAATAAAAGTGATATGTTCAATATGATAATGACATGTGAAAAAATACTTAAAAGAAGAACAATTCTTCGTTCAGTATGTATTTTAATAAATAAATTGACTGATCGAATGAAGGGGTTTCCGTATTTGTAAAATTTTAAATAGGTTTGCAGAAATTAATCAGTTTTTATTTTTAGTATCAAAAATACGATACTTTCTCTCAACTAGCAAAGAAGCATACAAATCTGAGCAATAGGAATTGCCAAATAATAATTTTAAAAAATATTTAAAAATACCAAATTTTTTGAAAATTTTTGAAAACGGTGCGAAAGAAATAATTCCAAGATTTTGAATTTTTTTCGCAGAAGTTTGTAACATCAAAATCAGTGTTGCCAACTTTTGAAGGCAGGAAAGCACCGTGAGCATTATGAAAACGGGTAAAAATGGTAAACATTTACTAAAAATGGAGTAAAAAAGCACGAAAATGTAAAAATATTTTTTTTTAAATATTAATGTGCAAATGCTTTATAAAGTTATATCAGGCTTATGAAATTATTTTTATATAGATTTGATTTGTAAATCTCCTATAAGTTTATAAAGCATTTATGAATTTACACATAACTCTCTAAGTGAGTATAAAGCGTCAAAATTTCAATTTAATTTGCTTATGCCACCACTAGAACGCTCAGCTATGCTATAAAAATTAAACAAAATGTTTAGCAGGAAACCGACCTATCCTTCTATCAAGTTTTGTCAAAAATGTCGCACGGAATACAGCTCGGTAAAAAATGGGTTAAATGATGTCAAATTGCAACGTATTGTCAGATAAAATATAAAATGCTACCATCTTTTTATGATTATTCCAATTGGATATAAATTATTTTGTCACCATCAATATGGCAACATCAGTAATTTAACATTTCTTAAGGTAGAACTAAAAACAACATTTCCAGTTAAGCTAGGTTTAATTTTGTATTAAGATGAACTAAACTGTATATTAAACTAATTTTAATTAACATTCACAAAACAAGGCCTAAGTGTGGAAAAAATCTATTCTCAACATTTTACTGTCCGCAAATCCATTGCCCTTGTGTTCAAAGTGAAAATAAGAAAAACAATTTCTCATTCCTGCATTCAAGTCCTTCAGAGGCAGTGTCCTTCAATGTCCTTGAAAAAACAGAAAAATTAAAAAAAAAAACAGTTTTAATAATCAAATTTCCGTTTAAAAAAATTTTTGTTAATTAATTCCAGCTAATTTTTTTATGTTTGCTCAAAATTTATTTTTAACACAACAACAAAAATGTTAAGGGCGATTGTAAAACGTATTAAACAAAATTTAACATTTGTCTAATTTATTCATGCTTCAGATGTGTGTGTAACTGGATGGATGGGTGGATAGATAGATGATATTGGTGGAGTATGTGCGTGATCAATTCATCTAATAAATTAACACTTTTGATAAATAAAATTGAGGGTAAATTTTGTGGTTGGTAGTTTTTGCAAAAAAAAAATAAATTAATATAATCATAAAAATAATAATGATTTACAAATAAAATATATCGAGTAAACAAGTTTGTTTCTTAATAAATGTTAATCCTATTATTTACTCTCTCTTTTTTTTTTTTGCAAAAGTAACGAAAATTTATTTTGCTTAAACCTTTTTATTTCAATAATATCGAGTCAGTATATTTTGTAGACCATTTGAAAACGGTTTGAAAATTTTAATCGCTTAAGAAATCAAAACAATTATCAAATATTAACAATATTTTTCTAGAAAAATAAATCTTAAACGTGCAAAAGAAGAAAAAAAAAAAAAAACAAAACAAATAATACATATTTTGGGTGTTTATTATAAGTTCAGAAAATATAAGACATTGAACCTGTTAAGAAATAAAAATTAAAAACAAAATATATTATTAAAAAAAAAGAAAAATTGAAAAAACAAAGAAAATATATTGAATATTAAAGAGTTTAAAAGAATTCTGTCTAATTTAAGAAAACAAATTGATTGTGTTGATGTTAATTTAAACATTTTGATTTGCGGTATTTTTATTTTCAATATTTTCTAAGAATTAATAAACATATTAAACTGAATTTATATATATTTGTGGGAAAACATATTTTTCAAATATATTAAAGAAAATAAAAGTGAAATTTATTATATTTTTTGTTTGTAAACAAAGCTTTTTTTTATTGTGTTTGCAAAACATTTAAGGTGAGTTTTTCTTAATGTTTTTGTGAACGTTTTTTTTTATAAAAAGAACTCCAAATTATATATGATGTTTTTACTTATTTTGTTAAAGATAAAATTTGATGTAATTTTATATTTCACTATATTTCTTAGTAAAAATTCCTGCCATTTTCTATTTATTTTATATTTAATCTTGATTCCCACATTACCATCCCTGGCCATCCATATCTATTATTTTCCAGTATTGAGGATACAAAATGTCATTTTCAAAAGAGAATTTACAAAAATTTGACAATTTGTATCCCCAAAACTGGATAATGTCAGGATCTACGCAAGTCTTTTTAGTATTTATTAAAATTTAATCATAAAACTTAACCTATAACCTTCAAAAAAATTTATTGAAATGCGGATACGCATACATACTCTTGAGATGCTATGCTCGTTGATAATATATTCCCCGTTGGAAATTTAAAATTTCATGTCGTTGTCATTGGTGACTTGCTGATCCGCTGATCCATACAAAATACCTATAGACACCTGTTGACATTTTCATACAAATGTAAAAATATCATCACGACAAGTTACCAGGAGGTCATTGTGATGAATAAATGATATGTCTTTAGAAAATCGTCACTGACATTTCCAGCATGGGTCAGTAAGTTGTCATCATCACCTCAACTTTTAAAAACAGCTAAAAAAAAAATTTTGCGTTTTCTATCATGCTTCCACAGTGCTCATTCTACGGGGAATGAGGAGTCAATTGCCTTCCAAGGACCTATCCTGTGACCGGTCAACCGAAGGCATATTACTAAATTAGTACAAATATGAACAAAAGAAAATTAATTAATTTTCTAAGTATTTTCTGATCCGTTATTTTCACTGTTGCTTTTAAAAAAGCTTGACCGATACCGAAATAAAAACAAAATTTGCGGCATACTTTTAAAAATATTTTTTATTTATTTTACTCTTTTATTTATTTTTAACTTTATTTTTTCACGATTTGCTTATTTTAGCTCTTATTTTAAATTTCTATAATGTTTTGCTAAGAAATTTTAAGTTTTGTATTTTCAACGTTTTTTTAATGTTAAAGCTGTTTTAGTTTTAACAATTGGTATTTCATTTAACTTTTCTTTGTAACTTAAGGATATTTTTTTATATTTTTATTTATATTATCAGAGGTTTTGAGGTAATTTTCTAATTTTTAATTGATTTTTTAATTTAATTATGGCCAACGCAAAAAACAAGTCAACTGCCATTAAGGGACCTATCCCATCACCGGTCAATCGGGGGCATATTCAAGGCACTTCCACCATATTTGTGTGTGTGTTAATGTTGTTTTCTTTTCTTTTTTTTTCTTTTCCATGTTTTCTTATTTGCTGTGTGTGTGTTTGTTTTTTTCTTTCTCTTTTTTATTTGAACAGAAATGAAACACATATAACTTAACCATCAACCACCCATCACGCATAAGCACCGTTAGCTTAGACGGTAGAGCGTTTGCCTTACAAGCAGAAGGTTGTGTTATCGAGCCCTACTTCGACGCCAAGTAGATTATTTTTAATTCTTAATTTTTTATTAGTTTATTTGAAAATCTATTTTTAGACACACCACCTTACTGTCACAAGGTGTTTAAACTGTGGCAATTGGTCATTTCCAATGACAACGCCATGTTAAAGTGATATGTCTCTTTCAGACAAAAAGACCGATCAACGACCGGTCTCCGCCCCCTTAGGACCTATCCTGCGTGTCATCTGGGACCGGTCCCTTTCCCCGTAGGGTAATTTTCTCTATTAAAAATTTAAAAATTTTTCATTTGGTATTGCACGCACCAAGTCTCAAACCAGAAAGTCTTCTGTTTTTAGTTCATTAAATATTTTTAATAAGTTCCTTGTCCATTTTTTAAATTTAAATCTTAAATTTTAATTGAATCTTCCTGTAACGAAATTCAAATTATAATAATTTTATTTGAATGTTCCTTTCAAATATGAATTTTTTTTTTAAATTCAATTTAATTACATACAAGTTTTAGGGCCTGTTTATCTATTACGAAAATACTCTAAACGATAGCAATTGACAATTACTTTCGTCGAAAATATATGGAAACAAAAACAAGTTTTCGTTACTTTGCTTTCGTTTAGACCATTTTCGTAATACATAAACAGGGGCTTAAATCGATTATATTGTAAATGTCTAGACGCTCAGACATTAATATGTTTTTAGTTTTGAGGTTCGCAGTTCAAATCGCTGTCACGACAAAAATATTTTTTTTTATATAGATTTGTTAAGACGCGATACTATCAAATAAGCAGTTAGTCAGCGCGTATTAAGAAAAAAATTATTGTGATGATGGCAAATAGCTTGTCAGTCAGTATGAGCAATTTGTCATGATCAGGGCAAGTTTAAAATGGAACAAAAAAAGTTGAAATTGGCAGGCAAAATGGCACGAAAAAATAGTAAAATTGGAATAAAAAATGAAAAAATGGCACGCTTACTCCAAAAATTTTAAAGTGTAATAGTTGATTTAAGTGTATTTCTGAATGTTTTTAACAAAAATACAATAATGAAGGAATTTATCGTTGAACTGCTAAAGTGTATTCGCCGTATGTTAGTATAATTTAAAAAAAATCTGGAATTTTATTAAATATTAAATATGATTCCCTTGTGTCTGTTAAAAATATTTTCTTCTTTTTCTTTTTATAAATCAACTCTAAAAAAATTTCGTTTTTTTTTTAATTTTTTCCAAAAATTGTTTACAAAGATTGATTTTTACTGAATTTTATAGCATTTTTATAATAAAAAGTCTAAAAAAAAATAGACAAAATGGCTTTTTTTTTGCAAGAATTTGTAAAAATGGCATGTTTACAAAATAAATGAAAAAATGGCAAAAATGGCATTTAATGGCAAATGCTAAAAAAAACTTGCCCTGGTCATGACTACCCAGCAAAATATTGATAATGACAGCTCATTGCTGTCTGCATTACCAATAATGATATATCATTACCTTTTGCATTATTTTGTAATATAAAATAATGACTTCCTAATAACGGCCTATTGTAGTCATTGCTTTTAAATATAAAATAATGACTTACTCGCAATAGTTTAAATAAGTACTTTTTACAAATTTAAATTTTATACATTTATATTTATTACATGTAAGTATGTTTTGTGTTAAAATTTTTATGACGAGTTCTAAAATTACACTCTAGCAAAAACTTTAATTTCTCTGAATGTATTTCCTGAAGCTAATAGTATTTGTGCAACTCCTTATTTTTAAGAATCAAGTAAGCAGTCGGATAACCACTATAATTCAGAATCTCATAACTACTTACTTCTCATTTTTTCGTAAGCGAGCGGGTAAGCGTGACTA
This sequence comes from Leucophora obtusa, assembly GCA_949987735.1. Taxonomy (NCBI): domain Eukaryota; kingdom Metazoa; phylum Arthropoda; class Insecta; order Diptera; family Anthomyiidae; genus Leucophora; species Leucophora obtusa. The sequence goes on from OX465295.1 coordinate 354,772,929, forward strand.
CTTATAAAAACGACCACGCCAAAAAAAAAAAAATGAGTTTAGACGCCAAAAAATAATTTGTGCGGAGCTATGAATTTCTATTATAAAACCACTTATTTGGTAATGAAGGATTTTGCTGGGTAGTGATGATTACCCATAGGCAGTTTGTCAGCGTCACTTAAGAAAAAGTAAAAAAGTTTAGACGTGTCTTTAAGACTTGTCACTTAAATGGCGCTGCTGACATTGTCTTTAATACACATTTTCCAGCTGCGAAGCTTCGAACCAGAAACCTTGTTTTGGTTAGTTCATAGCCTTACACGCTGACCCAGAGACTATTAATTATAGAGATAAGAAATCAGAACTTACTCTACTCACCGGTAGTGGGCGCAGAAATTTAGAATTATTAAACTCAAAATTTGCCGAAAACTGCGGAAAGAAACAAGCGAGGAATATATTCAAATAATAAAATTTGAGATAACCGTTGTTTTTCGCTTTTTTTTATTATTATTTAAATTGAAATAAAAAAAGAAAAGTGTAAATTTTTTTAACAAAGTGCCACCATTGAGATAACGATGTCGTTATAACTTATTTTTTTGGTTTTTAACCCTTTGACAGGGGAATTTTAATGGCTGGGAATTTTCGGACCAAACTTCGTGGAAATGTAGATCTGTGCCCAAGAAATATTGTTTATTACTTCTATGGCTTTGTAGCGCCCCCTAGCGGAGATATTTGGAATTAAAGTTCAAATATTAACATGCTGCCGATACCGAATGGGTTAAAATTTCTTAAAATTTTAATTTTATATTTTTTCTATTACAAAACTCTACATAAAATCTTTAAGGTACATCTACACGAGAGAGAAAACTGCTAGAGATAGAGCAAAAATACCTCTAATTAGATTAAATCATTCACAATAGAGCTAATTAAAGATGTTTTTTGCTCTATCTCTAGCAGTTTACTCTCTGGTGTAGATGTGTCTTTAGAGAATTTTTGATACTAAACTTTAGCCTTTTAGCTTTTACCACATTCTCAGCAGTGTTGATGACCACAAGACAAAACGCACTCTACTGATCTCGTGTTGTTTGAAATTTCACAGCCTATTTAAAATTTTAATAAGAACAAAATAACGAACCGTTAAATAGCGCGTTGGTTAAAATTTAAATCAGTGACAAGTTGATGAAATCGACGTACGCCACTCGCCAAAGGGTTAATCTCAAATAATGACATATTCTGAATATTAGTTTCTCGTCTCTGAATTTCAGTTAATGTTTTCCTAATTTCAGTTAATATTTCACGTACTATCTTTCTCTTTAAATATCTTTCTCTTTAAATTTCAGTTCATGATTTCAGAATTTCAGTTCATGAAAATGAAAATTTTTTGTAGTTAAAAAATAAACTCTGATTTAGATCCTGATAAACATGTAAATCATATTTTGGGGACTTTTCAGACTGTGGCGATGTTTTTCGGTAAACTTGATAAACATTTAAGATTTTTCCTATAGAAAAACGTTCTATTTAAGAACGTTTGCCTAAACTCCATTGATTCTAAGATTAAAATTCAATGATATTTATGCTAAACCATCAGAATCAAAGTAAGTACAACACCTGTTGTAACTGTTATTCATAAAATACCAATTGGAGTTCAGAAAACTTAACCAGAGAAAAAATGTTAACACGTTAAATTAGAATTCGGAAAACATCATTTGAATTGAAGAATATACCAATTATAATTCAGAAAAAAATAATTAAAATTTAGAAAATATCAAATGTAATTCAGAAAATGTCAATTTAAAATAAGAAAACGTTCATTGAAATTCCAAATATACCAATTGAAATTCTTATGGAATTTTCTGCTTTCTTAAATTCAATTGATATGTTCTGAATATCAGTTGATATTTTCTGAATTTTAATTGATGATTTCATTCATAATTTCAGTTAATATATTCTGAATTGCAATTGATTTTTTTTTTAATTTGAATGATATATTCTGAACTTCAAATGATATATTCTTAATTCCGAGTGATATTTTCTGGATTTATAATGGAAAAATTTGAATTTGAATTGATGATTCTTGAATTACAATTGAAAAAAGGTATACAGTAGGGTGGGTGGATTTAGCAATCGATTTTTCTATATCTTTTATCATGAGGCAAAAAAGTTCCACTACTACATATCAAAAAAATCATTTTCGAGGCGCCCAAATTTAAATTTTTGACTTTTTGGCAACTTTTATTTTTAAGGTTTTTTAGTAGGTAATAAAAAAAATCGGCTGATTTAATTTTTTTTAAATATTACCTCTCCAAGGTACGCTAAAAATGATGGCGAGAGCAGTTTTTCCAAAAAAATGTTTTTCTTGAGGTTTTGGACGAGTTTTTCTCGAAAAATCGGTCTTTTTTTCGCGTTAATTTTTAAGATTTTTTAGTAGGTATGTTAAAAAAATTTGCCGATTTCAAATTTTTTAAAGGTAAAATTGTACGTTTAAAACGATGGCGATATCATTTTTTCGAAAAAAAAATGTTTTCTTTAGATTTTTAGACGAGCTTTTGTCGAAAAAACGGCGCTTCGAAAATGATTTTTTTTATATATCGTAGTGTAACTTTTTTTCCTCATGCCAAAACCTATCGAAAAATCTATGGCACAATATCGACAAATTTTTGGCCTCACAAATCGGGTCACCCTAGTATACAAACATTTCCTATAAAAAAAAAAAAAAATTTTCTGGAATAAAAACATATTTCTTACTTACAACTTTCTTCTGAAAATCATCATTTGAATTTTGTTTTTTATATTAAACACTGGGGATCTTAAACATATCTCAAGGGGCCCATAGAGTAAAAATTAGTGGTAAACGCTGCTCTAGTCTTAGGTTTTAATTTTTTTTTCGTATTCTGTCGGACTGTGTAATTTATTGATGAAGTATAGTTGCACCTTTAAGGGCCATTAACAAAATAATATATTACAGATTAATAATTTATGATAATCCTCTACATTTCTTTTTATCTATCTTACAGCTTGAAATAATTGGCTCTTCTTCAACAATAATGATATGACATTAATTTTCCTAAGTGGCAAGATAATCTCATTGTGATATTAATTGAATTAATTGTCTTCTACTCTATACTACTCACAAAAAGTCTGCTAAAGTTGGCCTATACCACATATTATAACTGATAATCTTTACTGAAACTCCAACAAATAACAACAAAAAAACGTTCCAATTGCACAATACAACACAACATGGACTTTGATCAGATATTAGCAAAATGTGGTGATTTTAGTCGTTATCAATTATTAATATTGACTCTTTTTGGAGTCAGTAATGTCATTGTATCAATGCATTATTTTACTCAAACTGTGATAAGTTTTGTACCCGATCATTGGTGTTATCATGAAAAATTGGAAAATAAGACATTCGATGAAATAGCCGCCATCTATGCCAAAGTACCGAATCCATCCTGTACAAAATTATATGATATCCAAGGAATGAATGTTACAATAAGTTCGGAGAAATGTACGCGATGGATATATAAATATGATTTTGGTTATAGAAGTATGAATACAGAGGTAATGAGTTTAGAATTTGGATTATGTGATATTTGAAATTTTATTGATTTTTTATTTTATTTTCCAGTTAAATTGGGTTTGCGAATCTGCCTATAAAGCTCGCATTGGCCAATCTTTGTTTTTCATTGGCTCGGTTGTGGGTACTTTATTTTATGGTTTATTATCGGATAAAATTGGCCGTTTACCGGCCTTGATTTTATCAAACTTTTCTGGTTTTGTTGGTGATTTCTCTACAATCTTTACCAGTAGTGTTACCACCTTTACTTTATGCCGTTTTATTTCCGGTTTGGCTGCGGATACAAATTTTTATCTCATGTATATTATCGGTAAGTTTTAAGTAACGAATTGAAAATGTATTTAATGTATTATCTAGATTGGTAATAAGAGTGAGTTTTCGATAGTAAAGTTAACAGTAATAATCAAGATTTGATGTACTCAAAATATTAAAACAAAGAAATAATTGAAAAATCTGTTAGTTTAACAGAAAATTTTAATTGTTTTATTTTTACATTTTTTTTTTTTGGTCATAAAGTGTATGAAATGGGTCAATAAATAGTGTAGTTAATATTACTGTTAGGTTTGAATGAGGAAGGATTTTGCCAAAGAATCGGCATGTTGTGCGCTTTCACAAATCGCCGCCCTAAATATTCCGGTCTATCTGAGGAATTCAGTTTTTTTCAATTCTCCTGTTTAGTTTCAAGCCATCTGTGTAGAAATTAATTTCATTTGTTTCTTACAATATTCCTTTATGATTATTGTCTCAAGTTTAATAAAAGCTCAAATTTTTTGACACTGGGAGGCAAATTATTTTTATATTTTATATTTTTATTTTTAGTGCTCTCCAAGAAAACCAACTTGGTATTTTTGCAAATTTTAACTGTTTTTTTCTTATCAAATTTGTTCTCATAGCTAAAGACCTCATTATTCCAGAATGTAATGGGTTTATTTCGATACTTTTGAACAAAATACCGAAGTCACTATTTTCATGTCGTGTTCTACATATTGTGCTGGCGCTAGTGATGACACGTGAGCACTGTGATATTTTAACAGCACTTTCAGTTGGAGTTTGTTTCACTTTTTGTACAATGGATCGTACTTTGTAAATAAAACGATTTTGTGAATGTGAAAACTTTTTATACTTAGCACTTATGTAATATTACAGTATTGTGGCTTCTTTCAATCACTAAACCAATTTTACTCACTGCTTTTTCTTCATCATAATATTTTAACACAAGTTCCGAAACATCCAGGGAGGTGTAGTAGGATTGAGATTAAGAAGAAGAATAAAAATTTTTCTGTAAAAATTATAAACATATTAGTTTTCAAATCAAATTAGATATAGTTTCTGCCTTTTTCTATGGACAGGCTTCATCAGTGATTTTTCATTAAATTGTATTATTGTTAATATTATTATTAGTAGGATTCGAACATGTGCCTATTCCTACGTTAAAAACGTAACTATACTAAAATGCAACCGCTTAGCAATCTCACCTAAGTAAGGCCTTGAATGCAATGTAACTAATTCATAGTTTTTTTCCTATTTAGCTTTCTGTTATTAATTTTACTCAGAAGTGATCAACACAGGCACACAGAAACATTCTATTTTTAGATTTTTATTTATATTCCAATCTCATCCGTGTCTTCTTTTTCGCAAATGTAGCCAAACTGACGTATGGTTTTACTTTCGGGTTGCCACAGGGAAAATTTCATAATATATTTTAGTACAATTATGTCATATAGACATCTGAAATTAATATTGTAATTAATATGCATCTTATCAATTTTAATTTAGTAGGTTTGAGGTTAAGAAGAATAAACCTTTTTCTTTAAAAATTATAAACACATTAATATTAAAATCAGGTTTGTTTACATATATGTAAATAATAATAATAATAATTATAATAATAATAATAATAATAATAATAACAATAATAATAATAATAATAATAATAATAATAATAATAATAATAATAATAATATATTATTAACATAAAGTTAGTTATACAGAAATCTCCCGATTTGAACTGATCATGACGAGATCCAGTCAATTAATAATTATTATAAATAATTTGTTAATATTATCTAGAATGTGATAATAAAAGAAATCAATAAAGAGAACGGTAATTTTTTACCATAAAAATTCTTTATTATTATTGATGCATAAGTTGTACAGTTTCTTTAGACGCTAAGTATATGAAGATGTTGTTTTTTGTATGATTTTTGTTATTGTAATTATGTTGTTGTTTTTTATATAAATAAATTAATAATAAATAAATATATAAGCAAAGAGTATACAATATAAAGAGATTGGGAGACTCTCTATCAATGAGAAAGCTTTTGTTTTAGAATGTGGCTTCAAACAGAAAAATTTTCAAACAAATACTAATTTACTATTAAAAACCAAATATTTGCATCACACATCATTATGTGCGCTTTTTGTGTGACCCAAACATCAATTGTAACAAGGGATGGAAAAAAAGCTCGAGCGAGTCATCCAAAATAATTTAGTTATTATAAAAATCAAAATTGAGACCTTAATGACCTCTATTCAAAAGTTTTATAGCCCTAGTGAATTTTAAAAAACAACAAGTACAAATTTGCAAAATAATGGCGGAATACGAAAAAAAGATTTTTTGTATAAAAAAAAAAAATAATTAAAATCCTCAATCAGCGATTAAAATTCTGCAAATGATTGAAAAAATTTTGAAATTGGTATTATAATCCCTAGATTATGAATTTAAAACGTCCTTAAAAATGGCAAAATAATGGCGGAAAACGAAAAAAGGCTTTGTGGTACAAAAAATTAATTAAAAACTTAATCAGTATTTTCATTCTACAAACAAATATATTGATGGAAACTAAGCACCATACTTTGTTATAAGATATGAAATGCTATTGGAAATGTTATATTTAAGCTTAAAGAGACCGATCGAGCGAGCCTTTTCCATTCCTGATTAACCACTCGGAGTTGTTTCCTGTCTGAAGGAAATAAATTTTTATAAAATAAATATTTTAAAATAAATTTTTGTCATATTGGATCAACTGCAAATATACTTCCAGCTATTATAAAAATTCAACCATATCCATTCAAAATCTCATTTATATTTATTAAAATTCAAAATTTTATTAAAATAAAAACTTATTTTAAAAAATTTAATTTTAAAATACTTAAGAATAAATAAGGTCATTAACCTCTTTTTTGAACTAGCCTCTGGTTTTATGCTAAAAATTCTTTAACGAAAATTTGATAGGAAAACTATTTTATGTTTATTCAAATTGAGGACTATTATTAGTTTTTAGCATATTTTGCTTATTTTTAATTAAATTTTACATTAATTGAGGAAACTTTGAAGCTATTTTGTATTTATTTTTTTAACTACATTTTAGTTAATGTCTGTTATTTTTTGACCAATTAGAATAAGAATATCTACAATTAAATTCAGATTTTAGTCATAAATTATTATTATTTTCTATTTTTTTAATATCTCCTCTCTCATTTCTCATTTCAGTTCTTGAATATTTACGCCCTTCTATGCGTACTCTTGGCCTTAATTTAGCTGTCGGTATTTTCTATACTATCGGTTTAGTATTTACTCCTTGGTTGGCGGTATTAGTTGGACATTGGCAATATTATTTAGCCAGCACTTCAATACCTATACTTTTCATAGCGGTCTATTATTTTATTGTCCAAGAAAGTGCTCAATGGTTGGTAACACGTAACGATGTTGATGGTGCCGTAAAGAGACTAAAGCGGGTAGCCAAGTTTAATGGACGTAAAGTTAGTGTAACAGAATTTGAAGAATTTCGTAAATATTGTGAAAAACAAAGACAAAAAGCCGGAGGAGATGACCAGAAACATTCGAATTTATTAGATATGTTCCGTACGCCCAGAATGAGAAAACATACTTTGATTTTATTTTTCAAATCGTAAGTGGAGAAATAAAATTTATTATTTAAATACTTCAACGGAATATATTATTTGTTTTCTATTCCAGCATGGTTATCACTTTGTGCTATGATGTTGTCTCGCGTAATGTCGAGGGCATGGGCATTTCCCCTTTTATTATGTTTTCCTTAAGTGCTTTGGTAGTGTTGCCATCCTCATTATTATTGGTTGCATTACAAGATCGTATTGGCCGTAAAGGTATGGCTTCTGGATCATTGCTGATAGGTGGATTCTTTACTGTGGCTGCTGGTATTGCCATAGCTTATCAACAACATAATCACAATGCCATTTTGTTGGCTTGTTTGACAATTGCTGCCCGCTTTGGTGTGGCCATATCTTATGAATCTGGTTCTCAATATGCCACCGAATTAATACCCACTTGTGTGCGAGGTCAGGGTGTAGCTGCCGTTCATGTGGCCGGGTTTGCTGCATCATTTTTGGCTCCATATATTTTATACTTGGGTACATTCTTTAAGGCAGCTCCATCTTTGATTTTGGGTGTCCTATTTTTTACCGGATCATTGGTGTGTCTACTGCTGCCAGAAACTTTAAACAAGTAAGTTTTGATACATTGTTTTTGGATCTTATAATTGTAAAAACCTGAAAAAGCTTTAACTTTTTTAAAAGCTTTAATTAAAGCTTACTAACTGAGATGCTGAGGCCTGATTACTGAATGTCCAGTTCAAATTTAGCCAATAGTTTAATTCAAATTTAATTTAGGAAACAACAACAAATGTATCAGAAAAAATATTAATTAGATTTTAGTTCTTTTAAATTATGGAAAACTTTAAAAATATTTAAGCTTTTTGTGAAGCTATATTTATATTTCAAAGGGTGTTTTTTAAGGAGTAGGTATAGACATTTTTTCTGGCATATGTCCGCCCTGACTGTTCGTAACATTGCCAACAAATTTCAAAAACGGACTATTGTTAACCTTAAAATACCACTACGGAAATAAAATACCGTTAACCTTAACATAACCAAACGAAATAACTTTAAATATCCCTAATCCATCAATCAATTATCACTAACCTTTTAGATCGGTTGCCAACCCTGCCTGACATTAACAAATATAAAAATAAAAAACAAGTATTTTAAAATAATCAATGAAATTTTTTATATTTTAAATAATAAAAATACTGAGGGTATTCACAGATCAAGTGCTAACGTGCTATCATTGTAAAATACCATGATTTTTGAAGTTTACCCCATGGAAAATTGTCAAATTTACGACAAATGCTAAAAATAAAAATAATTTAGTACTTAATATAGTAATAGAAATAAATCTGTAAAAATAGCAGAAAAAGTTACTAAAAATTAGTTAAAAATTATGCTGCAGAAAAAACTGCTGAAATTAGCAGAATTTTGTTTGCTAAATATTAAATAGTAAAATAAGAACAGCAAAATTAAAACTTTTAAATATACAGAATTTTAGTTATATGTAATTGAGTTAAATTTTTTTTAATTTAATAAAATTAACCTGCTGAAATCAGCAAAAAATTTAGCTAAATAATTTGTAGCATAAAAAATCACAAAAAAATTTAAAATTTTCGAAGTAACGTGGACGTAACATGACGTATATCCTTATGGAAAATCTAATGAGTTAAAAGATCATAGCTGACAGTCTATTTCTTTTTTACTCCTTATTTTAGATTGAATCAGCTAATTCTTTTATCTTCTTTATTTTTTTTTTAACAGTTTCCAACTTTGGCAATTTTAATGCTATTTTTAGGAATTATACACATTTTACAAACATCTGGCAACAAATAAATGAGTTGTAAAACTTCCTAAGTTTATTTTGTGTCTGGCACATACAATTTTTTATCATTTTCCCATAATGGGACTAAATATTGACAATTTTTTAAATAGATAAGAAAAGAAAGTGATTTGACATAATGTGCAAAAGAATTTTTAATGTACTAATAAAAAATTATCCCCTCAATTCCTAAATGCTTTGTAAAGTTATAGCAGGTTTACAAAACGTCATTTTCATACAAAATTTGTTCAATAAACCTACTATAATTTTACAAAGCGTTTATGAATTTAGGGGTGTATTTTTAGGTAATTTAAATAAAAATTGAAGGGTTTGATTTAAACTAAGCCAATGAAAACTATGTTTTTCCGTAGGAAAACTATTTACCAAGCATGATTATATAATATACATATGGTAATTTTTTGCGTGTACTTGCATTCAATTAAATTTAGCTTAAAAATAGCAAAAATTTTGTAGATATAACAGTTTATTTTGCCATTTTAAGTCTACTAATATTTAGCAAAATTTTCTGCAGAATTTGTTATTTTCAATTAACTAAAAGTTAAATTAAATATAACTTAAATTCTATAAATTTAGCAGTTTAAAGTTTGCTGGTCTAGAATTTGGGAAAAAAAATCTGCTAACTTCAGCCGTTTTTTCTACATCATTTTTAATTAATTTTTATTAGCTTTTTCTACTATTTTTACAGACTTATTTCTATGAGTGTAAGCTTTTAAGTTTTTTAAAATTTTTAATTTTATTGAAAACATAAACACTTTTTTCTTTTTCTTTTCAGAACTCTTCCAAAAACTCTTGAAGAAGGTGAACACTTTGGAAAAGGTGAAAGTATGTTCGATTTCCCTTGTATATCGAGAAAAAATAAAAATTCTTCAGATTCTGATTCTGAAATGGAAACTTACACAAAACGTAAACATTCATTGACAGCTGGTCTTGAACATGGTGTTGTCGTTGCTAGTGTTAATAACCATATTCATTCGGACATTGTGGTAGATGATAATAGCAATAGTCGTACATAACACAATTAGTAAATTTAAACTATAGTTAACATTTATTATTATAAAAGAAGAACCCAACTCTAGTTTATAAGTCAAACTTACTGTACTGTTACAATTAAGTATTTTTTATACCATTTAAATCTTATATAAACTATATTATAAGGATCTACTTAAATTAATATTCTTAATGCCTTTATTGTAAAAAAAATTAAACAAATTTCTAATTAAAAATACACATAACATTTACACTGATAAAAAAGCTTTGTCACACTCATGAAAAGATTTTTCTTATAATCAATTAATTTATAATTTTGATGAAACTTTTATGACGATGAAGGTTGACAAAGCTTTTCATAATTATGATAAAGCTTTTTCTAATAAATAATAAAACAAATTTCTGATTAGGGATATTTTTGCCATAAACCTTTAAAGATAATACTGAAAAAATGCTTATACAAATAAATGTTTAGGGAATATTTTGAATTATTTTTGTAAACCACTAAATTATTTTTTATATATAAATATTTTCCATTTTTGTTCGTTTTTCTAAACAATTTTTTGAATATATGGCACAATTTTTACTTAATAATAAAATTATAATTAAGATTAAATGCTAAAGTATTTCTTTTTTTTTATTAGTTTAATAGTTTAATTCTTAAATAAAACAAAATATACAACTTTAATGAGTTTTCTTTAGTCTTTTATGAATTTGGAATTTAATGGAATTTCAAATCACTGTAATTAATAAAAATTCTGTAAAAAATTTGTTTAAAATATGTTAAAATTTTATAGAATTCAATTTTTAGCTCAAACATTTTATATTTTAGACTATTTTATTGTTTTCCAAAGCATTAAAAACAAATTCTGTTAAATGCCAATCGTGTTATTTACAGTGTAATTATATTTATTAAAATTTTAATTAATTCTTGTCGAATGAAGCTTTTTGCTATATTTATAAAATTTTTCACAAATGTAATAAAAAGTTTCATTGGAGGTAAATTTATTAATCTTTTAATAAATACAATAAAACTTTCCTATGAAAGTTTCTATATAATGTTAAATTTTTTTCTTTATTTCTTTAGATTTTTTTCCTGAACTACGAACTTAAGCTTTCAATCTTTTGAGATTTTTTAACATCATTCATATTTTTCCAGTTTTTAGCTTTTCTTCCAGCACAAGGAAAGAAATACCATTTTTCATTAAGTCCAAACACCTCACCATCAGCTAAAGTTTCAGGAAGTTTTCTAAAAGACAATTATATTTACTTACATTGCACCAAGATTTTCTAACTTCTCAATTACACCGCGTTACACACATTCTGTCCTATGAACCAAATATACTTTTTCGGAAAGGGGAGAAAAAATAAAAATACACGTGTATCGTCGATTTTCATGTACACGTCAGAATTTTTTTTATGTATAAAGTGAAAGACTTTGGATCAATTTTTAACCCTTTTTCCGGAAATGTCTGTATCACGTCAAATTTTTTAAAAATAGATTTTTATCAATTCTCAGATTTTCCTGAATTTTTTTTTGAAAAAAAATTTTTTTTTTTGACGTGTACATGAAAATCGCCGATACACGTGTATTTTTATTTTTTCTCCCCTTTCCGAAAAAGTATATTTGGTTCATAGGACAGAACAAGAGCTCGTTTTTGTAACGCGGTGTTATGATCAACTTACTTATTCAATGTTTCCGGTAAAAGTAAACACAATGCTGCTCCAATGAGCATAATAATGCTTATAAATATAGAAGGTAGCGGCTTATAGAAGGTTCCCAAAAAGATGACATAGGAATTTAGGAAACTACAACCATAACCCAAAACATGTATATTGGATACAGCACGAGCTCGAACACTGGTCGGTACAATTTCGGTGCAATATTGCATTTCAGCGTCATAGGCCACGACAGCTCCATAACGACCTAAACCCACCATTATGGCCAATAATGTAGCATGCGATTTATAATCAAAAAAAGCAATTAAAAATCCAGTAATAGCAGTAATTATACCACCACCCAATAGTGATGTGGAGGCCATGCCTTTACGGCCTATAATATTTTGAAAGGCTATAAGGGTTAAACCGGCGGGTATATAGCAAATTGAAGTAAAGGAAAATAGAGTGAATGGAGAAGATCCCACGCCTTCCATGTTACGCGAAATAATATCAAAAGACATAGTTATAATGATACTAGTGAAAGAAAAAAACTATTAATTTTATTTAAATTTTTATCTAAAGCTTTATCTTAAATTTTTGTTCAATAAAAACTTTAATATTATTTACGAAACATTTTAAAAATTTGACAAAAACCTATAATTAAACAAATAAATATGATAAAGACCAGGAACTTTTCTAAATAATAACTAGAGTTAAAGGTTAATCACAAATATTTCTATATAAATTGGTTATTTCCAGATAGGTTGGCAGGTCTAAATACTTATTTTGTTGAACAAAAAAATTATGAAATATTTAAAAAATAAATTAAAGCTTTTTCTATTAACTTTGAATGCCTTTCTTTTCTCCTTACCTTTTTATCAGCAATATAATGGTAAATTTCCTTAGCCGAGGTGTCCTAAACATACCCCAAAATGTATCATTATTTTGAATTTTTTGTTCTTCTGCATTTTTTTGTTTGTAATACTCTACAAACTCTTCAAACACACCTTCTTCCACCTGGCGTCCATTAAACTTGGCTACCCATTTTAGACACTTTACAGCTCGTTCATATTTTTGTCGAGTCAACAACCAATTTGCCGATTCACAGGTGAGTAATGGATATACGAAGACTAGTAGAACCGGTGCAGAAGCTATAATTAAATATTTACGCCATGTTTGTACCCAGAGAGCGAACCAGGGAGAGAGCATAAGACCGCAACAGTAAAATGTAGTTGTTATGATATTAAGACCAAAGGTACGTTTTTTGGGGCTGAGATATTCAAACGCTGCAAAGTTAAAAAAAATAAAAGAAATGTACATACGCTAATAGAAAAAAGTCTGTAAAAAATTTAGTTAAAACTACTAATAATTAGCTAAAAATGATACTGAAGGAAAAACTGCTAGAACTAGCAGATTATTTTTGCTATATATTAGTAATATAGGAACAGCAAAAAATAAACCATTAAATACACAGAATTTTAGTTATATTTGGGTTAAATTTGGTTTTTTGTATTTTTTTTGTTTGTTATTACTGAAAAGTCTTCTTCATGAAACATTCATAGGAACCTTTTTTCGGTGCTTTTCTGATTACATTCTGAATTTTGTAAAGAAATGTCACCAATTTCCCTGATTTTCTTCAGTTTACTTTGCCTCTTTAATAGCCCAAATATCATATTTTTTAAATTACAAAACAGAAGAAAAAATGTCCGATTTTCTTTCGCTCACTTGACTCTCTAAATACTCGAAATGGTCAATACTCGAATGCCAATCGGGGAATCTCGTTTATTCTCAGGAGAAGTTTGCTATTGAAAATCAGCAAAATCGGTCCAGCGGATCAAAATGTGAATGAAAATGTAATATTTCATATGAAATGGTACATTTAAAATAATTTTTCTCTTGATATACCCCCCAGAAAAAATAGACATGATTTTAGCCCCTCGTATATGACATGATTTTTGTTCATAATGTTCCACTTAGAAACAATAAATTACAACAAAAATACAACAATATGACAAACTCTGCCTTCTCTTAGTGCATTTTTGAAGGGAGAGAAGAGAGTAGCGCTAAAAATGCGCTTCTTGTTCTGCATTGCTTCTAAAATCGTTTATATTTTTTGCTGGGCCCTCCATTACACTGTGTTCCAGCAAAACCACCTAATAGATAATATTGTATCCATAGACTGAAATAAAGAATAATAATAATGTGTAATGTGTTGCATTAGGGGCCCATTAGGGTTCTTCAAATTGCAAGACGTTGTTATTTTCCAGCTCCTCAAGCTGCCATCAATGTGACTACCTTTTAGAACTGAAGTCTAAATGAATGTTTTTCGTTTCATTTGAGATCATACTAGTAAACTACAGAGAAGAAAAAATTGAAAAAATTCAATAAGGCCAGCAGGATAGCATACGCATTTTCGGGTCCCGCTACAGACCCACATTCAGTATCCTACGCCTTTATGGGTTAATATTTGATGATGCCATTTGGCAACATACCGGTTTTTTAATAAAAAAAAACCCACTGGATGCACAAAACTGCATTTTTGGGCATTAGGGGCCCCTTCTGTACATAGTGTTCCTATAGTTTAGCGCAGAATTTTTAAAAATTTTGAGTAAAAATCTTGGTTTTTCTCTGTATATTTGTGAAAAATCTAAACCACGCGTTTTTTTTTACAAAAAGTGTAATATTCAAAAATATTTGTGTAAATATTTAAAGTGGTATTCTCGCAATAAAATTCATTTTGGCGACAATAAATGTATAAATTATAGTTTATAGATTTTTTTTTCATACACGTTAAAATAATCACAATTTAGCTATTTGGAAAAAAAACCATATTTTTAAATAAAAATTTCTTTTTTTTTTAAATAAATTTTTTTTTGGTATTTTTCTTGAAATGTATACGCTTTTAGAAATCATATATAAAAAATGGTTAAATTCGATGAGATCATACATTTAAGGGTTAATTAGACTAACATTAACGAAATTTAACAATACTATTTTTATCCTCTGTTATTACTATTTTTGCTTTGAACTTTAATTTTTAAAGTATTGCAGCTGGCTCTATTCAACTCTGAATCACATATTTATCGAACGGCAACGAACCGTTCATCCAGAAAACAGATTTGGTCCTGACAACCACATTTGTTGCCAATCGAATGGTTCAGTTGCATCAAATGAATTTTTCGTTTGCGGCTACCGAATTATTCTTGATACAACTGAAATTCCGTTGTCATAGTAAAATTAATCTTGTCTCAATTGGTTTTCTGCTGCCACAACTGAAAAATTCGGCTACCACAACCAAACCATGCGATTGACTACAAATGGGGTTATCAGAACTGAATCTGTTTTCTGGATGTTAATTTTAAATTTAACTTATAACATAAATCGATGTTGATAGTAAAGAGTTAGAAATTTTAAATTATATTTTCACCGTATCAAGTGTATTGAGATATAAATTTCAAATATAGGAATGGTTTTCGCGATATCGCTGATTAAAAATTTTCCAATGGAAATATTTTTTTTCCAAAATTTTTTCTGTTTAGCTTCTATTGTAGTATCATGGAATTTTTTCACTGGGGAAATTTTATTTTGTCAAAAACTCTAGTTTTTAATAAAATTGGAATTAAAAAATTTGAATATTCCCTAGTAAAAATGATTTTTATATATTCATATATGATTTTTATACAATCATTTATGATTTTATACAATTATAACTTGTCGAGGATTGTCAAACATATATTTTTATATGATTATATCAAAAGATATTTAATTATATAAAATTATATTAACCAGATCCACCATTTTTCGGATCAAATAATATATTTTTTATATAATTATATTAACCCATACATGATTTGATCCGGAAAATGGTGGATCTGGTTAATATAGTTTTATATAATTAAATATCTTTTGATATAATCATATAAAAATATATGCTTCACAATACTCGACAAGTTATAATTGTATAAAATCATAAATTATTATATAAAAATCATATCTGAATATATAAAAATCATTTTTACTAGGGTTATTTTAAAAGTTATTAAACAAAAGGCAAAAAATCATATTTTGGAAAAAATTGCCAGGCTAACGTTATCCTTCCTGCAATGTTGCTGTAATTAATTTAGAATTACAGATATAAGAAAGACAATTAAATTTTTATATTAAATAACCTTTTTTCTTGCAGACTGGCTCCAAAAAATTCAACATTATAATATTTTGTATTTTTCGTGAATATTTCGAAAACAGTAAACAATTTAAGAGATTTTATTTCATATTCTCAAAGTATATAAAATTGTGATTCAAAATTTATGAAGTAATCTTGAAGAATATAATCTTAAGTGATAAAAAAATGGATTTAAACCTTTTTTTATTTATATATAAATCTCCATACAAAAGGTTAGAAAAAGCTAATACTTTTATGTGATCCAATTTTTCTCAAATGTGGTACAGAATTTGCCATAGTCTATTCACCACGATCCAGCCTTGAGGAGCAAAAATCGGACTGCTTTTAATTTCCCCATACGATTTTAAAAAACCCTATTCTAGACAACGAATTCGATTTTGACTAATTTTTACGGAAAAAATTATTCTCTTTTAATACGATTTCGAGTAATTTTGCATACTGGGAAGAATCTTAGATTCTATATAATATTACTTTCGAAAAATTGTTATTAAATTTATAAGGTTTTTTAGGATACTATATCTTACTCACTCAAAATATACATCAGCATAAATACAGTGTCTGTGGATAAACCAGAAATAAATCTACTTATAGCAAACATCGAAACATTATGAACAAAAGAAGTGATAAAATCTCCCAATCCACCGGCTAAGGTAGTTAAAACAATGGCCGGTAGGCGGCCAATTTTGTCCGCTAAGAAACCAAAAGAAATGGTACCAACAACAGCGCCCAAATAATAAAAAGATTGGCCAACAGCGGATTGATAGGCAGCATCACAAACCCAATTTAACTTTAAATAACAAAGAAAATACAATATTATCACCAACATTTTCACAGTATAAAAGTGATGTAAAATAATTAAAAAATTAAGACTGTTAAAAAATTTCAAATTTACCTCCGTTGTTATACTTTCATAATTACGATCTCTTTGATAAAACCACTGACGACATTCTCCCACTTCAGCTTTTATTGGTATAGAATCATTTACTATACCATCCAGTAAAGTACACTTGGGATTTGTAAATCCTTTGTAGATCTCATTAACTTCTTCAAATGATTTATCTTCCAGTTGTTCATGATAACACCAGTGTTCTGGTGTAAAACTTATAATAGTTTGTGAAAAATAATGAAGTGATGACATGATGTTTGTGCAACCATATAATAGGAGTAACACGAATTGATAACGACCATAATTGCCGCACTTTTCTAATACTCTATCAAAATCCATTTTTTAAAGACGTAACGAAAATGTCCTTTTTTCAAATATGCATCAAATGTTGCTGCTAACATTTCTCGGACTCTACTATTTTTGCAAAAAATTTAAGACTATTCTTTTAAACAAAAATTTGTTTACATTTTTATTTTGTTTGATATTTTATCTAAATTTTCTTTGTTGTCTTAGATACGTATGAGACTCCCAGCTGGAAATTTATAAATATTTTTTAAAAGAGAAGTAACCAATTCTTGCTGTATATATTTATTCATTAATATCGTCGGCTTGCCTGCAAGTAGTGCTTGTGTTTTTTTTAGCAAGTTTTGAGGACAGTGAAAAAACTGTTAAAAAATAGCCTTTTAAGATATTTTATTGGCTTCTTGTGCCTTAATAAAATACTTCGGTGTGGTTAAGTGTTATGGGAAAAGGAAAGATTATCTCCCTGTTTTTTTAAAGCCAGCGGAATAATTCCGCCTGAGGAATTGTTAGTTTTAATGAAACTTTTGCATTAAATGTATGAACCTTTTCATAGGTCAAATATTTAGAATTTGTTATTTGCTGCCAGCTAAAACAGAAAAATTAATAAGCCTTTCGTAGTTCTTGATTTTTAATCTTTCGCAGACATTCGGCAAAATTGTATATGTATAATTTTGGATATTTTTCAGATGTAGTTCTGCAATTAAATTTTTTCCATTTAGAAAACCCTAAAAAGTGTGATTAGGGTACTGAGGAGGTAAAGTGTCTATTTGTCCAGGGAGTTTGAAATGACGATTTTGTAAAATTTTATTATTTGTGAACCAAACCTTGTTTAGTAGAATTTTCTACCGGTCATTTAATAATTTTTGATAGTCTATTAGGTAAATAATGCCATTTTTAGATTTTATAATTTTAATATACTTTTCTTAATCTTAACAACAGATTTATGATAATTATTTTATGATTTCTTTTTACTACATATTGTTGATTTAAGCCTTTTATTTGCAATCTTTGACATTAAAAAAAGTGGTTAGAAGAAAACTAACAGTAGTCTTAAGTGTTTATTAGGGATTTTTATGAGACATTTCTATAAAAGTGTGCCTATTGCTTGTTTAAATAAGACTGATGTATGTTTTATTATTATTATCTTTAATTGTATTTATTAAATTGTCTATTTGTCCCACGGTGCTCTTTACCGATAATAGCACACATTTCACAGCTCTACAATATAACATTTTTTCTATAATCTATAGTTTTAGACTGGGTGATTCTAAATCAATATTTTTAAAATTTATTTATTACTTCACAATTTTAAGAAAACTGCTGTTGAAAATACGAGCATTATATGTGACCTTGTCCGAGAAAAGGGTCCTAGTGTGTGAAAATGAAGTTTTGAGAAGAACGCATTTAAAGTTAAATTAAAAATAAAATTTTAATGTTTTTCTCATTTTTATCGAAACCCGTTTTTTAACACACTAGGTCCCTTTTCTCGGAGAAGGTCACATATAACATTCGATTGGGCCATTATACAACACATTTGAAATCGAAAATCGAATATTTTCAAGTCGCTGAAAAGGTTTTTCTAAATAGAAATTATTCCTATGAGTTTCCTAAGATGTTAATAAAATTAAAATACGTGATATATGAGAAGAAAATAAGGGACACGTATTTTTTAGCGGCATAATCTCATATTTAAGGAGGTGTTTCTAGATGACGTTTTGCTTCATACGAACGAAAATACAATAACAAAATACATGCAATACAAAAACAAAATACATGTAGTCACTCATTCGTGTGACAACGAACGTCTTCTAGAAACCCCATGTTAGTGATAAAAGTAAATGAGTGAATTTTGAATGATCACGCGTAAGTGTGAGTGAAATCTTAATTTAAATGAGAGAGTGTGGGAAGATAAAATATTTGCAAAAGTGATTGTGTGTTAATCGATAAAAAAAAAATAGAATTTGTTTTCCTTTAGTTAGTTTGAGGTTAAGAAGAAGAATAAACCTTTTTCTCTAAAAATTATAAGCACATTAATTTGCAAATCATCTAGTTTTTGCCTTTTTCTATGGACAGTAGACCGTACCGCAAAAAAAAAGTTCGCCGTACACCCTCCAATATGAAGGATTTTTGCAAGGCAATTTCAACATTTTTTTTTCTTTTTTGCCGAACATAGGGGTCGCCTTTTAAACTTTTTCGTTATAGCTTCGGCATTTAAAGTCGGATTTTAAAGTGTGATATATCGATTGTTTTGCCTCGAGAAGACCAGTGTTTTGCTATAAAGAAAAAATCCAATGAAAAAATTTTAAAAACCAATATATAAAAAAAATTTCTACTGGGTTTATCGAAAAACTTCCTTAGCAAAAGTTTAATGATTTTCTGCGAGCTTTAATTTTCTGGCATTAGCGTGGTACATTAGGGTGGCAGCAATTGAGATCTGTTGGGTAACTACTAGAACGGGATACCTGAGGTCAATGGCCCTTAGAGCAAAACACTGGTCTCCTCGAGAGAAAAATATCGATGTATCATACTTTAACATCCGACTGTAAATGCCAAAAATATAACGAAAAATGTAAAATTTTTGACCTACGTTCGGCAAAACCTCCTTGCAAAAATACTTCATATTGGCGTACACCTTCCACTTTCCGCACTTTTTTTTGACTGTAAGGTGGTAATGGACAGGCTTCATCAGTGATTTTCCATTAAATGTATTATTGTTTATATTTTATTGTCAGATTGTCTCTATAATTTTTTAACATGTGCCTATTCCTACATTACAAACGTAACTATACTAAAGTTCGACAGCTTAGCCATCTAACCCAAAGTAAGACCTTGAATGAAATGTAGCTAATTTATAGTTCCCTTTCCTATTCAGCTTTCTGTTATTGTTTTTTTTTTACCTTCAGAAGTGATCAAACAGACACATGCAAACATTCTACTTTTAGATTTTTTATTTATCTTCCAATCTCCTCCGTGTCTCCTTTTTCGCAAATGTTGCCATACTGACGTATGGTTTTTACGTTCAAGAGCAGGCAATTTGTGTACTTATATTGGAGACTGACTGCCAATGGGACATTTTTATAATGTATTTGAGTACAGTATTGTTTTAACGTCATATAGACCAGCTGCAATTAATATTGTAATTAATATGCATTTTTTCAACTTGGAATTTATTTTTCTTTTTATTTTATTTCTTACACCCAAAAAAATGTATGAACTAAAATTCAGTTTTCACCTTATTAAAACAATGTATATGAGTTTTTACTAAAAATAAATAAAATTACTTTTAAATAAATACAATTTCTTTGAAATAATGCATATTTTATTTGATTTTAGTTTATTCAATATTTTTATTAACTAAAAAATAATATTTTAATTTTTGCATTAAAAAATACAAAAATTGTTTTTTCGGACTTTCTATATTTTCATATATTTAGTTAGAATATTCTTCTACCTCAAGTCCAAATTCTAATATGATATTGTCATATTAGATTTTTATTTGTTGTTTCAAAAAGGGTTGATCATTTTCATGATAGACAATACATATATATGAAAAAATAATAAAGTGTTTTTCCAAATTTTATATTCTTGAATTAAGTTAGTATTTCTTAAAACTGTTGAAAAATGTATTTCTATTTAGTTCAATATCTTAAATGTTAAAAATTTGGGTAAACTAAAAATCAAGAAATATAAAATTGTATGAAAAGCCAAAATAGTTAACTTTCTTAAATTTAGTTGAAAAATTTTAACTTTTTTAGGGCCCAGTTATAATTTAGCCTACAGTTAAATATAAATGTTTTGATGTATAGAAAATATAAAGAAAGTATAATTTCTAGTTTGGATTTCTGGATTTCTGTCATGGAATAACCCATATATTTTCCAAATGTGATTTGTTTATCCAAACTACCTGTAATACGATACAATCTGGCATCAAATCAGAAATGCATTAAATAATAAATAATCTGGAGCCATTTGAAAAAACAAGTTTGACATAAATTTTAAATTTGCCCACTTAAATCACCATGACACATCAATGATACGTCAAAAGTTCGTATGAAAAAAATTCTAGTCGCCTTATTTCGTGTAGTATTTTTATGTAAAACCTTTTCTTTAAGAGTTATAGCGCAAAAAGGCTTTGAACTAATTTTAAACCATTTTTGGAACTAAAAGCCGCGAGTGACTGGCCTGTTTTAATCAGAGAGGACCAATTTTTGCGGGGATATTATTTTTTACGTCCAATCTACCGGAAAGTGCGTAGGGAGGTGAAAAAATAACACTTTTGCACACATGGGTGCTCTAATGCACATCATTTTTTATTCTCTATCATATATACGAATCTTATTAAAATCGGAGAACCCATTAGTTTTTAAGAAATAGACTTTTTCAAAAAATTTAACGGGACGAAGTAGCCCCATCTTTAAAATTTTGGATATACTAGTGGCGCCATTTAAATTTTCTAATGACCCGGTTTAAGACGTAAGACGTCTAACAGTAAAATCGGCATAACGACAATTTTTGCAATACATATTTAACTGTCAAGAAAGACGTATGTATGTATATTTTACAGGGTTGGCAGGCAATACCGCTAAAATACCGTTATCGATTCAAAACCCTTTCAACTGACTACCGTTACCTCTAAAATACCGTTACCGAAATAACCGAAATACCGTTATCCTTAAAATACCGTTACAGAAATAACTGAAATACCGTTATCCTTAAAATACCGATACCGAAATAAATGAAATATCGATACCCTTAAAATACCGTTACCGATATAAATGAAATACCATTACCCCTAAAATACCGTTACCGTTATTTTTAATTTTCTGCTTTTGGTAATTGCACGTGGCTGTTAAGTATTTTTCGTACTTTAAGTTGGTAAATTGGTTTTGTTTTTAATCTCGTTTGTTATTTGTAAAAAAAAATTACGGGATGCATCGAAATAATTGACTACCCTTATCCCTAAAAGACCGTTACCGAAATAACTGAAATATCGCTAACCTTAAAATACCGTTACCGAAGTAACCAAAATACTGTTATCCTTAAAATACCGTTACCGAAATAACTAAAAAACCGTTATCCTTAAAATACCGATACCGAAATAAATGAAATAGCGTTACCCTTAAAATACCGTTACCAAAATAATCTAAAATAGCATTACCCTTACCGATAACCGCATCGTTTCGGTTACCATCCATGATATTTTATCCTAATTGTGTTAGTTTCGCCAAGAAAAGTTTGGTTTTTGTTAATTTTGATTTAAAAAAAATCGATTTTTATTTAGGCGTTTTTACTAACGCTTTACATAATCATGTGGAATATTTTTTAAAATTAAAACTTTATCAATTTATTTTAATTTCCTTCTTAAAATACTATATGCGTAAATTATAATTTGTCTTAGAATTTTTGACATGATTCACAGCTTCCAAATTTTTTGCTTTCCTACTAAAACAAGGAAAGAAATACCACTTTTCGTTAAGACCAAAGATCTCACCATCAGCTAAAGTTTCGGGAAGTTTTCTGAAAGATAAAAAATATTAATGAAGCTTCATATTCCTTATTCTGCTAATAAAACAACTACTTATTTAATGTTTCCGGTAACAGTAAACACAAAGCTGCACCAATCAACATTATAATGCTAATAAATATCGAAGGCAACGGTCTATAATAGTTTGCCAAATATATGACATAGGAATTTAAAAAACTGCAGGCATAACCCAAAACATGTATATTGGAAACAGCGCGTCCACGCACACTGGTCGGTACTATTTCCGTACAATATTGTACTTCAGCATCATAGGCAATTGTAGCACCATAACGACCCAAACCCACCATAATGGCCAATAATATAGCGTGGGATTTTGGATCCAAAAAGGCGATAAGAAATCCAGTAATGGCCGTAATTACACCACCAACTAATAATGATGTAGTGGCCATACCTTTGCGACCGATAATATTTTGCAGGGCTATAATTGTTAAACCGGAGGGAATATAACTTATTGAAGTGAAGGAGAATAACTGAAAGGGAGAAGAGCCTAAACCTTCCATATTACGGGAAACAATATCAAAAGCCATAGTTATAATGCCGCTAAACAAAAAAAAAGAAGAAATTCAGAAAGAAATTAGTTTTAAAATTTGAATACTTTCTTACCTTTTAATTAACAATATAATGGTAAATTTTCTTAATCTGGGTGTCCGGAACATATCCAAAAATGTATCGTTGTCTTTCATTTTTTGTGATTCAGCATTTTTTTCTTTGTAATACTCTACAAATTCCTCAAATACACTATCATCCACTTGGCGTCCATTAAATTTGGCTACCCATTTTAGACACTTTACCGCTCGATTATATTTTTGTCTAGTCAATAACCAATTTGCTGATTCACAGGTAAGTAATGGATAGGCAAAGATTAGTAGAACCGGTGAGGAGGCGATTATTAAATATTTACGCCATGTTTGTACCCAGAGAGCAAACCAAGGTGATAGCGTAAGACCAACACAATAAAATGTACCGGTTATGATGTTGAGGCCAAATGTACGTTTTTTCGGGTTCAGGTATTCAAAAACTGCAAAGGAACAATAAATTTAATAAAATTTTTATCAAACGATTTATTTAGAATCTTTTAACTTTATATACAAATTTCTGACTTAAGGAAAAACAAACTGGATGCTGAAAATAAAAATTTTAAAATTTATTTCTCAAAAAATTTTTATTAAAAATTCCTTTTTAAATAAATATTTCATTGATATAATTATAAATAATTTTTGCTGTAAACTATAAAAATATTTGATAAAAAGTAATACTTTTGTTCATTTGATTAAAAATTTATTAAAATTTACCTTTTCTTGTGGAATATTTTATCAATATAAAACAGTTTTAATGGAAAAAGTCAGTTATTTTATTTATACTACAAATCATAGTCGGAAAGTAATCGGTACTTCCGTATTTATTACTAAAAAAAAAACAAGTATTATGGGTACTTAAAAAATTAAAGTAAAAGTATATCCATAGTACTTGAAACTCAGAACAATTTCTTTCAATTTATTTTTAAGCACTTAGCTTCTTGTCAAGTACCTCTGTACTTATCAAGTACTTGGTACTAAAATGAATTATACACAACTATCGCTCGTACCAAAATTTAAGATATTTTAATCAATAGAAAATTGGGTTCAGAGTCAATTGATACATATGACTATGGATCTGGCATGTTTCGTTCGAACTTAATATGAATTTTTTGGTGTTCAAAATGTATGATGATAAACACATCATTAATTGTACCAATCGACTCAAAATCAAGTTTTCTATCGGTTGAGATATTTAATTACAAATTCAATTGGTAAGTACCAATGTGCTTAGCGAGAAACATTGGTACTAAACGAGTACCATTGATACTTATTACATTTTTAAAATATTTATAATCAGTACCAAGTACGTTTTAAGTAAGTTGGGTTAGAACATATACAATTTGGTACTGATACTTAACAAATTTCGAAAATAAGTGCATTATATTTATACTTCATACTCAGTACGATTGTGCTCAACTATGCTACAAATCCTTTAATAGGTCCAAGTTCAATTACATTTTTTTTTAACAAATAAATAAATTTTTTATTGTATTTTATACTCACCCAATATATACATAAGCATAATGAAAGTATCCGTCGATAAACCCGAAATGAATCTGCTTATAGCAAACATTGAAACATTGTTAACAAACGAAGTCAGAAAATCTCCTAAGCCACCAAATAGAGTACTCAACAGAATAGCCGGTAAGCGGCCAATTCTATCAGCTAAAAAACCAAAGGATATGGTACCAATAACGGCTCCCAAATAATAAAAAGATTGGCCAACAGCAGATTGATAGGCAGCATCACAAACCCAGTTGAACTAAAAGAAAAAATAGGGAAATAATTTCCTTCAGTGTTAAAGCAAGAAATTAAAGTCTACCTTAAGGTGTTAAAAAATTTCAAATTTACCTCTGTTGTTATGCTCTCATAATTATTTTCTCTTTTATAAAACCATTGACGGCATACCCCCACTTCGGCTTTTATGGGTACAGAATCATTTACTATATTATCTAATAGTGTACACTTAGGGCTTGTAAAGCCTTTATAGATCCTATCAATTTCTTCATATGATTTATCTTCCAATTCTTCATGATAACACCAATGTTCTGGTGTAAAACTAATGATAGTTTGTGAAAAATAATGCATTGAAGACATAATATTGGTATAACCATATAGTAGGAGTAACACGAACTGGTAACGTCCATAATTACCACACTTTTCCAGTACTCTATCAAAATCCATGTTTAATGTAAAAAGGAAGGAAATTATTTTATTTTGCTTAAAAGTTTCAGGTATTAAATGTTACTGCTCACATTTCTCAGTATCTACTAATTTCACAAAAAAATCTAGGAATATTATTTAAACAATAATTTGTTTAAATTTATATATATTTTTTTGTTTTATCTAAATTGTCTTGATTACTTTAATTTTAGATAGTGAGTCTGTAAGATTTTTAATGTTCCTAAAATGAGTTGCTAAACCATTTTACACTCTACATTAAACTGCCCAGATAGAAAACAACAGATAGGAAAGCGCTGGTAAGGCCATTTCATTATTAGAAAACATGTAAAAAAATTGAAGTTGATAGTCGGGCGGAAATACCTACTTACGATTGGTCGTATTACACTCAGAAAAATGTATGAACTAAAATTAAATTTACTAAAACAGTATGTACATTAGGGGCATAACTTTCTTTGGGATGCAAGCTCCCAAGGCAAAACCTAATAGATAATATTGTCCTGATAATAAAAACAGTTTTTCTAAATGAATTTCCTAAAAAAACCTCTCGCACCGAAAGCAGTTTCTAAAATGCTTCAAATTCTCTAATAAATATTGCAAAGTATCGCGATTTCGCAAAATTTTCTTTTCAAAATAGTGGGAAATGATTTTTACTGATATTTTCAAAAATTGAAAATAAATAAAATTGCTTGCAAATAATACAAAATTTTATTTGATTTTAGTTAATTGAACATTCTTATTTACTAAAAACTAATAAGGCGTTTTCCTTAATTTTATGTTGAAAACGTTTTCCTTTTTATTTAAAAATCTTAAATGTAAAAGAATTTGGTGAACTAAAAATTAAAAAATACAAAATTATATGAAAAACCAAAATCTAAATAGGGAAATTTCTTAAATTTAGTTTAAACATTTTATCAGGTTCTCTGTCCCCATACAACGTCACACTTTCCTTTTAAATTATAAAATATGAGCCGAAATAGGTTAAGAGTGAATCTGAATCTTTAAGCATAAATTATTCCTCATAGCAAAATGTAATTACAATAAGAAAATAACATTTTTTGTGCTGTTACTTAAGAGGATGTAACGATTTTTGTTTTTCGAAAAATGCGGAATTGAGCGAAAACGCAACTACAACTGCAATTCGTATTATAAAAACTTATAAGCTTTGCTACTTATACCAAAGATATTCTTTTTACTAAATTCCAGAAAAATCCGTCCATTCGTTTTCAAGTTAAGGCGATGTCCTTTAAAGGAATCCTTATAGAATCCTGTGTCTGCTTGGACCAAAGTAGTGGATTTTTTGAATAGCTTAAGCTTCAGTCTTACTTTGTGGTCATTATCAATTGTTTTAGTCAATTTAAATATATTTTTAAGATTTTTGAAAATTTTGTTTGTTTTAAAATATTTAATTTTCAAAATTTTATTTTTGGCACTTTTTCGCTTCCAAACCGTGCAAAAAAATTCTTCACAAAACATTTAATAAATTCTGTTTTATATTGAAAAAGCTTAATTTCTTATTTATAAAATATTCATTTGGCGCATTTGTGGTCAGTTTAATTCACCCCCCCCCCCCCCTGGGGCCGGGCTTGCCTGTTAGAAGGTTAAAATAACTTTAGATTTCAAAAACTTTTTATCCAGAAAAAACCATCAAATTCACAGAATATCCCTAACTTACTAAGATTAATCTGATGATTTCCTTGTAGGAAAAAGAACACAAGAAGAAAAAAGACTTTTCCTAAGGAAATAGTGCTCATAACCTGATATTCTCATAACATCCCAGTGTAGAAACGGTAATGACATATCATTATTTTTTGGACTACCAGTAATGATACCCACTTACCTTCTGCATTATTTTAAAACATATAATAATGTGTAACTGATAATGACTTATTTTTATCATTATTTCAAATAGAAAATAATTTTCTAAATTTTTTTGAAAATTTTTTGAAATCTATTTTTAGACTCAATATTTTTTAAACACTGGTAAGGATATATGTAACCACATATTTTTTGATTTTTTGTATGCTGGCGAGTAAGCTTACTTGTGTGCAGCAGGTCAATTATGTTTTTATCTATTAAATATTACATGTCGATATAGCTCAGATGATAGAGCTATTGACTGGCAATCTGTAGACCCAGGTTCGATTCCCGCACCAGAAAATTTTATTAAAAAAAAAAAAATACAATAAAAAATATTTTTTTTATATAATTTATTTTTTTGAAAATCTATTTTTAGACTCATTATTTTTGTCAGTACTGGTAAGCACATAGGTACCGATATATTTTTTGATTTTTCGTATGCTGGTGTGTAACTATAACTCATTATTTTTCGCGACATCGCCATATAAAGGTAATAAGAAATGTAATAACAAAAGTAACTAGTTACCATTACCAAGTATGTAGTTACATAACTACATATCTGGTTATGATTTTCTACACTGGGATGCTGTTCTTTGGAGAAAAGTGCCGAGAATCTGAGGACAGAGAAAAAAAAATATCCTCAGAATTTGAGGCTCGTATTATTCTTAAATATTATTTGTAATATGAATGAGGGGTATATAGTTGATCTTTTATTAGGTAAATTAATTTTTTTTTAGTTTGACTCTAGATCATAAATTAATATCACTTTCTGTTTAAATTATTTTTCAAATTAAAAAAAGATTATACAATTTTCACAAGTAAATTACAAGGAATAAAAAAATTTAAAGAATTCGATAAGGCCAGCAAGACAGAATACGTGTTTTCGGCTTTCGCTACAAAGCCTTCATCAGTGTCGTTTCCCTTGATGGGTTAATAATTGATAATCGTCTACTTATGTGAAAGTTGAAAGCAATTCGAATATGTTAACAACTCAACTTCGACTAACATAGACGAAATCTAACAATGCTATTTTTATACTTTGTTATTATTACTCTTTTTCGCTTTAAACCTTAATTCTTAAAGTATCTCAGCTGGTTCTATTCAACTCTGTGTGTGATAACCACAGATTTTTGAATTACAATGAACCGTTAAATTTAAATTTAAATGTATGTTATTTAAACTATATCATATATTCAAGACACGTATCATGTGTTTTCAAGACACTTTAAACAGAAAGTGATATCAATTTATGATCTAGAGTGAAACTAAAAAAAACATTCATTTATTATTGTAATATTTGTTGCTAACAAAATATTTTAAAAATAATTTTATTTATTAAATTTTGGGCGGCATTACGTATTTGCTTTGGTAATTTTGGGCACAAAAATTGTAAAATTAGATATATTTTTCAAAAATCTGTCACGCATTTTCAATGTAAATTTACAAATTTTGTGTGTAAACTTCACACATCCTGTGTATAATTTTTTTTCATTTACGCACTGGAAGTAAATTTGCCATTAGTAGGAGTTTAGTTTCTTACAATAAGTTGGGTAAATTTAAACAAGATTTAATTAGAGTGTAGCCAAACCCCGCGAAATTCACAATCGAACGGATTGACAATCTACTCCTTAATTTTTACTGGTTAATGGGATTTAAGTATATAAAATGTTAAAGAACGCACTAGATTTTATTGAAAAAAAAAAAAATGTTATATCATGGATGGTAACCGAAACGATGCGGTTATCGGTAAGGGTAACGCTATTTTAGATTATTTCGGTAACGGAATTTTAAGGGTAACGCTATTTCATTTATTTCGGTATTTTAAGGATAACGGTATTTCATTTATTTCGGTAACGGTATTTTAAGGATAACGGTATTTCAGTTATTTCGGTAACGGTATTTTAAAGATAACCGTATTTCGGTTATTTCTATAATGGTATTTTAGGGGTAACGGTAGCCAGTTGAAAGGGTTTTTAATCGATAACGGTATTTTAGCGGTATTGCCTGCCAACCCTGTTTTATATATATATATTTATTAACAGTAATTAACGTAATTTTTTATTCCTCTAAAATACGAGTATTGGGTAACTCATTGACTACTTTTCAATAACTTTTTTAAAAATCGTGTAATATTAAAATCAATATATAATAATACAAAATTTCACAATTTTTCACTAATATATAATATTAAATAGTACTATTTTAAATTACTTCTCAAAAAACAATTTTGTTAAATAAATTAATATTAAGTTGAGCATATTAAGAACGAATATTATATACCCTATATTTAATCAGTATAAATAACTGAAGAACTAAATTAGTTCAACAAAAACACCGATTTTTTCGACAAACGAATTAGAAATCAAGAAGGATATAAAATCAAAATTTTGTAAATTTGAAGAATTAACTTTGTAAAACAAAAAAAAATTTCAAACGTAGTGAATAAGCTATAATTACAAATCTAACTTGGGAACTCTACATGAAAAGTGCTGTTTTATTTTACCTAAATGATAATTTATCTTTAAAGAACAGATTTTGTATTGATTCTCAACATCTTTTTCAGTAAGGTTAAATATTTCAACTTTGACTCTTTCTTGATTGGTTGACTTAAAATTTTGTTATGTTTCATATTCAAAAATGCTTATGCATAATAATTTTAAAACCACATAACACGTTTATAAAATGCATTTTGCATGAAAAAATTTTTTTATACGTCATTTATAAATTTTAAAAATAATTATGCATGTGACCCAAACAATTTAAAATCTTTAACTTAAAATTGTGAATTTTAAAAAATAGTGAATTATAATTGCGGATTTTAAAAAAGTGCCTAATACGCTGCCCTCTGGCATTAGAAACTTCAAAACTAAGAACGATTTTTTTTAATATTTCTGAAATTTGTTTGTAAATTTCTAACTTAAATAAAGTTTTAGAAAAAATTCGTTGATAGTCCCAACTATAAAATTGGCCCCTTAATTCTGATTTGAGATATTTAAGTGTCAGTGAAAAATGTTCACTTTAAACACAAAAGTTTATTTAAAATACTCATGTATGGTGTTTCAAATAAGATGATAAATTTAAAAATATACTTCAATATTCTCCAATAGGGTAGACTTTTGTTCCTAAAAAAAACAACAATAGGTATATGCAAATAAATCGCGTGCATCTGTTTGAAAGTATTTATTGGTTTTTGTGTAATAAAATCATACATTACTTATATTAGTTATTTAAAAAATAAAAAAAAAATATCACAAAATAATAACATACTTGGAAAGTTTTCATTGTCAGTGAAACTTTATTACCAATAGATGAAACTAATTGAAATGCAAATAATTACATTTCCATTTAATATCAACGTGATACACAAATTTGAATTAGAAACAAAATTTACAGTCGACTAAAAAAGCAATAAATCGAATCCGCTACAAAATCCGTGGTAGGCGCGAAAATCTAGTTGAACCGCTACAGAGAAATGACAGTTACTTTTGTGGCAATACGGAGGAAGTTATCCCAGCAAAAAAAATTACAAGTAATGCTTTTCAAACTACTTCTTTCTATGCTTCACAAGTATCCGTTTGTGTATTTTTACTGCTTTTTTAGAAGTTATTCTGAACAACTAATTTCTTTCATTGCTTCAAAAGTATCCGTTAGTATATTTTTACAGCTTTTTTAGAATTACTTCTGAACAACATCCAAAAAATCACTTAAGTATTGCTTCTAAAGAGTAATTGCTCTAAAAGTGATCGTAAAAATTGATTTTGGTATCATTTAGCATTTCCAGATAGAGGGTCCCGGGTTCGATTCCCAGCGGGACCAATATTTTTTTTATTTTTAAATTTTTTTTTATTTTATTAATTTTTTTTTAATATTTATAATTAATTCATCTAAATTCAATATTTTTTTAATTTAAAAATTTTTAAAAATATGTATATATCTGGTGAGAAATTGCTTTTTATGCACCTGTAAAAATAATACTGAAAACAATATTGAATTAGAGTGCACTTTTTACACTTCTTTAGTAATTACTTTTATTGAAGAGAATAAGGAACAATATCTCGCATTAACAAAGTGGTGTTTTTATGCCAGTCAACTTTCATATCGAAGAATAGCTCAGCAGTAGAGCGCTAGACTAGCAATCGTGAGGCCGTAAGTTCGATACCTGGTGGCGGCAATAAAAAACTGTTGTAAAATAAAAAAAAATTTTTTTTGTGAAGAATTTTTTTAAACTTTTAATTGGTGAAAAAGAGCTTCCTTTGCCGTCGTTCAAAATGTACTGAAAAATGTTGAAGTGGGAGTACTCCTCTGCTATATTTCAATTTCTTATTTGCAGCCACATTTTATATATTGTATTTTTTTCACTAACTGAGAGAATTGTTTGAATTTAAAAATTATGGATAGAAGGATCCCAAAACACGTGATTTTCTAATTTTTTAGCATCAACTTTTAGTTTAGTTATTTTTTACTATCTCATGCAGGTTTGTGTTAAAAATTTTCAAAATTGGTCCAGCGGTTCAAAAGTTGTGATTAAAAATATGAGGATACCTTAATAATCTCCAACAAAATTGTATATTTTAATACAAATTTCAATACATCTTAAAACCATTTAACAAAGCAATAAAATTTACTTCGCATTTTCACTCACAACTATGAACCGCCACACCGATATTGAAGCCAAAGGGGGAACGACAAACAACCTGTGTAAAAATAAATGTTCAAAAAGTTATAAAAATCGCGTTTTTGGGGTCTTTGGAGCCATAATTTTCATTTAAATAAGTATATTTTTTTAAGAACTAACCTAAAAAAACCATTTAGTACCATTGGATACAATGTACTCGAATAAGTTTTAGTTGATATTTAACAGTTACCAACAATAAATACGCGGTGAAGTTGATTTAAATACAAATGTAGAAGAGTACACCTATTCAACAGCAAATACAGTTATTTTAACTATCATTTGCTTTTAAATTATATAAAATGCGGTGTCTAACCTATCTCACCAAAACCTGTGTTTCTCAGTGTTATATGCAAAGAAGAAAAATGTGATTTTTTCCTTTTTATACTCATCTTTGCTTTAATTTGATTTTTTTTGGATTTTCCGGGTTTAAGCTTTAAAATAGATTTTTGAGCTTTATTTATTTTTGTTTTCTAAGATTTTCTGCATAAAAATATTTTGGTCACCACGCAGTTTTATTAATTCCCAATATATAATTTCACTTTCTCAATTTTCATTTCGATTTAATTTAACTTAAATTTTCTCGACATTATTTTAAAATTCTGATAATTAACTTTTATATTTTCATTATAAACATGAATTTCTGAATAAAAATTTGTATTTTCTTTATTACAATTAGAAATTGTGTAGTTTAAATTTATCAATAATTAAATTATTATCAATAATTAAAAAAAAAATGGTAATGAAAATAATTTTACTAAAATTGGTATGAATGCAATGCTAATGTAGACTTTAATTCATGG
Source organism: Leucophora obtusa (assembly GCA_949987735.1). Lineage (NCBI taxonomy): Eukaryota > Metazoa > Arthropoda > Insecta > Diptera > Anthomyiidae > Leucophora > Leucophora obtusa. The sequence continues at coordinate 354,805,852 of OX465295.1, forward strand.
CTTAATCGATTAACTGGTCCCATATATGTAGGCTTATCAACAAATCATGACAAAACTTTTCTATATTTTAGTAAAAATATTTGAAAATTTCACCGCAATTTTCATTACCCAATTACAATTTAAACCGGAAACAAATTGCAAAATTGAATACGCTTTAAAGTGAATTGCAATTTTAAAATCCATCATTCATTATCAAATCAAACTAGTGGTTCTGGGTTTTGTTCTCAAATATCTAAATAATTATATTTAATGTTAATTAAAAGAAATCTCACAGTTAATCTTTGATCATTATTATCATTTAAGAAAACACTTGTTTTTTTTTATAATTAGTTCAATTTTGTCACTGTGTTTCATTTTAAAAATATGGTTTTTTGTTTGTAAATAAAAATGTCTCTTTCATTCTTTGCTTCTTTTATTTAATTTGAGTAAATAATTGCAATTCATTTAATCAAAAATAAATTTTTATGTTTTCTTGTGATTACTGTGTAAATAAGATTCATTTTATTGTCGGTCGTTGTCTTTAAAACATATCGAGAAGACTTTTTTTTCGTAAAAAATAGTGAATATAATTTTAAAGAATTTATAAAAAAAAAAAAAAAAATTATACGTGCGTAATATATTAGTATATGTTAGGAAATCAAAATAAATTATTAAAATAGGATTATCGAAAAAAATTTAATATACCAACTAATTTTGTAGTTTGAACTAACTTAATATCGGAATTAAAATAAAAAGAGTGTGATAAAGTGGCGCCATAAAAAAATGTGCTAATTAATATACGACATCTAAGCTACTGCTCCAATTGGTATTAGGGGTACATATGTAAAGGCACTGGAATGGAATTGGGCTATATCAAGGTATCAGCTTAAACTAAACTGCCATTACACCTATTTGACAAATTTCGGTATCGCAATATTTAGGAGTTTTCAAAAGAAAACAAGAACATATTTTCGGCATTCATAAGTATCTTATTTTATTTTGAAAATCTTTAGCCGGAAATCGTATAGTGGTTGTAGCGTTCTAAATATTTACTAATGAACAAAATCAAATAATTTTTTCGACTTAAATAGGCTTTAAAATCACAAAAGAGAAATTGATGTCAGAATTTAAGATTTGCAATAAGCAATCACACAATTCCCAAAAATAAAATTTAAATTTCCAAAAACGGGATTTTTTACATTTTTTGTAACCACACATTTGAAGCAGGGATTGATTGAAGGGACTCATCCAATAAATTTTGTATATGTAAGAGTATCAACAACCGCTTTCGCTATCTAATTGGAGGCGTGCAAAATGTGGCAATTGCAGAAGCGGCTGGGGAAAAATTATATACAAATCAAAGATTTTTTTAACACAGATCTCTTGTTGATGAAAACACCTTTCAGAATAGTATGCATACTTTATATGTTTCCAAAGAAAATATTTATCTGTAGGTAAAAGACTGTTGGTACTTTTTGGGGAAAAATCGGAAAAAATAAATTTTTCTTAAATTTTAAATTTAATCGAATGCAGTTTTTGATTGGAACAATTTTTTTTTTTATTTATTCAAGAATTATTTGGTTAAATAACTTATATTTAAAAAAAAATGGCCTTGAGTTGGTTCCGCTATTCGCGAAAAACGGGACCTGTTTCGGACCAAATTTGTAATTTTACATTCTGAGCCGATTGGTATACTAAAAGGTGGGTCTATGTTCACGTGGTGGTGTTTTGTATACTCAACTAAAAAAATCTGTAATGGCTACTAAAAATTTACTGTTATTACAGAAAATTTAACTGTTTTGGGAAGTATTTATAACGAATATTTTATGAATTTTTTTTTTTTATAAAGGGGTAAAAATTTTGTAAATAAAAAAAATTTCAACTAATAATATCTGACTATAACTTACTATACGATATTTTATATAATTAGTAAGTATTACTGCTGTTACGCCTACAATCATTTGCGATGAAAAATAATTATTTATTAAATAATAACAATTTAAATTCATAAGTCGTAATCATGTCATATAGTATCATATATTACAACTCATATACTAAATATTCATGCATAAATAACAGTAATAAATGCAAAATAAAATTGAACAATATAAATTTACGTTTTCACAGATACGGTTTTTTATACTTTGTTAAAGTGACGTACTAATTAGAAGTGACGACAACATATTATCTACCATCACCAGCATCATTACAATTCTCATCATCTCGACAATACCGGCAATTAGCAGCAACACCTACAGAACAGAAACAACAAAATCAAAACAAAATGTTGGAAATTGATAAGATTCTCGAAAAATGTGGTGATTGTCATCGTTTGCAGGCGATAATGTTGTTATTATTTTGTATAATTAATTTACTCTCTGCCATGCATTATTACTCTCAGACAATTATAAGTTTTACACCAAAGTATTGGTGAGTTATAGTATATGTTATATGAGAGAAAGAGAATACAGACATATGTATATTTCCCCGTGCAATTATTTTAATAATAATTGCACGTTTTTCTTTAAAATAATTATTTAGGTGTGCTGATGATTTAGTGGAAAATTCAACAGAACCCCAAAAAGCACCTTTGGAGTCTTCTTGTCTACCCATGGAAAATACTTCTGCAACCACTTGTCGCAAATATGACTATGAATTGTATATGGATTATGAAAGTTTTACCAGTGAACTAAATTGGATTTGTGATAATTCCTGGAGATTGACTTTGGGTCAGAGCATGTTTTTCGTTGGTTCTGTTGTGGGTAGTTTAGTATTTGGAATTTTAGCTGATATTGTAGGTGAGTGGGATTAGAAGTGATGTCTAAAAGTTTTTACTAATTTAATTGTTTTCAGGTCGTCTACCTATTTTGATTGTGGCTAATATATTTGCCATGCTTGGTAATCTATTAACAATATTTGGCACTGATTTGATAACATTTTCATTATTCCGATTTATTTCCGGTTTGGCTACCGATAGTAATTTTGTTATGATGTATATTTTGGGTAAATATTTTCTTTTGCTATTTGAAACTATTTTTAAAAATTATTTTTGAATCACTTGCAATATTTTGAGGGCGTATGATTGTTATTTATGTTAATAATTTAATATAACTTATACGCAATGTGATTTTATATAACATTTATACGAACTGTCACAAAACCAGAATCTTTTTATGAAAGGATGTTTTTATAGGAGGGGAAAATTTACCTCTTGTACACTAATATATAAAAAAGAATGAATGAGTCTCAATGAGAAAATAGTATATATTGTTTTTTTTCATTCCTGTTAAATTTTAAATTTTGTCATTTAGTCCAGTTAAGTTATACCAAAATAAACTGAGTTTAGTGCTTAACCATAGTTATGAATATCAAATTTATATGGAAATATCTGTGATTAATAGGGTATTCAATCGTTTAATCGTTATTCGATTAATCGAACAATTTTTCTCAAAAATTGTTCGAATAATTTAAAACGTCCAAATTTCGAATAACGAATAATTCGAATAATTTCATACGATTAATCGATTAATCAAAATTGGCAGAAAATTACAAAAATATTTAAAAAATATAATTTTTTATTAAAGTAAATGTGCTAAAAACTTAAAAATTTTTAAAAAAAAATTTGATAAATAATTTGCTGTAGGCTTGTACCTATCCGGATTTCATTCTGGCCTAAGAAAATAATTTAGAATTTATAGAAATATTTGTTAGCTTCAACTCAATGAGAATTTCATTTTATTTGTACATTATTGTTTTCTTCTACTGAACGGCAGAAAACAGGCTTTGAATTCAGTGAACTTATTTTATTTTTTTTCAATTCAGTGAACTTATTTTTTTTTTAATTCACTAAATGTAATTTTATTTTTTTTTAATTCACTGAATGAAAATGAAATTGAATGAATTCAGTGGTGAATTAATTCAGTAAGGAATTAATTGTGTAAGGAATTAATTCACTTTTTTCGGTTCGATTTATAAAATTGAACGCGTTCACCGGTGAATTAATTCATTTGATTTAATAAAAAGAACTATTCCAATTGAATTAATACTTCGAATTTGTTGTTTGATGAACGCATTCAGTTGAATGAATTCAGTGAATTACTTAAGAAAAGGAATCCATTCAGTTCTAGAGAAAATTGAATTCGATTGGTAGTGAATTCATTCAAAAAGGAATTAATTCTTCAAAGCTCTGACTACAAGTTACCACTTTTACTATAGCTGGCAAAATTCAATACAAAATGTAAACAAAACTTTCCAATTGTAGTAAAAGTAGTAAGAATTTCGAGTAAACGAACACACTGAATATTGTTCTTTTATTTATTAAAACAAATTTGAATTAATCTAAAAATATTTGATAAATACTTTTTTAAAGTTTCTAAAGAGAAGATCAAGCTATATATTGTTAGATTCTCTTTGTGAAATCAACTAGCATAGGAATCTTAAGAGGATACATTCCTCTGTTAACTGCCTCTGGCCGACATTTGAAGAAATTTTATTAGAAGGTGATATGTTAAGTTTTTTGGTTAAATTTTAATAAATATTAAAAATTGTTTCAATAAGTACCTATGCATAATACGATAAAAAACTAAACCAGTTAACTGCAATTTAACTTTTTGATATCTCAGCCAGAGCCAGTGAGAGAGCGCGTAACAGTACGAGAGCGTATTGAATAGAGCGTGGTGGAATTCAGAAAATATATTTTTAAGTCAAAATCGTGCATTCGGTCAAAACATAGGTAAACCTCTGATTTTAAGTAAAATTTTACATAAAGATTTTTAACTTTATTAAATAAATTTTCTCTTCCCATGTGAAAATCGAAATATATATGAACATACATGATCATACATTGATTTGTATACGATCATGCATGTGCATACATAGTCATATGTGTCAATGCATAGTTCAGTGTATCTTCGGATCCGAAATTTGAGGGTATATGACCGTACATGTTCATATATAGCCATATATGCTCATACGTGATTCATATACGCCCATATATGATCATATATGGCCATGTACCTCCATATACCCTCAAATTTCGGATCCGAAGATATATGGATATATATGAGATCATGTATGGCCATACATTGAACTATGCATTGACGTATATGATCGCGTATGCCCATGCATGATCATATACTAGTCAATGTATGATCATGTATGTTCATATATATTTCGATTTTCACATGGGTTTATAAATAAAATCAATAATCACCCATTTTTTTCTCTTTAAGTTATGGAATATCTTCGCCCCTCTCTGCGCACCATTGGTCTTAGCATATGTATTGGTTTCTTTTATTGTCTTGGCTCTATGGCTGCTCCCTGGGTAGCTGTATTAATGCATTGTTGGCGTGGTTTTCTACTTGCCACCTCCATACCACTTGCTATGGTACCACTCTTCTATTTCATTGTACCCGAAAGTGTACAGTGGCTAATATCAAAGCAAAAATATGACAAAGCAGTAGAGTGTCTAAAACGTGTTGCCAAAATAAATGGCAAAGTTGTTGAAGAATCAATTTACACTGAATTCATTGAAGAATGTAAACGTAATCAATTGCATACAAAAGTTGGGCCAAATTTATTGGGCCTGTTTGCCACACCACGTCTCAGACGTAATACATTGATATTATTTTTTAAATCGTAAGTATCGTGTTGCTCCTTAAAGACATCAATGGCTGGAAACAAATTTTCATTAAATTGTTAGCCAAAGAAGACACTAATGAGTTAGTTATTAATGTTCAATTAAATTGACATTATGTTTACTTAAGTTTTGCATTCATTGTTTATTAATTTTTTTTTTTTTTTGATAGAATGGTAATTACTTTATGCTATGATGCTGTATCACGTAATGTACAAGGTCTTGGCATTTCACCATTTGTCATGTTTAGTTTGAGTGCCACAGCCATATTGCCAGCTTGTTTACTTATAATTGCTTTACAAGATCGTATCGGCCGTAAAGCCATGGCATCAATGTCTTTACTACTCAGTGGCATATTTATATCATGCACAGGAGTGATATTGTTTAGGAATGTGGAAAGTTCATCGGATCAAAGTAAGTGGGTAGTTGTTTGTGTTATACTATTTATAATTTTCAGAATATTTTAAGAAAATATCACCTAGAATTTAGAAAATACCAGTTTAAATTCAATTTACAATTTTCAGAATATTTTAAGAAATTATCACTTAGAATTTAGAAAACACCAATTTAAATTCAGAATTTCCATTTTAATTCCAGAAATATTAATTGAAATTCAGAAAGCTAATATTTCCATATATTGTTCAGAATTTCATTCGAAATTCTGAACAACAGTTGCAAAAAGACATAGAAAAAAGTTTAGAATCTAAAAAAGTGTCTGAGAAAATAGGGAAATTAATCTACTGGAAAAATTATGCAGTATTTGAGTTTTTTTTTGATAGACACAATTTTTCAAAACCTAAGGAATTTTCTTATTTTTCTTTCAAAAAGACGCATCTAAATCTGAGAATTTTCACAATGACTAAATTGTTAAAATTTTCAATTAAAAAATTATTTACAATCTTCCGTCTTCAATCAGGCTGTTATATAAAATATTAATAAATTTTAATTTTTTCATTTTAAATTTTAGCAACCCTGAAGGTGTTGTTCAATGAGTTTTTTTTTATTTTTATAGATTACAACAAGTTCTCTATGGAAAAAATATCTTAGAATCTGAGAATTTTTTAATAAAGCTAATACTATTTCAAAATGCAGAACATTACATTAAAACTTCTTTTGATGTGTGCCTTCTTCTCTTTTAAGGCGTTACTTTGGTGGTGGCTCTGTCGGTAATTGGCCGATTTGGTGTTACAGTAGCTTATAATTCAGGAGCTCAATATGCCACCGAATTAATACCTACCTGTGTTAGAGGTCAAGGTGTGGCAGCAGTTCATGTAATGGGTTATGCTTTTACCTTCTTCAGTTCATATATTCTTTATACCCGACAATATTTTTCACCATTACCGGAGATAATATTGGGTTTCATATCTTTACTGGGAGCTTGCTTATGCCTCTTGTTGCCCGAGACTTTAAATCGGTAAAAATAAAATATCTTTGATAATGTTAGAGTGCTTAATTGAAAATTTTATTTTATTTTAGCACTTTACCTACTTCTTTAAAGGATGGTGAAAATTTTGGTAAAAATGATCATTGGTATATGTTTAGTTTTATGGAAAGACGCACACAATCTGTCGATACTTTAGCAGCATCTACTTGCACCAGTAATCATCCCGATAGTGCAGCGGGTTATTTTTAATTGTAGTTTATAGTAGTTGTTATTAATTGTATATGTTAAGTTTAAGGTTTTATGGTATTTTTGCTATTCAAAAATATATATTTTTAGTATTAGTATGAGTATATTTGTAACAATGACATTACCAAAGAAATAAAAGATGTAAGATAATGATGATATGATAATGATCTTTCTTTTCAAATCAATTTTAAAGTGTAGTCTAAACGTTGTATAATTTACATCCTTCTTTATCTATTGTTGTTATTGCTAGTAGCTTTGATATATCATAATATCACGGATTTGGTATCACGACAAATGAGTCAGTATGAAATTTCTCGGCGGATATGTTTTGATATTCTTAAAAAATATTATACACGGTACTTAGGTAAGACATTTAAATGACATACAATTATTGTTTTTAAAATAGTACAATATTTGTTTAAGCAAAATCCAAATAGCACCTGTGGTTATATGGATATCTAAAGTAATAAATTTTCCAAAAAGTTTTATAAAAAAAGAACAATAAAAACATTTGTAATACAATTACTATTTGGTATTAAACAGGGCTTAAAGAGAATGTTTTATTTCAATTAAACTAGTTTAAATTCAGAATAATACGGTTCGATAAATAGAAATTTTGGCATAAAATGATTAAAAAGGTATATATAAAATGTGACTCAAAATATAATACCAAATATTGTACGAACCAAATAATAATTTAAGGTACTTAAACCAGGCGGTTTTCATCGCCTCTTTCGAACACTAACAGTTTGTGTCGAAAATTGTTAGCCTTTGCAGACATGTGTAATTCTTATGGCTGAATTTTTCGATACAAATTAAGAAGAGATTGATTTAACAGAGGTAGTGAGAGTTGGATAGTCTTTTAATTATATGTGACCTTCTCCGAGAAAAGGGACCTAGTGTGTCAAAAAACGGGTTTGGACTTAAGAGTGGATTCTGGTACCTAAAAGGGTGTAGAATAAGATGGAATGAATTAGAAAAAACTTAATTTTCACACACTAGGTCCCTTTTCTCGGAGAAGGTCACATATAGTCGTTGCTTAAACTACATTTTACCCACTTCTCTGGAATTAACAGATGCTAGTTTTAACTATAAAGAGGATATAAGGCATTTAAAAAAATTAAATAGTAAAATATAGCTTAAAAAAGCGTTTAAAAGAATGAAATAGTTAAATGTCATTTAAAATTTGAAAATATTTCATTAACAACCCAGTGTAGAAAATCATTACCAGATATGTGGTTATGTAACTACATGCTTGGTAATGGTAACTAGTTACTTTTGTTATTACATTTCTTTTTACATACCTTTATATGGCGATGTCGCGAAAAATAATGAGTTGTCGTTACAAACCAGCATACGAAAAATCAAAAAATATATCCTTACCTATGTGCTTACCAGTACTGACAAAAATAATGAGTCTAAAAATAGATTTTCTAAAAAATAAATTATATAAAAAAAAATATTTTTTATTTTATTTATTTTTTTAAATAAAATTTGCTGGTGCGGGAATCGAACCTGGGTCTATAGATTGCCAGTCAACAGCTCTACCATCTGAGCTATATCGACATGTAATATTTAATAGATAAAAACACAATTGACCTGCTGCACACAAGTAAGCTTACTCGCCAACATACAAAAAATCAAAAAATATGTGGTTACATATATCCTTACCAGTGTTTAAAAAATATTGAGTCTAAAAATAGATTTCAAAAAATTTAAAAAAAAATCTAAAAAATTATTTTCTATTTGAAATAATGATAAAAATAAGTAATTATCAGTAACTCATTATTATATGTTTTAAAATAATACAGAAGGTAAGTGGGTGTCATTACTGGTAGTCCAAAAAATAATGATATGTCATTACCGTTTCTACACTGGGAAATGTTATACATTTTTTTTCTGCCGTTTTTACATTACCTCAAATTTCGTTAATGCACACGTATGGTCATATATGATTCATGTATGGAGATTTATGTACCTATCCTAAAATGTAACACAATTTTATGAGTAAGCACTAACATACATTCAACCTGTATGGATCCATATACATAGGTCGATTTTTAGCTGTTCAGTATGTAGAGAAAAGTACGCTCAATTGAAATAAAATAAACACAGCTAAAAAAGTTTTTGGAATATAGGCGATAAAAACTGACAGGCTGCTGTATATACAATAACATTTTCTTATAATAAATATTGCAGTTCTTCGTGATCCCTATTAAGGCTGGCAGTGGAAAGCAGAGGGTGAGCTTAAAAATAGGATTGAACTTCTAGAAAATTCTTCAGGTGAACTACTGTCTATAATTCTAAACCTTTGAGAGCTCCTATGAATTAATCCTAGCGAAAAACCGAAAAGTGAGCTATCGTAGTATAGACCCTCCATAAACAGCTTATGTCTCTATATTTATTGATCTTTTTCCCGATTTTACTTTTTTATATTTTAACAGTCCCAATTCTAATATGGTATTGTCATATTAGATTTTATTAATATTTTATGATATTTTGTATGTTATCACTAGGGCAACGAATTTCATGCAGTTAAGAAACGAAAATATGCGCCTAAAAAATGCAGATAAAAAAGAAAAATAAGCATTAAAAACATATGAAATATGCACTAAAAATACTTAGTTTTGCAAAAATTAAGCACCTTAAAATATAAAAAGGTATAAAATTCAGTTATTTTTCAAATAAACACCGCGTTGATTGCTTTTTCTCTGGTCATCATGATTTTCAGGAAAGCTTTTTTTCTTTTGAAATAACAAAAACAAATTTATTTTTGTTTGTACCAAAATATAAAAACCTATAAAATCTTTAACCCATCAAGGCAAATGACACTGATGATGGCTTTGTAGCGAAAGCCGAAACTACGTATTCTGTCTTGCTGGCCTTATCGAATTCTTTAAAAATTTTTATTCTTTGTAATTTACTTGTGAAAATTGTATCATCTTGCTTTAATTTCAAAAATAATTTAATTAGAAAGTGATATTAATTTATGATAAAAAATCGAACTAAAAAACATTGATTTACCAAATAAAAAGATTCATTCAATCTATAAATTTTTTATTTTTTTTAACAAATTTAAAAAATGTTATTAAAAAATTAAAAATATGCACAAATATGCATTAAAAAGCTTAAAATATGCATTAAAAAGGCACGAAATATGCACTTAAAGTCAATATATGCAAAAACTTTCATTTTTGACAAAATATGCAACTACAAATCGATGCCTTTTTGTTCTAAATTTGATAATTCGGATAAATATTTAATTCATATTAGTTTTGGACTATCGAGAAAAAACATGCATTTGCATGAAATTCCTTGCCCTAGTTATCACCATTGGTAATAAAGAAATTAAAGTTTTTACTCTCTGCTTTACTTCTTTGTTAACACAAAAAGAGGAAGAAAATTATTCCGTACACTGAGTGGGGCTCAACATGTGTTTGTTTAATTTTTATTTTTAAATTTATAAATAAAAACAATTTTTGTCGACCTTTAAGGTGCGTTTACAATGGCGGAGTACTTCAATCTGTAGTAAATTTATTTTATTTCTCTTTTATACTAATACATTTTTATATTTTGCTATCTCTTTTTGTTCTACTCCAGATTCAAACTTGTTTGACTCTAGAGTACAGATTTTTTCTACTCTAGAGTTAACATTGGTCTGTTAACTGTTTTACATGACAAATATACCTTAAAAAACACATCACTAAAATTAATTAATTAATTAATTAATTAAAATAATAAGTACTCTCTTCAAAAACTCTGCCATTTTTCTATACTTCACAGAGTTTTTTGTTTTCAAAATTTATTCCTGAAGGTGTACAATATTTCATTCCATTCTTCTTCATTTCAGAAATTTTATAAATAAATTTCAATTGTATTGAGAAATTCTCAAGTATGTTTTTTAGCCACCAACATATTTTTGAGTAAATCCTGTTCTTCCTTTTCTTGCCTATGAAAATCGATTCTCGACATCCCTTACCTAGTTTTTTTTCCTAAATTTGTGTCTTTACGTAACATTAGTTAATTAACCAGGCGGTTTTCATCGCCTCTTTCGAACATTAACATTTTGTATGAAAAATGTTAGCCTTTACAGACATGTGTAATTCATATGGTAACATTTTTCGATACAAAATAAGAAGAGAGTGATTTAACAGAAGTTGTGTGAGTTGGTAGCTCTTTTAATTATATGCTCGTTGAATTAACATCATGCGCGGCTTCAGCAATTAATATAAGGGGAAAATTAATACGCCACAGTGCCCAAGTCAATGTGTTTGTTGTTTTTTGTCTACGGTGGCGTATGATTTTTCCCCATATATTAATTGCTGAAGTCGCGAATGATTAACATTAACACTTACATTATGTTAATGTTAAATAGAGACCACTCATGTTAAAATTTCGAGGTGTTTTCAATATGGGTGTTAAAACAGATGATGCCATACTTTTTACTGCCAAGAAGCATCTCCAAAACAATTGGAGCTTATTTAAAAAAATTTATAAAAAATTTAATTTTTTTAAACTAGTTTGCATTACTAAAACTTAAAAAGGAATGTTCTTTTTATAAAACAAAGAAAAATTAAAAAAAAAACAACGAACTAAAAAATATTCCTTTGCGTGTAACACTGGCAAGAAAAAACAAATAATGAAATTTCTTAACATTAATGTTAATGTCAAAGTTAGGCCCAAATTTTTAGCAAGACATTATCTTTTTCATTACCATTACATTATGTAATACTAATGGACTTTTTACCAAACTTTTTACAAAAACTAATTGTAATGAAATTTTATTTTCATTTCCATTAGTTTTCGTAAAAAAATAAAAAGAATTAATTCATTTTAGTTTCGATTTAATGTGTGTAAATAAACATTTTATTAGTTTTATTAGATCAGAAAAACAAATGAAAAGGTTAATGTTGGGATTTTTGAAGCAGAAACAGTACTAAGATAAATTTAAACCTAAAATGCGAAAGGTAGTCAAAAAACAATCTTCAAATATTTTTTATGTAAAATTTTTTTAAAACAAAAGACCATATAGAAAATTTTATAAGTCCATATAAAACTTAAATCGATTTCGGGTACTTCGGGAACTTTATATGTTTGCTTGCAAATATAGAAGTAATTAACAGTTTATGTGATAATTTTTTTTATACAAACTAATATACTCCGTAAGCAGATACAAGTATAATAGCATGTAAATTAGATAAATATTTTCAGAATTTTTTTTTATTATTCGTCTAAAGGGGTGTTGTATAGCTTCGATTTCGATAGTATATGTGCATTAAAGGTTTAAGTTAAAACAAGCGATCAAAAAGACGCATATCTACGATTTAAACTGAATATATGCCAATAACAGTTTAATAACACTATCAAAACACTACAGATATTCGTATACATAATAGTGAAGTGTACTCGTATGTACCTAAGTATCAAACAAGTACTTACACATGCATTCTGTTTCTATTACAATTTTTTTTTTCATGAATTAGTAGAAAAGGTCAAGAAGCATAAGTTTCTTCGCCGATTTTTTTCGTATTGTTAGTGAACATAAACAGGGATTGTACACAATATGATCATACAGCTTATGTGTTGGCTAAAAGACCAACATTTTAGAAGGACAGACATTTATATAGTTTATTATGCAAAAATCGTTATGGTATTTTTTTGTTTCTATTTTATAATTTAATTTATTTGCCATCAAATTGCACAAAAAGTTGACATGTCTCAAATAGAATCTATAAAAAGAAATAACTTTTAATCTCTTAACGATCTTGTATTAAATGCATTTTTGTTTTTGGTTAGAAGCTGTGAAGTAAATATTCAATATGGTTTGAAATCTATACACAATGCAATAAAGACATAGACATATAAGGTTAAAAGATGTAAATCAATGACAATTACAAGACAATTGAAAGTTTAAATATTGTAGTATTTTTTTATTATTTTTTTTTTTTGTAAACTATTGGTTTCGTTTTTTTCTAGGAAATCTTTTGCAAAAGCATTTGTGGTTTTTTACCTTATTTTTGTGATTGTAACCAATGACGCAAAGAGCAATTTAAGTAAATTTGATGCGAAACCCAACATTTGGTTTTGTAATCTGTTTGAATGAATTCAGTTACAGAAAAGTAGGTTGATTTCAACTTATAGAACTTATGAACTTATACCGATTTGAACTTATTTGGTTTTAGAATCAAATCTGGAACTCGATGTACTAGGACTGATTATGAAATAATTTTGAACACATTCCTAAAAGGTAAGGTTTTTGTGGGAAAAATAAATTTGAAATTTGATTAATCAAAACTTGAGTAATTTTAATTAATATTAATATTATTAAGATTTCGTTTTAAAATCCAGCAACATTTTTTAAATCATATGATTTTCTTTCTTCAATTCTGCAGCGGATTTTTTTTCCTTTGACCTAGGAAAAATATGTAACAAATTTTTAAAGAAGTTCTAGCAAGCCAAACTCTTATTTAAATTAAAAGAAATATCTGTTCAAAATGGATAAATTTTAAGCAGACCTTCTAAAGCAGAAATACTTGTCTTGTTTGAAAAAACAAAAATAAAAACGGTTGGCTAATCTTGGTAATTGTATAACTTTAAATTAAAACGAGTAAAAAGGTTAAAGTCGGGCATGCCGACTATACAATACCCTACACCAGTCTGGTGTATTGTTTGGATCCGAAATTGAAATGGGTTAAAATGGGGCTTGTGTCAAAATTTTCTATAATGTGAGTCAGCGCACAAAATTTCATTAAAATATCTTAATATTTGCGACCTGCAGTTTGTAACCAAGCCAATTTTGGGGGGACCCTTATATGGGCACTAGTTCTAAACATGGACCGATGTTCACCAAAATCAATAGGCTTCGTCCTTGGGCCAACATAGGTCTATGTACCAAATTTCATCAAAATATCTTAATATTTACGACCTGCAGCGTATAAACAGTATAATTTTGGTGGGACCCTTATATGGGCACTAGTTCTAAACATGGACCGATGTTCACCAAAATCAATAGGCTTCGTCCTTGGGCCAACATAGGTCTATGTACCAAATTTCATCAAAATATCTTAATATTTGCGACCTGCAGCGTATAAACAATATAATTTTGGGGGGACCCTTATATGGGCACTAGTTCTAAACATGGATCGATGTTCGCCAAAATCAATAGGCTTCGTCCTTGGGCCAACATAGGTCTATGTACCAAATTTCATCAAAATATCTTAGTATTTGCGAACTGCAGCGTATAAACAGTATAATTTTGGTAGGACCCTTATATGGGCACTAGGTCTAAACATGGACCGATGTTCATCAAAATCAATAGGCTTCGTCCGTGGGCCAAAATAGGTCTGTGTACCAAATTTCGTCAAAATATCTTAATATTTACGACGTGCATCGTATAAACAATATAATTTTGGGGGGACCCTTATATGGGCACTAGGTCTAAACATAGACCGATGTTCACCAAAATCAATAGGCTTCGTCCTTCGGCTGCCATAAGTCGGTGTACCAAATTTCATCAAAATATCTTAATATTTGCGACCTGCAGCGTATAAACAATATAATTTTGGTAGGACCCTTATATGGGCACTAGGTCTAAACATGGACCGATGTTCACCAAAATCAAACTTGTTCGTCCTTGGGCCAACATAGGTCTGCGTACCAAATTTCATCAAAATATCTTAATATTTGCGACTTGCAGCGTATAAACATTATAATTTTGGTAGGACCCTTATATGGGCACTAGGTCTAAACATAGACCGATATTCACCAAAATCAATAGGCTGCGTTATTGGGCCAATATAGGTCTGTGTACCAAATTTCATCGAAATATCTTAATATTTACGACCTGCAGCATATAAACAGTATAATTTTGGTAGGACCCTTATATGGGCACTAGGTCTAAACATGGACCGATGTTCACCAAAATCAATAGGCTGCGTTATTGGGCCAATATAGGTCTGTGTGCCAAATTTCGTCAAAATATCTTAATATCTACGACCTGCAGCGTATATACAGTATAATTTTGGTAGGACCCTTATATGGGCACTAGGTCTAAACATGGACCGATGTTCACCAAAATCAATAGGCTGCATTATTGGGCCAATATAGGTCTGTGTACCAAATTTCATCAAAATATCTTAATATTTACGACCTGCAGCATATAAACAGTATAATTTTGGTAGGACCCTTATATGGGCACTAGGTCTAAACATGGACCGATATTCAAAAAAATCAAACTTGTTCGTCCTTGGGCCAACATAGGTCTGCGTACCAAATTTCATCAAAATATCTTAATAGTTGCGACCTGTAGAGTGCGCACAAGATTGCATGGACAGACAGACAGACGGACGGACGGACGGACAGACGGACATCGTTAAATCGAAATAAAAAAAAATTCTGAACCGATCGGTATACTATAAGGTGGGTCTACGACCAATATTTTTTGGTGTTACAAACATCAGCACAAACTTATAATACCCTGACCACATAGTGGTGTAGGGTATAATGACCACATAGTGGTGTAGGGTATAAAAAATATATATATAGTTTTAAAACCCTTTTATCTAATTTTCTATTTCTAATGCGGAACACTAACCTTTTGTTATTTAAACTGTGTTTTGTTTTCCTTTAGATTTCCAAACAATTGTTAAGTGCAAATGGTCTTTAAATCCCTAAAGACTTTAGTATTTATTTCGTTTTCTTTCTACACATTACACTTTATAAAGTCTAAGCTATAGATGATAGTTGCACTTACCATGGCGATTATTTTGGCCAATATTGTGTGTTCAAAGCTTTGTTACTTAAATTAGCGCATTGTTTCTTTCTACAAGCAATAAGATTTCAAAAAAAAAAACAGTTGTTCGATATGAATATTAGGGTAGGATTTATTATGTGGGTCATGACTAGGGCAAAGAATTTCATGCACTTAAAAATAGAAAATATGCGCCTAAAAGAACGTATGTCCAACCCATTCTCATGAGTTACGTGCACTGACAGCAAGTGTCAAAGAGTAAGAGTTCTATGTAATCTATGCAATAAGGTTTTTAAGAATGTTTATATTTAAAAATAATGAGAAAAAATAAATATTTTGATTGAATCCAAATGTGGAAACGTATAAATTTTTATATTTTTCTACAAAGTAAAAAATGCTCCTAAAAATTAAAAATATGCACAAACATGCATTAAAAAGCGCAAAATATGCATTAAAAACGCGCCAAATATGCATTTAAGTCAAAATATGCAAAAATATGCAACTACAAATCGATGCCATTTTGTTCTAAATATGCATTTAATTCAAAATATGCAAAAATATGCAACTAAAAATCGATGCCATTTTGTTCTAAATTTGATGATTCGGATAAATATTTAGTCCATATCAGTTTTGGACTATCGAGGAAAAACATGCATTTACATGAAATTTCTTGCCCTAGTCATGACTTTCTAGGAATTTGAGGATAAAATTGGGGCTAACACTGAATAAAAATATTCTTAAGCGAAATTAGTATTTTAAAGAAAATATAGATTGCAAAATAGAGGTGTCCAAACAAATAAAAGTGAGTTATAACAGTTCCGATTGGCAAAAAATTACTTTTTTTAAGTTTTTTTACACAAATATTTTCATCTAATAATGTATATTGACGTATTAAAAATGTTAGGTCATTTTGACCAAAAAGTGCACATTAGGATTAATTTCGATTTGGTTTCTTCAAAAATATTAATTTTGGACTTCCAAAACTAGTCAGGTCAAGTTTCATTAAAATTTGTAAAGACAAACAAAATATTTCGAAACATTTATCTGAAAAACACAAAATAGCCTTAAGTTTTCACCGACCTCAGCCTGAAACAAAGTACGGTGGTCAATTTTGGTAAAATTTTTGGAATATAACCCTTCTTTTCACCGACCTCAGCGCGAAACAAAGTACGGTGGTCAATTTTGGTAAAATTTTTGGAATATAACCCTTCTAATAAGGGTCAAAACACTCTTAATTTTCTTTATTCAATCTCAGAACAGTAAACAAATTGTACCATAACGATTAAATTATAGCAAAACATCGCCATTTTCTGCAAATTCGCTGAATTTAAAAGCTGCCATTGATTGTACAGTTAAAAGAGGGACATATGTATTATTTCCTATATGATTTCCTGCGATGTGCTTGCCCAATTCTCGTAGTAAGATTGAAAGATAACACAGAACATTTTATGTATCGGTATTGTGACACAAAGTGGTGTAAAATAAAAAAAAATTGTAAATGTAAATGGAACTTCGAAAGTACTGAATGAATTTGCCACAAAATTGAAATGACTGTAGAGAAGGAGTCAAATTTTGAGAATCATGTCTTATTAGGTCTGTAGCTGAACCAGGGACGGAGCTTCAGGGGGCGAAAGTTAACTACCTCGGGTGTGAAAAAATTTGTGCCGCAATGGCTAACTTATTTTTTTTTTAAATAATTTTATTGAATATATTTTTTACACTAAATAATTTCAGAATCGAGTTCCTTATTTATTTGTCTTTCCAAAAAGATACTAAAATTAAAAATTGTTTGCAAAATGTCCAAGTTATTACAAATTCCCCTGGCAATTAATGCGCCAAAAACTAATTGACAATGAAATTCTGAGAAATTTTCGAATATTAAATTTTATTTTTAAGAACCAGGAAAACTCATGTATGTATTTCTGTCTCTCTAAAATAACATAACCCTATGCATGACCAAAAATTGTAAATTTTTCTTAGAGCATTTCAAAACTACATTTTCAGTTTTTTGAAAGTTTTGTCAAAGGCTGAGATTTGTTTTAATCAATTTATTTATTAAGGCTATCATAACATTTTCTGAAAAATTTCAGCACTTGGCTGTGATAATATAATTTTGTTCTGAAAACAGTTATAATTTATTTAATATTAGCTGTGTTTGTGCGGCAAGATATCAGCGTTGGCGTATGTCATTCCCATACAAATTTGACATTAGTAACGTTAAGAGTTAACACTAAACGTTGGCTAATGTCAAATTAATATGGGAATGACATAAGCAAACGTTGATAGCTTGCCACACAAACACAACTATTCTCATAAAATATGATTGTAAATGGTAAAATTTAAAGGTCTAAATAGCGTTTGAATAATTCGGCATTTTTAGTTAATATTTAAGTCGTTTATGACGGCCTTATTGATAGAAACTAACAGCGTACTTGTTTGTTTGCCTATAAAAGACGCATTTATTAAATCTAGAAACCCTGCTTATGCTACCATAAGGTAGCAAAATAAAATTTTAAATTATATCCTCCACATATCAGTTTCCGCTTCTTAGCTTACACCTTCCGCTTGTAGCTTTAGGTGTAAGACCACATAAAGTTTATATATTCATTATCCTTACACAAATATAAATAGATCTAGTGATCTAAATCTGTCTGTCCGTTGAAATAGCGATCACTGACGAACACCGAAGCGAGTTTGTTTTTTATTTGAATTGTTTGTTATCCTCCAAAGTGTATTGAAAATGAGCCAAATCGGTGCAGCGGTGAAAAAAAGTTAAAGATAATGTGAAGGTACCTGTAAATTACACATTTTTCATAATTCACAATTTTAGTCTGCATACGACTAGACTAAAAATTTTATTTTTTTAATTTCGTTTATATTTTATGCTATTCTAGAAATCTGTGGATAAATTTGGTACTAAAAGTCATGCCTAGTCAAAAGTAATTACTTCGAATTAATTGCTAAGTTTTATTCATATGACCTATTTTGTATATATGTACCTCAATCATTATTTATAACAAAATTACTATGGAGGGTATAAAAAAATAGGTTCTTTTTAAAGATCTTTGTAATTATGAAATTCAAAAATAATTGCCCTCCTACTGTTCAATAATTTGGTGTTCAAAAAGCCAAACTTATGCCCCTCGTACTTAAATGTTGTTATTTTATTCGTCGTGCTGGTTGCATGTGAAGCTGGCGACATTTAAAGAGTTTTGTTTATAAACTTCTTCTACTTCATAGTCGTCATTTATAGTCTTCTTCTTCTTTTGCTTGTGTGCTGTTTTTGTTGTTGTTTGGACTATAAAAGTTAAGAATTGTTAAGACATCTGTCTCAGTAATTGTTAACGCTTTGAAAAGTGTCGTTGTTGTAAGTTCGAAAAAAGTTGTAACGGTTTTTGATTTTCGACAAAAAAGGAAGTCGCAGTTTTAAGCGACATTTTTTTGGTGTTTTTTGTTGGAGAAAACAAAAGGATATCGAAGGATAAATTCAAAAGGATATGTTAATGTTAAAGGTGTGTAATCAAATTTATAAAAAAATTAGTAAAGTGATGAATAACATGGATCAGATTCAAAGCTTTTAAGCTTGTAAAGTATTCCCTTAATTAAGTAATTAAAAAAAGGATGTGAAAATTCCATTTTATTGAGTACATATTTAAAAAGATTTTAGGGATATACCAATATTGAAAGACAATAAACGACAATAAGGAAATACAATCTTTATAAAACCACGATTATATTTAAAAGCCTTTTAGAAGAAATTATGAATGTTAGTTTCAATGCAACGAGTTTGTTGATCCCATAAAAAATTTGTGATTATACCTCGATTGCGATAAATTTGGGCTTTTAATTAAAACAAAAACTATTTTTAAAAAATTTATTTATACAACTAACTGAAAAATCTCTAAACCCTCTAAAGGACTAATGTTTGTGTGCAATAAAATAATAAAACCAATAATTGAAGTTTAAGTAATACTACTTAAGGGGTTCTAAAGATTTTTCAATTTTCGAAAATTCAAAAATTTTACAAAAAATGCTTTAAATTCAATATATTTCATTCAAAATTATTTATTTTGCTACTTATAAGTTAATCTGTTTATCCATTTTTTAATAAATAGGATGCCTTTTAAGGGTATCCTTTCGGTATCCTGTAAATTATTCGACCAAAACTATTATTTATTTTCAAAGAAGACTTATTATAAACATCTACACTCGAAATAATACGTCTGTAATTTAACATAACTGTTTTTAATCAGTAGAACTACTAAGATATTAAAACAAGTTTGGTAATTAAAGAAACATTATTGGCAGCTTTACTAATTTTCAACACAAAATATTGTGAATTTCAACAAATTTTATTTTCACCAAAAATAAGAAATGTTTCTGTTAAATTACAGCTGTATGATTTTGAGTGCAAAATGATTCAATATTTTATGCAAATTTTTTGAAATTTTATTTCATTCTAAATAATTATTTGTTGGATTTTGTGACATTATGACTTTGACGATTTTTTTGCTTCTAATTTATAACAAATTATGTTTTCTACTGATATAGGTTAACTTCTTCAACTATTGATTGTAAATACTAAAGTGCTTATGCATAATATTTTTACAACTACATAACACGTATATAAAATGAATTTTCTATGAAAAATTTGTTTATAAGCCATTTATAAATATTCATATTCGTTTTATTTTTAAATATTTTTCAGATACTCTTTTTGACATTTTTCATAGCTTTGGCTAGTTGTGGAGTTATTGGTCCTTATGGACCCCATTATGCCCATGAGGGTCCGTTACATTATGGACCATATGCACCGCACCATGCTCCAGTAGCCTATGTACCAGGTAAGTTACAAAAAAGAAACAAATTACACGCGATTCGTCGAAAAGAAATGTTTTCATGATTATGTATTTGGGATGTCTTATGTATGAAAAATTTTGCGAAAGAATTAAAACTTTCGAATTTTCTCAAAAACTAAAGTTTTTCTTAAGGATTTTCATATGCTGAGTCTTAGTCTTTATAATTGCTCTATAACATGAAATTATCGAAATATTCCGACATAAAATTCAAAATTCCCTATATAAAAGCAGTTTTACAATATGTAGGTACGTAATTAATGCTGTTAAATTTATAAATATTAATTTAACTCTGTTATTCAGCAAAATTTTTTATTGGAGGAACAAAGGAGATATTTTTTTTTTCGTGTATCACATCAGGTTATTAAGATATCCTTATTTAAATAATTTGAACATACGATGATGTTTTTTATACGATTTATCCGAGAGAAACTGAAATATCTGAAATTTTGAATTAATTTTTTTTTGAAGGGGAAGTTTAATTCCTTCAAATGGCTTAACAAGTTTTAAGAGAGGCGTTTTTTTTTGCCGCAAAGAAAAAATATGGTGGGGATGACCATATTCGAAGATGATAATAATACATTTACATTTTATTTATATTATATTACGATTGCAAAATCATGCCAATATTATCATATTATAGTCATACTTATCATACTGTGATCCCTGTAGTGTTCGCCCAGCATTCTATTGAAGCTGGATTAAAATGGTATGCACGTTTCGAGTAAGCTACATATTTAATTAAATTCATCACTTAATTAATTTTAGTTATTACTTATATATAAACTAAAATAAATTATGGAAACATGTGATATCAGCGTATAGAAAAATATTGTTAAGGCTACATTTACAAAATGTATCAAAAATAATCACAACAGGTCTCTAATGATCACATTTTTTTCCTAATGATTATAATATTTTGTAGTGATTATATTATGGTCACGTATAAAATGTTCTGATCGTTTAGTATCATATTACGCTCATTAGGAAAATATTAGGATTATTTCATGAACATTTTACTTTTTTTTAAATTTAGACATTTTTTCAATTTTGATTTCGTACAAAACTGAAATATGGTGTGTTTCAAATTTGATGATATTTCGATTATGTGACAGATAAATTATAAGTCCATATTTTGCTCAGCCTTCTAACAGGTCCCCACTCTCTTGCACTGAAAATTATACCATCGGTTCTACACGAAAAATAAACAATATGCAAATTGTTATAGGAAATTTTGTTTCTTTGCTTACTTTAGGCATTACCACACATCGTCGAATACAGTACCCAAAACATTCCTTATAGAAAAAACACATACGCTATATCTTCAATTAGTGTTTGTGTTTATACAAACAATCCGAATTTGGTACAAGTGTGAGATAACGAACCCAAACTCAACAATCATGTGAGTCAGCAAAAAAAAAAAAAATCAGAGAAGGAAATCTGAAAGAAACAAAGCGTATTCGGGATGGGCACGGGAGAAAATCCACAACTACCACGAGGAAGGGTATGTGTTAAAGGCACAGTATATGATCGTAGGGTTTGCGTTCTTCATCAGACAGTCGTAGTGTACTGCTTTCGGTTTGTGAATAAATACAGAACCGTTAAAACGATAGATAGAGTATGCGTTCCTTGGCCGTACCGTGGATTTTGGGTTCAGTTTATTTTCCAACTTTGCATTAAACAACTGTTAACACAGTTATTAAAAACAGTTGTTATGTTTCTTATCAGTTGTAGTAAGTACATATTTTTGTAAACAATTTCGTTGAGTTTTTCAAAATGCTTTGTTAGTTTATATTACACTGTGAGACAAATGGTAGGGTTCAGTGATCGGGAAGGGTTCAAGCTACCGGGGAAAGTTATATCGGTAAAAAAGAAGTTATACGTGTCCCGGCGTTTCGCTGGGTTCAACCCTAGGAATCGAGATATATCGATTTGACCTTTGGTGGTCTTTTTTTGACATAACTCGAGCACCACTAGTTCGATTTTGCTCAAACAATTTAAAAAAAATTAAAAATTACAATTCCTTTAATCTGTTCATATAACGTTTTTCTATATACTCAACAGTTTTGCCGGTAAAAATAAATGTATGAAGAAAAAAATATTTTTTGCCTAAAATATTAAAAAAAAGTAATAAACAAAAGGTTTTTGATTTTTATGGTAGCGGTAACAAACATTTATTTTTACCGGCAAAACTGTTCAGTATATAGAAAAACGTTATATGAACAGATTAAAGGAATTGTAATTTTTAATTTTTTTAAAATTGTTTGAGCAAAATCGGACTAGTGGTTCTCGAGTTATGTCAAAAAAAAAAGATATATCTCGATTCCTAGGGATGACCCAGTGAAACGCCGGGACACGTATAACTTGTTTTTGACCGACATAACATTTCCAGTTGGTTTCATCCCATCCCGATTTTGACTGTCGCATAGTGTTATTAATGTATTCTTAGTTTGCTAATAAAAATCAGAAAACTTGATTGTAAATCCAATGAATAAAAACGTAATAACTGCAGATCCCCTTAAAATTTTGGCTTTAAATTTAAAGTTCGTTCGTTTACTCGATTTCCTTACTACTTTTACAACAATTGGAAAGTGTAGTATTGAATTTTTCCAGCTGTAGTATTGTAAATGTAGAAACTACTAGTACATAAATCAACAAGCTTAAGAATTACAAATTATTTTGTAATAGAAAAAAAAGAAATAGCTTCTGTAAATTTATTTTTATAATATGTAAAAAACAGTATTATTTTTCTTACCAATTTCGTTAATTTTTTATATTTTTTGTTTCACAAATTTATGCGTTATTTTACTGGTAAATACTTTTGTCGTTTTTTAACTGCATATACCTTTGTATTAACTTCAATTTTCAGTAAATTCTAACAGCAAACTTTTATGAGTGTACTAATGTTAACAAAGAAGGTCTTCTAAAGCAGATTCGCAAATCTTTTGATATGTTGTAGAGGAAAAAAAGCTACAAGCTACTTGACCAATCTACAGCTGCCCAACCTCATATTATAGATTAAAAACTGAGGCAAAAAATTGCCAAATAACGGTAGCATTCTGACAAACAAGTCTACTTTTCGCAAATTTCAGTCATATTTTCATAAAAAACGGGGTAATTTTGTGTTCCACTTTTTAACAATTTTAACCCTGCAATTAACCTGCAGCAACCCTGCAGTAAACCCTGTTTTCTATCGAAATATGATTTTCGCATAACGGCACAATCAAAGATTGTGATTTTTTACTAGAATATCCTAAATACATAATCAGTTCGCTCTTTAGGGTTAAAGTTCGTTCTATGAAGAGTGCACATTTTCAAGCTATTATACAATTATGTTTTTTTCCTTTTCTTTTAGCCCCCAAACCTGCTGCTCCTGAGCCTTATGATCCTTCACCTAAATATAGTTTTGGTTATGATATCCAAGATGGTTATACAGGTGATTCGAAATCACAACATGAAACCCGACATGGTGATGTTGTTAAGGGTAGTTATTCAGTGGTAGATCCTGATGGCACTAAACGTACTGTTGATTATACTGCAGATCCTCATAATGGTTTTAATGCTGTAGTACGTAAAGAACCTTTGGCTTATAAGGCTCATGCACCGGTGCATATAGCACCAGCCCCTGCACCACCATTACCTCCAGTACCTAAAGCTCCTGCACCTATACCAGCTGCCTTACCATTGGCTTTAGCTCCTTATCATCATGGTGGACCTGTTCCAGGACCTGGACCCGGTCCGGGACCATTGCCAGGTCCTCATTATCATGCTGCATATCCTGCATTACATTATGGTCCTTATGGACCTGACCCTGGGCCTGATTCATATCATCATGGCCATTATTATCATAAGTGAATATATTTTATATTTTCTCGATGTTAAACAGCATACGGCGACTTTTTTCAAGCTCTAACTTTAATCACTATCAATTACTTTTGATTTTGTCTCTCTCTCTCTCCCTCTGTATATATCTCTCTACCACTCTCTCATTTAGTGCTCTGGAACGACTTTTTGTAATTTATTTATTATCTCTCTTTTTGTGCTTTTATCTAGTTTATTTACTACCTCTCTATTTGTGTTGTACTGTTATTTTAACTTGTTGCATTCATTCATAATCATGGTTCATTCAGTTCAGTGTGTAAGTTTATGCTCTTGTGTATTAAAAACTCTTGTTATTTCTCTTTTGTTTCTACCAACTGTTACTCTTTTATAAAAAATATTTAAATTTAAACTTAATAAAGACAATGTGTGTGTTGTTGTTTTTAAATGATTGGGAATTAGATTCATATTTTCTGATTCGGAATTTTAAAACTTTAAGTTGCAGCAAAATTAATTGTTCCAAAATGGATACTTAAGAGACAAAAAGTTTAATCGCAAAAATAGTAAATTAATTAAAAATTTAGTTTGAAATTTTATTAATAATATTACAAAAGTGCTTATATGCATATATGTATGCACAGCGCATGCTACGGGGACAGTTTTTCGATCAAGTGTTTAGTATGGAGGCATCTGTTTAGTTTGGGGACTGTCCTCAAACTCTTCCTAGGTCTAGCGCATAGTATCAAGACATTTTTCTCTCATATAGAGCATAGTTTGGGCACATTTTTGGCTATTATGTATGCGTCATTAAACACCAATTTCTCCTGTACCTTAATATTGTACCATTGGGCTATGTGTAATGAGAAACCGGCATTTCAACTTGTTATAGCACCTTGATTTAAAAATGCTTTATGATGCAATAAAATTCACACAAGAATCAGAGGTAAAATCCAAAGAATATGAAGAAATTTAGCTGCGAAAGAGATAAAATGAAGAAAGTCGGTAAAATGAAAAAAATAATAAAATCGTTCTTACAACCAAAAAATGAAAGTTAAAAGCAAAAGAATTAATTTAAATTACTTATTTATTATTTATTTCATTATTAAAGTTGTTTTTGTTACAGTTTTAATCAATAATCGTAAAAAATACACTGTTCACTTTTTTATTTCTCTTTTGTTCCTCTTATTTGTCACGGAAATTAACAGACCAGAGCATTCATACAAATAATAGAATACCATTTATCGTAAATTCTTGGGGTGGGAACCATTAAATCGTCTTTGGTAGCACCAAAAGGTATTTATTCACTAGAGAGACTATTGTGCTCACCGTTTATTGTTGTTGTGTATCGAACTTGGAAAAGCAAAAGAATACATTTTTTATAATGAAAAAATTTAATTGCAACATGTTTACTAAAAAATGTTGCTATTAACACGAACTTTTAGTTTTGCTTTTATCGTGTTATTTGCTATTAAAATTTAATATTTTAATATACATGTATTTTGTTTCTGAATTGCACATATTTCGTTCGTGTGACGAAAATCGACATCGACATGGTTTAACCTACTTAAAAAATCCAGATTGTCAGTCGATACCTATATACACTAATATGTAGGTAGATTTGTAATCAGAGCTTTGAAGAATTAATTCGTTTTTTAATGAATTCACTACCAATCGAATTCAATTTTCTTTAGAATTGAATGAATTCCTTTTCTTAAGTAATTCACTAAATTCGTACAACAAAAACAAACAAATTTAAAGAACTAATTCAGTTGCCATAGTTTTTTATTAAATCAAATGAATTAATTCCTTACTGAATTAATTCACCGCTGAATTCATTCAAGTTTATTTTCGTTCAGTGAATTCATAAAAAATTTCGTTCACTGAATTAAAAAACAAAAAATTACGTTCAATGAATTGCAAAATTAAAAATTACGTTCAACTCTGCCGTTCAGTACGCAGTGGAGTATTTTCAAAATATTCTGGCAATAATACAGACATTTTTTTTATTGGTTATTATTCTTTATATAAAAATAGAAAAAAAGATTGAGATGAGATGAAAAAAATCCCACAACTTCCAAAACACTCTGAAAATTGTCCAAAAATGGAATTTTTGCCTTGAATTCGGAATGGTCTGGGGGAAGAAAAATTAGCAAGTGGGGAATATTTTTTCCATTAGGCCCATCTAAAAGAAATATGCTTTCAGAAAAGTATATATCGTTGGCTTGCCGGCAAGTAGTGTTATGTGTTTTTTAATAGATTTTCAGGAGAGCGAAAAAACTGTTAAAAAATAGCATTTTAATATATTTTATTGATTTATGATTCACGACCTCATTTACTAAAATCATCATTAAGGCATATGATGTCAATAAAATATCTTAAAAGGCTATTTTTTAACAGTTTTTCCACTCTCCACAAAACTAGTTAAAAAACACATAGCACTACTTGCAGGCAAGCAAACGATATGCGTTCTTGAAGAAACTTTTAATCTGAATGCAAAGGAATCTTGCTATGGGCATGTGAATTTTCATCTCTTACCGACCAACCAATAATACCTGAATTATTTCCAAAATATTTTGAAAACACTCCACTGTGTACTGAACGGCAGAAAACAGCTTTTGATTTTGAATTCAGTGAACGTAATTTTTTGTTTTTCAATTCAGTGAACGTAATTTTTTTTTTTCAAATCACAGAACGGAAATGAAATTGAACGAATTCAGCAAGGAATTAATACACTTTCTATTTGTTGGATTTATATAATTGAACGCGTTCACCAGTGAATTAATTCATTTGATTTAATAAAAAGAACTATAGCATTTGAATTAATTCTATTCAGTATACAGTTTTTGTAAATTAATTCATTGAATTTTTAATTCAGAATTCAAAAACAAATTTAAAGAATTAATTCTTCAAAACTCTGCTTGTAATACATAATAGCTAATAATTTAAATGAATGATACAGTGCCTGAAACTAACTTAAAAGCGTCGGCAAAAGATTGATTGAAACTATGTGGCCAGTATTGGCATGCGGCTTGAAAACTCAAACAAACGATGGTCTAAAAAACTAAAAAAAAACTTTTTTTCAAAATAAAACACGGTATTGGTGTTATTCGAACACAGGCCTCCAGATTGACAGACAAGCGCTGTACAAACTAACCTAACGAGACATCCAACACAAGGTAGTTAAATCATAAATAAATCCAGTGTAGAAACTGTAATGACATTATGTTTTAGTTGGAAACAGTGATAATATCTTTTGTAAAAATTAATGCATCAAAATTTTGAAATTTCTAACGAAAATATAGTTTAGTGGCCTTCTTTGGACTTCGGTCTACAATGGTAAACGATTTTGTAGGTGCCTTTTCTAAGTTATGAATACATTAACTATAACGAAGATTTTGAGAGATTTTTTTACTTAAATTTTCGTTTTAAATTTGAAATAAATTTTTGGGGCATATTTGGCTTTCTGCCAATATGGGTTAACGATGTAAAAAAGTGGTGGCAAAAAAGTATTTTTAAACAACTAAAAATTAAAAAAAAAATCGCTAAAATTAAATATCTGCACACTTAAACCTGCAGAAGGAATACCTTCAACTTTTTCATTTATTCCCTAAGCTGTATTTAATTTTTGTATTTTGTTTAATAAAATTTTTAAAAATATTGAAAAGTAGTTTTGAGAATTATGAAATTATATCGGCCAGAGCCAGTTAACAGATGATGAGATACATGCACACTCTTGAGATTCTATGCTCTTGCTACAACCGATTCTTTGGAACAGAAAATTTTCCTGGTGCTATTACAATTCACTTCGAAAGAAAAGTGCCAAACAAGGCACCCTAATGCAAATACAAATAAAACACTTGAATATATATAATTTTTTTTTTTAATATTTAACGATTTTTATTAAATTTTGCTGTATAAACTTTTTATATTTTATTTTGTTGATATAATCATATAGTTAATTATATATTTTATATATGAATGATTATTTTTTATTTAATAATAATATTTATTTTTATTTTAGAATTTAATTTTCAGATTTTTGTTTTATTTTTTTAATTTTATTTAGAGGATATGAATATAAATATGTATGTTTCGAGTTTTGTCTAAATAAATTCCCATTAAAATCATATTCATGTTAGGATTTAAAAGGATATAAATTTATAATTATGTATAGTTATAGTTTATGATATATATTTTTTAAATTAATCAGTGGTATCAAAAGATATAGTACGAGACATAATTATAGGTACAATATATAAGAAGAAAAAAGAAAATTATAAGAGACAATAAATTATAATTAAAGGATTTAGTTTTCCTTTTTATAATAAAGCCATAATTTACTTTCGATTTTTTATTATTATTATTATTATTATTATTTTTTCTTTAATTTTAGGGTTTTCCTTATAAAATAAAACTATTTTAATATTTTATGTAGGTTATATAATAAGGATAGATTAATTTAACTAAAACAGGGATTTTGCAGGCCACTCTTAACTTTAAACAGAAAACTTGATGTTCTACATGTTACGAGGAGAAACAAGCAAATACAATTGATTATCGGGTGTATTTAAAATAAAAATATAAAAACCACACTTTAGCTCCGGATTCTAAATGATAGTTTAGCAGAGGTTTGATAGAAATATTTTTTATTTAAATTTTAATAAATATGCATAAAACTTTATGGCATTACATTAACTTTATACAAACAATTTATAAAATAATCAAAAGTAATAAAAAAAAATTGTTTTATAACACACCCAAAAAATTATTAGCTTAAATTATCGAATTAAAGATTTGTTTAAAATAAAATATTTAATTGAATCAATTAAATATTTTAATTTTTTAATTGTTTCAATTAATCGTACACAATTTTTAGTAAATAACGCTATTATATGCGTGATAGGTGCAAAATCAATAATATCAATATAATTGATATTACCGATTTCGTAACTGAAACTCGTTTTTAATTTTTTTGTGCGCTTAAAAACGAAAAAAGTCTAACAGAGGTTGTAATGGAATGCTGTTAATGTTAACAGCTTGCATGATATTCACATTAGCGTATGTTAAAATAAAAGAGCTCTGATTTAACCAATCCATCTCACTCCTGTTAAAATAACATGTTAGTAGAAGAAGTCCATGAACAAAATCAAGACAGATTTAATAAATAATGAGGGCTTTGCAAATACCCTGGTAATAATTTAAACCTTTAGTTTCTTCTAATTTGTTTATTGTTTCGTTTTTATGAAGTTTGTTGTATTATAAAGCTTAAAAGCTATTTATTTTAAAGCAAAAAGTTGTTTTTAACATCAAATGCAATACTGTGGTATGTTTTGTTGTTTATTTCATATAATTTTATGCGACATAATTTTAAGCTTATTTAAATAAATTTTGCTCTAATAACGGTAAATATTTTTGAGGAGTAGGTATAAGCTTTAAATAATGATAAACTTTGTGCTAAGATCTCATTGCATATGGGTATCAATTTTACAAATCGGTTGTTGTTTTATTAGTATAAAATTAAAAAAAAAAAACAAATTTTGTTTTGCAATAAAAATTGTGTATTTTATATTGTATATAAATTTTTTTAATTTAATAGCTACATTTAACAATTAAGTTAGCATTTAATATTTTATATAATTTTTTTTTATTAAACAAAAAAAAATCGTTGTTAGAAGACTATATGGTTTTTTTTTGTTCTTGGGGATATGTTTTAAGTTGCAGATTATGGCAATTATATTATAATTTCTTTTCTGTTGGCAGTTAAATAAGGAAATTTAGAGTTGTATTAAAAAATTGTTTCATAAAAAAGTTACAAAAAAAAAATCATGTTTTAGTTATAATGTCCAGAAGAAATATAAATTTTCGCAAGTTTATCTAGAACATTTGTCAAAAAAAACTTAATGATTTAGGATAAATTTGCGAAAAATTTTACCTCGCACTAGGTCATTAATAAAACTCGTATATTTGTTTTTATGATCTTTAATTATCTTAGATATGTTTATTCTATGTTTCTGAAAAATTCCAAATATGTATATTTTTAAATTCGTATTTATCTAATTTTATTTAAATATTATTTTTATAACTTCTTTTTGATGATTTTTAATTTATCTAAAAATTTTATATTTTTTTTATTATATTGTCATAAAGTTTAGTTTTAAAATTTTGTTGGATAAAACATTTAGGTTATTTAGGATTTTTGGTTTATTTAAAGTGAGTTTAGTTTTTAAAGGACCAAAAGGCTTTTATTTAAAACTTTTTTTTTTTTATTTTGCGCTACGGTACTAAAATGTCAAAGGCATGGTTTGGCATTGTTGGAAAAATGAGGATGCAAATACAGGGATTTTTCATTAAAAACAAGTCACAAATCGAGGGATTTTTTTAGCTCAAGTCCCGGGTTTTTAACTAATTTTATATTCGTCTATTTTAAAATATTTCTCATTATATTTTAGAAATAATCGTTTAAAATTTAGAAAAAAAAGTCTTATTTCCGAAAATATTAGAAACAAAATTTTTTTAAAACCCAATTTATAGTTTATATAGTTTATATCTTTAATAATTTATATCTTTATGTTAGAAAACATCACATGTTACTTAATTTATGAAAAAATTCATATTTTCTTTTTTAATGAATACTAATCCAAAATTTATTCTTTTTTTAATTTTAATAAAAAAAATTAAATTGAAAAAATTGTTACTTATAAAGGTTGAGATAATAAAAATCGAACAACTTGGTTTTTAAAATAAAAAAATATGCTAGAAAGATTTTGAATTCCTTTTTTATTTTTTATTATGTATACACTTATATATATGTATACTAGGGCGGGTCAAATTGTATGGATAAAAATTTTTTGATATTGCGTACTCGATTTTTCGAAAGCTTTTAGCATGGGGAAAAAAAAGTTCCACTACTACATATCGAAAAAATTATTTTCGAGGCTCCCAAATATAAATTTTTTGCAATTTTCGAATAAATCTAGATTAGCGCCATCTTGAGGTGGCTTTTTGAAACAACTAATAAAATTGTAAACAATATAACATTACAACCTTTCCAGAGAGGTATAACTTATGAAAATCGGATAAAAAATGTGGCAACTAGAGGTAAAAGTATATAAGTAAAATTATTTTCTCCTTGTTGTCATCAACATCATTATCATCATTTCTCATCATTATCATCATTTCATCATCAAGCAGAAAATAATTTTACTTATATACTTTTACCTCTAGTTGCCACATTTTTTATCCAATTTTCATAAGTAATACCTTTCTGGAAAGCTTGTAA
This sequence comes from Leucophora obtusa, assembly GCA_949987735.1. Taxonomy (NCBI): domain Eukaryota; kingdom Metazoa; phylum Arthropoda; class Insecta; order Diptera; family Anthomyiidae; genus Leucophora; species Leucophora obtusa. Next base: position 354,837,799 of record OX465295.1, read on the forward strand.
TGTTATATTGTTTACAACTTTATTAGTTGTTTCAAAAAGCCACCCCAAGATGGCGATAATCTAGCATTTATTATAAAATTGCAAAAAATTTAAATTTGGGAGCCTCGAAAATGATTTTTTTGATATGTCGTAGAGGAACTTTTTTTTCCCCATGCTAAAAGCTTTCGAAAAATCGAGTACGCAATATCGATTGCTAAATCGACCCACCCTAATGTATACACTTAAAATCATACGTCAGTAGAAAAATCTGTCAAACGGGTTTCAAATCTATTGACTAATTTTTAGATGAAACACTGATTTAAACAAAGATTTTAGTTATCATTTAACATTATACTAAAAATCCTCAGTACTTTAACTAGTTTCGAGTGTTAATTTTCAAAACCATTTATAACTAATTTTTAAGAACTCATTCGTTAAATTTTACAAAATTTATTGTTAAAATATTATTTCATGTTCCTGTTATTACTCGGTAGATGGCGCCACCAGTGTCCGAAGTTTTAAAGATGGCTGTATTTATTTCGCTCCCAATTTTCTAAAATGGCCCATATCTCGAACACTAAGAGAGATAGAGCAAAATTGACGAAAATTTCGACTACCCCTAACCGGATAATACCCCAGCGAAAGGGGTTATTTCTATCCAAAAATGGGCCATGGAGGGGCCTTGGACCCTTGGGAATTTCTTATAAAAATTGTCTATTTTACAAAATGGCCCATATCTTGAAAACTAAGCGAGATAGAGCAAAACGGACAAAATGTTTGCTCCTTTGGAGTGCCCTTACTTGCCCTTAGATTATATGGACTAGGGCCGGGGAGGATCCCGAGACTCTAAATTTGAAAAAATTTTACGACTTAGTATAATTACAAATAAAACTGTAGTTTTACAGATTTTTTACTTAAATTTAGATTTGTTAAATTTAACAAAAGAATTTGTTAAAATCAACAAATTTTATTTTAAGCCAAAAAACAGGAAAAAATTTTGTAAAAGTAACAATTTTTTCTGTCCAGCTAACAGACGTATTATTTTGGGTGTACTATATCAGAATTTGATTGGTGTGCAAAATACTGCACTTTTCTTTGAATTTGTCCCATTAGGGTTTGCACGAGGTTTTCATAAACTTTTCTGGCTGGCACATTCAACTTAGTTCTGAACTCTTCTATAGATGACACTGCCGAACCTGTCTTCTTTAAAGTTCCTTTTATAATTGACCAATATTCTTTTGGTCCCTTGCATAATGAAAACTAGAAAGATCCGGCCAAAATAATAGTTTTGTGGTGTGACACCTTACAAATGGTAACAGGCGTTTTTTTTAAACATTCTTCCCGATAAATTTCACAATTTATTGCACCAGTTGTAAAGAAAAGTTTCGATTTTCTTTTCCACAAGAAGAATAAATTGCTTGCCAAACCAGGTACTTTTTGGGAAATTTGGACTGGGTTTTCTTTTTATAATTATCTGTAGCATCAGCACAGCAAACAACATACGTCCATTAAAGTTTTTTTTTTAACACTTTTCTAACCGTGGAATATTGTAAATTACCTATTCTACGGTTACAAAAGTAATAAAAATATTTTTTTTTGCATTTAACTTACTTCTAATTGAGGTTTAACCCGGCAGCCACCATCTTATGACAATTATTATTATTTTGGCACAATCAATATGGCAATATCAAGTAATTTGACATTTCTTAAGCTATCCATATACTACGCAATATTTTTGTTCAACTTTTGATATTGTGAAAAAAATTGCCAGTGTGTTATCATATTGGAAGGTTATAAAATGTATTGGAGAAAATCAAAACGCATTTGATTCTTATTACTCAAACATGAAAAGTGAAAATTATTTCGTAATGTGTGTAGCTTGTGCAGTTGTGCCATATCGTGTGTAAAAGTATTGTATATCTTATTGTACACTCATAAAAAAAAGTTAGTACAAAAGTCTGTTAAACGCGTTCTGATTAAATTGAATTAATTTTTCTGTTATTTCCACTAAAAAAGCCCGTACAAATAGGTAAAAATTCTGCTAAAATAACAGGAAATAGTACATCTATTTGCGCCAGCACAATTTTGACCTATTTGTACGGGATTTTTTTTATTAGTGTACAGTGTAGGGCAAAACGACGGTAATATTGGAAGTAATATTTGCAATAGTATTGCGTAGTGTATGGCTACCTTTTAACTGGAATTGAAAAACATCATGCTCAGCTAAACTCGGTTTAATTTTGTAATTTTGAGATCTACTAAACAGCCCACTAAACTAAGTTTAATTTGCATTCAAAAAACCAGGCTTTAGTGTATGCGATTGTAATACAAAAATATTAGTCATGTATGTATCATAGTTGAAGAATTAAAAACTGTTTTACAGGTCTAAATTTTGTTAAAGGTTGTACGCTGCGCAAAATATCTTGATTTTTGTTCTCTTTAGTTTCTTCAAATTTCAAATGAACCTATTGATCCATGGTTTTAGTTGTCTTAAATATATTTTTCATCTAAATAGACAGCAATAAAATTTTTTTATTATCTTAATTCATTTCAATGATTTTATTATTTTATTTGAATTATTTTCTATTTCCAACTACTTTAAATGAGTAAGTTTTTAATATATCTTTGTTTGACAAATAAGTATTAGGGTTATTTTAGAATTTAATTATTTATTTGAATAACTTGATATTTATGATTATATGTATTTTGTGTGTGTTTTGAAGAACTGAGAAATAACTAACTTCTATTTGTTTAAGAAATGTTAAATTTAATTTCTAGAGTAGAAAAAGGTGGTCCATTTAATGATCGTTTCCGTCAGCGTATTTGAGTTTGATTTCTTTTTGTTTTAATGTTCTAGTTAGAGAAAAAGTATTTGTGTTTTTGAATTATTTATATGTGGTTCTATTAAGAAAATGCTTAAGGATGTTATTGAGATGCTATTAAAAATATACTTCTTAAGAAAAACAATAAAGTATTATACAAAAATGATAAGATTTTAATAATTTGCAAGCTATAAACAATTTAAAAAGAAACTAGTTGAAAATTTACCAAAACATACTCTCATAGATAAATTGATCAAATAAAGTCGACTTGAAACTAAAAGCTTTGTTTCAGCTTTGTACCCAAACTATACTGTATATTCTTCAAAGTATTTCCAAGATCTGCGTAGAGTTTGAGAATAGTCCCCAAGCTAACCAAATGTCTCCAGACTAAACTATAAATTGAAAAAATCTCCCCGTAGCATGTGCTGTGCGTACATATTTATTATATATTATATTTTTATTAGAGGATCAATTTTCGCTGGGATATTATTTTTTACCCCAAAATACCGGAAAGTGCATGGGGAGATAAAAAAATAACACTTTTGTCTATTGAGAGTCAATTCTGAATAAACACATTTTAAGTTTTGACTTATTTCTGGCATTGAAGAACCTAAATTTTAAACTTTGATGCATTCAGACACTTGTAGTTGAATTTTATTACAAATATCTTTGAGGAATAATTCAACTTACGACTCGCTTGTGTCCCTTTTTAAAAAGGGGCCAAAAAATCCCTTTAATTGAAGAGTTAGAGGGTCAAAATGACCATTTTAGATATATGATGTGTTCATCGAACTTATGTCAAACACTACGAGGAATATTTTCGTGCACATTTTAACCGTTTAGCTCTTCAACTTACGGGTCTTTTTTGTCCCTTTTTAAAACTGGGCCAAAAAAATCCCTTTAATTGAAGAGTTAGAGGGTTAAATAGTTCCACAAAAATGTACCTCGTAGTGTTTTAGATAAGTTTGCTGAACACATCCTATACCTAAAATGGAAGATTCACAGTGCTCATATGAAATAAATCCATAACTCAGAATAAGTTTTTGGCCTTTCTGTCATGGAACTGACGAAATATTAAAAAAAGCTTATTTGAATTTTAATCTACACTAAATTTTCTATTACATGATGAAGAGTATACGTATCTACAGATCTCCAAAATTTAATGAGAGACATTCAAATTTTAGTTTTGACACAAGTTTTGATGTTTACCGCTTAAAACACCACTAATGATTATGAGAGGGTTGAAAGTTTGTATAAAGAAAATGTTTACCTTTTCATTGTTCACAGAATTCACCATTAATCACCAGAATCTTCTAATTAAAGAGTTATAGATGGATAAAACCATGAACCTTTTTTAAGGTAATTTTGAGGACATAAATGTAAACGGCCTGGCCGGTTTACACCGCAGAAGCGTAATTTTTGCACAGATTTTATTTTTTACTCTCAACCTATCCGAAACTGTGCGGGGAGCTGGAAAAATAACATTTTTGAATGTATAGGTGCTCCAATCACGGTACTATTTTGTATGGGGACTTACTTAAAAAACGTATTTCCCTTAATTTTCCATTAATGGTTTATTTTCCTATATCATGTTATATATTTTCAGAATATATTTACGTACGTCGACATGTCTGAAATTTAAAATTATTTTTACATAACTGGAATGTACTCTCAAAAAGAAATAGTTTCATGTCCATATTGCCTATGTAAAGTATTTAGAGGTTCGTAAATCTTTAAAAAAATAATCACATATCGAAAAAAGCCGAAACAACCCGTCCCTTAAATATTATAAGGATTAATATACGTAAATTTGACCCTTAACCCTGTATAGTAAGTAGAGTGGGCCGATTTGTATGGACAAACATTTTTTGATATTGTGCCATCGATTTTTCAATAGCCTTTGGCATGAGAAAAAAAAGTTCCACTACGACATATTAAAAAATCATTTTCGAGGCGTCCAAATTTAATTTTTTTTACAATTTTCTAATAAATTCTAGATAAGCGCCATCTTCCGGAGGCTTTTTGAAACAACTAATGAAGTTGTAAACAATATAACATTATAACCTTTCCAGAAAGGTATTATTTATGAAAATCGGATAAAAAATGTGGCAACTAGAGATAAAAGTATATAAGTAAAATTATTTTCTGCTTGTTTTCATCAACATCATCATCACCATCATCATTTCATTATCATCATTTCATCATCAAGCAGAATATAATTAAAAAATTTTTTAATAGTCATTTTGGAAGAAATATGAAATAAACTGAAAAATTGGATAATTTTTGACCCCACTTTTTAACCCCTAAGCCTTTGCGATTGCACATAAAAAAATATGTCAACTTTATATTTTTATTCTCTATAACATATCCGAGTTTCTTTAAAATTTGCGTATAAGCGTTTTTCTACGTTGCTACTCGACAATTTTTCCCGTTAAGTTGTTTCGATTTCACGTGAAAAAACTGTTATACTCCTTATAAAAAAACGACATACACAGTGTGTTCGTTTACTCGAATTTCTTACTACTTTTACTACAATTGGAAAGTTTTGTTTACTTTTTGTATTGAATTTTTCCAGCTGTAGTTAATGTAGTAACTTGAAGTAAGTAAACGAACACGCTTAATGAGTTTCACGTAAAAACTGTGTAGACTTCATTTTCATTTTTCTTGTGAAAAGGTGACATTTTGTAATCTTTTTGATTTTCTAATAAAATAAAAAAAAATGTTCATTTTCATAATTTAAATTACGATTTGAGGCGTTTAAAGTACGAGTGAAAATTTTCCACGTGAAAAACAACTTACGGTTCCTGAACGCAAATTAAAATTACTGCATGTGACGAAAAAACCGCTATTATGGCAACAAATACTGTATGTATGTATTTTGTAAAATAGCATGATTTTTTAAGCTTAACCCATAGAATATTGTCAAATTTCTAATGAAGTCTGAATTCCATCATTCATTCGTTGAGACAGTCAAACAATATATTCTAAATAATCTTCAATACTAAGAAAAGTTATTGCCTTGGTTGAATAAAGGGCTTTAAATTCAATTATGGAAAACGTTTTGTTGGCTGTGACTCCCAAACAGGAGGGCAATTTATGATTTTAGTTTCCTTAATAACAAAAAAAAAAATATAAGTGAAAATAAGAAAAATCGCATATTATTTAAATTAAATTAAAAACTTTATTTAAAACTTAAAATTTAAAATAAAATGTGCTTTTCATTTAATTAACAATAATAATTTTGTTTTTAATTTTAATCATATACAAAGAAGAAAAATATTTAAGCAAAAAATAAAAAATAAAGGTAAATAAAACTTAATGAAAAATGCAAAGAAAATAATTAACTTCTAAAAATTTAAAACTTACAAAACTAAAATAGAATTCAATTCTTTTGTTTAACATAATAATAATTTGTTTTTTTAGATGTTTTTTTAAGATAGTTCATAATGATATATTTTGTAACATTTTCTTTACTCAAAAATTGCTTATTTCATAAATATTGCAAAGTTAGGGGGGATAAATTTTTTTCTTAAATAATATTTTAAGTTATTATTTTTTTCTGGTTTTATGAATATTACAATTTTTTTCTTCTTTTTTTATAACAAATATTGATTATGTTTAATTTTCTCTTAATAAAAAATACAAGTACTTTTATAAATTAATGATATTATTATATTTTAATATGTAATTTTGTTTACTAATATGTATGTTCGTTTTGTATTGATTTTTGTTTAATTATTTTCGGTGTAAATTGGATTAATTTTTAAAATTTTTAAAACCAAATGGTGTCGATGTGGCTTTTGGTATTTTTGTCGCATTATTTGTGTTTGTGTTTGTTGATGTTGAGGTTTCGTTAACTTCATCTTGTTCTTGATCCGCATCATCAAGATCTTGTTCTAAAGTTTGCTCGATTTCCTGTTCTGTTATAACAGTAACCAATTCCTCTACCGCTTTGCCTATGGCCGCTAAAGAAATGAGAAAGAAAAAAAATTGATGAGATTTTTTTATATGTATTTCAGAAATAAATTTTTTTTAACATTTTAAAATAACATCAATCATGCTTTAATATAATTTTTCCCACAATACACAACATTAATATTTTTTGTTTTTTTAATTTTGTTATAATATTACCGTTTTCTGATGTTTTTGTTTAAAAAAAATTATCCTTGGTTTTTTTGTATCAATATTTAATTATGATCTGATGATTTGTAAACACAATAAAATAAAATATTTCCAGTAAGCAGTAGAATATAAAAAAAAGAAGAAATTTATAATAATTTAGTAAACTTATTGCAACAAATTCTTAAAATTAAAAAAAAAAAGAAAAAAAATCATTCCAAAATAACTCAAAATTTAGGTAAAACATTCGCTGTAACACTAAAATAAAACTCAAGTCTCTATACAACTTAAAAATTAAATCGGCAACTTAAAATTTTATACAAAATAAAAACTTGGACAGCCAACTAATTCGCTAATTCTAAAAACGTCGTTATATAATTTAAAATTTGTCCTATTTTTTTTTTTTTTATTTAAAAACAGTGTCATTTTGTCGGTTTTGTCTTAATTTTGTCATAGTCATAATAGTCTCTAAGAAAAACTAAAAAAAATAACTAAGCTCTTAATTCATTTCCTACCACTTTGATTATGTTGCTGTTGTTGCATCATACTACTATGCGGTGGTGGCGGTGGTCTTCCATCATCTGTCAAATATGAACTCATTAAACCACCCGGATTTCCTGTTACCATTTGCATATCCATGCCACCATTACCACTTAAGATATTACGCTGTTGTTGTTGCAAACTATGTAAATTAGCTGCAGGATTACCACCGGCATTTGCCATTAAATGATGTTTTCCTAATCCAGCAGCAGCAGCATGATGATCATTCATACCGGGTAACATAAGACCCACTATTATGGCGTGTTTTAATATGAATGTTTAATTTTTATTTAGGGATGAAGGTGGTGGTGGTGGTGGTGGAGTGGAGAATTAATGTAATAATGCGTTGGCACAAAACAATAAAAAAATCATTGTGGAAGAAAAACATAAGACAACACAAATTTTTAATAGAATTTATATAGAAAATGTACAAAAGCTAATGATTATTTCCGTTTCCTGGAGTGAATATAATGATAAAACGATTTATAGCACTATGCAACAAATTTAAAGTTTTTGAAGAACCTCGTCCTGTAATGCATTTTTACTTTTAAGAAGTTTAAATAATGGTGTTTTAATCTTAATATTTCAAGTGTGGACCGTTCAGAAATAATAAAAAAAATGTCTATAGATTAAAATAAATAAGAATGTGTAATTACGAGAATAACTATTTATATGTCGGTCCCCGTACTTTACCGCGGTTACCCAAATTAGCCCAAAAGCGTTGCTGTACTCAAAATGTCGTGTAAATACCCTACGGGAAATTTTAACAAACTGTCACCGAACTGGCCCCTTTATATGAAATAGACTGGTCACTTTTACATGGCGTTGTCATAGGAGGGGGAAATTGACCCCTTGTGAAATGTCACAAGACAAATCCCAAGACTGGTCCCTGAACTTTGTTTTTTATGAGAGTTCAGTAACCTGTCCTAGGATTTGTCTTGTGACATGTCACAAGGGGTCAATTTCCCCCTCCTATGACAACGCCTTGTAAAAGTGACCAGTCTATTTCATATAAAGGGGCCAGTTCGGTGACAGTTTGTTAAAATTTCCCGTAGGGTAGTTGTAGTTTGGTCTTTTTTTTTTGGGTCCCGCGTACGTAAAGCCTTGTTAGGCGACAGCTGATATTTCCACTAAAATGTTTAACATTTTTGACCATAATTTTGAATAGAACTTTTTGTCAACTGATTATGATTTGTGTTTTTTACAAAAAACTGAAAGCTGTGTGCCAGCAAAAAAATTAAATTAACAAATGAAAATTTTCGGACAGTGATTTATTACTATTTTCGATGTGGAATATCTAGACAAGAGTGTATAGACATATTAAATTCAACTTTTGGTGATGAAGATCCATCCTTTGCATCTGTAAAACGCTGGTACAATGAATTTAATTGGGGACGTATTTCGCTCCAGGATGAATTTCGAGAAGGTCATTCAAAATCAGTTGTTGTGCCAGAAGACATTGATGCTATGCAAAAACAACTGATAATGCATGAGAGTCATGTGACATACTCTGAGATGGGGCCTACCTTAGGCATAAGTTCTAGAGCATAAATAAAATATTGTATCAAAATTTAACAGTTAAAAAGATTTGTTCTCGTTGTATTCCTCATAACTAAACAATAGCTCAAAAAGATGCAAGAAATACAATAGCGGTGCTTCAAAAGACGTGTCTAAGATCGTTACAGGTGCCGAATAATGCATCTGTACATATGAGCCTGAAAATAAACAGCAGTCGACTGTATTGGTGTTTCATGATGAACGAAATCCAAACAAAAGTTGTTCGCTCTCGCAGCACTTCAAAACAAATGGTTGCCTGTTTCTTTGGAATAACTGGTCATGCGGCAATAGTGCAATTAAAACAACGTAAACAATTAATTCTGAATGGTACACCGCCATTTGTTTGCCAGAAGTGTTCGCAGAAATGAGAAAAACCAACCCCCAAAAAACCTATAATTCTTCACCATGACAACGGGAGCTCTCACACATCGTCTCAAAGAAATGACTTTTTGAGCACTCAAAAGATCGAATTAATGGATCATTCAATGTACAGCCCTGGCTTGGCATTCAATGACTGTTTTTTGTGCCCCCAAATCAAAGATAAACTATGTAGGCAACAATATTTGTCAGCAGAAGAAGCCGTAGATGCACTTAAACATCATGTTTTGGAGGTGGAAAGGAAGAAATGATGTGACAAATAGATCGAACGCATACAAAAGTGTGTATAGAACATAAAGGAGAGTTTTTTGAAAAACAACATTTTCAATAACAAAATTCTGTTTTTCTATTGTTACTTTAAGAATGAAAATAGTTGCCTCGTACTTTATCCTACTGAAAATTTTAAGTAAAAATTCCAAAAGACTCTCTAGTTAATTGTAGATACAATACAATTTTCTGATTTGCAAATTAAGAATATATCAATAGAAGAAATATAAACTAACAAGTCCTAGAATTGGTTCTAAGAAAGTTTTTTCATAAGTTTTTTTTTCTCAATTTGTTGTAAAATAAATTGTGAAATCTATTTAGAATTTGTCATATTTGATCTTAAAACCGAACAAAAATAACACTCGATGTAAGAATCTTCAGATCAACTAAGAAATTCTACGATAAAATACTAAACAAGAATTTTCAAAAACTTAACGGAATTTTTTGTTTTTCAAATAACTAATAAAATTAACTGCAACTTTACTGCAAAAATACTGTTTTGGTAATTGTTTATTATAATATTGAAATTAACTTCTTTGAACAGCTTTTAAGAAATACAGTACATTCTTTAAGTTTTTTTTTTAATAACTATCATAATAGTTGTTTTGTATAACTTTAATTACAGCTAGAAACAACAACAACTGCTGATTACTACACAAACGAAATTCTCACGAAAAAAAGTACGAATCACTATAAATCTGTGACAACTAAACTAAAATCAAGCACGAATTCATACATAAATCATGTTACTGACAAACATCTGGTGTCACTCGCCCATCTCTAGTTTATACATTGAAAAAAGTTTAACAGTTACTACATGGCAGTTGTGTATGTAGTAATCATTAGTTTTTTTTTAAGATTAAATTCTTCCTATTAATTAACGTGTTGCTTTCTTTGGAAAGACGATAGAGAAGAAATTAAAGGTGGTGAAAAATTATGGATTTGAAATATGGCAACACTGTAATTGCGCGAGATGCTGAATCTTCGAACAGTTGTTGAGTGGCATTTGATGAGAAGTTGGTGAACTTTGTTGAAGCTTTTTAGTTCATAGCACTGTTATGTTATGTTTACTTCGGTGAGATCAGAGACTATTAATTATAGAGATAGGAAATCAAAACTTACACTACTCACCGGTAGGCGGCGCTGAAATTTAGTATCACCTGAGCAACTATTTAGTATCACTTTAGTACCAGCTGAGCCTATATTTAAAAACACAAAAATTGCTGAAAACTGCGCAAAATATATTCAAATAATAAAATTTGAGAATTGCCTTTTTTTGCTTGTTATTATTTCAATTTAAATAAAAACAGAAAATTGTCAATTTTTGAACAAAGTGCCATCTAGTGATAACGATGTCGTTATAACCTTTGTTTTTGGTGATGCCATACCCCTGGGTGAGGTTAAGTGCTATAGAAAGACCGAAGTAGAACGCTGCAACCTTATGTGTAAAAGGCCAACGTGGTAAACGTTACAAAACAGCGCCCGTTTTTTATTTGTAAATTCTGATAAATTCAGTTGAAAGATTGTTGAAAAGTTGTGTTTTGACCGATTTTATAGCAAATTCGACTACGATAACCGTAATAAGGCCAAATATTTGTTGGTTATTTAAAAAATAAAAATTTTGTTAAAATTTTGAAAATTCTTGTTTAGTTTATGTTTATATTTATATTATTTATATATTCTTATTTTGAAAAAATAAAAATCAGAAAATTGCATTGCATTTCGAATGCATAAAAACGTAATAGCTGTAGAACTATTTGGAATTCTGACTTTAAATTTTAAGTAAGCTGAAGTAATTACACATTTTGTAAAAATCGAAAGAAAAAAGTAATCATATTTTATATTTTTTATTAAAATATATTTGAACGAAATTAACTGAAAACGAGTAAAAAGGTTAACGTCGGGCATGCCGACTATAGAATACCCTACACCACTCTGGGTAAAAGCCAACTAATGTCACCAAAATCAATAGGCTGCGTTATTGGGCCAATATAGGTCTGTGTACCAAATTTCATCAAAATATCTTAATATTTGCGACCTGCAGCGTATAAACAGTATAATTTTGGTAGGACCCTTATATGGGCACTAGGTCTAAACATGGACCGATGTTCATCAAAATCAATAGGCTTCGTCCGTGGGCCAAAATAGGTCTGTGTACCAAATTTCGTCAAAATATCTTAATATTTACGACGTGCATCGTATAAACAATATAATTTTGGGGGGACCCTTATATGGGCACTAGGTCTAAACATAGACCGGTGTTCACCAAAATCAATAGGCTTCGTCATTCGGCTGCCATAAGTCGGTGTACCAAATTTCATCAAAATATCTTAATATTTGCGACCTGCAGCGTATAAACAATATAATTTTGGTAGGACCCTTATATGGGCACTAGGTCTAAACATGGACCGATGTTCACCAAAATCAATAGGCTGCGTTACTGGGCCAATGTAGGTCTGTATACCAAATTTTATCAAAATATCTTAATATTTACGACCTGCAGCGTATAAACAGTATAATTTTGGTAGGACCCTTATATGGGCACTAGGTCTAAACATGGACCGATGTTCACCAAAATCAATAGGCTGCGTTATTGGGCCAATATAGGTCTGTTTACCAAATTTCATCAAAATATCTTAATATTTACGACCTGCAGCGTATAAACAGTATAATTTTGGTAGGACCCTTATATGGGCACTAGGTCTAAACATGGACCGATGTTCACCAAAATCAATAGGCTGCGTTATTGGGCCAATATAGGTCTGTGTACCAAATTTCATCAAAATATCTTAATATTTACGACCTGCAGCGTATAAAAAATATAATTTTGGTAGGACCCTTATATGGGCACTAGGTCTAAACATGGACCGATGTTCAAAAAAATCAAACTTGTTCGTCCTTGGGCCAACATAGGTCTATGTACCAAATTTCATCGAAATATCTTAATAGGTGCGACCTGTAGAGTGCGTACAAGATTGCATGGACAGACAGACAGACGGACGGACGGACGGACGGACAGACGGACATCGTTAAATCGAAATAAAAAAAAATTCTGAACCGATCGGTATACTATAAGGTGGGTCTACGACCAATATTTTTTGGTGTTACAAACATCAGCACAAACTTATAATACCCTGACCACATAGTGGTGTAGGGTATAAAAACGTTATTTCTAAACAATTTTGTTAGTTGTTTTTAATTTTTTTTATTGGACGTTTAACTTAAAAATGCTTGATTCACAATGGATAGCGTATCTCACATAAAGTGTGTTTGCGTACCCGAAAATTTGTACAAATTCGTACAAATTTGTACAAGTTTTTACTGGAAGGTGTTTGTTTACACAATTACTCAGTAAGGAGAGAGGAAAAATAGAGGGTAAAGTGACAGTTCAATACCAGAGAACTTACAAGTTTTTACTGGATGAATTTTTGCTAGTAAGAATTTGTAAGAAAAAAACATATGATTTAAAACATATGATTTAAAACATATGATTGAAGAAACAAAACATTTGTCTAAATAATTTTGAAATAATTTTTTGTAAAAATAAAAAATATTTAAATATAAGCTTATTTACGATGGAAAGAGTAAATAAGTGATCATTTTATTAGGTTTTATTTATTAATCCAATAATTTGAATAGGTTTATTTCGCAATCAGCTATTTTAATAACTGTTGCCAATTTAGCTATTTTCTCGGCAAATCTAGCGATACTTCAACTCGTTTAGGGGGATAAAATATAATTTAGCTATTAGCGGGAAAACTAGCGATTTTTCTTTTTAAGACAGTCTTCACATTTTCTTAGCATTTTTTTACATTTATTTCCTTGACAGAATTTTTGAATCATTATTATTCAGCGATTTATCGGTAAATTTTTATGGAAAACAAAAAAGTTCGAAAAATTTGGCGATGTATCAATAAATTTTTAAGAAAGTTTTAAGAAGTTTGAAAAATATAGCTATTTTTGTGAAATTTTTCAACAGAACCTAAAAAGTTCGTGCAATTTAGGGATTTATCGCTATTTAATTTTTTTTATAATTTAGATATTTTCTAGTGATTTTTTAGTTTGATTTAGCGATATTTTTACGGAAGAAGTTGGCAGCAGTATTTTACTAATTCTTACAATTTTTCTGTTTGCGTACATTTTTAGATATTTTTCTTTTTGAGAGTAAATTTTGCCTTACTCTCTGTAAATTTGTTACTGAGTAATTTTTACTGGACTTTACTGGAAAAGTACCCAAACACACCTATAGTTTGTGTATTTAATGGTTTGTGCATTTTGTAGGGTAAACATCTGTCATTTATTCTTAGTTAGTCATTGAAAAAAATAGTGTAAACAAAAAATTTTTTTTTTGCTTTGAAAATGTCAAATTTTGTGCCAACAAAGCATCATTTGCGGGAAGTTTTGCTTTACTTTTTTAAAAAAATTGCAGCTGAAGCACATCGATTGCTCATCGAAGCTTATCCTGAATGTGTTCCATCGATTTCAATGTGCAAGAGATGGTTTGAAGGGGCGTTGGCCAAAAAGAACCTGAAATATGCGACCAGACATGAAGCCGCAATATTCCATCATAACAACGCTTGGCCACATGTTGCAAGACCGGTTAAAAACTATTAAGAAAATAGCGATTTATACCCGCCTTATAGTCCAGACGATGCCCCGTCCTAGTACCATTTGTTTCCATCGATGCAAACCGCTTTCGCTGGAACAAGCTTTACTTCAGAACAGGGTATCCGAAATTGGATTGATTCGTTCTTGGCCTCGAAAAATGAGCAGTTGTTCTAGCGTCGAATCCAAATGTTGCCAGAAAGATGGGAAAAGGTCATACGACGATGGGCAATACTTTGAATAAATTTATATTGTACCAATGTTTCACACTAAACGCCCAAAATGTGCCAAAAATCCCGCATTTTTAAGTTACACACCCAAAAAAGTTTGCGACATTGTTAGTTATTTTAAAGGTAATATATTTGTTGTTGTTGAAGTTCTGACTAATCTCATAAAGTCTGCTCTCACAGATTTTCAAAAACATCTTAAAATTGCTCTTAAGAAATTTTCCTGTTCCAAAGAATCGGTTGTAGAATATCTACTTTTCCATTACAACCCGTTCTACAGGCAGTTCTAACACTGACGATTTTTGTTTGAAATTCTCCCAAAAGTGACGGCTTTTATATCTCTAAAGTGGAACCGGTTGCCCTAGAATCAGTTCTGGAACTAGTTTTAGAACTGATTCTACGCCAGTCACACCTTCCTTATAAGATCCCTGGAACTGGCTCCGGCAAAAGTTCCATGGATCAATTGCAGTGGAACCAGTTGTAGAATTGTTGTGATTGGCAACCGATTGTAAAAAAATTTCCTGGGGATGTTACGACGCATCGTGTAACAGGCCCCAAATAGGATTTCAAAAATACTTTTTTTAAACAAGTTGTGGATAGATATAAAAAAGTGGAAAGTTTCAGCCAAATTGCAATTGACCTTTGATTTGCGCTTTTCATGTGAAAATCTGAAATTTTCGAACAAAGTGAATTTTTTTCGAAATCGAAATTTTTTCAGGTTCTCTTTTTTTATGTCAGTGAATTCTGAACTTCAATTTCACTTTCAATTTAAGGTTCAAATTCACTCAAAGCCGAAAAAAATATCCTTTTTTTGAACAATTAGGTAGGTGTTGTTGTTGTTGTTGTTATTGTGGTTGTAACGGCTTTAAAAAGAGAAACTTTAGTTAATTATACTCATTTAAAGCCGGATTGGCAGTCCTTGCTCGAATAAATTCGTAAATTTTAATACATACGAATCGTTCTGGCACGTCGTCCGATTGCCGTTAGAACAGGGAACACCATGTCTAAGGAGGACTGGGGTGAGGTTGACATTTGGAATTAATTCCCTTTGTAGCTGTGGAGTCCGTAAACTTACTCCAATCGAAATTGTCGGTCTTTATCATTAATAAGAGAGAATAGAAAAATATTTTTCATGAAAATAATTTCGATTTCTCAAAAAATATTCACTTTTTGAAAATTTCATATTTTTAAATAAAATCAATGGCTGAAACTTTGGAAAACTTTTTTTTACATCTATTCATATCTTGTCTAGCCCAGTACTAAGCGAAATTCAAACTCTGTAGTAACGTTCTAAAATATATTTTAAATGACGTGTGATTAAAACACCTCAAAATGGTGTTTGGCAATAAACCATATTAGGATCTTCCATAAGTAGTTGTTGGGTTGCTCTTAGGCACTATTTCCAAAAGTTTAACGAAAAAGGAATATTTCCATTATTAGCCTTAATATTATTTTATTTGTTGGAAATCTTCCATATACCCAGCAATATCCTTTATATTTACTTTGTAGTTGGGGTTCTTAGGCCAACATTAGATAATTTCAAAGGCCCTTAAAATAGGGCTCACTAGACATATCTAAAAGCTTGTGATTAAAATCTAGAAACCACGTTTAAATGGTGTACAGGCAGCATGTTTTCATTGATCATAGACTGATTTTAAATTAATTTCACTGTCCTCAACTAGAAAAACCCACGATTGCGACTTTGAAATTTTATTTCTCAAACTCTTCAATTTTCTTCTACAATTACCCTACCTCCAAAACTTTTCCAAAATGAAAATAATGTCAAAGACACGTACACACATATGGAAGTATGGAAAATGACAACATTTATGATACACACTATCAATTTACGATTTGATAAGGATTTTACACCCACATCTTCATGCACGTTGTTTGTTTTAAGGATACATTAATTGACTGATATTTTTAAATATTTTACTAAATTCCAATTCTATGATAACTGTTGAGTAAAATTTGTTTTGTTTTTTATTTTTGGGGATAAAAGTAAAGAAAAAATTCCCAATAAACTTCTTTACATTTCTGACCAAAGAAAGCCTCCTTAATAATACTTACTTGAATTTTGGTCATAATGACCATTTTGTTGATTCATTTTTGCCGGTGAATCGGTATTTAATTGTGAAGCTGTAACTGAACGGGTCTGTAAAGTATTCGGTTTTGAATTTAAAGCTGAGGCGGGATTAGCACCATTATTGGGTTCATCTAGCAATTGTCGTAAACGTTGTAATTGAGCCTCCAATTGACGATTATGATCTTCCAATATTTGCATGCGGGCTTCTAAACGACCTTTATGTTGTCTTAACAATTTGGCTTCAGCCATCATGTCCTAGAGGAAATGAAATTTTATATTAAAATATTGGTTGTGAATGGAGGCCAAATTTTAGAACTTACTTGACCATGTTCCCCGGAACTATTACCACCCGATGATAAACCACCCAGTGATGAAGAATTGGAATGTTGCATACCAGAACAATCATCGGGTGTTGTTATTTGCTGTTTAGTTAGTAGTTGTTGATATTCGGCTTGTAAACTTGAATTTTCTTCTTCTAAATCTCTGATAATTGCCTCTAACTCTTCTCTCTGTTCGGCATCCATGGCAGCCATTACTTGTACGGGAGATTTTGGAGCAGCACCATTATTGGAAGGTAAAGCCATACAATATTGAGCTATTAACTGATGTTCGTCATCACTATCGGGTGTGGAATTTGAACCGGTACCACCCCCATATTCCACTTGAGCCAAACGTGTAGCATACATTTCCAGTCTTGAATGCATATCATTCTGCAGAGTGTGTGTGGTGTGTTGCGGACTGGGTGCTGGTGATTCTAAAGCATCTCCCTCTAATACACTTTGAACGGGTAAATAGCCCACCCGAGGATGTTTTTTGAAATATTTACGAGATTTGAATTTATTTTTCAATGCTCTAGTAAAGTCTCTTACGTCTTCAGTGGAAGTAGTCTGAAAGAGGGGTGAAAAATTTTATTGTTATTCAATAAGTTGGTCACCTTAGTGTGATTTCGAGTTTTAAACTTACGGTTGTACAATATTCATGCATAGGATGACTAAGTTTATGATTTTTGGCATTACGTCCAAAGAAGAAACACTTTTGGCACATGTCGAAATTGAAACACTTAAGGCAACGATAACGGAAGCCAACAATGGGATACTCTTTGCATATGTTACATTTTGCCTAGATGATGTTAAATAAATGAAAATTTTAAACATTGTTAGTTGATCATATTATATTTTGCATTAGGTAAGAACTTATTTTGATAAATTATTTGAAAAAACAAAATAGATGTCAAATTAAGCAATAAAGTTTCTAGAATCGTTGTGTTTTTCTAACGAAAACTTATCTGAATTATCAGATGACAAAACAGAAATGTGCTGATAACCGAATTTATTGCCAGTTGAAGATTCGATTATGTTTAACGAAATTTTCAAATCAAAAAATGCGTTAAAACACCCCAACGACGGAAAAATTTGGTTGCTAATTATAATCCAACCACTGAACTAAATATATATATGTGATTGTCACTACGAATCTGTTTGCTGGGAGTACATCGCTCTTTTTACGTAAATTTGTAATGCCCGTATGATACTAGCTGTTTTCGTAGCTTTTTCTTAACTTTTTTAAGGTTTTTTTTTTTTTTTGATTAATTACGAAAAAGTTAAAAAGTAATAGAAAAAAAAACCAAATAAAAACCCAAAAAAAAGGCGAGAAAAAGTAAATAAAAACACTGGCTTTTTGGCTTAAGTGCGTTTTCTCAGCAATTTATTAAGACTTTGTATAGAACTTGACAGATTCAGATTAAAATTACATATTTTTAAAGAAAAGTGGCCAGATAATAAAAAGTCTAGTTGTCATATGATCAATTTCAATGCAAATTTTTTAATAGTAAATTAGAATTGTCTTGAAGCTTATTTGGTACAGGAAATTTATTAGACTTCTTAAACAATTTTAATTTTTATTCAAATAAATATCACACTTATACTAACATTACATTCGCAAAACAATAAAGTTAAAAGTGTTAATTAAGTGCCAAGCTAAAAGCACTTTTAACATACATTTTATTCATACATTGTCGTCTATATTCTTGGCTTTATTTCTTATGTGTTCTCTTACCTGATGTTTAGCTGCTTCAGCAGCTGCCAAACGATGTAATACTGGTAGCCAGACTAAACTTTGCGGTTCATGTTGTAGCCAAGCAAGGAAGTGATGTAATTCAATCGTAAGTTCTTGATTAGAATCAATTGCTAAAAAAGGAAATGAGTACGAATACGAGGGATAAGTTAAATAAAATGTAATTAGTATTAATGTGTTAAATGGTTGGCATATAAAAGATGTTTGGTAAACATTTATTTAAATCTGAGATTTGGGTAAACGGCAGTTTTAGGTAAACGTTTGTGTTAGTTAGAATACTATAGTCGGCATTAATGAATTGTATAGCTTTTAGATTTAAATATTGAGAACGAAGTTTGAAGGAAGTTTTTTTTAGAAATGTGTAAAAAATTTTAGTTCCTTTAAATGCATGTTATTATTAATTTTAAGGCTCGCATATTAGAAAGTCATCATAAAAATTTAATGGAAAATGGCTATAAAATATTTGGTTTTATCTGTATAGTGTGAGATTTCACTTTCATAAACCTTGTAGTTAATAAATTAAAAGGACTAAAATTTGGCGCCAAACGTAAAGGCCAGTTAATTCATTCCTGTGATTGACAAAACTTTAATTAACCACACTCATCGCTGTGCCGACCGTGGTGTATCCCATTAAGAGGTGATGCTACGAGTCATAGCCTGTACCGAGGGCAGCCGGTTCGATTCCCGGTCATTGTACATACAAAAACTTTTTCATATAGAGACGAATTAACAGTTAATATTACTTTCATCAATTGACACATAAACTAACCATTGACGAGTCTTTGGGTAAGATGAAACTTCGGCAGTCTGGTGATTCCCTTGTGACTTAAATTTTTTCTTCTTCTTCCTGTGAATTTAGAGCCATTCCGAGAATGTTCCGACAGATCGAAAGATATCATTTTGCATATTAAAAACTTGTTACATGCCATTTGCCATTCAATTTTCGTTCATTAAATTTTCGTTTTGGGAAATATGAACTACTTTGGATTGAGGTGATTAGAAATAATTAAAATGCAAATAGGAAAGAGAAATATAAATATAATATACAATATATGCAGATTTTATTTGCTACCTCACTCTCCACCAGAAGTCTTGTATGCAATATTTTTGCATATGTATTTCACTTGTTCCCTTGAAATAATCCCCAAGGGGGACTTTTCCGAGTGAGGCTTTTCATTGCGCTACAATTTGGATATGTAATACGGTAGACAAAATTAACGAAGCTCTACAAATTTTCCCGGTGTAGATCAACAGATAACAATCGTATTTCCGAAATCTCAAATGAATTTCAGATATTAGCATTTGTTTTTAGAACTTATCAATTGCAAATATGTGACAGCGCATAGAGAAAGGGACCTAAGGGTAAAAAAATCAATTTTTTTTTTGATGTGGACAACATCTGAGCATCGAATGAGACCGATCCCATGCCCCAAAAGTGTTCCCTCTCAGAGATATGCGCGTTTTATGAAAGTGAAGTCGACGATTCTAAAAAAATGTTCGTACTAACAGAGTGATATTCACGATTTAAAAGAATTATAAATGAGTATTTATTATAATTCACAATTAATAATTTCAGAAAATAAAGCTGGATTCGAAAAACCGCGAGCAAAATTGATATCAAACTCATGGAAACAGCGCGCTAGGTAGAAAACAGTAAAAACCAACTACACAAAACAAGAGGTAGGGACGACCTACGCGCGTTTTCAAGGTTGACCAACACGTTCCTGACGTCATGAGATGTGTCGCTTTCAAATGAGACCAATACCAACACGCTCAGTGATAATACATCAAAGATACACGTATTTAAATCTTTAAAATGGCTCTCCTGAACAAAACCGGTTTTTACCCTTAGGTCCCTTTCTATTTTGCGCGTCACATATACAAATATAACTTATTGCATTTGTGAAGTAATAATTTGAGATATTAATTGTATATTGAATTTCATACAAAAAATTACTGATTTAATTGATTTTCCACTAGTCAAATTAATATTTTTTAATATATAAGTACTTACATGTGTCCTTACCTTCTTGAGAAATACCAGCTCTCTCTAAGCAGGAACGTACGGAAGGTTCAATATTTGAACCACCAAAAGCGGCCACTTCACCCAATTGACGGGGCACCTAACAAAAAATATACACAAATAAATTAATCTATTAAAGTAAAACATGTCAACGTTAAATTTTCACCTGTATACAATCATGCAATAACAAGCCCAATTTTCGTTGATCCACTTTACGTTCAGGATCCGCTATCAAACGGAAGAGATAACGATATTTCTCCTCTAAATGGCCACGGCATAATAAAACCAAACCCACCTATTGTTTGAAAAATGTGACAAAAATCAGTAATATATATAGATTTAAAGAAAAAGGGAGTGTTATCTTACCTTAAAGCTTAATACTCTTATCTGACCCGTACGTTGCGAGTCATAAACATTCAATATCCAATTGATGGCTAAATCTAGAGATTTTGTCAAATCAATTTTATCTAGTGTTATAAATAGTGAATGCAAAACGGTGGTCATATCGGGTATATCGATTAATTTATCATTTTGTGCCCTTAAACCATGACGATCAAATGATTCAATGGCCGCCGCCATGGGTATACGATCTAAGCCTAATGATGTTTGTACAGATCTCAATTTCATGGCAGTACGATAGGCAGAAAATCGTATTTCATTGAGATCAGCTAAACTTTTCATTAGATCGATCATATCAGGATGATCCCAATGGGTGGTTTCACGTTCATGGCTAAAGAAAGGAGAAAAATTATTAATTTGAAGAATTAAGAGTGAAAACCTCTCGTTTTGTTTATCTTACTCTATATAATAAGGCACATTGGATGCTGTTGTTGCTCTTTCCCATGGTGGTTTAACACTTTGTCCTAGATTTGGTATAGCACCAATTGTGCCACTATTCGAAGTACAACGTCCATCTTCACCATTTTCCATAGATTGATTGCCACCAGCATTAAGTAAAACTTTTTGTCTTTCATCCATAGCAATGTGTAAAAGTTTCATTCTATTGAAAGAGAAAAAAAAGAGAGTAAAGAGAAAATGAAAATAGAATTTATAATTGTTAAGCCTGTAGGATACTTGATTGATTGTACTGAATTGACATAGAACTGACCGCAATTTTAACCAATAGGAACAACTGCATTACCGATATGCATTTCGCATACACTCATTTTTTCTATATAGTTGAACTCTTCTTGCACATTATTTTTCATAACTTTTTCTCAATACCATATGAATACGAAATAAAGCACGTGTCACCCAGACTCTACACCATTTCTAATTGAAATTGAGAGCTTTCCATGTAGTATTGAGAAAAGAGCAATTGAAATTGGGATTTTCCATTTGCTAATGAGAAAGGAACAATTGAAATTGAGATTTTCTATTTCATATTGGGAAAAAACCAAATGAAATTGAGATTTTCCAATTAAAATTGAGAAACGAATAAATGGTATTGAGATTTTACAATTGAAATTGAGAAAAGCATACATGGAATTGAGATTTTTAATTTGATATTGAGAAAAGAACATATGAAATTGAGATTTTACAATTGAAATTAAGAAAAAAATAAATGAATTTGAGATTTTACAATTGAAAATGAGAAAAAAACAAATGGAAATTAGATTTGTTTATTTGAAATTGAGAAAAGAAAAACAAATAAATTAAGAAAAGTACAAATGAATTTGAGAAATTTTCAACTGCAATTAAGAAATTTAATAAAATTCTTGTGAATAAAATTAAGCTTGCACGGAGACAAAAATGGCAAGAAATTGGAAATATCTTACACCGATATATATTCCTTAAAAGCTGCTAAGAAGGCCAAATATTCAGAATACGTTACTTGTCTGAACGAGTACGTCAGAGCCGGTAACGAAATAGTGGGGCTGAACGAAACAAATTTCAGTTTGTTTTATCGCCGTAAACGTGGCTATTCAAGATTTTGAACTCGCGCTAGCTACCACCATCACGTGACCCAATTGTTAAAGGCGTTATTAAATTGGATGTAAAATTGGATTCCCTGTTGCCAGGGAATGGATGAGAAATTTTTTCGTGAGATAGGAGGAGATGTGGAACAACCTTTCAGAGTTCCTGGTAGTCGTTGATAATGCTTCTTATTGCAACAGGTTAGAAACTGTATTTGTAAACTCTTCTGCAACTCTACTCAGATTGAACTCGTATTGATGAAGCTAAAACGTTGGTAACTGCTGGCGACTGCAGCAGAGCCATACAGCATTCCTGCACATTCCATTGATCCGCCGTACAAATAAAAAATATGCTCGTACGTTGATTGTTGTTTTTATTGTTTATTTTTTGTGTTTAATAAAATTTGTTCTTTAATGCAAATTTTTCCCAAAATCATTTGATATTTTCTAAATTACATTTACACTTTTCTTAATTTATTTTATAATTTTCCCAATTTCATTTGTGTTTTTCTTAATTTCAAATATAAAATCTCAATATCATTTGTTCTTTTCTCAATTTCAATTGGAGAATCTAAATTTCATTTGTTATTTTCCCAATATCAAATATAAAATCTCAATTACATATCTCCTTTTCTCAATTTGAATTAGAAAATCTCAATTTCATTTGTTCCTTTCTCAATTTTAAATGGAAAATCTTAATTCCATTTGCATTTTTCTCAATTTCATATGGAAAATCTCAAAATCAATTGTTATTTTCTCAATATTAAATAGAAAATCTCAAAATCAAATGAACTTTTCTCAATTTCAAATGGAAAATCTCAATTTCAATTGTTCTTTTCTCAATTACAGTTGGAAATGGTGTAGTTAAACGCAATAACTGAGAGGGAAACAGTTCACGATATTTAAAAAAGAGCTTTATTAATGCTCGTTCAATTAAACGTTTACTCATATTTATCATTATAAATTGTTTTTTTTAATATTATTGATTGTTAATATTGAAACTAGCAACTGTAATAACTCTTTACTGTCGGTGTAGAGAGATCAGTGATAACTTGCTCTAAAGCATATAATACACTTGCTAGTTTCCAGATTATACTTTTTTGGGCCATCGGTGTAAACCATATGAAGGACAAGTACCGTAGGTTTTGAAGAATTATAGTTTTACTTTAAACTTGAATACCATCCCTTATATAATTATATCTAATTGAAAGACAATCTTCTCTCGCCTTTTTAGTAGTGCCTTTTAGAGAGTTTTTAAAAAGCTTCTTCAAAAAGTCAAGCATATCTTACCTTGTATTCAAATCTTCCAATTTGGACAGACAATTCGCTGGTACCAAAACTTGATTGGCGGTAAAGAATGATTGTTGTTCATTACAATCATCCAACAGAGCACCGGCCGTTGTCATTTTATCTCTTAAACGCTGCAAATGCTGTAATTGCTCACTGGCTTCTGAACTTGTCGGTGGAACAACCCATGAATTTGTAGTAGCTTCTGCGGAAGCAACACGTGAACTTAAATCTTCCAATACTTTTTGGAACTGACGCATTTTCTAAAAAGAGAAAGGGAAAAATGTATAATTAATTAACATTTGCTTGATATTTTAATAATTTAACTAATAATTTTTTAATAAATTGGTAATAATGTAATAAATTGTTGCTAAACAAATCTTTAATAAATATTTTTTGCATTTCACTACACTTAAAATATTTTGTATGTAAAGAATGCTGCAAATGTATTTAAAAACAAATGAAATTTCGGATGAAGACAGGACCACTAACATTTCATTAAATTCAACTCACATTTTATTTTGTTTTTTACTTGTAATAAAATGAACCACACATTAGTCAAAACAACTAACAAAAATTATTTACATACATTTTATTTGGTTTATTAAAAAAAAAAAAGATGACTGAATGAAATGAATGTTACCATTTCTCGGTATTTTTTGTTGTTTGTTTTTAATGACTTAGGGTCATATGCATAATCACTTTCTAAGTTTATAAATGTCTTATAAAACAAATATTTTATACAAAATTCATTTTATAAACGTGTTATAAGGTTTACAGATTATTATGCACAAACTGTTCTTAATTTTCTGTTAAGAAATATTTTTCTCAATTTTTTCCCCAAAGGGCGACTTAATCAATTTATTCCCTAAAGGGCCAATCGGCATATTAAGAAAAGTAAAATTTTTTAAATTTCTGATTAATCTTAATTTAACATTAAATTTAAATATGAATTGCCATTAAGTATTCTTCTCAACCTATACGTTCATCTTCATTTACATTTTCCAGTCATCCGTTGTTAATTCATCCATTGTATATAATTTGTAAAACATTATTTATATGTTTCAAGTAAATGTACGCTACACTAGTTTCATATTGAAGTATAACAACAATATAAGTAAATTAACAATTGTTGCAACTTACTTGTTGAGTACACCCTATTGTATGGTGGGGATAAAATAAAGTTTGTTATGGCGTTGGTAATCAGGTAACAGAAATTTAATTTAAATTCAGCAATCAACAAAGAAGTATTTTTTTATTACAATTTTTTTTAAATTGAATTTTGTTTGAAATTAGCTTTTTTTTATTTAGAATATTTTCTAATTTCTCAACAGTGACAAATTAAAGAAGATAAAAACCTGCTTTATCGCCAAACTATCGCATTAATTCACTTTCTCCCTTCTAAAGCGTACTAAAAATTATATTAAAAAGTATAGAAAATTTTGTCTTATACTACGATTTGCGCTGCATTTGGGACTAGATTTAATCAGAACGCCAGTTTTGCAAAATTTGGGCTTAAAATCATTTAAAAAGAGGATTTGTGTATTGTAAATTTAAGTCGAACATGCCCAAATTATTGCTATCAACTGACAACAAGGTTGTTTACCTTATATGCTTATTTACGTCGCTTTTATACAACCCGGCAACACTGGTCCTATGTTAATCGATATAATTTTTTATGTTGCTGTCTTCTCAAGTTTACGCCCAAACACGCATAGAAAAGATATGATTGTAATATGATCACGGCTACAAAACTACCCAGGTAGAAAATTACAAAGGGGCCAGCACTGGCAAAGCACCGAAATGGGTGGTATGAGTGCTTGTTGACAGTGCTTTCCCAACGACCAAATGATAACACCGTTCCACGGTGGTGCCAATGCTTTACCAAGCCCTGGGAAAGCACCCATAAACATAAAAATCAAATGCTTTGCCAAAGCTCAAATAAAAAAAATTAAAGTATTGAGATAGCACCAAGAAACATAAAAATCAAGTGTTTTCCCTGCCACCAAATTATGAGCCCTCATAACTGAAGCATTTTAAATTACTCTAAAAATAGACGATTCTTGGAGTTATTGTATTGTGGAGTCAAAAATTATTTAAATATTCACTCTTTTGGAGTTTCTTTTTCAAAAACAAAATAATGTTATAGGAAAACAAGTGCTGGGAATTCACCCTTTTAAAGCGTTGGGAAGGCGTCCAAATTAAGTGCTTTGCCAGTACTTCTTTTTGTAAGACCGCGGTCTACTTGCGCTTTGCCAGTGCTTCTTTTTTTGTTACCACACATAATTTCCACCTGGGTATGCTCCCGACTGCCATAGTTGATTGTTGTAATCAAATTATTAATGTCTTAATCATATTTGATATATTCGCCCATAATCATTTTATGCAGTTTAAAAAATGTTTGTAAGTTCATTACTATGAAATGAGTAAATTTTTGTTTAATATAACTCATACTGAGTAAATATAAACACAAAATTCGTAAAATTATTTTGTACACACTTTCATGTGCAATAATGAACATATAATGTAATTATCATCATTATTATATTGTATAGTTAAACATGTTGTGCGTACATTTTTTTATTTTGTTGATAAATTTAAATTTTACGCAAAGAAAATACATACAAATTGCCATTTGGAAAAATTTAAGAAATTGAAAATTTTAAAATCAAATATTCAGTGTGTTCGTTTACTCGAAATTCTTACTACTTTTACTACAATTGGAAAGTTTTGTTTATTTTTGTATTGAATTTTTCCAGCTGTAGTAAAATTAGTAACTTGTAGTAAGTAAACGAACACGCCTATTGTAAAAATAAATTGTTTTCCAATAAATTTTTATAAAAACGTGTACTTCTGTTATTGCCGGTGGCTCCAGTCATTGTGGTATGTGGAAGTAATGATAAAGTTTGTCTGTCTGTTTAGAAGATTTCGATTGATATTATTTTTTCTTTCCAGGCTTGTAAAATTTTTCTTTGGCGTATTAGAAAAATTCATCGTTAGTGCAATGGTGCTAAGAAAAAGGAAACATTTCTCAAAATATTTGGGGTTTTCAATAGAAAAAAAATTGCTCGGAGACTGAAGAATATTCTATGGGCTATAGAAACAAATCATTAGTAAATATCGTCATTAAAATCAAAAAAGCCGTAAGTTACATTTAAACAATTTTACAGGAGAAGCAAAAAACTTCCTAAAATGAAAAATAAATAAAACACATTTTTTTGACATTTTTTTAGGTTAAAAAAATTTCCAATTTCCAAGCTTACGCCTTTAAAGATTAGTTTTTCGGCGCTTGCACTTAGGGCTTTTAGAATTTTGTTAATATAATTGTCGTTTTTAGTCGTAGGAGTGTAAAAATTTGCAGGAGTATGTATTTTGATATGGTGCATTATAATCAATCAAAAAATCAATTTTGATTTTTTTGTAACTTACGGCTCTTTTGATTTCATATGACGATATGTACCTTAGATTTTTAGGAGTTCTCTTTAGGAAAACTCTGAGACATTAAGAACTTTTCCTAAATATAAAGCCTAAGGTTGTGATGACATTTTCATCTAAAAACCCCTTAGGTTCTGCGGACTTTTTTCTATTGAAACATCTTTAGATTGTAAGTACTTTTTGCTACAAAAAAACCATGACAAATTAACAAAAAATCCTCAGATGACCCTAAGAACTTTTTCCTACAGGAAACCCCTAGGATTCTGAGTACTCTTTTCTAAAGAAAACACTCCAATTTTTATCAGTTTTTACGGATCCTGAGGACTCTTCGTATGAAAAAACTCCAGATTTCGAGAATAATAATGAAATTGTGAGTTCTTCTTTCCACAGAATATCCCTCAGAATTTTTTCTTATGTCGAAAAGTTCGATGAATATGAGACATTGCCATAGAAGGAAGTCCTCAAAAGCTGAAGTTTTTTCTATAGGAAAAATATTATGTATCGGATGGTTTTTCAGTAAAAAAAAGAACACAGAATTTAAGGCATTTCCTGAGGAAAAAGTTTTTTTTTTCTAGGAAAAAGTTCTCATAATATGATGTTCTTTAGGAAAAAGTGCTTCAAATCCAAAGCTTTCCTATACGAAAAACGATTCTGAATCTGAGGCTTTTTCATTGGGTAAAAGTACTAAGAATGTAATGTATTTCGAGAATATGAAATAATATTATAACATTTATTCTTAACAAAATATTGTAAAAAATTTTATTTTGTGTATTTACGCACATAAACGGTAAAATTACACACCTTTTTTTAATTTGTTTTACGCATTGTCAATGTAAATTTACATATTTTGTGTGTAACATAACTAACATATGCACTATGTGTGTAATTTTTTTCATTTACACACTGGGAGTAAATTTTCCCTATTTATAGTAGGGGTTCAGTTTCCTACTATAAGTTGGATAAAATGTAACAAAAATTAATTACAGAATAGCTAAAATCTCTCTTTTATCTGGACGATCATATTCCTCTCTACTAATTACAATCTCATTATTATCCGAATTGAGAGAGAACATGTTCACAATCATTGGTATAGATTTGTCAGCTATAAGAAGATCTACTTATAAGAATATCGTTCAGTTAGTGAAAAAAATAGGATAACAACTTATTTGTATTCATTTTAATAGTGATATTGTTTGTGAAAGAAAAAATCCGGTCTAACCGGGAAGTATGGAGAAAATATAGATTGTTAAGCAACCTTCAAACAAAATTATTGTTTATTGTGCATTAAAGTACTTAAGCAAAAATTGATGAAAAAGTGATTTATTTAAGAATTTTTTCTGTATTCCCGTAGAAACTATATTGGCGAAGAGCGTCTATAATAAGGAGTGTGACAGATTTTAGTTTTGTACCAAAGTAAAATTGAAACAAATATACAAAATTTAAAAGATTTAAAAATCCTAATGATCCTTAATGATCACAAAAATTTTGTACATGACCACAATATATTCACTGGGAAAATATTATAATCATAAAGAAAATATTGTGATCATTAGAATTATATTATGATTATATGGATGCATAGTAAATAAAAATGCATTATTGACATTATTTTTCTACATGATGATTTCAATTGTTTCTATAATTTATTTTTATTTATACAAGTGATAAGTAAAATTAATTAATGAAGAATTATTTTAAATGTGCACTATTTTGAATAAAAAAATGTTCATAGCTTCTTGTCTCAGCACTCCAAAACGCTGTCTTATAATGAGTATTAATTTTTCACACTTATAAAAATTCAAAATTAATGGAATTTATGGGGAAATTATTAAAATTAAAATTTAAAAAGAGCGGAACAATGCTTATGTTTTTGGAGCTTAATTCTGAGTTATTAATGATAATCTTTGTTTTCTGGGAAATGAATAAATATGTGTTACGGTCCTCAGTTATTTGACTAAAAATGGGAAAAATTTCCTGTGTTCTGTTAAAAAGTTATAGCAGTTAACATACATAAGTGTAGGGTACCACAAAAATCCATTCAGGCTTTCTATTAACCCATCCTTTTTTAAAACTGTCTTTTAACATAATTACCATTAAGAATTTCATTTTATATTGTAAAAATTAACAATGCTATGTTACATACATACATAGTTTTTTAACATTTTATCTCGCTATTATTTAATTTTTTTTTTGTTAAAAAAGTTTATTGTTTACATGTGTGTAAAACAAGGATTTTCATAATAAATTTTAAGTATCTTGCTGTTGTTCAACTCTATTTAAATAGTGTGGAACTTTAATAGTCAGTGCATTCAGAGTTCTGTGGGTTTTGGGAATGGGGATTTTTTGTTTTCACTATTGTTATAAATTTTAATACTTGCGTATGTGTAAATAATGTATGTAAGTGTATTTATTTACATCCTCCCAGTTTTTATTATTTTTGTATTAAGTGACAGTTACACAATTGCAACAATGTGTTTATTATCCTCAACAATCGTGTGGGCTTATTATGTACTACTTGCAATATAGTATTATACAATTTTTATTTATGAATTTATACAATTATGAGTCTTTTTAACCATTTTGAATTGAAAAAAGATTTAATAAATTAAGGTTTGTTTATGTATTTGCTTACACTTTAGTTAGAGTTAACAATAATACATTGAAATTTTAGCCTCAATAATTTTAAGGCGAATGAATCATCTGTTATACAAAATTTTCAAAGCATTTTGCAAAGTTGGCTCGGAATTTTATTTTATAGTCTTTATACCATACACCACTATGTGGTCAGGGTATTATAAGTTTCTGCTGATGTTTGTAACACCAAAAAATATTGGTCTTAGACCCACCTCATAGTATACCGATCGGCTCAGAATTTTTTTTTATTTCGATTTAACGATGTCCGTCTGTCCGTCCGTCCGTCTGTCTGTCTGTCTGTCCATACATTCTTGTGCGCACTCTACAGGTCGCAAATATTAAGATATTTTGATGAAACTTGGTACACCGACCCAAGGACGACGCCTATTAATTTTGGTTAAAATTGGTCCATGTTTAGACCTAGTGCCCATATAATGGTCCCCCAAAATTTTATTGTATATACGCTGCAGATCGCAAATATTAAGATATTTTGATGAAATTTAGTACACAGAGCTAAGTTGGCCCAAGGACGAAGCCTATTGATTTTGGTGAACATCGGTCCATGTTTAGACCTAGTGCCCATATAAGGGTCCTACCAAAATTATATTGGTTATACGCTGCAGGTCACAAATATTAAGATATTTTGATGAAATTTGATACACAGACCTATGTTGGCCCAAGGACGAAGCCTATTGATTTTGGTGAACATCAGTCCATGCTTAGACCTAGTGCCCATATAAGGGTCCCCCCAAAATTATATTGTTTATACGCTGCAGGTCACAAATATTAAGATATTTTGATGAAATTTGGTCCAGGGACGAAGCCTATTGATTTTGGTGAACATCGGTCCATGTTTAGACCTAGTGCCCATATAAGGGTCCCCCCAAAATTGCCTTGGTTACAAACTGCAGATCGCAAATATTAAGATATTTTAATGAAATTTGGTACGCTGACTCACATTATACAAAATTTTGACACAAGCTCCATTTTAACCCATTCGAATTTCGGATCCAAACATTAGTTGGCTTTTACCCAGACTGGTGTAGGGTATTGTATAGTCGGCATGTCCGACTTTAACCTTTTTACTCGTTTGAATTATATTTTTGTTTGAATTATATTTTTAAGTATAATTCAGGTAACGGCAGAATATGATCTATGAATCCTGAATAATTTTTTGTAAAATCTTATATCATTGTGGTTAATTTTTTTTTGTTAGTGAGACGTCGACATCAAAGTTGTATATTTTTAATCACCCTGTGTTACCCAGTGTCTTCAAATGCAATAAATTATATGATATGAAATGTCAAAACCATTGCAGCGAAACGTCAAAATGATATCAATTGCAAAGTGGGCGGAGAACACTTGACCATTTCATGGATAAGAAATATCATAGATTTTTCTTCGAAAAACACCAAATTTTATGAAACATTAATTTTTACCGACAAATAATAAAAAACTAAACACTTTTCCATTCTTTTTTACCAAATTTTTTGTTGTTATTCTATTACAAAATTAAAATGAAAACTAAAAGTGACATTTGATCTCTGGCATCATTGCAAGAGCCGATTGTCAGCGATATCATGATATTGCAATAAAATTGAAATTGAGTGTCTTCACTTGAGATGAGAGCATTTTGACAATTGCTTGCTATCATTTTATTGCACGTCAAGACACTAGGTTACACAGGGTGATTTAAGATATGATAAAATGGACTGGAGTTTTAGTTGTAAATCTTTCAGGTATTGTAACTTTTATAACTGAGTACATATGTAGTTTTGTAAAATACCTAATTTAATTAAAAACAACTAACAAGCAGCGCATTATTAGCTGATTTAGTTTTATATATATTTTATTGTCTGCGGCTCACCCTATATAAAGCAGAGGAGGTAAAATTAACGACATTCGTAAACAACCTTTAGGTAGAAATTCTGAGATAATTGTGCGAACATGGTACATAAGTTTCTAGTGACACAAGGATGAATCCTATTGAAAATGGTTGAAATACGTCCACGCTTTTGCCCTGTAGCCATAGAAATATCCAACCTGAGCTAATATGAACGTGGTTTCAGTTATCTTGAAATTATTTGAATTATCTCATGCATTAAATTGAGATTTTCCATAAAACTTTTCTGATATATTGGCTAACAAAGTAATTTACTGAACATACTCAATAATATATTAGAGTTGTAAATAGGTTCTCTATATTTTTGAGTACTCGATATTATTCAATAACTGTTTAACTTCTGTTCTTACTCAATACTTGTAATACTCTGTTTCTCATATTACTTTTCTAAAATAGTTGTATTTATACAGAGTTGTATAACCTATTTTGACCAATACCGCATAAAATAGACAATGAAAAAAAATTTTGTATAATAATTTATTGTTTATTTTCCGTGAGTACCACATGTTATAAATTTCATTGCAAAAAAGCTGAGGCCGGTTATAACCCTCTATAGAGGCTATAAATTAAAAAAAAAAACTCTCTGAAAGTTTAGACTACTTTTATTTGCTTTGAAACTATTAAGGTTGACGTGGATGACACAAAATTTGTTGCTCAGTGTAATAAGTAGGGCAAGGAAGTCCATGCAAATGCATGTTTTTTCTCGATAGTCCAAAACTAATATGGTCTAAACATTTATCCGAATCATCAAATTTAGCACAAAATGGCATCGATTTGTAATTGCATATTTTTGCATATTTTGTCAAAAATGCATGTTTTTGCATATTATGACTTTAAATGCATATTTGTGCATATTTTTCATTTTTAGGAGCATTTTTTTATTTTGTAAAAATGTATAAAAAATTTAAATTTTCATATTTTGATTCAATAAAAATAAACATTCTTAAAAACCTTATTGACCTATGGAAAATCTTCCAGTTCTGTGTCTGTTTGCAAAATAACTTTTTAAGTTTTGAGTGCATTATTTTTGCAAAAATAAAAGTTTTTAGTGCACATTTATTATATTTTTAATGCATATTTTTCTTTTTTAATTGCATATTTTAGGCGCATATTTTCCAGTTTTAAGTGCATGAAATTCCTTGCCCTAGTAATAAGTAATATGTGTGGTAACCATGAAATAGTAAACATAGTTTAAATATCATTTTATGAAAAAATGAAGAATCACCTGGTTTATTAAAATATCCTGTATTATATTTCATCACATTGTGGTTTTCATTAAATAAAATTCAAAATTCCATAATATTACAAAAATGTACCAACGATACGTACCTTTATATTTTTGGTGGTTTCAAAAAGTGTATCAGAGTAAGTTGCTAAACTACTAACTCCTTTTCAAAATTCTTGAAAATTTGACTTTGTAACTTTTTAAGTTTCTTAAAGTTTTTAAGACTTTTTATTTTCCTTTTCCTATTCCCCTTCTATAAATTTTCTTTACATAAACTTTCGTAATTTTCTACATTTGCATAGTACCTATATTCATTCAGTAACACAAGTAATAGCTACACTTGTTAGTGTTTTCTTACTAATTAGCATTTTTAATGTTTCCTTCTCTAGAAAACCTTTACTTTTCCTCGAACGTCTTCAAAAACTTTTTTCACAACATTTACAAAAAGTATTTCAAACTTGACAACAAATTCTCAAATATATACATAAGAAAAACTAACAACTAGTAGGGGTTGTCCTATTACAAGACAAGTGGTGTAACACTAGGGTGCCGCGATTTGTCACTTTTGTTCCGGAGCCCTTAACCCCAACGAAGTAAAATAGCATAACAGGGCTATCAACTCAAATGCTTCCACAACGTTCGCCAACCATTCATCAGATGGCGCGCAACAACTGTTCTAAAATTCAGCATTTCGCGCAAGTGTTGCCACATTTAAAGACCTTCTTTTTTCTACACCTTTAATTTCTTCTCTATCCGTTTTCCAAAGAAACACGTTAACTAATAGGAATAATTTCCTGAGTTTTGCTTCTCTTTAAAAAAAAAAAATACATTTAAAATAAAACTAAATTTAAAAAAAAAATTTTTTTTTCTATTGTTAAATTTTATTTTAAATAAAATGTGCTGGTGCCGGAAATAAAATCTGGGACTCTACATTGCCAGTCGACAGCGTTACCATCTGAACTTTGTTAATGTGTTATATTTGATAAATAACAACATAAATGACGCTGCATAAAAGTATGCTTACGTGACAGCATCTGAAACATCAGAAATATGTGGTTACTTATAAATATCCTTACCAGAGTTTAAAAAAAAATATTGAGTCTAAAAAAAGAGTTTTAAAAAAAAATTACAAAAAGAAC
Organism: Leucophora obtusa; assembly: GCA_949987735.1. Lineage (NCBI taxonomy): Eukaryota > Metazoa > Arthropoda > Insecta > Diptera > Anthomyiidae > Leucophora > Leucophora obtusa. Next base: position 354,872,017 of record OX465295.1, read on the forward strand.
ATTATTTTTTATTCTATATACTACTAAAAATAAGTCATTATTGGTAACGCATAATTTTTTGTTTCCAAAGAATGGAAGAAGTAAGTAGTCGAAAAGATCTCAAGCGATTTTAAAAATTCCGTCTCTAACGCCTGATATCACATCCCGGTCCGAAAGAAAAGTGGTAAAACGAGGCACCCTAGTGCAATACTTAAGAAATGAATAATATGTAGTTAGAGATGTATTTTGTTTTATTGTAAAGGTTGTCTATTACTAAGAAAAAATATGGAAATTAAAGCAATTTTAAAGTAGTTTAAGTAATAGTAAGAATTTAAATTAATTACACGGTTTAACGAGATTATAATATTGGCTGAAGAATTTGAATAAACTAATATATACAATTTTTCTATTATACAAAAACTTGGGAAAATTTACCAAGTCTTACAGAATTTATTGCATATAGACGTTGATGTTCTGATTCCAGTTCCAGCTTCCGAATCTTGCCATTATATTACAGTATCGGGAAAATGGCGTTCAGAAATGCGGGTAACTGTTATTTTGAGTTTGGCTTAATAAAAAGTATTTTTTTTTTTGTAAATTATGGCAAATTATGTTAAAATTTTTATTGTTTTTCTAATTACTGGAAGAAAAATAAAAAACGAAATTTTAATCGTTCAAAGCAATTGAAATTATTTTGTACATAAACCAAATTGCAAAAGGGGCAGTCTATTAAATAAAAGGGAGCCGTCAATTTTTTCATAACATTGTCAGCATCTGGAAAATTTTAAATTTCTTTTTTTTTCTAATACTCTTTTACTATAATTTCTTTCATCTTCTCCATTTTCAAAATAATCCCTCAATTATTGTTATTAACTTTGGTTTTGTTTTTCTGTTAAGCTGTTTATGTGGTTTCATATTGCAAGGATTTTGTTTGAAGCTTTAACATGCAGTTAGAAATCTGCTTGTTTCATTTTATTCCTCTTTCAAAATATAAAATTTCTAATAACAATATTTTGGGCTGGATGGTTTTTGCTGAATGCAGTAAGCTAGCATAACTTTTATGTACTTTTTTTTTTGTTTAAGCAAAGGTAAACCTTGTAATTTTTTACCTTTACATGCATATTTTTTCATGTTAAAACGTTCTTAATAAGCTGCTTCTATTCTCTGTAAATAATGTCTGTTGTTTACAGTCTTACATGCATATATTGAGTTTGAGTAACTGGGTAGGGACGGGATACCATAAAACTATTTTTTAACTTTGTAGTCTTATCAAGAGGATGTATGTATATTAAGGTGTCCCTTAAGTTGTCGAATTTGAAAGCTCACACCCCCTAGTATTGTTCTTTTTCGGTCTGAAATGCTGGAATTTGAAAATTTTATTTTATAAAAAACTTTGGTTGCAATGTCCCCGAGTTTTTGAAATCCTCTAAAGTAATTATTGTGTTTATATGTATATATTAGGGTGTCCCTTAAAAAGTGTTTGGTCGATTTTCGACACGCATACCCCCCAATTTTTTTACCAATGGTCCCAAATTAACAAAACCGATTTGTTTTTTTTTTTTTTTTTTTGGAAAACGTTAACCCGTGCCGAGTTGCGGTCGAAAATGGTCTATTTTGGAAAAAAGTATATTATTATTAAAAATCCCCAAAATTCTAAATTTTAAAAAATTTAGTATTTTGTTTCATTTATATGTACATTTACTATATATACTCAAGTGATATTTTTCCGAAAATTATGAAAGGTGTTATATTGTAAATTTCCTAGTGGGTCGTTTTTGGCCAAAAGTATAAAAACTAACCCCATATGGATCATGTTACATAAAATAATTATTTTTATCCAGTTGAGATTTTTTTTTATCAATTTGATGGCTTTACAATCTCGTAGTCATAATTAATATTAAGTTTCATGAGTCTTTTCTGATCCCAGGCCACTAAGGGTTAAAGATTTTTAAAGCAAATGCAAAGATAATTATAGTCTAACTAAATTTAAGTGATATTTTTCCGAAAACTATGTAAAATTTGATGAAAACATTCAAATTTTGTTAAATTTTTGACTAAATAAGCAATTTTTGTAAAATGTCCTGGAAAGCAGTTGCTCCAAACACAAACTCGAATTATCATTTTTCCTATTTTTTTTTCTTTAATATCAACTATTATATGGTACAAATGGCAATCGAAGTCTCCAAATTGGGCATTTTAAAAAATCTTTAAAATTAATTTAAAACAACAAGTTTGTGCATTTTTATCAAATTTGTGGGTCATTTTTGGATTCCAGGCTAAAGTGGGTTAATGATATCCGATGAAGTCAAAATTCCATATTTGAATCATTTTGGCTGTATTAATTGAATAAATGAAAAAAAATTTTTTTTCGTAATTTTGAATTTTGGGAAATTTTAATAGTAATACACTTTTTTTTTCCAAAATGCGCCATTTTCGTCCAACTTTCGGCACGGGTTAACGTTTTCCAAAAAAAATCGATTTCTTCCATTTTTTACCATTTCCAATAAAACTGGGGGTTGTAATGACAAATATATTTTTAAGGGACACCCTAGTGTATATATGTATATTAGAAATTTAGGCAATTTTTCTGGAAGTCGGAATTTGCGACAGCAATTTTCAAAAGATTGTTTTTCCCGACTTGGAATTGCAATATCTGTCCATTAAGTTAAGTTCGAAAAACCCATAGAAGTTTGAAACTACTTAGTGCACATGAGTGCTATCAGTTTATACTGAATGTTCCGGGCCGCAAAAATACAGCTTATTTTTCCACAACATTTTGCAGTAGTAGAACTTTTGAATGGAATATCGCCGATTTATCTTCCTGTGGAATTGCTTTCGTATTGCCTGGAAGTAACAGTTGTTTCCGGCGGTAAAAACTTCCGCAATACGAAATTGATATTGCCGGCAACAAATGTTTTCTTCCAGGCGATATAATCGGAGAATCTTCTTCATATTGCGCCATGCTTGCTGGTTAATTTTTGCTGAGCGCTCAGAAATGTGCTCACTGGGATTATTTTGTAAATTTGAATGATACTCGTAATCTAACTATTTTTTAAATTTCTTTTTACTTAATTTACAAAATGTTGCCTTAAAACTTACATTTCTTTAGGAAATAATGCAATAATAATGAAATTAATTAAATTATAAATTAGATATCTAAATATTTTAATCCAACAAAATAATATTTCATTTTAATTTTCCTTTCTTTACAAGAAAAAGTTTTTACCCCTTCTTTTATTTATTCAACCCCATAAAATAATTAAATTCATGAAATTCAAGTATTTATCATAAAACTATTGTTTAGCTCAAGTTTGAAAAAGAATGCACAAAAAAATATGCAACTTGTCTGCAGCATGCAGTAAAAAACAAAGAGATAATGTAGAAATATAAAAAGAAGTTATGATCAGGGCAAGGGACACAATTCACAAATTTGCATTAAAAGTGCATATTTTTGAATATCTCGCTTAAATTTCATGTTTATTGATATTTTTCTAAATATGCATTTTTTTACATATCTTTTTAATACATACAAGAAATTCGTTATTTTGTACTTTTTTATATATATGCATATTTTTAAATATTTAACTTAACTGCCGATTTAAATGCATATTTTCCTAATATTAGCAAAAACTTGTGATTTTATGCATTTTCTGTAATTTTTTTTAAATACTTTAAAATAAATTTTGATTTCTTTACGGAAAAAGTACAGCATTTTTTTGAAATAAAAATCAACAACTTGTTAATGATGCTGAATTTTAAATATTAAAAAACCTTGTAAGCAATAGAGTAACATTAAATTCTTAAAATAATAAAAATATTAAAATGCATATTTTTTTGAAAACTATAGTGCTTATATTTTTAATTTGGATACACGTTTTTATTATATAATTTTTAGTGCATGATTTTCCTTGCCCTATTTTTAACATTTAATTTACATTTTACTGTTGTTGTTGTCATCGTTGAATTCATCGTTTTATAGTTTAATTCAACGCATTTCCTTATTAAACCACCACAATCCTTTTTCAGCTACACAAAAACTTTTCTCTGTTCATAACTTAAGGCTGTTCAAGAAGATAACTTTTGAATGAAAAAGAGATAGTAGTGGTTTGCTGGTAAAACTAAAGTAAATATAAAAGATATTTACTTTAGTTTTCTCACTTCTACAACTTATTCAGCTTCAATGTTTTTATATGCATTTCATATAATTAAGCAATGTCTTTTTAATGTCTCATAGATGTCTTTATTTCTTCCGAAACAAAAAGATAGTAGAAATAGAACGCAAAAAAGCCAGAAATGAATGTAGAAAAAAAAAAACAACAAATGAGGATGATTTTTTTAATGAAATGGTTAAATTAAATGTGCTTTATCTTTATCAAAGAGTAAAAATGCAGAAATAATTTTTTATAAATATTATGTTAAGGCTAAGAGCTAGAATATAGCAAGAATAGATATCAGAAACTAGTTCAATTATGACAGTTTTAGTAAAAATAAATTAAAAGTGTAGCCGAGAGTAGGAAACATTTGTAAGTTAATAAGAAATAGCTTTAAGAAAGACTTGATTTCTTAAAAACATCATGAAAAAGAAACTGAAATTGGGACACTTTAATAGCAATTTATAAAAATGGTTTTGCTTTAAATACATTTCTATGACTCAATTATCTCCTGTCGCCAATACCTAAAGGATATCGAAATATCGAAAAAGAATAAGAAAAATAAATTACAAATTTATTGACAGCAAAAATCGAGAGCTTAACTAATTATTTTAAATAAGAACAATAAAGGTCGAATAAATCTTAGAATAAGAAAATTTTTCAAGTTAATGAAAAACACTTGATTTTTTAAAATATTTTTTCTGCAAGGTAATTATTAACTAGTTTTTAGTTGCTTTTTATGCTATTTTTACAGATTTATTTCTATGAGTGTATTTTAAGATATCTACCTGTAAAATGAGTTAAAATTTTTGCCCCAGGTCTAACAGGATAATTGCAGGAAACACAGATTAGTTACTCAGAGCTAGTAATCAGCAAAATTCGTTAAAATAAAATGATGTTTAGTGCAAAAAGCCCCAAATTTCGTAATTTTTAAAAGGCGAAAATCGTTTACTGATTGTGTTATTTGTAGCAAAAACCGAAATTATTTGACAATAAGATTTCTTCATTTGTCCTTTAATGTGCTACGTCGCCCAAACAAAGTGATAAACTTAAATTTTAATATTTGTTCCATTGTATTTATGTTTTCAATGTCAAATATATAGTTTAAATATTATCGCACTTAGAAGAAAGAACATTTTAGGGTTAAGTTTTATTATTTAAAAAAAATTGTTTTTCTCATCTAATTGTGGAGGCAATTCAATGATTCGGCTTAGCCGAATTTTAATCTCTTTATTTTTGAATGATAAGAAAATAATGTAGTATTTTAATAAAAATAGTAAATTTAAACCATTTTTAGTAATAATAATTAAAAACAAGTTTTAAATAACTTAATAAAAATTATTCTCATTTTTCTGTCATAAAGTTACTGCCGTATAATTCACAACACTACAAAATAAAGTATGATACAGTTTGTTTTGCCAGCTTTTAATTATATTAAAAACTATTTCTTTTTTCACCTAAAAACTGTGTAAAACAAAAATTAACAAACTTTAAACAAACTGTGTTGAAAAGTTTATATTCCTAGTAAAAAACAGGTAAAGCGGAACTTTTGTTCAAAATATTCTGGCGAAAGTTATGTATAAAATTAAAAAAATATTTTTTTTACGTTGTTTGTCTCTAGTTTATGTTAATAAGGACAAAGTTTTCTTTAAGCTTAAACAAAAATATAATGGGCGATGCCAAATTCATTGATTAATAAAAAATGCAAATAGTTCAATCGTAAAATTGAAGAGAAGATGAAAAAAGATTTTGAAACTATTATACTAACAAGGAAGGTATCCCCGAGGTCACCCACTGAATTCGTAGTGATACACTTAACATAATAGGTCTGTATAAAAATCTGTCAAACGGGTTTTAAATCGGTTTGACTAATTTTTAACAAATTTTTAGTTAAAAATCTGATTTAAACAAAGATTTTAGTTATCTTCATTTAACACTACACAGAAAAAACAGTAGGCACCAACAATGGGAATTTGTAAAATCAATCACATTTCCTTTTAAATTGAAATTTTATTTCCAACAATTTTTTTGTTTGAAATATTTGTAACTCGTTTGTAAATTGTTATATTTCATATAAAAATTGTTTAAAAATAAAAATTCAAAGTTACAAAATAAAAAAGAAAATTTTTTTTGGATTTACAAATTTCTTTGTTGGTGCCTTTTTAAAAAGTTTTTTTTTTTTTGTATTTACAAATTTGATCTGAGAAAGGTGTTTAAAAATTTAATTAGAATTTTGTAAATTCTTTCTGTGTATACTAAAAATCCTCATTGCTTTAACTAATTTTCAGTGTTAATTTCCAAAAGTATTTATAACTAATTTTTAAGAACCCATTTGTTAAATTTTACACAATTTATTGTTAAAATATATTATTTTCGTGTTTATTCTATAACCCACAATATGGCGCTACCAGTGTATCTGAAGTTTTAAGGATGGCGCCATTTCTTCCTCCAATGAGATTGCGCCGCTAAAAAACTACTTATTTGATAGTGTTTAGTGAAATCGCTGGGCAACCCCAGGAATTTATTCCTTGAAAATATAAGAAAGTTGTTACTGTTCTCAATAGCAAAACTTTGTTTTTATGAAATTTTAATGAAATATAGCGATTAAATAAAATATAAAAGAGAAATATTGAATAATATAAAATCCCAAAGTAAAAGTAGGATAGGAATCTGTGGAATGCTGATTAAATAATACACCCACCCCTCGTATAGCCCGGTTTCATACAAAGTGGTTTACTAAAATGTACTTTTTTATAATGTGGAGTTTTTCTGTAAAAATAGCAGAAAAAGCAATAGGGTGAAACCATATCAACTCAACACACTAATCGAATTCACCAATTCCGATTTGAATGAAATCCATGGCCAGTTAAGACTATGAGTTTAATTTTTATAACATTTGGGGGCGACATCTAACGGAGGTTTGGCGAACTTGTTGAAGCTGTTTAGTTCAGAGCCTTGCTTTTTTATTTTCTTTCAGAGGGCGTTGCGATACACATATATGAGGGATATAAAACGCACACATATTATTTTCCATAAATTGATATTGTCGTCGCTAGGGATCGAACCGGCAACCTACTGTGTAACAATCCAATGCGCTACCATTACACCACAACGCCCACACTTACTTTCTGGCGATGATAATGGTAATTTTTGATTTTTAAACTACTTTTTATGACAAAAAACTTCTCAAATTTAATTGACTTTGTTCAGAAAGCTGAAATAGATGAATAACAAATGAAAGTTTTTAAAATTTTAATGCATATTTTTTGAATTTTAATACATATTTTACGTACATCAACCATGATTTTTAGGGCGTGAACCTAGATCCGCTATTATACCAATTGCTATATATTTCACTATGTATGCACAGTAGACCGTACCTCAAAAAAAAAAGTTCGCCGTACACCCTCCAATATGAAGTATTTTTGCAAGGAGGTTTCAAAAAAATTTTTCTTTTTGCCGAACGTAGGGGTCGCCTTTTTCAATTTTTCGTTATAACTTCGGCATTTCAAGTCGGATTTAAAAGTGATTTTTTTGCCTCGAGAAGACCAGTGTTTTGCTATAAAGAAAAAATCCAATGAAAAAAAATTTAAAAAGGCGATTTCTAGGTTCGGCAACCAATATATAAAAAAAATTTCTACTGGGTTTATCGAAAAACTTCCTTAGCAAAAGTTTAATGATTTTTTGCGAGCTTTAATTTTCTGACATTAGGGGTGTACATTAGGGTGGTAGCAACTGAGATCTGGTGGGTAACTACTAGAACGGGATACTTGAGGTCAATACCCCTTAGAGCAAAACACTTGTCTCCTCGAGAGAAAAACATCGATGTATCATACTTTACGATCCGACTGTAAATGCCAAAGATATAACGAAAAATGTAAAATAGCGACCCCTACGTTCGCAAAAAAAATTTTTTTTTGAAACCTCCTTGCAAAAATACTTCATATTGGAGGGTGTACAGCGCACTTTTTTTTTGCCTGTAAGGTGGTACGCTCTAATGCACAGCGTATGCTACGGGAACAGTTTTACGATATAGAGTTTAGTCTGGAGACATTTGGTTAGTTTGGGGACTGTGTCCTCAAACTCTTTCTAGGTCTAGCGAATAGTATGACTAATATACCGCATAGTTTGGGCACATTTTTGGCTATGCCCCCTAACTATGCGCTTAACATACATAAATATATGTATTTATTGTATCGTCAATTAAAATTCTCTTCTCGGAATCTGAACCATTTCACGGAATATGCACCAAATTATACTGAAGTAAAGGAAATCGGCATATCCGGCATTAAAATTTTTACTTGTTATATTTGTGAAAGTACTTTTTTAAAACACTAAAGTTATTTAAGTAGAATTAAAAATCAATTTAGTTTTATTAAATTAATACCAACCTCTTTTTCATCTTTTAATATTCCAACAACCTGTAAAAACATTCTTTCTGCATCATTTTGTGGATCATAATTTGAATATGTATCATCGACCAATGTAAAATTACCACAATAAAAATCATCTGAAGAAAATACTGAATCACGATAATGTTGATCAACAACATGTTGTAAATCTTCATCAACATGTGGCTCATATTCAACGGTTTGACAACTATGATGACACTGTTCGGGATCAGTGTGTTTCTGATATTTTTCAACAATATGTTGTTGCTGATCTTGATGTGTATTATCATCAACAGTTTCTATGTGTATGGAAATATTTGAGTGTGAATTGTTATGGCTCATTTTTGAGTGTTTCGATATACTATGAGTACTAGAGGCACTACTCAATTGTGAATAACTCAAACTAAGTTGACTGCTTTCTGCCGCTGAGGTACGTGAACAATCTTGTTCAAGTTCAGTGCCACCAGTACCACTATCACCACTTTGTGAACTGGCTGAGTTACCGGTAAAATGTTTGGTATTCATAGATGATGCTTTAAGACAATTTATGTTGGTATTTGATTTTTGATGTTCCATAATATGATGTTGCATAGGTCCGGGCAGCTTTAACGTCGGTAGCATGAGATTAAAATTAACTTCTCGGGAATCACAACGAGAATGACTACCACTGCTGCTAATGCTACTGCGACTTCGTCGTTTCATCGAAACAAAGGGTGATAGTAAACGTCTACGTTGTGTGGATAATGATGGTGTTAGAGTTCTTCGGGCTGCAGCATAAATTTCCTCTTCATCATCACCATCATCGTTATCTAAAGCTGCAGCAGCTGCTGCTGCCAATGTATGTGGTGGTTTAGCATAACGTTCTAACGACCTTGATTTATAATCTTCATTATGGCGTTCTATCACACGACGTTCTCTACCCCTGGCAGTGGATTCACCATTAATTGCTGCTGATGATACTTCGAAATTGTTAGTTTTATGTTTTTTATGACTGCCACCATTTGTTGTCGTTGTCGTTGTACGATACATTTTGGGAGTATTGTTGCAACTTCTACTAAGATCTCTCATAATGTGTGTATTTTCTATGATATTGCTTCTGTCATGTTCCTTCATTCCTTGTGTGTTGTTTGCTATAATGGTATTTGCATGTTCTGTGGATGTTGTTGTTGCTGTTGTTGAGCAAGGTGATGTGGATGAGGAAAATAAACGCATTGTGTCATATAGGTGGGGTTTTTGTTGATGTTTTGGTGTTCAACGCAAAATGAACGTTTTATTTGATGGCCTTAAGGTTTTCAACAATGTCGAGTTGCTTCTTTTTTTTAGTGGAGTTTTATTGCTGCTGATGATTCCTCTGTTATTTTTATAATCACTATATTTATATGTTGATGTTGTTGATTTTTTATTTTGCAATTATTTATTAGACCCTTAGGGTATTGTAAATACTTACAACAACAACAATAAATTGTTGTAGGGTAAGTTTTTTGCTGCAGTCGTTTAAATCATTTACACTAGTTTTTTTTCATATTTTAGTCAGTTGTTTTGAATGTTAATCATAGGTTTTTTATAGACATGTTATAAATTTTCAATAAATTTTCATACTACTGGTTTTTTAGATTCTATAGAAAATAAAACAGGATGTTTGCATAAAAAAGCATTTAGATTGCATCTTAGATTTTATAACTGATATCATTAAAGTGGCTAATGTTTTTAAATCCAGAAAAAAGAAGGACATATAGAACTAGTGTGAATAAAAGTGATTTTCGAATCAGTTAAAAAAAATCCATGTATAAATTCCGAAGTTATGAGCAGTTTTGGGAAATAAAACAAACTCCATCATAATTTCTAAATATGATATGGTTTTCGTATACAAGTATGAAGAAAGCGAGGTAAATTCTAATAAAATCCATGAAAAAATTTTGAAGTTGTGGAAATTAGGAGCAACACAATATGTATGCAAGGGTCAACCTAACCAATGAAAAATAGATATATAAATACATTAAACAAGAGACCGTGTATAGTTAAACTGCGCACTTATATAGATTTTCATGATCACGTCTGGTTTCCGTTTATCTAATAAATTAGGAAAATCTCAAACATTTAAAAAAATGGTTTTGCTTTTTTCTACCATAACAAAATAACGCCATAAATGTTTACAGAATTTTTATATTTTGAAACAAAAAATTGTACTATTTCTTTGTCTTCTTTTGTCAAAATTTACATAATTATTGAACTCTGTAGAAACTTCCCTTTTAAAGGATGGTTAAATTTTAAGGGCCGATGTTGAATGTGAACCACACCTAAACGTCAAGTTTTTTTCTGCATTTCATTTGATATTTCTCAATTTCAGACTAACTCAATTTGAACCATGGAAAGATACACAATCGAGCAACGCGTTAAAGTTATTCAGGCTTATTATGTAGGAATTGTGAAAACACCTGTTTTTTGTGTTAGGTACGGTTTATGGCCTGGCGGCGTCATCGGGCAATACTTCTTCGAAAATGAGATTGGCCAAGCAGTTACCGTGAATGGTGTTCGCTATAACGGACTTCTTGTGGCCAGAAATTGAGAATGTGGACCTGGACGATATGTGGTTTCAACAGGATGGTGCCACTTGCCACACAGCCAACGAAACAATGGCTCTATGCACGAGAAATTCAATGGCCGTGTTATCTCACGTGGTGGCGATGTCAATTGGCCGCCAAGATCATGTGATTCGACACTGTTGGACATATTTCTTTGGGGTTATTTGAAAGAAAAGGTGTACGTCGATAAGCCAGCAACAATTCAAGAGCTAAAGGATGAGAAAATTCGGCACATTAACGGCATAGAACCTCAATTATGCCTCAGCGTCATCGAAAATTTAGACCATCGGATGGAGGTGTGCCGCCGAGTTCGCGGGGGCCATTTGTCCGATATTTTGCTCCATACATAATTGAACCATACCAATATTATCATATAAAAAGAAATGACAATAATTTCCTAAATAGATTGTGCTTTATTCAAAATCAAAATCGGCCCTTAAGATTTAACCACCCTTTATTTGATACTTTTATATTTTGAAGACCTTTAAGAAGATCATCTGACGTGATGAAGAAAAACTGGGTAAGGATAGTCTCTACTTTCAAGTGCGTATTGATATTTCGATGGGCGAGAAAAAAAAGTTGAAAATTGTAGCGCGTTGTGATGTAGCACAAAAAAATATTGTTTAAGATCCTGAAGTGTATACTAGGGTGCAAATATGAGCACATGTTAGTTAGCACTGACACTTATAAGTCCCGATCAGACTATCTGGCCCCGAAAGTGCTCTACAACTACATGCAAAAATTACAGCTTTTACAAAATTTTCGGATCATTGTTTTTCCGTAAAATATTTTTCCTATTAGACTCTTTAAGATATTTGAAAACACTACTCTTTTCCTTCAAAATTTAAGACGAAAACGAACAATTTATGCGAATTCGTTTGCCAGAACAGCCCTGTATAATTTTTTCAGCATTTCATAAATAAGTGTTATCTAAACGCTTTAGTTATTATTGAGATTTTTAGAAATATAATTATTGTTAACTTTTGCATTGTTTTTTATTTTTTAATTATTAGTTTTCATTATTATATTCATTCAGTTGATTTATTGAACACATAAATTTTAATTATTTTTTTTCCACTGTTTTTATATTTTGTTAGCATATATTTTTTATTTTATAATAATAATTTATTATATTTTATTAAAATTCATTTTAAATTCCTTAGCGTTATTTGTTTACTTATTATAAACTTTCGTTTAAATTCATTTTGATTTAATTTAATTTTTCTCTATTTTAAAATGTTTTTCAATTGCACTACTACTGTTTTCAATTTAAATTTATCTAGTTTTATATTCAATTAGAGTTTTGCATAACATTTAAACAAAAATCTATTCCAAAATTTGTTGTTCAAAAATCTACATTATCCTCTAAACATAAAAATGAAAGCGAAATTTTGTATGTTTATGTAAATACTCGTAAAAATTAATTTTAAATATTTTTGACACGTTTTGTTAAACAAAATCATGTAATTGTTAATATTTTATTTTGCGGCTTAACACAGAAAAAAACTAGCAAATATTGAATTTTGAATGCTGTTTTTATTTTTAAACTTATAATATTTAATACGAGAGAAATTTGGGGTTATACAATTTTTAAAACATTTGTTTTAAAAAAAGCCCAGTAAAATATTGGTAATGACACCTCATTACTATCTGCATTACCAAAAATGATATATCATTACCTTTTGCAATATTTTATAATAATAATGACTTCCTAATAACGGCCTATTGTATTCATTGTTTCTAAATATAAAATAATGACTTACTCGTATTAGTTTAAATAAGTACTTTTTACACAGTTAAATTTTTTTATTACATGTAAATATGTTTTATGTTTAAATTTTTATGACGAGTCCTAAAATTACACACTACAGAAAACTTAAATTTTTCTGAATGTATTTCCTTAGGCTAATAGTATTTGCCTAACTCCTTATTTTTAAGAATCAAGTAAGCAATCGGATAACCACTTATAATTAAACTTTTTGTAAGCATGTTTGTAACCACTTATTATATAAAATCTCATAACTACTTATTTCTCATTTTTTCGTAAGCGAGCGGGTAAGCGTGACTACTTATAAAAACGACAACGCCAAACAAAAATAACGAGTTTAGACGCCAAAAAATAAGTTGTACGGAGCTATGAATTTCTTTTATATAACCACTTGTTTGGTAATGAAATATTTTGCTGGGAGGCTTTGATTTGGGAATTTATCTACTGATTTTTTTAATATTTATTTGATTTTGTGCTTATAATATGAGCTCTACGCTGAAAATAAAAAAGCTATTTTCAAACGAATTATATTTTTTACAATTTTTTTTAAAATTTTAATAATTTTGTTTTTGGCAAAATCATTTTTTTTATGAATCCAATATACAAAAATGTATGTAAACTAGTGTTATCAACCCCTGAACACTTTATGCATCGAAACACATTGGTTTTGAAAGATTTATCTCATAAATTTGTAATAAATTTGTACTTTTAATGCCTTTTTGATAAACCAAAAACCTTCATGAATATTATATTTTCATTACTCTCTCCTTTTTTACTTTCTAAAAGGGATTCCTAATCTGTTTATTTTCCAACCGTGACATGCGTGCGTGACCACATTTAATCATTTTGCTTACCAATGTGAGTGTTTGTGGTTTTTTTTACACTTTATTCAATAACACTTAATTATACCCTACACCACTACGTGGAAAGGACATAATGAGTTTGTGTTGATGGTCGTTAGTACGAAATAATCGACCTAGATCTACTAATCGCCTCAGCAGTACTTTCTGAGTCGATTTAGCCATGTCCGTCTGTCTATTTGTCATGATATTTAAATGAAATTTTGCACATGAGCAAAATCGTACTTTGGTGTAGGGTGTATAATAATCGGGCTTGAAAGAATACATTTTTTATATCCACACCTTCCTGTGAGCAGGGTATATTAAGTTTGTGCTGATATTTATAACTGCAAAACATATTTGCTGTAGGCACACTTTCTGAGTCCATTTAGCGCCATGCGACCGAAATTAATTCCTTTCTTCATATTTTTTAAACAACAATTTATGGTTTCTACATACATTTTTCAGCCAATCAGCATTATTTAACATTAAAAATGGGTCATTTTGACACCATGCTCTCAAATAGGTTAATTTGGATTTATTTTTTCCAGATAAGGTTTTTATATCGATTTTTCGATTTGGGAATTTTCTTTGGACTTTGAGTGGAGAAATACCACTCAAAACTTATCGGACCAGAACAAAATATATATATCGTTGGGGAGGTACTTGAAATACCTTTCCAATGATATGCAACATGCCTAGACTTATTAACCCATTACGAGCCGGGCCATGATTTTAAATGTTAATTTTTTTAAATTGGATTTTTTAAATTAAAAAAAAACTTTTAGAAGTAAAAAGCTCAGAAAATATTAATTTTATGAAAAAATTGAGTAAAGCATATAAAAAATTGTTTTTGATCAAATATTACATTAATCTCGAATATATTAGTTAATCTCGAACATGGGTCTGATATTAACTAATATATCGTCGGCTTGCCTGCAAGAAGTGATATGTTTTTGGTTTTAACAGGTTTTCAGGAGAGCGAAAAAACTGATTTATATTATCCTTTTTAGATATTTTATTGACATCATATGCCCTAATGATTCACGACCTTATTTATTACAATCATTATTAAGGCATATGATGTCAATGAAATATATTAAAAGGATAATATAAACCAGTTTTTTCGCCCTCCTGAAAACCCGTTACAGAACACATAACACTACTTGCAGGCAAACCGACGATATTGTTATATAAAAAATCTATGTATATATAAAATTTTAAACGGTTTTATCAATAATATATTCCTATATATACAATTTGCAATAAAGCATATACTGATATATGATTTAATATGATTACATATGAGAAAATTTCTAAAAAAATTTATAATATATCACCATATAAAAACATATAAGGTCGCACACAATATTTTATATTATCATATATTTTAATATTAAAAAATATATGTTATATATACTCTTTTTTACTCGGGGGGACGACGTTTTTAGAATTTCTGAAAATATTTGTTAGGTTAAATTACAAACTCAATGAGAATTTTTTGTTCTCGTCTAGGAGCGTTATCAAACATTTAAAATATCAAAGAAAAAACAAAAACAACAACAAAAAATTTTACACAATTTGGTTTGTCGTCTACCAATGTACTACTCTGTTGTTTTGACAGATCTAGCAATGTAGTGACATCCATTCATGTAGAAACAACAATAGAAAACAATGTTTCCCAACAATTAGTTGAGTGTAATAGAAAAGTAATGAACTTCTTTTCCATTACAAGTACATAAATGTAATGCTATAGAAAATAAGTAATGATTATTGCAAATAAAATTAATTACTCCCAGCTCTGAGGGTCTTTAATGGTCGGGCATGACCGACAATAATTTATTTTTTATTTTATTTTTAAATCTATTTTACCGTTTTTTTAGATTTGGGTTGTTTTTTTTTTGCTCTTTCTATAGTAATAAATTGACGGGATGCTGATGATCAACGGGAAAAAAATTACAGCAATGTCACGTATTAACACAATATATACGTGAGCAAATTAATTACAACCCATTTCTTTACACACTGACATATGAGTATTGTACATACGCATAATGAGAAGAAAAGCGACACAACACGTCTTTTTTATTTACACCCAAAAAAGTATATTTAAGAAACAAACATAATGAGGGCAAAAAAAAAAAAAACAACACAACACTTAAAAAATTAGCATTACCCCCTACTAGTTCATGAATAAGGGATTAAAAATTAAAATTTAAATTATTAGTTTCGAATTTCTGTTAAAATCTTGTTAAAGATAATCATTAATATCACAACATGTTGTCTTGTCGTTTGTTCGAAAAAAAAAGAAACGAACACCTTTAAAAATACCAATAACTGTTATTGAATAACTCATTTGTTAAGCTTTTCATACTGTTAATTAAGTTAGTAGTCATATATATATTGTTATATGACAAACAACTTTTTTTTTTATTATCACCATCATCATCAAAATAATTATTCACACATTGTTAATCCCTAGAGCTGCAAACTCCAAATTTGTTACTATTTACTCTATTCCTAGCCAGAGAGGGAGTCAGTGAATTTGAAACACAAACAAATACTTCAAACTTCTTAAAAATTGTTTCTTATAACAACAACAGCAAACAAAAAAAAACTTTATAGCATTGTCATCATTTCTTAATCAGCTTAACAAAGAAATTTTCATCTGATAGTCATTGACATTTATTATATGTTTACAGATAAAATTTACAACATTTATTTATTTTCCAACTGACTAAAAAAACCCAAACATACAACATTGTATTTATAATAGTTTCCCATATAAATTTGACTATTTTTTGTTTAAATGTTGCATGCATTAATTTTATAGATGCATAACATATTAATTTATTTATTTTACAATTTTTGGGTGTAATATTTGACAGAAACCGAGTGTGAATTAATTGTATAAACAGAATTAAAACTGTAGGCGACAGTGCTTATTGGAAACAGTAGCAAAACAAAATTCTTTAAACATAATAATAAAACTGTCAACTTAACGCTAATGTAGTGTGTAAACACAGAATTTAATTTAAAGGCACTTATAGATATAAAAGATGCTTTAAAAAATATATTAATTATCATAATTTGATACTTAGATATGAAAACTGACTTCTGTGTGATGATAAAGAAGTCATTTGATGTGCTTATTTTAAGTTGTAAACGAATTTTCAGTTTTGATGCATCAACTTGTGACCATTTTTAAAATTTTTTCAGAAAAATTTAATCAATTTTACGATATATTAAAAAAACTTTATTGAGATTGTGAAAGAATTCATTAACTTCCATACGGGAAATTTTAACAAACTGTCACCGAACTGGCCCCTTTATATGAAATAGAGTGGTCACTTTTAAATGGCGTTGTCATAGGAGGTGGAAATTGACTCCTTGTGATATGTCACAAGACAAATCCTAGGACAGGTTACTGAACTCTCATAAAAAAACAAAGTTCAGGTACCTGTCCTGGGATTTGTCTTGTGACATGTCACAAGGGGTCAATTTCCACCTCCTATGACAACGCCATGTAAAAGTGACCATTCTATTTCATATAAAGCGGCCAGTTCGGTGACAGTTTGTTAAAATTTCCCGTAGGGTTATTAAAGATGCATTATAGACCCTCTAGTCATTTTTTAAGAAAACTTTGAAGATGTTTGGAATTATATTTTATTAACCTTTTGACGACAATAAATTTTCCGTCGAAGCAATTTAATTCTTTTATTGACATGTGCGATCTTTGACCTAATTTTATCCGATTCGGTTGAAATTCGGCAACCTTTGTAAAAACGGTTAGATATGATCATTTATGAGTTCAGATATATTCATAAAACTCCAGATATATTTGTATATTATTTGAGATACGTTTACATAAAATTATTTATGAATATAGTATACAAATATATATCGTCATATAAAATGAAAAAAGCCGTAAGTTACTTTTTGACCGATTATGATGCACCGTATCAAAATACATATTCCTGCAAAATTGTACACTCCTACGACTAAACACGACGATTTTATTAACAACATTCTAAACAGCCCCAAGTGTAAGCGCAAGCAATTTTAAAAAGTTTTTTGTTTCTCCTGTAAAAATTTTTAAATTTAACTTACGGCTTTTTTGATTTCATATGACGATATGTAATCTAATATACTTGGTTATACTAAAATATCGGATATAATCTGAGAAAATAAGGCTTGCAAAAAACTACTAAGGTTAATTTTTTTAACTGTTTGTAATCTTCGCATATGACAATCGTAATTAATATTATAATTAATTGTGCCTATTAAATTTTCCAATAAAAATATTTCATTCTTCTCCTTCTTCCTGTAAATTAACTTTAATATTCTTATATTATAATTTCTACTTTGTGAAGTTAATTTACAGGAAGAAGCAGAAGAAAACATTTTATTGAAAATTTTTTGTAACAGGCACAAGGGAATCGCCAGTCTGCCGCAGTGTCGTCCGTCTTACACAAATACTCGTCAGTGGATAGTTTATTTGTGTCATTTGATCAAAGTAATTTTAATTGTTAATGTCTCTATATGAAAAACTTTTTGTATATGGCTTGACCGGGAATCGAACAGGCAACCCTCTACACATGCTATGATTCGTAGCATCATCCCTTATCGAGATACACCACGGTCGGCACAGCGATGAGTGTGGCTAATTGAAGTTTTTTCATTCAAAAAGTTCGCCGTAAACCGCCCAAAAAAAAAATTTTTTTTGGCGACCGTAAGGAAAGCTCGCAAAAATCCCAAAACTTTTGCTAAGGAGGTTTTTTACCACGTACCACGTTACAGGCCTAATGCCCAGGTATCTAAAATATTGAAAAAGATAATTCTTTTCTAAATAAACTGGCATTAAAATTGATTAATTTTATGAATTAGTGAATAATTCATTATCACTTTAAATAAATGATTTGCAATTGAAGAAAGTGAGGTTGAGATTTTTTTTAAATTTAGATTGAATCAATTTTGATTCGATTAAACTATTTATTTTATGATATTATTCGCGAACTATAAATCAAGGCAACTATTTTGGTTTAAATTGATTTGTTAAAATTGAATCAACTCGTTTGATTGTATGAAAAGAATCAACAAAAATCAAACTGCTTCTTTGAACAAGACATTGACTGAATAAATTAGGAAATAAAAAATTTAAATTAAAAATAAATATCTACAGAACATTTCAAGAAGAAAAATATTATCCGTGAGTACAGATTTCCATATAGCGTGAAAGTAATTTTGACGAAAGGTTTTTTGCAGCCCCATTTTACAAAATTTGTGAGATGATGATTCGTGAAGTAAAATATCCTGTTGCTGAAAATAATAAATATTTAACATTGATATCAACGGAACTTTTGGATTAACAATAAGCATATCAGAATAATTTAAGTAAATACTAAAACACCTATCCAAGTAGATAAGAACAGGAAGCCCCAATCTGCTGCATTTATTTTTAGTCCCCCTGTTTATGTAAGGCATTGGCGTATTTAGTAAAAACTCCTCCATACGAATCGAATTTTTCAAAATTAACAAAAAGTGAAATTCTCCTGGCGCACAATTTTAGAAAAATAAATAGCTTACTTGTCATACTGTAAAAATGCCTAAAAACTTCTACGCCTACGCCTTACATAATCAGGGAGAGTAAAAAGTTCACAGACCAATTCATTTATATACATAGGTTGATTTTCTTTGAATGTCGATTACAAAAATGGTAGAAGGTCTGTATGATTTTAAGCATACACTGCTAAAAAATATTCACGAACTGCTAAAAGAGTTTTATATATTACTATTGTTACCTTAGGCGAATTAAATCTCAATGACATATCACCATATCTCTAATAGAACACCTAAGTCCATGATAGAATCCACTTGCTCCAACTGATAGCCACCAAGAGAGTAAAAGCCAAAAGCACCAATTGTTTCCTGTTTGAATTTCCAATAGGAAACGATAGTCTTTAAAATCTGTAAATTTTTCCAGTAATAATTTTGCATTTTTAATGCTACTTTAGCTGTGTTTATGTGGCAAGCTACCAAATATGTCATTTTCATATAAATTTGACATTAGACAACGTTTAATCTTTACGTTACAAATATCAAATTTGTATGGGAATGACATAAGCCAACGTTGATAGCCTTCCGCACCAACACATCTTTTTTGTCGGTAGAAAAATCCACAAATTATTTGACACAACCTACCCCAGAAATATTTTTCTAGCTCATAAAATCCTCATTATTTTCCAATTTATTCTTTAGAAATTTGATAACCCTTTTTGAGAACATGCTTCAGGTTTAAAGTCTATCTTATAAACTTTTTATCCCGTTGCTTTTTTAAAAAATTTTTTTTTTGTTTTATTTGAATTATATTATATTTTTTATTTAAATAAATACAAATTTTAAAAAATAAATGAAATATTTTAATTGGAAACAGTGTAAATTTAGTTGCAAAAACCGAAATATTTTTAATTAGAGTTAGTACTCACAACTGAAAATATACAGTGTCATACCCGAATCATTCAATAATGCCGACCGAATGCAACATTAAATATGATCATAGTTGTTGTAACCGCCACAATTCGATTGGCAACAAATTCGGTTATCATAACGAATCTGTTTTCTGGGTGCACATAACATTCTTTCAAATTAATTAATTACACTCCATTAAAAACATTTTATTCAATTAAATTTGGTTTCCAATTATTCGTTAGTTTAAACTTTCAAAAATTTTGTTAATTAAACCCTATTACTCGGGCACTTAAGAATCTTTCTTTTCTCTTGTATCCTTTGGTGCCTTTGTAAATTTTGTACATAACTAAAATTTTAATTATTCAACGCTCATGGAAAACTTTTAATTACCTTAACACAAAAAAACATATTTAGATTGACAACAAGAATAACAAACACAACTTTTTGACAGATATCATTACAAAAAACTGTAAAAAAGTCTTTAGCACCTTAAAATTGCAGCTCAAGGCAAATAGTAACTCTAAGCAACATCAACTCTAACAGTAACCTGACAAATTCATTAACATATAGTGCAAGTTTGAAAACAAAAAAAAAATTATTTGCCTTTTTCATTCTTCTCCCTAAAAAAATACGAAAGTATTTACATAAAAAAAATTCGTAAGTGTTTTGACTTAAAATGTAATCTTTAATTTTTTAACATTCCCTTGTATGTTGGAATATGTCAACAAAATAACAACAAGAATTACTTAATTTTGTTTTTTTTCTTATTGTTGTATTTTAAACAATGCAACTCATTAAATATACAGAGTTTTATTTTGTTGTGAAATTTTCTGTTTTACATTTATATTTGAGAGATAATATTAAAAAAAAAAAGAAATTGTTGAACAAAATAATTCAGTTAATGACAGAATGAAGTTGTAATGTTTATAAATTTAAAATATTTAAATTTTACCCAAAAAAAAGGTTAAATAATTGTTATAACGGTAGTTATTATGACAGTTTTAAACATGACGTAAGTTACCAATTAGTTAATGTTAACCAAAAGCATACAAAATCGATTACCTAGCATGAATTTTAAGTAGATTTTGTAACAAATTTTGTAAATAACACAGTGCAACAAACATTATAAGACCTTAACCATAGCAAATGGATATGAAAATACTTACGAGGAATGTATCCTATCCTAAAAACTGCGATAAAAAAAAAAAAATGTCAGATTAAAACAGGCTAGTCTCTCACGGCTTTTAGCCCTAAAAATGGACTAAAATTAGTTCAAAGTTTTTTTGCGCTATAACTCGTAAAGTAAAGGTTTTAGAGAAAAATACGACAAGGGCATATCTACAGGCAATAATGTGGCTAACATTTTTCTTATACACACTTTTGAGGTATCAATGACGCGTCATGTGATTAAAATCAAAGTGATTCAAGTGGTTAAATACAAATTTTGAATTTAACCACTTAAATCACCATGACGCGTCATTAATACATCAAAAGTGTGTATGAGAAAAATGCTAGCCACATTATTGCCTGTAGATATGCTCATTTAGTATTTTTCTCTGAAACCTTTACTTTAAGAGTTACAGCGCAAAGAAGCTTTGACCATCGTTGGATACCTTCCTTGTGAGTGGATGTCTACTTCGGAAAAGTAACCTATATTTCAAGTTCATTATCTCCAGCAGTATAACTGGGTGATCTTAAGGAGTTGAGTCTGTCAGTCACGTTCTTCTTTTATAAATTCTAATCGTTCCTATTTCAAACTATATAAAACTATTATCTAAAAAAAAAAAAACGGAAAACATTCTCCAAATTGTTTTAAATTTCCTATACGTAATACATAAAAAAACTAAACTTCCAAATTATAAGCTACACTTTCATAAATTTTTTATACTAACAATTCAATAATAAATCCTTCTTTTATAACTTTAAAAATACGTGTTGGAATTTTAAAATTCTTTAACTATGCAAGCGCCATTTAGCCTGTTTTATTTACACATATTATTTTCTTTGGGGCTTAAAATTTACTAGCGTACATAATTTTTTTTTATTTTCTTCTTTTTCTTCTTGTTCAACTGTCAGTAACCCAACTTTGTATAATCTTTTCTACAGAAACTGACCTTCCTAGCTGGTAGAGTATAACATATCGATAATTCTGAAATAAAAAAAAAAACGTGTAGAAAAATTTCAAAAAATCTTAAAAAAATATTATAAATACCACAGTCTATATAAGATGCGCCAAAATAACTCGTTCTTAGTAACAATTTTTACACGTTTTTTGTTTTACTTCTTTAGCCTAGGAGTTGTGTGCACTAGAACTTATTCTGTGCACTTGAAAATCAACTGAACAGAAGAAAAAAAAATACTATAAGTATAATCATGTTACAACATATAGAAGCACGTTTTTGTTTGCAAAGCTAAGTTTTTTTTCTGTATTTATGCTGTGATGTGGCTTTAACACAAGACATGGTTAAAAAAAAGAAAGACATTTTTACTATATATGAAGAACAAGTACGGAAATTATGTTGCAACAAGAACGACTACAAAATACACTGCATTACATGAATTGGTTGCTATTTCAAAGGAAATTTTGTCTGTAAAAAGGTCTTGGTGTTACTATATTTACTATTTTAAAAGAACAACAACAGCAATTTAGTCTATTAAGAGATCAAAGATTCCATTTTTTATATCAATCCATCTAGAATATTTAAACGATGATATTTTTAGATGCTTCAAAATTTGGAAACAATTTGATTGGAAAAAATTCAAAGCAGAACAGGTTGATCTACAGCCGTTTCTGGAATCAGTAACGGAACTGGTTCTGGAACACTGGAAAATCTTGCTGGGGAGTATCAAGGATCATTAAATTAAATTAAAAAATAAGCAGATCTCTTCGGCGGAAAATGCATTAGTCGTCAAATGGTCAAGAGCCTAATTTCATTGATCAATGGCAATGGAGTAATTATACATAAATCTTTATTAGTACCCAGCAAAACCTTCTATTACCAGCTAAAGGGAAATAGAAGAAGAAATCGAAAATTGTAACTACCCGAGTAAAAAAGTGTATATAAAATTATATGTGAATGGATATATTTCCAATATGTAACTGGATATAATTTCATCCGAAAAATGGTTATATTAAATTGTATCAAATCGGATATAATTGTATTTACAAGGATACAAAGTTATATCAAATGATAAACTTATATCCGAATTTTGTCCCGATCAAATTGGATATAAGTTAATACAATACGATATGATTACATTTAAATGATAAAAAAACTTTGTATTGGAGGGTAGCAGGATTTCGGGTCCTACACACTCAGGGGTGTGATGAAAATCGAAAACGAACAGTTTTTCAATCTAGAATAATTAGTTTCGCGAAAATCAAATTGGCTTCAAATTATTATTTATCGTTTTATTTGACGCCGGACATCTAAATTAGGAAATAAAAAATAATTGGTATTGTACAGATCGTAAAATATTTACCATTGAAAATCAGATCGTTTTCGTTT
Source organism: Leucophora obtusa (assembly GCA_949987735.1). Taxonomy (NCBI): domain Eukaryota; kingdom Metazoa; phylum Arthropoda; class Insecta; order Diptera; family Anthomyiidae; genus Leucophora; species Leucophora obtusa. The sequence goes on from OX465295.1 coordinate 354,895,704, forward strand.
TCTATATTCATCACATGCCTGACTATCACCCAGGGTTACTGTTGATAATGAGTATCTATTAAAGACGTTAATGTATAAATCCGTTGTTCTTTAAAGACTAGATAATTTTTTATGAAATATGGGAATTTTCTTTAGACTTAGAAATTTTTTTTAATGTGTTAAGCTGTTTTTGTATTTTAAATAAAATTTTAATGGCCCGGCAATGCACTTCTTTTTTGTTGGAGGCTCATAATAGTTCCCGATTTATAGAGCTGAGAATGATCTACAACAATATCCAATGGTTATTTCTCCACTCAAAACTTATCGGACCAGAACAAAATATATATCGTTGGAAAGGTACTTTATTAACCCATTACGAGACGGGCCATGATTTTAAATGTTAATTTTTTTAAATTAGATTTTTTAAATAAAAAAAAAACTTTTAGAAGTAAAAAAAGCTCAGAAAATATGAATTTAATGAAAAAATTGTTTTTGATAAAAATATTATATTAATCTTGAATATATTAGTTAAACTTGGGTCTGATATTAACTAATATATCGTCGGCTTGCCTGCACGAAGTGCTGTTTTTGGTTTTAACAGGTTTGAGCGAAAAAACTGCTTTATATTATCCTTTTAAGATATTTTATTGACATCATATGCCCTAATGATTCACGACCAATCAGCTGCAAAAATTGATTGATTTTGTAACTTTAAGGTAAAATGGTATTAAAACTATTAAAATTTCCTGATGTCCATTCATATTTTGTGAAATATAATTTCGGTAAAAGTATAATTGCAATTTTTTTTATCTAAGTAAACCTATTAGTATTGAAAATATTTGAAACTTTAAGAGAAAACATCACATCTCACAATCGTGTGAGCTGGATCTCAAAGGGTTATTTACTACAATCATTATTAAGGTATATGATGTCAATGCAATATTTTAAAAGGATAATATAAATCAGTTTTTTCGCCCTCCTGAAAACCTGTTAAAGAACACATAACACTACTTGCAGGCAAGCCGACGATATTGTTATATAAAAACTAAAATTAAAAATATTTTTCGTATCTATTTATATATAAAATTTTGAACGGTTTTATGAATAATATATTCCTATATATCATACATGGGACTAATTAATTAGGTGAACTAATTAATTGATGATATCATTACCATTGCATTATATCAATTGTAATGAAATTCTTTTCATTACCATTATTTTAACAATTGTAATGATTCGAAAATTTAATTTCATTGATTAATGACAATGATTTTAAATTTCATTAGCATTGACAATGAATAAATTAAAAAAAATAATTGCCATTGACAGAAAAACGTAAAAATGGAGTAAAACTCGCTGAAATCGAAGATAGAATATGCTCATTCAGGCTCATGCTCATTTGAAATTAAATATTACTTTCCATTCCATTGTTATTTGTATCCAGGTAAAGTTTACCGGAATGGAATGGATCCTCCTTAAAACATTATGTTTTATAACTTCCCCGCCCAAACCCGTTGTTCGTTTTCATTTGTCAGAATTTTTTTGTAAACAATCAATTGTAATTAGTTTTTTTATACATTAGTGTAATTTCATTACCATTAGTAATGATTTTTCTAATGAAAAATATTTTATTACCATTAAATGGTAATGACATTTTTTTCATTGTCATTAGTATGAACTAATGGTAATGAAATTTTAATGGTAATAAAAAATTCCCATGTATGATATATATACAATTTACAATAAAGCAAATCGTCGACCGGCCTGCAAAATGTCACATGTGTTTTTTAATAGATTTTCAGGAGAGCGAAAAAAGTGTTACAAAATCTACTTTTAAGATATTTTATTGGCATCATATGCCTTAATGATGATTTTACTAAATGAGGTCTTGAATCATTAAGGCATATGATGCCAATAAAATATCTTTAAAGTAGATTTTGTATCAGTTTTTTCGCTCTCCTGAAAATCTATTAAAAACACATGTGACATTTTGCAGGCCGGTCGACGAAATACTTATATATGATTAAATATGATTACATATGATTACATATGAGAAAATTTCTAAAAAAATTTTTAATATATCATCATATAAAAACATATAAGGTCGCATACAATATTTTATATTATTATATATTTTAATATTAAAAAATATATGTTATATATACACTTTTTTACTCGGGTACCCGAGTAAAAAAGAGTATATATAACATATATTTTTTAATATTAAAATATATGATAATATAAAATATTGTATGCGATCATGATATATTAGAAAAATATTTAAAAATTTTCACATATGTAATCATATTAAATCATATATCAGTATTTGCGTTATTGCAAATTATTTATATAGGAATATATAATTGATAAAACCGTTAAAAATTTTATATATAAATAGATACGAAGAATATTTTTGAATGTATTTTATATATTACAAAATATTAGTTAATCTCAGACACAAGTTCGAAACTCATTGCATGAAAAAAACTTTTTATATGTTTTATTAAATTTTTTCATTAAATTAATATTTTCTGAGCTTTTTTTATTTTTAAGTTTATTTTTTTTTTTAATTTAAAAACTCCAATTTAAAAAAATTAACATTTAAAATCATGACCCGGCTCGTAGTGGGTTAATAAGTTTAGGCATGTTGCATACCATTGGTAAGGTATTTCAAGTACCTTTCCAACGCCATATATATTTTGTTCTGGTCCGATAAGTTTTCAGTGCAGAAATAAGCCATTGAATATTGTTATAGATCATTTTCAGCTCCATAAATCGGGAATTAGGAGCCTCCAACAAAAAAGAAGTGCATTGCCGGGATAATCATTAAAATTTTATTTAAAATAAAAAAAAAAACAATATATGTATTTAAAAAAATTTTCTAAGTCCAAAGAAAATTCCCATATTTGAGAAAAAATGATCTACTAACTTGCTGCTAACTTTTTTGCACACAAATTCCCATAAGGGAAAGCTGGCAGCTAGTTAGTTAGCATATGCTTTTTCATTTTAAATACGGGGGCTAATCTTTAACCCTAGAAGTGCATCGCTATTTTTCACACTATTTGTAAAGCACGGTGGATGTTAGTCGAATCGACTAACAATGGACTTCTAGGGTTAAAGAATTCAACAATAACGGATTTATACAATAACATCTTTAATAGTTACTTATTATCAGGGCAGCGACTTTCATGCACTTAAAAATGGAAAATATACTCTTAAAATATGCAGTAAAAATGCAAAATATGCACTTAAATGGAAATATGCAATAAAAACCAAAAAATATGCACTAAAGATCCAAAAATAAATGCTTAAAATCAAAAAATACACTTTACATTTATCGATTTATAAAAATCATATTTATTACTCGAGAGTGTTTAGTTAAAAATTAAATCCAATATAAATGGTATTTGGTCAAAATCATTTTTGAATTAATGACTACAATCATGCATTTGCATGAAAGTCGCTGCCCTGCTTATTATCGACAGTAGCCTGCGGCTGCTAGTGTGCATAACGTGAAATCCTGCTGACCTCCAATACAAATTTTTTTTATCATTTAAATTTAATCATATCGTATTGTATTAACTTTTATCTAATTTGATCGGGACAAAACTCGGATATAAGTTGATAATTTGATATGACTTTGTATCCTTGTAAATATAATTATATCCGATTTGATACATTTTAATATAACCATTTTTCGGATGAAATTATATCCAGTTACAGATTCCAAATATATCCATTCATATATAATTTTATATAAACTTTTTTACTCGGGCACTTACACTTTGGTCGCATTGGAGGTAAATGGTTGCCTAAATTGTGCCGGCTTAAATAAGTGATTACAAACGAATTACTGAAATAAGTTGTTACATATAATATTAAATTAACTAGTTAGCTAAATTAAGTACATACTTGTATGGAGTGAAATAATTCGTTATATATAAGTACATATTTCATTGGTTACATATAGGGAATAAAATAAGACGTTACCAGTAATGACTTTGTTTAAAAGTACACCGATCCGAGCAGTGTAATTAGATTATAAATTTTACTTTCGCATAATAAGTACCCAGGTGGAAATTATGTGTGGTAACAAAAAAGAAGCACTGGCAAAGCGCAAGTATACCGCGGTCTTACAAAAAGAAGTACTGGCAAAGCACTAAATATGGACGCCTTCCCAACGCTTTAAAAGGTTGAATTCCCGCGCTTGTTTTCGTATAACACTATTTTGTTTTTGAAAAAGAAACTCCAAAAGAGTGAATATTTAAATAATTTTTGACTCCACAATACAATAACTCCAAGAATCGTCTATTTTTCGAGTAATTTAAAATTCTTCAGTGATGAGGGCTCATAATTTAGTGGCAGGGAAAACACTTGATTTTTATGTTTCTTGGTGCTATCTCAATACTTTGCAAAGCATTAAATAAATCGGTGTTATCATTTGGGTGTCAGGAAAGCACTTTAATTTTTTTATTCGCGCGTTGGCAAAGCATTTGATTTTTATGTTTATGGGTGCTTTCCTAGGGCTTCGTAAAGCATTGGCACCACCGTGGATCGGTGTTATCATTTGGGCGTTGGGAAAGCGCTGTTAACAAGCACTCATACCACCCATTTCGGTGCTTTGCCAGTGCTGGCCCCTTTGTAATTTTCTATCTGGGTAGTTATACAATGCAATAGCAATAACTTATAATTTTTACCCTTTTTAATAAGTTATTATATAACACAATATCAGTAACATATTATCTTAAAGCCCCCAAATAAGTAGTGATATATCTCTATATCGGTAACTCATTATTTCATACCTTCCACATAAGTATTGATATATCACAATATTAGTAACTTATGACTTTAGGTTTCTAAGTAAAACCAAAAGGGTACAGGGTTACCCATTGCCAGGCAATGCGTAAAAAAGGTCCAACCCATTACCAAGATTTTGCTGAGTTATTATAGGTTTAACCCATGTGCCAAAAAGTCGTAATCAAGAAAAATAATAAAGAACCCAGGAAAATTTTTACAATGCTTTGCCAACCACACCAATTCCGAAAAAGGTTGCATTGCAACCGATTCCACGGATCCTATATCGAAGGTATGACTGAACTAGAATTAGTTCTAGAACAAGTTCCAGAAGTGATTCAGGGAAACCTGCTCCACTTTGTTGCTTTTAGGATAATTTAAAACAAAAATCAACAGTTTTAGAATTGACAGTAGAATAAATAATAACAAATATGAAATAAACAAGAACTACAAAAACTCAGCCAATTTTTTTTATTTTTTAAATAACTAACAAAAATAACTGTTTATTTCAAAAATACTGATTTCGTAGTTTTTTTATTATAATATTAAAAATAACTGTTCTAGACAACTGTTACGAAATACAGTACTTTTTGTTAGTTGTTTTTTTTATATAACTGTCGTAATAGTTGTTTTGTATTTTTACAGTGAACACCAGCCGTAATCGTAGTTAAAAAAACAGCCACTGTTTACTTTAGAAACAACGGTCATATAGTAAGTAACTGCCATACTGCTTTGAATGCACGGATTTTCCAGTCCTTGTAGTACTATAAGGCGGGTATACGCCCATTAACTTTGGAAGTTACAAATATCAGCACAAACTCAAGACACCCTGTAGAACAGGGTGGTGTTATGGTATAAATATTATTTAAATATAATAAAAATTTTAGTAGCTGAAACTAGCCAGTAGTTAGATTACATTTTATTTAGGAGATATCTTTTGTTTAAAAATGGTTTTTAAAAAAATTCGTTATAATTTCTAACATTGGAATAAAACAGCTTACAATACCATTCCTTTTGTAGGGCATCGGTATCTGCTAAAAAAAGTAAAACTACAAGTTCTACTTAAAAGCTTAAGTAAGTAAAGCAAGATTCTGGGGTTTTTTCCTAACATATATTTTTTTTCATATTAAATAAAGCCCAGGAATTTTATGCTATAAATAGTACCTACTCATGCTGGGATAATATGGTCATTTAATGTGAAATGTTATACTCATATGTTAAGAAATGATGGGCATAAAATGAAACATAATTTGCCTACTCATTTTGTTTATTTGTGGTTTTAAATTGAATTGGCGGTAGTCAGTGGTAAAAAAATTAAATAAACTATAAAAAGAAAAACAGGATAAAATGACAATTAATTGTAATTAAACATTTAGCAGATATATTATTTAAAATAAAAAGATATGATTTATAATTATTAAAAAAATTTAAATAAAAAAACCTCAAAATTATAGTAAAATGATCTACTTAATCTTTATAACACTAAAAACCTGCACTCAAAAAAGTTTGTAGGTTTGAGAGTACTAAAAATGACAGCTAAACAAAGCTATATGCAGTTCAAAAGATGACTAAAGTATTTACCTTTAAAATAACTAATAATGTAGTTATTTTAAATTGTTGAGAAATAACTAACAAATTCATTAAAAGTAACTAAAATTGTATTAAAATTAACCGACAAATTTTTAATTAAAAAAATTTAAAACAACTGACAAAATATGTACAACCTACTGTCTTTTGCATTTAATTAATTTGTATTATAAAAGCATTTTTTAATATAAAAAAAATGTTGCTGGTTTTTATATGCAAACTAAAGACTACTAAAAATACAAATATAAACTAAACTAGAATTAAAAACAAAATTAACGAAATTTTTTTTTAATAACTAACTATTTACAGTAAAAATACTGCTATTGTAGTTGTTTGTTGTATTGAAAATATTGAAAATATCTGCTTTAAACAACTGTTATGAAATTGCAGTACTTTTCATTAGTTGTTTGTATTTTTCCATAGAAAAAGAATTGTAATTACAGTTTACCACAACAAATACTGATTATTACACAAACAACTATCACGTAGTAACTGTCAACTTTTTTTAGTGTCTTTTTATGATCACTAAACACTTTCTATACTAACTTTTGATTAGTCATCATTATATTCTTTTATCAAAAATTAAACTTAAATGCATAAACCATAAAAAAACAATAAAATTTTACTCAAATATAAATCTTTTGTTTTGGGCCTAAATTATAAACAAATACAAACATATTATGCAACTTATTAGCATAAAAATTTGATTATTTTTGTTAACACATAAACATAAATAAATACATAATGGAATCCACGAAGTAATGACATGTAAATATTTCCATATAAAAAGCATCACAAAAATACATACGATAGAATTGAAAAATTAACAGAGCATGATTATTTAAATATTTCGTTTTGTCATTGTTGAAAATCACATCAAACTGAAAAACAACAATTTGATATGAAAGTGTGTAGTTAAATCCATTTATATCTTTTCTCTTAATAGAAAAAGTTAAATTTATGTGTTTTACCCACTAAAGTGCGTTAAATATATTCATCAGTTTCGCATTTGCCGCAGAGTCAAGTGTGATTTATAATGTAAATATAATTGTTTAATTTATGTTAAATGTATATAAAATACAGGAAATTAAGAAAAATATTAACAATTTATATGCAGTTCATAGTAAAGGAATTAAAACTTAATGTCATTAAAAGTAGTTAACACTGTACACTGTGCAACACTATTTTTTTCCATCGATCAATCCTATGCCACATCAATGTATTATGTTACAAAGGGTTTGGCGCAGTGTGGGTGTAGTCAAGCTATATGGCTATTTAAAGTTTTAATTTGTTTTGGCCAATACTGTATCAAATAAGACGCAAACAACAATCTAAGCTATCCGAATTGGTTCTCTCCAATTTGGATAGGTGCTAGAGATGAACAAAAATAATATAAGAGACACGTATTTTTTTAGCCGCCCAATCTCATGTGTTTGCAAAAACCCGACTTTACTCTTGTGAAACACCACCCAGGTAGAAAATTACAAAGGGGCTAGCACTGGCAAAGCACCGAAATGGGTGGTATGAGTGCTTGTTAACAGCGCTTTCCCAACGCCCAAATGATAACACCGTTCCACTGTGGTGCCAATGCTTTACCAAGCCCTGGGAAAGCACCCATAAACATAAAAAGCAAATGCTTTGCCAACGCGCAAATAAAAAAATTAAAGTGCTTTCCTGACACCCAAATAATAACACCGATCTATTTAATGCTTTGCAAAGTATTGAGATAGCACCAAGAACCATAAAAATCAAGTGTTTTCCCTGCCACCAAATTATGAGCCCTCATCACTGAAGAATTTTAAATTACTCGAAAAATAGACGATTCTTGGAGTTATTGTATTGTGGAGTCAAAAATTATTTAAATATTCACTCTTTTGGAGTTTCTTTTTCAAAAACAAAATAATGTTATAGGAAAACAAGCGCTGGGAATTCACCCTTTTAAAACGTTGGGAAGGCGTCCAAATTTAATGCTTTGCCAGTACTTCTTTTTGTACGACCGCGGTCTACTTGCACTTAGCCAGTGCTTCTTTTTTGATACCACACATAATTTCCACCTGGGCAGGGGTTTGGTTAACAGCCCAGAAATTAAATCCTGTTAAAACAGCCAAAAATGTATATCTTAAAAAAAAAACTTCGGCAGTAACAATGCCGAACATTTTCTAAGAACCACCTATTCAATAGTTCTTAGGGCCCTAGTGGATTCTCAATAACAACCACATGTTAAATGTCTACAGCAGAGAGCATTGCCTTGGGTATGGTTAGTCAGTAGTACTGGTGACAAAGTCAATAGTGAATCAGTGCAGTTTCACATATAACCTACACTCTAAAAAATGTTTGTAAATTTACTACTATAAAATGGGTAAAATTTTATTTAATTTTACGAAAATTCGGTAAATATAAACAAAAAATGCGAAAACTTTTTTCATACACACTTCCATACACAATAATACACACACAAAGTATTTTTAGACATTATGTGTTTATAAATAAACACATTGTGCCTTAAATTACTATTGTTTTGTTAAATAAAATTTTTACGCACAAAGTTGGTAAATATACTATCCTATAATAGTAATAAAAACTCTGACATTTCAAATTGGAAAAAATTTAAAAAAAATTATAAATAATAAAAAGAAAAAGTGAAAACGGATTATTTTTAGTGAATTACAACATTTCCACAAACACATTAGAGTCTGGAAATAGCAACATAAGCTTGAAATTGTTTTTGGTAATTATTGCTAACGCATGTGGTAATCAAAACCTCATTTCAAAATTGAAAACGCCGTAAGAGAGACACGGCCTACGCAGGAAAAACTGGGTGCAATGACTCCTGCTCAACAAAATGCCTTCTTTGCAAGGGAGGCAGTCAACTAACAGCCGTCAACAATAACGGGAGAAAATGCCGTAAGAGAGATACGGCCTTGGTAAAACAAATGGGTGCAATGACTCCTGCTCAACAAAGTCAGTATTCATTGAGTACTGCCTAACTTGCAAAGAAAGCATTTTGTTAAGCAGGAGTCATTGCACTCAGTTGTTCCTGCGTAGGCTATATCTCTCTTAAGGCGTTTTCTCCCGTTATTGTTGACGGTTACTGCCTCCCTTTCAAAGAAGGCATTTTGTTGAGCAGGAGTCATCGCACCCATCCAATAGTTATAACAAATTTTTATAAGAATTTTATACAAATGCCTTAAGATCCCAAAACGACCAATTTGGACATAAACGATTATGAGAGAATGACTCAGATATTATTATTAATAAAATACGTACTAAAATTAATTTGTTATCCCGACTAAAAAAGTTTTTATATAATCTTATATGATTTGATATAATTATAAATGTTTATATGTGTGGCTTTATATGACTATATACATTTATATTAACACTTTGGTTTTATAAATATGTTTGATATGACGTTATATATAATCATATGCGATTTGGTCTCCAGCTATTTATTAAGAGATCTGCAAATATAGTTTATACATAATTATATATAATGGCGTATAAGCTTCTCTAAACAATCTTATATCAAAAAATATAACAAAGTTAATATAAAATTGTATTAATTTTGTGTATTAATTTATCTGACATGATATCTAATTATACAAAATTTTATAAAGTTTAATTGCACTATTAAAATTAAAAAAAAACTTCGAAATTGTGGATCTGGTTTTGAAATTTGCACTTTGATATATAAATAAATGTTTATAATTGAATTTAACATATATTTTTCAAATAGTTGGCGAAATACTCTTTATTAAACTAAAAATAATTTTAAAGAAATAAATAAGGGAACATTTTTTTTTCATTGTGGAATTAAAGATTGAAATAATTATTTTTATTTTAAAAATTAGACAAACATATGTTGAAATAAATATGGTTTAAGTTCATTTATTTTTCCGTAAAATTAATTGTGAAAGTTAATTTTCTTTCATGTTGGTTTTTAATTTTTATTTTAAAAACTAAAAATTGTTTTTTTCGACCTTTCTAATTCATTAATTAAAAATTTATTAATTCAGTTCGAGGCCTATTTCCTTATTATGAATTAACATAATAAGTATTTTTTTCAAAAACTGTTTTTTTTCTTCATCAGGATACTCTCCTGACAAATACTTTTGCTTTCAAAAAACCTCTACACTTTCAGGAATGAAAAGACGATCGTTTCGGGGATTTTCCAGGTCCCCTTCATCAGTTTTCTTTAGAAAGTGGTGGCGTAATCCCCGAAACGATCGTCTTTTCATTCCTGAAAGTGTAGAGGTTTTTGAAAGCAAAAACTCTGTGAAGTATTTGTCAGGAGAGTATCCTGATGAAGAAAAATAGCAGTTTTTGAAAAAAAGTACTTATTATATTAATTCATAATAAGGAATTAATAAATTTCTAATTAGTTAATTTTTTATTTTATAAGAAAGACACATTTTATAACAAAGACCAAAACTCTAACCTAGAAAAAGTTGTTGCGACAAATTTTTGTAATGTTTTATTTTGTCAGCTATTTCCAAGTTTATTAGCAAAAATTGTTCTAAACATCTAGCATTAGTATTTAATATGAATGAAATAAGTGATCTCAATAATATTTACTAAAATTTTCTTCGAAAATCTTCATCAAATTATATGTATTTATATATAATTTGATGCAGTTAGATAGACCCATTTTTCGGATCAAATTGTATCAGGTGAGATAACATGCTTATCTCGCTTGATATAATTATATATTCCAATATTCGGATCAAATTAGATATGTACGTATATATGGGTTTATATATGGTGATATATGATTATATAACATCTTTTTTAGTCGGGTATTTTATTTAAAAAAAATTTTAGGGTGGTGCTTAAAGTTAGCACAACTGTTGTAAATGTACGCATTATTTTGGATTTTTACGCACTTTCTGTGGATTTTTGCGCACTTTTTGTGGATTTTTACTCATTTTATGCGTACATTTACACGTGAAACGTGCTTTTTTACACACAAATTTAGTAAATTAACACACTAATTTAAAAATTTCATTTAATTTTTACGCACTTTCAATGTAAAATTACAAATTATTTGTGCTCCAACTTAAACACAATGTGCGTATTTTTTTTTTCAATTACGCACATAGAGTAAATTTACCCAATTTATAGTAGGAGTTCAGAATTTAATTAGAGTGTATCTATGACAATAGGACGGACTTCAATCATTCCCAATAGATAAAGTTTCACCCAATTATTCTTAGAATTGCTACCTGTAATTGGATTACAAAATCTGCTCAGCAAATGCTTATGAGTCGATCGGTATACCGGTATCGGTATCGGTATTTTTGGATGCTAAATATAAACATCAACAAAATCAATATACAATGCTTCACAGAGTGTTATGGAATAAAACTGGTTTAAAATTAGATGAATGGAGTTAACAACCCAGTGTAGAAAATCATTACCAGATATGTGGTTATGTAACTACATACTTGGTAATGGTAACAAGTTACTTTTGTTATTACATTTCTTATTACCTTTATATGGCGATGTCGCGAAAAATAATGAGTTATGGTTACACACCAGCATAGGAAAAATCAAAAAATATATCGTTACCTATGTGCTTACCAGTACTGACAAAAATAATGAGTCTAAAAATAGATTTTCAAAAAAATAAATTATATAAAAACATTTTTTATTGTATTTTTTTTTATATAAAATTTGCTGGTGCGGGAATCGAACCTGGATCTACAGATTGCCAGTCAATAGCTCTACCATCTGAGCTATATCGACATGTTATATTTAATAGATAAAAACATAATTGACCTGCTGCACACAAGTAAGCTTACTCGCCAACATACAAAAAATCAAAAAATATGTGGTTACATATATCCTTACCAGTATTTAAAAAATATTGAGTCTAAAAATAGATTTCAAAAAATTAAAAAAAAATTTAGAAAATTATTTTCTATTTGAAATAATGATAAAAATACGTAATTATCAGTAACTCATTATTATATGTTTCAAAATAATGCAGAAGGTAAGCGGGTGTCATTACTGGTAGTCCAAAAAATAATGATATGTCATTACCGTTTCTACACTGGGAACTAAGTAATATTTATTTTTTATTAAATTTCAATATTCAGTGTATTTATATAAATATTTTAAATAGAAAAGCCAGTAGATTTTTTGGAAGAAAAATATTAGGTTATTACACCTCAGATTCCCAATTCTCAATTTTTTGGAATTAATATCGGGATCTGATCCCAAAGCTTGTTTACTCTTTAAGTGTTGTTAACCCAATGCTTTCAGTTCTTTTTTTTTTTTTTTACAAAACTTAGAAAACTTAACCTACTTCAAACATTTTATTAAAAATACCCAGCAAAAAAAAAAGAGATGCCGAAGCAGTAGACAAAGCACTACAATAGATGATCTAGATGTACTTCTTTTTAACATAAACACTAATGATATTAACATTGACATATAACATATATTCATATTATGTATGGATACATATGAACAAATATGGATTTTTTATGAAAAAAGATTTAATATACAGACATATATGGAGGCATCTGTATGGACAAATATTAAAGTATATGTTATTCTATTTATGCAAAAGGGAACATATTTGAAAGAATACATTTTTCCATATGTATAAAAGGAGCTCATATGGATAAATATGGAATTATATTTAATGCCATAAATAAAAAAAGGAATATATGTAGCGCTTAATTTGAATGTCATACATAAATTTATATCTAAGTACATACAACCTTATAATAAAGGACAGCAACGTTTACATGTATTCGCAAATATTTAATAAATTTATATGTTCATATATGTCCATATATGGACATATACTTAGGTGTTACCTCATTTTTCGGATCCATACATATATGGTTGAACCATGCGCGGTTTCAGCAATTAATATAAGGGGAAACATCATACGCCACCGTAGACAAATACATTGAGTTGGACACTGAGGCGTATGATTTTCCCCCTTATATTAATTGCTGGAACCGCGCATGGGTTGAACCATAAATGTTCATATATGGACATTTTTCACCGGGTTGTTATAGGAGAAGAGTACTCCCACTTCAAAATATTTTGAGTACTTTTTCAACAAGTGCAAAGGAAGCTCTTTTTCACCAATTAAAAGAAGAAAAAAATTTTACGAAAAGTTTGTTTTTTTATTTTACAAAAGTTTTTTTATTGCCGCCACCGGGTATCGAACTTTCGACCGCATGATTGCTAGTCTAGCTCTCTGCCGCAGAGCTATTCTTTGATATGAAAGTTAACACTTTGTCATTGCGAGATATTTAGCGTGTTTTTTAATCACCTGGATTTCGAATTTTTCATACAAAAAATGGATTTCTTAAATCCAAAAAAAAAGCTGGATTTAATAAATCCACAATAAAAGCACAAATATATGAAACAGCCTATTAATTTAATGTCAGAAAAAAATACGAATGAAAATTAAAAGAGAAACAAAAAAATTGAAAAACTAACAAATAAAAGGTTTTTATTAAATTTTTTTTATGAAATATGTTTAGAAAAAAAAACTACACCTCATCAAATACATATTTTTCATCTTGGACATGGAGAAATAGCTCAAATAGAAATGGCAATTTTTCACTCTACAGTAAGTAAATCCTATTAGTGAATATTAAATATTGCAATGGAATTTTACAATTGTGTAAAAATATAAATTGAAGTGATAAAACTGGAAAGGCAGACTGCTTATCGCTGTTTTATATAAAATATAATTATGAATTAAAAGTTAAAGTAGAATCCTTAATCATCGAATTCGGTATTAAAAATTAGGGTGAAAGAAGTGTCGGACAGAAAATTTTTTTAAAATAGGAAAAATCTAACCCCATCTGTTGAGCACTTTTAGAAATACTTTTTGGATTTATTAAATCCAAGTGATTAGAAACAACGGCTATTGTGCTTTATTCTCTTCAATAAAAGTACTTTTTAAACAAGTACTATTTGCATAAGCGCATAAAAAGTAATTTTTCATCATTTTTGTTTTATATATTTTTAAAAATTTAAAAATCAGAAAAATATTGAATTTAAAAAAAAATTAATTAAAAATATTAAAAAAAATTAAATAAAAAAATTGAAAAAATATTGGCCACTCTAGGAATCGAACCCGCGATCATCTGCTTATCCATACCAAATGATACCAAAATAACTTTTTAGGATCAGAGCAATTATTTTAGAGCAATTATTCTTTAGAAGCAATACTTAAGTGAGGCAAAACTGCAGTTAATGGGGTTTCGGCAAAAAAATATAAAAAAATATATGACCCCCTCTGGAATTAAAAAAGACAAAAACAGAAATTAATTTTGGGAGGGGCTCGGCTCCGGGAGGTCCGTGGGGGGGGGGGCAAAAAACGAGGGGACATAGCAGCATGTAAGTGTGGGTACTCAAATTAAAGGAAATTGTCTCACGATTACAAAAATGTTATTTTTTTATATCCATAAAACGAAGCCCTAACTAGAGCCATTTTCAACCAATAGGGAGGTGGGAGGGGGGGGGGGATCAAAAAAGTGAAATATTAATATGAACGAAAATGGTACTCCAATGAAAGGAAATTTTCTCACGATTTCAAAAATGAGGTTTTTTTTTACTAATCCGTTGGACGTGAATCGAATTGGAGGCATTTTGTTAAATTTTAGACCTTGGCAAAATTAAAAAAATCTAAAATCACATTATTTTAGTTTTGGTAAAACCCTCTAAATGTCCAGTTGTTTTGTTTATTTTAAAAATTTGGAACACAAAAGGCAATTGGAAGTGGAAATGACAAAAGGAGTCAACTTTTTATTGATGAGAATGTAATTTCAGAACTGATATAGTTGAATTGCGCCGCAATTCAAAACTTTTTAGATAATATAAAAATGAAACTTTTTGATGGAAAATGCAATTTCAGAAGTGATATACATATGTACTGTTATAGCGGCGCAGGCGCGATTTTCCCAAAAAAATTTTAATTTTTTTATGTAATCTTAAAAAATTCATAATTTTCAGTCACCACTCTTAAGGGACTAAAATTGCTCTAGTTAGGGCTACGTTTTATGGATTAAATTAATGACAATTTCCTTTAATTTGAATAGCCACACTTACATGTTACTATGTCCCCCGTTTTTTGCCCCACGGACCTCCCGGGGCCGAGCCCCTCCCATAATTAATTTCGGTTTTTTTCTTTTTTAATTCCAGAGCGGATTATATTTTTTATACTTTTTTGACGAAACCCCATAAACTGCAGTTTAGCCCTTAAGTGATTTTTATGAATGTTGTTCAGAAGTAATATCAAAATGGCTTAAAAAATATACCAATGGATACTTTGGAAGCAATGAAAGAAGTGATTTTTTAAAGTTGTTCAAAATTACCTCTAAAAAGGCAGTAAAACTACACTAACGAATACTTGTGAAGCAGTGAAAGAAGTAGTTTGTAAAGCATTATTTCCAATTTGTTTGCTGGGTATGTATAAACTTTGAGTACAACATCACGTATGATTAATATTAATTATAACACATTTTGCTAAACTACCACAAATTAAAAGCTTTTCAAAGAATTCAAAAGAATTGTGAAAGTTAATACTCAAAACTGTATAAAGTTAGAGAGAATGTACTTTGTATATAAATTTAAATCTTAAATTTCGAAAATTTTCTTTTTTATAATTTTTGTTATTTAGAACATTTTCATCTTTTGTTTTTTGTATATGTTGAACCAATTTTCGTAGTAATAATCTTATCATACATATTTGTTTTTTTGCCTCTTTGTACATTTTGTACATGAAATTTTACCTTGTAACTGTTTTCCTTGTAAAAATTTTTTACCAAATGCATTTGAAACACCCACCCATTTTAGTGTTTTTTGTTTGTTTCTGTGTTATACTTTACTGATATACAAATTACATTTCCTATGCTTAACAA
Organism: Leucophora obtusa; assembly: GCA_949987735.1. Lineage (NCBI taxonomy): Eukaryota > Metazoa > Arthropoda > Insecta > Diptera > Anthomyiidae > Leucophora > Leucophora obtusa. The sequence continues at coordinate 354,911,963 of OX465295.1, forward strand.
CAACACTACAAGGCAATATCAAATTTACAACATTTTATTCTTATTATTATTTTTGTTGTTCTTTATAACACTCATTGTTGAAAACTATATTGTAGGTACAATAAGGTGTTATTTATATCAAATGCTTTTCAAAATTCCAAATTCCAAATAACCAAAGTTATTAATAGTTTTTGATGATAACTACTTTATTAATATTAATCATACGCCCTCACTTACTAAAATGTTAAAATTTAAAATTTTTCTAAAATTCTTTGGATACTATAAAATTTTCTTTTAAAATAAATTACCACAGTTTTTGAAGCACATTTTTGTATTTTTAATTTTAAACTAAAATGTTACCCTACTAACTATATTGCATGTTTGAATGATAAAACATCCATATATTGTGCAAAATAGAAAAAAATGTTTTTCAACTGAAATTTTCAACATTAAACGCACTTTATTGTACTCTTATGTATATAAGAAAGAAAAGGAAAAAAAGGAAAATAAATTGAAAACTTAACAATATTTGGCGGTAAATACATCAAAGATGTTATATATTCTTATAAACACGAGTGCACAACAAGAAAATAATGAAAAAAAGTCTAAATAAAGTAGTAGTAATAGTAATTTGTACAAACTACGAGTATATATAATATCTTACATATGTTGCATGGTTGCAAGATTGAATGAATACGAAAAGTGTGGAAGAACAGCTTAAATTTCAAAAAAAAAAAAAAAAAAAAAATACTTATCAAGTAATAGGAGCTGCTTGCATATTATAAGCACTCAGGGAAGATAGATAGTATAAAAAGATAAAAAAGTAATATAAAATGAAATTACGTACGAATTTTCTTTTACCTTTTTATCAAGTGTTAGAAAATAAGTACAGCATGCTAAGTGAAATCAATTGTTATAAATTTTTCACAGCACGTTAGCATAACAAGATTGTTTGTTAAACTAAAAATACTCGAAAAAATAAAGTTATATTAAAATCGTTGAGGCAAATTAAAAACTATGTTTTACTATAAAATTACACGAATTTATAATATAAAATATGATATTTAACAAAGAGTTTTAGAAAAATTTATTATAAAATAATCTAGGAAATTTGTGTCTAAAATATTTAAAAACCAAAGAAATGTAGCACTAAATTATAAAAAATACAATAAATTTGGAAAATTACAAAAAATTATATGAAGCCTTAAGCTAATTTGTAACAAGAAGGTGGTTTAACAGTTGTGGTTTAATAATACTATTAAAAAGCATTAAGTGTTTTCTTTAAAATGTTGTTTAAATTTTGTTTTTATGGCATATACAATGAAAGTTATTAATACTTTTGTTTAACTATCTCTTTATTAATATTAATCATACGCCTTCAGTGACTAAAACATAAAATATAACATTTTACTTAAATCTTACAAATTTTCTAAAATTTCATTTTATGGGTTTAAGCTATAAATACTGAAATGCATATAATTGCTAGGGCTAGGAAGATCATGCATTTAAAATCGTGCAACAATTTTTGAAACCGAATGTTACCCAATAAAAAGGTGAAATAAAAAAACAATAGGTTGAAGAACACCTTGTACTGTGTTAGCAAAGTTCTAATTTATGTTCTACAACTGGTTCTTTTTCCAAGGTGGTGTTTCTAGATGACGTTTTGCTTCACACGAATGAAAATACAATCACAAAATACATGCAATACAAAAACAAATCACGTGTAGTCACTCATTCGTGTGACAACGAACGTCTTCTAGAAACCCCATGTAAATAGATATGATTGAAACTAACAGATCAGAGTGATATATTCAGATCAAGTGCCAGATTTGTTCATATCTAAAGCGATTTTGAAAACTGGCTGATTTTCATTGCCAGATTTGAGCACATCTGGCCGGATTTGGTAACAGATTTAGTGCCACTTCTGGCACCAAACAAATTGTGTTTGAAGGATTAGTCGATAAGAAGATCAAATTATAGGTATAAGTTCTTTAATTTTAATTTGAAGTTAAAATTAAATTGCATATGATCCCAGCAAAAAAAGAGATGACAAAGCAGTAGAAAAATCACTAAAATAAATGATCTAGATGTACTCCTTTTTTCACAGAAACACTAATGATTACAGCATTGAGAGAAGTTCTTCCTCTTCAAAATTTTTTAAGTACTTTTGAACTTTCATCAATTGAATATTAAAAAAATTTTTAGACAAAAATATATATTTTTTTTATTTTTAAAAATGTTTTTTATTGCCTCCACTGGGTATCGATCTTGCGATCTCAAGATTGCTAGTCGAGCTCCCTCCCCGTGAGATATTCATTGGTATGAAAGTTGATTGGCATTAAAACACCACTTTGTCATTGCAATATATTGTGTCATATTCTCTTCAATATAAGTACTTACTTAATAAGTGCAAAAGGGGCTATGCAATTCAGTATTTTTTAGTGCTATTTTCACAAGTGCATAAGAACAATTTTTCACCAATTTTAATTTTATATATTGTTACGTTTTTACCCTTTAAAAATTTTGGGCTATTTCCTTTAAATAAACCGAGTTTTTTCTTTTGCAAACAAAATAACCAATTTAGATAAATCGGGTAAAATAACGCGCCCTCTTTACTTTGATACTGAGCTTATACATTTATCTATTAACTCTCTATTACTTTATACACAATAGATTAACACACACACAAAGTCTAATGATTTTAATACACCAATTTACTAGAGCGCTACTAACTAAACAAATTCTAATACACAGTCTTAGCGGAACTTTACAGCACAAATGCTAATAATCAACTTCACTCCAGAAATGTTAATGCGCAACTTCCTTTTTCTTCGTTAAGTGTAGTCTTATCAGGCGGTTTTCATCGCCTCTTTCGAACATTAACATTTTGTATCGAAAAATGTTAGCCTTTACAGACATGTGTAATTCATATGGTAACATTTTTCGATACAAAATAAGAAGAGAGTGATTTAACAGAAGTTGTGTGAGTTGGTAGCTCTTTTAATTATATGCTCGTTGGTCTTATATACATACACTCGTGCTCACGAAATTAAGTTAATTCAAGTTTTTTTTTAAATTTATTGTTGTTGCCTTTATTTTTAAAGATCAAAATAGTGGCTAAATTCGCCACGAAAGGCAAGGAGATGGTTCAGAAAATTATATAGAATTTTAACGTAATGTTTGTTTTTTCATTTTGTTACTTGTTTTAAGTGGGCATGGCTTTTAACGAAAAATTAGCGATATCAACCTTTTATAAAATTACATAGTAAAATTTAGGCAGTGCTGATCGGTTCTGTACAAACTGTATATTTTTGAAATTCCTGTAAAATTTCCTTAAGTCTTACATTATTTTTATCTACAAATAGTCGTCAGACTTAAAATTGCCTTTCGTGGCGAATTAAGCCACTATTTTGATCTTTAAAAATAAAGGCAACAACAATAAAATTTAAAAAAAACTTCAATTGACTTAATTTCGTGAGCACGGCCGTTAAGCCGTTAAGCTACACTTAACGGCCGTGGTTGAGAACATACTAGAAAATTTCAGTGATTCTAAAATAATAACACTTATGTTATTCATACCAAAGCGCCCAACTTCCTAAAATTATACTGATTATACTTAAATGTAGTTCTGCCAGTTTCAACGGTTTAATAAATTCCGCCTCTCGGGACATCTTCTTTCAAAATTTCCGAATTTTCTTTAATTGACTAATCTAATATCGTGACAATATTCAAAATTAAAAAATGTTGAATTTAAATAAACTAATTATAAATATTAAATAAAAAAATTCCAAAATTTTTTTTTTTTTAAAAATTAAAAAAAAAATTAAAAAATATTGGATCCGCCAGGAATTGAACGCGATCACCTATTTGGAAATAAACAATAATTGGCAATAATGTTTTAGAAGCAATACTGAAGTGTTTTTTTTTTGGATGTTGTTCAGAATTACTTTTCAAAAGGCTTTTAAAACATACTAACTTTGGAAGAAATGAAAGAAGTGATTATTTTGAAGTTGTTCAGAATTACTTCTATTGTAAAAAAACAATAAAACTACAGTAACGGATACTTTTAAAGCAATGAAAGAAGTGGTTTGTAAAATATGACTTCCAATATTTTTTTGCTGGGATTATATGTATATGGTGCTCTAGATCTGCCTAGGTCTCATCAGATCTAATTAGATCTCAAAATTTTGCCCACATTTTTGATCTTATTATATCTGGTACTATCAGATCTACTGAGATCTGGCCACATGTGATCTTTTTTGCACGGATACTGAATTTTTTTAACATCCCAGGAAAATTTTTTACAATTGGTTTCCAACCACACCAATTCTGCAACTGGTTTCGCTGCAACCGATTACATGGAACTAGTTCCACGTATGTCATATGGTTGGTATGGCTTACGGAGAATCAGTTCTATAACTAGTACCAGAACTTATTGTAGGGCATCCGGTTCCACTTTGGGGCTATAGAAACGGCAATTCGATTGCCAACGACAACAATTCTACAACTGGTAGCCCTAGAACTGGTAGCACTAGAACCATGTTTCTAGAATTTGTTTCAATATCCGTTCCGTGGAAATTAAATGTAAGATGTAAATGACAAAGAATCTGTTCTAGAACTGGTTTCAGAAATATATCTGGGGCAACTGGTTCTACTTCAGCACTAAAGAAGCGGTTTATTTTTCAACAATTTAAAACCAAAATCGCCCTGTTGAAAGGATATTTTCTGGTAATAAATATATATTTATATTTGGGCGTTTCACTAAAATAATTTTTTTATTTCTGCAACACTTAATGTGGAATATGGTGCTTATGGCCCAAAAGATTTTTCAGAATTTTTGAAGCGGGGTACAAGGTCGCCGAAATGGATTATATGCACATAGTCAGGTTATGAAAAGTAAATTTTTAATTTTTTTTGCTATTGAACTATGTTTTCACAAAACCGGCTAAATTACTACTGAAGGGGTCCAACCTACAAAAAAAATATTCATGGTACAAATAATTAGGGCCACTTAACCATTAGGGAATTTCAATTTGTATTTTCTCTTATCACAATTGCAGTTTTTCCGAACTAAATTGATAATTTCTGAATTTTAAATGATATTTTCGAAATTGGAATTCTATAATTCTGAAATTTAAATAATATTTTATGAATTTCAATTGATACGAATATGTTCTGAAATTAAAATGATATTTTCTAAATTTAAGATAAAACAGAACTTAATTTCAATAAATTTTTTCCGAAATTCAAATGATATATTCTGAAATTAAAATAAAAAAATCTAATTTCAATTGATATATTCTGAATATCGAATAGAAATTCTGAACTTCAATAAATACTTTCTAAACTTAAAATGAAAATTCAAGACTTCAATTGATGTTTTCTGAAATACAGTTGCAAAAGGTGTCGAATTTGTATTTTGCAGACATTTTGGCCATCGTAATCAAAATCTAAAAAATTATTATCTATAAATTTGAAAGAAAAAAAAATTATAAAGGATATAAGTTTTGATAAAATTCATTTTAAGTAAAATATCCAACCATATTATGAATTTTTAGCAAAATTTAAAGTTGTAAAATATGCAACTAAATATGCCAAAATATTCCTTTAAAATAAATACTTAAAATATGCTTAACAAATCGATGCCATTCTGTTGCAAGTTCGTAGGTTCACAAAGATATTTGTTTAACGTTGTTTTTGAGTAACGACAACAATTATATAGTTATTTAGATGAACCTTCTACACTTAACAATTACAAATCTAAATAATACCCTGACCACATAGTGGTGTAGGGTATAAAAATTATCATACAAAAAATAAAATCCTATAAATCTTTTACTTAACATAATTGTATTTTATATTTAAACCTAATTTATAGTCAGAAATTATTTAAAAATTTATATCATATTACAACTATTTAAAATATCTAAGTCTAGCCTTAATAATATTATTTAAATTTTAATTCTATGTTAGGTACACAAAAAGTTATCAATACATTTCTTTAAAGCCCTCCATATTAATATTAATCATACGCCGTGTATTGCTAAAATGCTAAAATTACAAATTTCCCCCAACATCTAATAAAATCCTTAAAAATTGCTTTTACGTTTGAAGTCTTTAGACACTGAAGTATACATTGTTGTTTTTTCTCATTGAATAAGTTGAAAACTATATTGTCAATTTAACATTTCTCAACAATAGTATTATTTGAAATCCCTTAACATAGTTTTGTACCATAATTTGGAAATAAATACGGTGGAAAACGGAAATATTTATCTTTATCTATCTCTTCGCAAATATACAATTTGTTGAATGCGTTGCATTCTTAATTTGAAGATGGTAATAAATAAACAGTTTGTTAAATATAAACTTGGAAAAAATGTTCAACATCAAATTATAATTGAAAAAGAATTTATTTTTTGCAACAAAAACACATCTATAATGTAAAAGAGCGAAAAATAACGACTTAATGTTATTATTTTTTCCTCCCTAAAATAACAAGAAATGTAAGTGTAAAAAAAAAATGCATTAAAAAAAACCAAAAATCGTGAAAAATTTGCACAGGAAGTAGTGAGCAAGTAAAAAATGATTTGTTTTTTTTCTTGGCAAACGAAGTGTAAAGTCAATCTATTAACTCTCTATTACTTTATACACAATAGATTAACACACACACAAAGTCTAATGATTTTAATACACCAATTTACTAGAGCGCTACTAACTAAACAAATTCTAATACACAGTCTTAGCGGAACTTTACAGCACAAATGCTAATAATCAACTTCACTCCAGAAATGTTAATGCGCAACTTCCTTTTTCTTCGTTAAGTGTAGTCTTATCAGGCGGTTTTCATCGCCTCTTTCGAACATTAACATTTTGTATCGAAAAATGTTAGCCTTTACAGACATGTGTAATTCATATGGTAACATTTTTCGATACAAAATAAGAAGAGAGTGATTTAACAGAAGTTGTGTGAGTTGGTAGCTCTTTTAATTATATGCTCGTTGGTCTTATATACATACACTCGTGCTCACGAAATTAAGTTAATTCAAGTTTTTTTTTAAATTTATTGTTGTTGCCTTTATTTTTAAAGATCAAAATAGTGGCTAAATTCGCCACGAAAGGCAAGGAGATGGTTCAGAAAATTATATAGAATTTTAACGTAATGTTTGTTTTTTCATTTTGTTACTTGTTTTAAGTGGGCATGGCTTTTAACGAAAAATTAGCGATATCAACCTTTTATAAAATTACATAGTAAAATTTAGGCAGTGCTGATCGGTTCTGTACAAACTGTATATTTTTGAAATTCCTGTAAAATTTCCTTAAGTCTTACATTATTTTTATCTACAAATAGTCGTCAGACTTAAAATTGCCTTTCGTGGCGAATTAAGCCACTATTTTGATCTTTAAAAATAAAGGCAACAACAATAAAATTTAAAAAAAACTTCAATTGACTTAATTTCGTGAGCACGGCCGTTAAGCCGTTAAGCTACACTTAACGGCCGTGGTTGAGAACATACTAGAAAATTTCAGTGATTCTAAAATAATAACACTTATGTTATTCATACCAAAGCGCCCAACTTCCTAAAATTATACTGATTATACTTAAATGTAGTTCTGCCAGTTTCAACGGTTTAATAAATTCCGCCTCTCGGGACATCTTCTTTCAAAATTTCCGAATTTTCTTTAATTGACTAATCTAATATCGTGACAATATTCAAAATTAAAAAATGTTGAATTTAAATAAACTAATTATAAATATTAAATAAAAAAATTCCAAAATTTTTTTTTTTTTAAAAATTAAAAAAAAAATTAAAAAATATTGGATCCGCCAGGAATTGAACGCGATCACCTATTTGGAAATAAACAATAATTGGCAATAATGTTTTAGAAGCAATACTGAAGTGTTTTTTTTTTGGATGTTGTTCAGAATTACTTTTCAAAAGGCTTTTAAAACATACTAACTTTGGAAGAAATGAAAGAAGTGATTATTTTGAAGTTGTTCAGAATTACTTCTATTGTAAAAAAACAATAAAACTACAGTAACGGATACTTTTAAAGCAATGAAAGAAGTGGTTTGTAAAATATGACTTCCAATATTTTTTTGCTGGGATTATATGTATATGGTGCTCTAGATCTGCCTAGGTCTCATCAGATCTAATTAGATCTCAAAATTTTGCCCACATTTTTGATCTTATTATATCTGGTACTATCAGATCTACTGAGATCTGGCCACATGTGATCTTTTTTGCACGGATACTGAATTTTTTTAACATCCCAGGAAAATTTTTTACAATTGGTTTCCAACCACACCAATTCTGCAACTGGTTTCGCTGCAACCGATTACATGGAACTAGTTCCACGTATGTCATATGGTTGGTATGGCTTACGGAGAATCAGTTCTATAACTAGTACCAGAACTTATTGTAGGGCATCCGGTTCCACTTTGGGGCTATAGAAACGGCAATTCGATTGCCAACGACAACAATTCTACAACTGGTAGCCCTAGAACTGGTAGCACTAGAACCATGTTTCTAGAATTTGTTTCAATATCCGTTCCGTGGAAATTAAATGTAAGATGTAAATGACAAAGAATCTGTTCTAGAACTGGTTTCAGAAATATATCTGGGGCAACTGGTTCTACTTCAGCACTAAAGAAGCGGTTTATTTTTCAACAATTTAAAACCAAAATCGCCCTGTTGAAAGGATATTTTCTGGTAATAAATATATATTTATATTTGGGCGTTTCACTAAAATAATTTTTTTATTTCTGCAACACTTAATGTGGAATATGGTGCTTATGGCCCAAAAGATTTTTCAGAATTTTTGAAGCGGGGTACAAGGTCGCCGAAATGGATTATATGCACATAGTCAGGTTATGAAAAGTAAATTTTTAATTTTTTTTGCTATTGAACTATGTTTTCACAAAACCGGCTAAATTACTACTGAAGGGGTCCAACCTACAAAAAAAATATTCATGGTACAAATAATTAGGGCCACTTAACCATTAGGGAATTTCAATTTGTATTTTCTCTTATCACAATTGCAGTTTTTCCGAACTAAATTGATAATTTCTGAATTTTAAATGATATTTTCGAAATTGGAATTCTATAATTCTGAAATTTAAATAATATTTTATGAATTTCAATTGATACGAATATGTTCTGAAATTAAAATGATATTTTCTAAATTTAAGATAAAACAGAACTTAATTTCAATAAATTTTTTCCGAAATTCAAATGATATATTCTGAAATTAAAATAAAAAAATCTAATTTCAATTGATATATTCTGAATATCGAATAGAAATTCTGAACTTCAATAAATACTTTCTAAACTTAAAATGAAAATTCAAGACTTCAATTGATGTTTTCTGAAATACAGTTGCAAAAGGTGTCGAATTTGTATTTTGCAGACATTTTGGCCATCGTAATCAAAATCTAAAAAATTATTATCTATAAATTTGAAAGAAAAAAAAATTATAAAGGATATAAGTTTTGATAAAATTCATTTTAAGTAAAATATCCAACCATATTATGAATTTTTAGCAAAATTTAAAGTTGTAAAATATGCAACTAAATATGCCAAAATATTCCTTTAAAATAAATACTTAAAATATGCTTAACAAATCGATGCCATTCTGTTGCAAGTTCGTAGGTTCACAAAGATATTTGTTTAACGTTGTTTTTGAGTAACGACAACAATTATATAGTTATTTAGATGAACCTTCTACACTTAACAATTACAAATCTAAATAATACCCTGACCACATAGTGGTGTAGGGTATAAAAATTATCATACAAAAAATAAAATCCTATAAATCTTTTACTTAACATAATTGTATTTTATATTTAAACCTAATTTATAGTCAGAAATTATTTAAAAATTTATATCATATTACAACTATTTAAAATATCTAAGTCTAGCCTTAATAATATTATTTAAATTTTAATTCTATGTTAGGTACACAAAAAGTTATCAATACATTTCTTTAAAGCCCTCCATATTAATATTAATCATACGCCGTGTATTGCTAAAATGCTAAAATTACAAATTTCCCCCAACATCTAATAAAATCCTTAAAAATTTCTTTTACGTTTGAAGTCTTTAGACACTGAAGTATACATTGTTGTTTTTTCTCATTGAATAAGTTGAAAACTATATTGTCAATTTAACATTTCTCAACAATAGTATTATTTGAAATCCCTTAACATAGTTTTGTACCATAATTTGGAAATAAATACGGTGGAAAACGGAAATATTTATCTTTATCTATCTCTTCGCAAATATACAATTTGTTGAATGCGTTGCATTCTTAATTTGAAGATGGTAATAAATAAACAGTTTGTTAAATATAAACTTGGAAAAAATGTTCAACATCAAATTATAATTGAAAAAGAATTTATTTTTTGCAACAAAAACACATCTATAATGTAAAAGAGCGAAAAATAACGACTTAATGTTATTATTTTTTCCTCCCTAAAATAACAAGAAATGTAAGTGTAAAAAAAAAATGCATTAAAAAAAACCAAAAATCGTGAAAAATTTGCACAGGAAGTAGTGAGCAAGTAAAAAATGATTTGTTTTTTTTCTTGGCAAACGAAGTGTAAAGTCAATCTATTAACTCTCTATTACTTTATACACAATAGATTAACACACACACAAAGTCTAATGATTTTAATACACCAATTTACTAGAGCGCTACTAACTAAACAAATTCTAATACACAGTCTTAGCGGAACTTTACAGCACAAATGCTAATAATCAACTTCACTCCAGAAATGTTAATGCGCAACTTCCTTTTTCTTCGTTAAGTGTAGTCTTATCAGGCGGTTTTCATCGCCTCTTTCGAACATTAACATTTTGTATCGAAAAATGTTAGCCTTTACAGACATGTGTAATTCATATGGTAACATTTTTCGATACAAAATAAGAAGAGAGTGATTTAACAGAAGTTGTGTGAGTTGGTAGCTCTTTTAATTATATGCTCGTTGGTCTTATATACATACACTCGTGCTCACGAAATTAAGTTAATTCAAGTTTTTTTTTAAATTTATTGTTGTTGCCTTTATTTTTAAAGATCAAAATAGTGGCTAAATTCGCCACGAAAGGCAAGGAGATGGTTCAGAAAATTATATAGAATTTTAACGTAATGTTTGTTTTTTCATTTTGTTACTTGTTTTAAGTGGGCATGGCTTTTAACGAAAAATTAGCGATATCAACCTTTTATAAAATTACATAGTAAAATTTAGGCAGTGCTGATCGGTTCTGTACAAACTGTATATTTTTGAAATTCCTGTAAAATTTCCTTAAGTCTTACATTATTTTTATCTACAAATAGTCGTCAGACTTAAAATTGCCTTTCGTGGCGAATTAAGCCACTATTTTGATCTTTAAAAATAAAGGCAACAACAATAAAATTTAAAAAAAACTTCAATTGACTTAATTTCGTGAGCACGGCCGTTAAGCCGTTAAGCTACACTTAACGGCCGTGGTTGAGAACATACTAGAAAATTTCAGTGATTCTAAAATAATAACACTTATGTTATTCATACCAAAGCGCCCAACTTCCTAAAATTATACTGATTATACTTAAATGTAGTTCTGCCAGTTTCAACGGTTTAATAAATTCCGCCTCTCGGGACATCTTCTTTCAAAATTTCCGAATTTTCTTTAATTGACTAATCTAATATCGTGACAATATTCAAAATTAAAAAATGTTGAATTTAAATAAACTAATTATAAATATTAAATAAAAAAATTCCAAAATTTTTTTTTTTTTAAAAATTAAAAAAAAAATTAAAAAATATTGGATCCGCCAGGAATTGAACGCGATCACCTATTTGGAAATAAACAATAATTGGCAATAATGTTTTAGAAGCAATACTGAAGTGTTTTTTTTTTGGATGTTGTTCAGAATTACTTTTCAAAAGGCTTTTAAAACATACTAACTTTGGAAGAAATGAAAGAAGTGATTATTTTGAAGTTGTTCAGAATTACTTCTATTGTAAAAAAACAATAAAACTACAGTAACGGATACTTTTAAAGCAATGAAAGAAGTGGTTTGTAAAATATGACTTCCAATATTTTTTTGCTGGGATTATATGTATATGGTGCTCTAGATCTGCCTAGGTCTCATCAGATCTAATTAGATCTCAAAATTTTGCCCACATTTTTGATCTTATTATATCTGGTACTATCAGATCTACTGAGATCTGGCCACATGTGATCTTTTTTGCACGGATACTGAATTTTTTTAACATCCCAGGAAAATTTTTTACAATTGGTTTCCAACCACACCAATTCTGCAACTGGTTTCGCTGCAACCGATTACATGGAACTAGTTCCACGTATGTCATATGGTTGGTATGGCTTACGGAGAATCAGTTCTATAACTAGTACCAGAACTTATTGTAGGGCATCCGGTTCCACTTTGGGGCTATAGAAACGGCAATTCGATTGCCAACGACAACAATTCTACAACTGGTAGCCCTAGAACTGGTAGCACTAGAACCATGTTTCTAGAATTTGTTTCAATATCCGTTCCGTGGAAATTAAATGTAAGATGTAAATGACAAAGAATCTGTTCTAGAACTGGTTTCAGAAATATATCTGGGGCAACTGGTTCTACTTCAGCACTAAAGAAGCGGTTTATTTTTCAACAATTTAAAACCAAAATCGCCCTGTTGAAAGGATATTTTCTGGTAATAAATATATATTTATATTTGGGCGTTTCACTAAAATAATTTTTTTATTTCTGCAACACTTAATGTGGAATATGGTGCTTATGGCCCAAAAGATTTTTCAGAATTTTTGAAGCGGGGTACAAGGTCGCCGAAATGGATTATATGCACATAGTCAGGTTATGAAAAGTAAATTTTTAATTTTTTTTGCTATTGAACTATGTTTTCACAAAACCGGCTAAATTACTACTGAAGGGGTCCAACCTACAAAAAAAATATTCATGGTACAAATAATTAGGGCCACTTAACCATTAGGGAATTTCAATTTGTATTTTCTCTTATCACAATTGCAGTTTTTCCGAACTAAATTGATAATTTCTGAATTTTAAATGATATTTTCGAAATTGGAATTCTATAATTCTGAAATTTAAATAATATTTTATGAATTTCAATTGATACGAATATGTTCTGAAATTAAAATGATATTTTCTAAATTTAAGATAAAACAGAACTTAATTTCAATAAATTTTTTCCGAAATTCAAATGATATATTCTGAAATTAAAATAAAAAAATCTAATTTCAATTGATATATTCTGAATATCGAATAGAAATTCTGAACTTCAATAAATACTTTCTAAACTTAAAATGAAAATTCAAGACTTCAATTGATGTTTTCTGAAATACAGTTGCAAAAGGTGTCGAATTTGTATTTTGCAGACATTTTGGCCATCGTAATCAAAATCTAAAAAATTATTATCTATAAATTTGAAAGAAAAAAAAATTATAAAGGATATAAGTTTTGATAAAATTCATTTTAAGTAAAATATCCAACCATATTATGAATTTTTAGCAAAATTTAAAGTTGTAAAATATGCAACTAAATATGCCAAAATATTCCTTTAAAATAAATACTTAAAATATGCTTAACAAATCGATGCCATTCTGTTGCAAGTTCGTAGGTTCACAAAGATATTTGTTTAACGTTGTTTTTGAGTAACGACAACAATTATATAGTTATTTAGATGAACCTTCTACACTTAACAATTACAAATCTAAATAATACCCTGACCACATAGTGGTGTAGGGTATAAAAATTATCATACAAAAAATAAAATCCTATAAATCTTTTACTTAACATAATTGTATTTTATATTTAAACCTAATTTATAGTCAGAAATTATTTAAAAATTTATATCATATTACAACTATTTAAAATATCTAAGTCTAGCCTTAATAATATTATTTAAATTTTAATTCTATGTTAGGTACACAAAAAGTTATCAATACATTTCTTTAAAGCCCTCCATATTAATATTAATCATACGCCGTGTATTGCTAAAATGCTAAAATTACAAATTTCCCCCAACATCTAATAAAATCCTTAAAAATTGCTTTTACGTTTGAAGTCTTTAGACACTGAAGTATACATTGTTGTTTTTTCTCATTGAATAAGTTGAAAACTATATTGTCAATTTAACATTTCTCAACAATAGTATTATTTGAAATCCCTTAACATAGTTTTGTACCATAATTTGGAAATAAATACGGTGGAAAACGGAAATATTTATCTTTATCTATCTCTTCGCAAATATACAATTTGTTGAATGCGTTGCATTCTTAATTTGAAGATGGTAATAAATAAACAGTTTGTTAAATATAAACTTGGAAAAAATGTTCAACATCAAATTATAATTGAAAAAGAATTTATTTTTTGCAACAAAAACACATCTATAATGTAAAAGAGCGAAAAATAACGACTTAATGTTATTATTTTTTCCTCCCTAAAATAACAAGAAATGTAAGTGTAAAAAAAAAATGCATTAAAAAAAACCAAAAATCGTGAAAAATTTGCACAGGAAGTAGTGAGCAAGTAAAAAATGATTTGTTTTTTTTCTTGGCAAACGAAGTGTAAAGTCAAGGATTCCGTTTTATGCGAAAGATGAAAATAAAAATTTAAATATAGTCATGTTGTCTGAAATGAATTCATTATGTTGATGTTGCTTTACTACTGCTGCCGCTACTCTACGATAATGATGACGATGATGACTAGATGGTTAATGTCGAAAATGTACGTATAATTTTTGTAAATTTTCCAGCTTTACCAACATATTTATTTTTACTTTATTCTGATACTTTTCGTTGGTATAAACATTCTTTCTCATATTTTTTTGACCATTATCATGTTGACTGAGATTTTATTTTTTTCCATCTGGTTTAATTTTCATATCTGTAGAGTTTGTTTGGCAGTATTTTTCTTTGCTTTCGCGTAATGGGGGTAATTCAAGCGCATATTATGTTGGTGGTTGGTTAAAGTTATTAAAAATTTAATATTGAATGAAATTACTACAGTCGCAAAAAGATTTTTTTTTTGGTACAATTTAAGTAGAAGAATATTTTTTTTTTTTAATTAAAAACAAGTTGTAATAATTTTAATGAAGCAGAAATTATAAGAAAAATTATAAAGAAATATGAAAAATGTTATAATTATGGCCAGTTTTATAGTAAGAATTAAACACGACTTTTTGCTTAAATATTGCTTAAGTAAGAAACTTTCAAACAAAATTTCTAACTTAAGAAATATTTAAGAAAAAAAAAATTAATCTTAGTTAATTAATTAATCTTAGTAGAAATTGCCGACGTTACAACAAAAGTTGTACTGGGAGAACACTGTTTTTTACGAAATGCCGGTACTACTTAAAACGTGCTTTGCCAGTACTGTTTTCTGAAAATTAACGAGATTTTTTTAATTTATTAAAATTAACAATTTTATAAATTTTACGTATTTTTACATCTATTACAAAATTATTTATGTAAGAGAGACATCGCCATTCTTTTCTAGTGAAGTTTCGAAAGAATACATTTGAAGAAATTCCATCAAGTCTCAAGACATTGACAAAAAAAAATAAAAATAAAAAAAAATCTGTGATGTACACTAAGAGGACAGTAAAGTTCTAGCAAACTACTAAATTTGTTATTAAATGTACTGGAATAATACCAAAAAAAAATAAACTCCCAAGCTTGCGCCAACGTTGGGAAATAACTACGGCCAAGCGTTTATTGGTGTTATCATTTCGACAACATGGGTTTATATTATAAATCGCGTAACATTTGACATTATGTCCATTTTGTAGAAGAACTTTTTATTTAATTACCATTACAATTTTGTTAAAATTTTCATATTTTGCTGGTCCAGAAAAATATGCTTTTATAAATAACTATGCTTTTAAGAAATTTATCCTTTTTACAAAAACATCTTATTTAGTTATTCTTAATTTTCCATTTAACATTAAAACCCTTTTATTAACTTTTTGAACTATGTTCACAATTATCTTTGGCTTTTAGCCAATTTAAGGAAATACAATACAACAACTAACCACAAAAATACACATGCCAAATAACACTTTACTGTGGGAAGGTATAAAGACAACAACAACAATACTATTAACACCCTTAAACATAACATTGCCAATGATCTTAATTGCTTTTTTTTTCTTGTGTATATGAATATTAGCGAGGATCGAAAAATGATTTTGAACGAATTTCGCTGATGGTGGGCGTAGACAAGTTGTGGATGGATATGAAAAAATCTTTTTTGGGAAATTAAAAAAAAAAACGTTGTTTTCGAAATCAAAATTTCTTTTTGAGAAAACCAAGGATAATTAAATAAGGCAAAATTAAAACCCTCCACAGCGAACTTAAGGTTCAAATAAAGCACCCCATTACCTTGTTTTTCAGTTAACCGGTCTCTACAGTCTACGGAGTCCTTTCGGTCGACCGGGTTTCAAAAAACTTTCCAAAAAAAGATCGTTTTGGGTACTTTTTAGCAAATTATACAAAAAAAAAAAAAAAAAAAAAATAGAAAAATTGCTCAAATTATTTAAATTTAATAAAAAAATCTATAAGTTTTAATAAATTGATATTAAAAAAAAAATCAAAAGAATTAAAACCAAATCGACAAATTTAATATAAATCGATAATTAATTTAATGTTTTTAAATCGATTTAAGCAGAGACTATTAATTATGGAGATAGGAAATCAAAACTTACACTACTCACCGATAGAGGGCGGTGAAATTTAGTATTACCTGAGCAACTATTTAATGTCAATTTAATATCAGCTGAGCCTATATTTAAAAACTCAAAAATTGCTGAAAACTGCTCAAAATAAGGAAAAAAACAAACGCGGAATATATTCAAATAATAAAATTTTAAATATTTGTTTGTATTTTTTCCTTTGTTGATTGTTATTATTTAAATTTAAATAAAAAAAGAAAATTGTCAATTTTTTTTACAAAGTGCCATCTAGTGATAACGATTTTTTTATAACTTATTTTTTTGGTGATGCCAAACCCCTGGATTTGAGATTACGTGTTATCAAATTTCCTTTTAAATTATTTTCAAATGAAAGAAAGATGGCAAAATTTACAACTAAATGACAGACTGAAACGATAATTTTTACAATTTCTGTTTTCTGTAATTTATTTATAAATTTTATTATCCTACATTCATTTGAAAAATAATTAAACAAAATTTAATGATTTGATCTCAAGTCGAACAAAAATCATTAATTAAATAAATTGCTAAAAAATAAAAAAAACTTTTGAAATCTTAGAAATCGAATTTAACAAAAGCCGATAAAATTTTTTTAAATTTCATAAAAATCGACAAATTTATATAAATTATATACAAAAATCAATAAATCTTATAATAATCGAGAATTAAAAAGAAACGATACATTTTAGAAAATCGATAAGTTTTTAAAAAATCCATAGATTTTATTAAAAGAGAAAAAAAAAAAAATCAAAATCAAAAATCAATAAATTTATAAAAATCTATTGATTTTTGAATAATTACCCAACCAGAAACTTGAGAGTAGTACACTCACATTATTTTTTCCTTAAAATCTACCGAATATGTATATTAAAATAATTGAAAATTTTTTTTTGTTTTTCAAAAAGAGAAGCACCACTCAGGAAATTCTTCCTATTACCCAGCAAAAAAATTGCAAGTAGTGCTTTACAAACTACTTCTTTTAATGCTTCACAAGTATCCGTTAGTGTATTTTTACTGCTTTTTTAGAAGTTATTCTGAACAACTTCAAAAAATCACTTCTTTCATTGCTTCCCAAGTATCCGTTACCACATCCTAAAATCACCTAAGTATTGCTTCTAAACAGTAATTGCTCTAAAAGTGATCGTAAAAAGTGATTTTGGTATCACTTGGCATTTCCAAACAGAGGGTCCCGGGTTCGATTCCCGGCGGGACCAATATTTTTTTATTTTTTTTTAATTTTTTTTTATTCTATTAATTTTTTTTTAACATTTATAATTAATTTGTTTAAATTCAATATTTTTTTAATTTAAAAATTTGTAAAAATGTGTATATATAAAAAAAAAAATGGTGAGATGTAAAAATACTACTGAAACCAACATTGAATTGGAGTGCACCTGTTACACTTGTTTAGTAAGTACTTTTATTGAAGAGAAGAATGAATAATATCTCGCATTAACAAAGTGGTGTTTTTATGCCAGTCAACTTTCATATCAAAGACTAGGAATAGGTGAGGTCGCAAGTTCGATACCCGGTGGCGGCAATAAAAAAACTTTTGTAAAATAAAAAAAATTTTTTCTTGTGAAGAATTTTTTTTTTAACTTGTAATTGGTGAAAAAGAGCTTCCTTTGCACTCATTAAAAAAGTACTGAAAAAATGTTAAAGTCGGAGTACTCCTCTCCTATGACAACTCAATGTTAAAATCATTAGTGTTTATGTTAAAAAAGAAGTACATCTAGATCATCAATTGTAGTGCTTTTTCTACTGCTTCGGCATTTCTTTTTTCGCTGGGTAATTAATGTGTTACTTCCTATGGAAAGGGGATATAGAGAAGAAGTGAAAGGTGGTGAAAGATGAAGGGTTTCAAATATGGCAACACTGCAATTGCGAGAGATGTTGAATCTTAGAACAGTTTTTGCACGACATCTGATAAAGGGTTGGCGAACTGTGTTGAAGCTTTTTAGTTTATAGCCCTGTTATATTATTTTACTTCGGTGGGGTTAAGTGCTATGGGAATACCGAAGGATGACGCTCCGATATGTATGAGGGATAGAAAAAACTCATACATATTAGTATTTTTCATAAATTGATGTCGCCTTGGTTGGGGACCGAACCCGCAACCTTATGTGTAATAGTCCAACGCGCTAACCATTTTTGATTTGATAACCACTCCTTGCAAACGTTGGCAAATTCTCTAAGCAAATTCTTTGCCAGTGCTTTGTTTTATAAACCACCGAAACTTTTGTAAAACAAATACTGGCAAAATGCTGGCAAAGCGTCCCAAACGAGTGTTCTGCCAGTTATTTATTTTTATCACCGCGATTACCCAATTAAATTAAAAATTTGTAGCTCTTTAATTGAATAAATTTTCAATAAAATAGTGATACATTTTATTAGGATTTTTATTGGTTTTTTATATGAGTTTGATTAAAAATTAATTCATTGGATTAAAAATTGATGAATATTGTATATATTCTAAATAACACATTATATGAATTTGATGATATTGTATGACTTCTAAATATGACTCTAATCAGGTGGATAAAGTGGTAGTTGCCATGCTAACTATAAGAAAATATATTTCTTTATTTTTATCTTGAATTTTATTAAAAGAAAACCTGCATGCAATTTTCATTCAGTTGCCAGATTTATTTATACTTATGTGGAAAATTCTCAAGCAGAAATTAGTTTTCTTCTTTTTTCTGAAGCATACGGACTCTGTTAATTTTTTTTTTTTTTGAAAACTAAATAAAATATATTTTATTTAAAATAATTTTTAATTTATTTTTTGCGATTTTTTGTTTAAAAAAATTTTGAAGTTTTTAAACAAAATTTCAGAAATTAAATTACTATTACAGTAATGTTCTAGAATAAATAATTACAGTAATGTTTTAGAATAAATAAATATTCATATTTAATATGGCAAAATTAAAATATTTAACTAAATAAAATAATAAACTAAACGAGAATTTATAAAATTTTATAAAAATAACTTAAAATATCAGTTACTAATATATAAACATTTATAAAAACAACTATATAAATACCCAGCAAAATTGTCGGATGCAAAGAACCGGTTGTAGAACAACTTTTTCTTACATGCAACCTGTTCTAATTTATGCTCTACCAACGGTGATTTTTGTTGAAGTTTGTCCCAAAAGCAACAGGTTATGTACCTCTAAACTAGAACAGGTTGCTTTGGAACCGGTTCTAGAACCAGTTATAGAACCGGTTCTGCGACAGTGAGGCCTTCCATTTTGACTTCCAGGAATCAGTTCTAGAACCTGTTCCACGGAACCGGTGGTAAAACACCTATTCTAGAACAGATTCAAAGGCAACCAGTTAATAAAAATTTTGTTGGGTAAAACAAACGAAAAATAATAACAATATGCTGATGTTTTTCTCTTGGTTTATGAAATGCTTTTGAGCGAAGAATAAAAAAAATGGCAAGCAAATTGCTGTTTTGAGCAATTATTTAATCTATTGGATTAATTTTTAATTGACACCTTTTGAAATAATTTAACAAATCATTTTAATTGAAAAAAGTTTAACAATATTTTTTTTATGTATAATGAGTTGAAATTTTGTGAAAATAATTTAGATGTAGTTCTGACTTGGAACTGTGAACTTATTTTGAATTTTTGGGACAAAAATACTACGAAACTGGATCTTGAATACAGAAATTCCGTCACTATTCAAACATTTATATGAAAATGCCACTGCCTTTTCGGTCCCATGTACGGCGTTGCTTTATTCTGGCTGACAATGAGTTAAAATGTAGTGGAAATAATTTAGACAAAAAATATTCCGAAACTTGCTCTTGAAATCAAAAAGTTCTGCACCTTTTATATGAGGGCGGTTCCAAAAGTAGCCGACCTGACATAGATGGGGTCAGTAGTTTGAAAAAAAAAACATACTTTGATGAAAAGTGTCAATCTTATAAAACATATGTTTTAAGTTTGAAGGCGCTACGTTGTTTAGTATTTTTTTTTTGGAGCCATTAATAGTAACGATCTCAGTGAATTTTTAAAGGAGAAAAAGAAAGTGTTGTTTCATCATTACAATGCACCAGCTTTTATATTCACTACTCCCATGGCCAAAATCAATGAATTAAAGTTAAAATAACTTCATCACGCACCTATTTAGCTAAATTTGTCGCCATTGGATTATTTACAAAAAAAAAAAAAAAAAATGGTTTGTTGGTAAAAGATTTGCCAACAATGAAGAGCTGGAATCTGCGGTTGATGGCTATTTTGAGGAGCTAGACAGTTATTACTACAAACAGGGTATCGAAGCTATTAAAAATCACTGGGAAAAGCGTATAAAATAGTGCTGGGAAAAATATGAGTAGTGGGTATCGAGTATTTGTCTTTTTTTTTGGGTACTCGATACTCAAAACTACTACTCGATATTTTCAGAGTTGCATTTTGGACAGAGTCACATTTTTATATATTTTATAAAAATGTGACTCCGCTAAAATATTTATTACAAAACTACAACTCTGCTAAACGAAAAAAATCAGAAGTAAAGCATTTAAGAGTATATGTTAAAAAACTATGAAAAACGCAATGAATAGTTGGTGAAAAAGTTTAAAAATAGGTTTGTAAATTTAAATATTGAATTAATGTAAACATTTTCAAAGATTTTTACCAAAAAATTTTAAAAAATTTCAAATTTAAAAACCGTTAAAAGTATCGAGTATCCAAATCAAAAATATCGCGTAGTATCGAGTATTGAAAAGTAACCGAATTTACCAGCACTAGTATAAAAAAAGACTATCTTCAAAAATACAGACAATGTTTCCCAAATTTGTTGTTTTTTCTTTGTTAGGTCGGGTAGTTCTGGCACTGCCCTCATACATTTATATGAAAATGCCACGGTCCTTTTCGGTCCCATGTACGGCGTTTTTTGTCCTGGTCCATATTAAGTTAAAATTTAGTAGAAATAGTCTAGATGTAATTCGAACTTAGAGTTGTAAGCTATCCTTCAAGTTGTGGAACAAAAATATTCCAGAACTGGCTCAGGAATTGAAAAAGTCATTGAAAGTAGTAAAAATATCTTTTTTTTTTACAAAATTTCTAACCAAAATTTGTCTTAATAAATTTTAATTTGGAAAAAGAAAAATTCTATGAATTGAAAATTTTAAATTTTTAGATGAAAAGCGTCCAAGATCATTTACGATTTGGATGAAGCCTTTCTCAAAGTAGTAAGAATTAACCATTTGTCGAACAACTTGCTGTGGAGACCGATCGCAATTTTCGGTTTTTCTATTAACAAAGGGAATAAAGAGATTTTGTCAAAATATTTCGATTTACCAATAAAAAAAATTTCCAGACTTTTAGATAAAAAATGCAATTTTTAGATCAGTGCCAATTTGGCTGAAACTTTACAATAATACATCTAACCACAAGTTATTTATTTACGCAAGTTATCTCTAAAGTCCTAATTCGATCCACCCTAACGAATATAGAAAAATATTTTCATATAACCTTAGGGGGTTGAGTTGGTTGAATGAAAGGAAAAACAGTCAGTATATTTTATAAAAGCCCAGTTTAAAACAGCAAATAGCAATTTACAGCAATATCCACCATTACATATTGTGCCATAATTATTTTAATGACTTATTAAGTGTTTTCAGCAGCTAAAACAACAAAACAGCACAGAACCTTTAACAACAGCACTGAGGCAATTCTTTTTACAGTTTTGTGGTTTACAATTTATTAATAACAAACAACACTTGTATTGTAAAGTATATGTGTGGTACCTACACAGATTTCATACAAAGTATACTAAAGGCAAAAAGAAAAGGTGTATTTTAATTGGGTGTTGGATAGAGAAAATGAAAAAAAAGAACACTTTTACTTTTTATTTATATAGTATTTTTACAAGAAAATTTAGGTCAGAACTCTTGTGCTCTTAGCTATTTATGGCTGTGTGGCCTTATTTTATGTGCAGTTTTAAGACTGTGAAAAAAAGTTTATTGTTTCAGTTATTGGCAAAAAAAAAAAAAGCAAAAAGGTAGAACAAAAAGTTTATACAACTTTTTCGCTAAACACTAATTGCTATACATATACTCTGGAGGAAATAGATTGTAACTTTGACTTTAAGCCACAGCAATACATATTTTTCCGTAGGGATTAAAAGGGATTAGAAAATTAAAAATATTTATAGAATTAAATCATATAGTATTTTTTAATTTAAAATTTAAAACAATAAAAAAATAGTAAGGCTTATTGATGTTAATAGAAATTATGGCATTTTTAACTAAATAACTCCTAATTAATATTACTCATACGTCACAGGGTACATCAATTTTAAAAGTTTAATAAAAAATCTTTGCTCTTTGACAGAATTTAAAGGAGTTTTAACAAAATAACTTCCAACTTCCAATGCGCCAATAAAAATATGTTAATTTTTATAGAAATTAGGGAATTTTTAACAAAATTTAACTTCTTATTAACAATACTCCCACTTTACAAGGAGTAGTAATTTAAAAGTTTAATAAAAATCTATTAATTTTTGTAGTTTTTATTGCATTCTAAACAAAATAGTTTTTACTTAGTTTTAATTAGAGTCCAAAATTTAAAGGTTTAACTATTTTCTGAAAAATGAGTCATATTTTTAAACTATATGCAAAAAAGTATACGCACTATTTTAAAATCTATTCCAGTTGCCATACAAATGTCAACTTTTTTGGGGTGTGACCATTTACCAAATATAAACGTAAAATAGATTATTACAAAAACTCTACATATCAATGTAATTTCGTTTGAAGCTTTATATGATTTTCCAGCAAATAAATAACGACAAAAAAAAATAAGCATACCGGTATTATGGTTCATTGATTAATAAACCACGTTATCGTCAAATAAAGCAACCAAATAAAATATTTTCAAGCCTCAGTAATAAACCAAATTCTGCATACTTTGTAGGAATATAAATTTCAGTTTAACTACAATTTTCATTTTAAATAAAAATCTTTCGCTTGAAAACATATTTTGCAATAATAATTTTTTTTCTAAAATTAAATTTTTTATGGTTGAATAGTTTGAAATTTATAAAATTTTTTAAAAATTTTCCAAAGGGCGTGTTATTAATGATATTCAAATTTTATTAAAAGTTTTTTTTAAACACTGTTTTTTTATTTGTTTTTGGGGGAGTAACACAAGGCAACATGTGTTGTTTTAATGAAAAATAATGTTCAATGAATTGTAACAAATCGTTTTTTTTTTTTTTTTTTTTTAGTTTATGGGGATGGAAATTGGAAACAGAAGTTTACCTGTTTTATGAATAGATAACTTTAAATATACTCTAAAAAAACTTTAAAATAACTCTAAAAAAACTTTAAAACAAGTGGATTTTATGTATTTTGTTCTTTTTTTTAATTGAGAACAAATTTAAATGAATATTTAATTGAACACAATTACACAGAAGGGCTTCTTCTAAATAAAATTGCGGAGAACTAAAGATTATTTTAAAAGAAACTATTAAATATCATAAGGCTTCAAATTATACACACAATAAATATATTGGAAATTATTTTTTCATTAAAATTTTTTTTCTCAATTGAATTTACTATATCAATCCACAGTTGACCAAGAATATGTTTTAAAACAGAGACCCAAAATAACTGTTATATTTCTTAAAAAGTCACCACCCAAATTTATTTGATTATAATATTTCAATAATGCACTATATTTTATAAATCATATTGCACAAAAAAATCGCAAAGTTTGGCAAAGATTTTAATTTTTTCAATTTTTATATTTTACTCTATAAATTTCTGTTGTTTTTTGATTTTTATTTTAAAAGTTTTTATAAAAGTTACAGAATGATTTTTTTAAAAAAATTAAGCACTAACTTTTTTATTTGATAATAAAATAAAAATTAAAAATTGACCTAATTTGAATGCCGGAAGTTGCTTGTATTAACACTAGTTGACATCATCAGGATATTATAAAGTCATTGGTTCTATGGCTTTTGATTTATATTCTTAATTGTTATTTTTTGATAAAGAAAAAATATCAAAAAATAACTTTTATTATTTTTGAAAATATTAAAATCGTGTTTGGATTGTTTTTGTTTGAATTAGAAATAAAAATCAAACAGAGCAAATAAACAGAAAATTAAAAATATTCAAACAAGAAATAATTGTAAAACAATCAGTTTTTTGAATAAAAGTTATAACTGTTACGTCCCTGTTTTAAAACCATAAAGTCTTAACTTTCATTTCCAATTTAAATAACTGCTTTATATTTCCATTTAATCAAGTTATTTTGAGATTTATAAAAAAAAAACTTAATTAATATTAATCATACGCACCGTTTGCCAATTTAATAAATTTGTAATTGTTCAACAGTGAATCGCAAATTAGCAATTTAATTATTAAACTCGTATACTTTACTATATCAACAATATGCTATCAGAAGTTTTGTGGCATTCGTCAACCCTTTAATGACCAAGGCAGCAGCCTTTACACATTTAGTTGCTGTAAACCATTTGAGCTGTAAATTTAAAACCTTCAATTTCTAATTTAAGGAATGGAGTTATTTTAAAAGAAAATGTAAATGACTAGATTGCAAAAGAGACAGTTTTTATATACAGCGTATGGTTTCGAAATGAGAAGAATCAAAGTCAAAAATTGGGAAAAATTAAAAAAAAAATTGTCCCAAAAAAACTTTCATAATAAATGACTTGGTAAATGAATTTTCCTTTAAAAATTACTCACAGGATAGTGGAAATATACGTAAAGTACCATTTGACATGAAAATCGACATAAAATCCGTTAGTTAAGCATATTCTAGAAAAAAAAAATCAAAATTAGAATTGAAATTCTACTTTGTGCTACTTTGTGTGTAAAATCAACCAAGTTGCTTTTTTTAAACATAAATATTCAAATTTACGGGCGATTTTAATTTAATGTGAAGAAAGCAGTTAATTTCGATTTCCTTGCTTTTAAACAATAATTTATGGTTTCTACTAGAGATGGGCACGTGAACAGAATTTTGCGTGACTCACGTGAATAACGTGAGTGGAAAAAATTTCCTCCTGAGTGAGTGTGCGTGAGTCGAATTGTATTGAAATTTTTTTCGGGTTTTTATAAGTATTAAGAATTTATTTCATGAATTTGCATGATTCACGTGACTAAAGAATTTGCATGATTCACGATGCTTCACGTGTGACTAAAATCTGAAAAATCACTCACGTTCACGTGAGTAGAAAAATATTGTTCGTGGGTAATTGTGCGTGATTAGAATTTTCTATTTTCGTCAGCGTGAGTGAGTGAGTGCGAGTCAAAATGCAATCAAGTGCCCATCTCATTTTGACACCATGCTGTTAACCCTTTGACGACCATAGGCAAGTATGCTTGCCTAAGGTTTTTTTTCGCACTTATAATTGCCCAGACAAAATATAGAGTAAATATTTAAAAAGGTGATTTGTAAAGTAGAATTGGGGGAACAAAAATGTAGTAGGCGGTAAATCCGTACCTAGTACCGCTTTCCCCTTGTAAGCCCCCGAAGTTGCTTATTTAGAATTCTTGATTTAAGGGGTAAAAAGCACAAACTTTAGCAAGCGAAATGGAAGGCAAGCAAGGTAGTTCCATAATTTAGTTCCACATCACGAAAATAAATTCATAATAAAAATCGCTTCGTCCGAAACGGCAGGGTCGTCAAATGGCAAATATTTTTGGCAAGCGAAATCTTTAAAATCACTTCGGCAGAAAATGTATGGTCCTCAATTTAAGGTTAATTTAGAAGCTGACAAAGCAAATTGTGGTAAATTTTTTGTTATTTGTTTTGATTTTTTCTTGAAGTTTTAAATGTTTAGTAACGCTCCTGGACCGGAAAAAGAAATTCTCATTGAGTTTGTAATTTAAAAGCGGCGTCCACTGACGATTTCCTTAGGTAAGAATGAAATCCGGATCCGGCCTTCAACAGACTACTTTTCCCAATTTGTTAAATACATTTTGGGATTTTTCAATTAATTTCGAATTTGTGAACGTTTTTAACAATTTACTAAAATCTTTTTGGAAAATACGAAACAATAGAAGGAGTTGAAGCGAGTTAAAATTTCTTAGGAGGAGTTATTTGTTTAACGATAAATTGTTCATCTTCTGAAGATCTCAGTTTCAAATATGAATTGGCGTTTAATGATGATTTGATCGATTGGCAAATTGAATAAATTTACACACAAAAAATCAGTTTGTCCAGTAACTAAATAAATACTGATTTTTAAATTCCACCGACCATCGTATTCGGAAGAAACGTGATATTCTGATAAGGAAAACAGCGAAAATTATAGAATTAATAATTAAAAAAATTAAATTCTGGATAAAAAAATTAAGAAGTGATTTTCGAGTTCATGTTTCAAAATTTATAGGAAAAAAAAATCAGTTCTAGTGCACCGAATAATCTAGTTATTTTGTAAACTAGAGTAAACAGAAATTCTGAAGTTGTTTGTTAAATTATTTTTTCTTAGCAGGCTTTTCTGTATAGAAAAATTTTTAAACACAATTTGAGCGCAATTTGGATTTGATTTCCATCTAAAAAACCTAAATATCCAATATTTCAAAAATGTTTTATTTTCAATTTAAGCGCTCAATAAATCATATCATTTTGTTTTTCCCAAAAGTATTAAATTTAGAAAACAAAATCAAACCATTAACCCAATGACACATTGACATCATCAGATTAAAATTGTAAATTTTTCAAATGCACAATAGAATACATACAGCTAAGCAAACTACAAAAAAAAGCAACGAAATATGATTTGAATACCATGAAATTTTTAGGTGTTTTACTTTTTTTTGTAGTATAAAAAAAATCTAAATAAAACTCTAAAATCAAAGTGCAAAAATAACCAGATCGGAAACCAGACAAACAAACCAAACCAATCAAGCATACGAGCTGCAGAAAAAAAAAATTGGAAATATAAAACTAAAAACTGTAACAACACTATGATTTCAAAGCTTTTAAAAATATTAAAAAAAGTGAACAACTCCCGCTTGAATTTTAGTCAATACAAGACAGACATGGAAACAGGAAAATTTAGTTTGTTACAAATAGAAGAGTAAAAAAAGCGCAGCATAATAAATAAATTTCCCAATATTTCTATCTAGACAAACAATAATTTTACTCTATTTCCAATACGATTTTTGTTTGTAATTTCTGTATATTCAGTTGCCTTAAAGCAAATGCAACAATTTCAATTAATTTATGAAGCGTAGGAGATAAGATCAAACATTAAGGAAGACATATTATATATCAATTCAAGAGAAAACTACAGATATAAATATATCTATACATTCAAGTGGAAGAAATTATTATAAACCATACAAATGTTTTGTTATTACAATTACTTATTTGTGTTAAAGTATAAAGTTTAAAATACAAAATGGTAACACATGTCATATTGTTAAATTGGGTCTAGTATTTTTTTTTTTTTTTGTTGTGAAAATAAATTAAAGAAAATATATTATATACTTTTAACAATTTGTATGGCGATTAAGTGACAAAGTGAGCAATTGACTAGTTTGTGGATAACAATCGTAACAATTTTTTGTAATTTAAAGGCGCCACTGTTATAATCTTCTTTAAACTGACTTGAATCTAAAATGATTTTAATTTTAAACCATTATTTGAGCAGTCAAAGGTTTTGTTATGAATCGAGATAGCTCAGATAGATTGACTAGCAATCTGGAGTCCCAGGTTCGTTAGCCGGCACGAGAAAATTTTATTATAAAAATTTTACAATAAGAAAATATTTTTTTTATAAAACTTATTTTTTTGAAAATCTATTTTTAGACCCATTATTTTTGTCAATACTTGTAAGCATATAGGTAACGACATATTTTTTGTTTTTTCGTATGCTGGTGTGTAGGCATAACTCATTATTTTGAGCGACATCGCCATACAAAAGTTATAAAAAATGAAATAAGAAAAATAACTACTAGTTACCATTACCAGATATGTAGTTACATAACCACATATCTGGTAATGATTTTCTACACTCGGTATGAATGCGAGGAAATGAAAACTATGCTACAATAATGTAATGTTCTTTGAAGATTGAAAGGTGACAAACCGCATGTTGGTAAATTTTTTGTTGTTGTTTTTGTTTGATATTTGAAATGTTTAATAACGCTCCTAGACGAGAACAAGAAATTCTCATGGAGTTTGTAATTTAACTTAACAAATATTTCTAGAAATTCTAGAAACGTCGCACTATGCTTCGTTGCATGCATGGACAAAAATCGAAAAAAAAATTTGTCTCAAATTGTGATTAAAGAAGGATTTTATAGCTCAAATAGCTCAAACGAATGTGGAAAATATATTTGATGTGATTGCTTTTGAAGCCAAGAGAGTGCTCTAAACTCAGAGAATTTTATGCAAAAATTACTTAAGAGAAAAATCGGTTTTAATTGTTTCACACAAATAATTCTCAAAAAAACATTTTTTTAAAAACTTGTTCGAAGATTTGTTTTTTAATTACTACAATATATTTGTAGTTAAACTAAAATATGGGTTTTAGTGTATGTTTACAAAACAATTATTTTTTATTGCTCCGAAAAATACATTTTTTTTTTTGTTGAAAATCCATAAATTACTTAAGTTTGATGGAGTATGAAAAAAATTATATAAAATTAAATATTTTTTTTTCCTTTTTTTGTAAGTTTATACTGTTAAATAATAGATCATTAAAAAATTAGTTACTATTTTTTACCACAAATTAAAAAAAAAATAGATTTTTTCAAATGCCCTACATTCATGATTTCTACACAAATTTCACGCATTTAAGAGTGTTTAGTATTCAAAACATGTGAATCTTCCATTTTAGGTATAGGATGTGTTGAGCGGACTTTTATAAAACACTACGAGGAACATTTTCGTGGAACATTCTAACACTCTAACTCTTCAATGAAAGGGAATGTTTTGGCCTCTTTTTAAAAAGGGACAAAAAAGACCCGTAAGTTGAAGAGTTAGAGGGTTAAAATGTTCCCCAAAAATGTTCCTCGTAGTGTTTTGCATAAGTTTGACGAACGCATCCTATACCTAAAATGGAAGATTCCCATGGTTTCTTCCTAAACTCCAGGTTTGTGGGACATTTGAGCATCAAGCCTGAATAAGTACGAATTTAACCCTTAAACAACTTTTTAAGTTTTTACTTATTACTGGCACTTAAGTTAAATTTTCAATGTTGATATCTTCAAAGACTTATAGTAGAATTTCATGACAAATATTTTTGCGGAACATTTTAACCCTCTAACTCTTCAACTTACGGGGCGTTTTTGTCCGTTTTAAAATGGGGCCAAAAAAGTCCCCTTAATTGAAGAGTTAGAAGGTTAAAATGTTCCACAAAAATATTCCTCGTAGTGTTTTACATAAGTTCGGTGAACATACCTTATGCCTAAAACGGAGGATTCACATGGTTTCCTATTTTAATTATATTTAATTTTTTTTTGTTTTAGAAAAATCATTTTAAGCGTTTAAAACCCATTTTTTGTGAAAGGCATTATATTTTTTTATTAATGAATCGATTTTAACCAAATTTGGCAGAAATATGGCTTGACCTTATATCAATTCACGTGCTAAATCGGATAATTTTTGCAGGTTTCATAAAGATTTTAAAATAAAGAATATATGGCAGGACTAAGAGTCCTTGCTTTAATTTTGATAAAAATTGACATAAACATTTCCAATTTTATGTGCATCTCAATGGATACTTTTTGTAATTTTACGTCCATTTATGTAGCTAATATAATATTTTTAAATTTCAGGACCTATGGGAGGTGGGCGTGTCCTTGGCCCGATATATCCAAAAATTAAAATTTTTCTTAACTAAGGGGTTCTATGTCAGTATACCAAATTTCAAAACTCTGTCTTCACTCCTTTTATTTTTGTCCAAACGTTATATGGGATCAAAGCACTGGGATCAGGCAAGAATGAAATCCGGTTAGGGGCATGCATGCCTTAGGCTGATTATTTTTCAGAATTTGTTAAATATGTTTTGGGATTTTAGCACGTTTAATTCCTTTAACGCAATTAATGTAAAAGAGATAAAGCAAAATTTATGAGAATTTCTACTACCACTAACCATATAATACCACAACGAAAAGGTTATCTCTATCCAAAAATGGACCTTGGTGGGGCTTTACTCACTCGGAAATTTTAAATAAAAATTATACACTTCACAAATTGGCCCATATCTTGAAAACTAAACGAGATAGAGCAAAACGGATAAAATATTTGCTCCTTCTGAGTGGACTTAAGTATATGTTCTTAGATGATATGAACTAGGCCGGGGGAGGTTCCCGAGACCCCAAATTTTAACAGATTATGCGATTCAGTATAATTATTAATAAAACTGTAGTTTTACTAATTTTTAAATTAAATTTAGGTTCGTTAAATTAAAAAAAAAAAATGTTTCAAAATCAACAAATTTTATTTTAAGCCAATAACCAGCAAAAAAAATTTGTTCTAGCTCTTTTAGTTTTCGAGTTACGGACGATTAAAATTCTCTAAGAGCGATTTTTTGTTCATTTTTTCAGCATCGGGATATTTTGAATTTTGACCTCTGCTGCAAAAATCTATACTCTATCTCTATTAGTTTTCAAGATATGGACGATTGAAAATTTAATTTAGGGTAGAGGGGGGATCCTTCGCCAGTGGGGCACATACACTAATCCCATTTTTCTCCGCTATTAATGGAGATAAAAAATTGGTAAAAATATATTTTGTGCATTTTTCAATTACCTTTCCTTGACATCCACTTTGATGAATTTATATCACATTTGGTCGTAGACAGACGTGTTTTTGTGTTTTTTGGGGTGCCAAAAAAAGAATAGGAAGCAGCTACATTTTGCAATAACTTCCTCAAATCGTGTGATAAGAAAATAATTTTTCATTATGTTAGACCTACGACCCTAAGGTTTCGAAAAATAATAATTTGATTTTAATAAATGCTGAAAAAGTATGAAAAAATATTAATTTTATGTTCGTGCCTGTCTCTGGGGCACAATTACCATATGGCCCCTGGAGCTACAAGAAGTTGGTGCATCCCTGCCTAAAATGCTCTATAAGACTTTTCTATATGTTTAAAATATGTTTAATAGTAATTTAGAACAATCGTGTTCATTCTTAAATTTATATTAATTATTCAGTTTTTTGAAATTTTGACAAATCATTATATTATAGTTTTAAATTATTTTTTTTTAATGTAGTGGAGATTTATTGATTAAAAAGAATCACATATCTTAAAGAACTTATTATTAATTATTTATTTCAGTCATTAAAAGATTGACTTTGCTGTATTAACAAATTTTTTTGTTGAAATTATGTCTAGCTCTTTTGGCGAATATACCCCAGGTTTGGGGCAGTTACGCCGAATTGAGTTACTTTGAAAATCATTAAAAAAATAATAGAAAATATGCAAATAATTAGAATAAAAATCATAGAAATTAAAGCCAAGATATGTAGATTTTCAATTTGAAAGGTATTTTTGAAAAATTATAAGGGGTTAAGAAATGACAGTGCTTTGAAAAAAAAGTGGCGAAGGATCCCCCCTCTACCCTATTATTTTAAAACGGTCACTAAATGTGTATCATTAGTAAAAATTACGAAAGTATATTTTTTAAGTTGCACTAACAACAACAACAAAAAAAACTTTTCTGTTACAGTTTATTTACAAATTTGTTTTTTAATTCCCCCAACAAAACCATTATAATTTGCGGTTAACCATTAGTTGTTTTTGTATTTGTTTAAGTTTTGCCGACTATTTATAAATTTTTACAATTGAATTTTGCCATTTATACACATACGAGTGTGCAAAATGTTTACATTTACTATTTCTAACGATTTGTTAAACATTTATCAAATGCAAATCATACTCACACATATGTACACAATTATGTGTGTTGGTTTGTATGTAGAAAATGTGGGTGGAATATTTAATGAAAAGTGGTAGGTAAATTAACGCGCATTGTGAATATTGATGTTGCCTGGTTATGTGTGTGTGTGTGTGTGTGTGGTTATTTATTTGATAAGGAAATATTGTGGTTTTATGTTTAGCTAGGAAAAACAAAGTGTTTTAAACTGTTTATTTTATGTAAGAATAGCTAATTTTATATATAATTGTTATTAAATTTTAATTTAAGTTGAAGTGTTGGCTAATTAAATTTGTTTTGAATGTTTTTTTATTTTGACTCTAGATCATAAATTAATATCACTTTCTGTTTAAATTATTTTTCAAATTAAAGAATTCTTTCAAATTTTTTATTCTTTGTAATTTACTTGTGAAAATTGTATCATCTTTCTTTAATTTGAAAAATAATTTAAACAGAAAGTGATATTAATTTACGATCTACAGTCAAACTAAAAAAACATTAATTTACCAAATAAAAAGATCAACTATACATACCCCTCATAAATTTGTTTTCGCTTAAACTTATCTAAGTTTAATTAGCATTCCCAAAACTAGCTTTTAACATACATTATATTTTTAGTTAAATAGAATTTAAACCAATTTATATAAAAATCGGTCGAAATTTAAATAAATTTAAACTTAATTTTTTATTTTTATAAACAATTAAATTGACGTGTGTTTATATCGACGTATCTTTATATCGATTCAGAAAATTTCAGCGTTTTAGTTGCCTCCATTTTCGAAAAAATATGCTTTGAATATTGTCTATTTTTAATATTCAAATAAAATTCTATTATTTATTCTTTTATCAGTTAGAACCACACTGCGTATGATGGATACAATGTTGATCATACGCACTGTGGTTCTAACTAACTATAGAACAATTGTTTGATTTTTATTGAATATTTTAAATAGACAATCTTCTAAAACGAAGCCGAGAAACGCTATTGATGTAATAATGTTTCTAGCATTATCCAAAATCGCCATAAAAACATACTATAAATGAGCGCTAAATTGTTTAATATATAACCACGCCTACTTAGCCCACATTTGGATTAAATTGAAAAGGTTGTTTAAAATTACTTTTGTGGGCTTTAAAAGCCTCTTATATAATTTTCTAAAAATTCAGAATTCATTCAAATCTAAATTGTTTTTAATATTTTCCTCCCACAAAATTTCATTAATAAATCGACGAAATATTTATGTTGATGTAAATTTTTTGGATTAATTTTCATTCAATTCCCCTAATAATTGAAATAAATTCGGCAATTAACTAAATTCTTAATATTTGAAATCGTTTAGGTTGTTCATAAGGGGTGTGCTATCTGTTGTGTGGTGGAAACAAAAAACAGGGTTGTTAACATTTTTATGTTACTTTAACAATGATTTTTTTATTCGGGTTTCTCTTTGTTAGCACACTTAAACATATCACACTAAAGCCCAAATTATTTTGGAAGTATCATAAGAATCTTGTAATGAATAAAAAGAGTATAAAAAATAGAAAATGTTGATTTTTTATCTTTTTCTTCAGCACAGAGCTAAATGTCAAGTTATAATGTAGACATTTTCTATTTTCAACAGAATTGGTTTACGATTTTACTTGACAACTGTTTCAATACATAGAAGAAAGACAAAAATATTTTCTGTATTATTTTAATACATTAAATTGTTAACAGATACGTTTTCTTACTTTACGATTAGACTAATGGAGCCTTAAACATACGTAAAAATGTTCTATCCTACTATTCACAAATATTGTATTTTTTCAATTTAAATTTTAACAACTCTGTTTTTTTTTGGTAGGATAATACAACGATACATCAAATAGCACACCCCTTATGCCCTTATGAACAGCCTTAATTATAATTTAATTTCTTATAACAAATTTAAAAATTCAAAAAACTTAATAATTTTTAACAAAAAAATATAAACATTTACTAAAAATAAATATTTATCTTTTACACTTAAATACAAAACAACAATTTATTTAACTTTTCATTGTTGTTGAACTTATTGTTTAAATTGCACGTTTGTTTAAATCAACTGGCGTAAAACCACAAGAATTCGCACTAAAGTGTTTTGGAGAAGATTTGTATTATTTGGTTTTTTGTTTTAACTTATTTCAACATTTTAGTATCTACAGTTGCGGGTGGTGGGAGATTGGTATGGCTGGCGGTGTTGTTAAATAATTATTTTAACACGTAGCTAAGTTCAAGTACATATACTAAAAAAAAAACTTTTTGATGATTAAGTGATGTAAAGGCCTTAAAAACATCAAAACATTAAATATACAAGTTCAATAGAACTTTTGTAAACTTTTTAATTGTGGAAATTAGAAAATGAGAAAGAACAAAAAAAAATGTACTATATTTTATTACAAGAAAGTTTAAAAAAAATTATTTATTCAATTTATTCAATCATATGGTCAAATAAAAAATTATATTTATATGAAAAAATAGGAAAAATGTTGAACCAATTTATACAAGATATGAACTATTTAAACGGATTTATGTTAAAATATATAAATTTTCAAAAAATTACAAAAAAAAAATTTTTTTTTTGTTTTGTATTTTCTATATTTTCTGGACGGCTAAACTCGACAATTCCAAAGAAAAAAAAAATTTTTTTGTAATTTTTTAACGTAAGCCGTTTGACTATTGCAACTATATCACGAAAATGTTTGCACGAATTACTTAAACAGATTTTATTTTTGCATTATTTTGAAGTAATTTTTGCTGCTTGTGGGTAAGTAACACGGTAATTATTTTAACAAAATAAAAAATTTCTAAATTTTGTATAGGGTGCGTATGATTAATATTAATAGAGCAGCTTTACAATATAAATTACAATAGAGTTTAAGTTAACAGAAAGCAAATATTTGATTGCCAAATTAAAGTTAAGATTTAAGGCATCAATTTTCAAAACCCAACAAAAAAAAATTTTAATAAGAGAAAATAAAAATAACAACTTTTATTTCGGTTAGGTATTCAGAATAGTTTATTTAAATCTCAACTTTAATTTGGCAATCAAATGTTCGCTTTACCTTAAGTGAAACTCAAATTAAAATTAATCATACGCACCGTTTTACAAAAATTTAATATTTTTGTAATTTTTTCAAAATAAAAAAATATTTCCAAATAACATAAAAAATCGTTTAAAATAATTTGAAAAATCTTTTTTTGATTCGAGATCGGTAAAAATAATAACCCAGGAAAACCATGGTAATGACAGGTCATTTCCGTATAGATTATTAAATAATGATAGGTTATTGCCTATTGCCTTACTTTAACATACAAAATAAGGACTTACTGACAACAAGTTATAGAATAACTTATATATTCTTTCAAAATGATGTTATAAGGAACTGATTAAATAAGTACCGATTTAATATTTTCTTATTTTAACATATTTTTGAATTTTTTTCGAAAAATTTTACATCAAAACAGAAAATTTTCGAAGTCAAAAATTTATTTCGCAAAAATCTGAAGATTTTTTTTTAGATGTTTTTATTTATTTTTACATTTTTTTTTTGTAGAGTTAATCATATTTTTCCCACCAAGTTTTAGCAACAAATTATTTCATAATGTAAGAGTAACCACTTATTTCCTAACTTCTAGGTAGCTAATTGTTCTTTCACATTATTCTCACTTTTTTGTAAGAGAGGGAAATGAACACCCAAGAATTTTGGAACATCGCGAACACGATTAATTAAGCGAGTAAATAGCCTGGAAACTACCCAGGAAAATTTTTTACAATCGGTAGCCAACCACACCAGTTCTGCAACTAGTTCCATTGCAACCGATTCCACGGAACGGCTTCCGGAACCAGTTCTAGGAATCCTATACGAAAGGTATGACTGACGTGGAATCAGTTCTAGAACTAGTTCCAGAACTGACTCTAGGTCAACTGGTTCCAATTTGAACCTATAGAAGTAGTTGCTTTTGGGACAAAACGGTGTTAGAATTAACTGAAGAAGGGGTTGTAGAGTGAAAGTAGCTATTCTACAATCGATTGCTTGGAACAGAACATTTTCCTGGGTAGTAGAGGGTTGTAAAAGATGTTTTAAATGACGTTCAAGACAATATGATTAGCCTAAAAGTTACTTCAGGTCGTTTGCTTTTTGCTTTGAATAACGAGTGAGAGTGTGCCAATTACAATAACAAACAAAGAGATAACATAGCTAATGAAAAGTAAGTAACGATGACAACAAGACATGAACACCAAAAAACGAGTAAATAACAGGTTACGATAGGGAACCAGTGCTGCCAGATGTGACGTTTTTACGTAATTTTGATGATTTTTTTAGTCAAAATTTTACAAATGACGATTTTTGAATAAAAACTTTAAATGTTTTGACGTTTTAGGAAAAATACTGACTTTTTAACGAGTTTTAAGGGGGGTATCGACTCTAGGAAAAATTTTGTTTTCGATTTTTTTTTATATTTTATTTGGAGCATCTGGATCTATCTGGATTTGTTCAGAAAATATTAATAAAAAAATTCGAAAAGATAAAATTTCCACATTTTTTTTGTAAAATATATTTTAGTCACAAAGTAATATTCTATGCATTAAATTTGTCAATAAAAATTTTGGTAGCATTTTTTATCATTGTCTTTATTATAAACTTTATTTCGCATAATACAGCACAACAAAAAGAAAAAAACTACATCCAAAGATGCAAGAATTGCACGCAGTCTTTAAAGAAAATCCAATGACAATTCCTCCATGGTGGGCGAAGGTACGTTATAAGAGGCAGGTACTGATGGCTTTTAATAAGCCATAAAAGTAATCAATGTATAAAAAAATAAAAAAGCAAATACAAAACAAATTAAAAAATGTACGGAATAAAAGATTTTGACCGAAATTAAATGTCTAATAAGTTATCTACCATAATTTTTAAGAATATTTGGGTTAATATAGAAAATACTCCTTATCCGCTTCTTTCCATATTTGATGCACATGTAGACAACTGCGAGCTATAAATTTTGTTCATACACGGTTTTTGTAAAATTTGCTGTTTTCTCAGCGTAAAATTAATTTTAAACTTTGAACGCGTTTTCCACAACCCTGAGTTCAAAATCGGTTGCCTTTTTTGGAATTTTTAAGTTTGTGTGGTAACTTTGTTAAAAAAGAATTTTAAAAATAAAAATCGAGCCACGATAAGGACTACAGAATTTATCTGCAATTAAGAATCACTTTACATTTTTATTTTCCGATAACACTGTGAGACAAATGGTAGGGGTCAGTGATCGGGAAGGGTTCAAACTACCGGGGAAAGTTATATCGTCAAAAAAGAAGTTATACGTGTCCCGGCGTTTCGCTGGGTCACCCCTAGGAATCGAGATATATCGATTTGACCTTTGGGGGTCTTTTTTTTTTTATTTATTTTTACCGGCAAAACTGTTGAGTATATAGAAAAACGTCATATGAACAGATTAAAGGAATTGTAATTTTTAATTTTTTTAAAATTGTTTGAGCAAAATCGGACTAGTGGTTCTCGAGTTATGTAAAAAAAAAGATATATCTCGATTCCTAGTGGTGACCCAGCGAAACGCCGGGACACGTATAACTTGTTTTTGACCGATATAACATTTCCCGTTGGTTTCATCCCATCCCGATTTTGACTGTCGTATAGTGTAATTGAAGGCTGGGGAAATATAAAACTGATATTTTGTTTAAAAATACTACAATAACATGGTTTTTAAACAAAAAAAATAAAATATTAAAAATAGCGTTAATTGAATTTTTGACAACCATTCAAATACTCCCTTTAAAACACTGTTGTTACAGTATTTACCCCCCTTAAGAAACAAAAGTTGGAACTAGGCTAATTTTAAATTTACACAGCTTTAGAAAATGAATTTTTCGCAGGGATTTAAACTTTGGTACAACATTTTTATAGATTTTGTTTTTCAAATGCCTCAATCACGTCACATTTTTGAGAAAAGTGTGGCTAAAATGCCTAAATACGTTGTGTTTGGCTTAAAATTATAGAACAATTATGACGTAACTAAAATTTTTAAAACTAGAGTTCGGAATTATGAACTTAATGTCTATATAAATTATATATTAGAATTTAAAACCGCATAAGGCATGATGAGGTATTTTATCTGTAACTAATCGTAATGATTTTGAGGATTTTTTTACAGTTTTGGCGATTTTTGACCAAAACGCAATGGCACCACTATAGCGAACGATAATAAAACATATTCGTTTTTTTTTTTCGTTTTCATGTCCCATATTCGCGCTCGCTAATGTTTTTTCTGCTGAGTACAATGAAGCATGTACTGTAGTGAAGACAAAAAACGAAGGTGCTTGTGCAGCCCTTTAGTAACTAGTGCAACCCCTTGTGTGCTACTTACTAGCCTAATTACTTAGTACAGACATTACTGCTTGAAATAGTAGAAATACAATTTTAAAAGTTCTTAACTCTCAAACACTAAAGTTAATATTAAAAAAATTTAAGTTTCTATCAAAAAAGATGTTAAAATAATTTAACTTAAAAAAAAAAAAAATCAGTGAATATTTTAAAATGGGTTAAAACATAAGATCATATCTTAAAATTTTGTTGTTATCTTTATTTTATCACATTGTAATAATTAAGTATATATTTTTTTTAAATGTACATGAAAAAAACTTGCGTAAATTGTTTTCAATTAATTTTAATTTACACATAAAACCACTTTTCTCAACACTCTTGTTAGTTTTAATCATAAAACACGTTTAATGAAAAAAAAACAACTTCCCTATAATAAATTGCCAAAAAAATACAAACGTTGTAAAGTAACACTAAACATTTCCAAACATTTATAACATCTTATCATTTAGCTGATATGTATTCAAGACAAAAATTAAAGTAAAAGTGAAATTAGGCAGCTTGTTTTACATGAAAAATTATAACAAACTATAACACTTTAACGACTAAAAACTAAAAAAAAAAAATTAACTGAAAACATTTAAATAAAAACATCAAAAAATTAATCATATATCGTAAAATAACACTCTCCACGCATCACATGCATATTAGGCTGGATCGAATTAGGAAGTTGGAGGAATTTCACCTAGCATAGGAGGGGACAAGTTGTGTGGGTAGAAAAAATATGAAGTTGAGCATGATTGGGGAAAACGAAATTAGCGTAGTATGATTCTAGCAATCATAAATATGATTTCACTGATCATATTCTGATCACTGATGACTAGTTTATCACCTCCATCATTCGGATTACACTGTGGAACAAATTCAGATTAGCAAAAGTTAGGTCGATTCTGAGAGTGAGGGGTGAAAATAGAGGCTAAATTAGAAGACCCGTATCGCGGCGTTTGCTAATGTTAGTTCGAATTTTTTATATGGTTTCTTGGCTATAACTCGTCGACAAATTATAGCTAGAGACCTGAACAACAATTAAAAAAAAAAAAAAAAAAAAATCAATTTTTTTTTAAAAATTTTAATTGTTGCACAGGTCTCTAGCAATAATTTGGCTTTTACAGAAAAAAAACCATATGTGACGCGAAATAGAAAGGGACCTAAGGATAGAAAGGGACCTAAGGTCAGGAGAGCATGGGATCGGTCTCATTCGATGCTCAGATGTTGTCCACAAAAAAAAAAAATTGATTTTTTTACCCTTAGGTCCCTTTCTTTATGCGCTGTCACATATAAACAATATGAAAAAATTCGGACTAACATAAGCAAACGCCGCGATACGGGTCTTCTAATTTAGCCTCTATTTTCACCCCTCACTCTCAGAATCGACCTAACTTTTGCTAACCTGAATTTGTTCCACAGTGTTATAGTATGATAACTAAATATTTCAATCAAAATATGGTGCTCTTAAACTTCCATAGCATGATGCTCTTTTTACTGCGTTTAGAGAGATGTAATTAATATTTTGAGAAAGTCTCAGCAGAATTGGAATTAATCTTCAACTGAAATCTGAAATTTTCGAAAAAATTGTTTTGAAATCGAATTTTTTTACAAAAATATATCTGTATTTTTTTCTCTTATTAATGAGAAAACCTTCACAGGGAATTTTTTAAAAAAACGTAAATTTCCATGATTTGATCTTCAAATTCGTTGTGGAGACTGCAAATTGTTTCTATCAAAATGTCTGCTTTCTTATCGTTAATAAAAGAATACATTTAAATATTTTTCCTGGAAAAACGTTCGATTTGCGAAAATATTAGATTTTCAGATGACCATTTCCGATTTGATTAAAAATTTTCAAAACTTTTTTTTACATCTGCAAACAACTTGCGTAGCGCTACCCAAGCGATATTTCTTTAAAACCTCCATACTTCGATCCACCCTAAACTACATATTTATGCAAGACACCATGACAAAAATTTAAAATAAAGAGGAGAAAAAAGATTTTTGATTTTATAAATTGTTCGTCATATGTATGGGCTAATGCTGGAACCGAATGCCTCTGCATGCATGTTTAAATTGCTTTCATTTTACGACCAAATATATTAAGGGGATACTTATTGTTATGGAACTATTCTAACAAAACATGACATTTGTCATAATAGTGCGGTATATATTTTAAGATCGTACCCAGGAAACAAAAAAAAAAACAGTTTTAGAGCGAGTTATAGAACTGGTTGCAGGACCTTACATTTTAACTCCCAGAAATCAATTATAGAACCGTGGTATCGGTGGTAAAATAATCTCTTCTAGAACAGAGTTCTAAAAAAATATCCTGGGTCTATAAGTATTCAAAAATCCTTTCATAAAGCTCGCCAATATGTGGACAAAGCTTTTTAAAGTTTTTAGTAAAAAGCTTTTTAAA
This sequence comes from Leucophora obtusa, assembly GCA_949987735.1. Classification (NCBI taxonomy): domain Eukaryota; kingdom Metazoa; phylum Arthropoda; class Insecta; order Diptera; family Anthomyiidae; genus Leucophora; species Leucophora obtusa. The sequence continues at coordinate 354,953,378 of OX465295.1, forward strand.
ATTTTTTTTATAAAATCCTGCCAAGATTTCTGAAAAGATTTCAATTTAACAATAGCTTTTTTAATAATATTAATAATAGTAGCTTAGCTTTTGTAATGAAGAAGTTTCAAAATAACTTTTCTTAAACGGCATTCACACCTAAATCTTAAACACGTGTTTAGCTAAAACGAGTGTAAAAGAATAAAGAACTGTTGTAATAGAATAAAGAGCTAAAATACGTGTTTAAGCTAAACACGTGTTTAAGAATTAGGTGTGAACGCAGCCTTAAGCATGTCATAATTTCGTCTTTTCATATTTTGTTAAATTATCGCATTTCCCCTGAATGTTATTAAAAAGTTTTTATAATAATCATCACGATATAAAATTTTTTAATGAAAAATTAAAAAAAAGTTCAGCTAATAAATTTTTAGGGGCGCCATATCATGACCCAATTTTTCCTTCTTTCTGATTTGTTTCTTATAATTCAAAAAAGAAAATGAACAAATTTTGTATCAAATGAAAGGTTTTCTTTATTGATAAAATTGTGTTTATTTTGCAAAACTTTGGAATGTAAATGTTAGAAAAAAGGCCGTCGAAAAGGAGGACTTTCTTACTCTGAGTTAATCAAAAAAGCTTTACATATTATATTAACAAAAAAGTTTTTATAAAAGCTTTACATTTTATATTTATACAGAAAGCTTCTATAAAATATTTCTATTACTTATATTTATAAAAACTACATTTAATATTTATCAAAAAAGCTTTTAATAGAGCTTTTATAATATCTGAGCTGTTCACCTAATAAATTAAAAGTTTTGACAACATTATCCAAAACAATGCCACACTAATGTTGTATAAGTAGCACTGACAATTATCCCCAGTGCTTTCATGCTACTGTTTTTGTAACGTTTCTTGCTCCTTGAGGTCTGCCTTTGGCCACGCATGTGCAATAAAAGCCAAACTTTATGTCGTACTTTGTGATGTGATATGCGTTTGTTAATTTATTTATAACGTTTGTTTTATTTTGATTCGATACGGGTATCTTTTCCTGATGGCATGTGTAATGCAGAGTTTGTATAATTTGTTTTTTGTTTTTTCATTTGACAGTGATTTGTTTATTGGATACAATTTTAATATCACTCACACACAAATGAAATCGTTTGTTAAATATTTAAAGTTTTGCATTCACCGCATCACCACTGCAGGGAAGAGTTAAAAACTGACAACAATTTCTATAGTCTAGCTTATCATTTCATTAACTACGAGTCAGTAAACCCACTTCAAATAAACAAAACGCAAAATTGAGATGAGATATAAATATTTAACAGTATAAAAAGGAAAAATATTTACATATGTGGGCAATGATTGACATAAATAAAAGATTAATGTAAAATGGTGAAATGATTTCGAAAAAAGGGAAAGAAATATGAGTTTAATAAAAATATTTGCTAGAAAAAAATTACAACTCTATTTAAAAGGAAATATTTTATGCCCATCCTAAGATTCGCTTCTGCTGTATTCGTAAATGGAAATGCTAAATTTTTTGTACTTCTATTTTTTAAAGTTGTGTTTGGTTTTGTAGCTGATAGTAATAGTTAAAAATTTGATTTTTTCCTACCCAGCCAGCAAGTTCGGAGCGCTCATAAATAAGATTCTTAAATGGCTCGTAGAAATGATTATTGTTTTTTTGAAAACACTCTTTTTTTGGCAGAATATATGAACCCTCAAAAAACAATCCAAAAAGTTGTCTCTACAATCTAAAAAGCTGTCTCAAAATGAGGGTTCATTTTTCGGACTCAAAGCAGATTCCAAAATTATTTAAATTTATGAGGAAAATTTCGATTTTATACGTTCTTTTTTCTGAGTCATTTCTGATTACACAGGGGGCTCTTTTGGACAGACCACTTTCATAGGAAAAAGTGATAAAATGTTTATGTTTTTGGAGCTCATTTCTGAGTCGTTAATGATCATCTTTGTTTGCTGGGTACCCAAATTTGGCAACGATATTATATACTAAAATTTAATTTAAACTTTATATCGTGGCGATATTTATACCCTGCCCTGTGGTAAAGGGCACATTGAGTTTGTGTTGTGCAGACTCACTTGCTGAAACGATTTAGCGATGTCTATCCGTCCGCCTATCAATATAAAATTAACAACTCTTGTAACCAAACAAACAGGTAGCAATTTTAAAAATAATTGAGTTTTTAGTGCCGCAAGGACAAACTATGTTGGAAATAGTATAAATCAGTCCATGATTTGATCCAGTAGCCATGACCATGTCCTACTTGCGCTGGAATATATTGAACTTAATTGTTAATACCAAGCCAAAGTGATTTAAAGCAATTTCTTGCACGAGATCTACATAATTATTCAAAGCGAATTCATTCCGGAAAAAGCTCGGCTCATTTCCTCCGGTTCTATTTATACATCGCTTTGAAGGTCAAAAAGTTCCAAAAATTATGAAATTCTTTTTTTGCTTTTTCGTGTCTTTTTTTCATTCTTTGGTATAAAATTGTTAAATGAGTCGTACTAAATCGGAAGATAGTACTTGAGACCGAGACGGTACACTCATAGAAATAAATCCGTAAAAATAGCAGAAAAAGTTACTAAAAATTAGTTAAAAATTATGCTGCAGAAAAAACTGCTAAAATTAGCAGATTTTTTCACTGTTAAATTAAAAAAACTGTTAAATTTACAGAATTTTAGTTTCAGTTAAAGTTAACTTTAAACAAAATAAATCTGATAATTTATTATATTTATATATTATTATTATTTATATATAAATCTTAAATCAAAATCTCCCTTTATTTAAATTTGGTATTCAGGTGGTTACCGCAATACCTGAAGTTAAATGTTATATTTTGTCATAGATGTTTTTTTTTTTTTATAAATTCTCCGTTTTTTTTAATATAAACCCCCTGAAGCTAAGTTTAGTACATCATCTACACATGATTGAAAATGAACGAAAACGAACTAAACGAATGTACCTTTTAAACTTAAAACATTTATACTAAAAAACTCTCAAAATAATTTATGAGACATCATCAAAATGTCATTAAAATTAAAAAGCAAATGTCATTTAAATGACATTAATCTCAATTCCCATGAATGCGTCTTGTTAAAACTAAATTAAATTAAAGTTAAAAGAGATTCAAAAATAAAAAATTAAATTAGAAAAAAAAAAGAAATTAAACTTAAAAATAAAATAAAAAACAGAAAGTTAAAATAGTATCCATCAAACATTTAACTTGCGCAGTAGAAACTTAGACATTTAAAATGGATGGATTTATTTCAAATACCCGTAGGTAGCTTCACTTAATTTTCTAATATTATTAACGGAGATTTGACTGACTGGGTTGTTAGATTTGAAAAATAAAAAATAAAAAAACACACACAACATAACATAACAAAATGTATACCAGATATATAGAACCCAGCAAAATGTTAGTAATGACTTCTCATTACTAATGTCTAAATAATAAGCAGCAGTATTCAACTGCATATAAAATTCAGTGACAAAACTTATTATTTTTATAAGGCGAAATCACTTTTGAAGGTAGTTTATGAATTGGGATGTCCATAAAAGTATATAGCGAAATGCTTTTTCCGAAGTTTACTGAAACCCGAGCGGATAGTTGTGCCACTCATAATAAGTCTGAATATAGGATGGTGAAAATTTGGTCAAAATGGGTCAAAGTTTCGGAATTTTGAAACAAAGAAAAAATAACAAAATTTAGTAAGCTGAGTTTTCGAGATAACGTCAAAATTTCAATGAAATCGAGACTTTTCCTAACTAACTTCAACAAAATTGAACACGAAATCATGATATCACAAAAATCCATTAAGCGATTTCAAAAATATCTTTTATTTTTTTATTTTTCCATTAAAAACACAAAAATTGATTTTTTTCGGACTTGATATTTTTCATATATTTAGTTAGAAAATTGTTCTAGCTCAAGTCCAGATTTTTAGATTTTGGACTTGAGCTACAACACTATGCTAACTAAATATGTATATGATTTCAAAAATATTTTACATAAGAAATTAAATGGAAAAAATATATATTTTTTAGAGTTGATTTATAGGAAGAAGAAAACATTTTTATTGAAAAATTTAACAGACACAAGGGAATCACCAGACTGCCGCAGTTTCGTCTCACCCAAAGACTCGTCAGTGGTTAGTTTATGTGTCAACTGATCAAAGTAATTTTTAATTGTTAATTTGTCTCTATATGAAAAACTTTTTGTGTATTGCCATGACCGGGGATTGAACCGGCAGCCCTCTGCACAGGCTATGACTCGTAGCATCACCTCTTAACAAGTTACACCACGGTCGGCATAGCGCTGAGTGTGGCTAATTATTGTCCTATGCGACGGTTACAAACACTTAACTAAAAAAATATATATTTTTTATTTTATTACAAATTTCCGAAACTTTGATGGATTAGAGTCAGCCGATTTCGCTGAAATTTTCACCATATCAGTTTTAGACGAAATAGTACAATATTCCACATATACAGTGCATGATTAATAGAATATCCAATTAATCGACTTTTTATATTAACCGATTAATCGAGCAAATAACTATTCGAGTTTTTTCTTAACCCATTATTCGAATAATATTTTAAAATTAACCGAACTAAATTCTATGTACAATAATGTACAATTTTTTTGAATTTTTAATAGTTGTTTTAAAAAACATATGATTTTAGTTCAGCATTCAGCTGTACAAAGAGCGATTAACAAAGTAAAAAAATTTCTGACGCTGAAATTTAAATTGTAAAAAAAATTTAGTTTCATTGCAAAACCACTTATTTGGTAATGAAAGTTTTTGCTGGGTATTTAAGTAGTAGGTAACATTTTGCTGATATTTTTTTTTGATTTCCTATGTTTTAAGGTTTTAATGTAATTGGGTTAAAAAAGGTCTAGCTATATTATTTAATTTTTTTTTCGTTGCCTACCATGTTTTAAATGACCACCAGGCTAGCAAGTATTTTTAGTAGTGATTCAGTTAGTTTAATACAAATTTATTTGGGAAAGTGATGTGTATAATTTGTTAGGTTTAACATATTAAAAATGAATGATTGTCCGAATTTTGGTTTCCAACAAACTACTTTGTTGAAATGTAAGAGATTATTTATGGTAGGAGATTTTTTGGTATGTTAACATATAAATAAGCATTAAATTGTAGAGTTAGATGGGAGTATTTGAATTAAAAATAATTTATTTATTATAGGGTTTTCATTAATTACCAATTGTTTATTAGATTACCAGAAGGTATTTTATACAATACATATATTTCTTAAAGAAGAGATTAAATATTGAAAGAAAATTTGTTATGTAGAAAAAAAAAACAAATAACCGTATAATAGCCAAATGATAATTTTTTACCAATGAAATTACAAAAAAATTAATAATTTCACCGTAGATTGTTGATCTGAAGATTGTTACATTGAGTGTTATTTTTGTTGGGTTTAAGATAAAGTATGACAAATTCCAAATAGAATTCACAATTTATTTTACAACAAATTATGAGAACTAAACTCAAATTTTATTACTTTGAGTTAACGTAAATACAAAAAACTAAAATCTACATTATAATCTAGACAGAATCCCATAAAGACAATCTGAAGAGAGTGCTTGGTAGCACTCGAAAATGCATTAATTGTCAACCATTGGTTCTAGGAAAGTTTTTTTTCATAAGTTTTTTCTCTGTTTGTTGTAAAATAAATTAGGAATTCTATTTGGAATTTCTCATATTTGATCTGAAACTGAACAAAATTAAATAATTTAATTTTAATCAACACGTTAATTAATAGGAAGAATTTCCTGAGTGTTGCTCCTCTTTAAAAAAAAAAAAATTTAATTTGTCTTTAGAAAAATATATATTTTTACTTAAAATTTTGATGATGTTATGGCCTAAGATATGTTTTTCGAATAATTTGTATAAGAACCTTACTAAAATAACAAATAATTTTAAAATATCATGTTCAAATTTGCTTATTACTTTTCTCCTCCGCTTAGATGTCTGCGAAAGTGGGATTTTTCTTTAGCTAGAAACCTGAAATGTTAAAGAACGAGTGTAATTAGAACATTAAAATTGGGAAACGAGATGAAACGGGAAACGAGTGCAACTAAAAAGCGAAATAGAATGGCACGAGGAACAAGATGAATTGAAACACTAACAGGATGGATCGGAAAGAGTGGAATTGAAACTCTAAACAAATGATAAAAATGGAATGGGACGGGCGATTAATACTGAAATACTAGATAATGGCAACGAAATGGAATGCAACGGGGAACGAAATTGAACGTAATATGGAAAGAGTGGAATTGGAATACTAAAATTGGGAAATGAAAAGATCTTGAACGGGCAAAGAGTGGAATTGAAACACTGGACAAGTGTAACGAAATGTAATGGAACGGCGAACGAGTGGAATTGAAATTATAGACAATGTTAACGAAATGCAATAAAACTGGTAACTAAATGGAATGTAACTGGGAATAAGTGGAATTGAAAAACTACACAAGTGGAATGAAATGGAAAGTACAGGGGAACGAGTGGAATTAAAATACTAAACACAGGGAACAAAATAGAATGAGCGAGCCTGGATTTTAGTGATGATATCGCTTAAACATGTTTTTGTTTTGTTTTAATTAAAACACTAAAAACACGGGGAACGAAAAGGCATGAGTGAGCCTGGATTTTCGTGGCAAACCCGAAATCCGAAAAAAATATTTGCCATGAAATTCTACTATAAGTCTCTGAAGATATCAAAATTGAAAATTTACTGGTCTTTTTTGTCCCTATTTAAAAAAATTCCAAAAAGGTCACTTTAATTGAAGAGTTAGAGGGTTAAAATGTTCCACAAAAATGTTTCTCGTAGTATTTACATAAGTTCGCTAAACACATCCTATACCTAAAATGGAAGACTCACATGGTTTCCTTTGCCGATTCACAGTAAACCTTTAAAAAAAAGAGGAAAAATTTTAAACCCCCTAAAATAAAATTCCGATGTGATCTTTCGAAACGCCGACACACGTTATTTTTTTTTTTTTTTTGGTCTCCTCTACCAGAATCCATTGTCAGAACACCATAATTTTTGTCGTGTCTTTACAATAAACTTTATTTTTTCATAAAACACTTCATTCACCAGTCAAATACTTCAACTGACAGCAATAGTTAAGTCGATCTATCAACAATTAATCAATCCCTTTTTTTCTGCAAATATCAGTAATCTCATTCTTGTGAAATTTTGCAATTATCCAAGAAATTTTAACTTTAAACCATTAACATATTGACATTAAACATTAATCTTGCAAAAATGTTTTGATAAAAAGAATAATAAAAAAGAAGTACATTTAACAAGAATATCACCTAAAGTCCTTAACAGAGAAGATTAAAAGGCAAGAAAAAGTATTCAATTAATATACTGTAGGCACCATATCAGCAAAACACTCCTAGAACTCATCATTTTGACATGAGCCAACTCTATTGATGACATTTATGTTTTTACGTTAAAGTTGAACAGAAAAATTCCTAAGAAGGCGACACGAAGACGTTGGCTTATGCATATCTAAGCAAAAAAAAAAAAATTACTTTTCAATATAATAACGCACTATTAAAGGCTTGGTGTTAAAAAATTCTCACAAAAAAAAAAACTGAAGAAATATATTTCAATCGTATTTTTTTCCTCTTTTTTCGAATAATAAGAACTCGTATTACTAGCTGTTTGCTGTTTGTAAATTGTATGAGATTTTATGCAAAACAGAAAAAGTATGGAAAAAATACAGATACGAATAATAATTGTACATTTTAAGCACGCAATTTATGTGTTTTGTTTGTTTATTGTAAATACAATATAATGTTCAAATGAATGTAAGTTGTCGCCATTGTCATCTTTTTTGTTTTATTAACCCTGTAACGTTTAATATATTTTCAGTAGAGGTGACAACGAAAAATTGTTATTTTTTCTAAAGAGAAGCTACCCTTAAGAAATTCTTCCTATTAATTAACGTGTTGCTTTCTTTGAAAAGGGGATAGAGAAGAATTGAAATGTGGTGAAATATGAAGGACTTAAAATATGGCAACACTGTAATTGCGCGAGATGTTGAATCGTAGAACAGTTGTTGCGCGCCACCAGATGAGGAATTGGCGAACTTTGTTGAAGCTTTTTAGTTCATAGTTAAGTGGTATGGGAACACCGAAGGAGGACACAGTGCCCACCAAACGTATGATTCGAGTATGGTAACAGAATTTTTCGATTGTAATATTAGAAATTAGTTGCTACAACAATAATTTGATTGTGACAATATAACAAAAGTCCGCTTTAAAAAAAAATTCAGCAGTCACAACTGATATATACGATTGGTAACAAGTTTTTCATTTCTATAAAAAATTATTTCAATTTAAAGAATGCCTTGTGACCACTGTATCCATTAATAGGGTTAATTTAAAGAAGAAGACATAAATATCAATTGTTTGCCAGATTAGGGATTATGAACATTTACTCTTTTAAATTCTTAAGAAAATGTCAGTTTTTTTTTTAAATTCAAGACAACAAAAACTAAAGTTCAATTTATTATTTTTGCGGTTTAAAAAGATTTTTTCCCCTCATTATTATAAATCTTTTGTTTATTTATTAAGTCATAATCAATCATAATTTTTTTTATAATTTAAATAACAACTTTATTGTGGAAAATAATTGTAACATTTTTTTTCGAAAAATTATGAAAAATGGTACTTTTCACTGAGAGAAAAAAAGTTTTCTCATATTTATGGAATAATTATATTGGTCGCAAATCCATAAAGAATTGTCATAATTATGAAATTTTCATAAATATAATGAAACTTTTTATAAAATTTTATCAAAAATAGTTCATAACTTCTCCAGCAAAAAAGAGATGCCAAAGCAGCAGAAATAGCACTACAATTAATGACTTAAGCGGCCTATATACGGTCAAGCATGCTGTAGAACATGTACAGTAGACCGTACCTCAAAAAAAAAAAAAGTTCGCCGTACACCCTCCAATATGAAGTATTTTTGCAAGGCAATTTAAAAAAAAAACTTTTTAATTTTTTTTGCCGAACGTAGGGGTCGCCTTTTTAAATTTTTCGTTATAGCTTCGGCATTTAAAGTTGGATTTTAAAGTGTGATATATCGATTATTTTGCCTCGAGGAGACCAGTGTTTTGCTATAAAGGAAAAATCCAATGAAAAAAAATTTAAAAAGGCGACCCCTACGTTCGGCAACCAATATATAAAAAAATTCTACTGGGTTAATCGGAAAACTTCATTAGCAAAAGTTTAATGATTTCTTGCGAGCTTTAATTTTCTGACATTAGGGTCGTACATTAGGGTGGTAGCAACTGAGATCTGGTGGCTAACTACTAGAACGGGATACTTGAGGTCAATGGCCATCGAGAGAAAAACACTGGTCTTCTCGAGAGAAAAACATCGATGTATCATACTTTAAGATCCGACTGTAAATGCCAAAGATATAACGAAAAATGTAAAATGGCGACCCCTACGTTCGGCAAAAAAAAAAAATTTTTTTTTGAAACCTCCTTACAAAAATACTTCATATTGGAGGGTGACGGCGAACTTTTTTTTTTGCCTGTAAGGTGGTACGCTCTAATGAAAGCATTTGATCATGTAATGCCTTGTTTGATATAAATTACAAAAACAAATACACGGAACCATCAAGCCAAGCTGTACAGGATGCTTGATCGTCTCTAGGGCCTAGTACAGGGGTGGCAAGACTTTTTTCGCTGCGTGCCAGAAACGGACAAATTTTTTTTGTAAAAATTTATCTCGTGCCACCTAAATTTTAGTTGTCTTTTAAAAATCCTTTTCTAAAAAATTTAAAAATATGGAAAATTTCTCTTAAAAATATCATCGCAGATGTATATATTTATCAGCGCTACGGATAACCCCATGAAATATCCCCCAAAGGGAAAAATTAAATAACATCCAAGAAATGAAGTAAAAATGTTTGACGTTTATTTAATTTTTGGGGGTTTATTTAATCTTTAAATATTGAGATTATTTCATTATGCAAAAATCCCCAATGAAAAAAAATTAAAACAGTTTGAACATTACTGCCTTTTCATTTTTTGAGGGGTTATTCCATTTTTGTTGGTTATTTCATTTTGTGAAAAAATTTAAATTATTGGGCGCCATTCACTATTTAAGTACGTAAGAAACTAGTTGAAATATGTGCTTCGGGCAAAAATTTGATTTTGTTAAAATAAATCGCGCGGTTTTTATCATCTAAATAATGAATAAAAAGAGAATATTATGCATTTGAACAGAGAAATTTCTATTTCAGATAAAATGGCTCAGCGAAACACGATCAAAACCCAATTTCAAAAACTAACAAAGGGGGTTATTTCATTATGAAACTTATGTTCAGTATTTCATTGAGGGTTATTTCGTAGCACCTATTTTCCCTTTTAAAAAAACTTAATTTTTTTAGATCCAATTTTAATGCAAGTTGTTTTCCATTTTTGTGCAATTTTCTTGTACTTTTTATTACTCCGATTATGAGGCATTTTCTCATCGAAACTTTAAATTTCTTTCAATCTAGAATTTTAGAAATTTTCCCAGAATTTTCTAATAATCGAATTTGCGAGTTCTGTATTATACATATATCTTTAAGCAAAAACTGGTGGCAATGCAGAGTTTTATTAATTTGAAAAGACGATTTACAAGCCCTATGAACAATTTCACCATTATGGAGTTAAATCACACATTTTTGTAGCGAACTTTAACATTTAACTGAATTTTTTGCTGGTCTTCCAATATTTTCAATTTTTTGAAAATATCCAACAAAACGTCGCGTGCCACCTAAAATCCACTCGGGTGCCACTACCGACACGCATGTCATAGTTTTGCCAGCCCTGGCCTAGTAGATGTACTTCTTTTTTAACAGAAACACTAATGACTTTTACATTGAGTTGTCAGAGGAGAGGAGTACTCCCACTTCAACATTTTTTCAGTACTTTTGGAACGAGCGCAAAGGAAACTCTTTTTTATCAATTAAAAGTTAAAAAAATTATATTTTTTTTATTTCACAAAATTTTTTTATTGCCGCCGCCGGGTATCGAACCTGCGACCTTAAGATTCCCAGTCTAGCTTTCTGCCGCCGAGCTATTCTTTGATATGAAAGTTGAGTGGCATAAAAACACCACTTTGTTATTGCGGGATATTGTGCTTTATTCCCTTCAATAAAACTAGCATATAAATAAAATAAAGCATAACCAACAATAAAAATATTATGAAAGTTTTCTGTTTTTGTATTCCATGCCATCGGTATAAATTAAACTGAATAAATTTCTAATTAATCATTTAAAAAGGTCGAAAAAACCATTTTTTTTTTAATAAAAATTAAAAACCAACATTTCGACAACACTCACAGTACGGAGTAAATGTTTTTGCCTCTTCTTGTATGAACAAAGAAGAACGGTAAAAATAAAATTTGTATTAAATTTATACCGATGGTATGAAATACAAAAACAGAAAACTTTCATAATATTTCTATTGCTGGTTATGCTTTGCAGAAGACTTCGAAAACATATTTTATTGTTTGCTCCATTCTCATTTCGTTGATGTAGCAGACTACATTTAATATGAGATTTTGATGCTTCAATTTGCATTGCACTACGCCACCACTTTCCAAAGAAAACTGATGAAGGGGACCTGAAAAATCCCCGAAACGATCGTCTTTTCATTCCTGAAAGTGTAGAGAGTATCCTGATGAAGAAAAATAGCAGATTTTTGAAAAAAAGTACTTATTATGTTAACTCATAATAAGGAAATCATCCTCGAACTGAATTAATACATTTCTAATTAGTCAATTAAAAAGGTAAAAAAAAAAACCATTTTTATTTTTTAAATAAAAATTAAAAACCAACATTATTTATAAAATATTCCATTGGACGAAACAGTACTCCGTGGCAATAATGTGGTCTAATAAAGTTTACTTTAGTTTTGATAAAGTTCTCCTGAAGAAATTGGAAAAAATCCAAAGAAACGTCGAGTAAAAAAGATGAAATAAATTGTTTTTCATTTTATTTATTTATCATTAATTGACCAAATCAGCCCAAAGGAAATTCCTTACAAATAAACGAAAAACTATACAGTTTTCATTATATTTATAAAAATTTTCATATATACGATTATGCTTTTCCTTTGAGTGTACTCGATTTTGAATCATGCATTGTATTTAATACCAACAAAAACAGAAACTCCATTTAAGTCAATCAAGCATAACGTTCTATTAAGCTGTAATTATGTTGTAATTTTTTTGTATTTTTATTTTCTTTTTTTGTTACGTATTTTTTAACAAAGCAATTGAAATGATTGTCAATTAATGACATGACAGACATATACAGTTTATTTTATATATTTGTCGAAAGATTTGTATGAAATTTTCATACATTCTATTTGAAAAAGTTGCATTTTGTAAATAAAGCAATTTTCTTCAAAACAAAGCAAATAACTTTGAGTTCATGACTTGTATACACATTGAAAAAATTCAAATTAATTTTCAGACAAAGAAATGTTAATTAGTTTTGAAATTAGTGCAATTTATGTGAATTTACATGAATAAAAACGGCACTAGTTTACAGTATTTTTGTAAAACACATATAATTCTTGCCTTATTTCTGCGTAATCAACCTTAGAAAATTAGACAAGGTATATTTGAAGAAAATCCTTTAATAAATTCCAAAGTTATGACTAGGCCAACCAAAAAGAGGCCAGATCATGTTTTTTATAAGTTATTCTGAACAACTTCAAAAAATCACTTCTTTCATTACTTCCAAAGTATCCGTTAGTATATTTTTTTTAGAATTACTTCTGAACAACATCCAAAAAATCACTTAAGTATTGCTTCAAAAGAGTATTTGCTCTAAGTGATCCTAAAAATGTGATTTTGGTATCATTTGGCATTTCCAAACAGAGGGTCGCGGTTTCGATTCCTGGTGGGACCAATATATTTTTTTTTTAATTTTTTCATTTTATTAATTTTTTTTTAATATTTATAATTAATTTGTTTAAATTTAATATGTTTTTAATTTTTAAAAATATGTATATATAAAAAAATTATAAGAAATTGCTTTATATGCACTTGTACAAATAGTACTGAAAAAAATATTAAATTGGAGTGTACCTTTTAAACTTGTTTAATAAGTACTTTTATTGAGGAGAATAAGGAGCAATATCTCACAGTAACAAAGTGGTGTTTTTATGCCAGTCAACTATCTTATCAAAGATTAGCTCAGCGGTAAAGCGCTAGACTAGAAATCGTGGGGTCGCAAGTTTGATACCCGGTGGCGGCAATAAAAAACTTTTGTAAAATAAAAAAATATTTTTTTTTGCGAAGTATTTGTTTTAACTTTTAATTGGTGAAAAAGAGCTTTCTTTGCACTAGTTCAAAAAGTACTTCAAAAATGTTAAAGTAGGAGTACCCCTCTCCTATGACAACTCAATGTTGAAATCATTAGTGTTTATGTTAAAAAAGAAGTACATCTAGATCATCAATTGTAGTGATTTTTCTACTGCTTCGGCATTTCTTTTTTTTTGCTAGGATTATAATATACCGACTTGTGTTGACCCCTATTAACTTGTTTTAGAATCGATCCATGTTTAGACCTAGTGCTCTAATAGAGGTCCGCCAAAAAATTAGCTCTTATACTTGTTCCCACCCTGCAGGTTGCAGATATAAACAAAAATATTTTAAAGAAATTTGATTCATAGGTTCATATCGCCCACGGACAAGGCGTATTGATTTGTGAAGGAATTGGTAAATTTTTCGAACTAGCGCCCATCTGGATTACATTTTCGAATTTCACTTAAATATATGTGACCTTCTCCGAGAAAAGGAACCTAGTGTGTCAAAAACTTGGGAAAATCGATAAAAAATGAGAAAATATCGATTTTCCCAAGTTTTTGACACAATAGGTTTTTTGACACACTAGTTCTCTTTTCTCGGAGAAGGTCACATATGTACGTAATACCAGCAAAACTCAAAATTTCTTACTAATTTTTCATTTTTTGCCAAATCAGCCCATTGAATTTTACTATTCAAACATTAGTTGACTTTCAACCAGACTAATGTAGGTTATCATATAGTCGGCATGCCCGACTTTAACTTTTGTAGTTGTTTTTATATTAAAATCTACTGAATATGTAAACTAAGAGAGTTATGTCGATCAAATTAACTGCAATTGCAGTGAAAACAGTGTATCTACACTGCAGTTGCGTTTAAAATTGACTGACACTGCAGTTATTTTTACAGACATAATTCTCTGAATGAACATTAAAATAATTGAAATCAGTTAAAAAGGAAACTATGTACTTTTCATTTAAACCACAGGCATTTTGTCATTTATTTTTAATTATGAAACAATAAACTTACAAAATTGATGAAAACAAGAGATTTTTCGTTTATTTTAACACTCAATCTCTATAAACGAGTATAAAAGAATAAAGTGACTGAACACTGCCCAGTTGCTAGAGCTAGGAAGTTGAAATTTAGTATGTAAACTAAGATGGGATTTTTGAAAATTCTTACTGGGAGGTCCAAAAAGAGTAAAAAGTCACCACCTTGCACAAAACCCCTTTAGCTAAAAGCCTGAATTTTAAAATATGTGTTCCTTGGAGTATGGTCTAACTTACGAAGGTGGTTCAATAAATTCGTGATTTTTCGAATTTCCCTCGCAGTTACATGAAATATAACACTGATCCGGTCAAGTACATTCTGTTAATAGACTACTGCCGAATTGTGAGCAAGTTATGTTATTAAATTTGTATTTAACAAGTGTTCAAAGCATACAACAACCTCGTGGATTTTTGTGAAAATGAAAAAAGTGACTTCGAGTGCATATCAAACATTATTTTTTGTGAAAAAACCCGTCACTTAAATCCAGGAAAGGCTTGATAAGTATTATGCAGAACTTCAACTTCAACGGTAAGAAAATGGTTTACTGAGTTTCGTTGTGATCGCACAAGCACTACTGACCCTGAAAGTTCTGGACAGCCAATGGAGGTCAATGCACTTGAAAATGTCGAAAAAATTCACGATATGGTATTGGCCGATCGGACAGTAAAAGTGTGTGAGATTGTTGATGTCATAGGCTTTTTATATTGCACTGTGGCCAGGAGTATATAAATCAATTACACTGCATGACACTAAAAAAATTAACGGAGATCTGACCATCATTTCCATATATTCCGAACATGCTGATTACAATGGCGTACTTTATTTTTCGATCAATGGTACAGATTTTTCGCTAAATGTCTTTAAAGTTTGGCGGTTGTCCATTCAGTTTTTTATATAAAAAATTTTTCAAATTCAATTAATATGAATTTTTTTGTGTTAATTTTTAAAAGTCAAGATTTTATCATGCAGTTTTATCGTCCGACACGATATAGGATACGACTTTGGACAAAATAGCTTTGCCTCTGCACCAAAAATGACAAATTGGCACAGACGAACTAGACTGATAGTTTAGTGAAAATAATTAATAAGTGAAAAATGTGAAGTTCAAAAGTCCGATGTCGCGTGTCTTGTCCGATGAATTTTGCGACTCCTGAAGTTAAAGTCTTCTTGACTGTGGCTTCGATCTTAAATGATCAGTTGGGTTTTAGAAAGCTATCGGCAAAATGTGCGCCGCATTTGCTCACAATTTACCATAAACGGAATCCTGTTACAACTTCAAAGAAACATTTGGGGTTGTTCATTCAAAATGCGGATGAGCGAATTTGGTCTCCGGACTTACGGATTTTAGCACCATTGACCATTTTGTATTTCCAAACCTAAAGCAAAGGCTTGATGGAAAGAGATATAGCTCCAACGATTAAATTATTGCTCAAACAAATGCCTATTTTAAGGACTTGGAGAAAACCTATTTTTTTGGAAAAAAAACAAAAATATTGGATAAACGTTGGACTAAGTGTATTGAGCTACAAGGAGACTAAAAAAACTGTTTTTCATTCAAAAAGCAACGTACTTAACGATCCGCCCTCGTATATACAAGGTACTGTTTGGAATTTTAAACAGGAACTTGGTAAAAATTGAAGTTCAAAATGGGGAAAGTGCCTCCTTACCGGCCAGCCCACACCGCTGGAGCTAGGAAATTAAAATTTAGTATGAAGGTTCCTCCATTTAAAATTTTAGTTTTCTGTACTTAAAATATTTTGTATGTTAAGACCGCTTCCAATGGAATTAAAAACAAATGAAATTCAACTTGAAAACAGTCCCACTAACATTTCACCAAATTCAACTGATTTTGACTCTTAATAAAATTAAACACAAATTGGTCAAAATAACCAAAAAAAAATACATACCTAAATTATTTTTTTTTTTTTTTTTACAAAATGTTATGAATACAACGAATGTTATGAATTTTCAGTATTATATGTTGTTTTTAATATTGACTTACAAATGTAGTTAAAATTTACATTTCTTCCAAAATTGAAATACGACTTAAATAATTAACAAATTCTGACTGCAGAAGTTCCCTGAGTTAATTAACATTAGTTAACATTTTTGGTCTTATAGGTCATTCACATGAACGAGATAACTAAATCTCCTCATTTGTGTTCTTTATTCTATTACCATATAACATCATATTTTGACATTATATGGTAATAGAATAAAGAATCAAAACCAATCTCGTCCATGTGAATGGCCTATTAGCCCCATTAACACAGTTAGCTACTAACTGGGACTTTAACTGAAAAGGTGACACGGAGGAAATAAGAAGATAAACAGAGAACATCTGAAGTAGAATGTTTGTATATGTCTGTTTGATCACTTCTGAAATTATTCATATAGAGACAATCTGACAATAAAAATATAAACAATAATACAATTTAATGGAAGATCACTGATGAAGCCAGTCCATAAAAAGGCAGAAACTAGATCTAGTCTGATTTGCAAATTTAATGTGTTTATAACTTTTGAGGAAGGTTTATTCTTCTTCTTAAGCTCAAGCCTACTAAATTTGAAACATTTGTTGTTGGTTCCAATATAAATTTTAAATTTAACTGTTAGTTAACTTTTAACGGGACATTGTGTTATCAAGCCTTAGTATGCTTTGGCTTGGTTTGTTTTTTAAGTATTGTATGCTGATTGGTTAATTTAATTTCCATCAATCAAAATGTTTGAAAAAAATATATATTTTGGTAGCGTTTTCATACAAAAAAAAGAACATGTTTAAAAATAAAGTCTACTTTAAATTTAAAATATTCTTTATAGTAAGGGCCAGGCATTTTACTCAGTCATTCGGTAAAAAAAAAATATAAACCAAAAACCCTGTATGTAAGTAATTTTTGTTGTTATTATTTGTATTGACTAATTTTTGTTTCATTTTATGAACAGTCAAAAACAATAGAAAATATAAGTTGAGTTTATGAAATGTTAGTGACCGTTTTAACGGAAATTTCACTTGTTTTTAAATACATTTGCTGCGGGTTATACATACAAAATATTTTAAGTGTAGAATAAGCCTAAAATTTTAAATGAAAGGGTGAACAAAATGAAATAGAATGGGACACTTGCGGAATTTAATTTGGATTGTTTTAGATTAATATAGTAATTGTAGGATTAAAATGTGAAATCATTTACATAGAGCTTTCAAAATATACAAAAATCATTTATAACCGCTTCATAACCGTTTTTAACCGATTTGCAGGAAGCTAATTATGTATCTTTTTAAGGACACACGGTATTGAAATAACAGCTAAATAATTATCGTTTTGACAAAGGAACTACTCTATTCATAAATCTTATGAGTTACATACATGACATGAGACTGAAATAACTAAATTTTTATAATTCACATTGCTGAAACGATAATGATTTAGGTGTCATTTGAGTATCGTGTGCCGTTAAAAAGATACATAATTAGCCTCCAGATTTTTATGCCAAGTGATAGATTTTTCGGCAAATAATCGTAAATAATATTATTTTAATTATTTTTTTACCATAAATATCTGGAAAACAAATTTCGTTTTTCTACCGCTTTTGTTTTTCTCCTCTCATTTGTCTGTCATGAAATTTAAAACCATAAATGGTCATGTTTTGAAACTCAAACTGACACTTTTTTAGGCTTCTTTATTTAGTTTATTTTGCTTATATTTTGTTTGTTTTTTCATATTCTTTCTTCGCTTTGTAAAAGAATTTATCGATTTTTAGGAATGAAAAACAAGAATTTCATGGTTAAACAGACATATGGTTGACTTTGTACAAAGTGCAATACTGAAATGGAATGTTCCTTTTTTTCAGTCATACTTATTGGAATTAAAAAAAAAAAATATGTAGAAGTAAACAAAAATAATAAAAAACAGAAAAATCGCATTTGCAAGCCCAAGCCCCAGACACTACAACAAAATATCTCTGTTTAAATAATGAAGTTTTTTTTTAAATTTCGATGACGAATGAAGTCAGTCATTCCTATATTCATATTCGGATATTTAGGGTTAAGAAGACAACGCCTTTGTATAATTTTGATTTAAACAGACATACCAATGAAAGATTTATAGCAGCATGTATATAAAAAAGGGGAGAATATTCAATAAAAAAATTGTGTAACATCTTGTATAGAATCAATAACACTGCATTAATATAAATTCATAAATAATGTTTAATTAAACACAATAAATAATTTTAAATGTGTTGGAACACTTTTTATATAAAACAAAAAACTTTTCTTAGAATTTCTTATTTATAAACGACTGACTTGCGATTTTTAAATTTCAATTGATTTGCTCTTTTGTTTTACAAAATTTTTGCTTCAAAACACAAAACGTCAACTCTGACCTAAATCTTTTTGCTTAGCTTTTGAAATTACTAATTAAAAACTTAAATTATAGCATGCTATACAACAAAATGTTTTGTTTAACAAGTTTCACAAAATTAACAACCCTCTTTTAATTGGAATTGAAAAAAGGCAACAAATGTCGTTGAATGAAGTAGTATGCTTTTGATTAAACCATTCGTTTGTTTGTAAATAGATTTTTTAGAACTAAAAACAAAAGTTACAGAACTGTTGGAAAACAAGTATATCAATTCAAAGACGAATTTTATTTTAAATTTAAATTTTACGCGCCCTTGTAAAAAAGTTTAGATCTGATCAGATCTCTTTGGATCTAAATAGATATGATTGAATCTAATTAGATCCTGTACCAGATCTGATCAAATATGGTCAGATATGGCATACGTGATAATACCTTATGGTATTAGATCAGATCTAGGGCCAAATCTGTTCAAATCTAAAGTGATCTGGACAAATGCGCCAGATATGCCTGGATCTGATCAGATCTAATTAGATCTCAAATTTGGCCACAATTTTGAGATCTAATTAGATCTAGTAAGATCTACTGTGATTTGGCCAGATATGCCTAGATCTGGTAAGATCTACTGCGATCTGGCCAGATCTAATCTTTTTTACACGGGCGGTTGGTAAAACAAAAACCTTAGCTAGATCAAATATAAAATTGGCGAGAATTAAAAGTCTGCAAATTCAAATTCTACAAGTTTGTTGGTGTTCAGTGATGCCATAAGCTATTTTGATAATTCCCTAACTTTGTTAAAAAAAATTTCCCTCTTTCCTCCTATATCAACAAATATTATCCCTACATATTTCTCTGCGCCATATTGAATTGAACGTATTGAATTTAACAAAACACTGCAATGAAATTACATTTCCAAATTTTATTAAAAAGTTTTAAATCAATTTACGGTTTTCAAATCAGATTTGAATGGGTCTTATTAAGACCCATTTTTGGGGAATTCTTATATGGGCACTGGGACCGATTTTAAGCAAAATCAACAGGCTTAGGTCGATAAAAATTAGCGTACTAAGTTTCATCAAAATACGAGGGCGGATCAATCAGTCCATGATTTTTCGAACTTCCCTCATAGTTGCATGAAATGCAGCACTGCTCTGGTTAGTAGACTACTATCAAATCTTGAGCAAGCTCCGTCATTAACTTTGCGTTTAACAGATGATCAACGCGTACAAACTGGTGGATTTTTATAAAAATTGAAAAAGTGAATTTCTAGTGCTCATAAAATATTTAGCGTTTTTTTTTAATCACCTGGATTTAGAATTTTTCATACAAAAACGGGATTTGTAAATCAAAAAAAAAAAAAAAACAGGATTTAATAAATCCACAATAAAAGCACAAATATATGAAACAGACTATTAATAAAGGATAGTTTAGAGTTATTTAACCGCAATTTTCTAAGCTTTTGCGGAGTTTTGTAACTGTGGATGAAACATGGATCCATTACAAAACACCGAATACCAATTAGTAGTCCAAACAATGGCTTTCTCAGGGTGAACCGGCTCCGAAGAGGCCAATGTGGATTTGTCGGCCAACAAGATAATGGCGACAGTTTTTTGGGATGTGTGCGGAATATTTCACAAAAATTACCTTCAAAAGGCCAAACCAATAAACCGCGAATATTATATCAACTTAGTGGACCGATTCAACGATGATTTAAAAAAAAACGACCCAATTTGGTAAAGAAAAAAGTTTGTTTTTATCCAGACAGTGCACGAATGCAAACTTGCGTAGTCTCAGTGGCAAAATTGCATGAAGTGGGCTACGAATTGATACATATTCTCCAGGTTTAGCTCCAAGTGACTATTTTCTATTTCCAAACCTATAGAAATGGCTTAGTGGAAAAAGATTTAGCTCCAACGATGAAATTATTGCTCAAACTAATTTTGAGCACCTCGAGAAATCCTATTTTTTTGGAAGGAATAAAAAAATTGGAGAAACGTTGGACTAAGTGTTGAGCTAAAAGGAGTTTATGTTGGAAAATAAAAACTTTTTTTAGTAGGTTTGAGGTTAAGAAGAAGAATAAACATTTTCCTCAAAAGTTATAAACACATTAAATTTGCAAATCAGACTAGATCCAGTTTCTGACTTTTTCCATTAAATTGTATTATTGTTTATATTTTTATTGTCAGATTGTCTCTATATGAATACTTTCAGAAGTGATCAAACAGACATATACAAACATTCTACTTTAGATTTTTTTGTTTATCTTCTTATTTCCTCCGTGTCACCTTTTGGCAAATGTTGCCACACTGACGTATGGTTTTTACGTACAACTGCAGGCAATTTGTGTATATTGGAGACGGACAGCCAATCGCGCATTTTTATTTTTTTAGTAAAGTGTTTTTGTTAAAAAACAGTGTGTCATTCAAAAAGTTACGGACTTATTGATCCGCTCTCGTATCTTAATTTTTACGACCTGTAACGTGAGCACAAGAATCCATAAAAGAAACAAAAATAATTGAAAAGTCTATTAAAATAATCATCAATTTTCAACTGACAAAATGTAAAAAAAACGATTTTGTGGTTTGTTTTTTCATATTTGAAAGTATTTTTTTTGTTTGATTTTTCAAAACACTACACCATACACAACACACACGTTCATATTTTTATTGGCTATGTTTGTTTGTATGAGTAAAGAACTTCTTGTAATTTGAATTGAAATAATTTTGTATATAAATAAAATATTTTAACAAAAAAGAAAAGCGAAAATATTTGAATTTTTTGTTTTAAAACAGAAAACAACGAAATTATTTAAATTATATTTTCTAAAAATAGAAAGCTAAAAATGGAATATTTGACTGACGGTTCGCCCTTCTCCAGAGAAAAGGTTGTGTTGCCGGTTTACATTCCTTAATTTGTAGAGTCCAATAAAAATCCGAAAATAACTCTTGCAGACGATACATATTTTTTTCTAGTTTGTTTTTTATTGATTGATAAAAAAAGTTAAACCATATCTTTCAATGTATTTTAATTAATTCTTCAATTGAAAACAAACTATACCTATTACTTTTTAAATAAACCTCAATCGGTTATGAAAAATATATTGTAAAAGTACAAATAAAATGTATAAGTTTTGTATTCATTTAGAAAAATTTTCATGATATTAAACCGAATATTTCCAATGAAATTTATATGAATTTCCAAACCCTTTGAGACTATTGTTTTAGTAATATTATAATTTCAGAATCCTTGATGCTATCACCAATGGTCCGAAATTTGTTCCACAGTTTAATAAAAAGTGCTATTTTTTTGCCCTTATCTGTTAGCTGTAAATCACCCAAGTCGTGTAACATAATGTATCTCTTGTTTGTATCTAATTAAGTGTATTCTTTATTTTTCTTCTTCTTTCGCTTAATTCTTATAAATATTGACTCCAATAAAAAATTGTTATAATAATCTTTTGTTGTAAAAATAAATGAACAATATAACTAAATGAATTAAATTCAAATAAAATTGCGTATCTCATAATGTAAACAGATAATTTTTTTCATATACTCTACTTATTACATATTTACACTACGAGCAACAGTCCCATGAAGCAAACAACCAACAGTTTTTATAAACAGATGTATAAACATTTATAAAACATATACATATAAACCAACATGTTCGCTTAAATATAAAGGGATACATGACCCCCTCAACTAAATTACGGAGCAGAGATACTATAGTGAATGATTTAAAAATTTTAAATACTGTAGTAGTGTTTTGGTGCGTTATTAAACCTTCGATGTCATGAGGGGGAAAAAAAGATTTTTGAGTGCGATACAATTAATGGCATAGTTTTTATTCACCGAGCGCTACTACTTAATTAAAAAAAAATCCATAAAATTCTGTTCAAAAATTTTAAAATTAGAAATTTTTAACTGAAACATTTTTAATTTCAACCGATTTTATTTGGAAATTTTCAGTGGAAATGAATTACTTCAATAATCGAGAATAATACATACAGAGATTTATGCAGGTAAAATTTACTGCATTCATATTAGAATATGGACTTTAGACCGTACCTCAAAAAAAAAAGTTCGCCGTACACCGTCCAATATGATGTATTTTTAAAAAGTCGACCCCTACGTTCGGCAACCAATATATAAAAAAAATTTCTACTGGGTTTAGCGAAAAACTTCCTTAGCAAAAGTTTAATGAGTTTTTGCGAGCTTTAATTTTCTTACATTAGGGTTGTACATTAGGGTGGTAGCAACTGAGATCTGGTGGGTAGCTACTAGAACGGGATACTTGAGGTCAAAATGTCCTTAGAGCAAAACACTGGTCTCCTCGAGAGAAAAACATCGATGTATCACACTTTAAGATCCGACTGTAAATACCAAAGATATAACGAAAAATGTAAAATGGCGACCCCTACGTTCGGCAAAAAAAAAATAAATAATTTTTTTTTTGAAACCTCCTTGCAAAAATACTTCATATTGGAGGGTGTACGGCGCACTTTTTTTTTTTTTTTGCCTGTAAGGTGGTACGCTCTAATGGACTTGAGGTAGAACAATATTCTAACTAAATATATGAAAATACAGAAAGTCCGAAAAAACAATTTTTGTATTTTTTAACGCAAAAATTAGAATAATTTTGAACAAATTGCCTACCATAGCTAGTCCCATGCAAAGTATTGTTTTGGTTTGGATAATGTCGTTGTTTTTACAAATATTATTGACAACGAACACACAAACATGCCAATTCTATTACCTAAAGGATACTTTTATGTAAAATTGTTGCCTTTTAAAAAGTGTTGATTTATGACTGGATTTTACCAAATCAGGCAGTCCATATAAAAAGGACAAAATTCTCGCCTCGTTGAATTATGTAATTTCACGTTATGTAATGTCTCGGTTTGTGTGTTCCGATCATCATTTTCTTATTGCGGACAACTGATGAGTTGGGGTAATACCCACGAAACAATTGTATTGTATATCTTGAAAATGGCCAACCTTTTTTAAATAACAAATAAAATCGAATATGACAATATCATATTAGAATTTGCACTTGAGGTAGAACAATATTCTAACTAAATATATGGGAATATAAAAAGTTTATATACTATCTAACTAACTCATTGTCAGTGGGGTCTTTAAAAATTTATTAATATTATAAAAATAAGTGCAGTTAATTCTTTTACAAAAGTGTTACAAATATTATCATTAATAAAATTTAAACATTTTAGGGTTAAATGAGGGTTCCTCTGTTTATTTATTCTTTCTTTTTTTGTAACTGTTACACAGCCCCTTTAGCTGCGGATCTTTGATACGACATTAGAATGTCTGTCTGTTTGATTCTCTTTAGTGGCCGGTATTTTTTGTGTGTGTGTGTATGTTGTTTTTATGAACTCAATTGACAACTTGTTAGAATTGTAATTTAATGCATTTTTTTTTATTGATTGCGGATGTCATTTAATACATCTACATAAAATATTGTTGGTTTTTTTTTATTTATTGTTATAATATTTTGACAAATTTTCTTGTACAAAAGGAAATACAATTTCTAAACCATTGTTGTTTAATTTAATTTACATATTTTATAATTTTATTATTTTTTGGGGTTTATATTTTGACTTTCTTTTATGGTTTATGAATATTTTTCTTATTTATGAATATATTAAATATTAAATTTGTTGTGTTTTGTAAATAAACTATTAAAAATGTATGTATAAGCACATGTTTTATATCATGGGAAAATTGAAAATGAGCAAAAACTAAATACCACCTTAAACAAAAAAAAAAAAAAAAAAAACAAATCATTTAAAAACTCATAAAAAAATTTTAGTTTTGTACGAATATTTATATAAAAATACATATAAATTTTGTTATTTTAATTGAAAACAGATGTGTAATACATATTTTGATAAATAAATTTAATAAATATGTACCAAAATAACTAGAATGTTTTAGTTATTATAAAAACTTTTATATTTTTAATAAAGTTATTTAAATATTTGCAATATTTTCAAATGTATTTAACAAAATAAATACTGTAGAACTCGGTTGACTTAAGTGGTGCACTGTATTATTCGTAAAATCTAGAAATCAGGAATCAAACTCATTTGGAGAACTACCTGCTGCAGTACTCCTATATGAAATAAAATGACCAACAAAATAAAAAAAAAAAAAAAAAAAAAACTATAATTAATGATATAAGTAGATGCACTTTTTTATTTACAGAAACTCTAATAATTATACTCTACACCACTACGTGCACAAGGTATAATAAGTTTGTGCTGCTATTTGTAACACCAAAAAAATATTAAGTCGATTTAGCGATGTTCGTCTGTCCGTCCGTCCGTCTATCTGTCCATCGCATTGACTATTAGCACTAAACTGATTGCAGGAAAAATAACCAAAACTTTTTTAGGGTACTTATAGACCTCTACAATAATACGGGTTTCAATCGTTTTGTAAAACAAAGCTTATTAAGGTCGGCTAACTTATCTAAAAGTACGATCAATTTAAGAATATCCAATTTTATTCGTGGACCAACTTCAATACCTTAACAAAGAGCAAAGTTTTCATCAAAATAACTCTAAATAGTGTTAAAATAAACATTCTTTTAGATAAGTTAGCCGACTTAATTTTCTTAACAAAATTTAAAAAAAAAATTTTTTTTAGTGCCTAAATTGTATTTTTTGGTATTAAACTGGATAATAAATAACAACTATAAAAAATTTCTTTTCAAATTTGCTCTCAAATATTGGATTTTTCAAATATATTACTGGAAAAATGCTAAATTATTTTGTAATGTACTTTTAGACAAATACCCGTGATTTAAAAATCATTTTGGCAAATTTAAACGCGGGTGGCGGTCCAAAAGTACTTCAACATTCTCTTAAGCATTTTCATACAGTAATATTCACTTGAAAATACGCAATAATCGACTGCTGATTTCAAAATCAGTTGTTTCAGTTTTAATATTGTGTCAGCTTTAACATTCCATACTAAATTTCTGAGAAGAAGTATTTCTAATATTTCTAAATATTCTGTCGGCTCAGAATAAGAGCACAATTTCTATTGAAACCACACACTCACAATATTTTATCGCTAAAAACAACCTAAAATACATATTAAATTAATTGAAAACACAATTAAAAAAAGGACTACTGATTTTTCATTATATTCAAACCATTTTGCTATTTATTTCCAAACATTGTTTAAACAATACATAAAAGAAATAAAAATAATTGAAAAGTCTGTTAAAACAATCATCAATTTTTAACTGACAAAATGTAAACAAAAACGATTTTGTGATTTGTTTTTTCATATATGAAAGTTTTTTTTTGTTTGAATTTTCAAAACAGTACACACACAACACACACGTTCATATTTTTATTGGCTATGTTTGTATTTATGAGTAAAGAATTTCTTGTAATTTGAATTGAAATAATTTTGTATATTACGAAACTATTTTAACAAAAAAGAAAAACGACAATATTTGAATTTTTTGTTTTAAAACAGAAAACAATGAAATTATTTAAATAATTTTTTCTATAAATAGAAAACTAAAAATAGAAAATTTGACTGAAAATATCAACTCATACGGATGATACATATTTTTTTCTAGTTTGTTTTTTATTGACTGATAAAAAAAGTTAAACAATATCCCTACGGGAAATTTTAACAAACTGTCACCGAACTGGCCCCTTTATATGAAATAGAGTGGTCACTTTTACATGGCGTTATCATAGGAGAGGAAAATTGACCCCTTGTGACATGTCACAAGACAAATGCCAGGATAGGTCCCTGAAATTTGATTTTTTATGAGAGTTCAGTAATCTGTCCTAGGATTTGTCTTGTGACATGTCACAAGGGGTCAATTTCCCCCTCCTATGACAACGCCATGTAAAAGTGACCACTCTATTTCATATAAAGAGGGCAGTTCGGTGACAGTTTGATAAAATTTCCCGTAGGGTATGTTTCAATGTATTTTAATTGATTCTTCAATTGAAAACAAACTTTACCTATTACTTTTCAAATAAACCTCAATCGGTTATGAAAAATATATTGTGAGTGTATATTTGATTTCTGCAACCAAACTCTACAGTTGGCAAGGAATTCGGTTGTCACAAAGAATCTGTTATCTCTAGTTAAGTAATAATTAAAATTAGTCTTCGCAATTAATCAGTCCCATGCATGATATCTCATCCTTATTGTTTATGCTATGTAAGCTGCCAGTATTTAAATATTTGTTGCTGTTAATATTTGAAAAAATGAAAAATATTTTATTTTGCATTTAACTGATAAAAATCTTTTTTGTTTTATCATATTGACCTGATTCTAAAAATGTATTACAAAATTTGTATTGCTATCAATATTGTAAGCATTTATTAAAAAATGCAAATGGTGAAAAACAAATCCATTAAAGAAAAAAAATTTTATGAAAATTGGGAATCTAAAATTGTAGATAAATATTCAGAGCTGGAATGTATTCAGCTTAAAGGATATAAAAATACCGAAATAATTTTAAGGAATTTTCTGTTCGGGACCCACATAATTTTCTTTAACCGCTGAGGTATTCGTTGTTATTAATGATGATGATGACTTCATAAAAACGTCATATTAAACTATATCCAAATCACTTCTTATGATCACTTCGCAAGGCAATAATGCTTTAGAAGCAATAATTAAATGATTTTTTGGATGTTGGCAGAAATTACTTATAAAAGAGCTGCAACAATATTCTAACAGATACTTTGGAAACAATAAAAGAAGTGATTTTTTTGAAGTTGTTCAAAATCACTTCTAAAAAAGCAGTAAAAATATACAACATAATGCAATAAAAGAAGTGTTTTCTAAATCATGACTTACATATTTTTTGCTGGGTTTGTGTATGTGTTCCTTTAATGCAAAGCGTCATTATAACAAAAACACAGAGTTGCACTCAATTAGTATTTATTATGAATACAGAGTCGTTTGGAAAAAATCACTTAATTATATAATTAACTGTAAATCGTTCGAAATAAAAACAATTCCTAAAAAGGAAACCAATGTTTTGGGCCACGAGCTTGTCAACTCTGTTTTATACTTTTAATATTTTTTATATTATTTTTTTTCTCACTACATAAAAAAATATTATAGCATAATTTTATCTACATAATAAATTATTTATTTTACAAAAGAGTTTTAAAACAAAAAGAGGTTAAATTTCTCACCAAAAAAATATGATAAACAATATTTTTAATCATTTATTATAATAATATTACAATGATATTAATTTCCGTAATATTATACCATTATGCATGTAAAAAAAATAAACAAACAGCGCAATTTATTATCTATCTAAAGATTATGAAAATTCATCATATCTGCATTATTTAAACTTGAACTTATATATTTCATACTCAACGTTGCAATCAATTAAAAAAAATATATAAATATGTAAATGTGCTACATTTACACTGATCTCATTACAGATTTCATATAAAATTTGAGTACATACTGGTATGAAGAAAAAGTATATTAAATTTATTTCAATTCCATATGAAAATGATATAAATATTCAATAAAGTTGATGGGATTAATTATAATAGTTTAATAGATTATGGAGTGTTTTAAAGGGTTTGCAAATTATATTAAAATATACACATTTAAAAACAAATTGAAAATTGTTGAATGAAAACAAACCAATAAAATTATACTTATAAAAATATTAATAACTAGTTCAAAACTAGTTTAGTTAGGGCTTAGCTGTTCGAGAATTAGATTACACTGGTTTATAGCCAGTAGTAGTAACTACTAAAATATTCAAGAATCACTTTTTAATATGGTTTGTTAGTTGTAGCAACCAAAATACACTTTTCAATTCGGTTGGTAAATAATTCATCTTTCTATGTGTATAATTAAAAAGACGGACACATAAATTTTGTAGCATAATTGAATACTTCAGTTGCCAAATCGATTATCTCGATAAAGAAAAATTAAAGAGTTCAATGAGAAAAATTAAAAACATAGTATACACTGTTTTTTTCTTTAAATTCCTGTTAAGTTATAAATTTCGTCATTTAGTAGTGTTAATATTTATTATCAGAGAAATTAATTTTAATTATTATACAGTTAGGAGTGAATAAAGTGTTTTGAAATCAAATTTTTATTAAAATGTAGAAAATAAAGTTAATCGATTTAGGAAGTGAATCAATCAAATATATTGTAAAATATTGTACTTTCTCCAAAATTACGGAGTTCTGACAATGGATACTGGTAGAGGTGTCCAAAAAAATATACGTGTCGGCTTTGCCAGATTTGAAAGATCACATCGGAATTTTATTGTAGGAGGGGGGTGTTAGGGGGGAGTGTTCGTGCAGAATATCGGTATATGAAACGATGTGTTCGTTTACATCTGAGGTGTAGGGTATGTTAATCACTTTTGTAGAAAATATTAAGGCAAATATTTTTGTGGAATATACTAACCATCTAACTCCACCACATAATGGTAATTTTTGGCTCTATTCTATCAAATCGTCAAATGTCAAATGTCGATCAAACTATAGCCCAAAACCTAACACAAATATCAAAAACCATATAAGTTATTAAAGACACAAACCATGTGTAAAAGATACGCCATATGTTGTGAAATTTATACGCCATATACCTTGCAGAAAAAACTGATGAAATTAGGAGATTTTTTTTTTTTTTTTTTGGTAAATACTTTTAAGATAAAACGAGCAAAAATAAAACTATTAAATTTATAGTATTTTAGTTATATTTAAGTTAACTTTTTGTTAATTGAAAATGACAAATTTTACTGTAAAATCTGCAGCAATTTTTGCTAACTATAAGTGCACTCAAATAAGGAAAGAAAAACAAAACGTTCTATCTACAAAATTTTTGTTATTTTTAAATTGAAATTAGTTGAATACAAATATAAGAACTATTTGCCAAAAAAAATAGTGAACTTCTGATTTTCGAAGGCTAGATTTTTATTTGCATAAGAAAATAATTTAAATAAAAAAAAAAAAATTAAATATAAAAAAATTAAAAAAACAATATTTTTTTTTTCGAAACATTTTTTTAACTTTTAGGTAATTGATGAAAAAAGAATTTGCTTTGCAATCGTTCAAAACGTACTTAAAAAATGTTCAAGTGGAAGTACGTCTCCCCTATGACAATTCAATGTGAAAATCATTGCTGTTTCTGTTAAAGAAAAAAGTACATTTAGATCATTAAGGAGGGTATCGACTATAGAAGAAAATTTTCTTTCGATTTTTTTTATATTTTATTTGTTAGATCATACTCTGTTCTGAAAATTTTAGTAAAAAATTCAGGGAAATTAATTTTCCAAATGTTTTTTGTAAAATATGTTTTAGTCTCAGGTATTATTCTAAACGTTAAATTTATGTATAATATTTATTATTTTATTTTTATTTAATTATTTTATTTACTATATAGCATATGAAGTTGATACAAACATCCAAAGATGCAAGGATTGCACGCAGACTTTAAAGAAAAGCCAATGACGATTCCTTAATGTTGGGCGAAGGCACGTTATATGGGGCAGGTACTGATGGCTTTTTATAAGCCTTAAAAGTAATCAATGTATATAAACAATAAAAACCAAATACAAACCAAATTAAAAAATGTATGAAATAAAAACAATTTGACAGAAATGAAATGTCTAATAAATTCTCTGCCATCGTTTTTAAGAATATTTGGGTTAATACATAGAATACTATTTAACCGATTCTTCTCAAATTTGGTAAACATGTAGAAAACTGCGAGATATAAATTTTGTTTATTCACGGTTTTTCGAAATTTTGCTATTTTCTTAGCATAAAATTAATTTTAAACTTTAAACGCGCTTTCACACAATCCTGATTTCAAAATCGGCTGCCACTGTACAGCCAAGGCGGGTTAACCGACTTCGATTCATGTTTTTTCTTTCGTAGGCAACAAAAACCTCTAGTCTTTATCGTGGCCCTTTTTTTGAATTTTGGTCAAATAAATTTTATACCCCCAAGCAAATGTGTTTTTTCTTGCCTTGAATTTTCAAGTTTGTGTGGCAATTTTGTTAAAAAATTAAAAAAAAAATAAAAATCGGGCCACGATAAGAACTAGAGAATTTATCTGGAAATGAGAATCACTTTACATTTTTATTTTCCGATAACACTATGCGACAGTCAAAATCGGGATGGGATGAAACCAACGGGAAATGTTATATCGGTCAAAAACAAGTTATACGTGTCCCGGCGTTTCGCTGGGTCACCCCTAGGAATCGAGATATATCTTTTTTTAACATAACTCGAGAACCACTAGTCCGATTTTGCTCAAACAATTTTACAAAAATTAAAAATTACAATTCCTTTAATCTGTTCATATAACGTTTTTCTATATACTCAACAGTTTTGCCGGTAAAAATAAATGTTTGTTACCGCTACCATAAAAATCAATAACCTTTTGTTTATTACTTTTTTTTAATATTTTAGGCAAAAAATATTTTTTTCTTCATACATTTATTTTTACCGGCAAAACTGTTGAGTATATAGAAAAACGTTATATGAACAGATTAAAGGAATTGTAATTTTTAATTTTTGTAAAATTGTTTGAGCAAAATCGGACTAGTGGTTCTCGAGTTATGTCAAAAAAAAGAGACCACCAAAGGTCAAATCGATATATCTCGATTCCTAGGGTTGACCCAGCGAAACGCCGGGACACGTATAACTTCTTTTTTACCGATATAACTTTCCCCGGTAGTTTGAACCCTTCCCGATCACTGACCCCTACCATTTGTCTCACAGTGTAATTAATGAAGGCTGCACTGTGGCAGCCGATTTTGCCCTTGTTAAAAAGGCCAATAATGGAATGGTAACCCTGCAGATTTTGGTTGGCAGAATTTAAAACTAATAATTTTTCAAATTATTGGAAAAACATGTATTTTAAATAGAAGAATAAAATTATAAAAATATTGTTATTTAAAATTTTGATAACCGTTCAAATGTGTTCTTTAAAATGCTAATGTTAGAGTATTTACCTATTACGCTCCTAGACGAGAACAAGAAATTCTCATTGAGTTTGTAATTTAACTTAACAAATATTTCCAGAAATTCTAAAAACGTCGTCCGCTGACGATTTCCTTAGGCAAGAATGAAATCCGGATAGGGACATGCCTACAACGGATCACAATTTGTTAAATACGTTTGGGATTTTACCATATTTAATTCCTTTAATACAAATAAACATATTTTTAAACCTTTTCTTTCAGTCATTAAATAAATAAAATATACAAAAATACGAATTTTCGGTATTAATTAAAATAATCAGTTAAAATTTTCTTTTAAAAACAAACAGTTCTTAAAATATATTAACTATTAAAATAAACGAAAAAACTATTGTTATTACCGACTTTGACAGTTAATTAACAATTAAAAATAAAAGACAAAATCCAATTGTTTTAAATGATTTTCAATTTTTAAAAGATTTTTAATTTTTCTTGTACCTAGAGAGTAAGGGATTCATTCTGATGATAGTACTTGGTAGTACTTGAAAATGAATTAATTGTTAACCAGTGGTTCTAGGAAAGTTTTCTTTAAAAAGTTTTTTCTCTATTTGTTGTAAAAACTAATTATAAAACTATTTATAATTGGTCTTAAAACCGAACAAAGTAACACTAATTGTAATAAAAAAAAAAAAATTAAAAATAAAAAAAAATTTTAAAATAAAAACAAAATTTTTTTTAAAAATAAAAAAGAAAACTTTTTTTTTTTTTGCAAAACATTTTTTTTAAACTTTCAATTGATGTAAAAAGAATTTCCTTTGCAATCGTTCAAAAAGTACTCAAAAAATGTTCAGCCAATTTACGCGCGACTTTTATTTATCCGATTATCCCCAAATTTTATATATATTATTTTTATAGGACAAGTCCTGCCTCTAAAATGGCATTTCAATTTTAAATGGCATTTCCTAACCTATGAATTAATTAACCATCTTTTTGGTAGTTACAAACATCAGCATAAGTAAATATAAATTGTTCCAATTCTTGTTGGCATTATATATAATATGGAAATAAATACTGTATGGAAAGCCATAACTTCGGCGTTTGACCATGGATTTCCATGTTATATATCTTTCTTTTTTTGTCGTACGAATTTGGTCTCTACGCAAGCTTTTTTTTAAAATATTTTACATGGTAGAAATAAAGCAGAACGTTTGTTCTAACATAAAGTTAACTTTTATAAAAATAAAAAACTTAAAACTTTGCGTATTTATGCTGACTGTTCAAAACACAACAACATTCCCAAAGCATTTAAAACTGTTAAACTTCTAAAGTCTATATCTGAGGAAATCACAAGAAGGCCTAAAACACAGTTTGTATACGGCCCTGAAATTAAAATGTTATTAATGAAATTTGTCATAAATTTTAAAAGTTTTGTTTTTAAAAAGTAGTCGCTTTTAATTTATAGAGAAATAATGGATATTTTTTTAAAATACTCCATATACACTAATTGTAAATATGTACTTAATAAAAACGTATTTTAAGGTTAATGAAGAAAATATTATCGTAAAATATCTACAATATTGAAATAAAAACCTTCATAAGATATAACTAAAGCTACACAAAAAAAAAAAACAGGATTCAAAAATGTATAAAATGTTTTGATTAATTTTTACTATTTGTTGTTTTTTAAGCTTAACGTTTCCAATTACAATTTATATACACTCAACAACATTGTTGAATTTGCGTTTTTTTTCAGTTTGGGGATTTTTTTTCTATATATTCATATTGTCTGCTAAAATTAAATAAAAATTGCATTTATAAGTATTTTAGGTTAAACGCCGTTAAACAAAATGTCTTACTATTATTTATAATTTTTTGTTTGTTTTTTGCGTTTGTATATAAAATAAGATTTTTATGTTTACATAAACAGCTTATAAGGAAATTTTAAGTGGAAATTAAAAAACCACAACTGTTGACCTGAATTTTTTATTAAAAAGCGAAATTTTAGCCAAAAATATATTGAAATTAAGTTTTATTTAAACAATAAATTAAGCTTAAACGTATGATATAAGTTTTTGGGTGAATTTTATTATTTCTTTCAATAATTATTTATAATTTTTATTACTTAACATTGTTAAATTAAATTTGTTTAATATTGTATTAAGAATAAACACAACTAATTTTTACTGGTTATGTTTTGACCTTACTAGGGCCAAAAAGTAAGTAGTTTTTGTTCAGTATCTCATAAATCTAATTCAGTATCTTATAATTCTAATCTCATAATTTAAAAAACTCTTTGTTTTTTATTATGTATTTTCTTACTGTCATATGATTCATTGCACTAATTTTTTTAAGGTTTGTTTTTATATTTTTAACAAAATTCACCACATCTTTTTTTCTTTATTACGTTTCATATTTTAATTTTTATCATTATCAAGATCAGTTTTTTTATTATTGTTTTGTCTGTTAAATTTAAAGTTTGTAAAAACGAAAAAACAACTTGCAGACAGAGATTTTACTGAAACAAAAGAATGTTTAAAGTTACGAGGTTAAGAAGCATTTGATTACTTTGTAGATTTTATTATACAAAAATATGCGAGAATTGTATTTCAAGGGAGTCAGTTTATTTTTATGTTTATTTACTGTTTTTTTTTACTGCTTTTTAATCTTTTTTTTGTTAAAATACAATTATATTGAATGAAATTTGTTGTTTGTACATTTATCAGTAATTTGATATTTTAATGACTACTTTTTTTTACAGTAAACAGTTACATATTTCTATAGAGAAATATATATTTTTAAAATTGTTAATTCTTAAAAAAAAAACTTTGTTTTACTGTTGAGTAGATCATCAAATGAGATCTTATTTCAAATGACAGTGCTATGAACTACTGTAATTGAATTATTATCAAGGTGAGCGCTTGATTTTGGAAAACATATTTTCAAATTGTTATAGTTTTTTTGGATATACATAAAACCCAGCAAAAAAAAAAAGATGCTGAACCAGTAGAAAAAGCACTAAATTTGATGACCTTGATGCAATTCTTTTTTAACATAAGCACTAATGATTATACCCTACACCACTATGTGGTCAGGGTATTATAAGTTTGTGCTGATGTTTGTAACACCAAAAAATATTGGTCGTAGACCCACCTTATAGTATACCGATCGGTTCAGAATTTTTATTTATTTCGATTTAACGATGTCCGTCTGTCCGTCCGTCCGTCTGGCTGTCTGTCCATGCAATCTTGTGCGCACTCTACAGGTCGCAACTATTAAGATATTTTGATGAAATTTGGTACGCAGACCTATGTTGGCCCAAGGACGAACAAGTTTGATTTTGGTGAACATCGGTCCATGTTTAGACCTAGTGCCCATATAAGGGTCCTACCAAAATTATATTGTTTATACGCTGCAGGTCGTAAATATTAAGATATTTTGACTGGTACACAGACCTATGTTAGCCCAATAACGCAGCCTATTGATTTTGGTGAACATCGGTCCATGTTTAGACCTAGTGCCCATATAAGGGTCCTACCAAAATTATAATGTTTATACGCTGCAGGTTGTAAATATTAAGATATTTTGATGAAATTTGGTACACAGACCTACATTGGCCCAATAACGCAGCCTATTGATTTTGGTGAACATCCATCCATGTTTAGACCTAGTGCCCATATAAGGGTCCTACCAAAATTATAATGTTTATATGCTGCAGGTCGCAAATATTAAGATATTTTGATGAAATTTGGTACACAGACCTATATTGGCCCAATAACGCAGCCTATTGATTTTGGTGAACATCGGTCTATGTTTAGACCTAGTGCCCATATAAGGGTCCTACCAAAATTATACTGTTTATACGCTGCAGGTCGCAAATATTAAGATATTTTGATGAAATTTGGTACATAGACCCATGTTGGCCCAAGGACGAAGCCTATTGATTTTGGTGAACATCGGTCCATGTTTAGAACTAGTGCCCATATAAGGGTCCCCCCAAAATTGTATTGTTTATACGCTGCAGGTCGCAAAAATTAAGATATTTTGATGAAATTTGGTGAATAGACCTATGTTGGCCCAAGGACGAAGCCTATTGATTTTGGTGAACATCGATCCATGTTTAGAACTAGTGCCCATATAAGGGTCCCCAGAAAATTGGCTTGGTTACAAACTGCAGGTCGCAAATATTAAGATATTTTAATGAAATTTCGTGCGCTGACTCACATTATAGAAAATTTTGACATAAGCCCCATTTTAACCCATTCGAATTTCGGATCCAAACAATACACCAGACTGGTGTAGGGTATTGTATAGTCGGCATGCCCGACTTTAACCTTTTTACTCGTTTTAACATTGAGTTGGCATAGGAGAGGAACACTCCCACTTCATAAATCAATGGTGATATTTGCTCTAATTTTCTAGTGGACAACATTGCGCTCAACATTCCTACACGATCAAAGCGTTATTACGCACCACTATCGTCAAGTGTATGCAGATGCAGATCCGTTTAGACCTTTAATAAAGAAATATATTTTGAACAAAAATATCAATTTTCATACATTTGTATACAGTAAGTCAAAAGTTATGCTAACAAGGCAAGGAATTTCATGCATTAATTAAATTTCAGGCCTAAATTTATTTATGCATCAACAAATTTTTAATATTAGGTTCAAAATTTAATTCATAAATGCATGAATTTCCTTGTCCTGGTTATTAATCTTTTGGGGGGAAAAACATCTTGTTTTGTGCTGCATATAAACTTTTGTTTTCGAATTTCAGTGTCTTTGCTGCATATCCACATCTTTATATGCGCCCAAATCTAGTTCTCTTTTTTGTTTTAATCTACGTTCGTTGTTATGATAGTGCAGCAAAATAAAAATAAAATATACATATTTTTAATTTTTTATGCTAATTTCGATAAATACGTCAAATGCAGCAAAGCACTAAAGAAGTATTTGTGTTTTAATTTTTGTATGCAAAATTTGCGGATATAGAGCAAAATCTATGCTGCATATCTCGGATACCGACTAATAGGCTTCGAAAACAGAAAGAGAATAGTTAAAATATATATAATCCAATTTTTTGCAAAAATGGTCAGGGGGTCAAATATTTTGTAAACTATTCATAATGATATGGACTAAGTCCAAAAAGTCCTATTTGTATTTGAAAATTGTTTTGTCTTGTTTTTTTAATTTTTTATATTTATTCTTTCCATATTGCGACTTTTGTCTAAATTAAAACTGAATATGACAGTTTTGATCATAACCAAACATATAGTGAAACTCAGAATATTTTAGTTTGGGAAATATGAGCCTTCCAAGTTTAAGTTTGTGAATTTTTTAAAATAATCCATATTCTGCTAAGTTAATAAATCATGCGCATTCTGCAATGTAATTTTTTATTATTATTCCACGCCCTCTAGTGGAGATATTGACATCTAACATTGACCAGCTAACATTCTGCAACTGATCTGTATTTTTTTTTAAGATTATATTTTTCTTATTTGCTTACTTAATCCTGATCAACCAAACTAATCTTTTTTTAATTTTATTTTTATCGGGATATATTCCGATGCAAGTGCTTGTGCAAATTGAAGTGTTACTCACACTTTAGAAAACATTGTTTTCTATTGTTGTTTATACATGAATGGATCTCACTACATTGCTAGATCTGTTAAAACAACAGAGTAGTACATTGGAAGATGACAAAGCAAATTGTGGACAAATTTTTGTTGTTGTTTTGTGTTTTCTTTGATATTTTAAATGTTTAATAACGCTCCTAGACGAAAACAAGAAATTCTCATTGACTCTGTAATTTAACTTAACAAATATTTCCAGAAATTCTAAAAACATCGTCCCCTGAAGATTTCCTTAGGCAAGAATGAAATCCGGATAGGGACATGTCTACAACGGATTATTTTTCACAATTTGTTAAATACGTTTGGGTTTTAGCATATTTAATTCCTTTGATGAAATTAATCTTTATTTAAAAAATTTAATATGCAATTTTTTTTTTAAATTTTAGTTTGCGCTACCGATTTCGACAATAAAGTTTTTAATAAATAGCTCTATTTAACGACGTTATCACGGGAGCACAATTTACCTAAAGCATGAATAATTTACACACAAATTTGAGAACAGAAACGCTTTTTGGTAAAATTTGCTAATCGAAAGTAGAACAGAACTAATAATATATAATAATTAGAAATGTTTTTGTTTTCGGTTGTAGCAAAATTATTTACTATTTTATGCTTTTTTCTGTACTGTTATTTATGTCAATTCCCAGTGTAGAAAATCATTACCAGATATGTGGTTATGTAACTACATACTTGGTAATGTTAACTAGTTACTTTTGTTATTACTGAACTCTCATAAAAAACAAAGTTCAGGGACCTGTCCTGGGATTTGTCTTGTGACATGTCACAAGGGGTCAATTTCCACCTCCTATGACAACGCCATGGAAAAGTGACCAGTCTATTTTATATAAAGTGGCCAGTTCGGTGACAGTTTGTTAAAATTTCCCGTAGGGTAATTACAAGGATTACATGGACCGATGGACTTCTTTTAAAATATACTCAGAAAGTGATTTTTAGTCGGGTGTGTCAAGGTGGGTTAAGGTCCGCTATTTTTTTAGTTACGCACAC
This sequence comes from Leucophora obtusa, assembly GCA_949987735.1. NCBI lineage: Eukaryota > Metazoa > Arthropoda > Insecta > Diptera > Anthomyiidae > Leucophora > Leucophora obtusa. The sequence goes on from OX465295.1 coordinate 354,991,788, forward strand.
CAGCACAAAATAATTATACTAATCGTAATATATCCTACAATATAGTACGCATTTTGTCATATCCCGGGAAGCGGACCAAATTCCGCGAAACGATCGGATCCTCATTATATAAGCGGAATCATTAATGAGGCAAAAATTATAAAGAAGAATCTGTAAAAAATTAGCGAAATAGTGCATTTAAGCAAATAATGTGCGTAAAATCGGCCCATGTGTAGAACTACAATAGTCGACAAAAAGTTGGTTGACACTAAATGACCAACATTGGTATGATGTTGGGAAACCCAAAAAATCGATGGTCTATAAAACTAAAAAAAAAAAAATTTTTTTACAAGAAAAATTTTATTTTGGAAAAAATAAAAATAATTAGGAGTTTTTTAATAAAACAATGTTGTCAGCTGATTAGAACCTAGGCCGTCAGATTGCCAGACAATCTCTCTACACTAAGTTAACAAGACATATAGTACGGGATGTATTAAAAGCAATGATAACACTGGCTAGCAGGGTCAACTAGGTCAACAAAACTTAAAAAAAGCAATTTTATATAAAAAATTAAATTTAATAAAAAATTTTAATTTTATAAAAAAAAAATTATTCTATAAAAAAAGGCAAAAAATGTCCGTGAACGGAATTTAACTCGAGACCTTCTGATTTTAAATCTCATTTTGACAAAGCATAGTAGTTTTTATAAAATCAGTGCCGCGCTAGTGTATTATTTCTGGTATCGTTGGTAATTTCTGTCTGAGTACTTTTATATCCGTTAAAAACGTTGAAATTGTATAAAAAGGAAAGATACAAAATTTAGAAATTAAAAATAAATCAAACTCCGTTAAAAATCGGTTGAAATTATACAAATATCATGCAATTATTTATACCTTAAAGATACTTTAAAAATTTGTTAAAATACTTTAAATTATTAAAGTAAATTAGTTATATATTTATTCATTTAAAAATTTATTTATTTAAAACAATTGAATTTTTAAGATGAATGAGGGGTATGTATAGTTGATATTTTATTTGGTAAATTAATTTTTATATAATTATTATTTGCATATATCAAAAGTTTTCAGAAAAGTATTTTACCAATACAATTTTTCATTTTAAAAATTCCTTAAATATTTTTTATAGCCTAATATGCCATAAACCTATTTTATTTATATTTATTTATTTCTGCTTTCTTTATTTATTTATCTATTTATTTATCTTCTTTATTAGCATATTTTAGGTTTTATTATTATTAATATTTAAAACAAATTACTGTAGTTAATGTTATCTTTTAGTAATAATTTTATCTTATTTTCATTATTTTGTTATAGTTTTAGCAACATTTTTTTCCATTAAACATGTAATTATATTTTTATCATCAACAGAAATACTACACCATATAATCAACATCATATTTCACTTAACATGTTGATAGATTGTAGAAAAATATGTAATTGTCTCGTATTTGATAGATACTACAATATTTATCAATGTATTACGCTGATATTGTGAATATTTTGCAACTCGTAGTTAACTATTTATGAATTCATAATTTTATATGCAGGAAATTCTTAATAAATTATAGATTTCTTAGAAATTGTTTGGTTTTGGTTTATTTACACTGAAAATATACTTTGGTATCTAAGAGATATTTTAGAGAATAGTTGAATGGTGTAATGGATTTTATTTCATTTTTAATTTGAATTGAAATTGTAATTTTATTTTCTTTATAATTTTTTAATTAAAGTTAAATTAAAAAAAGGGTTTATTTTCTATATATTTTAAATTTGTTATATTTTTTTTATTATTTATTTTTTTATATTTAAAATTTTCTTTATATTTATTTAAATAATTTTGTTGAAATTAAAATTTATATTAAAATTTATTTTTGGTTTTACTGTTTTAATTATAGTTTTTTACATGGTTGTTGGTTTATACAAAAGTTACATTGTCTTTGTATCTTCAAAATACATTTTATAAACAAATTAAAAAAAGAGAAAAATTTTGAATATTTTTTTAATTTGTTTATTTTAGTTATTTTATAAATTCTATATTATTTCACACAAAAAAAATTTACTTTTTTAAAATTTTACTTCAATTCCATTTAAAAATTCCCGTTATTGTTTTTTAACCACTAAATAAGGTCTTCTTTAAATGCTTCATATGAAAAATTCCACAAACATTTTCGTTTACCGCGAATTATTTAAAAGTCAACCGATACACGCGCCACCGTTTTCAATACTGCACGATTTCAAATTGACTAAAATGACCAAAACTCATTACTTTTTACACACATTACGAGAAGTGTTGTTAGTTTCACGTTCATTCCAAGCACATACAGTGAGCAAACTGTTTACTAACAGACAGTACGCAAAAGGCTAGAGCTAAATGAAAACAGTTGGTTGGCTGAAGTTCTTTAGTTGGGTTACACACAGACAGTGTTGCCATTTTAGTGGCTTTCGGGTATTTTTTGGTGCTTTTTTCCTTCCCGTACCCGGTGTTTTTTTACAAATACCCTTTTAAAAAAAGCGGGTATTTACAGCGCTTCTTCAGATTTCTGCCAGTGCTTTTAGTGCTTTCTATACAGTTTATATTTTAGGTATTTGTTCTCGTTTTTTTTTTTAATTTTTCTGTCAAAATAATAAGAACCATACAAAAACTAAATTTTTTACAATGTTTGTAGTACAATTTTAAATACCAACTTCGTTATATTTAATCTTCAAAATTTTGAAATGTTAGTTTGGTGCTTTTTTACCCCTTTTTTATTATTTTTTTAAACCTTTTTTATACGATTTTACAAAGCTAAATGTGTTTTTAAATTCTTGATTGAAATTTTTCAAAAAATTAATATCGTGCTTTTTTACCCGATTTTTGATGAATTTTTACCTTTTTTACCGGTTTTCACAATGCTCACGGTGCTTTCCTGCCTTCAAGTGTTGGCAACACTTCATAAAGTACTACTCTACTGATTCTCTGTTTGGCTGACACAATGTTTACTCAATATTATGAGTAAGTAAACCATTCATGCACATTATATATATGGAGAAGGGTGGTAGTTATTTGTATGAGGTAGTTTTAAAATTTCTTTTTAGATTTCAAATTTGTCAAGATCTGAGAAAATTTCCTTATGAGAAAAATCTTAAAATTAAAAAGAAAACTTCAAAATATGTGTGTTTTCCTCAGTGATCTTCTTTTTGTAGGTTTTTTTCCGCAAATTTCGCGATTAGGGGAAAAATAGAGAACTTTTATTTTCCGGAAAATATAGGTAAATTTAAAGTTAAACATTTTCATTACAAAAAAAAAATTTAAACATATGACAAAAAATATAAATTTTACACTTTCGTATGAAAACTAAAATTTCGGTATAAAATCTTAATTTGCTTTAATTTAATTTCTAATAGATTTAGGCACATCACACCATGCCACAAAAATTCGGTTACAATAGCACATAATAGGCTTATTTGGTAGATTATTCGGATTATGGAAAATTTGTATTTTTTTTTTTTAAGAAAAGGAAAATCAATTTCATAAAATATTTTTCTCAACAAATTTGTATGAAATATCAATCTTGCTTCATATGGAAAAATACTCGGTATTTGGTAAAGTGCTGAACTCTGTTCATGACTTCTTTATATGTATGTATTTTATGAAACAATCGAATAAGTCTCACAGTATATTTAGTAGTTTTTGGTCATTTTTGGTTTTCATTCCAAAATTACAAAATTAATTTATTTTTCAACACAATTTGCAAACAAACTGAAAACCAGATTCTAACAATTTTTTTTCTAAAAACCAAGTAAAAGTATATTAAATGTACGTATAATTAATTTTCGAAACACCTTGTTACAACAAATACACCCAATAAGCACATAGGTTTCAAAAATTCAAGTGCTTTAAATTTTGCTTGAAGTAAAGTAGATTTCAAATTCTAACATTTGAATATTTAACAAAAAATATTTGAAACTTGAATTTTTGTTTCCCTTTTGCTGGAGTATGCTATTGAAATAAAATGTAATAAAAGTTGTATTCAAGCCTTGAAACTGGAAAACAAATTGTTTATAGGGATAGAAGTAAATCACGTGTCAAAAAATTTATTTTTAATTTTTTAAAAATATTTCTATTTTAATTTAAAATTGTGTGTTGTTATTCATTTGAAAATGTGTTAATAATTTTTTTAATTTAATTTTTAATAGAAACATTGAGAAAACTGTGACAAAGAACAAGAATATAAAAGTAAAATGAGAAAGAAAAATTAAATAACCAGCAGTATAAATAACTTAGCTTTTGTAATTTCGTTTTAAACAAAAACCAGATTAAAGGAATTGAATGTGTTTCCGTTCGATATTAAAAGAAAAATAAAAATGTTAATGTATGTATGTCAAAATAATTAAATAACTGTAAATAAATTGCATCAAATATTACAATTATCGCGTTTTAATTGGCTTGATTTATGCTTGAAGATAGGGCTTGAATACAAGGATTTTTAGTGTGTTGTTTGAACATAAATTGGACTGTAATTCAAGGCTTGAATTGAAGCATATTTACACTGTTATGTTCGACTGGAATTCCAGTGCCCCTTTTACTGGAGTATGCTATTGAATTACAGTGGAAATCAAGTATAAATCAAGGCTTGAAATTGGAAAATGTGACTGGAATTACGCTTGATTTCAACTTGAATTCCAGCAAAATTGTTTATTGGGATTATAATTAAAAAAGGTTTTTATTTTGAATTTCAGAATGGTATGTTTATGAGTTTAATGTCAAACTTCATACATAATGTCAAACTCCATACATATTCATACAAGATTTACAAGGAATTTACGAGTTTATATGAAAATTCCTAATTAGAAAATGTACTGACATTGTAATATTCTGTTAAATTCAATACATTAATAGCGTAGAGAAAAATGTATTGTAAAATAAAGGGAAAATGTTCCTGGATGTAGGGGCAGAAGGGAATTATAATTACAAACCCAAGAAATTTGCATAATAGATTCCGGCATCTATGGTTTGCCCTAAAAATGTATAAGAGAAAAATTTTCCAACCTCAAAATCGGAAAATTATTTTACGATGTGCACTGCAGTACGATTTTAATCACCTTTTGGGTAACAGATCAAATACCGGAAAGTGAATTTTAGTTAACGGTGCAATAATATAGTAGACGGGTATCAAATATATTTGGCATTAACACAAATCAGAACAAAGTCATTACACCCTTCACTACTTTACATTTCAATAAAAACGCGTTTTGAAAGTTCAAATCTCGATTTTTCTAATATTGGAACAGATCGTGGTTACGGAATATAAGATGTCTGTTAGGTCCGACTTTGTAGGTTACCGATTCCGAAACAAACCCAAAATTCCGATTGTACATGTTTCGTTTTTTTCGGAAAAAATTTTATATTTCAAAATTTTGGCTATCTAGAAAGGTCAGGTACACAAAAGTTAGTATGTCTAGCAGTAAAAAAAGCAAAAAATTTTGCTTAATATTAGTGCACTAAAGATAGCAAAACCAAACTGTTATATCTACAAAATTTTTGTTATTTTTAAGCTAAATTTAGTTGAATACAAATAGCAGTCTATTCTGCTAAAATCAGAAGAAATATTAGCTAAAAAAGCTGTAAACTGCTGTTTTCAAAAGGCTCGATTTTTATTTGAATTTAAAAACAAATCGAAAAAAAATTTGAAAATTTTAATTTCTTTTGTGATTTTTAGGCTACTAATTATTTAGCAAAATAATTTGCTGAATTTAGCAGGTTAAATTGTTATTTTCTATTGTTTAACAAAAATTTAACTCAAATATAATTTTCCATATATTTAACACTTTTATTTTTGCTATTCCTATCTTACTAATATATAGCAAAAATAATCTGCTGATTTTAGCAATTTTTTCTGCAAGGTAATTTTTAACTAATTTTTAGTAGTTTTAACTAAATTTTTTACAGACTTTTTTCTATTAGTGTATGGATAAAATAACAACTATTTATGCAACCAATATTTATTATAAAAATATAATTTTAACAACAAAAAAATGCCACCCTCGTATTGTTTGTTGTCTTTTTAGTTGCTTTTAGCTCTTTTAGCAACTATAAAGTGCGTTTTTATTAATAGCCGGTTTTTCTTAAACTGAACATACTCTGTGGAGAAGTATGTGGGTACTTGTTGCTCAGGTTATTGCTATGGTTACTAGAGAAGAGCGCTTTTGTTTACATTTTGCAGTTTGTTTTTATAACAAAGAATTATTTTGAGTGTATTTTAATGTTATCATTGGAGGCTTTTTGAGTGAATTCTTTAATAAAATTTTAGCTGAGTTTTTTTTTTTTCTATTTAACAATATTTATAAACATTTTTAGTTGAGTGGTTTTGTAACGAAATAAAGATCATTATGACTTTATATTAAGATTGCCATAGTGTACAATAAACATTATTTTTTGATTAATTTGAGGTAATAACTTTTGTTTTATTGTAAAAAAAAAAGGGAATGGAGCTTTTTAATATTAAAGTGTAAAAATATGTAAAGAATTTTAATGGAAATTAATGGCTTTATAGTGTAAAAATTATAGTTTATTTTTAAATTTGTAACAAAAAAATATATATTTTATAGACGAGGGAGGGGTATTTTAAAGAAGCTATAGACGTTGAATTTACAATTTAAAATGTTTTTAAAACCTGTAACGGAAGAGATTTATGTTGGTGAAGAGATTTTAGTTAGGTTTCAAATATATGCACTTATTCGTCGTTTGGGTTATAATAATTTGGAATAGAACACTCAAAACAATAAACCTATAAAATTAGCAGAAAAACCCAGTGTAGAAACGGTAATGACATATCATTATTTTTTGGACCAGTAATGACACCCACTTACCTTCTGCATTATTTTGTAACATATAATAATGCGTTACTGATAATGACTTATTTTTATCATTATTTCAAATAGAAAATAATTTTCTTTATTTTTTGAAAATTTTTTGAAATCTATTTTTAGACTCAATATTTTTTAAACACTGGTAAGGATATATGTAACCACATATTTTTTGATTTTCTGTATGTTGGCGAGTAAGCTTACTTGTGTGCAGCAGGTCAATTATGTTTTATCTATTAAATATTACATGTCGATATAGCTCAGATGGTAAAGCTATTGACTGGCAATCTGTAGACCCAGGTTCGATTCCCGCACCAGCAAATTTTATAAAAAAAAAAAAAATAAAATAAAAAATATTTTTTTTGGATAATTTATTTTTTTGAACATCTATTTTTAGACTCATTATTTTTGTCAATACTGGTTAGCACATGGATAACGATATATTTTTTGATTTTTCGTATGCTGGTGTGTAACCATAACTCATTATTTTTCGCGACATCGCCATATAAAGGTAATAAGAAATGTAATAACAAAAGTAACTAGTTACCATTACCAAGTATGTAGTTACATAACCACATATCTGGAAATGATTTTCTACACTGGGAAGCTACTAAAAATTAGCTTACATGATTTTGCAGAAGAAACTGCTGAAAATTATCAAATTTATTTGATGTTAAATTTACAGAATTTAAGTTATATCTCAGTTAGCTTTGATTTAGTTGAATATGACAAACTATACTGTAAAATTTGCACAAAATTTTGAAGATGACATTCGATGAATGTCGAAATATAGGACAATAAATTGATTTATGTAATAAAACCAGATCTCGACGGTCGAGTATTTTCATTTAATTATTTTTTTCTTTATACTGCATTTATACTGAAGAAAAGCGGAAGATGACAAAGCAAATTGTGGTTCATTTTTTGTTGTTATTTTTGTTTTTTCTTTGATATTTTAAATGTTTAATAACGCTACTAGTCGAGAACAAAAATTTCTCATTGAGTTTGTAATTTAACTTAACAAATATTTAGAGAAATTCTAAAAAAGTCATCCCCGGATAGGGACATGCCTTCAATAGATTATTTTTTACAATTTCTTAAATAAGTTTTGAGATTTTAGCACATTTAATTCCTTTAATGCAAAAAACTATCTAGTTTTTGGCTCTTGCTAGTTTAAAAATGTCAAAACGCATTCACGAAAAACAAGCAAAAAAATACGCAAGCTGCCTGCTCTTGAATGTAAAAACCATAAGTCAGTTTGGCAACATTTGCGCAAAAGGAGACACGGAGGAGATTTGAAGATAAACAAAAATCTAAAAATGGAATTTTTGTGTTTGTCTGCGTTGATCACTTCTGAGTAAAAACAATAACAGAAAGCTGAATAGGAAAGAAAACAATGAAGTAGTTAAATTGCATTCAGGGCCTTACTCGGGTGTGATCGTTAAGCAGTAGCGCTTTAGTATTGTAATGTAGAAATAGGCGCATATGTTCGATTCTTACAGCCGACGGGTTGTTGAAAAAATTATCATACAGAGAAAAGCTGACAATAAAAATATACACATTAACAATTAATACAATTTAGATAATGGAAAATCACTGATGAAACCTGTCCATAAAAAGGCGGAAACTAGATCTAGTCTGATTTGGAAATTAATGTGTTTATAATTTTTACAGAAAAAGATTTATTCTTCTTCTTAACTTCAAACCTACTAAATTGAAATTGATAAAATGCATATTAATTACAATATTAATTGCAGTTATCTAAAACAACACTGTAGGAAAAACTAGTTTTGCATAAAAACTAGATAGTTTCTGCTTAGTCTAAAATTCAGTATTAGAAATATTTTATATGTGGTTATGGGGATTATTAGAAGGCGTTCGTTTTCAAGCGAATAAAAACTGCATCGAATTATATTTGAAAATTTCTATTTAAAAAAAGGACACTATTTTTTATTTATTATTATAAATTATAATGCTAGAAATAGTTTTAAGTTCAGAAAATGTCTGAATTATTTCTTGGTCCATTCCTTTTAGGTTTCCTCATACCCTGCACAAGATTTCTGACAGCACATAGAGAGAATTATCTGCATTATACTAATTAATTTTTGCATAAAATCAATGAAGTTTCATGGGGATTCGTCCATTGACACATTTCATTGATTTAATGGAATTTTTCATTAAATGTTGTGAAAAATTTAATTTTATTTATTAAGAGTTTCATTAAAACTAAATTCTTACATGTGAATAAGAACAAAAAATTGTTTTTGATAACTTCTCTATAGTTCATCGGAGTCTATCTTTACAACATTTATTTCAGAATCCAAAATTTTTTTTTGTTTGATTTCCTCTTTTGGTAATATTAAATGTCTCATTAGATCCAACACTTTATACAATTTCTTTCACCTCCATCTTAAGAAAACTTAAAAAAAAAATACCAAATACCAATAAAATAAAAAATCGTGGGTGCAAAAAAAAATTATATGAAAGAAAAAAATTACATTTCATAAATTTATACTAAAAATATGCATGTGCATTAGGCTGGGTCGATTTGTGGGGAGGCAAAAAAATCGCCCATGGCTCAGGGAAAATCGTATTCTAGGGATCAAAATAAGAAACTTTGCCGAAGGAACCATACCTCTAAAACGAATTCTACTACCCCTAACTGTTGACTTTTGTCCCGTAGGGTCAAGTTTTGAAAAATCCCACTTTGACCCATTTAGAGTGCCCCAATCGAGTCCAAATGTATGACCGACCCCCACTAACTTTGGAGGGCCGATCCACCCATGCCAGTGGTACACCCCCTGGAACTCCGCTGGGGGGTTCCCCATACAAACATTTTAAAAAATCACCATTTTTGGCACTTTATTTTATTATTTTTTATTTATTTTATTTATTTTTATTATTTTATTTATTTTTTCTCCTTAGAAATTTATTTAGTCAGAACATATGTAAATGAAAAAATTAATTTAACTTAGTAATAGAAAAGAAAAAATGCCCAGACTTGAAAGCAAAAAAGACTTCAAACAGTAATTTTTTTTATTTTCTTTTCTATTACTAAGTTAAATTAATTTTTTCACTTACATATGTTCTGACTAAATAAATTTCTAAAGAGAAAAAATAAATAAAATAATAAAAATAAATAAAATAAATAAAAAATAATAAAATAAAGTGCCAAAAATGGTGATTTTTTAAAATGTTTGTATGGGGAACCCCCCAGGGGAGTTCCAGGGGGTGTGCCACTGGCATGGGTGGATCGGCCCTCCAAAGTTAGTGGGGGTCGGTCATACATTTGGACTCGATTGGGGCACTCTAAATGGGTCAAAGTGGGATTTTTCAAAACTTGACCCTACGGGACAAAAGTCAACAGTTGGGGGTAGTAGAATTCGTTTTAGAGGTATGGTTCCTTCGGCAAAGTTTCTTATTTTGATCCCTAGAATACGATTTTCACTGAGCCATGGGCGATTATTAAATCGACCCGCCCTAATGTGCATATTAAATAAACTGCACATTCAAAAGAAAGAAAAAATGAAAAATATTCCTTAGATGCAATTGTAAGACAGAACACGCCTACTGGCAATGTTTAAAACATTTCATAAAAATATTGAAATAAAAAATTGGATATACTACAACATTTCTTAAGAAAAAGAAGATTTATACTGTAAATACTTTAGTGAATAAAAACACAGACAACTTCATTGCCACAAATTATTTGTCTTTTAACACTAAATCGTTGATTAAGTATTTCAGTTGAATAGAAAAAAAAAACAGTGAAATGAATAAAACCAACAAGTGCATTTTTGTGCATGATAGAAAAACTTTGCACAAGAAATGAGCAAACGGTAGACATGACAAAGGTCTAGGAGATGCTGTTTTGGCTGCTGCTAATGTTAAGATTTTTTAAGCATATTAGATACACATTTTTTTTTTTACTATTTTTTTATTTGATATCTAAAATAAAGATTTTTTTCTTCTACATATATTTTTCTAGATTTTATTTTCTGGCTGTGGCGCGACATTATGATGCAACTCATTGCAAATTGTTTGTTTTTATAGAAACTTCCAAAAACGGAAAAAGGCATATATGTATAAATGCAGTGAAATATATTTATATTTAGATGCATGGAGTTTATATAAAGAATTTTTAAAATTAGGAAGACCAGATGTCAAAAAAATGTTAAGAGTGTTTTTAATAAATATGTTTTCAAATTTTTTGGAAAACTTTTAAAGAAATCTGGCAGCCTGTAATGGATATGAAATATTTTATTATATGCATAAATGTGCAGTATCTAATATGATTAAAATCTGCTTGTTTTGTCTATAACATCTGGAAAACTAAGCATCTGAAAAAATTTTTCATAGATTCATTGAAGTTTTCGGAATATGGTAACTTTTTCTATAGCAAAAACTCTATATATTCTATAAATTTTTTAGAAAATCTGAAAATTTTTTCAAGATTCTTTTTTTTTCAGTAGAAAAGTGTTTTTTTTTCTTCACATACTAAAAATTTTATAAAAACTAGATTTGTTGTATCAAAAATGATCAAACTCTAGCTCAGATTTTGTTTCAATAAAAATTCACTTCCTCTGGCCACCTTCGAAAATCGGTTAGATACCATTGCTGCCTTAGTAAATCCTATCAAAAAACCAACATATATTAGCAGTATCTTTTTGACTTTTCTGACATTCAAAGCAGCATTTTAAAGTATGTGTAAAATAGTATAATTTTTTTTTTTCTTAATATTTTTTATTCTCTCAGCAATATCTACAAAATATTATAATGTTTGACAAAGGCGTTTATTTTTTCACTTTTCATGATAAAAATATAAAGATAAAAAATTAATTGTAAATTATGAGTATCAAAAAGGTTAATCATGGTAGGAGGTTTTCTTGTGGAAAACTAAAAAAAAAAACATACATGAATTATTGATAAACAAGTTATTGGACAATATTTTCTATAAATTTGCTAACAATTATTGGCATTTACATGGTAAATAAATGATTTTTTTCAACAAAGCATCATATGTGGTTAAGCAACATGTTGCTAAGCTGGTTTTGGCAACATTAAATATACATATGAGTTAATAAAGTTAATAATGTGAACAAGGAAGTGTTGACAATATTAAGTTAGATTATGTGATGCGTAAAGGCGTTTATTTTTAGACAGTTAATTGAATTTTAAGTAGGCTTTTTATACCCCAGCAAAACTTTGGTAATGGGGACGGTATACTCATGCATTACAATGTAATGATAATGCGTTATCATTACAGGGTAATGCAACTAATGTTTGGATCCAAAATATGAATGGCTTGAAATGGACTTGTGTTAAAGTTTGTGTATAAACGATATCAAAAAAAAAAAAAAATTAAAAAATAGAATAACGGTAACAAATTGAGATTTTATCTAGCGTTAGATATATTTATTTAAGAGAAAATCGGAAATATAGTCTATATGGGCGATATATCCAAATATGTACCGATCCCATCTAGAATCAATGGGCTTCGTCGTTAGGCACATGCGAGTCAGTGTACCAACTTTCATTGCAATGTCTTTGTATTTGCGACCTGTAACGTGCGAAAAAGCCAATTTGGGGGGAATTTTATATGAACACTACACTGAGAGAATTATCATCACTTCAGTAATGAATTTCTGCATAGTTTCAATGAAAATTGTCACCGGAACTCGTCCATTGAAACTATTCATAGAATCTATGAAACAGGTTTCATTCAAGTCAATGTTTATGAAAAGTTTATAAAATTAATGAAAGTCTTCATAAAATTAATAGTCCTCTCGTCCAATGAATAAATCATTCAGCCAATGAAGAGCTTCATAAAATCTATGAAGCAATTTCATTTACTATTATTTATTATAGTTGGTTGTTGTCGTTGCTAAGCTGGAGTGGATAAATAAAAAGTACTTAGCAAATGCAAAAGGCGTAATAAAATCGTAGCATATTATATATCTAAAGAAAGAATTCATTAAATTAAAAAGTTTCATAAAAACGAGTTTCGAAAAAATTAATATGATTTATAAAAAAATTTCATAGTCCAAAGTTAATAATAAAAAATTAATTAAAAAAAAAAATAAAAATTATAAAAGATTATTCTCTCAGGAAATGACGATACATATTTTATAAAAAAGTTTAAAAAAAAGTAAATACTATTGAACAATTTCATATATATAAAGAACACTTTCATTAAATTTATGGAGATCTAATTTATGAAATTTAATTAATTTTTTTAATGAAATTATTAAATTTTATGAAGGAAAAGTTATGAAAACTTTCATAATATTAATTAAAAAATTCTATGAAATTATATCATTAATATCATGAAGGATAATTCTCTCAGTGTAGGTCCAAACATCCCAGGAAAATTTTTTACAATCGGTAGCCAACCACACCTATTATACAACTGGTTCCACTGAGTTTCTATGGAACTGATTCCGGAACCAGTTCCTGGGATCCTATATGGAAGGTATGACTGACATAGAATCAGTTCTAGAACTAGTTCCAGAACTGCTTCTAGGGCAACCGGTTCCACTTTTGGAGCTTTGGAAGTGGCTGCTTTTGGGACAATTTCAAACAAAAATAAACGGTGTTAGAATCGACAGAAGAAGGGGTTATAAATGAAAATTAGCTATTCTACAACCGATTCTTTGGAATAGAAAATTTGCCTGCGATGGACCGATTTAAACCGAAAGTAACAGGCTTCGTCTTTGGGCCGATATACAGTTGTGGCCACGAATTTAAGACAATTCAAGTTTTTTCAAATTTTATTGGTGTTGCCTTTATTTTTAAATATGAAAATAGTGGCTAAATTCGCCACGAAAGGCTAGGAGATGGTTCAGAAAATTGTACAGAATTTTAACGTAATGTTTGTGTTTTCATTTTGTCACTTGTTTTAAGTGGGCGTGGCTTTTAACGAAAAATTAGCGACATCAACCTTTTATCAAATTACATAGTAAAATTTAGGCAGTACTGATCGGTTCTGTACAAACAGTATATTTTTGGAAATCCTATAAAATTTCCTTAAGTCTTGCCTTATTTTTATCTACAAATAATTTAATGCCTTATCCAGCAATTCAAATATTTCGACAATCCGAATCAGATAATCTGAAAATAAGTAACCCGACTAAAAAAGTTTTCATATAATCTTATATGATTTGATATAATTATAAATGTTTATATGTGTGGCTTTATATGACCATATACATTTATATTAACACTTTGGTTTTATAAATATGTTTGATATGACGTTATATATAATCATATGCGAAGAGCTCTCCAAATATAGTTTATACATAATTATATATAATGGCGTATAAACTTCTCTAAACAATTTTATATCAAAATATATAACAAAGTTAATATAAAATTGTATTAATTTTATGTATAAATTTATCTGACATGATATCTAATTATAAAAAACTGTATAAAGTTTAACTGCACTATAAAAATAAAAAAAAACTCCGAAATTGTGGATCTGGTTTTGAATTTTGCACTTTGACATATAAATAAATGTTTATAATTGAATTTAACATATATTTTTTAAATATGTAGTTGGCGAAATACTCTTTATTAAACTAAAAATAATTTCAAAGAAATAAATAAGGGAACAAATTTTTTTTTCATTGTGGAATTAAAGGTCGAAATAATTATTTTTACTTTTAAATTTAAAAATTAGACAAACATATGTTGAAATAAATATGGTTTAAGTTCATTTATTTTTCCGTAAAAAAAAAAAATTAATTGTGAAAGTTAATTTTTTATCATGTTGGTTTTTAATTTTTATTTTAAAAAATAAAAATTGTTTTTTTCGACCTTTTTAATTCATTAATTAGAAATTTATTAATTCAGTTCGAGGCCTATTTCCTTATTATGAATTAACATAATAAGTACTTTTTTCAAAAACTGTTTTTTTTTTTCTTCATCAGGATACTCTCCTGACAAATACTTCACAGAGTTTTTGCTTTCAAAAAACCTCTACACTTTCAGGAATGAAAAGACGATCTTTACCGTGATTTTCCAGGTCCCCTTCATCAGTTTTCTTTAGAAAGTGGTGGCGTAATCCCCGAAACTATCGTCTTTTCATTCCTGAAAGTGTAGAGGTTTTTTGAAAAAAAACTCTGTGAAGTATTTGTCAGGAGAGTATCCTGATGAAGAAAAATAGCAGTTTTTGAAAAGCAGTACTTATTATATTAATTCATAATAAGAAAATTGGCCTCGAACTGAATTAATAAATTTCTAATTAGTTAATTTTTTATTTTATAAGAAAGACCAAAACTCTAACATAGAAAAAGTTATTCCGACAAATTTTTGTAATGTTTTATTTTGTCAGCTATTTCCAAGTTTATTAGCAAAAATTGTTCTAAACATTAAGCATTAGTATTTAATATGAATGAAATAAGTGATCTCAATAATATTTACTAAAATTTTCTTTGCAAATCTTCATCAAATTATATGTATTTATATATAATTTGATGCAGTTAGATAGACCCATTTTTCGGATCAAATTGTATCAGGTGAGATAACATGCTTATCTCGCTTGATATAATTATATATTCCAATATTCGGATCAAATTAGATATGGACGTATATATGGGTTTATATATGGTGATATATGATTATATAACATCTTTTTTAGTCGGGAAACCAAATTTAGAATTCCACTTTTCTAAAACTTAAATTACCACAAAGGTAACGTTTACATCTGCATCATAATCTGCAGATTTCGATATCCACCACTATTAAAAAACTATTATTATAACTAACTATGTGTGCTTTATTCAAAATTTAACATCTATAAATGTTAAATATCGATGAAAGTGTAAAGGCAACCTAAGGTAATATCAATAAATGAGCACCAAATTTATTGACAAAATATTTCTAGGAACTTTATAACATTTAAAACAAAAAATTTAAATTCACACGTCTTAGCTGAACAAATATCTAAACTTTTTTGTTGTATGTATATTAAACTGTTACGAATTTGACAACTCTAATTTAGCATAAGCAACTTTTTGTATTTGGCAACATGTTGCTAGGGAATTAAGGGCAATTGGACAAAATCAATTTGAACGTTTGTTTGAAACAAATGCTTTCAAATGTATAACTTTTTAAAACAGTTGTTAAAATACCTTTAGATATATCCAGAGTTGATCTTGTATAGAGCCAAACGATGGTTTATTAAAGTTTTATTTAGCAACAATTTACTACTTACGGTTATTTGCGAATATTAAAGAATATAAACTTACCTGAAAAGAAAATAAAAGTGAAAATAATTACATTAAAAACTGTTATTAAAATATTGGGTATTTCATATTCTATAAATATATATTCTAGCCTGTTAAACATGAAATTAAAAACGTTTGTGGATAGTGTTTTTTTATTTGTAAGAATTTTAAATACTTCAATCCTGAAAATTAGGACAAAATAGAAATACATTAAATTGCCCTTGTTTAGGGTCAGAGGTCAAATTTTAGGAGATTTTAATTTTTTTTAAACATTTTAATTTAACACATATTCCTGAGCGGATATTGATGGAACTTCTTGATATTATTTTTCTTGATCTAGAAATAATTTTCTTAATTTAATTTCAGAAAATTAATCCTTAAGTGCTGCTGGGGCCTATATGCCTTGCTGAAAAATTACTAATCTATTTTCATCACAAGTTCAAAAAAGCCCCAAGATTACCTAAGGGTTAATTTTGTAAAATTATCTGTTTTATTAATAAGTTTAAAAAGAATTAAAATCTCCTAAAATTTGACCTTTGACTTTACACAGGAGCAATTTAATGTATTTCTATTTTGTCCTAATTTTCAGAATTGAAGTATTTAATCTTGTGTTCCTCTATTCTGGCCAAAATCATGTGGAATTAAAAGAAGAAAAAAGAAAAAAAAGCTTAATAAGTGCAAACAAATTGCTGTTTTAAAATCTTTGCCCTAGCCAAATGAAAAAAAGGAATCCCTAAAATTTTTGTAGTTTTTAATCCTTAATATGTTCTTAATAAAACCTTAAAGTCCAATCAATGACTTTTTAAAACTTATTAAAAAAAATTTAAAATTGTGATTTGAAAAAAGTGTTTAGAAATTCTGACCTTTTTGGCACTTATTTAAAACGAGCTAGCAAAACACAGTATAACACAGTATAAAAACGAGTAAAAAGGTTAAAGTCGGGCATGCCGACTATAGAATACCCTACACCAGTCTGGGTAAAAGCCAACTAATGTCACCAAAATCAATAGGCTGCGTTATTGGGCCAATATAGGTCTGTGTACCAAATTTCATCAAAATATCTTAATATTTGCGACCTGCAGCGTATAAACAGTATAATTTTGGTAGGACCCTTATATGGGCACTAGGTCTAAACATGGACCGATGTTCATCAAAATCAATAGGCTTCGTCCGTGGGCCAAAATAGGTCTGTGTACCAAATTTCGTCAAAATATCTTAATATTTACGACGTGCATCGTATAAACAATATAATTTTGGGGGGACCCTTATATGGGCACTAGGTCTAAACATAGACCGATGTTCACCAAAATCAATAGGCTTCGTCCTTCGGCTGCCATAAGTCGGTGTACCAAATTTCTTCAAAATATCTTAATATTTGCGACCTGCAGCGTATAAACAATATAATTTTGGTAGGACCCTTATATGGGCACTAGGTCTAAACATGGACCGATGTTCACCAAAATCAATAGGCTTTGTCCTTGGGCCAACGTAGGTCTGTGTACCAAATTTTATCAAAATATCTTAATATTTGCGACCTGCAGCGTATAAACCATATAATTTTAGTAGGACCCTTATATGGGCACTAGGTCTAAACATGGACCGATGTTCACCAAAATCAATAGGCTGCGTTACTGGGCCAATGTAGGTCTGTATACCAAATTTTATCAAAATATCTTAATATTTACGACGTGCATCGTATAAACAATATAATTTTGGGGGGACCCTTATATGGGCACTAGGTCTAAACATAGACCGATGTTCACCAAAATCAATAGGCTTCGTCCTTCGGCTGCCATAAGTCTGTGTACCAAATTTCATCAAAATATCTTAATATTTACGACCTGCAGCGTATAAACAGTATAATTTTGGTAGGACCCTTATAAGGGCACTAGGTCTAAACATGGACCGATGTTCACCAAAATCAATAGGCTGCGTTATTGGGCCAATATAGGTCTGTGTACCAAATTTTATCTAAATATCTTAATATTTGCGACCTGCAGCGTATAAACAATATAATTTTGGTAGGACCCTTATATGGGCACTAGGTCTAAACATGGACCGATGTTCAAAAAAATCAAACTTGTTCGTCCTTGGGCCAACATAGGTCTATGTACCAAATTTCATCGAAATATCTTAATAGGTGCGACCTGTAGAGTGCGTACAAGATTGCATGGACAGACAGACAGACGGACGGACGGACGGACGGACGGACAGACGGACATCGTTAAATCGAAATAAAAAAAAATTCTGAACCGATCGGTATACTATAAGGTGGGTCTACGACCAATATTTTTTGGTGTTACAAACATCAGCACAAACTTATAATACCCTGACCACATAGTGGTGTAGGGTATAATAAATAAAAATAAATGAAATGAAATAAATAAAATCAAAATCAAACAAAGAGAGTGTGTTGTTTTAATTGCAAAAAGCACCAAGCCCGTTTATCTAAAGTAGATAAACGTACGTTTTTGAAGGTAAAACGTAACAATTGGTGTCAGCGGTGTGTGTGTGGGGTTATTTTGATTGCAATAGAAAAGAACCCGGAAATAAAACAACATTTTTAGAAAGTAAAAAACTTAACAATACCATTATACTATATACTAGCTTTTTTATAACAATAAAATTTTAACAGACAAAATTCCTAGATTTTTATATACATTATTCATTCATAAGAAATCTAAGTTTCATTCCATACAACTCCAAAATTATAATATCAAATTAGAGTGTAATTTATTATAAATTTTCTTAGGCCTACAAAGAAAAGGATATGCATTTTAAAGTCGCCTTTAAATTCATTCCTTTTCTTCTTTTTTAAACTTTCAATTTATTGTAAAACATCTAATTTGTTCTTTATTTTCCTTTTGTGCACAAAACATTTTGTACAAAATGTTATATCATTTGATTTTATTCTTCGTTTTCATTTAAGTATTTTGCCATGGCAACATTCAATGATATTAGCCACGTTTCAAATATTATATTCTCAACCATTAATGTACATTTATTGTAAGATAATATTATTTCTACAAATACAAAGAAAATACTACAAAAAAGGAACATAGAATTTATTTCTGCTCCATTTAAACCTAAACACAGGATACTTTTTCTTAAGTATCCCAACATGGCTGTTTTCTTTTCGGAAAAATTGCAGCAAAGAAGAAAAACACTTTTCTTGTATCACACAATGACAAGTGGTCTTATTTTTTCTTCTTTTAACTGTAGTTATTGCTGTCTTACTTATAACACTTATACACAGTATAGGATTTTCCTTTAATACAACACCTTTTTTTCATTCTTCGCAAAAATATATAAAATGGTTAAAATGAAAGAAAAATATTAAAACCTTTAGCTGGAAAATACATGTTAAGTGGTTTATATGCCTTTGATACTAGGTACAAATACAAAACGGAAATTGTAACAGAAAACTAAAGTGTTAAGGTTTTTTATTTCACTACCTAAATAGTTACTGTATGCCAGTGTTATTCTTAAGAATATAAAGAAAATAATATCTAGTTAGAAAACTTACATTGAACAAATGCATTTTGATGCTAGATATGAAAACAAAATGAGATTGTTGTGTAATAATTTTGAATTAGAAAAGATAGAATTTTAATGGCGATTTTACAGTGAAATTTGTAAAGTTTTTGAAGTCTTGGGGACATTTTCTATCATTTGAGTACCATTTCACCATACAAAAAAATTTCATCATTTTCAGTCCTCCCTCTTAAGGGACTAAAATGGCTCTAGTTAGGGCTACATTTTATGGATAAAAAAAATTACATTTTGGAAATCGGGAGACAATTTTCTTTAATTTGAGTACCCAAACTACATGTTACTCTGTCCCCCCGTTTTTTGCCCCCTCGGGCATCACGGGCCCATCCACTCCCAAAATTAATTTCGGTTTTTTTCTCTTTTAATTCCAGAGGGGGTCATATTTTTTTTTATTTTTTTTTTTACGAAACCCCATAAACTGCAGTTTATCTGATTATTTTTATAAAAACAGGTTAATAATTTTTTTTCATTGAAAATTCACTTGAAATCTAATATTTTAAAAAAATTTTTTCGTTTACGTTTTAGAGGAAATATTTATTTATATATATTTCCCTTATTAAAGTTATAGGAGGTTTAAAAAAAGAAATTTTTAACTCTACTATTATCTTGAGCTTAAGGTTTGGTTTTTATTTATAAAAAGTTTTTTATTTTCGATATTTCGCTACTCCAAATAAAAAACTTTTTATAAATAAAAACCAAACCTTAAGCTCAAGATAATAGTAGAGTTAAAAATTGAAAAAGAAGGTTAAACAAACGAAAAGAAAAAAGAAATTTTCATACAAAATTTGTTCAATAAACCTCCCACAATTTTACAAAGTGTTAATGAATTTAGGGGATTGTCTATATCAAATCTTCAATATAAATTCAAATATTTCCATTAAAATCTGTTAGAACCCCAGGGCAAAGACGTCGCACAGTGCTATGATCCCATATAACGATTGGACAAAAATAGAAGGAGTAGAGACAGAGTTTTGAAATTTGGTATACTGACATAGAATACCTTAGTTAAGAAAATTTAAATTTTTGGAAATATCGGTCCAAGGACACGCCCACCTCCCATAGGTCCTGAAATTTAAAACATATTATATTAGCTACATAAATGGACGTAAAATTACAAAAAGAATCCATTGAGATACACATAAAACTGGAAACGTTTGTGTCAATTTTTATCAAAATCGAACCAAGTACTCTTAGTCCTGCCATATATCCTTTATTTTAAAATCTTTATAAAAACTGCAAAAATTATCCGATTCCGATGAAATTTAGCACGTAAGGTCAAGCCATATTTGTATCAAATTTGGGTAAAATCGATTCACTAATAAAAAAATGCCTTTCACAAAAAATGGGGTTTAAACGCTTAAAGTGATTTTTCTTAAACAAAAAAAAAATAAATAGGATTAATATAGGAAACCATGTGAATCCTCCATTTTAGGCATAGGGTATGTTCAGCGAACTTATGTAGAACACTACGAGGAATATTTTTGTGGAACATTTTAACCTTCTAACTCTTCAATTAAAGGGACTTTTTTGGCCCCCTTTTTAAAACGGACAAAAACGACCCCTAAGTTGAAGAGTTAGAGGGTTAAAATGTTCCGCAAAAATATTTGTCATGAAATTCTACTATAAGTCTTTGAAGACATCAGCATTGGAAATTTAACTTAAGTGCCAGTAATAAGTAAAAACTTAAAAGGTGTTTAAGGGTTAATTTCGTACTCATTCAGAATTGGTGCTCAAATGTCCCACAAACCTGGATTTTAGTGAAAAACCATGGGAATCTTACATTTAAAGTATAGGATGAGTTAAGCGAACTTATGTAAAACACAATGAGGAACATTTTTGCAGAACATTTTAACCCTCTAACTATTCAACTTATGGGTGGTTTTTTAAAAAGGGGCCAAAAAATTTCCTTTCATTGAAGAGTTAGAGGGTTAGAATGTTCCACAAAAATGTTCCTCGTAGTGTTTTACAAAAGTCCGCTCAAGACATCCTATACCTAAAATGGAAGGTTCAGGTTGTTTGAATACTACACACTCTTAAATGCGTGAAATTTGTGTGAAAATCATGAATTTAGGCATTTAAAAAAATCCAGTTTTTTAAATTGTGGTAAAAAATAGTAACTATTTTTTAATGATCTATTGTATAACAGTATAAACTTACAAAAAAAGGAAAAAAAAATATCTAATTTTATATAATTTTTTTATACTCAATCAAACTTAATTCTTGGATTTTCAACAAAAAAAAAAATGTGTTTTTCGGAACAATAAAAAATAATTGTTTTGTCAACACATACATATTTTAATTTAACCACAAATATATTGCAGTAATTAAAAAACAAATATTCGAACAAGTTTTTAAAAAAATTGTATTTTTGAGAATTATTTCCGTGAAACAACTAAAACCCATTTTTCTGTTAAGTAATTTTTTCATAAAATTCTCTGAGTTTAGCGCCCTCTCTTGACGGCAAAAGCAATCACACCAAATATTTTTTTTCACATTTGTTTGAGTTACTTTCTTATCTTTAAAAAAATCCTTGTTTAATCACAATTTGAGACAAACATTTTTTTTTTTTATTTTTGTCCATGGGACGAAGCTTAGTCGATCGTTATAACTTACTTTTTTTGGTGATGACATAGCCCTGTAAATCAAAACTATCAATTAGCTTAATAATGAAACTCTGGAAATCTCTCCCAGAAATTAATTTTAAATTCTTTTAATTTTTCCTATTTTTTAATAAAATAATATTTTCTTTTTAGCAATAAACTATAATAACAATTTCAATTTTTCTCATATATGTACATACATATGTACATATGAAATTTTACAAAATCATCAATTATTATTTCATGAATTTTACTTCAAAATTTCTCAAAATGGACACGAATAGTCAAAGTCGGCAGCGCTGATCGTTACTATATGATCATAATTTGTATATGTCTCACTATTCATTAGTTATGTTATCTCTTTGTTTGTTATTGTTATTGCCACATACTCACTCGTTATGCAAAGCAAAAAGTAAACGACCTGAAGTAACTGTTGGGCTATTATGTTGTCTTGAACGTCATTTAAAACGTTTTGTGCAACCCTCAAGTAAACAGCGGGTCTAAATTTCCATGTAAGTCAGGAGGTTAGTGGAAATAACGCAGATATTTTCTTTGTATTTATTTCAAAAAATGCCTAGGTAAACAATGAAGATTAAAAAAAGTATACTAACTTATGTAGCTTAATTTAGCTATTTAAAAATTATATTTACTGTTATCACCATTTTCCGATACAGCTTTTAACAATCTAAACAATTATTCTAGAATACCTTAAACATGACATAAAAACACTAGGGAAATCAATAAATTGTTGTTAAACTCATTTACATGTACTTACTATAAAAATTTTTTCAATTCAATTCTAATTCTATAATAGAAAAAAGGTACAAAACCACTACCACCACAAAATGGTTTATAAAAAATAAACATAATACCGAAAGGATTTGTCACGCATTTATGTTATTAAATTATCACATTTACATGAACATTTCACGGCTAATATTGACAATTTTGTAATATTGAATTAAAATTGCATTTCAAAAATTGTTATTAAATTAAATTGACATTATGGCTAAACTTTTAGACAAATATTTATATAGTTTTCAAAACCACATTTAAATAATATTATTTATAAATTGTATTAAAATCTATGTACAAATTTTTTTTGTTGCTAGACAAATAAATACGATTTTTTTATTAGACTTAATAAAATACCACTTGTTTTTTGTTTTTGTTTTTCTTTTTGTTAGGAGAAAAACAATTTTATAACAAAAGACAAACACTTTAGGCACTTTCGTTTAGCATTTCTTGAACACAATTTTTCAGTTACTGTCAAATCATACTACATTGTTAGTACGAAGGGTTTGTTGTATTTTCTTAAGAAAGCCACTTCTTAAATATACATACTTGTATGTTTGTTTTTTGTATTAAAAAATCTCATATGTAACATATGTCCCAAATCCAATTCGTAATCTCGAAGATTTTTTTCAAACTTTAAATACAACGATTAAAACAATTCAAACTTATGAGAAACGAGTAAAAGGGTTAAAGTCGGGCATGCCGACTATACAATACCCTACATCAGTCTGGGTAAAAGCCAACTAATGTTTGGATCCGAAATTCGAATGTGTTAAAATGGGGCTTGCGTCAAAATTTCCTATAATGTGAGTCAGCGCACCAAATTTCATTAAAATATCTTAATATTTGCGATCTGCAGTTTGTAACCAAGCCAATTTTGGGGGGACCCTTATATGGACACTAGGTCTAAACATGGACCGCTGTTCACAAAAATCAATAGGCTTCGTCCTTGGGCCAACATAGGTTTGTGTACCAAATTTCATCTAAATATCTTAATAGTTGCGACCTGCAGCGTATAAACAATATAATTTTGTAGTACCCTTATATGGGCACTAGGTCTAAACATGGACCGATGTTCACAAAAATCAATAGGCTTCGTCCTTGGGCCAAGGTAGGTTTGTGTACCAAGTTTCATCAAAATATCTTAATATTTGCGACCTGTAGAGTGCGCACAAGAATGCATGGACAGACAGACGGACGGACGGACGGACAGACGGACATCGTTAAATCGAAATAAAAAAAAATTCTGAGTCGATCGGTATACTATAAGGTGGGTCTGGGACCAATATTTTTTGGTGTTACAAACATCAGCAAAAACTTATAATACCCTTACCACATAGAGGTGTACGGTATAAAAAACGGAAAGTCCAAAAAACAACTATGAAAAAAACATAAAAAGCAAATTTGTCTTCTCTGATGAAAATATATTGTATTATTATCTCATCGTCGCACCAAACTAAATATGAGTGACATGAAATTAAAATAATATATATTAACATATAATTATATATAATATATCGGAACTCATTGGGATTACAAAATTCTATATATTATTTTTGCATTTAAGGGGGGTAAATACTGTAACAACAGCACTTTAAAGGGCATCTTTGAACGGTTGTCAAAAATTCAATTAACACTATTTTAAGTATTTTATTTTTATTTAAAACCCGTGTTATTTTAGTATTTTTAAAAAAATATATTATATTTCCCCAGCCAAAATCGCCAGAGGTGCCACTTCATTACTAGCCTTTTAAAAAAAAAAGCAAAATCGGCTGCCACTGTGCTGCCTTAATTAATTATCGGAAAATAAAAATGTAAAGTGAGTCTTAATCCCAGATAAGTTCTCTAGTCCTAGTGGCCCGATTTTTATTTTTGAGATTTTTTTTTAACAAAGTTGCCACACAAACTTAAAAATTCCAAAAAAGACAAGAAAAAACATATTTGTTCGGAAATATAAAATTTATTTGACCAAAATTCATAAAAAAGGCCACGTTAAGGACTAGAGTTTTCTGTTGCCTACGAAAGAAAAAAACCTGGATCGAAATCGGTTAACCTGCCTTGGCTATACAGTGGCAGCCGATTTTGAACTCAGGGTTATGGGAAAATGCGTTTAAAGTTTAAAATTAATTTTACGCTAAGAAAACAGCAAAATTTCAAAAAACCGCGATTGAACAAAATTTACATCTCGCAGTTTTCTATACGTGTACCAAGAAGATTTGAGAAGAATCGGATAAAGAGTATTTTATATATTAACCCAAATATTCTTAAAAACGATGGCAGAGAATTTATTAGACATTTCATTTCGGTCAAAACCTTTTATTTTGTACATTTTTTAATTTGATTTGTATTTGTTTTTATTTTTTATATACAACGTGCCTTCGTGCCTTATATAACTTGCCTTCGCCCACCATCGAGGAATCGTCATTGGGTTTTCTTTAAAGACTGCGTGCAATTTTTGCATCTTTTGATGTAGTTTTTTCCTTTTTGTTCTGCTATTTTTGCGAAATGAGATTTCTAATAAAGACAATGATAAAAAACGCTCCCAAAAAATTTTGTGTACAAATTTAATGCATAGAGTATTACTTTGTGACTAAAATATATTTTACAAAAAAACATGTGGAATGGAAAATTTTATTCGAATTTTTTATTGATATTTTCTGAGCATATACTGAAGAGTATGCTCTATCCAAATAAAATATAAAATAAAATTCGAAAACAAAATTTTTCCTAGAGTCGATACCCCCTTAACAAAAAGTCTATTAGAATTAAAAAGAAAAAACTCTGGTTCTGTATAATTTAATGTTGTTTTTGCTGGATATATTTATGTTAGGAGCAGAAATGGAGATAAATAAGATTTAAAATTATTTAAAGGCAATCTCTAGATCAGGTATCTGTTTGTAGTTCGGATCGATTTGGGACATACGTTTTTACTGTCTTTTTATGTAGTTGCCAAAACAAAGTTTTCTAACAATTGATTTTCTTTCCACATATTTTTTTGCTTCTTTGCCTCATCTTTGTTGCAACAAAAGTTTAAATTATTTTTTTTTTGCTCTCATATTGTTCGTTTTCTTATTTTGGCAGAGTTTAAAAAATAACAAACAATAAAACTTAAGAAATTATTTGGACATTTAGACAAATGCAAGTGAAAACATGGTATAATAAAGTAAATAAATTCTTTTAAGAAAGAATAACATGATAAGGGAGTTTAGTTGTAAATTTCAAAAAGCTAAATATGAAAAAAAAAACGGAAATGAAATGCACAAAATGACTATACATTGTTGTTGAATAAAAGTTTTAACTTTTTGTTATTAGCCAAATTTTCTATTTAGATGAAAAAAAGAATCATATTATGGCTTCAAGACAGCCGGATTTGGTTTACAAGTAATTGAAATTTTTCTATTTTTAATTTCGGAAGGGTAAATTGTTTTGGGTATTAAAATTAAACAATATCTGCTGACTTATTTCTAACAGAAATTAAAAAAAAAAATTATAAAATAAGTTGATTTGGGGACTTTTCATAGAGAAATGAGAGGATTAGTCAGAAGAAAGTAGTAAACGTTTCAAGTAGGGAAAGCCGACCATATATAACCCTACACAAGTCTAGTTGAAAGTTAACAAACTTACTTCAAAAATTGTCTATAAAATGTTAAAAAGTCAGAAAGAAAATTTGATTTACCAAAATATGGAAGACTTTATCTAAAATAAATAGGCTTTTTCCTTAGGCCGTTGAGAGTCAGAAAATGATTTAACTAAATTTTTATTATGATTTACATTAGAGTATGGAGTTAATCAGATTGGCTTCTGAAATAAATTATTTATTATTCAATGGCTTAAAAAAATTATCATTTAGTAGTATTACTACTTATTATCAGAGAAATTTGTTTTGAATATTATACAATTGGGAGTTAATAGAGTGCTTTGACAATAAAATTATAAATAAACAATAATTTGTTCCAAAAACAATCTCAAAATATAAAACTGGAATAATTTATAAAAAAAATAGAAACCCGTTAAATATTTACGAAAAATGTAACGAAATTATTGATTTTACCCCAAAAAGCCTAAATTTAAAAATACAAGCTACAAAATGTTCCAAGAGCTATTTGAAAACCTTGAATGCCAATGTGTTTGCTAAGATGTCTTCTACCTAGGTTTTTGCGACCGTACACAAACTTTCGAGATTTTACCCTTTAACTGAAAAAATACCTTTAGATCTCGCTGATTTCCAGCATTCCAGAGTTTTAGTAAAAACTAAAACAATCCGACTCAAAATTACCTTAACTGAAGGCTCTTGTTTTCTTATATAGACTAACCCCCTAAAGTCCAGGTCTGTGGAACATTTGAGTTCCAATTCTGAATAAGTACGAAATTAACCCTTAAACACATTTTAAGTTTTGACTTATTTCTGGCGTTGAAGTTAAATTTTCAACTATGATGTCTTTAGAGACTTATAGTAGAATTTCATGACAAATATTTTTGCGGAACATTTTAACCCTCTAACTCTTCAACTTACAGGTCTTTTGGACACTATTTAAAATAGGGCCCAAATAGATCACTTAATTGCAGAGTTAGAGGATTAAAATGTTCCACAAAAATGTCCCTCGTGGTGTTTTACATAAGTTCGCTGAACACATCATATACCTAAAATGGAAGAGTCACATGGTTTCCTATGCCGATTCACAATAAAAATTTGCAAAAGGGGGGAAATATTAACCCACCAAAAACATAGGGCCAGACGTAAACTTTTAAAACGCCGATACACGTATATTTTTCTATGGTCTCCTCAGCCAGAATCAGTTGTCAGGACCTTATTTTGCTTTTTTTTGTATAGTGTAATTTATTTTCCAATACATTACAATTTTAAATTTATGGGCGCCATAATGGATACGCCATGTTGAATTCTAAATAAAACAGAGGACATACGAAATTTAATGAAAAATTGTTTGTGGCCATATTGGATCCGCCATTTTGAATTTCAAAATTTTAATTTCAGATTTTTAATCAGCGGGCCCTAGGCCTATATAATTGATTATTTTAAGTCCAATATATTAAAAACTCAAAATTCATGGCCGCTATCTTGGATTCGCCATTTTGAATTTAAAATTTTTTATTTCAGATTCGTGATCAGCAACTTTGAAAGCCCACCTTGTGATACTTTTTAGTCTAATATACTCAATATTCTAGTTTTGACCAAAATTCGATAATGCTGGCCCACCAAATTTCCGACTTTGTCACCGAAGCAGGACGCTGTATGAGGGATAGAAAACTCATACATATTATTTTTCTAAACTGATATTGCCGTCACTGGGGATCGAAGTCGCGACCTTGTGTGTCTAAAGAGCTAACTATTACAGACAACGCCCACTTCTCAGTTATACGGACATAAAGCTTTTATATACCCCAAATGGTCAACTCTAGCTTTAACTTTGATTTTCCATTAAATTGTATTATTATTTATATTTTATTGTCAGATTGTCTCTATAGGAAAATTTTTCAACAACCCTTAGGCTGTAGGAATCGAACCTGTGCCTATTCATACATTACAAACGTAACTATACTAAAGTTCGACAACTTAGCCATCTAAACCAAGTAAGGCCTTGAATGTAGTGTAGCTAATTCATAGTTTTCTTTCCTATTCAGCTTTCTGTTAATGTTATACCCTACACCACTATGTGGTCAGGGTATTATAAGTTTGTGCTGATATTTGTAACACCAACAAATATTGGTCCCAGACCCACCTTATAGTATACCGATCGGCTCAGAATTTTTTTTTTATTTCGATTTAACGATGTCCGTCTGTCCGTCCGTCCGTCCGTCTGTCTGTCCATGCATTCTTGTGCGCACTCTACAGGTCGCAAATATTAAGATATTTTGATGAAACTTGGTACACCGACTTATGTCGGCCCAAGGACGAAGCCTATAGATTTGGGTTAACACCGGTCCATGTTTAGACCTATTGCCCATATAAGGGTCCCCCCAAAATTATATTGTTTATACGCTGCAGGTCGCAAATATTAAGATATTTTGATGAAATTTGGTACACAGACCTATGTTGGCCCAAGGACGAAGCCTATTGATTTTGGTGAACATCGGTCCATGTTTAGACCTAGTGCCCATATAAGGGTCCCCTCAAAATTATATTGTTTATACGCTGCAGGTCGCAAATATTAAGATATTTTGATGAAATTTGGTACACCGACCTATGTCAGCCCAAGGAAGAAGCCTATTGATTTTGGTTAACACGGGTCCATGTTTAGACCTAGTGCCCATATAAGGGTCCCCCCAAAATTATATTGTTTATACGTAGCAGGTCGCAAATATTAAGATATTTTGATGAAATTTGGTATACCGACTTATATCAGCCCAAGGACGAAGCCTATTGATTTTAGTTAACAGCGGTCCATGTTTAGACCTAGTGTTTTGGGTCCCCCCAAAATTATATTGTTTATACGTAGCAGGTCCCAAATATTAAAATATTTTGATGAAATTTGGTACACAGACCTATGTTGGCCCAAGGACGAAGTCTATTGATTTTGGTGAACATCGGTCCATGTTTAGACCTAGTGCCCATATAAGGGTCCCCCCAAAATTGGCTTGGTTACAAACTGCAGGTCGCAAATATTAAGATATTTTAACGAAATTTGGTTCGCTAACTCACATTATAGAACATTTTGACACAAGTCCCATTTTAACCCATTCGAATTTCGGATCCAAACATTAGTTGGCTTTTAACCAGACTGGTGTAGGGTATTGTATAGTCGGCATGCCTGACTTTGACCTTTTTACTCGTTTTTTTTTTTACTTTCAGAAGTGATCAAACAGACACATGCAAACATTCTACTTTAGATTTTTTGTTTATATTCTAATCTTCTCCGTGTCTCCTTTTTCGCAAATGTTGCCACACTGACGTATGATTTTTACGTTCAAGAGCAGGCAATTTGTGTATATTGGAGACGGACTGCCAACAGGGCATTTTTATGATGTTTTTTAGTACAGTGTTGTTTTTCAAACGCGTCATATAGAGCAGCTGCAATTAATATTGTAATTAATATGCATTTTTATTAATTTTAGCTTAGTAGGTTTGAGGTTAAGAATCGTGGTGCTCAAATAAAACCTTATTGAAAAGAAAATATTTAAATATACCTGAATTTTCGTGAGATGGCCAAAAATTAAAAGGAATAAACGTATATTTTTGTATTTCCTGTACATTGTTGTATAACAAAAAAAGAAGAACAGTTCGTGGTATTCAAATATGAAATCTATTGAGAAGAAAATATTTCCAAATCCTTTATAAAAATTATAAACGATAATTTAAATTTAGATGAATTTTAGAGATATGAATGCTCCGCTTTTTTTCGAAATTTTAGTTGAGTAGCGCGGTTAACAAAGAATATCTCATATATTTTTAAGTTTTAATCAATATTTTTAAAAAAATAATTTACTTACTACCATATATACTTTATTTTATAATGGATATATGAATGAATTTCACTAACAAGGGAAGCCTACCAATGTTAACATGTCGATGAGAATAAAACTTGATTATAATATAGAAAATTCAATCCAAAGCTGACTTTCATATTTGTTAGTGCTGGCAGCGTGTCCAAATTCGTTAAAATTCGAAAAACAAAGAATATCGGAAAAAGGTAAAATTCGTGTTCAATGAAATTTTAGTTGACAGCAACTAAACAACAACAAACAATTACAAATCTGTTGCCAGTCGATGGGTTGTGTTGTTCATCCCAATTAAAATTAATTTGGTTATTACTACCGAACCATTTCACTATTTCGGTTGCCAACACAAATTTGTGTCCTGAGTATAAATTCCTTAAAAAGAAATTTTAAACTAATCAATTCTTTTTATGGCACATGAATAATAACTGCTCAACCTTAGATTTTTATTCTCTATCACATATCCGAATTGCATCTAAATCAGCGGGTAAGCGCTGGAAGGCTTTCCTTGTTAGCAAAACTAGCTAGACTTTCAACTCCCACCCACTCATACACTCGCTTGCACATACACAGAAAGAGTCATTTGATCACTTTTGCCATAAACCATTATAAATCATTATATTGACATATTGTTTGGCTAGGGATATTAAAAACAATATCGAATGAAAACGTGCGTCGCCTTTCATATTATTTTACAATGAAAAATTGTTTGCACAATTTTTCAATTTGTTCACATATATTTATTAATAAAACAAATGAACGAGTAGAATAGCGCCATAGCTGAGTGCACCAGAGTAGAGTAGAGTCAACAGATAAAACCACATAAAAACGTTTTGTGTAAAATTAATGGTCAATTCTTGTTGTTATAATATACTATTTTTCTTATTCTGATGCAAACAAAATCGACGGGGTAATTGGTCAGGTTTAATTAAGTCTTGTTTTTTTTTAAAGAAAATTGAAATATTATGCGGATATAAAACTTTAACAATTAATAATGCATTTTATTTGCTACAATATTTAATGCCTACATTAAGTTGTTATAATGAAGTTATATAACATAGTATACTTTTAGGAGTTTATGATACTATTATACAATATATTATTTTGTTGTTAGTTTATTTTTCTTTATTTCTCTAAGGTCTTAGGTCCTTATGTAAACATTGAGACTCCTTAACAAAGTTATTGTTATTTTTCTCTGTCTTTTTTTAACTGTTTCTTCTTTTAGTTTGGTCATAAAGTCTTATTATTACTAAAGCTTTTGAAAATTGCAAATGTTGTTTCAATGATCCTTTAACTTACGCAACATAAAATTTTTGCAGCCATATTTCAAAATAAATTTTATAGTTTTTCTTTTAGATTGTTTTCTTTTTTTAGTTTTTTTCAACAATCTTTCTACAAAGTCAACAACATTTTTCAATTGTCGTCTAAAAGAAACATAGTAGAAAATAAAGTTCTAGTATAAAAAACTAAAATAACAAAACTGTTAAATAAATGATGTCTGCTTCTACATTTTTCAAGTAAAACACAAACCTTTGATTATATAGTGCTAGTAGGAGGAAACTAAAGGCGGATTCTTTTGTTGTTATTTTGAATTTTTCTATTATAACACCGCATTGTTTTTTTGAAATGATACTTGGGCTATGATTAAAGGGTTTTAATAGCAGACATTGTTAAAAAAAATATGGCGTAAAATGTATTGTCAAAGAAAAATATTTGAATTTTCAATTTTATCAGACATCTTGTATTAAGAGAGAAAAACTAAAGAAACAAGCAAGACAGAGAAAAAAAAGAGGCGCGTAAGATTTTAATATACTCTACCAAATTAGCAGAGATATAAACTGAATATCACCTTTATATAAATAGTTTCCAACTTGAAATTTTATATCAATCCTTCTACTTCTTACACTCATATAAATAAACCCAGGAAAAAATTACCCATTACCTTAACAAGGCAGTGCCATATAACCGCTTACAAATCTCATTGCCAAATTTCTTTACTGCATTACCAAACACATTCTAACAAGATCGTAAAAAAAGCAAGAGGTATTGTAATCAATTCTAAAAATCAAAACAAACAAGGCATGAAAGTCGTAAAAAAAGCAAGAGGTATTGTAATCAATTCTAAAAATCAAAACAAACAAGGCATGAAAGTCATTCAAATATAATTATTTACTAACAAAATTTTTCAAAAATTAATAATTTACTTTTTAAATTATTTGATCTTAGAAAGTAACCGTTTACATTTTGGTAGTAAACAACAAATTAAGAAGTAGTTCCACATTTTGAAAAGAGAAGTTATTTAGTTTTAAACATAACAGTGAAAAAATTATTTTAAAAGTTTTGTGCTAATACGGCTTTTTAATATTTAAAGGACTATTTCCCATTTCTTCCCAATAAATTTGCGCTTTATCACAAATAGTATTTTTGATATACACAATCACTGTATGAAGAGTAAATAAATGTTCAATGGTAATTAAAAAAGTAAACCTGAAAAGTTGTTTTCGATTAAATAAATAGTAACATTACAAAGAAATATATTTTTTAATTTTTCTTAGCAGTTATTCAAAACAAAATATAAAAAATTACTAAAATTTCTTTTAAGTTATTATATTCAGAATTAAAATAAAAGGAAAATCTATTGTCTTTTGCAATTTTGTCAGTTAATCGATTAATTTTAATGTATTGCTTTGTATTTTGCAAATCGTCCAAAACAAATCTTTTGGCAGAGTAGTTTAAAAAGGCCAACAAAACCCTATATTTTTTCATTTGATACATACCATTTTTTTCTGACTTGAAATCAGTACAAATTTTTTGAAATATAACCAAAAAAAAAACAATTATAATGCCAATATAATGGTTCAGTTGCTGCAACAAATTTTTTCGGATAATACTACCGAATTTTTGTTTAGGACAGTGAATTTCCGTTCTCGGAAATAACCCTTTTGGAAATTTTAACAAACTGTCACCGAACTGGCCCCTTTATATGAAATAGACTGGTCACTTTTACATGGCGTTGTCATAGGAGGGGGAAATTGAACCCTTGTGACATGTCACTAGACAAATCCTAGGACAGGTTACTGAACTCTCATAAAAAACAAAGTTCAGGCACCTGTCCTGGGATTTGTATTGTGACATGTCACAAGGGGTCCTATGACAACGCCATGTAAAAGTGACCAGTCTATTTCATATAAAGGGGCCAGTTCGGTGACAGTTTGTTAAAATTTCCCGTAGGGAAATTACATTCTAAAAACTAATTTTCTGATAGATACAAACGAAATATTCCACTAGTACACCGAACCAATCCAATGGCTACACTCAAAAAAGTTTGCCAGTTGTTTGTATAGTAATCAGTAGTTGTTATTTTTAACGGAAATTACAGTTGTTTTTCTACAGAAAAATTCAAAACAACTTTTATGACGGTTATTTAAGATAACAACTAACGAAAAGTACTGTAATTTTGTAATAGTTGTTTAAAGCAGTTATTTTTAATATCATAATAAACAACTACCAAAACAGTAATTTTACAGCAAACAGTTATTTTTGGGAGTTAATTAAAAAATAAAAAATGTCTTTGATTTTTTTTATTTAAAAATTCTTGTTTAGTTTATACTAGTTATTATTGATATATTTCTAGTTTGCAAATAATAATCAGAAACTTGTATTGTATCTCCAATGCATAAAAGCATAAAAACTGGAGAACGGTTTGGAATTTTTACTTCGAGTTTTTGTAATATTTTTTTGTGATATTTTTGTAATCGAAAGAAAAAAAATATTTTTTTTATTAAAATATAACTTTTATAAACAAAAACATTTGACTATAAAAAACAGCAGTTTTTATCGATTTCGTCAGTTGTTTTGAAATTTTTGTAGTAAAAATTTCTCAGTTAATTTTACGACATTGGTAGTTATTTTTAATGCATTTGTTAGTTATTTTTCAGGAGGTAAAAATAACACAATTTTTAGTTATTTTAAATGTAAATACCTTTGTCGCCTTTTTAACTGCATATATCTTTGTTTTAACTGACATTTTCAGTAGATTCTACCGACAAACTTTAGTGAGTGTACAAATTGTGCCATCAGAACAAATATGTTTTCTCTTTGTTAATATCTGATTGATTTCTGCCATAGAAAAACGTTCACATTCTGACTACTTTATCCATTAAAAATGGTTTATATACAATTTTCAGATTTTGGGAACATTTTCTATCGAAAAACCCTCTGATTCTGGGAACTTTTCCTTTCGAAATTTCCACATAAACACATTCAGATATTGTTGTTAGGACAATTGAAATTTTGTTGTTATTTATTTATTTATTCATTTATTTAATTTATTTAATTTATTAATTTATTTAATCTATTTATTTAATGTATTTAATTTATTTAATAATTTATTTAATTTATTTAATAATTTATTTAATAAATTATTTAATAATTTATTTAATAATTTATTTAATAAATTATTTAATAATAATTATTTAATTTATTTAATTTATTAACTTATTTAATTTATTTAATTTATTTAATTTATTTAATTTGTTTAATTTATTTAATTTATTTGATTTATTTGATTTATTTAATTTATTTAATTTATATAATTCATTTAATTTATTTAATTTATTTTATTTATTTAGTTTATTTAATTTAATTTTTTCACTTAATTTATTTAATTAATCTAATTTATTTAATTTATTGAATTTATTTGATTTATTTAAGTTATTTAATTCATTAAAATTTATTTAATTTATTTATTTTATTTGATTTATTTGATTTATTTAATTTATTTATTTAATTTATTTATTTAATTTATTTATTTATTTATTTTATTTATTTATTTATTTATTTATTTATTTATTTAATTTATTTCATTTTATTTAGTTTAATTTATTTAATTTATTTTATTTTATTATATTTTATTTATTTAATGTTGATAAGTAAGAGTGGAAGTACAGATAATATAATAAATATACACTAAACCTGATATGATATTTAGTATTTGTCTAATTTAGTATAAGTCGAATTCTATTAGTTTAACCATAACCATAAAGCGATTTTAATATTCGCTTCCCTTTTCTGTAAATTGCAATGTGTATTGTAAGGCCTTATATATAAATTCTAAAGAACTACCTCTTTTATCAAAAAAACAAGCTTATGCTAAAAAGTATAAAGTAATTATAAAAAAATAAAATCTGATTTAAGCTATAAATTATCATGCAAGACGGTGGCTCAGTGGAAGAGTATCCGCCTGACACGCAGAAAGCCAGGGATCAAATCCCATCGAAACACATGTGTAAGTTTTTTTTATTTTAAAATTTAATTCGTAAATTCTATTTTGAGAATATCTATTTTTAGAAACTCGCTTATTCTTTTTATTATTAGAACACCTTCTTTTACTAAAAATCAAAGGTGTTCTGTAAGAAAAATAGTAACTGGCTACCATTGCGATTCCAAAGAATCGATTGCATTTAGTCTCACGCCTTGTTAAAAGAAACAAGTTGGTAATCCAATTGGGAAGGCGTTCTACCAAAAATACCTGATTCCCAACTCGATTCCCTATTTTGAAAATTTTTTGCTGGGAACCTATAAAAATAGCGGAAAATCCAATTAAAAATTTTTAAAAATCACCTTGGAGAAAAAACTGCCGAAATAAAAAAATTGTTTTGATAAATACTAGTAAAATAAGAATAGCAAAACTATTTTTATCGAGAACTGTATTTCCCGATAAAAATAAATAAAAAAAACTAATGCAAGTGCTTGTGCAAATTTAAAAGTTACTAACTTTTTAGAAAATATATTATTTTCTATTGTTGTTTATATAGCAGTGGATGTCACTATATTACTAGATCTGTCAAAACAACAGAGTAGTATATTGGAAGATGACAAAGCAAATTGTGGTAAATTTTTTGTTGTCGTTTTAATTTTTTCTTTGATATTCTAAATGTTAAATAACACTTCTAGACGAGAACAAGAAATTCTCGTTGAGTTTGTAATTTAACTTAACAAATATTTCTAGAAAATCTAAAAACGTCGCAGAGTGCTTCGTCCCCATATAACGATTGGACAAAAATAGAAGGAGTGGAGACAGAGTTTTGAAATTTGGTATACTGACATAGAACCCCTTAGTTAAGAAAAATTTTAATTTTTGGAAATATCGGTCCAAGGGCACGCCCATCTCTCAAAGGTCCTGAAATTTAAAAATAATATATTAGCTACATAAATGGACGTAAAATTGCAAAAAGTATCCATTGAGATGCACATAAAACTTGAAACGTTTGTGTCAATTTTTATCAAAATCGAACCAAGGACTCTTAGTCCTGCCATATATCCTTTATTTTAAAATCTTTATAAAACCTGCAAAAATTATCGGATTGCGATGAAATTTAGCACGTGAATTGATATAAGGTCAAGCCATATTTGTGCCAAATTTGGGTAAAATCGATTTATTAATAAAAAAAAAATGCCTTTCATCAAAAATGGGTTTAAACGCTTAAAATAATTTTTCTAAAAAAAAAAATTAAATAGGATTAATATAGGAAACCATGTGAATCCTCTATTTTAGGCATACGGTATGTTCAGCGAGCTTATGTAAAACACTACGAGGAATATTTTTGTGGAACATTTTAATCTTCTATCTCTTCAATTAAAGGGACTTTTTTGGCCCCTTATAAAAAAGGGACAAAAACGACCCGTAAGTTGAAGAGTTAGAGGGTTAAAATATTCCGCAAAAATATTTATCATGAAATTGTACTTTAAGTCTCTGAAGACATCAGCATTGAAAATTTAACTTAAAGGCCAGTAATAAGTAAAAACTTAAAATGTGTTTAAGGGTTAATTTCGTACTTATTCAGAATTGGCGCTCAAATGTCCCACAAACCTGGATTTTAGGGAGAAACCATGAAAATCTTCCGTTTTAGGTATAGGATGTGTTCAGCGAACTTATGTAAAACACTACGGGGAACATTTTTGTGGTACATTTTAACCCTGTAATACTTCAACTTACGGGTCTTTTTTGTCCCTTTTTAAAAAGGACCCTAAAAATTACCTTTCATTGAAGAGTTAGAGGGTTAGAATGTCCCATAAAAATATTTCTCGTAGTCTTTTACAAAAGTCCGCTCAACACATCGTATACCTAAAATAGAAGGTTCACATGGTTTGAATACGAAACACTCTTAAATACGTGAAATTTGAGTAAAAACCATGAATTTAGGCATTTCAAAAAATCCATTTTTTTTTAATTTGCCGTAAAAAATAGTAATTAATTTTTTAATAATCTATTATATAACAATACAAACTTACAAAAAAAAAGAGAAAAAAATATCTAATTTTATATAATTTTTTTTATACTCCATCAAACTTAAGTAATTTTTGGATTTTCAACAAAAAAAAATGTGTTTTTCGGAGCAATAAAAAATAATTGTTTTGTAAACATAAAATCCATATTTTAGTTTAACTACAAATATATTGAAGTAATTAAAAAAAAAAAAATCTTCGTATAAGTTTTTAAAAAAATGTATATTTGAGAATTATTTTCGTGGAACAATTAAAACCCATTTTTCTGTTAAGTCATTTTTGCAAAAAATTCTCTGAGTTTAGCGCCCTCTCTTGGCGGCAAAAGGAATCACACCAAATATTTTTTTAACATTTGTTTGAGTTACTTTCTTTTGTTGAAAAAAATCCTTCTTTAATCACAATTTGAGATAAACATTTTTTTTTTTTTTTGATTTTTGTCCATGGGACGAAGCATAGTTCGTCGTCCCCTGACAATTTCCCTAGGCAGGAATGAAATCCGGATAGTTTAAATTTTTATTAGTATATCGAAATGTGTGCTTTAAAAAGCATTTTATGTAAAATTTTTGATTTGATTTGCTAGACATCCGTATATTTATGAAATATTTAACTATATTATCAGACTTCTGTGTAAATATTAGTGCACAAACATATGAGACTTATCGCGAATTTGAATTAATATATGTATAGATTTTTATTTCAAAACAAACACATCCGCATTTTAGGTGGCGGATATTTATGGCGCACTTGAATTAATATAATGGATTATTGCTTTCAAAACTAACATATTCGCCTTTTAACTCGCGGATATTTATCGGCATTTGAGTTAATATACTATAGCTTATTTCTTTCAAAACTGACACATCCGTATTTTAATTCTCGGATATTTATAGAATTTGTAGATTATATATTATAGAATAATATTAGGCATTATCTTCTCTATAATATCCGCATGATTTAATTCTAAAAATTTAGATTGACATGGTAAAATATTTTAATTTTAATAGAATTACGAGTTTTATGACCTATACACTAATAAAACCCTATTTGCATATGCGGATATTTGAAACGAAATTTATTTTTTAAAATAATGATGCGGATATTGTCAATTATTATTTTTTCCTTCAGTATATTCGATTGTCTATATTTGCTGAAAAATAAAAAAAGGACCATAATTAAGAATTAAAAATTTTGGGTTTATGTTGACTAAAACGTTCCACATCCGCATTTAAATATTTAGATCTAACTTAGTTACAAGAAAGTCCATAGATATTTTGTTCCTTTTTACATTTCTTTTAAAACCCGCGAGATTTTAGTGCGGATATTAAGCTAAAAATTATTAATAAATGCCTTAATGTTTTAAAAACTTTCAACTATGGTGTTTTTGTGACCGAAG
This sequence comes from Leucophora obtusa, assembly GCA_949987735.1. Lineage (NCBI taxonomy): Eukaryota > Metazoa > Arthropoda > Insecta > Diptera > Anthomyiidae > Leucophora > Leucophora obtusa. The sequence goes on from OX465295.1 coordinate 355,030,942, forward strand.
AGTTCCACATCCGCATTTAAATTTTGCGAACTTTTTTACAAGTTAATTTATTTATCAGAATATTAGTTTAAAATCGTATAACATCCGCGTCATTTAATAGAGAATATTTAACTTTAAATTGCTAAATATTTCAATTTGGTGAGAACTCAGAAATTTTTCATCAACTGTGACATTTTTTATAGATATTTACTTAATATAATAATTAATAATTTTCCCTTATTTTTTCTATAACACCCTAAGCTAAACGAGGAAAAAAAATTATTTCTTAATAGTTTTCAACAAATTTTTATATTTTACTTAAAACTTCCACTCCAGCATTTTTGGTATGATGTTTCTTTTAATGCTATTGTAGTAAGCCACTATTTTGCATGACATCCGTAAAATTATAATGCGGATATTTAGCTGAAAGTGGACAAGTGCTTTAATTTTTTACAATGCACAAATTAGTCTCAGTAATTATAAGAGAAGATAAAATTGTTTCTAATTAGGTAGGTTTGAGATGAAGAAGAAGAATAAAAATATTTTTTCTTCAAAGTTATAAACACATTATCAATTTGCAAATCAAACTAGATCAAGTTTCTGCCTTTTTTATGGACAGGCTTCATCAGTGATTTTCCATTAAATTGTATTATTGTTTATATTTTTTTTGTCAGATTGTCTCTATATGATAATTTTTTCAACAACCTGTCGGCTGTAAGAATCGAACCCATACACTCCCACATTACAAACGTAACTATACTAGAGTTCCACAGCTTAGCCATCTCACCCACGTAAGGCCTTGCTCATAGTATGGCTAGTTCATAGTATTTCTTTCCTATTCAGCTTTCTGTTATTGTTTTTACTCTCAGAAGAGATCAAACAGACATACAAATATTCTACTTTAGATTTTTTTTGTTTATGTTCTTATCTCCTCTTTTGTTTATCTTCTTTCGCAAATGTTGCCACACTGACGTATGGTTTTTACGTACAAGTGCAGGCAAATTGTGTATATCGGAGAGGGACTGCCAGCAGGGTATTTTTATTATACCCTACACCACTATGTGGTCAGAGTATTATAAGTTTGTGCTGATGTTTGTAACACCAAAAAATATTGGTCCTAGACCCACCTTATAGTATACCGATCGGCTCAGATTTTTTTTTTTATTTCGATTTAACGATGTCCGTCTGTCCGTGCGTCTGTCTGTCTGTCCATGCATTCTTGTGCGCACTCTACAGGTCGCAAATATTAAGATATTTTGATGAAACTTGGTACACCGACTTATGTGGGCCCAAGGACGACGCCTATTGATTTTGGTAAACATCGGTCCATGTTTAGACCTAGTGCCCATATAAGGGTCCTACCAAAATTATATTGTTTATACGCTGCAGGTCGCAAATATTAAGACATTTTGATGAAATTTGGTACACCGATCTATGGCAGCCTAAGGACGAAGCCTATTAATTTTGGTTAACACCGGTCCATGTTTAGACCTAGTGTCCATATAAGGGTCCCCTCAAAATTATATTGTTTATACGCTGCAGGTCGCAAATATTAAGATATTTTGATGAAATTTGGTACACCGACCTATATCAGCCCAAGGACGAAGCCTATTGATTTTGGTTAACACCGGTACATGTTTAGACCTAGTGCCTATGTAAGGGTCCCCCCAAAATTGGCTTGGTTACAAACTGCAGGTCGCAAATATTAAGATTTTTTAATGAAATTTGGTTCGCTGACTCACATTATAGAAAATTTTGACACAAGTCCCATTTTAACCCATTCGAATTTCGGATCCAAACATTAGTTGGCTTTTAATCAGACTGGTGTAGGGTATTGTATAGCCGGCATGCCCGACTTTAACCTTTTTACTCGTTCTACAATATTTTTTTGCTTTAAACACATTGGACTTTGCTTATTTTTATCTGCTCTGATAATTACTAAAAACACCCACATTCGCATTAAAATATGCGGTGTTTTTCAAACCCCATCTAAATATTTTATTAAAAATTCACTCTAGAAATTGTTTGCTCTTACTTTTTCTGTAACAACCATATGATACGATCATCATATTATGCTTAAAATGGAAAAATATCTCAATGCAAAGAGAAATATTTCATGTAACGAGAATTCTAAAAATATGTTCGTCATTTGTACTGAAATCTCTTGCATCGATATTTATATTATTAAAAACTCAATCTTATTTATTAAAAAAACAAATGCATAATTCACGTTATTTTATATATTTTAAAGCAACCGCGTGACTTCACGCGGATATTTTGCTTGATGTAGAAAAATATCTCAATTTAGTGTGAATTAAAAATTTATTTAGTATATTTTCTTAAAACTCAGACATCCGCATTTCAGTAGGCATCTAATTTTTTGAATATTATTTTTTTCAATAGAATATGGATCGCAAAAATTATTTCATCTTACTTTTGTGTAACATTTGCATTTGAATAATGTGGATATTAGGCTTAAAATGGTGAAATACCTTAATTTTTCTTATAGTTAAGATTACGATATTACATTTAAAATAATATTCGACCTTTCAAAATGATGAATTTATTGAATAATTGAGCTCGAGGTCATTTAGTTTTTAATATAAAATATTTTCTATTATTTTTAACTTCACAATTTCCTTGAGCTTAAGGTTTGCTTTCCATATAGAAAAAGTTCTTTATTTTCAAACTTTGAAATTGCTTATAATTTGTTAATTTAATTGTTATTTCCTGAAGATGCTACACAATGGAGTAGAGAAATATTGAAAATAATGAACTTTTTATATATGGAAAACAAACCTTAAGCTCAAGGAAATTGTGAAGAAGAAGGTTATAAAAACTAAAAGAATTTTCTATTATTTAAAATAAATAATCGATATTTCGTTATTCATTGAATGACATCCTCAGGGTTTTTGGAACAAACACATTTGCATTAAAGCTCCCACATCCGCATTTATGTATGCGAAATTTAGAAAAGTAATCCGAAAAATTGATACAAAAACTATTTACAATTAAATATTATTCATATTTCTAGTTATATGAAGAAAAATTTCACATCCGCTTAAATTTAACATGAAATTTTAAGAAAAAAAAAACAACAACCTCCAAGATGATGTTAGAAAATAGCGTTAACCATCTGGCAATATCTAAGATATAATTCTGTGGTGATTTTTATACAAAAACTATTACATCAGCATTAAGATTTCTAAATATTTTAAAATTTAGATAAAACAGACATTTTAAAAATAAAAAAAAACACAAAAAAGCAAAAAAAAAACAGTAAAAGTAAAAATCTTGGAAAGAACACTTTTTTAAAAAAAGTTACAAAAAAAGCTAAAATCTACAATATAATCTAGAGACAACCCCATAAAGAAAATCTGATGCAAGTGCCTGGTAGCACTTGAAAATTCATCAGTTTTTTCTCTATTTGTTTGTTGGAATTTGTCACATTTGATCTTAAAACCGAACAAAAATAACACTCAAAAAGTTACAAGTTCAGAGAAAAAATAAATTTGTATGAGCAACAAAAGCAATAAAGCTCAAAATACTTACGAAGAATCAATTTTAGAGCTCAAAAACGGAAAATCAAAAAGAAAGAATTAACAAAAAAAAAAAAAAGGAAAAAAAAATCATAAAATGTAATTTGCTTTTCTGACTACATATATTCAAAAATGTGCAATTTACCAATTTTTAAATTTTATTTATAACATTCACAACTTCACGTGACAATTGTTGTTCTTCTCTGGAAATCTACGGTATTTCCTATTTAGCTTTACAAATTTGTTAAAAAGTAAAGAGTGTAAATGTAAAAGAAAAAAAAAACTAATAGACATAAAAAACCAAAACAAACTATACTACATTACAACAAGTTGTCTATTTGACCATAAACCATGGTCAAAGTTCAAATCATTTCATGTGGTTGGTCACAGCCAATAAAGAAAGTATTACACAGAGTGAAAAGTACAAACCTATTGTACATACCGTAAAGGTAACCGAAGAGAGTCAGAGCGTTTTTCTATAGATGACTGATAATGATCATTATCATTCATGTGGCCATAACATAATAATGTTGGCCACATTGTTCGCTTATTTATATTGTTGTTAGGACGTACTGACTGTTGCAATGCACACTCTATATCACTATTACAGATACTTTTTTAACAAATGACTTTACCGCCACCCACCTCTAAGGTTTGTATTAAAAAAAAAAAAAAAAAACAAAAGAAAACTGAGAGACCCTAAGGTGGTATATTCAGTTAACTGTGTGGTTAAGTAACTATATGGTCAATGAATAAAAATGGATACCTACATAGTTTTGTCGAAGAAGTTTTGTTTTTTTAATACATTCAGAGTATTAGATGTATTAGTACAGAGTGTGGTAAATAAACCGCGGATACTGATGATTTGATAGGCAAGATCTTACTGTATGAAGGACTGGATATTGTTTTATAAATCTAAAACACCATAAGGCGTCTGCTTGTCCTTTGGCTAAAATGCCGATCGTGTCTCCAAAATGTATGCGGTGTTTAATGCAATTACTGTTTATCCCGATAACAATAAATTTTGAAATAACGAATATGAAAGTGCTTGTGCAAATTTGAGAGTAACTGACACTTATAGAAAATATACGATTTTCTTTTGTCGGTTATACTTAAATAGATGCTGCTAGATCTGTCAAAACAACAGAGATATATTTTGGAAGATGACAAAGCAGATTGTGGTAAATCTTTTGTTCTTTTTTGCTTTCTTTGATATTCTCATTGAGTCTGTAATTTAATATCATAAATATTTCTAGAAATTCTAAAAATAAACACCTTCTGTCTAAAATTAATATGCTGCTTTTGTTAAACTAAACAGAAAGAATTTATATTATTCTAATTCTATTTAAATTATTAAACATCTTTGTCATACCGTTTTTGTAAATACAAAAAAAAAACTTTTTAAAAAAGCACCAACAATGGAATTCGTAAATCAAAAAAAAAAAATTATTATTTTGTTGTAACTTTGATTTTTTACGTTAAAGGAATTAAATATGCTAAAATCCCAAACGTATTTAACAAAATGTGAAAAATATCCCTATCCGGATTTCATTCTTTCCTAAGGAAATCGTCAGGGGATGACATTTTTAGAATTTCTGAAAATATTTGTTAAGTTACATTACAAACTCAATGAGAATTTCTTGTTCTCGTCTAGGAGCGTTATTAAACATTTAAAATATCAAAGAAAAAATAAAAACAACAACAAAATTTTGTTTTTATTATTTTTAAACAATTTTATATATGAAAGATATCAATTTACAAACATTTCAAACAAAAAAAAATTCTTAGAAATAAAATTTCAATTAAAAAAATGTTTTTATTTTTACAAATTCCATTGTTGGTGTCTGCTATTTTTTTCTGTGTAAAATTTTACTCAAAAAAAAATTTAACTATACTAAATTATAATGGTAATAAATATATTAATATTTTAAAATTTAAAAATAATTATAATTATTCAATAAGTGAGCTCGAGAGATCTCTGGCCTTTTATAATATATCGTTCTTTATAAAATCAATGTTTCGTTTATCTTTTAATGACATCATCAGAGTTCATATAAACAACAGCAAATATTAAAAATTTTTAAAATCTGGTTAAGAAATCTGCACGCTCATGAAACATTTGGGAAAATCGCAAAAAAATCATGACCATTGTAAAAAAAATTTCAAAAAATTAAAAAATCACCAAAATTAAAAAAAAAAAAGAAAAAAATTGCTTAAATAAGAAAAAATCGCTAGAATGTAAAAATCATCAAAATTCAGAAGAATATGCCAAATTAAAAAAAAAAAAAAAATAGCTAGAAATCAAGAAAAATGCTAGAATTTTAAAAAGCGCTCAAACTAGACAAAAAATATATATTAAAAAATGTTAGAATCAAAAAAAGTCGTCAAAGTTAAATAATCGCTAAAATAAAAAAAAACGCGAAAATTGCAAAAAACTATTTCCAAAATTTAAAAATTAAAAAAAAAAAAAGTAAAAGAAAGTGAACGAAGCTGATCTGAAAAAGGAATCCCAGTATAATTATTCTTTTTCACATAAAGTAAAAATGTTTTTTTTTTTTTTACAAAATTCCGATAAGAAAAAAAATCTAATTTAAATAAAATCATATGAATTTTGAATAATATGAAGTGAATTTACCCAATTTATATTTATTTTTTATATTTATTTTTTTTTTTTCTTGCCTCCTTAAATCAATGGCCAGTTCCTGTAGAAGGTGTATTGCAACTTTGCATTGTTGTTCTAGATTTAGTTTTAAATTAATTTTTTCCTGGGTTTTCTAGTTTTTCGTTCCAATCATTTTGTAAGGAACACTAACTAATATAAAGTTTTTACAAATAATTGACAAATTTAATTATTCAGTTTTCAGTATTAAATCTTAAAAACATCTCAAGTGTTACGTTTTGTTTAAAAATCTATAGTGAAACTTCTTTTTTTTTTATAACCTCAAAACGAAAAATTTTGCTGGGTTATTCCACAAATTTGTGGTCTCTTTTTTGTACAATGAGATTTTTTTTCGAAAGTATTTTGAATTTTTATTAAATGTGTTTGTATACGAGATACTTACTACATAATAGCTATTTATTTTTATTATTGTAATTCATAAAATGTGGTCTGGAGTATTGTTAAAGCAATCAATAGTATCTTATGGAAAATGTTTATAAAGTGTTGTAAATTTGATAACTTACACAAAAGTGTGTTGTGGTCTAGAACAAAACAAACAAAAAAAAAAAAAAAAAAAAAAAAACAAGTTGGAGAAAATATTAAGCTTTTAGTTTTCTAAAGAATTTTATAAAGACTAGCTTAACCCATTTTTTACCAATGTGTTTTTAAAGACACGTCTACTTTTGATTGGAAGATGATATCAAAAGGCAGTAAAAAGAATATTATTCTTTGGGGTCTTTACTATAAATGCAATATAAAAAATTATAAAAATTATAATTTTAGGGTTGCTATATAATGATTTGAAAATACTATTTTTTATTTTTTTTTGCAGTGATATTCTGACTTGGATAAAGACATGTGGGAAAATAGTTAAGAGAAGAAAATTATTCCTTCAGTTTATACTTCAAAAACTCAATTTATTGAACGAAACAAGGGGTTCCGTAATTGTAAAATTTTTCGAAGATATCATAATAATATTAAACATCTACTCCTTTTCACATCAAATGATATATATATAAGTTCCCGTAGTTCCTACAAGGAACATAGGGCCATAATAATGATATGATTTATTTAAACTTTTTTTAAAATACTAAAACATCTTTTTTAGCTTTAAAAAGTTCAACAATATCCTTGACCTTTTCAGCTTTGTTTTTTTTTCAAGAATAAACCTCAATTTCTAATTTAGGTCTATTTTCATGATTATTTTTTGAGATAATTTAAAAGCTTTTTTGACCAAGAGTTTTTGTTGTTAACTATTTCTTTTAATTATCGTTGGATATTTTGTAAATACTGCAACAATTAACGAGTAACATCCGTAATAGTGGTTACCAAACATTAAACTTAATCTTTTTTTTTTTCAAATGCTCTCTAAAATTGTAGCAACAAAACTAAATAGAAAAAAAACATTTTCCAATAGAAAACCTAAAAACAAATCTCGGCAAAAAAAAATCTTTACTATAAAAACTAAATACAGCAACGAATGAATACTAAGAGTACATTACAGGAAACCACAAATGAAATGTTAAATGGGTTGAAAAGTAAAATTAAAATGAGATTTTTGTTTTTTTTTCTTTCTTTTCGACGTAGCCCATGGAATAACGAATGTTATAGTATACTAGTAGTGAGGGTGGAGGTGACATTGTTGATGATGGTTGCTTGCGATTTATATTTAAAACCATTGAAAACTATTAAACCCTAGGACTTTTTTGAAACTATGTAAGGATTTTTTTTTGTATTTTACTAATTTTTGCTATTGCACATAATAAACATTGGAATTTTTACGGATATTAAAAAACCACAACTCACAAAATAAAATATTTAAATTTAAATTGTAGAAAAAAAAAATTATAAAAAACAGAAGAGGTACTCATTATAACTCGTAAATTCCTTGAATAAATACAAGCCACATTTTTTATGTATGGAGTTTGATATTTAACTCATAAACCTACCAGGTTTACAACGCTTACGGGTAGAATACGTGTTTATATGAAAATCCCTAGAATAATTCTGTAGAATTTTTCATAATAACATATTTTTGTGTATTTATTGGAGCATAAAACATATTTTTCTTAATTAAAAATATATATATGTATTAGCAATTTTCTTTTTTTAATATAAAAAAAAGTAAGAAAGCAGTAAAGTCGACTATTAAATATCCCACAAAATTTGGTCTTTTGTTGTACGTTATTTACGGAGTAGATTAGTTTCACCAAGATTTAAGTTTTTCTAACAAAAGTCATTACAAACATAAAAGTGCATTATCGTTAGATGACAGTTATTTGTGTAGTAAAGCGGTTGTAGCTATTTTAACTGCAAATGCTGTTGTTTTACTTAGGAAAAAAATACAGTTGTTTTTTAAACAACCTACAAAAACTAGTAAATTTTAGTTACATTTATTACACTTGGTTGCATTTATTTGAAACTCTAGAGCCAAAACTACAAAAACAACAGTTTACAAGTGAGTGTAAGTTTTGTTTTAACAAATATTTCGCATATGAAAACAATATGGCGTTCGTTTTGAAATTGCAAGTAAAATAATATGAAAAAAAGAAAACAGATTCATTATGGTTTTATTAAACAAATAAAATAATAAGGTTAGTTGTATAATAGAAGGTATATTTCTTTATGTGCATAGATAAAATAGATTAATTATGAAAACTAAATTTTTGTCCAACCATATGTTTATTTAAACGAAAATTCAGTTAATTTAACTGCCGTTTGTAAAGCGTTGTTCAACAGGGACACTACAAAAGTAGAAAGACAGGGATAGCAAACGACGCCATATTTTTTGCCGCTCTTTTGACATTTCTCTTCAGTAAGGTTTGCCATTTCATGATGGAAAGATATACGAGCCAACAACGAGTCGAAATTATTAAAATTTACTACCGAAATTCGGAGTCAGTGGCCTCAACGTTAAGAGCGCTACATCCAATTTATGGTCGTCATAATCGTCCTAGTAGATCAACAATTGAGCGTGGGGCTACGTCAAATCTATGGTCTATGCCAACAAGCCAGCGACGATTGATGAACTTCGTACGAATATCGAACGTGAAATTGCAGCAGTATCGGCCGATTTATGCTTGAAAACCGTCGAAAATTGGGTTCAGCGTCTGGACTTCTGCAAGCGTGCCCGTGGTGGCCATGCAAAAGAGATCGATTTCCATACATAATGGCATCGAAATTAGTTTCACAGTAATAAAGAATTTCATTGATATCTAAAACCGTTTTTGTTTTATTTAAACTTTTTTACTTTTGTATGGCTCTTATTGAAAATTCTTTAGTTGCTATTATTATTCCCTGAGTGCATATGAGAAGTATTCCAAGTTTCTGCAATTTGTATGAAATTTGGATGTGTGAAACAGAAAAGAAATCTAAGATTAACCTGTTTTATTTTTTCAGACACCTCCGGCATCAAGGAAATTAAATAGAAGAGGCAAATCGGCCATTATAATTTCTTTTCGGTTATAAGTCAAACACTTATGAATTTTTAAATAAAACCTGCATAGCAGGAATTTATTTTCAAAGCAGAAAGTTTTGCAAGCAGATTTGCCAAGATTTTTCCAAAAAGCATCAAAAAAGGGCTTGGGTGAAAATTCGTTGGCACAAATGCTAAAAAAAATTGTGTGCTCTTTTAAATAGGGTGTAAAATATGTAAATTCGGAATTCATTGGGATATACATACTTTTCCATATAAATTAGCCATGGACATTAGGATTGGCCGATTTGTAAGGACAAAAATTTGTCGATATTGTGCATCGATTTTTCGATAGCTTTTGGCATGAGGAAAAAAAAGTTCCACTACGACATATCAAAAAAATCATTTTCTAGGCGCCCAAATTGCGTCCCAAACACATCTAAAAACCCAAAAAAAACTTTTTTTTGAAAAAAATATATCGCCATCGTTTTAAGCGTACAACTTTACCTTGGATAGGATGTATTTAAAAAAGTTGAAGTCGGCGAATTTTTTTTTAACAAACCAAATTTAAAAAACCTTAAAAATTAACGGGTAAAAAAATCATCGATATTTCGACAAAAACTCGTCCAAAACCTCAAGAAAAACATTTTTTTTGGAAAAACTGCTATCGCCATCGTTTTTAGCGTACAATTTCACCTTGAAAAGGTAATATTTAAAGAAAAAAATTAAATCAGGCGATTTTTTTTATTACCTACTAAAAAAACCTTAAAAGTAAAAGTTGAGAAAAAGTAAAAAAAATGGAATTAGCGCGCCTCGAAATTGATTTTTTTTTGATATGTCGTAGTGGAACTTTTTTTCCTAATGCCAAAAACTATCAAAAATCGATGTCACAATATCGATTGCTAAATCGACTCACCCTAGTGGACATACACTCACAATGTATTTTCCATAACCGATTTAGGTTTATTTAAAAAGTAATAGGTAAAGGTTGTTTTCAATTGAAGAATCAATTAAAATACATTGAAACATATAACTTTTTTTGTCAACCAATAAAAAACAAACCAGAAAAAAATATGTATCGGCTGTAGGAGTTGTTATTTTCAGTCAAATATTCTATTTTTAGATTTCTATTTTTATAAAAAATTATTTAAATAATTTCGTTGTTTTCTGTTTTAAAACAAAAAATTCAAATATTTTCGGTTTTCTTTTTTGTTAAAATAGTTTGTTTATATACAAAATTATTTCAATTCAAATTACAAGAAATTCTTTACTCATTCACACAAACATAGCCAATAGAAATATGAACGTGTCTGTTGTGTATGGTGTAGTGTTTTGAAAATCGAAACAAAAAAAAACTTTCAAATATGAAAAAACAAACCACAAAATGGTTTTTTTTTACGTTTGTCAGTTAAAAAATTGATAATTGTTTTAATAGACTTTTCCATTATTTTTATTTCTTTTCTGGATTGTTTAAACAATGTTTGAAAATAAATAGAAAAATGGTTTGAATATAATGAAAAATCAGTAGTCCTTTTTTTAATTGTGTTTTCAATTAATTTAATATGCATTTCAGATTGTTTTTAAGGATAAAATATTGTGAGTGTACATATATATATCTTTTATAATAATAAATTAAAACAAGGTAAAAAGAAGTACCCGAAAATGTACCAGGAAATGGTCTTTGAAAATCCCTTTTTAACGATGACAGATTAGCGTATGGTTTCTTTAAATGAAATCCGCTAAAAAGTTAATTTAAATAACGGATTCATTTTAAGCCCCATTTTTACCACTTAAATTGCCTAGGCGGCCCATAAGTCGTGACGAATTTTAACTCATACAAATACTTCAGTCTTATAATCGGACTTCCTTATACAAAGACAAAAGTCTTAGAATTAGACTACTGTTTTAAATAAGGATATAGTCTTATATTTACTCAGACTGCAGTTTCTTTTTAAATAAAAGTAACACTCAGGAAATTATTTCTATTAATTTAATGTGTTGCTTTCTTTGTAAAGGGCAGAGATAAAAGCTGAAGGATTTTAAATATGGCAACATTGTAATTGCGCGAGATGTTAAATATTAAAACAATTGTTGGGCGTCATATGATGGAGAGATGGCGTATAAGCTTTTTAGTGAATAGTCGCGTTGAATTATTTTATTGCGGTAGGGTAAAGTGCTATGGAAAGAAGCATCGAAGCAGGGCATTTATGATATATATATAAATAAGGAATAGAAATCTTATACAGATAATTTCTATAAACTGATGTTGTTGTCGGGCTAACCATTGTACAACAATGACTACTAAGACAAAATCTTATACTTAGGCTACATTCTTGTATTTTCTCACACTGCAGTCTGTACTCAGACTACAGCCTAATATTTAGACTACAGTATTTTCACATACTACAGTCTTATATATACTAAAAGTACAGTCTTGTACTAAGACTACAGTTTTATACGCAACTACTTTTACACAGACTAAAGTCTTTTTCTCAGATTACAATTTTATACTCACACTACTACAATCCTATACTCAGACTATAGTGTTATACTCAGACTACAAACGTATACTCAGACTACAACCATCTACCCAGTGTATAATCTTATATTCAGATTACAATCTTATACAAAGACTGAAGTCTTATACTCAGACTACTGTCTTATACTCAGACTACAGTCTTATATTCCGACTACAAACATATACTCTGACTAGAGTTTATACTCAGATTAAAATCTTATACTCAGACTGCAGTCTTATACTCAGACTATAGTCCTATATTCATACTATGATTACTTATACTCAGATTACAGTTTTACCCACAGACTACATACTTATACTAAGACTACGAACATATACTAAGACTAAAGTCTTACAGTCACACTGCAATCTTATACTCAGACTCAGGCTTATACTTAGAACATAGTAGTAGAGTACAATGTTACACTCAGATTACAGTTTTATACTCAGATTACAGTCTTACACTTAGATTAGAGTCTTATACTTGGACAATAGTCTTATACCCACACTATCATCTTATACTCACACTACAGTCTTATAACCAGAATTTGGTCTTATACTCAGTTTACTGTCTTATATTCAGACTACTGTCTTCTACTCAGATTACAGTCTTATACTCAGAAAATAGTGTTATACTCAGAATATAGTCTTATACACGGACTAAAGTCATACACTGAGACTACAGTATTATACTCGGATTACAGTCTTATACTCAGATTAGAGTCTTATACCCAGACAACTGTCTTATTCTAAGACTAAAGTTTTATATTCGGACAACAGTCTTATATTCACAATACAATCTTATACCTACACTAGAGTATCATACTCAGACTACGGTCTTATACTCAGTTTACAGTCTTATAGTCAGACCACAAATTATTACTTACATTGTGGTCTAACTCAGGGATCGGCAAATGCATTCAACCTTAATTTTGTGCTTGTATGAGTGAGATGTAGCTTTCCCTCTCTCAATGCACTGATAGAAATTTCTATATAATTTTCTCATACTTATGTATTTATGGACAATGAGAATATAAAAATAAAAAAAAATTGAAAATAATTTTAAAATTAAATTCTGAAAGGAAAACAAGTTTTAGAATTCTTGGCAAAGTTGCAGTTAAAAAGTTTAATACAACTTTTGTCCTTTTTTCAAAAAAAAATCTTATTTTGTTTACCGTAAAAATTTCAGTAAACGAGAAATCGAATTCCCATTCTTTGTCAAACATTTCGTTTAGTGTAACGCTGCTAGCTAAGTTGCTAACATGCGTCGACACAACCTCATCGAACAAATGCTCAAGCGAGACTGAATAAATTTGTTTGTTTTTATTCAATGTGTGAGCTTATGTAGATGTGAGAGAGTTGCACGCGGGTATAGCTTTGCCGATCACTGGTCTAAATCATACATTTCAGTATACTTCGATTTTGGTCTCATACTCAGACTTAAGTCTCATACTCGCACTAAACTTTCGTACTCATATTACAAATGTTATTAACTACCCAGTCAGAAAAATACAAACGGGAAAGCGGTGGCAAAGCACTTTAGCAGGTGGTACAAGTACTGGCAAAAAGTGCTTTCCCATTCCCAAAATGATAACATCATTACACAAAAGGACCGGCTGTTCAAAAAGCGCCGGAAAAACACTGGAGGAACAAAATTTTTAAACGTTGGCAAAACGCTGGCAAAACCAATAAATAGGTGGTCTGGAAATATATTTTCCAAAATAAAATTAAAAAAAAGTACATATGTATTTTTTTTTTGTCCTGCCGTGATTTGAACCCAGGCCATCAGATTGGCAGACGATTGCTCAACCCACTGAGCTAACGAGACATATAATATTTGATGGATAAACACATAAATGAGTGATAATAGCTAGACAATTACTGGCTGTGCCAAAATGCTAGTACTGGCAAAGAATTTTTTGTAACTAGTATGCCAGTGTTGGGAGGGCAAAACAAAAGTTGGTCTTGAAGGAGCTTTCCCACAAACAAAAAAATTGATTTTAGTAAACAAAAAAAAATTTTAAATTAAAAAAAATCCAAAAAAAAATTTTTGCTTGCATCCGGATTTGAACTCGGAACCTTCTGACTACAAATATTTTTTAACGAAGCGTCAGCATTTTTATAAAATCATTGGTCTATCAGTGAATTGATTTTTTTACGCCTGGTAGCATTGTCTAGGTAGCACTGGATAACCACTGTTTGCAAACCTTGGGATGTCGCTCTAAGCCAATTCTTTGCCAGTGTTTTTTTTTATAAACCACCGAAATTTTTGTAAAACAAATACTGGTAAAACGATTATTTCAAACACTGGCAAAACGTCCCAAATGAGTGTTCTGCCGTGGTTACTCAGTGGTATGCCAGTGCTTGATTTTTTATACCACTGGCGATTTCTGACTGGGTATTTTTGCTTACAACTTTCGATTAAAAAAAAAAAACGTATAAATCTTTGGTAAGAAAATATTTGTCATAGAATATTTTTATATAATTTAATTAAATTTGTTTTTTTTTGTAGCTCTAAGAGATGTTTCTTTGAATTTAATAACTACATTACATTGATACTTATGACTTCTTACTTTAATTAATTAAAATTTCATATTTGTAAAACCCTTGCACCCCAGGATATACATATTACTTCCTATGGGATGTTTTACTACATAGAATATCTTTATAATGTTGTGGATTTTTTTTTTTATAAAATCCATCTCTGCACGTTTAACATCAACTAGCAATTGCAATAATTTTTTTCTATTTTCCTGTATAGCTTTTTATTATTGTTTCATTGTACAAGAAGTCAATTCACCAAATGGCATTAAGGTAACAAATGTTTGTATGATTTTTTATTTTTTTTTAATAATTTTTTTTTTTATTTTCAAAGGATACGAGTACAAGAAATGTTGTAAATACTAGAAAGGAAATGTGTTTTTATTTGTGAGTTTCTCATTAAAGGAAATACTTGGTTGGCTGCAGTGTTGATATTATAAATCGATTTAAGTACATGTTCAATTTAATGAATTTTCTTTTTTTCTGTAATACGATGAAATTGATATTGGAAAAAATGGCAATATATGAGAGTAGTTTTAATAATTGCATTACAATATTGTTGGGAGAAACAAGAACTGGTATTTAATTAAAAAGAAATGGCAGGCTATTTTATATGCAAAAGAATTAAAATGTTTTGATTTAAAAGTCACACGTTTAGTATTATAGATAATTTTTTAAAAATCAACCAATCAGAATAAAATATTTAAAAAGTAAACGTTGCGGATTGGTTGATATTTAAAATATCGATCTGTTATATTGATCCCGTACACTTGCCTTGGGAATTCACTTGAACTGTAATATTTTAACATTTATACATTTAATTTTATTATTTAGTCAATTCTACATAGTAAATTACTTCTCCTATTATCCAAACAACTTTCTTGCCATTTGTCTATGTCCTTAAGCTATAGATTTTATGTTATTAACCATAATATTTGTCAGATTTCTTATCATTTAACTTATGTTCTTCTTTGCTATTACAAAAAATTTCTTATAAACTTTTTTTCCCCAAACATCACAAAACCTTAATTTGTCTATATCAAAAAAAAAAACCAGCAATAAACTTAGAGAGATGTTTAAAGCAGGAATATAAAATAAAGGCAAAACTTACCGTCATGTATTCATCTAAACGATGTTTCCAATTGTCAGATTTATCGATTAAATTATTCCATTGCTCTGAAAGTTTAGCTACTTCACGTCTTATACTGCGTGTCAACTCACGACTTTGTTCTTCGGCAGTTAAATAACGTGAATCTGTATCATGTGCTAGAAAAAAACAAAAAAAAAAAAAAGTGGAAAAAACATTTACACATAAAATGGACAAAATAGCAGATTCAGACTTTTTTCTTCTTCTTTCTACTGATGGCTGTGAGCTCTGGTATATGACAGCATTTACAATTTAAGCATATAAATAATAAATTAGGAACATGTTAAACAGTCTTTTTTTACAGACTACTTCGCGAATGACTGTGATTTTGTTCATGTTTTTTTTTTTTTTTATATAAAAGAGGGGGAGCGAAAATTAACATCATGATATAAAATGACTTTATTAAATTTTAAAATGATTAAAAAGCGTAATATTTTTTTTATTGTTTAATATAATTTGATTTTTTTTCATTATTCAAGGATAATTAATTATATAAAGTGGGATGATTTTTATTTTATTTTACTTTAAACCAATTTTAAGATTTAAGGTTTAGAAAACAAATAAATTTCATTAAAGAATATAGTATTCGCTTTCACTGACTGACATATACTGACAAGTCCTTGGATGGAACGAAACTGCACCAGTCTGGAGTTAGTTTGCTTGTGTCTGTTAAAACTTTCAATAAAAACGTTTTCGTCTTCTCCTTCCATAAAAAATGCGGCAAGGTCCTTGTCTATAACTTTTGAATTCAAATAAAGTACTTCATGGTGTGCAATTTACTAGTAAAATATGCCGGAACATTATAATTTAAAAGAGGACAATATAAAATTTACAGCGAAATCGCCACGATAGCAAAATCGGCGACTCGTAGTACAAAGAAATTTATTTAAGATTTTAGAATTAAATTAAAAACATAAAAAATGTGATTTCTTGTCTATTTCTACCTGTAAGGCGGTTTAGACGTAAGCCGGATCAATCTGATAAATTGGGCTTGTTAAATTCGAGTGGCTTATTAGTTTAGGTACTATCGAAAATCAAAGCAAAGTGCACAAAGAAATTATCGAAAATATTCAAAATAATCCATTATGGACTTATAAAATAAATGCAAGAGAAAAAGATTCGGAAAAAAAAAATTCTGCTTGAATTATCGAAAAACTTCCTTAGCAAAAGTTTAATGATTTTTTTCGAGCTTTAATTTTCTGACATTAGGGTCGTACATTAGGGTTGTAGCAACTGAGATATGGTTGGTAAATATTATAACGGGATACTTGAGGTCAGTCGCCCTTAGAGCAAAACATTGGTCGCCTCGAGATAAAAACATCGATGTATCATACTTTAAGATCCGACTGTAAATGCCAAAGTTAAAACGAAAAATGTAAAATGGCGACCCCTACTTTCGGGAAAAAAATTTTTTTTTTTTCAAACCTGCTTGCAAAAAGAAATTAGATTGGACGGTGTACGGCGAAATTTTTTTTGAGGTATGCTCTAGTGTACATCTTAACAGTGTTGTCAGTTTAGAGGATTTATCCCCAAATTGGGGATTTTTTCGTCAATGGGGATAAAAATTTCCGTTTGGGGATCCGGGGATTTATTGGGGATGACACGAAATTTTAGGGGATTTTCCTTTTTATATTTTTGTGATGAAATCGGAAAATTTTTATTCTGAAATATGTAAAACGAAAAAATTTGGCTCCCATTTTTTTATGCTGTTATTTAAATTTATTTGTTCTTTTTTTATAATTTGTTAGAATTACAAAATTTATTGAGTTTGAGTGTATAGGTACTAGGGATGCCAAACGGGAAATCTCGAATCCCGAAATCCCGGGATTTTCGGGATTGGCAAAATCCCGAATCCCGGGATTATTTCTCAAAAATCCCGGGATTTTCTTATTTTTTAATATTAATATAAACGCAAATAAACAAAGTTAGCAATTTTAGATTACCTACGTTTTTTCTTGAATTTTCCCATATTGACAAGAAATTGATGCCAAGATATTGGTAAAATTATAAATTGAGTAGATTATTCGAGTAAACTATGCAAAGACTTTGCAGAATTATTTAAAATTTTGGTAAACAATATTAAGTTTTTGAGTAATACATGCGAAAAATCAAGTTTGTTATTTTACCGATTTATTCTTCCAAGCGAAATTCGATTTCTGATACTGGGACTGTAAGTTTTGGCTGGGACTGTAAGTTTGAATTCTTCCATGAAAACATTTGATAACGATAACCAAATAACTTTGTTGCTGTAATTACACGATTTAGTGGGCAAGGTTATCGCAACGAATCTGTTTTAAAATCTGCTTACAAAATACTGGGCGCAAGTGTATTAAGTACACTACAGGCCTTTATGTATTATCCCAGCCAGAAAAATACAAACGGGAAAGCGATGGCAAGGTATTTTAACATGTTGTACAAGTACTGACAAAAATTGCTTTCCCATTTCCAATATGATAACGTCAATAGACAAAAGGACCGGCAGTTCAAAAAGCGCCGGAAAAGTACTGGAGAAACAAAATTTTTAACTTTGGCAAAACGCTGCCAAAACCAATAAATAGGTGGTTTGGAATTATATTTTCCAAAATAAAATTTAAAAAAAGTTCATATGTATCTTTTTTTGCCCTGCCGTGATGTTTTGTAAAACAAATACTGGCAAAACGATGTTTGCAAACGCTGGCAAAGCGTCCCAAATGAGTGTTCTGTCAGTCATTTATTTTTAACATCGCGGTTACCTTGATTTTTTGTACCACTGTCAATTTCTGACTGAGATGTTTCAATATTCATGAAATGTACCACATTATTAATTAACAACTATTAAATAATTAAAAAATCACGAAATCCCGGGATCCCGAAAAATTCCGTAGTCCCGATTTCGGGATCCCGGGATTTCATACAAAATCCCGAATCCCGGGATTTTCAAATATCAATCCCGATTGGCATCCATAATAGGTACCGAAAATAATTAAATAAATATGGTATTTTTACATTAATTAAAAAAAAAAGTTAACGAATACGAATTTTTTACAGAAAATAAAAATTGCGTATTTTTGGGGATAATAAATTGAAAATTGGGTATTTTTGGGGATAACAATTTGAAAATTGGGGATAAAGTCTGAAAAAAACTGGCAACACTGCATCTCAAGAAAAATACCAAAAAAAAAATTTATTTTTAAAAAAAGGTGATTTTTATTGAAAAATTTGTTTTTTTTTTGCCAAATAGCTAAATTGTGATTAATTTAACGTGTATGAAAAAAAAAAATATTTATAAACTATGTCTAGTTAGAATATTGTTCTACCTCGAGTCCAAATTCTGATATGATATTGTCATATTAGATTTTATTTGGTGTTTCGAAAAAGGTTGATCATTTTCATGATAGACAATACAACAGTTGTTTCGTGGGCATTATCCCAACTCTTCAGTTGTCCACAATAAGAAAATCATAACTTTAATATCCCTACGGGAAATTTTAACAAACTGTCATCGAACTGGCCCCTTTATATGAAATAGACTGGTCACTTTTACATGGCGTTGTCATAGGAGGGGGAAATTGACCCCTTGTGATATGTCACAAGACAAATCCCAGGACAGGTCCCTGAACTTTGTTTTTTATGAGAGTTCAGTAACCTGTCCTAGGATTTGTCTTGTGATATGTCACAAGGGGTCAATTTCCCCCTCCTATGACAACGCCATGTAAAAGTGACCAGTCTATTTCATATAAAGGGGCCAGTTTGGTGACAGTTTGTTAAAATTTCCCGTAGGGATGTTACACAAAACCGAGAAATTACATATGGTACACAAATTCAACGGGACGAGAATTTTGTACTTTCTTATATGAACTGTCTGATTTGGTAAAACCAGCTATAAATCAACTCCTTTTTGAAAACAACAATTACATAAAAGTACCCTTTGGGTACTATTTATATGTATGTTTGTGTGTTCGTTGTCAATAACATTTGTGAAAATAACGAACTTTACCCCAAAACAAAAAGTTTGGTTGAGACAGCCGTGGTATGCTTGCGATTCAACAATTAAGAATTATATGGCGACAATCAAAATTATTTTTATTGCGAGAATACCACTTTAAATATTTAAACAAACATTTTAATATTACACTTTTTGTAAAAAAAAAAAAAAACGGTTCTTTTAGATTTTTCACAAATATATGAAGCAAAACCAAGATTTTTCCTATAACAGTTTAAAAAATCTGAGCTAAGCTACAAGGACACTTTGTACAGAAGGGGGGCCCAATGCCAAAAATTCAGTTTTGAGCATCAACTGGGTTTAATTATTAAAAAACTGGAACTAGTTGAAGTTCTTTAGTTCATATCCCTGTTATATTATTTTACTCCGATGTTGTTGCCCATCCTATTCCTCTTAACTCACAATATTGCTTTTAGAAATTGATATTGAAGTCATTAGGGCTTGGACCCGCAACGTTCTGTGTAACAGTTCAACATGCTAACTGTTATACCACAATACCACACTTATATTGAATATAATACTGTAGTCTTATACTCAGACAACAGTTTTATACTACGACTACAGTCTTACACAAAAACTACACTCTTATACTCAGATTACAGTGTTATATTCAGACTACAGTCTTATACTCAGCCTACAGTCTTATACTCAGCCTACAGTCTTATACTCAGCCTACAGTCTTATACTCAGCCTACAGTCTTATACTCAGACTACAGGCTCATGCTCTCACTACAGTCTTTTTCTCAGATTACAGTTTTATACTTACACTACAGTGTTATACTCACACTATAGTCTTATACACAGACTAGTCTACTACTCAGATTACAGTCTTGTACTCAGACTGCAGTCCTACACCCATTATACAGTCTTATACTCAGACTACAGTCTCATGATCTGACTACAGACTTTTTCTTAGACTAAAGTCTTATACTCACAATACAGTGTTATACACAGACTATAGTTCTATACACAGACTAAAGTCTATTACTCAGATAACAGTCTTTTATCTAGAATGCAGTCTTACATTCATTCTACAGTCTTATACTCAGACTACAGTCATATACTCAGACCACAGTCTTATATTAAGATTAAAATCTTATACTCAGATTAGTCTTATACTCAGACAACCGTCTTATACTCAGACAACCGACTTATACTCAGACAACTGTCTTATACTCAGACAACCGTCTTATACTCAGACAACCGTCTTATACTCAGACAACCGTCTTATACTCAGACAACCGTCTTATACTCAGACAACCGTCTTATACTCAGACTACAGTTGTATACTCAGACTACCGTCTAATACTTAGACTATAGTCTTATACTCAGATTAAAGCCTTATACTCAGACTACTCTGTCATATAGACTACAGTCTGGTACAAGGACAATGTTCGGTCAGAATTGTTCAGTAGAATATCAATTTGATTTAACTTTCGGTATTAAAACTAGTTTAACTTAATTTCTGTAATTAAAGAATTCATTCTTTCGTTTGACTTAATTTCAACATCTCATTAATTGATAACCGAATACTTTTTTGTACACACTAATTGCTTTTTCTTTTCTTTGCTGAATTTATAACGGTTAGCATGTATTTTTATTATAACTAGCTTGAGTTCTATGAAATAAAACAAGAAGGCATCATGTCTTCGTTAACAATAAAACTTTAAAAAACAACCCGCTTGTTTCATTTTTCTTCGAAAACAGACAACAATATCAAATTTATACAAAGCCCTAATATTCGGATTTCAGTCGCATAATACTCTTATACTATGAATTCAGTATAATACTTCAAATATAGGTTATTATTTTTTAGACTATACCACTTCCGATAGGGATAACTGTAAAACTAGCTGTCATACTTATGCAGTGTGTTTGACTTTTTTTCAGTATACTTTCGCAAATCACCATGTCATTTTTATTTCCAAAGTTCGCGCTCTATACGCCAAACTTATAGAGCACGTCAAGTTTACGGTGCGCATAATCGTCCATCTAAGCAGGTAATACGCAATAGTATGGGTCGATTCAGGACCAGATTTAGTCTTTTGGATAATATTCATCCAAATCGAGCTCGTGCGGTGCGTACAGAAGAAGCCATCGCCGCTGTAGATGTGAGTGTGACAGAGGACTCGAATTTATCGATCCGACGCCGTTCTCAGCGACTCGGTCGGGATTCGTGATTTTTTTTATTTCTCATGTCATTGCAAATCATTTGGAGGAGAAATGGATCCAACAAGACGGCGCAACATGCCATACAGCGCGTAAAACCATCACTTTGTTGAGCCAAACGTTTTTTGAGCGAATTATCTCAAGAAATGGACCTGTGAATTGTCACTTCGTTCATGTAATTTGACACCTTTGGACTAATTTTTGTGGGGGTACGTCAAATATCTGGTCTATTGATCATTAGGAAGCCAACATTCGACGCACTATTGATGAAATATGACCGGGTATGCTCGAAAAACTGGTGCAAAATTATACCGACAGAATGGCGTTCATAAGGCGCAGTCGCGCAGGCCATATGCCAGACATTATTTTTAAATATCAAATGCTATGAAATTTGTGAGCTAATAAAGTCAAATTTTAGGTCATTCCATTGAATTTGTTGTACTTTAATTTTAAAAAAGGTTCTGGACCTCTAAAAAAAATACCCTACATATTTATAACATATAATATTTGGAACACGCTTTTCAATTAAAAATTGGATTTTTTTAATATTTCCCAGCTCTGTGATAATTATCCAATAGATAATTTAAAAATTCATAAACATCTTTAGAATTAAAATTCAAATAAATTTTTCTACACTGAAAATATTATTACAGTAACTGACTGTAGTTTATTTAAAAAGTTATCCGTACATTTATTTTTAAATGATTATACAGTTAAAATACAAAGAAATATATTTTTAACTGTTTTTGTCATTTACTTAACAAATAAATTATATATAAATGCGGATTTTCTGTTATAGTTAATATTTTCATTTAAAATGTTTTGTTAAAAAAATAATTCCTTTTCGATTTCTAGGTCAGTAAAAAAAAACGAAATAAACTAAATATCATTTATTCTTACGGCCCAGTGTAGAAACGGTAATGACATATCATTATTTTTTGGACTACCAGTAATGACACCCACTTACCTTCTGCATTATTTTAAAACATATAATAATGAGTTACCGATAATGACTTATTTTTATCATTATTTCAAATAGAAAATAATTTTCTAGATTTTATTTTAAATTTTTTGAAATCTATTTTTAGACTCAATATTTTTTAAACACTGGTAAGGATATATGTAACCATATATTTTTTGATTTTTTGTATGTTGGCAAGTAAGCTTTCTTGTGTGCATCATGGTAAATTATGTTTTTATCTATCAATTATTACATGTCGATATAGCTCAGATGGTAGAGCTATTAACTGGCAATCTGTAGACCCAGGTTCGATTCCCGCACCAGCAAATTTTATTAAAAAAAAAAAAAAATACAATTAAAAATATTTTTTTTTATATAATTTTTTTTTTGAAAATCTATTTTTATACTCATTATTTTTGTCAGTACTGGTAAGCACATAGGTAACGATATATTCTTTGATTTTTCGTATGCTGGTGTGTAACCATAACTCATTATTTTTCGCGACATCGCCATATAAAGGTAATAAGAAATGTAATAACAAAAGTAACTAGTTACCATTACCAAGTATGTAGTTATATAACCACATATCTGGTAATGATTTTCTACACTGGGGGTCTTGTAGTTAATTTTTTGAAATTTAAAAAAACGAAATAAATGAAAAATCATTATTTTTTTAAGGATTTTGTAGTTTATTTATTAACATTTAAAAATAAATGAAAAGTTCTTTCGATTTAAGTGAAAAGTCAGTAGACCGGTTTTCAAGTGATTTTTCATTTATTTTAAATTACATTTTCAGTTATTTTAAACTACAAACTATTTTGAGTGTATTTAAAGGCTGCTTTATCTTCACATAATAGTAAATAAGGACAATCGTATTAACTTTCAAATTTATGTTAATATTTTAGACTTGTGTACTTTTGAAGAGTCATTTTACCAGTGTTGCCATTTCAGTGCTTTTCGGGCATTTCTTGGTGCTTTTTTCCTTCCCGTACCCGGTGATTTTTTTACAAATACCCGTTTAAAAAAAGCGGGTATTTACGGTGCTTTTTCAGATTTTTGACAGTGCTTTTATTGCTTTTTTACAGTTTATATTTTTGGTATTTGTTCTCGTTTTTTTACATTTTTCTTGAATTTTCTGTCAAAATTTAAAAAATAATACGAACTATACAAGAACTACATTTTTGCACAATATTTGTAGTACAATTTTAAATAGCAACTTCGTTACATTTAAACTTCAAAATATTGAAATATTAGTTTGGTGCTTTTTTACCCCTTTTTAGGTAATTTTCTGAACCTTTTTTACACGATTTTTCAAAGTTAAAATGTGTTTTTAAATTCTTGATTTAAATTTTTCAAAAAATTAATATCGTGCTTTTTTACCCCATTTTTGGTACATTTTTACCCTTTTTACCCGTTTTCATAATGCTCACGGTGCTTTCCTGCCTTCAGGAGTTGACAACACTGCATTTTACTGTAGTTTTATTATTATTATTTTTTAATTTCTACACTATATTAATTTATTAATATTCTGGTTAAAAAGAATCAAATACCTTAAAGAACTTTTTCTAAACTATTTATTTCAATCATAAAAATATTGACTTTGCTGCATTAACATTAGTTTTTTGGTGAAATTGTATTCACTTCTCTTGGCGAATGTCCCCAAGTTTGGGGCAGTTTCGCCGATTTGGGTTATTTTGAAAATCATAAAAAAATAACAGAAAATATGCAAATAATTCGAATTGATGATCTACATAAAGTGAAGAGTAATCAATTTAAAAAAATCTTTTGGAAAATAATTATTGGTTAAAAAATTACAGTGCTTTGCAAAAAAAAGTGGCGAAGGATCCCCCTTCTACCCTAGAAAATTTGAACTGCCTTTTATGGGTCATTTAGTCATTTTTTTAAGAAATAAAAAAAACCCAGAATTAAGCTCAGAATAACTTAAGACTGTTTTTTTTGTCTTATTTCTTGCATTTATTGACCAAAAAATATAAGATTTTAAGTTTCCACATAATTTGACTGCGTCAAACGCTTTAAGAGATTTACTATGACAACATAATACATTCATTTGGTATAGGAATCATCGACATACCAGACCATGCCCTAATTTTGTTGCGTAGTATTTCGGTTTCGGCACATTCTTCCTTAAATATTTTCAGCTTCTGATACAATTTTCTTAATGAGTTTTAGCAATTTGTCTTCAGAGAATTCTTAAGATACACATTTTCTGTAGGAAATTATATATATTTTAATTAAAGTTCTTATAATTTAAGAACTTTTAATAAAAAAAGTCTTTTTATTGTGTTATATTTAGTTGCCCAATTTGATTGAACACATATTTCAGTCATAGAAAAACAAATAATGTTTATCTTAAAAAAAAATTTATTTTCTGTTTTTTTGTTATGAAATTAAGTTTACCATAGTTTATATATATTTTTTTTTGTATTTCACAACTTATTGTTCGTTCATGCTCTAATTCTGTTTCGAAAGCAATACATTTAATAACGTTTTTCACATTCATCTTCAATTCAATTCAATTTTCTATCCGTTTCCGTTTCTATTTTTTTTTTAATATTATACCGGAATCATATGCAGATGTGTTGAGATGAAAAGAAAGATGAGAAACAACAATAACAACTATGAAAATTTCGTCACTGATAACTATTGACGATGATGACAAATGTGAAAAATTCATGTTTAAAGAAATGGAAAGTTTTAAATGAATCGAAAAAAATACCCAGAAACTACAACTGAAAGCAAAATAGATTATTTCAATTTTGAGATAAGAAAAGTTAAATCACCAAAAAGAAATAAAGTTTTTCTTGTCACAGTTTATTCATGTTTTCCATAGAAAATGTAATATACTACTTTTTTATGCTCCACAAAATGTTTGAGAGTATACATTTGTGCACTCAAAACTATATTCATTTGATTAGGTAAAATGAATAACATTTTTTTGTAGCATATTCTAAGGCGTTTTACAATTTGTTTGTTTTTTAGGTCAAATTTAGTTCTTTTTTTTAATAAATCTTCCTAATTGCTTGGTTTATAAAAATAAATTGAAATCTTAAAAGATTTTAAAGACATATAATAGCATTTTCTTTAGTTATAGCATTTTTAAAAGAAATTTATCAGGGTTAAGCAACCTCTCAAGTTAGCAATCTTTTAAAATAAATAGTTTATAGGTAAACTTAACTTATGCTATTGTCGTATTTCAAATCAATTGAAAATTAATGTTAGTATATGTATCGTAAATACATGGTGTTTGTTCTGTTTCTTTTTTTTTTGTTTTTTAACCCGCCATATAAATGGTTTTAATAATAAAGTAAATATATAATAAACTTTATTACTTTTTATCGCTTCAAATGGGCAGCAGCAAAAAAAAGTATATAAATATACGAAAATCGTATAAAAGCCATAAAACCATTTGCCAAAATATATAGAGACAAAAAGAAAATGGAATGAAAAAATATAAAACTGAAATACTTGTAAATGTTGCAACAATAAATCCCCAGACATTTAACGGTCATGTTATATTGTGAAACTACAATATATACAAACACTTTAACATAGTAGAAGGCCATTTATTTTTCGATATTTAAGTTTTCAAGAAATATCATAATTCTACGAAATACTCAACAATTTTGAAAGCACATTTACAGGGTCGTTCTCTAACATTAATGTTCGATCTTCAGAAAAGTTAAAATTTTTCTATTAATCTAACTACTAAAAAATGTAGCATACATTCAGGGTCTGGTTAGTAAAACATAAAGTAATTAAAATAAAATATAAAGGAAAATGTTCGCTCTTTTCAAATTCACTTTTATCTTCAACATCCCAGCAAAAACAGAGATGCCGAGGCAGTAGAAAAAGCACAACAATTGATGATCTAGATGTACTTCTTTTTTAACATAAACACTAATGATTTTAACATTGAGTTGTTATAGGCGAGGAGTACTCCCCCTTTAACATTTTTTCAGTACTTTTTGAAAGAGTGCAAAGGAAGTTGTTTTTCACCAATTAAAAGTTAAAAAAAAATTCTTGGGAAAAAAAAATTATATTTTTTTATTTTACAAAAGTTTTTTATTGCCGCCACCGGGTATAGAAATTGCGACCTCACTGTTGCTAGTCTAGCGCTCTACCGCTGAGCTATTCTTTGATATGAAAGTTGACTGGCATAAAAACACCACTTTGTCATTGCGAGCTATTGTGATTTATTCTCTTCAATAAAAGTACTTATTAAACGAGTGTAAAAGATGCACTCCAATTCAATATTGTTTTCAGCACTATTGTTACAGATGCATAAACAGCAATTTCTCACCATTTTTTATATATACATATTTTTAAAAATTTAAAAATTTAAAAAATATTGAATTTAAGCAAATTAATTTATAAATATTAAAAAAAAAAAAATAATAGAATAAAAAAAATTAAAAAAAAAAAATAAAAAATGCGAAGTGATACCAAAATCACTTTTTACGATCACTTTTAGAGCAATTACTCTTTAGAAGCAATACTTAAGTGATTATTTGGATGTTGTTCAGAAGTAATTTTAAACGAGTAAAAAGGTTAAAGTCGGGCATGCCGACTATAGAATACCCTACACCAGTCTGGGTATAGGATCCAACTAATGTTTGGATCCGAAATTCGAATGGGTTAGAATGGGGCTTGTGTCAAAATTTTCTATAATGTGAGTCAGCGCACCAAATTTCATTAAAATATCTTAATATTTGCGATCTGCAGTTTGTAACCAAGCCAATTTTGGGGGGACCCTTATATGGGTACTAGGTCTAAACATAGACCGATGTTCACCAAAATCAATAGGCTTCGTCCTTGGGCCAAAATAGGTGTGTGTACCAAATTTCATCAAAATATCTTAATATTTGCGACCTGCAGCGTATAAACAATATAATTTTGGGGGGACCCTTATATGGGCACTAGGTCTAAACATAGACCGATGTTCACCAAAATGAATAGGCTTCGTCCTTGGGCCGACATAAGTCGGTGTACCAAGTTTCATCAAAATATCTTAATATTTGTGACCTGCAGCGTATAAACCATATAATTTTAGTAGGACCCTTATATGGGCACTAGGTCTAAACATGGACCGATGTTCACCAAAATCAATAGGCTTCGTCCTTGGGCCGACATAAGTCGGTGTACCATATTTCATCAAAATATCTTAATATTTGCGATCTGCAGCGTATAAACAATAAAATTTTGGGGGACCATTATATGGGCACTAGGTCTAAACATGGACCAATTTTAACCAAAATTAATAGGCGTCGTCCTTGGGCCGACATAAGTCGGTGTACCAAGTTTCATCAAAATATCTTAATATTTGCGACCTGTAGAGTGCGCACAAGAATGCATGGACAGACAGACAGACAGACGGACGGACGGAGGGACGGACAGACGGACATCGTTAAATCGAAATTAAAAAAAATTCTAAGCCGATCGGTATACTATAAGGTGGGTCTAGGACCAATATTTTTTGGTGTTACAAACATCAGCACAAACTTATAATACCCTGACCACATAGTGGTGTAGGGTATAAAAAGCTGTAAAAATATACTAAGGGATACTTTGGAAGAAATGAAAGAAGTGATTTTTTGAAGTTGTTCAGAATAACTTCTAAAAAAGCAGTAAAAGTACACTAACGGATACTTGTGAAGCAGTAAAAGAAGTAGTTTGTAAAGCACTACTTGCATTTGTTTTGCTGGGATGTAGATCTGCTGGGTATTTAACCCGTTGAGGATCTACGGGTTAAAACTTCGAAATCTGCCTAAGCGATTTCGAAGTTTTTGCGATTTTCATGATCTCTGACCTAATAGTCGTTACGCGAAGAAAATTTGGCTCCGTTGAACCCCTCCTTTTCCTTTGCCAAAAATATTTGCCATTTGACGACCCTGCCTTTCCGGACGAAGCGAGTTTTATTATTATTATTTTATTTTCGTGATCTGCAACTAAATTATAGATATTTCACAAAAAACTTGGTCTCATAGACCCCTTGCTTGTCCTTCATTTCGCTTGTCATTTGTGCCTTAAATTAAGAATTCTAGTTAAGAAAGTTCGAGGGCCCGCAAGGGGAAAGCTGGAGCAGGTAGGGATTTACAGCCTACTACACTTTTGTTGCCTCAACCCTCCTCTACAAATCACATTTGGACATTTTTATTCTATCTTCTGTCTGGACAATTATAAGTGTATAATTAATTCTTGCCTATGGTCGTCAAAAAGTTAAAGCAAGAGCTTTATTAAGAAATTTTTGCAATTATTTTTGTGGAAATATTGGCAACCAAAATTAAAAACTTGACAGAATATAAATCCCAGAAATATATTTTAAAAATTTAAATTTTGTATATTTTTGTCATACTTGGGACTATTCCATTACTAGAGGCTGATCCATTTAGACTAACCAGTGTTAAAAGAAGAGTGAACAGCAGGTAGGTATACTTGATAAACTAGCGAATATTTATAGTGTTTATAGCTCAGGAATTTTACATTCTTGCCTTAATGTCCTTTTTTATAAAACAATATTTTTTTTTGTATACAATCCTTTTTTCTTCAATTATATGTGCATTTCATTACCATTGTTTTAATCAATGCCAATTGAAAAAAATTCATTAGCATTGAATTAAATTAAATTTTAATGCCAATGAAAAATTCGCGAGTATGATTTTTGTGGACAAATATTTTTTAAAAAACTTAAGAAAGTTTCATTTTTTGAGTTAACCGATTATGTCGGTGACGACTTTCTAAAGAAATACCATCATTTATTCATCACAGTGACCTTCTGCTGACTTGTCCTAATTAAATTTTTACATCTATATGTATGGAAGAGGATCAGCAAAGCAGCAGAACTGTCACTGAGCAGTCATGAAGACGTGTTTACGAAATTTTCAACTGTGTTACTTTATATTTTCTTGTAGGCGATTTTTTTTATCGGTTTTTGTCATACAAGTTATACATATTAATATTGAAATATAATTTCTTTGAGCTTAAGATTTGTTTTTTATATATAAAAAGTTTTTTATTTTCAATATTTCGCTACTCCATTGTGTAGCATCTTCAGGAAATAACAATTAACAAATTATAAACAATTTATAACTTGTTAATTTAATTGTTATTTCCTGAAGATGCTACACAATGGAGTAGCGAAATATTGAATACAAAAAAACTTTTTATATATAAAAAACAAACCTTAAGCTCAAAAAATTGTGGAGTTGAAAATAAAAAAGAAGGTAAAATAAACGACCAGAAACTAAAATACGAAAATGTCTTATTTTCGAAGAAAAAACTCTTTTTAAAATTAGTAGAACTTCGTAAAAGTCATGGAAAATAATGTTTTAATTTATAACATAAATCCATTTGTGTATAAACCAGATAAATATCAACCTAATCTTTCAAATACATTTATATGCTCATACATCTCGCTGCAATAACCAGCAGACTATTCAAAATCAATTGGGTAAACAAGTAGTAAATGGCAAATAGCAAATAATAATGCGGAAATGGCGGGTTGTTACAGTCAAGGATTTTTTAATGGTTGATTTTTCAGAATTCTTTCTTTCGTTTTGTTCTGTATGGGTTTATGTATTTAAGGATATTTGTTTTTTTTTTTGTTTGTAGTTTATAGTTTTTCTTTTTCTGTTTTTATATTTTCACAAGCAATTTATAAATTGTTTAGAGTTTTGGGTCTTTAGTGTTTTGTGTAGCCGACATTTAGCAAATATGTAGTTATGTATGTATAAAGAAAATAGTTTATTATACATAGTTATATTTACCTTCCGTATCACTGGTGTCCGATACAGGTGGTTCACTGGCTATATATTGTCTACCACTAAGTAAAGTACTTTCAACAATTGGACGTTTATCCTCCAATTGACGACGGAAAGCTTTATGATCATCCTAGAAAAATAAAATAAGATAAATATACGGATATTACAAAAGGATATACAAAATATTTTTAAGGAATTGGAAAAAAGAATTAGTTTTGATGCTGGAAGTTGACTAATCGTTAAATTTAAATGGGACTTTGTAAGGAAGAAAGAGAGTTATAGAATGGTTTTTGATTCTACAATGAATGTTTAAAAAAAATTGTGAGACACATTTTTTTCCTACTTTTGTTTTATAAATTTTTTTAGACAAAATTCTGATTTTGCTAGTTTACTTAAAATTTATTTTATAAATGTCCATTCCATAGTAAATTTTCTTTTATTATATATTTTTCTTAATAAATTTTATTTATTTATTCTGTAAACTACTTATCAGTGCATGTTCTTTATAATCACATACACTCAATTCATAAGTAATTGGTTAATGATGCTTAACACTATTACAACAACAACAAAAAAATCCTTTAGACATACTAATACATATAAACACATCCACAGAAACACGTTTAATAAAACCGAACTGTAATAAAAGCAGTCAAAGCACGCATACACTTAAATTTGCCAAAAAGATTTACTAAACAACCGAACACTATAAAAAAAAAATTACATTTACTTACAATAACAAAAGAAATGGCACTATAGGTCTAGAAATCATAAAATACCGGTACCGTAAAACTGTTAATTTTTATTTAAAATTTTTTTAAAAATTTAGCATTTTCTATAAATAAGTGTCTAAACAAAATAAATTTTTCTAGTATATGGTTTTTTAACGTCATATAGACACCTTCAATTAAGATTGTAATTAATATGCATTTTTGCCATTTTAATTTAGTAGTTTTGAGATTAAGAAGAATAATAAACCTTTTTCTCTAAAAATTATAAACATAAATTTCTAAATCAGACTAGATCTAGTTTCTGCCTTTTTGTATGGACAGGCTTCATCAGTGATTATTCATTAAATGCTAATTGTTTATATGTTTATTGTCAGATATGATAATTTTTTCAACAACACTCTCAAAACAATTCCGTTGCAACAACCGACTTTTTTCCAACCGAATTGGTTGGTAATTCGGTTGGCAAAAAATTCCGTTGCCACAATATAATTGTTCTGAGATCCCATATAACGATGGGACAAAAATAGAAGGAGTGGAGACAGAGTTTTGAAATTTGGTATACTGACATAGAACCCCTTAGTTAGGAAAACTTTTAATTTTTGGAAATATCGGGCCAAGGACACGCCCACCTCCCTTAGGTCCTGAAATTTAAAAATATTATTATAGCTACAATGAAATGGACGTAAAATTACAAAAAGTATCCATAAAAATACACATAAAACTGGAAACGTTTGTGTCAATTTTCATCAAAATCGAACCAAGGACTCTTAGTCCTGCCTTATATCCTTTATTTTGAAATTTTTTTAAAACCTGCAAAAATTATGCGATTGCGATGAAATTTAGCATGTGCATTGATATAAGGTCAGGCCATATTTGTGCCAAAATCGATTCATTAATAAAAACAAAAATGCCTTTCACAAGAAATGGGTTTTAAACGCTTAAAATGATTTTTCTAAAACAAAAAAAAATTAAATAGGAATTCTCCATTTTAGGCATAGGGTATGTTCGGCGAACTTATTTAAAACACTATGAGCAATATTTTTGTGGAACATTTTAACCTTCTAACTCTTCAATTAAAGGGACTTTTTTGGCCTCTTTTTAAAAATGGACAAAAAAGATCGGTAAGTTGAAGAGTTAGAGGGTTAAAATGTTCCGCAAAAATATTTGTCATGAAATTCTACTATAAGTCTCTGAAGAGATCAGCATTGAAAATTTAACTTAAAGGCCAGTAATAAGTAAAAACTTAAAATGTGTTTAAGGGTTAATTTCGTACTTATTCAGAATTGGTGCTCAAATGTCCCACAAACCTGGATTTTAGTGAAAAACATGGGAATCTTACATTTTAGGTATAGGATAAGTTCAGCGAACTTATGTAAAACACTACGAGGAACATTTTTGCGGAACATTTTAACCCTCTAACTATTCAACTTATGGATCTTTTTTTTGTCCCTTTTTAAAAATGGGCCAAAAAATTCCCTTTCATTAAAGAGTTAGAGGGTTATAATGTTCCACAAAAATGTTCCTCGTAGTGTTTTACAAAAGTCCGCTCAACACATCGTACACCTAAAATGGAAGGTTCACATTGTTTGAATACTACACACTCTTAAATGCGTGAAATTTGTGTAAAAATTATGAATTTAGGCATTTCAAAAAATCCATTTTTTTTAAATTGTTGTAAAAAATAGTAACTTATATTTTAATGAACTATTATAAATCAGTATAAACTTACAAAAAAAGGAAAAAAAATATCTAATTTTATATAATTTTTTTTATACTCCATCAAATTTAAGTAATTCTGGGATTTTCAACAAAAAAAATGTGTTTTTCTGAGCAATAAAAAATAATTATTTTGTCAACATATACTAAAATCCATATTTTAGTTTAACTACAAATATATTGAAGTAATTAAAAAACAAATCCTCGAACAAGTTTTTAAAAAATGTATTTTTGAGAATTATTTTCGTGCAACATTTAATACCCATTTTTCTGTTAAGTCATTTTTGCATAAAATTCTCTGAGTTTAGCGCCCTCTCTTGGCGGCAAAAGCAATCACACCAAATTTTTTTTTTCACATTTGTTTGAGTTACTTTCTTATCTTTAAAAAATCCTTCTTTAATCATAATTTGAAACAAATTTTTTTTTTATTTTTGTCCATGGGACGAAGCATAGTGCGTCGGCTGTGGGATTTGAAAACATGTCTCCACATTACAAACGTAACTATACTGAAGTGAGAAGACAGCTTAGCCATCTCACCCAAGTAAGGCCTTGAATGTATTGTAACTAATTCATTATTTTCTTTCCTATTTAGCTTTCTGTTATTGTCTTTACTCAGAAGTGATCAAACACAGACACAAACAAACATTCTATTTTTAGATTCCTTGCAGAAAATCATTACTACTTATTTCGTTATATAACCTGTTAACTGGTAATGGTACAATAAAATAATCGCAATATAATGGATTGTGTAACGTACTAGCAAACACTTAGAAATGTAGGTAGAGACCGATAAAAATGAAATATCGCTCGAAAATAGAGCCACTTACATTGCTTTAAATACAACTTTTATTTTAATTGGTTTCCGGCTGTTGATAAAATAAATCACAAAATAAATCAAAACAAATGTTGTTTTTACTTACTTAAACAATTACCTACCAAACGGTGACTGTTTTTACAGTTGTTTCGGTAGGTATTTGCCGTGAATTTCAAAATTAAAAATGCTAAAAGTGATAAAAATTAGTCATATTTAAACCAGAATTGGAAAAATTAAAAAAAAATTACAAAAATTAAAAAAAAAATTAAAATTCGCTACACTGAGAGAATTATATGCATGATATTAATGAATTTTTGCATAAAAAAAACGAAGTTGCACTGTAATTCGTCCATTGAAACTTTTCATTGAATTAATGGAATGTTTCATAAAATGTTTTAAAAAATTTCATTTCATTTATTAAAACTTTCATACACTAAATGAAAAAGTTTCATTAAAAGTAGATTCATAAAATATATGACGATCATTAATTATTTACCCATTCAAGGCAAACGACGCTGATGATGGCATTGTAGCGAAAGCCGAAAATACGTATTCTGTCTTGCTGACCTTATCGAATCCTTTCAAATTTTTATTCTTTGTAATTTACTTGTGAAAATTGTATCACCTTTCTTTAATTTGAAAAATAATTTAAACAGAGTGAGTCAAACTAAAAAAACATTCGTTTACTTTTTCATCATATTTAGGAAATTTTTTATTTACTTTGTGAAGAAAACTTCATTAGTTTACTGAAAAATTTCATTAAAATTCGTCCAGCAAAATTCTCTCTGTGTTGAGTGGTAAAAAAATGGTCTAGATTGAAAAATATTATCAAAATAAAAAATAAATAAAATTAAAAAAAAGACAAAAAAAAAACACTCAAAAAAAGTTTGAAAACATTAAAAAAAATAATAATGTTCAAAAAATCGGCAAAATTTAAAAATTTAGATTAAAGAAAATTGTCACAAAATGAAATAGATAAAATTGTTAAAAATCGTCTCAAGGTGCAAAGAAAAGGGCGTTTTAAGTATCTCGAAAACTGAATGAGATAAGTGAAAATGGAAAACGATTTCGGCACAAGGAACTCATGGGGGGCCATATATGAAAAAAATAAGAAAAATCGTTTAAAGAAAATTTGAATTGTCCATGTCTTGCAAGAATTTAGCTAGAGAAAAAATATTTGCACCAGACGTCAAACCCCTCTACCAATACACCGATACCGAACCAAAATTTCGATTTAGATTTTAAGATAGTTTTTTCTCTAAGAACCACGGCAAAAATAAAATATATTTTTACTCGGGTTGGGTAAAATTTTATTTTTAGCGACTTTATTATTTTGCCGATTTGGCATTTTACTTTAATTTTTAACGATTATTTTCAATTCTGACGAGTTTTTAAATTTTAGAAGTTTTTTTAGTTCGGCGATATTTATTTATTTTTTATATTCTGGCGATGATATTTTTCAATTCTGGCGATGATTTTTATATTTTTTATATTTTAACATTTATTTTTAATTTTAACGATTTTTTTGAATTTTGGAGTCTGAGCAATTATTTAATTTTGGCAAGTTTTTTTTTCTTAATTTTAGCGTTTTTTAAATTTAAGCGATTTTTCTTATAGTTTTGTGATTTTTAAAATTGTGGGGTTTTTTTTTAATTTTGGCCCTTTTTTTAATTTTAGCGATTTTTTTCAATTTCAAACTTTGGCGATTTTTTTTTAATTTTATCGCATTTTCAATTTTGACATTTTTTCTTTTTTCAGTTTTGTGATTTTTTTAAAGTTCAGCGATTTTAGTGATGTTATTCATTTTTAGCATTTTTTCACTTTTTGAGACCTTTGTAAAATTTCCTAAAAATACTTATTCATTTCTGGATATTTTGAAGTTTTGGCGATTTTAGTTTAGTTTTGACGTTTTATAATTTTATTGATTTTTAAATTCTGGCGTTTTTTTCTTCTTTAATTTTAATTTATTTTCTTTTTTACTTTTTATAGATATTTTGTCAATTTGGTGATATTTTGTTTTTAATTTCATCGTGTTTTTAAATTTGATCAACTGTTAAATTTTGTCGATTTTAGGAATTTTTTTATTTTTAGCGATTTTATAATTTTTTGAATTTCTAGAGATTTTGTATATTTTTTGCGATTTTTTCTAATTTCAGCTCTAATTTAATATTAGTGACTTTTGAAATTATGGCGTTTTTTATTTCGTCGTATTTTTTAAGTTGTAGCGTTTTTTTTGTAAATTTTATTGCTTTTTTTAATTTTGTAAAATTTAAAATTTTGATTTCTTTTTTCAAATTTGGAGATTTGTTAAAAAATTTAAGCGATTTTTTCGATTTTATTTTATTTTTTTAATTAATTTGCCGCAGTGTTTTTAAATTTTTTACAACTTTTTCGAAATGAGCGATTTTTAAAATTTTGGTGATGTTTAAAATTTTGGGGATTTTTTTAATCTTTGGGGATTTTGTTTTTAATTTTGACATTTTTTTAACTTTAAGCGATTTTTATTTATGATTTTAATATTTAAGCGCTTTTTTAATTTTGGCGATTTTTTTATTAATTGATAACCTTCCCAGTTTTTATTCGAATATGACTAATTTTTACCAGTTTTTTATTTTTAATTTTGAAATTTACTGCAATAGTACTTACCGAAACAATGATAAAAATTTTAAACTTTACTGTTTGGTAGGTAATATTTTATTATTCATATAGCAAATTCATGTACAATTACAGCCAGTTTTGCTATCTCACCAGTAATTTATATAGGTAAAAGAACCTGTTCCAGAATGGAGTGGTGCTAAAAAATATTGCTGGGTATATTAACATGTTTTTATTTATCAGTTTCTTTCGATTTAAGCGCTTTAATTTTGAAAAGTCGTTTTTTTAAACTTGTAATATTTTATAATTTTCTAAACAACTTTTCCCATTGTATCTAGCCATCGGCATAAAGCATCAAATATACTTTTACTTAGGCAACTAAACACGACAGACACACATGCATAGCACAAACTCATATAAAAAAAAAATATATTGACTACCAACCGAAAAAAAGACGTGTTACACCAAATCACTTAACAGATGAAAGTTTTTTCAACAACAATAACAACGAAAAATTGGAAAAAAAACAGGCATCAAATGTGGCCACTTTAATAATAACTACAATAGACAAAAACTTCACCGTAACCAACAAGAAAAAAAGGAACAAAATTGACAAAACAACGAAAGAAAATAAACTGCCCCAAAAATGTTGGGCTAATAGCGTGTAAAAATTGATGAAGTAGAAAATCAAACTGAAGAGGTATAAGAAATTGTATGTACTGTAAATACATTTTAAGGATAATTTAATGTTAGCTTTCAAAGCATTTGCTTTTTGGGGCTAAATGGACGAACACTGGCAACAAAAAGGGTGGTCAGTTTTTATGGTTCTATTGTTCATTTAAGTGTTTATTTTGGATACTTTTCTTGACTTTAAGTATGTATGCATGTAGTAAATATTTATAAACACATTTCGCTTGATTTACAAGACATCTTTAATAATTTTGCCTTTTTTGAAATTCATATTACAATTTATTCTCACATAAGCGCTTTCTTAGGTAACATATTTTTTTTTTTTATATTGTAAAAAACTTTTAAATTAAATTCATTTACCAAGAAATGTTAAATACGTTCCTTTGGTGTTAAACGAGTGATAGGTGTAAATTATTATTAGTTTTTTCTCTTCATCTTCATAATGTCTACCATATAATTTTTGATTATTTTATGCTGTAATGGCCCATGTATGAATGTAACACACTGCGTATACTTGTTGTCACTACATAGTTAATAATAAGTATACGCCATGTATACATTTATGAATTTCTATTGTTGCCAGCAGAAGTCTGCTTTTGGGTTTTTTTTTCTTCATTTCTTGTTTTATTTTATGTGCATTTTGTAATAAATATTGACTTTGTATATTGTTTGAGACACATGTTTAGTATATGACACATTGTTGATAATAAGGGAGAGACAGTTTTGATTGCAAATTTCAATAAGTAATGAGCAAGTGACCAATTGCCTTAAAGGGAAATGAATTACTGACTTAAATATCCCAGTATACAAGTTTGGTCTTAGAAGACTCATAGTAGAGCCTTTAGACTTTGTGAAATAATAGCTATGTGAGGGTAGTTTTCTATACCGATGAAACCTCTTTTTCAGCGCATTTTATGGCTTATGAAAGACTCCAAATTATCAGCATTATGAATTTTCTGAGCTAATTATGAGTCATTTATGATTCAGTTTGGTGCTTTTTATGAGTATTGTAAAAACTTGAAAACATTTCAAATAGGCTCATAAATGTGAGTCAATTATATTTCATTTATGACTCTTAAAATGTGAACACTCTGAAAATTATCAGAAATTTGTTGGCTGGGGTACTTAGATTTTTGAGTAAAGAAAAACATTCACCTTTTGATGTTCTAAATAAATTTCCAAAATTTCCCCAAGGCCGAAACTATTTAATCTTAATTATGTTTTCTTTATACATAAACTAATTCACTCAAGTGTAAGAGTTTAGTTTGGAATACTTTTTTGTACGAAAAAGATGTTCTCAAAATCGCTAACATTAATAACTTCAAGCAATTTGAAGACATTGCATTATTGGTCTTGAAATCGTGTAAAGATGCTGAAAGAGCAAATTATGTTAAGGGGGGTATCGACTCTAGGAAAAATTTTGTTTTCGATTTTTTTTATATTTTATTTGGATGGATCATACTTCTCTCTAAATGTTCCGAAAATTTCAGTAACAAACTCGAAGAAATTAAATTTCCACACGTTTTTTTGTAAAATATGTTTTAGTCCCAAAGTAATACTCTATGTGGTAAATTTGTGTGTAACACTTTTTGTTTGCATTTTTATTAATTTGTTTTTATTAGAAATCGTATATCTTATAACAGGGCAGAATAAAAATATAAAATTTGCATCAAAAGATACAAGAATTGCACGCAGTTTTCAAAGAAAAGCCAATGACGATTCCTTGATGGATGTTGAAGACTCGTCATATGGGGCAGGTGCTGATGGCTTAATATAAGTTATAAAAGTAATCAATAATTATAAAAATTGGGGAAAAAATACGAAATAAATTAAAAAATGTACAAAATTATAGGATTTTTACAAAATAATATGAGTAGCATTATACATATATGATAATATATCTACCATTGTTTTTCAAACTATTAGGTTTAATATATCAAATACCCATTAACCGATTCATCCCAAATTTGGTAGACATGTAGTAAACTAGGAGACATAACTTTTCTTCATTCATAATTTTTTGAAATTTTGCTGGTTTTCTGGCTTAATTTTAACATTAGACTTCAAACGCGTTTTTCTCACAACCATGAGTCAAAAATCGGCTGCCACTGTACAGCCAAGACGGGTTAACCTATTTCGATGTGTTTTTTTTTCTTTCGCCCCTTTTTTTGAAT
Source organism: Leucophora obtusa (assembly GCA_949987735.1). Taxonomy (NCBI): domain Eukaryota; kingdom Metazoa; phylum Arthropoda; class Insecta; order Diptera; family Anthomyiidae; genus Leucophora; species Leucophora obtusa. The sequence goes on from OX465295.1 coordinate 355,070,350, forward strand.
TTCAGTCAAATAAATTTTATATTCCCAAGTAAATTTGTTTTTTCTTGCCTTTTCAAGTTTGTGTGGCAATTTTGTTTAAAAAAAATTAAAAAAATAAAAATTGGGCCACGATAACGACTAGAGAATTTATCTGGTATTAAGAATCACTTTACATTTTTATTTTCCAATAATTAATGAAAGCTGTACAGTGGCAGCCGATTTTTAAAAAAGGCTAAAAATGAAGTGGCAACCCTGGCAGTTTTGGTTGGAGAAATCTAAAACTAATATTTTTCGAAAATACTAAAATAACATGTATTTTAAATAATAAAATAATATAGTAAAAATATTGTTATTTAACACATTTGTTTTATTAAAATTCGATTTCCAACTATCTTTTTGTTCGAAATGTTTCAATTGTTATTTTTCATATATTTTGTATTTCAAAATTCCAGTGTTGGTGCCTATTTAGAAAACTTGTATCTGTATTTCTAAAAATGGTGTCTGTATTTCTAAAAATGATATGGTGAACGAGTTTTAATGAAATTTTTCAGTAAAATAACGAATTTTTTACATTTGATGGAAAAGCTTCATTGAAAAAATTGATCCTCTCGGATTTAAATGGCCAGTCACCCTCGGATTTTAGCCCTAAAAATGGACTAATATTAGTGAAAAACTTCTTTGCGCTATAACTCTTAAACTAAAGGTTTTACAGAAAAATGCCAAATGGGCATATCTACAGACAATAATGTAGATAAGAATTTTTCTCACACACACTTTTGAGGTATCAATGACGCGTCTTGATGATTTAGTGTTTAAAGTCAAAGTGATTTAAGTGGTTAAACACAAATTTTGACTTTAACCATTTAAATCACCATGACGCGTCAATGATACATCAAAACGAGGTATGGGAAAAATGCTAAATAGATAACAAAAAAATTTTTAAATTAAATTTGGTCTATATGACGCGTTTGAATAAACAACACTTTATTAAAAAAATAGAAATGCCCTGTTGGCAGTCCGTCTCCAATATACACAAATTGCCTGCACTTGTACGTAAAAACCATGCGTCAGTGTGGCAACATTTGTGAAAAGGTGACACGGAGGAAATAAGAAGATAAACAAAAAATTTAAAGTAGAATGTTTGGTCACTTCTGAAAGTATTCATATAGAGGCAATCTGACAATAAAAATATAAACTATAATACGATTTAATGCAAAATCACTGATGAAGCCTGTCCATAGAAAAAGGCAGAAAATGGATCTAGTCTGATTTGCTAATTTAATGTGTTTATAACTTTTGAAGAGAATGTTTGTTCTTCTTCTTAACCTCAAACCTACGAAATTAGAATTAATAAAAATACATATTAATTACAATATTAATTGTATTCGGTCTATACGAGGTGTTTGAATAAATAACACTTTATTAAATTTTTTGTTTGTAATATTTTTAGCTGCAATTTTTGCTGATTTTAGCAGGTTAAATTGTTATTTTCGATTAATTAAAGTTTAACTCAAATATAACTAAAATTCTGTATTTTCAACAGCTTTATTTTTGGTGTTTCTATCTTTTGCTGTTTTCTGCAAGGTCATTTTTAACAAATTTTTAGTAGTTTTAACTAAAATTTTTAAAGACCTTTTTTTATTAGGTTAGTGTAGTTAATGGCATCGATTGCTCTTTAATATATAATACAATTGAAATTAATATCGTATTTATAAGTCGATTTATTAAACAAATTCTTCAATAAGTACATTTGGCTTCTTAATTACCTTTCTTAAATCTCTTTTTTTAGAAATTTAGAAAACACAAATCATTATACAGAATTCTATAAGCACTTTTTATCAAAAAAAATGGGAAATTTTCAAACCCTTTTCATTTAAATAAAATTCTTGTTATTATTATAAATAAATTAACCCCTACCGAAATAGACCTTAAATCAATTTTGTAGACATGTACGTGATTTGTTGGTTATAGACAATTATTTGAATTTAGATAATAAATTTTAATTCAATTTCATTCCAATGCTCAACATAAATATTGCAAACACACACACACACACTTATTAGGGGTATAACTTTTCTTAAATGAAAAAATTAAAGGATATGGGCAATATTGTACTGATAATAAAAACAGATTTTAATTTCTAAAATATTATGTTTTTAGCGATTTCTAAAAATATTCCCCAAAAATTTTCTTAAACAAAATATTGGCCCTTACTATAAAGGAGTATTTTAAATTTAAAGCCGACCTTATTTCTAATCATACGGTTTTGTTCATTTTGTGTATGAAAACCCTACAAAAATATTTATATTTTCAAATATTTTGATTGGTTTAAAATAAATTAACCAACCAGAATGCTCCAAAAATAAATCAAGTTATGGCATACTGCCTCCCAATATTTTAACTAAAGTCGACTTTAACTAAAATATACATTTCAAAAATTTAGACAGTAATGGCGATTGATTATACTGAAATAAAAAGGGTAGTTTTGGTAGACACCAAAAATATACAAACATTTTAAGACTAAAATGTCCAATTAACAAAAAATTTAGTGAACTTAATAATAACCTGAATATTCAACAATATATAAAAAAATTATACAATTTAAAAATTAAAATTTTAGACGAAATTTGGATTTAGCATAATAATAGTAATTAAAAATGATGCATTTCATGAGGAGTTAATGCAAACAAATCAAAATCTGTATAACAAACTTCAATGCATTTGGCGCGGGAACATTTTAAACGACAGCGAAAAAGTAATATCATACTTCTCTACTTTCTAAGGCTCTAGGCCCTGTTATGCCCGGTTATTTTCAATATTTGAAAAAAAGAAACGAGAAAACTTATAACCCTACTATACATACATATAATTTTATATAAATTGTAGGTTTTTATAAAATAAACATAATTAATGTTACTCATACGCAACCGTAACAAATTTGCAAACAACAACAAAAAATTACACATATTTATACAGTAAAATCCAGTTAGGACGAATTATAGGAGATCAGTAATATTAGCTCGTATTTAAGGGGGTTAAAATTATTTAATTTTTTTTTAATTATCCTTCAAATACGAGTATATAAAAATTCTTAAAATTTGTTTAAAAAATTCTTTCATTTGGTTTCTCAAAAATTGTAAAAATGGAAAACTGGATAAAATTTTGAGTAAACTGTTTGTAATCCAAGAAAAAAAAAGAGACGACAAGGCAGTACACTAATGTAAGTAAAGCACTACAATTAATGATTTAGATATACTTCTTTTTCAACAGAAAAACTAATGATTTTAACCTTGAGTTGTCATAGGAGAGGCGTACTCTAACTTCAACATTTTTTCAGTAATTTTTGAGCGAGTGTAAAGGAAAATTTTTTTCATCAATTAAAAGTAAAAAAAAAAGCAATTTTCGCAAAAAAATATATATATTTTTTTTATTTTAAAAAATTTCTTTTATTGCCGCCACCGGGTATCGAACTTGCGACCTCAAAATTGCTTGTCTGGTGTTCTTTGATATGAAAGTTGACTGGCATAAAAATAAATTGTATCAAAATCACTTTTGAGTATCACTTTTATAGCAATTATGCTTTAGAAGCCTACTTAACTGATTTTTTGGATGGTGTTCAGAATTACTTTTAAATAAGCTGTAAAAATATACTAACGGATACTTTGGAAGCAATGAAAGAAGTGATACTTTAAAGTTGTTCAGAATTAGTACTTACTACAAAACAGTAAAAATGTACTTAAAAATACTTTTTAAGTAGTGGTTGGTAAGCACGACTTTAAATTTTTTTTGCTGGATATTGTAATTAATATTCAAATTAATTATTTAATAATTTTCCAAAGTGCTCACTTACAAAAATAAGAAAAAGAAGAAAACATTTTTACTAAAAAATTTCACGAATACAAGAAAATCACTACAATGTCCTACTTCAGTCCCATTTAAGAACTTGTCAATGGTTAGTTTACATATGTATCAATTGGTCAAGGTACTTTTAAATTGTTAAATTGTCTCTATATTAAAAAGTTTTCCCTATAAAGTTTATGCCGTGACAGGGAGTCGAAACGATAAGCCGCAGATCTGGACTCGTAGTTTCACCTGTGAACGAGATACGCCAGAAATTTTGTTTGTGTGACCACCAAAAACACTGTTTTAATCGAGGGTTCGCCTTAACAGAAATTTTTTTAGGACTTTCAAATTAGTTCGTATTTAGAGAATACGAACTTGTTTGAAAGTCGCCTTAAACTAATTTTACTGTAATACACAATACATCTCAGCAAGGAAATTAATTATAACCTACACAAACAAACACACACACACCCATACCAACAAAATAAATTTCATTTATACTGACCCATCCAAGCAAATAGAAAGACAGATGTAGTCACACACTTAAACATAAATATTTTATACATATTAGCAAAAACATACAAAGTATATAAAATTCCATTAATAAAAACATGAACATGCATGAAAACTCAAAACAAAAACACACATATAAGGATTTCAATACGAACTGCATCGCTAATCTAATAGAAAAAAGTCTGAAAATATTTTAGTTAAAACTACTAAAAATAGTTTAAAATGGCACTGCAGAAAAAAACTGCTTAAAGTAGCAGATTATTTTTGCTAAATATTAGTAACATAGCAACAATAAAATAAAACTGTTAAATAACTATCTTCAGTAATGTGACCGGTAATTTGATTACAAAGTTCGTTGATTTTACATGGACAGAGAGACGGACATCGCTATGCCGATTCACACAGTTATTCTAAGTAAATAGAGAGCGAAACATTGAAATAAGTTCATCACACAAGACAATAAATGCTGCAAGTTTGACATTGATGCGATAGACTTATTTTAGCTGCACAGTTGGTATGAAAAGTCTCATATATAAATGTACCGCTATATGTACTGTAAATGGTATGTGTGTTAGTATGAGGAAAGAGCAAAGAGATTTCCTTTTTATTAACATCAAGTATTTTTATGATCATACCAAACAGCAAACAACACCACAAGAAAAAATGCCATTTTGAAATTAATGGAAAAGTATTAAAATGAAGAAAAGAAAAAATGTACAACGAGTTTAAAATACAAGAGGAAGTAGAGCAAAAAAATATATTTACACAGTTAAGCACGTAGAAATAGTATAAAATTTTAAAACACAATTAAAGAACCGGGAACATAATTTTACAATCGATTGCCAATCACATCAATGCTGCATGCGGTTCCACTAGGACCAATTCCATGGAATATGTTCAGGATTTTGTTAAATGGAACTTTAATTTAAGGTATAGGTGAGGGAGAACCAGTTCTAGATGTATTTCCAAAAATTGATTCTAGTGGAATCGGTTCTTTTTTGGAGCTACAAAAGCGATTGCTTTTGGGAAAATTTCAAACAGAGTAGTACATTGGAAGATGACAAAGCAAATTGTGGAAAATTTTCTGTTTTTGTTTTTTCTTTGATATTTTAATAACGCTCCTAGACGAGAACAAGAAATTCTCATTGAGTTTAAAATTTACCTTAACAAATATTTTCAGAAATTCTAAAAACGTCGTCCCCTGACGATTTCCTTGGGCAAGAGTGAAATCCGGATAGGGACATGCCTACAACGGATTATTTTTCACAATTTGTTAAATACGTTTGGGATTTTAGCATATTTAATTCCTTTAATGCAAAAAACTATTAATGTTTGAACTGACAGTAGAAGGGGTTGCAAGTACCCAGGAACAGTTTTTACAGTCGGTTGTAACTGGTTCCATTGCAAGCGATTCAAAGAACTGGTTCCGGAACCAGTTCCACGGATCTTGTATGGAAAGCATGACTGACATAGAATCAATTCTAGTACTAGTTACAGAACTGATTCTATGGCAACCGGTTCCACTTTGGAGGTATAGAAGCGCTTGCTTTTGGACAATTTCAAGCTAAATAATCGCTGTTAGAATTGACAGTAGAAGGGAAAAATTGCTTTTCTACAACCAAACGAGAAATAGCTACTCTACAACCGATTCTTTGGAACAGAAATGTTTCCTGGAAGGTTTTATAAATTGTGCGCCCAGAAAACAGATTCATGATGACAACCAAATTTTGTTGCCACTCGAATGGTTCGGTCGTCAAAACACTGTGTATATTCTGACGACCGATCATTAACGAAACAAATAATTGAAACTCCACCGATGATCATATTCGGGAGAAACGTGAAATCACGATATGAAAAACCACAAAGTCATAACTCCTATAAAAATTAAAATTTCTTTACTCTTTCGAAAATTAAAGCACAAAATTATAGCATTAATAATGGAAAGAGTTAATGCTGACATATGCACGCAGAGAAATAATATGGTGGAACATGATTGGAAATTATCCAAGTGTGATCATAATGTGTAATCGCAAATATAATTCCAACTAATCATAATATTATCATCAATAAAATCATATTATGAAATCATATTATGATGTTATTTTCTCTGTGTGTGCCGAAAAACCATTGATTAAAATATACCCTAATTATGGTGTGACAATCAAAATGTTGTTTTCTCAATTAATTTTGCCTTGCCTAACTATATCGAAAAATTCAGTTACCACATCCAAAACATTCGATTGACAATAATTCCGGAAGATGACAATGCAAATTGTGGAAAAACTGTTTGTTGTTATTTTTGTCGTTTCTTTGATATTTTAAATGCTGAGCAACGCTTCCACACACATAATAATCCATGCATAAAAATACGAAATAAATGTCAAAACAACAAAAACTTTCGTAAAATAAACCATTTTTCGTATATTTTACAAATTTTTTTGTTATTTTGACATTTTTTTCGTATTTTTATGCATGGATTATTATGTGTGTAGTAGACGAGAGTTTGAATTTGTAATTTAAACTAATAAATACTTCCAGAAATTCTAAAAACGTCGTCCTTTGACCATTACCTTAGGGACATGCCTTCAACAGATTATTTTTCACAATTCATTAAATAAGTTTCCATGTAAATTAATGTTTATCCCCATAAAAGTAAATTTCAAATAATTTTGATTGTCTGCAGGAATTTGCTTTCTCTGTGTGTCTATATCTAATTAACTTACCAATTGTTTTTGTAAACTAGCTGAGTCGCCACGTACTGGTCCCATACCCAATGTAGATAACTCCGTGTCTTTACGTATTACCCATTCGGTTAATTCACGCAGTGATAACAGCAAAGCATTCCAATGCTCTGAATTATTTTCTAAACGATTTCTGTAAAGAAAAGCAAGAACGAGAAAAACAGAAAAAAATTACATTAAACTAATAAAAACCATGAAAAATTTTTAATAATTTCCTTTTGCACAAAAAAAAAAAAATCATCATAAAAATTTAATTAACACTTTATAAAAAATTAAAAAAGAAATACCATAATAAGTATATATTTTTTTGTTCAAAACTTTATTCGCCATTAAAAAAAGTTCAGTGTAAATTGCTGTGTGCTAAAGCATAAAATTTTAACGTTTCTGTTTTGGCCATTACGCATTTTCATTTCCCAGTTTTATATATTTTACACACAGATTTTGTAAAGTTTTTTTTTTTGTCTTGTTAGGGAGTTTAATTTTTTTCTCTCTCTCTCATTTTTCTAATTTACAATTTTTATGTCAGTTTTATCTGCTCATCAAACAAATACAAAAAAATTATAATTGAAATAGGAGATTAAAGGAAAGATGGTGAACATTTATAATTACCAAGATTATGAGACAAAAAAGTTGTGTGTTGTAATGAAGTAAAAAAAGAGCAATATGCAGGCAAATTTTTTGCTTGTAAAATACAATAACTGTGTCAAAACAGGACCGTTTCGTGGAAGATGTAAAATATGTATTTGATTAAATAGTTTACTTATTTCTTTTGAGATTTAATTTTAATTTTTTATTATAATTTTATTATATAATTCACATATCCCAGCAACATTTTTTAGAACCCGATACCTTAGAATCTAGTCAAGAACAGGAGCTTTTACCACCGTTGCCATAGAACCGGTTCCAGAACTGATTTCTAAAAGTCAAAATGTTTACTATCCCACAACTGTTCTAGAACCGGTTATAAGGCGACTTGTTCTACATTAGAGGAAAAGCACCTACTGCTTTTAGATAAAATTGCATATAAAAAGTAGCGGTTGTAGAACATAAATTAGAATCCATACTAATTTCAGTAAATATAAGGTGTTCTGCCACCAGTACTTTAGATTATACATTTTTATTTTTATTGGGATATTTTAAGAAGTAATTAAATATAATGAAAATAGCAGTTAAAACAAAGGTATGTGAATTAAAAAAGGCACAAATAAATTTACCTTTATTTCGTAGGTTTGAGGTTAAGAAGAAGTATAAACATTTTCTTCAAAAGTTATAAACACATTAAATTTGCAAATCACACTAGATCCATTTTTTGCCTTTTTCTATGGACAGGCTTCATCAGTTATTTTCTATTAAATCGTATTATTGTTTATATTTTTATTGTCAGATTGTCTCTATAAGAATACTTTCAGAAGTGAGTAAACACACATATACAAACACTCTACTTTAGGTTTTTTTGTTTATCTTATTATTTCTTCCGTGTCCATATGTTGCCACACTGACGTATGGTTTGGTTATGGAATCTACCTTTAATATAACTAAAAATGTAGTTATTTTTAACTGTTGAAAAATAAGTAGCGAATGTATTAAAAATAAAAATGCCGTAAAAACAACAGGTAAATTTTTACTACAAAAATTAAAAAAACAACTTACAAAATTCGTAAAAACTACCATTTCTTCCAGTTAGTTTTTTCATGTAGGTATACTTTTTAATTAAAAAAAAACTTTTTTTCTATCAATTACAAAAACAATGTGTAAATACTTCATCCTACGTAACATTTGAAGTCAAAATTTCTAACGGTTCTTAAATGATTACACTCAAAAAAGTTTGTCGGTAGAATCTAGAGTAAATGACTGTTAAAACAAAGGTATATGCAGTTAAAAAGGCGATAAAGTTATTTATCTTTAAAATAACTAAAACTTTTTTATTCTTAACTGTTGAAAAATAACTAACAAATGCATTAAAAATAACTGAGAATGTTGTAAAATTAACCGACATATTTTTGCCACAAATATTTTAAAACAACTGATAAAATGGGTAAAAGCTACTGTTTTGTTACAGTTCATTCTTTTGGTATTATAAAAGTACACTATAATAAAAAAAAAAAAATTTTTTTTTTTAATTCGATTACAAAAATATGTGTAATTAATGCAGCCTATTTAAAAATTGAAGTAAAAAAACTAAAATATAAGTTTCATATTTTTATTCGCAAAGTAGGAAAATATCAATAATATCAAATATAAACTAAATGGGAATTTTTTAAATTCAAAGAAATTCAATAAATTGTTTTATTTTTTAAATAACTAACAAAAACCACTGTTTACTATAAAATTACTGTTTTAGTAGTTGTTTATTATGATATTAAAAATAACTACTTTAAACAACTGTTAAGAAATGACAGTATTTGTCTTTAGTTGTTTTCTTAAATGATAGTCATAAAAGTTGTTTTGTATTTTTCTATAGAAAAACAACTGTAATTAGTGTTTAAAACAACAACTACCGATTACTATACAAACAACTGTCACATAGTAGCTGTCAAACTTTTTTGAGAGTACATTTTATGCATTGGATATCAAACAACATTTTCTGATTTTTTTCTGGCAACTGAGAATATAGCAAGAACGACAAACATAAACTAACTAAATATACTAAACAACAATTTTAAAAATACAAACGAAATTTTTCATTTTTTTAATAACTAACAAAAATAACTGTTTACTACAAAAATATTGTTTTGGTAGTTGTTTATTATGATCATAAAAATAACTGAATTAAACAACTGTTACGAAATTACAATACTTTTCGTCGTTTGTTTTCTTAAATAACTGTCATAATCGTTGTTTTGTGTTTTTCCCTAGAACAACCACTGAAATTGTAGTAATTGTTAAACTTTTTTGAGGGCAGTATTGGGGATATTAATTTGTCAAATTTTTGTAAATTCTCTTTCGAAAATTAATTTTTGTAGCCCCAATACTGAGAACTAGTATATACGGATGGACAGATAGCGTGTCAATCAAGCTGTTTTTTTTAAATAGGTTTTTGTTTAAATCTAACTAAAAATTCAATTGGAGACAAATTTGGGGACTCAACAATTTTTTCGATAATTTTTTTTCCGAATTTTAACTTACAAAATGGGGACATGAGCTAAACCTTTTCTGGCAACACTGTTATGCACTTGTTAAAAAGAAAATAAGAACATACATTTTAAGCTGATCTTGAAATATAAAAACATGAATAGTTTTAATCCATTTAATTAAAATTTTTGTTGATTTAAAGCTGGAATTTCAATTAAAGATTTAATACTTTTGATTAATTGAGTAATGGATTTTTGGTTATTTATATCAATCAAAGTTTTAATTATATCAATTGAAAATTTTGATGATTTTTGATTAATTTTTTTAATTAATATGATTAAAATTTTAATTGCAAAATTTTTTTGCAAGAAAATTTAATTGATATAACAATTTTCTTAATTAGTCCGAATTCTATTAAATTTTTCAACAAAGCAGACCTTCCTTGTAGTAAAATTATGTACTTACTTTTTTGTTTTCTGGTCATTTGTTCTTTCTAAAGGACTTTCAAGTTTTAAGAAATACACTAGTAATTTTTATTTCTTTTATTTTTATAATCGTTTTTGACTCACAAGGAACAATTTATATACAAGTGAAATAGAGATCTTATATGTACACTCATAGAAATAAATCTATAAAAATAGCTGAAAAATCAAAATTAGTTAAAAAGTATGCTGCAGAAAGAACTGTTAAATTATGAACAACAAAAACAAAACTGTTAAATTTACAGAATTTTAGTTATATTTAAGTTAACTTTTAGTTAATTGAAAATGACAAATTGTACCGTAAAATCTGCAAAATATTAGGCTAAATATTAGTGGACTAAAACTAGCAAAAACAAACTGTTGTATCTATAAATTTTTTGTTATTTTTAAGTTAAATTTAATTAAATGGAAATTGCGGTCTATTCTGTTAAATTAACAGAAATATTTGCTGAAAAAAATTCTAAACTGCTGTTTTCGAAAGGCTCGATCTTTATTTGCATTAAGAACAAAAAAATCGAAAAAAAAAACTTCGAAAATTTTATTTTTTTTGTGATTTTTTAGGCTGCTAATTATTTAGCAAATTTTTTTGCTGATTTAATTGGTTAATTTGTTATTTTCTATGAAAAAAAATTTAACTTAAATATAACTAAAATACTGTATATTAAAAAGTTTAATTTCTGCTGTTCCTAATTACTAATACATAGCAAAACTAATCTGCTAATTTAGCAGTTTTTTTCTGCAGCATAATTTTTAACTAATTTTTAGTAGTTTTAACAAAATTTTTGACAGACTTTTTTTCTATTACTGTAGTAGCCATAGAAAGGCTAATACATAAGCATAAATGATATTACCAAATAATATTAAGCGATTTTTTGCACTGGATTTGTGATGATTTTATTCATGAATGATATACAATTGTATCGGGCCATAATTCGGATACAATTTTATTTTGGTTTATTAAAAAGTTCACGATAAGATATGAACTGATATATTTAGGCACAAACTGATAAAAAATCAGATACAATTAAATATATGGGAGCATATTTCGGATTAAATTTTATATGGATCACATTTAATTATGTATGTAATTATGTAATATGACACATTAAAAATCATAAATTATTTTCAGTTACAGAAATTTAAATTTTTAATTAATAGTCTTCCTTACTCCTGTTTTGGTTTTTTATCTCAAACCACATAATAAATGTTTGTAATTATCATTATCATTATTTTTTAGATGTATGGGAACACTGTATGATTTATCAATTGTAATTACATGTTCTATTACAAAACATACTAATACTAATGTAAGTGATGTATAGAAAAAATATATTTATAAACAACCACTAAAACTGTCAAATGTCAATGACAGGCAAGTAATTTCCTATTGCTCATTCTTAGAAAATCTTTTTTTTTGAGACTCTCATACAAACACCAAACGGAAACTAATTGTTTCTCCAAAAAAAAAAAAAAAAATGGTTGTTGTAATGCTAATGGTGATAATGATGATGATAATGTTAATTGTATTTGCTATAAGAAGAATGAAAAGAATTCCTTTACTTCCTTTACTTTGTGTGACACAATATTTTTGTTTGCGGCTCTAACAAAAAATACAGTCTTTAATCAATTAGTAAGACGTGGAGAATGTTGATAAGAAAGCACATAAAATTTGTCTATATATTTTCTTTATTTATAATTCCAAGGATTTTTGGTTTTGTCTTAGATTGTTTTCCTTAAGTGAAGTGGTAAATGATTAGTTTTTTTTATATTAGAACTCTCTGACAAATTATATAAAAAAAAATCATTTATATTCATTTGAGTTTTGAAGCTTAAACAATTTATCAAATGATTTTGGAAGATGTGGAAGAGCACGATGACGAGAAAGATGACAACAATATTGTTGTTGACAATGTGATAATACAAAAATTATTTATTAAATATTAAATTTTAGAATTTATATAAATTACCAAATTAAAGTTATTAAAAATGTATTGCAACTATTTAGAAAGGCAGAGTTTTTTTAAATGAGATTAGTTTTTAAAAGTTTATTTAAAGGCAGGAAAAAGTTTAACCAAAAACACAAATGAATTGAAAACAAAATAGATCCGCTGGACATTTTTCAATCAAATTTTGCAGAGATATAGACCAGTACTTCAATAAGAAATTTTTTCAATTGGTTTTGCCTTAATCCGCCCTCTAGTGGAAATAATGGCAACCAAAATTAACATTTTGATAGGATGTGAATGCTAGTCGGTTAAAGATATTTTAAGAAGTTCAATTTTGTATATTTTTGTGGACAAATCTTTATCAAAAATATAATTTATTTTTATTTTTATGAGTTAAATGAATTTCATTGTTTTTTGAAAAATATGGTGGTTTTTGACAATTTTTATAAATTGTCATTTGGCAGCCCTGTCAATATAACTTTTATAAATGTAGCATAATGTCAATAAAAACTAACCATTATTTGTTTAAGTTTTGGATGAAAATGGAATAATAATTCAGAGATTAAAAAATCTCTGAAATTAAAAAACGTCAAAATTGATAAAATCGCCCTTCATCTTTCACCACCTTTCACTTCTTCTCTAACCCCTTTCCAAAGGAAGCAACACGTTAATTAATAGGAAGAATTTCCTGAGTGTTGCTTCTCTTAAAAAAAAAATTAAAAAAATCTACATAAAAAAGTTAAAAATCTATGAAATTAAAAAATAGAAAAAAAATCGCAAAATTTAAAAAAAATGCCTAAAACTTAAGAAATTTAAAAAATTAAAAAAGAATATTCCAAAATTAAATAAAATCACTAAAATTTAAAGAAATCTTTAAAATCAAAAAAATCGTCAAAATTAAAAAATCGCAAAAATTTTAATAAAAAGCGCTATGAAATTATTTTATTTTTAATATTGTCTATTTCGGTGATTTTTGCAATTTTGTCATTTTTTTATATTTAAAATTAATATTTTTTGGTAAATTTGAGATCATACAAGTAAATTGCAAAGAATAAAAATAGAAAAAAATTTAGAAAATGTCAGCAGGATAGAATATGTATTTTCGGGGCCCGACACAGACCCATCTTCAGTATCCATGCCTTTATGGATTAATAATCGATAATGATCTATTTATATTGACTGTGAAACACAGCTTTAAAGAATTAATTCCTTTTTGGAATGAATTCCCAAAAATTTAATTCAATTCTTTAATTCAAGGAATGAATTCATCAATAAGACATAAGCAGGAATTAATTCCTGTGAATGAATTCAAAGAATTCAAATTTATAGAATGAATTCACTGACCAAAGCGTAAAGAATTAAAATTAAATAATTCATTCACTAAAGAATTAATTCAACACTAGTTAATTCAATTTGAAATCAAGGAATTCATTCAATTCAAGTTAATTCAACTTTTGGCTAAGGAATTCATTCAACTGTGCACTTAATTCAACTTTTGATCAAGGAATTCATTCAATTCTAGTTAATTCAACTTTTGGTCAAGGAATTAATTCAATTCTAGTTAATTCAACTTTTGGTCAAGGAATTCATTCAATTCCAGTTAATTCAACTTTTAGTCAAGGAATTAAATTTATTTCGTTTAATTCCCTAAGGAATTAAATTTATTTCGTTTAATTCCCTAAGGAATTAAATTTTTTTCGTTTAATTCCCTAGGAATTAAATTTTTTTTGTTTAACTCCCTGAATTAAGTTTTCAATTGCTTGAATTAAACGAAATAAATTTAATTCCTTGACTAAAAGTTGAATTAACTAGAATTGAATGAATTCCTTGATCAAAAGTTGAATTAACTAGAATTGAATGAATTCCTTGACCAAAAGTTGAATAAACTCGAATTGAATGAATTCCGTGACCAAAAGTTGAATTAACTAGAATTGAATGAATTCCTTGTCCAAAAGTTGAATGAACTAGAATTGAATGAATTCCTTGACCAAAAGTTGAATAAACTCGAATTGAATGAATTCCTTGACCAAAAGTTAAATTACCTAGAATTGAATGAATTCCTTTACCAAAAGTTGAATTAACTAGAATTGAATGAATTCCTTGTTGAATGAATTCATAAAATTTTATGAAGGCATTAGAAAAAAAATTAATGAATTCCTTTAATATAAATCGAATGAAAAAAAAAGGAATTCATTCAATTCCTTAAGTTTAGTCAGGGAATTCATTCCAAAAATATAAATTCAGTTCAAAAAAAGGGAATTAGGGAATTAATTCTTCGAAGCTCTGCTGTGAAACAAATAAACGAATGTAAACACAACTCAATTAGACTAACATCAACGAAATTCTAACAATGCTATTTTTATCCTCTATTATTGCTTAAAATATCGAGCTGGTTCTATTCAACTCTGATCGTCAGCTTATGAATCACAGATTTATTGAACGACAACGAATGGTTAATTTTAAATTTTTAATGTATATTCTAATTATTTCGAACCTACAACATAAACCCATGTTGATAGTAAACATTTAGGCATAATAAATTATATTTTCACTGCATCTAGTGTATTGAGATGGTATGTATAGTTGATCTCTTAATTGGTTAATTAATATTTATTGGTAGGTTTGAGATCATACAACTAAATTGCAGAGGATAAAAATTGGAAAAAAATAAGTTGACAAGATAAATTGAGTTGATGCTGATGCTTGCAACATCAAAAAATATTGGACCTAGACCCACCTTATAGTATACCGATCGACTCAGAATCACGTTTTATTTCGATTTAAAGATGTCCGTCGGTCTGTCTATGTATTCTTGTGCGCACTCTACAGGTTGGAAATATTAAAATATTTCGATTAAATTTTGTACACCAACTTATGTCGGTCCGTGTTTAGACCTAGTGCCCATATAAAAGTCCCCCCCCCCCCAAAATTGGCCTTTTTACTCGCTGCAGGTCGCAAATACGAAGATATTTCAATGAAATTTGGTTGGCTGACTCACATGCTCCCAAGGACAAAGCCTATATAATCTAGATAGGATCGGTCCATATTTGGACCTATCGCCCAAATGGACTATATTTACGATTTTCTCTTCTTTTATCATTTTATAGAAAATTTTGACATAAGCAATTTTAACTCATTCGAATTTCGGATCCAAACATTAGTTGGCTTCTAACCAGACTGGTGTAGGGTTTTGTTTAGTCGGCATGGCCGACTTTATCTTTTTTACTCGTTTTGGTTTATTCTTATTTTTTTTTTTAACAAAATGGCTCAAAAAAATGAGTGTTACAAATTCTCGGCATTTTATGTTGTTTGGGACTAAAACATTAGTTGATATTCAAATACACTGGTGTAGAATTATATTCGGCATGCCCGAGTTTAAGAGTTTAATCACAACTGTGTCGATTGTCGACCGACGACATCAAAAGTCGTCGCGAATAATTTAAATTCAGCGACAATCGATTGTCGACATTTTTTGACATTTAGAAAAAAATGAAAGCAAAACAAGAATATGGTTGTATTTTTTCGCCACAATTCTTCACCAATTCAATTCGGTTTCCATTAATTCTTGTTGTTTTACATTTTTTGTATTTAATTTTACTTTTTTACTGTAAATTATGCATTTTTATTTCCAATTATATTTCTTCTGTCAAAAAAATAATTTTTTTGTAAACAAAGTACACATTTTTGCAACTCTAATACGAATTTCTGCAACTCTGTTCCCTTAATTAGTTAAAAATATGGCAATTATTTGACAAATATTTTGAGTGTGTATTAGTGTGTCGTCACGAAAATAGAATAGATTCTATTACGACAACAAATCGCCGAACGACATGGCGACAATTTGCTTCCCATACAAAATATATGAAAAAGCACATGTCGTTGTCGTTGTCGACCCAGTTCTGATTAATCTCTAACTCGTTTAATATATAATGATTTTGTCATCTTAAAAAAAACGAGTAAAAAGGTTAAAGTCGAGCATGCCGACTATACAATACCCTACACCAGTAAAGCCAACTAATGTTTGGATCCGAAATTCTAATGGGTAAAAAGGGGGCTTGTGTCAAAATTTTCTATAATGTGAGTCAGCGCACCAAATTTCATTAAAATATCTTAATATTTGCGATCTGCAATTTGTAACCAAGCCCATTTTGGGGGGACCCTTATATGGGCACTAGGTCTAAACATGGACCGATGTTCACCAAAATCAATAGGCTTCGTCCTTGGGCCGACGTAAGTCTGTCTACCAAATTTCATCAAAATATCTTAATATTTGCGACCTGCAGCGTATAAACAATATAATTTTGGTAGGACCCTTATATGGGCACTAGGTCTAAACATGGACCGATATTCACCAAAATCAATAGACTTCGTCCTTGGGCCAACGTAGGTCTGTGTACCAAATTTCATCAAAATATCTTAATATTTGCGACCTGCGGCGTATAAACCATATAATTTTGGAAGGACCCTTATATGGGCACTAGGTCTAAACATGGACCGATGTCCACCAAAATCCTCCCTTGGCCGACATAAGTCGGTATACCAAGGTTCATCAAAATATCTTAATATTTGCGACCTGTAGAGTGCGCACAAGAATGCATGGACAGACGGACATCGTTAAATCGAAATAATATATATATAAATAAATTCTGAGCCGATCGGTATACTATAAGGTGGGTCTAGGACCAATATTTTTTGGTGTTACAAACATCAGCACAAACTTATAATACCCTGACCACATAGTGGTGTAGGGTATAAAAATGGTTATTTTTTCAATTTCAGTGAATTTTTTAGCAATTTTTTATTGTTATTTTTTTTCAAGTTTGGTAATTTTTTAATCTTAAAGTTTTTTTTTAATTTTTATCGTTTAAATTTTGTCGAATTTTTTTGCGGCAGGGTTTTTTCAATTTTGGTGTTTTTTTTTCCAATGTACTAAGCTTTTTTAAATTTCTAGCGATTTTATTATATTGTAGCGATGTTTTTCCTAGCGATTTTTTCTAATGTCATGTTTTTTTTTGGTATTGGAGATCTTGTAATTTCTGTCATTTTTCAATTGAAGAGTTTTTGTAACTTCAACGATTTTTTATATATTTTAGCGATTTAGAATTTAGCCTGAATTTTCGTCGACGTTTTTTCAATGGCATGTGCAGACTGTAGTCTTGAAAATACTTACCAGAACAACTGCAAAACAGTAAAAACTTTTACTGTTTTTTTTTAATAAGTTTTTATATCGTTTTTGTAGTAAAACAAGTGCAAATACAGTAAATTTTACTGTTTCGCAAAATCAAAGCATTTGAAAAAGAAGTAGAAATATTTGTAGATTTTTCAAAATTATAATGAGTGAGATCATTTAAAATTGTAGACGTGTATTTATTGCAACATATTATAAACATAGTCAAATATTAAGTGGGAACAGTTATTAAATTACCTTTATGTAGAAAAGGTTGCTCTATTGGATATAGATAAATTTATACCTACTAATAAAACATATATTCGAATTAAAATACATTGCTCAGAAAACAAATAAATAAACCGAACAGTTGATTAATATAAGAATTTATATAAAAAAACCCAATAAAATTTTAATAAATACACTCAATTTGCATAACAAATTGTTTGTCATAACAACCTATCACAATTGGTCTAGTAGCCAACCAGAAATACCCCAATATATTACAATGTCCCACAAAGAGCGTATGATCAATATTCAATTTTCTACTTCATTTGCATATTGTATAACGAATTGTGTACCTCAAACTACAGTACATGTACATAAATGAATTACATTTTTTAAACCTTTCACTACTTACCTTATTGCAATACTTTTTGATTTCAAATTATTCCAACGTTGATTCATTTCATCCAGACGACGTTGTAACATAACCGCATCTTCTTGGGAGGTGAGTGAACCTAAAAGTTTACGTCCTGTGCCATCGAGACGATCATAAACCACACGATGTGTTTCAATTTCCGATTGTAAATCCTATAAATATAAAAAAAGCAAACAAGTGTATAGGAATAAGGTTTTGCAAAGAAAAAAAAAAAGAGAAAAATATATGAAATAAAATATAAAAAACTATAAAACATTATTCCAGTACAAGAGAAAATAAACATGGCTGTTTTTTATATGCAGGATATTTTTTTCATATGTATTTATATTTTGTACATATATTACATATTTATTCATAAGTATTGCAACATAACAAACATGTTTTATTGTAAGCGTATACATGTGTACATGTGTTAAAAAAATTAACCCTTAACTGATGATTTTTCTTTGTAATATTTAAACAAATAATGTGCCACAGTTGAGGCTTAAAATATGTTATAAAACTTTTCTTTAGTTCGGCCTAAATGTATGCAATAAAAACATTCACACTTGAACTCACAAACTGCTACAAACAGGGAACAAACACTAATCCTGAGCTGCTAAAATATTCTATAAGAAATTTTTAAATAGTCGCTACAGTACCTACTGTACCTACCTATTTAAAATTTGTTGCATATTTTAAAGGGCTGAAGACTAAATGCTTAATTGCGAGACCACCCAAGAAATATTTAAATAAATGCTACAGTTTTGAAGTAAGCACTTCAAATTTGTTGCATATTTGAAGGGCTGAACTGTAATTGGTTATCAATAGGGCCTTAAGATATGCTAAAATAAAATTCGAATATTCGCTAAGTTTTAAGAATAATAGCATAAATAGTTATTGCAAATATAGTGTTGTATGTTTTTTAACCCTCGGACTTACACATGGGTCTGGCCAGATATTTTTAGATTTTAAGTATGTTGTAATTTAAATATATTTATAATTCATCTAGAGACTAGAAACAAATTTTAGGTACACTCCTAATAATTCATTATCTAACGATGTATGAAAAAAAAACAACACGAAAAATAAAAAAATTAACTGAGAAATTTTCAATGGCATTGAAATTTAATTGGCACTACCTACTTAATGTCAATGAAAATGAAAAAAAAATTTCATTAAAATTAAATGCCAATGAAAAAAAGGCAGAAACTAGACCTAGTCTGATTTGCAAATTAATGTATTTATAACTTTTAGTGAAAAAAGGTTTATTTTTCTTCTTAACCTCAAATCTACTCAATTAAAATTAATAAAAATGAATATTAATTACAATATTAATTGCAGCTGGTCTATATGACGCCTTTGAAAAACAACACTTCACTAAAAAACATTATAAAAATGCCCTGTTGGCAAGCCGTCTCCAATATACACAAATTGCTTGCTCTTGAACGTAAAAACCATACGTCAGTGTGGCAACATTTGCGAAAAAGGAGACACCGAGGAGTTTAGAAGATAAACAAAAAATCTGAAGTGGAATGTTTGTATGTGCCTGGTTCATCACTTCTGAAAGGAAAAAACAATAACAGAAAGCTGAATAGGAAATAAAACTATGAATTAGCTACACTACATACAAGGCCATACTTGGTTTAGATGGCAAAGCTGTCGAACGTTAGTATAGTTACGTTTGTAATGTAGGAATAGGTACAGGTTCGATTCTTACAGCCGACAGGTTGTTGAAAAATTATCGTACAGAGACAATCTGACAATAAAATGTAAATAATAATACAATTTAATGGAAAATCACTGATGAAGCCTGTCCATAGAAAAAAGGCAGAAACTAGATCTAGTCTGATTTGAAAATTAATGTGTTTATAACTTTTAGAAAAAAAAATGGTTTATTCTTTTTCTTAACCTCAAAATTATTAAATTGAAGTATTTTTCAATTGGCATTGATTAAACTAATGGTAATGAAATGTACACCAATGCTCCAAAGCAACCAATTATAATTACTGAAAAAAGCATTGTTTACAAAAAATATTATTTTTGAAAAATGGGAAACTAAGACAAGTAAAATTTCAGAGGTTAAACATTAGAAATATTCGCTATTTTATCAAGTTTTATAAAATATACGCTGATCACTCTTTTTTGATGGATCAGCTGAAACTTGACGAAATAGCGAATATTTAGGGAAAAAGTACGCGAATTAAAAAATTGTTTTCTTAATTTGTCCTTTTATCAACACAGAATGTTTTTGAAAACAAATACTTTTTTGCATCAATTCTAATTGGTTGTTTTAACAATGCTAATTGAAAAAAATTTCATTGGCATTGATCAATTGTAATATCAATGAAATCGTCGATTAATTGGTCGATTTAATTAACTGGCCCCAAGTATGATCATAACACATGTGTACACTAGGTTTAGCCTTCGTTATATGACCGACAAAAATAATGGCGACCTGTGAATAATATCACCGAAGGAATTTTTAATATAAATTCTATAATTGTCACTGTTTTGTCACCCTCCAAAAACGTCGGAAAATTACAATAAACCCAAAGTTTTATTTAATTTTTTTCCAATCCTTACAAAAATCCAATGCCAAATATTGCTATTCCATAATGTTA
The DNA here is from genome assembly GCA_949987735.1 of Leucophora obtusa. Classification (NCBI taxonomy): domain Eukaryota; kingdom Metazoa; phylum Arthropoda; class Insecta; order Diptera; family Anthomyiidae; genus Leucophora; species Leucophora obtusa. Next base: position 355,091,357 of record OX465295.1, read on the forward strand.
GAAGTAACTAGGTATTTTATATATATTCTTCTTTTTTGAAAAAATTGACTCCAGTAGGTGTAACTTATAGAATTTTCAGTGTATATAGATTTTGATATACTCAATGGGTCTGGCCAGACCATATGTGCAACGAATCTGACTCCTTAAACATATCTAGGATGGAGGCTTAAGGGTTAATATGTAAAATTTTGTTCGGCTGCAATCGAAAACAATTCGAAATGTATACGAAAAAATTTATGTGGAAAGTACAAAAAATTTATAGAAAAGCATAAAAAAGTTTTGCAAAAAAAATATGCAAATTAAAGTTTGTTTTTCATCATATGGCCGCATGTGAGTATATATTATTTTAACTTTTTCATTTCCTTTTTATTCTGATTTTGTTTTTTAAATATTTTTTGAATTATAACAAAAAAAAAAAAAAGCACAGCAATATAAACTAAATCATGTCAACATTTGTTTGTAGTTAAGTTTGTTTACCTTTTAATGCTAGGGGAAATAAAACACACTTGATTGAAATTTGATGACTTTATTATGACTCTAAGACCTGCTAACTTATCTAGAAATAAACTGAGTTTAGTGCTTAACCACAAATATGAATGTCAAATTAATATGTAAATATCTGTGGTTAAGGTTTAACCTTAGCTATGTTGGAAATAAGTTACTCGCCATAAATAATGAAACAAATTATGTAGTTTCTAAGAAATTACTGGAATATAACAAAAACCCACTACTGAAGCTAAAGTAATTAACTGAAGTTTTAGAAAAATCATTGATTCTAGTTTAACTCTGCAAATTCTATAGGGAAAGATAGAATAAACGTTTTTCACAATCGCAATAAGACAAAAAAAAAATGAACAATTTTTACTCTGCATTGCAAGTTTTTCGGGAAATCAAGTGTTTACAGTTTCCCTACCCATATTAACTAAAGAGTTTAAGGCGTAAATTTATAATTTATAAACATCATTGTACACGTGCTTATATTTATAGTTTTATATGTAGGTAAACGAACTTTAATAAAGTTTTTATAAATAAAAATATAAACATTTTATATGTAGTTAGAACTACATATGTATTTATATTAAAGTAAGCGGCTTTGTTTATTTTAGTATATGCTGAAAAGAAAATTAAATAGGAAAGCGTTTTACTTTCTTTCCTTTTTCTAACTACATACTACCCGTATATAGGTCAGTGTATACTTTAAGGGTGAAACTTAAGGCATAAAGTATGCATATACCAAACATGGGATTAATTAAGTGACTTATTAATTGACAATTTCATAATCATTGCAATGCTATCACTAATGACAACTGCAGGGACTTTCATGCTTTTAGTAATTCAATTTGCTGCCTAAAAATATACAATACTGTATTTTGAGTATCTACAATTATTAGGAAACTTTGGTGCATTTTTAAAATCCTCTATAGCATACCTTAAGGCCTGATATTAAATGCATTTGTGATTAAAATTTTAGGCTTAAATCCATTTCTTTTAACAATGTGTCTTTACAGACACTTTTATTTTTAAGGAACTGCGAAAAGACTTTTTTTGGATTGCGTAAATCTTTCAATAATTTTTTAGAATAATCAAAACTACACAGTTGTATTTTGGAAGGTGCCAAAGCAAATTGTGGTATTTTTTATTGATATTTTTGTTTTCCCTTTGATATTGGAAATGTTGAGCGATCCCAGGTGTCAAAAGGAGCATTCAATTCACTCTTTCCCTTTTTCAATTTATTTATACTATCAAAATCCGGCCAAAGATGGAATACAACATCCATATATTGGCGAAAGCTTCAAAGTTTTTTTTTGGAAATTCGGGACAGTGCAAAGAAGGACTTCGGCGCTCAACAGTGACAGTAGGGGACTCAGCCATACTGCTTCATCGGAGCTTCATCAGAATGTTGGTTTTGTGACAATGTTTTATCGATATGACCATGGAAAGTGTTATGCTGAGACAAGTGAACTTACCCCAAGAGTCCCGAGTTTTTAACCAAAATGCTCTCTTATCTAGTACAATACATTATATTCGATTATATAGTGGACAGCACAGTCCATTAAGGTAAGAATACGTATACCAGTAGTACTAACTTTACATTTCGGTTTTAACCGTGAGCGAAACCGAAGTTAAGCGCACTATTTAACCCAAAACACATTAGAAACGGCGCGGTTACGGTTAAATAATCGCCTATGAACATACATGAACCTATATGGTATCGTCTATAATCATATGCGGGTATAGCTGATCGTATATGGGTATAACTGATCATATATGTCCCTATATAGTTCCATATACGATCTTATATACCCATATATGGATACCAAATTTGAGTCGATATGGCCGTATATGATCATATATGAGAATATATATTTATCATATACATATATATGCGCATATGTCATCATAAATAATCATATATGATTTCGGATCTAAACATATATGATCATATATTATATCATATTTGGTTATATATTCCACTATATATGGATATATATCATCAGCTATACCCATATATAATCATATACAAGCTCATGTATGATCACACATATTATATCATATTTGGTTATATATTCCACTATATATGGATATATATCATCAGCTATACCCATATATAATCATATACAATCTCATGTATGATCACATATGTTCATATATAATCCCATTTTACCTGCCCAAGTAAAAAACTTTTGATATAGTTATATATTATCATATAAAATTTTGTATAATTATATATTGAAACATATATACCAAGATATAATTATATAAAATTTTACGAAATTTTATCCTAAATATATAACTATATCTTGTTATATATTGCACAATATATGGTGCAACATATTACAATATACAATTATATATAGACCTATATATATGTAGTTATGCCCAATATAATTATGTATAATTGTACCGAATTATATACCATATATCTGGTTGGATATGATTGTATTATATTTGATACATTTGGATGAGGATAAAATCCGGATAAAATTGTTTCAAACCATATCTTATTCCATCAAATTAGATCTAATTGCGTCAAATTTGATCTAATATGATCACAATACGATCTAAATTGATACAATTAGATGTTCTCATTTTTCGGATATAATTATATATAATATCAAAATTCATATAATTTTTTTAGTAGGGTGGGTTTTTTTAAAATTTTTGTTTTTAATTTGAAACTATGTTATTTTTTTTTTTTAAATGATGATCAAAACTGTTGACAAATTATCTGCCGATATTTGCACAGTTTTGAAGAGAAGCGCCAAGAATTAAAAAAAAATGGGGTTCGTTATTCGGCTTAAGGTCACAAAGTTTAAAAATAACAAGTAAATTTTGTTTACGTTTTATTTTAAAATTTTTTTTTTTTTAATATTTCGAGACAGCTTCACTGTTTATTTTCAATAAAAAATTTAATTATCTGACAATAAAGCACGGAGTTGAAAGCGTCCTTTATTGTTTACATTACTGTATAATTTATTATACCCTACACCACTATGTGGTCAGGGTATTATAAGTTTGTGCTGATGTTTGTAACACCAAATATACCTTATAGTATACCGATCGGTTCAGAATTTTTTTTTTTTATTTCGGTTTAACGATGTCCGTCTGTCCGTCCGTCCGTCTGTCTGTCTGTCCATGCAATCTTGTGCGCACTCTACAGGTCGCAAATATTAAGATATTTTGATGAAATTTGGTACGCAGACCTATGTTGGCCCAAGGACGAACAAGTTTGATTTTGGTGAACATCGGTCCATGTTTAGACCTAGTGCCCATATAAGGGTCCTACCAAAATTATATTGTTTATACGCTGCAGGTCGTAAATATTAAGATTTTTTGACGAAATTTGGTACACAGACCTATGTTAGCCCAATAACGCAGCCTATTGATTTTGGTGAACATCGGTCCATGTTTAGACCTAGTGCCCATATAAGGGTCCTACCAAAATTATACTGTTTATACGCTGCAGGTTGCAAATATTAAGATATTTTGATGAAATTTTGTACATAGACCTATGTTGGCCCAAGGACGAAGCCTATTGATTTTGGTGAACATCGGTCCATGTTTAGACCTAGTGCCCATATAAGGGTCCTACCAAAATTATACTGTTTATACGCTGCAGGTCGTAAATATTAAGATATTTTGATGAAATTTGGTACACAGACCTATATTGGCCCAATAACGCAGCCTATTGATTTTGGTGAACATCGGTCCATGTTTAGACCTAGTGCCCATATAAGGGTCCCACCAAAATTATATTGTTTATACGCTGCAGGTCGCAAATATTAAGATATTTTGATGAAATTTTGTACATAGACCTATGTTGGCCCAATAACGCAGCCTATTGATTTTGGTGCACATCGGTCCATGTTTAGACGTAGTGCCCATATAAGGGTCCCACCAAAATTATATTGTTTATACGCTGCAGGTCGCAAATATTAAGATATTTTGATGAAATTTGGTACATAGACCTATGTTGGCCCAAGGACGAAGCCTATTGATTTTGGTGAACATCGGTCCATGTTTAGAACTACACCATTTCCAATTGAAATTGAGAGCTTTCCATTAGTATTGAGAATAGAACAATTGAAATTGGGATTTTCCATTTGATAATGGGAAAGAAACAATTGAAATTAAGATTTTCTATTTCATATTGAGAAAAAACGAAATGAAATTGAGATTTTCCAATTAAAATTGAGAAACGAATAAATGATATTGAGATTTTACAATTGAAATTGAGAAAAGCATACATGAAATTGAGATTTTTAATTTGATATTGAGAAAAGAACACATGAAATTGAGATTTTACATTTAAAATTGAGAAAAAAAGAAATGAAATTGAGATTTTCCAATTAAAATTGAGAGAAAAATAAATGATATTGAAATTGAGAAAAAAACAAATGGAAATTAGATTTGTTCATTTGAAATTGAGAAAAGAAAAAATTAAATTGAGAAATTTTTAATTGGAATTTAATAAAATTCTTGTGAATGAAATTAAGCCTTGCACGGAGATAAAAATACCAATAAGTTGGAAATACCTTACACGGCCAAAAAAGCTTTCCACATTGAGCTGGTTACAATGAATAACTTTCAGAATACGTTACTCGTCTGAATGAGTATGCCAGAGCCGGTAATCAAATACATAGTTCGGCTGAACGAAATAAATTTCAATTTGAATTCGCGCTACCCAAACGCTCCCATCATCACATGGCCCAAATGTTCATTTGATCGGAGCGATTGGAAGGACCATTACGCGTTATTAAAATGGATGAAAATAGAAGTTCTGTTAATGTACCTGCTGCTAGGGAATGTATAAAAAATTTTCTGGTGAGATGGAAGGAGATAGGGAACTTTCAGAGTAGGTGGTAGTTGTTGATAATGCTACTTGTTACAACAGGTTCGAAACTGTATTTGAAAACTCTTTCGGAACTCTGCTCAGTTTGAGCCCTTAATCCCCCATGCTCAACACCATTGAAATAACTCCTTACCTTCCGAATTATTTCAAAGCAAAAAGTAAGGACTTACCTATCACTGATTACGTGTTGCATGAGTTATAAATGCATAGTAATGATTAAAACTTTTTTGAAAATCTATTATTAGACACATTATTTTGTGTTTTTTTGTAAGGAGTATACCTTTTTTGTGTTTACCTTTCGACATCATGAACAAAAACACGAAGCACAACCATTCATTTACTTTTTAAAATTTTTTTTATAAAAATCTGTTTTAGACACATTTTTTTCCATCCTCGTAACCACATAAGTAACCACTTATTTTATCACCTCCTCCCAATACATTACCTTGGATCTAATCGCCTGTAAAATTGATCAGTGAAATAAGGTATAAAGTAATATATGATTTAATAAAATTTGTTCTTTAATTAAAGTTTTTCCCAAAACCATTTGATTTTTTTGCGTTTTTCTTAATTTCAAATATAAAATCTCAATACCATTTGTTCCTTTCTCAATTTCAATTGGAGAATCTAAATTTCATTTGTTATTTTCCCAATATCAAATATAAAATCTCAATTACATATGTCCTTTTCTCAATTTGAATTGGAAAATCTCAATCTCATTTGTTTCTTTCTCAATTTTAAATGGAAAGTCTTAATTTCATTTGATTTTTTCTCAATTTCATATGGAAAATCTCAAAGTCAATTGTTCATTTCTCAATATTAAATAGAAAATCTTAAAATCAAATGAACTTTTCTCAATTTCAAATGGAAAATCTCAATTTCAATTGTTCTTTTCTCAATTACAGTTGGAAATGGTGTAGTGCCCATATAAGGGTCCCCCCAAAATTGGCTTGGTTACAAACTGCAGGTCGCAAATATTAAGATATTTTAATGAAATTTGGTGCGCTGACTCACATTATAGAAAATTTTGACACAAGCCCTATTTTAACCCATTCGAATTTCGAATCCAAACAATACACCAGACTGGTGTAGGGTATTGTATAGTGGGCATGCCCGACTTTAACCTTTTTACTCGTTTTTTAAATCTATTCGTTGTTTTCTAAAAAAAAATGTGAAGTTTAGTATTGAAAACAGTCGGCTTACTCATTATTCATTCTTTATTTAATCATATCTTTCAAATGAAATTTCAGTTGTAGAAGTTTTTTTATATTTTTCACTACAAATTTCTAATTGAATTCAATTTAAATTTGTCCTGATTTTTTTTTTTTTTTTTGTTTACCCAGATAAATTGTAAATACAAATAAACTTTTTGCAAATGTACTTAAACTTTTAATTAAAATTGAGCCTACAATTGATTTCGTAAATACAAACAACATATTTGTTACATGGTTGTTTATTTCAATAAAAAGCCAACAAGCACATTTATTTAAATTCAAAGAAAGTTTTGACAAACGATGTTGCCATATCAACAAACGTGATTGTTGAAATTCATAGTACTCGTAAAATTACATAAACAAATTTTTATCAAGTGGAATTTTTTTTTCCCGCAATTTAATAAAAATCTGATAAATGTTATTCTGTAAATTTCCTAGTGGGTCTCGTTTTGTGAAAAGTGAGAACATTAACCCTATATGGATCAAGTTACTCAAAATAATAAATATCTTAATTTTTGCATTAAAAATACAAAAATTGTTTTTTCGGACTTTCTATATTTTCATATATTTAGTTAGAATTTGGACTTGAGGTAGAGAATATTCTAACTAAATATATCAAAATAATAATTTTTATCAATTGAAAAAAATTTTTTTTTATTCATTCAAAGTGATATTTTGCTGAAAATTATGAAAGGTGTTATTTTGTAAATTTCCTAGTGGGGCTTTTTTGGCTAGAAGTATAAAAATTTACCCCATATGGATCATGTTACATAACTTAATTATTTTTATGCAGTTGAGATTTTTTTGTTATCAATTTAATGGCTTTACAATCTCGTAGTCATAATTAATATTAAGTTTCGTGGGACTTTTCTGACCCCAGGCCACTAAGGGTTAAAGGTTTTTTTAAACAAATGTAAAGATAATTATAGTCTTACCAAATGAGAGTGTTGTTTTTCCGAAAACGTTGTAAAATTTAATGAAAACATTAAAATTTTGTTAAATTTTTGACAAAATGATAAATTTTTGTAAAATGTCCTGGAAAGCAGTCGCTCCAAACAGAAACTCGAATTATCATTTTTCCAATTTATTTTTTTTCTTTAATATCAACTATTATGTGGTACAAATAGCAATCGACATCTTCAAATTAGGCATTTTAAAAAATCTTTAAAATTAATTAAAAAAAACACGTTTTTGCATTTTCATCAAATTCGTGGTTCATTTAAGATTCCAGCCTAAAGTGGGTTAATGATATCCGATGAAGTCAAAATTCCATGTGTAAATCATTTTGACTATATTAAGTGAATAAATGGAATAAAAACTATTTTTTTCGAAATTTCGAATTTTGGGAATTTTTAATACATGATCATACATTGACTAGTATATGATCATGCATAGGCATACATGATCATATACGTCAATGCATAGTTCAATGTATGACCATACATTATCTCATATATTTCCATATATCTTCGGATCCGAAATTTGAGGGTATATGGAGGTATATGGCCATATATGATCATATATGTACATATACGGTCATATACCCTCAAATTTCGGATCCGAAGATATATGGAAATATATGAGATAATGTATGGTCATACATTGAACTATGCATGGACGTATATGATCATGGATTCGTCCAACTTTCGGCACGGGTTAACGTTTTCCAAAAAAAAAAAACGATTTCTTCTATTCGGGACCATTTCCAATAAAACTGGGGGGGGGGGGGGTGTAATGACAAATCTATTTGTAAGGGACACCCTAATGTATATCCTTAAGAAAACAACCTACCTTATTACCCTTCCATTCTTTAGTCAAATGGGCTACTCAATCATTTGCAAAGACTATGAATTATATCGTGCTAAATTTATGAAACACTTACAGTTATGTATCGTAGTACATGTGGCTTTCCATAGCAACTGCACCGCTGCAGAAAAAAGTATATCGTATCAATGTCTAACTTACCGCATTTATTTATTTATGCTGCGAATAAAAAATGGAAAAACTTTTCAAATTATTCCGAAAAGTGGGCGAATCAGACTGGGTTAAATATTGACCAATTTATTGACCTGATTTTTAATTTCTTATTTATAATAATTCAACGAATTTGGAAAATTATAGAAATATTATTATATAAATAGAGTCTTTGGTGGGAAATTAAAATTTTTGTAAGAAATTTAGAACTTCCAAATCGGACAAAATTTTTTTTATAATTATTTAAAATGGTTGATGTTTTTATATCGTTTCAGAAAGTTTCATTTTTAAGAAAAATTAAAATTAGTTTAAAAAAATTTTTTTTTTGTATCATAAAGAATAAATATTGTAAACGCCATTTTTATAGCCAGAATTTGGTACGATTTTTCTCTCAAATATTACTCTCATAAAAATAAATCTGTAAAAATAGCAGAAAAAGCTAAAATTGCTTAAAAATGATGCTGTAGAAAAAACTGCTACAATTAGAAGATTTTTTGCTAAATACTAGTAAAATAAAAACAGCAAAATTAAAACTGTTAAATTCACAGAATTTTAGTTATATTTAAGTTAAATTTTAGTTAATTGAAAATAACAAATTGTACTGTAAAATCTGCAGAAAATTTTGCAAAATATTAGTGGACTAAAAATAGCAAAACTAAACTGTTGTATCTACAAATATTTTGCTATTTTTAGGCTAAATTTAGTTGAAATTAGCAAAAATATTTGCTAAAAATATTGTAAACTGATGTTATAAAAAGGCTCGATTTTTATTTGCATTTAAAAAAAAATCGAAAAAAAAACTTAGAAAATTTTAAATTTTTTTGTGATTTTTTAGGCTACTAATTATTTAGTAAATTTTTTTTGGTGATTTTAGAAGGCTTATTTGCTGTTTTCCTTTAACAAGAATTTAACTCAAATATAAATAAAATTCTGTACATTTAACATTTTATTTTTGCTGTTACTATGTTACTAGTATATAATAAAAATAATCTGTTAATTTTAGCAGTTTTTTCTGCAGCGTAATTTTTAACTAATTTTTAATAGTTTTAACTAAATTTTTTAGAGACTTTTCTCTATAAGTGTAGTTAAGTAAAAAATTTCGTTTGGCCTTAACTTTGGCATTGATATGAAAAATCCTTTTTTTAGCTGGAAAGTTGGTATGGAAAGCCTCTTATGCAGGTAGTCTCTAGTATAACAAAATATTTATATTAACATACCGCACTTTATTGTAACTTTTTTTTGTTATGGAAAAATTTTGTTTCCCTAATGCCATCCAAATCCCTTGTTACAGTTAAAACACCTGGTTCATTTTTTGTAAATAATCGCAAAAAAGATGGTGAAAAAAATGACGCAAAAAACTCTTAATTAAAAAACTTTGATAACGAAAAAGTGTGTTATAGACAAATACAAAAAATAAAAAAAAATTATATGCTTAACAAAATCATATGAATTTTTTATGATTTGTGCTTAAAATACACATGAGACCTATAAAAAAACCAAATCATAATTTCAATACATTTACTTTCGCATTAACAGATGCAAGTAAACAAAATTTATTGTTCAGTCAAGCCCGACCATGGGAAACCCTCTACCACAGAACGACTTGGGTCATATTCAGGGAAACTGGACGGAATCTCAGTGTGATAAATAAAGTGGAGCCATGGTTTATGGATCTATGTAATATTTTAAATCCAGATATTTATCATATATCTATCGTTATGTGTATCTAAATATCATTTAAGACCAATTCAGACTTAAGGTAAGGAATATTCTAATTAAATTAGAATATTCCTTATATATCTTTTCCATAACCGATTGAGGTTTATTTAAAAAGTATTAGGTATAGTTTGTTTTTAATTGAAGAATCGATTAAAATACATCGAAACATATTGTTTAACTTTTTTTTTATCAATCAATAAAAAACAAACTATAAAAAAATATGTATCGTCTGTAGGAGTTGTTATTTTCAGTCAAATATTCTATTTTTAGATTTCTATTTTCAGAAAAAATAATTTAAATAATTTCGTTGTTTTCCGTTTTAAAACAAAAAATTCAAATATTTTCGGTTTCTTTTTTGTTAAAATAGTTTGTTTATACACAAAATTATTTCAATTCAAATTACAAGAAATTATTTACTCATACACACAAACATAGCCAATAAAAATATGAACGTGTGTGTCGGTGTGTAGTGTTTTGAAAATTAACCAAAAAAAAAAACCTTTCAAATATGAAAAAAAATCTTTTATTTACGTTTTGTCAGTTAAAAATTGATGATTGTTTTAGTAGACTTTTCAATTATTTTTATTTCTTTTATGGATTGTTTAAACAATGTTTGAAAATAAATAGCAAAATGGTTTGAATATAATGAAAAATCAGTAGTTCAATTAATTTAATATGTATTTTAGGTTATTTTTACCGATAAAATATTCTGAGTGTACTGTAGATCTTGTGAATTTACTCTATGTGTGTAAATTTACCCAAATTATAGTAAGAAAATCTACTCCTACTATAAATCGGGTAAGTCTATGTGTGTAAATTAAAAAAATACGCACATTATGTTTAAGTTGGTGCACAAATAATGTATAATTTTAAATTAAAAGTGTGTAAAAATTAAATGAAATTTTCAAGTTATTGTATTATTTTACTAAATTTGTAAGTCAAACAGTGTGTGTTTTGCGCATAAAATATGTAAAAATCTCCCAAAAATTAGGCTGTTTTTAAAGTTAAACCACACAAAAAAAAATTTATTTTTTAATAAAACAATAAATTAATTTTTAGTATGTATTTTAACAATAATAAATAAATTAATTAAATGAAAATGATTTTAAATAAAAATAATGCAATTAATTTAAAAATTTAATTTAAGAAAAATTAAATAAATGAATATTAAATTAAATGAAATGTTAATATCTGTCTCAATTTCCCATAATCGCTTATGTCGAAATTCGTCGTTTTAAGATTTTAAGGTATTTGTAATAAATATTTGTTATAACTATTGAATCAAAAGAAATTTTGAAAAAAGGTTTAGACTACCACTTGGACTAATTATCAAAAACAATTTTATTTTTATGTTGATATTTCCGGACAAAAATATGTTTGTGGAAATGTAGTAGGTAATATACAAAAAATTAATATGTTTTACCAAAGAAAATTTTCCTGGGTAGTTTTAAAAAATTTTTTAATATCCATCCAATTTAAAAGTTTCACAGTATTTATTATTATTATAAGTATGTATATTTACCAACTTTGTGCGTAAAATTTTTATTTAAGAAAAGAATACTGATTTTAGACATAATGTGTTTATATGTAAATACATAATGTTAACAAATACTTTGTGTAAAGATTATTGTGTATGAAAATTTGTACAAAAAAATTTTACGCATTTTTCTGTTTATATTTACCGAATTTTCGTAAAATTTAACAAAACTTTAGTATTAAATTTAAAAACATTTTTAGAGTGTAAGTCTGAATATGGGTAGATTCGAACCAGTTTCAATAGATTTTTCCCCTGTTCTAAGGAAAGCGTATATACCAAAATTCATGAAATTATTTTTATATCTGCGAAGTGTAGGTTGATAACAAAGTTTATATGGACAGACGGACGGGCTGACACATACCGATATATGGAATCAAAAAGTGATTCTAAGTCGAGTGCTATACTATAAGATGGATCTAGGTGCAGTAGGGTGTAGGGTATAAAAATGCAGTCACTGATGTCATTCAACTTTATTCTTATTAAGAGTTTTTTTTTAGTCATAACACATTGAATAGATTTTTATTTCCTTGCCTGCAGTAATTATAATTATATGAAATTAAATTTGCAACATTATTTAAAATGTTTTAATTATTATGAAATATTTTTTTTTAACACAAAAGTTTAACAAACAAAAGGTTTATATTTGGATTGAAAACTTTTATATTGTTTGAAATTTATATACATCACAGTATACATAATTATTTCATTTACGATTTGTGTTCACATATACACCCAAAAAAAAAATAAATAAATAAACAGATTCGAGTAAAGCGATTTTGTTAACAATTGAATGATGTAGTTAAAGAAATAAAAATTAAAATTAATGTTCTTTGTCAGATTGTAGATCATACAAGTAAACTACAGAGAAGAAAAATTTAAAAAAAAACTCGTGAAGGCCAGCAGGATAGAATACGTTTTTCGGGTCACGCTATAGACCCATCATCAGTATCCTATGCCTTTGTGGGTTAATATTTGATAATGATAATGTAGCGGTATTCAAATTAAAATAATTCGTTTATTATAAAATTAATTCGATGTTTTTTATTTTATGATATTTTTAATAATGAAAAAATGTTTTTACATTTTTATGAAAACAAACATTCAGAAAATTCAAAGAAAATTAAATTTTTAAAATACAAAGAATATTCGGGAAGGAATACCTACAATACTCCCCCTCCAGAAAAACTTATGTCTAATAAATTAAAAGTAACCCGTTTTTTAGTATTATGAGGTGAATTAAAAAGTTTAGTGTCAATGTTTTCAGTGTAGGCAGGTTTCAATCTGTCTATTGCAATCGATCTAATATTTCCATCTATTACAAGTTTAAAATACTTTTTGTCCTTTTCCACAATTTTGTATGGTCCTTCATATGGATGTTGCAGTGACCGCTTCTGTTCAACCCGTACAAATGCATATTTACAACTAAAAAGGGCTTTTGGTAAATATACTCCTGATTCTGAATTTCTGTGATGAGAGAGACTAGATCGGACGCCCTTAAAATGTTCCTTTAACTTGTTCAAAAAGTCGTGAGAAGTATGTTCACAATTTGTAACTACCATTTCCCCAGGTAGTCGTAAGTTTTGTCCATATACCATCTCAGCAGCGGTAGATTTTAAGTCTTCTTTAAAAATTGATCTAAGACCAAGTAAAGTAATCGGAAGAAGATCATACCAATTCTGTGATTGATTACTTGCAGTAATTGTTGCCTTTAACTGTCGATGGAATCTTTCAACTATACCAATGGCTTGTGGGTGATATGACGAAGTAGTGATTTTGTGACTTCCTAGTAATTTCGTCAACTCTGAGAAAATCCTGGACGTAAATTGTGTACCTTGATCGCTAGTTATTGTAATAGGAACACCAAATCGACAAATATAATTGGAGAAAAATGTTTGTGCTATCGTTAAAGCCGAAATATCTTTAAGAGGATATGCTTCTGGCCAACGTGTAAATCTATCTATAATGGTTAAAAGATATCGATGATTACGTGAGGGTGGTAAAGGTCCAACTATATCGAGATGTATGTGTTCGAATCTCCCCTTTGGAATATCTATCTTTACTACAGGTGATTTGGTATGGCGGATAACCTTGGATTTCTGACAACTTAGACACGCTTTGGTCCATATATTGAGTTCCTTACTCATACCTGGCCAAAAATAACGATGTGAAATAAGTCGGCGTGAAGCTCTGATACCGGGATGGGAAATTGAGTGTAATTTTTCAAATACTGTCTTACGAAGACTGTCTGGAACAAAAGGTCTAGGTGAATCGTTAGAAAATTCACACCATAACTCAACATCAAACAATGGAATTTTGAGTAACCTTAAATTGAGGTGTCTGTCTTTGTCATGTAAAATTTCCTTTAATTCTGAATCCTTCTGTTGTTCAGTGTATAATAATTTTAAATTAAGATCTGAACTCTTAAATGCATCTACCTCAAAAGCTCTTGAGAGTGTGTCCGCTACTATATTTGAAGCACCAGGTATATGCTGAATATCATTTGTAAACTGTGATATATACTCAAGTTGTCTTGTTTGTCTCGGATTTCTCTCTGTTTTAGAGTTTAATGCAAAAACTAATGGTTTGTGGTCAGTATAAACTGTGAATGTTCTTCCCTCTAACATATACCGAAAATGTTTTATATTTAAATAAATCGCTAATAACTCCCGATCAAAAGCACTGTACTTTGACTCAGAAGGTGATAACTTCTTTGAAAAGAAGGTTAATGGTTCTAAAACATTACCACGAACTTGTTGTAAAACACCCCCAATCGCAATGTTAGAAGCATCTACTGTCAATGTCAATCTGGCTTCACTATCAAAATGATTTAATAAAACCTGCGAAGCAAAACGATCCTTAATATTTTCAAAAGCCTTGCAACTTTCTTCATTCCATTCTAGAGTCTTGTTTTTCATCTTTAAAGCCTGTGTAATCATGACATGAATTGGACTAGATATCTCAGCTAACCTAGGTATGTATCTGTGATAGTAATTTACCATACCTATAAACTTCTGTATTTGTTTAACGTTTATCGGGCGCTCAAAATTCTTGATAGCTAAAATTTTGTCTTCCGCAGGTTGAATTCCTTTTTTCGAGATATTATGACCAAGGAATTCAATATTTGAAACTCCAAAAGTACATTTCCCTGGTTTAATGTTCAATCCAAACTCATTTAAACGTTCAAAAACCCGTTTCAAATGTACTAAATGTTCTTCTTCATTTTCACTAGCAATAAGTACGTCATCAATATACACAAACACAAATTCAAGACTCTCAAAAACTTCGTTAATAAATCTCTGAAACGTTTGAGCAGAGTTTCTTAATCCAAATGGCATTCGAACAAATTCAAATAAACCAAATGGTGTGGTAATAGCCGTTTTATATATATCCTCTTCTGCCATGGGTATCTGATGGTAAGCCCGAACTAAGTCTACCTTTGAAAATATTCTCTTGTTTCTCATATTTACATTAAAATCGTGGATATGTGGCAATGGGTACCTATCGGGAATAGTGACGTAGTTTAATCTCCTGAAATCTCCACAAGGACGCCAATCATTCGGATCCTTTTTGGCAACTAAATGTAAAGCCGAAGTAACACACGAGTTTGAAGGTCTACATATACCTGATTTAACAAGAAAATCAAACTCAGTCTTTGCAATTTTATATTTTATAGGATCTAAACGTCTAGGTTTAGAGAAAGGTAAAGATCCGTTAGTGGCTAGTCTATGTACTGTCGTATGTTTAACTGGTTTCGAATAATCTGGCTCCGATATTAATAAAGGGTATTGCTTCAACAAGTCTGTATATTGGTTTTCGATGGAAAATACTTTGGGTAACGAAATTTTACAGTAGTGTGAAAAAGCACTAATAGATAGTTTGGTCAACGGATCAATTAACGATTTATTCTTTATATCTATTAAAAGTCCATACTTGTGTAGAAAATCTGCTCCTATAATAGGTTTCTCAATATTAGCAATAGTAAAGACAAAAGGAAAATCCCGACGTAATCCTAAATCTACATTCATCGCTTACCACAACTACAATTCATTTGATTGGCAATAAATTCGGTTTCCAGCAGGAATCTGTTTTCACTGTTTATGTGGGTGTATTTTAAACAAAAAAACAAAAATATAACACTGCTCTACAAAAAAAGAAAAGGTGAATGATGTTGCAGTTGATTTAGGATAATTGGGTGTGGCTGATTTTAAATCTGCAACCAGTTTATTCAAATTGGCTCTAAATTTTGCACAATGTCCGATATTACTTTTTTCCATTTTTCTACCGATTTTTTTAGTAAAAAATTTATAATTTAGTAACTATAGCTCCAGAAAGAAAACCCTTTACATACACTCACAATATTTTATCGTTAAAAACAAGCTAAAATACATATTAAATTAATTGAAAACACAATTAAAAAAAGGACTACTGATTTTTCATTATATTTAAACCATTTTGCTATTTATTTTTAATTATTGTTTAAGCAATCCATAAAAGAAATAAAAATAAATGAAAAGTCTGTTAAAACAATCATCAATTTTTAACTGACAAAATGTAAAAAAAAAAACGATTTTGTGGTTTGTTTTTTTCATATTTGATAGTTTTTTTTTTGGTTTGTATTTTCAAAACACTACACCATACACCACACACACGTTCATATTTTTATTGGCTATAATTGTGTGTATGAGTAAATAATTTCTTGTAATTTAAATTGAAATAATTTTGTATATAAACAAAATATTTTAACAAAAAAGTAAACCGAAAATATTTGAATTTTTTGTTTGAAAATAGAAAACAGCGAAATTATTTAAATTATTTTTTCTAAAAATAGAAAACTAAAGATAGAACATTTGACTGAAAATATCAACTCCTACAGACAATACATATTTTTTTGTGGTTTGTTTTTTATTGACTGACAAAAAAAAGTTAAACAATATGCTTCAATGTATTTTAATTGATTCTTCAATTGAAAACAAACTTTACCTATTATTTTTCAAATAAACCTCAATGGCCCAGCGAAAAAAGAGATGCCGAAGCAGTAGAAAATACACTACAATTGATGATCTAGATGTACTTCTTTTTTAACATAAACACTAATGATTTGAACATTGAGTTGTCATAGGAGAGGAGTACTCCGACTTTAACATTTTTTCAGTACTTTTTGAACGAGTGCAAAGGAAGCTCTTTTTCACCAATTAAAACTTAAAAAAAAATTCTTCACAAAAAAAAATTATATTTTTTTTTATTTTACAAAAGTTTTTTTATTGCCGCCACCGGGTATGGAACTTGCGACCTCACGATTGCTAGTCGCTGCGCTGTACCGCTGAGCTATTCTTTGATGTGAAAGTTCGCTGGCATAAAAACACCACTTTGTTAATGCGAGATATTGTTCCTTATTCTCTTCAATAACAGTACTTATTAAACAAGTGTAAAAGGTGCACTCTAACTCAATATTGGTTTCAGTATTATTTTTACAGGTACATAAAAATCAATTTCTCACCATTTTTTTTATATACATATTTTTAAAAATTTTAAAATTAAAAAAATATTGAATTTAAACAAATTAATTATAAATATTAAAAAAAAAATTAATAGAATAAAAAAAAAATTAAAAACAAAAAAAATATTGGTCCCGCCGGGAATCGAATCCGGGACCCTCTGTTTGGAAATGGCAAATGATACTAAAATCACTTTTTACGATCACTTTTAGAGCAATTACTCTTTAGAAGCAATACTTAAGTGATTTTTTGGATGTGGTTCAGAAGTAATTCTAAAAAAGCTGTAAAAATGTAATAACTGATACTTGGGAAGCAATGAAAGAAGTGATTTTTTAAAGTTGTTCAAAATAACTTCTAAAACAGCAGTAAAAATACACTAACGGATACTGGTGAAGCATTAAAAGAAGTAGTTTGTAAAGCTCTACTTGCAATTTTTTTTGCTGGTGGGTTATGGAAAATATATTGTGAATGTAGTTTAAGCTTAATTATGTGCCTTATTTTTCACACTTAAGTGTGTATTAATAATTCAATAACTTTTATAAATATAGTCGCTCAAATTCAAAAACTTCAAAAATTTTTAAGGTTTTTTTTATAAAAAAAATTTTGAAATATAAGACGAAGCCCGATTTTGAATATCAAAGGCAATTTAGAAAGAAAAAATTCCGATATTTATATATAGGTATGTCATATTGCATATACAAATTATAGGCACTTTTAGAGCCTTTTGTAATTAAATCTAGATTAAAAAAAAAAAATATTCTATTGTACTACAAATCTACTGTACCCACTATTACTAAATTCTTTTTTTTTTCTCAAAACATAAGATTTCATTCTTTATTGATTTTTTTGCGAAATTATTTTGATTTGCAGAGTTTATAAATCACAATATTTTCGTACACATTCAAAATGAGTTCGTTCGTCGAAAAAAATTTGTAGAAACAAACCGAATGCATGATTTAAATATAAACTTTGAAAATCACAATAATTTCGCAACAATATCAATAGCACTATGCGACAGTCAAAATCGGGATGGGATGAAACCAACGGGAAATGTTATATCGGTCAAAAACAAGTTATACGTGTCCCGGCGTTTCGCTGGGTCACCCCTAGGAATCGAGATATATATTTTTTTTGACATAACTCGAGAACCACTAGTCCGATTTTGCTCAAACAATTTTAAAAAAATTAAAAATTACAATTCCTTTAATCTGTTCATATAACGTTTTTCTATATACTCAACAGTTTTGCCGGTAAAAATAAATGTTTGTTACCGCTACCATAAAAATCAATAACCTTTTGTTTAATACTTTTTTTTAATATTTTAGGCAAAAAATATTTTTTTCTTCATACATTTATTTTTACCGGCAAAACTGTTGAGTATATAGAAAAACGTTATATGAACAGATTAAAGGAATTGTAATTTTTAATTTTTTTAAAATTGTTTGAGCAAAATCGGACTGGTGGTTCTCGAGTTATGTCAAAAAAAAGACCACCAAAGGTCAAATCGATATATCTCGATTCCTAGGGGTGATCCAGCGAAACGCCGGGACACGTATAACTTCTTTTTTACCGATATAACTTTCCCCGGTAGTTTGAACCCTTCCCGATCACTGACCCCTACCATTTGTCTCACAGTGTAGTGAATGAAATCGGATGTTTAAAAAAAGAGAATTCAGTAATAGTACAGTAGATTTTTAGTACAGTAAATTTTTTTTTTTTTATCTAATTACCAAAGGCTCTAAAGTGCTTATAATTTATTTATACAATATGACATATACACAAATCTTGGACTTTTTGCTTTCGAAATTGGCTTTGATATTTAAAATCGAACTTCGTCTTATACACACATAATAATCCATGCATAAAAATACGAAATAAATGTCAAAACAACAAAAACTTTCGTAAAATAAACAATTTTTCGTATATTTTACAAATTTTTTTTGTTATTTTGACATTTTTTGGTATTTTTAGGCATGGATTATTATGTGTGTATTTAAAAATTTTTTTGTAAAAAAACCTTAAAAAATTTACAAAAGTTATTGAGATATTGATATACACTTAAGTTTGAAAAATAAGGCACGTAATTAAGCTAAAACTACGTAAAGGGTTTTCGTTTTGGAGCATTAGTTAATAAATTATAAATTTTTTATTCGAATAATTGGGCGAAAAATGGAAAAAAAATCCCTCAATTATTTTAAATCCACTGCAAAGTTGTGCGACTTATAAATAGTGTCTTATTTTGTAGAGATGTGTAATTTATAACATTGTTTTATAAATATTCGGTTGACAGGAGAGAAAGTGTATGCAAACCACAATAAATCAAAGTGACATAATATTTCAAATATAAAAGTTTTTAATTTTCATATGACAAGTATCCAAGGGTCAAAAGCAAAACAAAAAGTTGAGGTTCTCCCAAAACTAAATGATTTGGGTAAAAAAAACTACTACAAAAAGAGCCACAGTGGGTTTGAAAATGAATTACAGACACGATTGAATTTTCTTGTAACCAGTATAGAAACCGTAATGGGGTATCATTATTTTTTGGACTACCACTAAGTATATCAAGTTACCTTTCGCATTACTTCAAAATATATAATAATGACTTACTAGTAACTTGTTACTTTTTCCATTACTTCATAACAATAAATAATGCGCTACGCATAATAACTTACCCAGTGTAGAAACGGTAATGACATATCATTATTTTTTGGAGTGTCATTACCCACTTACCTTCTGCATTATTTTAAAACATATAATAATGAGTTACTGATAATGACTTTTTTTATCATTATTTCAAATAGAAAATAATTTTTTAGATTTTTTTTAAAATTTTTTGAAATCTATTTTTAGACTCAATATTTTTTAAACACTGGTAAGGATATATGTAACCACATATTTTTTGATTTTTTGTATGTTGGCGAGTAAGCTTACTTGTGTGCAGCAGGTCAATTATGTTTTTATCTATTAAATATTACAAGTCGATATAGCTCAGATGGTAGAGCTGTTGACTGGCAGTCTGTAGACCCAGGTTCGATTCCCGCACCAGCAAATTTTATTAAAAAAAAAAAATTACAATAAAAAAATTTTTTTTATATAATTTATTTTTTTGAAAATCTATTTTTAGACTCATTATTTTTGTCAGTACTGGTAAGCACATAGGTAACGATATATTTTTTGATTTTTCGTATGCTGGTATGTAACGACAACTCATTATTTTTCGCGACATCGCCATATAAAGGTAATAAGAAATGTAATAACAAAAGTAACTAGTTACCATTACCAAGTATGTAGTTACATAACCACATATCTGGTAATGATTTTCTACACTGGGTATTTATGAAAATTTTTGACGTATAAAGTATTTTCATGCATTTTTTTGTTATTTTTTTCAAAATCTATTTTTAGACTCATTATTTTTTAACTCTGGCAAAGATATGTATACGAGGTTTATATTGCAAGCCTTGCCCACTTCAACACTTCTTAGGAGCCAATGAGATTGCGAACGGTTTGGCGAACGGGGGATCCACTTGCCTGAGGAAAGGGCCTTGGATATTCGTGTGTCACTTCGGTTCTTGAAACGGGACTCCACTATAATGGGTATATCTGGGGCGGTTTGGGGAAGCACCGAAATTTGTAGAGTGTTGAAAATTATGTGGAGATCCTATGATCCTAAGGCGACGAAACTTCTACTCTCCCTAACCAGAAGTGACTGGTGGGGATACTGACTGATCACTCCTGGACTTCGATTCTTGCCAAGAGAGCAGGAAAGCTTTCTTGGTCTCATAAGTGACCCTATGTATATGGTCACTTATATGTTCGGATCCGTGGTCGTAAATGATCATATTTATATGTTCATATATACGCAAATATGATTAATATATGCTCATATATGATGATATACCGCCATATACCTACGAATTTTGGATCCGAACATATATGGGCAGATATATATATATATTAGACTGTCCCTTAAAATAGCGATTTGTCGATTTTCGGTCATTACACCCCCAGTTTTATTAGAAATGGTCCCAAAGAAGAAACCGATTTTTTTTTTTTGGACAATGTAAACCCGTGCCGAAAGTTGGACGAAAATGGCCCATTTTGGGAAAAAGTGTATTTCCAGCAAAAACAGACATTACCGAGTAATTAAGCGAGTAAGTAGCACACAAAGGGTTTCACTACTTACCAGGCTATCTACTCGCAACATTACTTTTGTTCGCGATGTCCAAAAATTCATGGGTGGTCATTACCCTCTCCCTTACAAAAAAAGTGCGAATAACGAGTTACCCATAATGAAAGAATAAGTAGTTACACACAAAGATAGAATAAGTGGTTACTCAGAACTTAGGAAATTATTGGTAAGTCATTATTTTGTATTTTAAAGTAATGCAAAAGGAAATGCCCTATCATTGCTTGGTAATCCGTATGGTAATGACCTGTCATTACCATGTTTTTGCTGGGTTCCTATTAAAAATTCCCAAAATTCGAAATTTCGAAAAAAATTATTTTTAGACATTTTATATTAGACATCGAATTTTGGCTTCATCGGATATCATTAACCCACTTTAGCCTGGAATCCAAAATAAACCACGAATTTGATAAAAATACAAAAACGTGTTTTTATTTTAATTAATTTTAAAGATGCCTAATGGAGATGTCGATTGCTATTTGTACCACATAATAGTTGATATTAAAGAAAAAAAATAAATTGGAAAAATGATAATTCGAGTTTGTGTTTGGAGCGACTGCTTTCCAGGACATTTTACAAAAATTGTTCATTTTGTCAAAAATTAAACAAAATTTTAATGATTTCATCAAATTTTACATAGTTTTCGGAAAAACAACACTTACATTTGGTTAGACTATAATTATCTTTACATTTGTTTAAAAAATTGTTTAACCCTTAGTGGCCTGGGGTCAGAAAAGACCCATGAAACTTAATATTAATTATGACTACGAGATTGTAAAGCCATTAAATTGATAACAAAAAAATCTCAACTGGATAAAAATAATTATTTTATGTAACGTGATCCATATGGGGTAAATTTTTATACTTTTAGCCAAAAACGCCCCACTAGGAAATTTACAAAATAACACCTTTCATAATTTTCGGCAAAAAATCACTTCAAATGGATCAAAAAATCTTTTTCCCATTTGATAAAAATTATTATTTTATGTAACTTGATCCATATAGGGTTAATGTTTTCACTTTTCGGCAAAAAAAAAGCCCACTTGGAAATTTTCACAAAGAAAAATATCCGAAAGTCAAAATTCCATGTCTGAATCGTTTTGACTACCCGGTGAAAAATGTTCGTATATGTTCATATATGGTTTGCACATATATGAAGAAATTCAAAAAATGAGGTAACACCTAAGTATATGTCCATATATGAACATTTATGGTTCAACCATATATGTATGGATCCGAAAAATGAGGTAACACCTAAGTATATGTTCATATATGGACATATATGAACATATACATTTATTAAATATATGCGAATACATGCGAACGTTGCTGTCCTTTATTACAAGGTTGTACGAAAGATATAAATATATGTATGACACCCAAATTAGGCGCTACATATGTTCCTTTTTTTATTCATGGCATTAAATATAATTCCATATTAATCTAAATATGAGTTCCTTTTACATATATCGAAAAATGTATTCTTCGAAATATGTTCATATACAAGTCCCTTTTGCATAAATTGAATAACATATACTTTCATATTTGTCCATATATGAGTGCCATTTCCATATATGAAATAACAGATGCTTCCATATATGTCTTTATATGAAATTTTTTCCATATATGGAATCACATATACTTCCATATGTGTTCATATAAAATCCATATATGTTCATAAAAAATCCATATTTGTTCATATGTGTCCATACATAAACCATATATGAACATGTATGAGCGTATATGAACATTTTTCACCGGGTATATTTAAATGAATAAATGGAATAAAAAATAATTTTTTTTTCGAAATTTCGAATTTTGGGAATTTTTTCCAAAATGGGCCATTTTCGTTCAACTTTCGGCACGGGTTAACGTTTTCCAAAAAAAAAATCCATTTCTTCCATTTGGGACCATTTCCAATAAAACTGGGGGGTGTAATGACAAATCTATTTTTAAGGGACACTCTAATATGTATGTGGTGCGCATAGTTCGGAGACATGGACAGTCCCCAAACTAACCAAATGTCTCCATACTAAACACTTGATCGAAAAACTGTCCCCGTAGCATGCGCTGTGCATACCTATGGTACTATATATAAACATATATGATCAGCTATATCCATATATAAACATATAGAAGTCCATATAAACACATATAGATCACATATGTTCATTTTCACCTGGGAGTCCACAACGGATTATTTTGAATAGTTTCAATAACTTATCTTGTACACTTGTCTTTGTTTCTCCACTGGAAACTAATAAACAACTGGAATTTGACAAACCCGCCCGCTGCATTTCAAATTCTGACATATGTACTTCTCAAAAATATTTTAATCAAGAAAAATTGTTTTCATTAAACGAGGAAAAGTTATTAAGAGAAATGTGTGTAGCACTTTTTAACGGCGCATATCTTTTAATTAAGGTATAACAGTTCCACAACTAGTTTAGTTTCTAGGGAAACTGGTTCCACTTTGGATTTATATTATTTATAAAAGCGGTTCCTTCATAAGCACATTAGTAGAGTCACAAGTTCTGAACAAGTTTTATAAATTTCACACAAAAAACTAAACTATTTTCACAACACTATTTAAAATAAAAAATTTTTCTAAGGAATGAAAAATTCTTTTGAAAATTTAATTTTATCAGATGATAAACAAAATGTCAATGAAAAGAAATAACAATTCATGTCCCTAGAAAAATTGTACCAAGCTAAAAGACATCAACAACAACTTGATAAAAAAAAAACGAAACAGATGGGAGTTTTGAAAAAAAAAACTAACTTCAACTTTTACAAGTGAAATAAAAATTCGTTGAACTTTTACCCAAGTGACACTATATCAAAAACATAACATCTTGGCGACAACAAACAACAATGACAAGAACAACAACTAACGGTCCTTTAAAACAGGAGGAAACTAAGAGAACATACACACACACACACACACTTGCACTGTAACATATACCAATACTTAATTTAAGTTTGTAAAGACAACAAAGAATAGGGAGAAAACAAACAAGAATTAACACACATATACATTGAAACAAAAAAGGATATTGTAAGAGAATTATGAGTTCTAATGTTTTGCTTTAGTTTTTTTTCCTTCTTTTTTTTCGGTGGTTAAGTCAGCATAAAACTGAGGAAAAAAACAATGCAACATGAACAGCAAAATAACTTTAAAAAAAAAATGAAACTCTTGAGATTTGGGTTAATAGCCAAAGGCCTGTTAAAACAATAACAACTGTATAAAAAGAAAGGAATAAACAACGAAGCAAAAAAAAAAATTATCCAACAGAATTTTATCCGATTTTTATATAGAAAACTAAAACTCAGCAATATGAAAACATAACGTACGAGAGTTTATTTATTTACAAAAAAAAAAAAAAACCCTGAACAAAACCAATATAAAATAAGGGATTTACTTGATTTAAAGGTGTGAAAACTTGGAATTTCTTTTTTTGTTGCGTATGTTAGTTTCATTACCTTTATAAACACATAAAAGGTGTTTTCCTCATCATCATCAACAACAAACAATCACGATAACCAATAATAAATTGTGTTTATTTTGTTTTATTTTTACATGCTTCCGCTATTGAAATTGGGTTTTTGTTTTACTTTTCTTTGGCTGTAAACCATTTTGCAAAAATATTTAAAAGTTGGAACAATACTTTTTATTTTACACTAGACGGAAATCAAGCTAGTAAAAAAAGTTAAATTCATAAATGCCGGCTAAAGTCAACTAATGGAAAGAGGGTCTTCTGGTGGTGTTAGGGGTCATTGGAAATATGATATTGAGCATAACGATTAATGATCAAGGTTGGGTGAGCCTAGGGCACTGTCATCTGTCATTATGGCCATTATGTTGCAAACTGTTAGGCTGAGAACGTTGACAGCTAGTTCTAACGCTACCCCAGGAGGTTCCAACCCCCTAATCAGAGCCAGATTTATATCTGAGAATTTAAAAATTTGCAAATTAAAAAAAAATACGAGGGTAACTATTTATATTGTGAGCCTTGGCCACTTCAACACTTGTTAGGCATCAGCTGATATTTTCTCTAGAAAGTTTAATATTTTTGATCATAACCTTGCTTAGAACTTTCTGTCATTTGAACATTATTTGTGTTGTTTATAAAAAATTGAAAGTCATGTGTCAGCGGAAAAATGGAATTAACTCGTGAAAATGTTCGAGCAATGATTTATTACGATTTTCGATGTGGATTATATAGACAAGATTACATAGCCAAATTAAATTCAACTTTGAATGATGAAGCTCCATCCCTTGTAACTGTAAAATGCTGGCATAACGAATTTAATCGCAGATGTCCTTCGCTAAAGGGCGAATTTCGAGAAAGTCGTCCAAAATTAGTTGTTTTCTGGCACAACAACTAATTTTGGACGCCTTAAAACTGATAATGCAAGATCGTCATGTTACATACTCTGAGATTGAGGTTACCTTAGGCATAAATTCCACCAGCATAAATAAAATATTGCACTAAAATTTAGCCGTACCATAGATTTGTTCTCGTTGGATTCGTCATAACGTAACAACAGCTCAAAAAGATGCTTGGGTCCATTGGTGCAAATAAATGCTCAAGAAATAAAATAATGCTACTTCAAAAGACGTGTATAAAAGGATCGTTTCAGGTTATAAATCATGGATCTATGCATATGATACTTAAACTAAACAGCAATCGACTGTATGGGTGTTTCATGATAAACGAAACTCAATAAAAGTTGTACGCTCTCGAAGCACTTCCAAACTAATGGTCGCCTGATTCTTTTAGAAAAACTGGTCATGTGGCAGTTAAGATAACGTAGAATAGTTAATTCTGAATGGCACACCACCACTTGTTTGCCAGAAGTATTCGGAGATATGAGAAAAACTAACGCCCAAAAACGTTGCCTCAAACAAGTGACTTTTTGAGCACTCAAAACAGCGAATTAATGGGTCATCCGCCGTACAGCCCTGAATTGGCACCCAATGACTTTTTCTTGTTCCCGCACATCAATGATAAACTACGTGGACAAAGATTTTCGTCAGCAGAACAAGCAGTAAATGCATTCAAAAAGCATGTTTTAGAGGTGTCTTCTTCATTTTTAGACTCAAAATATAAAAAGTTTTCTTAGTAACTTATCGTCGACCGGCCTATAATGCCTTAATGATGATTTTACTAAATGAGGTCGTGAATCATTAAGGCATATAATGCCAATAAAATATCTTAAAAGTAGATTTTGTAACAGTTTTTTTCGCTCTCATGAAAATCTATTAAAAAGCACATGTGACATTTTGCAGGCCGATCCACGTTATACATTTCACACAAAAACATACCACAAACGGAACTCGAAGACAGATGACAGTCCCCTATGTCCAACCAAATTTTGTCATTAATCGTTATCCTTAATAGCATATTTCCAATGACCCCTAATTTCAAAATTTCTGTGACTTTTATGAGTCATTTATGATTCAGTTTTTTAGTCAATTATGTGTATTGAAAAGATTAAGTGCCAATTATGTTAAACCTATGACTCTGAAATTTGAGCGCTCTGAAATTCATCATATTTTAGAGATTTTTATTAGTCATAATTTCTGAGCGGTCAGAAAAATGTTGGCTGGGAACGTTTTGAATTTCAGTTTTCCAGCCAACATAAGGAGGCTCATAAATAAGATTTTGAAATGACTCATAAAAATGATTATTATGAACAGGAAAGAAAACTATGAATTAGTTGCATTGCATTCAGGGCCTTACTTGGGTGAGATGCCTAAGCGGTCGCACCTTAGTATAGTTACATTTGTAATTGTTGAAGAATTATCATATAGAGACAATCTGATAATAAAATATAAACAATAATACAATTTAATGGAAAGTCACTGATGAAGCCTGTCCATAGAAAAAATACAGAAACTAGATCTAGTCTGATTTGAAAATTAATGTGTTTATAATTTATAGAGAAAAAGGTTTATTCTTCTTCTTAACCTCAAACCTATTAAATTAAAATTGATAAAATGCATACTAATTACAACATTAATTGCAGCTGGTCGATATGACGTTAAAACAACACTGTTATAAAATACATTATAAAAATTCCCCGTGACAGTCCGTCTCCAATATACACAAATTGCCAGCTCTTGAACTTAAAAACCAAGAGCAGGCAATTTGCGAAAACGGAGATATGGAGGAGATTCGAATATAAACAAAAAATCTAAAAGTATAATGTTAGTATGTGTCTGTATTTTATTACTTCTGAGTAAAAAACAATAACAGAATGCTGAATAGGAAAGAAAACTATAAATTAGTTACATTGCATTCAAAGCCTTACTTGGGTGAGATGGCTAAGCGATCGCAGCTTAGGATAGTTACGTTTCTAATGTAGGAATAGGCACAGGTTCGATTCCTGCAGCCTACGGGTTGTTGAAGAATTATCATAATCAATCTGATAATAAAATATAAACAATAATACAATTTAATGGAAAATCACTTATGAAGCCTGTCTGCCCATAGCCAATAGATAGAAACTAGATCTAGTCTGATTTTAATTATAAATAATGTGTTTATAAATTTTGAAATAATGTTTTTCTTCTTCTTAACCTCAAACCTACTAAAAAAATGATCATTGTTTTTTCAAAAACACTTTATTTTTTTTTGTCTCTACAGTCTGAGAACCCAGCAAAAATGTGGAAGCAGTAAAAACATTTAATGCTTCCTTACTGCTACTTTTACCGCTTCTATACACTATACACTTCGTAAACAGCACTAATGGAAAGCCTAAGTTGATTAATTGTTTACATCGCTTTTTGCTGTGCTTTTCAAAAAGGCACCAAAGGAGCAATACATTTGGATTTCTTAAATATTTTTGCGGTTCTTTTATCAAAATTTTTTAAAATGCGGAAAAAAGTTATTTTAATGAAAATAAGAGGTTTTACTAAAAATAAGAGGCGTCTTCTCTTCACGGAAAAATATGCAGGAATATTGTGCTTTTGAGAAGGCATGATTTTAAATAGTTGAAAGCTTTATAATATGCACTTCCGAGAAGGCATGAATTATCGACATTTTAAAAGAAAAACAAGAGCACTAATTAAAAGTGGTGAATTCATGGTTTTTCGGATCTCGAAACAAGTGCTTTCACGCGAGCTATCTCGCACAAAAATCAGGCATGATATCATCAATAATGCAATCGCTTCACTGCTCAATTTTCCCTGAAAAAAACTGCTACCAAGCAAGCAGTAATTTCTGCTGGTTCATTTTTCAAAAAATTTCGATTTTGTACGTTCGTTATTTCTGAGTACACAGGGGGGGGGGGGCTCTTTTGGACGGACCACTTTCCTAGGAAAAAGTGGAAAAATACTGATATTTTTCGAGCTAATTTCTAAGCAATTAATGATCATCTTTGTTTGCTGGGTTTGTTATTTTATAAATTTTTAGTCACCCTCTTAGTTTAAGCTTTTTCAAGTTAATTGTTTGTTAATCTTACTATGAATCGATTCCTATAACTACTTCAAAAATATTACCTAGCAAACTCAGCCATGATCAAAGTTGAAAATATATATATATATATATACATATATATTTATTGCTAATAGTTTTTTTTTTTGTCATGTTAAAGGATTTAAAGGCATACAAAAAACTCATGTTCTTTGTCACAATTTCGCAGCACTCTCCAACACTTAGACTTGTTACAGCAATATATGCCAACGCCAACATAATAATGCTGATGCTGCATACTTGACTTTATTTTCTGTTGTAAAACAACAATAACAAAGTAAAAAAATAATAAAAAAAAAGTTGAAAAAATCCTATATAACATTAGTTAGTGTTGTTATCCTTCCCACATACATGAGAAAGCACACTCATACACACTCTCCTACACCTAAAAAAAGGTGTAAACGTGTGAACATTAAGGTTTCAGCAGTTTGTCTGTATTGACAATGAGTGTAAGAGTGTGTGTGTATATTTTATGTTAAATTCTCTTTGTTATGGCATTATGTACTCGTATGTATGTATGTGGAAGTTGTTTGTTGTGTCAGCACATACATTTGCCAGTTTAAAAATATCCCTTGGAATGCTTAGTAAATAATAAAATAACGCAAATATGAAAAAAAGCCAGGACTAACTATAATTTCTAAAGTATTCACTGTAGCGTAAAGTGTAAGGATAAGCCACAGCCAACTTTTGGTATTATTTTTTTCCCCCGGATTATTTATTATATATTTTTCAGTTTATTTGCTAAAGAGAAAATCTTATTTTCAGTTCACCTAATGCATATTATTTGTTTTACTGATAACTATGAAAATAAAACTTACCCAGCAAAACCTTCTATTATCCGATAATGAGTTTGGTAAGAAGAAATAAAGGAGGGTAGACTCTGACTTTTCTATTACAAAACCTATTATTTTAACAAGGGCATGTCCATCGAGGTAACACTTTACCCAGTAATATGTTACTCTGAACTTACAGCTAGGGAGCTTACAAATACATTGTGTTTAAATTTGAATTTTTTAATTCAATTATGAATTTTAAATTTACAGATTTTTAACAAAAAACTGAATTTCTAAAATCTTGTATTGTAGAATAACGAATTATTTATACTATCAATAAAACATACAAAAGTATGAATTTGGTTTTACAAGTAATGCAGGGGATAGGTGTAAAGGGCCAAAGTAATGCAAAGGTAGGCGGTTAGATATGCATAGTAATACTCATATATTACCCATGTTTTGCTGGGTATAATTTAAAGCAGCAAACAAATACACACACAAACTTAAATATTTCTGAATCAAAATTTTATATTTAAGCACATCTAGGCTGTACGTGGTGGCTAAATAAATTCTAAACTAAATATAAATTAACCAAAGGGTTTAAAATTTCTTCCAAAATTCGTTTATACATTTTTAAAATTTTGATTTTATTAACGAGTTCACACCCACCCTAAATATAGGAATTTTATTACACTAATAGGAAAAAAGTCCGTAATAAATTTAGTTAAAATTACTAAAAATTAGTTAAAAATGATGCTGCAGAAAAAAACTGCTAAATTAGCAGATTATTTTTGCTATATATTAGTAATATAGGAACAGCAAAAACAAAACTGCTGAATATACAGAATTTTAGTTATATTTGAGCTAAATTTTTGTAAATGGAGAATAGCAAATTAACCTGCTAAAAGCAGAAAAAAATTTTGCTAAATAATTACACTATGCGACAGTCAAAATCGGGATGGGACGAAACCAACGGGAAATGTTATATAGGTCAAAAGCAACCCTACGGGAAATTTTAACAAACTGTCACCGAACTGGCCCCTTTATATGAAATAGACTGGTCACTTTTACATGGCGTTGTCATAGGAGGGGGAAATCGAACCCTTGTGACATGTCACAAGACAAATCCTAGGACAGGTTATTGAGCTCTCATAAAAAACAAAGTTCAGGCACCTGTCCTGGGATTTGTGTTGTGACATGTCACAAGGGGTCAATTTCCCCCTTCTATGACAACGCCATGTAAAAGTGACCAGTCTATTTCATATAAAGGGGCCAGTTCGGTGACAGTTTGTTAAAATTTCCCGTAGGGAAGTTATACGTGTCCCGGCGTTTCGCTGGGTCACCTCTAGGAATCGAGATATATCTTTTTTTTGACATAACTCGAGAACCACACTCAAAAAAAATATGAACTA
The DNA here is from genome assembly GCA_949987735.1 of Leucophora obtusa. Classification (NCBI taxonomy): domain Eukaryota; kingdom Metazoa; phylum Arthropoda; class Insecta; order Diptera; family Anthomyiidae; genus Leucophora; species Leucophora obtusa. The sequence continues at coordinate 355,122,504 of OX465295.1, forward strand.
AAAATGACGAATTTGAACTAAAAATGAGGAAAACTGATAATGATTTAGTGCTAAAGCCATTTTAACTACGAACAAGTTCATGATTTTACTTACAAAAAGGAAACTTATTATTTTGAACTATAGTTTAGTTCACTTTAGTTCAAACTTTTTTCTGAGTGCACTAGTCCGATTTTGGTCAAACAATTTTAAAAAAATTAAAAATTACAATTGCTTTAATGTGTTCATATAACGTTTTTCTATATACTCAACAGTTTTGCCGGTAAAAATAAATGTTTGTTACCGCTACCATAAAAATCAATAACCTTATGTTTATTACTTTTTTTAAATATTTTAGGCAAAAAATTTTTTTTTCTTCATACATTTATTTTTACCGGCAAAACTGTTGAGTATATAGAAAAACGATCGATATATCTCGATTCCTAGGGGTGACCCAGCGAAACGCCGGGACACGTATAACTTCTTTTTTACCGATATAACTTTCCCCGGTAGTTTGAACCCTTCCCGATTACTGACCCCTACCATTTGTCTCACAGTGTTAGTAGCCTAAAAAATTTAAAATTTTCGAAGTTTTTTTTTCGTTTTTTTTTAATGCAAATAAAAATCGAGCATTTTGAAAACAGCAGTTTGCAATTTTTTAACAAATATTTCTGCTGATTTTAGCAGAATAGACTGCTATTTACATTCAACTAAATTGATCTTAAAAATAGCAAAAATTGTGTAGATATAACAGATTGTTTTTGCTATTTATACCCTATACCACTACGTGGAGAGGGTATTATAAGTTTGTGCTCATGTTTGTAACACTAAAAAAAATTTAGGTCCTAGACCCACCTTATAGTGTACCGTTTGGCTCAGAATTATTTCGATTTAACGATGTCCGTCCGTCTGTCTGTCTGTCCATGCATTCTTGTGAACACTCTACAGGTCGCAAATACGAAGATATTTCAATGAAGTTTTGTACACAGACCTATGTTGGCCCAAGGACGACGCCTATTGATTTTGGTTGAAATTGGTCCATGTTTAGACCTAGTGCCCATATCAAGGTCCCCCCAAAATTGGCTTGGTTACACGCTGCATGTCGCAAATACGAAAATATTTCAATGAAATTTGTTTCGTTGACTCACATGGTCCCAAGGAAAAAGCTTATTGATTCTAGATAGGATCGATCCATATTTGGACCTATCGCCCATATGGGCTATATTTTCGATTTTCTCTTCTTTTATGATTTTATAGAAAATTTTGTCACAAGTCTGTTTTAACCCATTCAAATTTCGGATCCAAACATTAGTTGACTTTAAATCAGACTGGTGTAGGGTATTATATAGTCGGCATGCCCGACTTTAACTTTTTTACTCGTTTCAGTCTACAAATATTTAGCAAAATTTTCTGCAGATTTTACAGTACAATTTGCTATTTTCAATGAACTAAAAGTTAGCCTAAATATAACTAAACTTCTGTAAATTTAACAGTTTTAATTTTGCTGTTCTCATTTTACTTGTTTTTAGTAAAAAAATCTGCTAATTTTAGCAGTTTTTTCTGCAGCATTATTTTTAACTAACTTTTAGTAACTTTTTCTGCTATTTTTACAGATTTATTTCTATGAGTGTACTTTTTATAAAATATTACTAATATAAAAAAATAAACATTTTTGCATTTTAATTAAGCAAATATTTGAAATTCATTTATTAACCCAGACATAGTGTATTATTTAATTGTTTTCTTTTTTCATGTTGGTTTACGCCATAATTTAATTTCCCCCCAATAAAAAAAAAAAACCTAACTTTAACAATACTGATTTATTCAAACAACAATATCAAATAAACAATAAATTTGAATTAAAAGCATCAATATGCAAACAATATATTTATGATTTAACAAACAACCGAAAAAATATGATATGCAATATAAACTAAAATTCTAAAATGAAATAAAAAAAACAAATATTTACAATTTTGAAAAAAAATAAAAATAATAATAATAATAACAATAACAACTATGAATGTGAAGAAGACCTGGGAGCTTTGAAGTACATTTTGGAAATATTCATTTGTGTAATTTTTATATTTTATTAATACTCTAAGAACCTACACTCACATTTGTGATCTTAAATGTTTCTACAGAAAATTTATATAGATAAGACAATTAGTTTTGTCCCACGTGCTGATCCCACGTGCTGATTTCTAACGATAGGTATTAAATTCAGCTTTTATAATAAATTTAAAGTATTCCAAAGGATATTTTTATTATAGATTTAAATCTGTCTGAAAACAAAGAAAATATAGCCACTTAAAATTTCAAAATTTAAAACAAAATCTATAAGTTCAAAAAAAAATAATAATTTGAATTTTTGGAAATTCCTACAAAGAGTGGGAAGAAACTTGAAATTCGGAATATGTGTTCCGTGGAGTATGATCTAATTCACTTTTTGGAATTTTGAACAGGAACCTGGCAAAGGGGCCGGCCCCTTTAACGGCCGGCCCAATCCTCTTGTTCCTCGAATTGAAACACTAGATAACGAAATGAAATGGAACGGGAACGAGTGGAACCGAAATGCTAAAGTTACGAAACGGAATTTTGTGGAGCGACTGGAATTGAAACACTAGACGAGTGAAAAGAAATAGAATGGGACAGGAATGATTGATGTTGTAACACCCCTACGGGAAAAGGGACCGGTTTAAAAGTACACGCATGATAGGTCCGAAGCGGGCAGGGACCGGTCCTTGATCTGTTTTTTTGTTTAAAAGAGACACGTCACTTTCACATGGCGTTGCCATTGGAAGGGACCAATTGCCACAGTTTAGACACCTTGTGACACGTAAGGTGGTATGTCTAAAAATAGCTTTTCAAATAAACTAATAAAAAATTAAGAATTAAAAAAAGCTACTTGGCGTAGGGCTCGAGAACACAACGTTCTGCTGGCAAGGCAAACGCTCTACCGTCTGAGCTAATGTTGCTTGTGCATAATCGCTGGCTGATGGTAAAGTTATATAATTTGAGTTTCTGTTGAAATAAAAAAGAAAAAACAAACACTACACGCAAATAAAAAACAAATTGAAAAGAAAAGAAAACAACATTAATACACACTAGACCGAAGTATGAAGAATTTTTGCAAGGAACGTAAGGGTCGCCATTTTACATTTTTTGTTATATCTTTGGCATTTACAGTCGGATCTTAAAGTATGACACATCGATATTTTTCTCTCGAGGGGACCATTGTTTTTCTCTAAGGACCATTGACCTCAAGTATCCCGTTCCAGTGGTTACCCACCAGATCTCAGTTGCTACGACCCTAATGTAAAACCCTAATGTCAGGAAATTAAAACTCGGAAAAAATCATTAAACTTTAGCTAAGGCAGATTTTAGATAAACCCAGTAGAAATTTTATTTATATTTTTGGTTGCCGAACGTAATTTTTTTTTCATTGGATTTTACCTTTATAGCAAAACACTGGTCTCCTTAAAATCTGGCTTTGAATGCCGAAGCTATAGCGAAAAATTAAAAATGGCGAATTATACGTTCGGCAAAAAAAAAAAAATTAGCAAAAAAAGTTGTACTAAAAAATAAGCAAACTGTAAAATGTAAAAAAAAAAATTAATAAAAAGTTTTTTAATCAATGTTCTTTAGTTTGACTCTAGATCATAAATTAATATCACTTTCTGTTTAAATTATATTCAAATTAAAGAAAGATGATACAATTTTCACAAGTAAATTACAAAGAATAAAATTTTTTGAAAGATAAGACCAGCAAGACAGAATACGTATTTTCGACTTTCGCTACAAAGCCATCATCAGTGTCATTCGCCTTTGAATGGGTTAATAATTAATAATTGAAATTTGGAGTCAAAATTGCAAAGGGTTCTCCAGTTATAAGCTTTTTATGCATTGGAGATACAACAAAATTTTCTGAGTGTTATTTCCAAACTAAGAATATATCAATAGTAATAAATATAAACTAAACACGAATTGTAAAAAATCAAAGAATTTTTGTAAATTAAATTTTTTAAATTGGTATATTTTTCTGCTGAATTTAGCACTCGGTTTTGAAAAATTAATAAAATGTTTTGCTGAAATCAGCAGCGAAAATTAGTAAAAAAATCCGTAGTCTGTAATAAGAGAATAGCAGAAGTGATTACTAAAAAAAACAAAAAAATACTAAAAATCAATATAAAAATAGTAAAGCGCGATTAGAAACTGTTTACAAATATTTTTACAAACTTTTATATCTTAGTGTACTAAAAAAATATCAGGGAACAAATTGTTAGTTTAGGTGGTACTTTGAAGACATTTAAGTTATAAATTCAGAATTTTCCAAGTTCAAATCTCAAAAATTCGAGAAATATATAACAAAGGGGAGCGAAATTAAATCCGTTGTGTAGGTCTTCGAAACCCATTTTGATAATAATAAAATTTTCTTACATTTGCTTAATTTTATGTGAAATGGAAGTAAAACGAAAAAATGAAATGAATGGTATTATAAGAACATAGCCAACATATTTTATTTCATGGTATTTCACGCATTGCCTATTTCTGCAATTATTGAGGTTTGAACATGGAAAATTTTGAACTTTTACTTTTAAGGTCATTCAAGTGACCCTTCAACTAATTATCTGTACAACGAATAATTTTTTATAGTTGGCTGGAACCCTTGACTACTGCTTTATCCGGTTTTGTGAAAACAAAGCAGAAGAAAAAAAAACAATTTTAAAAATTTATGTTTCACAATCTAATTTTTTACTAAAATCCATTTCAGTCACCGGATAACTCCGTTAAAAAAAAAAGATCTTAAAAATTCTTAAAAATCAGATATGTGTTATCTTATTTTAACTTTTTTGTTTTCATTTAAAAAATTAAAAAATTGTTAAGCTCGCCGTCACTTTTGTTTTTAATATTTCTTTATTTCAATATTTTGCCTTCCAATCGGGAAGGCATCAGCAGGGTAAAAATTAGTAACAAAACAAAAAAAAAAAAACATGGTAATATATTTTTACATTCAAAATTGTGCAATTTTAAATGTAATTATATTATTCAGTAAAAGTTAATACTTTTGTTCAGTATACGAATACTAGGAAAAATAAAGCGTATGATAGATATGATATCATATCATAATCATATGTACTGAGGTTCTGACTGATTAAAGAACAAATATATGGGTGATATCAAAAAATGTGATAAAAACCGTGTAACCACCAAATTTCTAATGCATGGATTACATTTAAGTTATATATTTCAATATATAACAGCGCATTGTCACCTGTTTTACAAAATTTATAACAATCTGACCAATTTTTAGTTAATACATAAAATTTGTGACCAATTTTATAGGCCAAATGTAAACTCCGTAACAAGTAACTCATAAGGTTTTTTAACTTTAATAGCTTATATTTTAATAACCAATAAAGCTAAACACTAACTGTAAGGATTTTTATGAAGAGGAAAAGTGCTGTTTTTAATAAAAATTAATACATTTTACAAACTTTTTCGTATATCTTAGCTATCACGACCTCAACTCTGTAACGATTTTTCGTCATAATTTTTGATAAAAATGCATATACCAGAATTTTGGAGTTTTCTATTATTTATATTGCGAAAAGTATAATGTTATTTATACTCAAATGATCGTTGGACTGTAAGTAATCATCCAGTATAACAGACTTGAAGCTTTTCTGCAGCATGTAACATTTTCGAGATAAAAAGATGTCTTTAATAAGATTTGAAAAAATGTTGTAAACTCCGTTCCTAATTTTTACTCCAAACTATTTAACGAGTAAGAAAAACAATGTCATATTTTGATTCACCTTGTAGGCATCATGCAATTTTGCTTCGGAAAAGAAATTCTGACAAAGCGTTTCTGAAAGAAAACGAAAAAAGTAACCAAATGTAAACTCCGTAACTTTAAACTCCGTAACCACAATTGTTTGCATCAGGTTTCATTCATATAAATGTAGATAAATGTTTAAAATATTTTAAAATAACCATAAACAGAGGTGATTCAACTAATATTTATGCGTCAAAAGACGATTCAACTAATAATTTTGCGTCAAATCAAAAAAAGTTATCAGTTTTTTCCTCTAAGCTGCTGGAGCGAAAAACGATTGATTTTGCATTTCATTGGTTTTGAATCGATATTTCGAGTCGTTACTGACATTCGTTTGACAAATTAAATTTGTTTCACACAATTTAAGAATTTTTTCATCGCGAAATGTTATGTTTTTAATATATTATTTTGTAACTGCGCAACCGCTGTTTGGATTTTCAAAAATTTTATATTTTTGAAAAGCATTTGAAAGGACCAAAAATACAAAATTAAGAAAAAATAAATTTTTTTTTTCGCGGAATGAATTGTATTTTTATTCGCGAAACCGCCAATTTGATAAACACAAATTATATATCATTGGAAATCAAATTGAAAACCCAAATACGAAAAACTAATAAAATGAAGAAAATTCGTACGCAATTTTTTTTGTTATATCTTTTGCTTGCAGAAATGTAAACTCCGTTACAACAAAAAAAAATTAAAATTGTGCAAAAAAAGTTATTGCGACAACTTGTAGAAGAGATTTTTTGCAATTAGATTTATAATGACTAAACTTACTGCTTCCATTAAGAAAAAACCGAAATATTAACACTTTTTGCTTCTCACAAATTTGGCCCAAAAATTTATCACATTTTTTGATTTCACCCATATATATTTTTATTGAATATTTGAAATAGGCAATATCTCCAAAGACACTTTTTGGACATAGTAAAATTTCTGGAACTTTCCAAATTACATTATAATACATAATATATTGAAAATTAACGCTATATTGGTCAATATTTAACGAAACCAACGTCGACCATTTATGAAAAAAATTATAAAGATTATTTTAGTTATTAGTCGCGTACTATAGGAAAATCAATTATATTAAGTTTGACATTGACAGTACACTTTTTGTTTAACTGTTCAGTTGGTATGGAAAGTCGCATATGGTTGTTTCTTTTGTAAATAAATCTCTACATAAATGGTTTTTGGGTTTTTGTCATTTTTAATTTAATAAAAAAAAAAGACTTTTAAAACTCTAAAAAAAAGTTGTACAATTTTTCGTTTAAATGATAAAAGTTTTATTAAAATTGCTGACATAAATATTAAAATTAATTATCGTTACTAGAAATATAAAAATAAACAGCATAAAAAATATAATTAATTTAAATTTTAAATGTTTGTCATCACAAAATCTAAATGGTCTCATAAAAATTTATAACACCATAGACAATATTTTTCTCATAGAAATAACACAAAATAGAAAAAAAAACATATTTTATAAATGCTAATAAAATGCAAACACAACGACACACAAAAAAAAATAAAACAAATCTATAAACTCTTCTCAATAAATAATAAGGTTTAGAAAATAAAGCAAACAGTAAAAGAAATTTTTTTTTTTTGGGAGGAAACACATTTACAAACGTGACAAAATTGAGCACATGCACATACAAAATTTATGCAAAAAAGTATGAAAAAAAAAGTATAAAACAGATTATGAATTTTCATATTTACATAAAACACAACAAATAACTCTTAGGCGAAAGATTGGAAAGAAATACAAACACCAATAAGAAACGGATATAAAATCTAATAAATAAAATACAAAACACAAATTCATGTTTATATTAAAGTACAAAAGGAAACGGAAACCATACTGAGCGTATGAGTTGTATTTGTTATTCTTATTATTACATATTTGTACATATAGAAGTGTGAGTTTTTATATTTACGTGTATGTAGTATGTATTTTCATAATCCAAAAACACTCACATGTCACGCTAAACAAGTGTTGTTATTATTATTATTAGGGCTAGGAAGTTTATGCATATGAGGCTTTCCAACTTATGTGGCCCTCTATAGGAAAATGTGTATTGTATTAATGCCAAAGTTGTAGTATTTATTGTTCTATATGATAGAAATAAAAAATTAAATAAATTTTTGAATTTTCCCAAAACATGGCCATGGTAGGCGTGTTTAAAAATTGACTAGTTTAGTGTTAATTTTTATATGTTATTAATAGTGATAAATGAAAATGCTAAAATCAATTTGTTATTCGATATTTCGAAATTCTTCGAATGTCATCTATTATCATCATTCAGCTAACTAGATGACGATATACAAACTGCGATATTTTTTTATGTAAACATCTATTATTTGCTGGAAGACGACATTCGAAGAATGTCGAAATATCGGATAATAAATTAATTATAATAAAACCAGACCTCGAGCACTTTCATTTATCAATATTTGTTTTTTCATAATATTTTTAAGTTTTATTAATAATTTTTTAAAATTATATTTATTCGATTATTCAAAGTAAAAATGCTCGAGGTTCGGTTTTATTATAATAATCAATTTATTGTCCAATATTTCGATATTCTTTGAATGTCATCTTCTAGGAAATCCACAACAAATTTAATAACAACATTAGGAAAATATAGTAAGTGTAAATAAAATTCTTAGGTCTAAACACAATAAGTATAAATAAGAGTAATAAAACCGGCTAAATGAAAATAACAGAAATGTTGTTATTAAAATTGTTAAAGATATTCCAAAAGATGTCATTCGAAATATCTCTAAATATTGGATAATATATTGATTTTTATAATAAAACCAGACTTCGAGCTCGATCATTTTCATTTATTATTAACTAGCGGGCGCAGTAGTTTTTATAATAAAAGCCTTCACCCAGCCACCACAAATAAATAATTCTGCACAACAATGGGTTTAAAACGAGTAAAAAGGTTAAAGTCGGGCATGCCGACTATACAATACCCTACACCAGTCTGGATAAAAGCCAACTAATGTTTGGATCCGAAATTCGAATGGGTTAAAATGGGGCTTGTGTCAAAATTTTCTATAATGTGAGTCAGCGCACCAAATTTCATTAAAATATCTTAATATTTGCGACCTGCAGTTTGTAACCAAACCAATTTTAGGGGGGACCTTTATATGGGCACTAGGTCCAAACACGGACCGATGTTCACCAAAATCAATAGGCTTCGTCGTTGCGCCAACATAGGTCTGTGTACCAAATTTTATCAAAATATCTTAATATTTGCGACCTGCAGCGTATAAACATTATAATTTTGGGGGGACCCTTATATGGGCACTAGGTCTAAACATGGACCGGTGTTAACCAAAATCAATAGGCTTCATCCTTGGGCTGACATATGTAGGCCTGTGTACCAAATTTCATCAAAATATCTTAATATTTGCGACCTGCAGCGTATAAACAGTATAATTTTGGTAGGACCCTTATATGGGCACTAGGTCTAAACATGGACTGATTTTAACCAATCTTAATATTTGCGACCTGTAGAGTGCGCACAAGAATGCATGGACAGACAGACAGACGGACAGACGGACATCGTTAAATCAAAATAAAAAAAAAAATTCTGAACCGATCGGTATACTATAAGGCCCAATATTTTTTGATGTTACAAACATCAGCACAAACTTATAATACCCTGACCACATAGTGGTGTAGGGTATAATAAATATTTATTAATTTGCCCAATAACGCAGCCTATTGATTTTGGTGAACATCTGTCCATGTTTAGACCTAGTGCCCATATAAGGGTCCTACCAAAATTACACTGTTTATACGCTGCAGGTAGCAAATATTAAGATATTTTGATGGAATTTGGTACACAGACCTATGTTGGCCCAAGGACGAACCCTGACCACATAGTGGTGTAGGGTATAATAAATATTTATTAATTTGCCCAATAACGCAGCCTATTGATTTTGGTGAACATCGGTCCATGTTTAGACCTAGTGCCCATATAACGGTCCCCCCAAAATTGGCTTGGTTACAAACTGCAGGTCGCAAATATTAAGATATTTTAATGAAATTTGGTGCGCTGACTCACATTATAGAAAATTTTGACACAAGCCCCATTTTAACCCATTCGAATTTCGGATCCAAACATTAGTTGGCTTTTAACCAGACTGGTGTAGGGTATTGTATAGTCGGCATGCCCGACTTTAACCTTTTTACTCGTTTTCTTATATTTTTGACTGATTTGAGACACACTTTTGTAATTTTTATATCTGGAATAGAGGAAAAAATATTAATAATACAAAATAATATGATTTTACGCACCTCATATTAAGGCCCGATTACTAAATTTATCCTGCAGTTAAAGTCCTAGTTAGTAGCTAACTGGACACTCAGTAATCGGACCTAAGAGTTTTTTTTAATATGTTGTCAATAGTACTTATGGTAAACTAAAATTTTTTTCGACACTATACTCATTTTCAATTACAATTTTAATTGATATGATGAAACTTTTAATTCAAAATTAATTTGAAATCAAAAAAAATTTTAATTGAAATTTTATTGTGAATAAATTTTTCTGTGTATATGTGACCTTCTCCGAGAAAATGGACCCTTTTCTTGGAGAAGGTCACATATGTATATTAACAAATCGATGCCTTTATAATAAAAAAAATGTGTTGATTCAGAACGATATATGCTTAACAGTGTAATCCAGCCAACAACACTGAAAGAATTACCCTTCATGATATTAATGATATAATTTCATAGAACTTTTTTCATAGAATCAATGAAGAATTTCATTATGTACATATATAATATTTAATTAATATTATGAAATTTTTCATAACTTTTCTTTCATAAAATTTCATAACTTCGTTAAAAAAATTCATTGAATTTCATAAATTAGATCTTCATAAATTCAATGAAAATGTTCTTTATATATATGTTCAATAGTTTTTTAATTTTTTCATAAAATATCGTAATCATTAATTTTTATAAATTTTCATACAATTAGAATTTCATATTAAACATTTAATTCTCAAATACAATAGTTTTATGTAACCACAAGGCCGAGTTTTAGTAATGTGCATTAATTTCCATACTGAGAAAATTATCTTTTATAATTTTTATTTTTTATAAATTTTTTATTATTAATTTTTAGACTATGAAATTGTTTTGTATAAGGTATCAAGTTTTTCGAAACTTTAATAAGGAATTTCATTAATTCAATTAAGTTATTTTAAAATATTATGAAACTTTTTATTTTAATGAATACATCCGTAAAATATGCTACAATTTTATTACGCTTTTTGGATTTGCTAAATACTTTTTATTTATCCACTCCAGCTTAGCAACGACAACAACCAACTATAATAAATAATAATACATGAAATTGCTTCATAGATTTTATGAAACTCTTCACTAACTGAATGATTTATTCATTTGAGGAGTGGTCTCTTCATTTTATAAAGAGTTTCATTAATTTTATGATTTTTTCATAAATATTGATTTTAAAGAAACCTGTTGCATGGATTCTAAGTATGAAAAGTTTCAATGGGCGAGTTCCACTGACAATTTTCATTGAAACTATGAAGAAATTCATTGCTGATGTGACGATAATTCTCTCAGTGAATAAACAAATATTTACATGAACTTCCTAGGCCTAGTTATTATTATTTTTATATGCATATGAATGTAAAACCTTAAATATCTACGTACGAAATATTCATTGTTTTCAGATGTATGTATGTGTGTATTTGTTTGTATATTTATGTATATAAAAATATTATAACACCATAATAATAATGTTAGCATAAATTTGTAATGATTCCAAAACGACTGTATAAACATCAATACAATTTGATATACTATGTGCATGTTTATGTTTATATTTATATTGTCGCATTCCTGCTTAAGTTTACCATTCGAAATATCTATCTGCTTTATGGATAATAAACATTCTTCTTGTGAAAAATTTCCTTTCAGTTAAAAAATCTTTGCGTTTTTTTTTATAAACCCAAAAAACGACCTTTAACTTTTTTGTTTGTTTGTATATTCTATTCTGTTCGTTATTTTTTTTTTTTTTTAAAGAAATGAAGTGGTTTGGGATGTTCACAAAGAAATATGTAAAGTGTTTACAGAGAAATACTGTGTGAGTGTGTTTGTGTGTGTGAGTGTATTTTAAATGTTTATGCATGTGCGTTTGTAAATGAGTATGTGTGCAGATGTTGTAAACAACACCTTGGGGTAATGTTGTAAATATTAAAAAAGAAAACTCGTTTTGCAGAAAAAAAAATAATATACTCTTGTGTGCAAAAAAAAATAAAATTAAGTAATTTTTTGTTTTGCTAAAAAACAACATGCCTTTTAGAAATAAGGTCAACCCTGAAAAATTATCATGTACAAACAAATGAGGCCTTTCATACCAATTGTCCAGCAAAAAAAATTATATCATATCAGTGTAAAACTTATAGTATTTGTTGGCTTAACAATTGGGCAAATTTATTTTTTGTACTGTTTCATTAATAGAAAAATTCTGTAAAAATTTAGTTTAAGGGGGGTATCGACTCTAGGAAAATTTTTGTTTTCGAATTTTTTTTATATTTTATTTGGATACTCTTCTCAGAAAATATCAGAATAAAATTCGAAGAAATAAAATTTTCATATGTTTTTTTGTAAAATATATTTTAGTCATAAAGTAATATTCTATGCATTATATTTGTACACAAAATTTTTTGGGAGCGTTTTTTATCACACACATAATAATCCATGCATAAAAATACGAAATAAATGTCAAAACAACAAAAACTTTCGTAAAATAAACCATTTTTCGTATATTTTACAAATTTTTTTGTTATTTTGACAAAAAATAAAAAAGCATATACAAAACAAATTAAATAATGTACGCAATAAAAGATTTTGACCGAAATTGAATGTCTAATAAGTTCTCTACCATCGGTTTTAAGAATATTTGGGTTAATATATAAAATACTCTTTATCCCATTCTTCCCAAATTTGGTGTACATGTAGAAAACTGCGAGATATAAATTTTGTTCATACACGGTTTTTTGAAATTTTGCTGTTTTCTTAGCGTAAAATTAATTTTAAACTTTGAATGCGTTTTGCCACAACCCTGAGTTCAAAATCGGTTGCCACTGTACACCCAAGGTGGGTTAACCGATTTCGATCCGAGGTTTTTTTATTTCGTAGGCAACAAAAAACTTGAGTCCTAATCGTGGTTCTTTTTTTGAATTTTTGTCAAATTAATTTTATATCCGCGAGCAAATGTTTGTAAGGTAACTTTGTTAAAAAAACATTTTAAAAATAACAATCGGGCCACGATAAGGACTGAGAATTTTTGTGGGATTAAGAATAACTTTACACATTTTTACAGCTGAAGCACATTGATTGCTCAACGAAGCTTATCCGAAATATGTATCACCGATTTCAACGCGTGAGAGTTAATTTGTGCGGTTCAGAACAGGGGTATGGCATCACCAAAAAAATAAGTTATAAAAAAGTCGTTATCACTAGATGGCACTTTGTAAAAAAAATTGACCATTTTCTTTTTTTATTTAAATTTAAATAATAACAAACAACAAAGGAAAAAATACAAACAAATATTTAAAATTTTATTATTTGAATATATTCCGCGTTTGTTTTTTCCTTATTTTGAGCAGTTTTTGAGTTTATAAATATAGGCTGAACTGATATTAAACTGATACTAAATAGTTGCTCAGCTAATACTAAATACCAGCGCCCTCTATCGGTGAGTAGTTTAAGTTTTGATTTCCTATCTCTATAATTAATAGTCTCTGGTTCAGAAGTGGTGATTTTGACACACAATACAGAGAAAGCCTAGGTCAGTAACAAGCGATTTTTTTGGCAACCCGCCTTATAGTCCAGACCTTGCACCGTCCGACTGCACTCTCACTTCAGAACAGGGTATCTGAAACTGGCTTGATTCGTTCTTGGCCTCAAAAAATTAGCAGTTCCTTTGGGACGGAGTATGTTGCCAGAAAGATGGGAAAAAGTAATAGCTAACGATAGCCAATACCTTGAATAAATTTATATTGTACCAGTGCTTCACAATAAACTCTCAAAATTTGCCTAAAATCCCGTATTTTTAAGTTATACACCCAATATTTATGAAAACGGTAGAAGAAAGATGTTTAATAACACAGTACAACACGAAAAAAAATTACGGTGTTCTGAAAACGGATTCTGGTAGAGGAGACAAAAGAGAGAGATTATCACATTATGTTTTTCATTTTATTTTTATTTAAAATGCAAAATAATTTTCAAATACTACCTACACTAATAGAAAAGTCTGAAAAAAGTTTAATTAAAACCACCAAAACTTAGTTAAAAATAATGCTGCAGAAAAAACTTTTAAATTAGCGGATTATTTTTGCTCTGTATTAGTAAGATAGGAACAGCAAAAATAAAACTGTTAAATATACAGAATTTTAGTTATTATTTAAATTAAATTTTTATTAATAGAAAATAATGAATTATCCTGCTAAAATCAGCAAAAAATTTTGCTAAAAAATAACGAAAAAAATTAAAAATTGCCGAAGTTTTTTTTTCGATTTTGTTTTCTTAATGTAAATAAAATCGAACCTTTTGAAAACAGCAGTTTACAATTCTTTTTATGAAATATTTCTGTTAATTTAACTGGATAGACTGCTATTTGTGTTTAACTAAATTTAGCCTTAAGAATAACAAAAATGTTGTAGATATAACAGTTTGTTTTTGTCATTTTTAGTTCACTAATATTTAGTAAAATTTTCTGCAGATTTTATAGCACAATTTGTCATTTTCAATTAACTAAAAGTTAATTTAAATATAAATGAAATTCTGTAAATTTAACAGTTTTATTTTTGCTGTTATTATTTTAACTAATTTTTGGTTATTATTTTTAACTAATTTTTGGTTGGTTTTTCTGATATTTCTACAGATTTATTTTTATACGTGTAACTACAAAAATAGTCAAATCAGTAAGTACAAATACCAAGAAATATCTAAATCCTTTTTTAAATACATTTATCAATAAAAAAAGATAAACACATAAAACCCATTGACGTAGTATAAAACAAATATATAATTAATTTCGTTATTTTAATGCCTGACTTAATTCAATTAATTAACGATTGTTTTCGTTAGAATTTAATTAATGCCATAAAAAAAATATAGAAAAAAGGAGTAGAAAAAACTAAAAAAAAAAACACGGACAAAATACAAATAAACAATTAAAATGCCAGTAATCTCTTTTTTAATAACTATACACCCAACAACACCAGCAGCATCAGCAACACTATGTGGAACACCAGCAGCAGCAGCAGCAGCAACAACAGCATTAAAGCAAAACAAAGAACCAACGGAATAACCTACATCGTATGCTATAAATTAACTAATTTGCTAGTATTCTTTTTATTCCTGGCCCACAGCTTCAATTTATAACTGCTGCTGATGTTTTGCAGATACTTTCTATACCAAGCGTATCGGTATGTATGTGTGTGTGCGTTAATTACCGTAATATTGCAATAAATAGAAATTAATGTGGGTATTAAACTAAAAGTCAGTACATACAAGCGAGACGAGTCAAAGTACTACACATATACCACACACGCTTGCTGTGGGTGACACTGTGCTTATGTATGTGTATTTTAAATGTATCTTTATGTGTGTGTACGTGTAAGCTACATAAAGTATTTAAACATGTATGATTTTAATTAGATTTAAGCTCATCATTTGCTTAGTCACCAAAGGACTAGAAGGGGAAAAAATCGGGACAAAAACATATAATAAAAGACCTTTATTGAATTAATTAAAGAGTTTAAATTAAACGCCAGAGGAGTTCATAACAACATTAATTAAAACTGGGTCAATATAATGGAAAGAGGTGGAAGTGTAGGTATTTTGTTTTTTTTTTTATACTAATTTAGTAGATATTATTAGAAAATACCATTCATTTGTAGCATTGTTGCTATTTAAGAGAGATCAAATGTAAAAGGAATTGAATTTCATATTTAACACACTTAAAAATAATTAGATAGTTAATAATCTCTGAAACTGCTAATCAAACTCAAGTACTATTTTAAACAAATACACCTATTATCCTTGTCAAACCTGAAAATTTTTCCATACAATTTGTTGGAATTGAAATTAAAAAAATGGTTTATATTTCGAAAAGTAAATCGAATTCCGGCATTGGATATAATTCTATTAGTTCAGAAAATATAGATAATATAGGCCGTATACCGAAACACCTCTTCACTTAAATTTTAATAAGGAATAATATATGTGAATTTGACCCTTGGAGATGTTATTGAAGGCGATTGCAAACATTTCTGGCACTGTGCTTGCAATTTTCCGAAACTTTAGTGCGCAGAGTTAAAGCTAAAGTTGGACTTAATACATCTAAAGTTTCGGACAGAAATGCTAAGAAGAATGTTGTCAAAAACGAGCAAAACTCTGTGTTACATTTTTTAGTGGCGCACTTTCATTAAATAAAAAATATGATTGTAAAACAAATATGTATTTTTATTCGAGGCGTGTTTTTAATTAAAAAATAAATTAAAATCCATACATGGGACTAATGAATTAGGTGGACTAATTAATTGACGATTTCATTAACATTGATTGATATAAATGGCAATGAAATTATTTTCGTTACCATTGTTTCAAATTAATGTTAATGATTTTCGAATTTGATTTCATTGAATAATGACAATGGTTTTTAATTTCATTACCATTGATAATGTATCAATTAAAAAAAATAATTACCATTGACAGATAATCCTTTCGAGGAACGTAAAAATGCAGAAAATTCACTGAAATCAGGGTTGGAAATTGTCAAAATTTTAAAAAAATTCCAAAATTGAAAAAAATGACAAAAATTGGAAAATATTGGAAAAAATCGTCAAAATTTGAAAAATCGTCAAAAATTCGAAAAAAAATCGCCAAAATTGAAAAAATCGTCAAAATTTGAAAAATCGTCAAAAATTTCAAAAAATCGTTAAAAATTTTAAAAATCGCCAAAATTAAAAAAATTGTCAAAATTTGAAAAAATTTCCAAAATTGAAAAAAATTATAAAAATTGGAAAAAATCGTCAAAATTTGAAAAATCGTCAAAGTTTGAAAAATCGTCAAAAATTAGAAAAAATCGCCAAAATTTCGGTTTTACAAAATTGAAAAAATTGCCAAAATTCATTTCTCGCAAAAATTGAAAATCGCTTAAATAAAATTTTAATCTTCCATATCTCGAAAACTATAAGAGCTAGAAAAAAATTACTGCACCAAAGGTCAAAACTCACAACCAATACCCCGATAGCGAAACTATATTTTGACTTGCATTGCTAGATTTTAAAATCGCGTTTTTCTCGCAAACTAAGCCTCGTAGAGAGAAAAGGGCTTTTATTTGGAATATCCCCCATATCTCGAAAACTAAATGAGTTAAATGAAAACGGACAACGGGTTTGAAACAGGGAAGTCATAGTGAGTTATCTGCGGAAAAATAAATGCGAAAATCGCTTAAATAAAATTTTAATCGCCAATATCTCAAAAACTAGAAGAGCTAGAGGAAAAATGACTGCACCAAACGTCAAAACCCGTCACCAATACCCCGATACCGAAACTAAATTTTGACTTGCATTGCTAGATTTTAAAATCGCGTTTTTCTCGAAAACTAAGCCTCGTAGAGAGAAAAGGGCTTTTATTTGGAATGTCCCCTATATCTCGAAAACCAAATGAGTTAAATGAAAACGGACAACGGTTTTGAAACTGGGAAGTCATAGTGAGTTATCTGCGGAAAAATAAATGCGAAAATCGCTTAAATAAAATTTTAATCGCCCATATTTCGAAAACTAGAAGAGCTAGAGGAAAAATGACTGCACCAAAGGTCAAAACCCATCACCAATACCCCGATACCGAAACTAGATTTTGATTTGCATTGCTAGATTTTAAAATCGCGTTTTTCTCGAAAACTAAGCCTCGTAGAGGGAAAAGGGCTTTTATTTGGAATATCCCCCATATCCCGAAAACTGAACGAGTTAAATGAAAACGGAACAAGGAAAAAATAAATGCGAGAAATAAATTTTGGAAATTTCGTTTTTTAATACCTAGACTATTTTTTAAATTTTGGCGATTTTTTCTAATTTTTGTCGATTTTCAATTTTTGACGACCTTTTGAAGTTTTGACGATTTTTGAAATTTTTACAAATATTGACGATTTTTTCAAGATGATTTTTTCAAAATTTTTACGATATTTTGCAATTTTGGCGATTTTTTTAATTTTGACGATTTTTTTAAATTTTGACTATTTAGGCAATTTTTTAAAATATTGACGATTTTTTGAAGTTATGACGATTTTTTAAAAATTTTTCAATTTTGGCAATTTTTAAAATTTTTCTGATTTTTTCCAATTTTTGGCGATTTTGTTTAATTTTTCACGATTTTTTTTTTTTTTTAATTTGACTATTTGGGCAATTTTTTAAAATTTGGCGATTTTTTCAAGTTATGACGATTTTTTAAAAATTTTTCAATTTTGGCAATATTTCAAATTTTTCCTACTTTTTTCACGACGACTTTTTGAAATTTTGACGATTTTGACAATTTTTTCGAAATTTTTACGATATTTCGCAATTTTGGCGATGTTGTCTAATTTTTGACGATTTTTTTTTTAAATTTTGACTATTTGGGCAATTTTTTCAGATATTGACGATTTTTTCAAGTTATGACGATTTTTTCAAAATTTTTACAAAATTTTTCAATTTTGGCAATTTTTCAAATTTTTCCCGTTTTTTCCAATTTTTGACGAGTTTTTGAAATTTTGACGATTTTGGTAATTTTTTCAAATATTGACAATTTTTTCAAAATTTTTACGATATTTTGCAATTTTGGCGATTTTGTCTAATTTTTGACGATTTTTTTTTAAATGTTGACTATTTGGGCAATTTTTTCAAATATTGACGATATTTTCAAGTTATCCAAGTTTTTCAAAATATTTACAAAATTTTTCAATTTTTAAAATTTTTCCGATTTTTTCCAATTTTTGACGACTTTTTGAAATTTTGCCGATTTTGGTAATTTTTTTCAAATATTGACAATTTTTTCAAAATTTTTACGATATTTCGCAAGTTTGGCAATTTAGTCTAATTTTTGACGATTTTTTTTAAATTTTGACTATTTGGGCAATTTTTACAAATATTGACGATTTTTTCAAGTTATGACGATTTTTTTCAAAATTTTTGTAAAGTTTTTCAATTTTGGCATTTTTTCAGATTTTTTCCAATTTTTGACGGCTTTTTGAAATTTTGACGATTTTGGTAATTTTTTCAAATATTGAAAATTTTTTCAAGACGATTTTTTCAAAATTTTTACGATATTTTGCAATTTTTGCGATTTTGTCTAATTTTCGACGATTTTTGTTTAAATTTTGACTATTTGGGCAATTTTTTCAAATATTGACGATTTTTTCAAGTTATGACGATTTTTTACAAAATTTTTCAATTTTGGCATTTTTTCAAATTTTGGCGATTTTTTATAATTTTTGCATTTTTTTTGCGATTTTTTCTGGTTATTGAAACTTTTTTTAATTTCATCGATTTTTTGCATCCATGTGCGCGCACATGTGCATGTGCGTTCCGCTTTTTAGCTTTTTAGAACAATGTTTATATTTTTGGCTAGCTTGAGGGCTTTTCCATCCCTGATTGTAGCTTATGTTATATATTAAAATTTTTGTAAACAAATGGTTTTTTAATCAATTGTAATTAGTTTTTTTTTTACATTAGTGTGATTTCATTACAATTAGTAATGATTTTTCTAATGAAAAATATTTCATTACCATTAAATGGTAATGAAATTTTTTTCATTGTCATTAGTATGAACTAATGGTAATGAATTTTCAATGGTAATGAAAAATTCCCATGTATGTTAAAATCAACAAATTCGATTTTCAAATTTTACTTTGAATTTCAACAAACTCGTTTGTCGATATGGCAACATCGTTTGTTAAAATTTGTATTTGTTGGCTATTTAATTGAAATAAATTCAACAATCAAGTAACAAACATGTTGCTTGTATTTACAAAATCATTTTGTAGGCGCAATTTCAATAAAAAGTTTAATTGTATTTACAAAATATTTTTATATGTGTATAAGTATATTTATGTCCAATAATTTGATCAAAAATTGATATCAGCTCAAAAATAGTATAATTTTTTATCTAGTTTTATTTGATGGGAAATAATTGAATACAATAAAATCGTACACAGAGATATTTTTGACGTTTTTCTTTACCTCCTCTGTTTCCTTGTCTTAATCACCGATATGGCCGAAAAAACCAGACAGGTTCTTAGATTTTTTCTCTCTAGTACTTGCCCAAATTTTATACAAGTCGAAGAAGCCGCTTAGCTCGTAAGTATCACAGAAAAGGACCTAAATTTGAGATATTTCGCGAAATTTGAGAGTGAAGGGATATACATAAAAAATGCCCTGCAACAAAAAAATTGGAAGTCATTCTTTAAAAACCACTTCCTTCATTGTTTCCAAAATATTCATTAGTAATTCTACGCAACTTCCAAAAAATCACTTTTTTCATTGCTTCAAAGTATCCGTTAGTATATTCTTACAGCGTTTTTGAAAGTAATTCTGAACAACATCCAAAAAATCACTTAATTATTGTTTCTAAAATATTACTGCTTTAAAAGTCATCCTAAGAAGTGATTTGGATACACGTTTTTTTCCACATAGAAGATCGCGGGTTCGAATTCTGGCAAGACCAATATTTTTTAAATGTTGAAAAATTTTTTTTTTATAACTAGCTTTTTAAATTTTTAAAAATGAATTTAATAAAAAGGATGAAAAAATAGTTTTTTATGAACTTGTGAAAAAAGTACTGAAAAAAAATTTAATGTAAGTTCAGTTTTACTAAGTACTTTTATTGAAGAGAATAAGAAACAATGACAAGGAAGTATTTTCATGGCAGTCAATATTCATGTCAAAGATAGCGCAACGGTAGAGGGCATAAAAATTTTTTTACCAATAGTGAATTTGGTAACACTTGAAAATGCATTAATTGTCAACCATTGGTTCTAGGAAAGTTTTTTTTTCACAAGTTTTTTCTCTATTGGTTGTAAAATAAATTGAAAATTCTATTTGGAATTTGCAATATTTGATCTTAAACCGAACAAAAATAACACTCATTGTAAAAAATTTTTATAAAAAAAATATTTTTTTTTGCTATTTTTACCGTTTCACTTGTTCAAACAGTACTAAAAAAATATCGAAGTGGGAGTGAGTTGGAGAACAAAAACCTATTACCAGTATTATTTTCTAGCAGTAATTGAAATGAAAACGGAAAGGTATATTTTCTACCAAATTACACAGAAATAATTTACAAAATTCTAATTAAATTTTTAAACACATTTCTCATACCTTTTAAAAAGGCACCAACAAAGAAATTTGTAAATACAAAAAAAAAAAAAAAATTCTTTATTTTTTTGGAACTTTAAATGTTTATTTTTAAACAATTTTTATATGAAAGATAAGAATTTACAAACCAGTTACAAATATTTCAAACAAAAAAATTTTTGGGAATAAAATTTCAATTTAAAAGAAAATGTGTATGCTTTTACAAATCCCATTGTTGCTGCCTACAGTTTTTTCTGTGTACTTTTAAAATTAGACCATTTTGTAAAATTATAAAATATTAAGTGATTCTAGGTATTTGATCGATAAATCATCCTAAATATTTTATACCAATATAAGTAAGCTACAATCGCTTAAATAATAATCATATAATCCCCTTAAAATAAATGTCTTTTTTAAGGGAGTAGGTTTGAGGTAACTAACGAAATCTATTGGAACATGTAAACCATCATTTTATTACTTTTTTCAAGCACAAAAAAAAAACCCACAAAACAAATTCATACTTAAGACATTTAACAAGAACTTTATAATATTTAAAGTACTTTTACTTATTATTTATTTCTTAAACAACAAAAAAAAAAAAAAACAACACAAACAAAATTTCCAAAAGCACATAACGAAAAAAGTTTAAAAGGAAACACACTCGCACACAAAAACAACAGCTGAGTCTATATATTTCAGCTTAAAAGTAGGCAACAAACTTTTTAAGTCAAATTATACACTAGAGCCAAACAACACACACACACACACATACATAGTCAGCCAGTTTCATATAAATGAGCTTGATAATGATGATGATATGCAAAAGAACAACACTTTAGCTTCAAGTTTTGATAAAGTGAACAAGTAGTATTAGTAACATAAACATTGAAAACAAATTTTTATGACATAATTTATTTTATATTTTTTTTTGTTTTGTTTTAACTTTTCTTCACAAAGCAAATTTAAAAAACATTTTACCAGCAAAATGAAAATGTTATAAAAAAAACTAAGTAAAATCCTACTTAACTTGAGTTTATCGTTTTGTGTTATTAACATAATTGATTACTTGATTGGCTTATTAAAATCATTATGATCAAGTATAGACGAGTATATTTTAAATTATGGCTAAAAGTACCTAGTAGATAAGAGATTATTAAACAAATAAAACATTAAAGTCGGGCATATGGACTATATGATACCCTAAACCGCAGTATGATTAAGGGCATATGCAGAAAATCGGTTAGGATTCAGGGAAAGGAATTACAATTAACGGTGCAATATAGTCAAATATATACCCAGCAAAAAAAGAGATGCCGAAGCAGTAGAAAAAACACTACAATTGATCCATTGAATTGTCACAGGAGAGGAGTACTACCACTTCAACACTTTTTCAGTACTTTTTAAATGAGTGCAAAGAGAGCTCTCAATTAAAAGTTAAAAACAATTCTTCGCAAAAAAGATTTTTTTTTTTTTTTTATTTTACAAAAGCGATTGCAAATGAAAAAAATCCTTGCTAAAATCACTAAAATTTTTGTTGAATATTAGTAGACTGAAAAAAACTCAAAAACTTGTAGAGAAATTTTATTTTAGTTAATTTATTTGCTGAAAATTTAAATATAGAAATTGTGTAGAGTTTTTTTTTTTTTTTAATTATCATTTCCGTTGTCTGTACTACATCCAGACAAGTTGCGACATCTACATCTTGTCAATCTGGTTGTCGTCCACGCTATAAATGCGGTTATCAGCACAATTTTTGTAGCAAAATAAATAAGTAAAATATTGATTCAAAATTGGTTTAGTGCTAAAAAAACTATAACCAGAACTTTTGCTGAAAACCGAATTTCAGCAAAAAAAAAAAAAAAAAAAATTATTGAAAACTAGTACACTTCATATACAAGACGTTTTACTAATTTTTCTACCCATGTGAAAATTGAAATATATATGAACATACATGATCATACATTGACTTGTATATGATCATGTATGGACATACGTGATCATATATGACTATGCATAGCTCAATGTATGACCATACATGATCCCATATATTTCCATATATCTTTGGATCCGAAATTTGAGGGTATATGACAATACATGTTCATATATGACCATATATGCTCACATATGAGTCATATATACTCATATATGATCATATATGGTCATACATTGAACTATGCATAGTCATATATGATCACGTATGTCCATGCATGATTATATACAAATCAATGTATGATCATGTATGTTCATATATATTTCGATTTTTACATGGGTACTGATTTTTTTTGAGTGTACGAACGGTCATCACTAAATCAATCCACGCCTACTGAAATAACTTTCGGCAGTTACAGATATCAGCACAAACTCAATTTACTCTGTTTCAGAGAGTGGTGTAGGGCATAGAAATACAAGTACTACTTATGCAGTAATGGGCGATATAAACAGACTTCAGAATGCCGCATAGTTTTTCAATTTGTAGAACAATCTCACAAAGAAGATCAGAGCTTTGAAAAATTCACAACTGATTTTCTCTATGTTGTTATTTTACCAAATTTTTAAATCAAAGCAATTTAAAAAAACGCACAAAGAAAAAGTTCTTCAAAAAATTGAATTTCCAAAAATTCTTTAAAATTTGTAACATTTTCTTTTAGTTTTTAAGATAACTGGTAAATGTAGGTTTTTATATGCAGAGCATTAAAAGTTAAAAATTTCACAGCTGAGACCATATTAGTATTAAACTTAAAGAAAAATGTTTCTGAATGAATGAACAAACTATAGAAAACAAAAATTTCAAATATCGTACTTGGAAGACAATGTAAAAGTGAAACTTATGGTTAACAATACGTAGCCAACTGCTGAGACTATGATACTATAAGACCGAGCTATTAATATCGTGTTTTAATGCTAAAACTGATAGTCTGTTTTCAAAATTTTTTTTTCTCCTACACAATGCCAAGTTACACGTAGAGTTTTCAAACCAAGCCAACAACCTTATACAAACACAGATATAAGGTTTTGCACACCAAATGTCCAGTAAAAAATTTATATATATATTTCGAACCTAAGTCTATCTTAAATGACAAGAATGAAATGTAAAACAATTTTGGAAATTTTTTTCAAAAAGTGAACGAGGTAGGCCTGGTTAGATATCCCAGCAAAAACATGGTAATGCCAGGTCACTACCATATGGATTACCAAGTAATGATAGGTCATTACCTTTTGCATTACTTTGGAATACAAAATAATGACTTGCTGTTAATAAATTATATAAGTACTTATATATACTCGCAAATTAATCACTTACTGGTAATTGATTAAATATGTACTGATTTAGTTTTTAATTTAATATTTTATTTATTAAATTATTTCGAATATTTTCCCAACTGAATAGAAAATTTTCCGAGGTAAAAAGTTATATTTCCAATATGACCAACTATTTCACAATGAAGGGTAACCACTTACTTCCTTACTTCTGAGTAACCACTTATTCTATCTTTGTGAGTAACTTTGTGTTTTTGCTGGGATATGGAGGTTATGCTGATATTTGTAACTACCAAAATTAAATCTAGAGAATTTTAGTTATATTTGAGTTAAATTTTAGTTAATAGAAAATAACAATTTAACCTGCTGAAGTCAGCAAAACATTTTGTTAAATATTTAATATACTAGAAAATAAAAAAATTTTAAAATTTTCAAAGTTTCTTTTTGACTTTTTTAAGGCAAATAAAAATCTAGCCTTCTAAAATTAGCAGTTTACTATTTTTTTTTGGCAAATATTTCTGTTGCTTTTAGCATGATAGTTAGACTTCTATTTGCATTCAATTAAATTTAACTTAAAAATAAAAAAAATTTGTCCATATAACAGTTTGTTTTCGCTATTTTTAGTCTACTAATACTTAGCAAAGTTTTCTGCAGATTTTACAGTACAATTAGTCATTTTCAATTAACTAATACTTAACTTAAATATAACTAAAATTCTGTAAATTTAACAGTTTTTTTTTTGCTATTCTTATTCTACTAGTATTTAGCAAAAAAAATCTACTAATATCAGCTGTTTTTTTCTGCAAGGACATTTTAAACTCATTTTTAGTATCTTTTTCTGCTATTTTTACCGATTTATTTCTATGAGTGTATTTACCTTTATAATAACTAAATATACAGTTATTTTTAACTGTTTAAAAATAACTAAAAATTACAATAAAAATAACTAACAATATTTTAAAATTAACTGACAAATTTTACTACAAAAATTTTAAAACAACTGACAAAATAGTTAAAAACTGTTGTTTTTTTCACAGTTAATTTTGTTGATGTTATAAAAATATAATTAAAAAAAAAAAGCAATTTATTTATTTTATTATACAAAATGTGTAATTATTTCATCGTTCTTCAAATTTAAAAATTTTAGACATCGGAGATAAAATAAAATTTTCTGATTTTTATTTGCAAACTGAGAATATATCAATAATAACAAATGTAAACTAGTCAATAATTTAAAAAAATCAATGAATTTTTATATTGTTTTAAATAACTAACAAAAATAAATGTTTACTGTAAAAATACTGTTTTTGTAGTTGCTTATTATGATATTAAAAGTAAGAAAAATAAGTTACGAAATTACAGTACTTTGCGTTACCTATATTCTTAAATAACTGTCATATTATTTTTTGTATTTTTCCATAAAAAATAACTGTAATTACGGTTAAAAATAACAACCACTGATTGCTACACAAACAATTGCCCTGTAGTAACTGTCAGACTTTTTAAGGTGTATAAACGAAGCCGACTAATACGCTGAGACTTTTTGAATCGATAGAAAAACATCTGATTTTTTCTTAATTAAAAAAGTTTGAACGATTTTTAGATAACCTAAAATTTTAGGACCCGTTCTGAATTAAAAAAAAAATATGTATACATAATATGATCTTAAAACTGAAGAATAATTACTCTTATTGTAACAATTTGTGGGCGCTGCACAGTGCTTCGTCCCCATATAACGATTGGACAAAAATAGAAGCAGTGGAGACAGAGATTTGAAATTTGGACTACTGACATAGAACGCCTTAGTTAAGAAAAATTTGAATTTTTGGAAATATCGGGCTAAGCACACGCCCACCTCCCATAGGTCCTGAAACTTAAAAATAATATATTAGCTACATAAATGGACTTAAAATTACAAAAAGTATCCATTGAGATGCACATAATTGATTAGCACGTGAATTGATATAAGGGCAAGCCATATTTGTGCCAAATTTGGGTAAAATCGATTCATTAATAAAAAAACAATGCCTTTCACAAAAAAATGGGTTTTAAACGCTTAAAGTAATTTTTCTAAAACAAAAAAAAAAATAAATGGGATTGATATAGGAAACTATGTGAGTCCTCCATTTTAGGCATACCGTATATTCAGCGAACTTATGTAAAACACTACGAGGAATATTTTTGTGGAACATTTTAACCTTCTATCTCTTTAATTAAAGGGAATTTTTTAGCCACTTTTTAAAAAGGGACAAAAACGACCCGTAAGTTGAAGAGTTAGAGGGTTTAAATGTTCCGCAAAAATATTTGTCATGAAATTCTACTATAAGTCTCTGCAGAAATCAGCACTGAAAATTTAACTTAAGTGCCAGCAATAAGTAAAAACTTAAAATGGGTCTATGTGTCTTTTGAGTCTTTTTTGTCCCTTTTTAAAAAGGGCGCAAAAAATTTCCTTTCATTGAAGAGTTAGAGGGTTAGAATGTTCCACAAAAATGTTTCTCGTAGTGTTTTACAAAAATCCGCTCAACACATCCTGTACCTCAAATGGAAGGTTCATATGGTTTGAATACTAAACACTCTTAAATGCGTGAAATTTGTATAAAAATCATGAATTTAGGCATTTCAAAAAATCCATTTTTTTAATTTGTGGTAAAAAATAGTAATTAATTTTTTAATGATCTATTATATAACAGTATAAACTTACAAAAAAAGGAAAAAAAATATCAAATTTTATATAATTTTTTTTTATACTCCATCAAACTTAAGTAATTTTTGGATCGTCAACAAAAAAATGTGTTTTTCGGAACAATAAAAAATAATTGTTTTGTAAACATATACTAAAATCCATATTTTAATTTAACTGCAAATATATTGAAGTAATTAGAAAACAAATCTTCGAACAAGTTTTTAAAAAAATGTATTTTTGAGAATTATTTTCGTGAAACAATTAAAACCGATTTTTCTGTTAAGTAATTTTTGCATAAAATTCTCTGAGTTTAGCGCCCTCTCTTGGCGGCAAAAGCAATCACACCAAATATTTTTTTTTTCACATTTGTTTGAGTTACTTTCTTATGATTAAAAAAAATCCTTCTTTAGTCACAATTTGAGATAAATGTTTTTTTATTTTTGTCCATGGGACGAAGCATAGTGCGCTGTGGTGTAATGGTTAGCGCGTTGGACTGTTACAAGTGAGGTTGTGGATTCGATTCCCAACCAAGGCAACATCAATTTATGAAAAATAATATGTATGAGTTTCTTCTATCCCTCATACATATCGCAGCATCCTCCTTCGGTGTTCCTATAGCACTTAACCCCCCCCCCCCCCCCCCCCCACTGAAAAGCTTCAACAAAGTTCGCGAACTCTCCATCAGATGGCGCGCAACAACTGTTCTAAAATTCAAGATCTCGCGCAATTACAGTGTTGCCATATTTAAAGCCCTTCATCTTGCACCACCTTCCACATCTTCTGTATCCCGTTTCCAAAGGAAGCAACACATTAATTAATAGGAAGAATTTCCTGAATGTTGCTTCTCTTTAAAAAAAATTTTTTTAGATCAACTAAAAATTTAGAAATCAAAAGCAATAATTTTTTTCAAATTGGCCATAAACAACTTGATTAATATAATAAAATTTTTAACATTTTCCAAACTCCATTAAATTACCAGTTGGAAAATGATTACAAGTCAGCAGGGGCAGACATTTACCAAAGACGTCTTAAAGACATGTCTGCACTTTTTTTTAATTTTCTAAAACGACGCTGACACACGATTTTTTTTATTCACGCTACAGTTAGTCTCACATCTTAGAAAATATGCATTAAGAAAAAAAGTAATAAAAAAATATATTTTCCATGACGGTGATTTGAACCTCAGAACTAAAAACATGCATGTCTGAACGTCTGCACATATGCACCACAATCGACTTAAAACTTGTATGTACTAAATACGAATTTACTAAATTCAAATTTGAAAGGAAAATTCTAATAGAATTAATTTAATTTGAATATCAGAAGATTCAAATAAAATTTAAAGATTTCAATTTGAGAAATTTAATATAGGAAACTTTATAACTCTATTTGTATTGTTATGGTTCAGGTGAACGGGTAAGGAGATGAATTACCAAAAACAAGGATTTTGGTTCGAATCTTGATGAGTAAGATATCAGATGAGAAAGTTTAAATTTTTATGGAAGAAAATTACA
Source organism: Leucophora obtusa (assembly GCA_949987735.1). Taxonomy (NCBI): domain Eukaryota; kingdom Metazoa; phylum Arthropoda; class Insecta; order Diptera; family Anthomyiidae; genus Leucophora; species Leucophora obtusa. The sequence goes on from OX465295.1 coordinate 355,151,182, forward strand.
AGAAAAAGAAAGTGAGAAAGAAAGAATAATTGAGTATTGGAATTATGGAGGATAATAATAAAAATATTTAGTAGCGCTTTTAAAAGTTGAGGTGGTAATTACAAATTACTGACCCATGCTGTAAATGGGTCATATGAATAAGACTCAGCAATTACTTCGAAGTAATTACTTTGGGCTTAGGAATGGCTTTTAACTCCAAATTTACCAATAGCATGAAAGTAAACGAAAATTAAAAAAATTAAATTTCTAGTCTACTCCCAAGCAGACTAGATTTGTGAAGTAATTGCTAAAAAAACCCTGTATTTCCCCCTATTAGTAATATCTATTTTTTATTCATATGAGCCAATGTCAGTAGCGACTTTCGTAAGATAAGTTATCATTAGTTCATCACAGTGACCTCTTGCTGACCTGTCATGAAGACATTTTTACATTTGTATGAAAATATCAGCAGGCATTTTATATGAGAGCGGATTAGTAAGTCAACCGTGACAGCGACATGTCGCTGAGCTGTTATGAAAACATCTTTACGAAATTTCCAACTGGGCTATTCTAAAGAATATACTAAAAATAGAGCGCTTATTTAGTGAATATATAACCACTCGTGTTCCGGTCACTTTTTGAAAAAATTTTAAAAGTTTTGCCTTTGACATTGGTATGATATAATATGTAGTTCCTGTAGCGAGGCAGTTGGTATGGAAAGTCACATATATAAATATATATATACATATATTATATTTGCACAAACCAAGGATTTACTTAGCAAAACAAGCAAGAACAAAAAATTAGCATTTCACACAGTTGGTGGTGGCGCTAGATAGCTGACTGGCGGTAATAATGATAATGTGGAGGGTGGTACAGATTCCTTCTTTCCATGCTCATCATTATAGTAAAGTAAAAGTGAGTGTGTTATATATATATATATATATAATGTTTTAAAAAGACTTGTGGTATTGTTGTTATTATTACATACTTTCTCATACTTATGCTTTATAATAAGTATTCTCATACTTCTTCCTTTTTTCCTTGTGTTTTTTTTTTCATACAATTGCATGATTGATGACATTTTGAATGTGTATGTACTTGTTATAAAGTGAAATTTATATATTTTCACTCTTCGCTATCTAACCAAAGAGATTTTTAAGGATTTAGTTCATTAAAGGAAAAGGGAAAGGAAAGCAAAAATAAAATTTGTTTGCTTTTTGTATGCCTTTGATTGAAGGAGGCGTTCTTTTTCCTTTTGCACATCTTTAATGGAGTGTTTAATTTTACAAATTACTTTTCAATTTGTTAAAGCAAACGATGAAGATGATTTTTTGTTAACAGAAATATGTAAATGAAATGATAAACGTAAATTAAAAGATTTAAACAAAAATTGGAGCCTACTTTTAGGCGGGTGTAAAGTAAAGGCCTGCATGAATGTATTTAAAATATTCACTACACATTTTGCAATTCAGAAATCTTTAATTGAAATTGGGAGAACATCAATTGAAATATAGTAATCAAGAATTAAAATTGATATTGTGCTTTCTGAATTCTATTGATATTTTCTGAATTTCAGTTAATGATGTCGGAATTGCAAAAAGTGTAGTGAATATTTCACAGCCTGTTTTAAATTTATTCATGCAGGCCTTTAGTGTAAAGAAATGTATTGTCATTTCACAGGTAGATATCTAACTTAATATTAAAATCTAAGGATTGCAATTAAATAAGGTATTATGGAGATAAAAATTTAAAGACTTTTTTAAGGGAAGTTATTAGTTAATAACGAATAGCATTTAGATTTTGGCTAATTTGATTTGTAATTAAAGGAGCTTTTTTATATCTTTTCTTAAATAATTTTTTTTTTTTGATATGGTTTTAATTTTCTGCTTTAGTCGTACGACCAAAATTAGTACATCGGCGTTTGGTGTGTGTCAAATTAGATAAAAATAATAAGTGAAACAACTACCATTGTGAACATTAGCGTACGACTTTCTTTAATTTTGAAAGGGAGGCAAGAAATTAAAAGTTTTTTTTATATTACCTGTATTAAATTGATTTGATAATTTTAATTTGCATATTGACATACCTGAAATGAAAATAAAGGAAATTTTAAAATAATTATTTTATAACAAAAAATTATAATTTGATATAGATATTGATATAATAATGGTGATCGTATAAAAAATACTTTATCAGAAAAGGGTCTGCAAAATCAAAATATTGCTGCTTGAAAGCGGCAGTTTTATAGCACAACTTAAAGGAAAAAGAATTAAAAATTAGTACATAATTTTGAAATTTGAACGGTTTGTTGTCAAAACTAAAGTAATTATTTTGTCAATTATCACAAAAATCCGTTTATTCGTTTTTAGGTTACGTTTTCTGTAACTACGTTTTTTTAAGATATACTGACGGAGAGGATTTGAAAAATCATTTGGAATTAAAAATTTAGGGAATTTGCTGTTTCGAACAAATTTTAGAATTTATAGACAAATGCTAAGATAAATTTTTATATATTTTAGCGAAATTAGATTAGTCTGGTATAGAATACTCTGGAATTTTCTGAAAGAAAGTGTCCCGAGAAACGGGATTTACTAAACACGTCAATCAGGTTACACTACATTTACGTCTATACCTCAGATATGGTATAATGTTAAATGCCTTAAATAATATTAAGTGCTTTAGTTAATGTTAATGATCTACAACCTGACAGTTAAACTATAAAAGCTCGAACCTAACGAAGTCGAACTTGATTATTAATATTTGTGCTGTTAAGTGTGTTTAGTAACCCTCTAGTAAATCGTTGTATTAAAATAATAAGAGTTTGTGTGTGTGTTAATTGTTGTATATAAAGTAATAGAGAGTTAATAAATAAGTGTATAAGCTCAGTATCAAACTAAAGACAGTGTGTTATTTAAATAGCAGAGCACCAGCCCGATTTATCTAACGGAGATAAACGAACGTTTTAGAAGGTAAACGTAACAATTGGTGTCAGCGGCGGGATTGGTTGTTTTGATTGCAATATAAAAGAACTCGGTTTATTTAAATGAAATAAACCAACGTTTGTAAAAGTTAAAAACGTAATAATATTAATTGTTGTGAAAATTATAAATATTGGTTTTAGTTTCACTAAGCTTCAATAATTTGAATTACAGAAGAGCAAAAAATTCGAAATGTTTCACTTTAGAATTTTTTTATGCCGACCCCGAATTTAGAACAGCATCGAAATTTAAAATTTGTCTATAAATTCTAAAATTTGTTGGAAACAGCAAATTTCCAGCATTTTTAATTCCGTGTGATTTTACGAAATAACAAATTTCGGAACTCACAATGTGTGAATTAAAAAAAAAAAAACAAAATGTAGGAAACTAAAATGTAAAAGCCGCAGTTTTATATGTATATACTAAATTAATGCAAATTCTTCAAATTTAGGGGTTGTCGGAACCAGATTCGAGTGCATACATAATTGGTACACTAATAGGAAAAAAATCTGTAAAAAACTTAATTACCACTACTAAAAGCTAGCTAAAAATGATGCTGCAGAAAGAACTGCTAAAAATAGGAGACTATTTTTGCTGTATATTAGTACTACTAGAACAGCAAAAACAAACCTGATAAATTTACAAAATTTTAATTATATTTGAGTTAAATTTTTGTTAATGGAAAATAGCAAATTATCCTGCTAAAATCAGCAAACAATTTTGCTAAATAATTAGTAGCCTAAAAACCCACCAAAAAATTTCAACTTTTCGATTTTTTTTTAATGGAAATAAAAAACGAGCTTTTTGAAAACAGCAGTTTACAAATTTTTAGCAAATATTTCTGCTGATTTTAACAGAATAGACTGCTATTTGCATTTAACTAAATTTAGCGTAAAGATAGGAAAAATTTTGTAGATATATCAGTTTGTTTTTGCTATTTTTAGTCTACTAATATTTAGCAAAAATTTTCTGCAGATTTTGCAATACAATTTTTTATTTTCAATTAACTAAAAGTTAACTTAAATATAACTAAAATTATGTAAATTTAACAGTATTAATTTTGCTGTTCTTATTTTAGTAGTATTTACACGCTGAAAAAATCGCCCTGCAGGAAACATATTTGCTGGTGATATATATGGCTGAAATCAAAAAATGTGATAAATTTTTGGGCCAAATTTGTGAGAAGCAAATAGTGTTAATATTTCGGTTTTTTTCTTAATGGAATCAGTAAGTTTAGTCATTATAAACCTAATTGCAAAAAATCTCATCTACAAGTTGTCGCAATAACTTTTTTTGCACAATTTTAATTTTTTTTGTTGTAACAGAGTTTACATTTCTGCAGGCAAAAGATATAACAAAAAAAATTGCGTACGAATTTTCTTCAATTTATTAGTTTTTCGTATTTGGGTTTTCAATTTGCTTTCCAATGATATATAATTTGTATTTATCAAATTGGCGGTTTCGCAAATAAAAATACAATTCATTCCGCGAAAAAAAATTTTATTTTTTTTTTTAATTTTGTATTTTTGGTCCTTTTAAATGCTTTTCAAAAAAATAAAATTTTTTAAAATCCCAACAGCGGTTGCGCAGTTACAAAATAATTTATTAAAAACATAACATTTTGCGATCAAAAAATTCTTAAATTGTGTGAAACAAATTTAATTTGTCAAACTAATGTCAGTAATGACTCGAAATATCGATTCAAAACTAATGAAATGCAAAATCAATCGTTTTTCGCTCCAGCAGCTTAGGGTAAAAAACTGATAACTTTTTTTGATTTGACGCAAAATTATTAGTTGAATCGTCTTTTGACGCATAAATATTAGTTGAACCACCTCTGTTTATGGTTATTTAAAAATATTTTAAACATTTATCTACATTTATTTGAATGAAATCTGATGCAAACAATTGTGGTTACGGAGTTTACAGTTACGGAGTTTACATTTGGTTACTTTTTTCGTTTTCTTTCAGAAACGCTTTGTCAGAATTTTTTTTTCGAAAAAAAATCGCATGATGCCTACAAGTAGAATCCAAATATGACATTGTTTTTCTTACTCGTTAAATAGTTTGGTGTAAAAATTTGGAACGGAGTTTACAACATTTTTTCAAATCTTATTAAAGACATCCTTTTTCATCTCGAGAATGTTACATGCTGCAGAAAAGCTTCAACTCTGTTATACTGGATGATTACTTACAGTCCAACGATCATTTGAGTATAAATAACGGTATACTTTTCGCAATATAAATAATAGATAACTCCAAAATTCTGGTATATGCATTTTTATCAAAAATTATGACGAAAAATCGTTACAGAGTTGAAGTCGTGATAGCTAAGATATACGAAAAAGTTTGTAAAATGTATTAATTTTTATTAAAAACGGCACTTTTCCTCTTCATAAAAATTCTTACAGTTAGTGTTTAGCTTTATTGGTTATTAAAATATAAGCTATTAAAGTTAAAAAACCTTATGAGTTACTTGTTACGGAGTTAACATTTGGCCTATAAAATTGGTCACAAATTTTATGTATTAACCAAAAATTGCTCAGATTGTTATAAATTTTGTAAAACAGGTGACAATGCGCTGATATATATCGAAATATGTAACTCAAATGTAATCCATGCATTAGAAATTAGGTGGTTACACGGGTTTTATCACATTTTTGGATATCACCCATATATGTTTGGAAGAACTGTCAAAATATATTTGCCGTGTTTTTAATATAATATTTTTGCCTGTAAATATAAGTATGTTTGAATCATATGAAATACATCTACTCGCAAATATATAAATGTTTGCAGGCAAATATATATATATATATTTATCATTATTATATTTGCACTCCACAATCATAATAATGATAAAATAAAAATGCAAATATATTTTTGTTTAAGTGGGAAAATATGACTAACATCCAAACATTACAGTGTTTGCCTGGAAACATACGTATTATAACGATAAAAATAAAATAATTGGAAACACACCTCAAACATAAGTATAGTAGTTTATAAACATATATATAATTGCCTGTAAATATATCCAACAATCACTTTTTTCTGTGTGTAGCGAAAAAAACCGCTAATTTCAGCAGTTTTTTCTGCTGCATCATTTTTAACTAATTTTTAATAACTTTTTCTGCTATTTTTACAGATTTATTTACATGAGTGTAGCAGAGCTACACATTACCGCATACTTAAATCTAGTGTTGCCAGATTAACGGGATTAGTATCTGTCGTTTCTCGGAATATTTTTCTCCTTGGAATATTTTTCTCCAGAATTTCTTTATACTAGACTAATCCAATTTCATAACACTATTTTACTCGATCATTACTTTCACAAAGTTTAATCTTAAAATACACAGCTGTTCAAATTTGGGCAAGAAAGTGTTAATACTTTATGACATGTTCAAAATGTAATGTGTTATTTCCCTACGGGGAATGAGTAGTAAATTGCTCTCCAAAGACCTATCCCGTGACCGGTCAACCGAAGGCATATTACTAAATTAGTACAAATATGAACAAAAGAAAATTTATTAATTTTTTAAGTATTTTCTGATCCGTTATTTTTACTGTTGCTTTTAAAAAATCTTGACCGATACCGAAATAAAAAACAAAATTCTCGGCATACTTTTAAAAATATTTTTTATTTATTTTACTCTTTTATTTATTTTTAACTTTATTTTTTCATGATTTGCTTATTTTAGCTCTTATTTTAAATTTCTATAATGTTTTGCTAAGAAATTTTAAGTTTTATATTTCCAACGTTTTTTTAATGTTAAAGCTGTTTTAGTTTTAACAATTGGTATTTCATTTAACTTTTCTTTTTAACTTAAGGGGCATTTTTTAAATTTTTATTTATATTATCAGAGGTTTCTAATTTATAATTGATTTTTTAATTTAATTATGGCCAACGCAAAAAAAAGTCAACTGCCATTAAAGGACCTATCCCGTGACCTGTCAATCGGGGGCATACTGAAGGTACTTCCACTATATTTGTGTGTGTCTTAGTGTTGTTTCCTTTTCTTTTTTTTTTTCTTTTCCATTTTTTTTTTTATTTGCTTGTAGTGTTTGTTTTTTCTTTTTATTTTTTATTTGAACAGAAACGAAAAATATATAACTTTACCATCAGCCAGCCATCACGCATAAGCAACATTAGCTCAGACGGTAGAGCGTTTGCCTTACAAGCAAGGGGTTGTGTTATCGAGCCCTACTTCGACGTCAAGTAGATTATTTTTAATTCTTAATTTTTTATTAGTTTATTTGAAAAGCTATTTTTAGACACACCACATTACTGCCACAAGGTGTCTAAAATGTGGCAATTGGTAATTTCCAATGACAACGCCATGTTAAAGTGATATGTCTCTTTTAAAGAAAAAGACCGATCAACGACCTGTCTCCGCCCCCTTGGGACCTATCCTGCGTGTCATCTGGGACCGGTCCCTTTCCCCGTAGGGTTGGTATAAATCGATGTATAACCCCACAAGATAAAACAAATATTTTGTTTTAAACTTTTAAGCTAAAGTTAAGTTATTTTTATAAAATCGTTCGGATTAAAAAAAAAATTACCATACTGTGATAATAGCAGACCTTAAGATTATATTAAATATTTACTAAAGTTTCCTACCAAATTAAAAGTAAATATTAAATAAATAGTGTTGCATATTTTTAGGGCTCAAATTTAATTTAAATACGCATGACGTGGTGATAATTTTAAAATTAAAAGTTATTATTGCATACGTTGAGGAGTATTTTTTTAATTAAACATAAATATACACTTAAAGTTTCATTACTTTTTTCTGTGTATTAAGTATTACAAATGTTGTGTTAACATCCTTGAAAGTCAGCTTAATAGAGTTTTCTTCTCTGTTTTTCCTAACCACACTCATAAAATCTATAAAAACCATTAGTTTGCTGTAGAATCTTATAACAAAAATCTAAAGAACTTTTTAAATCTTTTAAGTATAAAATAAAAATAAAACTTTTATGTATGTGTTAAAGTCATAATAGATAATCTTTGTGTAGGAAAGAAAAGACATTTTAAAAATCCTTTTTATGTCCCTACAAAAGGATAAGGGTTAGTTGAACTTAAAATCTTAAACAAAAAAATAACACAATATACGATTATAACACGACTTTGTATAAAACACACAATTTTATGTTGTTTTCTAGATTAATTTCGTTACATTAACCCTTTTAAGAACATTGAAGCATAAAAGAACGCAGAGAGAACAAACCACAGTTAAGCAACTATGATATCATACGCGAATTAACATCGCATATTATAAATATTTTTAAATTAAATATGAATTTTATTAAAGTAAAAATTATTCTATTTAAAATAAACTTTTTCATACTTAATTTAATATGCCAACATTTTAGATTTCATTTTCGCATTTTAAAAATAATTGGAAATATATTTAAATTTAAAGAGAACAAATTTAGTTTAATTTTAAAGCTGTTTCCATTCAATTTAATGTTGTTTCCGCTTGACTTAAAATTTTTTTTTCTGTGTGTACACTAGACCGTAACTCAAAAAATAAAAATTTTTTGCCGATCGTAGGGGTCTTTTTAATTTTTCGTTGTAGCTTCGGCATTTAAGGTCGGATTTTAAAATGTCATATATCGATTTGTTAGCCTCGAGGAGACGAGTGTTTTGCTATAAATGAAAAATCCAATGAAAAAAAAAAATTTAAAAAGGTGACCCCTACGTTCGGCAACCAATATATAAAAAAAATTTCTACTGGGTTTATCGGAAAACTTCCTTAGCAAAAGTTTAATGATTTTTTGCGAGCTTTAATTTTCTGACATTAGGGTCGTACATTAGAGTGGTAGCAACTGAGATCTGGTGGGTAACTACTAGAATGGGATACCAGAGGTCAATGGCCCTTAGAACAAAAGACTGGTCTCCTCTTGAGAAAAACATCGATGTATCATACTTTAAGATCCGACTGTAAATGCCAAAGATATAATGAAAAATCTAAAATGGCGACCCTTACGTTCGGCAAAAAAGAATTTTTTTTTTTAAACCTCCTTGCAAAAATACTTCATATTGGAGAGTGTACGGCGCACTTTTTGTTTTACCTGTACGTTCTAGTGTACACTTTATGTTTTTTCTGAGATTTTTAATTATAACAAAATTGATCATTAAATTTATTACTTATATTTTTTAAACACTCCAAGTTGCTTAAATGCTCCAAGTTGCTTAAATGCTCCAAGTGACAATAGGGAATTGTTTCGAATTAGTTTAGAAAAAAATGTAGCTTGTTAAAGGGTTAACTAGAATCATAAGTAGTAGGTACTACCCCGGAATATTTTTTACAATCACAGCTCTTCAGCAACTGGTTTTACCAGAACCGATAACATAGAACTAGTTCCGGAAACTTAATGTAAGGTATAACTTAAGGAGAATCAGTTTTATAATTATTTCCAGTACTGATTCTAAGTAAACAGATTCTATTTGCGAAAACTTCAAACAAAAATCTTCGATATTAGAACCGCCTTTAGAATGCGTTACAAAAGAAATGGAGTTATTCTACATTCGATTCCTTGGAACACAGATTTGTGCTGGGTATTTACATATCTTTTATGTTGGGGTTTATTTGTTTTATTGTTTCTTTTTTCTCATTTGTTTCTCAAGTTATCATCGTGTAATGTATTGTTTATCTGAAGGGTATTTTTTATTTCTAAGGTTATATCTATGTTGTCCTTGTCGGAATGCTATGGAAAAACACATGTCCAATGTATATTTTATGTGTGGAAACATAAACATAATGTTCTTCATACGTGTTTTAATATTTTTTCTGAATTTTTTCTACTTCCTTTAAGAATGAAGCAGTTCATATTGTTTATATGAAATAATAATGTTTTGTAATTTGTCATTTTCTAGGACTGAGGGAGTTCTATTATGAGTTCTTAATACCAGCACTAGAGATATGTTAAAATAAAAGCGATGGAGGGAAATTTAACACCTGTTTTGAATAAAACTTGGTAAATTTAAGCATTTCTGTTTATTAAATAAGTGTCATAACTTTTATAATTGTAGTTTAAGCTAAAAATTTAACTATATAACGCTAGCGATAAATTTCTACATAGGAACTGTATTGTTTTTAGAACATTTATGGATTTCATTTGGCTTTAATGTTAGGAGGCAGACAATAATTGCTACATTGACCAATTACTTTATAAGAAGCAGTAACAAAAAGATTTTTTCATATATCTTTTTTCTTTTAAATTAGAAAAAATTCATTTCGTATGAATATCGTTAGAGCGCCTGGCATTACACGTAGAAAAAAAAAGACATTTTTCAATATGTTTACAGGCAATTATGTATTTGTTTAAAAATTACTACATACATATTTGAAGTATGCTTCGAATTATATTATATTTATAGTTATTATACATAAGTTTACAAGAAAACACTATATTGCAATTTTTGCATTCCACAAATATAATAATGAGAAACATATATGTGACAGCGCATAGAGAAAGGGACCTAAGGGTAAAAAAATCAATTTTTTTTTTTGTGGACAACATCTGAGCATCGAATGAGACCGATCCCATGCTCTCCTGACCTTAGGTCCCTTTCTATCCTTAGGTCCCTTTCTATTTTGCGCGTCAAATATGTGTTTGCTGCAAATATATATATTTATGTTTGCCTGAGATACATTTCATATAATCCAAACAAATATATTTTAACAGTTTTTCGGTTGGGGAAAAGTAGTGTCATAATATGAATTAAGCATATCAATCCCGAAATCCCGGAATTATTCAGTAATAATGAGTCTACAATTACAACTCTGTTGATACTTTAAATGCGAATTAGCTCCTAAGACGCATTATTTAATACAATCAAAATTTACTCAGCAACAATACTCAATCATAATCTCACTTTATTCGATATTAAATCATTTATTTAAAGTTATTATTCACTAATTCATAAAATTAATAGATTTTTATGCTCTATATGCAACAAATGTGTCTAGAATATCGGTTTTCTAATTTTGAAATCCCTAATCCTGGAATTTAAAAAACCAACACCGATTGGCAACCTTAATCCCAAACGAGCAGTATAAACCGGCTAGGTTTTTGTATTATCAGAGTGTGCTATTTCTACCCAGTTGGAAATTTCCTAAAGACGTCTTCATGACAGCTCAGTGTCTCACTGCCGAAACAAATGAATACAAAGTACCTATAGACACATTTTTTTTTTTTTTTTTTTTTTTTTTTTTTTTTTTTTGGGAAGCAACACTCAGGAAATTCTTCCTATTAATTAACGTGTTGCTTCCTTTGGAAAGGGGATAGAGAAGAAGTGAAAGGTGGTGAAAGATGAAGAGCTTCAAATATGGCAACACTGTAATTGCGCGTGATGTTGAATTTTAAAACAATTGTTGCGCGCAATCTGATGGTGAGTTGGCGAACTTTTGTTGAAGCTTTTTAGTTCATAGCCCTGTTATATTATTTTACTTCGGTGGGGTTAAGTGCTATGGGAACACCGAAGGAGAACTCATACATATAAAAATATGGTTTATTTCATAAATTTATGTTGCCTTGGTTGGGGCTCGAACCCGCAACCTCACGTGTAACAGTCCAACGCGCTAACCATTACACCACAGCGCCCACATGCAAGTCAGCAAATGATGACATATCTTTAGAAATTCATCACTGACATTTCCAGCACGATATCATAATTTTTTGAAATAACGACAAAGTTTCTGAGAAAATGATATTCGTTTACTATAATTAAATCGTTTAAGTTTATTTCGATTTCGTTAATGACATCATATTTTCATGCAATAGGTAGTGATACCAGGGCTATGGCATCACCAAAAAAAAATACGTTGTAACGACATCGTTATCAATAGGTGGCACTTTGTTCAGTAAATTTCCACTTTTCTTTTTTATTCAAAATTTAAATTGAAACAAACAAAGAAGTTAAAAAAAAGTTAAAGCAAATAAAAATTTTGTTAACCAAACCAAGCGCGTGCTTCGTTTTAATTTTGCGTTGTTTTCAACAATTTTTGCATTTTTAAATATAAGCTCAGCTGATACTAAACTGATATTAAATATTTGCTCAGGTAATATTAAACTTTCGCCCCCTCTATCGGTGAGTAGTGTAAGCTTTGATTTCCTATCTCTATAACTAATAGTCTCTGAGTGATACTATAACGAAAAAGTTTTCGATTACGATGACAACATTATGGCGTTAGCTGATTATTGCGTTATCCATTTTTCTTCACAGTACCTATTACTTAGGAATCGTTTGTAATATAAATCTAGGACAAACTTAAGGGCGGATTATGGGACCGTCATCGTAAATGTGATGTAACGGTACCGTGCCGTAGCTAAAAAGTACACTTATAGAATACCGTAAACGACATTACTATTTAGCATCTATTTCAGTGGTCGGCAGAAAGAGAGATTGTGACTGTATTAGTGGCTTTACACTGTGAGAAATTAGCTTGTAATTTTTAAACTTATATTTGTGTATTACGAACATGAATTAATGAAGAAATAAAAATAGTTCATAATAAATTTTATTAAACAAATTATTTGAAAAATATTTACTTTTTGCATATAAATTATTTATTCCATTAGTTAGTAAAATTAAATTTTAATGAATGTATTAAAGAAATAGAAATAATTCATAATAAATTTCCTGTTCTTGTAAAATTTTAAGAGTGTATTAGTTTTCTATAATTTCTTAAACAAAGGGACATCAACCTGCTTTGTTGAAAGCTACCATGCTATTAAATGAAATATTTTGATTTGTTAAGCTCTTAGTTGAGAGTTTTGTTGACATTCGTGTTGTGTACGTGTGAAAAGCCGATTATGATCGGTGAATGGTGGCTATGGGTGCCGACCACTGACATATTTCATGGGGTTTTATATTTTATTCTAAATTTTTCCACTTATTTGTTAATTTTTATTTCTTATTTGTTGTTTTAATATATTTTCGTTATTCATTTCATATTTTTTCCGACTAAAATCATCAATTCCGACTGTTTCGATGACGGATAAAAAAATTCTGATTTCAACAGAATGATCCGGCAAGTACGTTTACATTTACGCGTTAGTAACCATTTGTATACACTTCTTCTTGTGGTTTCGAAACAGCTGATTCGTTACAGTTAAGTTTACGGTTGGGTAACTCACCCTTTATCATCAAAGTGATATCGTTACGAATTCGAAACGATATCGTTTGGTTTGTTGGGTATATCCATGGGACAACTGTTTACAGGGGTCTCGCATGTTCTTGAATTACAGTAATACCGGTTTTTAATGCAACAGATGGCGCTGACTACTGTTTTGCTTTTTCTGGCAATACTGCTCTGTTTAGTGGGGAGCAGTGTTGCCCGATAAGTTCTAGCTCATTCCCATTTTGAAATTTTGAATACCCAATTCGTTTTAATTTAAACAAAAACCTAATTTAAAAAAAAAAAATAGAAGCTAATTTAGCACCGCTCGTAAGTTCAGAAAATTATTAAGAAATGACTCAGCAAAGTAAATAAAATTTAATATTTAACAAAGAAAAACTTACTTTTCCACTCGAACTTTAAAGGCCACAAATCTTTGTTAAAATTATGAAAGTAAAAAATTTTTTTATTATAAGAAAGATACAAATAAACTGAAACGTCACTTTTTCAAAATAAAAAACGCAGATTAAATTTGCAAAAGAAAAAATTATATCCAAATGTCTAATAATTCACAAGAAAACCTTAAAGCCCACGCAGGATATGGAAATTCAGCTGAATGGTCAGAAAATTGAGATTGTCGCATCAGTAAAAAACTTGGGAATTCTTTTTAACGATAATAGCATTGTGGGAAAGACCTATGCCATGCTACGTAGTCTTCTTTTCCCTCTTTAAAAATCAGGAAACTCATTGCAAATTCCTATCTCATGCCCTGCCTACTCTATGGATGTGAAATTTATGGTGGTTCTATTAGTAAGCGAAAATTAAATCTTGCTTATAACAATATTATAAGATATGTTTTTGGCCTGAGTAAATATGCAGAACTATCACCGCATGTCTCGAAACTACACGGAACTACGTTTGATAACCTCATGAAAATAAGATGCTTAATATTTTTCTACAAAATCATATAGCCAAACTATCTATATCAACGTCTTGACTTTGCCAGATCAAAAAGAGAAAAACTAATAAAATCCTTTAAATTTAAATATCTTTCGTCAAATTGGCAATTCTTTGTAGCCGTTACTCGTCTTTGGAATAAACTCCCACTAAAACTTTAGGGAAATAGTAATGCATCTTATCAAATATTATGATTGTAATGAATAATGATTTCAAATATGATTTATACCATGAAAACTTATATTTTTTTTTCTCTCTTCCCAACAAACAATTCGTTCCGTTTACGCACCGTTTTCGGTCCGTCATAAACGGAATCCAACTCCGTTTTCGTACCGTTTTCTGGATCCGTATACGGCCAGAAAACAGAACTTAAGGAACATCGAAACTGATTCGAATCCGTTGAAAGTCCGTCATTGACGGACCGTTTTCGGACCGTTATGTCATGTGAAAAACGGACAAGTCCGTTTGAAGTCCGTCAGTGACGGACCGTTTAAGGACCGTTATGTCATCTAAAAAACGGACAAGTCCGTTGAAAGTCCGTCAATGTCGGACCGTTTCCGGACCGTTATGTGGTCTAAATAACGGATTGATTCTGCATTTTGATTTTTAGAATTTACCCTTTTTTATTAATTATGAGCAGTATTTTTTTTATAGATTTATTAATAATTACATTGATTATATAAATTTGCATTATATTTACTTCAGTTTGCTCTCCATCCAGTTCATCAATTCACAACAGTGGCCTATAATAAAATGCAATATCTATATTAAAAGAAACAATAAATTAGTTAAGGTTTAAGCGATTGTTTTCACGATGGTGTTTTACACACAATGCAAGTTCGCACACTTTGCTGCCAACAACTAAATGTGTCACTAAATATTTATTTCTTTATTGCTTTTGCTTACAAAAACCACATATTAAATTTCATTTAACTTACCGTCTAATGTATGTATCTGGTTTGAATTTCTTTGTTTTAGATCGGATACATTCTTTCCTACTAATTTTATGTTTCAGTAATATTTTTTTTACCAACTGAATCACTTTTATTTTAAAAACACAAGTCAAGTCCGTATTTAACGGTACGGAAACTGATACACCAAAACGGAGCTAAAACGGATTATGTTCGAAGATCCGTTTATACGGTCCGTATACGTACAAGCTTTGACGGACATTACGGACCGTTAGTGTGCCGTAAAAGCCGGATTCATGATTCCGTATATGCCGGAGAGTCCGTAAAAATGTTTCTTGGGTTAATTTATATATTTTTTAATAATTGTCTCTTAATTGTTTTTGATATATTATTGTAACTTTTATCTTAGATTGTATTTAATTTTTTAACTGAATGTAAACTAATTTGTGAACATATATATTTCTATGCTCTAATTACCCTACGGGAAATTTTAACAAACTGTCACCGAACTGGCCCCTTTATATGAAATAGACTTGTTCACTTTTACATGGCGTTGTCATAGGAGGGGGAAATTGACCCCTTGTGATACGTCACAAGACAATTCCTAGGAAAGGTTACTGAACTCTCATAAAAAACAAAGTTCAGGGACCTGTCCTGGGATTTGTCTTGTGACATGTCACAAGGGGTCAATTTCCCCCTCCTATGACAACGCCATGTAAAAGCCCAGTCTATTTAATATAAAGGGGCCAGCTCGGTGACAGTTTGTTAAAATTTCCCGTAGGGTATAGACAAGGAAATAAATAAATAAATAAATACGTCAGCAGAAAAAAAATCTCTCAAAAGGGTTTCTAATCGATTTGACTAATTTACAAAATTATTTATAACTAATTTTTAATGACCCATTCATTAGATTTTACACAATTTATTGTTAAAATATAATATTCTCATGTTTTTACCCAGTAGATGGCGGCACCAATGTATCCGAAGTTTTAAAGACGGCGCTATTTCTTTCCCTTCCGATTTTTTAAAATGGCCCTTATCTCCAAAACTAAGAGAGATAGGGCAAAATTAACAAAAATTTCGACTACCCCCTAATATAATAACCTATGTAGTTACGTGCCTGAATTTTATTTATTCAATCTACATCAAATTTTATAATAATCAATAAGGCAAAAAAAAATTTACCCAATCGGAACTTTTAGAATTAATTTTGAAATTTCTCCATACAGCTTTGAACGCCTCTATTGTTTATGTTCATTTTTTCATTGTATAGCATACTTTGTGGCTGGCCTTAGAATATAAACTCAAAATGACCATTTTTTTTTTCTAACAAACAATAGGATTTTAGATTTTGTTTACTATACTAATAGAAAAGCTAACAAAAGATGATTTTTTTTTTACTTCCTATTTGTTTTAAAAATTTTCTATTTATTTTCCCAAAAGTATGCAACATATAAAAATTCTATATTTTTCTTCTAATAGTATGCAACATTTTAATAAAGTAGTTTTTCCGTTATTGTTCGTTTATTTGTATTTTAACCAGTTGCTCTCAATTGCTTTTGGCTTTTAGTACGTGACTTTTTAATATGGTGGTAAACATCATTGCATTTATTGTTAGTTTAGCAACTAGAACAAATAGTCTTTTGGAATACACACATTTACATAGACAAATACTTGGAAAAATGTTATCATAGTATTGGTAGCAGTAGTAAAAGTTGCAGTAGTAGTACGAGTACGTTTATTAATACGTGCAACAGTTTCAATAAATGTTATTAAGCTACAGTTCTGTAGTTTCTCCGTTTTGTAGCTTTCTATGGATTTTATACATGTTTCCAAGCTCTAATTTTGGTTTTTTTTGTTAAAACAAACTTAGTATTTTCTACGTTATTTTTTTTTTTTTTTTGTATAATTCCCCACTTTTTTTGTGTAGTATTGTAGTATTTTGTATATGCATTCTCTAAAAAGTTAATTAAAATTTTTACTCAATTAGATTTTACTTCTTTTAACTTAAGTTTTTAGTTTGACATTACAGAGTTTTGAATTTTATATATATTGTACAGTTGTTCTTTATATTAATGGTTGTGTAAGTGACTAAAATGACAAGGGAGCTCTTCAAATTGTTTGAAATAATTAAATAATATTGTTGTGTGTCGTCTCTGTATATAAACGTGTTGGGTAAAAATTATATTTTTGAAAGTCATTAGGAATAAGTAAATGAAATTTGAAATAAGGAAACAATAAATGTGTACAAGAAAAATTTCAAAAGAGTTGAAATTAAAGCAATTAGAAATATATATTGTATATTTTAGTAAAAAAAAAAAAAACAAATCGTTTTTATTAAATGAAAAAACAATTAGTATTTTGAAATAACTTTAATACTTTTAAAGTTATGTACTCCTAAAATTAGAAATTTTAATTATAATCGAGGATGTTTTAGAAAACCAATCCACATAAAATCATGCGATTTTTTAAAAAAACAACGTGTGCTTTTGTATGAAAACGAACAAACACCCCCCGAGTATTGCATACATTTAGGGGAGTTGCATATAAAACCCTTTTAGAACTCTTAGTAATAATAATTTCTCATATATTATATTCAAATCATAAGGATTACAATAGTATAAGATCTTTAACAAGAAAATCTCGAAATTAACCCTTATATGCACTCGGGTCAAAATGACTCAACATTTTTAGAGCGTTAAAATGTCTTGTTAAGTGTTGTTTTCCCAAACTCGTCGTATAGACCAAATACAATTAATATTGTAATTAATATGTATTTTTATTAATTCTAGTTTAGTAGCTTTGAGGTTAAGAAGAAGTATAAACATTTTCTTCAAAAGTTATAAACACATTAAATTTTCAAATCAGACTAGATCCAGTTTCTGCCTTTTTTTATGGACAGTCTTCATCAGTGATTTTCCATTAAATTGTATTATTGTTTATATTTTTATTGTCTTATTGTCTCTATATGAATACTTTCAGAAGTGATAAAACAGACATATACAAACATCCTACTTTAGATTTCCTGTTTATCTTCTTATTTCCTTCGTGTCACCTTTTCGCAAATGTTGCCACACTGACGTATGGTTTTAACGTACAAGTACAGGCAATTTGTGTATATTGGAGACCGACAGCCAACAGGGCATTTTTATCCTTCTAGTTAAGTGTTGTTTTCCCAAACTCGTCGTCTTGTTTGATAAAAAATGTCTTTTTTTTAGTTTAGGAGTTTTACTTGACCATTAAAATTTGTGTGGTAGTTTGAGTCCGCTGAATCTGATCTTAGAATTCGAGATATCTCATCAAAGAAAAAATAATATTTAAGAAATGTTAAACATGAACTTCTAAGGAAATAGGTAGGGCTAACAGACGACATGCAAACACAAATTTTGTGAGTAAAGCTTAATTAGCGATGTATAGTGTCCCGTTCTCTAACTTTATGTTAGGATATTTCGAATAGCTGGTGTGAAGGAAAAGTTCAGAGGTCAGATTGGAATTAAGCGCACCTAAAACCTTTAGAAAAATATACTCTAGTATCGGTGTTTTCACTTTTTTTTTTAATTTTGTCGGCCTGTGTTATCTTCAGAATTACTAACTGTAGTTGGATTACAGTGTACACTGTACAGTTGGTCCAGAACTAGGTATTGACAAAAAAAAAATGCTCCACAAAAAGTGAATATAGGGGTTGAAAACACTTTATTTGTGATTAAAAAAACATTTTTAAAAAAATCTGTAAACGAATTTAAAATTTGTGATCATTTAAAGATTCTTGTATAAAAAAAATTGGGTGCCATTTGAAACTCTTGAAAAAAACAACTGCTAAATTAAATATTTTACAAAAAAACCCAAAAATAAAATAAATTACATTAATTTCCCTTCCAAAAGTAACGTACTTTATTTTATTTTGCGTATTTTTTGTAAAATATTTATTTTAGCAGTTGTTTTTTCAAGAGTTTCTAAATGGCACCCAATTTTTTTAAACAAAAATCTTTACATGGTCACAATTTTAAATTCGTCTACAGATTTTTTTAAAAATAATTTTTTTTTTAATCATAAATATAGTATTTTTAACCCCTACACTCACTTTTTGTGGAACATTCTTTTTGTCACTACCTAGTAGAGTGGTTTTACATTTCACACGGATAGACGGAAGAACAGACATCGGTAAATCGACTTAGAAAGTGATTCTGTGTCGAATAGTATACTATAAGGTCAGTCAACACTAGGGTATTCAATTAATCGGCTTTTTATTTTATCGATTAATCGTGAAAATAATTATTCAGGGTTTTTTCTTAACCGGTTAATCCAACAAAATTTTCAAATTAATCGATTAATCGAAAAAATTTTTTGTAAATAATATATATGTATACACTTGTTGTGTTTTTAATAATTTTATTTAAAAACGAACAAAAACTCTTCTGAAATTCATAAAAATAAAAAAATTTTATAATTGAGATCAGATTTTGTCATTATTTTTTCTGTCCCCTCTTTCACATGTTCAAATTTTATCCAAATCGGGGAGAACCACACCCGAAAGAAGAATATAAGACCCCGTATATTAATTTGTATCTCTTTCGTATGCATCGAATACATAAAAAACGTAAATGTAGTGAGAAATTTTATTGAGAATTGATTTTCCCTCTACGTTGCCGTATCTCCATCCCTTTATTTTATTAATTCAGAGTGCTCACTAAACAAGCATAAGCAATGATTATTATAATTAATAATTCTAATAATTATTAACTACAATAATTACTAATGCTTTCATTTAATATCAACGTTTAAAAAGTCGTAAAAAATAATTTAAAATTTATTATACGTAAATAAATACCACAACTTTACCCCAATAGGCACGTAGGTTTTAAAAATTCAAGTGCTTTAAATTTTGCTTGAAGTAAAGTATATTTCAAATTCTAGCACTTGTTTTTTTAACAAAAATATTTCAAACTTGAATTTTTGTTTCCCTTTTGCTGGAGTATGCTATTGAAATAAAATGTAATAAAACTTGAATTCAAGCCTTGAAACTGGAAAACAGGGCTGGAATTGAACTTGATTTCAACTTGAATTCCAGTGAAATTGTTTATAGGGTACTAGATAAGTCACAACAAGAGGGTAGTAATTTGGAAGATGACAAAGCAAACTGTGATCATTTTATGTTGTTTTTTTTTTCCTTTTTAAGATGTTTATTGACGCTCCTACTTAAAACATGAAATTCTCATTGAGTTGAAGCTAGCAAATATTTCTAGAAATTCTAAAAGGTCGTCCCTTAATTATTTTCTTGGGCCAGAATGAAATCCGGATAGGCCGGACAAGCCTACAGCAAATTGTTTACCACAATTTTTTAAAAAAATTTTGAGTTTTTAACACATTTACTTTAATAAAAAATTTTGTATTTTTTAAACATTTCTGTAATTTTCTACCAATTTCGATTAATCGTAAGAAATTATTTGAATTATTCGTTATTCGAAATTTGGACATTTTGAATTATTCGAATAATTTTTGAGAAAAATTGTTCGATTAATCGAATAACGATTAATCGATTGAATGCCCTAGGCAACACCCATTATTTTTAATAGCTAAAAATATCAGCACAAACTCAATGTACCCTGCACCAATGAGTGTTGTATGGTATACAAATTCATGACCTTAACAGATTATATAACCATAAATACAATGAATTAAAAAAAAAAACAATATTCAAAAATAATTTTCAAATATGTTTTATTGCATTTTCTACAAATGAAACAAAATTATGCAAATATTTATTGATTTATAATCATAAAAAATAACATTAATTAACAAGGATTATTTAAAACCATTTTAATGCTGTAATAACATTGTTAATAATGTTATTGAAATAACAATAAAAATATTCCCTACCTCCGTCCCAAAATCTGTTTAAGACTTTTTATTTTAATTTTTGCTAAAATTGTGAATGCTTTTAAAATAAACAAAAACGTTTTTTTAAGGATATTTATGAGAACATATGACTTTACACAGAATCGGTCCATACTTCTACGCCCATACGTAATATACGATATTACCGATTTTGTCTTTAATGCAACTAACATTACACTAATAGAAAAAAGTCTGTAAAAATTTGAGTAAAACTACTAAAAATTAGTTACAAATATTCTAGAAGAAAAAACGGCTGCAATTAGCAGATTAGTTTTACAAAATATTAATAAAAATAATACTAACTATTAGTAAAAATAATATTTAGTAAAAAATAATAAATAAAGAACTGTTAAATACATAGACGCACAAAGAGCTTAGGTCTTTTTAAAGTCTGTAGAAATTATTCCCAAATTTTCTATTGCATTTAAATAAAAAAAATTTACCTCTGCATTTAATCTTTCTGATAAAAAAAAAAGGTAACACAATCAAACAAGTATTGTATAAAATGGAAACAAGTATTTTAGTTAAACAAAAAAAAAAAAAAAAAAAAAAAAAAAAAAAAAAAAAAAAAAACTAGAAAGATATGGTTAGTATGAATAATTTAGTAAAAAGTTTTGTTTTCACTATCACTCTCTTCTGTACAGATTTTTTTTTAGAAAAATGCTTTTATTAAAGCTTGCATATCCGTAGCATACAACTTAGGCATAAAGTGTAGAGAACAAAATTGTATGACGTTCTTTGCATAACTAATTAAAGTTTTTCCTAGTCGTTTTTTTCTTTTTTTTTTTTGAATATAAATTTTATATAAGTATAATTTCCGGTAAGGTTCATAACATAGAAAACGACTTTATTGTATAAAAGTATATTAAATTTTTATAGAGTAAAAGTTTTTTTTTTTATTTTTATCCTTTGCATATCAATTGCATTATAAAGTGTGTGGCTGATAAGGATGGGTTATTCCGGTGTCGGTTGAAAATGAAAATTTCTTTGAGAATTAAAAAAATAACAATAAGAAAAATAGAATGAAAGTACAATCGTAATTATGAGTTTCCTTTTAGAAAAATTAACACTTTTGTTTTCGAGAGAAAAAACAAGAATCAAAGTATTTGTTAACACATGGTTTGTTTATAGAAATTTTTATGTGTTTTTTTTTTTTTAATCTGAAAAAGATTTAAATAAATATGTTAATTAAACTAATATTTAAATTTTTTCTAGTAGAGTACTCGTATTGAGTGAGTATTTTGTTAGCACTATATATGTTAGCACTAATATGTTTTATTCCTACATTTATAGAAAACAGTCTGTAAAATTTTTAGTTGAAACTACTAAAAATTAGTTAAAAATTACCCTGCAGAAAAAACGGCTGAAATTAACACATTGTTTTTGCTATATATTAGTAAGATAGGAACAGCAATAATAAAACTGTTAAATATAATGAATTTTAGTTATATTTGAGTTCAATTTTATTTAATAGAAAATAACAACTTAACCTGCTAAAATTAGCAACAAAATTTGCTATAAAAAGAAAATTTAATTTTCAAAGTTTTTTTCGATTTCCTTTTAATGCAAATAAAAATCGAGCCTTTTGAAATCAGCAGTTTACCTATTTTTTTTTAGCAAAAACTTCTGCTGATTTTGGCAGTATAGACTGCTATTTGCAATCAACAAAATTTAACAAAAATTTTGTAGATATAACAATTTGTTTTTGCATTTTTAGTCTACTAGTATCACAATACAACACGAAAAAAATTACGGTGTCCTGACACAAGATTCCGGTAGAGGAGACAAAAAAAACGTGTTTGGATGTTTTGAAAGATCACTTCGGAATTTTATTTTAGAGGGGGTTAAAATTTCCTCCCATTTTCAAATGTTTATTGTGAATCGCCATGGAAAACCATGTGAATCTTCAATTTTAAGTGTAGGGTTTGTTTAGCGAACATATGTAGAACACTACGAGGAATATTTTTGTGAAACATTTTAACCCTCTAGCTCTTCAATTAAAGGGACTTTTTTGGCTTCTTTTAAAAAGGGACAAAAAAGACCCGTAAGTTGAAGAGTTAGAGGGTTAAAATGTTCCTCGTAGTTTTTTACATAAGTTCTATGAACGCATCCTATACCTGAAATGAAATAATCACATGGTTTCCCCCTAAAATGCAGGTTTGTTGGAGATATGAGCGCCAATTCTGAATAAGCACGTGATTAACCCTTAAACACATTTTAAGTTTTGACTTAATTCTGGCATTGAAGTTAAATTCTCAACTTTGATGTCTTCAAGGACTTGTAGTAGAATTTCATGACAAATATTTTTGGGGAACATTTTAACCCTCTAACTCTTCTAACTCAGGGCTTTTTTGTCCATTTCTAAAAAGGGGTCAAAAAATTCCATTTAATTGAAGAGCAAGAGTGTTCAAATGTTCCGCAAAAATATTTGCCATGAAATTTTACTATAAGTCTCTGAAGACATCAAAGTTGAAAATGTAACTTCAGTGCCAGAAATAAGTCAAAACTTAAAATGTGTTTAAGGGTTAATTTCGTACTTATTCAGAATTGGTGCTCAAATGTCCAACATTTAGGGGGAAACCATGTGAATCTTCCATTTTAGGTATAGGATGTGGTCAGCGAACTTATATAAAACACTACGAGAAACACTTTTGAGGAAGATTTTAACCCTATAGCTCTTCGACTTACGGGTCCTTCTTGTCCCTTTTTAAAAAGGGGTTAGCAAAGTCCCTTTAATTGACGAGCTAGAGGGTTAAAATGTTCTACTAAAATGTTCCTCGTAGTGTTTTACACAAGTTCGCTGAACACATCCTATACCTAAAATGGAAGATTCACAAGGTTTACTATGCCGATGCACAATAAATTTTAACACCACTTGACTAAAGTTGGATAATATGGATTGTGAATGATATGTGGTTTCAACAGTATGGCGCTATATGCCACACAGCTGATGCCACAATTGGCATTCTTTTCGAGCGATTTGATGGTTTGCTCAGGCAAAAGGGATTTGAACTGGTCACCGATATCTTCGACTTGACATTTGCTTGTGGAGTTTCACTCGCTCCCCGTTCCACTGCATTTCGTTCCATTTGTCCGGTGTTGAAATGCCACTCGTTGCCCCTTTCATTCCATTAATGAACGGGATACACCAAGAAGCATATAGGACTAGGAGATACAATCGCTCTCGAATCGCAGATCGGACTGGACATCGTATAGAAAATTATGCCCTTGTCAGACAATGCCAAAATGTTCTCTGAAAATTCTGACAAGGTCATAATTTTTTGTCCTATGTCCGGTCCGTTGTGCGATCCAAAAGCTATTGCATCTCCTAGTTATACATGGTTCTTGGTGTATCCCGTTAAGAGGTGATGCTATGAGTCATAGCCCTATATAGATGGTTGCCGGTTCGATTTCCGGCCATGTGGTACATAAAAAGTTTTTCATATAGAGACAAATTAGAAATATTTTGACCAACTGACACATAAACTAACCACTGGCGATTCTTTGGGTGAGACCAAACTGCATTAGTCTGATAATTCCCACGTGTCTGTTAAATTTTTCAATAAAAATGTCTTCTTCGTACTTAACTTTAGAAAAATTCTTGAGTAATTAATTATAATATTAATTACGATTGTCCTATGCGACGGTTACAAATACCACAGTACAACACGTGGTATTTGTGATATTTTGCCTTCTCGTAGAGGAGGCAAAAAAAATTACCGTGTCGGCGTTTTAAAAGATCACGTCGGAATTTTATTTTATGTGGGTTAAAGTTTCCCCCCTTTGGTCTGTTCGTTCAGCAGATCGGTATATGAAACTATGTGTTCTTTACACCTGAGGTGTAGGGTATGTTCAGCAACTTTGTAGAAAATATTAAGGCAAATATTTTTCTGGAACATATTAACCCTCTAACTCCCCTACATAACGGCAATTTTTGGCTCTATTCTAACAAATCTTAAAAACACGCCTAAAAAGAGGGAGAGCAGGGATGAAATGTTCTACAAAAATGTTGGCCATAAAATTTTACTGCATAAGTCAGAACACACCAAAGCCAAAAACTTAACACAAACATATGGTTAAAATATTATCACAATCTGAAGAAAGATCATTAAAGGGTTAAAGTTATTAGTTGCAGCATTTTGGGCTGGGCGATGTTGTGTCAATCATTTAGTCAGTGTATCACGTTACTTTTTTTTATATAAATGTAAATAGAAATCCACCATTTTTAGGCTATAATAGGATGAAGTTTTTTTTAATATGTTAAGCAATGGTTTATACTGGCGTTTTCGAATTAAGTTGACCCATTTTGTTGCATAGTGTAATAAATAAAAAATTTAACATCTAGAACTGTCAAAAAAATGTAACATTAACAAGTTAATTTCATTTGTCAACTTATAAAAAAAGACGGGGTTTTCTTATAGAATAATAACGAATAATAATAAAAAACACAATAGCGAATACCGAAAGAAAAAGTATAGAATAAATTCCCAGCAACACTTTTTACTACCAGAAAATTATTTTAAAAAATAAGAAAATAAAAATTAAGCACTAACCATTTAGCCAAATAACTTTCGTTTTTAACATGGAGGTGTTAAGTGGTTACCGAAAGCTTACGAGTACGGACGCAAAAATACCCTACAGGACAGGTCCCTGAAATTTGTTTTTTATGAGAGTTCAGTAACCTGTCCTAGGATTTGTCTTGTGACATGTCACAAGGGGTCAATTTCCCCCTCCTATGACAACGCCATGTAAAAGTGACCAGTCTATTTCATATAAAGGGGCCAGTTCGGTGACAGTTTGTTAAAATTTCCCGTAGGGTAAGCTGTTAACTTTAGGAGCTAAAACAATGAACGATTGCAGGGGTGCAACAAGTCCTTACATAAAGTAGTACAAAAAAAGTAACCACTGACATCCCTCTGATTACCTTGTGAAGAAAGCGTTATAGGTTTTATAAAATCAATGCTCTATCAATACATTCATATTTGCTTCGGATTTGGTATGCCAGTGCTTGAATTTTTGTACCACTAACTTCAAATTGCTGACTTGGGCATTAGCGTAGTGGATAGAGATTTCGTTAACCAATCTTTCGGCCTGGATTTAAATCACTTCGTGATTTGTACAAAAAAAGTACAAATGAACTTTTTTAAAATTTTATTTTGGAAAATCAATTTCAACACCACCTGTTATGTGGTTTTGCCAGCGTTGTGACATAGTTGGAAATTTGGTTTCCCTAGTGCTTTTCCAAACCTTTTTCAACAGCCGGTCGTTTTGTCAAATCATGTTATCATTTTGGGATTGGAAAAGTAATTTTTCCAGCACTTGTCCCAACTGTTCAAGTAACATGTCAGCGCCTTCCCGTTTATATTTTTCGGACTGGATAGCTTACTATTAATCACTGATCTATTACACTATCAATAATTTATTATTTTTGAATCTATAAAATTGCGAAAGCTAAAGGATTGCCATTATGCCCCAAAGACGTCCAAATATTATACCATGATTTTGCTGGGTTAAAAAAAGAAATTGGCATTTAAAAACAGAAATGCCAACTAGATTGAATTACACTGTGGACTGACATTAAAACCATAAATTTGAATTTGACACATTAAACCAAACCAAAAAATACCCAGAAATAGCAACACACAAAATAAGAAGACCCTTCAAAAATACAAGAAACCAAACTAGAAACCCAAGGAAAAATAAGAAAAAGAAATAGAATATTAAACAAGAATAAAAAGTGTAACATTAGAACAAAATTAAATTAAACTTTTCCTTTCATTTCATGACCAAAATAAAATAAAAAAATATTTAAGATTTTATTTTCCATTTCTTTATTTTGCCAGTAACTCGATTGAAGGCAATCGTGCGTAAGAAACTGGAACATTACCAAGACAACAAAACACTTTTAAAAATTAAAAATTTAATAAGTTTATAGGAATATAGGAAATTTACATAATATGAACACGAAACTTTAAGAAACTTTTCAAAAACAATTTCTTTAAGTAATTTAGAAAATAAAGAAGGATTTCTTTTGTACATGTCTAAAACCAAATATTAAGACAAGTACTACAAGAACATTTAACCCCACTCACTCTAGTTAGGAAATGCAGAATTTAGTGAGGATTGTTAAATTTCAGAGCTACACTAAATTTTTTTAACCACCCCAGGTAAAAATTTGATCGTATATGAACATATTACACTACAACACTACGTTGGAAGCAGGCCCAGCTTTGTGTACCGGTCGACTTAGAATCACTTTTTGGTTCAATCTAACGTATCCGTCTGGCTGTCCATGTACCCACGCTACAGGTCGCAAATCTTAAGATATATTGATGAAATTAGGTGCACCGACTTGTATCGACCCAAGGACGATTAGTCAAAATAGGTCAATGTTTAGACCAAGTGCACCTATAAAGGCCTGAACAAAATTGGCTTGTTGGCTCATATGAAAATTTCTTAGGATTTTTAAAATTTTCTGTCATTTTACAGACAAATTTCCATACAAGGCCATTTCAACAAATTCGAATTTCGGATCAAAACATTATTTGGCTTTCAACCAGACTGGTGTAGGGCATCATATAGCCGCCTTTCAGGCTTTAACTTTTTTACTCTGTATTAATTTTTTATGTTTTTGCAATGGATTTTAATAATTTTGCCTTTTTGTAGGGGGGGGGGGGGGGGAACAATGCTTGAGTCACATGGACAAACATTTTTTTTTCTCAAATTAAGATTAAAGATACATTTTTTGAAAGATAATAAAGATACTCAAATAAATAAGAAAAAAAAAAAATATTTGGTGAGACTGCTTTTGCCGCCACGAGAGGGCGCTAAACTCAGAGAATTTTATACAAAAATGACTGAACAGAAAAATGGGTTTTAATGGTTTCACGAAAATAATTCTCAAAAATACATTTTTTTAAAAACTGGTTCGAAATTTTGTTTTTAATTACTTCAATATATTTGTAGTTAAATTCAAATATAGATTTTAGTATATCTTTGTAAAATAATTATTTTTTATTTCACCTAAAAAGACATTTTTTTTGTTGAAAATCCAAAAAGTACTTAAGTTTGATGGAGTATAAAAAAAATTATATAAAATTAGATATTTTTTTTCGTTTTTTGTGAGTTTATACTGTTATATAATAGATCATTATAAAATTAGTTATCATTTTTTACCACAATTAAAAAAAATATGTTTTTGAAATTCTTAAATTCATGATTTTTACTCAAATTTCAAGCATTTGAGCGTGTTTAGTATTCCAACAATGTGTACCTTCTATTTTAGGTACAGGATGTGTTTAGTGGACTTATGTAAAACACTACGAGGAACATTTTTGTGGAATATTTTAACCCACTAACTCTTCAATGAAAGGAAATTTTTGGCCCCCTTTTAAAAAAGGACAAAAAAGACCCGTAAGTTGAAGAGTTAGAGGGTTAAAATGTTCCACAAAAATGTTCTTCGTAGTGTTTTACATAAGTTTGCTAAACACATCCTATACCTAAAATGGAAGATTCCCATGGTTTCTTCCTAAAATTCAGGTTTGTGGGACATTTGAGCGCCAATTCTGAATAAGTACAAAATTAACCCTTAAACACATTTTATGTTTTTACTTATTACTAGCACTTAAGCTAAATACTCAAAGACTTATAGTAGAATTTCATGACAAATATTTGTGCGGAACATTTTAACCCTGTAACTCTTCATTTTACGAGTCGTTTATTTCCGTTTTACAAAGGGGCCAAAAAAGTTCCGTTAATCAAAGAGTTAGAGGGTTAAAATGTTCCACAAAAATATTCTTCGTAGTGGTTGTTTTGCAATTCAACTGTTAATTTCATGGCAATCGGATAATTTTTGCAGGTTTTATAAAGATTTTAAAATAAAGGATATATGGCAGGACTAAGAGTCCTTGCTTTGATTTTGATAAAAATTGACACGAACGTTTCTAGTTTTATGTACATCTCAATGGATACTTTTTGTAATTTTACGTCCATTTATGTAGCTAATATAATATTTTTAAATTTCAGGACCTATGGGAGGTGGGCGTGTCCTTGTCCCGATATTTCCAAATATCAAAATTTTTATTAACTAAGGGGTTCTATGTCAGTGTACCAAATTTCAAAACTCTCTCCCCACTCCTTCTATTTTTGTCCAATCGGTATATGGGATCAAAGCACTGTGGATGTGGGGGGGGGGGGGGGGGTTTAAAATTTCCCACATTTGCCCTGTTCCTGCAGCATATCTGTATATGAAACTATGTGTTCTTTACATCTGATGTGTAGGGTATGTTCAGCAACTTTGTAGAAAATATTAAGGCAAATATTTTTGTCGAATATATTAACCCCCTAACTTCACCATATAACGGTAATTTTTGGCTCTATTCTAACAAATCGTAAAAAACACTGCTAAAAAGGAGTAGGGCAGGTATAAAATGTTCTATAAAAATGTTGGTCATAAAATTTTACTACATATGTCAGAACACACCAAAGCCCAAAACTTAACACAAACAGCAAAAACCAAAGAAATTCAAGATTGCCCATTAGACCGTACCTCAAAAAAAAAAGTTCGCCGTACATCTTATATAATATAAATTATTTTTGCAAGGTGGTTTCAAAAAAAAATTTTTTTTACCGAACGTAGGGATCGCTTTTTTATATTTTTCGTTATATCTTTGGCATTTACAGTCGGATCCAAAAGTATGATACATCCTCTCGAGGGGAACAATATTTTGCTCTAAGGGCCATTGACCTGAAGTATCCCGTTCTAGTATTTACTCACCAGATCTCAGTTGCTACCACTCTAATGTACAACCTCTATGTCATACAATTAAAACTCGCATAAAATCATTAAACTTTCGCTAAGAAAGTTTTTCGATACTTCTATCATAAATTTTTTTGCCGAACGTAGGGGTTGCCTTTTTAAATTTTTTTCAGTGGATTTTTCCTTTGTAGGAAACACTGGTCTCCTCGAGGCAAAAAAATCGATATATCACACTTTAAAATCCGATTGTAAATGCCGAAGCTAAAACGAAAAATTAAAAAAGACGACACCTACGTTCAGCAAAAAAAAAAAAAAAAATTTAAGTTACCCTCCAAAATTCTTTATATTTGAAGGTGTATGGCGCACTTTTTTCCCTGTAAGGTGGTACGGTCTACTGCCCATTAAGGGTTAATTTAGTTATTGTTCACATATCGCCAGCTTATTATTGGTTTGACGCAAATGCTAAAAAGTCAGTATCGAGAAAGACACGATAAGGAATGTTAAAATTAATTTTTCATAAAATCTACATGATAAATATATTTCTATGTTTCCACCCTTAATTTCGCCATATATGTATTTAAAATAAAAGTATATATTTTCTTAAATTTATATACAATAAATCAAAAGTTATTACGCTTTCGAAAAAATAAATTTTTTTGTTTTGTGCTGCATATCAAATTTTGTTTTTCAATTTGACTGCTGCATATTCATACTTTTACATGCGCCTAAAAGCAGTTCTCTTTTTTATTTGAATTTACTAGAACTGTAAATTCTCGATAACTTTGAGTACTCGATACTACTTAATACTTTTTCGATTGAATACTCGATACTGCTCAGTAGTTTGTATGAAAGGCAGGTTATTTCAATGGCAAAAATTACTTCCATGGAAAATACAAAACTGAAACAACTTAATTACTTACTTAATAGGGTATTGATTGCTCGTAAAAACAGGTAGTATTGAAAAATTATTACCCCAATATTCTATACTTTTACAGGTCTTTGGTTCTTATGGTAATGCAGCACAACAATAATGAATTCATTTTATTTAATTTTTATATGCAAAATTTGCGGTATATGCCAAAGTGTGGTGTATAGAGTCAAATAATACTTATTAATTGTTAAAATTGCAGATTTAAACCAAAGTCGATTCTGGATATCTGAGATAAGAAACAAGATATCGAAAAACGGACTTTGGAATCAGAAAGAGGGTATTCACAGTATATATGATCCATCCAATTTTTTTCAATTTGGTCAGTGTGTCAAACCAACAATAAGCTGACGATATGTAGGTAATCCCATGACTAACGACAAGGTTTGACACTCAACTACAGAATACTTTTGTATCCTATGTCACTATGACTTCAGTCTTTTTGTCATTACCTTTTTTCCACTCATAATTGCCGTAAGGGAATTTAATCTCTTTCGTTTTTTAATTGTGCCTCAAGGGAATTTGTAAGAATAAAAATGCCGGACTGTTGGGAAAAACTTGACTGATTTTGCTATGTATGCGGCAAGCACACCCTTAAGGAATACAAGGTTTAATTTTTCAATAGAAAAGTGGAGGATATATCAAACTGAAAGTTTTTCCAGATGAGCCATGGGTGCCAAAATATATCTGCCAAAATTGCTACAACGGCTTGATGCTGTGGTCTAACAACAATAATTTTGTAAACTTTTAGGTTTTGACTTATTTCTAGCACTGAAGTTAAATTTTCAACTTTGATGTCTTCAGAGACTTATAGTAGAATTTCATGATAAATATTTTTGCGGAATATTTTAACCCTCTAAATCTTCAACTTTAGGGGTTTTTTTGTCTCTTTTTAAAAAGGGGCCAAAAATGTCACTTTAATTGAAGAGTTAGAGGGTTAAAATGTTCCCCAAAAATGTTTCTCGTAGTGTTTTACATAAGTTCGCTAAACACATCCTATACCTGTGCACATCCCAGTACAATACTGAATAAGTACGAAATTAACCTACGAAGACATCAACGTTTAAAATTCAAATTCAGTGCCAGAAATTGAAGGTAAATTTTCAACTTTCATGTCTTCAGAGACTTATAGTAGAATTTCATGAAAAGTATTTTCATGGAACATTTCAACCCTCTAACTGTTAAACTTACGGGCCTTTTTTGTCCCTTTTTTGAGGTATATTTTAATGCTCTAAATCTTCAATTTATAGGATTTTTTGTCTCTTTTTAAAAAGGGGCCAAAAAAGTCCCTTTAATTGCAGAGTAAGAGGGCTAAAATGTTCCACAAAAATAATTCTCGTAGTGTTTTACATAACTTCGCTAAACACATCCTATACCTAAAATGGAAGATTCATATAGTTTCCTATGCCGATTCACAATAAACATTTGCAAAAGGGGGGAAATTTTAACCCCCAAAAAACATAGGGCCAGACGTCAACTTTTAAAACCAGAATCAGTTGTCAGATTCTTGTTATTTTGGATAAAAATTCGATTTTGTTGTACAGTGTAATATGCGTCGTACGTTTGCAAATCCAAGGACAAATTAAGCATACGGTTTCCTTATTTATAGCGCAGTTTTTAAAGAAGATATTATAAAATCATTTCTTAGTCTGGAATATAAAATACTTTTATTACCACAAAAATGTTTTTTTTAAAACCATTTGCTAATTTTTCTTATTTTTTTTTCTATATTCTATGAAACTCTTGGGGTTTTATGACCTTTTTTCTCATACCCTTTTACTATTTTCACACTTGTTAAAAGAAAATCTTTTCAAAACATTGACACTAGCTGGGGTTTTTTTGGGAACAAGTTAAATTTGTATAAGGGTTTTTTTTTAATGTCACAATCTAAAGCAAACCCGAAATAAAAGCCCTTAATATCTATTTAAAATATGCAGTGGTCTGTACAATCTTGTTGGTTTGTTTTTAGTTATTTTTAGGGACTTGTGATATTCATACAGATTTAAAATGTTGTAATGACATTTTAGCCATGCGTAAGAATGCCCCAAATGTACATTTAACTTAATCAAGATTTTAATATTTAAAGACGAAAATGAATACAAAAATGATTCCGTTTTTTGCTTTGTTGAATGGACAAAAAAAAGCTAAAATGAAATTGGGAGTCTTTATACATATTCAGAAACAAACTGAAGATAAAAGTAATTTTAAATGTACAAAATTAGAAAATAATATTGGATTTTTGTTTTAGAAAACATATTTGATTTTGATAACTTTAAAAAGTTACAATGGTTAATACTTTAATAGTATGAAAATGTTGAAAAATTTAAATTAGTTACTTTAAAATTTCCAGCCAACAGTTTTAATCCGTTATGACCTTTTTTGGCCTTCGGGGTCTTCAAGAGTGATATTAATCAAGATGAGATATTAATAATTTTTTATGTTTTGTTTTTGAGATGCTCCTAATTTTTTATGTCTTTTTTATAAAATTTTACAAAAATTAAAAATCGAGTTTTGAGAAGTACCCTACTGTATGCCAGCTTGTCATTATGACTATCCTTGTATTGGATTTTCTCGTATATCGATAGATAATGAAAATTTAGCAGAGTGCCGGATATTTGAAGGCTGTAGCTTAACAATATTTAAGTTACAATTTAGATTGAAAAAGGACTGTCTAGACCCGTGTATCAGATCATATCCCTGAAAGATATGCTTTAAAATTTTATTATACCCAATAAGCTCCATATATTTGTATGCAAAAATGTGTAGGTAAATATATATATTAGATAATCATAATGTTATAGTTTTCTTCTCAAATCTTATAGTTTCATTTTCTTTAGCCTACGTTCTGGGCATAATAGAACAAATCAAAACATTTACATTTTTCCAACATAAATACTTCCTCAAAATTTGCTTAACAATCAAGTAAATATATTTCTCTTTGCAAACAGTTAAAACTTTACAAAGTGAATATTCTCCGGATAATTTTCTAAAAATTTATTACAAAATGTTTGTGTAACATCATAAACTTCACTAGCTGTCCTAATCATGAATATTTCTCTGTTTTATAAGACTCTTATTTGTTAGTTTTCGAACATCTTCAATATCTATTGTTGTGGTTAAAGCTTATATAAATTTATGCATTTTATCGTTTATGTAATTATAAAATAAGCCTAAATGTATGCTTTAATTTCTGTATGAAATTTCAAAATTTTCGCAATTAGATTTCCCTCAAACTCTTAAGTTTAAATGTATGTATGTATGTGTAAATGTTCATTTCGTAGCCTATGCTGTAAAGTTTACTTAAATATGTATATTAGGGAGTCCCGATAAAATAAATTAAAAAAACAAAAATAGCCCACCAACTATGTGTTTAATAGAGCTAAATGCGGTAAAAATTAACAAAAAAAATTCTTTATTTTCCGACCAACGTTTAAATTCTGCGATACTGGTGTATATTGTTCAATAATAGTTTTTGTGCAAAACTTGGTATAACAGTTTTGAAGACAAATTTGGAGTATAATTATTCCGTAGATCATATAGGCAAGAAAACGCGTAACTTTTAGGGTCCAGTTTGTCAAAAACGTTCATTATTTGTATCTTAATCGTAAAAATCTTAAGTTATTCCGTGAAAAATTTGAAAAGCTTTCATTGTAGAAGCTGGTCCAATTTATCAAAAATATTTTTCGAAAAAATATTATTATTTATTTTTTTTTGCTAATATATGTACACTAGGGTTGCCACATTTTTTATCCGATTTTCATAAGTAATACCTTTCTGGAAAGGCTGTAATGTTATATTGTTTAAAACTTCATAAGTTGTTTCAAAAAGCCACCGCAAGATGGCGCTAATCTAGCATTTATTAGGAAATTAAAAAAAAAATGAAATTTCGAAGCCTCGAAAATGCTTTTTTTGGTATGTCGTAGTGGAACTTTTTTTTCCTCATGCTAAAAGCTTTCGAAAAATCGATGGAACAATATCAAAAAATTTTTGTTTATACAAATCGGCCCACTCTAATGTACACTATTATCGGCTGGCAGGGAATATATTATTTTTACCATATTCATCTCCCATTAACACACATCGTTTGAATGTTAATAATTCAATCAATTCGTAAGAACATCCTTTGTCGGGACACCTTATTGGATATGTAATGCAAGCACAATTTTGTAAAATCAAAATGAAGCACACTGTATCCTGTATTTCAATGCATATAACTACACTCTAATATATTCTACGTGATGATAATGTTTTGTTTAACAATAAGACAAAATAATTTGCAAAAAAGAAAGAAATATTGTTAAATTTTCTTAATAAAATTTACTCGTGTCGGGAGTCGAGACTGGGACTCAAGATTGCTAATCGAAAGCTCTTATATGCTTACCACAGTTGAAAAAAATATTGAGTCTAAAAATAAATTAAAAAAAAAAAAAAAATCTGGAATATTGGGTAAAGCATAATTTTTTGCATTGAAATAATCGATAAAATAGTGTAGAAAGTTAGTCGGTGTCCTTACTGATAGTTCAAAAAATAATTACCGTTTCTACACTGGGTAGGTAGTGTACAAGACACTTCAAAAATATAATAACTATATCGGAAATTATTTTCATTTAAGAGCTAGATTTTCCTTAAGTGTTCACTAAAATACCGGCCCTAAAACTAGACCCAAATAAATGCTGCGGAAATTTTATTATTTCCCAGCAAAAAAAAAAAAGATACCGAAGCAGAAGAAAAAGCACTACAATTGGTAATCTAGATGTACTTCTTTTTTTAACATAAACACTAATGATTTTAACATTGAGTTGTCATAGTAGAGAAGTACTCTCACTTCAACATTTTTTAAGTACTTTTTCAAGGAGTGCAAAGGAAGCTCCTTTTCACCAATTATATGTAAAAACGAGTAAAAAGGTTAAAGTCGGGCATGCCGACTATAGAATACCCTACACCAGTCTGGGTAAAAGCCAACTAATGTCACCAAAATCAATAGGCTGCGTTATTGGGCCAATATAGGTCTGTGTACCAAATTTCATCAAAATATCTTAATATTTGCGACCTGCAGCGTATAAACAGTATAATTTTGGTAGGACCCTTATATGGGCACTAGGTCTAAACATGGACCGATGTTCATCAAAATCAATAGGCTTCGTCCGTGGGCCAAAATAGGTCTGTGTACCAAATTTCGTCAAAATATCTTAATATTTACGACGTGCATCGTATAAACAATATAATTTTGGGGGGACCCTTATATGGGCACTAGGTCTAAACATAGACCGATGTTCACCAAAATCAATAGGCTTCGTCCTTCGGCTGCCATAAGTCGGTGTACCAAATTTCATCAAAATATCTTAATATTTGCGACCTGCAGAGTATAAACAATATAATTTTGGTAGGACCCTTATATGGGCACTAGGTCTAAACATGGACCGATGTTCACCAAAATCAATAGGCTTTGTCCTTGGGCCAACGTAGGTCTGTGTACCAAATTTTATCAAAATATCTTAATATTTGCGACCTGCAGCGTATAAACCATATAATTTTAGTAGGACCCTTATATGGGCACTAGGTCTAAACATGGACCGATGTTCACCAAAATCAATAGGCTGCGTTACTGGGCCAATGTAGGTCTGTATACCAAATTTTATCAAAATATCTTAATATTTACGACCTGCAGCGTATAAACAGTATAATTTTGGTAGGACCCTTATATGGGCACTAGGTCTAAACATTGACCGATGTTCACCAAAATCAATAGGCTGCGTTATTGGGCCAATATAGGACTGTGTACCAAATTTCATCAAAATATCTTAATATTTACGACCTGCAGCGTATAAACAGTATAATTTTGGTAGGACCCTTATATGGGCACTAGGTCTAAACATGGACCGATGTTCACCAAAATCAATAGGCTGCGTTATTGGGCCAATATAGGTCTGTGTACCAACTTTCATCAAAATATCTTAATATTTACGACCTGCAGCGTATAAACAATATAATTTTGGTAGGACCCTTATATGGGCACTAGGTCTAAACATGGACCGATGTTCAAAAAAATCAAACTTGTTCGTCCTTGGGCCAACATAGGTCTATGTACCAAATTTCATCGAAATATCTTAATAGGTGCGACCTGTAGAGTGCGTACAAGATTGCATGGACAGACAGACAGACGGACGGACGGACGGACAGACGGACATCGTTAAATCGAAATAAAAAAAAATTCTGAACCGATCGGTATACTATAAGGTGGGTCTACGACCAATATTTTTTGGTGTTACAAACATCAGCACAAACTTATAATACCCTGACCACATAGTGGTGTAGGGTATAAAAAACCAAAAATTCTGCGCCAAAAAAAATTATATAGTTTTTTTTTTGTTATTTTCTAAAAGTTTTTTTATTGCCGTCACCGGGTATCGAACTTGCGACCTCATGATTGCTAGTCTAGCTCTCTACCGCTCTGCTATTGTTTGATATGAAAGTTGACTGGCATAAAAACACCATTTTGTCATTGCAATATACTGTGCTTTATTCTCTTCAATAAAAATACTTTTTAAACAAGTGTAAAAGGTGCAGTGCAATTTCGTATTGATTTCAGCACTATTTTTATAAGCGCATCAAAAACAATTTTTCATCATTTTTATTTTATATATTTTTTAAAATTAAAAAATTAAAAAAAAAAAAAACTTAATTTAAACAAATTAATTATAAATATTAAAAAAAGAAAAAATAAAATAAAAAAAAAATTTAAAAAATTGAACCCGCGAAATACAAATTATACAAAAATTACTTTCTAGGATCCGTTTTAGAGCAATTATGCTTAAGAAGCAATACTTAAGTGATTTTTTGGATGTTGTTCAGAAGTAATTCTAAAAAAGCTGTAACAATATACTAACGGATACCTTGGAAGCAATGAAAGAAGTGATGTTTTTAATTACTGCTAAAAAAGCAGTAAAAATACACTAACGGATACTTGTGAAGCAGTGAAAGAAGTAGTTTGTAAAGCATTACTTCCATTTTTTTTGCTGGGATATAGTCTCCATTTAAAAATTGTATTGTTACTTTTTTCCGGAGATTTACGACATACCAGCTGCACGCATTTGAAGGATGACTATCAAACTCAAAAAATTATTAATTCCGCCAAAGGCTGGCTTCGATACACCCTAATAAAACAAATCTCCGTGTAAAAAAATTCAAACCTGAAGTTTTGTAACATTTAAAAAAAAATCATGATTTTAGAATGAAACAAAGTCATAAATATGTGATAGATTTGGGTTGGCTCAGGGTAATATAGTTAAAAAGAAAAATCAAGTTTCATTTATTATTGTTAAATATTTATCGTCTTCTCAATATTTCGAATAAGCGTACTTTTTCATCTTCAGGAGAATATTTAAATCATTATTTGTGTATAATCTCTTGTCAACTTGAATAATCAGTTAATTAAATATTTAGTAATCTGTTAATAGTTTCATAATCAGTTAATTAAATATTCTCCTGAAGATGACAAATGACGATTCTTCGAAATATTGAGAAGACAATAAATATTTAAAAATCAAATATAAAACTTGATTTATATTTTTAACTACCCAGTGTAGAAACGGTAATGACATATCATTATTTTTTGGACTACCAGTAATGACACCCACTTACCTTCTGTATTATTTTAAAAATATAATAATGAGTTACTTATAATGACTTATTTTTATCATTATTTCAAATAGAAAATAATTTTTTAGATTTTTTTGAAAATTTTTTTAAATCTATTTTTAGACTCAATATTTTTTAAACACTGGTAAGGAATATGTAACCACATATTTTTTGATTTTTATACCCTACACCACCATGTGGTCAGGGTATTATAAGTTTGTGCTGATGTTTGTAACACCAAAAAATATTGGTCGTAGACCCACCTTATAGTATACCGATCGGTTCAGAATTTTTTTTTATTTCGATTTAACGATGTCCGTCTGTCCGTCCGTCCGTCTGTCTGTCCATGCAATCTTGTGCGCACTCTACAGGTCGCAACTATTAAGATATTTTGATGAAATTTGGTACGCAGACCTATGTTGGCCCAAGGACGAACAAGTTTGATTTTTTTGAACATCGGTCCATGTTTAGACCTAGTGCCCATATAAGGGTCCTACCAAAATTATACTGTTTATATGCTGCAGGTCGTAAATATTAAGATATTTTGATGAAATTTGGTACACTGACCTATATTGGCCCAATAATGCAGCCTATTGATTTTGGTGAACATCGGTCCATGTTTAGAACTAGTGCCCATATAAGGGTCCTATCAAAATTATACTGTTTATACGCTGCAGGTCGTAAATATTAAGATATTTTGATGAAATTTGGTACACAGACCTACATTGGGCCAATAACGCAGCCTATTGATTTTGGTGAACATCGGTCCATGTTTAGACCTAGTGCCCATATAAGGGTCCTACCAAAATTATACTGTTTATATGCTGCAGGTCGTAAATATTAAGATATTTTGATGAAATTTGGTACACTGACCTATATTGGCCCAATAATGCAGCCTATTGATTTTGGTGAACATCGGTCCATGTTTAGAACTAGTGCCCATATAAGGGTCCTATCAAAATTATACTGTTTATACGCTGCAGGTCGTAAATATTAAGATATTTTGATGAAATTTGGTACACAGACCTACATTGGGCCAATAACGCAGCCTATTGATTTTGGTGAACATTGGTCCATGTTTAGACCTAGTGCCCATATAAGGGTCCTACCAAAATTATACTGTTTATACGCTGCAGGTCGCAAATATTATGATATTTTGATGAAATTTGGTACATAGACCTATGTTGGCCCAAGGACAAAGCCTATTGATTTTGGTGAACATCGGTCCATGTTTAGACCTAGTGCCCATATAAGGGTCCTACCAAAATTGGCTTGGTTACAAACTGCAGGTCGCAAATAGTAAGATATTTTAATGAAATTTGGTGCGCTGACTCACATTATAGAAAATTTTGACATAAGCCCCATTTTAACCCATTCGAATTTCGGATCCAAACAATACACCAGACTGGTGTAGGGTATTGTATAGTCGGCATGCCCGACTTTAACCTTTTTACTCGTTTGTATGTTGGCGAGTACGCTTACTTGTGTGCAGCAGGTCAATTGTGTTTTTATCTATTAAATATTACATGTCGATATAGTTCAGATGGTAGAGCTGTTGACTGGCAATCTGTAGACCCAGGTTCGATTCCCGCACCAGCAAATTTTATTAAAAAAAAAAAATACAATAAAAAATATTTTTTTTTTATATAATTTATTTTTTAGAAAATCTATTTTTAGACTCATTATTTTTGTCAGTACTGGTAAGCACATATGTAACGATATATTTTTTGATTTTTCGTATGCTGGTGTGTAACGACAACTCATTATTTTTGGCGACATCGCCATATAAAGGTAATAAGAAATGTAATAACAAAAGTAACTAGTTACCATTACCAACTATGTAGTTACATAACCACATATCTGGTAATGATTTTCTACACTGGGTACCCATGTGAAAATCGAAATACATATGAACACACATGATCATACATTGACTTGTATATGATCATACATGGGCATACATAGTCATATACTTCCATGTCTAGTTCCATGTATGACCATGCATGATCTCATATATTTCCATATATCTTCGGATCCGAAATTTGAGGGTATATGACATGTTCATATACGACCATATATGCTCATACATGATTCACATATCCTCATATATGATCATATATGGGCATATATCTTCATATACCCTCAAATTTCGGATCCAAAGGTATATGGAAATATATGAGATCATGTATGATCATATATTGAACTATGCATGGACGTATATGACTATGTATGCCCATGCATGATCACATACGAGCCAATGTATGATCATGTATGTTCATATATATTTCGATTTTCACATGGGTATGTATATAACCTTTAGCTGAGCCAAAGTTATAGACAGAGAGAATTTTCATGCAGAGTTTTAATGAATTTTTTGGGTAAAAAAAAATTTGATATAAAAATTCAGTTTTTTATCGTAGATTTTAGTTGATCTGAAGATTAATACAATGAGTGTTATTTGTGTTCGGTCTTAAGATCAAATATGACAAATTCCAAATAGAATACACAATTTATTTTACAACAAATAGAGAAAAAACTTATGAAAGGAACTTCCCTAGAACCAATGGTTGATAACACTGTGAGACAAATGGTAGGGGTCAGTGATCGGGAAGGGTTCAAACTACCGGGGAAAGTTATATCGGTAAAAAAGAAGTTATACGTGTCCCGGCGTTTCGCTGGGTCACCCCACGAATCGAGATATATCGATTTGACCTTTGGTGGTCTTTTTTTTTGACATAACTCGAGAACCACTAGTCCGATTTTGCTCAAACAATTTTAAAAAAATTAAAAATTACAATTCCTTTAATCTGTTCATATATCGTTTTTCTATATACTCAACAGTTTTGCCGGTAAAATATGACAAAGAAAATGTATGAAGAAAAAAATATTTTTTGCCTAAAATATTAAAAAAAAGTAATAAACAAAAGGTTATTGATTTTTATGGTAGCGGTAACAAACATTTATTTTTACCGGCAAAACTGTTGAGTATATAGAAAAACTTTATATGAACAGATTAAAGGAATTGTAATTTTTAATTTTTTTACAATTGTTTGCTCAAAATCGGACTAGTGGTTCTCGAGTTATGTCAAAAAAAAAGATATATCTCGATTCCTAGACGTGACCCAGCGAAACGCCTGGACACGTATAACTTGTTTTTGACCGATATAACATTTCCCGTTGGTTTCATCCCATCCCGATTTTGACTGTCGCATAGTGTAATTAATGAATTTTCATGTGCTATCAATCACTATTCTGTTTTCCTTAAATAATTTCTTATTAATTGCAAAGAATTTGACTACAAAAATAACACTTTTGAGTGACAACGTTATAGACGTACAAAAGAAATATTTGGCCTTTTTCTAATCATTAATTAATTTCATTAATTAATTTTCAAAATTTAATATTTTTATCAAAATCTAATACTTATTCGCTAATAAATATAATGTGAAAGAAAATTATTAAATTTGGTAAAATGAGAGCACAGGGATTGAATTAAGCTAAATCCAAAATGGATTTATAAAATAAATAAATCCGTTTTGGATTTAGCTAAATTTAATTCCAGAAATTGCATTTTCGTAAAATTTAAATATTCTCTTTCACATTATAATAGCAAATACGTGTTAGATTTGGCTAAAAATATAAAATTTTAAAAATTCAATAACAAAATGTGGATTTTTTTAACTCACTCCTTTTAACATCTAGAACAATATAAAACAAGCTATTTTAACCAGCAATTAGTTTGTGACATATTCTCAGTTCTGATTCTGTTTGAAAAACAACACTTAGCCATTAAAAACGTAAATTTATCCCTGCATACTTTAAGGCTATTTAAAGTTTACAAAATCAAAACATAATTTTAGGCATTTTAACAAATTTCACAACATTATTTTGCTTATAAAACACAAAACCAACTAACATTTGCACAAATTTGGAAACATAAATTTACACTGTTTACTCTCACTAGGTATTCATTTATTTTTTTTAACTCACTTGTGTTGTTTTAAATCCACAAAATGCCATAATAATGGCCTAAGCATAACTCCAACACCTTCGCTAC
The DNA here is from genome assembly GCA_949987735.1 of Leucophora obtusa. Classification (NCBI taxonomy): domain Eukaryota; kingdom Metazoa; phylum Arthropoda; class Insecta; order Diptera; family Anthomyiidae; genus Leucophora; species Leucophora obtusa. The sequence goes on from OX465295.1 coordinate 355,193,416, forward strand.
CGTACATACAGACAAACAAACAAAAAACGATATGTTTAACCAAGGAAATACTCATACAAATACACATACTTTAACAAACCGACATAGTTTTGTATGTTAACCCAGGAGTATTAACTTGAAAACATTGTTTATATTCCCATAAGGGGGGATCAAGAGTGAGGGAATGGCTGTGTGAAACCACCGTCTGGTATGCAGAATGTGCTCATTTTAAAATAATAACAACATTATTATGTTGAATTCTGTATTATTTTGTTTCACTACAATTCTAGCGTTTTTGAGGTCATATTATTTTGATGTTAAAAAAATAATTTTAAAACTGCCCTAAAATAAAAAAAAAAAACTTATTCTAACAAAACGTTTATGTTTTTTAGAGTTGGTGACATTTTTTTGAATTATTTTTTTTTATAAGCTATACAACTTTGTATAAAAACTTGTTTAAACTATTACCAAAGCAGTGCTTTAGGTAGGAAATTAAATAAATTTTAACAAATTTTGTTAAAGTTTTTTTTTACGTAGTGAACACAATTATTTTCTATTAGGGTGAAAGCTATTTAAGGTTTAGAAATTGTCGACTTCAAAAGTAGCAAAACACATTAAATTATGAAACAACTGTTGGCTGTTAAGCTCATTTCAATTGAAATGCTTAATGTTGGAGTTTTTAAGTTAAATAATGTCTCTTACATGGTATGTAAGAGACATTTTTATTTTCGATTTTTTCACATTTTAACTATTTTTTAAAGTTTTGTTAGAAAACTGAACATGTTTTTAAGTAACATTCACAATTTTTTTTTTTTTAAATAGTGTAAGTAAACAACTTAACATATTTATTTGGTTAATCCGTAAAATATGCTACAGGCTTTTTCCGACATGGTTTAAGTAATACACGCAAAGAAAAAAACATTGTTGGAATGACCACATTTGAAGTGCATTATATATTTTTGGGTTTATGAATCACATACAAATATTACAGTGTTTGCCTGTAAAAATATGTATAGTAATGATAAAAATAATATAATTGGAAGCATACTTCAAAAATATGTGTAGTAGTTTGTAAATATAGCCAGGAAAAAAAAACTGGAAGTCATCCTTAAAAAAGAACTTCTTTCACTACTTCAAAAGTATCCAATAGTGTATCTTTACTGATTTTTTAGAAGTAATTCTGAACAACTTCAAAAAGAACACTTCTTTCATTGCTTCCAAAGTATCCGTTAGTATATAAATGTAATTCTGGCTTCTAAAGCATAATTGCTCTAAAAGTGATCCTAAAAAGTGATTTTTATGTAGTATATTTTTTTTAAATATTTATTATTAATTTGATTTAATTCAATATTTTTTTTTTAATTTTTTCAATTTTTAAAAATATATATTCTATAAAAAATATTATGAAAACTTGCAGCTGTGAAAATAGTACTGAAAACAATACTCAACTGCATGGAGTTCGCCACACAGTGCTTTGACCCCATATAATGATTGGACAAAAATAGAAGGAGTGGAGATAGAGATTTGAAATTTGGTATACTGACATAGAACCCCTTAGTTAAGAAAAATTTTAATTTTTGGAAATATCGGGCCAAGGACACGCCCACCTCCCATAGGTCCTAAAATTTTAAAATATTATATTAGCTACATAAATGGACGTAAAATTACAAAAAGTATCCACTGAGATGCACATAAAACTGGAAACGATTGTGTCAATTTTTATCAAAATCGAAGCAAGGACTCTTAGTCCTGCCATATATATCCTTTATTTTAAAATCTTTGTAAAACCTGGGTAAAATCAATTCATTAATAAAAAAAAATGACTTTCACAAAAAATAGGTTTTAAATGCTTAAAATGATTTTTCTAAAACAAAATAAAATTAAATAGGATTAAAATAAGAAACCATATGAATCCTCCATTTTAGGCATAGGATATGTTTAACGAACTTATGTAAAACACTACGAGGAATATTTTTGTGGAACATTTTAAACTTTTAACTCTTCAGTTAAAGGGACTTTTTGACCCCTTTTTAAAACGGATAAAAACCACCCGTAAGTTGAAGAGCTAGAGGGTTAAAATGTTCCGCAAAAATATTTGTCATGAAATTCTACTATAAGTCTTTGAGGACATCAGCATTGAAAATTTAACTTAAGTGCCAGTAATAAGTAAAAGCTTAAAATGTGTTTAAGGGTTAATTTCGTACTTATTCAGAATTGGTGCTCAAATATCCCACAAACCTGGATTTTAGAGAGAAACCATGGGAATCTTGCATTTTAGGTATAGGATGTGTTTAGCGAACTTATGTAAAACACTACGAGGAACATTTTTGTGAAACATTTTAACCCTCTAACTCTTTAACTTTTGGGTCTTTTTTGTCCCTTTTTAAAAAGGTGCCAAAAAATTCCCTTTCATTGAACAGTTAGAGCGTTAGAATGTTCCACAAAAATGTTCCTCGTAGTGTTTTACAAAAGTCAGCTAACGACTACTGGAAGGTTTACATTAGGGCGGGTCGATTTAATAATCGCCCATGGCTCAGTGAAAATCATATTCTAGGGATCAAAATAAGAAACTTTGCCGAAGGAACCATACCTCTAAAACGAATTCTACTACCCCCAACTGTTGACTTTTGTCCCGTAGGGTCAAGTTTTGAAAAATCCCACTTTGACCCATTTAGAGTGCCCCAATCGAGTCCAAATGTATGACCGACCCCCACTAACTTTGGAGGGCCGATCCACCCATGCCAGTGGCACACCCCCTGGAACTCCCCTGGGGGGTTCCCCATACAAACATTTTAAAAAATCACCATTTTTGGCACTTTATTTTATTATTTTTTATTTATTTTATTTATTTTTATTATTTTATTTATTTTTTCTCTTTAGAAATTTATTTAGTCAGAACATATGTAAATGAAAAAATTAATTTAACTTAGTAATAGAAAAGAAAATAAAAAAAATTACTGTTTGAAGTCTTTTTTGCTTTCAAGTCTGGGCATTTTTTCTTTTCTATTACTAAGTTAAATTAATTTTTTCATTTACATATGTTCTGACTAAATAAATTTCTAAGGAGAAAAAATAAATAAAATAATAAAAATAAATAAAAAATAATAAAATAAAGTGCCAAAAATGGTGATTTTTTAAAATGTTTGTATGGGGAACCCCCCAGGGGAGTTCCAGGGGGTGTACCACTGGCATGGGTGGATCGGCCCTCCAAAGTTAGTGGGGGTCGGTCATACATTTGGACTCGATTGGGGCACTCTAAATGGGTCAAAGTGGGATTTTTCAAAACTTGACCCTACGGGACAAAAGTCAACAGTTAGGGGTAGTAGAATTCGTTTTAGAGGTATGGTTCCTTCGGCAAAGTTTCTTATTTTGATCCCTAGAATACGATTTTCCCTGAGCCATGGGCGATTTTTTTGCCTCCCCACAAATCGACCCAGCCTAGTTTACATGGTTTGAATACTAAACACTCTTAAAGGCCTGAAATTTGTTTAAAAATCATGAATTTAGGCATTTCGAAAAATCCATTTTTTTTTTAATTTGTGGTAAAAAATAGTAACTATTTTTTTAATGATCTATTATATAACAGTATAAAGTCACAAAAAAAAAAGAAAAAAATATTTAATTTTATATAATATTTTTTTATACTCCATCAAACTTAAGTAATTTTTGGATTTTCAATAAAAAAAAAAGTGTTTTTCGGAGCAATAAAAAATAATTGTTTTGTAAACATATACTAAAATTCATATTTTAATTTAACTTCAAATATATTGAAGTAATTAAAAAACAAATCTTCGAACAAGTTTTTAAAAAAATATATTTTTGACAATTATTTTCGTGAAACCATTAAACCCCATTTTTCTGTTAAGTCATTTTTGCATAAAATTCTCTGAGTGTAGCGCCCTCTCTTGGCGGCAAAAGTAATCACACCAAATATTTTTTTCACATTTGTTTGAGTTACTTTCTTATCTTTAAAAAAAATTCTTCTTTACTCACAATTTGAGACAAACATTTTTTTTATTTTTGTCCATGGAACGAAGCATAGTGCGCCATTTGCATTTCTTTAGAAAGTACTTTTATTGAACAGAATAATGCACAATATTTCACAATGACAAAGTGGTGTGTTTATGGAGGACAACTTTAATATAAAAGAATAGTTCAGTTGTAGAGAGCTAGACTGGCAATCTTGCGGTCACAAGTTCTATACCCGGTGGCGGCAATAAAAAAATTTCGTAAAATAAAGAAAATATAATTTTTTTTAACTTTCAATTGATGAAAAAACCGTTTCCTTTGCACTCTTTCAAAAAGTAGTGAAAAAAGTTGAAGTGGGAGTACTCCTATTCTATGACAACTCAATGTTAAAATCATTAGTGTTTCTGTTAGAAAAGAAATACATCTAAATCATTAATTGTACTGCTTTTTCTACTGCTTTGGCATCTCTTTTTTCTCGGTTACTATTGTATATAATTGCCGGTAAACGTAATTTCTGCGTGCACTAAATCTCATATCAGTAATTTTTATATACAAATACAATAAAAAAACTAGTCAATTGAGAACTGTTTTGTCTTTTGGACAACTCTAATGTATATCTTACTTAAATAATCAGCATCTTTTGTGGCTTAATTTAAAATTACTTTAAAATTTGTTTTCAAAATGTCAATCTGTTCATTCCTGCTACGTAAAACAAACTTTTCCATTTTTGTTTTATTTTAGAAACCTCAAGCTTAATTTTATTTATTTATAATTTTATATATTTTGTACAATTTGCAAAGAAAAAAGTTTACAACTTTTTGCTAAAACTCCTCCCCTATCTAAAAGTTATAAAACTGACCATAACATGCATACACTCAAAAAAGTTTGACAGTAATTTCAAACAAATATTTTCAATTTTCGACAAAAAAAAAAGTTAAAGACAAGATTTTAAAATTTTTTTTTTTTTTTTTTTTGGGATAAAAGAAATCAATTTATTTTTATAGGTCTACAGCAAATTGTGAAAAATATTTTTTTGTCGGCCTGCCCCTAACTGGATTTCATTCTTGCATAAAAAAATCGTCACATTTTCGCAGATTCCAGTAATATATCTAACGTCAAATTACAAACTGTATGAAAATTTTTTTTTCTCATCTGGAAGCTTTATTTTAAATATCAAAGAAAAAGCAATAATAAAAAATTAACACAATTTGCTTTGTCACCTTCCATAATACTACCCTGTTGTTTTAGTTTAAATTTGTAAAGCCACAAAAAAAATTCAAAAGGATTGTATTAAATAATTTTTTTGATAGATTTTTCTAATTTATAACCAACAATTTGTTTATTTTTAAAAATGCCAAATTACAGGTGTATTATTTTCAGTGTACAAATTTATTGGTTAAGTAAAGTTTTAACACTCATATTACATATGTGGCTTTCCAAGGCATTTGTCCAGTCAGAGTCGTAAAGTATTCGACCTATTTGAGAAACAAGTTTTCGAATAATTTCAAAAAACGACATTTTTAAAAACCCGATTTTCGGGTTATACGTAAATAGGTTTCAAAACAACAGAGTAGTATTATGCTGTCTACACACGAAGGAACATTCGTTAGAAGAAGGGCATTTTCTCTCCTCTGATGATTTCCTTATGCAAGAATGAAATCGGAAAAGGATATAAGAATACAGAAAGTTATTTTTCATAATTTCTTAAGTTTTTGGATTTTAGCACATTCAAAATCTCCAAATTTCGAATAACGTATAATGCGAATAATAAAAAAATATAGTTTTGAAACGTTTTTGTAATTTTTTACAAAACCAATTAACCGGTTAACCGATTAAATTATTCGAATTACTCGTTATACGAAATTTGGACTTCAAATTAATCGATGATTTTTGTTCAAAAATTGTTCGATTAATTTGAAATCGAAACGAATAACAATTAATCCACTGATTATTCTGGAATTGCTATGGAGACATTTAAGGCAGCATCTGCCCTTACTACCCCGTCTGCCAGGTCATTATCGTTAATCTGGGACTGACAACTCAGCCGAGACAGTTCTTTCCTACACTGACCGAAGAGAAAGGAAGATAGATTTGGAATTTAGCTGGTCGTGTTTTAATGAGATTTTTCAGTGAAGTAATGAAGTTCTATTCACCAAATAAATTACAAAATTATTAAATTTGGCGAAAAAGCTTCATATATTTTATGAATCGAGTTTTTATACTTTTTTCCTTCCAATAAATAAAATGAAATTTTTCACAACATTTTAAGAAAAATTAATTCAATGAAAGATTTCAATAAACGAGTTCCAGCGAAACTTCATTCGTTTTATTCAAAAATTCATTAATACCACATGCTGAATACCGACAGCTGAATACCGTTGCTATTTTCGTCGCTAGCCGGTTGCCTGGATCAAACGCACCAAAAGCTTACCTGATATCGAGAATCTAAACTTGAAAAAGACTATCATGATCGGCTAACTCGAAAGAGCCGCGTATGTCTTCCATTAAGCTATAATAAATAATATATTAAAAACAAACTCTAACTTTTTGGGAAAATTAAAAAAGTTTCTACAATTTTTCCAAATTTATACAAACAATGAAAACTGTCAGCTTGCTATTGCTACGACATGCATTTTCCTATACCGGTGCAGTTGATTTCCAAAGCCTCATATTTGGAAAGTTGTGTATTTGGGTAGGTAGAAGTTTAAATTGCTCTTTCGAACTTACCCTTATTAGTCTGCATAGTAAAATTGCAACTCCTTAATTTGTGGGTTTTCACAAATTTCAAACTAATACTTTGATTTTTTTTGTGCATAACCAGGTTTCTATAACTAACTTCCTGTTTTAGAGTTCTCATGTGAGTTAGTATATTGTTTGCAAAATACCAAATATTAAAAAAAAACAAGATTTTAATGAATTTTATTAAAAATTAAATAGCAATTGTGAACTTTTGTTTATATATATATAATTTCCTGTATAGCTTTTTTGCTGCATCATATAAAGTTCGGGTAAAGTTGGTTTTTATGTACTAAAAGTGTTTAATGTTGTTCTTTTTTTGTGTCTCTACGATATTTCTTTTTTAATACAAAAATAATTAAAGTTGAGCTATTAAATATTTATTAACATATGTTTTATTTATGAGTATGAAAACTTTTATGCTCTTTTAATTATATTTTTAAAAATGTTTTACGAGTCTCATTAAAATTGCTATTTATTTAAAAATTCTTTAAATAGGCAATCAAATTTTAAGTGCCAATTAAACCCCTAAAGGTATGCTAAGTTTTTTATTATGTTTAAAAACTTTTTATTAACAGGGCAAAAAATTTCATGCATTTATGGCCAGTCAAGTAAAAATAAGCACCCTACGGGAAATTTTAACAAACTGTCACCGAACTGGCCCCTTTATATGAAATAGACTGGTCACTTTTACATGGCGTTGTCATAGGAGGGGGAAATGACCCCTTGTAGACTGGTCACTTTTACATGGCGTTGTCATAGGAGGGGGAAATTGACCCCTTGTGACATGTCACAAGACAATTCCCAGGACAGGTCCCTGAACTTTGTTTTTTATGAGAGTTCAGTAACCTGTCCTAAGATTTGTCTTGTGACATGTCACAAGGGGTCAATTTGCCCCTCCTATGACAACGCCTTGTAAAAGTGACCAGTCTATTTCATATAAAGGGGCCAGTTCGGTGACAGTTTGTTAAAATTTCCCGTAGGACAACTATGAATTAAATTTAAGCCCTTAAAATAGGCAATAGCGAATTTCAAAGAAATTATAAACATCAACTCACTAGGAAACTACAGTGGATATTTTAAATTTAATGTTGCAAATTTTTAAGGGCTTAGGTTTACATTACCAAATAAGCCGTTATATAATGAAACTAAATTTTTTTCTAATTATAATTTGGCGTCAGTACTAGTTTATTTTGTTAGACGAAGTCATTTTTATAAGCCGTGTGGATTAAGCGCGACTACACTAACAGAAAAAAGTCTGTAAGAATTTTAGTTAAAACCACTAAAAATAAGCAAATTATTTTTGCTAGATGGGAACAGAAAAAATAAAACTGTTAAATGTACAGAACTTAGTTATATTTGAGTAGTAAAGTGTTGTTTTTTCAAAAGCGTCTTATAGATCAAATGCAATTAATATTGTAATTAATATGCATTTTTATTAATTTTAATTAAGTAGGTTTGAGGTTAAGAAGAAGAATAAACATTTTTGCAAAGTTATAGACACATTATTAATTTGCAAATCAGACTAGATCTAGTTTATATTTGAGTTAAATTTTAATACAAAATAACAACTTAACCTGCTGAAATCAGCCAAAAAAATATTGCCAAATAATTAGTAGACTAAAAAATCAAAAAAATATAAAATTAAAAATTTTTTTTTTCGATTGTTTGTTTTGTTTAGTGTAAATAAAACTCGGGTCTTTTGAAATCAGCAGTATACTAAGTTTTTATCAAAACTTTTAGTTGATTTTAGCAGGATAGATTGCTATTTGCATTCAACTAAATTTAGCTTAAAAATAACAAAAATAGTGTAGACATAACAGCTGTTTTCTTGCTATTTTTAGTCTACTAGCTTTTACAGTATAATTTGCCATTTTCAACTAACTAAAAGTTAACTCAAATATAACTAAAATTCTGAAACTTTAACAGTTTTATTTTTGCTGCTGTTCTGTTACTAATGTTTAGCAAAAAAATCTACTAATTTCAGCAGTTTTTTCTGCATAGTCATTTTTAACAAATTTTTGTAGCTTTTTCTGCTATTTTTACAGTTTTTTTAATAGTGTATTTGTGTAGTTACAAAAATTACAACCACTTATTTTTTAACTGCTTATCAGCAAACGAATAACTACTTATTTTGGTAACTAAAAATCGGCTAAAAAATGATCTAAAAAACACTTAAGATTTTTTCTCTTGATTTAGCAAGTTTCATGCCATTACTCGACCTTGTTATGGAGAAATATTCGTTTAGAATTGTACGTTGCAAATACTCAATAAAAATTAAAAAAATTGTCCCACAACCAGTTAGGGCACCACTGCGTATGATCAATGTCGTATTTGACATATCGATTATACGTTCGATGTTCTAACTAATTACACTATACAACAATTATCAACTTTTTCCAAAATTACGGGGTTCTGATAATGGATTCAGTTAGAGGGGACAACAAAAAAAAATATATGTGTGTCGGCGTTTTGAAAGATCATATCGAAATTTTATTTTAGGGGGAGTTAAAATTTCCCTCTTTTTCAAATGTTTATTGTGAATCGGCATAGGAAACTATGTGAATCTTCCATTTTAGGTATATGATTTATTCAGCGAACTTATATAAAACACTACGAGCAACATTTTTGTGGAACATTTTAAGCCTCTAACTCTGCAATTAACGGCACTTTTTTTGACCCCTGTTTAAAAAACCCGTAAGTTGAAGAGTTACAGATTTAAAATGTTCCACAAAAAAGTTCCTCGTAGTGTTTTATATAAGTTCGCTGAACAAATGCTGTACTTAAAATGGAATGGTCTCGCCCTAAAATCCAGATTTGTTGCACATTTGAGCGCAAATTCTGAATAAGTACGAGATTAGCCCTTAACGACATTTTAAGTTTTGACTAATTTCTGGCATTGAGGTTAAATTTTCAACTTTAGTGTCTTCAGAGACTTATAGAAGAATTTCATCACATATATTTTTGCGGAACATTTTAACCCTTAATGGGTTTTCAACTTATGGGGGTTTTCTGTCCTTTTCTAAAAAGAGGTCAAAAAAGGCCCTTTAATTGAAAAGTAAGTGCGTTAAATTGTTGCGCAAAAATATTTGTCATGAAATTCTACTATAAGTCTCTGAAGACATCAAAGTTGAAAATTTAACTTCAATGCCAGAAATAAGTCAACACTTAAAATGTCTTTAAGGGCCAATCTCGTAATTATTCAAATTTGGCGCCCAACTGTCCATTAAACCTGGATTTTAGGGAGAAAATATGTAAATCTTCCATCTTAGGTATATAATTTGTTCGGCGAGCTTATGTAAAACACTATGCGGAATAATTATGTGGAATATTTTAACCCTCTAACTCTTCAATTAAAGGGACTTTATTGGCTCCTTTTTTTTAATATTTATAATGAATTTGTTTAAATTCAATATCTTTTAAAATTTTTTCAATTTAAAAAAATATATAAAATACAAATAATGAGAAATTGCTTTTTATGCACCTGTCAAAATAGTACTGAAAACAATATTGAATTGGAGTGCACCTTTTACACTTGTGTAATAAGTACTTTTATTGAAGAGAATAAGGAACAATATCGCGCAGTAACAAAGTGGTGTTTTTTTGCCAGTCATCTTTCATATCACAGAATAGCACAGCGGTAGAGCGCTAGACTAGCAATCGTGAGATCGCAAGTTCGATCCCCGGTGGCGGCAATAAAAAAACTTTTGTAAAATAAAAAAAATATAATTTTTTTTTGTGAAGAATTTTTTTTTTAACATTTAATTGGTGAAAAAGAGCCTCGTTTGCCGTTGTTCAAAAAGTACTGAAAAAACGTTGAAGTTGGGAGTACTCCTCTCCTATGACAACTCAATGTTAAAATCAATAGTGTTTATGTTAAAAAAGAAGTACATCTAGATCATCAATTGTAGTGCTTTCTCTACAGCTTCAGCATCTTTTTTTTTGCTGGGGGGTTAGATATTTCAAAACTATTTTATCAAAAAACTTTAGTAATATTATTTAACTTAAATAATTCATAACAAAATTTTGAAAAAATGATTTTAGCTTCAAGTTCTTAATGTTAATAAGAGAAAAAAATACTTTGAATTTTTTATAGCTTTCTATTTATTTCTACAACATACTTTACCTGCGAATATATTAAATTCAATTTCGTACATTTCATTACGTACATACCTAAAACGAAAGGAAGAGGAAAAGAAGAATAAATTATTAAAAATGTTGAAAAAATATTAGATGAATGTATAGCAAATATGAAAAATCACAAAAGTTTAAAATTAGCATTATTAAATATCACACAAAAATAAACAGCCCTATCAAATAAAAGTTCACAATGTGCATATATTTTTGTTAAAGTCGACTTTAGTAATATGCTTTTGATAGTTTAGTTTTTCAAGTATCCTGATTGATTAATCTGTTTTAATTCAATCAAAATAATTGAAGAATTAAATGTTTTTTGCAGGCAAAAATATATATGTTTCTCATTATTATGTTTGTATTCCCCCCAAATATAATAATGTTAAAATAACATTGCAAAGATATTTTTATTTAGGTGGGAAAATATGACGCACATTACAGTATTTGTCTGGAAACATATGTATAATAACGATAAAAATAAAATAATTGGAAGCATATTTCAAATAAATATGTAGTAGTTTGTAAACATATATATAATTGCTTGTGAAAATATTCAACAATGTCCTCTTCTGCGTCTATCTTGTTAAAGCAAAAGAAAAATAATAGTTCTTCTTGATTATAAATTTAAAATTTCATCTGGTAAACAAAAGGCACTCACGTAGATAGAAATAAATCACTCAAGGCTTATATGTTGTCATATAGATAGAAAGAAATTATGTATTTCTGTTTTTTTTTTTTTTTAAGAAAAATTATAAAGTGCATGACAAGGAAAAGTAATAAATATTGCTTAGAAATCCCATGTTAACTAACATAAGGGATATGAAATAAAAAACAAATAAAAAAAAATATATAAACAAAATAATTTATAAAATAGGGAACAATGACCTTAGCAATAACAAAAACAAAAAAAAAAAAATACTGAAAAGAATTATGGGAAAAAGTTACGCAATATGAGTTGGCTGAAAGAAAATTCAATGAAAACCATAACTACATTTAGACCTAAGAGACTGCTTTTTTATTCACTTTGCTTTTTTTTTTTAGCAAAAACTACACACAAAAATCCAACACACCAAAATGAATTGTGCTATAAATTAATTTCCTTTCATATCCTGTGTTTTTTATATTAAGCATGTATGTGTGTGTAGATATTTTTTAGGCTTTGCCTCGTTGTATCAGTAATATGTGTGAACACGAAAAAAGCCTAACGGTATGTTATAAATAATCCATACAAAAATAAATGAAACTAACCGACCATTCACACAAAAAAAAAATAATAATAAAAAGACTAACAATTTCTCATCAATGAAATATTAAAAAACAAAATGTTTGTTTAACTTTGAGAAAACATTTTTCCAGACATTATTAGGAAATGATATTTGACATTAAAATGGGATAAAAATGATTTTTTGAAAAGAGCAAAGTTCAAATTAAAAACTTCTCGTAAATGTAGGCTTTATCTTTTCTATTATTCAATATTGAAATGAAAAGGATTTTAGACTAGAAAAAAATATAAATTTAAATATTTATAACTATTTAGAAAGCATGACAAAAATTTGAGGTCATGGTGTGCGGTGTGGATAGTTCCAAGGCCAAGGCCGAAGGTATTTAGTTAGATTAGTAAAACCTTAGGGGGTTTTAGGCATTATAAAATACTGGATCTACACTGAGAGAATTATCATCACTTCAGTAATGAATTTCTTCATAGTTTCAATGAAAATTGTCACTGGAACTCGTCCATAGAATCTATGCAACAGGTTTGATTAAAGTCAATATTTACAAAAAGTTCATAAAACTAATGAAACTCTTCAAAAAATCAATAAGCCACTCCTACAATGAATAAAACATTCAGCCAATGAAGAGCTTCATAAAATCTATGAAGCAATTTCATTTATTATTATTTATTATAGTTGGTTTTTGTCGTTGCTAAGCTGGAGTGGATAAATAAAAAGTACTTAGCAAATGCAAAAAGCGTAATAAAATTGTAGCATATTTTACGGATGAACAAAATATATCTAATGAAAAAATACATTAAATTAAAAAGTTTCATAAAATTTTATAACAAGCTTACTTCAATTAATGAAATTTCTTATTGATGTTTCGAAAAAAAATGATTTATAAAAAAATGTCATAGTTCAAAATTAATAATAAAAAATTAATTAAAAAAAAATAAAAATAAAAATTATAAAAGATAATTCTAAAAGTCGGCCTTATGGTTAAATGTTTAATATAAAATTCTAATTGTATACAAATTTTAACTCCACAATTTCCTTGAGCTTAAGGTTTATTTTTTATATATAAAAACTTTTTTATTTTCGATATTTCGCTACTCCATTGTGTAGCATCTTCAGAAAATAACAAATTAATGAAAATTTTTAAAAATGAATGAAATGACGATATTTTATAAAAAATTAAAAAGGTGAATACTACTAAACAATTTCATTTATATAAACAATATTTTCAATAAATTTATGAAGATCTAATTTATGTAATTTAGCGAATTTTTTTAACGAAATTATAAAATTTAATGAAAGTTATGAAAAATTTCATAATATGAATTAAATATTATATGCATAATGAAATTCTTGATTGATTCTACGAAAAAAATTCTAAGAAATTATATCATTAATATCATGAAGGATAATTCTTTCAGTGGAAGGGTGGATAAATCTATCGTCCAACAAAAGCACTTGCGCATTTTAATGAAAGCTCCAAAGCGTTTGCCGCTGGTAGTAAAATTTTCGTGTTTTCGCTACACAAAAAAAAATATATGAAACAAGTCGAAGAAACAATAGCTGTGTTTTGCGACTTAACTTCGTTAACTCATAAAAAACGCAATGTGTATATAAACGTGTTTAAGACAAAACTAACACACTCCTATTCGTATGCACGTTAACTTTCAACGTGAATAATTATCAAGGTTAAAAACTCAACGTTTATATATTTTCACATCTAATATAACTTCTTCGCGTTACTTACGAAAAAGTTTTGCTGACGTACATTCGATTATACCGAAGTAAACACTACCCGTTTAAAAATTTTTTATACTACAATCGGTTTAAAGTAGATTTGCTTTAAATACTGAACGTTGATAGGCATGACCTAAAATACAGCTAATGTAAATATTCTTTTGGATAGGTTTTGTGTCTGGGCGTCTAAAATGTAAATTTATAAGAAATATTTTTATATAACACTTAAAAGCCTTCATATATAGTTTTCGTGAGTCATTTGAGTCTTAAAGACACAAAATGTTAGACACTATTTTATTTAATACATGATTTTCTTTTTTCTTTAAGAAGTAACACTCAGGAAATTCTTTCTATTAATTTACGAGTTTCTTTCTTTAAAAGGTAATAGAAAAAAGATGAAAGCTGGTGAAAGATGAAGAGCTTCGAATATGACAATGTTGTTATTGCGTGAAATGTTTTAATCTTAGAACAGTTGTTGGGCGCCATTTGTTAGAGCTTTGGTTTTATTTGTTGAAGCTTTTCAGTTCATAGCCCTGTTATGTTATTTTACTTCGATGGGTTAAGTGCATGGAAAAACCGAAGTAGGCCGTTGCGATATGTATGAGGATTAGAAAAGTCATATATCACTAATTCCATGGTATTTAAAAAATAAAAAATTAAAGAACGTCTCCCGATTTTTATTATATTACTTATACAGATACTCTATGGAGCCGCTTGGATAAATTATTTCTTTTTTATTTATTTTTATCGGGAGATACAGTAGATCGTACCTCAAAAAAAAAGTTCGCCGTACACCCTCCAATATGAAGTATTTTTTCAAGGCAATTTCAAAAAAGAATTTTTTTGCCGAACGTAGGGGGTCGCCTTTTTCAATTTTTCGTCATAGCTTTGGCATTTAAAGTCGCATTTTAGAGTGTGATATATCGATTTTTTGCCTCGAGGAGACCAGTGTTTTGCTATAAAGGCAAAATCCAATGAAAAAAAATGTAAAAAGGCGACCCCTACGTTCGGTAGCCAAAATATAAAAAAAAATTCTACTGGCTTTATCGAAAAACTTCCTTAGCAAAAGTTTAATGATTTTTTGCGAGCTTTAATTTTGTGACATTAGGGTGGTACATTTTGGTGGAAGCAACTTAGATCTGGTGGGTAACTACTAGAACGGGATACTTGAGATCAATGGCCTTTAGAGCAAAACAATAATCTCCTCGAGAGAAAAACATCGATGTATCATAATTTAAGATCCGACTGTAAATGCCAAAGATATAACGAAAAATGTAAAATGGGCCCTACGTTCGGCCCCTACGTTCGGCAAAAAAAATTTTTTTTTTAAAACCTCCTTGCAAAAATAATTCATAATGTACAGTTCAAAAATATAGTTGAAAAGGTTAAAAGTGCCAAAAGGTACTTTTAAGACTAACCACCAGTAAGCTTTATTAAATCCCCTTAAAACATGCACTAAAAATTAAAGCAATATTTTTTTATATATATATATGTGTGAAATCAAAAAATGTGATGTGATACATTTCTGGGCCAAATTTGTGAGAAGCAAAAAGTGTTAATATTTCGGTTTTTTCTTAATGGAATCAGTAAGTTTAGTCATTATAAACCTAATTGCAAAAAATCTCTTCTACAAGTTGTCGCAATAACTTTTTTTGCACAATTTTAATTTTTTTTCTGGTAACGGAGTTTACATTTCTGCAAGCAAAAGGTATAACAAAAAAAATTGCGTACGAATTTTTTTCAATTTATTAGTTTTTCGTATTTAAGTTTTCAACTTGCTTCCCAATGATATATAATTTGTGTTTATCAAATTGGCGATTTCGCGAATAAAAATACAATTCATTCCGCGAAAAAAAATTTTATTTTTTTTAATTTTGTATTTTTGGTCCTTTTAAATGTTTTTCAAAAAAATTAAATTTTTTAAAATCCAAACAGCGGTTGCGCAGTTACAAAATAATATATTAAAAACATAACATTTCGCGATCAAAAAATTCTTAAATTGTGTGAAACAAATTTAATTTGTCAAACTAATGTCAGTAATGACTCGAAATATCGATTCAAAACCAATGAAATGCAAAATCAATCGTTTTTCGCTCCAGCAGCTTAGGGTAAAAAACTGATAACTTTTTTTGATTTGACGCAAAATTATTAGTTGAATCGTCTTTTGACGCATAAATATTAGTTGAATCACCTCTATTTATGGTTTTTTTTAAAATATTTTAAACATTTATCTACATTTATTTGAATGAAATCTGATGCAAACAATTGTGGTTACGGAGTTTACAGTTACGGAGTTTACATTTGGTTACTTTTTTCGTTTTCTTTCAGAAACGCTTTGCCAGAATTTTTTTTTTCCGAAACAAAATCGCATGATGCCTACAAGGTGAATCCAAATATGACATTGTTTTTCTTACTCGTTAAATAGTTTGGTGTAAAAATTAGGAACGGAGTTTACAACATTTTTTCAAATCTTGTTAAAGACATCCATTTTCATCTCGAGAATGTTACATGCTGAAGAAAAGCTTCAGGTCTGTTATACTGGATGACTACTTACAGTCCAACGATCATTTGATTATAAATAACATTATACTTTTCGCAATATAAATAATAGATAACTCCAAAATTCTGGTATATGCATTTTTATCAAAAATTATGACGAAAAATCGTTACAGAGTTGAAGTCGTGATAGCTAAGATATACGAAAAAGTTTGTAAGATGTATTAATTTTTGTTAAAAACGACACTTTTCCTCTTCATAAAAAGTCTTACGTTTGAGTGTTTAGCTTTATTGGTTATTAAAATATAAGCTGTTAAAGTTAAAAAACCTTATGAGTTACTTGTTACGGAGTTTACATTTGGCCTATAAAATTGGTCACAAATTTTATGTATTAACCAAAAATTGGTCAGATTGTTATAAATTTTGTAAAACAGGTGACAATGCGCTGTTATATATTGAAATATATAACTGAAATTTAATCCATGCATTAGAAATTAGGTGGTTACACGGTTTTTATCACATTTTTTAATAACAGCCATATATATATTCAACTTAAATTCAGACTTCCCAAAAATATACTTTAAGTTGTTTAAAAACCGTAATTTTTTTTTTATAACCTCAGGGCAAATTATACAGATGATTTAAAAAACAAAATACAGGCTCATTATGCCTTAATGTATGCCATAATATGTGCTATTCGGTTATTTTTAAACTTTCACTATTGTTATTCACATACAAACTCTTCACACATATTCATACAAATGTACAGATAGTACGAAACAAAAAAAAAAAAAAAAAAAAATGTAAAAATACATGACCAACCATAAACTGGCATTTTAAGCTTATTTTTCAAAGTAAAAAGCTAAAAGTGTTTAAAATTATATGCATTTACCACACACAGACACACACACTCACACAAAATATACAAAACATAATACATACAAACATATAAGCCACCACAATCACATATAACTACAAGCATAGAGTGAAACCGAAAAAAGGCACAGTTTCTGTTTAATTATTATTATTTTGTTCTATATGTGCTGCTCCGTCTGTCTGTATGTTCAACTTTGTTTGCATGTATACTTTAGATATCATGGTGGTAGTAGTGGCTTTGGATATGTGTGTATGTGTGTGTGCATACAAATGTGCCTGTGTATTTATTTACCCTAATTTTATGTGTAGAACAGAGTAGAGAGGTACCTATTACATGTTAAAGGTATTTTTATGCACATACACTTGTACACTCACTCAGACTTACTTAACCCCTGTATATGTTTAATGATGCCGTGATTCTTTTTTTTCCGACGTTGTTTTTTTCTTGTTGTTTTGCCGTTTTAATACTCATCATATGTGAACAAAAAAATAAAATACCCCGGTAGCTTTAGTTCAAATGACCTAAAAGCCTCGATTTTATTTGTCAGGTGTTTCTTTTCATCTTGTTTCCTTTTTTTTATGCACTGAGTTTTGCACCCGCTCATATTTTGTTTTCTTGTGAAGGCACTATGGGTTGGAAAACAAAATATAGAAAGCTTAAACTTAAGCTAGAACTTTTATAATTTCAAAGAAAGGAACTGGATTAAGTCAAAAATTTAGTTTTTCATTAAAATAAATCTGTAAATAGCAGAAAATAATACTAAATATTGGTTAAAAATTACTTTGTAGAAAAAACTGCGAAATTAGTAGAGTTTTTTTTCTAAATAATAGTAAGATAAGAACAGCAAAAATAAAATTAATAAATTTAGAGAATTTTTGTTGTATTTGAGTTAATTGAAAATATCAAATTAAAGTGTAAAATCTGAAGAAAAATAAACTGTTATATCTACAAAATGGTTATTTTTACACTCAATTTAGTTCTGATAAAATCAGCAGAAATACTTGCTAAAAAAATAGTAAACTGCTGATTTCAGAAGGCTAGATTCTTACACTCTTAATATATTTTCCATAACCGATTGAGGTTTATTTGAAAAGTAATAGGTAAAGTTTCTTTTCAATTGAAGAATCAATTAAAATACATTGAAATATATTGTTTAACTTTTTTTATCAATCCATAAAAAACAAACTAGATAAAAATATGTATCGTCTGTATGAATTGTTATTTTCAGTCAAATATTCTATTTTTAGATTTCTATTTTTAGAAAAAATAATTTAAATAATTTCGTTGTTTTCTGTTTTAAAACAAAAAAAAACTCAAATATTTTCGGTTTTCTTTTTTGTTAAAATCAGAGACCCAAAATAACGGTTATATTTCTTAAAAAGTAACCACCAAAATTTATTTAATTATAATATTTCAGTAATGCACTATATTTTGTAAATCATATTGCACAAAAAAATCACAGTTTGGCAAATATTTCAATTTTTTCAATTTTTATATTTTACTCTATAAATTTCTGTTGTTTTTTGATTTTTATTTTAAAACTTTTTATAAAAGTTACAGAATGATTTTTTTGAAAAAACTAAGCATTAAATTTTTTATTTGATAATAAACTAAAAATTAAAAATTGACCTAAATTGAATGCCAGAAGTTGCTGGAATATACATATTTACTCACTTTAAATCACATTTCAATGTTTTATTAACACTAGTTGACATCATCAGGATATTATAAGTGTTGAAGTCATTTCTTCTACGGCTTTTGATTTATATTCTTAATTGTTATTTTTTGATAAAGAAAAAATATCAAAAAATAACTTTTATTATTTTTGAAAAAATAAAAATCGTGTTTGGATTGTTTTTGTTTGAATTAAAAATCAAACAGAGCAAATAAACAGAAAATTAAAAATATTCAAACAAGAAATAATTGTAAAACAATCAGTTTTTTGAATAAAAGTTATAACTGTTACGTCCCTGATTAAAATAGTTTGTTTATATACAAAATTATTTCAGTTCAAATTACAAGAAATTCTTTACTCATACACACAAACATAGCCAATAAAAATATGAGCGTGTGTGTTGTGTATGGTGTAGTGTTTTGAAAATTAAACAAAAAAAACTTTCAAATATGAAAAAAACAAACCACAAAATCGTTTTTTTGTTACGTTTTGTCAGTTAAAAATTGATGATTGTTTTAATAGACTTTTCAATTACTTTTATTTCTTTTATGGATTGTTTAAACAATGTCTGCAAATAAATAGCAAAATGATTTAAATATAATGAAAAATCAGTAGTCCTTTTTTTGATTGTGTTTTCAATTAATTTAATATGTATCTCAGGTTGTTTTTAAGGATAAAATATTGTGAGGTGTATTTGTATTAAAAAAATCTCAAAAAAGAATCTTTAAAAATTTTAAATTCTTTTTGTGATTTTTTAATATACTAATTATTTAGCAAAATTTGTGGCTAAATTTAACAGGTTACATCGTTATTTTCTTCGAATTTTAATTAAAGATTTCTGAGTTGCAAAAAGTGTAGTCAATATTTCACAGAATGTTTTAAATGCATTCATGCCGACCTTTATTAAATTCATCGATTTAATGAAAAGTTTTATTGGCTGTACCACTGAAACTCTATTAATTTAGGGAAATCTTCATAACTCTTTTATTTAATATCGAAAGAGTTTAAATCATATTTACTGGGAATACACTGAGAGAATAATATTTATGATATTTTTAGTTAATATTAATGAATTCTGAATTCCTGAACCATAGTAGTTTTCTGTCTGATTTTTTTTTTATTCATACATACAACTTGTCATTTTTCTGCCGCATTTAAATGTCACGAAAACACATTGAGACCGGTAAGAGCAAGAGTGTGGAGTAAACAAACAAAAGAAAAAACAAAAGCCTAGCACAAAGGAACTGGATTTTTTCAAAAATTATTTGTAGCATACTGTAAGACTTACCATACAGATTGTTTGCCTGTTTCTGTTTTAAGCATCATAGATTCCTCATGTCTGTTCATTTATTTTCACATTTATAGTGTTTTCGTAGTGAAAAAGAAAAGTAAACCTTCATGAGCAACAGAAAAAGACTGACTTTTGTTAGCTTTTCACACGTTTTTCCGGTTTTAGTGGGAGAAAAATATGAAAAAAAAACTACACAAAAGTATGTTATTTTTCTATTGTTGTTCTATTAAATATATGACAGGTAGAAGTATATTACAAACTGACAAAGCCGCCAAAACAAAAAAAAAAAACAGAAAAAGTGCGATGAAAAGAGCATGACGGAACACAAAACTTGGTAAAGTAAAGCAACGGATGTGATAATATTGATGAGCTGTGTTTTTGAAATTTAATCACATGAAATGTAGAGTATACTTTTAAAGTCTTAATTTTAAGAAAAATATATAGCATACTTTTGGGTTTTTATATTTATTTGTTACTCAGGAAAGTTAAGCTTTCAGAAATTGCTCTTAACTTAGACTCTTTGAGAAATCATTATTTCTAAGCGATCATCAATATGTTTGGCTAGAATAATACCTTCACAATTATTTTAAAATAATTTTTGAAACTACTTTCTTTCGCTTATTTAATTTTAATACTGATATTCAATTTGTTCTTCAAATAGGTTTTCAAACCTATGTTTATATATTTGATAAATTTGCTTTTTTGTCCTCCAAAAAAAAAAAAAATAAAAAAAACTTGTTTGGCATTCATTTGTTACTAAACACAACTTTGACAAAAGTTAACAAAACAATTCTTGACATAATAATGTTAGAAGAGTAACATTCACCAGAGCATGAAAACTTTCAGTCATATTTGAAAAGACAAGAAATTATGTATGTTGACATAAGTGTTTGACATAGTAGTGGTCTAAAATGTACCCACACATACACTTACTCTCACCATAAACACGTACATCGTTTTATGCGATAGTGAAAAGTTATTGCAACTTGCGTGTACAAAATGTATCAACGAAAAATGTGTGCAGTTGTCATATAAACTGATAAAATAAAAGCAAAGTTTATAGTTTCATAACGCATATAACCACAGCAGTTTTTGCTAGTGCGAGAGAGTGTATAAGTACCAACAACATGTGATAAAAAAAAAAATGCTAAACTTATAACTGAAAAGAGCTAAAAAGCATATGACTTAAATGTCAGATATAAGCGAAAATATGTTAACGCGAATACACCCACACACACACACATACGTATTAATGTACCATGTGGACATGTACGTAAGGACACTAACAAGTTTTAGAAGATGAAAAAAATCTCTATCTAACATACACTCACATGTACATAACTACATATTTTTAAAGGTTATGTATAGAGTATAAATACTCAAGTATATGCTGTCAGAGTCTGTTAGTCATGTTTTATGTCACATATTTTTCAAAAACTGTAAATAGTTTTTAAGCTGGACATTGAAGAGTTTGAAATATTGAAAAAAAAAACAAAACTTAGGGCCGGTTTTATAGTCAGAACTAAGAATGATTCTTTTTTTTTAATATATTTTAAGTTTGAAATTTAGATTAAAAATTTCTTTACCTACACTCATACAAATAAATCTGTAAAAATATCAAAAAAAAAGTTACTAAAAATTAGTTAAAATGATACTGCTAAATAGTAATAAAATAAAAAAACCAAAATTAAAACTGTTAAATTTACGGAATTTTAGTTATATTTAAGTTTTTTTTTAGTTAATTGAAAATAACAAATTGTACTGTAAAATCTGCAGAAAATTTTGCCAAATATTAGTAGACTAAAAATAGCAAAGATAAACTCTTATATCTAAAAAACTTTTACTATTTTTAAGCTAAATTTAGTTGAACGCAAATAGCAGTCTATACTGCTAAAATCAGCAGAAATATTTGCTAAAAAAATTGTAAACTGCTGTTTTCAAAAGGCTTGATTTTTATTTGCATTTAAAAAAAAAAATCTAAAAAAAAATCTAAAAAAAATTCGAAAATGTTAATTTTTTTTTATTTTTTATGGTACTAATTTATTTAGCAACATTTTTTGCTGATTTTAGCAGGTTAATTTGCTATTTTCTATTTACAAAAATTTAACACAAATATCCTCTTCACCATTTTTTTTTTTCACAAAAACATATGAAGAAAATAAAAAAAATTTTTTTTAAAAGAGCTTGGTTAAGGATCCAGAGAGCATTAAATTACCTTTAATTTAAGGTTCATACTAGTATATCGTTAGCTGAAATGCAAAACCACGTAACTAACAAAAAATTCAAAATCGGTTTTTTGATCGATTATGATGCATATCAACGAGGTCCACGTCTTCTCCAATTTTTACTGTCATATAATAAAAATTAGACATATTATTAGCGAAAATCGAAAGCACGTAACTACATACTTGTTGCTTGAAAATTGTAACTAACACATATTTATTTCTATTGAATTTTATTTATTCATAGTAGGATTTGAATTTTTATATTTCACTAGCGGATAGTGCTACTACGCTCCCCTCCCCTAGTAGTCCTATTTTCTCATAATTATAGTGATTATAGTTTGAAATTTTTACTTTGTTAATTATAATAAATTTTTTTTTTTTGGAGATCCCACAGTCAATATGATTCGTGTATTAGCGTATGATCCCTCTGGAGTAATTTATTTTAAATTAAGTGCAACAGATGAGTTTAAGGAATTTCCACAAAGAATTGGAAACAAATTAAAAGCGTTTGAAACTTTGAAGTTGTATTTACAAAGAATAAAAATTTCAAGCAAAAAATGGCAACATCTTCAGGACCTTAAACCATTTCTTCCACCCGATTGTCATTATTATTACAATGAAATTCCATTTGAGAAGTAAAGGTTTAATTTTTTCCTTTATTTGTATTGTAGTTATTGTTGTTAATTATCTTTTGCTTTTGTAAATCATTTTTTATTTTCATATTTAAAAAAAAATAATAAATATATAAAGCGATATATTAAATAACAAGAGAACAACTTCTTTTATTCTACATTTTATGAATGCAAAACAAAATTTTCCTTGAAACTTAAAAAAAATTCATTGTAGTTACGTGTTTTTGATTAAGAAAATACGAGTTCAAAAGCGCATAACTAACTTAACTCTTTGAAACATTAATAAATTATTACTTTTATTCCAGAAATGAATTAATCAGTCTATATTTAGAAAATCTGCGATATTTGATTACCAAAACTCCATTTATTTTTCAATATATAACATTTTTTGTTTCTCCTGTAAAATAGTAAAAATGTTAGTTACGTGGTTTTGCATTTCAGCTAACGATATATAAAATAATCTAAAAATAAATAATTCTTTGAAAAGAAGCCAAAAAAAATATAAAAAATATTTAAAATATTTTACAATACAGCGTTTATTTAGTTAGGAAGTAATAGTTGTCATATAAAAAAAGATCGAGTGGAATATGGTACCAAATAAGGAAGATAAAAGAAAATGAAAATGACAATTTTTGAAAATTAAATTGATCATAGGAGACACAAATAAAAAAAATAAAAAATATTATTGCTCGGGGTATATGAGTTTTTTCTATTCCTCATACATATTGCAGCGTCCTCCTTCGGTGTTCCCATAGCACTTAACCCCACCGAAGTAAAATAATATAACAGGGATATAAACTAAAAAGCTTTAACAAAATTCTCCAACTCACCATCAGATGGCGCAATTACAGTGTTGCCATATTTGAAGCCCTTCATCTTTCACCACCTTTCACTTCGTCTCTATAACTTTTCCAAAGAAAGCAACACGTTAATTACACTGTGAGACAAATGGTAGGGGTCAGTGATCGGGAAGGGTTCAAACTACCGGGGAAAGTTATATCGGTAAAAAAGAAGTTATACGTGTCCCGGCGTTTCGCTGGGTCACCCCTAGGAATCGAGATATATCGAGTTGACCTTTGGTGGTCTTTTTTTTGACATAACTCGAGAACCAATAGTCCGATTTTGCTCAAACAATTTTAAAAAAATTAAAAATTACAATTCCTTTAATCTGTTGATATAACGTTTTTCTATATACTCAACAGTTTTGCCGGTAAAAATAAATGTATGAAGAAAAAAATATGTTTTGCCTAAAATATTAAAAAAAAGTAATAAACAAAAGGTTATTGATTTTTATGGTAGCGGTAACAAACATTTATTTTTACGGGCAAAACTGTTGAGTATATAGAAAAACGTTATATGAACAGATTAAAGGAATTGTAATTTTTAATTTGTTTTAAATTGTTTGCGCAATATCGGACTAGTGGTTCTCGAGTTAGTTAGAAAAAAATATATATCTCGATTCCTAGGGGTGACCCAGCGAAACGCCGGGACACGTATAACTTGTTTTTGACCGATATAACATTTCCCGTTGGTTTCATCCCATCCCGATTTTGACTGTCGCATAGTGATCTTAAAGTTTAGGTTTTACAGAAAAACACTAAATGGGCATATTTACAGGCAATAATGTGGCTAGCATTTTTCTTATACACACTTTTGATGTATCAATGACACGTCCTAATCATTTAAGTGGTTAAAGTCAAAATTTGTGTTTAATCACTTAAATCACCATGAGGCATCATCGATATGTCAAAAGTTTGTATGAAACAAATGCTAGCCTCATTATTGCCTGTAGATATGCCCATATAGTATTTTTCTGTGAAACCTTTACTTTAAGAGTTATAGCGCAAAGAAGCTTGGAACTAATTTTAGTACATTTTAAGTGCTAAAAGCCGCGGGTGACTGGCGTGTTTTAATACGAGGGGATAAATTTTCGCAGGGTTATTATTTTGTACTCCCAATCTACCAGAAAGTGCGTGGGGAGGTGAAAAAATTACACTTTTGCACATATTGGGCGCCAATTATGAATACGCACGAAATTAACCCTTAAACACATTTTAAGTTTTGACTTATTTCTGGCATTGAACTTATAGTAGAACTTCATAACAACTGTTTTTGCAGAACATTTTCACCCTTTAACTAAAAAGTTAGTTGAAGAACTTTTTGAAAAGGGGCCAAAAATTCCCTTTAATTAAAGATTTAGAGGGTTAAGATGTTCTACAAAAATATTTGTCATGAAATTCTACTATAAGTCTGTAAAGACATCAAAGTTGA
The DNA here is from genome assembly GCA_949987735.1 of Leucophora obtusa. NCBI lineage: Eukaryota > Metazoa > Arthropoda > Insecta > Diptera > Anthomyiidae > Leucophora > Leucophora obtusa. The sequence goes on from OX465295.1 coordinate 355,218,667, forward strand.
AAATTTAAGTTAAATGCCAAAAACAAGTCAAAATTTAAAACGTGTTTAAGGGCTAATTTCGTATTTATGCAGAATTGGCGCTCAAATGTCCCACAAACCTTAGTTTTAAGAAGAAACCATGTGAATCTTCCATTTTAGGTACTGGATGTTTTCATCGAACTTATGTAAAACACTCAGAGGAACATTTCTGTGGAACATTTTCACCCTCTAACTCTTCAACTTCCCGGTCTTTTGTCCCGTTCTAATACGGGGCAAAACAGTCCCTTTAATTGAAGAGTTAGAGGGTTAAATAGTTCAACAAAAATGTACCTCGTAGTGTGCTACATAAGTTTACTGAACACACCCTATACCCAAAATAGAAGATTCAAATGGTTTCCTAGAGCACATGTATACTCTAATCTATAACTCTGAACCAGTTTTTGGAGTTTCTGTCATTATGTCATGAAATGGACGAAATAATTAAAAAAAAAGTTTATTTTGCTTTTAAACTACGCTATGAAGAGTTTATGTATAGGGTGACCTATATAGATTTTTCTAAATAAATTTTTCAGCCAATCAGCAACATAAAAAATTGGTAATTTTGACACCATGCCCTCAAATAGGTTAGTTTTGATTTTTTTTTTCTAGAAAATGCTTAATTAAAGGTTTTTATATAGATTTTCAAGTCAAATGACACTTTTTTTACAATTTAAAAATTTGGGGTCATTTTGATCCCATGTGCCTGTATGGGTTAATTTCTAATTTTTGTTATTACTATGTATAAAATTTGGTGTTAATAGAGTTATTTGGACACTTTCACCAAATTCCGTATGAGACAACACATTGTTTTAATATACTTCCAGGAAAAAATTTAAAAATTTTATTTTTGACCTTGATAAAGAACGGGTTAACGCTGTCAGAGTTTTACAAAATTTTCCGAAAATAATCTCTTTTATCAGAATTAAAAAAAAAATCGGTAGTGATTTTGTTACAGCTAGCTAAAAAGATGAAAATTAATACTATTATCTAAATTATTGGCCAAAATCACACTTTTCAAATTTAAAACGCCGTTTCTGTAAGTTAAAAGAGGGATATGTGTAATTTTCAGTAGAGTTATTCTCTAAGGTGTACTTAACAAACTTTTATGCGTTGACCACTTTTTTTATATTTTGTTGAACAAAATTATAAAAAAACTCAAAACTAGAGTTTTGCAAATTTATAAAAAAAAAAATCCCATCTTTGGCCATACCTGGGACTAGGCTATCGTACCCCAAGAGAGACAAAAATTTACATCTGAATATTTGTGGATCTTAGAAATAAAACTAGAGTATAACATTGTAATTTTTTGAAAGAAATATTTTATTTTTTACGATTTTCATAATTTATCTCAATTTAACCCTACAATGGTCTCAGGAAATTGCAATTACTAAAACATTTTCCAACCAATTTTGGATTATACATTATACATTACCAGAAATGGAATTCAGTTTAGATTATGATTCTATTTACATTTTCCAAAAAATACAGTTATTTGAGTGCCAGTATTGTCAAAAAAGCCAAAAAAGTTATTTTTTTGTCTTGTAAATCGTATTTCAAACGTCAGGGCCGATCACCTTATTTTTTTATACCCAAAGTCACATTTCCAGTGAATTAATTCATTTGATTTAATATAAAGAACTATAGCAATTGAATTAGTTCTTTGAATTTGTTGTTTGATGAGCACGTTCAGTTGAACGTATTCAGTGAATTACTTAAGAAAAGGAATTCATTCAATTCTAAAGAAAGTTGAATTCGATTGGTAGTGAATTCATTCAAAAAGGAATTAATTCTTTAAAGCTCTGTGTAGGGTATCATATAATCGGCATGCTCGACTTGAACTCATTTAAAATTTTTATTGTGGCAACACTGATTTAAAGTAAATTGAATATAAAAAATATAACATACTTTTAGGAGTTGTTGACATGCTGAATTTCTATTGTGTTTGAAAAATGAAGTCATTTAAGCTCATCTTTACAACATTTTACTGTATTAACACCATAAATATTAATAACAAACTTCTAGCAAAGAAAAAGAAAATCAGAAAACCCAAATCTAAACTTAGAAAATTTATATAAATTTTTTTACACTAATGACCGCTTGCTTTAAATATGTTGCTTTTATAATTTTTTGTTTTAGATATTGGATGTCAAGGGGAATTAAAAATAAGGTAACTTTTATACTAAAAAAAAGAGAACAATTTTCAACAAATTTTCCACACTTTCAGAAACAAATTTAACTTATGTGTTTGGGGGTAAGAATAATAACTTTAAATTAAGGACCCTGCCAAATTTTAATAAATTTTTAAAGAGATCAACTAAGCGACTGTTTTTTCTACAAAGAATAAATATTTATGTCTATAGAAATGACTTAAATCTATTTTCATTGCTAAAATACTTTCTACTACCCTGCAGTGGCTCCGCTTCTGTGCATACATAAGTAAAAAAAAATTACAAAAAAATCAGCTCAAAAATGTAGGGCTGTTAAGAGTTTTTCTCATACATATATTGTGTACTTATAAACTCAAAGTAATAATACACATACATGTCATTAACAAGTCTATTATGAAGAGAAAAAAAATAAATTAAACTAAAATTAGCATAGTTAAACTACATATGGTGTACGATGCTAAACTAAAAATATGAAGCATACTTTAGTGAGTCAAATGTATAAAAAGTAAATTTAAATATCGTATTAAAACTAGAATAAAAAGAGAAAAGAAAATATAATGAGGTTGGCTTAATTTAATATAGTAAAGATATAGATTTTCGTTAATCTTAAGCAAATTTTTGTTGCATATTTTAGGGGATTTTAATAGTTAAAATTTTAAAGTATACTTAAAGGAAATAAAAATAAAGTATACTTTAAGAGGATTGAAAAGAAAAAAAATTTGAATAGTAACGAAAAACACGATTATTTTATAACACTATGAGTTTTAGAATGGATATCAGTAATACGAGTGATATTTGCATATCTTATATTTAGCAATGAAGTTCAATTTTAAAGCGAATATTGGATGCCTCTTTGAAGGGTCTTAAAGTTGAAAATTAAAGCATTTTTATCATTAAAATTACTTAAATACTCTATTATTTTTGAATTTAAATTTTTTGCACCATCTTTAGTATAATTTAATAAGCATTCTTCGTTAGCTCAAATTTTAAAACAGTTTAGGGAAATTTAATATTTCGAATTCTTCAATATTTATTAAACAACCACCAATAAAACCACAAAATGTAATTAAATATTAAATTTAGGATATAATTAACGAAAAAAAAAAACTAAACCTCAACACTATAACCAAAATTTTTAAATAACAACTTAAAAGTAGGCAACGAAAAATATACTGCTACTCACTCTCTCTCTCCCTTTTTATTAGCTCTTTAATAATATTGCACAGAATTTCACACCCTATTTATTTATTATTAATTTTTAATTAAAAAACTAAAAACTATTTATAAATAAATAAACTGTATTTATTACAAACAAGCTAATTTACCTGTATGCCTAAAAATATACTAGTTAAAACAATTTTATTTTTATTTACTCTATACACAATTTTATATATTTAACCACTAATAATAACAACTAAATAATAGTCGATTATAAAAAATTTTGTTCGTAAAAGTTTTTGCTCATTTTAAAACATGTTGCATTTCATGTATTTCATAATTTAATTATATGCCACATAACAGCCATAAAATATGCTATAATTGTTTGTAGCAGTTAATATAAATTCTAATTAAAATAATTAAAAATTAAATACAATACTTTATAATGGCAGTAGTTAATGAAAAATGTGAATTTATCATGGAAAATTTTTAAAACTATTTAATTAAAAGTGATATAAATTATATATATATGCCGCTGTAAAGTATGCTATATAAAGGAAATTATGTTAATGCCGGATTATTTATAATACTACACAGTCAGAAATTGCCAGTGTTATAAAAAAATCAAGCACTGACCTATCGCTGGGTGTTAAAACAAAATGACTGACAGAACACTAATTTGGGACGCTTTGTCAGCGTTTTGAGAAAACAACGTTAAAGTTATAAAAAAATGTCGGTGGTTTATAAAAAAACACTGACAAAAATTTGCTCGGCGTGCTACGCCAATGTTTAAAAAAAAATGATTATCCAGTACTATTCAGTCAACGCACTGTGGGCCAGCATCATCGAATTTTGGCCAAAACTAGAATATTCAGTATATAAGACTAAAAGATATCACCAAGGGGGGTTTGGCTGTTGCTGATCACGAATCTGAAATAAAAAATATAAAATTCAAAATGGCGGATCCAATATGGCGTCAAACAATTTTTTCATTAAATTTCTTATGTCAAATTTCCACCAGGGGAAGTTTTTGGGTAGCAGATTACGAATCTGAAATCAAATTTTAAAAATTCAACATGGCGGATCCAATATGGCGGCCATAAATTTAAAATTGTTATGTATTGGAAAATAAATTACACTATACAAAAAAAAAAAAGAAAAGGGTTCTGATGGCAACTAATTGTGGCAGAGGGACCAAAGGAAAATATTAGAGTATCGGCGTTTTAAAAGATTTCGTCTGGCCCTATGTTTTTGGGGCGTTAAAATGTCCCCTCTTTTTGTGAATCGGCAAAGGAAACCATATGAATCTTCCATTTTAGGTATAGGATATGTTCAGCGAACTTATGTAAAACACTACGGGGGACATTTTTGTGAAACATTTTAACCCTCTAACTCTGCAATTAAAGGGTCTATTTTGGCCCTTTTTGAAAAGTGTCAAAAAAGATCCATAACTTGAAGAGTTCGAGGGTTAAAATGTTCCGCAAAAATATTTGTCATAAAATTCTACTATAAGTCTCTGAAGACATCAAAGTTGAAAATTTAACTTCAATGCCAGAAATAACTCAAAACTTAAAATGTGTTTAAGGGTTAATTTCGTACTTATTTAGAATTGGCACTCAAATCTCCCACAAACCTGGACTTTGGGGGGCTAGTATGTGTGAGAAAACCAGAACCTTCATTTAATGTAATTTTTAGTGCTCTTTTTTAGTTTTTACTAAAACTCTGGAATGCTGGAAATCAGCGAGATCTGAAGGTACTTTTTCAGTTAAAGGGCAAAATCTCGAAAGTTTATGAACGGTCGCAAACGGTCGCAAAAACCTAGGTAGAAGACATCTTCTGGAACACATTGGCATTCAAGTTTTTCAAATATCTTTTGGAACATTTTGGACCTTTTTCTTGAAAATTTAGGATTTTCAAAAAAACCCACATTTTTGAGGTAAAATTAATAATTTTGTTAGTTTTTTCGTAAATACTTAACAGGTTTCTATTTTTGTTTTAATAACTAGTTTCAATTTTATAATTTGAGATTGTTTTTGGAACAAATTATTGTTTATTTATGATTTTTTTATTGTATCATTAGAAAGTAAAAAATGTCACAAAATTAAAAAAAACTTTGATTTTGGACTCTCGCCAATTAACAACGAGTAACCACAATGATACAATATTTAACTCACAAAATATTCAATAATCCTAGATTTTGAATATATAAACATATTTTCCCTTTACCTGAATTGTACTTTTGGCCAAATAACAGTGATCTTGACCCACAGTGCAACGGTACAAAATAAATGCTTGGGTAGAGCAATGATATTATAAAAATGATGACGCTTTGTTAAAATAGGTTTGCGGTCAGAAGGTTTCAAGTTCAAATCCATATTGCAATCAAAATAACTACCCAGTGTAGAAAATCATTACCAGATATGTGGTTATGTAACTACATACTTGGTAATTGTAACTAGTTACTTTTGTTATTACATTTCTTATTACTTTTATATGGCGATGTCGCGAAAAATAATGAGTTATTGTTACACACCAGCATACGAAAAATTAAAAAATATATCGTTACCTATGTGCTTACCAGTACTGACAAAAATAATGAGTCTAAAAATAGATTTTCAAAAAAAATAAATTATATAAAAAAAAATATTTTTTATTGTATTTTTTTTTTTAAATAAAATTTGCTGGTGCGGGAATCGAACCTGGCTCTACAGATTGCCAGTCAATAGCTAATATTTAATAGATAAAAACATAATTGACCTGCTGCACACAAGTAAGCTTACTCGCCAGCATACAAAAAATCAAAAAATATGTCGTTACATGTATCCTTACCAGTGTTTAAAAAATATTGAGTCTAAAAATAGATTTCAAAAATTTTCAAAAAATCTAGAAAATTATTTTCTATTTTAAGTAATGATAAAAATAAGTCATTATCAGTAACTCATTTTTCTATGTTTTAAAATAATTCAGAAGGTAAGTGGGTGTCATTACTGGTAGTCGAAAAAATAATGATATGTCATTACCGTTTCTACAAAAAAAAAAAAAAAGTTTTCATGAATAGTATTTCTAATCTTCAATTCTAAATATTACCTTTAAAAAAGCTTTTAAATATTATACTAAATATGGATTTAAATAATTCACCATAATTTTAAATAATTGCCAGTCTTGCCTACTTTCATGGGTTTTACATAACTTTTTATCATTTACAATTGTATAGCCTACTTACAGGCATTATGTTCACAAATTTGTATGCAATAAATTTTATATATTTCGAATGCACCAGGCATATAAAAATATATGTGTGTGTAAGTGTATATAAATTAAATGAAAACAAAAATTCACTTCTACGAAGTACTACATTTCGACGAACAAAACAACAACAACAACGACAAAGCCATATCGTATTGTAAATTAAGCATGCATGTTCACGCACGTTTGTGGTTTTTAGGGACATGCATAAGCTTTCATCAATGGTCACATAATAAGAGGATTTATTTAGTATAACATGGTCCATAACACACATTTATCACATCCGTAATGCACAGACATGCATACATACATACATGGTATGAAAAAAAATTAAAAATATGAAAATAAAAATCAATATAAAATAAATTTATTAAAAATCTCCTAAAAATATACTTTCATTTTGTTGTATTTGGAATAATGGTAAACAAATTAATTTTCCAAATCGGTTTTTAACATAAATCTCGTTTTCGGTTTTAAGTTTTCTTTTTTTTTCTCTCTTTTTTTACAAGAAAAGGAGTATGAAATGTTCCAAAATAGGTCCCACAAAATAAGTTTTATTTTACAATAAAATCCCTTACCTTTTCCTAGTAATTAAAATTAAAGTTCCTTTGTTAAAAACAAATATTTGCTATGTTTTTAAGTCAAATTAACAAAAAGTCAATATAAAGTAAATATTTTAAAATACCCAAAAATAGGCTTTAATTGTTAAACCCCTCAATGCATGCTAACAAATCGATAATTATATAATTTAATTGTTTTCTTATTATGTGGAAATAGGCTAAAAGCTTCTAATTTCTTAAAGAAATAAAAAACAAAAATCTTACAAAAAAAAATATATATGTGTACTACATAAATTCTTAAATTTTTATTTTAAAATCCCGTAAAATATGCAATATTTGTTCACTTTTTATAATATTTATAGAAATAAATGTTTGCATATTAGGTTCTATAAATAATAGCAGAAAATCAATACTACCCTCCCAGGTGAAAATGGGATCGTGTATGAACACATATGGGCTCGTATATATGGGTACAGCTCATCATATATACCCATACATAGTTCCATATAGGATCATATATTGTGTCATATATGCCCATATATGTTCGGATCTGAAATTTGAGGGTATATGTCCGTATATGATTGTATGTAAGTATGAACATAAGGGTGCCCCAAGCTTGTATGAAGGAAAATAAATTTTGAGTTATTGACCGGGCTACCCCTTGCCCTATTTACTTGGGTGTGAAACTACGTCCCCTTAAAAATTAGGATAACTGGATATCGGCCCTGACGTTTGGAACAAGGATTACAAGGGGAAAATTTGAGTGTTTGTGCATTTTCTCAAAAACATTAATATTTTAAAACTAATTCGAATTTAAAACATTAAGGAATCGTTATTTGGCGTGAATTCTTTTCGTAAAGACAGAAGCGTTATTACAATTTCCCCCGGCAACTGATGTGTCGCAGACCATTTAATCAAGAAATTCTGGTCAAAATTTTAAAATTTATTGTAACAAGCTAATACAGAATCATTTTTTTATTCTATAAGTTCCAAGAAACTCAGATGAGAAGTATTTTTTTACATTGCGTATTGCTAACTCGTTTTAAATTAGTGCCAAAAAGGTCACAACCCATGTGAAAATCGAAATATATATGAACATACATGATCACACATTGACTTGTATATGATCATGCATGGGCATACATGATAACATACGTCCATACAAAGTTCAATATATTACCATTAGGGTATTTAATCGTTATTCGATTAATCGAACAATTTTGCTCAAAAATTATTAGAAAAATTTAAAATGTCTAAATTTCGAATAACGAATAATTCTAATAATTTAATACGATTAATCGATTAACCGAAATTAACAGAAAATTACAAAAATGCTTAAAAAATATGCTTTTTGATTAAAGCAAATATGCTAAAATCTCAAAACTTATTTAAAAAATTGTGATAAATAATTTTCTGTAGGCTTGTACCTATCCGGATTTCATTCTGCCCTAAAAAATAATCAAGGGACGACTTTTTAGAATATCTAGAAATATTTGTTAGCTTCAACTCTATTGTTTTCAAGTGGGAGCGTTAATGTACATCTAAAATCCCAAAGAAAAACAACATAAAATTATCACAGTTTGATTTGTCATCTTCCAAATTACTACTCTGTTGTTATGACTGATCTAGTAAAGTAGTGGTATCTATTTACTAATTAGTGAGAGCCGCTATTTTTCAGCCTCTAGTTCACTATTTTGTGATTAAAGTTTGAACAAACATGTTTTTTGAAAACAAAATAATAAATTTGTATTTATTTACGTATAATAAATTTTTAATTATTTTTTACGACTTTTTTAAAAGTTTATATTAAACGAAAGTATCAATAATTATTAGAATTATTATTATTAATGCTCAATGTAATAAAGGGAAAGAAAAATTAAAAATATTGACAAAATCTGATCTCAATTATTACATTTTATATTTTTATGAACTTCAGAAGAGTTGCTGAATCTATTTTTGTTCCCTTTTTTAAATAAAATTATTAAAAATACAACAAGTGTATGTATATTATTTTACAGAAATTTTTTCGATTAATCGATTAATTTTAAAATTTTGTTCGATTAACTGGTTAAGAAAAAAAACCGAATAATTATTTGCACGATTAATCGATTAAAATAAAAAGCCGATTAATTGAATCCCCTAATTACCATACATTATCTCATATATTTCCATATATGTTCGGATACGATATTTGAGGGTATATGACCGTACATGTTCACATATGACCGTACATGTTCACATATGACCATATATGCTCACATATGATTTATGTATGCTCATATATAATCATATATGGCCATATACCCTCAAATTTCGGAACCAAAGGTATATGGAAATATATGATATGATGTATGGTCATACATTGAACTATGTATGGACGTATATGGAAATATATGATATGATGTATGGTCATACATTGAACTATGTATAGACGTATATGACCATGTATGCCCATGCATGATCATATACAAGTCAATTTATGATCATGTATGTTCATATATATTTCAAATTTTCACAATTTTAAAATTTTTTTTAAAGAAATTTTATAAATTCAACGATTGGACTTTAAGGTTTTATTAAAAACATACGAGAGATTAAGAACTAGAAAAACTGTAGTAATTCCTTTTTTCATTTGGTTAGGGAAGAGATTTTATTTCAACCGATTTCGAGTAAACGCGATTTTTTGGCATTTATTTAGCTTTTAGGCAAGTTTTTCTTTTTTCTTCCTTTACTTCCACATGATGTCTTTCTTTTAATTCCATATATGTCATTTTTTGACTGGGTACCAAAATTTTAAAATGAAATCTCTTAAAATAAGCTTCAATTTATACAATCCTTTCAAGTATGCTTTGAATTTTTGTTTTACACAATTCTTTATGTAAATATGCTATAGTTGTTATTATATAAGTTTGTATTTAGTTTAATTAATTAAATGATGTTCTTTTTAATTGAATTTAAAATTTGTAAAGAAACTTACAAATATTTAAAATAACTATTGTTTTTTTTTTTAAATAGCTTTCAAAACACAATTTTTATTTGTTGTCAGTAAAAAGTATTTTCTTAAATATTGATTGATTTTTTGTGTATCAAACTTTTAAATGAATTTAAAGAACACACAGAAAAAAAACTAAAAATGAGTTTTAGCTAAGTAATTGATTATATTAATTCAAATTTTTATTGACTCAAATAATACAATTACTGAAATTATATACAATTAATTGAAACAAAATTCGATTAAAGCTGTAAAAATATTAATTAAAACATAATCAAAAAAATATATGATATTGACCAAAAAATTGTGTGTACGTCACGTTTATATGTATGTATATTTGAAGTACTGCACAGTTTTTTCTTTGTGAACAGCAAAGCATTTGGTTGTTATTCCAAGTAGCATATATAACTAGGAAATGCAATCACTATCAGATTGCCCATCGGACCGGACATCGGGTAGAAAATTATGGCGTTGTCTGACAAGGTCATAATTTTCTGTCCGATTTGCGACCCGATAGCGATTGCATCTCCTAGTTATATATGTTTCTTGGTTATACCTGTCCTACCCAACAAAATTTTTTTGAACTGGTTACCTCTCAATCTGTTCTCGAACAGGTGTTTTTACCACCGGTTCCGTGGAACAGGTTCTAGAACCGATTCCTGGGAGTCAAAATTGAAGGTTTCACTGCCGCAGAACCAGTTCTATAACTGGTTCTAGAACCGGTTCCAAAGCAAAAGAACCTGTTGCTTTTGGGACAAATTCAAAAAAAAATCACCGATGAAAGAACATAAATTAGAATTAGGTTGCATGCAAGTACAAGTTCTTCTACAACCAGTTCTTTGCATCCCACAATTTCGCTTGATATTTATGCGTACACTAATAGAAAAAATTCCGTAAAAACTTTAGTTAAAACTACTAAAAATTAGTTAAAAATGATGCTGCAGAAAAAAACTGCTAAATTAGCAGATTATTTTTGATATATGTTAGTAATATGGGAACAGCAAAAATAAAACTGTTAAATACACAGAATTTTAGTTATATTTGAGCTAAATTTTTGTAAATGGAGAATAGCAAATTAACCTGCTAAAATCAGCAACAAATTTTGCTAAATAATTAGTAGCCTAAAAAATCAGCAAAAAATTTAAAATTTTCGAATTTTTTTTTTCCATTTTTTTTAATGCAAATAAAAATCGAGCCTTTTGAAATCAGCAGTTTACAATTTTTTAGCAAATATTTCTGCTGATTTTAGCAGAATAGACTGCTATTTGCATTCAACTAAATTTAGCTTAAAAATAGCAATAATTTTGTAGATATTAAATATTTAGCAAAATTTTCTGCAGATTTTACAGTAGAATTTGCTATTTTAAATTAACTAAAAATTAGCCTCAATATAACTAAAATTTTATAAATTTAACGGTTTTAATTTTGCTGTTCTCATTTTACTAGTATTTAAAAAAAAGACAAACATTTACTAAAATATTTAAAAGTTTATGGGAATATTAACTGATTCAATTAAATATTTGTTAAATTAGATATTTAAGGTTAATATTTTGTTCTGTGTATATTAAGCAAACTAAAGATATTTTTCATTTATTTTTTTTTCTTAATTTTAAACTAACATCTTATAAAGCCACAACATATAATTAATTAAAATCTTACATGAAACATAAACAGCCATCTCTCGAGTACACATAGTCATGTGGTAAAAAATATGAATATTATTATTTATATTAAGTTTTTAAACAAGAGAAACTGTAAACAAAATAATCAAAGCACAGTAAAACCTCACAACAAGGAATACTCCAAATATTGGACATCTTCGTTAACCAGTGAAATTAGAAACAACCAGCCACCAAATCAAAATTTTAGTATACAGTTTCCTGGTTGAATATAAACACAAAAATATATCTCTCTTAAATTCCCTAAAGACAGACCCATAAAAAAAGTTTATACATACTACGATTTATTGGACTTATTTCTTACAGTGTTGGCCAAAAAAATTAAAATTTTAAATTGCCTTATAACTTAACTGTACCCACACAGCACCAAACCCGCAATACATTCATCTAGCATAGACTTTATCGACGCCGGCAAATTGCACAGTATTAAAAATTTTACATTCGACAAAAGTTATACAATACACCACGCTGAAAAAAATCGCCCTGCAGGAAACATATTTGCTGGTGATATATATATGTTTGGAAGAACTGTCAAAATATATTTGCCGTGTTTTTAATATAATATGTTTGCCAGCAAATATAATATTTTTGCCTGTAAACATATGTATGTTTGAATCATATGAAATACATCTACTCGTAAATATATAAATGTTTGCAGGCAAACATATATATACTTATCATTATTATATTTGCACTCCACAAACATAATAATGATAAAATAAAAATGCAAATATATTTTTGTTTAAGTGGGAAAATATGACTAACATCCAAACATTACAGTGTTTGCCTGGAGACATACGTATTATAACGATAAGAATAAAATAATTGGAAACACACCTCAAACATAAGTATAGTAGTTTATAAACATATATATAATTGCCTGTAAATATATCCAACAATCTCTTTTTTCTGCGTGAAGTCACCTTTTAACCGTATGAATTTTTTTGTTCTAGTGAAATTTTGGCATTTCTTGAAAAAAGCATTTAAATGGCCGTGCAAAAAGCTGATATACGTATGATTAAATGTTTTCCAAAAAATAAAAAAAAAATACTAATGAATATTCATTTTCATTTTTCATTGTGAACATCCCAACATAGAACTAAACTTAGAAAAGCTTTTAGGAGGGTCATCCCGTAAGTTTTTGCAAAGTGGCATTTTCACTTGTAAATTTAACTATAAATATCAAGGTTAGTTACCGAAACGAATAACGGTAAGGGTAACGGTAAAGGTAGCGGTATTTAGTACTCTGATGATACTAAATTTTTAAAAATATAATGCCTTGCTACATCGTTGTCCCATTAAAGGTCATAAATATTTAAATAATATTCCATTTCAAAATTTTATAAAATATATATATAGCAAAATAATGGCATACCTTTAGGAGGCACAACTATAACATTTACTTAGCCTACCTTTAGGCTAAACAAAAAACAAAATTTCAAACAAAATCTCTTAAAAACAGCAACAGTTTGTTAATTTAACATTTTCGTTTCCTCGAAGCATTTATACAAAAAGAAAAAATTAAAACATCAAATTTATAATAAAAAAAAAAAAATCATAGAATACTAAACTCTGATGACTTGGCAAAAATGTGGGTCAGCACAAAAAAAAAACTGTTCAAACATTACTTAACAAAATTGCATAGAATATGTTGGAAAATCAAATTGAAACCCATTAAATTCAACCTAAGACTTAAATAGAAATTTTGACACCATTAAAATATAGAGATTTAAAGATAAAATTGTATACAATTTTTCTGCCATCAATTCTTGAAACACAAGTTAACATTAACTTTTACAGCAAAAAAAAAAAAAACAGATTGTGGGGAGAAAAAAATTAAAAATCTTTACTACAGATAAAAATGAAATTGAAAAGCTCGAGCAACAGCGATAACATTTGAAATGATATTGCATGGTTTTTATATGCAACTAAGGGAGGAACTTATTTGAATTGCAATATTTTTCATTTGCCTTAATTTTAGAAATTTCAGTGTGTTTAAAAAATAAAATGAAAATTTTAGTAGTTGAAGGTATGAAATGATTTTGATAAAATCAATTTTATAGTGCTGCCTGAAAGTAGTCTTTGGAAATAAATGGTTGTCTCTAGGATAAATATGCAGTAAATTTTTAAATCATTAATTTAAGATCTTTTAAAAATAAGTAAATTGTGTTTCTATTTAAAGAATCGTACTTATGCATTATTTAAAAGAATTGTGTACTCTAAAAAAGGAATGCATTTTCTAGGCGAGAAAGTGCAGTCTATACGTCTATTATCTAACAACATTTCTTTGAATTCACCATGATTACAAATAAAAAAATATTAAATATAAAATTCCTATAAACTCTTGTAGTTTATTTAACCTTCTTTTTCAATTTTAACTGCACAATTTTCTTGAGCTTAAGGTTTTGTTTTTTATATATAAAAAGTTTTTTATTTCAATATTTCGCTACTCTAATGTGTAGCATCTTCAGGAAATTAAAATTAAATTTAATTGTTATTTCCTGAAGATGCAGTTAAAAATTGTGCAGTTAAAATTCTATTAATTAAGAAACATTTTCATTATACACAGATAAACAAATAACTTCACTATTAGTCAATTGCTTTATAAAATCAATGAATTTTCTTTTAGATTCAGCGAATAAATAAATTATAATGAAACTTTTTACAAAAACTATAAAATTTTTCATGATTTATATAAAAAATTTGCATTAATTTAATGAAAGTATTAATTCATTTAATGAGGACATCAGTAGCTAAAAGAATAAGATTTTACATACACTCACAATATTTTATCGTTAAAAACAACCTAGAATACATATAAAATTAATTGAAAACACAATTAAAAAAAGGACTACAGACTTTTCATTATATTCAAACCATTTTGCTATTTATTTTCAAACATTGTTTAAACAATACATAAAAGAAATAAAAATAATTGAAAAGTCTATTAAAACAATCATCAATTTTTAACTGACAAAACGTAAAAATAAACGATTTTGTGGTTTGTTTTTTCATATTTGAAAGTTTTTTTTTTTTGTTTAGATTTTCAAAACACTCACACACAACGCACACGTTCATATTTTTATTGGCTATGTTTGTGTGTGTATGAGTAAAGAATTTCTGGTAATTTCAATTGAAATATTTTTGTATATAAACAAACTATTTTAACAAAAAAGAAAACCGAAAATATTTGAATTTTTTGTTTTAAAACAGAAAACAACGAAATTACTTCAATTATTTTTTCTAAAAATAGAATATTCGACTGAAATTAACAACTCCGCTATATATTTTTTTCTAGTTTGTTTTTTATTGATTGATAAAAAAGTTAAGGGGGGACATGACATTGGCCGTTTTTCGAAAGCGACTTTTTTTTATAATTTTGTATTTTAGTAAATATTCTTAAGATTCTAAGAAAAAAAAGTTCATGGAAAAATTCCTACGGGTTCAAAAGTTACAGCCGGATTAGTGAGTGCGCATTTTTAATTTTCGCGCTACCTACGTACGGCAGCTGGTATATACTTGTTTTACTTGCTACCTGACTTTTGGTGGTTGTTATTTCGTACCTACTTGAAGGGTGCGTTTTTTTTTGTTTTTGAATTTCTTGAAAAAAAAGACATCTTTATACCTCATATAGTGGAATTTTTATTTTATGTGCTCAGTTATTTGGCATCTTTTGCAGCGTGAAGTCGTGGTTTTTTTGGTTCACAAACTTTGAACGCGTTTATCTCGAAACCATGTTTTTCGTACTGGTTGCGGCACTAGCGGGTTCATTTTTTGACGAATTTTTTTTTGTATTTTTTTAAACTTGATTCGCTATCGTATGACACGAGCTTTATTTAAATTTTTTTTCGCTTTTTTATCAATTTTTAAATTCAATCTTTTTTTCGAAAAAACACACTTTCAAATTTGGAACATCACCAAAAATTAAAAAAAAAAATTAAAAAAAAAAGTTCGTGTCATACGATAACCAATTTTGTTAAGATTTAAAAAAGTAATTTTTTTTCCAGATCGGACAATTTTTGCGACTCCCAGCGCTGCAACCACGAGGCCCCGTTTGGTAAAATGTTTGTTTTTGACTGAGTTATGAATTTTCAAAAAAAGGTCTGTTTTCTCTGCCGCGAATGTAATGTCCCCCCTTAAACAATATGTTTCAATGTATTTTAATTGATCCTTCAATTGAAAACAAACTTTACCTACCCAATAAGCACATAGGTTTTAAAAATTCAAGTGCTTTAAATTTTGCTTGAAGTAAAGTACATTTTAAATTCTAGCATTTGTATATTTAACAAAAATATTTGAAACTTGAATTTTTGTTTCCCTTTTGCTGGAGTATGCTGTTAAAATAAAATGTAATTAAAGTTGTATTCAAGCTTTGAAACTGGAAAACAGGGCTAGACTTGAACTTGTTTTCAACTTGAATTCCAGTGAAATTGTTTATAGGGCTATTACTTTTTAAATAAATAAACGTCAATCGGTTATGGAAAATATATTGTGAGTGTATATATTGTCAGCTTAATATTAGTTTGACCCATATGCCAAAAAGTCACTATCGAGAAAAACGATAAAAAAGGTTTATATGTATTAATATTTTTTGAAATCTACAATATAAATATGGTTTTATTTTCCCAATTGATGACGGCATGTATTTTGGACAAAACTTTAAATTTTTATATATTTATGCAGTTAAGCTTTGTAAAAAAAAAATTGTTGCTGCATATCAATTGCTGTTTCTAAAATGGAATGTTTTTGCTCCATATCGATATTTTTATATGCACCTAAAAGCAGTACTCTTTTTTGTTTCAATCTGCGTTTATTGCAGCAAAACAACAAAGTAGTATATTTTTTAATTTTTGTATGCAAAATTTGCTGTATGTGCCAAGTGCAGCAAAACAATCTCTATATTTGACAGCGCATAGAGAAAGGGACCTAAGGGTAAAAAAATCAATTTTTTTTTTTGACGTGGACAACATCTGAGCATCGAATGAGACCGATCCCATGCCCCGAAAGTGTTCCCTCCCAGAGATATGCGCGTTTTATGAAAGTGAAGTCGACGATTCTAAAAAAATGTTCGTACTAACAGAGTGATATTCACGATTCAAAAGAATTATAAATGAGTATTTATTATAATTCACAATTAATAATTTCAGAAAATAAAGCTGGATTCGAAAAACCGCGAGCAAAATTGATATCAAACTCATGGAAACAGCGCGCTAGGTAGAAAACAGTAAAAACCAACTACACAAAACAAGAGGTAGGGACGACCTTCGCGCGTTTTCAAGGTTGACCAACACGTTCCTGACGTCATGAGATGTGTCGCTTTCAAATGAGACCAATACCAACACGCTCAGTGATGGTACACCAAAGATACACGTATTTAAATCTTTAAAATGGCTCTTCTGAACAAAACCGGTTTTTACCCTTAGGTCCCTTTCTATTTTGCGCGTCACATATATAAAATAATAACGTGACTGACTGATTCACTGACTCAACATCGCCCAGCCAAACCGCTGAAGCTAGGAAGTTGAAATTTGGTATGTAGGATCCTCCTCCGGTGTAGACGTCCGCTAAGACGGCATTTTTGCAAATTCCTACCGGAACGGGCAAAAAGGGGGAAAATCTACCCCTTGGCGGCCTGCCCAAAACTCCTTTGGCTAGAAAGCTGAAGTTTAAGATATGTGTTCCTTGGAGTAGGGTCTAACTTTTCTGGAAAGACTTTCTAGAATTTTGGACAGGGACGTTGTAAAAATGGGGGTTAAAAAGTGAAAAAAGGCCCCCATTGACGGCCTGCCCAAACCGCTGGAGGTAGGAAGTTGAAATTTGGTATAAAGGTTCTTCCACTATCGTAGACATCCACCAAAACGGGATTTTTGTAAATTTTTACAGGGGAGGGGCAAAAATGGGAAAAAGTCTCCCCCTTGACGGCCTGCTCAAACTGCTGGAGCTATGAAGTTGAAATTTGGTATGTAGGTTCCTCGACCGGTGTAGACGTCCGTTGAGACGGCATTTTTGGAAATTCTTATCGGGAGGAGCAAAAAGGGGACAAAAAAAGTACCTTTTTCCAAAAAAGTACTTTTTCCAAAAAAGTACCCCTTTCCAAAAAAGTACCTTTTTCCAAAAACTACATTTTGCCAAAAAAAAGTACCTTTTTCCAAAAAAAAGTACCTTTTTCTACAAAAATGTATTTTTTCAAAAAAAGTACCTTTTTCCAAAAAACATACATTTTTACAAAAAAAATACCTTTTTCAAAAAAGTACCTTTTCCAAAAAAAGTACCTTTTTCCAAAAAAAGTACCTTTTTCTAAAAAAAATGTATTTTTTCAAAAAAAGTACCTTTTTTCCAAAAAACATACATTTTTCCAAAAAAATACCTTTTTCAAAAAAGTATATTTTCCAATAAAAGTACCTTTCTCCAAAAAAAATACCTTTTTCAAAAAAAGTACAAATAAAGGACTTTGTAGAAACAAATATCTTTTACCAAAAAATTTCGCTTTATCCAAAAAGTACCATTTAAAAAAATACCATTTAAAAAAATATAATTTCAAAAAAAGTACTTTTTTTCCTCCCTCCACGGATATCTCCATATCGGAACGGGCAAAAAGGGGAAAAGTCTCCCCATAAACAGTCTCACAAATTGGAAAAGTGCCTGGTATGAAGGTTCCACCACTGTAGTAGGCATCGACTAAGTTTGTATTTTTGGAATTCCCTACAGTATATCCCAAAAGGAAATTCGGTATGTGAGTTCCTCCTACTGTGTAGGCGTCCGCTTAGACGGAATTTTTGAAATTTCTATCGGGAGGGGAAAAAGGGGAAAAGTCTCCTCCTTGACGGCCTGCCCAATCCCTTTTGGCCAACCTAGAATTTAAATATGTATTCCTTGGAGTAGGACTAACTCACCGGCAACGTAATTTTTCTATTTTGGAACAACTGAGGCAATGAAGTTGAAATTTGGTATGAATGTTCCTCATCCATCGCAGAGAGCCGCGAATATGGAATTTTTGTAAATTCCCAAAGGGAGGGGCAAAAGAAGAAAAGCCTCCCCTTGGTGGCCTGTAAAAACCCCTTTGGCTAGAATAATAAGCTGACGATATGGAACTAATGAATTTAGCCACACTCATCGCTGTGGTGTATTTCGTTAAGAGTCGATGCTTCGAGTCATAACCTGCCGGTTCAATTCCTGCTCATGGCATACACATAAAATTGTTAATTTAGAGACATTTAACAATTAAAAATTACTTTGATAAATTGACACATAAACTAACCACTGACGAGTCTTTGGGTGAAACAAAACTGCGGCAGTCTGGTGATTCTCTTGTGTCTGTTGTGTTTCAATAAAAATGTTTTCTTTTTCTTCTTCCTGTAATCTGCTTCAGAACAAAACTCTTTAATAATTAATTCTAATATTAATTACGATTGTCCTACGTGACGATTACAAACTAGAATTTTTTTTATTAAAATCTATTTTTATAATATAAAATTAATTCTAAAAAGCAGTAGTTTTGAAAAGTTTTTGTTATTTGTTTTGAAATTTTTAGAGAAAAAAAAAATTTGTCATTTTTAAGACAGTTTTTATTATTTTAAATGCATTTTTTGGTTATTTTGCAACAGTTAAAAATAACTACGTTTTTAGTTATTTTAAAAGTTGTTTTTAAAAGCAAACCATCTCCTGATGGACACGTTGCCTGGTGTTCATGGATCCCGAGCTGCCTCTATATTGGGCATTAGACGGAACCACAAAAAAAATGTTGCCGTACACCGTCGAATCTAAATTATTTTTGCAAGGTTTCGAAATAATTTTTTTTTGCCCAATGTTTTGCTCTAAGGGCCATTGACCTCAAGTATCCCATTCTGGTATTTACCCGCCAGATCTCAGTTCCTACCAGCCTAATGTAGTACCCTAATGTCAGAAAATTAAAGCTCGCAAAAAATCATAAAACTTTTGCTAAGGAAGTTTTTCGATAATTCCAGCAGAAATTTTTTTTGTTTCTTTTTTGTTGCCGAACGTAGGGCAACAATTTTTAAATTTCTTTCATTGGATTATTCCTTTATAGTAACACTGGTCTCCTCGAGGCAAAGAAAAATCGACAAATCACACTTTAAAATCCGACTGTAAATGCCGAATATATAACTAAAAATTAAAAAAGGCGACTCCTACGGGCGGCAAAACAAATCGAAATTGCCTGGGAATAACACTTTATATTCGAAGGTGTACCGCGCAATTTTTTTTTCCTGTAAGTTGTTACACACATAATAATCCATGCATAAAAATACGAAATAAATTTCAAAACAACAAAAACTTTCGTAAAATAAACCATTTTTCGTATATTTTACAAAATTTTTTGTTATTTTGACATTTTTTCGTATTATTATGCATGGATTATTATGTGTGTACGGTCTATTGGGCAAAGACTATCTACAAGTTTTCGCTACATCGTTATCATCTCGGCAATGTCCTTCAGTTCTGTAAAATTGTGGTATATTTCCTCTCCTTGGTAAGGCATTTCGTTTATCTCTTTATTATAACAAAGAATCTTACTTTTAAATTTGAAATCTCGATTATAAATGCCACCCAAAAATATGGTTTTATTCATACATTTAACCTCGTCAGTTAAAGTTAAATACACAAAAAGGAATCGTATTGAAAAAAGAAAGAAAAAAAACGAAATACCGCGAAACTCACGACATACAGCGGTTTTTGCATACAACCACTGTAACCACTCAATTGTGCATCATATTTTCTACTGCAAAGTTTTTTTTTTTCAACATATTTTTTGTAATATTCTATAAAACAATTTTTTCATCATATACACATATAAAAGTAATATGTGAAATTCATGCTCATATTAGTGAAAGTATGTTGTGTGAAAATCTAAAGAGAAAAAATATATATACATACAACACTTTTTTTTGATCCCAACTGATTTTTTGTTTTTTCTTTTATTTATTCCCTGGTATCTGTTCGAATTGTAAATATGCAGGTTTTTCTATGAGTATATTTTTTGTTCTATGCGTTTTTATTGCTTTTTTTTTTGGAAAAATTATTATTTTATGTACGTTATGCTCTATTTTTTGTAGCAACTAAAAGTATGCAATACAATATATCAACATTTTTATTTTTGCCATTATAGTTGCTCTCTTTTGTGTTCGCTGTTTAGGTTACATGGGTGGTAAATTCCATGCGTAGATTTAGATTTATATAGTGTAAAATTTTAGTCTATTTTCCATTATTAAAATGAAATATGCGAATATTTAAGTTTTGAATAAAATATAAAAAAATAGAAGCAAAATAAAAAAAAAATATGAAAAATATGTTTTTATATATTTATAGCATATTTTAAGGAAGGAAGTTAATAAATTCAATGGAGAGCAGAACAGTAGTATAGAATATGTATATCAAAAGAAAAACAAAGGATATTTTTTCAAATTAAATAAAATGAGAAATTATTTTTTTTTAAATCAGTTGAAGATTTAAAAAAAAATATACATAAATGTTTCTTATATTTTTAAAATAGTTTTTATTTGATTAAATGTAATTAATATGATATATCCCAAAAGGTGTTAACCCATTTTGGACACGTGAAGGATCCAGTGGCGATTTTTTTACCCAACTATGCAGATATATAAAGCTACCCATGTAGAAAAATACAAACGGCACAATTTCGGCCCAATATGGAATACAGTAGTGAATTTAATGGCAATACGTCCGATTTTCAACTTTTACTTTACTGGCATGTTGTCGAAATGATAACAGTAATAAAATATGATATCAAATCTAACAAAAAACATTTATTTACCAATTAAAAGACTACATATACATATCTTCATACATCTCAACACACTAGATACAGTGAAAAATAAAATTTAATATGCCTAATTATTTCCTATCAACACGGATTTATGTTGTAGGCAAAAATATTTAGAATATACATTTAAAATTAACGGTTTGTTATCCTTCAATAGATCTGTGATTCATAAGCTCATGATCAGAGTTGATTAGAACAAGCTACGATACTTTAAGAATTATAGATTAAAGCAAAAACGGTGATAACAGAGGATAAAAATAAAAGTGTTAAAATTTCGTTGATGTTAGTCTAATTGAGTTGTGTTTGCATTTGTTTATTTGCTTCGCAGTAAATATAAGTAGATCATTATCAATTATTAACCCACAAAGACATGGATACTGAAGAGGGGTCTGTAGTGGGACCCGAAAGTGCGTATTCTATCCTGCTGGCTTTATGGAATTTTTTCAATTTTTAATCTATGCAATTTACTTGCATGAGCTCAAATCTAACAAAAAAAAAAAACATGTATTTACTGTTAATTTATATAAATTAAAAAAACGGTCATTAATTTATAGAAAACAGTACTGGCAAAGCACGTTATGAGCAGTACGGGCTTTTGGCTACAACCGTGCTCTCCTAGTACAATTTGTTTTTGTAACGTTTGCAATTTCTCAATTCTCAAATGAGCTTATGTATTACCATAAGAAAGATTTAATTTTGAATTTTTTATAAATTTTTTATTATTCTGAGTGAATAAATAGTCAAATTTTTTATATAATTTTAAAGAATTTTTGAATATGGTAACTCTGGATAAAATTTTTTGACAATTTTTCAATTTCATTTTGAAGGCCAAAAAGTTCGAAAATTTATAAAAACTATATTACTCTTTCGCGTTTTTTTGATTCTTTGGTATAAATCTTTTGTATGCATCATACACTCATAGAAATAAATCTGTAAAAATAGCAGAAAAAGTTATTAAATATTAGTTAAAAATTATGCTGCCGGAAAAACTGCAAAAATTAGCAGATTTTTTTGTTAAATACTAGTAAAATAAGGACAGTAAAATTAAAACTGTTAAATTTACAGAATTTTAAGATGAATGAGGGGAATGTTTAGTTGATCTCTTATTTTGGTAAATGAATGTTCTTTAGTTTGACTCTAGATCATAAATCAATATCACATTCTGTTTTTAAATTATTTTCAAATTAAAGAAAGATGATACAATTTTAGTTAAATTTAAGTTAACTTTTAGATAATTAAAAATAGCAAATTGTACTGTAAATAAACTGTTATATCTACAAAATTTTTGTTATTTTTAAGCTAAATTTAGTTGAATGCAAAATCAGCAGAAATATTTGCTAAAAAATTGTAAACTTCTGTTTTCAAAAGCCTCAATTTTTTTTTGCTTTAAAAAAAAATCAAAAAAAAAATTCGAAAATTTAAACTTTTTTGGTGATTTTTTAGGCTATACTAATTATTTAGGAAAAATTTTTGCTGATTTTAGCAGACTAATTTGCTATTTTCAATTACCAAAAATTTAGCTCAAATATAACCAAAATTCTGTAAATTTAAGAGTTTTATTTTTGCTCTTCCTATATTACTAATATTTAGCAAAAAATCTGCTAATTTTTGCAGTTTTTTCTCCAGCATAATTTTAAACTAATTTTTATAAACTTTTTTCTTTTTTTGCTATTTTTACATATTTATTTGTATGAGTGTACCAATTTGGAAAGTAGAACTCAAGGCCCGAATGATAGACCAACGATCGGATGGCTCCCTTAGCTATAAAGCCAAAGGTTTGACGGTTGTAGTTTTACGACCCTAAAACAGTTGATAAGCATTTTTGTCTTGTAACGACGAGTTTCCTGCAGTTGCTAGGGTAAGCTCGCGCGGGTGGAGTTTGTCTTAGAATTTTTTTTGATCCAGTGTCTGAGAGAAAAAATCGTGGCTTAAGACGTTACAGAACTTAATTAATTTATTGTGCAACTACAAATATGAACTATACCAAGAGAGAAAGAGATAGAGAGTTCAGATTGTGTCACAAGTGGGTTTTTAGAAAAAAATAGCCTAATAGAGAAAAAAAATAATCCTCAACAGCAATGGAAGCCATTAATGCTATCAATCAAAATCAAATCGAAAAATGCAGATATCCGATTTTAAGCACTGTTTTAGTACCGACTTAACAATTTTGTTGAAATAAATGGAAGTTATGTTGAAAAAATTTAAAATGATGATCAATGAGGACATAAATAAAACACAATTTTTATTTATTTACTTTTATCCAGCCTCCGAACTCTCTCTCTCTCTCTCCTCTCTGGGTTGCTGCAGATTTCGATTAAATTTGAATATGTGATAGAGGCAACAAAATTAAATAACTTTCAGTTCTAAAAATATCGGCCCAAATTGATATTCAGGTGGTAACAATTAGTTCAAAAGTTTTTCGAAATTTTTTTGTTTCAAAATTTCCTTAATATTTTTTTTTTTAATTTTTCTATTACCCGTGGAACCTTGTCCTACTTACCGTTCGATATCATTTCATACATTTGAATTTAAAAGTTTTCTTTTTCTAAAAAATTATTTACATAAATAACTACATATATATTACTACATTGTTACCAGCATAATTATGCATGCATATATGAATACCTAAACAATTTTCGAATGATTTTCGAATGTTAACTGGCATTTATCTAAATTTATTCAGTATTTTAAAATTACATATACATTCGAGTATGTATGTCAGGTATTCAATTTTTGTATCAATTGAATGCATTTTATATCTCTACAGTAAATAGAGGGTGAAAATATGCCTAATTGACTTTTGTCTGAATGATGTTTTACAAAGCAATAACACTTGAATATTAAAGGAAAGTAAAATTGTTGTTAAATAACTTTTTATTTACCCTTAAGCCGTTTTTATTTGCAGGTTTATTTATTAAATATTAACGGGCATATATCACTATAAATCCTTGTTTCGATTTTCAATTAAGATTTTTGTTGTAGAAAAATATAAAAAAATATATGTATTGACTTTTGACTGTGGGCGTAGCAATAGCACCGAACATATTTTTTTTCACACACACGAATTCGTAAGGTTCGGCCTTACATACTAATAAAAAAAGTCTGTAAAAATTTTAGCTAAAACTACTAAAAATTAATTAAAAACTACCTTGCAGAAAAAACTGCTGAATTTAGCAGATTATTTTTGGTAAACACTACACTCAACCAAAAAAGTCTGTAATAGCTACTGAAAATTTTGCTGTTATTACGGGAAATTTAACTATTTTGAGGCCAGCGGTATCTTTTGCTAATTTTAGCAACACATGGCTGCTGATCTGTAGTACAATAAAATTAGTATAAAAAATTCAAATTTATGTAAACTGCAATTCAAAATCGATTTGCTAAAATCAGTTAAAAAACTTACTAAGTATCATAATTTTAGTACAATGAAATTAGTATAAATAATTAGTTGCAGCTACTAAATTTCAGTAAATTGTTGTAAACTGTAATTTAAAATCAATCTGCTGAAACTAGCAAAAAATTGTACTAAAAAATAAATAAACTGCAAAATCTAAAAAAAAAATTGTAACAATTCTTTCGATTGTAACATTGTACTTGAAATTTGGAGTCAAAATTGCAAACGGTTCTCCAGTTGTTACCTTTTTATGCATTGGAGATGCAATACAATTTTCTAGTTGTTCTTTCCAAACTAAGAATATATCAATAGTAACAAATATAAACTAAACAAGAATTGTAAAAAATGAAAAAGGAAAATTTTAAATTAGTATATTTTCCTGCTAAATTCAGCACTCGGTTTTGAAAAATTAGTAAAATGTTTTGCTGAAATCAGCAGCGAAAATTAGTAAAAAAAATCCGTAATTTGTAATAAGAGAGTAGCAAAAATGATTACTAAAATTAAAAATTGTACTAAAAATCAGTATAAAAATAGTAAAGTGCGATTGGAAACTGTTTACAAATTTTTGTACTAACTTTTTTATCTGAGTCTAGTTGGAGAACAACTTGTACTTGCATGCAACCTGTTCTACTTTATGTTCTATCATCGGTGATTTTTGTTTAAGTTTGTCCCAAAAGCAACAGGTTCTTTTCCTTCAAACTGGAATAGGTTGCTTTGGAACCGGTTTTAGAACCAGCTATAGAACTGGTTCTGGGGCAGTGATACCTTAAATTTTGACTACTAGGAATCTGTTCTAGAACCTGTTCCGTGTAATCGGTGGGAAAAAGAGCTATTCCAGAACAGATTCAGAGGTAACCAGTTCAAAAAAATTTTGCTGGGTTGTAAATCTTTACCCTGTTGGATTCTTTAGTAACGTAAATACCTTAAAATAATATCGCATTATCGATTGTTTTAATACCATAAATACATTCACATTAACAAACTTTATGTAACACACATACCACTATCCAAATACATACATATTTATTCAATATTCCAAGAATATTTACCGTTAAGCTTTGCTTTTATACATGTTCGTTAGGGTATACCGATTTGCAGGCAAACATTTATATGTTTGTGGAATGCAAAAATAATAATGATAAAATAAAATTTCAAATATATATTTGTTCAGGGGGGATAATATCAGGGGTATGGCATCACCAAAAAAATGAGTTATAAAAATATTGTTGTCACTAGATGGCACTTTTTTCAAAAAATTGACAATTTTCTTTTTTTTATTTAAATTTAAATAATAACAAACAACAAATTTTATTATTTGAATATATTCCTCGCTTGTTTTTCCTTATTTTGAGCAGTTTTCAGCAGTTTTTGAGTTTTAAAATATAGCTCAGCTGATACTAAACTGATACTAAATAGTTGCTCAGGTAATACTAAATTTAACCGCCCTCTAACGGTAAGTAGTGCAAGTTTCGATTTCCTATCTCTATGTAAAAATACCCTACGGGAAATTTTAACAAACTGTCACCGAACTGGCCCCTTTATATGAAATAGACTCGTCACTTTTACATGGCGTTGTCATAGGAGGTGGAAATTGACCCCTTGTGACATGTCACAAGACAAATCCTAGAACAGGTTACTGAACTCTCATAAAAAAACAAAGTTCAGTAACCTGTCCTAGGATTTGTCTTTTGACATGTCACAAGGGGTCAATTTCCACCTCCTATGACAACGCCATGTAAAAGTGACCAGTCTATTTCATATAAAGGGGCCAGTTCGGTGACAGTTTGTTAAAATTACCCGTAGGGTATGTATAATAATGATGAAAATAACTGGAAGCATATTTTAGATACATATATACATATGTAGCAGTCTG
The DNA here is from genome assembly GCA_949987735.1 of Leucophora obtusa. NCBI lineage: Eukaryota > Metazoa > Arthropoda > Insecta > Diptera > Anthomyiidae > Leucophora > Leucophora obtusa. The sequence continues at coordinate 355,245,554 of OX465295.1, forward strand.
TAAACATATTTATACTTGACTATAAACATATTCAACAATGTAATTTTTCTGCGCGAATATATTTAAAAAATATCATCAATATATTAAACTTTTTTTTAAAACTTGATATATTGATAATAAAATTTACAACTTTTAACTGTAATTAAAGTGAGATAAGTTGCCAAATGACATGATTGAGAAATAACTGAATTTGAGAACTGGTAATTTAGTGAGTTCATAATGCTGCCAAACTCATAAAATTTCAAGATTATAGCGAAAAACTTTAATTATTTATGTACTTTTTAAAATTATTTTTATTCGTTATTCGTTCGATTAATCGATAATTTCAAAAAATTAACTACTTGAACGTCCGATCAAAATTTTGATGATCGTTTAATCATTCAAAATAAAAACCCGAATAATTGACAACTCTAGTAGGGTAGAGGGGGGATCCTTCGCCACTTTTTTTCAAAGCACTGTGATTTCTTAACCCCTAAATTTTTATCAAAAATTAGAAATTAGAAATTACTTTCAAATTGAAGATCTACATATCTTGGCTTTAATTTCTATGATTTTTATTCTAAATATTTGCATATTTCCTATTACTTCTTTTTATGATTTCCAAAGTAACCCAAATCGGCGTAACTGCCCCAAACCTAGGGGATATTCGCCAAAAGAGCTAGATACAATTTCAACAAAAAAAATATTGTTAATACAGCAAAGTCAATGTTTTAATGACTGAAATAAATAATTTAGAATAAGTTCTTTAAGGTATATGATTCTTTTTAATCAATAAATCTCCACTACATTAAAAAAAAATAACTTAAAACTATAATATAATGATTCTTCAAAATTACAAAAAACTGAATAATTAATATAAATTTAAAAATGAACACGATTGTACTAATTTGCTTTTGAACATATTTTAAACATTTAGAAAAGTCTTATAGAACATTTTAGGCAGGGAAGCACAAACTGTTCGTAGCTCCAGGGGCCATCTGGTGATTGTGCCCCATAGGCAGGCACTAAAATAAATTTAATATTTTTTCTCACTTTTTAAGCATTTATTAAAATCAAATTATTATTTTCTGAAAGCTTAGGATCATAGGGGTAACATAATGAAAAATTATTTTTTTATCACACGATTTGAGGAAGTTATTGCAAAATGTATTTGCTTTCAATAATTTTTTGGCACCCCAAAAAACACAAAAACACGTCTATCTGCGACCACATGTGATATAAATTCGTCAAAGTGGATGTCAAGGAAAGGCAATTAAAAAATGCACAAAATATATTTTTTCAAATTTTTTATCTTCCTTAACATCGGAGAAAAATGGGATTAGTGTATGTGCCCCACTGGCGAAGGATCCCCCCTCTGCCCTACTTATAGACCTCTGCAAGCGTTTGGTATTTGACATTTCGTTAAAAAAGAATGTGCTTGTTTTTGTAAAATAAAGTTTCTAAGAGAAAAATTAACAAAAAAAACAACAAAAAAAGCTTGTGCATAAATTTTGGTCCACAATTGTATGTTATGACAATAAACTTGAACCTTTAAACTTTTACAACAATTTCGAACTTTTTTCAGAATTACAGAGTTCTGACAATGGATTCTGGTAGAGCACACAAAAAAAATATACACGTGTATCGCCGTTTTGAAAGATCACATCGGAATTTTTTTCCTGGGCTTTTTGGTCCCTTTCTAAAAAGAGGTCAAAAAAGTTCCTTTAATTGAAGAGTAAGAGGGTTAAAATGTTCCGCAAAAATATATGTCATGAAATTCTTCTTTAAGTCTCTGAAGACATCAAAATTGAAAATTTAACTTCAATGCCAGAAATAAGTTAAAACTTAAAATGTGTTTAAGGGTTAATCTCGTACTTATACAGAATTTGCGCTCAAATGTCCAACAAACCCCGATTTTAAGGGGAAACCATGTGAATCTTCCATTTTAGGCACAAGATGTGTTCAGAGAACTTATGTGAAAAACTAAGGGGAACATTCTTGTGAAACATTTTAACCCTCTAACTCTGCAACCTACGGGTGTTTTTTGTCACTTTCCGAAAAGAGGCCAAGAAAGTCCCTTTAGATGTAGAGTTAAAATATTCCACGTAGTGTTTTATATAAGTTCGCTGAACACATCCTCTATATAAAATGGTAGATTCACATGGTTTCTTTCTTATGCCGATTCACAAATAAATATTTTAAAAATGGGGGAAATTTTAACTACCCCTAAAATAAATTTCCCATGTGATCTATCAAAACGCGTCCCATGTGATCCGTCCCCTCTACCAGAATGCATTGTCAGAACACCGTAATTTTTTTCGTGTTGTACTGTGTTATATAAAATTTGTTTTTGGGACAAACTCAAACGAAAATCACCGATGATGGAACATAAAGTAGAACAGGTTGAATGCAAGTACACTTAAAAAAATAAGTTAGTAGAAAAATTAGTAAAACGTCTTGTATATCAAGTGTACTAGTTTTCAGCAATTTTTTTGCTAAAATTCCGTTTTCAGCAAAAAATTTAGTTATATTTTTTTAGCACTAAACTAATTTTGAACTAATGTTTTACTAATTTATTTTGCTACAAAAATTGTGCTGATAACAGCATTCATAGTGTGGACGACAACCAGATAGACTAGATGTAGATGTCGCAGCTTGTCTGGAAACGGAAATGACAAAAAAGGAAAACAACTCTACACATATTCTATATTTAAATTTTTAGCAAATAAATTAACTAAAGTAAAATTTCGCTACAAGTTTTTTGAGTTTTTTTCAGTCTACTAATATTCAGCAAAAAGTTTAGTGATGTTAGCAAGGATTTTTTTCATTTGCAGTCGACTAAATGTTAGCAAAACTTTTGCTGAAGATTACTATTTTTTTGGTAAAAATCAGCTCGGTGATTTTCAGCAAACCTTTTGCTGAAATTACCAACTTTTTTGCAAGCACGCTCCTGACTAAAAATTTGCTGACACAGCAACATTTTTTGCTGACTTTACTGACTTTTTTTCTGAGTTTACAAGTTGTTCTACAACCGCTTCTTAGAATCCGACAATTTCGCTGTGTGTAGTATACATAATTGACAATCAGCAATTATCGAGTGATAAATTAAAAATCAGTTGTTGCAGTTTTATTAAAAAAAATTAAAATCTTTAAAACTTTAAAATGCAGTCGGGGACTAAAATTGATGCACAAAAACGAGTGAGACCGATTTTCCAAAAACAAATAACTTTCCTTAAGCTAAATCTCAAACTTCAAACGCTGGTAGAAGTCTAAAAGTACCTCCACAAAATTTTTTTATTATTATTCATGTAATTTTATTTTCCCCGTAATCGTTTGAGTGCTAATAGTTAATGCAATTTAAAATTCGGGACCCCCTAATGTTCGTGGATTGGTTTAAATTTAAACTTGTTATACTTATAAAAGTTTTGCACATAGTTGCACCACCCATTAGTGTGGACTTTAATGTTAAAAGGGGTCTGTATTATAGTCAGCACTTGTTAAGGAATTTTTGTTTAATTTTATTTAAAAAGTAAATTTTAAATGTTTTCTGTGATTTTTTAGTCTACTTATTATTCAGCAAAATATTTTGCACATTTTAGCAGGTTAAATTATTTTCTATTAACTAAAATTTAACTAAAAAAATAACTAAAATTCTGTAGTTTTAGTTTTGCTGTTTCTATCTTACTAATATTTAGCAAAAATAATCCACGAATTTCAGCAGTTTTTTCTAAAGGCCATTTTTAACTAATTTTTAGTAGTTTTAACCAAAATTTTTACGGAATGTTTTTTTTCAGTGTATATCATATTTTTAAGTCAAAAAATTCATACTTTTGGAAACGTATTTAAGCAATGAATGAAGTGATTTTTTTGAAGTTTTTTGAGGTAAAAATATACTAATGGATATTTTTGAAGTAGGTAATCAAATAAGTGATTTGTAAAGCACGACTCACAATTGCTTTAGCTGAGTATTTCAATTGAACCGGACTTGTGTGCTAACTCTTATTTTTTTTATCAGTGTAACCTTTTTAAATAACTGCCTCCCTGTTAAACATACATATTAATTATCAATACTTCGATAACCATACAATAGCCAGAAGTACTGTCAACATATACATATACCCAGATAAATGAGAACAGCAGTAATAATAATTGTTATATGTACCAAAATGTATCAGAAAATATAAACGATAATGAGGATAATAATGTTAATTATGAGAAAAGTTGTTGATATATCAGAAGATGCGAATATTAAACTTGTTTAAACAAAAGTATTCTGATATTCTTTTTTTATAAATAATACATTTTCGTTTCGTTTTAACAAAAAAAAAAAAATTACATTAGTGTTATCGAAAAAATTTTACAACAAAAACTATGTATCAGCACGAGATATGTTGTTATTTCTGCATTAACTTTAGATTTTCGTTGTTGATATGTTGTGTTGTTCTATACATTTTACGGTTTTGGCTCCCTTGAATAATTTTATTTTGAGACTTAGGCGATTATTCCATTCAAATCAAGAAATATTATTAAAAAAAAATAACTTTCTCGGATCTTGTAATTCCAAAATTTTACTTAACATAATACATATTACAGTAGAAATAACTAAAAAATCAGTTGATTTTAATGAAAATTCGTTCGATTTTTAATAAAATTATCGGAATGATAAATTTTCAATTGATTCCAAAGGGCACTACCTACTTTAGGTTGAATAAAACAATGTATTATGGAGAAGTGCTGTAAATGAATCATACATTTTTGAATTAATTCACGAATCAATCATGCATTGAATTAGAAAAATTTTTAATTAATTCTTTTCACAAAAATCACGAATTGAATGATTCAACTCACATGAATATGGCAAAAATTAATTGCAATTAATTTTCAATTCAAAGGAATTAGGCAAAATTAATTCCAATTCATTTAAATTGAATTTATTTTGTATTAATTCAAATTAACTAGAAAAATTAAAAATGAATTGCAATGAAATAATTAATTGCTTCTTGAATATTAAATGTGGTTTTGTGGTTCAGCGTATGTCAAAACTAAAATAAGTAATACCTGAAGAAATAAACCAAGGTTGGTTACCGAAACGAATAACGGTAAGGGTAACGGTATCAGATTTCGTTTGTTTAGGTAACGGTAAAGGTAACGGTATTTAAGACTGTTTCGGTAACGGTATACCGTTATCGAAACAGCAATACCGGTACGTACCGGTATTAAAAATTATGTTAAAAACATATAAAAACAAGTAAAAACATGGCATATTTTTAATTTTAAATACTGAAAATACAGATTTTAAGCTATAAATTCAATACTGGTAGTTTTAGTAAGTAAAATTATTATCTATAAATTTTTTGTAAAAAAAAAACACTCAAGATTATAAAATAAAAAATAAAAAAATTGTGATTTTTATATAAAATAATAAATACCGGTAAAATACCGGTAACTACCCATAAAAATAACGGTATCGGTAACGATAACGGTACTTATAAATTTTTTTAGAGTTATCGATAACGGTATTCATATTGAAACGGTATTTTAGCGATAACGGTATCATAATGATAACGGTAACCAACCTTGAAATAAACTCCAATAACCATGTTTACTTTGATTGATTGCAATTAATTTTTAATTCATTTGAATTAATTCGAAATCAATTCATTTGAATGAGAAATGAATTGCAATTTATTTTGCCAAATTCATTTGAATTGGAAATGAATTGCAATTAATTTTTGCCAAATCCATTTGAATTGATTCAAATTTCATTCAATTCTTTTCCATGGTGAAAAGAATTAATTCGAAATTTATCTAATTCGTAATGAATTGAAATCAAAAAAGAATGAGTCATTTGCACCTCTGTTATGGAGTTTATTTCTAATTGTTAATTAACCAAAAAACTCAATAAAAACAATAGACTTTTTGTTTAGTTGAGTAATCAAAAATATTTGTTTTCAAAAGAAAAATTTGTCTAAATATTTGAGTTAATAACGAAACACATATTTTTGTTTATTTTGTTTATTGAATGACTGACAGAAAAATTAAAAAAATATATTTTTTTGTAATTTTACTATTTATTCAATTGAAAACAGCTTTACTGATTTTACCGTTTTGTAAACAATTGCTGAAACTTTATGATAAATATATTATGAGTGTGTGAAAAAAATTTCCCAAATTTTATAGAAAATTCTTCCAAATAACAGAAACTCTAAGAAAATTCTTATTATTTAAATATTAATTTTACCTGTATTACATAAAAACTGTTACACGGTTTTTGCACACATACCTAAAAAGAGAGAAAATATATAAATTATTAAAATGTTAAAAGCATTTAATTAATAACTGACAATAATGCTGACAATTTTCGTTTATATAGACATTTTTAAAAGGCAAATAGTTTGCGATTTGACAACATCAGAATAGATCCCAAGGTAGGGAGCGGTCCTATAGCGGATTTTATATATGAAGGGAACTCCACAGCAGAACGTTCTGCTTATAAGGCAGACGCTCATTATACCAAACCCGTTGAGCTATTACACAGGAGGTTGTGGGTTCGCACTCTAGCGACATCAGTTTATATACTAATAGAAAAAAGTCTGTAAAAAATTTTGTTGAAACTACTGAATAATAGTTAAAAATTATGTTGCAGAAGAAACTGCTAAAATTAGCAGATTATTTTAGCTATATATTTTTTTTTTTTTTATAAAGAGAAGCAACATTCAGGAAATTCTTCCTGTTAATTAACGTGTTGCTTCCTTTGGAAAGGGGATAGAGAAGAAGTGAAAGGTGGTGAAAGATGAAGGGCTTGAAATATATTAGTAACATAGGAATGGCAACAATAAAGCTGTTAAATATACAGAATTTTAGTTATATTTGAGTTAAATTTTTGTTAATAGAACATAGCAACTTAACCTGCTAAAATCAGCAAAAAATTTTGCTAAAAAATTAGTAGCCTAAAAAATAGCAAAAAAAACGAGTAAAAAGGTTAAAGTCGGGCATGCCGACTATACAATACCCTACACCAGTTTGGGTAAAAGCCAACTAATGTTTGGATCCGAAATTCGAATGGGTTAAAATGGGACTTGTGTCAAAATTTTCTATAATGTGAGTCAGCGAACCAAATTTCATTAAAATATCTTAATATTTGCGACTTGCAGTTTGTAACCAAGCCAATTTTGGGGGGACCCTTATATGGGCACTAGGTCTAAACATGGACCGATGTTCACCAAAATCAATAGGCTTCGTCCTTGGGCCAACTTAGCTCTGTGTACCAAATTTCATCAAAATATCTTAATATTTGCGATCTGCAGCGTATAAACAATATAATTTTGGGGGGACCATTATATGGGCACCAGGTCTAAACATGGACCGATTTTAACCAAAATCAATAGTCGTCGTCCTTGGGCCGACATAAATCGGTGTACCAATTTCATCAAAATATCTTAATATTTGCGACCTGTAGATTGCGCACAAGAATGCATGGACAGACAGACAGACGGACGGACGGACATCGTTAAATCGAAATAAAAAAATTCTGAGCCGATCGGTATACTATAAGGTGGGTCTAGGACCAATATTTTTTGGTGTTACAAACATCAGCACAAACTTATAATACCCTGACCACATAGTGGTGTAGGGTATAATGACCACATAGTGGTGTAGGGTATAATAAGTTTTTTTTGGGTTTTTTTTTTTTTTGAAATAACAAAAATATTGTAGATAAAACAGTTTGTTTTTGCCATTTTTAGTCTACTAATATTTAGCAAAATTTTCTGTAGATTTGACAGCATAATTTGTAATTTTCCATCAACTAAACATTAACTCAAATGTAAATCAAATTCTGTAAATTTAACAGTTTTATTTTTGCTGTTCTTACTTTACTAGTATTTAGCAAAAAAACAAATCTGCTAATTTTACAAATTTTTAGTTGCTTTTTCTGCTATTTTTACAGATTTACTTCTACGAATGTATCTTTTATCATCTAAAATATTGATCTAAAATCTTAACATATCAGCAAATATGTTCGGTTACCTCAGAATATATTCCAGAACAGGTACTTTTACCAATCGGAACCGGTTCTAGAACTGATTCCCAAAAGACAAAATGTAAGGTTTCACTGTCCCACAACCAGGTGCATAACCAGTTCGAAAGCAACTTAACAAATATTTCTAGAAATTCTAAAAACGTCGCCCCTGACGATTTCCTTAGGCAAGAATGTAATCCGGATAGGGACAATTTGTCAAATAAGTTTTGGGATTTTAATACACTTAATTCCTTTAATGCAACCTATTCTAGTTTGGAGGAAAAGAAGCAATAGTTTTTTTTAGTTTAAATCCCATATAAAAATAACAGGGTGTAGAATATAAATTAGAATTTATGCTAATGCTGTGTAGGGTGTTATGCAACCAGTTCTTTGATTTTTACCTTTTTACTGGGATGTTATTTAACAAAATTATATATTCCTTAAAACATATGCTAAATTCTCCCTTTAAAATCTTGACAAATTTGGGTAATTATTTTTAAAAGAAAATTCTTAAGGAAAACCTTAAAAACCGCAAGATATGAAAAACTGAAACAAAACAAATCTAAAGTAATTTATCACAAAACCCAAAAGTATACATACAACTCTTTTTAGCTCAAACCAAAAGTTTTCAGAAAAAAACAAAAACGAAAACATGTTTTTTAAAGTTACCCGGTGAAAAAAGTTACGACATAATTATTTGTAGTCACCATGAAGTATATGGAATGTGCAAAAGTGAAGTTTTTTTAATTCCCCACGCACTTTCTGATAGATAAGACGTAAAAAATAATATGTTATATATAACATATTTAAGAAATAATATGTTATATATAACATATTATTTTATAGATAATTATCTATACAATTGTGAATGTTTTGGTCCAAGATTTAAGATATAAAACATTATATGAGAAGAAAAACCTGTATTCAGAGAGGAGAGTTATATATTTGTAAACTGATGGAGTAATAGTATAAAGTTATATATAACTAAAGGGTTGTTCAACAGGGACGCTACAAAAGTAGAAAGACAGAGACAGCAAACGACGCCATATTTCTTGCCGCTCTTTTGACATTTCTCTTCAGTAAGGTTTGCCATTTCATGATGGAAAGATATACGAGCCAACAACGAGTCGAAATTATTAAAATTTACTACCGAAATTCGGAGTCAGTGGCCTGAACGTTAAGAGCGCTACGTCCAATTTATGGGCGTCATAATCGTCCTAGCAGATCAGCAATTGAGCGTGGGGCTACGTCAAATCTACGGTCTATGCCAACAAGCCAGCGACGATTGATGAACTTCGTACGAATATCGAACGTGAAATTGCAGCAGTATCGGCCAATTTATGCTTGAAAACCGTCGAAAATTGGGTTCAGCGTCTGGACTTCTGCAAGCGTACCCGTGGTGGCCATGCAAAAGAGATGGATTTCCACACATAATGGCATCGAACTTACTTTCACAGGAATAAAGAATTTCATTGATATCCAAAACCGTTTTTGTTTTATTTAAACTTTTTTACTTTTGTAGCGCTCTTATTGAAAAACCCTATATATAAATACTTTTTTCGTCGGGTAAAGATAGAATACTTTAATATATACTGTACATCACAAAATAAGGTAAAACAACAACAAACAAGCACCTTAAAAGAAATATATGTAACAAAATTGAATAGGAATTCACAAGGTGTATTATCAAAACTTGTTCAAATAATTTTAAAGGTCTAAATATCGAATAATTTAATACTATTAATCGAAGCTGGTAAAAAATTACACTGTGAGACAAATGGTAGGGGTCAGTGATCGGGAAGGGTTCAAACTACCGGGGAAAGTTATATCGGTAAAACAGAAGTTATACGTGTCCCGGCGTTTCGCTGGGTCACCCCTAGGAATCGAGATATATCGATTTGACCTTTGTCGGTCTTTTTTTTGACATAACTCGAGAACCACTAGTCCGATTTTGCTCAAACAATTTTAAAAAAATTAAAAATTACAATTGCTTTTATCTGTTCATATAACGTTTTTCTATATACTCAACAGTTTTGCCGGTAAAAATAAATGTATGAAGAAAAAAATATTTTTTGCATAAAATATTAAAAAAAAAGTTATAAACAACAGGTTATTGATTTTTATGGTAGCGGTAACAAACATTTATTTTTACCGGCAAAACTTTTGAGTATATAGAAAAACGTTATATGAACAAAGTTAAGGAATTGTAATTTTTAATTTTTTTAAAATTGTTTGAGCAAAATCGGACTAGTGGTTCTCGAGTTATGTCAAAAAAAAGACCACCAAAGGTCAAATCGATATATCTCGATTCCTAGGGGTGACCCAGCGAAACTCCGAGACAAGTATAACTTGTTTTTGACCGATATAACATTTCCCGTTGGTTTCATCCCATCCCGATTTTGACTGTCGTGTAGTGTTATAAAAATCTTTAAAATATATATATATATATATATATTTGTTATTATTCGAATTATTCTTTATTTGAAATCTGGACATTTTAAATGTGCTAAACTCTAACCCATAAATTCATAAACGCTTTGGAAATTTGTAGGAGGTTTATTGAACAAATTTTGTATGTAAATGCAGTTTTGTAAACCTGCTATAACTTTACAAAGCATTTATGAATTGAGGGGTAAGTCTTGTATTCACAAAAAAGTTTCGAATTTTTTTAGAGTTTAATAAAACAAATTAACATGGAAAACAACAACAAAAATCGTTCAATTAGCCTCTAATAAGATAAAAAGTTTTTTTTGAATAAGCATGTAGGAATTTATTTAAAATATTGTTAAAAATAATTTTCTGCAAGATTGTGCGGATTTAACTCTTGCCTAAAGAAATCATTAGGGGACGACCTTTTAGAAATATTTGGTTAGATTAAATCACGAACTCAATGAGAATTTCTTGTGTTCGTCTAGTAGCGTTACTACAAATGTCTTAAATACCAAAGAAAAACAATTAAAATAACAAAAAAACTTTCACAATTTGCTTTGTCATCTTCCAAAATACTACACTGTTTCTTTATCAGATCAATTTTTAAATTATCTTTTTAAGATTTCATAAATGCTGATATTAAACGAAAGCATTAATGAATAACGCTCAATGGTATAATAAGGCTTGTTTAGTTTGGATACGATTCGACTTAGAAAGTGCGAATTAAAAAATAAATTACTATTTTTACGGATTTTAGAAGAGTCACTGAAATTATTTTTGTTTCTTTTTTTAAGTAAAATATGAGATTTTGATGCTTTTAATTTGTATTTCACTACGTTACCACTTTCTAAAGAATACTGATGAAGGGGACTTGGAAAATCCCCTAAACGATCGTCTTTTCATGCCTGAAAGTCTAGAGGATTTTTGAAAGCAAAAACTCTATCAAGTATTTGTCAGGAGAGTATCCTGATGAAGAAAAATAGCAGTTTTTGGAAAAAAAAGTACTTCTTATGTTAATTCATAATAAGGAAATTGGCCTCGAACTGACTTAATAAATTTCTAAATAATCAATTAAAATTATCATTTTATTTCAAAAGTTATCAATTCTTTTTCAGTTTTATCAATTGTATTTCAGAAATTATTCTCTATTAACTATGAAATACAATCAATAAATTCTGAAATACATTTGATTATTTCTGTAATACAATTGATAATTTCTGCAATACAATTAATACCCAGCAAAAAAAGAGATGCCCAAGTAGTAAAAAAGCACTACAATTGATGATCTAGATGTACTTCTTTTTTAACATAAACACTAATGATTTTAACATTGAGTTGCCATATGGAGAGGACTACTCCCATTTCAACATTTTTTCAGTACTTTTTGAACGAGTGCAAAGGAAGCTATTTTTCACCAATTAAAAATTTAAAAAAAAAAATTATTTTTTTTTATTTTACAAAAGTTTTTTTTTATTGTAAAATAAAAAAAAAATTAAAAAAAGCAATTGTGCTTCAGAAGCAATACTTAAGTGATTTTTTGGAAGTTGTTCAGAAGTAATTCTAAAAACGCTGTAAAACTATACTAACAGATATTTTGAAAGTAATGAACGAAATAATTTTTTGAAGTTGTTCAGAAGTATTTCTAAAAAAGCAGTAAAAATACACTAACGGATACTTGTTAATTAGTGAAAGAAGTAGTTTTTAAAGCACTATTTCCTTTTTTTTTTTTTTTTTTTTTGCTGGCTAGTTTATGAAACACAAAAAACATTTTTTGAAATACAATTGACAATATCTAAAATTTGATCATTTCTGAAATACATTTGAGAATTTCGGCAACACAATTGCTAATTTCTGAAATACAATTGATAAATATGAATATCAATTGATAATTTCTGAAATGCAATTAATAAATTTGAAAAACAATTGATAATTTCTAAAATACATTTAGTAAAACTGAAAATCAATTGACTTCTGAAATACAATTGATAAATTTGAAATATAATTGATAGCTTCTGAAAAGCAAGTGAACATGGTGTAATATTGTATATTTTAAAATTAAATTTCAGCAACTCTGTTTCAGTTACGACAATAAATACAACACACAAAACATTTAGCACGTGTCTTGTGAACAAAATGTTATGTTAGAAAAACAAAAGAACTGTTAAAGCATTTAAAGCGCTACGGCGAATTAAGGATACACTACAAAGAATTTACAATACTTTATTCTGGAAAAGCAATCCATATAAGATCATGCGATTTTTAACAAAAACAACACGAAATTTTGTATGAAAACGAGAGATTTTATGTGAATGCGTTTTCCAGAACATCCTCGATTTACTTGTAAAAGATTTGTCTTACAACGAGTTTGAGGAATAAATGTTACCAATAGAATGTACGAAAAAAACAGTTTTCTGAAATCTGTTAAAAAAGGTTTTTAATTTAAAAAAAATTCCAATTTCTTTTGTCCACGGTGCAGAAAAAACTACATCAAAAGACATGACAAACTTAAATTATTATCCACATGATAGAAGCTACCCAAATCAACCATCAATTCCAAATGAAAATAATACAAATGATTTTGTTGATAATCATGATGATGACGATGTTGTTGATAATATTGTGTTGTTTATTGTCACAACGAACACCATCAGCAACAACATCAAAAATGTGTTCTATTTTCTGTTGATGAATTTGGTTAAAGTGGTGAATGAAAACAGCAACGCCTTATAGCATGTCATTTGGTTTCGGTTGGAGAGTTGTTTGACACAGTATAAGTGTATTTTGAATTGAAAATGCAGAAATACTCTGTATGTGGGCTAATCATGATTTATGATGTGACCATTAATAAAGAGTCCTCCTCTCTATTGGATAAAAATGTTGCTTCTTCCAAAAGGAAAAAAAAAAAACAAAAGTATAGTTTGGAATACTAACGAATGGATGAACAAAAACAAACAAATGAAATCCTCCTAATGAATTATATACAGAGGGCCAGTTTTACAGTCAGACTACTGAAGAAGGATTTTTGTCTAAAATATTTCTTAAGCAATACATTTTGGTTAGAAATTTCTTAGTTAAGTAAACTTTTAGTTATATCGATAAAACTAGCGTTAAATGTTGGATATGTACTGTACCATTACATCCCAGCAAAAAATAAGGTAAGGACTTATAAGTGGATAACATAACATATTAAGTCAAACACAGACACAAAACTTATAAAAGAATTAATTATTATAGTACAATATAAATACTCGTTCGCTAGCTTAAGGCCTTGTAGCTATAGCTTTACTTTTAGCATTAAAATTTTTTATATTCTAATGTTAAAAATATATAAATAAAATAAATAATCGTACATTCTCATATACAACACCTTATAAACAACTTCTCAGAAGTAGAATTCCGGCTGTCAACAACTTACTTTTTACGTCATATCTTGTAAAATTAATTGCTAAAAACGAAGGACTTCAAAAATGTTCCACAGCTTAAAAACACATGGTGGAAGTTCTTTGTATTGAATTTTAAAAGGCATTATGCATATAGTAAGTTGTTTATAGCGGCAATTCAACTTCTAAGAAGTTGTTTGTAAGGTGTTGCATATATGAATGTATTTATGTTGTACTTTAAGAATTAATTTTTTTGAAAGTTGTGTGTTTGTGTATCACTTACTAAGGTATCTATTAAGAAGTGCTAAGCTCTTGTTTTGCTGGGACAATAAACAATACCGTATATTAGTATGGATTGCCAAAAAAAAAAACAAAAATAAAAAAAAATTGTTATTGTAGGAAGTACAAGAATATTTGATAAATACAGAACAAATCGACATTGATAATCTTTTCAAATTGTATGCAAATGAGTAAAATGGAATTTTACCATGGTATTGGAAAACAAAAAAATTCGGCATCAAATTATTGTCAAACATATTTTTGGAAAGGAAATTTTTTCTTATTAGTTGTAAACGAGGAATTTTGAAATTGTTGAATAACAAAAATATGGCAATAATATGGAGCTCCTAAAGGAAAACCTAACTAGCTATGGATGCTTCAGTTGCCAAATCGATCAACTTCGCATTCATAATTCTATAAAGCTTTAATTTCAAAACACTTTATTGACTCCTAACTGTATGATATTGAAAACAAATTTCTCTGATAATAATAAATATTAACACTACAAATGACAAAATTTTGTTATTTAACAGGAATTTAAAAAAATAATATATACTATTTTCTCATTGTTCTCATTGAGGCTCATTTGTGTTTCTTTCTGGAGTTAATCGATTTGACAACTGAAGCATTCGTATAAGAGGTTAATCACAACTGGGTCGACAACGACAATGATAATAGCTTTTTCATATATTTTGTATGGGAAGCAAAATGTCGCCATGTCGTCCGGCGATTTGTCGTCGTAATAGATTATATTCTATTTTCGTGACGGCACACTAATTCACACTCAAAATATTTGTCAAATTGTTGCCATATTTTTAACTAATTTAAGATTGCCATTAGAACAGAGTTGTTACAAATTTGTATTAGAGCTGCATAAATTTGTACTTTGTTTACAAAAAATTATTTTTTTTTGACAGAAGAAATATAATTGAAATTTAAAATACATAATTTACCGCAAAAAAGCAAAATTAAATACAATGAAATATAAAACAACAAGAGTTAGTGAACGACCAATTGAATTGGTGAAGAATTGTGGTGAAACAAATACAACCATATTCTTGTTTTGCTTTCCTTTTTTTCTAAACGTCAATAAATGTCGACGGTCGATTGTCGCTGAATTTAAACTCATCGTGACGACTTAAGCTGTCGTCGGTCGACAATCGACCCAGTTGTGATTAAACTGTAATACTGGACAACAAATGGCTGTGCTAAAATGCCAGCACTGACGAACTTTCATGCCAGCTTTAGGAAAACAAAAGTTGGTGTTAAAAAAGCTTTTCCACAAACAAAAAAATTGATTTTATAAAACAAAAAAATTTTTTAGATAAAAAAAAAAAAATAAAACAAAACAAATGTTGCTGGAAACCGGATTTGAACTCAGGACCTTGTGACCTTTTTAACGAAGCGTCATAATTTTTATAAAATCATTGGTCTACCAGTGAATTGGTTTTTGTACCTCTGGCAACTTCTGTCTCGGTAGCACTGGATAACCACTGGTTGCAAACTCGAAACCCATTCTTAGCCAGTGTATTTATACCCTACACCACTACATGGAGAGGGTATTTTAAGTTTGTGCTGATGTTTGTAATACCAAAAAATATTGGTCCTAGACACACCTTATAGTATACCGATCGGCTCAGAATTTTTTTTTATTTCGATTTAACGATGTCCGTCCGTCCGTCTGTCTGTCTGCCCATGCATTTTTGTGAACACTCTACAGGTCACAAATATTAAGATATTTTGATGAAATTTGGTACACCGACTTATGTCGGCCCAGGGACGACGCCTATTGATTTTGGTTGAAATCGGTCCATGTTTAGACCTAGTGCCCATATAAGGGTCCCCCCAAAACTGGCTTGGCTACACGCTGCATGTCGCAAATACGAATATATTTCAATGAAATTTGGTTCGTTGACTCACATGGTCTCAAGGAAAAAGCCTATTGATTCTAAATAGGATCGGTCCATAGTTGGACCTATCGCCCATATGGGCTATATTTTCGTTTTTCTCTACTTTTATGATTTTATATAAAATTTTGACACAAGTCTGTTTTAACACATTCAAATTTCGGATCCAAACATTAGTTGGCTTTAAATCAGACTGGTGTAGGGTAATATATAGTCGGCTTTAACTTTTTTACTCGTTTTTTTATAAACCACTGAATGTTTTGTAAAAGAAATACTGGCAAAACGCTTTTTTAAAACGCTGACAAAGCGTCCCCAAATGAGTGTTCTGCCAGTCATTTAACTTTAACACCGGTTTCCCAGTGGTATCCCGGTACTTGATTTTTTGTACCACTGGCAATTTCTGAATGGGTTTTCATTATTGATTTTTTCTTCTAGCAGAGTTGTATTTTTATGCTAAATTTTTTTAGTGGAGTCACATATTTGTGCGTTTTTGTGTCCAAAATACAACTCTGAAAATATCGAGTAGTTATTTTAAGTGTCGAGTACTCAGTAGAAAGCCAATTACTCGATACCCACTACTCATTTTTTTTTACCGGCACTGATTACACAGTACAACAGCCAATCTGGGGGGTGAGAAATTCCAAGTCAGGGTGATGGTACTAGGTCAGTATAGTAAAACCCTCAAAGGGTTTGGCGTTCGTATGTGTCATTTTTTTTTATGACCTTTTAAATTTTTTCCTTATCTTGATGTTTTTTCGCTTAGTTGTAACTCGAGAACCACTTGCCCGATTTTGATGAAACAAATTTAGAAAAATTTAGAATTACAATTTCTTTAATCCGTTCATATAACATTTTTCTTTGTAATCAACAGTTTTGCCGGTAAAAATAAATTTGTGGAGAAAAAAAATATTTTTTTGCCTAAAAATTAAAATTTTTTTTTTTTAAATTCATAAAAAATGACACATACGAACGCCAAACCCTTTGAGGGTTTTACTATACTGACCTAGTACCATCACCCTGACTTGGAATTTCTCACCCCCCAGACAATAATCCCAAAAATGTTCCATAGTGTTATCAGACCAAAGCGTTTTGGAGCGATTTCTTTCACGGAACCTACACTCAAAAACAAGTCAGTAAAGTCAGCAAAAAATGTTGCTGTGTCAGCAAATTTTTAGTCAGGAGCGTAATTTATTTGCAGAAAATTTAAATATAGAAATTGTGTAGAGTTGATTTTTTAATTATCATTTCCGTTGTCGTTACTACATCCAGACAAGCTGCGATATCTACATCCTGTCTATCTGGTTGTCGTCCACGCTATAATTGCGGTTATCAGCACAATTTTTTTAGCAAAATAAATTAGTAAAACTTTAGTTCAAAATTAGTTTAGTGCTAAAAAAATATAACTAAAACTTTTGCTGAAAACGGAATTTCAGCAAAAAAGTTGCTGAAAACTAGTAAACTTGATATACAAGACGTTTTACTAATTTTTCTACTAACTTATTTTTTTGAGTGTACGTATCAAATTGTATTCATGAATCAGATAGTGCTCATTCCGGGTAAAAACCCGTGTCCAACTTTGGCTCAATTTCTCCTGAGGTATTCGTATTTGCAGCATTTTGAGTGCCGCACAGTTCGAAAAATTGTGAAAATGTTATTGTTATTTCGTGGTTTTGTCATTCTTCCGTATAAAATTTGTCAATAGATCGTACTAATTCGAAAAGTATAACTCAAGGCCTAACTTATAAACCAAATTTTTGAACGGCTGACCACACTAGAAAGCCAATAGCTTGAAGTATAAAATTTCAAGACTCCAAAAAACAACTAAAAAAGTTCACGAACGCCATTTGGGATTTATCTGGAAAACTGCCGAGCTAATACCCCCCAGGAAAATTTTCTGTTCTAAGGAATCGGTTGTAGAATAGCTACTTTTCATTTACAACCCCTTCCACTGTCGATTCTAACACCGATTATTTTTGTTTGAAATTGTCCCAAAAGCAACCACTTCTATAGCTACAAAGTGGAACCGGTTGCCCTAGAATCCGTTCTGGAACTAGTTATAGAACAGATTTTACGTCAGTCATACCTTCCATATAAGATTCCAGGAACTGGTTCTGGAACCAGTTCCATGGAATCGGTTGCAGTGGAACCAGTTTTAGAACAGGTGTGGTTGGCTACCGATTGTAAAAAACTTTCCTGGGTACTTTTCATTTATAACCCCTTCTACTGTCGATTCTAACACCGATTATTTTTGTTTGAAATTGTCCCAAAAGCAACCACTTCTATAGCTCCAAAGTGAAACCGGTTACCCTAGAATCAGTTCTAGAACAGATGCTAAGTCAGTCATACCTTCCATATAGAATCCCAGGAACTGATTCTGGACGTTATATTTTATAAACAAAAATATATGATCCAGAATAGCTTGATTTAGATCCACTTTTATTACACCCATTACACTGTACAATAACTTCGAACTTTTTCCAAAAATACGGGATTCTGGTAGAGGAGAAAAAAAATGTCCGTGTGTCGGCGTTTTGAAAGATCACGTCAGAATTTTATTTTCAAATGTTTATTGTGAATCGGCATATGAAACCATGTGAATCTCAAATTTCAGGTATAAGATGTGTTCAGCGAACTTATGTAAAACACCACGAGGAACATTTTTGCGGAATATTTTAACCCTCTAACTCTTCAACTTACGGGGCTTTTTTGTCCCTTTCCAAAAAGTCGTCAAAAAGTCCCTTAAATTGAAGAGTAACAGAGTTAAAATGTTCCACAAAAATATTTGTAATGAAATTGTACTATAAATCTCTGAAGACATTAAATTTGAAAATTTAACTTCAATGCCAGAAATAAGTCAAAACTTAAAATGTGTTTAACGGTTAATCACGCACTTATTCAGAATTGGCCCTCAAATGTCCAACAAACCTGGATTTTAGGGGGAAACCATGTGAATCTTTTGTTTTAGGTATAGGATGTGTTTAGCAAACTTATGTAAAACACTACGAAGAACATTTTTGTGGAACATTTTAACCCTATAACTCTTTAACTTACGGGTCTTTTTCCCCTTTTTAAAAAATGGACCAAAAAGTCCCTTTAATTAAAGAGTAAGAGAGTTAAAAAGTTCTACAAAAATGTTCCTCGTAGTGTTTCACATAAATGGATGATTCACATGGTTTCATATGCCGATTCACAATAAACATTTGACTAATTTAACTCCCCCTAAAATAAAATTCTGATGTGATTTTTCAAAACGCCGACACACGTGGGTATATTTTTTTATCTCCTCTACCAGAATACATTGTTAGAATCCCGTAATTCTGGAAAATGTTTAGTATTGTTGTACAGTGTTTTTAGTTGCTTTTTCTGATATTTTTACAGATTTATTTCTATGAGTTTCATTATTTTGATAGAAAACCTACCCGTGTAAAAAAGATCAGATCTGGCCAGATCTCAGTAGTAGATCTTACCAGATCTAATTAGATCTCAAAATTGGCGACAAATTTGAGATCTAATTAGATCTGATCAGATCTATTCATATCTGGCGCAATTGTCTAGATCACTTTAGATTTCAACAGATTTGGCACTAGATCTGATCAGATCTTGCCATAAAGTATTATCACATATGCCATATCTGATCATATTTGATGAGATCTGGTACAGGATCTAATTAGATTCAATCATATCTATTTAGATCCAAAAAGATCTGATCAGATCTAAACTTTTTTACACGGGTAGACTTGAAATGTAGAAAAGACCACTTCATAGATTGTTTTGACTTCAAATTCGCGTTTAGAGTGCCGAGGTTAACTTTAAGTTTGTGGATACCTTGAAGCCTGTGATTTTACTACAGCTGAAATAAACTCATGCTTTATGAGAGAAAAATATTACACTAAAATATTAATAATTATGGCATTTATAACTGCTATTCAAATTCTTTAAACATCTTTAATATTTGATAAAACTTAGTCATCACTACCACAATTTGACTAAAGTTTAAAATTTTTAATTACTTTGATATATCCTTGTCATAATCCTAGATAAAATCCCCTCTTACAAATGCAAACATATGACGAACTTGTGCTCATGTAAAGGAGTATCAGAGTAATTAAAAATGTATAGCACAGAACACATCATCATTGTAGTAACTAAAACAAATTTTATAAGTTGAAGTCAGATTTACCTTAATGTTATAGCAAACAGCAACAAAAAAAAAAACTTTGTTAAAATACCTTATATAGGTATGAGTTTAAAAAGATAAACACCCACATAGAACTCAATTTTCTTATGATAAAGTTTATTACAAACATTCTACACGTCATATATGAGGAGATGTGCATATCAGGAAGCCAATAAATGTGTTAACAAGAAAGGGTTGATTAAAATAATACCTGATGATGAAATTTATTACCTAAACTTAATTTTATGAAAATTACCCCATACTCCCTTGGTAAATACCTGCATGTGTTAATGCGAAGTGATGGTAATTTGTTAAAACCACAATATCTTATCTTTTTGATTAGATAATAACAAATTTTGGTAATTTTTTAGGTTAACCCAGAAAATGTATTACATTAAATTATACTGTCTTTAATCAAAATAACAAACTTTGTAATTTATTTTATTGCTCGTCCCTACTCGTAAAAAATCTTTTATATGGAACACCGCCTATTTGCTCTATGGAAATCTCTTGGGAATTTTCTAATACTTCTAAGTTTAATACCTTTAGATTTTCATTTAAATTTTTTCTATGTGAATATATGTATGGTTTCTTTGCACAACACCTTTGACACCTTGACTATGTATTTAAAATCAAACACAAATCACTTGAAAATGCAAATTTATCCACAGGTACTTAAGTAAATTAACTATACTTGAATAAATTTTACCACCTTTTCTTACATGTCAGTGTTGGATTGTCAAATATACGTAGACGGAAGAGAAAAGTGAAATGTCAATCACTCAGTAATGTATGAAAGTGGTAAAAGTAATTTCGGTAAAGCCAACACTTTATTCGAAGTGATTAAACATTTACATTTGTAAGTATTATGTAAATTCTTACAGATAAATTGCAATTTGCATAAAATATAATTAAAGATATTTTAGGATTTTAATAGGCATACAACTAAAGTAATGGCTGGAAATTAAAATAATCATAAAAATTATTTTGAATTGTTTTTTTTTTAAGGGATTGTAAAATATTTAGCTCTTTTTTTTGGAAAAAAAAAAACTGTAAAAATATACTAACACGTACTTTGAAGAAGTAATTTCTTTGAATTTGTTTTGAATTACTTCTACAAAAGCAGTAAAAATGTACTTATGGATACTTTGGAAGCAATGAAAGAAGTGTTTTGTAGAAAAAGTCCCTTTGATTGAAGAGTAACAGGGTTAAAATGATAATAAAAAATATTTGTCATGAAATTCAACTATAAGTCTCTGAAGACATCAAAGATGAAAAATCAATGCCAGAAATAAGTCAAAACTTAAAATGTATTTAAGGGTTAATCTCGTACTTATTCAGAATTGGCGCTCAAATGTCCCACAAACCTGGATTCACATGGTTTCCTATCCCGATTCTTAACAAACATTTGAAAAAGGGGGAATTATTAATCCCCCCCCGCCCTCTAAAATACAATTCCGATGTGATCTTTCAAAACGCCGACACACGTATATTTTTTTTGGTCCGCTCTACCAGAATCTATTATCAGAACGCCGTAATTTTTTTTCCTTGTGTCTGTGTATTTTCGTGAGGATTCTGTCTGTTATGTAGAGGATATGACGATACTCTTAAGGGGGGATAAATCCTAGAATAGGATAACTTCAGAAGTATTCGAATTGTCACACAACTGGACTAAGCCACAAACAAGGACTGAACCCGGACAAAACTGATATATGGATTTTCACTAGGAAGACGCATGCAGTTAGTCATGAAGTGGTCGGAAATGTTGATGTGTCTAGGATTAATCTATGACAGAAATTTATACTGGAAACAATTCATGGAAAGTTGTATCGCCCATCGAGGAAAAACTGAAATGGGCAGAAAACTTTTCCGCCTACCGGTTAATAATAGCCCAGCAAAATTTTTATGAACTGGTTGCCTTAGAATCTGTTCTAGAATAGGTGTTTTTACCACCGGTTCCGTGGAACAGGTTCTAGAACTGATTCCTGGAAGTCAAAATGGAAGGCCTCACTGTCGCACAACCGGTTATGTAACTGGTTCTAGAACCGGTTCCAAAGCAACCTGTTCTAGTTTGGAGGAACATAACCTGTTGCTTTTGGGACAAACTCAAACAAAAATCACCGATGATAGAACATAAATTAGAACAGGTTTGCATGCAAGAGCAAGTTGTTCTACAACCGGTTCTTTGCATCCGACAATTTTGCTGGGTAGGGTTTTCGGGCGAAGATCAGGGCAATCAGAAAATGCAATAAATTTTTAAATATTAAAGAAATCAACGCTACCATAAGAATCTATGCGGATGGCTAGGCGGCTATCTGGCAAATTTTTTCGAACTGTGTAAGATTAGCCAATTTTATGGGGTGCAAGGAAGAAACTAATAACTTTTCAACCAGGGCAGTGCCAAATAAAAGGCCATTTATTAGTTCGCTCTGAAAGTTTTTTTCAATCTTTCATATTACAATAAGGTTGTTCACAAAAAACAGAGTTGTTAG
The DNA here is from genome assembly GCA_949987735.1 of Leucophora obtusa. Lineage (NCBI taxonomy): Eukaryota > Metazoa > Arthropoda > Insecta > Diptera > Anthomyiidae > Leucophora > Leucophora obtusa. Next base: position 355,268,218 of record OX465295.1, read on the forward strand.
AATTTAAATTGAAAAAATACAACATTTGAAAATAACACGATACAACATTTTTACGTATGTTTAATGTCTTATGTTTGAGTTTGCTAAGAGGTAGAAAACCCAATAGAAAATCGTTGTTAAAGTCAAATAAAAATTTTAACAACTCTGTTTTTTGTTAGGACGATACAACAGATAGCACACTACTTGTGAACAACCTAAATTTTTTTAATCATTGGCGTGTTTTCAGTTCGTTTGCCCGTGTTTTCATTTCGTTTCATTAACATAGAAAAATAACGAAAAATTGAAATTTTTCTTTTTTTTTTTTAATTAAAAGAGAATAAAACTGTCGCCCAACAAATGTAATAAAAGAAATGATTGAGCGAAAAGAGAGATTAGAAGTGAACTAGGTCTTTCGTTCAATCGAGTGAATAGTTCAGTTGAATTAGTTCATTCACAAACGAGGTAAATCCACTTTTAACGCTAAGGCCAAATTATGTCGAATGATTCATGCGTCCTCAGTAATTTGAAGTGGGTCTTTCGTAAATAGGACGGAGGTCCTGGAACAGATAAAACCAGATCAAACCAGCACGACATAAGACGGCACAACAAATAGAGATTTTAAAAATTTATTTTCATCGGGATAAACATTAATTACATTAAAGCAATTTAATGTGCTACAATCCCAAAACTGATTTAACAAGTTGTGAAGAATTATCTGGCGGAGGCATATCTATGTCCCTATCAGGATTTCATTCTTCTTTAAGGAAATCGTCAGGAGACGACGTTTTTAGAATTTATAGAAATATTTGTTAGGTTTTGTTTCGCGTACATTTAAAATATCAAAGAAAAAACAAATATAACAACAACAAATTTTACCACAATTTGCTTTGTCACCCTCCATACGGACTTAACTTTATGTGCTAGTTTCGGGCATGAAATGGTTGTGAAAAGTATTTTTACTTCCGATTCCTATCTTTCAATTTTTATCTTTAAGCTTTCAAATAATTCCTCGACACTTGTCGACATCACAGCTCTATGGGCCAACATACAACACTAAGTTTTGCGTGAATTAAAATCGTACTTATTCGTAAGACCCTAGATGGACATTGTAGAAAGGTCTCGGTTGGTCCCGAAGGAAAATAAGTAACAAATGATACTGACAACTTGTAAAAAAAGTAGAAAGGCTCAAAATTAAACTAAGAAAATCTCCTTTGAAGAATATAACAAATGGGAAAGGAGAGAAAACACAATCCTGCAGTACTTCTAAATAGAGCTGAAACCCATTACATAAGGCCCCAGCTAAAACATAGTGTATAGCGCGATCTCTTGAAATAAATTGAGAGAATTTATTATCGACACCAAAGGCAATTGGTTTTTATAATAATAAAAATTGTCACACAAGACCGACTGGCTTGAAAATATCTACAGTAACCACTTTGTTCTTACCAAATCCGTGAATATATGACTCCAACCTTCCGAAAGAAACTCCAAGTCTCATGAACGACTTCCATAAAAGCCATACTGCCGATCAGTAAGAAGTGCAAGTAGTTACCTAGCTAGTGTTTGACCATAGGTACTTTCTATCACCTTTGAGGTACGTAGTTTTCAGGGTTATAAGCCACACGAAATTGGCACAGTTACAGTATGATGAAAAGAATCCTGCGCTGTATAAATAGTTAAAAATGTGGCGATCTGACGGCAAAAAGCACTGTTTTAGCACCATTGATAATATACTCGTGCTATCTGTCCCCAGTGACTTATTAACATTTAGAGCTCGGGCAATGGTTGAACACTATCTGCCAAAAAAAAATTTTATACAAGTGGGTGGGCCTTATCTACCGAGTCAATAAATATTTCGTCATCCATTAAGAGAGTTGGGAGAGTGAATGAGCAAAATCTCCTTCTACTCCGAGGAGCTTTAGCATGGAGATGCTGTTTATAAAGGGGCTTTTTACCTCAGAGTACCTTGGTGCACTCAGTTCTCACCTGGTATTAAGCATTTTGCTACAAAGCCTAATAGTGAACGCTAGCCCTCTGGATCTGATTACATCCCTACTAGTCTATTTAAATAAACGTGTGTACCTTAATTTACTCCGAATGCACTTTGTGGAAATAAATGAATGCTTCAGTTACTAAATCGATTAATTCCATAAAGAAAAATTAATGAATCTCAACGAGAAAGAAAAGAAAATAATTTTTTTAAATTCCTGATAAAGTACATGTTTTATCATTTATAGTGTTAATTAATATATTTCCCAGCTGAAAAATGTGTCAAGTTTTGTCATTTATAGTGTTAATATATTTTCCAGCTGAAAAATGTGTCTTAATGACAATGTCAGCAGCGCCGTTTAAGTGGCAAGTTAGCACTATGTTACACAACGAGCGAAACTGCAAAGATAGATTCCACAGAAAAACGACAAAGAGAGAAACTGCAAAGAGAAGCTACAAAAATAAACTACAAAGAGAGAAACTAGAAGGAGGTAAACAACAAAGAGAGGAAATACAAAGAGAAATTACAAAGAAATAACTACAAAGAGAGAAACTACAAAGGGAGAAATACAAAGAGAATTACTACGAGGAGAACAACCACAAAACTAAAAGTTCAAGCCACAAAATTACAAACACAACAATCATGCGCAACTCAACTTTAAACTCGCACACAACGGGCAACAATAACCGTTACACATAACCATCAATACCTATTGTGACAACAACTACAGTAGTATTAGTGTGGCACCATAAGCAGTTCCGTTGGAGCGTCAACATTTGAGAGAATGTGGTAACCACAAAGCAACACAACTGCAGGCGGAGGACAGTATATAAGCAGGAGTTTTGAAGGAAGAGCTCTCTTAGTTCGACAGCCGGCAAACAGACAACACCTAGAGTGATAAAAAACGCAAGTGTGGAATTTTAGCTTAGCTTAGAGATGGATTACATCTGTTAAGGAGCATAAAGGCAGGGTATAGTGAAAAGTATCCCGGTTTTCCACAAGGACGAAGAGGTTGGATATTCATTCGATGCAGGCTTAGGGGCGGATTACCATCTCCCACAGTTACAATCGATTTACATCTAACTATCGGATTCCATCCGAATATATAAAATCACTAGAAAGAGACAGGAGTGTTAAGGGTTTCATACTTCGCAGCCTGGAGGCGCAGCAAGGGAACGGCCTAGTCGAACTATCACCAGGAGAACATAATAAATTTAATCAAATGTTAAATATTAGAGAAAAGGGCAAAATAAAACCCTTCTTTGATATTTTAAATGTTTAATAACGCTCCTAGACGAGAACAAGAAATTCTCATTGAGTTTGAAAATTAACTTAACAAATGTTTAACTCTACTATTTTCGTGAGCTTAAGGTTTGGTTTTTATTTATAAAAAGTTTTTTATTTTCGATATTTCGCTACTCCAATGTGTAGCATTTCAGGAAATGACAATTAAATGAACAAATTATAAACAATTAGGTTGTTCATAAGGGGTGTGCTATCTGTTGTATCGTTGTATCGTCCTAACAAAAAACAGAGTTGTTAAAAATTAAATTGAAAAAATACAACATTTGATAATACATTTTTACGTATGTTTATTGTCCTATGTTTGAGTGTGCTAACAGATAGAAAACTGAATAGAAAATCGTTGTTAAAGACAAATAAAAATTTTAACAACTCTGTTTTTTGTTAGGACGATACAACGATACAACAGATAGCACACCCCTTATGAACAACCTAATTGTTTATAATTTGTTCATTTAATTGTCATTTCCTGAAATGCTACACATTGGAGTAGCGAAATATCGAAAATAAAAAACTTTTTATAAATAAAAACCAAACCTTAAGCTCACGAAAATAGTAGAGTTAAAAATTGAAAAAGAAGGTTGAATAAACGAAAAGAATTAACTTAACAAATATTTCCAGAAATTCTAAAAACGTCGTCCCATGACGATTTCCTTAGGAAAGAATGAAATCCGGATAGGGACATGCCTACAACGGATTATTTTTCACAATTTGTTAAATACGTTTGGGATTTTAGAATATTTAATTCCTTTAATAATAAACAAAAGTGTTGTTTTATTCTTTACTGAGCAACATAAATTTAATTAACTAGCTGAGCTATTCCAGCTTCAAACCCGGAGGTTCCTTACAGTGTCGCTAAGCTGCTACGAAGGAAGACGTGTTCACGAAATATTCAACTGGGTTATTATCAGAGAAATTTGATTTGACTATTATACGGTTTGGAGTAGGGTATACAATCGATTCATGAATAATTCCAATAATTTCATACGATTAATCGATTAATCGAAATTAGTAGAAAATTACAAAAATGTTTAAAAATTATAAATTTTTTATTAAAGTAAATGTGCTAAAACCTCAAAATATTTTTAAAAAATTGTGAAAAATAATTTGCTGTAGGCTTGTACCTATCCGAATTTCATTCTGGCCTAAGAAAATAATTAAGGGACGATCTTTTAGAATTTCTAGAAATATTTGTTAGCTTCAACTCAATGAGAATTTCATGTTTTCAAGTAGGAGCGTTAATAATTATTGTAATTAATGATTATTAAAATTATTAATTATAATTACGGAATTCCTCTCTACATTTACGGTTTTTATGTATTCAATGCATACGAAGAAAGATACAAATTAATGTACGGGGTTTTATATACTTTTTTTGGATGTGGTTCTCCCCGATTTGGATAAAATTTTAATATGTGAAAGAGGAGACAGAAAAAATAAAAATATTGACAAAATCTGATCTCAATTATTACACTTTTTTTATTTTTATGAATTTCAGAAGAGTTACTGAATTTATTTTTGTTCCTTTTTTTAAATAAAATTATTGAAAACACAACAAGTGTATGTATATTATTTTACAGAAATTTTTTTCGATTAATCGATTTATTTTAAAATTTTGTCCGATTAACCGGTTAAGTAAAAAACCAGAATAATTATTTGCATGATTAATCGATTAAAATAAAAAGCCGATTAATTGAATACCCTAGTTTGGAGTGAATAAAGTGTTTTGAAATTAAAATTTTATAAAATTCTGAAAGTGAAGTTAATTAATTTGGCAACTGAAGCATCCAAATAGTCCCATTTCCAACTTGAATACATGTGCCCTTCAGTTTCGTAAGGCCTCAACAATGTGTTCCGGAAACTAAGCTTCTAGTTGAAACTCCGAAAGAAATCACTGACCGAAATTAATTTTTCAATCGAAAAACTCTTAATTAATTTTTTTTTTTTACTACTCAAAACCGAAAAAATTGAGCTACATACCACAATCGAACTATTGGATTGTCTTCAAATTCGGTGGTGAGCATGAATCTAATTTCCCTGTTTTTATACGAATTTTTCTAATGTTTTCAAAATATTTGCAACCCCGAAGATGTTTTTGGGTCTGATTTTTACAAAACTAAATTTTAAACTTTAGCAACATTTTATGTAACATGTTTATTTACTGAAATTGTTGCCTAATACAACACACATCCCAGATTACCTAAGATCTAAACACAATTGCTGTTTCTCCTCTCTACAGCTTTACACAAACCACAATCATCTTAATTTCCAATCAATATTATCATTAATGCAAAATGTATTTGCATAATGTTTATGTAAACAACAACAACAACAACTAGTAGATAGTTACGCCATACTACTTACCTGACTTAATTTATCCTGACTATCAATGATGTCAATAAATAAACGCATTCTATCGTCTAATATTTGAAAACCATTACGTGGTTGCATAAGTAAATTTTGTACCGCCTCTCGTATACTCCCCGGGGTGGTAGAACAAGAATTACTATCGTCATTGTTATAAACATGGTTGTTGTTGCCATTGCTGTTGTTCTGAAAACCATTATTGCTGGCATTTTGTAATTGTTGTTGCTGTTGCATTTGTTTTAAATGTTGTGAATGCTGGCGTAAAGCTTCTGAACATTTACGTAAATAATCATAGGAACCTTTTGATTTATACTTATCAGCCATTTGTTGAAAACTATCCAGTATGTCATTAAAATCGGTCATAAGTGGGGCAGTGGAGGGTGTCGAAGAGGCGGAGGTATTATTGGTATGTTGAGAATTAGCTAGACTTGATATAGAGCTGTTGCTGTTAGAAGTAGGAAATTGATAACGATTGGTGGGAGATGTGGCCAAGGGAGAAGTGGAATTGAAAACTCTTAATTCTGAGGAAACTGCCAGAGTTTTAATACTACCCGAACTGTGAGAGTTGACTACTCTACTGGGACTGAGGGCTTTTAAGTCCTCACTCATTAAACGTAGATTATCGGAAATTTGATGAAAACTTTCAGAAGTTGTTAAAGAATGTTCCAATTTTGTGGCCGAACCTTGGCTAGTCGATACACTTGTGGTAGCGGGGGTATTGGTGGGGGTTATAGAAGATTTAGGTCTTCTTCGCGAGGGTGGACCATTGTTACCGGGTGTACCAGAGGTAACATCCGGCATTTGCAGGGGCTTGGTTATGAAGGAATCCAAAGTCTGTGAGTTGACTATTTTAGGTTTTTCATCATTTTCTGGTATTTTATTGGAACGTATGGCATCCAGAAATAATCTTAATTGGTCCGAGGGTGTAGGTGCTGCTATAATCTCAGTTTCTTTTGTAACTGTAGGGTTAGGAGGTTTTCCTACTTGTTTTATGGGTGAATTAAAATTGCCCGTTTCTTGTAGTGAGTGACGTTTTAAAGTAGACACGTGTACCTTTTGTGGTGTTGGTGTAGTTTTGGTTTCTTTTATGGGCTTAAGTACTTCCTCGGGTATATTTTGTTGATATTCTGTTCTCATGGAACTGCGTATGTTGTCGAGAAATAATTTTAATTGTGTGGACGGGGATTGAGATTCGGTAGTTTGATTATTAAGAGAAGCCAAAGATTTGCTAACAATTTCTTGAGATATCATGCTAGATGAAAAATTTCCAGTTGATTTAGACATGGGCATGGCATTGCTGGTGATGGTTTGCTCTAGACTTGTCTGAGAATTGCTAACACTATTATTACTGCCCAATTGTTGTTGCTTGTTGATGTGTTGTTGTCTCTTTAACTCGGATAACAGTTTAGCCTGCTCTGAGTATTTGCGAACACTTTCTGTTATGGTTCTCAATTGTTCAGAATAGGCTCTTAATTGATTTTCTAAATAGGCCTGATCGGGGCCAGATCCACCATAGGCATAAGACATGGGTCTTTCTGCTTTTTGCCAATTCGAATTGGAATTTTGTTGACCGGTAGATTTTAAATCCTCTACACTAAAACCATTTTCTACATTAATTTGTCCTGCTTGACGACCATGAAATGTTATCGAATGTCTCATAGTTCCAGGAATCGGAGGAGTTTCGGATGAGTTTAGAGCATGCTGCCGTATATTATCTATACTAGTACTTTTCTTACCCTGAAATTTTGGTTGCTCTGTAGGTTGGGGACTGTTGACATTACGTTTTGGCTGGCTGCCTGGAGCAAATCTTCTTAAAGGTATGGGCGGAGGTTGATAGGGGGATATTGGGGGAGTTGGTTTTGTATTAGGGTTAGGATTACTAAATCTATCCAAACTTCTAGGTCTTTGACCATTAATGGCGTTGGGTGCTCCGGGAACTATATTTGTAGCTAAAGCTGGATTTGTTTGATTATTATGCTGTGCTGTCAAAGGTCTGGGTGTACTTTGTGATCTACGTGGAACCAAAGGACCATTTGTAGTTATATTTGCATTTACGCTGGCATTAACAGTTTGAGAATTCAAGTTTCTATGTAATGGCACGGGAGGACAATAGGGTGAAGTATTTCCTGCTGATTTGCCAGGTTTATTTTGTAATTGTTGCACTGTAGTCTGAGTAGGACTTTGTCTGTATTGTTGCAATAATGCAGCATATATGGCCTCCTTATCCTGTTGTTGTTGTTGTTGATGATGATGATGCAGATGGTTGTTTGTAATCGTTGTTTCTTTTATATTCGTTGTGGAGTTATTTACCGTTGGAGTGGAAGAAGATGAGGAGGAGGAGGAGGTAGAGTTTACCATTGATACTGCCTGTCTCAGTTGTTGTTGCTGTCTAGTCAATTGCAACAATCTTTGTTGTTGCTGCAGGGTCAGTTGTTGTTGACGCAGTTGTTGTTGTTGCTGCTGTAATTGCAATTGCTGCTGTGTGGTATAGTCCACAAATCCCGATGAACAGGAAGAGGACGTCGAAGACGAGGGAGAAGTAAGTTGTTGTAAAATTGTTTCCTTTGTAGACACATTAACACTTCCTGCCATAGCTCCAGTTGCTGCGTAGCCGCTATTGGCAGTAGATTGGTGTTGTTGCTGTGGCTTGCGATAACGTTGGGGCTCTGCATATTCTGGTACTTCTTGATGAAAATTAAATGCTTGGCTTATTTTTATACTGTCCGTAGGCGAAGGACTATTCAAAAATGGATTGTTACCCTTTAGGGCTATGGGAGCCGTGGTCGTAACACTTGTTGTCACAGCCGTAGTTAAGGGGGGTGGTGATGGTTGCAACATACTTAAAGCTGAATTGCTAGTGATTGTCGCTGCTGCTGATTCTTTGATATGTAAGTCGATTTCATCATCCAACATAGTAAAATTTAATGAACAGCCACCATTCGGTGTTGTTGCAGATTTTGCTGTTGCTGAAATATTGGTCGTTGTTGTTGCTGCTGCTGCCATTAGTTGATATGGTTTAACATATGTTTGTTCAATGCTGTTGCTAGAGCTTAATTTATTTGTTTTTCCCAAAGCTGTATTATTGGCGGGTACATTTACAACTCCTTTAGATGTTGTCGATGATTTCAATGCTGCTGGTGGATTAACAGTTAGTGGAATACCACCATTATGAGTAGCAGCAGATGGAAAACCACTGATGCGAAATCCATTCATTCTGGTACTACCGTTTAAATGTATTAAAGCTGTTGTGCCGTTGGTTATGGGGGAAAGGGAAATAGTTTTATATTGCTGTGATTGTTCAGTTGTTGTATTTATATATTTGTTGCTACTTGTACTCGTTGTAGAACAACTGTTTGTTGTCATTGTGACATGTTCTTAAAATTACGAAAACAAAAAAATTGTTAACGCATACCGGCAACATTAACTGACAATATTATACATTTGGCCCCGTAACGGATTTAAACTATACGACAATTTATTTACACTCACTTATAAATATTCACACACACACACACACACACACACGCACTGTCATTAAGTCCTTTTAACAAAACCAGCACATTTAAAACTTTGTTCGATATAAAGCAACAATTCTCATCAATTGCTCGATTATCATCACCATGCAAACAATTGTAGTGGTTCTTGTCATTGTAGTGGTGTGTTATTGTAGTATTAAATATTCACCACGTCTTTATGTCTACACACACATACCTCTCCATGTTGGCTATAAGTTCAATTATTGTAGTATTGCATTAATTCTGTTATATACCCCTTAGCAACTGATTGGCATTTTCACATACATAACTGTTTAATTTCAGTTGCGTGAAAATTTTATTTAATCGTTGTATTGGTGTGTGTGGAATAAACTAAAGAAAAAGGATTATTTTCATAGTAGGTGACACAATATAAATTTTATGTATTTCTTAATCTCTGCAAATGGTTTACATTTTGAAGTTCTTCAGTGTTAATGGGTTTAATTTTTTAATAAATATTTAATTTTCCTTAACTTAAACACAATTAAGGAATTTTTAATTAAAATTATATTAACTGTGTTTTTGACTTCGTCTATACCCGTTAACTCATAATAAAACTAACACATAACTTTTCGTATGCTAACTTTCAACGTTAAAAACTCAACGTTTATGCATTTTCAAATCCAACGTAAATTTATCACGTTACTTCCTAAAAAGTTTTGCTAACGTACGCTCGATTTTACCGGAACTATTATAAAGACAAAAATGCTTATGCATAATAATTTGAAAACCTTATAACACATTTATAAAATGAATTTTGTATGAACAATTTATTTTATAAGCCATTTATAAATTTAAAAATTGATTATGCATACGACCCTAACTGTTTTCATTTTTGTTATACTCTGATCGGTTTAAAATAGATTTGTTATTAATTTTTTCCCAATTTTTTTTTTTCTATTTAATAATTGCCACCTTATTATTCATAAAGCTTTAGTTTTTATTAAAAATGTAAACTAATTGGTTTATTGTTCTTCACTCTACTTAAATTTGACAATCGCATGTGTGTGTCTTGGCTAATATAGAACATTTCACTATTTTTGGAATAAAACTACGAGTTCCCTTCGAAGAAAATGCATGTTAATTGCACTTTTGTATCAAAACCATTGTAAATAAAAAAAAAACAGTAGTTTTTCGTCCGCTTTCGTTTTAGAGTAACATAATCTTCCCTATTGGAAGATTATGTTACTCTAAAAAGGGAGGTGTTTAAGTGTTTGTTTTTTGGGAGTTTGACTGTATATGCTTACGAAAAATCTAAAAATATGTCGTTACCTATATGCTTACCAATATTGACAAAAAGAATGAGTCTAAATAGAATGATCTAATAGATTTTCAAAAAAATTAATATTATAAAAAAAAATATTTTTTTATTGTAAAATTTTTTTTTCAATAAAATTTTTTAGTGCGAGAATCGAACCTGAGACTCCAGGTTGCCATTCAATAGCTCTACCATATGAGCTATATCGACATTGTAATGTTTGATAGATAAAAACATAATTGACCTGCTGCACACAAGTCAGCTTACTCGCCAACATACAAAAAATCAAAAAATATGTGGTTTCATATATCCTTACCAGTGTTGAAAAAATATTGAGTCTAAAAAAAAAATTAAAAAATTTTGCAAAAAAATCTAGACAATTATTTTCTATTGCAAATAATGATAAAAATAAGTCATTATCAGTAATTCATTATAACCCGAGTAAAAAAGTTTTGATATAATCATATATTATTTTATGTAATTGCATATAGTAACTTATAGTTACATATGGCCACATATGCTTTTAAATTCAAGCAGATATACTTTTATATAGTCATATGTTAGATATTTTTTCCTCAAAGGTTTTAATATGGAGACATATGTGATTTTATATTATTACATATTGGCCTACATATATATGTATGTGCTATATATAAGTACATAAAGTAACATATAAAAGATATAATTACATGTGCGTTTATATATAATTTAGTATGACACTCTACATAATAATATAAAACTATGTGGATCCATATAAGAAATCTTTTATAATTTGTGTTAGTTATGATTATATATTGACGAATATGAACCCATATATAACTTATAACGTTCTTTATAAAATCATCTATAATTATATATCATCCCACATAGGCAATTTTTTCAAAGTGATTTTATATAAAAATATATAAGGTCCATATAAAACCGTATTGTATTATATTTGGTTCCATGTTATCAATGATTTGAACTAGTTTTAGATTTAGTAATTACTAGGGATTGGCGCATGACACGAAATGTTCGTGAGTCACGTTATTCACACGTGATCGTGAGTAATAATTGCTATACTTAAGTGATTCGTGCGTGAGCGTGAGTAAGAATAACCCTTGATTGATTGATTCGTGTATGAGTTTATTTTTTGCATCATATGTTTTTAGTAATTTTTACTGTTTTGCGTGAGAATTTTCTGATTGTAAGTTTAATAAGTAAGTTAATATAATCATGTGTGCTAATCATGATGTCTATTGCACTGTCATGATAAATCTGGATAAAAGTAATGGAAGATTTATCGAAATTATAAGATCTCCAGCAGGCCTGGGGTTAATCATTACATTTTGTAATTAATTACACATGCAATTACACAATTACATGTAATTGTAATTGAAAAAAAAAAACTCATCTATAATTACATATTCGGCCTTATTACGAGTGTCGTAGTCATAGTCGAAACTAAGTCGAATTTGCTGAAAATTCACTAAAAACGCAACTTTTGAACAATTTTTCAATTAGATTTACCATATATAGCACTCAGATTTAAAAAAATCCTGCATCAGAGTTTCATTTCTTTATAATTTCCATTATATACAAAATCATTTTATATGGAGTCGAAAATTTCGACTACAAATTCGACACTCGTAATCAGGCCGATTATTTGTAATTGCAATTCAAAAAAGAACAATTACAATTACAAGTAATTGAAAATTTTTTTTTATTTAAAAAAATTAATTTTTTATGTTTATTGTTAGATATGGTCCTATATAATATGATAAAAAGTATAAGGTTAATATTAAGATATAATTGTATCAAACTATGTCCACTTTTATAACATTTTATATAATTTTATACAAAAAGATATAATTTGATGTAATTGGATGAGGACAAAATTCGGATACAATTGTATCGAATTGCATAAAATTGTATCAAATTGTACCAAATTGTATACAATTGTATACAATTCGATACAATATGATACAATAAGACGTTCATTTTTCGGATATAATTATATCTAATTACATAAAAGATTATATATAATTAAATATAACTTCATATGGCTCCATATCAATTTTTTTTACTTGGGAATATGGTTTAAAATAATGCAGAAAGTAAGTCGGTGTCATTAATGGTAGTCCAAAAAATAATGATGTGTCATTACCGTTTCTACACTGGGCATTTAACAAACGGAATAATTTTAAAAATACTGAATTTGAAAAAATCTTCAAAATTAAAAAACAACGAGTAAAAAGGTTAAAGTCGGGCATGCCGACTATACAATACCCTACACCAGTCTGGTTAAAAGCCAACTAATGTTTGGATCCGAAATTCGAATGGGTTAAAATCGGACTTGTGTCAAAATTTTCTATAATGTGAGTCAGCGAACCAAATTTCATTAAAATATCTTAATATTTGCGACCTGCAGTTTGTAATCAAGCCAATTTTGGGGGGACCCTTATATGGGCACTAGGTCTAAACATGGACCGATGTTCACCAAAATCAATGGGCTTCGTCATTGGACCAACGTCGGTCTGTGTACCAAATTTCATCAAAATATCTTAATATTTGCGACCTGCAGCGTATAAACAATATAATTTTGGGGGGACCCTTTTATGGGCACTAGGTCTAAACATGGACCGGTGTTAACCAAAATCAATAGGCTTCATCCTTGGGCTGACATAGGTCGGTGAACCAAATTTCATCAAAATATCTTAATATTTGCGACCTGCAGCGTATAAACAGTATAATTTTGGTAGGACCCTTATATGGGCACTAGGTCTAAACATGGACCGATGTTCACCAAAATCAATAGGCGTCGTCCTTGGGCCGACATAAGTCGGTGTACCAAGTTTCATCAAAATATCTTAATATCTGCGACCTGTAGAGTGCGCACAAGAATGCATTGACAGACAGACAGACGGACGGACAGACGGACGGACGGACAGACGGACATCGATAAATCGAAAAATTCTGAGCCGATCGGTATACTATAAGGTGGGTCTAGGACCAATATTTTTTGGTGTTACAAACATCAGCACAAACTTATAATACCCTGACCACATAGTGGTGTAGGGTATAAAAACCTTAATATACAGAAAGAATTTACAAAATTCTAATCAAATTTTTAAACACCTTTCTTATAACAAATTTGTAAAACTCAAAAAAAAACCTTTTTAAAAAGGCACTAACAAAGAAATTTGTAAATCCAAAAAAAAATTTTTTTTTGTAACTTTGAATTTTTATTTTTAAATAATTTTTATATGAAAGATAACAATTTACAAACGAGTTACAAATATTTCAAACAAAAAAATTGTTGAGAATAAAATTTCAGTTTAAAAGAAAATGTGATTGCTTTTCAAATTCCCATTGTTGGTGCCTACTGTTTTTTCTGTGTATAAAAAAAATTTGTAATTAAAAAAAAGTTGCTATAATTGGACAAAAACATCCTCTGAATAGCCCATAGATTTTAAAATATAGTGTACAGTATAGACTACAGACTATATACAATATACTATAGGACTTAGACTATGGACTGAAGACCACAAATATAAACCTTAGACTATAGACCCTAGACTAAAGAATATAGACTATATAGCCTATAGACAATGAAATACAGAAAATTCTTGAATCCTTTCCCAGCAAAAAAAAAAAAGAGATGCCGAAGCAATAGAAAAAGCACTACAAATGATGTTCTAGATGTACTTATTTTTTAACATAAACACTAATGATTTTAACATTGAGTTGTCATAGGAGAGGAGTACTCCAACTTCAACATTTTTTCAGTACTTTTTGAACGAATGCAAAGGAAGCTCTTTTCACCAATTAAAAGTTTAAAAAAAATTATTTCCAAAAAAAAATTATATTTTCCAAAAGTTTTTTATTACCGCTACCGGGTATCGAACTTGCGACCTCACGATTGCTAGTCTAGCGCTCTATCACTGAGCTATTGTTTGATATGAAAGTTTACTGGCATAGAAACACCACCTTGTTACTGCGAGATAGTGTTACTTATTCTCTTCAATAAAAGTACTTAATAAAAAAGTGCAAAAGGAGCACTCCAATTCAATATTGTTTTCAGTACTATTTTTACAAGGTGCATAAAAAGCAATTTCTCACCATTTTTTTATTTATTTATATATATATATATATATTTTTAAAAATTTTTAAATTAAAAAATAGTGAATTTAAACAAATTAATTATAAATATTAAAAAAAAAAATTAATAGAATAAAAAAAAATAAAAAAAAATATTGGTCCCGCCGGGAATCGAACCCGGGACCCTCTGCTGGGAAATGCCAAATGATACCAAAGTCGCTTTTTCGAATCACTTTTAGAGCAAAATATTCTTTAGAAGCAATACTTAAGTGATTTTTTGGATGTGGTTCAGAAGTTATTCTAAAAAAGTTGTAAAAATGTAATAATGGATACTTTGGAACGGAAAGAAGTGATTTTTTGAAGTTGTTCAGAATAACTTCTAAAAAAGCAGTAAAAATACACTAACGGATATTCGTGAAGAATTGAAAGAAGTAGTTTGTAAAGCATTACTTGCAAGTTTTTTTGCTGGGTTGTTAAAAAAAATACATCAAATAAATGTTTGGTTTATTTATTTTTACTAAAAAGCAGGACTTACAAAGAAGTAAACATGACTGATATTTACTAAAACTGTTTTAAATACCGATACAAAATACAAATGACTTACTAAATAGTAAAATTGACTGCATTTGCACTAGTTTTTACTAAAAATAAATTACGAAAATAGGAAAATTACAAAAAACAGTAAAATTTACTCTAAAGCTCATTCACAGAAAGAAGAAGAAGAAAACATTTATATTGAAGTGGAGAATTTACAGTACCTGCTGCCGCAGTTTCGTCTTATCCAAAGACTTGTCAGTGGTTAGTTTATGTATCAATTTATCCAAGTATTTTAATTGTTGAATTTTCTCTATCAGAAAAGTTTTTTATTTAATGTTTTGCAGTTTCAATGCCATTAAAAACAGTTTGAATATAATCAAGATAAGCTCTCATATTTCAGACAGAGATTGGAAAAAATCAAAAAAAATTTAAAAATTCTTAAAATTGGAAAGAATTACATTGATTGGAAAATGGTGGAAATTACAAATTTTCAGAAATATTAAAAGCTAAAATTATAGAAAATCGCTAAAATGTTAAATAAAAAAATGCTAGAAAATTAGATAAAATTTCTAGAAAATTAAAAAAGCTAAAGTTAAAAAAGCTAAAGTTTAAACCGCTCGGAAAAATCGTAAAATTTAAATCGCTAGAATTGGAAAATCCACAAAATTTAAATTACTAGATTTGGAAAAAAGCCCAAAATAAAAAGATCGCTAGAATGCAAAAAATTTACGAAATTGAAAAAAAAACTAAAAAAAAACCGCTGCAATTTAAAAAATTACCATACTTGAAAAAAGTCTCTAACATTAAAAAAAAAACGCAAAAATTAAAAGCCGAAATCGTCCGAATTGCAAAAATAACCAAAATTTTTCAAAATCACTAAAAATAAATAAAAGTTCTTTGTCAGATTTGAGATCATATACGTAAACTACAGAGAAGAAAAATTGAAAAAATTCGATAAGGTCAGCAGGATAGAATACGTATTTTCAGGTTCCGCTACAGACCCATCCTCAGTAACCTATGCCTTTATGGATTAATATTTATGATATATTTAAATTGAATTTAAACAAATAAACACATGTTAGGAACTCAATTAGACTAACATCAACTATTTTTATCCTCTGCTATTACTATTTTTGCTTTGAACTTTAATTCTCAAAAATATCTCAACTGGTTCTATTCAACTCTGAATCAGAGATTTATGGAACGAACCGTTAATTGTAAATTTTAAATTAATATTCTAATTATTTTTAACCTACAACATAAATCCATGTTGCTAGTAAACAATTAGGCATATTAAATTATATTTTCACTGTATCTAGTGTGATGAGATGTATGAAGGTATTGACACGAAAATACGTATCCTATCCTTCTGGCATTATCGAATTTTTAAATTTTTTCTTCTCTGTAGTTTACTTGTATGATCTCAAATCTGACAAAGAACATTCATTAAGCAATTAAGAGATCAACTATACATACCTTCAATCACTAAAAATCTTTTAAATTGAAAACAATTAAAATGCAGAATAAACGGCAGAAGAAATCACTAAAATTAAAAATTTCCAAAATAAAAAAAAAAATCGCTGAAATAAGAAAATCACTAACAATTAAAAAAAATTGCTAACATTCAAAACCATTTTTTAAAAACGAAATTTTCCAAATTTGTAAAAATTAACATTAAGAAAGAGCCGCTTAAATTAAAAAAATGCAAAAATTTAAAGAACAACGCCAAGACTTAAAAAAATTACTAAAATGTATAAAATTACTGAAGTTTAATATCCGTATAAATTAAAAAATTGCTGAATTTGAAAAAATTTTCAAAATTAAAAAAAAAACCTTAGAAAAAATAAAATTAAAAAAAGTCGCTATAATTAAAAAAATCAAAAAAAAAAATCGATGAAATTAGACTACAGATTATAGAATATAGACTACAGACTATAGATTATAGACAATAGACTATAGACTATAGGCCTTTGACTATGGACTCTAGACTATGAACCTTAGACTACACTATAGACCAGGGGTGGCAAGACTTTTTTCGCTGCGTGCCAGAAACGGACAAATTTTTTTTGTAAAAGTTTTCCGCGTGCCACCTTAATTTTAGTTGTCTTTTAAGTCTTTTTCGAAAATTTTTAAAATTTGGAAAATTTCTTTTAAAAATATCATCGTAGTAAATTAATGATCATCGCAGATGTAAATATTTATCAGCGCTACCGACAACCCCCATGAAATAACTCCCAGAGGGAAAAATTAAATAACTTCCAAGAAATGACGTAAAAATGTTTGAGGGTTATTTAATTTTTCACTATGAAAAAATCTCCAATGAAATAAAATTAAAATAGTTTGGACATTATTTCCTTTTAATTTTTTTTGTTTTTTTTGGGTTATTTAATTTTTGGTGGTTATTTAATTTTATTAAGAAAAGTTAAATTTTTGGGCGCCATCAATTATTTAGG
The DNA here is from genome assembly GCA_949987735.1 of Leucophora obtusa. Lineage (NCBI taxonomy): Eukaryota > Metazoa > Arthropoda > Insecta > Diptera > Anthomyiidae > Leucophora > Leucophora obtusa. The sequence goes on from OX465295.1 coordinate 355,285,717, forward strand.
TACCTAAGAAACTAGTTGAAAAATGTGCCTCAGGCAAAAATTTGATTTAGTTAAAATAAATCGCGCGATTTTTATTTATAGCGAACATTATGGATTTGAGCAGAGAAAATTCTATTTCAGATAAAATGGCTCTGCGAAACACTATCAAAACCCAATTTCAAATTCCCACAAAGGGAGTTATTTCATCATGAAACTTATTTTCAGCCTTTATTTTTCTGACGGTTAATTCGTAGCACCTATTTTTCCCCTGAAAAAAGGTTAATTTTTTAGATCCAATTTTATTACAAGTTGTTTTCCATTTTTGTGCAATTTTCTTGTACTTTTTTCTCTCCGATTATGAGGCATTTTCTCATCGAAACATTTAAACTTCTTTCAATCTCGAATTTTAGAATTTTTACCAGAATTTTCTGACAATCGAATTTGCGAATTTTGTAGTTATAAAAAACTAGTTTCAATACAGAGTTTTAATTATTTTAAAAGACGATTTATAGGCTCTATCAAAAATTTCACCATTATGGAGTTAAATCACAAATTTTTGTAGCGAAATTTAACATCTAACTGAATTTTTTGCTGGTCTTATAATAGTTTAAATTTTTTTAAAAATATCCAACAAAACGTCGCGTGCCACCTATAATCCACTCGCGTGCCACTACTGACACGCGTGTCATAGTTTTGCCAGCCCTGCTATAGACCCTAGACTAAAAAATATGGACTATAACCTATAGACAATGGACCACAGAAAATTCTTGAATTCGTTAATTATTGTTACAAGCATTCTGATAAAAAAAAAAATATTTGAAATAATTTTACTATCCTTAAGGCAGAATAATAACAAATTTTAATTAACAAAGTATCTACAAGTGGTTAAATTCTAACAGTATCTACTAATGAAATCATGACTACTTATCTACCAATCACAAAGAGATTACAATGAATTTACTTACATGATATTGTAGTTGTTTAGAATACTAATTGCTACTACTGGACTATTTCACACAGTACAGGTTAGAAAATATTTATGGAAAATTATCTTTAAATAACTAATTTGCCAATAACAAATATCTAATTGTAATAACAAAGTAAAAATAGAAAATATTAAACAAATAAATACGATGACACAAAATCAAATAAAAATATACAAATTGTAAAAATTTTTACAACTTTTGTGCAAATAAACAACAACATATACTATACAGAATTGTTTGATAGATTGCTAACAATTTAGTGATTTGTACATTGATAGAAAAATGTCTTATCAATACTCATCCAAGTATACATTTTATCATGAACTTATCATGAATTTATCAAACTAATTTTGCGAAAATTTTTATTATGTTTTTTAAAAATTTATAAGACTTTGTATAAGTATGAAAGCGCTTCCCTATAGTAGTCAACACCTACTGAACTGAAATCTGAAGAGGTATCAAGATCTGGAATAATTCATATTTCCACATCTTTTAGAAAAACTTAACAATTTTGGTAAAAAAAAATTATATTTACTGATTTTATTTGCAGTGTATGCAAATTTGTTTAAAAATATTTTCGTCTATATTTGTTCTAATCAAATGTGATTTATGGAAATTTCAATTGTATACAAAAGTTTCTTGTTATGAAAATTCTCGAATAAAACTAGTTATAAATTTCTAAAGAATTTTTATCAATTACCAAGAAGAGTTGTAACAAGAGAATAATTTAGAAATCTTAGAAAAATAAACAGAGAGACATTATTGTTTAAATTACCTAAAATAAATACATATTTTACTGAAAAAAAGTTTCTAGTCGAGATTAGATAAAATGTTTGTCCTTGAATACTAAACAGTTTTGAGGTAAATTAAATAAAAATCAATGCAGTAGGATTTGTTGAATTTGTGAATACCCTACAAAATGTAATAATAAACTTTTTAAATCTCAATTATTACAAAAACAAAAAATCTAATCCGAAATATATTTAAAAATCTTATAAATTGTCAATGAAGAAAACCCCCAAAAAGATGAATTTATTAAATTTATTGTAGTTGTTTCAAATAAAATCTATGTTAATTAGTACCTTCGCTGAGACATAGAGATTTTCAAATTTTTGTTAACAACTACATACAAGTCTCTAAACTGCTAGAAATGAAGGGCTCTGTGAAGGAATGTACTATTTAAGAAAGCACTTGATGTTGAATTTTGTTGTGTATTTTTTTCAAAATAACTGACATCTTCAACAATGCAAAACAACAACAACAACGCCACCGACAACATTGTGTATTATTTAGTCTAACATTCAGAGCCTGAAAGATTGAATGGTATACATTCTTATTAAAAAAAAAAAAATCATTGCATAGTTTTAGGTAGTAAAGGTAAACAAACTAAAATCATTGCATAGTTTTCGAAGTAGTTTGAAGAATGGAAGAAACACAGCAAATCAGACAAGCAGCATAGGATTTTCAACCTAAATATGCCAACCAGATACATGATAGTTAGAATAAAATATTTTGTTTTGCATACTTTTAGGAATGTGTTGAAATTTATATCAACTTGGCAAAGGAATAGTAGTCATAGAACATTAGGAAAAAATCCTACAAACACACACTTATTCGTGCACTTTGTTTAAACAGTAAAAGCTTTAGGCTATGGACAGCGATAGTTGTTTAAAACATAGTTAATCTAGAGCAGCTGCAGCTTAGAAAATTGTACATCTTTTGGAAATTCCATAGTCTTGGAATTTTAAAATGTTTGTATACAACTTTGGCTTAGTAGTGCAAATTGTTTTGCTTAAAAAAGTAATAGTGATAAATGCAGATTGCTTGCTCTTAATTTGCCGTCAGAATAAATGCTGATGACTGTGATGTTGTAGTTTTTACTGATGTTGTTGATATTTAAACAATAACATCCTTATGACAGGCATGTGAGAATAATAGTTTAAAATTGGTTTATATGCTTTGGTACATCCTGGTTTACATGGTCATTGCTTTATTTGCTATTTCCTAGTTTTGGTGATACGAATTCTCAAATCATAATAAATTTTCATTTCAAAGTGACATTTCATATCTCAAATACTGGGAAATAGTATTTAGAGATCGACAGGGTTGTATTTTCCAAAAGAGAATTACTAACAAATAGTATATATGAATGGGCAGAGGAATATAGCGTGTGAATAAACCTTAAGTACCAAGGCAGAAACTAGATCTAGTCTGATTTGCAAATTAATAATATGTTTATAACTTTGAAAAAATGTTTATTCTTCTTCTTAACCTCAAACCTACTTAATTAAAATTAATAAAAATGCATATAAATTACAATATTAATTGCATTTGGTCTATAGGAGGCGTTTGAAAAAACAACACTTTACTAGAAAAATAAAAATGCCCTGCTGGCAGTCCGTCTCCGATATACACAAATTGCCTGCACTTGAACGTAAAAACCATACGTCAATGTGGCAACATTTGCGAAAAAGGTGACAAAGAGGAGCTAAGAATATAAACAAAAAATCTAAAGTAGAATATTTGTATGTCTATTTGATCACTTCTGAGAGTAAAAACAATAACAGAAAGCTGAATAGGAAAGAAAAACTATGAATTAGCCACACTTTGAAGAAGGCCTTACGTGGGTGAGATGGCTAAGCTGTCGAACTATAGTATAGTTACGTTTATAATGTGGTAGTGTATGGGTTCGATTCCTACAGCCGACTATCTTAAGTAGAATGTTTGTAGGTATGTCTGTTTGATCACTTCTGAGAATAAATTATCATATGGAGACAATCTGACAATAAAATATAAATAATAGTACAATTTAATGGAACATCACTGATGAAGCCTGTCCATAATAAAAGGCAGAAACTAGATCTAGTCTGATTTTCAAATTAATAATGTGTTTATAACTTTTGAAAAAATGTTTATTCTTCTTCTTAACCTCAAACCTACTTAAGTACCAACGCTCAGAGCTTTGAAGAATTAATTCCTTAATTCAATTTTTCAATTCTGAATTAAAAATTCGATGAATTAATTCACTAAGCACCATATATTGAATGGAATTAATTCATATTTGCTTTCGTTCGATTTATTTTGTTACGAATTAATTCAATTGCAATAGTTCTTTTTATTAAATCAAATGAATTAATTCACCGGTGAACGCATTCAATTTTATAAATCGAACGGAAAAAAAAGTGAATTAATTTCTTACTGAATTAATTCACCACTGAATTCATTCAATTTCATTTTCATTCACTGAAATAAAAAAAAATAAAATTACATTCAGTGAATTAAAAAAAAATAAAAGTTCACTGAATTGAAAAAAAATAAAATAAGTTCACTGAATTAAAAAAAATAAAATAAGTTCACCGAATTCAAAGCCTGTTTTCTGCCGTTCAGTAGAAGAAAACAATAATGTACAAATAAAAGTTTTAATAAGCAATTTTACAGCGTGTGCTAGTAACAAATTAGAAACCGGATGCTGTTTATCAACCTACATAATTCAAAAATAAAGCCTTTTACTATTAAAAATAAAAACTTTACAGATATAGATAAATTTGGAAAAAAATATAACTATTAATTTTTCAAACTAGTTATATAATTATATTTTTTTTCCAAATTTATCTATATCTGTAAAGTTTTTATTTTTAATAGTAAAAGGCTTTATTTTTGAATTATGTAGGTTGATAAACAGCATCCGGTTTCTAATTTGTTACTAGCACACGCTGTAAAATTGCTTATTTAAAACTTTTATTTGTACATTATTGTTTTCTTCTACCGAACGGCAGAAAACAGGCTTTGAATTCAGTGTACTTATTTTATTTTTTTTTTTAATTCAGTGAACTTATTTTATTTTATAAAATTGAACGCGTTCACCGGTGAATTAATTCATTTGATTTAATAAAAAGAACTATTGGAATTGAATTAATTCTTTGAATTTGTTGTTTGATGAACGCATTCAGTTGAATGAATTCAGTGAATTACTTAAGAAAAGGAATTCATTCAATTCTAGAGAAAATTGAATTCGATTGGTAGTGAATTCATTCAAAAAGGAATTAATTCTTCAAAGCTCTGCCAACGCTTAATTAAAAAAAATCATTTGTGAGATCAAACATTAAAAATGAAATTATTACATTAAAAAAATATATTGTTACGAAATTGGATTAGTCTAGTGTAGAAAACGCTTTAAGTTTCTGGTAGAAAATATCCACAAAAATGGGATTTACTAAAATCGTCAATCTGGCAGCACTACTTTTAAATACAATGTTAGCACTCTAGGTGTTTCAGGAATTCCATACCACAACGGAAGTAAAACTATATAAGGCTGCCATATGTTATTTAGTTAGTTGATTATTAGCGATTGTGTAATTCAGTCGGGCTTTAATAAATCGTTGTGTTAAAATCACTAGAGTTTGTGTGTGTGTGTGTTTAGTATTATTGAATAGTAAAGTAATACAGCGTTTAATAAACAAATGTAAAGCTAAAGAGAGTGTAAATAAAGAAAAGTATAATCTCATTAAAAAAAAAGTGTAAGAGTTATTTTATTTATTAAAGACCACCAAACCGGATTATCTAAAGGAGATAAACAAAAGTTTTTATACACTGAGAGAATTATCATCACTCCAGGAATGAATTTCTTCATAGTTTCAATGAAAATTATCACTAGAACTCGTCCATTGAAACTTTTTATAGAATCTATGAAACAGTACCGGTGTTCTGTAACTATGGGAGAAGTTACTCACATAAAAACTGCAACTCTACAATGTGTCTACGATATTTAAAACAGGGTGAGTCACAAAATTTCAAACTGAATATAAGTAAATTTTTTTACATACCTCTGGCTAAATTTGACATTATGATACTCACTCTGTTTTAAATATGGCAGAGTTGCACATTTTATGTGAGAAACTTCTCACATAGTTACAGAAGACCGGTACAGGTTTCATTAAAGTCAATGTTTATGAAAAGTTCATAAAACTAATGAAACTATTCATAAAATGAATAGGCCACTCCTCCAATGACTAAATCATTCAGCCAGTGAAGAGCTTCATAAAATCTATGAAGCAATTTCATTTTTTATTATTTATTATATTTGGTTGTTGTCGTTGCTAAGCTGGAGTGGACAAATAAAAAGCAAAAAGCATAATAAAATTGTAGCATATTTTACGGATGTACAAATTATATCTAATGAAAAAATTCATTAAATTAAAAAGTTTCATAAAATTTTATAATAAGCTTAATTCAATTAATGAAATTCTTTACTAATGTTTCGAAAAAATTAATACGATTTATAAAAAAATTTCATAGTCCTAAATTATTAATAAAAAATTAATTAAAAAAAAAATAAAAATTTATAAAAGATAATTCCCACAGTATGGAAATGAATTCACAGCGCTAAAACTCGGCTTTATGGTTACATAAAACTATTGTATTCGAGAATTAAATGTTTAATATAAAATTCTAATTGCCTGTGTAAAAAAGTTTAGATCTGATCAGATCTTTTTGGATCTAAATAGATATGATTGAATCTAATTAGATCCTGCACCAGATCTCATCAAATATGATCTGATATGGCATATGTGATAATACCTTATGGCAAGATCTGATCACATCTAGTGCGAAATCTGTTCAAATCTAAAGTGATCTGGACAATTGCGCCAGATATGCCTAGATCTGATCAGATCTAATTAGATCTCAAATTTGTCACCAATTTTGAGATCTAATTAGATCTGGTAAGATCTACTGAGATCTGGCCAGTTCTGATCTTTTTTACACGGGTGTATGAACATTTTTAAAAATTAATAAAATTATGATATTTTATAAAAAATTAAAAAAAAAGTAAATACTATTGAATAAGTTCATTTATATATATAACATTTTCATTAAATTTATGAAGATCTAATTTATGAAATTCAATGAATTTTTTTTCATTTCAATTTCATAATATTAATTAAATATTAAATACATAATAAAATTCTTGATTGAATCTACGAAAAAATTCTATGAAATTATATCACTAATATCGTGAAGGATAATTCTTTCAGTGTATAAATCTTGCTTTCTCAAGTTTTAATTTATCGTTATTGCTTCGGCATTTACAGTCGGATTTTAAAGTGTCATATATCGTTTTTTTTTTTGCTCGAGGAGACTAGTGTTTTGCTATAAAGGAAAAATCCAATTTAAAAAAGCGTCCCCTACGTTCGGCAACATAGAAAATATCTGCTGGAAGTATCGAAAAACTTCCTTAGCAAAAGTTTAATGATTTTTTGTGACAATTAATTTTCTGATTTAGCGTGGTGCATTAGGGTTGTAGGAAATGCCATCTGGTGGATAAATACTAGAACGGGATATTTGAGGTCAATGGCCCTTAGAGCAAAATATTGGTCCCCTAGAGACAAAAAAACAACGATGTATCATTCTTTAAGATCCGATTGAAAATGCCAGAGATTCCAAGAATAGAAAAATCGACAGTATACGGCGAATTTTTTTTTTTTTTTTGTGGTACGGTCTACTGTACACATATTTTCTAAAACCTGACAAAGTGTTGAATGTGCATTAGTATAACAAAAGTTTATGGGATATTTTTCATTCTAATGTTCTTTCCTTTTCAAAAAAATATGAATGAAAATGGCAGAAATATTCTAAAAAAGGAAAATCTCTTTAGTTTTTCAAACATGAATTTTTATTTAATTTATGCACATTTTTCTACTTTTTGTCTCTCTCCGATTTTCTCTACAATTGCTGAAATTTAAATTCTTATTCTATGAAATATTAATAAAGACAGTTTTCATATTTTTTTGTGTTTCTAAAAATTTTTTTGTTATTGTACTTAATGTTTTCTATATTTTTCTTGTGGGTTTTCCTGAGTTTTACTTCAGTTTTTTTTTTTTTTTCTTTTTGTTTTACTATAAAATGAAACGAACATGAACTGCAAATGAAAACTTTAAGTAGAATTTATTTGTTGTTGTATTATTTTATATTGTTGTAACTAGTGCTAGTAGTTGTTGTCAAGTGTAAATGTGTTCTAAATTTCTTACTGTCGTTTTATGCCCCTAAAATCATGCCATAAATTATTTTTATATTTTATTTTGCCAAGTTTGTTGCATCGTCATTTACCTCTAAGTAAGAGGTTTTTCTTTTCATTATTTTTTTTGTGGTTTTCTTTGTTTTTCAGTTGGAAAATTTTTATATTGTTGGCTTCTTTTTGGAGTAGAAATTATTTGTAAAATATTTCTTCCTTTTACAAAAATTATTATTTTTCATTTTAGGCCTGGTTTAGCTAATAATTTTATGAATGTATTGTATGTTTTTGACAATTTTTGTTGTTGTTTGTTTTGAATTTAAAATTAAATAACAACAAAAAAAATCATATTATTGACAGCTGTATTGTGTTATATATTCTGTTTGTAAAAGAATAAGACGAATGTTCTACTTTTAACACAGAGTTTAAAGTATTAAGGATGTCAACATAGAATTTTCTGAAAAAATTTTAATGATAAAAAACAGAGTGCTTGAAAACTGGGTCTTTGTATTGGAAATTAAAATATTTGAATCAGAATGTGTAAAATTCGCTTCAAGATATTTATGGTTAAAATGTACACTCATAGAAATAAATCTGTAAAAATAGCAGAAAAACTACTAAAAATTCCCATGTAAAAATCGAAATATATATGAACATATATGATCATACATTGACTTGTATGTGTTCATGCATAGTTATACATGATCATATACGTCAACGCATAGGTCAATGTATGACCATACATGATCTCATATATTTCCATATATCTTCGGATCCGAAATTTGAGGGTATATGATCGTACATGTTCATATATGACGATATATGCTCACATATGATTCATGTATGCTCATATATGATCATATATGGCCATATATATCCATATACCCTCAAATTTCGTATCCGAAGATATATAGAAATATATGAGATCATGTATGGTCATACATTGACCTATTTCTTGATATATATGATCATGTATGCATGATCATATACTACTCAATGTATGATCATGTATGTTCATATATATTTCGATTTTCACATGGGTATTTGAAAATGACAAATTGTACTGTGAAATCTGCACTAAATTTTGCTAAATATTAGTAGACTAAAAATAGCAAAAACAAACTGCTATATCTACAAAATGTTTGCTATTTTTAAGCTAAAATTAATTGAATGCAAATAGAAGTCTATTCTGCTAAAATTAGCAGAAATATTTGCTAAAAAATTGTAAACTGCTGTTTTCAAAAGGCTCGATTTTTATTTGCATTTAAAAAAAATGGAAAAAAAAACTTTTAATTTTTTCTTATTTTTTAGACTTCTAATAATTCATCAAAATTTTTTGATGAGTTTAGCAGGTTAATTTGTTATTTTCTATTAACAAAAAATTGACTCAAACATAACTAAAATTATGTGTATTTAACAGTTTTATTTTTGCTTTTCCTATAATCTGCTAATTTGGCAGTTTTTTTCTGCACCATAATGTTTGACTAATTTTGATTAGTTTTAACTAAATTTTTTAAAGATGTTTTTCTATTAGTGTGTTTAAATTTGTTTTGGATTTTTTTTAATTTTCTAATTCGTAGGGACATTATAAAGAAAACAATCATTTAAAAATCATCTTTGAAAATAATCAAAGAATATATTTTTTTTAAAGGTTTTGAGAGTCAAATCAAAAAAGGCAGAAACTAGATCTAGTCGGATTTAAAAATTAATAATGTGTTTATAACTTTGGAAAAAAAATTTTATTCTTCTTCTTAACCTCAAACCTACTAAAAATTAGAATGAATAGAAATGCATATTAATTACAATATTAATTGCATTTGGTCTATACGACGCTTTTGAAAAAACAACACTTTACTAAAAAAAAATAAAAAAGCCCTGTTTGCAGTCCATCTCCAATATACACAAATTGCCTGCACTTGAACGTAAAAACCATACGTCAATGTGGCAACATTTGCGAAAATGGTGACAAAGAGGAGATAAGAAGATAAACAAAAAAATCTAAAGTAGAATGTTTGTATGTCTGTTTGATCAATTCTGAGAGTAAAAATAATAACAGAAAGCTGAATAGGAGAGACAACTATGAATTAGCCGCACTATGAGCAAGGCCTTACATGAGTGAGATGGCTAAGCTATCGTACTCTAGTATAGTTACGTTTGTAAAGTGGGAGTGCATGGGTTCGATTCCTACAGCCGACAGGTTGTTGAAAAAAATTATCATATAGGGCCAATCTGACACTAAAAATATAAACAATAATACAATTTAATGGAAAATCTCTGAAGAAGCCTGTCCATAAAAAAAGGCAGAAACTAGATCTAGTCTGATTTGCAAATTAATAATGTCTTTATAACTCTGGAAAAAAGATTTTATTCTTCTTCTTAACCTCAAACCGGGTCGATTTAGAAATCGCTCAACTGACAAGGAAAATCGTATTCTAGGGATCAAAATAAGAAACTTTGCCGGAGTAACCATACCTCTAAAACGAATTCTGATGTCCTAACTTTTGACTCGTAAGGTCAAATTTTGAAAAACCCCGCTTTGACCCATTTAGAGTGCCCCAATCGAGTCCAAATGTATGACCGACCCCCACTTACTTTGGAGAGCCGATCCACCAATGCCAGTGGCACAGCCCCTGGAACCCCCTGGGGGGTTCCCCATACAAACATTTCAAAACTCAGCATTTTTGGCACTTTACAAATTGGTGCTCAAATGTCCCATAAATCTGGATTTTAGGGAGAAACCATGGGAATCTTCCATTTTAGGTATAGGATGTGTTCTGCGAACTTATGTAAAACACTACGCGGAACATTTTTGTGTACCATTCTAACCCTCTAACTCTTCAATGAAAGGGAATTTTTTGTCCCCTTTTTAAAAAAGGACAAAAAAGACCCGTAAGTTGAAGATTTAGAGAGTTAGAATGTTCCACAAAAATGTTCCGCGTAGTGTTTTACATAAGTTCGCAGAACACATCCTATACCTAAAATGGAAGATTCCCATGGTTTCTCCCTAAAATCCAGATTTGTGGGACATTTGAGCACAAATTTGTAAAGTGCCAAAAATGTGGATTTTTTGAAATGTTTGTATGGGGAACCCCCCAGGGGGTTCCAAGGGGTGTGTCACTGGCATAGGTGGGTCGGCCCTCCAAAGTTAGTGGGGGTCTGTCATACATTTGGACTCGATTGGGGCACTCTAAATGGGTCAAAGTGAGATTTTTCAAAATTTGACCCTACGGGTCAAAAGTTGGGACATCAGAATTCGTTTTGGAGGTATGGTTCCTCCGGCAAAGTTTCTTATTTTGATCCCTAGAATACGATTTTCCTTGTCAGTTGAGAGATTTTTTTGCCTCCCTACAAATCGACCCGCCCTACGACTTACCCCTTACTACTCTATTTAGTTCGAAAAATATATACAATCTTATCCAACATCCCTTTAAAATGTTGAGGTTTTAAATAAATTTGTCTGACCATTTATCTTCCTTTTAGTTAGTTTTTTTTTTCTTGTCCAATGTTAACATACTACAAATCATTTCATTAGCTTGTACTGACCCTAGAGTATTAATACACACACACACAGAAATAAAAACTCACACAGAGTCACCTATACATCTACCACACACACAAACACATATTTACTATTTATAAATAATGTTTACACCTTTAACTAACTCATCTTTATACACTACACAATTTTCATCATGAGTTTACTTAAAGGATTTCCAAGAAGAAAATAAAAATCTAGAAAAACAACAGCAAACATCAAGGCAACACATATAATTCAGTACATAATCCTAGAGTGTAAAAAAAAGCGAAGATATTACAGTAAACCCCTTAGCCACCAACCATGTGTATTATGATGTTTTAATGTGGCATAAGTCCCCATTCCCCCCCCCCCCTCTGCTAAAACCCTTTCAGTGGCTACAGGATGGTGTCTTATCTTAGCCTTGCTGCTTACGACAAAAAAAAAAACAACAGTAGTATTTGTTAGTATCTATATTTGTTCATTTGTATAAATGTATGTAAGAATTTTAACTAAATATTTGCTACCGTTTTTTTGTTTGGAGCAATTCACCTCCTTTCTCTTCATTATCCGCATCTTCTTATAGGTTTTTCTTTTCTTTTTTCATTCTATAGATATTCAGTCAGGTATGGCATCTACACCTGTAGTTTTTGTTATCTGTGGAAAAACCCCACAGAGTTTTCCTTTTACGGTTTACACCCCATACACAACAAACTTGAATGTTTGTTTTTAATTTTTATTTGTTTTTTTACCTTCTTGGAATATCTGTTTTAAAACAGTCTTTTTTATTTAAACCATTCATTCGTGTATGTTGTCTTTGCTCACAAATGTTCACTCTTTTATATGTCCTTTAGTCCATTGTAAACGTTTTTTTTCAAGGATTTGAGAAAAAAAAATGAATGTGGTTAAAATTTTCACTTTCAAAGGAAGGATAATGTTTAAGAACTCATTTGTAAAAGCGTAGTAAGTTGTTTCTGTTTAAAAAAAAAATTACTCGAACTTTAATCCATATTCCTGTGAATTAAGAAATCATGCTAATGAAGTAAAATAGTTTTTTTCCGTGTAAATTCGAAACAATTTACTACCCGAGTAAAAATAGTTATATAGGAAATTATATAATTTAATATGAATTAATATGTTTATATATAGTCAAGTGTAACACTATATCTTTGCGGATATAATTATGTATAGCTTTGAGTTTTTCAAAAATTTCTTATATGATGTCATATATAGATCAGTATAAATATACATGTCCCCATACATATTTATATGTGCCATATCTATTTACATATGCTATGACAATTTTAATACATCGTCATATATAATTAAAAATGGCTTTATCGGAAAATATATAAAGTTTTATATAGCTCAATGTTCATTTTTTTTCTAAGTTGTTTTAGATATGTTTAAGTATAGCGCAATGTAAAAAAATTCTATGTTTTTTTGAGATATATTTATGTATGATTTCAAAATATAAAAGGCGTACTCATTACAACTCCTAAATTCCTTGTAAACCTTGTATAAATACAAGCCATATTTTTATGTATGGAATTTGACATTAAACTCATAAACATACCAGGTTTACACAGTTTACGGGTAGAATACAAGTTTATATGAGAAGGCTTGGTTACAATTATGTACAACTTCTTCTAAATTTTTATTTAAATTTTTAATTCTTAACTTAAGGGTGTTATTTTTCAGTACTTTTTAATAGTTTTTGTTTTGATCTTGAAGTATGAAGCGTTATAAAATTATGTCTTTCTACATCAAATTAGATATAATTATATCGGGTCAAAATCCGGATAAGATTCTATATGATTCAATATATTTAGATCTTATCCGATATAATTTTATTCACCATTTTTCGGATCATAGCATATCTCCAATTATATTAAATAAGATATCATTACATATAACATCATATTATTTTTTTTACCCGGGTACACATAAATTTTTTAAAAAAAATTTTGCGAACATTTTTTTTTTGATTGCGCTGAAATTGTTATGTGTTAGAGAAGACAAATGTATTCCACCTGTATTTTTCTTCTTCGCACAATATCTTATTTAAGCATAGTAAGTTGTTTCGATTTCACTCCACATAAAACAAAACATTTTTACAATAATGTGATTTACGTGAAAATTCTTTAGAATTTGTTTTTACGCTAATTTTTATTACCAGGAGAAAAAATTACATTTCGAGTTTGTTGTAATTTTTTATTTCTCCTTCTTCACAATCGAAATTATTATTCGAGGTCTTTGGAGATCGAGTGAAAATATTTCCCGGATCAAATAATTTACTACGATGTAGTGAGTATAAAAACCAAAGAAAATGAGGGTAAAAATATTTTTTTAAGATCCACTCTTGTTCTACACAACTATCCACAAATAGAAAAAAGTCTTTAAAAAATTTAGTTAAAACTACTAAAAATGAATTAAAAATGATGCTGCAGAAAAACAGCTGAAATTAGTAGATTATTTTTGCTAAATATTAGTAAGATAGGAACCCGCTAAAATCAGGAAAAAACTTTCCCAAATAATAGGTAGGTAAGCTAAAAAATCAAAAAAAAATGTAAAATTTTCTTTTTTCTTTTTTCGGCTTTCTGAAGTCAGCAGTTTACTCTATTTTATCAAATATTTCTGTTGATTTTAGCAGGATAGACTGCTACCGACATTCAACTAAATTAAACTTAAGAATAACAAAAATTTTGTAGATTTAACAGTTCGGTTATATTTAGGAAAATTTTCTGCAGATTTTACAGTACAATTTGTCATGTTCAATAAACTAAAAGTTAACTTAAATATAACTAAAATTCTAAAAATTTTGCAGTTTTTTCCCTGTTCTTATGTTACTAATATTTAACAAAAAAAAAAAAAAAAATCTGCTAATTGCAGAAGTTTTTCCTGCAAGGTAATTTTTAACTAATTTTTAGTAGTTTTCTATGCTAGTTTTGCAGGTTTACTTCTATGAATGTTCTTAGGTGGTCTCGAAAATAATGTTATTTCCATGGGCAGATATGAGCAGATATGGTCAGTTTGATACTAGATCTGTTATCAGATCTTAGCCATTTTAGCTGTCATCATGATAAAAATTCATAAACAAATTAAAAGATGACTTTATAGGTCTTCGTTCAGTTTAGTAGTTTTCAGTTTTTATTTTATCAATAAGATATTAAAAGTCCAGATCAAACTGAGTCTGACTGTATATCGTCCGCCAGATCTGCATAGGTCTGAATAGATCTAATAAGATCTCAACATGTTTCCAATTTTAATATCCAATTAGATCTGGCACAATTGGATATATTTAGATCTAATCAGATGTGATCTCTTTCCCACGGGTATTTATAATTTATTTAATTTAAGTTCAAAGTTTTGGTTTTATCTTTATGATAACTTCGCCAGATCTACCTAGATTTGATCAGAAATAATTATATCTCAAATCAGATCTTAGGAGATCTGGTTAGATGTGTTGCACAGGTTATTTTAATTGTTTTATTTAAAATTTTGGTTTTATCGATACCCTACGGGAAATTTTAGCAAACTATCACCGAACTGGCCCCTTGGAAATTGACCCCTTGTGACATGTCACAAGACAAATCCTAGGACAGGTTACTGAACTCTCATAAAAAACAAAGTTCAGGGACCTGTCCTAGGATTTGTCTTGTGACAAAGATTTGGTCAGATCTAACTGGAGCTCAAATTTGTCTCTTGCTAATTATGTCTGATACAATCAGACCCAATGAAATCTGCTCAGATCTAATCTTTTTTAAAAGGCTGCCAAAACTTTTCATAGTCGTACTTCACATATGATCGTAAAGTGGATATTGGGATGATAAAAGCCCAGCAAAATTTTTTAGAACTGGTTACCTCTGCATCTATTCCAGAACAGGTACTTTTAACACCAGTTCTATGCCACAGGATCAATTCAAAATGTAAGGTTTCACTGTCTCATAAACAATGCTAGAACTAGGTACGAATACCCGAGTATTTCTAAGAGTGTATATTAGGGTTATGAGTTTTTTTTTTTTTTTTCAAATATCAAATTTTACATGCCCTAGCCAAAAAGGCTATAAAAAATATTAAGAAATGCAATCTTACTTTTTCGCTGCTGTCAAAAAATTTCCCGCACCAAAAGGGTTGAAATTTGGTCTATACACTCACAATATATTTTCCATAACCGATTGAGGTTTATTTGAAAAGTAATAGGTAAAGTTTGTTTTCAATTGAAGAGTCAATTAAAATGCATGGAAATATATTGTTTAACTTTTTGTATCAGTCAATAAAAAACAAACAACAAAAAAATATCCATCGTCTGTAGGAGTTAATATTTTCAGTCAAATGTTCTATTTTTAGTTTTCTATTTACAAAAAAAAAATAATTTAAATAATTTCGTTGTTTTCTGTTTTAAAACAAAAAATTCAAATATTTTCGGTTTTCTTTATTTTAAATTAGTTATTTTGTCTACAAAATTATTTCAATTCAAAATACAAGAAATTCTTTACTCATACACACAAGTATAGCCAATAAAAATATGAACGTAAGTGTTGTGTGTGTAGTGTTTTGAAAATTGAAACAAAAAAAACTTTCAAATATGAAAAAAACATCTTTTCTCTAACATTTTGTCAGTTAAAAATTGAAGATTGTTTTAACAGACATTTCAATTATTTTTATTTCTATTATGGATTGTTGAAACAATGTTTGAAAATTAGATAGCAAAATGGTTTGAATATAATAGAAAATCTGTAGTCCTCTTTATAATTGTGTTTTCAATTAGTTTAGTATGCACTTTAGGTTGTTTTTAACGATAAAATATTGTGAGTGTATTTCTTTAGTTTAAGTAAAATATTTCTTCGAAGTTTTAAACAAATGCGACTCAAACGATTCGTATTGAAAGCTTTTGAGGGACTTTTGGATACATTTTTTGTCGTTTACAATAATTCTTCTAATATTTCGTTATGTAGATTAAACAAAATCCCCGAGCAAAAAATTATTTTTAGAAATTGCATTTGATGCGAAAGGTTTTTTTCCCCCCAAAATGACCCGCAAATACGAATTTTATTATTAATTTAATATTGCGTGAGTCATAACCCTAGTGTACATCTTCTTTAATTTTGCAAATATTTTGTCTCGCATCGCTTTTGAGATACCAGAAGCTTTGTAAAATGGCCAGTATCTTTAAAATTAAACGAAAAAGGGACAAAACGGACAACATGTTTTCTAGAAACGTTAAGAATTACCCAAGCTACCACTACTGCTAACAACACGCTGAACTGAAAGCGTATAAAAGGCAGCACATCGTAGAAATCTGGATAAGTTGCCAGCAGCCGTGAACGTGACCACACTCTATAAATATTCTTCGGGTCTGTGAGCATCCGTTAGTCCTGTGAATGTTCTTGGACGTACTGGGAATATCCTTCGAGATCCTGTGAATATCCTTTCAGGTAATGTGAATACTCTCTGAGACTCTCTGAATGTCCCTCGATTTCCGGTAAATAAATGCTCTATGAGTTCTTGTGAATATATGTACTTTGAGGTACTGTGAATAACCTTTGAGGTACTGTAAATGTAATTCCAGGTCCTTTAAATGTCCTTCTATACCCTTTAAACATCTTTTAAGATCCTGCGAACATCCTTGAAGGTCATGTGAATTTTTTTGAAGGTCCTGTGAGTATCGTCGATATTCCTATAAATATTCTTGAAGGTCTTGCGAACCTCCTGAATGTCCTGCGAGTATACTTTAAAGTCCTGTGAATGTCATGGAAGCTCTTATGAGTTTTCTTTTACGATCCTGCGAATATCTTTGACTGTTCTGGGAGCATCCTTAAGTATCCTGCGAGTATTCCTGAATGCCTCTTGAGTACCCTTGAAGGTACTGCGAACATCGTTTATAGTCCTGCAAATATCTTTTGAATGTGATATTAAGGAAGAGGTTCAGAAATTGTTGTCAGTCTAATTCGAAAATCAAATAAATTTTTTTTATTTATTTAAAATTTTTTTGTAATAACGAAATCCATTTATTTTAAAATGGTGATAAAATGGGTTGGAGTTGTACGGTGGTAATTAATTAGTTAGCCAATATATTTAAAAGTTGGCAAATGGCTCTTCTACCGATTTTTGAAAATGGGTTATATCTTCAAAACTAAGAGAGATTCTGCAAACAGGAAGAAAGCTTGGTCTAATTAAAGGCCCTAGGACTCAAAAATTAAAAAAAATAAAAATATATATTTTCGGGACATTATATTTCAAGCCGAAATTGAAAAAATATAGGACAATATGAAGGAAGGCTTTTATGTTTAATCAACACACAAATTATTATTTTGATTGTAGAAAAAAAATCAGTTTTCAGCAATTTTTTTTCTGAAATTCCGTTTTCTGCAAAAGTTTTAGTTATATTTTTTTAGCAGTTTTAGCAATTTTGAACTAATGTTTTACTAATTTATTTTGCTACAAAAATTATGCTGATAACCGTATTTATAGCGTGGACGACAACCAGATAGACAAATGTAGATGTCGCAGCTTGTCTGGATGTATCAACGGAAATGATAAAAAAAGAAAAACAACTCTACACAATTTCTATATTTAAATTTTCAGCAAATAAATCAACTAAAGTAAAATTTCTTTACCAGTTTTTGGAGTTTTTTTTCAGTCTACTAATATTGAGCAAAAAGTTTAGTGATTTTAGCAAGAATTTTTTCATTTGCAATCGACTAGGTGTTAGCAAAGTTTTTGCTGAAGATTACTATTTCTTTGGTAAAAATCAGCTCGCTGATTTTCAGCAAACCTTTTGCTGAAATTACCAACTTTTTTGCAAACAGGCTCCTGACTAAAAATTTGCTGACACAGCAACATTTTTTACTGACTTTACTGACTTTTTTTTTTGAGTGTACAATATACAAACGCTACGTACATTTAGCGAGTTAAGCAGGAAACACATTGGCATTTACAGTACCAGGTTGTAAATCCTTGATGAAAAACTCCACCCATAAACACTCTTATTACAAGAGATGTCATACAATTCAATTAACAATAAAAAAAAAACAAAATAATTAAAATTCAAAAATATTTAAACTTAACAAAACTATAAACACAAAACTAACACTAACGAATCCCCCATGGAAACCATTAACATTTAGTAAAAAAAAAGTAAGAATATCTATAAAGTAATTCTAAGAACACTATTTACTAACTGCAAATAATGCTACTTCTCGGAGGAAGGAAGAAACCCATAAAAACTTGTTCCCTTAACACGAAAAAGCATTTTCTTTTACAAAAATAAAATAAAGTATTAAGCAACTCTGTGTGTATGTTTGTGATGTTTAAACGTACAAAAAGGATCTCCTGTTAACTTGTGGAATTGTACATACTACATTATACCTGTTTCTTTGCCGAAAGTTTAGGAAACCACAAATTTCCGTCATCATCATGACTTTCCTCAATTTATCTGTGTCCATGTAAACAGCAACGAAATACACTAGAAAAAAAACGAGGAAAAATTGTAGTGGAGTAGTAGAAAAAACTACTACAACTACTTACAGCTACCTTGGACAGCCAGTACTACTAAAACTGTAGAGCATTACTAGTTTTACAACTCTTACTGGTACTTCTACTACAGAACTCCTTTGGGTTTATTACTAATTGGTTAAACTGAAGTGTTGTTGGATTTTAATACCATTTTCTGTGTTTTTATATTGTTTTTCTATATGTATCAGTATGTTTTTATTTAAAAACAGCAGTAGTAAGATACTTATCAATTAGAAGTCATGGAAATCTTTAAAATAAACCACAAAAACCACCTGCTAATAGGATTCTGTAGAAGATAAAGTACTTAGATCTACGTTTAAGAAGTGATGCAGTGTCTACTTATCAGTTAAATAAATAAACAACAATTAAATTTTGAATAAAATGTATGTTTATTTAGTAAATTTAAATGTTTTGCTATTGTCACTTAAATGGAAGGTATTCTAAGCTTAACACTAGGATTTCCTAGATCTTGTGTATACGGCAGAAGAAAAAAACTCACACGCTCATAGAAATAAATCTCTAAAAAATAGCAGAAAGAGAAAATAAAACTTATTTAGAAATGGCCATGCAAAAAAATCTGCTCAGATTAGAAGATTTTTTTTGCCAAAAACTAGTAAATAAGAACAGCAAAAATTAACCTTTAAAATTTACAGAATCTGAATTTGAATCTGTATAAAATTTTGTTAAATATTAGTAGACTAAACATAGCAAAAACAAACGGTTTTATCAAAAAAATTAGCAAATATTTTTGTTGATTCTAGCAGGATAGACTGATATTTGCATTTAACTAAATTTAACTTAAAAATAAAAACAATTTTGTAAATACAAAAGTTTGTTTTTGCTATCATTAGTCATTTCTAACTAATTTTTAGTAGCTTTTTCTGATATTTTGACAGGGAATTTTTTAAAAAGGCGAAAAGGGACAAAACGGGCAAAATGTTTTCCCCAATGGAGTATTACCACAATCCGATGATACAAATCGGCCAGGTTAGAGGTTCATAAAGAATTATCCTTTATGATATTAATGATAAAATTTCATAGATTTTTTTTCGTTGAATCAATGAAGAATTTCATTATGTATATAATATTAAATTAATATTATGAAATTTTTCATAACTTTTCCTTCATAAAATTTCATACTTTCGTTAAAAAAAATTCATTGAATTTCA
Source organism: Leucophora obtusa (assembly GCA_949987735.1). Taxonomy (NCBI): domain Eukaryota; kingdom Metazoa; phylum Arthropoda; class Insecta; order Diptera; family Anthomyiidae; genus Leucophora; species Leucophora obtusa. The sequence goes on from OX465295.1 coordinate 355,305,892, forward strand.
TAAATTAGATCTTCATAAATTTAATGAAATTGTTCTTTATATATATGAAATTGTTCAATAGTATTTACTTTTTCTTAATTTTTTTTTTATTAAATATCGTCATTTCATTAATTTTTTAAAATTTTCATACAATAAGAATTTTATATTAAACATTTAATTCTCAAATACAATACTTTGTTTTATGTAACCACAAGGCCGAGTTTTAGTGATGTGCATTAATTTCCATACTGAGAGATTTATTTTTTAAAATTTCTATTTTTTTAAATTAATTTTTTATTATGAACTATGAAATTTTTTATAAATCATGATTTTTTGAAACATTAATAAGGAATTTCATTAATTGAATTAAGCTTATTACAAAAATTTTATGAAAATTTTTAATTTAATGAATTCTTTCTTTAGATATAATTCGTACATCCGTAAAATATGCTACGATTTTATTACGCCCTTTGCATTTGCTAAATGCTTTTTATTTATCCACTCCAGCTTAGCAACGACAACAACCAAATATAATAAATAATAGTAAATGAAATTGCTTCATAGATTTTATAAAGCTCTTCATTGGCTGAATGTTTTATTCATTGTAGGAGTGGCCTATTGATTTTATGAAGAGTTTCATTAATTTTATGAAGAGTTTCATTAATGTTATGAAGAGTTCCATTAATTTTATGAAGAGTTTCATTAATTTTATGAACTTTTCATAAACATTGACTTTAGTGAAACCTGTTTCATGGATTCTATGAAAAGTTTCAATGGACGAGTTCCAGTTACAATTTTCATTGAAACTAGGAAGAAATTCATTACTCAAGTGAAGACAATTCTCTCAGTGTAGCTACAGAGTGTAACAGCAAAAATCGCTCCGCTCATTTCTGTCTATACACATTAAGAATTACCCAATCTGGCACTGCTACTACTACCAACAGACTGAACTGCCCAAAGCGGTACAAAGGCAGGATATCGAAGATATCGGGATCAGTTGCCAGCTGCTGTGACGTGACTTATTTTGAAAAGGACGTATGTCATACAAAGGTCGCATCCTATAAGATCCTGTAAATAATCTTGGAGCTCCTGTCAATTTCCATGAAGATGATATAAATATACTTCTTGGTCTTTTGATTATCCATTGAAGTCCTGTGAAAGTCCTTTAGGTTCTGTGAATACTTTGTGAGCCATCCTTTGATTTCCTGTGATTATCTTTCGAGGTCCGGTAAATGTTCTTTGAGTTCCTGTGAATAAACTCTAAGGTCTTGTGTACAAACTTCGAGGTCTGTAAAGGTCGATGTCCTTTAAATATCCCTAAGTGTCCTGCGAATATCTTTAAAAGTCATGTGGATATCTCTAAGGTCCTGTCAGTATCCTCGAAGGTCCTATGAATATCATTGAAGGTCTTGTGAGCACCCTTGGGGATCCTGCGAATATCCTTGATGGTTCTGGGAATATGAAAGTCCCGTAAGTATCCTTGTATGTCCTGTGAGGCTCCTTCGACCCTCCTTTGAATTCCTGTAAAAATATTTTGAACTTTAAATTCAGAAGGAGGTGCTCTATACTTAAGTTACCTCTTAAAAATATCTAAAATAGCCGCCAGGAAGTGTACCGTACATAGGTCACATTCTTCTTCATAAGTCCTGAAGGCAACCGGTGAGAGCAAGCCTAGTTTCAAGCTTAGTTTCAGTTAGAATGTGTGCCGTACACAAAGGTCGCATCCTTAAGAAAGCTTTCAGCCAACTAGTGAGTATCCTTTAATCCGATTAACCGATTTTATCAGACTTTTGTGTGATAAAAATTTTGAAAATGGCATTATTTTGTCACCACCTTAGAAAATGTATTTATTTAGAGGAAATACTTAGAAGACTTCCTCTTTGTCTTTAATAAAATTGTTTTTTTGTTTTTTATGAACTACTTAGTTATTTTCTTCTTTTACCTTATAAAAATAAAAGAACATTTTAAAAGTTTTTAAGTAAAAACCTCTTTTTTTTTTGTTGCTCCCCTTTGAACAATTTACCCATTTACATGGAAATTTCATTAATTTTCTACTTGTTTATAAGTTTTTCTTAAATTTTTTCTCTACAGTTAAACAATTTTGTTTATAAAATTGATTTTTCTGTTCACCCTCTTCGTCTTTGGAAATTTTACGAATTGTTAGTAAATAACAAAACAAAACTACAACAAAGTTATTCATGTTTTCTAGTTTATTTTTGTGTTTTTTGAAACTTTTTTGACAAGTTGTTGCATTCAATCTTTGTGTTTTTTTTTCTATTATTTTCTTATTTTATACCTTTACAGGTTTTGAACTTTTCTTTTTCTTCCATTTAGTAATAGAAAGAAAAAGGTGTTGTTAATCGTTTTAAGTTTTTTTCTACGGACTTCAAGATTTTGAAATCTATTGTGTTTCAATTAAGGATCTTTTATGTTGCGTGTTTTTAGGGCTAGAATAGTTAAGGAGGAAGGGGTGGAAATCATTAAGGTAGAAATAGCAAAAGTCAAAGTTTTTCTAAAGATTTTTTTTTACTTTCTTTCATTTTCTTTCATTTCTTTTGATTTTTTTCGTTTTTATTAGAGACTTTGCTGTTTGAATTTCTATCGATTTGTTTTTCTTTATAAAAAGTTAATAAACTGGAAAAGGTTATAATTCTGTAGTATAAAAAAAAACGAAAGAGTATTAAAAGTTAATTTTATTTCTGTTGAGGCATGGCTATTATTTTTAGTAGGTTTTTCTAGTAAACGGATAATAGGGATTTTATGGTTGGTTAATGGTTTATTTACCCTAATTTTTATTACTTTTTTATATATATATATTTTTATTTATTTTAAAAGTAGTGAACAAAATTTCAAGAGTTTTATAAAACAAGCAAGTTGGGAATTAATTATTAACAACTTTTTTACTACAGTGATAAAAAGAGAAATTTATTTTTTAGAAATTCATCTTCTGAAGACAGTAAACTGTAATATTATTCATAATCCCAGGCGGGCCAAATAATTTGATATTTTAAAAAGGAAGATTGACAAAAAAAAAGTTACTAGTTTGGTAAATTTGCAAAATCATAGTAATAGTTTTAATTGAAAACAATAAATTACATTTCTTATCCCATTGCGTTTGTTCAAAATTTCTAAAAAATTTTTGTAGTTCTCTTATTTTTATAACGAGCGTAGCTTTACAACTCTAGTATTGGAAAATTTGGTTTTAAGATATTGGCCTTTAAGATTCTTACAATTTTTAGGCGGGCCAAATATTTTTTTTTTTAACAGATTTAAGCCAAACTTTATATACATTTTTTTTTTCTTCTTAAAATTTGTTCTGAGTCTTTTATACACAATTTTTTAAAACACAAAAAGAAAACATTTTTCTTTTTTTATTAAAATGCTTTTGAGTGTTTTGGTTGTTCTGAAGGTTTTTCAAATCAAATCGCCTTAACATTATTATCAGACAGTGAAATTCAAAATTATTCATAATCTCAGGCGGGCCAGCTACTACACAAACTAAGATGTGAAAAACAAAAACTAAGTGGATGTTGTAAAAAATGTAAATTAAAGGATGCTGTTCTGAAATTTTTTTTAGTGGAAATTTGGGCAGGCCCTTATGGGGAAGACTTTCACTTTTTGCCCCCTCCCCCCATGAAAATTTCCATAGACTCCATTTTATCGAAAATCTACACTGTTGGAGGAATATACATTAAAAATTACAAATTGACAGTTCTTTCACGTATATTTGCACTAAAATATCTAACAATTTGAGGCGGGCCAAGATGTATATGAGAAGTTTTAAACCAAAAATGTTCAAGCATTTTTAAGTTATGAAAAATCTCAATGTTTCAATAAATTAAATTCCATTAAAAAAAAGATTTTTGGAGTTCAAATAAATTTTAAAATTTTCACGACAAAACAGGGCTCAAAAATTATTCATTATCTCTTGCAAGCCTATGGACTATACAGAAGTGATTCTAAAAACATAGAAATTCTCCAAATATTTTTAAGAAGAAATAATCATATTTTTCTGCCATTTATTAGAAGTTTTTTAAAATTATTTTTGATTAAAAAGCTATTCGAAATTTCAATTAACATAAAATAATTTTTAGTTCATGGACTTCAAAATCCCCAATTATCTTAGGCGGGCCATAAAGTGTTTGTCTTATTTTTTCTGAAACAAGACATATTTAAGCAGAATTCCATATACTTTTTACCAAAGCAAAATTAAAACATGTAGTGTTATCTTAATAAGTTCTTAATAATAAAAAAATATATAAAAATCAATCAATCCAAATTTAATTAAACCTCACAGGCTTTAAAATCAGTCCTTAACTCTGGGGGGCCAAGTAAATAATGTTAGAACTTTAGTGATTTCCTGCATTTTTCTAAAAAAATATTTCTTTGTTACTAGTTTAAAAAATGCAAAAAACTATGAATATTGTCATGGTGCTATTTCAATAAATTTTAATTCGTCAAAAAAATAAAAACAGATGTTTCTAAAAATTTGTCGTTTTTTTTATTGCCAGTAACTAAAACAATATTGCAATTACAAAAGTTTTCCTGATTGCACTTGAAAAAAAAAAAAAAGATCATGTTAAACAAACAACAAATCATTGGTTTTTGACAATGTCAAAACACCCACAATAAAGTCAACAATCTAAAGTTGACTACATGATATTTTTTCTAAACTACAATAGTTCTTCAAACAAAAATGTCCACCCGAAAAATTTGATGGATTCTATTATTATTTTGTTTGTAAAAAAAATAAACGGAAAAATTTTAAAAATTTCGTTTATTTTTAACCATAAAACGACCATTAGTTTCAACAGACTTTAGAAAAAAAAATACAAACTAAATACAACAAAAGTCTGTCTATACTTTAACAAACATCCTTTTTGAACACCCACGATGGCCCCCCTTAAAAGTAACAAACAAAATGACAATTACAATCAGCACTACTCCACAAGAGTAGAGCAAAAAATCCGGTGGTCAGACGACATTCGTACAAACTTGAAAAAAAAAGGAATCGCAATGAAAACTCAACCACTTATGTTGCATGATTTTTATTTATTTTTTTTTCCTTTGTCTTTCTGTTGGTTGTTATGATGGAAAAGCTGGCCTCTTCAAAGTATATAGTAGTACTATATTTGTAGTTTGTAGTTCTTACTCATCCTGGTGCTCGTTATCGTCGTCGTCGTATATCATCATCATATAAAAGTCAACAGACCATACTGGAGTTGTACCAAAACAACCAACCAACCAACTACTACAAAAGTTGTTATATTTCATTTTTTGTTGTTGTATGAATGATAGTTGAAAAAAAAAATGCTATAAAAACAACTTTATTACATCTCCTGTAACAGAGCTGGTAAGGAATTATTTTTTAAATTCTACAGAAAGATTTTTGATATAATTTTCTACTTAATTGGTGAATTTATCGATTTTTTTTTAGTAAAAAATTCACAAAAAATCACACATTGCGGTACAAAATTTTGTAAAAAAAAGCGATGTTGTAACGATTACCACTACTACCAACATAATCAGCTGTCCTTTAGGGGAAGCGAAGAAATCTAGTACAATCTAAGATCTTTCCATCGCAGTATCTGGAAAGAGACCGTTCAAGGTAGCTTTGAGGTCCTACGAGTATCCAGTGTACATCTTTTAAAGTCTTGCGAGTATCTTTTGAGGCCCTGCGTGGATCCTGTGAATATTATTCGATGTCCTGTTGGTGTTCTTCGAGATCCTTAAGTGTAATTTTATAAAGAATTGCGCGGTATCGGTTAACATCCTTTGCAGGCCTTTCTACATTATCTTTCTTGATCCTACAAAGCAAGCGCAGCTTTGAGGTGCCCTGTGAACATCTTTTGAAGTCTTGCGAGTATACTTTGAGGCCCTACGAGTATCCTGTGAATATCATTCGAGGTTATGTGATTGTCCTTCGAGGTCCCAAGAATATCATTTGAGATCCCCGAACATAATTCTGTTAAAGAACGCAGTACAAGCTCACATCCTTGGGAGGGCCTATGAGCCTTTTTTAAATCCTGTGGGTCCTTGAACGTGCCACATTACATCCCTCGGAATTCCCGAGAACACCCTGTGAGTATCCTTAAATTCCTCTAACCAACACTTGGATTTGTTACAAACTGCAAGTGTGCCCTTTCAGGTCATATCCTTGATGGAGGTTGATTAATATCCTGCAGGATCCTTTGGATAACCGCGAACAAAATTTTTACAAAAAAGTGTAGTACCAGACATGCGCGGTTCCAGCAATTAATATAAGGGGCAAAATCATACGCCACAACAAATATATTGAGTTGGCCACTGAGGCGTATGATTTTTCCCCTTATATTAATTGCTGGAACCGCGCATGGTACCAGATCGCATCTATCGCAGGTCTTGCAACATCCTGCGAAATCCCGTGGTCAACATGAAATTCGGACAACGACGTTTGACGAAAAAATCCTTCGGAGGTGGTTAAAACGAAGAAGGGTGCCGTAGCTGGTCAAGTCCTTCTTAGATTCTATTAATACTTAGGTACTGAGAAAAGGGTTTGGTGGAGAGGTCTGCCGTCCCAGGTCACCTCCACAGTAGAATCCAGCGAGTATTACACGGGTATAACTCTTTCTTTCTACAAGTCAACCTATCCTGCGAAGTACTAGGAAACTTTCGACGAGACGAAATGTGCGCGGTCTCATGCCTTATCCTACACAAATCCTGTACACTCTCTGGGCCTTGGTTTCGAGATAAAAGTGAGAAGCACAAGGTCGTGAAAATACCCAGCCCAACCGATTGAAGAAATACCGTCACAGTCTTACACCAACGTGTTAATAAAATGTACTAAAAAATATCACAATATTTCAATAGTTACCCAGCAAAAACAGAGATTCCGAAGCAGTAGAAAAAGCACTACAATTGATGATCTAGATTTTTAGCATAAACACTAATAATTTTAACATTCAGTTCTCAAAGGGGAGGAGTACTCCCACTTCAGTACTTTTTGAACGAGTGCAAAAGAAGCTCTTTGTCATCAATTTTAAATTAAAAAAAAATTTTCGCAAAACAAATTTAATTTTTTATATTTTACAAAAGTTTTTTATTGGCGCCACCGGGTATCGAACTTGCGACCTCACGATTGCTAGTCTAGCGCTCTACCACTAAGCTATTCTTTGAAATAAAAGTTGACTGGCATTAAAATACACCACTTTGTCAATGCGAGATATTGTGCTTTATTCTCTTCAATAAAAGTACTTCCCAGCAAAACCTTTCATTACCATGTAATGAGTTTTAGGTATTGAAATCTTAAGTGTTCACTAGTTACCTTTTAATTACTAAACTACTTATTTTAACATGGTGATGTCATTGGAGGAAAGTCATTACACTGATGTTACCTGTATGTAGTTTATCAGCTGTTCTATAAATAGATGTTGAATATAGATTTAAAAAATATAAAAATTTAAAAACCAATAGGAGCTGACACGTATTGATCAGCGTACCCCACGATTGTCAGGCAAACACTCTAACTATTAGACCACGACATCACTATGATTTTTATTGCTTTAACTTATGTACACATTTATTGTGGCAACTGTTATACATGTCTATTTTTCAGAAAACTTGTTGTTATTAAATACTGCTTAATGAACATCAACATTTCTATAAATAGATGTTTAATATAAATTACAAAAAAAAAAAAAACAACAATGGAAGCTAACACGAGTTGAGCAGCGATCCTCATGTCTGTCAGGCAAAAACGATAACCACTAGGCTACGCCATAGTTATGGTTTTTAATGATTTAGAACATATATTATTGGTTTCAGCTATTGTGAAATAGTAATGTGTGGGGTATAATTATCGGTAACTCATTACATTCAGTTTAAAAGTAATTCAACGGTAATGAGATATGAGATCTAAGTAATGCATGTAGTAATGACCAGTCATTACCAAGGTTTTGCTGGGTTATTAAACAAGTGTAAAAGGTACACTCGCATTCAATATTGTTATCCGCACTATTTTCACAGGTGTATAAAGAGCAATTTCTCATAATTTTTTTATATATTGTATATATATTTTTAAAAATTAAAAAAATGTTGGTCTCGCCGGGAATTGAACCCGCGACCCTCTGTTTGGAAATGCCAAAAGATACCAAAATCACTTTTTACGATGATTTTTTTTGGCAATTACTCTTTAGAAGCAATGATTTTTGGGATGTTGTTCAGAAGTAATTCTAAAAAAGCTGTAAAAATATACTAACGAATACTTTGGAAGTAATAAAAGAAGTGATTTTTTGAAATTGTTCAGAATAACTTCTAAAACAGCAGTAAAAATACACTAACGGATACTTGTAAAGCAGTGAAAGAATTTCCGATTTTTTTTTGCTGGGTATTCACTAAAATAAAAAGTTCTTGGGAGACGTAACCAACTTAATAATTTTCAAGGCTTAAGGCTATATAATTATTCATTATCTTAGGCGGGCCAAATAGTGTAAGTGATTCTAAAACTTAAAAATCCCCCAAACGTTTTAAAGATTAGAAGAGAAATATAATTTTTTTAAAACAAATATGAAAAAACGGAAATCGAAATATATATGAACATGCATGATTGAACATGGGTTAATATATGATCATACATGATGTCCATACGTAGTTAAATATATGACCATGCATGATCCTATATACCCTCAAATTTTAGATCCGAATATATAGGGTCATCAATTACGTTCATATATTGGATCTATACATGGACCTATCTGGATCATGTATGATCATTGCTGATCATGTCTAAGGATATCTCAAAACGCATTTGTGTGTTTTAAATTTTCTGAAAATGTGTGATCGGGCTGAACCGCAGGTTGCTGTTTTCCGATTTGAGATATTTTTGTATTTGCCACTAATTTCTGCCCGGTGCTGCTAAAAATTCGCTACAAAGCAAATGACGATGAAAATAATGGTCATATAGATTTCGATTTGCACATGTGTATTTATAAAAAATATTATTTTAGATTTAATTAACGTAGAAAAATAATAAGAATTATTTTGGATGTTACAGCCATTAGGCTTGTTATCAATAATTTTTTCATAAAAATTTTTAATATTTATTTTATTAATCTAATATTTATTTTATCTAAATTGTATAAGGATATTAAATAATTTTTTAATAGTGGAGAAGTCGTTTGCCCAGTAAAGTGATGAGAGTAAAAAGTAGTATTTAAGGAATTTCATTAAAGAAATCATTCTTTCAAGTAACAGCCTCTCAAAATTCTGTTAAAAAAATAAATTTATTTTTATCATTACAAATAAAAAAAATAACATTAAAACAAAAACTTAAGGGGAAAATTATTATTTGACTGCAGAACAATAAGCTGAATTTTAATTGGTTAAATAAATAAAGTTATTAAAAGCTGGTTGCTGCATTTAAATTTTTAATAAAATGTTATAATTTTATTAGATATTTGAGATAAATGTTGAAATTAGAAAAAGAAAAATAGTTACGTCACTCCGACTTGGATAAAAATTGAATAATATTGTTAAAGGGCCTATAGACGATCAAGCATGCTGTACAGTAGACCATACCTCAAAAAAAGTACACCGTACACTCTCTAATATGAAGCAAGTCAATTTCAAAAAATTAATTTTTTTTGCCGAACGTAGGGTTTGCCTTTTTTAATTTTTCGTTATAGCTTCGGCATTTAAAGTTGGATTTTAAAGTGTGATATATCGATTTTTTGCCTCGAGGAGACCAGTGTTTTGCTAAAGGAAAACTCCAATTAAAAACGAGTAAAAAGGTTAAAGTCGGGCATGCCGACTATACAATACCCTACACCAGTCTGGGTAAAAGCCAACTAATGTTTGGATCCGAAATTCGAATGGGTTAAAATGGGGCTTGTGTCAAAATTTTCTATAATGTGAGTCAGCGCACCAAATTTCGTTAAAATATCTTAATATTTGTGATCTACAGTTTCTAGCCAAGCCAATTTTGGGGGGGGCCCTTATATGGGCACTAGGTCTAAACATGGACCGATGTTCACCAAAATCAATAGGCTTCGTCCTTGGGCCAACATAGGTCTGTGTACCAAATTTCATCAATATCTTAATATTTGCGACCTGCAGCGTATAAACAGTATAATTTTGGTAGGACCCTTATATGGGCACTAGGTCTAAACATGGCCCGATTTTAACCAAAATCAATAGGCTTCGCCCTTGGGCCGACATAAGGCGGTATACCCAGTTTCATCAAAATATCTTAATATTTGCGACCTGTAGAGTGCGCACAAGAATGCATAGACAGACGGACGGACGGACGGACAAACGAACATCGTTAAATCGAAATAAAAAAAAAAATTCTGAGCCGATCGGTATACTGTAAGGTGGGTCTAGGACCAATATTATTTGTTGTTACAAACATCACCACAAACTTATAATACCCTGAGCACCTAGTGGTGTAGGGTATAAAAATTTATAAAGCCGACCCCTACGTTCGGCAACCAATATAAAAAAATTTGTACTTGGTTTATCGAAAAACTTCCTTAGCAAAAGTTTAATGGTTTTTTGCGAGCTTTAATTTCCTGACATTAGGGTGGTACATTAGGGTGGTAGCAACTGATATCTGGTGGGTAACTACTAGAACGGGATACTTGAGGTCAATGGCCCTTAGAGCAAAAGACTGGTCTCCTCGAAAAAAAAAACATCGATGTATCATACTTTAAGATCCGACTGTAAATGCCAAAGATATAACGAAAAATGTAAAATGGCGACCCCTACGTTCGGCAAAAAAAAAAATTTTTTTTAAACATCCTTGCAAAATTACAATTACAGCGCACTACTGTACAGCTTGGCTTGATGGTTCAGTGCATTTGTTTTTGTAATTTCCATCAAACAAGGCATTACACGATCAAATACTGAACATGCCAAAGTCGGCATAATGTCGGGAAACACAAAAACTTATTCGTCTATTTTCAGACCAGGTAAGAATTGTTTTTTTTTTTTCTTTGTTTAAATAAAGAAAAAATAATGTTATTCACGCTCTTTAAGGGATTTGAACTCCAGACCTTCTGTTTACAAATCTTTTTTAACAAAGCACCGTTATTTTTCTGAAATCAATGCTCTGGCAGTGTACTGCTTTGTACCGTTGATAATTTCTCTTGGGTTGTACTAGAAAACGCTTTGCGCAACCATTACAGTGTTTCTAAAACGTTTTAAACTCAGTATTACAAGTTTTAAATCAAATGAACATTGTCAAAGTTTTTGCATCATAGTTTAAAACACATTTGAAAAACAATTGTCCGTTCTACCCTGTGATTACCCTTAATATAATTTAATTTACATAATTCTCTTTTCAACACAAAAATTTTGTGTTTCCTATGGAAAATTTTATATTTTTTTTAAATTAAATTTATTTTCATTCGATATGAAGCTTTGACAAATCAAATGTCAATCAAATGCTTTCGTAGGTTTTACATTGAACGTCAATATTTCTTTTGTTTGTGTTTAAATAACATGAAACCACAAAATTTTGGTTTAAATTGAAATATTGCAAATACCATATAGACGAAATTTACAAAAAAAAAAAAAAAATATTAGATATTGAAAAATCAACAATAGTTTTTACGAGTACGTAAAACAAAATTGGGGTTAGCATGAGATTTTGAATAAAATAATACTTGAATTAAAGGTTATATTTGAGAGCTGTTTTTTTTTCTTTTCAAATTGTTTAAAATAAAAAGACATGATACTTTTAAAAACAAATCGAAATTAACCCTTATATAAACTTGGGGTCTAAGTTATCAAAAATTTTTCAAACAGTAAACTACAACTGTTTGATTAAAATTGTTGCATAATTATGTATTTTTGAGAAGAAAATCAAAATTCTTATGCACTTAGCATCCGAACAATGCATAAATGGATTAATTTCAATGTCTTTCTTTTTGAAAATCAATAGCTAATAATAATTTGTTTAAATTCAATATATATATCCTACACCACTACGTGGAGAGGGTATAATAAGTTTGTGCTGATGTTTGTAACACCAAAGAATACTGAATCTAGACCCACCTTTTAGTATAGCGATCGACTCAGAATCACTTTCTGTTTCGATTTATCTATGTCCGTCTGTCCGTCCGTCTGTCTGTCCATGCATTCTTGGGCGCACCCTACAGGTCGCAAATATTAAGATATTTTGATGAAATTTGGTACACCGATCTATATCGGCCCAGGGATGACCTATTAATTTTGGTTAAAATCGGTTCATGTTTAGACCTAGTGCCCATATAAAGGACCCCCCCCCCAATAAATTGGCTTGTCTACCCCCTACAGTTCACCAATACGAAGATATTGCAATGAAATTTGGTTTGCTAACTCACATGGTCCCAAGGACAAAACCTATTGATTCTAGATAGGATCGGTACATATTTGGATTCGATTTACTCTTCTTTTATCATTTTATGAACATTTTGACACAATTCCGTTTTAATCCATTCGAATTTCGGATTCAAACATTAGTTGGCTTTTAAACAGACTGGTGTAGGGTATTATATAGTCGGCATGCACGATTTTAACTTTTGTACTCGTTTTTAATTTATTAATTTTTAAAAAAATATAACTTTATAAAATATAGAAAATAAAAAATGATGAAAAATTATGCACCTGTGACAATAACACTGAAAAATACTGAACTGCAGTGTACCGTTTGCACTACTTTAATAAGTACTTTTATTGAAGAGAATAAGACAGAATATTTCGCAATGAGAAACTGGTTATTTTATGCCAGTCAACTTTCATATCAAAGAATAGCTCATCGGTAGAGAGCTGGAATAGCAATTGCAGTCGCGAGTTCGATAACCGGTGGCGGCTATAAAATATTTTTTTTTAAATAAAAAAATAAGTTTTTTTTCCAAATTTTCTCTTTTTTTTAATTTTTAATTAATAAAAAAGTGTTTCCTTCGCACTAGTTCAAAAAATACTGGAAAAATGTTGAAGTGGGAGTACTCCTCTGCTGTGACAACTCCATTTTTAAATCATTAGTGTTTCTGTTAAAAAAGGAGTAACGTAGTAATTTTCTACCGCTTTGGCCTTTCCTTTTTTATGCTGGGCCGTTGACTGTCTCTGCTGACATTGCCTCTTATGATACAGCTTAATCTAAACTATAAACCAAAAGTGTGCCTCAAGTGTAGGGTATAGACAATGTATCCAGTTTAATGTTGCAGTCTCATATTTTTTTTTTTACTAAAATAATGCTGTCTGGATTTCATTTTATACAGGTTGTTTGTTTTTCTTTTATCCTTGCCTCTATACAATTATTGCATCATTAATCACATTTTTACGAATTGGATTTTCAAATAACATTTTCCTTGACATGCTATATCGACTGCTGTCCGTTTGTTGAGTAAAGATTTTTATTGATTGTTATTTCATCTTTTGGCAATTTTGTTTTATCCATTTACACTTTATACCTACATACAACTGATATTGAAGCAGCAGTGCTGGCAGGCATAAGGACCTCATGCTGCTGGTACATTTAACAACAATAATAAGAACAATTTTTAACTGAAAAAATGCTGCAAATAAACGGATGTGGGATGTGCGTGGGTGGGTTTGTTGGGGAGAACAAATTTAGAATATTCTATAGAAGAAAGTATGATGTATCTATTGTTCGTAGTGGTAGTGGAGCAAAAGCCATGGAGTATTGGAAAAAAGGACAAATATTAACACTTAGCTTGAGCAAACATACACACACGTATGGTGTAGTATACAATCCATAACCCTTACGTGCATATGTTCAGATGTGGAATATTAAGGTGGAAATTATTAAAATTATATTTGTCATACAGCCAGCATATAAAATTTAAAGTCATGCTGTACAAACCACTTCTTCAAAAGTATCCGTTAGTGTAAGTAATTCTGAAGAACTTCAAAACAAATCACTTATTTAATTATTTCCCAAGTATTTTTATAGTTTTTTTAGAAGTGATACTGTAGAATAACCAAGAAATCATTAAATTATTGCTTTTAAAGCATTTTTGCTCTAGAAGTCATCCAAAAAAATTATTTTGATTTCCCATGTGGAAATCGAAATACATATATATGAACATACATGACCATACATTGACTTGTATATGATCATGCATGGGCATACATGATAATATACGTCCATACATGGTGCAATGTATTACCATACATCATCTCATATATTTCCATATATCCTCGGATCCGAAATTTGAGGGTATATGGAGGTATATGACCATATATGATCATATATGAGCATACATGAATCATATATGAGCATATATGGTCATACATGAACATGTACGGTCATATACCCTCAAATTTTGGATACGAAGATATATGGAAATATATGAGATGATGTATGGTCATACATGAAACTATGCATTGACATATATGATCATGTATGCCCATGCATGATCATATACTACTTAATGTATTATCATGTATGTTCATATATATTTCGATTTTCACATGGGTTGGTTTACTTCGAAACAGATGATCGCGGGTTCAATTCCTGGCGGGACAAATGTTTATTAATTTTTTTTTATTTATTTCTTTTTTTTCAATATTTTTTTATATTTTTTTATAATTTTTTTTTTTAATTTTTTTAAAATTTTTTTTATATATATTTTTTTTTACATTTTTTTTTATATTTTTTTTTATATTTTTCTTATATTTTTTTTAATATCTATATCTAATTTATTTAAATTCAATATTTTTTTTTTTTTTCAATTTCCAAAAATATTTCAGAAAGATGCCAAAGTAGTAGAAAAAGCCCTACAATTAATGATGATGAGATGTAGATACTTCTTCTTTAATAGAAACACTTTGATTTTAAAATGGAATTGTCATAGTAGAGGGGTATTCGTACTTCAGCATTTTTTCAGTACTTTTTGAACTAGTGCAAAGGAAACTGTTTTTCATCAATTGAAAGTTTAAAAAAATGTTTCGCAAAATAAAATTATATTTTTAGTACAGTGTTCTTTTAAGGTCATATAGACAGCTGCAATTAATATTGTAATTAATAAGCATTTTTATCAATTTTAATTTAGTAGGTTTGAGGTTAAGAAGAAGAATAAACATTTTTCTCCAAAAATTATAAACAGATTAATTCACAAATCAGACTAGATCTAGTTTCTGTATTTTTCTATTGTCAGGCTTCATCAGTGATTTTCCATTAAATTGTATTATTTGTTTATATTTTACTGTCAGATCATCTCTATATGATAATTTTTCAACAACCCGTCGGCTGTAGGTGTCGAACATAAGACTATTCCTACATTACGAACGTAACTATATTAGGGTGCGTTCGCTTAGCCATCTCACCCAAGTAAGGCCTTGAGTGCAATGTATGTAACTAATTCATAGTTTTCTTTCCTATTTTTTATTTTACGAAATTTTTTTACCAACGGGTACCGAACTTGCTACCTCAAAATGGCTAGTCTAGCTCTCTACAGCTGAGCTATTCTTTCATATGAAAGTTAACTTGCAAAACCCACCACTTTTGCATTGTGATATATTGCGTCTATGCTCGTCAATAAAATTACCTTATTAAGCAAGTGCAAAAGGTGCACTGCAATTCAGTATTGTGTTCAGTACAATTTTCGCAGGTGCATAAAAAGGCATTTTTCATAATATTTATTTTATGTATATATGTAAGTATTTTAAAAAAAATTTTAAATTAAAAAATATTTAATTTAAACAAATTAATTATAAATATTGAAAAAAAACAAAAACAAAAAGAAAACAAAAAAGAAAATAAAAAAAATAAAAAAAAATAAAAAAAAAAATAAAAAAAAAATAAAAAAAAAAAAATAACAAAAAATAACAAAAAATATTGGTTCCACCAGGAATCGAACCCGCGATAATGTGTTTGGAAATAAACTGTATCAAAATAACTTTTTAGTATCTCTTTTAGAGCAAAAATGCTTAAGAATCAATACTTAGGTGATTTTATGGATGTTGTTCAGAATTGCTTCTAAAACATCTGTAAAAATATACTAACCGATAGTGTGGAAGCAGTGAAAGAAGAGATTTTTTGGAGTTGTTCAGAATGACTACCAAAAAATAGCAGTAAAAGTGACCTAACCGATAAGCTATGAAAGAAGTGGTTTGTAAAGCATGACCACCAATTTTTTTTGCTGGGCTGTTAATTAAATTTTACTTAATTTAAAACATTTTCAATAAATGAATAAAATAATTTTTGCCAAAAATTCGTTAGAAAAAAAAAACGGTAATGACATATCATTATATTTTGGACTACCAGTAATGACACCCACTTAACTTCTACATTATTTTAAAACATATAATAATGAGTTACTGATAATGACTTATTTTTATCATTATTTCAAACAGAAAGTAATTTTCTAGATTTTTTTGAAAATTTTTTGAAATCTATTCTTAGACTCAATATTTTTTCAACACTGGTAAGTATATATGTAACCACATATTTTTTGATTTTTTGTATGTTGGCGAGTAAGCCACTTTTCCAGTTCAAGTTTTGGCAACCTTGAAGGGAGGTTGCGCCTTGCCATTTGTGAAGTTAAATTGCGCTATGTTTAGGGTGACCATTTTTTTCTGACTTCAAATTTTAAAAAATGTTATCATCATCAAAAAAAATGATTATGCAACCAACCTAATTTGTTGTCAACCAAATGGTTTGGTTAAGGCAACAAAATTTTTCGGTTAACCATCATACCATCCTAAAAAGCCTTACACATTTCTCCCTATACAGGAAACGGACCCATTATTTAGAAATTTCAATGATCTGTTACCATTCCTTTTCTAGTTTTTTTTTTGTAACAGATTGATGAAATATAGCCATGGTAGTCAGGCCAACGAATTTCTGTCGTCACGATCAAATTGCATTGTCTAAACTTATTTTCTGTAGATACAAATTAACCAATCGATTGGCTACAAATTTAGTTGTAAGAACAAATCTTTTTTCTCTTTGCTAATTTCTGCATGATTTCTGAAATAGAAAACCTTCACATTTTGGCTACGTGTTTCTACAAAAACACGTAACAATTTTAAAAATGATTCGAAAATTTTTTAGTATAAATACCCACATATATTTCTTCAAATTTTAAGGATTTTTGTACGAAAAAATCCTCAGCTTTTGAGGTCGTTTCCTACACTCAGAAAACAGAATCATTCTGGCAGTAGCTCTGACAACCGGATAATTAAAATATTTTTATCACAGTCAAATAACTGTTGTATCAACTGATTTTCTATTATCGAAATGGAACCATTTGATGGATTCGGCTGTCACCACGAATCTTCTCTGTGTATGAAACTACATATTAGATTAAGAAATTTACATATAGCAAAATCTTTTTGAATGCTGATTTTTGGTAGAGAAAACCGCTCACATTCATAAAAATTTATCCTATAAAAAAACTACATTGTACTTGCATTTTGGCTTTTTTTACTAAAAAAATTTAATATTTTTTTAAATGCCAAAAATCAGTACAAATTTTAAAAAATCATTACAATCAGTACAAATTTTAAAAAATCAGTACAAATTAGTACACGACTTTTTCATCAGTACACGTTACCAAAAATCAGTACATGTACTGATCAAATAAGTACGAATGGTCACCCTAGCTATGTTAGTTGTGCACTAGAGTTTGTTAATTGCGTATTAGCATTGTATGGTGAGTTGTTCAATAGAGTTTGTATAGTAGTGTGGGCTATACTGTTGCATGTAAAGTAATATAGTATTAAATAAATAAGTGTATAAACAGCGAGAGTGTTATTTTAATTGCCAAGAGCACCAACTCGGTTTATCTAAAGGACATTAACGAACTTTTTAAAAGGTAAATATAATAATGGTGTCAGCGGTGGGATCGGTTATTTTGATTACAATAGAAAAGAACTCGGTTTATTTAAAGGAAACAAACCAACGTTTTTAAAAGGTAAAAACTTTAAAATATATATCATTACCCAGAAAAATTTTTATGAACTGGTTGCCTTTGAATCTGTTCTAAAATAGGTGTTTTTACCAGCAGTTCCGTGGAACAGGTTCTAGAACTGATTCCTGGTTCTAGAACCGGTTCCAAAGGAGCCTGTTCTAGTTTGGAGGAACATAACCTGTTGCTTTTGGGACAAACTCAAAAAAAAATCACCGATGATAGAACATAAATTACAACAGGTTGCATGCAAGAACAAGTTGTTCTACAACCGGTTGTTTGCATTCGATAATTTTGCTGGGTATTGTCATGCTGAATAACATAATGAAATTAAAATTTTAAACTACAACTTTACAAATAATCTTAAAACGGGGTTTTCTTTTAAAATTTAATTTTAAAATTATTTTTTTGTATTATTTTTATTATACTCTTGTTACACATAAATCAGAGCATTGAGAGAGGGAAAGTTTGCATCTCACTCACACAAGCGCAACACTAAGGTTGTTTGCACTTGCCGAACCCTGGTCGAATCTGAAACAATGCAAAAATTTTGCGATGTTATCGAAAAATAGTACTTAAACCTACTGATGTCAGGTCTTTTTTCTCAAAAAATTCTTGAATATCTTCATAAGAAGTATTATATATAAGTAATGAAAACTTTTGCGATTAACCTTCAAATTATGAAACCCGTTTACATTAAATTTATACCAAATAGTATTTAAAATACTCAACAGAGGATATTGTAGGGTGAAAAACTACATACCCATACTTTATGGAAATATTTGTTTTTCTTAGAAAATTTTTACAATAAAAGCGTTTAAGAAATTGTTTTTTATGATAAAAGAACATCAATATGCAAATTTTATGATATTTTCTAATAAAAAAAACATGTTTTTTTTAAAAATTATGTTACGGCTGATGAAAAATCGCTAGATTTTTGGCTAATAGCTACTCGATAATTTTTCCCGCTAGGGGCAAAATAAAATCGCTAGATCTAATGAGAAAATCTTCGTTCTGGCAACAGTTGTAACAGTTACAAACATCAGCACAAATTTATTATACCCTGTCTAAGTAGCGGTGTAGAGTGTAAACATTAGTAAAAATAACTGCAAAAAGTAGTAAATTAAACAGAAAACTTAGTTGTTTCTTATGTTATAATAAAAATATTAAAAATTAAACTGGTAATGCTAATTTTTTTAATTACAATTAAAATCTTTTCCATTAGCTGCACTTTATAAAAGCTTATGGAAACATTAAAAAAAAGTTCCATGCTAATACAAAATTTATGTGTGTTGTTATACGAGTCAAGTAAACATTAAATCCTTGCCAGCCAAAGAAGATGAATGACTGTATGAGTTTCTTCTTCATACACTTGTACGAATACATGTGATGGTATATCAAAACTATTTTTAAAGTCTACATACATATGATGATGAAAAAGGGGCATTTTTTACATGAAATTTTATTATTTAAGCATCAAGAATAACTCTACCTACTAACCTAAGTGATTCTAAACAAAAACTAAACTAAAGGATGAAGGATGAAGGAACAAAACAAAAATATGTATATAAAAAATCCTTTTTAATAATATTGTCTATGATTTTTTTTATAACTCCTTACAAGTAATGAAATTCCCATAAGTGTTTTCAACACAGCAACAAAAGCAATATTAGCAGAAGCATTTTCGTAAGAATAATAGTATGAAACTAACTTTTTAAAGATATCATTTTTATACCCAAGAGCATAGTTAACGCATATTTTTGGGGTTAATATTACTGACATAAAAAAAAGAAAAGGTTAAATATTATAATAAAAAAAAGAAAAAATTTTCATATACTACGAGTTTAATACGAATATGATACATTTATTAAACCAAATCGTAAAATAAATAAATCAATTTTGGGTGGGAATATTTTAAAGAATTTTTTTGTGAGATTACATTTAATAAGAAATTTAACGATTTCAGCATAAAAAACCTTATTCAAAAATTGTAAAAGTAGCAAAATTAGCTTAAATTGCAAATATATAAGCATTTGGAGAGAGAAAAATTTAAATATTGTTTTGTAACTGTTGAATTTAATATATTTTCTTTTATAATTCTTTAAGTTTTGGGTTTAAAAAAAGTCTCTAAGAAGTCTACAGAATTCATGTCGTTTGTCATAAGTTGTTAATGTATACAATCAATTGTAACTTATAGTTAAATATCAACTTGAGTTAAGCATGTTATTATGTTATGAGCTGATTGGCAAAATCAAGGTCGATGTTATTTTGCATCCTTATCGCAAGTGGTATCTAAATTTCTCAACAACTAAGCTGACAACGTATTACCATCGGTTTTATAAACAAATTTTGATTTAATAATGTTTTTTTTTATCTACTTTTTTCTGTTTTTCTCTGCACAATATGTCGAACTTTGTGATTTGTAAACAAATATATTTCAAACTATTAAAGGTCATATAGTATTGATTTGTTACAAATATAATAATATAATAAATTTTTTTTAATACATATAATAAATTCAACAATTATTTTAATTTTTGCATTAAAAAATACAAAAATAGTTTTTTCGGACTTTCTATATTTTCATATATTTAGTTAGAATATTCTTCCACCTCAAGTCCAAATTCTAATATGATATTGTCATATTAGATTTTTATTTGTTGTTTCAAAAAGGGGTTGATCATTTTCATGATAGACAATACAATTGTTTCGTAGACATCACTCTACTCTTCAGTTGTCCGCAATAAGAAAATGATAACTTTCTTACTCAAACCGAGACATACATAATATACAAAAAATCAACGGGACGAGAATTTTGTACTTTCGTATATGAACTGTCTGATTTGGTTAAACCAGCTATAAATCAACTCCTTTTTGAAAGCAACAATTACATAAAAGTACCCTTTGGTAAAATATAATAAATTTTAATAAAAATATACGAAATCATTTCCTCTTTAATATCTAAATGAAACAAAATGGATTGAAAGTTGATTTAAACAGTTTGAAAGACAAATCATACAGTAAACAGTGGTTGAAAATTACGCATTAATTTGAACTTAAATAATTTCATTCATTTCGATATATATAATTATAGGTACCAACAGGAATCAAACCGGCGATCATTTGTTTGGAAATCGCCTTTTAGAATCACTTTTAGAGCAATTATTCTTTAGAAGCCACACTTCAGTAATTTTTTGGACGCTGTTCAGAATTACTTTTAAAAAAGCTGTAAAAATGTTGTAACGGATACTTTGGAAGCAATGAAGGAAGTGATTTTTTGAAGTTGTTCAGAATTACTTTTAAAAAAGCTGTAAAAATATACTAACGGATACTTTTAAAGTAGTGAAAGAAATTCTTTGTTAAGCACGACTTCCAATGTCTTTTGCATAAAGAAAGCTTTCGGAAACGATTTCGATCAGCCGAATGATTTGTACACTCAAAAAAATAAGTTAGTAGAAAAATTAGTAAAACGCTTGTATATCAAGTGTACTAGTTTTCAGCAATATTTTTGCTGAAATTCCGTTTTCAGCAAAAATTTTAGTTATATTTTTTTAGCACTAAACTAATTTTGAACTAATGTTTTACTAATTTATTTTGCTACAAAAATTGTGCTGATAACCGCATGCATAGCGTGGACGACAACCAGATAGACAAGATGTAGATGTCGCAGCTTGTCTGGAAACGGAAATGACAAAAAAAGAAAAACAACTCTACACATATTCTATATTTAAATTTTCAGCAAATAAATCAACTAAAGTAAAATTTCGCTACAAGGTTTTTGAGTTTTTTTCAGTCTACTAATATTCAGCAAAAAGTTTAGTGATTTTAGCATGGATTTTTTGCATTTGCAGTCGACTAAATGTTAGCAAAACTTTTGCTGAAGATTACTATTTTTTTTGGTAAAAATCAGCTCGCTGATTTTCAGCAAACATTTTGCTGAAATTACCAACTTTTTTGCAAGCACGCTCCTGACTAAAAATTTGCTGACACAGCAACATTTTTTGCTGACTTTACTGACTTTTTTTTTTTTTTGAGTGTACGATCATTATTTTCAAATTTAAGGAATTGATACCCTGATTTCTCAAAAACTTCTTAAAATAAAAATAGTTATTAATTAATATTATGACTTATTTTAATATATTCCGATTTGGAATAAAATGAATGAAATAAAATATAGGATTACCCAGCCAGCAATTTCGGAGTGCTCATAAATGAGATTCTTAAATGGCCCATAGAAATGATTATTGTTTTTTTGAAAACACTCTTTTTTTGGTAGAAAATATGAACCCTCAGAAAACAATCCAAAAAGTTGTATATATAATCTAAAACGCTGTCTCAAAATGAGGTTTCATTTTTCGGACTCAAAGAAGATTTCAAAATTATTTAAATTTATGAGGAAAACTTTGATTTTATACACGTTCGTTTTTCTGAGTCATTTCTGAGTAGGGGGCTCTTTAGTACGGACCACTTTCATAGGAAAAAGTGGAAAAATGTTTAGGTTTTTGGAGCTCTTTGTTTGCTGGGTAATTAAAAATAAATAAATCATAATTGAAATCTGTTAGAAAACCAAACAATTCAAATAAATTTTTCTTTGGTTTTAACACTAACTGTATTTGTGTGACTCTCTATCAGTGTTAACAAGAACGATTTTGACAGTTTTTCAACGTATTCCGGCTTTCTACTGTCAAAATTGTTCGAGATATCATTGATAGGAATGCCGCACAAACACAGCTTTTAATCAGAAAGAGAAGAAAAAAAAATTTAAAATTAAATTTAAAATGTAATTTCCATTTAATTTACTCATAAAAATAAATCCGTAAAAATAGCAGAAAAAGTTACTAAAAGTTAGTTAAAAATAATGCTGCAGAAAAAACTGCTAAAATTTGCAGATTTTCAATAAATACTACTAAAATAAGAACAGCAAAATTAAAACAGATAACTTTACAGAATTTTAGTTATATTTAGGCTAACTTTTAGTTAATTGAAAATAACAAATTGTACTGTTAAATCTGCAGAAAATTTTGCTAAATATTTGTAGACCAAAAATAACAAAAATAAACTGTTATATCTACAAAATTTTAGCTATTTTTAAGCTAAATGTAGTTGAATGTAAATAGCAGTCTATACTGCTAAAATCAGCAGAAATATTTGGTAAAAAAATGTAAATACTGCTGTTTTCAAAAGGCTCGATTTTTAATTGTATTTAAAACAAAATTGAAAAAAAACTTCTAAATTAAAAATTTTTTGGTGATTTTTTATGCTAACAATTATTTAGCAAAATTTTTTGCTGATTTTAGCAGGTTAATTTGCTATTTTCCATTAACAAAAATTTAGCTCAAATATAACAAAAATTCTGTATATTTAACTGTTTTATTTTTGCTGTTCTTATATTACTAATACAATAGCAAAAATAATCTGCTAATTTTAGCAGTTTTTTCTGCAACATAATTTTTAACTAATTTTTAGTAGTTTTAACTAAATTTTTTACAGAATTTTTTCTATTAGCGTACGTTAACATTTTATCTTTATCTTCATTAAGTTTAAATACAATATTTTATTTTATCTATAATTTAAATCATATTTTATCTTATCGTGTTATATTTTTATGTATACGCATCTTTTGGCTTCAAATTTTCCGCGGTTGTATTTATACCCTACACCACTACGTGGTCAGGGTATTATAAGTTTGTGCTGATGTTTGTAACACCAAAAATATTGGTTCTAGACCCACCTTATAGTATACCGATCGGCTCAGAATTTTTTTTATTTCGATTTAACGATGTCTGTCTGTCTGTCCGTCCGTCCGTCCGTCTGTGTGTCTGTCTGTCCATGCATTCTTGTGCGCACTCTACAGGTCGCAAATATTAAGATATTTTGATGAAACTTGCTACACTGAAGCCTATTGATTTTGGTTAAAATCGGTCCATGTTTAGACCTAGTGCCCATATAAGGGTCCCCCCAAAATTGGCTTGGTTACCAACTGCAGGTCGCAAATATTAATATATTTTAATGAAATTTGGTTCGCTGACTCACATTATAGAAAATTTTAACACAAGTCCCATTTTAACCCATTCGAATTTCGGATCTAAACGTTAGTTGGCTTTTAACCAGACTGGTGTTGGGTATTGTATAGTCGGCATGCCCGACTTTAACCTTTTTACTCGTTTTTATATGTCTTTGAAGAGCTCTGTTTGTAGTATCATTTTCTTTTTCTGTTCTATGTTTAATATCTAATCTGCGACATCTACATCTTTCCTGTCTGGTTGTTGTCCGCACTATAAATGTGTTTATCAATACAATTTTGGTAGGAAAATAAATTAGTAAAACATTAGTTTAAAATTTGCTTAATGCTAAAAAAATACAACTAAATCCTTTGCTGAAGAAACACAATTTCAGCAAAAAAAAGTTGTTGAAAGCTAATATACTTCATATACAGCACGTTCTACTAATTCTTCTACCAACTTATTTTTTTGAGTGTACCAGTAGACCAAAATTATTAAAAACAAACTGTTATATCTACAAAACTTTTGTTGTGTTAACCCTTTTTAGTTAATTCAACTTGAAAAATTGTAGTCTAAAATCTGCAGAACATTTTGAATAATATCATTAGACTAAAAACAGCGGCAGCACACTCCCAGCAAAAAACCTGCTTCGCTGGATGAAGCTTTGTAAGGGAATAAATAAAATTAATCCCTTACAAAGCTGCTTACGGAAGGCATGATTTTTCCATACAAAGAGCTCGCTTGGAAGCACGTTGTTTTGTGAGAAAAAGCGTTTTATTCGCTGCTGAAAAATTGCAGTGAATTCATGTTTTTCGTAAGTGCATTTAACCGCAAATAAATTCATGGACCTTTTTTTGGAAAAAGTAATTTTTTTTTTCTGCTGAAAAGATGCAGTAAATTAATGATTTTCATTTGGCGCATTTAAACGCGACTTTTTATGAAAATAAATGCATTCATTTGCCGACTTCAAAATGCAGACTGACTCATGTTTATGTGGCGTCTATACAATAAACTCTACTAAAGAAGCGTAAAACACGATTGAGATGACTCAGATTTCGTGCGAATTAATCTTTGGATAACTTACATTCTATTTTACTCCCTTACAACCTGCTTCGTCGTAAGGGAATAGCGTAGCACTATAATTTTTTAAATAACTTGCTTATGATTTGCTAAGGCACTTTTGCAGGGTATACAATCAAATTGCAAAATTTTTTGTTTATTGTATGCGCATAAAGTGGCGCAACTCTGTAAAGCAGAATTTGTAGCGCGTTTTTAAGCGCTTCGTATTTTTACTGCTTCCAAAATACTAAAAATTTTTTGCTGGGCTGCTATATCTACAAATTCTTTGTCATTTGTAAGTTAAATTTAGTTGAATGCAATTAAACAATCAGCAGAAATATTTGCTAGATAATAGTAAACTGCTGATTTCAGAACGCTAAATTTTATTTGTATTGAAAATAAAAATAGAAAAAAAATCTGAAAAAAAAATTATTTTTTTTAGTTTATTATTATTTAGCAAAATTTCTTGCTGATTTAAGCAGATTCACTTGTTATTTTCGATTAACAAAAATTCAACTCAAATATAACTAAAATTCTGTATATTTAACAGTTTTATATTTGATGTTCCTATCTTACAAAAATTTAGCACAAATAATTTGCTAATTTCGGTAGTTTTTTCTGCAAGGTCATTTTTAGCTAATTTTTAGTAGTTTAAACTAAAATATTTATAGAGTTTTTTCTATTAGTGTATATTTTATTCTCTAAAGCAGCATAAGATTGAAAATAATCAATATTGATCCTTAAAATATGTAGTGAAAAAATTTCGTATTGAGATTTTTAAGGTGTCCTCACAATTTCACTCACAACTTTTGAACCGCTTGACCGATTTTGATCATTTTTAATATAAATCTGTTGGAGTAGCAAACTAAAAATTAATGGGGAAAAATTGTAATATTTCGTGTCATAATTTTCAAACGCAAATATCTTCTTTTTTTTTTAAATCTAACCTCGAAACCTGGCTAGCACTGGATTCAGCATACTCGAATTATTTTTGGCCACCGGAAGCGCCGTGTGTAATTTGATTGCAACATAATTTTGTAGCCGTATTTTCAATTTTAGAGATTCGTTATCAAAAAAAAAAAAAAATCTAACAGTTAAATGCCATTTAATATTTTATCTTATTTTTTTTTTTGATAATTCAAATAAGATAAATGATAATAATATTTATAAAAGATAGTTAATGGTGAAGAGGAGAAAAGTTGTCATTAATATTTTTAGCATATCATACCATACCAGATACCTCCTACGCAACTACACTAATAGAAAAAAGTCTGTAAAAATTTTAGTTAAAACTACTAAAAATTAATAAAAAATTAAATTACAGAAAAAACTGCTGAAATTAGCAGACTATTTTTTGCCCTAACATTAGCAGGATAGCAACACCAAAAATAAAACTGTTAAATTTAGAAAATTTTAGTTAATATAAAATAAGAAATTAGCCTGCTAACATCAGGAAAAACTTTTGCTGAATAATTAGTAGGTTAAAAAATCCAAAAAAAATTAAAATTTTCAAAGCTTTTTTTTATTATTTTTTTTTTAATGCGAACTACTACTAACTATTTTTTGTAGTAAATATTTCTGTTGATTTTAACAGTATAGACTGATATTTGCATTCAACTAAATTAACTTTAATAACAAAAATTTTGTAGATATAACAATTTTTTTTTATTTCTAGTCTACTAATATTTAGCCAATTTTTTTTTTGCAGAATTTACAGTATAATTTGTCATTTACAACTAACTAAAAAGTTAATTCAAATACAACTATAAAAAAGGCAGAAAATAGATCTAGTCTGATTTGCAAATTAATAATGTGTTTATAACTTTGGAAAAAATTTTTTTTATTCTTCCTCTTAACCTCAAACCTACTAAATTAAAATTAAAAAAAAAAAGTCTAATAATTACAATATTAATTGCAGTGGTATGACGTGTTTGAAAAAACAACACTTTACTAAAAAAATCAAAAAATGCCCTTTTGGCAGTCTGTCTCCAATATACACAAATTGCCTACACTTGAACGTAAAAACCACACATCAGTGTGGCAACAAGGAGGAGATAAGAAGGTAAACAAAAAATCTTAAGTAGAATGTTTGTATGTCTGTTTGATCACTTCTGAGGGTAAAAACAATAACAGAAAGCAGAATAGGAAAGAAAACTATGAATTAGCCACACTATAAGCAAGGCCTTACCGTGGGTTAGATGGCTAAGCTGTCGAACTCTAATATAGCTAGGCTTGTAAGGTAGGAGTGCATGGGTTCGATTCCTACAGCCGACAGGTTGTTGAAAAAATTATCATATAGAGACAATCTGACAATAAAATATAAATAAGAATACAATTTAAAGGAAAAATCACTGATGAAGCCTGTCCATAAAAAAAAAAAAAACAAAAAAAAAACAAAAAAAAAAAACAGAAACTAGAACTAGTCTGATTTGCAAATTAATAATGTGTTTTATAACTTTGGAAAAAAATGTTTATTCTTCTTCTTAACCTCAAACCTACACTCACAATATTTTATCGTTAAAAACAACATAAAATCAGGGTTGGCAGGCAATACCGCTAAAATACTGTTATCGATTCAAAACCCTTTCAACTGACTACTGTTACCCCTAAAATACCGTTACCGAAATACCCGGAATACAGTTATCCTTAAAATACCGTTACCGAAATAACTGAAATACCGTTATCCTTAAAATACCGATACCGAAATAAATGAAATATCGATAACCTTAAAATACCATTATGGTAATACATGAAATAGTGTTATCCGTAAAATACCGTTACCGTTATTTTTAATTCTCTAATCTTGGTCATTGCACGTGGTTATTGAGTATTTCACATAAATTAAGTCAATTAATTGGTTTTGTTTTTATTTTAGTGTGGTTTTTGCAAAAAAAAAATGCGGTATGTACCGAAATAACTGACTACCGTTATCCTTAAAATACCATTACCGATATAACTGATATACCGTTAACCTTAAAATACCGTTACCGAAATAACCCAAATATCGTTATCCTTAAAATACCGTTACCGAAATAACTCAAATACCGTTATCCTTAAAATACCGATACCGAAATAAATGAAATAGCGTTACCCTTAAAATACCGTTACCGAAATAAGCTAAAATATCGTTACCCTAACGATAACCACATTCGTTTCGGTTACCATCCATGCCTAAAATACATATTAAATTAATTGAAAACACAATTAAAAAAAGTCCTACCGATTTTTAATTATATTCAAACCATTTTCCTATTTATTTTCGAACATTGTTTAAGCAATCCATAAAAGATATAAAAATAATTGAAAAGTCTTTTAAAACAATCATCAATTTTTGTTTGTTTTTCATATTTGAAAATTTTTTTTGTTTAAATTTTCAAAACACTACAACACACACGTTCATATTTTTATTGGCTATGTTTGTGTGTATGAGTAAAGAATTTCTTGTAATTTGAATTGAAATAATTTTGTATATAAACAAACTATTTTAACAAAAAAGAAAACCGAAAATATTTGAATTTTTTGTTTTAAAACAGAAAAAAACAATATTATTTAAATTATTTTTTCTAAAAATAGAAATCTAAAACTCGAATTTTTGACTGAAAGTAACAACTCCTACAGACGTTACATATTTTTTCTAGTTTGTTTTTTATTGATTGATAAAAAAAAGTTAAACAATATGTTTCAATGTATTTTAATTGATTCTTCAATTGAAAACAAACTTTAACTATTTCATTTCATTTATTTTATTTGACTTTTACTTTTCAAATAAACCTCAATCGGTTGTGGAAAATATGTTGTGAGTGTACTAAATATAATTTTGTAAATTTAATAGTTGTGTATTTGCTAATCTTATTTTACTAGTATTTAGTAAAAAACTCTGCTAATTTCAGCAGTTTTTTCCGCAAGGTAATTTTTTACTATTTTGTAGTAGCTATTTCAGTTATTCTTACAGGTTTATTTCTATGAGTGTGGCACTATATCTAGAAATAATTTAAATACGCATTAAATTAAGAGATAAGGTTTCAACGGTGGAAATAAAAATCAAAACTGCTATACTCAAAGAAATGTGGCTGTATTAGAAGACAAAATTTCCTTAAAATTTTGCATTAAAATATAGCACTATCAACATATTTTTGTTACAAATTAGAAATCTTCACTAAATTGAATAGCAATGGTAAATTTTTTCTTAAAGTTTTAAGAGGATATAGAACATATTATTGAAAAAGACAAAATCTTAATTTTATGGAATCAAATATTTTACAAAATTTCCAATTTTTCCATAAATAAAAAATTGGAAAATTGGCAATTTTGTAAAATATTTGCTTGCATAAAATTAAGATTTTGTCTTTTTCAATAATGTGTTCTATATACTCTTAAAAGCGTGGATCTTTCCCTAACCAGCAAGCAAATTGCAGGTTTCACTTTTTATATTCAAAATCCTAAGTTTTTCAATGTGATTTATCTGGCTTTTGATCTTCTGTGTTATTTTCTTTTCCAACAACTATTACAAAATTTCACTTTTATTTATTTGGATGTAAAAACATTTCAAAACCTCTATTATTTTGTTTTTTTATAATAAAATGTATTTCACTTTTATTTAATCTTCTTTTTATGTTTAATAAACAAACCCAATTTAAAAAAAAAAACCTTGTAAACTTTTGTAAAAATATATCTAAACAAAATCTAATAAATCTTTTACCAAAAAAAAAAAAAGACCTAACTATAAAAACATTTAAACTTGTCAACAAAAAACAAATAAATACATACAACATATGAGGCTTTCCACACCAATTACACTGTGCTACACTATTAGTATAGTAAAACTCACAAAATGTTTGGCGCTATTTGGGTACAGCGGTTTAAAGTTTTCATTTTCTTGGCAAAATCAATATAAAATACAGTATAAAAATTCCTACGAGTTCTGTGTTCAGATGTTCACAATATAAATTTATGGAGCAATTCCATATGAAAACGATCAAAATTGGCAAATTTTTGGACGACCCCTCTCCGATTTTAAAATAAATAGTCTCAATCGATTGCCCAGCAAAAAATAATGTACACCACTGTCATGTGACAAAATTGAAGAATTCTTCATAAGGGACCTCATTGAAAGTTGTTTTAAAAAAAAACTACTAAAGCGATCGCAACGAGTGATAGCTCGTTGGAAAGGTATTGAATCAGGCTTTAAATGAAAAATAAAATTTTCATAATTTTTCTCATAAATTTTCCCATGAAAATTAAATTTTCCGATTTTCCACAGAAGCTCCTAAATTTTCCGGCTAATTTTTTTTTTTTTAATTCCTCATAATTTTTGCTTTAAGAATCAGCAATAAAAAAATGGGCCCCGACTCCTTGTTTGGACAGGAGAGGAGCATTTAAGAGACCACCTTGTTCTCATTGTTTTTATATTTTTTATAATTGAATTATTTGTAATTATTTAACATTATTTTATTTTATTATTAAAAATATATTTTAAAAATTATTTTACAGTTAAAAATACATTTATGAAGAAAAAATCTTTCTTATTTTGCTGCTTATACTTAATTACAATATTTATTAAAAATTTCAATTGTCTTGGCATCATTATAAAATTAAAGTAACTTTAAATTTAAAACAACTTTCAATGAGGTCCCTTATGAAGAATTCTTCAATTTTGTCACATGACAGTGGTGTACACCACCACTAAACCAGTCACTATAAAAAAAAAAAAAAAATATGTAGGTACATTATTTTTTGCTGGGCAATCGATTGAGACTATTTATTTTAGAATCGGAGAGGGGTCGTCCAAAAGGTGATCGCTTTCATATGGAATTGCTCTATGAGGACTTTGTTTTTTAGACTATTCTAACCCTACTAAATCCGCGCCTAAAATACTACAAGTTAGATATTAATCCGAAATATATTTTCTTGTACCGAGGCAGTTGTTATAAAAAGCTTCATATTTAGTATTAAACACAAAACTTAACAAATACTCAGAAATACTCAGAATACAGAGAAACACTAATACTTAAAACACAGCTTCATTTACTACTGCAAATACATACAAAAAACTAACACGGCACTAAAATACTCCTCTAGCATATCTAAAATAAACTACTTACACAGAAGATAAAGAAAATTATATCATATCAAGCTGAGTGCACATCAGACTGATTTTAGTTGCAGCATTTAACAACTACAAACAGAAAACAACCTGCATCACAAAATTCAAACTTCCAGCAGCATACCGGCTAGATGCTGCTGTTAGCTTAACCACATGGGTTTCTTCAGTTTGATGATGAACAAACAGCATTTGATTATAAAACAATCAGAAAAAAAATTATTACAAATATTTTTGAGAATTTTAAAAGAAATGACTTTAATTTAATAACGATTTTTATCAAACAATAAACTCCAAAAAATACGTGGGTTTTTATTTACAGAAGTTGACATAAAAATAACTTATTTTTACGGTTTTTTTTTTCTAGGTTACTTTGACAGAAATTTTACGGAGAAAATACACGTTTGGTAAAAGGTCGTTGGTATAAATGAAAGTGGGTTTTTCATTTTGTTTCAGTTTTATGAATGAATTGTTTTTTTAGAGCCGGTTTTTAACAAGAACTACACTAATAGAAAAAAGTCTGTAGAAAATTTGGTTAAACCTACTAAAAATTAGTTCAAAATGATGCTGCAGAAAAAACTACTAAAATTAGCAGATTAGTTTTGATATATATTAGTAAGTTAGGAAGAGCAAAAATAAAACTGTTAAACATATGGAAATTTAGTTATATTTGAGTTAAATTTTTGTTAATGGAAAATAACAAATTAATCTGCTAAAGTCAGCAAAAGATTTTGCTAAGTAATTAGTAGCCTAAAAAATCACAAAAAATTTTAAAATTTTCAACATTTTTTTCGATTTTTTTTTTAATGCAAATAAAAATCGAACCTTTTGAAAACAGCAGTTTACAATTTTTTTACCAAATATTTCTGCTGAATTTAGCAGGATAGACTGTTACTTGATTTCAACTAAATTTAGTTTAAAAATAACAAACATTTTGTAGATATAACAGTTTGCTTTTGCTATTTTTAGGCTACTAATATTTAGCAAAATTTACTGTAGATATTACAGTACAATTTGTCATTTTCAATTAACTAACTTAAATATAACTAAAATTCTGTAAATTCAACAGTTTCATTTTTTCTCTCCTTATTTTACTAATATTTACAAAAAAATCTGCTAATTTCAGCAGTTTTTTCTGCAACGTCATTTTTAACTAATTTTGAGTTGCTGTTTCTGCTAGTTTTACAGATTTATTTCTATGATTGTACCTTTGTTAGCCAATAATTGTCATATATAAACCACAGATGATAAGAGAGCTTTGAGAACAGTCAGATTAACTAGCACAAATACCATTAGTCATAGATGTAATTCCATATCACTTCATACCTAAGTTGATCCGAAAAATGGCATACATACACTTATCTCATGGGATCTAATTTGATCCGAAAAATGGGTTCATCAAATTTGATCATATAAATTGATATAACGTGATCTAATTCTAAAAGAATAGTTTTTGGGATACACACTAATATTTTTTTCTTCACTTAATATATTCTCAGTAGAGAAATCGGTCAAACGGGTTTCAAATCGATTTCACTAATTTTAACAAATTTTCAATTGAAACAGTGATTGCAATAAAGGTTTTAGTTATCTTCATATAACTAATTTTGAGAGTTAATTTTCAAAACTATTCATAACTAATTTTTAATAACACATTCGTTAAATTTTACAAAATTAATTGTATAATTACATATAAAACTGTAGTTTTACGATTTTTTTACTTAAATTTAGATTCGCTAAATTTAACGAAGAATTTTTTAAAATCAACAAGTTTTATTTGAAGCCAAAAAACAGGAATAAATTTTGTTAAAATAACAAATTTTTCTGTTCAGCCAACAGGCATCCCAGCAAAAATGTGGAAGCAGTAAAAACGTTTACTGCTTCCTTACTGCTACTTTTACCGCTTCTCAAAATGTATAGCTTCGTAAACAGCACTAATGAAAGGCCTAAGTTGATTAATTGTTTACATCGCTTTTTGCTGTGCTTTTTTAAAAAGGCATGAAATAAGCAATACATTTTGATTGCTTAAATATTTATGCGGGTCTTTTATCAAAATTTTTTAAAATGCGGAAAAAAGTTATTGTAATGAAAATAAGAGATTTTACTGAAAATAAGAATATTTTGCTTTTGAGAAGGCATGATTTTAAATAGTTGAAAAGGTTTATAATATCCACTTTCGAGAAGGCATGAATTATCGGCATTTTAAAAGAAAAACAGGAGCACTAATTAAAAGCGGTGAATTCATACCTTTTCGGTTCTCGAAACAAGTGCTTTCACGCGAGCTATCTCGAACAAAAATTAGGCAGGATATCATCAATAATGCAATCGCTTCACTGCTCAACTTTCCCTGACAAAACTGTTACCAAGCAAGCAGTAATTTCTGCTGGGATATTATTTTGAGTGTAAAGATGGGAAATTACAAGTAATTCACTTTCACTAATATGTGAAGCCAAATATTACATATGTACATTAGAGCACCCATATGTGCAAAAGTGTTATTTTTCCAGCTCCCCGCTCATTTTCGGATAGGTTGAGAATAAAAAATAAGAACTATGCAAAAACGAGTAAAAAGGTTAAAGTCGGGCATGTCGACTACAATACCCTACACCAGTCTGGGTAAAAGCCAACTAATGTTTGGATCCGAAATTCGAATGGGTTAAACTGGGGCTTGTGTCAAAATTTTCTATAATGTGAGTCAGCGCACCAAATTTCATTAAAATATCTTAATATTTGCGATCTGCAGTTTGTAACCAAGCCAATTTTGGGGGGCCCCTTATATGGGCACTAGGTCTAAACATGGACCGATGTTCACCAAAATCAATAGGCTTCGTCCTTGGGCCAAAATAGGTCTGTGTACCAAATTTCATCAAAACAATATAAACAATATAATTTTGGGCTGTTAACCAAAATCAATAGGCTTCGTCCTTGGGATTACATAGGTCTGTGTACCAAATTTCATCAAAATATCTTAATATTTGCGACCTGCAGCGTTTAAAGAATATAATTTCGGGCGTACCCTTATATGGGCACTAGGTCTAAACATGGACCGACTTTAACCAAAATCAATAGGCGTCGTCCTTGGGCCGACATAAGTCGGTGTACCAAGTTTCATCAAAATATCTTAATATTTGCATAGACAGACAGACAGACGGACGGACGGACATCAAATCGAAATAAAAAAAATTCTGAGCCGATCGGTATACTATAAGATGGGTCTAGAAGCAATATTTTTTGGTGTTACAAACATCAGCACAAACTTATAATAGCCTGACCACATAGTGGTGTAGGGTATAATTAGGTTTCTGCGGTGTAAACCGGCCAGGCCGTTCACATTTATGTCCTCAAAATTACCCTAAAAAAGGTTCATGGATTTATCCATCTATAAGTCTTAAACTAGAAGCTTCTGCTGATTAAGTTGCATAGCTATTGTTTACACAATGAAAACGCAAGCATTTTCTCTTTACAAACTTTAACCCTCTCATGACCATTAGTAGTGTTTTAAGAGGTAAACATCAAAATTTGTGTCCTAACTAAATTTCGAATGTCTCTCATTTAATTTCGGAGTTCTGTAAATACTTATAGTCGTTATTATATAATAGGAAATTTACCGCATTTTAAAAGAAAAATAAGCTTTTTTAAATATTTTGTCCACTCCATGACAGAAAGCCCAAAAATTGATTCTGAGTTATAGATTTATTACATATGTGTAGCAGGAAACCATGTGAATCTTTCATTTTAGTTATAGGATGTGTTCAGCGAACTCATGTAAAATACTACGAGGTACAGTTTTGTGGAAATATTTAACCCTCTAACTCTGCAATTAAAGGGACTTTTTTGTTCCCGTTTTAAAAGGGGACAAAAAAGACCCGTAAGTTGAAGATGTAGAGTTTAAAAATGTTCCACAAAAATGTTCCTAGTGGTGTTTTACATAAGTTGGCTGAAACATCCTATCACATGGTTTCCTCCTAAAATCCAGGCTTGTGGGACATTTAAACGCCAATTCTGAATAAGTACGAAATTACCCCTTAAACATATTTTAAGTTTTGACTTATTTCTGGCATTGAACTTAAATTCGCAACTTTGATGTCTTTAGAGACTTATAGTAGAATTTCATGGCAAATATTTTTGTGGAACATTTTAACCCTCTAACTCTTCAACTAAAGGGACTTTTTGGCCCCTTTTTAAAGAGGGACATAGACGACCCGTAAGTTGAAGAGTTAGAGGGTTAAGATGTTCCGCAAAAATATTTGTCATGAAATTCTACTATATGCTTCTGAAAACATCAAATTTTAAAATTTAAGTTCAATGCCAGAAAAAAGTCAAAACTTAAAATGTGTTTTAGAGTTAATTTCATGCTTATTCAGAATTGGCGGTAGTCAGCGGAAGGGGTTTTCAAGCAGTGACGGTATTTTAGCGTTATTGCCTGCCTAATCAGGGTTTTTAATGCCCATTTTCTAATTCTTATTTCAAAAAAGTTTTTACAATTTTTCTGTTGGAAAATTTTAGCATGACAGAAGTTGAATTATAATTAGTAAGTCCTCTGCTTATATAAATATATAAAACGAACTTAGAGGACAACATTTTTCTTTAAGATTTTCTTAAAAATGTTTCTTTCTAATATTTTTTTTTATTATAAAAAAACGTTAAATTTTTCGCACGTAACAATTTTTTTTTTCACAGCAAAAAATTTTAATAAACATTTTTTTTGTCGTTAAAAGACTCCTTTAAGGAAAAAAAATTTTTTAAGTGAAAAAATTTTTTGAAACCACAAATAAAATCTAATATGACAGAACAATATTCTAACTAAATATATAAAAATTTACAATATTAAGTCGGAAAAAAAATTTGTATTTTTTAATGCAAAAACTAAAAAAATTTTGAAAATTTTTTGAGCGAGAAAAAAAATTTTTTTCTATATTTTTTTTCTGCTTGTATTTTTTTTGGAAATATAACAATAAATTACATTCGAATACTGAACTAAGAAATTTAACGGAAAATGAGACTGTAGTGCTTAGAATACTAAAACGTTTTACTCCTACGGGACTATCTGCTAGCTGCTTTTGATGTGAGAATGTCGTTTTTTCACCAAATTAAAATACCCTAGTATTAAGCATAAATATGGTAATGACCTGTCATTATATTACCAAGTAATGATAGGTCATTACCTTTTACATTACTTTAAAATACAAAATAATGACTTACTGATAATAAATTATAGAAGTACTTATAGATACTCGCAAAGTAATCATTTACTGGTAATTGATTAAATAATTAATGATTTAGTTTTTTATTTAATATTTTATTTATTAAATTATTTCGAATATTTTCCCAACTGAATAGAAAATTTTTCGAGGTAAGAAGTTATATTTCCAATATGACCAACTATTTCACAATGTAGGGTAACCACTTATTTTGCAACTTCTGAGTAACCACTTATTCTATCTTTGTGAGTAACTACTTATTCTTTCACTATGGGTAACTCGTTATTCGCACTTTTTTTGTAAGACATCGCGATCAAAAGTAATGTTGCGAGTAAATAGCCTGGTAAGTAGTGAAACCCTTTGTGTGATACTTACTCGCTTAATTACTCGGTAATGTCTGTTTTTGCTGTGTATCTTAAATCTTGATTTAAGATAATCTAATACCCACTAACTGTAAGACTTATAATTGATGCCCTATTATTGACAGGTGTAATGATAACTGGAACATATGGTCATATTCTGTATTTCACTTTTATAATATTTTTCTCAATTTCATTTGGTTCCATTCAAAATTTAAGTGAATTTTAATTGTACACTGGTCATTGGTCATTTAATGGAAAAAAGTGGAAATCGAATCAAGTTGTAATAGCGACTTAAATTTCAATTTTTTCGTGCGAAACTATTTATTTTTCTATTATTTTGAGGGAAAAAATTAAATTTGAAAAAAAATAAATTTTTTCGTGAGAAACTATTTACTTTTCAGGCGAAATTTTACATATTATTGGTTGTCATTTTTCAATAGTGGACATTAACCGAGTTTCGGTCTAGGGGAGGGAAGGGTGCTTATGAGGGTTCAGCTGTATTTGATTGTACTGTCAATATTTTATATAAGATTTTGATGTGTTTTGAAATTTTGTAAAATTTACAATTTACACTAACTAAAAAAAAATTTTTTAAGTGAAAAAATTTTTTGAAACCACAAATAAAATCTAATATGACAGAACAATATTCTAACTAAATATATGAAAATTTACGATATTAAGTCGGAAAAAAAAATTGTATTTTTTAATGCAAAAACTAAAAAAATTTTGAAAATTTTTTGAGCGAGAAAAAATTTTTTTTTCTATATTTTTTTTCTGCTTGTATTTTTTTTGGAAATATAACAATAAATTACATTCGAATACTGAACTAAGAAATTTAACGGAAAATGAGACTGTAGTGCTTAGAATACTAAAACGTTTTACCCCTACGGGACTACCTGCTAGCTGCTTTTGATGTGAGAATGTCGTTTTTTCACCAAATTAAAATACCCTAGTATTAAGCATAATTACCTTAAATCTTGATTTAAGATAATCTAATACCCACTAACTGTAAGACTTATAATTGATGCCCTATTATTGGCAGGTGTAATGATAACTGGAATATATGGTCATGTTCTGTATTTCACTTTTGGGTAAAAGTGAAAATTTTATAATTTTTTTTTCTCAATTTCATTTGGTTCCATTCAAAATTTAAGTGAATTTTAATTGTACACTGGTCATTGGTCATTTAATGGAAAAAAGTGGAAATCGAATCACGTTGTAATAGCGACTTAAATTTCAATTTCACTGCGATTTGAAATAACTGCGATAAGTTTTAGAAAAAAATTAAATTAGAGAAAAAAAATGAATTTTTTTATTTTTCTATTATTTTGAGGGAAAAATTTAATTTGAAATTAAATTTAATTTGAAATTAAATTTTTTCGTGAGAAACTATTTACTTTTCATCAGAAATTTTACATATTATTGGTTGTTATTTTTCAATAGGGGGCGTTAACCGAGTTTCAGTCTAGGGGAGGGAAGGGTGCTTATAAGGGTTCAACTGTATTTTTCGTACTGTCAATATTTGATATAACATATTTTGATGTGTTTTGAAATTCTGTAAAATTTACAATTTACACTAACTCAAAATTTATCAGATGTGTCAAATCTATCATAGTTAATTTGAGATATTCCAAATATTACCTAATAAAAAAAAAACATTTTTCGGTTGCCCACTTTTGGGTAAAAGTTGGTCCCAAGAACCTTGTAAAGTTCCTTGAAATATTTAGGGTCAATGCATAATCACTCATTTAATTTATAAATCTCTTATTAAAGAAATTTTTCGTACAAAATTGATTTTATAAACGTGTTATAAGGTTTTCAAATTATTATGCATAAGCACCTTAAAACTAATATTCTTCAATTTTAATTATAGGTTTAAAATTTGTTTATATATGAAAAATATGTATATTAATTATTGTTAGTTTTTCGAAGTAGCATGCCTTATTTACAACTTCCATATTTTCCAAATTTTAAGATTTGTAGAATCTCTGTACTATTTTGAATTGGTAATTAAAACTAAAGAACTTCAAAATGTATTGTATGTAATAAATTTCAAAAAAATTTTATATTTAAATTTTTTTCTTAAATTTTACCACTTTGATTAAAGAGTTTTAAATACTTTTAAGGAAAATTAGTTTTCCATTAAATCCTTTAGAGTATATTTATATTTTCCACAACATTTCATATGTCTGCTTGCTGTTGCATGTTAATTATGGTTTGCTTGTATGACGATGACGATGTTGTCGGTGTTTTACACTTCCGCCTTTTCTTTTCACGTTCAGATTTTATGTTTTTTTTTAGTAAATTTCAAAGTGAATTTTAAAACCACTGATTTGTGTTTAATTGTTGCACAAAATGCATTTTAAATGAATTTTCAAATTGCATATGTCACTGCATGTGTGTGTGTGTAAGTAAGTATATATATACTTACATACAGCCATATATTATGCATATATGTATATATATGAACAAGCAAATAAGTTTTGCATGTTGCATCAATGTATTTATGTATGTGTTTACACTGATTAAGTATGCAACTAAAGGTGGTTTCCATAGATACACATACATACCTACACACCTACAGACACATACGTAAAACCCAGAAACAGAATGTACAAGTCGACAACAACACTTTAACACATTTAACACACATGCAAATGCATTGCAAAAACGAAAAAAAAAATTATAAAACAAATACTATACACTGATCACACACTAACACAACCGCAAATGTATGCGAATTAAACGAAAACACACAACACGCATTTGCATAGAATACACAACATTTTCGAAACACAAAAGAAAACGCGCTATAAATATGAATTTCCCAACAAATTATCACTTTAAAGGCCTAAAAGTGGGCAGTGGATTTGTTATTTTAAATAAAGTTTTTCTTTTACATAATAAACAAGATTTTTATAAAAAATCTATTTTTTTTTTTTTGAAAAATAATATTTTTTGTAAATTTAGATTTTTTAAAATTTTTTTTATAAGATTTTTTTTAAATTTTTGTTTTATATTTTTATTAGATTTTTTGTGTATTTTTTTTTTTTTTAACCGGTTCGTTTTACACGTAAAATCTTGTATGTTCTTTTTCTTTTCGCTCGCTCCATGCAACCCGTAGAAATTCAAAATACAAACTAAATTCCATAACGCATTAACATCTCGGTTAAAGCTATACAACACAAATATAAAAGTATCATATCATCATACTCTCTCTCCTCCCCCCCCCCCTTTTTTACTATTCTGTCATATGAAAAAAGAAAATGTACACTTGACTATGCACATCGGAGATGATAAGATGAATACAAAAGTACTTTTGTGTGTTACATTTTTAGGAAAGCACTAATAGCACTAATTTTAGTAAAACACTAACGGGCATATTAAAAAAAAAAAAATAATAAATAAACTTTTAAAGCATTTGATAAAAAATACAATATTTGCTTTGAAATTTATAGTTTTTAACATCCCGTAATTTTTTTATAAAAAATCATTACTTCATCAAGCATTTGGCAACGTTTTCTTACAAAATATTCCTATAAATTCTGTTCTCATAGAAACCATATTAAAATAGGATTTTGTAAGAGATGTTATTTAATTAAGACAAAGTTGGAATCTAATCTGTGGTGATAAGAAGTGAATAGCATCTCCCAAAATCAAATTACAAAGCGTGATGTTTCGTCAAAAAAAAATCTTGTTTAGCACATTTTGTATAAAAGTTCCCAAAATACGTTGGGCATATAATTTAAAATTTTAAAAAAATCCAAGACTGGCATAACGTTCTAATGTGAAGTTTAACTCTTTCGGTACAGATTTTGATTGGCTAAATAGTTTTTGACCAAAGTTTTTGGAAACATAAACCTACCCAGGAAAATTTTTGACAATCGGTAGCCAACCACACCCATTCTACAACTGGTTCCACTGCAACCGATTCCATAGAACTAGTTCCGAAACCAGTTCCTGGGATCCTATATGGAAGATGTGGGTGACGTAGAATCTGTTCCAGAACTGATTCTAGAGCAACCGGTTCCACTTTGGAGCCATAGAAGCGGTTGCTTTTGGGACAATTTCAAACAAAAAGAATCGGTGTTAGAATCGACAGTAGAAGCGGTTGTGAATGAAAAGTAGCTATTCTACAACCGATTCTTTTGAACAGAAATTTTTCCTGGGTATGCCTAGGAAATACTTTTGTTTTTATAGCTTTATCGCGCCTCCTAGCGGAGAAATTTTGCCTAAAAATTCAAATTTTAACACGCTGCTGCTTCCAAACGGGTTAAGATTTTTTCTAATTTTAAATTTTGTATTATTTTCACGACAAAAGTTATTAAAATTCGCTCTTAAAGCGCGAATTTTAAGAACTTTTGTAAAAAATCGCAATTTTGGACCGCTTCTTAAAATTTTTATATGGCAACCCTGGTATAAATATTTTTAGTAAATTGAATTATTTTTAGAGCAAAAATGTCAAATTTCATACCAAAATTAAAAAAACAGACAAATATCTGTAAATTTGTCATTTTATATAGACGCAATCTTCATGTAACGATCGGTCAAATTTTGAAAAAATATATTGTTGGACAAACAATTTCTGAATATTCCTATAAACCCCGAAGCTCTTCTAATAAAACCAGACAAAGAAATTTAGAAAATGGGCATTTCATGTATTTTGTAATAACTAAAAATCAAAAATTGCAAAAAAAAAAAAAAAAAAAAAAAAAAAATGCTTTTTTTAGAAGGAAATATGGCAACCATGTGCCGATAATTATTTGGAAATTTTCATTGCAAATGATCTGCAAGACATTAAAAAACAATTAAAATCCAAATCTTTTCTCTAATATGGAGGTTGCCAGATCGACCCTAAGTTTATGATTCCATATGGCAACAATATAGCGAAAGGGTTAATTGCAACCAAACAATACACACCTCCATACGCTAATAGAAAAAAGTCCGTAAATAATTTAGTTAAAACTACTAAAAATTACCTAAAAAATGATGCTTCAGAAAAAAACTGCTAAATTAGCAGATTATTTTTGCTATATATTAGTAATATAGGAATAGCAAATATAGAACTGTTAAGTATACAGAATTTTAGTTATATTTGAGCTAAATTTTTGTAAATGGAGAATAGCAAATTAACCTGCTAAAATCAGCAAACAATTTTGCTAAATAATTAGTAGCCTAAAAAATCACCAAAAGATTTAAAATTTTCGAAGTTTTTTGATTTTTTTTTTTTTAAATCGAGCCTTTTGAAAACAGCAGTATTTACAATTTTTTAGCAAATATTTCTGCTGATTTTAGCAGTATAGACTGCTATTTACATTCAACTAAATTTAGCTTAAAAATAGCAAAAAATTTGTAGATATAACAGTTTATTTTTGCTATTTTCAGTCTACTAATATTTAGCAAAATTTTCTGCAAATTTTACAGTACAATTTGCTATTTTCAATTAACTAAAAGTTAGCCAAAATATAACTAAAATTCTGTAAATTTAACAGTTTTAATTTTGCTGTTCCCAAATCTGCTAATTTTAACAGTTTTTCTGCGGCATCATTTCTAACTTATTTTTATTAAGTTTTTCTGCTACACTCATAGAAAAAAGTTTGTAGAAAAGTTAGTAAAACTGTTAGTACTTCAACTTAACAAATTTTTAACTAATTTTTAGTTAAAATTTAATTTTTAGTTAATTTTTTTGCTACCTCCACATTACTAACTTACAAATTTTTTTGCTACTTTTTTTTGCTGAATTTAGTTACTAATTTTTAGCAATAATTTTGCTAACTTTACAGTATTTTGCTGAATTTTAGTTACTAATTTTTAACAGAAGATTTGCTAATTTTACAAATTTTTTGTAAACTAAACCACCAATTTTGGAGCTCTTATAAACAGAATGTTAAATGACTCATAAAAATTACTGCATATTTTTAACTCGCCAAAAATAATGCAAAAAGTTTTTAAATAAAGCTAAATTGAAATGGTTGAAAATTTGTCCTACTCATAAAATATCTCAATTATTAAAATTTATGAGAAAAGTTTCTATTTATCGTAATACATTAATTTTCAAAGATCAAGGTTTATTTTGGACGAACCATTTTAATATGAAAATTGTGATTAAAAGTATCTCTGGGGAGCAAGTGGAGTTTACGGCGATGACCCTAATTTTTTTCCCCCAATATTGTACTCTTTAAGCTTATTTAAAGAATACGCTATTTTTAATCTTTCCTATGGGTGGAGCTTTAGTGGTGAAAATGGAAACTCAAATAAATTCGGAAGTACATATCCGATCAGCAAACAATGAAAATCAAAAGAAGGGTCTCTGAAATACATTTTCCCAATCAGAAAAATACAAACAGGAAAGTGGTGGTAAAGCACTTTAACAGGTGGTACAAGTACTGGCAAAAAGCGCTTTCCCATTCCCAAAATGATAACATCATTAGGCAAAAGGACCGGCAAAACGTTGGCAAAACACTGGCAAAACTAATAAATAGGTGGTCTGGAAATATATTTTCCAAAATAAAATTTCAAAAAAGTTCATATGTCAGATTGGCAGACGATTGCTCTGCCCACTGAGCTAACGAGACATATCCCAGTCAGAAAAATACAAACGGGAAAGCACTTTAGCAGGTGGTACAAGTACTGGCAAAATGTGCTTTCCCATTCCCAAAATGATAACATCATTAGACAAAAGGACCGGCTGTTCAAAAAGCGCCGGAAAAGCACTGGAGGAACAAAATTTTTAAACGTTGGCAAAACGCTGGCAAAACCAATAAATAGGTGGTCTGGAAATATATTTTCCAAAATAAAATTTAAAAAAAGTTCATATGTATTTTTTTTGGTCCTGCCGTGATTTGAACCCAGGCCATCAGATTGGCAGACGATTGCTCTACCCACTGAGCTAACGAGACATATAATATTTGATGGCTAAACACATAAATGAGTGATAATAGCTGGACAACTACTGGCTGTTCCAAAATGCTAGTACTGGCAAAGAATTTCTTGTAACTAGTATGCCAGTGTTGGGAGGGTAAAAAAAAGTTGGTCTTGAAGGAGCTTTCCCACAAACAAAAAAATTGATTTTATGAAACAAAAAAAATTTTAAATTAAAAAAAATCAAAAAAAAATTTTTTGCATGCAACCGGATTTGAACTCGGAACCTTCTGACTACAAACCTTTTTTAACAAAGCGTCAGAATTTGTATAAAATCATTGGTCTACCAGTGAATTGATTTTTATACCACTGGTAGCATTGGCTAGGTAGCACTGGATAACCACTGGTTGCAAACCCTGGCATATCACTCTAAATGGGCATTTAGGCGTTGAACAATCCCATGGAAAAAATTTCAATTAATTGACACATTCAATAAACTGGTCCCAAGTATGTTTTTAAATACACAGTTATTTTTTATTTATAAATTTTCATTTCATTTGCTCTTTTTTTTTACCTATTTCCAGTCCACTAGTAATCTGCTAAAGTTTTGTTGATTTCAGAAAATTTTAGCAAAAATTTTGTAGATTTAACAGTTTTTTTTTGCTATTTTCATTCTAGTATTATTTAGCAATTTTTTTGCTGATTTCAGCAAGTTAAATTGTTATT
Source organism: Leucophora obtusa (assembly GCA_949987735.1). Classification (NCBI taxonomy): domain Eukaryota; kingdom Metazoa; phylum Arthropoda; class Insecta; order Diptera; family Anthomyiidae; genus Leucophora; species Leucophora obtusa. The sequence goes on from OX465295.1 coordinate 355,350,076, forward strand.
TGCAATTAACAACAATTTAGCTCAAATATTACTAAAATTCTGTAAATTTAACAGTTTTTTTTTGCTGTTTTCATTTTATTAATATTTAGCAAACTGATTCTGCTAATATTAGCAGTTTTTTCTGCAGCATCATTTTTAACTAATTTTTAGTAACTTTTTCTGCTATTTTTACGGACTTATTTGTATGAGTGTATTTTTACAGATTTATTTCTATGAGTGTATAAGTTAGGCAAATTTCAACAGAATTGAATTAGAATTTAATTAATAGCAGTGTGAAGTAGGTTTTTCATTTTGGTATCAAAAAAGTTAATGGAGAGTACTTTTTTCCCACCAATAGTACTTAAATTTTTTTGTTGCTTTTGTTTTAAAGGGTTCTTCAACAGGGACGCTACAAAAGTAGAAAGACAGGGACAGCAAACGACGCCATATTTCTTGCCGTTCTTTTGACATTTCTCTTCAGTAAGGTTTGCCATTTCATGATGGAAAGACATACGAGCCAACGAGTCGAAATTATTAAAATTTACTACCGACAATTGAGCGTGGGGCTACGTCAAATCTTTGGTCTATGCCAGTGTTACCATATATTTTTTTAGAAAAACTGTAAATAAAAACTGTTTCTTTATAGAAAAACTGTTCTTCCAAAAAATTTAAAAAATCAGAAGAAATTCTGGGATCCCGAAGTATCCTGGGACTAAAATATTATCCCAGGGTATCAATTTTCAAAATATCGAGATTTTAATAGTTTATCGACTTTTTGCATAGCCTCCTAATAAAACTTTTTTTTTAAGAATTTTGGTCTCCTAGGCCCGCATCTAAATTTAGAAAAAGTTCATCGAATCACCCTTCCGAGATTAACCCCTAACTTAGGATAGAATACTTTACTGGTCAATGTTGTACTTCAAAATATTCTTTATTGATTTGCATTCCACATAAAATTGATATTCATTTGATTGAGTATTGTTAGGTCGGTAATTGTTTGTTTGAAAAAATTACGTTTTTGGAATTGTCCTTGATCATAATTGAAAAAATAGTAGGAAATTGTTATTCAGAATTGGCAAATATTTAAAAAAAAAAAAAATAAAAAATCAATTTTGGCCTTTCTCGATGAGACATTGTTTTAATTTTTTCAAAAAATATAAATTTCTAAATGATCTTAAAAATTCGGCTGAAAAATGTCCGTCGGGTGTATGACTTGTCAGATATGGCTTAGCCAATTGTATTCCGTGCTAATTTTTGATGAAATTTGTTATAAAAATGTTTCGTTTTTCCAGTAAGCATATTTTGTAGTATTATATTGGTATTTTTAAATTTATTTATGTTTCGATTTGTACCTAATTTCTGACAATTTGAAAGTTTTAATGTAATTTTTGGGTCATATGCATAACCACTTTCTAAGTTTATAAATGGCTTATAAAACAAATATTTTATACAAAATTCATTTTATAATCGTGTTATAAAGTCTTCAAATTATTATGCATAAGCACTTTTATATTTTAATTCTTAAATTTTAGTTAAAAAAAATTGTAAATGAAACAAATGTGCCGATTTAATATAAAAAACTGTAAAAAAAATCCATGAACTTATAAAAACTGTTTTTTACATGAAAAAACTGGAAAACTGTTAGGCATCCCAAAAAACTGCAAAAAACAGTTAACACTGGCTATATGGCAACACTGGTCTATGCCAACAAGCCAGAGCCGATTGATGAACTTCGTACGAATATCGAACGTGAAATTGCAGCAGTATCGGCCGATTTATGCTTCAAAACCGTCGAAAATTGGGTTCAGCGTCTGGACTTCTGCAAGCGTGCCCATGGTGGACATGCAAAAGAGATCGATTTCCATACATAATGGCATCGAACGTATTTTCACAGCAATAAAGAATTTCATTGATATCCGAAACCGTTTTTGTTTTATTTAAACTTTTTTACTTTTGTAGCGCTCTTATTGAAAAACCTTTTATTATTACCCAGCAAAAAAAAGAGATGCCGAAGCAGTAGAAAAAGCACTACAATTGAAAATCTAATGTCAAATTTGTATTCAGCGACAGATACATGCAAAGATTAAGTAATCACGATAATCCTAAGGCAATCTCATTATTAGACAGCACCAATGAAACTAGAAGACTAAAACGCAGCCCATTCCGAAAATAAAACATGATATTAATTTGTATACCCGAGCAAAAATAGTTATATATTATCATATATAATGTGATTGGGTTATATCTGACAATGAATGGAGCCACTTTAAGACACATATCATTATATACAACTACATCTAATATTATTTTCTCAACAAATTTTTTGTATGGTAAATGATGTTATTACATATCCCCAAATCTGACTCCATATATAACTACATAAGCCATATAAAACTAATCAAAATCTAGTGACCGATATGATTATATATGGTTCGATACTAAGTTATATAACACTGTATGTGTCGTCATACTAAAAATATATTCTTGTAATTTTATATAACTTTCTATATAATCCCGTAGAAATGAATATATAGTTCAACATCAAATTTAGTAGTCTGCAAATTAAGAGTTAATTACTCCATAGCCAAATAATTTTCACGTGATTTTTTTTTCATGTAAAATCATGATAAAAAATGATGCGTACGATTTAGAAGACAAAAGCATTCAACTAAATTTTTATTTTATGTTATAAAATTTGGGCCTTTAAAGTTGTTCAAACTATACAAATTTCAATGTCAATTTAATAGCTGTTATGAATAAAAAGTATACCTACTATCAGACAAAATTATATAAAATCAGATATTTTTATATCGAATTAGATATAATATAATGTCCTGGATATGGACAAATCTCGGATAAAACTGTATCAAATTATATCTAATTTTATATAATTAGATACATGTAGATGACCCATTTTTCGGATCAAGCTGTATGTGGTTGTATATGGGGACTTATCAAATAAGATATAATTATATATGACACCATATTAAGATTTATACCCGGGTATATTAACTTTTATGAATTGTTATTTAATCTTTTAAAATGATCAAATTTATTTTATTTTTATGTAACATAACCCCTGTGATGTATTTATTTTAACAAATATGCTTATTATCCTCGGACAGATTGTAAATAAAGAATGAATTAAAAAAAAAAAAAATTAATATTTGATCAGTGATTTTTAATTTTAAGTGTTGTCAGATACGCACTTAGCAGCCCCATAAATATTCCGACAAATAATTTACAAAAAAATTATCAGCATATTGGATTTGAAATTTTAAATTTCGAAAATCTGATATCAAATTCATATCCAGCAAGATTCATATCCAGCAATTACATAAAAATCAACATGAACTTGTAAAAAAGTAACCGCTTTTATGGATGTGCTATTTTAAATTTTAAAAACCCAACGCCAGAAGTAAGAAGTAATTTTCAAACATATTCCGCTTCTTCCTAACATGTTTTAAGAGTCTCTGAAGGTAGTATCTCAACTTGGGCCTTCATATTGGATCCACCACCATTACGTTGCTAGTACGCCACTTGACTTTTGAAAGTATACTAGAATTTGAAATATACTTTATTTCAAGCAACATCCAAAGCACTAGATTCGTGTTTGCTAATTACCGAAGAGGCCGCGAATAATGTAGTTGCCTTATAAAGTTAATATAATTTAATTAAATCAAAAGCTTGAGAAGACCTTAAAATATTATGATAGAATCCCAACCCTGTATTGATCTTAGACCTCATATCTACAAATAATCACTTTTCTTTATGTTACCAGCTGTACACAGAAAAAATACCATTATTCCATGGTACTAATAAAATAGATTTAGTACCTCATTACATAGATTTAACAATAACTCTTTTATCATCCCTGCTGTGCATTCAAATATTATTTCACTATAAAAAAAACTATAACAAAACGCACACAGCATCTGCGTGTGGAGAATATCTAAAAGAAATTCTCTCCTTAGCTCTCAAAAAATAATATTTAAATAAAAGCTATAGATAACGGTAAGTAATTGTAACACCGGTACGTACATATAACACCAGATGCCGGTATCTAGTATGTTGAGACAACGAAGTGGAAGACGAAAACAAATAATGATAAACAAAAAAACCGCCAAAATAACAGCCATATGTAAACAACGTATACATTTTTTTTTGCTCATACAAAAAAATAATGACAAGGGTCATGGTTTTGGAGAGTGTGAGTAAATAAGAGCGAGAGTAAAAGCTGTGAATAAAGTTTGTAGATTTGTTTTTTGTTATCACAAATATTTGTTAAGGATAAAGCTAAGTGATGAAGAAAGCTTAGAACTTTTTAAAGGTGATAAAAGTTTAACAAAAGATTTAAAAGGTTGTCGATAATACTAACCCGCAAAGCTTTTATGTACTTTAAAAGCTTATGTGAAGTTTAAAGGCAAAAGCTTTTGTTATAGTAGCAAATCTAAAAGGTTTGAATTTATGAAAAATTTGCACTTTTAAAAAGTTGTTAAAAGCTTCTTACGTGTCTATTCCTAGAAAAAGTCTGTGACTCTTACTGCGACCGTGTTTAACATTGACATATAAAGTTTGAATTTTTTAAATCTCATTTTTGTTTTGTATGATGTGACTTTCATCACAATTGGTCACAAATAGGAATAGGCATCTTAATCTTTAATAGATGTAATTAAACATAATTACTTAAAATGACTGCTCTTTGGCTAAACTGAACCACCACAGCCAAAACTCAATAATGCCCAACAAAAAAAAAAAAAAAAAAAATGCAGAAGCAGTATAATAAGTACTACAATTAATCATCTGGATGTATATTTTATTTAAAAAGAATTTTTGTTATTGCCTCCACCGGGTATCGAATTTTCGACCTCACGATTGCTAGCGCAGCTTTCTACCGCTGAGCTATTTTTTGATATGCAAGTTGACCGGCATAAATATTCCACTTTGTCATTGCGATATCATGAGTCGAATTCTTTTCATTAAAAACACCCAGTAGCAAGAAATTATAGTTCAGAACCAGTTATGTTCTGAACTAGTATGTGTTCCACCGTCTCTCCCCACAAACAACTGCAGAATTTGACATGGATATGTCATAGGGATGTGGGCTATTGTCACCAAACTCTCACTTTGGTATAGTTGAAGAACTAGTTTGAAAATTATAATTTAAGAATGAAAAATATTGAACAAAACTGGTAATAGTGTGACACTTGCAGAACCTGTTCTGCAGTCACTTCTTGAAAATAGTACCTACTGTACCAGTTGCTCAAGGTCTGGCTTTTATAGACAAAACTCAATGGCTTTTTCTTTGATAAGACGTAGATTAGACCAATTATTTGCTCTTACTGGAATAGTTAGGTCCAGTTACCAAATTAAATTTAAAATATTTTTTGTTTATGATTTCTAATTAAAATACATTAGAGCACCCATATGTGCAAAAGTGTTATTTTTGCAGTTCCCCGCCGATTTTCGGATAGGATGAGAGTAAGAAATAAGATATTTGCAAAAATTGGGTTTCTGCGATGTAAACCGGCCAGGCCGAATGTCTCTCATTTAATTATGGAGACTTGTAAATACGTATACTCTTCATCATATAATAGGAAATTTAGCGTAGATTAAAAGCAAAATAAGTTTTTTTTAAATATTTCGTCCATTCCATGACAGAAAGATTTTTTACATATGTGCACTAGGAAGCCACGTGAATCTTCCATTTTGGGTATAGGATGCGTTCAGCGAGCTTATGTAAAACACTACGAGGTACAGGTTTGTGGAACTATTTAACCCTCTAACTCTTCAATTAAAGGGACTTTTTTGGTCCCGTTTTTAAAGGGACAAAAAGACCCGTAAGCTGAGGGTTAAAATGTTCCACAGAAATATTCAACATAGTGCTTTACATGAAATAGAAGAGTCACATGGTTTCCTCCTAAAATTTAGGTTTGTGGGCAATATTTTAACCCTGTAACTAATGAATTAAAGGTACTTTTTGAGCCTTTTCAAAAGGGCCACAAACGACCGGTAAGTTGAAGAGTTAGAGGGTTAAAATGTTCCGCAAAAGTATTTGTCATAAAATTCTACTATGAGTCTCTGAAGACATCAAAGTTTAAAATTGAGGTTCAATGCCAGAAATAAGTCAGAACTTAAAATATGTTTAATAGTTAATTTCGTGCCAATCTGAAGCGCTCAATAGAGCAACCATATGTGCAAAAGTGATATTTTCTCACCTCCCCACGCCCTTTCTGATAGATTGGGTGTAAAAAATAATATCCTCGCGAAAGTTTATCCTTGCGAATTAAAACAGGCCAGTCACCCGCGACTTTTAGCCCTGAAAATGGACTAAAATTACATCAAAGTTTATTTGCGCATAACTCTTAAAGTAAAGGTTTTACAGAAAAATACAATATGAGCATGTCTACAGCCAATAATATGGCTAGCATTTTTCTCATAAACATTTTTGACGTATCGATGACGCATCATGGTGATTTATGAGGTTAAAATCAAAGTGATTTATATGGTAAACACAAATTTGGCTTTAACCACCTAAATCACCATGATGGGTCATCGATACATCAAAAATGTGTATGAGAAAAATGCTAGGCATATTAGTGCCTGTAGACATGCTTATTAAGTATTTTTCAGTAAAACCTTTACTTTAAGAGTTATAGCACAAAAAAGCTTTGAATTAATTTTAGTCCATTTTAGGGCTAAAATCCATGGGTGACTGGCCTGTTTTAATACGAGAGGACCAATTTTTGCGGGTATATTATTTTTTACGCCCAATCTACTGCAAAATGCGTGGAGATGTGAAAAAATAACACTTTTGCAAATTCAATATATTTCATGGGTGCTCTAGTGTACCTACATATATTCCAAGATCAGACAATATTATTGCATTAAACACAAAACTAAATAAAATATCAAGGCTTGTTTTCCCAGCATAACCACACATTACCAAATAATCGGTAATGTAATGTGTTGCTATAGAGGCCGATGCATTACTTTGCACCTTACTTCACTGATGAATTTTACAGGCGATGAGCCCCAAGGTAATGTATGGGGAGGAGGTGATAAAGTAATTGGTTACTTATGTCGTTACGAGGGTTTGAAAAGTAATGGATCTAAAAATAGATTTTCGTAAAAAAAAATTAATTTAAAAAAATTTGTAATTTGTTACAAATATTTTTTTTATTAAATATATAAACGTGTCAACGCTGGGATTCGAACCTGGGCTCCCTGCTTGTTAGCTGAGAACTCCACTACCTGAGCTAGCTAACATTGGATTGCATAAAAAGTAAAGGAATTGTATTTTTTTCGTAATGTCAAAAAAATACCTTGCTGCCATGCTTACAAAAAAAAACACAAAGTAATGTGTCTAAAAATTGATTTTCAAAAATGTTTTAATCATTACTTTCCGTTTATAGATCATGTAATACGTAATAAGTGATTGGTAAGTCATTACTTTTTGTTTTGAAATTTACAAAAGTTTTGCTGGGTTTAAATTGAACCCGTTCTAAAATTACTAGTTCTAGAACTACTTATCAGGGAGTAATTACATATTCTTCAACAGCATCCTTGGAACTAGTGATGCTGTAACTAGTCCTAGCAACCATGCTAAGGAGTCATATTTACCATTTTAACTGCATTATTAGTATGTGTTAGGAACTAGTGTTTTAGAACTAGTTTTACATTACTTCTACATCCGTTCCCAGGATGCTCTAAAAATGAAACGGGCAACCTAAATATAAAAAAAATGTGCAACGTCTTCAAATCTTCGTCCATTTTGGAATATTTTTTGGATAATTTTTTTTTCTTTAAAATGTATTTTTGGAAAACTAATTGTTCTTGAAACTTTTTCAAAATTAGTAAAAATATTAGTTTTAAAATCGATCTACCAAAGGGATTAATGATCCTTGATGACTTCTTGGAACTAGTTCTGAGCGCGACAATTTCACATAAAAATGGCGGATACAAGAACAGGTTCTAGAATCGTTCCGTAGAACTAGTTCCTGTTCCCCAACCTATTCCCTAGAACCAGTTCTAAGGGTGAAAATTTCAAATAAAAATCATGGGTAACATTGCCAAAGTAGAACTAGTACTGGCTCAAAAGAACTAGTTGTAGAACTAGTTCAAATTTAATTCATATTTTATTTTCTAAAAAATCCGTTGGATGACACTTAGGTGGCGCCACTAATCAAAAATCCATATGATTTTTTGGAACTACCAACCGTCAAAATTTAATACACTCAACCAAAAAAGTCTGTAATGGCTACTGAAAATTTTGCTGTTATTACGGGAAATTTAACTGTTTTGAGCCCAGCTGTATTTTTTTGCTAATTTTAGCAACACATGTCTGCTGATCTGTAGTACAACAAAATTAGTAGAAAAAATTAGTTGCAGCTACTAAATTTCAGTAAATTGTAGTAAACTGTAATTTAAAATCAATCTGCTGAAATTAGCAAAAAAGTGTACTAAAAAATAAAAAAAAAAAACTGTAATATCTAAAAAAAAAAAAATTATAAAAAAAACTTTTTCTTTCGGTTGTAACAACCGTATAATTACTTCATCGTACTTGAAATTTGGAGTCAAAATTGCAAACGTTATTACCTTTTTATACATTGGAGATACAATAAAATTTTCTGAGTGTTATTTCCAAACTAAGATTATATAAATAGTTACAAATATAAACTAAACAAGAATTGTACAAAATAAAAAAAAAATTTTTTAATTAGTATTTTTTTGTGCTAAATTTAGCACTCGGTTTTGAAAAATTAGTAAAATGTTTTGCTGAAATCAGCAGCGAAAATTAGTAAAAAAATCTGTAATTTGTAATAAGAGAATAGCAAAAATGAGTACTAAAAAAATTGTACTAAAAATCAGTATAAAAATAGTAAAGTGCGATTGGAAACTGTTTACAAATTTTTTTTACCAACTTTTTTATCTGAGTGTAGCAATTCGTTCATTAGTAAACGACCCTACGGGAAATTTTAACAAACTGTCACCGAAGTGGCCCCTTTATATGAAATAGACTGGTCACTTTTACATGGCGTTGTCATAGGAGGGGGAAATTGACCCCTTGTGACATGTCACAAGACAAATCCTAGGACAGGTTACTGAACTCTCATAAAAAACAAAGTTCAGGGAACTACCCTGGGATTTGTCTTGTGACATGTGACAAAATGTTTTAAATTCATTGTTTTCAAAATCGCAAAAGTAGCGTCACTAAAATAGCTGTAACTCCCCTACGGGAAATTTTAACAAACTGTCACCTAACTGGCCCCTTTATATGAAATAGACTGGTCACTTTTACATGGCGTTGTCATAGGAGGGGGAAATTGACTCCTTGTGACATGTCACAAGACAAATCCCAGGACAGGTCCCTGAACTTTGTTTTTTTTGAGAGTTCAGTAACCTGTCCTAGGATTTGTCTAGTGACATGTCACAAGGGGTCAATTTCCGCCTCCTATGACAACGCCATGTAAAAGTGACCAGTCTATTTCATATAAGGGGGCCAGTTAGGTGACAGTTTGTTAAAATTTCCCGTAGGGGAGTTACAGCTATTTTAGTGACGCTACTTTTGCGATTTTGAAAACAATGAATTTAAAACATTTTCGTGTGTTGATTTATCATTGCTTTTTAATTGGAAAAAACATCGTTCAAGCCAAAGCTTGGCTTGATAAGTGTTATTCGGACTCTGCTCCATGGAGACAAATGGAAGAAAATTGGTTTGGTGACTTTAAACGTGGGCGCACAAACACCGATGACGCTAAACCGTCTGGTCACCCAAAAGAGGTGGTGATAACGGAAAACATCAAATAAGTTCACAAAATCGTTTTGGCAGCCCATAAAGTGAAGTTACAGGAGTAAGCTGATTCCTTAAAGATATCGAAAGAATGTGTCGGCTTTATTTTGCATGAGAAAGCTGTTTTCGAAATGGGTGCCACGTTTGCCCACTGTGCACCAAAAACAACAACCTGTCGATGATTCTGAGAGCCGTTTGGAGCTGTTTCGGCGAAATAAAAAGGACTTTTTGCGTCGGTATGTAACAATGGATGAAACTTGGATCTGCCACTTCTCTCCAGAGTCGAATCGGTAGTCAGCCGAGTGGACAGCAACTGGCGTACCTTTTCTAAAGAAGCCAAAGATGCAACAGTCAGCTGGTAAAGTTGTGGCATCTGTATTTTGGGATGCGGCTGGAGTTTTGTGCATTGATTACCTTGAAAAAGGCCAGACCATCAATAGCGATCGCTACATGGCCCAACTGGTACATTTGAAGGAGGAAATATCAAAAAACGACCCCATATAAAGAAGAAAAAAGTGATCTTTGACCAAAATAATGTGCCGTGCGAGAAGTCGTTGGCTACTACGGCCAAATTGCACGAATAACGCTTTTAATTGCTTCCGCATCTACCGTATTCGCCAGATTTGGCTTCCAGCGATTTTTACTTGCATTCAGACTTCAAAAAAAAATGCTCGCTGTAAAGAGATTAGGTTCGAATGAAGAGGTGATTGCCGAAACAGAGGCCTATTTTGAGGCCAATCAATAAATCATTCTATAAAAAAGGTATCGAAATGTTAGAAAGGCGTTGGAGTGATTGTGTCGCTCTTGAAGGAACCAATGTTGATAAATAAAATTGAATTTTGCCAAAAAAAAATTTTTTTGTTTTATTGGTTATACTACGAACTCTTCAGCCGATATGTTTCAGTTTTTTTGTTTCAAATTAAAAACACATTCAGTAGGTTTGAGGTTAATAAGAAGAATAAACCTTTTCTCTAAAAGTTATAAACACATTAATTTGGAAATCAGACTAGATCTAGTTGCTGCCATTTTCTATGGACAGGCTTCATCAGTGATTTTGTTTCATAAAAAATATATCAAAAAAATTAATGTAAGTAATTGTTGTTATTTGTTTTGACTAATTTGTGGTTCATTTTATGAACAGTCAAAAAAAAAAATGAAAATGTAAGTTGAATTAAATTAATTCACAAAAGCTATACTTTTTTGATTTTAAATAAAATTAAAGTACAGTTTTCCTGGCATGTCTAGCTGTAATTCCTTCAAAATAAACATCGGCTAAAAGCGTTTTAAAGATCGAGTTAAACCCTTTGAAGAAGATTAGATATGTTCTTAATTAGGTTAATAGCAAATTTAAAAGAACATTTTATGATCTTATCATTAAAAGCCCAATAAATTTCCAATTAAATTTGAAAGTTCATTGAACGTAAATTGTTAAAAAAAAACTTAAAGAAGTCTTAAAATATGCGGGTACATATTGATTATAAAAAACAAAAATAAAAAAAGCAATCTATATTAATCTATAAATAATTTGTTTAAATACAACAAATTGCACTTAAAGTTGTAGTGAATGCAATTAAAGACCAATGATTACTTAAAGTAATCAGGAGCAACCATACACTCACTCGTACAAGAAGGGCAATAAGAATTAAAAGACAAGACAAAATCATAAGTACGGAAACACTTTCATAGATTCATACAATTAACCATTCATACATACAGTTATTACTCATCATTATATTTCAAGTGGTTGTAGCTACACTAACGCCATGTACGTACTATAGAACAACATTGTGTAAATTAATGCATCAATACTATACAGATTGTTGTTGTTGTTGTTGTTGTTGTATGAGGCAATATCGAAATGATTTTGAATGAATATGCATGATGCATATCAACATAATATGCATTAAAACTCAAAATATGCGCGTATCAAACAGCAGCACCCACAACAATAAGCATGAATTACAAATTATCTGGATTAGGGTGGATTTTATTTTATAAATTCTATTGTTTTAAAATTGTATTTCTTCGACTTTTTAGTTAACAGTAATAAAAATGTTTAAACATAAGATTAGTTTATATCAAAAAAAAAAAAAAAAAAAAAAAAAAAAAAAAACAAATTTTCCAACATTTCATAATTCTTTAATTATACTCATCAGGGATATATATTCTCCGATGGAGACATTTGAAGAATATTGAAAAATTGGAAAATGATAAAAGTTTTAAATTGAGAATTTTAAAGGAAAAATTTCGCTCCTGACGATTTCTTGGACAAGAATGAAATTCGGAGAGCTACAAGCTTACAACAAATTATTTTTCACATTTTGTTAAATAAGGATTTTAGCACATTAATTCCTTTAAAGCAATTCATATTTCTTTCGATGAAATTAAACTTGAAATAACGAAGTTTTTTCGATGTCGAAATCCGATAGCAATTTGGATATCTTAAATCTAGAAGACAAAAGCGAAAAAGACGTTCCTTTTTCATTTTTTTCTTTTAACATATTTCTTCACTTTCCAACAAATTGAGTAACAAAAAGTATTTCTTAGTTAGAGCTTTCTAATGGAATATAGTTTCCTATAGATCTTACGTTGTTAATATGTCTATTAGCTTCATCTTATTTAAAAAATTCATCATAATCAGAGTTCTGGCTTTCCGCAAATAATTATTACCCTATTCAAAAAAATTCATATTTGTACTTGTTTAATTGGTTTGATAAATTAGAAGAAATCAATGTGAAACTTTGTTCATACATATATTCTTTTTTTTTTTCCTTTTGCACCCACAGAATTGATCTTTAACAATGTAAATTGATACAAAGAAAAATTGATTTCACAGCGCAAAAGACACAGAAAGCCAGAAATGGAACGTATAAAGGGTTGTACAATTTTTCTGATAATCAATTTAATGGATTTTGTGTGGTTGTCTGTTTGAAAATCCATAAAAATCACTTGATGTTTAAAGAGATTTTCATTGTTCTAAAAGATTTAAAATAATTTATGGATTATAAAATAAAATTAAAATTGTATTAACATTAAAACGAAATTTGTCAGCTTAACGAGTATTAAATTTGAAATTTATTAAAAAATATAAAATGGAAAAAAAAACTCATTTATATTGAAAATTGTCAGCTTATTTAAAATGTATTAGAACATTTAAATTGTTTAAAATTTAATTAAGATCTCACTTACCTTGAACATTAGCGGATTTCGTTCTATTTCAGCTTCAGCACTTTCACACAACGATTCCGATTCGGATAGGAATGCTAGAAATTGATCCATGGCACGATCAAATGATTGTAGACTGTGTACTGCTGCATGCAGTTGTTTTCCGCGATTTATGACGCCGTTATTTAAGTTGGCATATCTATGGAAAAAGTGATAATGTTAAAAATTTTAATATTTTGAAAAGTAAAGTTTAATGTTTTACCTTTGATTTATTGTTTCAGTCATTTTCTTAATTCTGGTTGTATCATCTGCTGGATAGACGGCTATTAGTTTTTGTGTCAATTGATTGAATATCTCAAATTGTTGTTTATTTTGATGAAGTTCAGCATGGAAGGACTGGAAAGAGCAAAATATAGACAAGGGATTTATAAATTGTGGTCAGTCCTAAAAAGTTTATGTTTGAATCTATTCATTTATAAGCAATGCAATTGAGATATTTAAATTCTTAAGATTAAGATTAAAATTAAAAAAAAATATATATAAAAACACGTTTCCCACCAAATTAAAAAAATCAAAATTTTTAATTATTCACGATTTCTTTTGTAATTGATTTGCAATATTTATATTTTAAAACCAAAGTCGAAAAAAGAAAATCATAAATTTTTTGGACTTTCAGTAATGGCAACGACGTACTTTCTGCATTATTTTAAAACATATAATAATGAGTTACTAAGAGCTAGTTACTTTATCCATTAATTCAAAACAACCAGTAATGCGTTATTAATAATGACTTTTTTTTTATCAATATTTCAAATATAAAGTAATGTTCTAGATATTTTAGTAAATTTTTTTGAAATCTATTTTCAGACTCAATATTTTTTTTATCACGGGTAAATTTATTTATATATATGGATGAAATCAAAAAATGTGATAAATTTTTGGCCCAAATTTGTGAGAAGCAAAAAGTGTTAATATTTCGGTTTTTTCGTAATGGAATCAGTAAGTTTAGTCATTATAAACCTAATTGCAAAAAATCTCTTCTACAAGTTGTCTCAATAACTTTTTTTGCACAATTTTAATTTTTTTTTGTTATAACGGAGTTTACATTTCTGCAAGCAAAAGATATTACAAAAAAAATTGGGTACCAATTTTCTTCAATTTATTAGTTTTTCGTATTTGGGTTTTCAACTTGCTTTCCAATGATATATAATTTGTGTTTATCAAATTGGCGGTTTCGCGAATAAAAATACAATTCATTCCGGGAAAAAAATTTTAATTTTTTTTTTAATTTTGTATTTTTGGTCCTTTTAAATACTTTTCAAAAATATAAAATTTTTTAAAATCCCAACAGCGGTTGCGCAGTTACAAAATAATATATTAAAAACATAACATTTCGCGATCAAAAAATTCTTAAATTATGTGAAACAAATTTAATTTGTCAAACTAATGTCAGTAATGACTCGAAATATCGATTCAAAACCAATGAAATGCAAAATCAATCGTTTTTCGCTCCAGCAGCTTAGGGTAAAAAACTGATAACTTTTTTTGATTTGACGCAAAATTATTAGTTGAATCGTCTTTTGACGCATAAATATTAGTTGAATCACCTCTGTTTATGGTTATTTTAAAATATTTTAAACATTTATCTGCATTTATTTGAATGAAACCTGATGCAAACAATTGTGATTACGGAGTTTACAGTTACGGAGTTTACATTTGGTTACTTTTTTCGTTTTCTTTCAGAAACGCTTCTTTTTAATTTTTTTTTCCGAAATAAAATCGCATGATGGCTACAAGGTTAATCCAAATATGGCATTGTTTTTCTTACTCGTTAAATAGTTTGGTGTAAAAATTAGGAACGGAGTTTACAACATTTTTTGAAATCGTATTAATGACATCCATTTTCATCTCGAGAATGTTACATGCTGCAGAAAAGCTTCAAGTCTGTTATACTAGATGATTACTTACAGTCCATCGATCATTTGAGTATAAATAACATTATACTTTTCGCAATATAAATAATAGATAATTCTGGTAAATGCATTTTTTTTCAAAAATTATGACGATAAATCGTTACAGAGTTGAAGTCGTGATAGCTAAGATATACGAAAAAGTTTGTAAAATGTATTAATTTTTATTAAAAACGGCACTTTTCCTCTTCATAAAAATTCTTACAGTTAGTGTTTAGCTTTATTGGTTATTCAAATATAAGCTATTAAAGTTAAAAAACCTTATGAGTCACTTGTTTTGTAAAACAGGTAACACGGTTTACACGGTTTTTATCACATTTTTTGATATCACCAATATATATATTCCTCTAACTCCCACTGGAGCTAAGGGCACCAAAATTTGGGAATTGGGACTTTCATCAGAGGTGCACGTAGTGTGGAAAGTTTCTGACTGTCATTCACTTGGGAGTGACCAGAGATGATTCCTTTGTATGACTGTTCAGGCAGCTCACTACTTCCGGTCCTAGACCAAGTATCTCTCGGGCAATGGCTTTCCAGCACCCGCTGAAAGCTAGCTAGATGAGAAGGCGCTCAGTCATGTAGCTTGAATGGCCAAGGACAACTTGGCGTCTCAGGAAAGTAGGCAAATGATGAATGAACGTTTGCTGAAGCATGACTGCAACGTGGGATTGGACACAAGGATAGCAGCCCTATCACCAATCTAAGAAAGGAGGGCTAGCAACCCACTTTTCTGAACTTACCCTGCTAACGAATCGCTAAATAAACAGCCTCTAAGTGAAGTTTATTTGTAAATACAATTGTTTGGATAAAAAAAAATTTTTTTAAACTTATTTTTTTTTGAAAATCTTATTTTTGACTTAATATTTTTGTCATTAAGTATAAATTAATGATATGTCATTACCGTTTCTACACTGGGCACGTATCAGTATTGGAATTGCCGAAAACCACTTAACATAATTTAAGCTGGGGATCTCTAGCTGAATGATGATATTAAATTAAAGATTCAAAGAGAAAGCAATTTTGAGTTAACTAATTAAGTTAGGTGCTAATTTTTACACAAAAAGGTTTCCGAATTAAAATCTCGAACATTGATCAAATTCCTTGAACAGACTTGAAGGTAATTCAATTAAAACAAAATAAATAAAGTCGGGCATACCCACTATTTGATAACCTACATCGCAGCACGATTTGGATCATATTACAAAATGCGGATCAACTTCCTGGAAAGGAATTTCAATTAGCGTGTAACGGCAGATTAAACATAGTTACCACTACACACTACAGAGAGCATTTTACTTTAATGCAATTTTTTTTTTTTTTTTTTTTTTTTTTTTTTTTAAGGGAAGCAATTCTTCCTATTAACCTGTTGCTTCCTTTGAAAAGGGGATAGAGAAGAAGTGAAAGGTGGTGAAAGATGAAGGGCTTCAATTATGGCAACACTGTAATTGCGCGAGATGTTGAATTTTAGAACAGTTGTTGCGCGCCATCTGATGGTAAGTTGGTGAAGATTTTTAGTTCATAGCCCTGTTATATTATTTTACTTCGGTGGACGCTGCGTTATGTATGAGGGATAGAAAAAACTCATACATATTATTATTTTTCATAAATTGATGTTGCCTTGGTTGGGGCTCGAACCCGCAACCTGACGTGTAACAGTCCAACGCGCTAACCATTACACCATAGCGGCCACAATTTTTCAGTAAACTTATGAAGTTTTCTTCACAAAGTAAATTACAAATTTCTTTCATATATTTATAAATCCAGTTTTAATTAAAGTTTTTCATTGCATGTATGAAACCTTTTTAAATAAAATGAAAATTTTCACAACATTTTATAAAAAAATTCAATTAATTCAATGAAAAGTTTCTATAGACAAGTTTCAGTGAAACTTTATTGGTATTACGCAAAAATTCATTAACATCATGCAGATAATTCCCTCAGTGTTCTACTCAGACATACCTCATTATTTTACCCAGTAATTCTCAGACATACCTTGACAAACTCAGGGGATATATAAAGCGCAGCGTCGCAGAAATCTGAATCAGTTGGCTGCGAATGTGAATAAGCAAAGCTCCATTGCTTCTCTGGATCCTGCATAGGAAGTATGCCATTCTAGGTAGCTGCCAAATCTTTGAAGGTCCTGCTATAATCCTTGGAGCATCTGCGAATATCTTTGAAGATCCTGCGAACATCCGTAAAGGTCCTGCTATAATCCTTGAAGCCTCTGAGAACATTTTTGAAAGTCCTGCGAATATTTTTGAAGCTCCTGCGAATATCATTGATGAAGTAGAAGGTCATTTTAATATGCTTGAAGGTCCTGTATACTTTCTTGAACATCCTGCGGATATCTTTGTGGGTCCTTGGAGGTTCTTTGACCTAGCCTTACAAGTGTCCCATCCCATTTAGTTGCCCTCCCATAATCGAAGTTAACAGAGGAAGCGAGCAGTCCTGGGTAGCTGTTATCCCTTAAACATAGATCAACAAGGGAAGCATGCCATCCCAAGCCATTGTCCAGCCATAATCGATTTCAACAGAGGAAGCGGGCAACTTAACAGAGGAAACATGACATTGCAGGTCGTTGTCCAGTCATAAGCGAAGTCCATAGAGGAAGCTTGCCGTCCCAGATCGCTGTCCTCCCTTAGACGCATCTCAATAATGGAGACGTGTCGTCCTATGTCGTTTTCCTCCCATAATCGAAGTTCACAAAGGAAGCTTGCAGTCCTATGTGCCATCCCAAGTCATTTTACAGCCATAACCAAATTCCACGGAGGAAGCATGGCGTTCTGGGACGCTGTCCTACCTTAGATGTAGCTCAACAGAGGAAAAGTGCCGTTGCGGGCCATTGTCCTCCCATAATCAAATTCCAGAGAGGAAGCATGCCATCCCAGGTCGATGTCCTTCCTCAAACGCAACTCAACAGAGGAAATGTGCCATCCTAGGTTGTTGTCGTGCCATAGTCGCAGTTCTCAGAGAAAGTGTGTCGTCCAAGGTCGTTGTACTCCCACACACAGGAAAAAAAAATTGCTAACCGAATTGCTTAGCCTATTTTGGTTGCTACAACCAATAAATTAGGTTGGTGGAACCTTGGAATGGGATTCCTAAATATTTTGGGTATTGCAACTAAAATTCAGTTGTAAAAACTGAATTTTGTTGTGATTGCATTGGCCGAAAAACGCCCGGAATATGCGGCCAAACAATTGAAAGTAAAAAAAAATTGGAAAAAAAATATTAATAATACTTTTTGTATTTCCCATGTGAAAATCGAAATATATATGAACATACATGATCATACATTCACTAGTATATGATCTTGCATGGGTATACATGATCATATACGTCCATACCTAGTATAATGTATGACCATACATCATCTAATACATTTCCATATATCTTTGGATCCGAAATTTGAGGGTATATGGAGGTATATGGTCATATATGATCATATATGAACATACATGAATCATATGTGAGCATATATGGTCATATATGAACATGTACGGTCATATACCCTCAAATTTCGGATCCGAAGATATATGGAAATATATGGGATGATGTATGGTCATACATTGAACTACGTATGGACGTATATGATCATGTATGCCCATGCATGATCATATACTAGTTAATGTATGATCATGTATGTTCATATATATTTCGATTTTCACATGGGTTAAAAAAAAAAATTATTGCCAACAGCCGTTATTGAACTTGTGACCTCAAGATTGCTAGTCTAGCCATCTATCTTTCAGCTAATCTTTAATATGAATGCCGACTGGCATAAATACGGAACTTTTTCATTGCGGGATATTGTGTCTTATACTTTTAATAAAAGTTTTTATTAAACAAGTGCAAAAGGTACGCTGCAATTCAATATTTTATTTTATTTATTTTTTCTGGTTGGAAATTAACTACATCAAAATTATTTCTTAGCATCACTTTTAGAGCAATAATACTTTGGAAACAATAGTTAAGTGATTTATTGGATGTTGTTCAAAATTACTTCTAAAAAAGCAATAAAAATTCACTAACGGATTCTTTTGAAGTAATAAAAGAAGTGATTTTTTTTAAGCTGTTGAGAATTGGTTTTAAAAAAGCAGTCACAATATTCTAAAGGATACTTTGGAAACAACGGAAGAAGCCCAAATCTATAGAAAATGTACAATATATCTTCAGTTTTAAACTACTGCGACTTTTTCTCATTTTGTAGAGGTGTGTTATATAACGAGGAGTTTTGGGTGGCAAAATTTCCAGTATACAAAATTCGAGTATACAATATGGCGGATTACAGTACGAGTCATTTTTAGTGCACTAATGCTTTGAAAGCAATAATTAAGTGATTCTTTGGATGTTGTTTAGAATTACTTCTAAGGTAGCGACGAAAGAAGTGATTTGTAAAGCATGAATTCAAATTCTTTTACGAAGTCCAAATGGTGTAGAGATGGAAAAACATATTTGAAGCCAGCATGTTAAAATCTATTATTTCTCGCTGACATATTTTTTTTTAATAAAATAGTCCCCCATTCAAAAATGGCATATCTAATATGGCGTACTGTTTTTGAAAAAAGGCATTGGATTTGTTTAAAATTATAAACCGGAAAATTTTTGAGAGTCGCTGAGTTTAAATCACACTAAAACGTCGCGCCTTAAAGGAACTGAGTGGAAAACGAAAATCAGGAGAAATTCATTGTTTTACTAAGTATATAAAGAAAATTTATTAGAAAATATTCCCACTTCTTACCTTTTGTTCTTTTTGTTGGGCTTCTAAAATATCGGCAGTTGTGGCCACGGTACCCATACGTTCAGCTCGAGCTTCCATACGTTGTAACCATTTTTCAAGTTCCAAACGTTTGGCTTCGTATCTAAAATAAAAAATATCATACATTAAAAATATGCTCCCAATTTAGTATTTTAAATTCAATTCTTACCTTTGTGAATCGCTTAACATATTTTTCAGCTGAGCTGCTCTCTGTAAAACACATTGTGAAGTTTCATCCCAGTGTTCTCGTAAACGGGTAACTGAAAAGGGATTTAAGAATCTAATTAGAAAATATTTAATACTAAGTTTTTTTTTTTTTTAACAAAAACCAACATTATTATTATAAAAAAAAAAAGGATATTAAATAAAAATCCTTTTTTAAGTGCTTAAAACAAGGGTTTCGTTTTAAAAATTATTGAACACCCTGTGCATTTAAAAAATATTATCAAAACCCAAGGTTGTATTTTAGCAGTTGATTATTGTTTATTTGTAAACAAATTCTTCATTAAAAATAAAAAAACTCCCCAGGTGTGTTTTTCAAAGGGGAATAATTCGTGATTTAATTTCCTACAAAAACAACATGCTTTATTAGTAAAAAAAAAAAAAAATTCTCAGATATTAAAATTGGTTTTAGGAATCAGTATCTTTTATGCTTTTCAATTAGTTAGGTTATCAAACCCATTTCTTAGTTTTGCTAAAGGTTTTATGGGTTGGGTTGGGTTGGGTTGTGTTGTGTTATAATTTGTGAGTTTTTGTATTTTTTTTTTCTTTTTTAGAAAAAATAACACCAATTTAGTTTTGTTTTAGATTTTAGTTATATTTTTTTATGATTAAAAATCGTATTAAATTAAATTTGTTATTTGCTGGTGAATTAATAGAGTTTATTTGCAAATTTTTTACCTTTCAAACAACAACGCATATAGTCCAAATCAGCTGAACAATGCGGTGCTAAAGAAAATTGTTTCAATTCTAATATAGAAAGAAGGAAAGATTAATATATTTTTTAAATGTTTTAGTTAAAAACATGCTTAAAATGAAAGAATAGTTTGAAATTGACTTAAAGTAAGGACCGTGGCAAATGAATGTATTGGACAACAATCAATGAGGGAGTTGATTAAGAATAAATCAATCATATAGATTATTATGAGAGAAAGGAAATGATAAAGTCTGAAATGAAGATTATCACAGGAAAATGAAGAAAAAAATGTACATGCTTAGGGCTTAAAATTGATTAAGTTTGATTATAACATGTTTAAACAAAAATCTTATGTTTGAATATAGTTTTTCAAGTTTCAGTACGTATAATCAGTATGCTAAATTCAATATTGATCATACGTGCTGATGTCCTAAGTGATTATGGAACAAATATTTGAATTTTTATTGAATATTTGAGGTACACAATATTCAACGAATATTTTCTCCAAACCGAAGTCGAGTATCACTTTAAAACTTTCTGAATCTATAGAAAAACAGCTAAATTTTATTTTATAAATAACAAAGGTATAAAAAAATGTACCGATTTTTATGTAAATTGAGTCATCTATTACATTTAAAATACAGAACTTTTTCTGAATTAAAAAACGTTTTTTTATTTACTGGCAAAAAGATCTATTGATGTTGTTTAATTTCTAGCACTTTACACAAATTCCATTGAATTAATATAATCCATATAAGTACTAATATTTGCATTATTTCTCAAAATATTGTGATGATATATTTTTCTCTGCAGCGAAGCAGTTGTTATGAAAACTAAGACCCATTATTGAAAATTAAAGCAGGAATACACTCAATATTATTAATTAAGTTTACAAAATCCAAACAATTAAAACATTTTATTTTTAAATACTTTTTCTTGTTCGTTGATTTTAAAAACATTGATCAATAATATTGAAAGTGTATGTTTGCCTTAATGTCTCTCAATATAACGCCTTTTGAAATAACTTCTAAAAAACTTGGCCAATAGCGTTCTGAAACATGTTTCTCTACTTTTGAAACCTTACAAGTGAGACTGGGCAGCTAATCCTATAAAAAATATCTTTTTTCTTCAAAATCCTGTTCAACTATATTTTTTGTCGAGTAACTCTTGCTTGATAAGATTTATTACAATGAAATTATGTTTGGAATAACTCTACAGATGATCGAACCAAATGGAAGATTGAAACGATACAAAGAACACAAAATTTTAATTATGTTCGATACAAACAAATAATAGTAAAGGGTTCTCCAAAAGGTCTTTCTACAAAAGTAGACGACGCCATATTTCTTGCCGCTCTTTTGATATTTCTCTTCAGTAAGGTTTGCCATTTCATGATAGAAAGATATACGAGCCAACAACGAGTCGAAATTATTAAAATTTACTACCGACATTCGGAGTCAGTGGCCTCAACGTTAAGAGCGCTACGTCCAATTTATGGTCGTCATAATGAATGGCTTCGTCAATAAACAAAATATGCGTTATTGGTCAGAAAGCAATCCACACGTAATCCATGAGTCATCGTTGCATCCCGAAAAAATTACGGTTTGGTGTGGTTTATGGGCCGGCGGCGTCATTGGGCCGTACTTCTTCCGTGATGATCAAGACCGGCACGTTACTGTGAATGGGAATCGCTACCGTTCAATGATAACCGAATATTTTTGGCCCCAATTGGATGATATGGACTTGGAGGACATGTGGATCCCACAGGACGGCGCCACATGCCACACAGCGAATGTCACAATCAATTTATTGCAAACAAAGTTTGGAGAACGTGTTATCTCACGAAATGGTCCAGTCGATTGGCCGCCTCGGTCGTGCGATTTGACGCCGTTGGACTATTTCCTGTGGGGCTACGTCAAATTTATGGTCTATGCCAACAAGCCAGCGACGATTGATGAACTCGTACGAATATCGGCCGATTTATGCTTGAAAACCGTCGAAAATTGGGTTCAGCGTCTGGACTCCTGCAAGCGTGCCCGTGGTGGCCATGCAAAAGAGATCGATTTCCATACATAATGGCATCGAACGTGCTTTCACAGGAATAAAGATTTTCATTGATATCCAAAACCGTTTTTGTTTTATTTAAAAAAACTTTTGTAGCGCTCTTATTGAAGAACCCTTTATTATAACTAGGGCAAGTTTTTTTTTGGCATTTCCCATTAAAGCCCATTTTTTAAATTACTTTATAAAAATGCCATTTTTACGGATCCTTACGAATTTTTTTCTTTACATAATTTTTTGAGAGAATTTCAAAAAAAATTATATTTTTTTTTAAGTTTGTAAAATGAAATTTCAAATATTTTTATATCACAGAAAATTTCAAACCTTGTAAATCAAACTAATTTACACTTCAGTTGTTTAACTGCGAATTCCCTTATTATTGTTTTTTGTTAAAAATATTTTACAGAAACACTTAAATCAAGTAGTACTTTTTAAAATTTTTAGAATATGTATGCAATTTTTGCCATTTTTAGGGCCATTTTAAATTTGCCCTGGTTATAACATTGTGCAACACTATTTCTGGTTGTGGAAGATTCCTAAGGCAGGTGAGAGTATTGGGTTAATATAGTAAAAATCCCAAAGGATTTGGGGCTGCGTAGGTACAATCAAGTTATATGACGGTTAAAAGTTTTAATTTCTTTGAACAACAATGTATGAAATAACACTGTTAAAGCGTTTTCTGCCATTTTTATGCGTCATTTAAGTCCTTTTTCAAGAAATACCGAAAAACTCCCCTAAAACGGTCGCTTTAAGGGTTAAAATGTTCGGCGAATATTTTAGGCTAAAAATTTCACTAGGGGGTTTTAAAGATGTAAAATTCACTCAAAGGTTTTAAATCGTGAAAATGGAGTATTGTGTTGTATCACTATCTTATTTTCATCGCCTGTATTCCACTTTCAAAATTCTTTTAAACTTAATTCTGTGATTTTGTGTCCACAGCAAAATTTTATAAGGATTCTTGTTTGTAGGACATTTTAAGCCTTCTACCTTTTTGTGGGTCACTGAAGTATGTTTTAAAGAAATAACATATAAAAGGCGCCAGAACCGAGGATATTTAGGTTTAAAATATGTTCAGCTGCAAATTTCACTTTCTTTTCACCCAGAAGAACTTTACAACTTTTTCTTGCGTCGTTTTTTTTTTTTTCTTTAAGGAAGCCAAAGTCAGAAAATTTTTCTTTTTAATTAACGCTTTCCTTGAAAAGGGGATAAGAAGAGATCAAAGGTGGTGAAATAGGGAGGGCTTCAAATATGGCAACACTGTAATTGTGCGTGGTATTGAATTTTAGAACAGTTGTGGAATAAGTTTCAATAAACAGGGTTAATGAAAACAAAAAACAACAAAATAATTAATTGATTCAAATAAAAAATGTTGTTGAAATGGAAATTGAATATCATCAATTATTTTTGTCACTTAAAACTTAGTGATATTTTTATCTGTGTAAGAGGGATAGAAAACTCAAATATATTATTTTTTCTAAATTGATGTTGACGTCATTGGAGATCGAATCCGCAACTTGGTGTGTGACAGTCAAAAGCGCTAACCATTACACAACAACGTTTTCACACAGTGTTTGATGAAAAATTAAAATTTTGATCAGCCATATTACTTGAATATACCCACGCAGCGCCAAACCCATTGTGGGTTGTACTACACTAACCAAATATATTTATCTGGTAGAGGAATCATCCATGACTTAAAACATGACCCTTATTTTATTACATGGTAGTATCTTTGAATATTATAATGGAAAAAATAATATGAAATTACTTTAAAAAAATATCTGAAAATTTATAAAAAAAAACATAATAATTAAAACAATTAAAAAGAAATAAAAATTGTTATTCAATCCCTGTTTTTAGAAAGCGAACACAATTGTTGGTATTTTGCTAATGCAACAATAACCAAATATATACAATTCCTTTCCACGGTTCGCTTTCTTAAAACAGGCTGTTAACATGTTTATTTTAATATCTAAACCAAAAGTTGAAATATTTAACTGAAATCTTTCAATCATACCCGGTATAGCAGGACCTTGTGGCATTTGCGTCTCATCATGCGAAGAACGTCTGCGCATGCGCATTTCTTCTCTGGTCAAAGCAGCCGCAACAGTTACAGGTCCTCCGCCAACAACACCAGCTTGTGCAGCAGCCACTGCAGCTGCAGCAGCTCTTGATTGGGCCTGATGTTGCAGTAAAGCGGCAGCAGCAGCAGATCCTGGACTTTGTCCTGTATTATGAACCGTATTGTGAACAACTGTGCCGGGTATATTTCCCAACAATTGTTGTCGAATATGTTCTCTAAATTCAGAGCTTAAAGGCATAGGACCTGCCTGTGAAGGTGGAGGAGCAACTGTCGTTACAGCCACAGCAGTAGGTGGATGTTTATTAAACTCAGGCGGTGGTGGAGGAGGAACTGCAACATTTTGCGCATGCTGTCTATGACGACTATATTGCAATTCCAGTGGCAGATTACGATCTAAAGAACGCATATGATGTTCTATGGTCGAACGCATGGCCTGTTGTTGACACTGTTCTAGTTGACTTAGGTTATTGGTAGAGGAATTTTGTAAAGCTTGAGCTCGTAATTGTTTAATTTCTTCAATTGATTGTCTAGCGGCAGCAGCAGCACTCTGAGCTGCCACCGCATTTTCATCCAGCGATAAATTACGTTCATAGGCAGCGGCCCGCATATTAACAGCAGAGATGTGACGATTACCACTACTCAAGGCAGCCTTAAATTGTATATCGAAATTATTTTGTGCTACCTCAAAGGAACGTAAATTCATTTGTTCTTGCATGGCTCGTTCCATATTACGTATGCCACTTTCTATGCCACGTAGAGCATCTTCCGAACCAAAGTCCTCTATGGGTGAGATGCGCGAGGAGGAGGATGTTGTCGATGAGGAAGCTGTAGAGGATTTTTTAACATCACTTGCCCGTGTGGGCGCCGGAGAGGGCACATTTTTATCTAGTGGAATATCAAAGGGATTAGAAGATCTTTTGGGTTCTGGTTTTTCGGGGGGCACAGGTGGTTTATCTTTAAATTTTGCTACAGCTAATGGTGAATTTTGTGCGCTATTTTGTGCTGAACTCTGTGCTGACATTGGTTTTTTGGGCAAGGGCGGAGGCTGTCTACCCGGTGGTGGTAAATTAAAACCTTCTGGTAAACTCTTTAGACTGTGACGTTTAGGTGGTATCTCTGGTGGTGGTGCCCTATCGGCGGAACGTGCTGGTATTGCAGGAACTGGTTTATTATGTTGTGGCGGCAATGGTGGTGGTTGAGCACCATGAGGTTTTGGCGGCAAATGTAAAGGATGTTTAGTATGATTACCAGCCAACGGTGGCGGCCCACCAGCAGCATTGTGTGCTTGCTGCTGCTGCTGCTGATGATGATGATGTTGTTCTTCCTGTGAGGCTTGTTTACGTAGAATTTGTTGTGCCCTCATGGCGGCTTGTGCGGCTAGTTCAGAGTTTAATCTTGGTATTTCCGGTGCCATTTTAGGCATATCACTATCATTGGCAGTCATTTTGTAAGATTTTTTTTTTGTATAAAACAGTTTCTTTGTAAAGTGATGGATGTGCGTTGCAGGAGTTGGTTTTTATTTGTGGATTTTTTACTTATAATTTTTACGATTTTGTGCTAATTTAACACATATCGGGAGGAGTTACTTTATATTTTTAGAAGTTAAATCATATTTTAAACGAGATTTTTAATAAACACATATCGTTGACTAATTTTAGGCGTTTTTTGGTTATAAAATATAATTATTATGATGGTTTTTGTAAGAAATTTATATACATATAATAGTCTTGTTTTTGTGGTATAGTTTTAGGCGTAATTAATGAAATATTTATTAACAATTGTTATGTATTCAATTTTTTTTTTAATTTTGCTGCATATTTATGTGATTTGCTGTATATTTATGTGATTTTCATTTTACATATATCGATGCATACTTTTTTCGGTCTTGTTATAATTTGCATTTTATAGCATAATTTTATGAGTTTTTATGTAATTTGTTTATCATATTAGCAACTAATTTGAATTTTTAATTTATTTATTGATATGATCCACAAACAAGCAATTATTGGCGACTTTATAAAAAACTATTCAAATTATAAAAACCACACATTGTTGCATATTTTTTTTGGGAACAATAAACAATAAAATAAGCAGCTGTGTGATTAATTTCAGTTAAAAAAAATTAAACCTAAATCAAGGCTAATTATTTTACCAAATTGAAGGTCATAAGTAGTCATTTTGTAACTGAGAGTTCAATCCTATTTTCAGTTAAATCTCAAACGACTTTTTGTTTTTAATGTAGAAATTTCACAGCTCTCTCTCTAGTCAGTTATGAGTTATCAACTTATGACCATAAAATAGTATTGCATATTTTCAGGTTTATATATTTCACCAATTTTTTTATATATTTTAGATAATAAATTTTAGATTTTGTTATCAGATTTTAACACTCTTTTTGTTTAACAAAATGTGTATTTATGGTACACTAATAAATTATTTATTTCAGGAACAGGTATAAATAATTAGTTTTTATTGACTGGAGTAGTTTGTATAAATGTCAACATAATCAAATGCGTCAAGTTTTAGTTAATAAAAGACCGATGACTGCAGAAATTTTAATATATTTAACCATATTAAAATTTCTGCTGTAAAATGCTGTAAAGTTATTTCTTTTACTTGAATTCATTTAGCATACTTTTAGGCTGATTGGATTTAATTTTTAAGTGTTATTCAAACACTTTAAAAATAGAAGGGGCACTCATTATAGCTCGTAAACCTTGTATGAATACCAGGTTTACACCGTTTACGAATAGAATACGAGTTTATTTGACAACCGACCTAGTATACGAGGGGTACTATTTATATTTCGGCAACTGGCAACACTAATGTCAATAGCTAAAATCTGGCAACACCATAATAAAATTTGACATTTTTTAGCATAAACGTACTCACAATGTTTTGATTTACAAGTGCTATTTGTTTTATTTACAGTGAGTTAAGAAATTCAATTTGGTCAAAAAATGGAAATTTCAAAGGAAGGTTTTCGTTGGATTATTTTTCACAACTTTCGATGTGGATTATGTCAACAAGAATATGTCGATGAACTCAGTTCTTTGTATGGCGATAAAGCAGCATCAAAAACGACAGTATATCGCTGGTATAGTCAATTCAATCGTGCTCGTAGTTCGTCCAAAATCGGTTGTTGCGCCACAAAACATCGATGCAGCGCGTGAACTGATAATGCAAGATCGTCATGTGACATATCGTGAGATAGAGGCATCCTTGCACATTAGTTCCACTTCAATACATTCGATTTTGCATGAACACTTAATTGTAAAAAAAATTTGCTCTCGTTGCATACCCCATAATTTATCAATCGCTCAAAAAAAAAAAAGGCTTGCGTCGATTTGTGTAAGGGAATGATTAAAAAGTTCGACCGTCGTACTTCAAAAGACGTGTATAAAATCGTGACAGGTGACGAATCATGAATGTATGCGTATGAGCCGGAAACAGAACAGCAATCGACCGTGTGGGTATTCCAAGACGAGTGAAATCCAACAAAAGTTCGTGGAAGAAGCACAGCGAAGCAAATGGTCGCCTGTTTCTTCGGCCGAATGGGTCATGTGGCCACTGTTCCGCTTGAGCAACGTATGACGGTCGATTCTGAGTGGTACACGACCATTTGTTTGCCGGAAGTCTTTGGAGAAATTCGTAAAACTAACCCCTAAAGACGAATGATTCTCCATCTTTGAGCAGTCAAAACATCGAATTGATGACTCTTCCTCCATACAGTCCTGACTTGGCACCAAATGACTTCTTCTTGTTCCCGAATATCAAACGTACACTGCGTGGTCAACGATTTACGAGCGCCGAAGAAGCAGTTGAAGCGTTCAAAAACCATGTTTTGGAGGTGTCTCAAGAGGAATGGAAAAACTGCCATGACAAATGGTTTGAACGAATGCAAAAGTAAAGGGTTCTTCAATAAGAGCGCTACAAAAGTTTTTTTAAATAAAACAAACACGGTTTTGGATATCAATGAAATTCTTTATTCCTGTGAAAGTACGTTCGATGCCATTATGTATGGAAATCGATCTCTTTTGCATGGCCACCACGGGCACGCTTGCAGAAGTCCAGACGCTGAACCCAATTTTCGACGGTTTTCAAGCATAAATCGGCCGATATTCGTACGAAGTTAATCAATCGTCGCTGGCTTGTTGGCATAGACCATAGATTTGACGTAGCCCAACGGCGTCAAATCGCACGACCGAGGCGGCCAATCGACTGGACCATTTCGTGAGATAACACGTTCTCCAAACTTGGTTTTCAATAAATTGATTGTGGCATTCGCTGTGTGGCTTGTGACGCCGTCCTGTGGGAACCACATGTCCTCCAAGTCCATATCATTCAATTGGGGCCAAAAATATTCGGTTATCATTGAACGGTAGCGATTCCCATTCACAGTAACGTGCCGGTCTTGATCATCACGGAAGAAGTACGGCCCAATGACGCCGCCGGACCATAAACCGCACCAAACCGTAATTTTTTCGGGATGCAATGATGACTCATGGAGTACGTGTAGATTGCTGTCTGA
Organism: Leucophora obtusa; assembly: GCA_949987735.1. Taxonomy (NCBI): domain Eukaryota; kingdom Metazoa; phylum Arthropoda; class Insecta; order Diptera; family Anthomyiidae; genus Leucophora; species Leucophora obtusa. Next base: position 355,379,330 of record OX465295.1, read on the forward strand.
CCAATAACGCATATTTTGTTTATTGACGAAGGCATATCGTCATAATGACCATGGTCGTCATAATGACCATAAATTGGACGTAGCGCTCTTAAAGTTGAGGCCACTGACTCCGAATGTCGGTAGTAAATTTTAATAATTTCGACTCGTTGTTGGCTCGTATATCCTTCCATCATGAAATGGCAAACCTTACTGAAGAGAAATGTCAAAAGAGCGGCAAGAAATATGGCGTCGTTTGCTGTCCCTGTCTTTCTACTTTTGTAGCGTCCCTGTTGAAGAACCCTTTATATTGATCATCAAGGGGAATATTTTGAAAAAAAGGCATTTTTATTTGAAAATGTTTGTTACTATTTGCTATTCCCGAAATATAAAGAGTATCCCCCGTATTTATTTATTTTTAAACTAATTTGATAAGCAGAATATTTGTAAATAATAAATAAAAAAAATTATAAAAATGTGTTTTATAACCTAAAATACAATATTCCTTTGATAAAGTATGGAAAAAGAAAGTCACGGTTAAAATATATAAAAAAAATAATAATTTTCAAATAATATTTCCGACCTGTAGCTTACAAGGAAGTAAAAGAGCAAATTTTTGTGGGACATGAAGTGGGGCTAAAGTTTCCCCCCTTTTATAAATGTTTATTGTGAATCGGCATAGGAAACCATGTGAATCTTCCATTTTAGGTACAGGATGTGTTCAGCAAATTTATGTACAACACTACGGAGAACATCTTTGTGAAAGATTTTAACCCCCTAGCTCTTCAATTAAAGCGACAAAAAAAGACCCGTAAATTGCAGAGGTAGAGGGTTAAACTATTCCACAAATAAATTCCTGGTATTGTTTTACATAAGTGCTCTGAACACATCCTATACCTAAAATGGAAGATTCATATGGTTTCCTATGCATAAATATATAATTTATGTTTCAGAATTTCCCTGATTAGCTAATTTCGTGTGTCGTTGCTGTAGCAAATTCATTTTATTAACGTGTTATAAGGTTTTCAAATTATTATGCATAAGCACTTTATTATAAATGATAATATGTTCAGCTGTTATAAAAATTTTTTACAAAAAGTTAGATTTAATTAAAAGAAATTACTCATAGTAAGCAGAAAAGTTCTTGAAAATAATTTTTCAATTTATAAAATACTTTTCTATAAGAACGCTCTCCTACAAAACACACTTCACAAATACTTAAGTAATATTTCTCACCTTTAGAAAAGAAAAACCTTCAAAATTGTTTGTACTATTGAATAAATTTCTATTGCCTACATTTAGGCTAAGTAAATACGGAATCATAAAACCACATGCTATACAATTTCTTTCAATAAAGAATAAAAGAAAACAATAAAAAATATGAATATAAATATTAATTAAAATAAATCACCACTTATGAAGAAAGCAAACAATTTAATCAACACTTGACACTTTTATGATGATTTTTTATTTTTTTTTGGTTTTGCTTAACAAGTCTTAACAACCAAAATGAAGTATGGTTTTAGGCGCATGTAATAGCATGATATTGCTGCCAACAACAACAACAACAACAGCAACGATAAAAACAAATACACATCGAACGAACTAGCGAACAACAACAAGAACGAAAAAATCACATGGCAAATTGTAAACATATTAAGTAAAACGTTTACAATTAAACCGGCATTTACAGATGGTTGTTAAACAAATATAATAGAGGGTTTTGTAATAAAAAAATAAAAATAAACTAAAAGAAAAGGGAAACAGAAGAGAGCGGGAGAGAGTGAGAGAGAGTGAAGGCCGGAGTTGATAAATAACAGGAAAAGCAAATAACAAATTCACCATACGAAAGAATAACAAAAACAAACGTGTTTATAAAAAGAAGAACACAAAAATCTCTTTAATAAAAAAGAGAAAATACACATTTCCAAAAATAAATTGCAGAGAGAGAGCAAAGTTCATTGCTCAATTCCAATTCACCTCGATTTCATCTCATTACTTATACACCTTTCTTTGCTAAAAGCCGGCTTTGGTGAATTTCATTATTTTATATATTTTTTGCATACTTTTTGGCGTCTAGTATGAAATGTAGTAAAATATTTATATTTATATATGATTTTTTGTCTTCATTTTCTTCTATATTACATGTGTGTTAATTTCCCTTAGTTTTCTGGGTGGGAGTTCAACAGATTCTTATACACTTTTTATTATAAACATAATATTTATGAACCCTTATATTTATTATTATTTTTTTTTTTTTTTATATAAAAAAAAGTACCCTCTTCTTATTATCAAAAAAATAAACATGCATGTAACAATTTCATATTTTCCTTATAAATTGTGTTAAGAAGTAAATGCAAATGGTTGTTTATGTTGTCGTTTTCTTTTCGTTTTCAACATAAAATTAGCATTTTCATGATTAATTTATAAGAGAAATTAGTGGAAAATTGTAACAAAACCTAAAATTATGTAGAATTTTAAATTAGTAAACATCCCTGCCACATATGCAACAATTTATGTAATTATATAATAGACTTTAAAGACATTATAAGTGCAATTTAAATTTAAAACACGACTGGCATAATGCAAAATTTAAAAGTTCATTAAACTATGTACAATAGGGTGGCCTGAAATTTGATAATCTTGCCGAATATCACTCAAGTAATGTGTATTAAAGAGCTGATTATGCACTCAAAAAAGTTTGACAGTTACTATATGACAGTTGTTTGTGTAGTAATCAGTAGTTGTTGTTTTTAACAGAAATTACAGTTGCTTTTATATTGGAAAAATGCAAAACAATAGTTATGACGGTTATTTAAGAAAACAACTAACGAAAAGTACTGTAATTTCGTAACAGTTGTTTAAAGCAGTTATTTTTATTATCATAATAAACAACTAAGAAAACAGTAATTTTACAGTAAACAGTTATTTTTGGTAGTTATTTATAAAATAAAAAATTTCGTTGAATTTTTTTGAATTTTAAAAATTCTTGTTTGGTTTATATTTCTTATTATTGATATATTTCTCATTTGCAAATAAAATTTTAGAAACTTGTATTGTATCTGCAATGCATAAAAGCATAACAACTGGAGAATCGTTTGGAATTTTTACTTCAAATTTTAAATAGGCTGAAGTAACAACACATACATTTTGTAATCGAAAGAAAAAAAATATTTTTTTTTATTAAAATATATTTTTATAAACAAAAATAATTGACTGTAAAAAACAGTAGTTTTTACCAATTTTGTCAGTTGTTTTGTAATTTTTTTAGTAAAAATTTATCAGTTAATTTTACGATAGTGGTAGTTATTTTTAATGCATTTGTTAGTTGTTTTTCAACAGCTAAAAATAACAAAAGTTCTAATTATTTTAAAGGTAAATAAATACCTTTGTCGCCTTTTTAACTGCACATATCTTTGTTTCAACTGTCATTTTCAGTAGATTCTACCGACAAACTTTTGTGAGTGTGTGAACTGGCTAACAGAGTTTAAAGTTGGCCTTCGTACTGTATAAGTATACCGATCGACTTTTAGTACACCGATCGACTAAGAATCACTTTTTGATTCTATTTTTCGATATCCCTCCGCTGTCTATCCATGTAAACGTCTCCAAAATAATTTTACCCTTATTATTGTTCGCACACTACACTCATAGAAATATACCTGTAAATATAGCGGAAAAAGCTACTAAAAATTTGTTAAAAATCAGCATGCACACAAAGACTGCTGAAATTAACAGATATTTTTGCAAAATGTTAGTAAAATAAGTACAATTAAAAATAAAAATGTTAAATTTATAGAATTTTAATCATATTTGAGTTAACTTTTAGTTAATACAAAATTATAAATTATGCTGTAACATCTGCAGAAAATTTTACCAAAAACTAGTAGACTAAAAATAGCAAAAACAAACTGCTATTTCTACAAAACTTTTTGTTATTTTTAAGTTAAATTTAGTAGAATGTGCTATTGTGCTAAAATCAACAGAAATATTTTCAAAAAAAAAATAGTAAACTGCTGATTTGAGAAGGCTAGATTTTAATTTGCATTAAAAAAAGATTTAAAAAAACTTTGAAAATTAAGAAAAAAAATTTTTCCATTTTTATTTAACAAAATTTTTTTGCTGATTTTTGCAGGTTCAGTTGTTATTTTTGTTAACCAAAATTTAACACAAATATAACCAAAATTCTATATATTTAACAATTTTATTTGTGCTGTTCTATCTTACTAATACTTAACAAAAATACTCCGCTATTTTCTGCAGTTTTGTTGTAATGGTTAGCGCGTTGGTCTGCTACACGTGAGGTTGCGGGTTCGAGCCTCACCCAAGGCAACATAAATTTATGAAAAATAGTAATATGTATGAATTTTTTCTATCCCTCATACATAACGCAGCGTCCTCCTTCGGTGTTCCCATAGCACTTAACCCCACCGAAGTAAAATAATATAACAGGGCTATGAACTAAAAAAGCTTCAACAATGTTTGCCAACTCTTCATCAGATGGCGCGCAACAACTGTTCTAAGATTCAACATCTCGCGCAATTACAGTGTTTCCATATTTGAAGCCCTTCATCTTTCACCACCTTTCACTTCTTCTCTACCCCCTTTCCAAAGGAAGCAACACGTTAATTAATAGGAAGAATTTCCTGAGTGTTGCTCCTCTTAAAAAAAAAAGAAATAAAAAAAAAAAAATAAAAAATAAATTCTGACTGATTTTCTAATATTTTCGCATTTTATAGACAAATTTTGGCAAAAGTCCATTTCTACTCATTTAAATTTGGGATCCAAACATTAGTTGACTTTTAGCTAGAGTGGTATAGGGTGTCCTATAGTCGTCGTGCCCGACTATAACTTTTTAGTATTTTTTTGATTTGCCTTGGGAAGTAATAGAACAATTTGTGGTTAATTTGAATATTTTCTTTATGTATAGAATTTACATTTACAATTATAATTTACAGGAAATTTTCATAAAAGTAAAAAAGGCGTGTAAATTGTCCTGAAGTTTGTGAAATTTTAAATTATACAACATCCCCTAAAGGATGCAATATTTAATGGAGTGGTTTTGTGTTATCTGTAGAAATAAATATACAATAGGGCTGGAAAAACTATGCGTAGTGGGTATTGAGCATTTGGTTTTTTTGTTTTTTTTTTTTTTTTGGTACTCGATACTTAAAACTACTACTCGGTATTTTTAGAGTTGCAATTTGTGCGAAAAAAGTGGTTTAAAATATCACCCATTTTTCAAATGTTTATTGTGAATCGGCATAGGAAACCATGTGAATCTTACATTTTAGGTATAGGATGTGTTCAGCAAACTTACGTAAAATACTATGGGGAACATTTTTGTGGAACATTTTAACCCTCTAATTCTTAATTTAAAGGGACCTTTTTGGCACCGTTTTAAAAAAGGACCAAAAAGACCCGTAAGTTGAGAAGTTAGAGGGTTAAAATTTTTCACAAAAATGTTCCTCGTAGTGTTTTCCATAAGTTCGCTGAAGACATCCTATACCTAAAATGGAAGATTCACATGGCTTCCCCTTAAAATCTAAGTTTGTTGGTTAAAATGTTAGAGGGTTAAAATGTTTCGCAGAAATATTTGTCATGAAATCCTACTATAAGTCTCTGAAGACATCAAAGTTGAAAATTTAAGTTCAATGCCATCCAGAAAACAAAACTTAAAATGTGTTTAAGGGTTAATTTCGTACTTATTCAGAATTGACGCTCAAATGTCCAGCAAACCTGGATTTTAGGGGGAAACAATGTGAATCTTCCATTTCAGGTATAGGATGTGTTAGGCGAACTTATGTAAAACACTACGAGGAAAATTTTTGTGGAAAATTTTAACTCTATAACTCTATAAATTTCGGTTGCCCAAAATATGCGGAAAATTTGTCTGACAAAAACCATTAATTTACCAATTAAAAGATCAGCTATACATACATTCTAGCTATGTATCATTTTTGACACACACTATAGTACTTGGAAATAATTGATTTATTAATAGGTTTTGTTCAGAAGTTTGAATATATTTAATTATCTATTTATTTATAAAAGCTTTATTATACTATTTTAAGCATTTCTATTTCTTTTTTAAGCAATCTGTGCAAATATTTCTGAAATGTTTTTCTTTACAACATGGATGGAGAAAATCAACATGTATCATTTTTGTTACAAAGCTCGATTAACAGTTAAGAAAAGTTCAAAGCGAAAATGGTAATAACGGAGGATAAAAATATTATTGTTAAAATTTCGTTGGGATTAGTCTAATTCAGTTGTGTTTACGATAGCTTATTTGTTTCGAATTCAATATAAGTAGACCATCATCAATTATTAACCCACAAAGGCATTGATACTGAGCATGGTCTGTAGGACCGGTAAATACGTATTCTATACTGCTGGCCTTATCAAATTTTTTTCAATTTTTATTCTCTGTAGTTTACTTGTATGATCTCAGATCTGACAAAAAAAAAATTAATTTACTAATTAAAAGATCAACTATACATACATTCATATTTTTGTAAGAAATTTTTATTTTTACCACCGAAAAAAATTTTTTTTTCTTTAATTTTGTTTTTTTTTCTATTCTTCTCTTTAGTAAAAAGGAATGAGATAATAGTTTTCTTGAAAAATTTCGATCTCAAAGCAAATTGAATGCAGTCGAATCCCGACCTGTGTGTGACTCTTTTTGGGACAGCACAAATCCAAGAGGAAATTTTGTGGTCTTTAACGATTTTCGTTGCTTAAAACCCCTTATATTAAAAATTTACAAATTTTGTTTGCTTAAAAGTGCATTATTTAAATATCCCAGAAGATGAACAGCGAAGCTGATTGGAAATATCGGATGGAATAAAGGAAAATAATTAAAAAAATAAAATAAAAAAAGAATTTGATTGATTTTTTAATTACTTTTAATATACGACCTCAAGCCGATCAAAATTATTACATAATTTTAAATTTTTTGATAATTCTGAAAAACTTTTTCAAGGGCTTTTCTTTTCTTGAATGAAAATAATTTTTTGCGTAAAAAAAATTTTTTTTTTAATTTTTTTAACTGAAAAAAATTGTTTTTGTATCAGAAAAAAATGCGAATAATTTTTTTTTTTTAATTTTTTCGCGCAAAACAACTTTTTTAAGCGAAATTTAATGTATTTGTAAAATAGAGGTACCGAGTCTCTGGCTCTTTGTTAGTAGGGCGAAAATCCTGTGGGGGTGCTATTCACTTTAAAATCCAAAATATTCACTTCTCACTTTATTACACAAAAAATCTTGTTAATAGGAAATAAACGGAAATTTTGATTGGACATAATTTGCGGTAACCGCAGCTAGTTGTTCGCAAAAAGTAGTTTTTCAATACCGCAAATTTTGTCCGACTGAAGTACCCGCTTTGACTCGTTAATGAGAGAAAATGAAAAAAATACTTATTGTGAAAAAAATTTCAATATAAAAAGAAATGGTCTAGCTGAAGCTCCATTTCGATTTGGTTGAAAATTTTTCAAAATATTTTTTACTTCTATCCAAAACTTGCCTAACACTGCCGTAAGAGAAATTACTCTGAAATGTTAATTCGATCCACCCTAATGTACATTGTACATAAATGCAATTTAAGATTACAAACCATTAAGGAAATTTTAGGCAAACATGTGTAATATGGAATTTTAATGTATTTGCTTTTAATACTGTCTGGTCCATACATGGGAAATTTTCATTAGTATTGCAATTTAGAATTGCAAGTGAAATTAAAGTAAATTGAAAAAATTACATTATTATTTAATGGTAATGATTTATTTTGAATTAGAAAAACCATAACTAATGACAATGAAATTGTACTAGTACATAAAAGCACTAACAGTAATTGATTTAAAAAGCAAATAAAAAAACTTAAAGTTAAGAAAAAATATTAAAGTCGGGTATTCCCAAAATATGATACCATAAACCACAGCTTGATTTTGGTCATATTACGGGAAGCGGATTAAATATTGTGTTACGAATATTAATAATTATAAATTAAATAATAAATGGCAAAAAAGAGATGAAGAAGCATTAGAAAAAGAACTACAATTAATGATCAGGATGTACTTATTTTTTAACAGAAACATTAACGATTTTAAAATTGAATTATCATAGGAGGGGAATGCTACCACTTTAACATTTTTTAAGTACTTTTTGAACAAGGAAATTATATTTTATCATTTAAAAGTAAAAAATTGAGCACAAAAAAAATATTCTTTTTTTTTACTTTTTAAATTTTTTTTAAGCCCCCAGGTATCGAACTTGCGATTCAAGATTGCTAGTCTAGCTCTCTACTGCTGAGGAATTCTTTGATATGAAAGTTGGCTGGCACAAAAACACCACTTTGTCATTGCAAAATATTGTGCTTTATTCTCTTCAACAAAAGTACTTATTAAACAAGTGCAAAAAACACACTGCAATTCAGAATTTTTCCAGTACTATTTCCACAGGTGCATTAAAAACTATTTTTCAACATTTTTATTTTATATATTTTTAAAAATTGAAAAATTACAAAAACATTGAATTTAAAAAATTTAATTATAAATGCTAAAAAAAATGGAAAAAAATTAAAAAAAAATATATATAAAAAAATATTAGTATCGCCAGGAATCAAACCCGCGATCATTTGTTTGGAAATAAAAATCACTTTTTAGCACCACTTAGAACCCGAATTTTTTGGACGCTAAGCAGAATTTCTTCCAAGAAAGCTGTAAAAATTATGGATAGTAACCGAAACGATGCGGATATCGGTAAGGGTAACGCTATTTTAGATTATTTCGGTAACGGTATTTTAAGGGTAACGCTATTTTAGATTATTTCGGTAACGGTATTTTAAGGATAACGGTTTTTTAGTTATTTCGGTAACGGTATTTTAAGGATAACGGTTTTTTGATTATTTTGGTAACGGTATTTTAAGGTTAGCGATATTTCAGTTATTTCGGTAACGGTATTTTAAGGATTATGGTGGTCAGTTATTTCGATGCATCTCGCATTTTTTTTTTACAAAAAACGAACGAGATAGAAAACAGAACCAATTTACCAACTTAAAGTACGAAAAATACTCAACAACCACGGGCAATTACCAAAAAAATTAAAAATAACGGTAACGGTATTTTAAGGGTAACGGTATTTTAGGGGTAACGGTAGTCAGTTTAAAGGGTTTTGAATCGATAACGGTATTTTAGCGGTATTGCCTGCCAACCCTGGTAAAAATACATTATCGGATACTGTGGAAGATATGAGAGAAGCGATTTTTTCAAGCTGTTCAGAATTTATTCTAAAAAAGCAGTAAAAATAGAATTACGGATACTTATGAAAGAATTTGTTTCTAAAGCATGACTTCCAATTTATTTGCTGGCCACCCAAAAAAAAAAAAAAAATTGGAAGCAATGCAATGCTTTACAAACTACTTCTTTCACTGCTTCGCAAGTATCCGTTAGTGTATTTTTACTGCTTTTTAGAAGTAATTCTGAACAACTTTAAAAAATCACTTCTTTCATTGCTTCTAAAGTATCCGTTAGTATATTTTTACAGATTTTTTAGAATTAATTCTGAACAACATCCAAAAAATCACTTAAGTATTGCTTCTAAAGTATCATTGCAGGTGACATCGGGTTCGATTCCTGGAGGGACTATTATTTTTTTTTCTTTTTTTTATATTATTTATAATTAATTTACAACAATTATTTTAATTTTTGCATTAAAAAATACAAAAATTGTTTTTTCGGACTTCCTATATTTTCATATATTTAGTTAGAATATTGTTCTACCTCAAGTCCAAATTCTAATATGATATTGTCATATTAGATTTTATTTGTTGTTTGAAACAAAATCTACTATGACAATATCATATTAGAATTTTGACTTGAGGTAGAACAATATTCTAACTAAATATATAATTAATTTATTAAACTTCAATGTTTTTTTTAATTTTTAAATTATCAAAAATATATAAAATAAAAATGATGAAAAATTGCTTTTATGAAAATAGTACTGAAAACAATACTGAATTGCAGTGCACCTTATGCATTTGTTTAAAAGTACTTTTATTGAAGGGCATAAGGAACAATATCACGCAGTAACAGAGTAGTGTTTAAATGCCAGTCAACTTTCATATCATAAAAGAATAGATCAGCGGTTCAGAGCTAGACTAGCAATCATGACGTCGCAAGTTCGTCTATACCCGGTGGCAGCAATAAAAGAACTTTGTAAAATTAGAAAAATATAATTTTTAACAAAATGTTGGTTTTTAAATTTTTATTTAAAAAATAAAAATTGTTTTTTCGATCTTTTTAATTGATTAATTAGAAATTTATTAAATTTCTAATTATAATTTTTAACTTCACAATTTCCTTGAGCTTAAGGATTGTTTCTTATATATAAAAAGTTTTTTATTTTCGATATTTCGCTACTCCATTGTGTAGCATCTTCAGGAAATAACAATTAAATTAACAAATTACCAAATTAATAAATATAATAGTTATTTCCTGAAGATGCTACACAATGGAGTAGCGAAATATCGAAAATAAAAAACTTTTTATATATAAAAAACGAGTAAAAAAGTTAAATTCGGGCATGCCGACTATATAATACCCTACAGCGGTCTGATTTAAGGCCAACTAATTTTTGGATCCGAAATTTGAATGGGTTAAAGCAGACTTGTGTTAAAATTTTCTATAAAAACATAAAAAAGAGAAAATCGAAAATAGAGCCCATATGGGCGATAGGTCCAAATATGGACCGATCCTATCTAGTATCAATAGGCTTTTTCCTTGGGACCACGTGAGTCAACGAACCAAATTTCATTGAAATACCTTCGTATTTGCGACATGCATCATGTAACCAAGCCAATTTTGGGGGGGGGGGGGGCCTTATATGGGCACTAGGTCTAAACATGAACCGATTTTAACCAAAATCAATAGGCTTCGTCCTTGCGCCGACACAAGTCTGTGTACCAAATTTCATTGAAATATCTTCGTATTTGCGACCTGCAGCGTGTAAAAAAGACAATTTTGGGGGGTACCCTTATATGGGCACTAGGTCTAAACATGGACTGATTTCAACCAAAATTAATAGGCGTCGTCCTTGGGCCGACATAAGTCGGTATACCAAATTTCATCAAAATACCTAAATATTTGCGACCTGTAAAGTGTTCACAAGACGGACGGACATCGTTAAATCGAAATAAAAAAAATTCTGAGCCGATCGGTATACTATAAGGTCGGTCTAGGACCAATATTTTTTGGTGTTACCAACATTACTTATAATACTTATAATACCGCCTCCACGTAGTGGTGTAGGGTATAAAAACAAAGCTTAAGCTCAAGGAAATTGTGAAGTTAAAAATAGAAAAAGAAGTTTAAATAAACGACAAGAATTTGAAAAATATAATTTTTTTGCGAAGAATTTTTTTTTATCTTCTAATTGGCGAAAAAGAGCTTCCACTGTACTCGTTCAAAAAGTACTGAAAAAATGTGGAAGTGAGAGTACTCCTCTCCTATGACAACTCAATTTTAAAATCACAAATTTTTATGTTAAGAAAGAAGTACATCTAAATCATCAATTGTAGTGCTTTTTCTACTGCTTCAGCATCTCTTTTTTTTTGCTGGGCAATTAATTTATTTATTTTTATGAATTCTAAGAGAACTTCTACAATTATTTTTGTTTCTTTTTTTAAATAAAATTATTAAAAATACAACAAAATTTGTATATTATTTTGCATACATTTTTTGTCGATTAATCGATTAATTATTAAATATTATTTGAACTATTAATCGATTAAAATAAAAAGTTGCTTAGTTGAATACCCTAGTCACTGATCACGAATCTGAAACCAAAAATTTAGAATTGGAAATTTAGCATGAAATTGTAAATGTTCAACGCCATATTGGATCTGTCATTTTGAGTTTTTAATTCCATTTACAAATGTATCTTTTACAGACACAATTTAAACTTTCAAGGCCGCTATTTTGGAACCGTTATTTTGATTTATTTCTGATCTTAGATCTGTGATTAGCAGGTGCCAAGACTTCCTATGTGACTTTGTTGTTTCATATGATCCTTAATCGATCCTTTAGTAATTTTCGTTCCATTTTATATGGACTCGATTCAATGTAGGCCTTCATGCTGTAAACATTTTGAATTCTGGTACCAAATATATCCGCTAGGGTACGCTATAAAACGATAACATCAACAGGCAATGGATACAGTACATAGGTCTACACAATTTAGTATAAAAATTCTCATCCAATAAAATTCGTCTTCTCATAAGGGTATAAGGGTTTCATATTGAAACAAAATTGCGTAGAAAACTCTCTGTTCATCCACCATTCATACAAAAATTAATGACAGAAATTAAAATTCTTTTTAAAATCTACTACCATTGTGTTATAATTTTATTTTAATTGTTTTAAATAATATTTACCAAACTATGGCATAATTTTCTCCTGAATATTAACGCTATATTTAGAAAATATATTCCTTTTTATAAAACTTTTCCTATGATAGTAAAGAAAGTTTTGTTGTTGAAAATAGTTTCTTGGCAAACACAAAGAAACCCCTTTGCAAACAACTTATTTGCCAAACAATACGGAGCACAAGGAAAATTGCGGAAAACTTTATTTGCTGAGAAAAATAAAAAATGCATTAGAAAACAGGTAAGCAGCAACTCAAACTTAAATAGAAATTAAATATGGGAGTTTTTTGCTGCATTAAAACTTATAATTTATAGTTGATACTTAAATTTATGGGATGTTTTGCAAAAAAAAAAAAAGAAATTAAAAACTAAAAATTTAATCTGTTTTAATAAGTCTCCATATTTTCCAATTCCATTTAAGGGCGGGTAACTTAGCTAACAAATAACTAGAGATATTTTCATATAAATTTAACATTCAACAACTATGGTTAAGCACTAAACTTTGGTTACCTTGATATAAGTTTCCAGGTCTTAATCGGAATATTGATTTTTTGATAGTTTTATTTTTCAAAATTTTTTTATTTTATGTCTCCCTTAATGTATGCAATATTTATTGTTATAGTCATCAGCCTATTAATATGCCATCATAAATGATGACTATACAAATTGGCAAATGCCCCTAGGTATGCTACAACAACAAAAATATGTATGTAAAATGTTTGCATATACTATTTCATATGGCAACGACGCCTAAAGGTATGCAATAGAGTGTGGCAAATAAACTTAAAACCGCCCAAAAAGTAGATTATATTTATTATACAAATAATGCAAATTATCATATGCATATTTTTTATGTTGGCCTACTCCTCCCTTCCACCTCAACAAATGAAAATTTATTACTGCAAGCAATATGGGTTAATAGAAAATACAAACAAAATTGTAAAAAATAGACCATAATATATTGGGAAAAACATATTGAAAATAATGCACAAAGACAAATAAATGAGATAATTTTAAACTTAAACATTGTTGTGTATAAATCTAGAACATCTCTCTTGGCAGTTTATTTCCATTTTTCTAACTCCTGTGATTAATTCATTAAATAGAATAAATTTAAACCATTTTTTTAAACTTCTCAGGCAATTTATTTAATTCTCAACTACTGAACTGTAAAGAAAAACTTTTTCAGTTTAACGTTCATACATCCACAGGATATTATCCATATACAACAATGCATTTCACACAAAAATGTTGTCTGCTTTAGGGAGTTTATATCGTTTTGCATATTTGCGACGCATATATCGTATAATAGACAAGGTACACAGAGAGAAATAAAATCATAGTTAAATCAATTGATGTCTATATATAAAAGAATAATGTGACTGACTGACTGACTCAACAGCGCCCAGCCTTATCCGTATCTAGCTGCCTACTCCGGCATTGATGTCCGTTAAGATGGGATGGATTTTTGTAAATTCCTTCAGGGAGGGCCAAAAAGAGGAAAAGTCTTCTGCTTGACGGCAGAGACCTGAAAGTATGGGCTAATTTATCGAGAAGGTAATTTTTGGAATTTTACATAGGAACCTGGCAAAAATGAGGGTTCAAAAGGGGAAAGTTACCCCCTTAACGGCCTGCCCAAAGCGCTGGAGTATGAAGTTTCCGCTTTTGTCGTGGACATCCGCTTAAGGCAACCATGCACGTTCAATATTGATGAATGTTTTAGAAATCAACCAATCAGAACAAAGTATTTAAAAATTAAATGTTCTGATTGGTTGGAAATTCTTACAGGTAGGGGCAAAAAGGGGAAAAGTCCCCCACCCCCTTGAAGGCCTGTCGAAACTGCTGCAATTAGCAAAGGTTTAAAAGAATTAATTCTTTAAATCACTTTTCAAAAATTAATGCAGTTTGAATAAAATTTCATTCCGTATTAGCATTATTATGGACTTAATTCGAAAGCTTAATTTACAAAAGCTTTAAATTATATTAATTATTTCTATTTCGAGTGAATTCTATTTAAATAAATTCAAATTTACCTGAATTCATTTAGTAAAAAGGTGCGTACAAAATTATTATTTTTTTTTTTTTCATTCAGTTAGTCAAATTAATTTTTTAAATTCCCGCTAATCTCAGACCCCACAATCTTAGAGTTCTTATATCTACAATATATCCGAATTTCATGAATATCGGAAATTATCACATGAGATCCATTCCCTGTTAGTTTGATTTCAAAGCTGTTTCTTTTTCAATTTAATATTGTTTCTGTTCGATTTTAAAAATTGTTTTTCTGTGTGTATAGGCTAACAATATACTAAATTGAGTTTGATTTTTTTTATCTTCTTATTATACAAAAGTATTGGTCTTGGATATTGCAGTATATAATATATATAAAACATATAAAAAATTGTTGCATACTTTTAGGAACATTTAACTTAAGCATATTTGCAATAAGAATAGGATATAAATTGTTGCATACTTTAGAGAGAAAGAGAATTTAATGTTATATATTTTCTTAGATATACAAAGGAATAATGTAATTTTATGCCATTTAGGTTTAGATATCGTGTTACAGTATAATGAAAAACATTCATAACAAAAAGGGAGAAAATATTGATTGTGAAATATTGAATTTTGTTGGCTTAACCCTTTGACGATTAAACTTGAAGCGCTGCAAATATTACAAATTGCATTTTTAAAATAAAAAAAAAAAAAAACTAAAGACAAATAACTAAAAAATAATCATATTAAAAAAAATTTAATTTTCGATTTTGAGCTGAACTTGTAATGCTCTGAGGCTATCAGCCCACAAGTATCCTTACTAAGCTACATCTCTCTAGTGTCGATAACAATAATTTAGTTAAAATCATCTTACAAGATTTCCTATAACAGCAAAAAGTAAAAATGGGACATTGGTCGTCAAAGGGTTAATATGGTACAGAATATGCATTTCTCATAAAATTTAAGGCAATGGAATTAAATTTTAATTAATAACAATTTAAAAATTTTAAATATTCGGCTCATACAACAAGCCAAAAATTCCTCAAATAAAACACATATTTTTGAAATTTAAATATTTTGTTTTGAATGAAAATACATATAAGATTTCTGCAATAAATCATAAAAGGCACAACACTTTTGAAGAACTTATTAAATCCAAAAAATGCTTGAGAAATGTAAATAAATTTGAATATTTTGTGAAAAAATCAAAAAAGGCGACAAAAAAGAGGGGCTTTTTAATAATTTTTGGTATTGAAGAAGAAGAAGAATAGATACATTGCTAGATCTGTCAAAACAGCAGAGTAGTATATTGGAAGATGACAAAGCAAATTGTGGTACACATTTTTTGTTGTTGTTTTTTCTTTGACAACAAGAAATTCTCATTGAGTTTGTAATTTAACTTGACAAATATTTCTAGAAATCCTAAAAACTTCGTCCTCTGACGATTTCCTTTGGAAGGAATGAATTCCAGATAGGGACATGCCTTCAAAAGATAATTTTTCACAACTTGTTAAACCAGTTTTGGGATTTTAGCATATTTAGTTCCCCTAAGTCTATTTTAGTTCAACCATTTTAATATTGTAGAAGCACATGAACTTTTTGTCCATTTTGCATTCATAATATGATTGCCGATTTTTGAAGTGAAATTTGATAAAATGACGATGGACGATTTTGCAAAATTTCCTGTAAAAAATATGACGATTTTTTAAAAAGTAAATAATTTTTACAGTTAAGTGTTCAAAAAAGGATTTGAAACAAATGTTAAAAAAAACAATTTTTTTTTATAATTTTTAAATTATTTAACAAAATATTGATTTGAAAAATGTATTTTTTTCCTTATTCCTGCTTAAAATTGGCCATCATTTAAAATAAGCAGGTGCTTTTATTAATTTTGCCCCATAATATATAAAGTACCTCTCGCTCAACACTGGTTTGTGAGCTAGTAGAAATATCTCAAGGGGTGCGTGAAGCAAAATTTAGTGGGAATCGCTGCATTAAACTCATTGATAAATTTGATTAATACTAATTCAATGTTTTTTTTTTTAATTTAAATATGGTCTCACATACTGAATAAATACTAAATGTGAAACAATCCGTCATGGAAATTACTGTTTAAATTCCGGATAATTAGCAGGAGAGTATGGGGTAATGTGGAACATCCAAAAATTTCGAAAATTTCAAAAATTTAAGTCAATGGTATTTTGAATAAAATAAACCAAACACATATTCTTGGTACATTTCGAAGCAGGATTAGTTTGTTTTGTTTTGTTTTAGAATTGTATTTAAAATTTTATTTTTCTTAAAAATGTTACACAAAAATGTTCCTCGTACACTCAAAATAATAAGTCTCTTGCCTGAACAGAAAAATTTGTTAATTTAACAAAATTTATTCCTGTTTTTCAGCTTAAAATAAAATTTGTTGATTCTAACGAATTCTTTTGTTAAATTTAACAAATCTAAATTTAAGTAAGAAATTAGTAAAACTACATTTTTATTTGTAATTATACTGAGTCGTAAATCTTGTACGAATTTAGGGTCTCGGGACCCTCCCCGGCCCCAGTCCATATCATCTAAGGGCGTGTAAGGTCCCTCCAAAGGAGCAAACATTTTATCCGGTTTGCTCTATCTTGCTTAGTTTTCGAGATATGGCCCATTTTATGAAGTGGAAAGTTTTTATTAAAAATTTCCGAGGGTCCAAGGCCCCACCATGGCCCATTTTTAGATAGAGATTACCCCTTCCGCTGGCGTATTATTCGGTGAGGGGTAGTCGAAATTTTCGTCAATTTTGCTCTATCTCTCTTAGTTTCCGATATACGAGCAATTTAAAATAATCGGGAGGGAAAAAATAGCGCCATTTTTAAAACTTCGGATACAGTGGTGGCGACATCTACCGAGCAATAAATAAATAAATTGTGTAAAATTTAACGAATGGGTTCTTCAAAATTAGTTATAAGTAGATTTGAAAATTAACACTCAAAATTAGTTAAAGTACTGAGAATTTTTAGTATAGTGTTAAATGAAGATAACTAAAATCTTTGTTTCAACTAAAAATTTGTTAAAAATTAGTCAAATCGATTTTGTTTGACAGATATTCTACTGACGTATTATTTTAGGTGTAGTGTTCTACATAAGTTCACTGAACACATCCTATACCTAATATGGAAGATTCACATGGTTTCCTATGTCGATTCACAATAAACATTTGAGAATGGGGATTAAATTTTAATTCCCCCTAAAATAAAATTCGGATGTGATCTTTCAAACCGCCGACACACGTGTATTTTTTTTTTTTTACTCCTCTACCGGAATCCATTGTCTGAACCCCGTAATTTTGGAAAACCTTCGGAATTTGTTGTATAGTGGTATTTTTATATTTTTTGATTCGCAAAGCGATGTCAATTTATTAATTCATATGAAGGAATCAATTGCAATTTAAAACATTCATTTATTAAAAGAAAATCTAATTTTGTATATAGAATTATCTTACAGACATATTAATGACAAAAATTAATTCGGAAATCATAAAAAAAAGAATTTTAATTTACGAATAAAAAATAATAATAATAATAATAATAATAATAATAATAATAATCTAATGGTGTATAACTTCAAAATGCGCGATTTTTGGCATTTATTGTGAAACACTGATACAATAAAAATTCACTCAAAGGATTGGCCATCATTATCTCTGCCCTTTTCCCTACTTCCACGCCAAAAGAACTGCTCATTTATTGGGACCGAGAACGAATCAAATCAATTTTGTTTACCCTGTTCTGAAGTGAAGAGTATTCCAGTGAGAGCGTTCTGCATCGATTGAAATAAATGGTAGTCGAACAGGGCAAGGTCTGTACTATAAGGTGGGTGAGACAAAACTTCCCAACCACTATTTTCTAAATAGTTTTTAACCAGTCTTGCAACATGCGGCCCAGCGTTGTCATGATGGAATGAAAATGGTCGCATATTCCGGAGGTCTTTCGGCCAATGTTCGCTTCAAACGAAGCAATTGTGTACAGGTACAGGTCCCCTATGATCGTCTGGCCCGATTTCAGCAACTAATAATAGATTTGACCCTTCTGGTCCCACCAAATACAGAGCATTGTTGTAATGGATCCATTTTTCATCGCCAGTAATGATTCGATGCAAAAATTACTTCTTTTTATGGCGTTCAAGCAGCATTTCGGACATGGAAAATCGTCCTTCAACGTCTCTCGGCTTTAAATAACATGGTACACAATCTCCTTGCTTTTGGATGAATCCTGCTGCTGGCAAATGTTTTGAAATTACTTGACTCTCAATAATTTTCAAAGTTCTACTTGAGTTTTACAATAATCTTCAAGGAGTAATGAGTCCAATTCATCATCTTCGAACTTTTTTGGCTGACCTAGGCGGTTTTTGTCTTCCGTTTCAAGATCAGCACTTCTGAACCGCACAAACCATCTCTCGCATGTTTAAATTGATGGAACATATTCAGGATTAGCTTGGATGGGCAATCGAAGTGCCCCAGGTGCTTTTGTTTCAAATTGAAGAAGTAAAGCAAAACTTCAAGCAAATGATGCTTTGTTGGCAGAAAATTCAACTTTGTTGTTTACACTATTTCGTTCAATGACTAAGTGAGAATAACTGACAGATGTTTACCTTCCAAAATGGCATATAAATTATTAAATACACAAACCATTTGTAAAAGATACGCCAACTGTTATGAATAGCGCATTTTTAAGTTATACACCACATAATTCGCGCGAATCAACAAAATCAACATATAATTCGCGAATAAAAGAAAAACTTTTTATAAACTGAATTATTACTGATGATTGAACTATTTTTGTTAAAGGTCCGATTCAAATAAAAGAGACACGGAGGAGATTGGATGATAAACAAAAATCTTAAAGTAGAATGTTTGTATGTGTCTGTTTGATCATTTTTGAAAATAAAAAACAATAACAGAAACCTTAATGGGAAAGAAAACTATGAATTAGTTACACTGCATTCAAGGCCTTACTTGGGTTAGATAGCTAAGGTGTCGAACTTTAGTATAATTACATTTGTAATGTAGGAATAGGCACAGGTTCTATTCCTACAGCCGACGGGTTGTTGAAAAATTATCATACAGAGACAATCTGACAATAAAATATAAATAATAATTGCAATTTAATGGAAAATCACTAATGAAGCCTGTCCATTAGAGCGTGCCACCTTACAGGCAAAAAAAAAAGTGCGCCGTAAACCCTCCAATATGAACTATTTTTGAAACATTTAAAAAAAAAAAAAATTTTTTTTGCCGAACGTAGGGGTTGCCATTTTACATTTTGCGTTATATTTTTGACATTTACAGTCGGATCTTAAAGTATGATACATCGATGTTTTTCTCTCGAGGAGACCAGTGTTTTTCTCTAATGGCCATTGAGCTCAAGTATCCCTTTCTAGTAGTTACCCACCAGATATCAGTTGCTAGCACCCTAATGTCAGAAAATTAAAGCTCGTAAAAAATCATTAAACTTTTGCTTAGGAAGTTTTTCGATAAACCCAGTAGAAATTTTTTTTATATATTGGTTGCCGAACGTAGGGGTCAACTTTTTAATTTTTTTTTTCATTGCATTTTTTCTTTATAGCAACACACTGGTCTCCTCGATGTATCACTTTTTAAAATCCGACTTTAAATGCCGAAGCTATAACGAAAAATTGAAAAAGGCGACCCCTAAGTTCGGCAAAAAAAAATATTTTTTTTTGAAATTGCCTTACAAAACTACTTCATATTGGAGGGTGTACGGCGAACTTTTTTTTCTTGAGGTACGGTCTACTGTCCATAGAAAAAGGCAGAAACTAGATCTAGTCTGATTTGTAAATTAATGTGTTTATAATTTCTAGAGAAAAAGGTTTATTCTTCTTGTTAACCTCAAACCTACTAAATGAAAACAATTTTTAGTTGAAATGAAATAAATCAATTCGTTTCGTACTATGAAAAGGATCAACAAAAATCAAATTGGGTCTTTGAATAAGATATTGAGTGAATTTAATTAATAAAATGAGTTCTGCGTATCGATTCGTACAAAATTTAAACAAATTTAAAAATCAAATTAAGGAATTCTGTTTTAAAAGGTCTGTGCCTTAACCAATGACAATCTAATAGAATCCGAGCATGATTTATATTACGAAATTCTTAAGTTTTTGACATATTTGCGAACATAACCGTAAACCAAATGGCAAATTTTCTTCCCCCTATTTTCTTGCCTTAAATCGCAGGTACCAGCAAAAATTAGGCAACTTGCTTTAAGATTTATTTTCTAAAAATTTCCTACAACTTAAAGAGTTAAGCCTGGAGTACACTTTCCATGTGAGTGGAAAACAAATTGAAAGGTCTTGACCCAAAATGTTAATTGAAGCAGGAATATCAGGAGTAAGAGAAGGGAATCCGTATAAAACTATTTGATTTTTAACAGTAAAAACGAAAAATTGTATTTGAAAACAAATAATTTGCATTCGTTTTCCGTAACACAGCCATTTGTTAAACCGAATTTTTGTTAAGCTTAAGCCTAAACTTTTAATGCTATTTTGCAAATATCAAATTTTACCTATTCTAGCAGTAAAGCGGGATAGGTTTTCAAAAAGATTCTCGCATAAAGCTTCTTGGAGTTTGCAATATATTTTGCTAATTAATCAAGGTAAATACCAATATTTTACCAAAATTGCAATGTAATTGAAGCCGAACGATGAGTATCGGATATTTAAGGATACCGTTAGGCACAGGCTTTTCAATTTGACTGCTTTAGCGATTTTGCGATAGGCACAACAAAATCTGTGGAACGGCGAACACTTTACTGATAAAAAAAAGTCAAATATATATAGCACAGAAATCGCTTCCTATACGAGAGTCTTTTGTTCCAAAATGACCCGACAAAATGATTTTTTTATTAATATAATACTGCCCATCACGTGATGGTAGATAGAATTTTTCCAAAATATAAAATTTTGTAACCCTGCAATAATGTTCTTCTTAAATTGTGTTACTTATATGAGTCGTTGCAGAAAAATAATCTTTTAATTTCAAAATGGTTTTAAAATTAATTTATTGTTTTGCTTTGTTTACTTGAAATAAATACTACTTCCTTTGCATATCACTTACAAGATATAATTTTCTCAAATAAAAATAGCAGCAACAAAAAATGTTCCCCAAATAATAGGCTTTAAAAACACATATTTGAATTACCCTAAAAGTATACACCTAAAAAGGTTGGGTTTGTTAGAAATACTACATATTTCTTTTTTTAAGTTCTATTTACACTTCAAAAATGTATGAATTGAAAAACTTTTCAACTTACAAACCATTTACCTGTAAAGAGTAAAATCATAAAAATGATTAAAAAAGTAAAAAAAAAAAAATCTGCAAAAATCATTTTCTAAGGCTTATGTGCAAAAAAAAAAAGAAAATCCTTTAAGAGCACAATAAATTTTTATGATGAAAGCAAATAGTGTTTTTTAAGAGCTTTTCAATCAAAAAAACTAAAAAAAGTGAAAAAAACAAACTAAAAACTTTAACCTTGAGCCTACAAAATAAATGAACAAAAATAAGCCTAAAAGTATGCTGTTTGCTAAGTTATAATATAAGTTTTTTTTTTTTGAAATTGACAAGATTTAAGTTTTAAGAATAAATTAAGCATAATTTATTTATAGGTTTTCATAACACACTTTTTTACTTTACACTTGTTTTATTTATGTATTTATGTTTTGATGGTTGTAGTATATTCTTTTTAGTTTAAATTTTTTAAAGCATATTTACAGGCGGCTATGAAAAAAAACCACCCTCCCGGTTTATTGATTTACGCAGAAAAATACACATACAAATAAGTAGTGTAGAAGAAAAATATAAGAATATTACTTTGAGACACTCAGTATGATTTTTTTTTTTTTTTTTGGAAATTTATAGAAGTTTTGTTTTTTAAGTCGATGGTATTTTCTTTAAAGTTATGAGATTTTTAATATTTTTATTATTATTTGTTTATTATTCACTGCAATTCTTTTTAATTTATTTAATTCATTATGATAAACAAAATCACAACCATTTTATTTTATTATAATTTAATTTTTTTTTTTTTTTTTTTTTTTGATAGAAAATTTGTGTATTTCTCGTTTATACTTTAACGCAACGTCTGCAAGTCTGCGGTGAAATTTTCTCTATGAAAAATCCCCCACAATCCTGAACGTTTAACAATCTTAGACTACATGTTTTACATTTAATTTCTATTTTTATTTTCTATTCCTCAACTGGAAAGCCACCGCTTTGAATAAACCACCCTTAACGAAACACACCTCTCTGATAATGGCTATTTTTTGTTTATCAACATTTATTCTCAAACGAGGGTTAACTAACTTTTTTGCTCAATTGGCACAATGGGGAAAAAGAGTCAAATTCAGATTTTCATTTGGAGAAAACTATACAATTTTTGTAACAATTTGAAAAAGCTTTTCTTCTAAAGAAATTTGGCGAAAATAAAATCAACAAAAAATACATACTTGTAGGCAAGACTGTACAAAACAACTTCTCAAAAGTTGAATTGCAGCATCAATAACTTATTTTTTTGTGTCATGTTATAAACGAAAAATTGCAGATAAAAATCCAGTCTTTTGAAAACAGCAGTTTACAACTTTTTTTTTTAGCAAATTTTTTCTGTTAATGTGACAGGATAGACTGCTATTTGCATTCAACTAAATTAAGCTTAAAAATAACAAAAATTTTGTAGATATAACAGTTTGTTTTTGCAATTGTAGTCTACACTCATAGAAATAAATCTGTAAAAATAGCAGAAAAAGTTACTAAAAATTAGGTAAAAATTATGCTACAGAAAAAAATGCAAAAATTAGCAGATTTTTTTGCTAAATATTAGTAATACAGGAACAACAAAAATAAAACTGTTAAATATATAGAATTTTAGTTATATTTAAGCTAAATTTTTGTTAATGGAAAATAGCAAATTAAGCTGCTAAAATCAGCAAAAAACTTTGCTAAATAATGAGTAGCCTAAAAAAATCACGAAAAAATTTTAAATTTTCGAAGTTTTTTTCGATTTTTTTTTTAAATGCACATAAAAATCGAGCTTTTTGAAAACAGCAGTTTACAATTTTTTAGCAAATATTTCTGCTGATTTTAGCAGAATAGACTACTATTTGCATTTAACTAAATTTAGCTAAAAAGGAGTAAAAAGGTTAAAGTCGGGCATGCCGACTATACAATACCCAACACCAGTCTGGTGTATTCTTTGGATCCGAAATTCGAATGGGTTAAAATGGGGCTTCTGTCAAAATTTTCTATAATGTGAGTCAGCGCACCAAATTTCATTAAAATATCTTAATATTTGCGGCCTGCAGTTTGTAACCAAACAAATTTTGGGGGACCCTTATATGGGCACTAGTTCTAAACATGGACCGATGTTCACCAAAATCAATAGGCTTCGTCCTTGGGCCAATATAGGTCTATGTACCAAATTTCATCAAAATATCTTAATATTTGCGACCTGCAGCGTATAAACAATATAATTTTGGTGGGACCCTTATATGGGCACTAGGTCTAAACATGGACCGATATTCACCAAAATCAATAGGCTGCGTTATTGGGCTAACATAGGTCTGTGTACCAAATTTCGTCAAAATATCTTAATATTTACGACCTGCAGCGTATAAACAATATAATTTTGGTAGGACCCTTATATGGGCACTAGGTCTAAACATGGACCGATGTTCACCAAAATCAAACTTGTTCGTCCTTGGGCCAACATAGGTCTGCGTACCAAATTTCATCAAAATATCTTAATATTTGCGACCTGTAGAGTGCGCACAAGATTGCATGGACAGAAGGACAGACGGACGGACGGACATCGTTAAATCGAAATAAAAAAAAATTCTGAACCGATCGGTATACTATAAGGTGGCTCTACGACCAATATTTTTTGGTGTTACAAACATCAGCACAAACTTATAATACCCTGACCACATAGTGGTGTAGGGTATAAATAGCTAAAATTTTGTAGATATAACAGTTTATTTTTGCTATTTATACCCTACACCACTATGTGGTCAGGGTATTATAAGTTTGTGCTGATGTTTGTAACACCAAAAAATATTGGTCGTAGACCCACCTTATAGTATACCGATCGGTTCAGAATTTTTTTTATTTCGATTTAACGATGTCCGTCTGTCCGTCCGTCCGTCCGTCTGTCTGTCTGTCCATGCAATCTTGTGCGCACTCAACAGGTCGCACCTATTAAGATATTTTGATGAAATTTGGTACGCAGACCTATGTTGGCCCAAGGACGAACAAGTTTGATTTTGGTGAACAGCGGTCCATGTTTGGACTAGTGCCCATATAAGGGTCCCACCAAAATTATATTGTTTATACGCTGCATGTCGCAAATATTAAGATATTTTGATGAAATTTGGTACATAGACCTATTTTGGCCCAAGGACGGAGCCTATTGATTTTGGTGAACATCGGTCTATGTTTAGACCTAGTGCCCATATAAGAGTCCCCCCAAAATTATATTGTTTGTACGCTGCAGGTCGCAAATATTAAGATATTTTAATGAAATTTGGTGCGCTGACTCACATTATAGAAAATTTTGACACAAGCCCTATTTTAACCCATTCGAATTTCGGATCCAAACAATACACCAGACTGGTGTAGGGTATTGTATAGTCGGCATGCCCGACTTTAACCTTTTTACTCGTTTTAGTCTACTAATATTTAACAAAATTTTCTCCAGAATTTACAGTACAATTTGTCATTTCCAATTAACTAAAAGTTAACTTAAATATAACTAATATTTTGTAGATCTAACAGTTTTAGGTTTGCTGTTCTTATTTAACTATTTAGTATTTAGCAAAAAAAAAACAAATCTGCTAATTTAACAGTTTTTTTCTGAAACATCATTTTAAACTAAATTTTAGTTGCTTTTTCTGCTATTTTTACAGATTTATTTCTATAAGTGTAGTAAAAATGTTTCAATTTATTTCTCACCCCGTTATTTACTAGGGAGTTTACGTAAATACAAAAACTAAAATCTACATTATAACTTAGAGAGAACCCCATAAAGACAATCTGATGATAGTGCTTGGTAGTACTTGAAAATGCATTAACTGTCAGCCATTGGTTCTAGGAAAGTTTTTCTCTATTTGGTGTAAAATAAAATTGTGAATTCTATTTGGAATTTGTCATATTTGATCTTGAAACCGAAAAAAAATAATACTTATTGTAACAATCTTCATATCAACTAAAAATCTACGATAAAATAAATTGTTTTCCAATAAATTTTTATAAAAACGTGCACCAATGTTATTGGCGGTGACATCTGCCGGACCAGTCATTGTGGTATGTGGAGGTAAGGATAAATTTTATATGTCTTAAATAGATTTCGATTGACATAATTTTTACTTTCTTTACTTTGGCGAATGAGAAAATTTCATCGCTAGTGTATTGGTGCTATGAAAAATGAAAAATTGCTCAAAATATTAGGGGTTTTCAATAGAAAAAGCGTTCAGAGTCTGAAGAATTCTCTATAGGCTACAGAAAGAAATACCTCAGATTTTTAAGAGTTCTCTATAGGAAAACTCTATGGTTCTGAGATGTTTTTTTCTAAATACAAAGCCTGAGATTGTTATGACATTTTTCTCTAAAAACGGATTCTGAGGACTCTTCTTATGAAAATACTCCAGATTTCGTGGACTTTTTCTTCCAGATAATAATCGAATTGTGAGTTCTTCTTACCACAGAATATCCTTCGCAATTTGTTCTTATGACGAAAAGTTCGCTGAATCTGAGACATTGCCATAGAAGCAAGTCCTCAAAATCTGAAATTTTTTCTATAGGAAAAATGATGTGTAACTGATGGATTTTCTAAGGAAAAAATAATGTAAGGCGTTTCCTAAGGAAATAGTTTTCTTTCTAGGAAAAACATCTCATAATATGATGTTCTTTAGGAAAAAGTACTCAAAATCGAAGGCTTTTCCTATAAGAAAAACTAAATCATTGGATAAAATTACTCAGATCGTAATGAATTTCGAGAGAAAAATCTCATTAGAATAGAATATTATTATAAAGTTTATTGTTAATAAAATATTTCAGAAAATTTTATTCCTTTATTTTTCGGCGGCATTACTTATTTTATTTGATAAATTTAGGCACAAATATGGTAAAACTGTACATAATTTCTAAAAAAATTTTACACACTTTGAATGTAAATTTACATATTTAGTGTGTAATTGAAAAATTTCTAAATTTTTTAACAGATTTTCAATATAAATTTAAATATTTAGTGTGTAACTAAAAAATGTCAAAGTAAATTTACACATTTAGTGTGTAATTAAATTACGCATCATGTGGACTCTAATTAAATTCTGTTGAAATTTACCCCACTTATAGTAGGAAACTGTACTGTACTATTATAATTTAGGTAAATTTACTCCATATGTGTAATTGAAAAAAATACGCACATTATGCTTAAGATGGTGCACAAAAAATGTGTAATTTTACATTGAAGGTGCGTAAAAATTAAATGAAATTTTGAAATTAGTGTGTTAATTTACTTAATTTGTTTGTATAAGGCATGTTTTACGTGTAAATGTACGCATAAAATTCGTAAAAATCTGCAGAAAAATATGTAAAAGTCGACAGAAAGTGCGTAAAAATTCAAAAAAATGTGTATATATACCACAGCTGTGCTTAAAAGTTAAACCACCCAAAAACAATTATTTTTTAAATAAAACCACAAATTAATTTTTAGTACATTTCTCATGGTAACATTGATAGAACAGTATTGCACAACCTAATTGCGACGATGCTCTAATGCGTCAACAGAGCTGGATATCCTACTGTCATATTGATATGCATAATACCCCTTCTCTGCACACGGTCGAGAAGCTTCTAAATAGACTTTGAAGCCTGTGCCCATATATGGGAGTTGTACTACATCTTCCGTGGGTACAAGTGGTATAAATACTAAGCAGATTAGAAGGAATAAAGTAGTTCTTACACCAGCCGAGGAAACCAAGACACTTCACAGAGTGAATTTTGTTAAATGAAATTTTTCAGTAAACTAATGAAATTTTCTCCACAAAGTAAATGAAAAATTTCTTAAATTTAATTCACATATTTTATGAATCTTGTTTTAATGAAATCTTTGCATTGAGTGTATGAAACTTTTAATAAATAAAATAAAATTTTTCACAATATTTTTGAAAATTTTTATTGATGCAATGAAGAGTTTCGGTGGACGAATTCCAGTAATTTAGTTATAGGCAAAAATTCATTAATATTATGCAGATAATTCTCTCAGTGTTGAATGCTTCTTTCCACACTTTAATAACGTGATTTTTTTCAGCGGACATCATGTTGTATTCTCATGCCCAGAACGTCAATAGCTTCTGATTTCTCAATATAAAAAAGATAAAAAAGTTCGTAAAAAAATTTGTAAACAGTTTCCAATCGCACTATACTATTTTTATACTGATTATTAGTACAATTTTTATTTTTAGTAATCATTTTTGCTATTCTCTTATTACACATTACGGATTTTTTTACTAATTTTCGCTGCTGATTTCAGAAAAACATTTTACTAATTTTTCAAAACCGAGTGCTAAATTTAGCAGGAAAATATATGTACTAATTTAAAATTTTTTTTTAATTTTTTACAATTCTTGTTTAGTTTATATTTGTTACTATTGATATATTCTTAGTTTAGAAATAAAACCCAGAAATTTTTATTGCATCTCCAATGTATAAAACGGCAATAACTGGAGAACCGTTTGCAATTTTGACTCCAAATTTCAAGTACGATGAAGTAATTATACGCTTGTTACAATCGAAAGGAAAAAAATTTTTTTTTTTTTAGATTTTACAGTTTTTTTTATTTTTTAGTACAATTTTTTGCTAATTTCAGCAGATCGATTTTACATAACAGTTTACAGCAATTTACTGAAATTTAGTAGCTGCAACTAATTATTTATACTAATTTCATTGTAGTAAAATTAAGATATTTAGTAAGTTTTTTGACTGATTTTAGCAAATCGATTTTGAATTGCATTTTACATAAATTTTACTAAAATTTAGTAGCGGCTACTAATTTTTTCTACTAATTTTATTGTACTACCGATCAGCAGACATGTGTTGCTAAAATTAGCAAAAAAAAATACCGCTGGCCTCAAAACAGTTAAATTTCCCGTAATAACAGCAAAATTTTTAGTAGCCATTACAGACTTTTTTGGTTGAGTGTACCATGTGCATTTTATTATTGTAAATAAAATGCATTGTTAAATTGCACAAAATGCATTGGTAAAACAACAAAATCACTATTCAATTTGATTAAATATAATTGTTAACATAACTAGTTTTTGTTAATACATTTGACGATATTTTGACAAAATAAACGTCAAAATATAAATTTACTAACCAATGTATTAAATTGACGGACAGGTTTTGTTAGTTGTATATTTTGATTTCAGCGCTGTTTTTGGTTCAGTGTAGTGCTGGAGTACTCTACCCTGCAGAGTTGATTTTGTTCCTCTCTTTTTCGCACTTGCATATTTGACGTATCATGCTATCTCTATTTCAGTACACTCCACTCGGTAGAGTGCAATACTCCAGCATTGTGAAACCGGTTTCTTTAATCTCAATATAAAGGTCAAATATGACTTTTCTGTGGCGACTATGCCAAAGCATGTGCCCGATTAAAAGATTTTTAATAGGGTTTGTGCTTAGAACTGTTGCCTTTAATTTGATTACAATGCCACTTGGATCGGGAGCCATCGCTTACTTACTTGACTCAGACACTAGTTCTGAGTACTATAAGGTGGGTCTGCGCTCATTACACTGTGAGACAAATGGTAGGGGTCAGTGATCGGGAAGGGTTAAAACTACCGGGGAAAGTTATATCGGTAAAAAAGAAGTTATACTTGTCCCGGCGTTTCGCTGGGTCACCCCTAGGAATCGAGATATATCGATTTGACCTTTGGTGGTTTTTTTTTGACATAACTCGAGAACAATAGTCCGATTTTGCTCAAACAACTTTAAAAAAATTAAAAATTACAATTCCTTTAATCTGTTCATATAACGTTTTTCTATATACTCAACAGTTTTGCCGGTAAAAATAAATGTATGAAGAAAAAAATATTTTTTGCCTAAAATATTAAAAAAAAGTAATAAACAAAAGGTTATTGATTTTTATGGTAGCGGTAACAAACATTTATTTTTACCGGCAAAACTGTTGAGTATATAGAAAAACGTTATATGAACAGATTAAAGGAATTGTAATTTTTAATTTTTTTAAAATTGTTTGAGTAAAATCGGACTAGTGGTTCTCGAGTTATGTCAAAAAAAAGATATATCTCGATTCCTAGGGGATGACCCAGCGAAACGCCGGGACACGTATAACTTGTTTTTGACCGATATAACATTTCCCGTTGGTTTCATCCCATCCCGATTTTGACTGTCGCATAGTGTTATTTTTGGGATTCTCAAACATCAGAGCGAACTAAATTGACCTGATTACGGTTGTTGAATTTGTAGTGGAAATTTTCGCAACCATTCAATTTCAAGCTCTTCATCTTGCAAAAAAAAAAATTGTTTTGCATAAATTGAAAATTGTAAGGAAATTGAAACCTGATTCCACATATTTTACAATCGGAGGGTTGTTTATTATAAATTTAATCATAAAATTGTGCAAAAGTTGCGTTTTTGGCAAATTTTTAGCAAATTCAACTTATTCTCGAATTTGACTGCGACAAAAGTACGAAGGCCGAATATACCCTGTTCAACACAGTGGTGTTGATTATAATAAAAAAAATTAAAACCCCTGATTTATAAAACAAATTCAGCATCCGTTCCCTTAGAATAAAATACTCAATAATATACTAATTTTTTAAATCGAATATCGTAAATTTAAATAATTTGATTGTGCATATTTTTTCAAACAGTAAATTATAACTGATTCAATACTCAATAATCCAACAATTGTCCCATTGTGCTTGAGCCGCAATAAAAGTGGTTAAATTTAATACCCAAACTTTTACTTGAAATTCCACCGTACACAAAAATATATTTTGTAGTTTGTTATCAGTTCATATCTGGTCGCACACACACCCACTCAGCCAGCCAGCCACCCATCCCCATATGTTTATCAATTCTACATTCTCTTGCTTTGTATAATAGTGGTGCTCATGCGCCTTTTAGGTAGGCTTTAATTTTTTCTGTTAAATATTTTTATATTTTCTTATTTTGTACAATATTATTTGGTTTTTGCTCCTCATAAATTAAAATGCATTATGTTGTGTGGTTCTTGTTGTTCTTTCTTGTGATAAGCAAATGTAGTGGAAATTTAACCATAAAAACTGAAGGCAAATCAATTTTTTTTTATATGGATGGTGGCATACCAATGAATGACTTCGAATGAATGAATAAATATAATAAAAGGTCGTATATATTTTAATGGAAAAATGTATTTATATTTTTTTTTTAAATATGAATAATGCAATAAAGATTAAAGGAAAGCATTTATATAAATAAATCATTAATTCAAGGATTTACTGTTTAACTGTCTTTCGAATTAAATGATTTTAATATTATTTACAGGTAACCTGGAAAATTCATCTTATGCTAATACTTTCAATCATAATAATATCAATAATGTCAAGTAATGTTTTGTAATTCAAATTTATTTTACTTGAGTTGCGTATTATTAAAACGTTATTTTAAACAGGGATAAACAAATGTAAAAGTGTTAGGTTATCATTAACTTAAATTAACTTCATACTTGTTCTCGCTGGAATAAGGGCATTCATGAATTTAATAAGAACTTAACAGGAGATTAGAAAAATTGGAGAAATCGTAATAGTGATGCATACTCGTATGTGTTTCAGCTAATTTAATATACACACTGAAAACAGTTTGACAATTACTACATGACAGTTGTTGGTGTAGTAATCAGTAGTTGTTGTTTTAAACTGTATTTACAGTTATTTTTCTATGTAAAAATTTTGATGGCAGTTATTTAAGAAAACAACTAACAAAAAGTACTGTAATTTCGTAACAGTTGTTTAAAGAAGTTTTTTTTAATATCATAATAAACAACTACCAAAACAGTATTTTCACAGTAAATAGTTATTTTTGTTAAATAGTTATTTTAAAAATAAAAAATTTCTCTGATTTTTTTTTAAATTCTTTAGTTTATATTTGTTATTATTGATATATTCTTACACTGAAAATATTATTAATTTATTTAAAAAGTTATCCGAAAATTTATTTTTAAATGATTATACAGTTAAAATACAAAGAAATATATTTTTTAATTGTTTTTGTCTATTATTTAAAAAATAAATTACATATAAATACGGATTTCTGTTACAGTTAATATTTTCATTTAAAATGTTTTGTTCATTTTCGATTTCGCGGTCAGTTAAAAAATACGAAATAAACTAAATATCATTTATTCTTACGAAATAAATGAAATGATGAATGAAATCTTTATTTTTTTTAAAAGATTTTGTAGTTTATTTATTAACATTTAAAAATAAATTAAAAGTTCTTTTGATTTAAATGAAAAGTTAGTAGACCGGTTTTCCAGTGATTTTTCATTGATTTTAAATTACATTTTCAGTTAATTTAAACTATGTAGGTACAAACTAAATGGATTCGAACTCTAGACTTTTTGACTTTAAGCCTTTTTTCAACAACGCGAAGTAATGTTTAAAAAATTAGTGTTCTTCTACTGTATTATGTACTTTTTTGTATCCTTGGCAAGTTCTGCTGGGTATGTTTCAACAATTAAATTGCAATTTCATATATTTTTAATGTAAAATACCGTAAAACTTTATTGCAAATTTCTTAGGATTTATAATTTGTATACTAATTAGTTTCAGCAAATAGCTTTGATATACAACATTTCTAGAATTAATTTCTTAGAATTTATATTCATTTATACGTGTTGGTTATAAAAACAAAAACTTTAATTCCATTATAGTAAATTTTATAAAACAGCAGCTTTCAAGAACATATTTATAATATATGTACTAAATAAAATAAATGAAATTATTGTATAGGGTTATGATGAATTTAAGATACCCTATAGCAGATAACCTGAATTTATTTAAATTTATTCTGTTTTTCGATTATTGTTCGGTTCAAAACTGATAAGTAAGAATTTAAATACATAAACCTAATAAAAAGGCAACATACTATATGGGCATTTATAAAATATTATAAAAATTTTTAAAAAGAATTCAACAAATTCTGGCAGAAATATATTTTTTTTTTGGAAACTAC
Source organism: Leucophora obtusa (assembly GCA_949987735.1). Classification (NCBI taxonomy): domain Eukaryota; kingdom Metazoa; phylum Arthropoda; class Insecta; order Diptera; family Anthomyiidae; genus Leucophora; species Leucophora obtusa. The sequence continues at coordinate 355,412,023 of OX465295.1, forward strand.
TATAAAATTTCTGAGCACTACATAAAATCTTAAAATTTCTCAAAAAAAAAAATCACCACATTATGCTTCATCCTTTTAGTGAAAAATATTTCAACTCCATAGCAAAAAAATTTAAAATGCATCTAAAAAAAACTATACCACCACCTGATGATAATATTCCTAGAACAAAATAAACCCGTAAATAAAACGGCTGTCCAAAATTTACTTAGATTGAATAGCCTCGGCTCAATTTATTTCAACCTCATAATTTTTGCAGGCCTAAAAGTATGCTTCATATTTTTTTGCACAAAATGATAAGTCATAAACCACAACCGAAGTTGTCTGTTACAAAAATCTGTTATTGTTAGAGAAAAGTTAACTAATCTTAGGTCAGCAGACCGTTTTGCAAATTTAAACAAAATGTGTATATAACACTATGCGACAGTCAAAATCGGGATGGGATGAAACCAACGGGAAATGTTATATCGGTCAAAAACAAGTTATACGTGTCCCGGCGTTTCGCTGGGTCACCCCTAGGAATCGAGATATATCGATTTGACCTTTGGTGGTCTTTTTTTTTACATAACTCGAGAACCACTAGTCCGATTTTGCTCAAACAATTTTAAAAAAATTAAAAATTACAATTCCTTTAATCTGTTCATATAACGTTTTTCTATATACTCAACAGTTTTTCCGGTAAAAATAAATGTTTGTTACCGCTACCATAAAAATTAATAACCTTTTGTTTATTACTTTTTTTTAATATTTTAGGCAAAAAATATTTTTTTCTTCATACATTTATTTTTACCGGCAAAACTGTTGAGTATATAGAAAAACGTTATATGAACAGATTAAAGGAATTGTAATTTTTAATTTTTTTAAAATTGTTTGAGCAAAATCGGACTAGTGGTTCTCGAGTTATGTCAAAAAAAAAAATCACCAAAGGTCAAATCGATATATCTCGATTCCTAGGGGTGACCCAGCGAAACGCCGGGACACGTATAACTTCTTTTTTACCGATATAACTTTCCCCGGTAGTTTGAACCCTTCCCGATCACTGACCCCTACCGTTTGTCTCACAGTGTAATTTTTATTAAAGTGCAAGAAGTTTAAAAAAATAAGTTTCTAAAATTAGAAACTAGATCTAGTCTGATTTGCAAATTATCAATGTGTTTATAACTTTGAAAAAATGTTTATTCTTCTTCTTAACCTCAAACCTACTTAATTAAAAATTAATAAAAATGCACGGCAATATGAATTTGTAAAGATATGCTATTGTGTATAATTTATAAATACGCGGTTTTTTTTTGGCAAATTTCGGGCGCTTATTGTAAAACATTTGTACAATATAAATTTATTCAAAGCATTGGCCATCGTTAGATGTGACCTTTTCCCATCATTCTGGCAACATATGGATTCCGCGCCAAAAAAAAACTGCTCATTTTTTGAGGCCAAGAACGAATCAAGCTAATTTCGGATGCCCTGTTCTGAAGTGAAGCGTATCTAGCGTTCTGCATCGATCGAAATAAATGGCAGTTGGACGGGGCAAGGTCTGGACTATAAGAAGGGTGAGACGAAACTTCCCAACCACTATTTTATGAATAGTCTTTAACCGGTCTTGTAACCTGTGAGCGAGCGTTATCATGATGGAATATTACGGTTTTGTGTCTGGTCGCATATTCCGTGCATTTTTCGCCCAATGCCAGCTTCAAACGAATCACCTGTGATCGTCTGGCCCCATTTCAGCAGCTCATAATAGATGGGAGCCTTGGGACATTCGGGTTTTGCGTTGGTTTGGCTGTTTAGCCGCGCTTCACATACGATTTCTTGCTCTTCGGGTTTTCGTAATGGCTTCACTTCACTTATCATCGCCAGTAATGATTCGATGTAGACATAATTTCTTTTTATGGCGTTCAAGCAGTATTTCGGATTTTTCAATGTCTGTCGGCTTCAACTCGTACGGTACCCAATTTGAATGAATCTTGCTGCTTGCAAAAGTTTTGAAATTGCTGCTTGAGTGACAATTCATCATCTTCAAACTTTTTTGGCTGACCTGGATGGTCTTTGTCGTCCGTGTCAAAATCACCACTTTTGATCTCAAAATGATCACTCTCGCGATCACGATCTCTCGCACGTTAAAATCGATGGAACATATTCAGGATAAGCTTCGGTTAGCAATCGATGTGCTTCAGCAGCACTTTTTTTTTTAATTGGAGAAGTAAAGCAAAACTTATCGGAAATGAGCTCTGTAGGCACAAAATTCGTCATTTTCGAACAAAAATAACTTTCTCGTTTACGCTATTTCGTTTAATGACGAAGTGAGAATAAATGACAGATTTTTACCCTCTAAAATGCCATATATAAGTTATTAAAGACACAAACCATTTGTAAAAGAAACGCCATCTGTTGTGAATCCCGCAATTTTTAAATTATACATCCAAAAATCTATCAAACTAAATTGTAAACATATTTTTGAGTATAATTATTGGGTTCATCGTCCGATTTTGTTCACTTGTCTATATTAAACTCCTCCGGAAATTAACTATGTTATTATACTAATTGCAAATTCGGTATAATTTGTGCCTGTCTTATGTTAGCAGATTTGGGTTAGACTTTTAAGAACTATAAAAAAAATAAATCAAAATGTTGGTTTTTAATTTTTATTTAAAAAATAAAAATTGTTTTTTTCGACCTTTTTAATTGCTTAATTAAAAATTTATTAATTTAGTTCGAGGCCAATTTCCTTATTATAAATTAACATAAGTACTTTTTTCCAAAAACTGCTATTTTTCTTCATCAGAATACTCTCCTGACAAATACTTCACAGAGTTTTTGCCTTCAAAAACCTCTAAACTTTTAGGAATGAAAAGACGATCGTTTCGAGAATTTTCCAAGTCCCCTTCATCAGTTTTCTTTAGAAAGTGGTGGCATTACTGCAATGCAAATTAAAGTATAAAAAAAAAAAAAATATATTGGTCCCTCCGGGAATCGAACCCGCGACCCTCTGTTTGGAAATGTCAAATGATACCAAAATCACTTTTTAGGATCACTTTCAGAGCAACTGCTGTTTAGAAGCAATACTTAAATGAGTTTTTGGATTTTGTTCAAAAGTAATTCTAAAAGCGCTGTAAAAATATGCTAACGGATACTTTGGAAGCAATGAAAGAAGTAATTTTTTGAAGTTGTTCAGAATAACTTCTAAAAAAGCAGTAAAAATACACTAACAGATACTTGTGAAGCAGTGAAAGAAGTAGTTTGTAAAGCATTACTTCCTTAAATTTTTTTATGCTGGGAAGGGCCACATTTTGACCCAGTACACTCATAGAAATAAACCTGTCAAAATAGCAGAAAATGATACTAAAATTTATTTAAAAATGACGTGGCAGAAGAAAATTCTGAAACAAGCAGATTGTTTTTTTTTTGCTAAATACTAGTAAAATATGAATAACAAAAATTAACAATTAAATTTATAAAATTTAAGTTACACTTGAGTTAACTTTTAGTTAATTGAAAATGACAAATTACGTTGCCAAATCTGCAGAAAATTTAGCATATATTAGTAGATTAAAAATAGCAAAAATAAGCTGTTATGTTTATAACATTTTTGTTAAATTTAAGTTAAACTTGCTTTGATGCCAATAGCAGTCTATCTTGCTAAAATTAGTAGAAATATTTGCTAAAAAAATTATGAAAACAGTAATAGTAAAAAATAGTCAAAATAGAATAGTAATAGTAAAATAGTAAAGATTTCAGAAGGCTCGATTTTTATTAAAATAAAATCACAAAAACGACTGAAAATTTCAATTTTTTTATGTGATTTTTTAGCCTACTAATTATTTAGCGAAATTTTTTGCTGATTTTAGCAGATTAAGTTGTTATTTTCTATTAACAAAAATTTAACTCATAGAACTAGCAGTTCTATTTTTACTGTTTCTATCTTAGTAATATTTAGCAAAAATAATCTGCTAATTTTAGCAATTTTTTCTGCAGCCTCACTTCTAACTAATTTTTATTAGTTTTAACTAAAATTTTTACAGACTTTTTCCTATTAGTGTAGCTCGCTAACAATAATACATTGACAGTTACACAGAAGGAAAAATGGATCGACGGACGGACCGATGGACGTCGCTAAATCAACTCAAAAAGTGAATCTGAATCGACCAGAATACTAAAAGGTGGACTGGTTGCAATATTGTTTGATTTTACAAACATCAGCACCACCACGAGGGTGGTGTAGGGTACAAAAAGATCGTACCACTTTTGAATCTAGCCCTCATATAATATTTGCTTAAATTCACTTTTTTGGGCATTTCGTATAGAATTTGTTATATATTTTCTGCCGCGCTTATAAAGTCTGGATCAGGTCTTTACCCAGAATTTGTACCGTTTACCAGAATATTATCCAATTTTAGCTTGGTCTAGGGTATCATAAAGTCGGCATGCTCAGCTTTAATTTTCTCACTTGTTTTATTTTATATTTCATAATAAGTTTAAAAAACAAGTCAAAAAATAACATCATCAACAGCAACAACAACAATGAAGGACCAACATACACATCAGAAACAAACAATAATAATAATAGAACATTTTTAAGATACTTGTTCCCAAACTATTTCAATAAAATTCTAAGAAATTTTAAGGGCATCAAAAACACAAACATGTAAAAATGTCAGCAAAATCCTAGAGAAGCAAGAGAATTAAATAAAAGGTAACAAATTATGAATCAAGGACCATTGTTAAATTTAATTTAATGAACAGCTTTTTTACACATTTTGTGAACAACCATTGACATTATATAAAAATTAAACAAAAAAAAAATGAAAAAGTTTGTAAAATTAGTAACAACATGCTGACTTTGAAGAGGGACTAGTAGTTAGATGATGAAGGAGTGAATAAAGTAGGGAGTTCTTTATTTTAAATCAATAAATCCTTCAAATAGAGTCCCCGTTTGGGCGCCATTATTTGCCATTAATATAAAAACCATTATTTTGAGAAATTTGTTAGATTTTTTTAATATTTTGTAAAAAGTTTTGGCACTTAATTAATTTAATAAAGTTTCCATACAAACCATACGTCAATGTGGCAATATTTGTGAAAAGGTGAGACGGAGGAAATAAGATAAACAGAGAAAATCTGAAGTGGAACGTTAGTATATGTCTGTTTGATCACTTCTGAAATTATTCATATAGAGACAATCTGACAATAAAAATAAAAACAATAATACAATTTAATGGAAGATCACTGATGAAGCCTGTCTATAAAAAGGCAGAAACTAGATCTAGTCTGATTTGCAAATTTAATGTGTTTATAACTTTTGAGGAAGGTTTATTCTTCTTCTTAACCTCAAACCTACTAAAAGTTTCCTTTTGTTTAAAATTAGCAAAACATTTCTCCTTTATGTTTTGTAATTAAATCCCAATTACTGTGCCATTTAAGTTAATTTCTATGGCCCTTACTATAAAAGAGTATTTTAGATTTAAAGTCGACTTCATGTTCAGTCATAGGGTTTTGTTTATTTTGTGTATGAAAACCCTACAAAATTATTTATATTTTCAAACATTTTGATTGCTTGAAAATAAATTAACCAATCAGAATGCTGTAAAAATAAACCAAGGCAAGGCATACTGCCACATAATGTTATAACTAAAGTCGACTTTAACTAAAAATACATTTGGAAAATTTAGATAGTAAGGGTGTATATTTTTAGGCAATTTCTTAGAATTAAATAAAATTTTAATAAGTCTTTTTAAGATTTTGTAATAAAAATTCGAAAAATAATTTCCACCCTAATCAACACTGTGTTAATGAGGAGTGAAAATGAGGGTGGTTTTGAGAATTGCTATGACAGGGTAGCGTGAACACATTATTACATTCGTTTAATTGGTAAATTATAGGTTAAGAACCGTTTTTTCATAGGAAAGCAAAAAACGAACTAAAAGAATAATAGAAAATTATAGCGCAAAAATGTTTCTAGCAAACAAGCAGCGCGGTGTTTTTATTTGTAATTTTCTGTATTTCTAAAGGCGACTAATTAAAAATACGTTTACCCTTATGGAAAAAAATGCATGTGGAAAAAGTTTGTTGAGTAAAAAAATATGAAAAAATTAACTAATAAATATTACACAAACTAAAAATCACAACAACAACAAGTATAACCAACTTTTAGCCAGAGAAACAATAAGCCTTATTATCGTGATTCCTCTAATGCGGCTTGAAAAAAAAACCAATTTTCATAGTTGGTGTTTTGTTGTGGTGGTTAGGAGATTTTTTGCTAAAAGTTTTAAAGCTTAAAAAGTTTTCAAATGCAAGTTAATGAAGGCAAAAGAAGTATTAGAGAAAATTAGTGTACGAGGGAATAATTAATCGATTAAGCGTTTTAGGCCGATTGTAAATTTAAATACAGTTGTAGGCAAACTGAACATGATATCCTTCTAGGCTATAATTTTAGTTGAAAATAAGTGAACAATTAAAGTCAAGTCGCTGACTAAATATACTAAACACCACAGAGTATGATTTGGGTTAACTACATGAATTTTTTCATTATATATTTTCAACTAACCCGTAAGATATGCTATAACTTTTTTAAGGGTTTTGAATTTGCTAATTACTAAAATAGATATATGTTCCAGTAATGAACGCTACACTCATACAAATAAGTGCGTAAAAATAGCAGAAAAAGTTACTAAAAATTAGTTAAAAATGATGCTGCAGAAAAAACTGCTAATATTAGCAGAATCAGTTTGCTAAATATTAATAAAATGAAAACAGCAAAAAAAAACTGTTAAATTTACAGAATTTTAGTAATATTTGAGCTAAATTTTTGTTAATTGCAAATAACAATTTAACTTGCTGAAATCAGCAAAAAAATTGCTAAATAATAGTAAAGTGAAAATAGCAAAAAAAAACTGTTAAATCTACAAAATTTTTGCTAAAATTTTCTGAAATCAACAAAACATTTGCAGATTACTAGTGGACTGGAAAAAGGTAAAAAAGGAGCAAATGAAATGAAAATTAATAAATAATAATAAATGTGTATTTAATGTGTCAATTAATTGAAATTTTTTTCAATTGGCATTATTCAATGCCTAAATGCCCATTTATAATTGATGAAAGAATTATTTGTTTTCATGTTTTAATAAAAGAATAAATTAAGAAAAAAAATTAAAAATTCGCGTATTTTTTATATTTTTTTTATATTACAATGCTTTTTCTTCAATTATGTGTACATTTCATTACCATTGTTTTCATCAATGCAAATTGAAAAAAATTTCATTGGCATTGAATGGTGATGAAATTTTTTGGCATTGACATTGAGATAAAGTAATGCCAATTATATTTCAATGTCAATGAAAATTTCCCAAGAATGATTTTTTGTAAACGTGGTAATATTTATAGACAATAATATGTTAACCCATCCCCACGGGAAATTTTAACAAACTGTCACCGAACTGGCCCCTTTATATGAAATAGACTGGTCACTTTTACATGGCGTTGTCATAGGAGGGGGAAATTGACCCCTTCTGACATGTCACAAGACAAATCCTAGGACAGGTTACTGAAGTCTCATAAAAAACAAAGTTCAGGGACCTATCCTGGGATTTGTCTTGGGACTTGTCACAAGTGGTCAATTTCCCCCTCCTATGACAACGCCATGTAAAAGTGACGAGTCTATTCCATATAAAGGGGCCAGTTCGGTGACAGTTTGTTATAATTTCCCGTAGGGATGTTACAACCATACTAAGTAGATGCATTATAACAACAAACACGACAAACAACAACAAAAAAATGTAATGGGCTACTTTTGGTACATAGCGAAAGCATACGAAAAAATTCCTGAACTGTCATAATAAAACCCTGAACTGTCAAACTCTCCCTAATGCATCTACCTAGTATCGTTGTATCATGATGTTAACCATAACAAAATGAATTTCAGAGACCCTTCTTTTGATTTTCATTCTTTGCTGATCGGATATGTACTTCCGAATTTTTTTGAGTTTCCATTTTCACCTCTAAAGCTCCACCCACAGGAAAGAAGGTGTCGCCGATTAAAAATATTGTATTCTTTAAATAGGCTTAAAAGTACAATATTGGGGGAAAAAATTAGGGTCATCCCCGAAACTCCACTTGCTCCCCAGAGATACTTTTAATCACAATTTTCATATTAAAATGGTTCGTCCAAAATAAACCTTGATCTTTGGAAATTAATGTATTACGATAAATAGAAACTTTTCTCATAAATTTCAATAATTTAGATATTTTATGAGTAGGACAAATTTTCAACCATTTCAATTTAGCTTTATTTAAAAACTTTTTGCATTATTTTTGTCGAGTTAAAAATATGCAGTAATTTTTATGAGTCATTTAACATTCTGTTTATAAGCGCTCCAAAATTGGTGGTTTAGTTAAAAAAAATTTGTAAAATTAGCAACTCTTCTTTTAAAAATTAGTAACTAAAATTCAGCAAAATACTGTAAAGTTAGCAAATTTATTGTTAAAAATTAGTAACTAAATTCAGCAAAAAAAAATAGCAAAAAAGTTTGTAAGTTAGTAATGTGGCGGTAGCAGAAAAATTAACTAAAAATTAAATGTTAACTAAAAATTAGTTAAAAGTTTGTTAAGTTGAAGTACTAACAGTTTTACTAACTTTTCCACAAACTTTTTTTCTATGAGTGTAGGGTTGCAAACTGAAATTATTTAAATATAAAAGTCCAACTAATTACATCATTTTATTTTGGCTATTTAGATGAATCGGTAACGCGGTAATGTTTACATTCTGGGGATTGCGGGTTCAAGTCGAGTTCAGGGAGATGACATCTCCCTGAACGTTATAAAAACAAAAAAGAAATATATGTACAAATAAAAATTAATAAAATAAATATAAACAATAAATAAAAAAGTAACGCAAAAAAAATATATTTTTTTCAATTAGTTTTCATTTAATGAATACGTTTCATTGATTTAATGAACGCGTTCTTTGGGGACTTTTTAATGAAAAAAATCATTGGATTAATGAACAAATTCATTAATACTAAGCACAAAATTCTATCAGTGTAGGAAGAATTTCCTGAGTATTGCTTCTCTTTAAAAAAAAAAAAAATACGTTGCAAAATTAACAAATTTTCAGCAAAAAATTTCGCTTGTGCGTTAAATGTTTATACGTTGTTGTGGTTATATTGTTTTATTTTTTCATTTTCTCAATTTGAATGTAGAGAAAAAGGCATGTTTAAAATAAATAAATATTTTATTTTTATTTTTTCAGGGATCAAACTAGAATTATAATTTTATAAATTCAATTAAAAACTGGGAAACTTATAAAAAAATTTTAAAATTTTACTTACAATGTATTCATTTTGGTGTGAAATTATTTTAAACAAAAACAAGACTCAAATTATAGATAGAGTTTGATTCTTAAAATTTTAATTTGTATCTGTTTTGTAGATTTGTTTTATTTTTTCTACTCTTACGAGTATCTACTAATATTTAGGAAAAATAATCTGCTAATTTCAGCAAGGTCATTTTTAACTGATTCTTAGTAGTTTTAACTAAAATTTCTACAGACTTTTTTCTATTACTGTAATTTGTACGTTCTTTTTCAATTTAAATTTTTACAGCCGTTTTATTTAATTTTAAATAGTTTTATTTTTAACCCAAAAATAATCGCTGTTTTTGGAAAACTAACTGATTTTTCACTAATTTTTTGTGACATAATATTTTGATTGTTGCTAAGACCTACACTGATAATAATCCATGCATAAAATTACGAAAATATGTTAAAATAACAAAAAAATTCGTAAAATATACGAAAAATGGTTTATTTTACGAAAATTTTTGTTGTTTTGACATTAATTTCGAATTTTTATGCATAAATTATTATGCGTGCAGGATTACTTCTAATATTCAACTTAATTCGAATAATATACAATCGTTTATTTTTCCATTTTATTTCTTAAATTTTTTTTATGGTTTTAATACATTAAAAGTAATTAATTTTGTTGCTTATTTCTCGTTTTCCCATTAAAAAAAAAAAAAACTGTTTCCTTAACTGATTTTTCGTTTCTTTTTTTCACATTAACAGAAAAAAACTTTATTCAACTACAACTAACGTATTGTTATTAAGACTCCTGTTAAGGAAAATTGTTATAGACTGCAATCTCCTTTTCATTTATAGACGTAAATATAGTATAGCTAGCTTAAAAGTCCGATACTTCGTTACCTTCTACGTAATTCTTCTTTTTTTTCTAAAGATTTTCATTTCATTTATAAATTTGTTTAACCATCTTGTAGTGGATGTTCCAATTTTATCAAATTTGCAGTTTGAAGGGAATAGTGATTTCTTGATAAATTTTTTTTTAAATATTCCGTAGATTACTTTTTGCTATACGATTTTTAACGAAAAAAATTGACTCATCATAATTTTCAGGATCAGAAAAGCGACACTTCTTACCTTTTACACTCCAATTAAACACGTTTTCCCCCAAAATATAGAAACATAAAAACGAGGGTGGATCACTAAATTTGCGACTTTTTGTTTTAGACAAAAATAAATGCCCAAACTGTTAAATATACAGAATTTTATTTGAGTTAAATTTTTGTTAATAAAAAAATAGCTTAACCTGCTAAAATCATCAAATCAAATTTTGCTAAATAATTAGTATGTTAAGCTAAAAAATTACAAAAAAAAAAAATTTGAATTTTAAGTCTTTTTGCGATTTTTGGCAATGCAAATAAAAATCTAGAGTTCTGAAATCAGCAAATATTTCTTCTGATTTTAGTTTGATAGAGTGCTATTTGCATTCAACTAAATTTAATTTAAAAATAACAGAAAAAAAATTAAATATAACAGTTTCTTTTTGATATTTTTAGTCTACTAATAATTAGCAAAATTTTCTGCAGATTTTACAGTATAATTTGTCATTTTCAATTAACTAAAAGTTAACTTAATATAACTAAAGTTCTGTCAATTTAACAGTTGTATTTTTGTTGTTCTTCTTTTATTGTATTTAGAAGAAAAAAAAAAAAATCTGCTAATTTCAACAGTTTTTTCTGCATGGTAATTTTTAGTAAATTTTTAGTAAATTTTTCTGTTATTTATATACATAAACTCACAATATATTTTCCATAACCGATTGAGGTTTATTTGAAAAGTAATAGGTAAAGTTTGTTTTCAATTGAAGAATCAATTAAAATACATTGAAACATATTGTTTAACTTTTTTTATCAATCAATAAAAAACAAACCCCAAAAAATATGTATCGTCTGTAGGAGTTGATATTTTCAGTCAAATGTTCTATTTTTAGTTTTCTATTTTTAGAAAAAATAATTTAAATAATTTCGTTGTTTTCTGTTTTAAAACAAAAAATTCAAATATTTTCGGTTTTCTTTTTTGTTAAAATAGTTTCTTTATATACAAAATTATTTCAATTCAAATAACAAGAAATTTTTACTTATACACGCAAACATACACAGTGTCTTCGTTTACTCGAAATTCTTACTACTTTTACTACAATTGGAAAGTTTTGTTTACTTTTTGTATTGAATTTTTCCAGCTGTAGTTAATGTAGCAACTTGTAGCAAGTAAACGAACAAGCTTATAGCCAATAAAAGTATCAACGTGTGTGTGTTGTGTGGTAGTGTTTTGAAAATTCAAAAAAAAAAAAAAAAAACTTTCAACTATTAAAAAATAAATTACAAAATCGTATTTTTTTACGTTTTATCATTTAAAAATTGATGATTGTTTTAACAGACTTTTTAATTATTTTTATTTCTTTATGGATTGTTTAAACAATGTTTGAAAATAATTATGAAAATGGTTTGAATATAATGAGAAATCAGTAGGACTTTTTTGAATTGTGTTTTCAATTAATTTAATATGTATTTTAGGTTGTTTTTAACGATAAAATATTGTGAGTGTATTAAATTTTTTCCGCAGATTTATTTCAATGAGTGTACTTTCCGATTTAAAAAATGTAGCTCATATTAAAAAGGATAAAGGAAATTCATATATCTGCATTAGTTATTTAACTGCCAACAGGGCTATTCAAAATACAATGTTTTTTTTGTTGGTGAAGTGACAGATTTTATTTTAAATTGTTAAACTTTAAGTGATCATATTCTCTTTGTTCCCAAATAGATTTATATACGGTAAATTTTGTTGGATTACTTATATGGAACGATAGCAATTAATGCAATTAAAATCCGAATTTTGATATCACTCAATTTTTTTTATATATTTTTTAAATTCCAAATATTACAAATATGCCATACTTTTTGGAGTATAAATCCCTAACTTTGAAAGCTTTCAAACAAAGAAAAAAATCTCGTTACATAGCTTGAACATTTTTCCTTTATCCTGTGCCCCATTGTGGATAAGCCAACACCCGCCTCTGAGAGCCAGAGCAATATTTCCTCAATGATGTGAAAACTTGTTTCATATAGGGCCTTTATAGGCACATAGTTAATAAAAGCTGCATTTAAAACTACACTCAGATAAGAAAGTTAGTAAAAAAATTTGTAAACAGTCGCACTTTACTACTTTTATACTGATTTTTAGTACAATTTTTTTTAGTAATCACTTTTGCTATTTTCTTATTACAGATTATTATAGATTTTTTTTTAATTTTTTACTAATTTTCGCTGCTGATTTCAGCAAAACATTTTACTAATTTTGCAAAACCGAGTGCTAAATTTAGCAGAAAAATATATTAATTTAAAAAATTTTATTTACAAGAAATCGTTAATTTTTTACAATTCTTGTTTAGTTTATTTTTGTTACTATTGATATATTCTTACACTCAATCAAAAAAAGTCTGTAATGGCTACTGAAAATTTTGCTGTTATTACGGGAAATTTAAATGTTTTGAGGCCAGCGGTATTTTTTGTTAATTTTAGCAACACATGTCTGCTGATCTGTAGTACAATGAAATTAGTAGAAAAAATTAGTAGCCGCTACTAAATTTTAGTAAAATTTATGTAAAATGCAATTCAAAATCGATTTGCTAAAATCAGTTAAAAAACTTACTCAATTTCATAATTTTAGTACAATGAAATTAGTATAAATAATTAGTTGCAGCTACTAAATTTCAGTAAATTGTTGTAAACTCTAATTTAAAATCAATATGCTGAAATTAGAAAAAACTTGTACTAAAAAAACAAAAACTGTAAAATCTAAAAAAAAGTTTTTTCTTTCGATTGTAACAAGCGTATAATTACTTCATCGTACTTGAAATTTGGAGCCAAAATTGCAAACGGTTTTCCAGTCATGACTATTTTATGCATTGGAGATACAATTAAATTTTCTGAGTGTTATTTCCAAACTAAGAATATATTAGTAGGTAGTAACAAATATAAACTAAACAAGAATTGTAAAAAATCAAAAAAAAAACTTTAAATTAGTATATTTTTCTGCTAAATTTAGCACTTGGTTTTGAAAAATTAGTAAAATGTTTTGCTAAAATCAGCAGCGAGAATTAGTAAAAAAATCCGTAATTTGTAATAAGAGAATAGCAAAAATGAATACTAAAAAAAAAATTGTACTAAAAATCAGTATAAAAACAGTAAAGTTCGATTGGAAACTTTGGAAACTGTTTACAAATTTTTTTACTAACTTTTTTATCTGAGTGTAGTTTGGAAATAACCAGTCAGAAAATTTTATTGTATCTCCAATGCGTAAAAAGCTAATAACTGGAGAACCGTTTGCACTTTTGACTCCAAATTTCAAGTACGATGAAGTAATTATATGCTTGTTACAATCGAAAGAAAAAAAAATTTTTTTTTATAAATTTTTTTTGATTTTACAATACTAAAAAATAAAGATTTAGTACACTTTTTTGCTAATTTCAGCAGATTGATTTTAAATTGTAGTTTACAAAAATTTACTGAAATTTAGTAGCTGCAACTAATTATTTACACTAATTTCATTGTACTAAAATTATTGATATTTAGTAAGTTTTTTTAACTGATTTTAGCAAATCGATTTTGAATTGCAGTTTACAACAATTTTGCTAAAATTTAGTAGCGACTACTAATTTTGTTGTACTATAGATCAGCAGACACGTGTTGCTAAAATTAGCAAAAAATAACGCTGGGCTCAAAACAGTTAAATTTCCCATAATAACAGCAAAATGTTCAGTGGCCATTACAGAGTCTTGTGGTTGAGTGTGAGAGTTATTCGAATTGTTCTCTCATAAGCGTGAGAAGGTGACTTAAATTTCACTCACGTGATCATCTCTACTTAACATTACCGAAAAAAACAAAGAATGAAAAAAAATTTTTGAAAAAAAAAATTTTCAAAAAAATTTGAAAAAAAAAATTTGAAAAAAAAAATTTTTTAAAAAAATTAAAAAAAAATTTTTTTCCTTAAAAAAAAATTTAGTTTTTTCCTTAAAAAAACTTATTTTGCTCAAAAATTTTTTTTAATTTTTTCAAAGAAGGTGACTTAAATTTCACTCACGTGATCATCTCTACTTAACATTACCGAAAAAAACAAAGAATGAAAAAAAAATTTTTCGAAAAAAAAAAATTTTCAAAAAAATTTTCAAAAAAATTTGAAAAAAAAATTTTTGAAAAAATTTGAAAAAAAAAATTTTGAAAAAAAAAAAAAAAAATTTTTTTTTCTTATAAATAAATTTAGTTTTTTCCTTAAAAAAACTTTTTTTGGTCAAAAATTTTTTTTTAATTTTTTCAATTAATATAATATTTATTGTAAATTTCAGGATTCTAATCAAAGCAGTTCGGGCAGCAAGTTTAGGGAGAGTCTTCCCCATTTGAAACACCATTTTTACCACGTTCCTGGCGAAAATTCTAAAAAATGTCATATCAATATAAGATTCCATAATTAAGGGTTGATAGTTTGTAAATTTGAAGTTTCCATACAGAAGGGCTTTGGGCAAGCCGTCAAGAGGGAGCCTTTTTCCCTTTTTATTCTTCCCCATGCCTAATTTAAAGTTCCTAATCTCAGTGCAATAAACTGGGCGATATTATGTGATTGACCAAGTAAGTTAGTCAGTGACTATGTGAGTGAGTCAGTAAGTGAGTTAGTCAGTAAGTGAATAAGTCAATGAGTAAGTCAATCAGTCAGTCAGTCACAATATTCTTTTACATATTTATACATAAAGATAATAAAAAAACACATAAACAAAATATAAACATATAATCCAGAGTCTACCACAACTGGAGCTGTTTGTTAACCAAACAATAGGACAATATACCCTTCATATGCACTCCTTGCAACCATTTTTAGTAACATTCATTCATTTGTTCGGTACACTTTACTTGTTGTTTTCAAAATAAAATTTTATTTTGCTGCTATTGTTGTTGGTTATAAGAGTTTTTCATTTTTTTTTTTGTGTTGGTTGCATTTTCAGTTAACCACAAATTTTTTAGGGTATTTGTACGTTGTTACCAAGACCAAGAAGACATACCAACAACCAAAACAACACACATGTTGTGACATGCATAGAAAACTATTATTTACTGCATAACGAGAAGACGATGAAAACTACACGACAACAAAATTTGTGTTTGTGTTGTAAAAGCCAAAAAATGTTATTTAAACTCTACTTTACCCTTCTTTACATTGGACTGACTCTATGTCATTTAAAAGGGCTGCACCTAGTTAACCTTAAAAGTGGATAATTAAAAGGTAGTGTGGACAGCAGGGTGTTTATTTTGTGGATAAAAAAAATTTAGTATGATTTAAAGATTTTAATTGTTAAACAAAGGCAGAGATAATTAAGTAGTTGGGAAGCCTAAAACAGGCCCAACTATATTTAGCGAAGTTGAACAATGGGAAAGAGCGACATCATGGAAATACACTGAAGCACCGATATTTAGCTTAAGAGAACTTACGTAAATTTCTATCTTTACTAATGCGGTTAATTTTCAATTGAAACTCATTGTATCAAATTTTATTCAATTAAAAACATTTCAAACAAAGAAAAGAAATTAAACAATTAACAAAAAAAAATTTAAAGCAAGTAAAAAAATATAAAATGAATTCACAATACAGGGGAACATTGTAAAATTTCAGTAAGTCAAATATGGGCGGTCAATAGATTATGATGGGCTTATTTACCAAAGTATCTGTGAATATAAGTGCTGGGCGAGGCATAGAGAGAAATTTGGCCATTTTCTTTAAGATTTTTAATGTTTCTTTAATAATCGAATAGAGACCCCAAAAAGAGGATTTTAATACTCTCCAATAATGTTACGGGATTTAGTTTCGAACTCCCTCTGAAAGCCACATTTTCATTAAAACCATTTGATCCATTGTGAAAATGTCTGATTCAATTGCATATATCCTTATATCACTTTGTAGTAGTAGTAGTAGTTTTTGAAAAAATATTCATTAAAGTATTAAATACACATGTTACCAATACGAAGAACATGTTGCTCAGAAAATGCTTATTTATCATCATCACCGTTGTCGTCTTCATCATGAGTGGTCATGTACGAGTAAGTATATAATTTATATGTAAATCAGCCCTTAAAACAATATAGTATTAACATGAGTTTTGATTGTATAAATCAAGGATAATATTGTAGTTAACATGGGCACAGACATACTCGACGGAACAACAGACCACACATAGACAGGATATAAAGACATAATGATGTCAAAACATGCAATTGTCTGAACATTTCAACACAAAAATAAATTTAAACATTTTAAGGGGAGAAAAAGAAACAATTGTTGTAAACATAATTAATTAAATAAAAAAAATACAAAATATCCTTTTAGAAAAACGTGTAAGTCCACACAATGTAATCGATTTCATGTACTTCACATTGTGCGTATTTACGATATGGGATACTTGTGTATAACAATTGTATATGAAACTAAAAATATTTGAAATTTTTTAAAAATGTTGTCTAACTTACATGTGTGCTTACGAAGTATATTGGCTTGTGGGCCATTACAATGCGGCCATACCCTGGGTAAAGTAAGCTAGCTTGTGTGTAGAGTTTGAAAGCACTCGGGGATTCTTGTAAGTACACACAAGTATAGTGGCATGTAAGTTAGACAAAATTTTTGAAAATTGTCAAATATTTTTAGTTTCATATACAATTGTTATGCACAAGTATCCCATATCGTAAGTACGCACAATGTGAAGTACACGAAATTGATTACATTATAAGGACCTACACGTTTTTCTAAAGGGATTGTAGAAAAAAGGTGGCCTTTTTCGAGAAACCCATTCAGCTAAATATAAAATAATTTGAAATATTGAAGCGGTAAAATTATTCTCTTGAAACTTAAGCCGGACTTATGACCTCACACCGAAAAATGTAACGCTTCAGTATTTAAAACAGAGCAAGCCCTATAATATCAAATTTTCCTTCATATTACAAAAAAAAATATGCTATGACAAAAATTTCATATTACGTGACTCACCCTGTCCTTCATATGCAGAGCTGCATTTTTCGATGCGCAAAATTCTCTCACTATATACAGAAACCGATTAATACTATTCATGGTCACCACTAAATAAAATCAAAATTACACATGGGGGATGTGAAAATTACATAAAAATTTCTAAATTACACATCTGCGGACTTTTGACAAACTTACGAAGATATGGACTACGCGCCAAAAGAACTGCCCATTTTTTGAGACCAAGAATTAATCAAGCCAATTTCTGATACCCTGCTCTGAAGTTAAGCGAGAGCGTTCTGCATCGATCAAAATAAATGGTAGTCGGACCGGCAAGGTCTGGACTATAAGTCGGGCGAGGCAAAACTTCCCCACCACTATTTTCCAAATAGTTTTTAACGGTTTTGTGACATGTGGCCGAGCGTTGTCATGATGGAATATTACGGTCTGATCGCATATTTCGGGCGTTTTTCGGTAAAGGACCCCGTGATCGTTTGGCCCGATTTTAGAAGATCATAATTAGGATATTCAATAGATTAATCGTTATTCGATTAATCGAACAATTTTTCTCAAAAATTGTTCGAATAATTCAAAATGTCCAAATTTCGAATAACGAATAATTCGAATAATTTCTTACGATTAATCGATTAATCAAAATTGGTAGAAAATTACAAAAATGTTTAAAAAATATAAATTTTTTATTAAAGTAAATGTGTTAAAAACTCAAAATTTTTTTCAAAAATTGTGGTAAGTAATTTGCTGTAGGCTTGTACCTAACCGGATTTCATTCTGGCCTAAGAAAATAATTAAGGGACGACCCTTTAGAATTTCTAGAAATATTTGTTAGCTTCAACTTAATGAGAATTTCATGTTTTAAGTAGGAGCGTCAATAAATATCTTAAATCCCAAACACAAAACAAAAACAACATAAAATTATCACAGTTTGCTTTGTCATCTTCCAAATTAGTACCCTGTTGTTGGACTTATCTAGTAAAGTAGTGGTATCTATTTACGACTTTTTAAACGTTGATATTAAATGAAAGCATTAGTAATTATTGTAATTAATGATTATTAGAATTATAAATTATAATTAATACTCAATGTAATAAAGCTTGTTTAGTGAGCACTCTGAATTAATAAAATAAATTAAAGGGATGGAGGTACGGAGACGTAAAGGGAAAATCAGTTCTCAACAGAATTCCTCTCTACATTTACGTTTTTATGTATTCAATGCATACGACAGAGATACAAATTAATGTACGGGATCTTATATTCTTCTTTAACTCTTTAACTCATTGCGGTGTGGTTCTCCCCAATTTGGATAAAATTTTAATATGTGAAAGAGTGGACAGAAAAAATAAAAATAATGACAAAATCTGATCTCAATTATTACATTTTTTTATTTTTATGAATTTCAGAAGAGTTACTGAATTTATTTTTGTTCCTTTTTTAAATAAAATTATTAAAAACACAACAATTGTATGTATATTATTTACATAAAATTTTTTCGATTAATCGTTAAGAAAAAAACCCGAATAATTATTTGCACGATTAATCGATTAAAATAAAAAGCCGATTAATTGAATACCCTAATCATAATAGATGGGACCCTTTTGGTACCACCAAATAAAGAGCATTACCCGGGTGCCGTGGATATCGGCTGTGGTGTTGATTTGGCCGGTTGGCCGTCCTTTACATATGATTGTAGTGGACCCATTCTTCATCACCAGTAATGATTCGATGCAAAACTGACTTCTTTTTATGGCGTTCCGACATGCAAAATCGTCTTTAAATGTTTCTCGGCTTCAACTCTTGTGGCACCCAATTTCCTTGCATTTTAATGAAGCTTGATTTAGCAACAACAATCTTCATCGAGTAATGCCTCCAATTCATCATCTTGTAACTTTTTTTGCTGACCTGGGCGGTCTTTGTCTTGCGTGTCAAAACCACCACTTCCGAATCGCACAAACCATCTCTCGCTCATTGAAATTGATGGAATATATTCAAGATAAGCTTGGGTGAGCAATCGAAGTGCTTCAGCTGTACTTTTTTCAAATTGAAGAAATAAAGCAAAACTTCTCGCAAATGATGCTTTGTTGGCACAAACTTCAACATTATCGAAGCAAAAAAAAAAACTTCGTTGTTTATACTATTTCGTCCAATGACTAAGTGACAATAAATGACAGATATTTACTTTCCAAAATGCCATATAAGTTACTAAAGACACAAACTATGTGTAAAAGATACGCCATCATTTGTGAAACCCGCATTTTTAAGTTGTACACCCAATATTAATAAGACAGGAACAGCGAATGCGGCTTCGGACATAGCATAGTGTAGAAAACCCCTAAGCCCGGCGCTGTGGTGTAACGGTTAGCGCATTGGACTGTTACAGGTTTCGGGTTCGAGCCCCAACCAAGGCAACATCAATTTATGAAAAATAATAATATGTATGAGTTTTTTCTATCCCTCATACATAACGCAGCGTCCTCCTTCGGTGTTCCCATAGCACTTAACCCCACCGAAGTAAAATAATATAAAAGGGGTATGAACTAAAAAGCTTCAACAAAGTTCGCCAACTTACCATCAGATAGCGCGCAACAACTGTTCTAAAATTCAACATCTCGCGCAATTACAGTGTTGCCATATTTGAAGCCCTTCATCTTTCACCACCTTTCACTTCTTCTCTATCCCCTTTCCAAAGGAAGCAACACATTAATTAATAGGAAGAATTTCCTGAGTGTTGCTTATCTTTAAAAAAAAGTCTGCTTTGCAAAAAAACACTAACAGAAAAAAGTCTGTAAAAATTTTAGTTAAAACCACCCAGGTGAAAGTGTTCATATACTGTCATATATGGTTTCATGTATGATTATATATGGTTTCATGTATGATTATATATGGTTTTATGTATGTATGATACTTTTATGTTTTTTATATTACCCGGTTCTACTACCAGCTTTAAATATAACTCTTGTTGGGGTCAGTATGTGGGGTGGCCGTCACTTTGGGGCTACGGTGTGGCTGCTTACCCTTTTTTGTTTTAACTCTTTTATTTAAAACACTTCTTTTATTTTTTTTGGTTTATGGTTGGTTTATTCAGTTTTTAGTTTTTGTTCTTTTAATTTTCTTTCAAAATTTTATATGATTTTACAATTTCTTTTATTAGTTATAAGGTTTGTTTATTTTTCTATTCCTTTCCCTTCTTTTCAATTATTCCTTTTCATAAATTTTATAAAACACAATATTCTTAAACTTCTACTTTCCCTTCTTGCTCTTCTTTTCTCTATTTCGGTCTTCTTCACTTTACTTTATAAGTTTTATTGTTTTATTTTTAGTTTTCCAATTTTAATTTTTGTATTTTAATTTTATTCTTTTGCTT
Organism: Leucophora obtusa; assembly: GCA_949987735.1. Taxonomy (NCBI): domain Eukaryota; kingdom Metazoa; phylum Arthropoda; class Insecta; order Diptera; family Anthomyiidae; genus Leucophora; species Leucophora obtusa. The sequence goes on from OX465295.1 coordinate 355,432,752, forward strand.
TTGCTGCGTTTGCCGGCGATCACGAAAAAACCAATAATAAAAGGAAAAAAGGATAGTGCCTTGAAGATGTGGAGTACCGGGTTTTTCATGCGAATACCCAGTACCCACACCCTCAGTGCACGAACACAACGGACATTAGGGCCAAACCACATAAGCAGTGGCGGCGGCATTTTACCGCCACGCAACCTTCGCGCGTTTTGTGGTTTGGGCCCTAACTCCTGTGTTTATCAAAAAAAAAGAAATTTAAAGGGCCGACGTAAACAACTCTATTTCTCCCCCTATCGTCTTTTTTAAATGGTCCATATCTCGAATATATACGAGATAGAGTAAAATTTGACTATAAACACCCTCGCGAAAAGGATAAAACTATACAAAAATAGACCTCGGAAAATTTTAATAAAAAAATTTAATTTCATAAAATGGCCCATATGTCGAAAACTAAATAAAACAGACAAATCGTTTGTTCCTTCGGATTATCCTTACATGCCTTTACATTATATTGACCTTCACATCCGGTGAGGATCCCAAGATGCTATAATTTGAACAAACTTTCCTTAGGCAAGAATGAAACTTTCAAACTTTCCAAATTCCTTAGGCAAGAATGAAATCCGGATAGGAACATGCCTCCAACAGATTATTTTTCACAATTTGTTAAATAAGTTTGGGATTTTAGCATATTTAATTCCTTTAATGCAATTAATGTATATCCCGATAAAAAATAAAACAACCAAAAAACAAACTTTATATTATTCTAATTGCAAATAAAGCCGAGGTTTCACTACTTTTTTTTTATATATATATAAATTAAGATTTGTAAAATTTAACAAAAAAAAAATGTGTGAAAATCAACAAATTTTATTTTAAGCCAAAAACCAGGAACAAATTTTGTTAAATTAACAATTTTTTCTGTTGAGCCAACAGACATATTATTTCGAGTGTAATGATCCGAGGGTCATTCTATAGAAAAAAAAGTCTGAACCTAAGCATTTTCCTAAAAGAAAAAGTCCTCATAACCTGAGATGCTTTCTTTAGAATCTGATGGTTTGCCTATAGGAAAAAACTCTGAGGGGTTTTCTATTAAAGAAAGTCCCCAAATGAGGGGTTTCTGTTAGAAAAATTCTTCAGAATCTGAGGTATTCATATAGGAAAATATGTGTTGAATTTTCCAATTTAGAAAAGTCTTTATAATCCGATTGTTGTCTATAAGAAAAATTCTCCCCACCTGGGGAAAATCCTTTAAATTCTAAGTACTTTCTCTTATAAAAAACCTTAGAGATCCTCGAACTTTTTCGTATAAAAAAAAACTTTTTACGTCTAAAAGCCCTAAGTTTTGACTTGAAGGACTTTTTTCCCTTACAAAAACCCAAAAACATTTTTTGTTAAAAAAGCATCATATTCGCCTACAAAACAATTTTGTTGTACCCACCGAAATTGGTTGTAACCGAATCGTTCGGTTGCTGCAACCGATAATTCGGTTGTGACAACCGAAATAGAGTTGAATCAACCGAATTTTCGGTTCCAGCAACCGATCGATTCGGTTGGAATCAAATTCGGTTGGGGCAACAAATTTTTTTTTGTATATGTTCTCAACAAAGATTTTTATAGAAAACTTCAAATGGTAAGAACTTTTTCTATACAGTTCCTTCAGATTCAGAGAAGTTTTTGTTTGGAAAAATGTAATTGTTGTGTATATATAGAATATATAAAACATATTTGCATTCTGTGCGCAAACTGTCTGTAAGCTAGTGTATTTTTTTGGTATCATGGGAAGCGAAGACTAAAAAAAAATGTTGGGGTTACTTTTCAAAACTACAATTAAATCATAATTTTCGTACAATCTGTATCTTCAAAACCTACGATTGATTTCCAAATTTCGTAATTTGAGAAAAGTTTAACAACCGTCTGTTAAACACACACCATACTGCACATCTCTGCTTTTAACCTGTATGTGTTCTTTCAAATTTAAAATTAGTCAAATTTGCAAAATTTTATATTTAAAACATGAACACACCTTAATTTAAGCAAGCGCTTTAAACAAAAGTTGAATTTTTTTAACCATAAAAAAAAATTCACCACTTTTAGTGGAAGTCATTTAAAAATGAGCTGTGCTGAGGTAAGAGCACATTTCCTGGTTAAACATAACATGTATATTTTTCTCAAATCCCTTATTTTTATAAAACCTCTTTCGTTTCCATTTCCTCTTTTGTTTTTATCACACTTTTTGTTATTGTACGAGTAAACATTCAAGTGTTTATGTTTCTCACTCTTTAGGGTTTGTGAGTTATAAGTGAGTGACTCTGGAGTGTTGGTGTTGCTTTGCTGGCACATGATTGTTGTATACTTTTCTGGCCAGTCTTTTGTGCTGTGATTGTTGTTTGTTTTTGTGCACTTTTCAAGTGTCAAACTTGTGTTTTTGAACTTTGTACACTGTTATGTGTGTGTAGGTACTTTACACTGTGTTGTTTGGGTTGTTTATTATTTTCTTTTTTTTTTGTATTTTTGTTGTTGTTGTTGTTATTGTTTTGCATTGTTTATGTTACATTTTATACAATTTTTATTTGCGAAAAAAGCTCTTTGTTAAAAAATGTTATGTAGTCTGTCATTGTTAACATGCATGTTAATGTCAGTTATAAGAAAATTGTTGAAAAAAAAAAAAATTATAATGAGAAAAACTTTTTTTGTAAAATTTTAAGTTTTACTCAGAAAATTTAGATTATGATTACAACGATCGAAGAAACAAATCTAAAAATCAGTAAAAATTATTGCTGAAATAAGCTGATATTGCTTAATATAGTAAGATAAGAATAGCATAAATAAAACTGTTAATTGAATGCTTCACTTGCCAAATCGATTAACTTCACTTTTTTAATTTTTTTTTAATTTTTAATGTCAAAGCACTCTATTAACTCCCAACTGTATAATTTTCAAAACAAATTTCTTTGATAATAAGTATGAACACTACTAAATTACAAATCTTTTTTTACTCATTGATTAATAAATAAATAATTTATTTCAGAAGCCAATCTGATTAACTCCATACTCTAATTTAAATCATAATACAAATTTAGTTGAATCGTTTTATACAACGCTATTGACTGCTTCTAATATATACATATGTGACCTTCTCCGAGAAAAAGGAACAAATGTTTTTCTCATTTTTATCGATTTTCCCAAGTTCGCGTTTTTTGACACACTAGGTCCCTTTTCTCGGAGAAGGTCACATATATTTCGCTTTTTAAGGCAATGACGTAATCTGAGATAACGGTAAATTGTTTATTGTTGGTGTCTCATCCCAAAGAATGAAAAATTATTAATTAGTTACATTCTAATTGCTACAGAAGCAAGTATTGATAAATTTTTAATTCCAGTGTAAGTTGTGTTTTTTTTTTTTAATAAACCGTTACATTAAGATGAAAGAGATTAAAAGCACTGTACAACAAAATCAAATTTTTTGCAAAACAACAAGGTTCCGACAACTTACTCTGGCAGTCGACCAAAGAAAAATATACGTGCATCGGCCTTTTAAAACTTCACATCTGGCCCTATGTTTTTGGGGGGTTAAAGTTTCCCGCTTTTGCAAATGTTTATTGTGAATCGCCATAGGAAACCATGTGAATCTTCCATTTTAGGTATAGGATGTGTTCAGCGAATTTATGTAAAACACTACAACAAACATTTTTGTGGAACATTGTAACACTACAGCTCTTCAATGTAAGGGACTTTTTTGGCCCCTTTTTTAAATAGGAACAAAAAAGACCCGTAGGTTGAAGAGTTAGAGGGTTAAAATGTTTCACAAAAATGTTTCGCGTAGTGTTATACATAAGTTTGCTGAACACATCATATAAATAAAATGGAAGATTCACTTGGTTTCCCCCTAAAATCCATGTTTGTGGGTCATTTGAGCGCCAATTCTGATTAAGTATGGAATTAACCCTTAAACACATTTTAAGTTTTGACTTATTTCTGGCATTGAACTTATATTTTTAATTTTGATATCTTCAGAGACTTACAGTAGAATTTCATGACAAATATTTTTGCGGAACATTTTAACCCTCTAACTCTTCAACGTACGGGTCCGTTTCGTCCCTTTTTAAAAATGGTCCAAAAAAGTCCCTTTAATTGAAGAGTTAGAGGGTTGAAATGTTCCACAAAAATGTTCCCCATAGTGTTTACGTAAGTCTGCTGAACACATCCTATACCTAAATTTTTGGTCCCCTATACCAGAATCAGTTGTCAGAACTTTGTAATTTTTTTGTGTTGTACTTTGTGTTATAATAACGATACATTCCATCTTATACTTTCAATATGTCGTTAGAAAAAAGATACATTTGCATTAATACACCATTTATTTGAATTTATAATTTAGGCCCTGTGCGAGGTGGCTAAATAGAATCTAAACTACCCGGGTGAAATTGAACATACTCATATATTGGCATATATGATCATATATCATATATGAATGATATATGGGGGCATATATGGTGAAAATGGGATCGTATATGAACATATATAATCATATATGGGTTCATCTATGATCTTATAAGCGTATAGCTGCTCACATATGTCCATATATGGTATAATATATGACCATATATGAATCATATATGAGTATATATGAAAATATACGAACATATGCCCTCAAACTCCGGATCCGAACATATATGAGACCATATATGGACATATATGAGATCATATATGGTCATATATAAGACCATATGTGGTCATATATGAGACCATATATGGTCATATATTGCACTATGTATGGTCATATTGATAAGCTATACGAAAATATGATCATAAACGAACCCATATATGATCATATATGTTCATATATGATTTCGTTTTCACATGGGAGCGTATATTAACATATATGAATATACGGGCTCGCATATGATCATCAGCGAAGACAAAATTGCTGTTTTTGCTTTTGTTTTTTGCTTTTTTTTACTCTTTAGCTTTAAATTGCCTTTTTTAAGACCTTTTGCCCAAAAATGCTTTTTTGGTTGACAAAAAATATTTTTTTCTGTCTTCGAACTTTTTTTAAAAAACTGTTGTTTTTACAAGTTTTTTAGTTCTGCTTTTTTATTTACAATATCTTGTTGCATCGGATTTTGGTTTTATTTGTCTTCTCTGATGATCATATGTGGGTATATCTGATCACTTATTCACATATATAGTTCCATATACGATCATATATGGTCTCTTATATGACCGTATACGTTCAAGTCCAAAATTCGAGGGTGTATGGCAGTATATGATCATATGTGACAATATAGCAATCATATATGCGCATGTTGGAACATATATACCCTCGAGTTTCGGATCGGAATATATGTATATGAGATCATATGTGGTCATATATTGTACAATATATGAACAGCGACAGCCATATATGATCATATACGAGTATACGATATATATTTACATTCAATCTCATTTTCACCTGGAAAGCAAAATTTTTTTATTAATAAATATTGAGGTAAAAAATCTTAACCGATTAAAAAAAAAAATTTTATCTGGAATGTATATGGGGGTCCGCTATTGCATCTCGGTCCAAAAGAAAAAGCACCCTGGTATCTACATACGTATTGGTGGAGGGTATAATAAACGCTAGATTGGTTCACATTTAACCATGCCTACTGAACCCACTTTTGATAAAAAGTAAAAAAAAAAAATTTGCTGCAATATTTATTTCATATAAAGCGGCCCAAATATTTGACACCGTGTGTTTATTAAATTGAAGGTTGAGCAATATTATGGAGTGAAACAAAACACTTTTGACTTTTATTGCACAACTTGATATATTGCATAAGCTATGGGCAACACTATGCAATTTTAAATTTCCGCTATTTATGTACATTTTGAGGTTATGTTAAAATTATAAATTGCATAAAATATTGTGAGTATATTTTCTTGCATATATGTAGCAATTTATTGCATTGTGTGTGGCAAAACGATAAATCTAAAGCCTCTTACATAATATTCGAAAGCCTTTTATGTACTTGATTTCATATTGTTTTATCTTTAAAATTTTATTGATATAAATTGTATATTTTCTAACTAACAGTAAAATTTGTTTCCATTCCACTTACCCTTCTCTTGTAATTGTTGTCGTTTAATATCGCCTTTCAATACCTCGGCTGTATGCACCAATTCATTGAGTTGTGGTTTTTTCATTTTCAATTCACGTAAAACTTTCTGTTTTTTCGCGGTTTTTGTTATATGAAATTGAAAAAAAAAAGAAATCATAGAGTTTTTCAATTTAAAGTTTTGTTCAATACATAATACATTGTTTTGATAAATGTGAATTGTAACATGGCATGCTTAAACATGTGCTATTTATAACATACCTCTTGTTTTTCTATCGCCATGCGTACCTCATCGACATCATGGACTGGTACACTTTGTATTTTGATCATGTTTTGTTCCCACGTCAACCAATCGGATATTTGTAAAACCGACTTATCAAAACTGCCAGCCAAAGCACCAGTACCGCAGGGTTCGTTGTTATAGTCTGGAATAACAATAAAAAAAAATTAAAACCAAATGAATATCGTTATAAGTTTTAAGAGATTAAAGTTATTTATAGACTACGTTGTCTAGTCAGTTTAACCACGACGAACTACTACATTTACATGTACCTTACAAATACATCTTCATTTTATATCACCTTAACAACTTCTCGGCACTATAAGTTGTAAACATTTAACCAAAACATACGTTTTTTTTCTGTGAGCTCCACAAGAATTGTAGCCTACATTTAGGATGAGGAAAAATGTACAAAACCAAAGCATACTTTTAGTTGTTTAATTTCTTCATACAAAACTACTACTACTACAACAACTTTTTTCTTTCTTTATGTTAAACATAGTTGTTTGCAACAAACCAATATTTTAAAAAGGCCTTTTATTGCCAGTTTTCACTATTATAAAATACTACAAAGTTTTACAGCATAGTTTTTTTGTTTGAGGGTTTGTTCGGCAACTATAGGAGAAAAAAAAACTATATATCCTCCACCTAAAGCTTGACCACAAAATAGTTTAACCTCAAGGTATTAAATACAATAATGTTGATTGTTTTTGATGGTGCCAATGATGAGGATGGTGGTGACGATGATGATGATGATGTTTTCTTTTTTCTTCTCATCTTATATTTTAGTTGGGGATTATTTTATAGCCATAGACTTTAGGTGGTTTATGTGTTCAAGTGTCTAAACGAGGTCAATTAAAGTTTAACATTCGAGTGGTAATTAAAACATAATACTGGCTAGTAAAAGATAATCAAAACTAAAATTCTATAGGATTGTAAACGATAGAAACAAAAGTGTTTACATTAATTAAATTTGGTTTGGGTGATAAAAAATTTAAACACAAATTGTAAGAGAGGCTATAGAACAAAAAATGTAAAAACCATAATTGGGAATTTTTCACTACTATTAGAATATCAATACCACTACTTGTAACTAATGCAAATGGAACAAATTTCATTACACCATTTATTGATAATGACATATTTTGCATTTTCTAATGGAATCTTACTTTGCTTTCAACATAGCAAAGCGGCTTCTGCCACTTTATGTATTTTATTGCATACAGGACCCCCAATAATCTTGATACAAAAGTCATGGTTTTTTGGTAGACGAGTCTGTGATTTTAGTATAATTGAGTGTGGATTAATCTTATATGATACAAGGTCTGAGCGTCCACAGGCCTGCATGTTTGTCCTAAGGCCAATCGAATATTCGGTGTTAAGGAAATTTTGTTGCCAGGATAATCATCGCAACGATGAAAAACTTGACATTCGAGATAAAATAACTTGATTTAAAAACAAAAATAAATCTGTAAAAATAGCAAAAAAGCTACTAAGAATTAATTAAAATTTACCTAGAAGAAAAAAACACTGAAATGAGCACATTTTTTGCTAAATGCTGGTAAGATAACTGTTAAATTTACAGAATTTTAGTCATACTCGTATTTCAGTTAACATTTAGTTAACTGAAAAAAAAAAAAAAATGCTAATTATAAGTAGACTAAAAATAGCAAAAACAAACTGTTATATCTACAAATTCTTGTAGTTTATTTAACCTTCTTTTTCTATTTTAACTGCCCAATTTTCTTGAGCTTAAGTTTTTGTTTTTTATGTATAAAAGTTTTCAAATTGTTTATAATTTTTTAATTTAATTGTTATTTCCTGAAGATGCTATACATTGGAGTAGCGAAATATTGAAATAAAAAAATTTTTATACATAAAAAACAAAACCTAAAGCTCAAGAAAATTGTGCAGTTAAAATTTTTATTATTTTATAGCTAAATTTAATTGAATGCCACTTGTAGTGTATTCTGCTAAAATCAAGAGAAATATTTGCTAAAAACTAGTAGACTGCTGAGTGACGGCTAGGTTTTTTTTTTTGCATAGAAAAAAATAGAAAAAAGAACTTTGTGCTTTTTTAGTCTACTAATTATTTGGCAAATTTTTTTTGCTGATTTCAGCGGGTTAAGTTATTGTATTCTATTAACTATTAACTGAAATATAACCAAAATTCTATATTAACAGTTTTAGTTTTGCTGTACCTATCTCACTAAAATTAAACAAAAATTATCTGCTAATTTCGGCAGTTTTTTCTGCAAGTCCACTTTTAACTAATTTTAGTATTTTTAACTACCCAGCCAGCAATTTCGGAGCGCTCATAAATAAAATTCTTAAATGGCTCATATCAATGATTATTGTTTTTTTTTTTAACACTCTTTTTTCGGTGTAAAATATGAACCCTCAGAAAACAATCCAAAAAGTTGTCTCTACATTCTAAAAAGCTGTCTCAAAACGAGGTTTCATTTTTCGGAACCAAAGGAGATTCCAAAAAATTATATAAATTTATGAGGAAAATTTCGATTTTATACGTTCTTTTTTCTGAGTCATTTCTGAGTACACAGGGGGCTCTTTTCGATGGACCATGTTATGTTTTTGGATCTCATTTCTGAGTCATTAATGATCATCTTTGTTTGCTGGGTATTGTAAAATTTTACAGTCTTGTTTTTTGTATTATTCCAGGATGTATGTCTTGTAATTACGGACACAAAATAATAATCAGAGAAGACAAATTTGCTGTTTTCAGCTTTTTATTTATTTATTTATTTATTTATCGTTTTTTAGCTTTAAAATAGTTTTTTCTTAAGATTTTTGAGCTTTGAAATGCTTTTTTAAGACGTTTTCCCAAAAATGCTTCATTTGTTCACAAAAAATATATTTTCTCTTATTGTCTAACTTAAAAATACGGGACTTCTGGCAAATATTGGGCGCTTATTGTGAAACATTGGTACACTATATATTTATTCAAAGTATTGTCCATCGTTAGCTATGACCTTTTCTGATCTTTCCGGCAACATATAAATTCCGCTTCAAAAGAACTGCGTATTCCAGTGAGAGCGTTCTGTATCGATCAAAGCAAGTGGTAGTCGGAAGAGGCAAGGTCTGGACTATAAGGCGGGTGAGGCAAAACTTCCCAACCACTATTTTCTAAATAGTTTTTACCCTGTCTTACAACATGAGGCCGAGGGTTGTCATGATGGACTATTGCGGATTTATCTCTGGTCGCATATTGCGGCCATTTTTCGGCGAATGCTCGCTTCTAACGAATCAATTGTGTGCAGTACAGTTTCTCTATGATCGTCAGGACCGATTTCAGCAGCTCATAATATATGGAACCCTTCTGGTCCTACCAAATACAGAGGATTATCTTGGCGCAATGGAGCATATGCTCTTGCAAGGAGCATAGGGCCACAAAAAAAAAAAAAAAAAAAAAAAAAATTTTGCAAATTGACTTCTTTATCTGGCGTGCAAGCAGCATTTCGGACATGCAAAATCATCTCTCAACGTCTCTCGGCGTCAACTTGTGTGGTTCGCAATTACTTCCTTTTGGATGAATCCTGCTCCTTGCTTGCAAACGCTTTGAAATTGCTGCTTGAGTGACTCCCAATGATTTTGCAAGTTCTTCTTGAGTTTGACAACAATCTTCATCAAGTAATGCCTCCATTTCATCATCTCAGAATGTTTTTGGCTAACCTGGTCGGTCTTTGTCTTCCGTGTCACCACTTCTGAACGACACAAATTATCTCTCGCACGTTGAAATCGATGGAACATATTCGGGATAAGCTTCGGTTAGCAATCGATGTGCTTTAGCTGCACTTTTTTTCAAATTGAAGAAGTAAAGCCAAACTTTCCGCAAATGATGCTTTGTTGTTACAAAATACGACATTTTCGAAGCAAAAAAAAAACTTTGTTGTTTACACTATTTTCTTCAAAGACTAAGTGAGAATAAATGACAGATGTTTACTTTCCAAAATGCCATATAAGTTATCAAAGACACAAACCATGTGTAAAAGATATGCCGTCGGTTGTGAATCCCGCATTTTTAAGTTGTTCACCCAATAACTTTGAAAATTGAAAAAAACTGTTGATTTTCCAATTTTTTTTTTACTTTTGCTTTTGCTTTTTTTACAATACTTTTTTGCTTTCAATATATCGAAGTTTGCTTTTTTCTGTCTTCTCTGGTAATAATATGGATTTTGACGGAAGCATATGTTATTTTGTCATGGCAATTACTTAATAAAGGATATTTTTTAAAAGATTTCATTTTCCGATCACGATTAAACGATCACAAAATTCTCAGATCTGGCAACGCTATTATAACTTGTGCTCGGTGTGAATTGCCATTTAATTATGGACAGACTAAAGCCAAAACAACGCTTGCAGATTGTGCAAATTTATTTTGAAAATCGTTTTTCAGTATAGGAATGTTACCATGCGCTACATCCCATTTTCGTTTGATATAATCGTCCATCCGAGCGACTATTTCGACTAACTATGGATCATTTTCATATACTCTAAACGATAATACGCATCCGTGCTGCTGTAATGCGTTATATTGAGGACATGCGTCGATTAACGATCGCGTGCAGTCGTTGGAGCTATGTGCATCCACCTTATGGAAAACTTTACGTACATATCTCGGCCTACGACATAATAAGATCCAGCTGGTGCAGCAATTAAAGCCATACGTTCGGTCAGTGGACACAAAATCAACTGAAAGTCAACCCACTGTTTAATCGCAATATTCTGTTCAGTAATGAGGCTCATTTTTGGCTCAACGGGCATGTCAATAAGCAGTATTGCTGCATTTGGAGTGAAGAGAATCCTCGAAATTCACGAGTCACCACTACGTTTACAAAAACTCACTATTTGGTGTGCTTTAGAGGCGTTACTTACATCTTTAAAAATGAGAACGGCGAGAACGTTATAGAATGTTGACTGAAGACATGCTTTTCTAATAGGACGGCGCCACATGCATACAACCAGAAAAAAGATTCGGTGCTGAGAACCCAATTTATTGCCAATCGAACGGTTCAGTTGCATCAAATGAATTTTTATGTTGCTACTACCGAAATATTTTTGATGCAACTGAAATTTCGTTATAATTCGTTGTGGGCGCTGTGGTGTAATGGTTAGCGCGTTGGGCTGTTACACGTGAGGTTGCGGGTTCGTGCTCCAACCAAGGCAACATCAATTTATGAAAAATAGTCATATGTATGAGTTTTTTCTATCCCTCATACATATCGCAGCGTCCTCCTTCGGTGTTTCCAAAGCACTTAACCCCACCGAAGTAAAATAATATAACAGGGCTAAAGCTTCAACAAAGTTCGCCAACTCACAATCAGATGGCGCGCAACAACTGTTCTAAAATTCAGCATCTCGCGCAATTACAGTGTTGCCATATTTGAAGCCCTTCATCTTTCACCACATTTCACTTCTTCTCTATCCCCTTTCCAAAGGAAGCAACATGTTAATTAATAGGAAGAATTTCCTGAGTGTTGCTTCTCTTAAAAAAAAAAAAATTAGTTCTGCCGCAATTTTTTTTCTGTTGTCACAACTGAAAAACTCGGCTAAAAAATGCAGTTGTCAGCACCAAATCTGTTTTCTGGATGTACAGCGTATCAATCAATCGTCATATTGAAGGAAACATTTAGTGAACGCGTTATTTCTCCAAATGGGCCAGTCAGTTGGCCACCGAGATCGTGCTATTCAACGCCTACATGTCTTTTTCTCTGGAGTTAGGTAAAGTCATTGGTTTACGCAAACAAACCGGAGACTTTGGACGCCTTGGAAGACGACATTGTGTGAAACATTGCCGAGATACGGCACCCATTGCTTGCTAAAGTGGTGAAAAATTAGTCCTGCAGATTACGACATGTACGCGACAGTTGCGCCAGCCATATGCCCGACATTTTATTCGAACACTAATGGCATTTATCTTTCTAATAAAGTCAGTTTTCAGTTTGAAATTATGTAATCTCATTAATTTATTTCAATTTAAAAAGAATTTCGAGAACTATTGCATCAGAATTCGTATCAAATTCCGGAACTTAGCAGCATTAAAAAATTTCCAGCAAGTTTCTAAATAGGGCTTCAAAATCTCTAAAGGACGCTGACTGGAATAATTACCGTCTTATATGAAGGACATATAAGAAGAAGCTACCAAAGTGGATTCTTACATGACTTTTTGGGAGGAGACAAATTGCATGAGGGAGACAGCTAGGATCTGTAAGATCTTTCAGGAGCTTGACTCTCTCAGAAAAGAGATCGATGATGATCCATCTAGACAAACCAGTGTTTAAAGAAGATTGAACAGCGTATATTCGTAGCGAATATTTATAATGTTTATAGCTCTGAAATTTTACATTCTTCTCTTACGTTCCTTTTTTTGCATAAAGAAATTGATTGGTTTGAGGCATTGATGTACATTTCATTACCATTGGCTGGAACAATGTCAACTAAAAAAAATTCATTAGAATTGAATTGTAATGTAATGTTTTAGCATTGGCATTGACATTGATATCAAGTAATGTCAATTAAATTTTAATTCCAAAAAAAAATCCCAAGTATGATATGTATATAGAGATAATAACATTTTATTTAAAAAAAATCATTGTCATTAATATAAAAAACTCAAATGAAAATAATTCCATTATAATTAAAGCTGTTTGACTGGTAATGGAAACATCAACTAACAGTCCCATTTATGATAGAAACCATAATACGATTACGATGGAAGGTATAACATATTTATTTTGCTTTATACAGTCACGCTTAAATCACAATTTCGGTACCTTTTTGCAGCAAATTATTTTAGCAATGAATAAATAAAAACTTTCATTTTGGACCAAAAATGTAATAAAAAAATATAAAAGCATACTTTGTAGAATAGACAATAGAAGATGACAAAGAATTATTGCCTGAACTAAAAACAGTTAAATTTTATTATCTTATAACGGCGTGCCCTAATATGAATATAATGTAAGTAAAATACAACTCTATTTAATCGTTATATACTTCAAAGGTTAGTAATAACCTTAACAAAGCATACATTCTTTAATAACGTTTTAAACAAAAATACCAAAGCCTACTTTTGTGAGTTAAAAGATTTTTAATACCTCTATTTAGAGCCTTAAATCAAAACAAAAAAAAAAACTAGCTGCAATCAAAGAAAACTGAAACTTATTTTTATGATTTTGAAAACTAAAGAATGCTTTTAGAAAATAAAAACAAACAGAAATTAGGTACACATAAAGACTTTGATAGACTTTCACTTAAAAAAAAAAACTTTAGTTCAATGTTTTAGCAAAAAGAAAAATAACTTGTACAGAAAAAAAAAAATACTTCATTTAATGGTCTTTAGATACGGTCCTTGAATATTGGTTGAAAAGAATCACTTGCTTTACATTCTTTTTTGCTTTTACTCTTTAGAAATATAAGCTGTAAACAAAACATCAACTCTTATGAAATGAGTAGTATACGAAACCAAAGGATTAAGGATGTCTTCCCAAACAAAAAGTACAAGAAAAAACCTTGAATGCCAACAAGGATTTATTACAGATGTAACAAAGACTATGAAGTAAAAAAAAAGAAACAAATACAACCTTTTCTTAAGGAAAATGCTAAGAAATAAAATACAGCTTTTCTATATGACCATTGCTTTAGGTTTGCAAACAGGTAATGAAAATATGAAGTAAAGTTATACACAGAAATGACGCCTGAATAAACACTAAGAAAACTAACATAGGAAAAAAAAATAATAAGCAAACATATTGCATACAGTTAGGCTGAATTTAATAAACCCTACGCATTGATAACTAAAGCGCCTTAGGGTATGATGTAGTTATTTTTCTAAGAAATATCTGTAAAGTAAGCAGGAAAACAGAAAAAAGGCCTTTACCATACATGGGAGTAATTAGTTAATTGGACTAATTAACCCTTTCGGTACAGATTTTGATTGGCTAAATAGTTTTTGACCAAAGTTTGTGGAAAAATAAACCTATGCCTAGGAAATACTTTTGTTTTGTTTTTATAGCTTTATCGCGCTTCCTAGCGGAGAAATTTTGCCTAAAAATTCAAATTTTAACACGCTGCTGCTCCCAAACGGGTTAAGATTTTTTCGAATTTTAAATTTTGTATTATTTCCACGACAAAACTCTATACAAAATAAAAATATCTTTTCGAAAACCTTTAAAGCGCGAATTTTAAGAACTTTTGGAAAAAATCCCAATTTTGGACCGCTACTTAAAAATTTTATATGGCAACCCTGGTATAGATACTTTTAGTAAATTGTATTATTTTTAGAGCAAAAATGTCAAATTTCATACCAAAATTAAAAAAACAGACAATATCTGTAAATTTGTCATTTTATATAGACGCAATCTTGATGTAACGATCGGTCAAATTTTGAAAAAATATATTGTTGGACAAACAATTTCTGAATATTCCTATAAACCCTGATGCTCTCCTAATAAAACCAGATAAAGAAATTTAGAAAATGAGCATTTGGTGTATTTTGTAATAACTAAAGATCAAAAATTGCAAAAAAAAAAAAAAAAAAAAAAAAAAAAAAAAAACCTAAAAAATGCTTTTTGCAGAAAGAAATATGGCAACCATGTGCCGATAATTATTTGCAAATTTTTATTGCAAATGATCTGCAAGACATTAAAAAACAATTATCAATTAAAGTCCAAATCGTTTCTCTAATATGGAGGTTGCCAGATCCACCCTAAGTTTACGATGCCATATGGCAACAATATAGCGAAAGGGTTAATTGATGGTATTCGCACCGAATTGATATCAATTGAAATGATTTTTTTTTTTCATTACCACTTTTTAATTATTTATTGAAATCCCAGCAAAAAAAGAGATGCCGAAGCAGTAGAAAAAGCACTACCATTGATGATCTAGATGAACTTCTTTTTTATCATAAATACTAATGATTTTAACATTGAGTTGTCATAAGAGAGGAGTACTCCCACTTCAACATTTTTTCAGTACTTTTTGAACGAGTGCAAAGGAAGCTCTTTTTCACCAATTAAAAGTTAAAAAAAATTCTTTACAAAAAAAAATTATATTTTTTTTTATTTTACTAAAGTTTTTATTGCCGCCACCGGGGATCGAACTTGCGACCGCACGATTGCTAGTCTAGCGCTCTACCGCTGAGCTATTCTTTGATATGAAAGTTGACTGGAATAAAAACACCACTTTTTTAATGCGAGATATTGTTCCTTACTCTCTTCAATAAAAGTACTTATTAAACAAGTGTAAAAGGTGCACTCCAATTCAATATTGGTTTCAGTTAAAGTTATTAAGCTTTGGAGAAATAACTTTTTTTTGTTTTGTGCTGCATATCAAGTTTTATTTTTCAATTTGACTGTTTTTGCTGCATATCCATACTTTTATGTGCTCCTAAAAGCGGTTCTCTTTTTTATTTTAATTTACTAGAGCTGTTAGTTCTCTAAAAACATTCAGTACTCGATACTTTTTCAATTGAGTACTCTATCAATAGCTCAATAGTTTTTCATACAACCTTTTTCCGAAAGAGCAATAAGCCGACCTTTAAAAACATAATTCCTTAATTCGATTTTTAAATCTGATTCAATTTTGTACGAATCGATTCGCAAAACTCATTTTATTGATTGAGTTATTACTTACTTTATTCAATCAATATCTTATTCAAAAAATCAATTTGATTATTTTCATAAAATAAAGCGAATTGATTCAATTTTTAACAAATCAACTTAACAAAAAATTGTTGCCTTGATTTATAGTTCGCGAATCAAATCATTAAACAAATAATTCAATCAAATCAAAATTTAATTAATTGAAATTTGGACAAATCACATCCTCACTTTATTCAATATCAAATCATTGATTTAAAGTGATACATAAAATGAATCAATTTTAATGCGAGTTTATTCAGAAAAGTATTATCTTTTTCAAGCTCTGGTTATAAGGCAGAGTTATATATTGTCGTAGGTTATTTCCATGACAAAAATTATTTGAAAAAATACAAAACTGAAACTATTCAAATATAGAAACTATCTCAAATATTAAAATATTTTGTTGAAATTCGGTATATCGGTTCAAGAATTTGCAACTACAATGAGTACTTATCAAGTACAATAAAACTTAGCAAGTACCGATAGTACTTAGCAAGTACTTTATACATTTTAAGATATTCTTACTTAAGTATCTATTACTTTCCTACAATGTACATTTTAACATACATTTTTTACATTAGTTTCTGCATAAAATTTTCTTGGAGACCTTCATGGAACCACGTATGCATAAAGATTTTGCTACCGATTGGTACTTTTATAGAACCTAGACTATGGTACTTTTGGATATCTTTACAAAACCACAATTATGGTAATTTTGGGCAATTATGGTACTTTTGTGATACCTTTATAAAACCACGATTATGGTACTTTTTGGATAGATTTATAGAATCACGATTATGGTACTTTTTGGATACCTTTATAGAACTAGGATCCTGATACTTTTGGATACCTGTATACAACCACGATTATGGTACTTTTGTGATGCTTTTATAGAACCACAATTATGGTACTTTTTTGACACCTTTATTTAAGTGCGATTGCGCAATGATTTTACTAATGTTTAGAACTAAGATTATGGTACTTTTTACATAACGTTATAGATCCACGATTATGGTTCTTTTTGGACACCTTTACAGAGTCACGATTACAGTATTTTCTAGATACTTTTATAGAACCACGACTGCATAAAGATTTTGCCACATTTTGTACCCTTATTGCATAAACACTTTGCTACCTTTTTGGAACCATGATTATGGTACTTTTCAGTTAACTTTTTGAACTACGATTATATAAATATTTTGCTACCTTTATTGAATAGACTTTGATACCTTTTCGGAACCATGATTATAGAACCATGATTACACAAAGATTTTGCTACTTTCTATGTAATAATAGACGTTGGTACCTTTTCGGAACCATCACTATGGGTCTTCTTCGATACCTTTATAGAACTATGATTGCATAAGGATTTTGCTACGATTATGAAAGGTACTTTTTTGTGGCCTTTATGCATAATTATTTTGGTGCTTCTATACATCCACGTGTGTTCAGTTATTTGGGTGTCTATAAATCCACGACTACTTAAATAATTTGGTACTTTTATAAAACCATGTTTACGTAACGATTTTGTACTTTTTTATACCTTTATATTATCTAGATTGCTTAAGATAATAAGGAGATCGGTAGCATTTTGTTGCAGTTATTGCATAGCACGCTTCGGACTTATTGTCCCTGCAAAATAATTGCGGCTTTCATTAACATTGTACTGATAACAATTGTAATCGAATTTTAAATTAATGATAATGATTAAAAAGGCCTGATGTCTTTGATCAATGGCAATGTTATTAGATTATATGGCAATTAATAATTCTTCAATTAAAAACGATATTTTAATGGGCAGATAAGCGGAAACGTGGTTAAATGAAAAAAATTGCTAAAATGGAAAACACGGAGAAATCGTAAAAATATACACCAATCTATAGATGGCACTTAAAGTCAGGCTCGCTTAATTATATTTCATTCCCCATGTTCCAATTCCACCCGATTCCTGGTGCACTCCGATTTCTTTCTTTTGTTTAGTGAACCAATGTTTTGTGACCAATCCATTTCATTAGGGTTGTAATTCCTCTTATTTTACTTTCCATTCCATACAGTTCCAATGTCGAATAATGTTCTGTTCAATTTCATTCTACAGGCGATTCAATCAACAGTGTTTTTAGTTATTCCAAAGGACACAGGGTGACTTCTATATATACATATATATATTTTATCAATTTATGTGATTTCCTCTCGTTTCCATTTGTAGATAAGGTTCAACTAATGATAATGGAATTTCGAAGCATATTTAGGGACTCTTCTGCACCTTTTACAAACAGCCGTGATAATCATATTTCAAGATATATTTAAATAGGAAACTAAACGCAATATTTTTTTACTACTTTGGTCAAAAGTCTACTTGAAATATTGCCACCGACTAACTAAGTCGACTGCATCAAAATGCTGGTAAAAATATTATTATCTTACCTGAAAACTGTAAAATAATAAAGCTTACTTGAAAATCCCTTATCTTCTAAAGTGTAGGGTACCGAGTAGGCTTGAACAAATACAAATGGCAAATAAAAAAAGGTAACAAGGAAATATTTTTATGAAAAAACCAACAACAACTAAAAATGTCTATAAGCTGCTTTGGGGTTTTACAAAAATAAAAATAAAACTTGGATAAATAAGGACTTTAAGGATTTTTATAGGAAAAGAAAAAATCTTTAAATCTTAAAAAATAACATGCCGGAAAACAAGTAAAGAAATAAAACAACACAGGAAATATAAAAAGAGAAAACAAAATAAAAACTACACAGAAGCTTCTGTCATAATTCATTAACAAGTAAAAAACACAAACTGTGTGATATGATGTGGTGTTTCCACACATGTGACAGGACTATTCATAACATACAATATACGAGTACAATATATTTTTCCCTATATATAGTAAAAGGTATAAACACTTAAGCAATAAACAGGCAATTGTGTCTGTATTTTGGTTAGGGTTTTGGTTCGGTAGGAGCTTTGCTGTTTTCTGTTTTTTTGTTTCCTTCATCATTCATATACAATTCTCAGGACATTGACTTTTCATAAAAGGCAAGCGCCAGCACAAAGTTTTTGAAACAAATTGTTTATATTTTATTTTTGTCGTCGTCGTCCTCAAATCATTACAATTTGTATAAAGAAATGTTTTTTTTTTTTTTGGTTTCATGTGTTTCATATGAATAAATTTCATTATTTTAATTACAGTCTACATTAAGGACAAATGACATATTTAAAATAAATTGAAGAGTATTTGTACTTGATTCGTTTAATTAAAAGAACTTTTTTAAAAGGGTTTAGGAGAAGTTTAGAAAAAGAAAATGTATTAAGAAATTACATTGTTAAATAAATTAAAGCATAATTTTAGGCGCTTATAGATAATGGACATGTATTACATGTTCTGCAAGAGAAACAAATATGAGTCTTTTAAAAAATCATTCATTGATGAAATTTCTTTTAATATTGAAATGACCAGAAATGATTTTAAATTTTAAGAATCAGGATTAATATTTTTAATAAGACGTTTTCTATTATGACAGAATTTAAAGTATCATTTTAGGCGTTTTATAAAATGTATTAAATATTAAAGGAAAGTTGTATAATGTTTTGGGAATTAACATAAATATATTTTAAATTATTTTTATTTATAAACAACTATAAAGAAAATCATATTAATATGCCTTGAGGATTAGACTATATAGTTTTTTTATATTTTTTTAATTACAATATTCTTTTATGGAAATGCATTGCATATAATAATTAAATTGCTTTTAGTAACTTAAAAGGAGGGTGTTACTATAGGGGAACTATAAAACTGACTTCTCGATGTCTTTATTCAAAGGAAATTGGAACACATTTTTAGGCTCGCATAAGGGAAAAAGAATATTTTTATATCCGCTAAGAGCGTCAGCAACCAAGAGCATATGAAATCACCCAGAAGACTGAGAGAACAGATCATACTAGGGACTTTTTCATTGGCATTAAAATTTCATTAGCATTAGTTGAATAATGCTAATTACAAAAAAAAAAATTCATTACCATTTAATGCTACTGAAATTTTCTGGCATTAGAATTTGTAATACTAATGCTAATGAAATCGCACTAATGCCTTGAAAACTAATTAAATTGAGCAAAAAAAGCAATTGTTTACAAAGACTTTATGGTACAAAAATTGTATTAAAATACCTCACTAGCGATGTTCATTCTGGAAATTTCGTTTCTGCAAATTTTTTTTCAGCGACATTTTTTCGCGATTTTTCTTTTCAATTGGCCACCGAACTTTGTTCTAGGAATTAGGTGTTCTATTTCCTAGAATATAAATTTAAAAAAAAACGCAAAATAATCGCGGAACGCGAAAAAGATTTTATGGTACAAAAATTTAAGTAAAAAACTTAATCAGCAATTTTCATTCTGCAAACAAATATATGTATGCATAGCCCATGGTACGGGGACATTTTTTCGATCCACAGTTTAGTATGAAGACATTTGGTTAGCTTGGGGACTGTCCTCAATTTTTTCCTAGGTCTAGCGCATAGTATCAAGAAATTTTTGACTAATATACAACATAGTGTTGGCAGATTTTTTTATCTAAAAATTTTCCTTTTTGCAAATTTTTTTCCGTGACTTTTTTCACATTTTTTTTTGCAATTAGTCGGCAAACTTTGTTCTCTGAATTGGGTATTATAAATTTTAGAAAACCGCACGCAAACAATTACAAAATAACCGCGGAACGCGAAAAAAGGTTTCATGGTACAAAAATTGAATTAAAAAACTTAATCAGCGGTTTTCATTCTACAAACAAATATACTGATGTAAGAATTTTCCTTTTTGCAAATTTTTTTCCGCGACTTTATTTCGCGATTTTTTTGGCTATCAGTATTGCCAGGTTCCTTAGGCATAAAATCGTGAAAATTTCTGGAAAATATCGTCAAAATCGTCATAGCTTTTGAAAAATCGTCAAAAAAAATAGTTAAAAATCGTCAGAATGATACTATTTGTGCTATAAGGACCCTAAAAACTTAATAAGCATTTTAAAAATTATCCTTTTTCATTCATTCGTGCTTGTTCGATTTAACTTATTTACTAAAATTTTTATAAACATCATCGAATTCTGCCATGTCCTGAAATGGTTGCTTGAAACAAAAGGAAATACCAACAAAAATTTCAGATTTTAAAATATTTATTATGTACGTATTTCACAGACATTCTTCCAAAAAATTGAGATTCGTTACAGTTTGAGGATAGAAGTTTTATACAAAAATTATCATATTTTTTTTATTATTTTTCCTGTAAGTTTTGTACATTTCAAAATGGCAGTGCAATAAATAAAAAATTATGATGTACTTGAACGGATTTTTACATTTTTTCTAGATATAATTTTAATTAGAAAATTATATCTAGAAAAATATAAATAGAATTGGCCTTTTTTTTAATCACTGGATTTATTTTTGGATTTATTTTATTTGGTTAAAAAATCCACATTTTGTTTTTTAAGTTTTAAAATTTTATATTTTTATCCAAATCTAACACTTATTCCCTAATAAAACGTAAAAGAAAAAATTAAAATTTTGCGAAAATGCAATTTCTGGAATAAAATTAAGCTAAATCCAAAACGGATTTATTTATTTTTTAAATCCATTTTGGATTTAGCTTATTTCAATTCCTGTGTTCACATTTTTACAAAATTTAATGATTTTCTTGCACAATATATTGGCGAGTAAGTATTTGATTTTATTAAAAATTCTAAATTTTTAAAATTAAAAACAAAAATATGGATTTTTTAACAAAATGAAATAAATCCAAAAATAAATCCAGTGATTAAAAAAAGGCCTAATATAAACAATTTTAATCTAAAATTCTAAAAAATCGTCATTTTGAAGGAAAAAATCGTCAAATCGTATTTGGTTATTTTAGATGATAAAAATTGTCAAAATGACGATAAATCGTCAAAACTGGCAACACTGATTGCTATGCCCGCGTGCAACTCACTCACACCTACATACGTTCACACATTGAATAAAAACAAACAAATTTATTCAGTCTCGCTTGAGCATTCGTTCGATGAGGTTGTGTCGACGCATGTTGCTAGCATTACACTGAACGAAATGTTTGACGAAGAATGGGAATTCGATTTCTCGTTTACTGAAATTTTTTTCGGTAAACGAAAATAGGTTATTTTTGTTGAAAAAATGACAATCGTTGTGTTTCGCCATCCATGAACCGAGTTAAATTATATATACCTTTATCGCCGTGCTGAATAGCACAATAAAATTAAATTTTAACTGCAACTTTGCAAAGAATTTTAAAACGTGTTTTTCTTTCAAAATTTAATTTTTAAACTATATTTTGTTCTATTTTATTCATGGATGGTAACCGAAACGAATGCGGTTATCGTTAGGGTAACGATATTTTAGGTTATTTCGGTAACGGTATTTTAAGGGTAACGCTATTTCATTTATTTCGGTATCGGTATTTTAAGGATAACGGTATTTGAGTTATTTCGGTAACGGTATTTTAAGGATAACGGTATTCCGGGTATTTCGGTAACGGTATTTTAGGGGTAACTGTAGTCAGTTGAAAGGGTATTGAATCGATAACGGTATTTTACCGGTATTGCCTGCCAACCCTGATTTTATTTTTATATTCTAATTGCACATAAATAATTATACAGAAATTTCTTTCAGTGCATTGAGAGAGGGAAAGTTACATCTCACTCATTCAAACACAAAATTAAGAGTTTAATCACAACTGTGTCGATTGTCGACCGACGAAAGCAAAAGTCGTCGCGAATAATTTAAGTTCAGCGACAATCGATTGTCGACATTTTTTGACATTTAGAAAAAAATTAAAGCAAACCAAGAATATGGTTGTATTTTTTTCGTCACATTTCTTCACCAATTCAATTGGTTTTCCATTAATTCTTGTTGTTTTACATTTTTTTGTATTTAATTTTGCTTTTTTGCGGTAAATTAGCATTTTTATTTTCAATTATATTTCCTCTGTCAAAAAAATAATTTTTTTGTAAACAAAGTACGAATTTTTGCAACTCTAATACGAATTTCTGCAACTCTGTTCCCTTAATTAGTTAAAAATATGGCAACTATTTGACAAATATTTTGAGTGTGTATTAGTGTGTCGTCACGAAAATAGAATAGATTCTATTACGACGACAAATCGCCGGACGACATGGCGACATTTTGCTTGCCATACAAAATATATGAAAAAGCACATGTCGTTGTCGACCCAGTTCTGATTAATCTCTAAGGTTGCATGCGTTTGCCGATCCCGGCTATAATACGTGACGGGCTCCTCACACATACACTACGTGTGTACTAGGGTGAACTTTCATTTTATGGACAAAAAAAGGCGACCTATGACCTGTCCCCCTACCAGTAGAAATGCTGCGCAAAATACATTATGCAAAAAATTAGGGTGATCGTATAACGAGAATAAGTGCCGCATCGGTCCTGAATTTGGAAATACGATTTACAAGGAGAAAAACATTACCTTTTATTATTTTTTTTTAAATACTGGCTCTTCAGTAACTGTATTTCTGAAAAATGTCAATAGAATCGTAATCTAGTTTGAATTACCTTTCTAACAAGGCATACAAATCTAAAATCGACTGGAAAATATTTAAGTAACAGCAATTCGCCCAGACCAGTGTAGGGTTAAAATGGAATAATTTATGGAAATCGTAAAAAAATTAAATATTTTTTTCAAAAACTTACAATTCCTATTAAAAATCGATTATACATGAGCACATATGATTCATGCATGCCCATATGCATCAATATATGATCCATATGTGTGCATGAATGATTCATATATGCTCATATGAATTTCCATATATTTTCATATGTGTGCATTAACGAAATTTGAGGTAATATTTATATACATGATCATACATTTTCATATACATTTTCATACACTCCCAGATACAATACTAAAAACTATGCAATGATGTGTGACAGATTTGGTGTGCATGATAGGATGGGATCAGCATTGGCAACAGCTCTGATGGAAGACCTGGGCGTAAAAGATGGTCATGACAATCTTGTCATCATGGATAAAAGTAAACTTCGTAGAGAAAGAGAAAAATGGAGACAAGACGCACTTCGTAAGCGGTATGATGGCTCGAATTTGATATCATTTTCATTCGACGGCAGGAAAAATGATGCTCTAACTGTAGAAAAAATTGATGAGAAATTGCATCCAAGGATGGTTAAAGAACCTCATCTAGTTGTTTTGAGGGAACCAAAATCTCAATTGATAGGCTACACAAAACTAGAAAGTGAAACTGCGACAAGCAAAGTCAACAAATTGATCGAATTCTTCCAAGAAAAACAATTGTCTCTAGATTCATTAATTGCCATATGCGCTGATGGTGAACCAACAAATACTGGCGTACACGGTGGAATTTTGCGACTATTCGAAAAACAGTTAAAGAGACCACTGCACTGGTTTGTGTGTCTTCTGCACTTTAACGAGCTGCCGTTTAGACATTTGTTTGACACTTTAGACAAATCAACCACCACTGGACCACGATCAACTACCGGAAAGTTGAGCTCAAAAATTGCTGATTGTGAAAATCTTCCGGTATGTAATTTTTATAGCTGATTCTTTACCATTTTTTATTCTATTTTTTAGCTTTTATGTTTTCTTTTCAGGTGGTAACCGATTTTGAGGAAATCGCTTTGGAAAATATGCCTCCTGGTGATTTAAATCCAGAAGAATTATCTACTGATTCGAGGTACTTGATGTTAATGGGCAATGCAATTTCTAATGGTGTGGTTCCTGCGGATTTGTCTCACATAAAACCAGGGCCAATTGCACATTCTCGTTGGCTCACCAAAGCCAATAGATTATTACGGTTGTATGTGACAACTAATAATCCAACTGAAAATTTAAAAATTCTGGCTAACTATATAATAAAAGTATACACGCCAATGTATTTCAATGTTAAGTATTATAGCTCTGCCGCATACGGTAGTACATTACTTTTTAAATTTATTACTTGGACACGATTTTTACCACCGAATTTACTTGGAGTTGTAAATACAGTAATTCAAGATAATCCATATTTTGCACACTCAGAAAATATCTTGCTATCTATGTTATTTGATGATAGAATGGAAAAACGAAACATTGCTATAAAGAAGATTTTACATTACCGAAGAGATATTGTCGACCCAACGGAACTTAGAGTTTATAAAAAATCTCTTATAAACTTTAATTGTACGGAATATACAAATATGATTGATTTAAATGACGATACCATTTTATTCGAACCACAGTTTACGCAAAGTTATTTGTATGAACATTTGGAGGGATATTTAAATTACGAAGTGCCACCGTTCGATGATCCACAAATTCCTTTACACATTCAAGGAACGGAAAGACATGTCCAATTGCTGGCTGCCACTGCTAAACGAGTTGCAAGAAAGAATGTAGAAGGCGCTATGGCGACGACATTAGAGAGCCGTACGAAAACACCCAGACTTGAAAGCAAACAAGACTTTCAGAAAAAATAATGGTTTTTTTAACATTTTGTCTTTTACTACACTCAAACTGAATATTTTTTTTGATAATAGGTTGATAGATACTTTATTATCTCTTAATTTGAATTTTTGTACAAAAAAAAATAAAAAGGGGAAAAAAAAAAATTTGGTTTTATGTGTTATTTTGTTTTAGCAATATCGCATGAATTAATCAACCGAATTCGATAAATTTGGGCTTAAACTCTTCGTTTTGAATTGTAAATTGAATAAAATAATGGATTGAGCCAAAAAAATGGCCATGAAAGTAATATTCTTGGACAAAATCATGAAAAAAATGGAAAAATGCTCCAAAATTTGGACAAAAATGCCCGTAACTTTTGAACCTTTGGACCAATGTTGGAGATTTTTTTTTGTAAATTGATCAAAATGAGCTCACCTTTTCAACGTGATTAAACCCGATCGATAGTTTTTGAGTTATGGATGTGAACGTGTAGGTAATATTTCATACGAACGTCAATTTGGGAAAAAATCTACCAACAAAAAGTAGGGGACTCGATTTTAACGATAGAGGTATGGTTCCTTCGGCAAATTTTCATGGAATAACCCATAGAATACGGAAATCATAGGGAAATTGGTGAATTTTTTCACTCCCTACAAATCGACCCGCTCTAGTTTTCATACATAATCATGTGTGTACATTAACGAAAATTAACGAAAATTGAACTAATATGTTCATGTATGATCACATATGAATACATATGAACACATATGAATCGTATATGGAAGTATATGGACATGTATGAATTTGTATGACTTCATATACCAGCATGTGTTAGTTCACACATGTTCATGAATGGATACATATATGTCGATTTTTAACAGGGATTTTATACTGTAGTTTTTCCAACATAACCATGGTTAAACGTTAACCCCAGATATTTCCATATAAAATTCACATTCATATTTATGGTAAAGCACTAAACTAAGTTTGTGTTGAGATAAGTTAACAGGTCTAAGATCTATAAATATTTAGATATAAACTTTTGTCTGATTTTAATATTAAGTTGACATTAGGAGGGGAGTCTTCCCACATTATTTCAGTACTTTTTGAGCGAGTGCAAAGGAAACTCTATTTCATCAATTAAAAGTAAAATAAAAAAAAATAACAAAATATTTTTTTTTTTTATTCATAAAAAAAAAAGTTATTGGCCCCACCGGGAATTAAACTTGCTAGTCTAGCCCTCTACGCCTGAGCTATTATTTGATATGAATTTTAACTGGCATAAAAACACCACTCCGTCATTGCTAGATTTAGTGGCCTATTCTCTGCAACAAAAATACTTATTAGAGTAGAGATACGACCTTGCGGCTGCGGGTTCCACTGCGGAGAGAAAAATCAAATTATATGACTGCGGCTGCGGTGACGGTTGTTTTTATACATACATTCACACTTTCTTTACATGTATGTGTGTGTACATTTAGTGTATGTGTGGAGAGCACCAGCGATGGGAAATGGGGTTTTTGTTTCAGTATAGAAAAAATTTTAATTCTTTATATTTTTTTCATTTAAACTTCGGCAAATATCATTAAATTAAAATGATAGGCTAAATAAGTTTGAAACTAGTAATAAACATGAAAAACAATGATTTTTCAAAATAAAAATTCAATCGTTTCAACTCTGAACATCATCAAATATCGGGATCAGGGATGATAAATGGGATTTTTAGAATAGTACCAACCAGCTTAAAAAATAGTACTTTTTCGGCCTCTATAGTACCAAAGTTTTTTTATTTAATTTTTTTATCATTATAAATTGACAAATAAAAACTCATGTTATATCGTAAAACCGTAAAAACTTTAGTTAAAAAATTTGCTAAAAATTATCTTGCATAAAAAAATGCAATCAGATTACTTTTGTAAAATATTAGTATGATAAGAACAGCAAAAACCAAACTGTTAAATACATATACAAAATTTTAGTTATATTTGCATAAATTTTAGTTAACAGAATAAATTGTAAACTAAAAAATCATAAAAGATTTAAAATCTTGAAAGTTTTTTTTGCAATTTTTTAAAGCGAATAAAAGTCTTGTCTGAAATCAGTAGTTCACTATTTTTAGCAACCCTTTTCGTTGATTTTAGCAGGATAGACTGCTATTTTCATTCAACCAAATTTAACTTAAAAATAACAAAATTTTTTTAGATACAACAGTTTTTTTTTTTTGCTATTTTTAGTCTACTATTTTGTGCAGATTTTAAAGTATAATTTGTTATTTTCAATAAACTAAAAGTTAACTTAAATATAACTAAAATTTTGTAAATTTAACAGTTTTATTTTTGCTGTTCCTATCTTATCTGCTAATTTCAGCAGTTTCATTTCTAAGGCCATTTTTACCTAATTTTTAGTAGCTTTTTCTGCTATTTTTACAGGTTATTCCTGTGAGTGTAGGGTTCAGAATTTAAAGACCCTGAAACTGTATTTAACTTCGTTTTAAAGCGAACATTATTTTAAAGGTTTTACGGATCTATTCCACCTTGTGAATGTCATAAGAATATTTTCGAATGAACAATTTGATTGACAATCGAATCAAATGAATTTAATGATTGAATTAGGTAGATTAAGAATTCATTCGATTCTTCGAAATATGGTTTAGGTATTTAATCATACAGAATTGAAAACCGAATGAGTGAATTCCTTAGGAGCTCGTTTCAAAAAATACAAAAATTTCTAGATTTCTTAATTCTCCTAATTTTTAATATTTTTTTTTTTTTTTTTGTATATGTATTTTAATAAAAAATGAGAAAGAACATTTTTTATGTGTTTAACTTGAGTTTTCAATTGTAACATCTAATATTTTAAATATTTTCAATATAAGGATTTTTATATAAAACTATGAAAATTAAAAAAGCAAAAAAATTTAAAAGTAAGAAAATGTGTAAATAGTACTAAATGAGTCAGAGGAGTACTATAGTACTTTTGAGGTTCCAATAGTACCACAAAAACTACTATAGTACTAACTTTATCATCCCTGATCGGGATTATATTCTGAGAATATGGGAACATTGTAGTGAGAGTGAGAATGAAAATATGCGAGTATGAGAGGAAACGCAGAGAAATTAAATTAAGTTTTAATTTAGAGAGAATCCGCAGTGCGTTTTTAATTGTCAAAACTCCATATAAAAAAAATAAACGCAGAATAATTTAAACAAGTGCAAAATATGAGCTTCAATTCAATATTTTTTTCAGCACTTTTTTCACTACACCTTTTGCAATTGTAATTCAGAAAATATCAATTGAAATTCAGTAAATATCAATTGAAATTCAGAATTTCCATTTGAAATTCAGAAAACATCAATTGAAATTCAGAATTTCCATTTGAAATTCAGAAAAATATATTTTCTGAATTACAGTTGCAAAAGGTGTAGTGCATAAAAAATAATTTAAATCATGTTTCTTTTATTTTTTAAAATTGAAAAAATACTGAAATTATACAAAGTAATTGTATATTATAAAAAACTTTTTTTTAATATTGGTCCCAGCAGGATTCGAACTCACGATCATCTGTTCGGAAATAAAATGTTGCTGAATCATTTCTGAGGATCACTTTTGGAGCAATAGTGTTTTAAAAGCAGTAATAAAATGATTTTCTGTTGTTCAGAATTAAGTACTTCTAAAAAAGCTGTAAAAATATATGTACTTTGGAAAGAATAAAAAAAGTAATTTTTTCGAAGTTTTTCAGAATTACTTCTAAAAATGCGCTAACGGATATTTTGGAAGCAATGAAAAAAGTTGTTTGTAAAGCGTGACTTTCAGTTTTTTTTTTTTTTTTTTGCTGAAAGTGTATTATTAATTCGGTAATTTTCTGCTACAGAAAATCGGTTATAAAATAACTCTCCCCCGCAAAATTTTCTGTTCCAAAGCATAGGTTGTAGAATAACTACACCCAGAAAACAGATTCGGTGCTGACAACACTATTTGTTGCCAATCGAATGGTTCAGTTGCATCAAATAAATTTTTCGGTTGTGGCTATCGAATTATTCCTGATACAACTAAAATTATGTTGCCATAGTGAAATTAGTCCTATCTCAATTGGTTTTCTTTTGCCACAACTGAAAAATTCGGCTGCCACAACCGCACCATGCGATTGCCTACAAATTGCGGTTATCAGAACTGAATCTGTTTTCTGGGTGTACTTTTCCTTACAACCCCTTCTATTACCCACGACATCGGTTTTAGTGGAACCAGTTGCAGAAATGGTGTACAACCGATTGTGAATATCGGTTGCCAGGCAAATTGCGGTTTAAAAGAAAATGCCATTTTACAGAATGGCCAGTGTCTCAAAAACTAGGCGGGATAGCGAGAAACAAACACAATTTTTCAGGTAGGTCCGGAAAGGGTCACGACAGGTGACTTATTTATTTTTTTTTACCAAGTTATGTGATGATACAAAAACAGGCTCCGTTTATACAAGTTAACACAATAAATACTATAATACAAAACTTCCTTCCCGGTTTCATTTGATTTCGTTACCTGTAGTTATTTGCTAAACAAATTTTATTTTTTAAGTTGTTTAGAAATACCAATAATTAGATGAGATGATTGTGTTGTAGTTTATTTTTCCTCTTTTTAATTTCAATACAATATTTTTGCTTTATTTATTGATTATAGACACTTCCAAAATAGAGCCAATATTTTCCTTGAGTGTATACAAATATTTCCATATTTTAACACGAAATTCTTAGACATTAACAAGATTTGCACATGTAAATTAAAAATTAATTATAAATTTTTAAAATAAATTAATACATTTTATTTTAGCTTAGTGTTTGAAATTAAAATTTAAATATGCATAATTATATCTTTTTTTATTTTTATACGATTTTCTTTTTTTTTATAGCTTTTTGTATTCTTGAGAAATATAACTTATATATATATTTTTTTTTTGTTATTTCGTAATTTTTTTTTTAATTATTTTGTAACTTCATTTCTAATTTTATAATTTAAATTTTTCGTTTATAATTTTCCCGCTTAATTTTAATAACACTTTATGGGGGTTGTGTTCTTTCCGGTGCGCGTTGTTCATTTGAATAATTATGATGTAAAACAGCTATGAAAATGATATCATGTTTTCATTGTCAAGTTCAAAAAAAAACATAAAAGCTTAACGGACAAAAAGCTCATGGGAGCAAACAACTTAAGTTTAATTTAGCAAATATATGAATCTACTTAAAAGTTTCTCGAAATAGAATTTAACAGTTATTTCAAAAGCAACAGAAACTGTTCACTAACATAAACCATTAATTAACAGCAACTGTTAATCAACAGTACACTGTACATCAAAGACATAAACCTAGACATATCAGGGTGTTATATATTTAATATGGAATCATAGCTGACAGATTTGACGATTTATCAGCATTTTGACGATTTTTCATTAAAAATTTGACAAATTACGATTTGACGTTTTCAAGTCCTGAAATAACGATTTTTTTAATTAAAAAAAATAAATAATAATAAGCAAATCTTGTATTTTCGAAAAACTTCGTAAAACTTTTGCTTAAAAATAATAATTTTTTAACTGAAGTTGGTTAAATATAAAGACCACATGTTTGTCTGCGCTAATAAGGGTATGAAATCAAACTTTTTTAAACCCCATTTGAGTCATAACTACACAGAAAGAATTTACAAAATTCTAATTAAATTTTTATCATACCGTTTTTGTAAATACAAAAAAAAAAACATTAATTGCATCAAAAGAATTAAATGTAATAAAATCCCAAAACTTACTTAATAAATTGTGAACAATAATCTGTTGAAGGCATGTCCCTATCTGGACTTAATTCTTGTCTAAGGAAATCGTCGGGGGACGACGTTTTTAGAAATTCTAGAAATATTTGTTAAGTTAAATTACAAACACAATGAGAATTTTTTGTTCTCCTCCAGGAGCATTATTAAACATTTAAAATATGAAAAACAAAAAAAAAAAAAAACAGCAACAAATAATTTTACCACAATTTCCCGATAAAAAGAAATTCAATAAAAACACTAATATGCAAGTTTAAATGTTTCGACACTTTAGAAAACATATTATTTTGTTGTTTATAGATGAATGGATGTTACTATATTGCTAGATCTATCAAAACAACAGAGTGATGATGACAAAGCAAATTGTGGTAAAATTTTCATTTATAATTAACTGTATTTAAATAAAATTTAAAGTACAAATTAATGATTTTGAGAACTAAATGAAAACTTTTTACCACTACCCAAGTAAAAATGTTTTGATATAGTCATATATTATCATATACAATTTTGTATAATTATATATTGGAACATATATACCAAGATATAATTTATATAAAATTTTACGAAATTATATCCTAAATATATAATTACCCTACGGGAAATTTTAACAAACTGTCACCGAACTGGCCCCTTTATATGAAATAGACTGGTCACTTTTACATGGCGTTGTCATAGGAGGGGGAAATTGACCCATTGTGACATGTCACAAGACAAATCCCAGGCCAGGTCCCTGAACTTTGTTTTTTATGAGAGTTCAGTAACCTGTCCTAATTTTCAAATGATTAAATTCGCAACTTACAATTTTCAAATCGAACAAAAGCCGTTTTTTCTAATCACTTGGATTTAATAAATCCAAAAAGTATTTCTAAAAGTGCGCAACAAATGGGGTTAGATTCATCCTATTTTAAAAAAATTTTCTATCTGACACTTCTTTCACCCTAATTTTTAATACCGAATTCGATGATGAAGGATTTTACTTTAACTTTTAATTTATAATTATATTTTACATAAAACACCGATAAACAGTCTGCCTTTTCAGTTTTATCACTTCAATTTATATTTTTATACAATTGAAAAATTCCATTGCAATATTTAATATTCACTAATTGGATTTAATTAAATTACTTACTGTAGAGTGAAAAATTGCCATTTCTATTTGAGCTATTTCTCCATGTCCAAGATGAAAAATATGTATTTGGTGAGGTGTAGTTTTTTTTCTAAACATATTTCATAATCAAAAATTTAATAAAAACCTTTTATTTGTTAGTTTTTGAATTTTTTTGTTTCTCTTTAATTTTCATTCGTATTTTTTTCTGACATTAAATTAATAGGCTGTTTCATATATTTGTGCTTTTATTGTGGATTTATTAAATCCAGCTTTTTTTTGGATTTAATAAATCCATTTTTTGTATGAAAAATTCTAAATCCAGGTGATTAAAAAGCACGCTAAAAGTCTTAATTGGTCTCATTAGATTTAAATTTAAAAGACTTCAATCATTTTTCATCATTTGATCGTTCAATAACCGAATTCAATCGTTTTTTACTCAATCGATTTCTAAATTTTGGGAGTTCAATCGATATCTAGTTCAATTCGATTCTGTTTCAAACTGCATTCGGTTTTCTTCATTCGATTTGAAAGTTTGGAATATTAACAACTTTGTTGTTTTATTTGAGAAAATTTAATGTTGTCTTAATAATACAAGGAAGAAAAATTAAAAAAATTATAATGAAACTCTCAGTTAAATCACAAAATTATTGTGATTTTTAGCCTTGATTACTGAATGTCCAGTTAAAATTTAGCCGACAGTTAAATTCTAATTTTATATGGGAAACAATAACACAATTAACTAACAAATTAAAGTCCCAGTTAGTTGCAACCCAGACATTCAGTAAACGGGTCTTAAAGTTTAAGCTATACAATATTTTTAAAGGCGTAGAAGTGGAGTTTACTGACATGGCCCTGTTATTTTCGATTTTTTCCTCAAGTATTTTTTACACGAATTATCTGATCTAGAAGGTCTAATATGACCAACGGTGGACTTATCTATTATAGGCCAATTAAAAATTTTGAGTTTTTTGTTAATGTTTGTTTTGTAGAACATTATAAATTAATGTGTAAATTCATAAATATATTTATTCAATATTTAATCTGAATATGTGATTATAAACTGCAGCAATTTTTAGAAAATGATAAAAGTGTTATAACTTCTTTGATATTTCACTATTTAATATTGCGAAAATTCATAATAACATAGAATTTATAAATTCATAAAAATATTACCGGAAATATCTATTTTGTTTATACAAAAAAAAAAAAAAATCATACAAAAATATTTTGGCCACTGTAACAGGAAACCGCAATAATACTTTTATAATTGAATGGCACTGCATGTTCAGCATGCAACAATTGATGCCACATTTGGGGCAAACCACAATTTTTAAATAAAACAATTTATATTTGTTGTGTTGCTTAAACTGAAATAATTTTAAATGAAGTTTATTTAACATTTAATTGCTACAGTTTTGTCAAAAACTGACAACCATGTCAAAAATTTGTAATTAAAATTTGAATTTTTAAATAATTGTTATTGCTAACATGTTGCTAACTCCATTAAATATTAGTGTGAAGATAATTAAGTTTAACTCAAAAGCGACACAAGTCACATTAATATTAAATATTGAAGGAAAATTACATTGAAAATATTGTGCGCGTTTATGTTTTTTACATAATTTATTAATTTAGGATATTCACAGTTGGTAAAACTTTATTCAAATAAGACTAAATGAAAAATGTGGTAATTGGTCCTTCGCACAACATGATAAGTGAATTATAAAATTTATTAGCGCAAACTAAAGGAAAATATCGCTGCTATAAAGTTAAATTTAATTTGTGCTAAAGAAATATAGTTCATCTAATATTATAACATTTTTTATAACTTAATGGTCCTTCTAACCGTTTAACTCCGTTATTCCTCAAAACCCATGTGAAAATTGAAATATATGAAAACATATATGATCATATATTAAATTGTATATATATCATATATTAAATTGTATATGTTCATGCAAGGGCATACATGGTCATATAATTACGTTCATGCATAGTTCAATGTATGGCAATACATGATCTCATATATTTGCGATCACGCAATTTGAGGGTATATGACCGCACATCTTCATATATGACCATATATGATTCATATATGAACTCCTTATTCCATCAAATTTCCGGTCCGAAGATGTATGGTAATACATGAGATCGTGTATGGTCATACACTGAACTATGCATGTACATATATGATCATGTATGTCCATTTATGATGACATACAAGCCAATATATGATCATGTATGTTCATATATACTTCGATTTTCACATGCGAATTCAAGTTTCTGTGATTACCCATAATATACATATTATTTTTTTTTTTTTTTTTATTTTCAAATATATATATTAAACCGATTCACGACAAAAGGTAAAAAAAGTGCTTCCTTCAAAATATATCCTGGATTGTTTTATGACGATTCCCTAAAACATTGGAGGTCTAGCAATGGCATCTCACGAGGTAGCTCCTTTTTAGTTTTTGACAAAATTTTGCATTTTAGCTAAGGATAACATACACAATATAGGTATCATATGAAAGGTTTAAAAGCATATCCAAGCATGCTGAGACATACATATCCCATTTTATGTGATATTTTACAAAAAAAGAAAACGTAATCTTTAAGTTTTTTTTTGACAAATTAATCTATCATAGTATACAGAATATGGGTATTATACCCAGCGAATGCATGGTCTCAACTACTTACTAGCCTACTTACTCGTTTAATTAATTTCGTTTACTTTTTTTCAATCCCTATAAGGTGAGTCGGTCTAATGTACCTAAAGGGTTTTTCAAAAGGGCCGCTACAAAAGTGGAAAGACCGGTACAGCAAACGACGCCATATTTCTTGCCGCTCTTTTGACATTTCTCTTCAGTAAGGTTTGCCATTTCATGATGGAAAGATACACGAGCCAACAACGAGTCGAAATTATTAAAATTTACTACCGAAATTCGGAGTCAGTGGCTTATTTATGGTCGTCATAATCGTCCTAGCAGATCAACAATTGAGCGTCTAGTGGATAAATTTGAATCCACAGGCACAGTACAAAATGTTCCCGTGCCAGTGAGACAAAGAAGTGCCTGTAGTGTCGAGAATATTGCTGCCGCTGAGGCTTCAGTTGAATAAAGCCCAAATGTGTCTCTCACACGTCGTTCTCAAGCGTTGGGCATCTCTGTGACGTCGTTGTGGCGAATTTTGCGAAAAGATCTTGGCCTACATCCTTACAAGATCAAATTGACGCA
The DNA here is from genome assembly GCA_949987735.1 of Leucophora obtusa. Taxonomy (NCBI): domain Eukaryota; kingdom Metazoa; phylum Arthropoda; class Insecta; order Diptera; family Anthomyiidae; genus Leucophora; species Leucophora obtusa. Next base: position 355,468,415 of record OX465295.1, read on the forward strand.
AGAACTGAAGCCGCTTGACCACCAGAAGCATCGTATGTTCGTGAATTGGGCTGAGCAACAACTTGAAAATCATCTTCAGCGATGAGGCTCATTTCTGGCTGAATGGCTTCGTCAATAAACAAAATATGCATTATTGGTCAGACAGCAATCCCCACGTACTCCATGTGTCATCGTTGCATTCGAAAAAATTACGGTTTGGTGTGGTTTATGGGCCGGCGGCGTCATTGGGCCGTACTTCTTCCGTGATGATCAAGACCGGCACGTTACTGTGAATGGGAATCACTACCGTTCAATGATAACCGAATATTTTTGGCCCCAATTGGATGATATGGACTTGGAGGACATGTGGTTCCAACAGGACGGCGCCACAGGCCACACAGCGAATGTCACAGTCAATTTATTGCAAACCAAGTTTGGAGAATGTGTTATCTCACGAAATGGTCCAGTCGATTGGCCGCCTCGGTCGTGCAATTTGACGCCGTTGGACGCCAGCGACGATTGATGAACTTCGTACGAATATCGGCCGATTTATGCTTGATAACCGTCGAAAATTGGGTTCAGCGTCTGGACTTCTGCAAGCGTGCCCGTGGTGGCCATGCAAAAGATATCGATTTCCATACATAACGGCATCGAACGTACTTTCACAGGAATAAAGAACTTCATTGATATATAAAACCGTTTTTGTTTTATTTAAAAAAACTTTTGTAGCGCTCTTATTGAAAAATCCTTTACCTTATACAAAGCCATTTTGGTTTTTAGCTGCTGCTGTTATTTTGTTTTGATTGACATGTGATGAATTTGATACCAAAATTTTCAACATCCCAGCAAAAAAAGAGATGCCGAAGCAGTAGAAAAAGCACTACAATTGATGATCTGGATGTAATTCTTTTGTAACATAAACACTAATGATATTCACATTGAGTTGTCATAGGAGAGGAGTACTCCCACTTTAACATTTTTTCAGTACTTTTTGAACGAGTGGAAAGGAAGCCCTTTTTCACCGTTTAAAAGTTTAAAAAATATTCTTCGGAAAAATTTAATTTTTTTTTTTATTTTACAAAAGTTTTTTATTGCCGCCACCGGGTATCGAACTTGCGATCTCACGATTGCTAGTCTAGCGCTCTACCGCTGAGCTATTCTTTGATATGAAAGTTGACTGGCATAGTGTTGCCAAGTTGGGGATTTTCCCCCTAGATTTAGGGGTTTTCAACCGCTTAGGGGGAATTTTTGGGTGTACCAATTTGTTAGGGGGAAATTTGGGGGGTAAGAAAATCATTTTAGGGTTAGTTTTGCCTTAAAAAACAGTTAAATTTTAAAGTTCGATGATTGATTTTGTCAAATTTATGTGAAAAACTGTTGATAGTAATTTTTACTTGCTTTTATCCTATATATTTTTGAAGTTGAAAAATTTTAGACGACTGCGACTAGGAAGCAAAGAAAACCAGCTAAAATATAACGAAGTTTTTTTATTTTAACAACAAAAAACTTAGAAAATTGCTGAATTTTGGGAACCCGTGTAAAAAAGTTTAGATCTGATCAGATCTAATTAGATCTCAAATTTGTCCGCAGTTTTGAGATCTAATTAGATCTGGTTTTGGACAATTTAGGGGGTTTTAAAAAAAAGACTTGGCAACACTGCTGCGAGAAATTGTTCCTTATTCTCTTCAATTAAAGTACCTTTTAAACAAGTGTAAAAGGTGCACTCCAACTCAATATTGTTTTCAGTACTATTTTTACAGGTGCATAAAAAGCAATTTCTGACCATTTTTTTTATATATGGGTGAAATCAAAAAATGTGATAAATTTTTGGGCCAAATTTGTGAGAAGCAAAAAGTGTTAATATTTCGGTTTTTTCTTAATGGAATCAGTAAGTTTAGTCATTATAAACCTAATTGCAAAAAATCTCTTCTACAAGTTGTCGCAATAACTTTTTTGTACAATTTTAATTTTATTTTGTTGTAACGGAGTTTACATTTCCGCAAGCGAAAGATATAACAAAAAAAATTGCGTATGAATTTTCTTCAATTTATTAGTTTTTCGTATTTGGGTTTTCAACTTGCTTTCCAATTATATATAATTTGTGTTTATCAAATTGGCGGTTTCGCGAATAAAAATACAATTCATTTGTATTTTTGGTCTTTTTAAATGCTTTTCGAAAATATAAAATTTTTTAAAATCCAAACAGCGGTTGCGCAGTTACAAAATAATATATTAAAAACATAACATTTCGCGATCAAAAAATTGTTAAATTGTGTGAAACAAATTTAATTTGTCAAACTAATGTCAGTAATGACTCGAAATATCGATTCAAAACCAATGAAATGCAAAATCAATCGTTTTTCGCTCCAGCAGCTTAGGTTAAAAAACTGATAACTTTTTTTGATTTGACGCAAAATTATTAGTTGAATCGTCTTTTGACGCATAAATATTAGTTGAATCACCTCTGTTTGCGGCCCTATGTTCCACTGGGAATTAAAGGATTAAATATATATATACCTCTGTTTATGGTTATTTTAAAATATTTTAAACATTTATCTACATTTATTTGAATGAAATCTGATGCAAACAATTGTGGTTACGGAGTTTACATTTGGTTACTTTTTTCGTTTTCTTTCAGAAACGCTTTGTCAGTATTTTTTTTTCCGAAACAAAATCGCATGATGCCTACAAGGTGAATGTAAATATGACATTGTTTTTCTTACTCGTTAAATAGTTTGGTGTAAAAATTAGGAACGGAGTTTACAACATTTTTTCAAATCTTATTAAAGACATCCTTTTTCATCTCGAGAATGTTACATGCTGCAGAAAAGCTTCAAGTCTGTTATACTGGATGATTACTTACAGTCCAACGATCATTTGAGTATAAATAACATTATACTTCTCGCAATAAAAATAATAGATAACTCCAAAAGTCTGGTATATGCATTTTTATCAAAAATTATGACGAAAAATCGTTACACAGTTGAAGTCGTGATAGCTAAGATATACGAAAAAGTTTGTAAAATGTATTAATTTTTATTAAAAACGGCACTTTTCCTCTTCATAAAAATTCTTACAGTTAGTGTTTAGCTTTATGGGTTATTAAAATATAAGCTATTAAAGTTAAAAAACCTTATGAGTTACTTGTTACGGAGTTTACATTTGGCCTATAAAATTGGTCACAAATTTTATGTATTAACCAAAAATTGGTCAGATTGTTATAAATTTTGTAAAACAGGTGACAATGCGCTGATATATATCGAAATATGTAACTCATATGTAATCCATGCATTAGAAATTCGGTGGTTACACGGTTTTTATCACATTTTTTGATATCACCCATATATATATTTTTAAAAATTTACCCCTAAATTCATGAACAATTTGTAAAATTATAGGAGGTTTATTGAACAAATTTTATATGAAAATGAAGTATTGTAAACGTGCTATAACTTTACAAAGCATTTATGAATTGAGGGTTTAGAAATTATTGAATTTAAACAAATTATTTACAAATATTTAAAAAAAGATTAATAGAATAAAAAAAATTAAAAGAAAATAAAAAAATATTGGTCCCGCCGGGAATCGAACCCGGAACCCTCTGTTTGGAAATGACAAATGATACCAAAATCACTTTTTACGATCACTTTTAGAGCAATTACTCTTTAGAAGCAATACTTAAGTGGCTTTTTGGAAGTTGTTTAGAAGTAATTCTAAAAAAGGTGTAAAAATAAACTAATGGATACTTTGGAAGCAATGAAAGAATTGATTTTTTTTAAGTTGTTCAGAATAACTTCTAAAAAAACAGTAAAAATATAGTAACGGATACTTGTGAAGTATTGAAAGAAGTAGTTTGTAAAGCATTACTTGCAATTTTTTTTTTGCTGGGATATTTTAATCGATTATTCGTTATTCGAATAATTGAAAAACCTAGCACAAATAATTATTGTAATTTGTAAAAAAAAAACATATATGTATGTTTTTTAGATATTGTGAAAATTAACAAAAACTAGAAGATTTATAATGAGTAAAAAAATAAAATCCGGACATGCCGGCTATGTGATACCCTACAAGAAGTCTGGTCTTTGTTGTTTTTCAAAATATTCACTTTTATGATCTATACACTTTTGCATGCGTTGGTAGCCCTTTGATTGTTGTCCACGTAGTTTATCTTTGATATGAGGCAACAAGAAAAAGTCACTGGGTCAATACAGGGTTGTACGTCGGATGATCCATTAATTAGATCTTCTGAGTGCTCCAAAAGTCACTTGTTTCAGCCGATGTGTGAGAGCTCGCGTTGTCAGGGTGAATAATTATCCGTTTTGGTTTTTCTCATTTCTCGGAACACTTCTTCAGTTTTTCTAAAAAAACAGGCGACCATTTGTTTCGAAGTGCTTCGAGAGCGAACAACATTTGTTGGATTTCGTTCATCATGAAACACCTGTTAGAAGCACCGCTATTGTAGTTCTTTATCATTTGTATGCACCAATCGACCCGAGTATCTTTTTGAGCTGCTGTTAGGTTATGAGTAATCCAACGAGAACAAATCTTTTTTACCGCTAAATTTTGATGAAATATTTTATTTATGCTGTTGGAACTTATACCTAAGGTAGCCTCAATCTCAGTGTATGCCACATGACGATCTTGCATTAACAGTTTTTGCACAGCATCAATGTTTTCTGGCACAACAACTGACTTTGGGCGACATTCTCCAGCGTTTCACAGTTACAAAGGATGGAGCTTTATCATTTAAATTTAATTTGAATGCGCTCTTGTCTAGGTAATCCACATCGAAAATCGTAATAAATCATTGTCCGAAAATGTTCACGTGTAAACTCCATTTCTTTTTTTTTTTTGCTGACACACGATTTTCACGTCTTTGTAAACAACACAAATAATGCTCAAATGACAAAAAGTTCTAAGCAAGGTTGTAATCAAAAATAAATATATCAACCTTGCGTGAAAACAAAGTCAACACAATTTTCACGTGAAACGCATTATCGTGAAAAATATATATTTTTTTAAATGGAGGGGGTAAAAATTAGTTTCAAAGTTGTTGAAAGCTTTTTTGTTTGACAATTTTTTAATATTTTAAAAGATCTGCAATATACCATTCATTTGATACCTAATTTATATACATGTCCTTGGAACAAACATGAAAACATACATAAAGCGAAAAACAGGAACATTTCTGACCCCACTTTTTATTAACCCAAAATGGTGAACATGCATATTTTTTCTGTCATCTATATCACATATCCAAATCTGAGGAGACCACATACGGAGACCTTCCTTGTTAGTCTACTTAAAAGACGCAATATTATAAAAGATGCAGTCTAAGTAAAAGATGCAGTCATAGCAAAAGACGTAGTCTTCTTAAAAGACGTATTCTTTGATTAGGCATAATAATTTAAAACGTTATAACAAGTTTATAAAATAAATTTTGTATGGAAAATTTGTTTTATAAGTCACTTATAAATTTTAAAAGTGATTATGCATATGACCCGTAGTCTTCGCAAAAGACATAGTCCTAGTAAAAGTCGTAGTCATAGTAAAAGACGTAGTCTAAGTAAAAAAAGTAGTCTAAGTAAAAAGACAGCATCTAAGTAAAAAACGTAGTATTAGGGAAGACGTCGTCTTAGGAAAAGACGTAGTCTTAGGATAACACGTGGTCTTAGGATAACACGTGGTCTTAGGAAAAGATGTAGTCTTAGGATAACACGTGGTCTTACGAAAAGACGTAGTCTTAGTTATAGATGGAATATTAGTAAAGATGTAGTTTTATTAAAAGACGTAGTCTTTATTAAAGACGTTGCTTATTTTATTTTAAAAATAATTAAATTATCATTGACTTACCTCTACTTCCATTAGTATTATGGATTTTTGCACTTGACTTCAATTCTGTCAGTGACAACTCAATGGTATCCGCATGACTTTGTAAATTATTTTTGGTCTAAAAAAACAAACAAATATTTTTGACATAAACTTGAATCAAATGACTTAAAAATAAACTTTAAAGAAAACTTACCATTTCAATATCATTCATCATGACTGAACTAACTTTAGGCATTTGTTCACTTTTACCAATTGCATTAACAATTAATTTTAAATCGTCACGGCGATCCTAGAACAGAAAAAGATAAAGAAAAGCACGTAAGTAACGATAATAATGTAAGCTTAGAGCAATGAAATCAACAAAACAAAAACTTTTTCACTTTATAACAAGGATATGATAGGAAAGTTCTAAACAATCATAAAATACAATATTGTGACATCAAAAACAAACTATAACGACACTAGTAGGAAAACAACATTCTTCAAACACGTACTGCGATATGACTGCGATGGAAAAGGTAGATGGTATAACAATCACGAGACTGGAATGGTTTTGTTTTTTATCAAACACTAACTATAAAATGTTCATGAACACTTTTGAACAACAATAAATGCAACAAAACAAAATGTCAACTGACAGTTTGTGATAACCAGCAAAACTGCATTTGTGGTAGAACGTAGAAAGGACTATTGAAAAAAAAAACTGTTGAATAAAGATTTCAAACAAAAACGTCCTTTTTTAGGGAAGAAACTGTTAAAATTAAAAAAAAAAAGTTCCTGAAATTGCGTATTTTTTTCAAGTTTTTTCTTTCGTTTACAATACACGTCTTTTGTGTTACGTTTACTCAAATATTACTAAAAATTTTCCGATTCTTCTTGCGAAAAGTCTAAAAAAATGTTTTTTTTTTCTTTTTTTTTTTAATTTCGCTCTATTGTGTATGTTGATTTTGACATATTGTTTGGTGGTAGAGTAAAATTCATTTAGCAATTCATTACTCTTCGTTATTGGGAAACTCATTTGGTTTTGATTTTATTTTGGATTTGTCTCTTTGTTTTCCATATTCCGTTTATTGTTTGAGTCAGTTGGCCATCCGCTTTGGTATCTGGCGCTTTTGTTGTTTATACAGTTTATTTTTAAATTCGTATTCTTTTAATAAATATAAATAATTCAAGAATAAATTTTGTATATTTTCATATCTAAACGTCAAATGTTTTTTTTTTTTTTTTTTTTTTGTTTCGAAATCCCAACAGATGAGGGAGGCTATTTGGTGCTGTTTTTGGTGGATAACAGTGGGACAAACTAGAGAATGAAGATGATGTAGTTTTTGGATATGCAACAAAATGACGTAGTCTCAGTAAATACCGTAGTCTTAGTAAGAGACGCAATTTTATTAAAAGACGTAGTCTTAGGAAGAGACGTAGTCCTAGTAAAAGACGTATTTTTAGCAAAAGACATAGTCTTAGTAAAAGATATAGTCTTAGTAAAAGACATAGTCTTAGTAAAAGACATAGTCTTAGTAAAAGACATAGTCTTAGTAAAAGACGTAGTCTTAGTAAAAGACGTAGTCTTAGTAAAAGACGTAGTATTAGCAAAAGAAGTAGTAAATATTAGTAAACGACGTAGTCTTTCTAAAAGACGTAGTCTTAGTAAAAGACGTAGTCTTAGTAAAAGATGTAGTCTTAGTAAAAGAAGTAGTATTAGTAAAATACGTAGTCTTAGTAAAATACGTAGTCTTAGTAAAAGACGTAGTCTTAGTAAAAGACGTAGTCTTAGTAAAAGACGTGATCTTCGTAAAAGACGTAGTCTTAGTAAAATAAGTAGTAAATATTAGTAAAAGAAGTAGTAAATATTAGTAAAAGAAGTAGTTTTAGTAAAAGACGTAGTCTTAGTAAAAGACGTAGTCTTAGTAAAAGACGTAGTCTTAGTAAAATACGTAGTCTTAGTAAAAGACGTAGTCTTAGTAAAAGACGTAATCTTCGTAAAAGACGTAGTCTTAGTAAAAGACGTAGTCTTAGTAAAATAAGTAGTAAATATTAGTAAAAGAAGTAGTAAATATTAGTAAAAGAAGTAGTTTTAGTAAAAGACGTAGTCTTAGTAAAAGACGTAGTCTTAGTAAAAGACGTAGTCTTAGTAAAAGACGTAGTCTTAGTAAAAGACGTAGTTCTAGTAAAAGACGTAGTCTTAGTAAAAGACGTAGTCTTAGTAAAAGACGTAGTCTTAGTAAAAGAAGTAGTATTAGTAAAAGACGTAGTCTTAGTAAAAGACGTAGTCTTAGTAAAAGACGTAGTCTTAGTAAAAGAAGTAGTATTAGTAAAAGACGTAGTCTTAGTAAAAGACGTAGTCTTAGTCCGTAGTTTAAGTAAAAGACGTAGTCTAAGTAAAACACGAAGTCTAAGTAAGGACACAGTCTCAATAGTAGTCTAACTAAAAGACACAGTCTAAGTAAAACACGCAATCTAAGTAAAAGGTGTAGTCTAAGTCAAAGATATAATCTAGGTAAAAGACGTGGTCTCAGAAAAAGACGTAGTTTAAGCAAAACTATTTTCAATATCGTTGAAAAAATTCAACTGACAAATATTCCGTTTTATTATCTTCTAAAACTTGGAGTGTACAATAGTGTTATGACTTTTTGATTTTTTTTTTTTTTTGCAAATATCAAATTTTACATGACCTAGCCAAAAAGACCATAAAAAAATATTAAGAAACGCAATCTTACTTTTTCGCTACTGTCAAAAAAGTTCCCGCACCAAAAGGATTGGAATTTGGTTTATATTGTTTTAGTTTAATTGAAACATTTCTCCGATGTTTTAAACAAATGAGACTCAAAAGCCATTTACCGTAAAATATACGAAACCTTTTTGGAGGGACTTTTGGGTAGATTTTTTGTCGTTTACAATAATTCTTGTAATAATTCTTGTAATAATTCGTTATGTAAATTAAGTAAAATCCCCGAGCAAAAAGTTTTTTAGAAATTGCATTTGGTGCTAAAAGTTGCGAAAATGATCCGCAAACACGAGTTTTATTATTAATTTAGTATTGCCTAGCACGTGGTGATAGTTAAAATTTTTGTTGAAAATTAGTCATAACCCTAATGTACAAGTTTCGCATATTTGCATCATTTAAAAAATTCAACATTCCACTGTGCAATGTCAAACAACATTTTAGGCCAACGTTTTTTATTGGGAATCATTAAAAAAGTAATTAACGCAGAGATCAAACAAACAAAAAATGTGCACTCATTTTGAAAAATTTTAAAAATGTTGTGTGTAAAAGCTCTCAATTTCTTTATCTCTTTTTTCCCGCTCTCAAAAGGCAAAAAGAAAATTTTGTTTAGAATTTAGTTTATTGAATTTACCAATAACAAACTAAAATCATAACGAACAAAATAAAAAGTATTGAAACCAATTAGCGTTGATATCATATAATGGCACACGTTTGTGGTTGTGGTCGTATGTCTGGCATCGGCATAACACACACAAGTCACTATAGATGCCAACTTTTTCATACCAAAAAGCGCAAAAAAGTTATAAAAAAGGGTAAAAACGCGTAAATTTCTATTTAAAGACGGGTAAAAAAGCACTTAATAATTTTTAGGGCCTTTCAAAAGAATTTGTCAGTTCTTAGCCTACACATGAAACCAATGAAGTTTGACTGGAATTCGTCCATTGAAACTTTTCATTGAATTAATGGAATTTTTATGAAAAATGTCATTTCGTAATTATTCAAAATTATTCGATTTTTAAAAATTTAGGGTCTTCTTTTATAGTCAGAAGAAAAAATAATTTTGGTCTTAAATAAATAAATTTGAGAAAAAATTCGTTCCTCTTTCTGACTATACAAAACTGGCCCCAAAATTTTTCCTATAACTAGCATTCTGCTAAATTTGTATTAAAAGTGATACGTGTATAACGGAAACTTTTTGCATTTGGTACATCAAAAACACTACATTTAGCTCCAAAAGCAGTATTTGGCAGTTAACATACAACTTTTCCTTGATATTTTAACGTATCGTTACCTAGTGTCTTCAAATGCAATGAAATGTGCAAAGAAATTTGAAAATAACACACAAAACAACAACAACGAAAATAATTTTGTTGTTGCTTTTTGTGTTATTTTCAAATTTCTTTGCACATTTCATTGCATTTGAAGACACTAGGTCATGGAAATAAAAGCAACTGTTGACATATTTCTTGATATTGCTATAAAAACAATACATGTAAAAAAGCGCAAAACGCGCTTAATAAATTTTGAAAACGCACCAATTTAGTGCTTTTTTCAGTTACGCGTTAGATCAATATTTTTCGCGTTTTGGCACATCAAAAAGCACCAGATTTAGCGCGAAAAGCACTAAGTTGGCATCCCTGCAAGTCACTAGTTGTGTTTTTTTTTTCTATTTATCATTTCGATTACAGTGTAAACATTCCCTCATACGTGTGCATATTCCGATGGCTCTAACTTTAAAAATGGCCAAAAATTGATTGATTGCGGATAATAAAAGTCAATAGAATTTAAATTGAATAAAATAAACATGTATAATTTTGCGGTAAATGTGCATACTTATAGTTTAATTAATGGATTTGAGAAAAGAAAAAAAAATATGCACGTAATTTGAAATTCATTATTAGAAAACACACATGTTTTCTAAAGAAAATATATTGGGTAAATTTTTCTTTTCTTTTTTTTCAACACTTGTTTGTGCACATAATGTCTAAATTCAATGCATTAAATTTTCTAATTTAACGCAAAATTTGTTACAAGTTATTTAATGATAATGTGTTTCAAGCACGTTTTTCTTTTGTCTGATTTTTTGTGTATGTTTTTATAAAATTTGTAAACTATTAGTTTTTGCAAATTTATATTAAAGAGTTTTCCTTTAGTTTTGGGAGTTTAAATGCTTTCAGGCTTTCCACGATCATTAAATTCTTCAACTTTTTTTTTTAATTCTCCTCACAGTTTCTGAACAATTTCATTAATTTCCATTACTAAACTTTTCATACCCTTTTCTTTTTCCTATAAAATTTATTAAGGTTTAATATAATTACTGGCAGTTTCGAAAACTTCAAGATTTGAATTTGTAAATTATAGTCTCCGCTTTTGTTTTTATTTTGTTTACATGAAAAAAAGTGCCACCCTAGTGTTAATATATTTACTATGCCAACTGCAGGCGCCAAAGTGTTTAGAAAACTTTTCTAATTTTAAATTTTGTAACAAACTAGTATCAAGAGAATAGTTTCTGTTAAATGAAACATTTTGTCAAACAATTTAAGTAAGATACACTAAAACCATAAGTATTTCATAACAAATATTGGTCTAAAGACGCTTATCTAAATTTAAGTGAGTTTGGGATTTTGGCACAGTTAATTCCTTTAATGTAACTGAGTTTAGTTCTTGGCCATAGTTATTAATGTGAAATTTATATGGAAATATCTATGGTTTAAACTTGGTTATGTTCGAAATAAGTTACTTGCCCTTAGAAAGAATAAATAAAGAATATAAAAAATAGTAAAGTTTCAGTTTGACGTACACTCCAATTAAACAGACGGTTTTTAAAGTTATAGTCTTTTCATGCATAAAGTTGTGACGAAGGAAATAGACATTATAGCGTTCGTTAAACCTGTAGCTCACTGTACTTCATAAGTTTACTTGCGCAAATAAAATCATTATTGAAATTATATACATAATTTTCCCAGTTGGAAATTTCGTAAAGACGTCTTCATGACGGCTCATGTCACTACTGACATGATAATGTCATGATAATGATACGCTGCTGATCTTTTCATACAAATGTAAAAATGTCATTAGGAGGCCATTGTGCTGAATAAATGATTACATATCTTTAGAAAGTCGTCGCTGATATTTCCAGCATGGGTCAGTAAGTTGTCATCACCACATCAACTTTTAAAAACCGTTATCCTTTCTGTGTAGTCAATTTTCTTCTATTAAAAATTCAAAGTTTTTATTTCGTATAGCACTCACCAAGATTCGAACAAGAAGCTTTGTGCTTGGTAATTCATCGACTTAAAATGTTTAGCAAAAATATTTGTCATAAAATTCTACTATAAGCCTCTGGAGGCACCAAAGTTTAAAATTGAGATTCAACGCCAGAAATAAGTCAGAACTTAAAATATGTTTAAGAGTTAATTTCGTGCCAATCTGAGAGCGCTCAACAGAGCACCCATATGTGCAAAAGTGATATTTTCTCACCTCCCCACGAACTTTCTGGTAGATTGGGTGTAAAAAATAATATCCCCGTGAAAATTGATCCTCTCGGATTAAAACAAGCCAGTCACCCGCGGCTTTTAGCCCTAAAAATGGACTAAAATTACTTCAAAGTTTATTTGCGCATAACTCTTAAAGTAAAGGTTTTACAGAAAAATACTACATAAGCATATCTGCAGGCAATAATATGGCTAGCATTTTTCTCATACACATTTTTGGCATATCGATGACGCATCATGGTGATTTATGAGGTTAAAATCAAAGTGATTTATATGGTTAAACACAAATTTGGCCTTAACCATCTAAATCGCCATGATGGATCATCGATACGTCAAAAGTGTGTATGAGAAAACTGTTAGGCATATTCCTGCCTGTAGATATGCTTATTTAGTATTTTTCAGTAAAACCTTTACTTTAAGAGTTATAGCGCAAAGAAGCTTTGAATTAATTTTAGTCCATTTTTAGGGCTAAAAGCCGCGTATGACTGGCCTGTTTTAATACGAAAGGACCAATTTTTACGGGGATATTATTTTTTATGCCCAATCCACTGGAAAATGCGTGGGGAAGTGAAAAAAATAACACTTTTGCAAAATTTTGCTTTAATGTTCACTGCATATTTGAATTATTTGTAAATGCAATTAAAGTACATATACTTTGAAAATCGATTATGGCGTATATGTCTGGACGCTCAGACATCGACATGTTTTAAGTTTTGAGGTTCTTGGTTCAAATCTCCGTCACGACAAAAATATTTTTTTATAGAATTATTAAGAAGTGAATAGGAGCTAGTCAGAAAAAGAGCAAATGTGCTGACATGTCTTTAAGACGTCTTTGGCAAATATCTGCACCTGCTGACTTGTCACCTAAACGCCGCTGCTGACAGTGTATTGAAGACACATTTTCAGCTGGAATGCAACTTTTAAAAAAAGCCGGAACAAATAATGAGAACTTAAAGGAAGTAATAGTGTCTCACATTGGGCGCCATTTAAGATGGTTATTTGATTTTTATCTATAACCATTATAATCTTGCCTAGTAAAAAATTAAGAATGGGTTGCAAAACCGTTCTACAACCGTTTGAATTTACATGGTGTTTATCTATCAGCAATATGTTGTTTCCCAAAAACTAGAACAGGTTCCTTTACAGTTATATAACTGATACAGAAACAGTGAAACCTTATATATTCAATGCACAAGTATCAGTTATAGAACCTGTTCTAAGGGAAAAAGACAGTAGAAGGTTTTAGGTAGTAAACTTTGAATTCGTTCATTATGAAAAAATAGTTTTCGCAATATTGTTTTTGTCATTTTGAAATTGAAATTTTTGAATCCACACTTGTAATCAGCGAAATTCTTTACAAATAAATAATATAATATAAATATTATAAAAGTTATGAACGCCATTTTGGATCCGCCGTTTTGAGTTTTAAATTTTTGAGTTAGTTTATGAGTCCATTAATCAAAGTTTTTTAAATTGTCTCTATATGAAAATATTTTACAAAGTGTATGTGGTGAGCGGTACTTCAACCGGCAACGCTCTACAGGCTTTAATTCATAGCATCACCGATAAGTGTAAATAATTAAAGTTTTGTTGCTTCGTCCTTACAATTTTTTGAAAAATTACAATTTTTAAGTCATTTTGGAAAATATCTTATAATTTTGCAAAACGATCAATGCTTTGAAAAATGAATGAGAGCAACCAATCAAAATGTACGCTCTTTTGGGCCACACACGGAGAGAAAAGAGCATCATGTTATGATAATTTAAGAGTATCACGTTATGATTGCATTAAGTAATGATCAACATATGATCCTACTAATCATAATATTATCCCAAATAATGATAAAATTTGTCATCAGTGATAATAATATGATCAGTAAGTATCATATTTATGATAGCTATGATAACTTCTTTTCCTGAATCATGTTTAACAATATTTTTTTCTCTACGTGCAGAGGTGGGTGAGATGCCAACAGGCTTAGATTTTTTTTTTTCTTAGAAAATTCTTCCTATTAATCAATGTGTTGCTTTCTTTGGAAAGGGGATAGAGGAGAAACGAAAGGTTATAAAAGATAATAGTCAGCAGATATGGCAACACTTTAATTGCATGAATTTATTAAACCTGTTTAGTTCATAGTCATATTATATTATTTTTCTTCGGTGGGGTTAAGTGCTTTTTTAACACCGAAGGAGAGATAGAAAACTCACAAATATTATTTTCATAAATTACTGTTGACGTCGCTGTGTAACAGTCCACACAATCTTTTTTTTTTTTAATTTCAGTTAATGCAATCTTGAACTCAATACTTACGTTTATTTCCGATAGTCTCTTTTCCAAGTCACCAACAGATTTACGATTTACAGGTCTGTCTATTAAATCTTTAATACGTTTTAAGCCCTTGAAAATCAATTCTTCTAAATTGATACCCTTCATCATGCTGACTTTATCCAAAGACGAATGTGAGCTGGAAGAATCTTTTAAAGCTGATGATATCTTGGATCTAAAAAGAGAATTAAAGTTAGTATAAACCTAGATGGAAATTAAGTAAAATTTTCACTCACTTGGCCTGTTGTACTTCTCTAAATTTCTCTCTTAATATAATTTGACTTTTCATCACAACACGAGATAAGGAACCTTGTTTACCATGAGTCTCTAAGACTAAAGAATCACCTTGAGATATTAAAGTAGCAGCATCGGGAGCTATTAACATTTTTAAATCTTCAGTGGCTCTGTGAAAAAAGAGAGTAAGTACAATTTGTAAATTTTTTAAACACAATAAGTTTCACAACCGTTATTCACTAAATATCACTTGAAATTTAAAATATAAATTTAAAATTCAGAATTTCCATATCAAGAAAAAGCAGGAAAAAGTCAACGAATTTTTTTATTATTTAAATCACTTACAAAAACAACTGTTTACTGCAAAAATACTGTTTTGGTAGTTGTTTATTATGATAGTAAAAATAAATGCTTTAAACAACTGTAAGGAAATTATAGTACCTTTCGCTAGTTGTTTTCTTAAATAACTGTTCTGTTGGTTGTTTTGCTTTTTCCCATAGAAAAATAACTGTAATTGCAGTTAAAAACAACAACTATTGATTACTATATAAACAACTCTCATGTGGCAGCTGTAAAACTTTGTTGAAAACTTTGTTTTGTATTTCAGTTGATATATTTTATAAATTCTGGAATTTTAAAAGAAGAACTGCTCAGGAAACGGGATTTACAAAACACGTCAATCTGGTAACTGTACATTTAAGTATACACCACAGTATATCATGCTACAATGATAAGTTCCATAAATAAAATAAGTGCTACAATTTTAGTACTCTTGAATCGTCTGGTATGTTCTACAACCACAGCCGTTAAACTATATAAGGCTGAACTTGACGAAGGAAGGAAGAAGTCACGCATTACCATTTGTGGAGTTCAGTTGCGCTTTGGAGTTTGTATAATCAGTTGTTTACTAGAGTTTGTTAATTGCGTATTAGCATTGTATAGAGAGTTGCAAACTAGCGTTTGTATAGTTGTGTGTGTTGTATTGTTGTATGTGAATTAAAGTGTTAAATAAAAAAGTGTACAAGCTTAAAATCAAACAAAGAGAGTGTGTTATTTTAATTTTAAGGAGCACCAACTCGATTTACCTAAAGGTAAAATGTAACAATTGGTGTCATCAGTGGAACTGGTTACTTTGATTGCAATAGTAAAGAAACCGGGTTATTTAAAGGAAATAGACCAACGTTTTTAAAAGGTAAAAACGTATTAATATTTCAAATGATCTTCTGAATTTAAAATTGACCATCTGAATTTTAATTGAATTTTTTTCAATTTCAAATGGTAATTCTGAATATGAAATCCTTTTTTTTCCAAACTTCAAATGGAAATTCCGAAATTTGAATTATATTTCTGAATTCCTATTGGTTCTAAATTATAATTGCAAAATGTGTTTTAAAACTGAGTTTTAAATATAGCAAAATTTGTCCAAATTTAGAAAAATGATTTCAAGTTTTTTTTTTAATTTGCTTAAAAGTTAGTAAAATTTTAAATAAATTTCTTTCTCTTACCTTTCTCCATCTGTGGATTTTTCAATTTTCTCTTTAGTTCTCTCCAATTTAGCCATCATAAATTTGGCATTTTTCTCAAAATCCATAACACGTCGCTCTAAAGAACCGGAACTTGCCAAAGATAAGGGCTGTTCTGTATAAGGACTTCTCAGGGTAATATTAGAATCATCTGCAGAAGGTGATTGTGGCAAGATTTTACTAGAGAAGGAATTGGGTTTTTTGGTGGTGGGAGTTTCAATGCGACTCTGTTGCAAAAAATAAATTAAAAAAGGTAAACTTAAGTTATAACTTGTAAAATTTTATCTCATTTTTCAGCTTTTTTTTTTAAGAATTCAAAATTTTTTACTCTCAAAATTTTATATCATACCGTATCACTATCCGAGTCAATGGGTTGAGTCATTTCCATAGAAAATCTGGGTATATCTTCATCATCGGAGAATACTAAAGGTTCCTCTATGAAACTCAAATCCTTATCGGGATTATAAAAACTATCTCGTGCCTCTTGTTCAGCCAAACTATTATCTAAATCTTCCAAGGCCATTTGTAATTGCCGCCATCTTTTTGCTTTAGGTTGTTTAAATATACCCGAGGTTTTGGCATCACCTTCTTCCTCAGAATCTCTTAGGATATCCCGTTCTTTTTCGACACGTTTACGTTTTTCTTCAAAAGATATTCTTTGTTTTTCTACTCTCAATATGGGAGTACTGGTTTGATTTGTAGCAGGTCTTAGTTCGACATCAAAATCTTTTTCCGTTTCAGATTCTTCCAGCAGGGTCTTAGGAGAATCACATAATGATTTTTTACTCTTTGACCTTTTAACTTCTTTGCCGTCTACATCGATTCGCATAGAAGAGTCAGAATCTTCGGATAAATCTACAATTTGTACAGTTTCTACATATTCGGGTACAAAGGGTTCCACAGATTCCAATATATTAACAGTATCCACTATTTCACCTTGTTGTGGCTCTAAGCCGCTCAAGTCTACGGACATTTTATCGCTGTTGATATTTTTCACTTTAATTTCTACCATTTGAGCTTGTGATTCACCACTTTTACGTTTACTGGGTTTAGCCGGTGGCACATCCATTACCGTTTCTGTTTGCTGAGGATTTTTCGATATCTGTGAGAAGAGAGCACTCGTTTCAGCTAAACGGAAAGTTTGTGGTGGCAATAAATCTGGCAACACTTGTTGTGTAGATTGTCCACCATCAAAATCTTCAGAACCCACCTGTGGTTTTTGTGAAGCGGAGTTTGAGTTCGAGGCCGTAGTATCATTTACTTCCTTTGTGGGTGAGTTTGAGGAGGGAGTTCTAGCTCTTCTTTGTCTTACCGTATCACTGACTATCACAATTTCTGTATCATCTTCTGGTTTAGAGTTTGTAGAGTTTTCCAGTAAATTCTCCAAACTCGTTTGAATATTAAAACGAGATTTTAAACAATCCTAACGAAATTTATTAAAAATAAACAAACACAAATATGTTTTCTTGTAGAAATTCTTTCATTTGCTTACAATTTTGTTTTCTTCAAAAATCGCTACAAAAAATTCTAGAAAAAGTCTCCAAAATTATTTCAAAAAAGCATTAAGAAATTTAGTAAAGCCCGTTATAAAAAATACACAAACTTATTTTTAAAGCCAAAAAATCTACTTTTTCTTCAAATATAATACAAACAAAAAAAAAAAAAAAAACTCCCATTAGAATAAATTGTTCTTAAAAACATTTAATATAATTGAGGTGAGTTAGGTGAGTTCCCAGGTTTTAATTGGTGTTGGTAGTGGTCAAGTTGGTGGATTAAGGGGACAATTACAAATGTTTTTTTGATACTGGTGGAATAATCGTGAGCCTTAAACCATTTTATAATATAATACATAACTTATTCCTTATTTTTTGGAGCAGTTTATGGATAATGACTTTTTCAACCTTTTGACTTTTGGCAGCATTTTTGGTATGGATATGGATGGTAAATATGGTGAGTTTTATTTTGAGAGTAAACTGGTTTTAAATGGTTATAAATGGAGGTGTGAAAAACTTTAGTGATAAGATACAATGTTAGTAAGATTCATGCGAGAAATTTATATTAACTACCACTGACACCTGGTTGTATTTTACAGAACTAACCTTGCACAGTGGGGTGTTTTTAAAATATATTGACAGTATTTCAGCCATTTTTTATTTTTCATACGCCCGAGTAGCTATACTATGCGTCATAATAACTCAGTTTCCATTAGATGTGTGGGGTGCCTCTTGCAAACTTAAGCTCGAAATGCCATTCGCTATGGGCGTGTAAAGTTTTAAGGCAAAACGAGCTTTCATTAATGGCTGAATTATCTCTAAAATATTTTAAGAACACTCCTCAGAGAACGAACATGTGTCTCTTGTAATAATACCGACATATCAAAGTAACAGGTTACTTTTCCCATAAAGGAACCGGTTTCGCGGCAGTTCATATAAATTTATCGTGGAGTAATTAGTTCGTAAATTATATTATTAACTACAACAACCATAAATATAATTTAACTACAAAAGATACATATTCTGGGCCCTTATCTTATCTAAAAAATAACCAGATTTTAAGTTAGCCACATATTTTAAAGTTGGCATTTGCACTCAAAAAAGTTTGTTGGTAGAAACTACTCAAAATGACAGTTAAAACAAAGGTATATGCAGTTAATAATACTACTAAGGTTTTCGCTTTAAAATAACTAAAAATGCAGTTATTTTTAAGTGTTGAAAAATAACTAAAATACGCATTAAAAATTATTAATAATGACGTTAAATTTACTGACAAATTTTAAAACAACTACAAAAATAGGTAAAAAAAACTACTGTTTTTTACAGTTAATTTTGTTAATGTTATATTGTAAAAGTATATTTTAATAAAAAAAGAAACAAATGTTTTTCATTTGATTACAAAAAAGTTTGTAATTACTTCATCGTGCTTGTAATTTGAAGTAAAAATTCCAAACAATTTTTCAGTTATTTTTTATGCATTGGCGATACAATACAATTTCCTGATTTTTATTTGCAATTTAAGCATATATTAATAACAACAAATATAAACTAGAATTTAAAAAAGAAGTCAACAAAATATTTTATTTTCTAAATAACTAACAAAAATAACTGTTTACTGTAAAAATACTGTTTTAGTAGTTGTTTATTATGATCTTAAAAATAACTCCTTTAAACTACTGTTACGAAATTATAGAAATTTTCCTTAGTTGTTTTCTTAAATATCTGCTTTAATGGTTGTTTTGTATTTTTCAATAGAAAAACAACTGTAATTACAGTTAAAAACAAGAACTACTGATTACCACACAAACAACTGTCATGTTGTAGCTGTCAAACTTTTTTGAGTGTATAGCTTTGACTAAGCATTATGCTTTGGTTATTTTGAGATAAGTAAGCAGGTCTAATTTTTTTAATTAGTTTATACTAAAGTTGGTAGAAAATAGTTTAGGAATCAAAGAGTAGTTCTGATCCTTCACACATGGGAGTAATTAATTGATGATTTTGCTGCTATTGCATTGATATCAACTTTAATGAAATTTTAGTTATAACCTTTTTATATCACTACAGGAGAGAGAAATGTACAATAAGTTTATGCTAACCCAGTCAGAAAAATACAAACGGGAAAGCGGTGGCAAAGCACTTTACCAGGTGGTACAAGTATTGGCAAAAAGTGCTTTCCCATTCCCAAAATGATAACATCATTAGACAAAAGGACCGGCTGTTCAAAAAGCGCCGGAAAAGCACTGGAGGAACAAAATTTTTAAACGTTGGCAAAACGCTGGCAAAACCAATAAATAGGTGATCTGGAAATATATTTTCCAAAATAAAATTAAAAAAAAGTTCATATGTATTTTTTTTGGTCCTGCCGTATTTGAACACAGGCCATCAGATTGGCAGACGATTGCTCTACCTACTGAGCTAACGAGACATGTAATATTTGATGGCTAAACATATAAATGAGTGATAATAGCTGGAGAACTACTGGCTGTGACAAAATGCTAGTACTGGCAAAGAATTTTTTGTAACTAGTGTGCCAGTGTTGGGAGGGCAAAAAAAAGTTGGTCTTGAAGGAGCTTTCCCCCAAACAAAAAAATTGATTTTAGAAAACAAAAAAAAATTTTAAATTAAAAAAAATCGAAAAAAAATTTTTTCCTTGCAACCGGATTTGAACTCGGAACCTTCTGACTACAAACATTTTTTAACGAAGCGTCAGCATTTTTATAAAATCATTGGTCTACCAGTGAATTGATTTTTGTACGCCTGGTAGCATTGGCTAGGTAGCACTGGATAACCACTGGTTGCAAACCTTGGCATATCACTCTAAGCCAATTCTTTGCCAGCGGTTTTTTTTATAAACCACCGAAATTTTTGTAAAACAAATACTGGTAAAACGCTTCCTGGAAACGCTGGCAAAGCGTCCGAAATGAGTGTTCTGCCAGTCATTTATTTTTAACACCGTGGTTACCCAGTGCTATGCCAGTGCTTGATTTTTTGTACCACTGGCGATTTCTGACTGGGAATGTTTGTAACCAAAACGCAAGTACTGTACCTAGACCCACCTTACAGTATTTATTAGATCCAGAGACACTTTTTGAATCAATTTAGCGAAGTCCGTCCGTCTACCCATGAAAATTTTTAATTGAATTACTTAGTATAGAATTTGGAATTCAGAAAACATCAATTAAAATTCAGAATTTCCATTCCATATTCAGAAAACATCAATTGTTATTCAGAAAATATCAATTAAGATTCAGAAAAATATCAAATTCAGAAAATAGATATTAAAATTCAGAAAATATAAACTGAAATTCCGAATTTCCATTTGAAATTCAGAAAACATAATTTGAAATTCGGATGTGCCATTTGAAAATTCAGAAAATGTCAATTAAAATTCACAAAATATCAATCGAAATTCAGAATTATCATCTAAAATGCAGAAAATACAGAAAACATGAATTATTATTCAAAAAATATCAATTGATATTCAGAAAAACATCGATTGAAATTCGGAAAATATCAACTGAAATTCAGAATTGCCATTTGAAGTTCAAAAAATATCATTTGAAGCTCAGAAAATATCAACTGAAATTCAAAAAACATACGAGTAATATGGATTTCAATTCGTGATTTCTGAATTTCATTTGATATTTTCTAAACTTCAGTTGATATTTTCTTAATGTCAATTGATGTTTTTCTGGATATCAACTGATATTTGCTAAATTGCAACTAGTGTTTTCTGAATTTCAAATGATATTTTCTGAATTTCAATTGATATTTTCTGAATTTTAAATGAAATTTTCTAAATTTCAAATGATATTTTCTGAATTTCAAATGGCAAATTTCAAATGGAAGTTCTGAATTTCAATTGATGTTTTCTGAATTTCAAATGGATATTCTGAATTTCAATTGATATTTTCTGAATTTCAATATACATTTTCTGAATTAGAATTGCGATGTCGCGCAATATAATGAGTTATGCTTACGCACCGGCATACAAAAAATATGTGGTTACAAATAAGTTTACTAGTATTGACAAAAATAATGAAAATAGATTTTCAGAAAAACAAAAATTTATAAAAAAAAATTATTGTTAAATTTTTTTGTGCCGCTATTCGAACCTGTACCGGTGTTCTGTAACTATGTGAGAAGTTACTCACATAAAAATTGCAACTCTACGATGTGTCTACGATATTTAAAACAGGGTGAGTCACAAAATTTCAAACTGAATATAAATAAATTTTTTTTACATAACTCTGGCTAAATTAGACATTTGATAATCACTCTGTTTTAAATATGGCAGAGTTGTAATTTTTATGTGAGAAACTTCTCACATAGTTACAGAACACCGGTACTGGACTCCAGATCATTGCCTGTCGACAGCGTTACCATCTCAGCTATCTCGGCATGTCAAATTCGATAGCTAAAAACATAACTACTGCACACAAGTATGCTTATGCGCCAGCATACAAAAATAAAAATAAAATTGAGTCTAAAAATAGATTTTCCAAAAAATTTACAAAATAATCTAGAACATTACTTTATATTCTAAATAATAATAAAAATAATTCAGTATTGGTAACGAAGTATTTTCTGCTTTGAAATAATGGGAAAAGCAACTATTATTATTATCTATCTTAAAGTAATGCAAAAAGTAAGTTGGTATTATAACAGTTAGTCCATAAAATAACGATATCTCGTTACCGTCTCTACACTGGAATACATCGAATTTTGATAAAATTTGACTTAACTATTGTCCGAAATTGACATATATGTATGGACATGGTGTCAAAATAACCCAAAGTTTTTAAAACGTTAAAATGCACTGCTTTAAAAAGGTTTAGCATAATAAACTTAAGTACCTTTTTAATATGGATGTTTAAGTTAAAAAAAATATCGAAATTAACCTCTAGCTGCACTTAGGCCGGCTAACTTATCTAAACATAAACTGAGTTTAGTGCTTAACCATAGTTATGAATGTCGAATTTATATGGAAATATCTGTGGTTAAGTTTTAACCTTGGTTATGATGGAAATAAGTTATTCGCCCTTAGTATTAAAATTATCCAACATTTTGAAAATACAATAAACTTAAAAAACCTGCTGGCTACAACACATAAATACACATTCAGCAAAATATTTCTGTACATTATAAAGGGGCTACAACGGGGATATGCTGTTTTCTTTTCAATAACCTTCATTTAAGATTAATTGATACCCTATTATTATAGTTCTTTGATCAGTTTACAATCTAAGAAACATAATTTCATTATAATTTTCAAGTAAAGATACATTTTTTATACATATACATATTTCTTAATTCTGAATGTGTGAAAGTTCATGTAGGCGTTAAAGTGGAAGTTAAACATTTGCTTAGAAAAATAAAATCTAGTAGTATTTAAATTTAACAAAGAAAAACAAGCAAGCAAATAAAATTGTAAAATTCAATTTAGTAGAAAACAAAAATAAATGTAATATTAGTTGGTCTATAAGAAAAAGTTGTTCAAGTGAAAAACAAAAAACTTACAATTCAGCAGGAAGCAAATGAAATAGAAGAAAGCAAGCAATTAAAAACAAATACCAGAATGTAATAAAATACCACTAATACTACATAAGTAATTCTACTTGACTACATAAGAACCAACAAATATATATTTAAAAATTAATTCCAACATTAAACATAAACCAAATAAATAATTTAAAAAAAATGTATTTAAAAAAAAAAAACTTACCACTACTATGGCAATAACTTGTTGTTGTAATTTTTCAATTTCCGGATTTGATGGTACATTAATCTGTTTCAAATCATGTTCCATGGCTCTGTGTATGGGGCGTATTGAATGATTGGGTGTGAGGTGGATTTAAATGAAAAATAAAAAATAAATTAAATACAATGAAACAATAAATTCAATTTAATATAATATAGCTATTAACAACAATTTTAAAGACAAATAATAGTAAAATTGAAAAGATAATATTAAAAACGTTAAAAAAATTCAAAATTAATAGCATTTTTTAAAAATTTATAAATAAATTATAAATACATAAATGCATTCCGAGCCCTATTAATCACCTTTGATTAACTCCAAACATGGGGATTTTTCATTACCATTGAAATTTATGAAATATTTTCATTAGAAAAATCATTACTAATGGTGATGAAATTACACTAATGTATAAAAACAAAACTAATTACAATTGATTAAAAACCATTTGTTTATAAAAAACTTCAGACAAATGAAAATGAACAATGGGTTTGGCCGGGGAAGTTGTAAAACATAATTTTTTAAGGAGGATCAATTCCATTCCGTTAAACGTTACCGGGCTACAAACAACAATAGAATGGAAAGTAATATTTAATTTCAAATGAGCATGAGCCTGAGTCAGCATATTCCATCTTCGATTTCAGCGAGTTTTACTCCATTTTTACGTTTTTCTGTCAATGGCAATTCTTTTTTTTAATTTATTCATTATCAATGGTAATGAAATTTAAAATCATTGTCATTAATCAATGAAATTAAATTTTAGAATCATTACCATTAATTAAAAAAATGGTAATGAAAATAATTTCATTAAAATTGATATCAACGCAATGGTAATGAAATCATCAATTAATTAGTCCACCAAATTAATTAGTCCCATGTATGATTAACGCTATGGGTTGTGTTTATAGGAAACTATATTAGCTCCCTAAAATATGCCACATTTTTATTGAATTTTGGGATTATTAACCAAAGAGTTGCCAGACTAATTAATATTGTCATACTTTAGATCTTTTACGAATGGAATGAAATCTCAATTTTGATAAGCCCTTTTGTAAAAGATTAGAATTAATGGATAAAATTATAGATTCAAGTTGATTGTAGTTCTATAAGGACTGAATTCAACATAAGAATGAATTCTATTAAATATTAAGTTTTGGAAATGAAACATATGAATTAATTGTAAAGGAATGGTTTGCTGGAATGAGATATGTACAATTTCGAAGGCTGAATTCGATTTTGAGTAAATTAAGCTCAAATTGAATTAATTCTTTCGAAGCTCTGATTATTATATATTTAGAGTTGTCACTAGTGTGATCGACTTTTCTTCATTTTTGGAAATCCGGTTTGCGGTTTTTCTGAGTAGTCAAATTAAAAAAAAAGGGTTTCAATATATCATATTTGAAAAATTTATGTAGGTCAATCAGTTGTACGATTTTAAATTATATTTGTACATTAAAGCACCGTAAGTTGTTTTTCACGTCAAAAATGTTCACTCCAACTTTAAACGCCTCAAATCGTAAGTTAAGTTAAGAAAATTTAAATCTTTTTTATTTTATAAGCAAGCCTCAATCGCAATAAACCCATAATGCCGCTTTTTCAATAGAAAAATAATAGTTTTGTGAATTAAATTTGTGTGAATATAAAGTTTACCCAGTTTTCACGTGGAACTCAGTGTCGTGAAAAATTATTATTTTTTTTTTCTATGGAGTATAACAGTTTTTCACGTGAAATCGAAACAACTTACACTTAATGCTCGATACTGTAGGGTTAACTCGAATTTGATAACTAAAACAAATGTCAAAAATTTATATACAAACCTACAACAAATTTTTGTTGAAACCCAGCGTAACAAATTGAAAACGACTCAGCAAGCAAAAATGGAAAATGACTCAACAAGCTAAGATATCTGGCTTAGAAAAGACGTTAAAAAATTGTCCATCACATTTTATTGCAATAAATTTTCTACAATTAACTGAAATTGAAATTTTTTTAGTAGGCTTAGAAATGAATGTGAGAAAATTGCATATTTTAAATTTTTTCGCTAGAAGCTTTTATTCAATTCAAAATGGCAAGAGAATTGGAAGTGCGAAAAACACTGTGAAAACTTTTTAAAACCACCCCGGCGGAACTAAAAGTTGGCCCGAAAATAGTTTCTAGAGTTCTAAGAAAGTTTAAGGACGACTTGGAGATCACTCGAAAGGTAGGTTGGCACAGAAAAGGCTATTTGTGACCAGAATAAGGCGAACAAAATAAGTGTCATTTTAAAGAAGAATCCCAACATTTCAGGGAGAAAAGTCGCTCAAAAAGCGGTTTCTTCGGAGGCTTTTGTACGCAAGGTCAAAAAGAAAGCTGGCCTGAAAACTTTGAAAGTACAAAAAGTGCCAGACAGGAATGCTGTAAAGAACACGGAAGCAAAACAGCGTGCCAATAAATTAAAAAAGGTTTTTTTTGACAAATTCAATTGCTGCAGCATGGACAACGAGACGTATGTTTAAGCCGCCCAGGAATTCTACATTGCAGACTCACGGAAGAATGTGGACGACAAATTTAAGGCAAAACGGCAATCTAGATTTCTTCGAAAATTCCTGGTATTGCAAGCTATCTGCAATTGTAGTGAGAGGAGCCAGTCTTTCGTGAGCACAGGTATAATAAGCTCGAAAATTTATATCACAGAGTGCTTGGAGGAGTGACTAAAGCCTTTTTTTAGCCCGACCAAGCCTCCTGCTGTTACAGCAAAGCGGCCATGAAGTGGTACTTTAATAAAAAAGTGGTTTTGGTGCCTCGAAATACACCAGAACGCCAGTTGAAAGGTAAAGCAACAAAAAAAGTCTCCAAAGATGCCAAAGATTTCCGCGGAAATGAAATCGAAAGCGTTGATGGAAGGAATGGCAGAAAAATTAAAAAATTTTGTAGAATTAAAATAACAAAAATTTGTATGTGGTTTTATAATAATCCTAATAAAAGCACGGTTATAAAATATATGTATTTGTTATCCCCTACACCACTATGTGGTCAGGGTATTATAAGTTTGTGCTGATGTTTGTAACACCAAAAAATATTGGTCGTAGACCCACCTTATAGTATACCGATGGGTTCAGAATTTTTTTTTATTTCGATTTAACGATCTCCGTCTGTCCGTCTGTCCGTCCGTCCGTCCGTCCGTCCGTCTGTCCGTCCATGCAATCTTGTGCGCACTCTACAGGTCGCAACTATTAAGATATTTCGATGAAATTTGGTACGCTGACCTATGTTGGCCCAAGGACGAACAACTTTGATTTTGGTGAACGTCGGTCCATGTTTAGACCTAGTGCCCATATAAGGGTCCTACCAAAATTATATTGTTTATACGCTGCAGGTCGTAAATATTAAGATATTTTGATGAAATTTGGTACACAGACCTATATTGGCCCAATAACGCAGCCTATTGATTTTGGTGAACATCGGTCCATGTTTAGACCTAGTGCCCATATAAGGGTCCTACCAAAATTATACTGTTTATACGCTGCAGGTCGTAAATATTAAGATATTTTGATAAAATTTGGTATACAGACCTACATTGGCCCAATAACGCAGCCTATTGATTTTGGTAAACATCGGTCCATGTTTAGACCTAGTGCCCGTATAAGGGTCCTACCAAAATTATAATGTTTATACGCTGCAGGTCGCAAATATTAAGATATTTTGATGAAATTTGGTACACAGACCTATATTGGCCCAATAACGCAGCCTATTGATTTTGGTAAACATCGGTCTATGTTTAGACCTAGTGCCCATATAAGGGTCCCCCCAAAATTATATTGTTTATACGCTGCAGGTCGCAAATATTAAGATATTTTGATGAAATTTGGTACATAGACCTATGTTGGCCCAAGGACGAAGCCTATTGATTTTGGTGAACATCGGTCCATGTTTAGAACTAGTGCCCATATCCCCCCAAAATTATATTTTTTATACGCTGCAGGTCGCAAATATTAAGATATTTTGATAAAATTTGGTACATAGACCTATGTTGGCCCAAGGACGAAGCCTATTGATTTTGGTGAACATCGGTCCATGTTTAGAACTAGTGCCCATATAAGGGTCCGCCCAAAATTGGCTTGGTTACAAACTGCAGGTCGCAAATATTAAGATATTTTAATGAAATTTGGTGCGCTGACTCACATTATAGAAAATTTTGACATAAGCCCCATTTTAACCCATTCGAATTTCGGATCCAAACAATACACCAGACTGGTGTAGGGTATTGTATAGTCGGCATGCCCGACTTTAACCTTTTTACTCGTTTTTTTTAATTAAATGAGTAGTTCAGCAGATTTTTTTGAATTAAGTGATAGATATTTTATTCAAACGCGGTCTTTGTCAATCAAATTTTGTTTTTCATAAATTTTAATAATTATGCAGTCTTGCATGAGTTTGAAAAATTATCAATCTTATTTAAACATTTTCTTAGACTGATGAGACAACTTTTTGTTTCATTTTCAAAAAATAAAAAAAATCATTTTCATGAATCATGAATACAAATTTTTTAAGCTTTTATGAATTTGAATTTAAGTCGAAAACAGCTCAAACTTATTTTTTTTTGACAAATTTAAGATCCATTTAAAAATAACCACGAAAGGCACCAACATTTGAGGAAAAATTATTTAATTCAAAAAATGTTTCAAAAATTATTGAAAAAAAGTTTTTTTTTAGAATTTTTTCTAAGGCATTATCTTTTAAAATTATAAAATTTAGTAGTACAATTTTTTGTATGTATTGTTACGTTTTTACCTTTTAAAAACGTTAATTTATCTCCTTTAGATAAACCGGTTTGGTGTTCTTTGCAATAAAAATAACACACTCTCTTTAGTTTGAGATTGAGCTTATGCACTTATTTATTTAGCACTTGTTTACAGTATAGCACACAGAACTATTCAAACTCTATTGCGCAACTCGGTATACAATGCTAAGACGCAATTAGCAAATTCTAGTACACAAATAACTTAGCGCAGCTTAACTTCGCAAATGGCAATGTGCGACTTCCCCTTCCTTCGTAACGTTTGGTCTTTTATGGTTTAATATAGAACATGCTGAAATATTCCATACATGCACCAAAATTATAACACTTATTTAATTTATAGCACTTGACATTATAGCATATGCTGTGGTGTACTTATACTTAAATGTAGTCTTATCAGATTAAAGGTTTTGTAAATCCCATCTCTTGCAATGTTTTTCTTACAAAATTTCCGAACCTTTCTTACTAGGCTAATCCAATTTCGTAACAGTATTTTTAAAAAGATTTTAATTAAAATTCTTGAAAAAAGAGATAACAAAAAACAAAGGAAAAATTAAAAAAAAGACTTCAAAACAGATTTATCTTTGAACCCAAGAAAAATTTTAAAGTCTTTTCTGTGTAATTTGTGAGTGGAAAAGAAAGGCTCTTTCCAAGAACCTCTTTTACAGAAACATTTTATTTTTAGAGCACTTCTAGGTGTATACAAAATTTATCAAATACTAATTTTGTTATTAACTACCATATTTTAAACAATGGATTTTGAAAATTAACATTTTTAAAAAAGTGAAGCTAACAAAACATTGGATTATTCGATATCCAAAAAAATGCACTTTTAAGCACAAAAAAAAACGATTTCAACCCGTTTTTAAAACTGTCGCGATCATACTTATTCCCACCCCTTTGAAAAAAATTTTAATAAATGTAGAAAAAAGAGATAAAAAGTGTAAAAACCATGGATTCTCTGCAAAATTGTCTTTTCTAAATAATGTCTTGTTGACTTGTTGAACAACTTCTTGTCATTCATAACCCATTCTACTGTCGGTTGTAACAACACTGACTTCTCAGCAAAAAAAAAAAAAAAAGAGATGCAAAGGCAGTAGAAAAAGCACTACAATTAATGCTCTAGATGTACTTCGTTTTTAATACGAGTAATTTTAACATTAAGTTGTCATAGGAGGGGAGGCAAATATAAATACATATTTCATCAATTAATGATCAAGTAAGAAAATGTATAGATTTTTATTATTTTATTGCCGCTACCGGGTATTGAACTTGAGACCTCAAGATTCTAACCCTGTACCGTTGAGCTATTCTATGATATGAATCTTGAATGGCATAAAAACACCGCTTTGTCATTGCGAAATATTGTGGCTATTCGCTTTAATAAAAGTTTTTCCAACCGAATTTATTGGTTCGTCCCAACCACAAACCCGGTTGGAAAAAAATTGGGTTGTCACAACGGAATTGTATTGAGAGTATATACAAATTTCAGAGCAATCGGATTTCTCACTAGGCAGATAGTTCTATTCAACACAAATTCAATAACTGCCACCCTACTACAATTTGTTGTTCATGTTTGCTCATGCACATAGACCGGAAAGTAGACAAGTGCCAATACAAGATAAGTATCTATCTATCTACTACATGTACTTGGTTTTGTCATTTGATATGAAATTCTATTCTATACTGCTACGAGTGTACATTTACTACTAACCTTAGAGTGTCCAATGATATGTTATCAAGATTTTGTAATGTTGTCTTCATTTCCGTTAAACGTTTTATAACATCAGCACTGGTTAATTTCAAGTAGGTAACCTTAAGATCGTCAATCTTTTGTCGCGTATCTTCCATACAAACTTGATCACATGATTTGGCATATTCCTCATAGATATGCTCACATTTTTGTAAGATACTCTCAAATTCCAAGAATACAGAATTTCTATCGTGAATCTCTTGGTGTCCCTCAAACTTTCGGGTTAATTCTTCGGCCACTTCAAAACATTCGTCCAATTGTTGAGCTAGTTTAATAAGACCTTCGAGAAAGATTTTGGATTGAGTAACATTTTCTCCCAAAGCATTATACAAGTGTTTCAAGGCATCTATTCTTTGACTTAATTGTTTGGGTGATTTAGTAAATTTATCATCACATACTTTACGTCCGGTTTTAATAGTACTCTCAATTTCGGGTTTAATTTCCGATAAAGTTCTATAGATCTGTAAACATTTCTGATATTGCCCTTGAACCGTGGAAGGTCCAGCTGAGGCTACATCTAGAACCAAAGTAGATCTTTCGACATTTCTTAATTCGGCCACAGCTCTATTTAATCTTGATTCATAGGCTGGCTGCGGAGCTGTACATTTATTTAGTTTTAGTTGGCAAGATTTATATCTCAACTCCAAAAGGTTTAGCTGATCTTGCAAACGATTTGCAGCCTCTACTTTACCATTACGCTGATGTTCAGCTATAAGATCATCTATTTCTTGAAAACATTTCTCATTTTCTTCAAATTCCATAGCAATTTGTTGAAAGTCATCTGGCAAATCTTCTATTGTGACATCATTTTCTAAATGCTCACTTAATATCTCGTCTATGCGTGTCAGCCACGACTCAAATTGTTCTACACATTTTTCGGATTGTTTTGCTTCGTTTACTTCCTGCTCGAGTACTTCAACTCGTTGTTTAGCTTTTTGTTGTAGCTTGTTCCATCGTTCTACAATCGTATTGATTTCTTGGCGTATAGAGTCGGCCATAAATTCATGGGTAATTAGTTCGTGACCAATTTCTTGAATTTTTTCCAACCAATCGTCGGAATGTCCACGAAGGACATTCTCTAAATCCTAGGGGAATATATAAAACAGAAATTTTCAAAAATTGAAAAATCATAGTTGTTTAAAATTAATTTCAATATATTTTTAATACAAAAATTACATTCGAGCAGTTTCGGCCAAAATATTTTTTAAGATTTTATAAAATATGGATTATAAAAAAAATATATTTTACTTTAATTTCAGATACGTGATTTATGTCTTTAATTCGAATAAATTCGGTCAATTTTAAAACAAAGATATCAGTTGATAAAAGAGTGAAAAGATTTAAAAATTTTGGAATTAAGAAAAAATATTTAATATTCGAAAAATTTTGCTATTATTATTAATTTATTTTTCGTTCAGTTTCGGGCAAAAATTTAAGATTTTATAAAAAATTAAGTAAATTAAAATCAAAGTATATTTCACTTTATAGTCTGAAAATCTGATTTTATTGTCTTTAATTCAGACATTCCTTAATTTGTAATGAAACAAACAAAAAATACACTGTATTGGGTTTTATAACTGACACTGTTTAACTTTATAATAAAAATTTGTTTTTTAACTCGAACAATCGGTCAGCTGTAAAACAACTACAAATTCAGTTAAGACACTGGTTGTCAGTATTTTGGTCGGTTTACGTACAAAAACCCTGTCTAGCTCAGATTAGACAACTTAATAAATATGTATTGAATTTTTCGCGCAGCTTCGGTAAACATTACAGATAAAACCAGTGGATTTAAAATAATTTTATTCATTAATAATATAATTTTCAACCATGTATTTCTTTGAAAACTAAAATTTTTGACAAATTTTTTAACAGATTTTTTAACTGCAAAGAAAAGTAAGATTTTCGATCAGCTTTAAAATAACTATAAGCAGTTATTGTAATTTACTTTAAATTATTAAGAGCTTAAGCTTTAATTTTAGCAAGGTTTCATTCACCACAAATGCGGTTTCCAACAATTACCGATAATTTTAATATGTTGACAGCCATAAGTCGTCAATTTGAAACTGACAATAAAATTTCCACTTGAGATAAGAATGCCAAATGGCTTCAGTATGACGGACTGCAATTTAACTTTCAGTTACGAGGTGTCAACTTATGAATATCGACATTTGACAATGTCGACATTTTTTTACTAAGATTATGGAGCATTCGTACCATTGAGGAAAAATAATAATAATAATAATACGGAGTAGTATTTTGGAAGATGACAAAGCACATTGTGGTTAATTTTTTTTTCTTTGATATTTTAAATGTTAAATGACGCTCCTAGTTGAGAACAAGAAATTCTCATTGAGTTTGTGATTTAATCTAATAAATATTTCTAGAAATTCTTAAACGTCGTTCCCTGACGATTTCCTTAGGTAAGAATGAAATCCGGATAGGGACACGCCTGCAACAGATTATTTTTCACAATGTGCCAAATAAGTTTTGGGATTTTAGCTCATTTAATTCATTTAATGCAATTATTGTTTGTCCCGATGAAAATAAATTTGAAATAATAATTTCGGTCGAAACTCAAGTTTCGTACAGTTTTAATAAAATAGAATTGAAATTTTCAGTGAGTTTTGTTAATGATATTCCCAATAATACAAGACTTCTGTTTTTGGAATTTTCAAAAATATATCGATATTCTACAAACACAACATTTTAAACAATTTTTTTTAAAATTAAAAATTTTCGGCCAGTTTTTGAATTTTATTTAACAAGCTTAACTTTCACAGAAATTCCATTAAATATTCGAAATAATAAGAAATTTAAATTTGAAACACAAATAGACATTTTTCGGACAGTTTTAATTAATTAAAAACATTCGGTCAGTTTAGTTTGGCAACCTTATTTAAAAATGGTGTCAAAAATTTTGGTTATAATGCGTAAAATAATGATCGATAAAAAAAGTAATAAAGTTTTAATATTTCGGTCAGTTTCAAATAATTGTGCAATACAAAAATTTTATTGATTTTGAAGCAATGAAAGATAGCAAATATTAAAAGTTCTCCTTTTCGGTCAGTTTTAGTATATTTCAGATTTTCGGTCAGGTTTTTGTATGGCATTTTAAAGAAAACTAATTTTTAAATTTCATAGGATTTTAATTAAATGTGCAGGACAATTAGAAGATTTCATTGCCTTTGTAATAAAAATCAAATAGGTTTTCGGTATGTTTAAAAATTCGGTCAGTTTTATATGCCATTTTTATATAAAAAGAGTATTGCAAATCTTTCCTTTTATGCATTAAACTATTTAAATTAAACTATTTAAACTATTAAATTTAAACAAATTTAAACAAATTTTAAAATTTTCGGTCTTCTTTAAACAGTTGTCAAATATAAAAGTTTGCGTTCTATAGCTTTTTCAATGAAAATGAAAATTTGAAATTTTTGGCTATAATTTTATACACTTATTTTAATAGAATTTCCATTGAAAAAAAAACGAACTTTTTCAGACAGTTTAAATAAATTAAAAAAATTCGGCCAGTTTTATTTGCCATCCTAATATAAAAAGTGTATAGTACACACATACACGTTTGTGTGTAAAATATGGTCGATAAAATTTTATAAAAAATTTCAACTTTTTGGTCAGGATAAAAGTTCAATTTTACCCAGTTTCGGTTATGTGAAAAAATTTCGGATAACATTGTTTTTTTAAGTTTACAGTTTTTAATTAAGTAATATCCCAGAACTACTAAGCTATGCTGGATCTGAAAAAAATAACATTATTTTATTAGATCTGTTCGCGGGAACCCAATTTATCCGAAACGACAACAATTTACACACAATTTTGACAATAGGAACGCTTTTTGGTAAGATTGGGTACCCGTGATAACATAGCTATTGTTAGAAATTTAAATTCTGGCAGTTTCTCGTAAGCCTTTGTTTTGTATTTATAACCGAAAATAAAATTCCAACATTTGGTTTAGTAGCAACATATAAGGAAGAGTTTTAGTACAATTTTTGACTTTCAGCTAGATTCGGACTACATAAGCAGTTGGGATTGGATATTATAACTTCATGAAGATTTATGGACCTACAGAAATAAAAATTTTTCGGCCAGTTTTAAGACTAACAAATTTTAAACTAGTTTCGGACAAACTTAATAGTTTGGGATACATTTCGAAATGTAAATTTAAAATTTTTTCTAAAAAATTTAGCTTACTTTTTGTCAAATTTTATAAAACTTTTAATATTTCGGTTAGTTTTTTTATTGAATTTTAGGTTATATCGATATACCTACTTATATTAATATTTTAAAATTTTTATTTACTAATTTTTAGTAAGTTTCGTTGAAATAATTTTCAGTTAACAAATATAATTTGAAAAAAAAAATCGGTTTAATGTAAGTTTCAAATTTTATTTATTTCACCGATGTTTCGAAATTTCGGGTAGATTTTTTTATCAGTTTAGAGCAAGTGACCTATTGATATATTTTATTTGACATTTAATTTTGAGTTTATTAATTTTTTTCGACCGACATAAAATTTTCGAGCAGTTTCGGACACGTAATTTTTAAGCTTATGCATATTTTTTTGAGCTCAATTATTCTAATTTATTGTACATTACAAAATTTTATTTCTTTGGCTTCTGATTTTAGCATTTTGGACTCACCGAAATTTTCGGTCAGTTGTTTATATAACATATGTGTCTTATTATTAATTTGATTTGGCAGCTTGTTATTTTAAACAACAAAAAATTGGTTTAAAATTTAATTTTGGGATTCACTATTAATTTTAAGGAAATTTAAAATTTCGGCCAGTTATTTTTTTCATAGACAAACTTTTTGCTATCTTTGAGAAAATTAAATTCAGAAGAATAAAAATGATTGCAATATATATTATTAAAATTTCTTATGAATTTTGAAACTTTCATCAATGTAAACTAATTTAGTTTCCAATTTACGTTCTTGAAACTGGAAGAAAATTATTTTTAAAGATTGAAATATTTTGATATTAAGCGCAATTTACTTTTTCCTTTTTACCTCAAAATTCTATTTAAAAGAAAATGTTCAGACTGCCCTCTTAGTTGACATTTTTTTTTTTTCAATTTGAGATAGTGCAACCAAATTACTTCTGGATGATAGAAAAGTCATTGTGCATGCTTAACTCAAGTTAAGAAAAAATTGTCAATTAAGAAGTATCAATTCGCTGTAATAGATTTTAATATGTTTTCTATAAAATTTTAAGCAGTGCTATGTCAAACTTGTTTTATTTTCAGTTTTTGTTTTGATATTACTCACGTCTAATTCCTCAATGATTTCCTCAGCATCGGCATTTTCTGGTGTTGAACGCATTTTATTTTCCAAACGATCCAAATAACCCGATTCAGAAACCATGAATTTTTTAAATTCACCAAGTTGTGTAGAAATATGTTCCAGCAGGGCGCACTTCTTGTAAACCAAAGCGGTAATCTCCGTCCAGCGAGCATTTAAACGGGTAAATTTCTTAGCCAAAGTATTATATTTCTTTTCTACGTTTTCCACACCCTTTGATTTCAATTCATCTATTTGCAGCAAACAATCACCGCCCAATTCATTAAGTTCTCTAAAATTAACCGATTCCTTTTCACAAGTTTCTTTTAAAGCTTGAAATTTCGACTTGATATGGAAAAGTTCATTGGAATTGCAGATGTCGGCTATGGGAGTTTTAGGGGTATTGGTGTGTAAATTATCCAACCATATTTCAGTTTGTGAGAGTCTTTCAAAGATTTCCTCTGTTTGTGCCTGGACTTGTACTTTCTTTTGTAAGTTTTCTTTGTAAAGAGATTGTATTTGTATGAAGAAATCATTAAGTTCTTTAATTTGAGCCATTAAATGTTCTTTGTGTTGAGATTGGGCATCTTTGATTATTATCTCACTAAAATTTCGAGCACTTATAACATCTATTTCTACTTTACGTAATTCCATGGAGTTTTGGGCTTCGGTTGTGGGGGTAGTCTTTTGATCATCCACGAAATTTTCTTCATCTTTAAGATTGGATTCCAATTTTCTTAGTACCGCCATTATGGCATTGTACTCAGCGGTAAAATGATTTAAATTTTCTATGGCTGTAGTTTGTTTTATGACTCTCTCATTAATTTGCTCTTGAGCTTTTAACCATTTCTCTTGAAACTCATTAGAGAGAGTATCAGGTTTTCTTTGTTTTATAAAATCATAGTCGTTTTTAAGATTTTCCAAATCATCATTAATTTGATTAAGTTCTTTAAGCCGCTTTTGCATGGGTTCTAGCGAGTCGACTACTACTTGTTTCTCCTGAACTTTATACACAAATTCTTGTAGATTTTGTAGCTTCTCTTGTAGTTCATCTAGTCCACCCTTTTCTTGTATTAGAGTAACTATGGCCTTTTTCATATCATTCCAAGATTCATAGAATATATTAAAGTCCTGTTTCCATTCTCGCAAATCATCCGTTAAAGAACTAGTAGTTTCTTTAGCTTTTTGTATTTCCATACTCAAAGATTCCATATCACTAAGTCTCTGTTCTAGATCAGCTTTAGCAGCTGTATTGGAATGTTGCTTATACCAGTCTCTGGAATCGGCCAAAACCAATTTGAAACCAGTTAAACTGTTATAGAACTTTTCTTTCTCTAAAAGCTGTAAGCAATCAAGTGTTAGATTTTCTATAAAATTTTGAAGCTTTTGATAACGTTGTTCGATGTTTTTAATTTGTGAAGCCTCCATGATTAGATTACGACTAACATCTTCCTTTTCACAGATTTCATAGAGATCCCTTAATTCCTTAGAGCTTTCCGTGCGACTGTGAACTTCTTTAGTTAGTTTTGTTAAGATATCTGTTTGATTGCGTAAACTTTGCCTTTGTAGTTGCGAAAGACTTTCTTCACAATCGTCTATAAAACTAAAAGCTTCTAAAATTTTGCCCTCTAACATATAAAAATTGTCAGAGTTTCTTAATTTACGTTTTTTACAGGCTAAAGGAGATTGTTCCGTTATTGGAGTTTCCCCATCATCCTCTTCTTCCTCTGCTTCTTCTTCACCAAATTTAATCATCAATTGAAAATCTAACCAGTGATCCGGTTTTACCACCCTCGAGTCATCATACGAAGCTCGGTCTCTACCAAATTTGAAACCTTTTTGCTCAATTCTTTCCGTTTGTACTTCCACTATTTGTTTAAGAGCATCGAGACGATCTTCAAAGTTTTCTAAATGCATAAGAACTTGTTCACCCTTAACATCACCTTCTTGTAGAGTGGCAGCCACCATTTGTCTCAGATCTATTAGATAACGTTCCAATTCCAAGAGATCTTTAGCACAGTAATTCAAATCATTCATTCTTTTAGTGATACTACCCAAGTCCGTGACATCTTTACTTTCCATGTGTTTAAGATCCTGTTCGCGGGTATCCAACCAACGTGTAAGGCATTTGTACTGTTGCAATTTCTCCTGCCTTAGATCACACCACTTTACCACATGAGACCATCTTTCCCCTAGAGCCGTCAGTTTATCTTCTAAATCATTGAAGTTCCCGGACTCATCATTGACAATCACCACCATATTACTTAAACTATCCACTAACTCCTGTTGATGTTTAAGGTCATCCTTAAGTACATGGGCCTCTTGAATTTGATATTCCACTTCTTTGAGTGAAGGACCCAAAGCCGACATTAAAGATATACGATCTTCTATATTGGTTAGGAACATCTTAAGTTTTTCTATTTGTTGGGTTTGAAACTCAGCTAAACGCATAAGTATTTTAGCTTGGACATCTAAAGCTCTTAAGCGCAAAGTCTCCCATCTTTCGTTAAGTAATACCATTTGTTGTCTAATCTCATTTTGATCTTCTGCTGTTAAACCGGCCGATTTTTGAGATTCATTTATGAGATTTGAACCCTCCTCCAAAGCCTCACCCACATATTGTTGATGTTCCGTCAATTTCAACATAAATTGTTCGTTGTCATGAAATTGAGACTTGGCTGTTACAAAATCATTGGGTTCTTCAATATCATCCGAGAGAATTTGTTCATCTTCCAATAGCAACGTTAAAACAGCTTCCAAGGCGGCCTGATAGGTATTAATCTCTATCGAGGCATTAGTGGCTAAACTATG
The DNA here is from genome assembly GCA_949987735.1 of Leucophora obtusa. Lineage (NCBI taxonomy): Eukaryota > Metazoa > Arthropoda > Insecta > Diptera > Anthomyiidae > Leucophora > Leucophora obtusa. The sequence goes on from OX465295.1 coordinate 355,506,423, forward strand.
GGGCCTTGACTTGTCGTCTTTCATTAGAAAGTTGGCCAACGTCTTTGGCTGATCAATTTCTATATCCAAAATACTCTTAATAGTATCACTATGATATTTAGTTTTAATAGCACAATCAGTATTACTATTAGCATTGGAACTAATATCGGAATGTTGTTCGTCATTGCCATCTAAAGGTATTTCATCTAAATCGGTTATAGCAGTTTCTCTATACGCTTTGTCATCATATAGTACAACTTCTTGCATGTCATCTATTTCATCGACCTCCGCATCATCATCGTCACCCTGACCCTCTAAAGACTTTCTAGTCTCCATAGCATGATATAGACACATGACATACATTTGTATTGACTTATTATCCGGTTTATGGGTATGAACATCTTCTGGATCCAAAAGTTTTTCAATTTTGAAATATGTATAGGCCAAATCAAAAGCAGTTTTTAATCTTGCCAAGGGGTGTTTAGTTAAGGCTTGTGTTAAATCCACTTCTTGCAAATGGGCATCTAATATCATTAAGAATGCTCGTCCATCTGACCAACTGGTGGAAAAATCATTTAACTTTAATCCCCTGGGTTCACAAAATTGTCTAGCCCAATTGAGTAGTGATTTTTCGACACCATTACTTGAATGACTCTTGACTAGATTTTGTCCATTAAACTCCAATGCTATTAACCATATTAAACCCAATATTAATTTAGGATTTCCTTCGACAACATCGTCACTTGAAATATTAACAAGTTTAACACCATGTTCCTGTATGACTTGTAGAACTTTATTTAAATTATTTATGTGATGAACACGCATACGACCCTTTTCTGGTTTCTGTAAGAAAGGAAACAAAAAGATGTTGGTTAGATAAAAAGAATACATACATATGTTTGATAGTTTTCGGTCATTTCTTAAACGAAAAATTCAAAAGAAGGTCGTCATATACCTACGTACAAACAACATAAAGTAGTTTTCTCTAACATTACATAGATGTGTCGTCATTCATTATACAAACAGTTAGTCATTGTAAGTTAGGGTTTGCGAAGAATAATCCACCAACATTTTATGACTCATTTTAACAATAATGTTTAACTGGTTCAAAAGAAGTCATGGCAAAAAATATACTGGAAGCGATAAAAAAATTTTATTACAATACAATTTCGAACTTTTTACCAAATTTACGGGGTTCTGACAATGGATTCTGGTAGAGCAGACCAAAAAAAATATACGTGTTTCGGCGTTTTGAGAGATCGCATTGGAATTTTACTTTAGGGGGGGCTAAAGTTTCTTCCCCTTTTTCAAATGTTTATTGTGAATCGGTGTAGAAAACCATGTGCACCTTCGATTTTAGGTATAGGAGGTGTTCGGCGAAATTATGTAGAACACTACGAGGAACATTTTTACGAGGAACACTTTAACCCATAACTCTTCAATTAAAGGGACTTTTTTTGTCCCCTTTTCAAAAAGTGACAAAAAGACCCGTAAGCTGAAGAGTTAGAGGGTTAAAATGTTCCACAAAAATGTTCCTCGTAGTGTTTTACAAAAACTCGCTGAACACGTCCTATGCCTAAAATAAAATACTCACATTGTTTCCCCCTAAAATCCACGTTTGTTGGTCATTTGAGCGCCAAATCTGAATAAGTACGAGAATAACCCTTAAACACATTTTATGTTTTGACTTATTTCTGGCATTAAAGTTAAATTTTGAACTTTTATGTCTTCAGAGACTTATAAGTAGTAGAATTTAATGACAAATATTTTTGCGGAACATTTTAATCCTCTAACTTTTCAACGTACGGGACTTTTTTGTCCCTTTCTAAAAAAAGTCCCTGTAATTGAAGAGTAAGAGGGTTAAAATATTCCGCAAAAATATTTGTCATGAAATTCTACTATAAGTCTTTAGAGACATCAAAGTTAAAAATTAACTTCAATGTCAGAAATAAGTCAAAACTTAAAATGTGTTTAAGGGTTAATCTCGTACTTCTTCAAAATTGGCGCCCAATTGTACAACAAACCTGGATTTTAGGGGAAATTATGTGAATCTTCCATTTTAGGTATAGGACGTGTTTAGCGAACTTATCTAAAATACTACGGTGAACATTTTTGAGAAACATTTTAACCCTCTAACTCTTTAACTTACGGGTCTTTTTAAAAAGGGACCACAAAAGTCCCTTTAATTTAAGAGTTCAAAATATCTTAGCAAAATCAGCCAATATTCCTCGTTTCAAACCGTGTTTTGTGTTTGTGTTTTGTTTTTGTGTTTTTCAGGTAAATCTAATGAAATATTTTTTTTTAGTTTTTGAGAATTTTGATGAAACTTGACTTGATTAGACTCCGAAGTCTGAAATTGATGTTTTTAAAGAAACAAAATCGAAATTAAGCCTTGGTGGTGATTCCCATGTGTCTGTTAAATTGTTCAATGAAAATGGCTACTTGTTCTTCTTCCTGTAAACGAGCTTCAGATTAAGCTGTTACATGAAAACATTTGCATAGTTAACTCGAAGACATTTTAATTATGATTTAAAAATAAATTGCTTGAGTTGAATAGAATCAGCTGAGATATCTTAAGAATTAAGGTTCAAAGCAAAAAAGAGTAATAATAACAAAAGGATAAAAATAGCATTGTTAAATTTCGTTGATGTTAGTCTAAGTTGAGTTGTTGATAACAAACTCGATTTGCTTTCAACATTCATATAAGTAGACGATTATCAAATATTAACCCACTCAAAGGCGAAAGGCACTGATGATGGCTTTGTAGCGAAAGCCGAAAATGCGCATTCTGCCTTGCTAGTCTTATCGAATTTTTGCAATAATTTTTATTCTTTGTAATTTACTTGTAAAAATTGTATCATCTTTCTTTGATTTGAAAATAATTTAAACAGAAAGTGATATTAATTTATGATCTTGAGTCAAACTAAAATAACATTCATTTACCTAAAATAACAGATCAACTAAAAACTTTTCCCCCATTCAGCTTCAGTTTTGTCAAAAAAAAATATCTGTTTTAAACTTAATGGCTCTAATGCATAAACTTTTCTTAATTTTGCGTTAAGGAATACAACTTCTAAAGTATTCTTTTTCCTTATTAAACGTTTATTAAAAAATGGCATGCATAATCGTTAAATAACAATTTGTCAATTTCTTGTTTTATTCTGGCAACACTCTAATTGAATGTGTCTCGCCTTTCAAATACATTGTTAGTGATTCATAAAGTTAGTAAACGATTGACTAGTTAATCATAGGTGAATTATATTGTTTTGAAGATTTTATCAATAAAAATAATTTATAATAAATCAAAACATGACAAAAACAATTTTTATACATATCTTGGTTATGTAATAGTTTAAAATAATATTCTAAAGGCAGTTTAATATTACGAATACTTAAAGTATTCGAATGGCGAATATGTTTTGATTTCATCAACATGAGTATTTTGTTTAATTTATTTTTTATTTCATTTGTACATCAATTTGAGTATAATTTAATGAGAAAAGGTTTAAATGGTGCAATTGTTTCAGGATGTTCTTGGATGAATGACCCTTGAAAAATAAATTAAATAAATGAAAACTGAATATATTTGGTTTCAACAGATACTTTTATTTTCCAAACTTTATGAAACGCTTAATTTAGGCATGACCCTACTTTAACAGATTGTTAAATTGTTCGCTATTAAACGAATTATACGAATTAGGAACTTTATGCATTTGGCTGAAAATTTATACACAAAATATAGTGTTTTAAAAGTTTCAGATTTTAAATTTGAAATCAAAAATTGAACTACTTTAAATGGTGTATTAAATATTGTGTATTAAATCGGTTAAAAAACAGCCGAGGTATTACAATTTCCCCCGGCAACTGATGTTTCGTGGACCACTTTATCAAGAAATTCGGGTCCAAATTTAAAAATTTATTGAAATAATCTATAATTTTTAAGCATTGTTTTCAAATCTACAATTTTAAATTTTTAAAAATTTTTTTTTAAGAAATTTTGAAAAATCAATTATTCGTCTTTAAGGTTTTATTAAGAACATATTAGAGATTAAAAGCTCCAAAAATTTTAGGAATTCCTTTTTTTATTTGGCTAAGGCAGATATTTTATTTCAGCGGATTTCGAGAAAACAGCGATTTTTGGCATTTATTTAGCTTTAAGGCAAGTTTTTCTTTTTCTTCTTTTAATTCCACAGGATTTTGGCCGGAATATACCAACAGAAGATTAAATATTTCAATCCTGAAAATTAGGGCAAAATAAATATACAATAAATTAACCCTGTGTAAGATCAAAGGTCAAATTTTAGGAGATTCTATAAACATCCCAGTGTAGAAACGGTAATGACATATCATTATTTTTTGGACTACCAGTTATGACACCCACTTACCTTCTGTATTATTTTAAAACATATAATAATGAGTTACTGATAATGACTTATTTTTATCATTATTTCAAATAGAAAATAATTTTTTAGATTTTTTTGAAAATTTTTTGAAATCTATTTTTAGACTCAATATTTTTTAACCACTGGTAAGGATATATGTAACCACATATTTTTTGATTTTTTGTATGTTGGCGAGTAAGCTTACTTGTGTGCAGCAGGTCAATTATGTTTTTGTCTATTAAATATTACATGTCGATATAGCTCAGATGGTAGAGCTATTGACTGGCAATCTGTAGACCCAGGTTCGATTCCCGCACCAATAAATTTTATTTAAAAAAAAAAAATACAATAAAAATATTTTTTTTTATATAATTAATTTTTTAGAAAATCTATTTTTAGACTCATTATTTTTGTCAGTACTGGTAAGCACATAGGTAACGATAAATTTTTTTAATTTTTCGTATGCTGGTGTGTAACGACAACTCATTCTTTTTCGCGACATCGCCATATAAAGGTAATAAGAAATGTAATAACAAAAGTAGCTAGTTACCATTACCAAGTATGTAGTTACATAACCACATATCTGGTAATGATTTTCTACGCTGGGATATTAATATAACAGATATTCCTGAGCAGATATTGATGAAATTTCTTGATATTATTTTTCTAGATCTAAAAATAATATACTTAATTTAAAATTAAGAAAATTAAAATTAAAAGAAGAAAAAAGAAAAAGAAAAACTTGCCTTAAAGCTAAATAAATGCCAAAAATCGCTGTTTTCTCAAAATCCGCTGAAATAAAATATCTGCCCTAACCAAACGAAAAAAGGAATTCCTACAATTTTTGTCGTTTTTAATCTCTAATATGTTCTTAATAACATCTTAAAGTCCAATCGTTGATTTTTTTAAATTTCTTTAAAAAACTTTTAAAAAATTTTAAATTGTTAGATTTGAAAATAGTGTTTAAAAACTCTGACCTTTTTGGCACTAATTTAAAATGCGTCAGCAAAACTCAATATAAAAAAATACTTCTTATCTGAATTTCTTGGCAGCAATAGAGTAAAAAAAATGTCTCTGTAGTAGATTATTTCAATAAATTTTAAAAGTTGGACCTGAATTTCTTCAATAAGTGGCCGGCGATACATCAGTTTCCGGGGGAAATTGTAATAACTCAGCTGTTCTTTAACCGATTCAAGTTTTTATTGCTTTATTACAAAGAGAATTCAATCCAAATCACAATTCCTTAATGTTTTTAATTCGAGTGAGTTTTAAATATCAATAGCTGTATTTTGTCTCATGCCTATCAACGTTAAGTATTTAAAGCAAATATACGTTAAATCGATTGTAGTACAAAAAAATTTTAAAAACGTTATGTTTATAATTGTTTCGTTATAGTCGAACGAACGTCAGCAAAAGTTTTTTGGAAGTAACGCGAATAAGTTACGTTAGATGTGAAAATGTATAAACGTTGAATTTTCAACGTTGATAATTATCCGTGTTGAAAGTTAACGTGCATACGAAAAGTCATATGTTAGTTTTCGTCTTAAACGCGTTTTTACGCACTTTGAAATTTTTTTATGAGTTAACGGATATAGTTAAGTCGAAAACACGGCTAATGTTTTTGAGAAAATTTATGCCGATGCGGCACGTCTTCTCGATGTCCGATTATCCTAATTTTTTGGCGGACGTAGTTTTACACCCAAATAAATATTTCCAGGGGGTAGCTCGGTCAATAACTCAAAATTTATTTTCCTCCATACAAGCTTGGAGCCCCTAATGACCATATATATTCATATACACTCAAATTTGGGATCCAAAGATATATGAAAATATATGAGATCACGTATGATCATAAATTGAACTATGCATCGACGTATGTGATCACTTATACCCATGCATGGCCATATACAAATTAATGTATTATGTATGATCATGTATGTTCATATATATTTCGATTTTCACATGGGATATTTTTTATTATCTGCAAAAATTTTGTTATTTTTAAGTTAAATTTAATTGAATGCAAGTAGCAGTCTATCGTTGCTTAAAAAATAGTAAACTGTTGATTTCAGCAGTCTAAATTTTTTATTTGCAATAAAAGAAAATGGAAAAAGAAAAATTTAGCAAAATTATTTAAATTTTTGCATTAATTCTCGTCCCGTTGAATTTTTGTATCTTATGTAATATCTCGTTTTTTACACACATAATAATCCATGCATAAAAATACGAAAAATGTCAAAATAACAAAAAATTTTGTAAAATATACGAAAAATGGTTTATTTTACGAAAGTTTTTGTTGTTTTGACATTTATTTCGTATTTTTATGCATGGATTAGTATGTGTGTACGTTCCAATCATCATTTTCTTATTGCGGACAACTGATGAGTTGGGGTGATGCCCACGAAATAATTGTATTGTCTATCATACAAATGGTCAATCTTTTTGAAACAACAAATAAAATCTAATATGACAATATCATATTAGAAGTTGGCTTTGAGGTAGGCAATATTCTAATTAAATATATGAAAACTTTAGCAGAATTATTTGCGGATTTTAGCAGGTTAAGTTGTTATTTTCTATTAACAAAAATCTAATTAAAATATAACTCAAATTGTGTATATTTAACAGTTTTATTTTTGCTCTGCCTATACTACTAATATATAGAAAAATAATGTGAAAATTTTAGCAGTTTTTTATGCAAGGTAATTTTTAACTAATTTTTAATACAGCTGGATAGTTGATATGGAAAGCCTCATATATAAATGTGCGTAGTATATGCAAATTCTCTAAATATATATTTATGTATATTTAGGTAACATCCATCCATTCAATTATAAATAAATTCTATTTATTTATAAATTTTAAAACATTTTAAAAAATAAATCATTATATTATTTCGAAAAAATTCTTCACAATACACGTCTTTAAATCCACCAGTCTTTCTAAAATGATTATAATATTAGTTATCAAAGTATTAGGCATAAGTTTCACCCTAATGCTCATATACTACCACTATGTATGAATATATTTTTACTTTTTATTATGTTCGTTTACACATAACATATTCAATTTAATTTTCAAGGTCATTTTCGTCGGATGAAAATATAACAAGTGGTAGTAGTAGTAAGTAGTAGTTGAATATTTATAAGCTAATGGAAAGTTTCTTGTTTTTAGTTTTATGAATGAAAGTAAACGTCACATTGTATAAAGGAAACGAAATTTTTGAGATAGAAAGTATGCATCACAGTACAAATGTTAAGAAAAATATGTAACAATTGCAAATGACATTACAATCTAAGGAACTTTGCAAAAGTATAAGAGTGCAGTTAACAAAACCATATCAACCTACACAAAATATTTCATCAGAGTATTTGAAAGAGAAATTGGTAAAAACAAAACGCATTCAGGTTTTTCGTCTATTGTCAAAAATTTCAAGAAATTTTAAACTTTCGCGTTGCCACGAGTATATTTCTTTGTTTTTTGTTATATTTGATAAATTGTATTTCTTAAGATTTACTTAATTAAATTTAATAATGATGCGAGATTTTTAAAATACAGAAACCTCGTTATTTTTTATTTTTTTTTTTAATTTCAACATCCAACAATTTATTTTGTTGTTTTGTTTTAATACAAGTTCTCTGTTTGTCAAAAATAAACTCAACTGTTTGCTTCGTTGTATGCGTTTATTACAAAGTGAAGTACTTTAAAAAATCACATTTTTTTTTTAACTTAAAAATGTATGGTTAAGGACACCTGAACGTATGAGTAATTTTTAAATATCAAACAACACTCATACGTACTGTGGTTCTAGAATTTCATGCAAAAATTCAATCTCGTCTCTATGATGTTGTATATTACAAAATTTATGATTCTTTCTAGTTGGTTTACTTTACTTGCAAGTAAAATTAAGCAACCAGATTGCAATCACAAGTATACATACGAGGGTAACTATATTTATTGTAAGCCTTGGCCGCATTAACACATGTTAGGAGTCAACTGACATTTCCCCAGTAAGTTTAATATTTTTTACCATAACCTTGCTTAGAACTTTTTGTCATTTGGGCATTATTTGTGTTGTTTACAAAAAAGCGAAAGTTGTGCGTCAGCAAAAAAAATCGAACTAACACGTGAAATTTTTCGGGCAATGATTTGTTACGATTTTAGTTGTGGATTATCTAGACAAGAGTACATAGGAAAATTAAATTTCACTTTTGATAATGTAGCTCCATCCTTTCCAACGCCTTCGGTTTAGAACGAATTTCGAGAAGGTCATCCAAAATGAGTTGTTGTACCAGAAAACATTGATACTGTGCAAAAACTGATAACGCAAAATCGTCATGTGTCATACCCTGAGAATGAGGCTACCTTAAACAAAAGTTCCACCAGCATAAATAAAATCAGGCATCAAAATTTAGCTGTAAAAAATATTTGTTTTCACTGGATTCAGCTTAAGAAAATGCTGGGGTAGATTGGTGCAAATAAATGCTCAAAAAATATCACAGCGGTGCTTCAAAAGACGTCTATAAGATCGTTATAGGTGGTCAGAACTTTAAAGAATTAATTCCTTTTTGGAATGAATTTCCTAAAATTTAATTCAAATTTTTAATTCAAGGAATGAATTTATTAATAAGAAAAAATTTTTATTCTTTGTAATTTACTTGTAAAAATTGTATCATCTTTCTTTCATTTGAAAATAATTAAAACAGAAAGTGATATTAATTTATGATCTAGAGTCAAACTAAAATAACATTCATTTACTTAAATAACAGATCAACTAAAACATTTCCCCCATTCATCTTAATAAGAAATAATAATCCTGTGAATGAATTCAAAGAATTCAAATTTAGAAAATTAATTCATTGACCAAAGCATTAAGCATTAAAATTAAAGATTTCATTCACTGACGAATTCATTCAACACGATTTAATTCAATTTTAAGTCAATGAATTCATTCCTTTGGGAATTAGTTTGCTGGGAATTCATTCAATTGTGCACTGAGTTCCCTGAAGGAATTAACTTTTTCGTTTAATTCTCTAAAGAATTAAATTTTTCGTTTAATTTTCTGAATTTAATTCGTCATTTAATGCCCACTTATATTTTAGCCCATATCGCCTAAAGCAGGCAACGAAACAAACCTTTGTAGAAGAAGTTATTGTTTATTTTTTATGAGGAACATATGGTACAACTTTCATTGCAAAAATGCTTAGGCCGGTTAGAGGGTTAAATTTTATGAAGCAATTAGAAAAAAATCACCCGGAAAACTGATTCGGTGCTGACAACCCCATTTGTTTCCAATCGAATGGTTCAGTTGCATCAAATGAATTTTTCGTTTGCGGCTACCGAATTATTCTCGATACAACTGAAATTCCGTTGTCACAGTCAAATTAGTCTTGTCCCAATTGGTTTTCTGTTGCCACAACTGAAAAATTCGGCTACCACAACCGAACCATGCGATTGACTACAAATGGAGTTTTCAGAACTGAATCTGTTTTCTGGGTGTTTAAGATAAATCGAATGAAAAAAAATGTAATTCATTGAATTTATTAAGTTTGGTCAGGGAATTCATTACCAAAATAAAAATTCAGTTCAAAAAAAGGGAATTAGGGAATTAATTCTTCGAAGCTCTGCAGGTGCCTAATCCCTGCAAACATTAAAATACGGTAGTAAATGTAAAGTCAATAGCGATACTCTCAAACAATACGAAAGCGATACTTCTGAATGATAAATCGGCGATATCGCTAGATAATCATATATCGCTAATTTATCACCTGGAAGATAAAAAGATGATATCGCTAAATTAACTCCTTGAAATAAACTAAACGATTTATATTTTTCATTATTAAATTTAACTCTGAAATATTCCATACATAATCCATTGACAAAAACTTTAATGAAATCTTCATTTTTGAACGAATTTGTTTCTCATATTTCTTATAATTGTTTTTTGTGTAAATTTTGTATTATTTTTTCCAACATTTTTAAAAATTTTAAACGAATTGTCTTTATCTTCCTGATGATAAAAATATGATATTGCCGCAATATTCTCTCTCATAAAAAAATTATGACAAAAACAACAATTTTTGAATTGTCTTTCCAAATATCTTCCAAATGATAAAAGGAAGACAATTTCAAAATGCTACTTGATTATTTTCATTTAAATGAAGAACAGAAGATATGGCTTTATTATCTTCTTGGAAGATATCTTCCAAATGTTTGCAGGGATAATGGAACTAAACAGCAGTTGATTGTATGGGTGTTTCATGATGAAGGAAATCCAACAAAAGCTGTTCGCTCTCAAAGCACTTCGAAACAAATAGTCGCCTGTTTCTTTGGAAAACATGGTCGTGTGGTATCAGTGCCATTAGAATAACGTAGAACAGTTAATTCTAAATGGTACACCACTATTTGTTTGCCAGAAGTGTTTGCAGAAATGAGAAAAATCAACCGCCAATAACGGATAATTAGTTATCATGACAACGCGAGCTTTCACATATCGGTTTAAGCAAGTGATTTTTGAGCAATCATAAGATCGAATTAATGGGTCGTCCGCCACACAGCCCTGATTTTGCACGCAATGACTTTTTTCTTTTTCCCGCACATCAAAGATAAACTACGTGGACAACGATTTTCGTCAGCAAAAGAAGCCGTAGATGTATTCAAAAACCATCTTTTGTAGATTCTTCAGGCGGAATGGAAAAAATGCTGTAACAAGCAAAAGTGTATTGATCTTGAAGGAAAATATTTTGAAAAAACAATAAAGACATTTTCAATAACAAAAATCTGTTTTTTTTTTCATTGTTAGGGTCAAAATACTTATAAATAGTTACCCTCGTATTGAGCTAAAATTTGTTAAATATTAAAATAAAACTAACTAGACACATACAAAATGTGTGTGTAGTAAGATAAACTATTTCAGGCCTTCTAAAACTATGTTAATACCCTACAGAGTATAAGCAAGGCTATATATTCATACCCAAAAAATATCAGACCTAGACCCACCTTTTAGTATATCGATTGACTCCGAATAACTGTTTGATTTAGCGATTTCCGTCTGTGTGTCTGTTCATGTATTCTTCTGCACACGCTACAAATCCCAAGTAAATCTGATCTAATTTGATTTGATCAGATCTAGGCAGACCTGGCGCACCATATAAAATAAGATCCAATTAAATTTTGACTTTAAAATTAGAGAATTTTTACCTATAATTAACATTTATCTTTTGCTGTGAGATCAAGTGGAAAAGATTTGGTACCAAATATGGCCAGATCTGCTCATATCTTGCAAATTTTCCAGTTGTCTTTAGATATGAACAGATCTGGCACTAGATTTGTTCACATCTGGGCATATCTGATCAGATCGGGCACCGTATCTAACTATACTAAATCATATCTATTCATTTCTAAACAGATCTAAACCTCTTTAAACGCATTGAGCAAATTATCTGCTCGATATTAATGAATTTTTACATTAAATCAATGAAGCTTCACTAGAACTCATTCACTGAAACTTTTCATTAAATGAATGCAGTTTTTTCATAAGTCGGTGTAAAAAAGCTTATCATATCTATTTAGATATAATTAGAAATGATTGAATATCAATAGATCAGTTCATATATGATAAGATATGGAATAGTTGATACACTTCGTGGCTAGATCTGATCAGATCTAGTGCAAGATCTGCTCATATCTAAAGTGATCTGGAAATTCTGGTGATTTTTATGGTCTGATATGAGCAAATCTGCCCAAGTTTGGTACCAAATGTGGTATAAGATCTGGTACAATCTATTGAGATCTGTGTAGGTTTAATTTCTTTTACACGGGAAGTTATATGAAAATTTTCTTTCTATTAAAGATTTCATGCAAACATTAAAAAGGTTTCATTGAATACTAATTTTATAAAAATTATGAAACCTTTTCGTGAAAGGAAAGAATTTTTTCATACACTTTGTGAAAAAAATTTCATTAGTTTACTGCAAATTTTCATTAATACTCATCCAAGAAAATTCTCTCTGTGCAGAGAGCTGCTTGCGCTGTGAACCAGTTCCCATGAAAGACAAAAATGGGCCTTTAAAATGTGCAATAGAGCGTACCACCTTACAGGCAAAAAAAAAAAAAAAAAGTACGCCGTACACCCACCAATATGAAAAATTTTTTTGCGGAACGTAGGGGTCGCCATTTTACATTTTTCGTTATATCTTTGGCATTTACAGTCAGATTTTAAAGTACGATACATCGATATTTTTCTCTCGAGGAGACCAGTGTTTTGCTCTAAGGGCCAATGACTTCAAGTATCCCGTTCTAGTAGTTACCCACCAGATTTCAGTTCATACCACCCTAATGTACAACCCTAATGTCAGAAAATTAAAGCTCGCAAAAAAATCATTAAACTTTTGCTAAGGAAGTTTTTCGATAAACCCAGTAGAATTTTTTTTTTATATATTGGTTGCCGAACGTAGGGGTCGCCTTTTTATTTTTTTTTTTTATTAAATTTTTTTTTGTTTTTGTTGGGTTAAACTGACTATTCGTGATATAGAATATTAAACGAATACTTTCTCCCACTAACAAACTGAAATTCTGAATCTATAGAACAATATGCGAGAAATAAAAAATTTTAACCGTTAAAAGAATTTAACGGTTTAAGGGGGAACAATGTAGCAAAATCGAAAAAAATCCCATTTTATTTTAATTTTTCGAAGACGACAAAATTTCGAGAGCTGCCCTTGCATTAAATATCATACATTGATAACTGCCACAGTTTTAACATGTAACTAGTGCCAACAATATTTGTAGATTATCTCTGCCAATCTATAAATTTTTTATTAGTTATTTCATTTCTAACAATATTTATATTAGAATTTAACAGCATATTTTTGCTAAACCATAAAAATGTCATAAGGTGAACCACAAAAAAAAAATTATAATAAAAATGTAGAAATTGTTGGTTGGTTGGTTTTTGGTGTAGGTGGTTTGCAGTTGACATTTTTGTACTATAAAATTGTTTTATAAGTATTTTATGTGAAATTGTTTAAAACACGAAATCTCTGTATGACCTTTTCTTGAATTTTATGTAGAAAATTTTAGATTTTTTTCTATGTATCCGTACTTACCAATTGTGTATTTGTTAGCACACTTAGTAATGCCAATAAACGATGGCCATCTCTTAAATCCAAAAATAAATCATTTACCGGCGTACACTGAGTTTTAATTAGATGTGAATTAATCCATTTTGTGAAAGTTTTCTTTTGTATATCCTGGCGTTCATCTAAAAGTTAAATAAAGATAAAAAATTATGAAAATAATTGTAGTAAAACTTTTAAAGGAATCTAATTTTATTTAATAAATAATCACGCTAGAGTTGAGTTTTAAATATGATTATTCTTTATTTTTGCCAATACAATATTAAATGTAAAGATATTAGTATCGGTTATTTATTGATTATTGTTATACGTATTTCCAGAAGATGGTGTCCAGAGGTTAGTAAAATATCGAAAGACGAAAATAAAGAAATAAATATTTCTAATCTGCATATTTATTAGATTTAGATCATTTATGCTTTTTTTATTTTTCGAGACATTTTAATATATCCCAGCCAACAAAATTTGTATATATTTTTTGTTTATTGTGAATCGGCATAAGAAACCATTAGAATCTTCCATTTTAGGTATAGTATATGTTTAGCAAACTTATGTAAAATACTATGGGGAACATTTTTGTGGAACATTTTAACCCTCTAACTGATTAATCAAAGGGACTTTTTTGGCCCGTTTTTAAAAAGGGACAAAAAAGACCCGTAATTTGAAGAGTTAGAGGGTTAAAATATTCCACAAAAATGTTCCCCATGGTAATTTACATAAGGTCGGTGAACACGTCCTATACCTAAAAGGGAAGATTCATATGGTTTCGACATTAACCTTTAAACACATTTTAAGTTTTGACTTATTTCTGCCATTGAAGATAAATTTAATGCCTTCAGAGACTTACAGTCGAATTTCATGACAAATATTTTTCCGGAACATTTAAGCCCCCTGTATTTTTTAAGCCTTCAACAGAGTTTGATTATTTGTATGCCAAATTGCTACCAATTCCCTTTTGCCCCCTTTAATGGCAACTTTATTTCTATTACAAACCATTTTTCAAATCAACAGGCTTTAATTTAATCGCATAAAACATTTTTAATTAAATTTTAGCTGTAGTATTTTATTATTATGTTGTTTTATTGTATTTAACTAACTCGTACCACAACAAATTTATATTTATTACTAAACGTAATTACACAAAAGCTTTTCTCAACGTATTTACACAGTAGTTTAGTATTAAGGTAGTGGGAAAAGTACACTAACAACACAAGCAAAAACATCAAGTAAAGAACATAAAAAAAATATTGGTCATCTTCATAATTTATTGTACGAGGGTCAAGTGAAAGTGAACAAGAATAAAAAAGTAAAAGTAAAATTTATTAATAATTACAAAAATCACTACTGTACACCCAGAAAACAGATTCGGTGCTGACAACTGCGTTTGAAGCCAATCGAATGGCTCGATTGTGGTAGCCGAGAAAAAACCAATTCAGACAGCACTAGTTTGGCTGTGACAACGGAATTTCAGTTGCACCAATTCATTTGATGCAACTGAACCATTCGATTGTCAACAATTTGTCATTGGTTGTCAGCACCGAATCTATTTTCTGGGTGTATAATTGTACCGTGTAATAATATTTCGTACACATTTATACCACATATTTTTGTTGTTCTTATCTTACTACACTCAAAAAAAAAGTTAGTAAAGTCGGCAAAAAATGTTGCTGTGTCAGCAAATTTTTAGTCAGGAGCGTGCTCGCAAAAAAGTTGGTAATTTCAGCAAAAGGTATTTGCTGAAAATCAGCGAGCTGTTTTTTACCAATTTTTTTTAATAATCTCAGCAAAAGTTTTGCTAACACTTAGTCGATTCCAAATAAAAAAAATCCTTGATAAAATCACTAAAGTTTTTGCCCAAGATTAGTAGATTTAAAAAAACTCAAAAAATTTGTAGAGAAATTTTACTTTAATTAATTTATTTGCTGAAAATTTAAATGTAGAAATTGTGTAGTTTTTTTTTTAAATTACACAGTACAACAGCCAATCTGGGGGGTGAGAAATTCCAAGTCAGGGTGATGGTACTAGGTCAGTATAGTAAAACCCTCAAAGGGTTTGGCGTTCGTATGTGTCATTTTTTTTTATGACCTTTTAAATTTTTTCCTTATCTTGATGTTTTTTCGCTTAGTTGTAACTCGAGAACCACTTGTCCGATTTTGATGAAACAAATTTAGAAAAATTTAGAATTACAATTTCTTTAATCCGTTCATATAACATTTTTCTTTATAATCAACAGTTTTGCCGGTAAAAATAAATTTGTGGAGAAAAAAAAATATTTTTTTGCCTAAAAATTAAAATTTTTTTTTTTTAAATTCATAAAAAAATTTAATTTTTAGGCAAAAAAATATTTTTTTTTCTCCAAAAATTTATTTTTACCGGCAAAACTGTTGATTATAAAGAAAAATGTTATATGAACGGATTAAAGAAATTGTAATTCTAAATTTTTCTAAATTTGTTTCATCAAAATCGGACAAGTGGTTCTCGAGTTACAACTAAGCGAAAAAACATCAAGATAAGGAAAAAATTTAAAAGGTCATAAAAAAAATGACACATACGAACGCCAAACCCTTTGAGGGTTTCACTATACTGACCTAGTACCATCACCCTGACTTGGAATTTCTCACCCCCCAGACAATAATCCCAAAAATGTTCCATAGTGTTATCATTTCCGTTGTCTGTACTACTACATCCAGCCAAGCTGCGACATCTTGTCTATCTGGTTGTCGTCCACGCTATAAATGCGGTTATCAGCACAATTTTTGTAGCAAAATAAATTAGTAAAACATTAGTTCATAATGAGTTTAGTGCTAAAAAAATATAACTAAAACTTTTGCTGAAAACGGAATTCCAGCAAAAAAAAAATCGCTGAAAATTAGTACACTTGATATACAAGATGTGTTACTAATTTTTATACTAACTTATTTTTATGAGTGTAGTATTTAGCTAAAAAAAAAATCTCCTAATTTGCACAGTGTTTTTGCAAGGACATTTTGAACAAGTTTTGAATAGATTTTGCTGCTAATTTTACAGGTTTATTTCTATGAGTGTAAGTCAATTTTTTTTGTAATATTCAAGAAATTTTACCAGCAATGATCCAGACACACTTTTTTACACCTAAACTCATAGAAATTAATCTGTTAAAATAGCAGAAAAATCAACTAAAAATTAGTTAAAAATTATGCTGCAAAAAGAATCATTATAAATTAGCAGATTTTGTTTGCTAGATACTAGTAAAATAAGAGCAGTAAAAATAAAGTTGTTAAATTTATTAAATTTACAGAATTTTAGTTAACTTTTAGTTAATTGAAAATGACAAAATATACTGTAAAATCTGCAGAGAATTTTGCTAAATATTAGTAGACTAAAAATAGCAAAAACAAACTGTTATAAATGGGTGATATCAAAAAAAGTGATAAAACCGTGTAACCACCTAATTTCTAATGCATGGATTACATTTGAGTTATATATTTCGATATATATCAGCGCATTGTCACCTGTTCTACAAAATTGATAGCAATCTGACCAAATTTTGGTTAATTCATAAAAATTGTGACCAATATTATAAGCCAAATGTAAACTCCGTAACCAGTAACTCATAAGGTTTTTTAACTTTAATAGCTTATATTTTAATAACCAATAAAGCTAAACACTAACTGTAAGAATTTTTATGAAGAGGAAAAGTGCCGTTTTTAATAAAAATTAATAAATTTTACAAACTTTTTCGTATATCTTAGCTACCGCGACTTCAACTCTGTAACGATTTTTCGTCATAATTTTTGATAAATATGCATACACCAGAATTTTGGAATTATCTATTATTCATATTGCGAAAAGTATAATGTTATTTATACTCAAATGATCGTTGGACTGTAAGTAATCATCCAGCATAACATACTTGAAGCTTTTCTGCAGCATGTAACATTCTCGAGATGAAAAAGGATGTTTTTAATAAGATTTGAAAAAAATGTTGTAAACTCCGTTCCTAATTTTTACACCAAACTATTTAACGAGTAAGAAAAACAATGTCATATTTAGATTCACCTTATAGGCATCATGCGATTTTGTTTCGGAAAAAAAAAATTCTGACAAAGCGTTTCTGAAAGAAAACGAAAAAAGTAACCAAATATAAACTCCGTAACTGTAAACTCCGTAACCACAATTGTTTGCATCAGGTTTCATTCAAATAAATGTAGATAAATGTTTAAAATATTTTAAAATAACAATAAACAGAGTTGATTCAACTAATATTTGTGCGTCAAAAGATGATTCAACCGATAATTTTGCGTCAAATCAAAAAAAGTTATCAGTTTGTTACCCTAAACTGCAGGAGCGAAAAACGGTTGATTTTGCATTTTATTGGTTTTGAATTCGAGTCATTACTGACATTAGTTTGACAAATTAAATTTGCTTCACACAATTTAAGAATTTTTTGATCGCGAAATATTATGTTTTTAATATATTATTTTGTAACTGCGCAACCGCTGTTTGGATTTTAAAAAATTTTATATTTTTGAAAAGCGTATAAAAGGACCAAAAATACAAAACTAAAAAAAAAAAATAAAAAAAAATTTGAATTGTATTTTTATTCGCGAAACCGCCAATTTGATAAACACAAATTATATATCATTGGAAAGCATGTTGAAAACCCAAACACGAAAAGCTAATAAATTGAAGAAAATTCGTACTCAATTTTTTTTTTTGTTATATCTTTAGCTTGCAGAAATGTAAACTCCGTTACCACAAAAAAAAATTAAAATTGTGCAAAAAAAGTTATTGCGACAACTTGTAGAAGAAATTTTTTGCAATTAGGTTTATAATGACTAAACTTATTGATTCCATTAAGAAAAAAACGAAATATTAACACTTTTTGCTTCTCACAAATTTGGCACAAAAACTTATCACATTTTTTGATTTCACCCATATATAAAATTTTTGTTATTTTTAAGCTAAATTCAGTTGACTGCAAATAGCAGTTTATCCTGTTAAATTTACTGTGGTGCGGGACATAATATAGTTAAGATTTCCAGAGTTATAATTATTCTGATTCATCTTGACCACTTATTGTGCGATATCGTTTCAATTAAGTAAACGATAAATTTAAAGTTTTAAAGATGAGCATATGGTAAAAACATTATCGGAATCAGTAGGTTTGAGGTTAAGAAGAAAAATAAACCTTCCTCAAAAGTTATAAACACATTAAATTTGCAAATCAGACTAGATCTAGTTTCTGCCTTTTTATGGACAGAATTCATCAGTGATCTTCCATTAAATTATATTATTGTTTATATTTTTATTATCAGATTGTCTCTATATGAATAATTTCAGAAGTGATAAAACACACATATACAAACATTCTACTTCAGATTTTCTCTGTTTATCTTCTTATTTCCTCCGTGTCACCTTTTCACAAATATTGCCACATTGACGTATGGTTTGTACGTACAAGTGCAGGCAATTTGTGTATATTGGAGACGGACAGCCAACAGGGCATTTTTATTTTTTATAGTAAAGTGTTGTTTTTTCAAACGCGTCGTATAGACCAAATACTATTAATATTGTCATTAATATGTATTTTTATTAATTCTAAAGTTAAAGTTAAAATTTGTTTAATCTAGAAACTTTTGATCACTTTTCAATTGACCAACGATTGACAAATAAATCTAAAACAAACACACATACATAGTTTGCAAACGAAAATGAGAAATGATGATGATAAACACATATTGTGTGGTGCTAATGAATGCTACAATGACAACTACAAATACACTAACACCATTAGAGAAACATTTGCAAAAACAGCAGCAACACTTGTAACTCTAACAACTTTAAGCTTTATTTGCTACAAATTATTCTTTACTTTTTTTTTGCTGTTGTTGCAACACTTTGATCAAACAAAGTACGAAAAAAAATTTTAAAAAAAATATATATTTGTTGTCATCAATTAGCAATAGAAAATCAAATACAGATATTGAAAATGCATGTATTTTTTTTTTTGTTGAATATTGATAATACTGCTGTCATTAGTTGTGTTTTATTTTTTCTAACGATATAGTTTTATAATGTCATCACTTGGACGATGACAGCAAAAAAGACACATGGCACAAACACACTTCCATAATAATGTAAACAAAATTTATATAAATGTTTGCAAATTTATATTGAATTAGGTCAATGTGTACAATTTATGTCAATTATTTTTTAAACAATTAAAGTTTTAATTACAAAAAAAAAAAAAAAAAAAAAAAAAAATATTTGTTTAAATATACGTACAATGTATTGGACGCAGTAATACTGTTCTTGATTACAAAAATTTACAATTAAATCTTAATGAAGTTTTTTTTAAAGGCAAATAGAAAATAAATGATAAAAAAAATTGTGTTTGAAAATGTTTATTAAAACTGTCCCACTCTTTTAAATTGTTCTCACTTTTTGAAAACTGTTCCCACTTTTATTATTATAATTTTAAACTCCAATAATTTAAAAAGTTTCTACACTCAAAATAAATAACATTTTATCCGTTTTGCTCTATCTCGCTTAGTTTTCGAGATATGGGCCATTTTATGAAGTGGAACACTTTTATTAGTAATTCCAGAGGGTCCAAGGCCATGATCCATTTTTGGATAGAGATAACCCCTTTCGCTGGACTATTGTACGGTTAGGGGTAGTCGAAATTTTCGACAATTGTGCTCTACCTCTCTTAGTTTTCGAAATATGGGCCATTTTAAAAAATCAGGAGGCAAAGAAATAGCGCCATCTACCGGGTAATAACAGAAACATGAAAAATGAAATTGTAAAATTTACCGAATAGGTTCTTAAAAATTAGTTATAAATAGTTTTGATAATTAACACTCAAAAATAGTTAAAGTACTGAGGATTTTTAGTAAAGTGTGAAATGAAGATAACTAAAATCTTTGTTTAAATCAGTGTTTCAACTAAAAATTTGTTAAAAATTAGTCAAATTGATTCAAAACCCGTGTGACAGATTTTTCTACTGACGTATAATTCTAAGTGTACTATATAAAGTTTGGATTCACATTGCAGCTATATACCAAGCTGCAGAGTGGACTTTGTTACTTCCTTCTGCTTAATGTTGGTATAATTAAGTAAGTTGTGGGCACTTCGGTGTAAAGGTTAGCGCTTTGGACTGTTACACATATGGATACGGGTTCGATCCCCAGCGACTGCCACATCAATTTAGAAAAACATAATATGTATGATTTTTCTATCCCTCATAAGGGTTTTTCAACAGGGACGCTACAAAAGTAGAAAGACAGGGACAGCATACGACGCCATATTTCTTGCCACTCTTTTGACATTTCTCTTCAGTAAGGTTTGCCATTTCATGATGGAAAGATATACGAGCCAACAACGAGTCGCAATTATTAAAATTTACTACCGAAATTCGGAGTCAGTGGCCTCAACGTTAAGAGCGCTACGTCCAATTTATGGTCGTCATAATCGTCCTAGCAGATCAACAATTGAGCGTCTAGTGGAAAAATTTGAATCCACAGGCACAGTACAAAATGTTCCCGTGCCAGTGAGACAAAGAAGTGCCCGTAGTGTCGAGAATATTGCTGCCGCTGAGGCTTCAGTTGAAGAAAGCCCAAATGTGTCTCTCACACGTCGTTTTCAAGCATGGGGCATCTCTGTGACGTCGTTGTGGCGAATTTTGTGAAAAGATCTTAGCCTACATCCTTACAAGATGAAATTGACGCAAGAACTGAAGCCGCTTGACCACCAGAAGCGTCGTATGTTCGTGAATTGGGCTGAGCAACAACTTGAAAATGATTCGAATTTTCATCGAAAAATCATCTTCAGCGATGAGGCTCATTTCTGGCTGAATGGCTTCGTCAATAAACAAAATATGCGTTATTGGTCAGACAGCAATCCACATGTACTCCATGAGTCATCATTGCATCCCGAAAAAATTACGGTTTGGTGCGGTTTATGGGCCAGCGGCGTCATTGGGCCGTACTTCTTGCGTGATGATCAAGACCGGCACGTTACTGTGAATGGGAATCGCTACCGTTCAATGAAACCGAATATTTTTGGCCCCAATTGGATGATATGGACTTGGAGGACATCTTTAACAAAGTTCAACAACTCCCCATCAGATGGCACGCAACAACTGTTCTAAGATTCAACATCTCGCTCAAATGCAGTGTTGCCATATTTGAAGCCATCCATCTTTCAAAACATTTCATCTCTTCTCTATCCCTTTTCCAAAGAAAGCAACACGTTAATTAATAGACAGAATTTCTTGAGTGTTGCTCTCATAAAAAAATAAAAAATAATTTTTTACCAATTTCGATTAACCGATTAATCGCAGTAAATTATTCGAATTAATCGTTATTCGAACAATTTTTGAGCAAAATTAATCGATTACTACGATTGAATGCCCTAATATCTGGTAATGGTAACTAGTTGCTTTTCTTATTATGAAATGAAATAAATGATTTTTTGATGTTGTTCAGAATTACTTCTTAAAAAGCAGTAAAAATAGACTAACGTATACTTGGGAAACAGTGAAAGAAGTAGTTTGTATAGCATTGCTTCTTATTTTTTTTTTTTTTTGCTGGGTAATGAAATAATTTAGTCACGTAATATTCACAATTTTTTTATTCTTAAAACATAATTCTATTTTCGCCCTTCCTGATATGTACTTCTGTGCCATCATAACTACTTAAATAGTTAAGGGGCTTAAATTAAAAGCAGTAGTTGTAAGATTAATTAACCGTTAAGATAACATGCAACAATTGTATTTCAAGTATTTTTCAAACGGTCCTTATTTTTCGTGTGTTATTGAAATTTGGTTTTCAAATTTCAATTTACTTTTTAATACTGCTAATAGCTTTTAAAGGTTAAAAACTTAAATATTTATAATTAGATATTGATTTAATTGTTGCAGTTTATTAAAAAAGAATTTTAATTGAAAAAAAAAATTCTTAATGGAAAATGTCTAAATTTGTCTACCGGCATAATGAAAATACGTGACTAGAATTAACAAATATTTATAATGGATTTTTGTTTCAATTAGTACTAAAATAGTTTGTACATTACTTTCAGCATAAATAATGCAATGGTAAAGTTTCAACTTAACAATAACACTGATATTCATGTACCCAGAAACAGAATCGTGCTTACAACTGAAATTATTGCCAGTCGAATGTTTTGGTTGCAGACACCGAATATTTCTATTGTGAAATTTTGTTGTCGCAGTTAAATAAGTGTCCATAACTTAAACAAAGTTTAAGAATTTTTAAAAGCAGTGTGAAAAAATAATTCAACTTTTTTACTACAATCTTTGCACAGAGAATTCTTCAGCAAAAGTCTAAAATTAAATTTTTTAAAAAATGTTAACCCTTTACGCGCCTACAGAGCATCAAAGTTTAGTTTTCCTCAATGCCGTATTTACTTTGGCTCCACTATAAACTTAGGGCAAAGTAAAGCATACATTTAGGCTTAAGGCATAATCAGGTTGAAATACTGAGATTTGGAAAAAAAATTCACTAGATGGCATTGTTATTTGCAATTGATATTGATTTTTAGAGGTTAAAAAAAGATTCAGTAAACCCCTCATATAAATATCACCCATGTTTTCTTTCTTTTTTTATCAAACTAACATTTCGATAAAATTCCCAGAATACCTTAATGTAATTGATTTTAATTTCAATTTAAAAAGTCAAAAGAATTTTTAAAAAGTTTATTATAGTTTTTGCTATTGTGTTATGCCAAAATTTAATACTAACGTGGTAACAAAAGAAAAAAAATACAAAATAAATGACAGGTAGCACTTTTAAAATGTGATTTGAATTTAAGACAAAAAAAATTCTCTTTAGCGAGTATAAGTTGTAAGACTTGGAGTGTAATTAAAAGTTGTTAAATTTACGAAAAGCGCCTCCAAGGAAAGTTATACAGACATTACTTTCAAGTTTAAGTTACCATGGTTTTCAGATATAAAACAGTTCAAAGCGAGATTTTCTATTCCAAAGAATAGTTTGTAGAATAGCTTATTTTCCTTTCTGGCCCCTATACTCTCAGTTCTACCAAGAAGCATATATAACTAGGAGATACAATCGCTATCGGATCGCAAATCGGACAGAAAATTATGAGCTTGTCAGACAACGCCATAATTTTCTCTGACAACTCTGATAACGCCATAATTTTCTGTCCGATGTCCGGTCCGATGTGCGATCCAATAGCGGTTACTTCTTCTTGGTTCTACTACAAATGATCTTTGTTCGAAATTCTGCCAAAAGCAGCCGCTTCTGTAGCTGCAAAGTAAAACAGGTTCTCTTAGCACCAGTTCCGGAACTGTTTAAGTTCCATAGAATGGGTTCTGGAACTAGTTTCACTGAATCGATTCTAATGAGTTTAAAATGCCGAAATCGTTATATTCCATAAACTGTAACTGAAACCGTTATTTCCATTTATGTTTAAAATAGTTATACCCATAGTGTCAATTATTACTGATATTTAATCATAACTGATTTAAAACTGTTCCAAATTTAGACCTAAAAACCGTGTTAAAAACCGATGCCATTATATTCTAAATACAGTTACTTTAACTGATATCGAAATATATAAACAGAAAGTTATCGGTTGCCATCTTTGGTTATTTTGATATTTTTATATGCGAGAAAGAGCATTTTTCTTCCTGAGTATCTTCTTGAATTCTTCTGCAATAATAATAATAATATCAACATTGCGAATAGGAGTGACGAACCAACCATTCAGGAATGCGATTAGGACGGAGGTTCTAGATCTTGTTTTTTTTTTTTAATTTAAAGGGAAGCAACGTGTTGCTTCCTTTGGAAAGGGGATAGAGAAGAAGTGAAAGGTGGTGAAAGATGAAGGCCTTCAAATATAGCAACACTGTAATTGCGCGAGATGTTGAATTTTAGAACAGTTGTTGCGCGCCATCTGATGGTGAGTTGGCGAACTTTGTTGAAGCTTTTTAGTTCATAGCCCTGTTATATTATTTTACTTCGGTGGGGTTAAGTGCTATGGGAACACCGAAGGAGGACGCTGCGATATGTATGAGGGATAAAAAAACTCATACATATTACCATATTTCATAAATTTATGTTGCCTTTGTTGGGGCTCGAACCCGCGACTTCACAGCGCCCAGTCAGTAGTTTCAGTCATTCGATGGCCATCTCGGGCTTTCTTCGTCTCTAGTGAATTTCTCCACCTTTTTAACGACAAAATTCGATAAGTGAGTTGTGAAATTTTCAGAGTAATATCTTGGCTACTGGATTTTCTTTTTATAAAGTCTTGGAAATTTCGGTCTGATCATATGCATATAGTTTCTGATGTTGTCAGTTCTTTGGATACAGTTCAAGTTTAGCGGAATCGCAGGAAAACATACTGGGGCAGCTTTCGTTATCATCGCAGGAAAACGGACTGGAGAGGTTTCGTTATTATCTCGGTAATGGTTTAGATAGACTTAGAAAGTTAATATGTAGCTCACGTGGGATTTGTTATGGCGTCTTACGCGGAAAGCTTTCCGATGAGGCCCTTCTAGGTCATGGGGATGTTATCTGGTATAAAGATTATTCAAAGGAAACCGTTGCCTGGGTCATCAATAAGACTGCTCTCACTACGTAGATCGAAGGGGCCACATGGCTTAATTTCTGCGAGAGGATGAATGATCTTTCGGAAGGAATTCGCCATCAAAATGTTCTTTCTCAGGATCACACAAATGTTTTATGTACTCTCCAAAGACCTTATGGCTCCTACACTGAGTCGCCTGAGTATATCTGTAACCTTCTATGGGAATCTCACTTCTCAGGTAGGTCCTTTACAATTTCCGGGTATCCGTCCCTGATATGAAGGGACACTCGTCTTGCTAGTGGCATCTTTCGGGCATATCGGATTAAACTGTCGATATGTAGGTTTTCTTTTAGGTCACCGGGATCGTTCCACATTTTATCGGATTATTACGATCCAGTCTGTTGTTTAGCTTTTTTTCCGACAATCTCGCAAGAAGTAAAGATGGTGTTCATACCTAAGATATGCAAAAAGTCCGGGCAATTGTTCAAATCTTATAGACCGATAAGTCTCACCTCCTTTTTTTTTTCTTTAGACGAAGGAGAAACATTTTATTATATGTATTGCGCAGGCTAATTCAAAAGCACTAGTGTGCGTGCCATCCGGGGAAATCCACTGATACTGTGATCCATGAATTGGAGATAAGTCAATAGAAAAAAGTCCTCATAAGCTGAGATTATTTCTATAGGAAAAATCTTATGAATCTGATGTTTTTTCTACAGGGAAAATAACACAGCATATAAGGCTTTTCCTAGGGAAATAGTTTCTTCTACAGGATAAAGTTCTCATAAGATGATGTTCTTTAGGAAAAAGTGCCTTGAATCTAAGACTTTTCCTATAGGAAAACGTACTCAGAATCTGATTGTTTCGACAGAAAACTCTTCTCAGAATCTGAGGCTTGTTTCAGGCTTAAATAATATTAGTGTATAACGTTTTTTGTTAATAAAATATTTTAAAAATTATTTTATTCTTTTATTTTTGGGCGGCATCATTTATTTTATTTGATAAATTTACCCACAAAAGTGGTAAAATTACACATCTTTCTTGAAAAATGGGCTAAACTGCAGGTTATGGGGTTTCGTCAAAAAAAAAAAAATATGATCCCCTCTAGAATTAAAAAAGAAAAAAACCGAAATGAATTTTGGGAGGTGCTCAGTCCCGATTCCAAAATGTTATTTTTTTTTTCTATCCATAAAAAGTAGCCCTAACTAGACCCGGGTAAAAAAAATAATATGATGTTATATGTAATGATATCTTATTTAATATAATTTAAGATATGCTATGATCCGAAAAATGGTGGATAAAATTATATCGGATAAGATCTAAATATATTGAATCATATAGAATCTTATCCGGATTTTGACCCGATATAATTATATCTAATTTGATATAGACAGACATAATTATATAACGCTTCATACTTCAAGATCAAAACAAAAACTATTAAAAAGTACTGAAAAATAACAACCTTAAGTTAAGAATTAAAAATTTAAATAAAAATCTAGAAGAAGTTGCACATAATTGTAATCAAGCCTTCTCATATAAACTTGTATTCTACCCGTAAACTGTGTAAACCTGGTATGTTTATGAGTTTAATTTCAAATTCCATACATAAAAATATGGCTTGTATTTATACAAGGTTTACAAGGAATTTAGGAGTTATAATGAGTACGCCTTTTATATTTTGAAATCATACATAAATATATCTCAAAAAAACAAAGAATTTTTTTACATTGCGCTATACTTAAACATATCTAAAACAACTTAGAAAAAAATAATAACATTGAGCTATATAAAACTTTATATATTTTCCGATAAAGCCATTTTTAATTATATATGACGATGTATTAAAATTGTCATAGCATATGTAAATAGATATTGCACATACAAATATATATGGGGACATGTATATTTATACTGGTCTATATATGACATCATATAAGAAATTTTTGAAAAACTCAAAGCTATACATAATTATATCCGCAAAGATATAGTGTTACACTTGACTATATATAAACATATTAATTCATATTAAATTATATAATTTCCTATATAACTATTTTTACTCGGGGAGTCATTTTAGTCCCTTAAGAGGGGGGACTGAAAATGATGAATTTTCTTGAATGGTAAAATGGTACTCAAATGATAGAACATGTTCCCAAAATTTAAACCTTAAAAAAAATAAAATTTTTTTTAAAAAATCGCACGATTTAAAAAAAAAATCCCTACTGCGCAATAAAACTACATCACTTTCCCTGCGGCGCACTTAAACTATATCGGTTCTGAAATTGCATTTTTGATCAATGAAAAGTTGATTCCTTTTATCATTTCCTCTTCCTACTGCCTTTTATGTTACAAATTTTCAAAATAAACAACAAAAAATGAGCATTTGCAAGGTTTTACCAAAACTAAAATAGCGTCATTTTAGACTTTTTAATTATTCGGAGGCCTAAAATTTAATAAAATGCCTCTAATTCGGTTTACGTCCAACGGATTAGTAAAAAAACCTTATTTTTGAAATCGTTAGAAAATTTCCTTTCATTTGAGTATCACTTTCGTTCATATTAATTTCTTACTTTTTCCGACCCTCCCCCCCCTTTATTGGTCGAAAAATGGCTCTAGTTAGGGCTAAGTTTTATGGATATAAAAAAATAATATTTTTGGAATCGTGAGACAATTTCCTTTAATTTGAATACACACACTTGCATGTTACTATGTCCCCCTATTTTTTTGCCCCCTACGGGCCTCCATGGTCCGAGCCCCTCCCAAAATTAATCTCGTTTTTTTTCTTTTTTAAATCCAGAGAGGGGCATATTTTTTTTATGAAACCCCACAAACTGCAATTCTGCCGAAAAATGTTTACGCATTTTTAATGTAAATTTACAAAATTTTGTGTGTAATTAACTTACGCATCATGTGTGTAATTTTTTCCTTTTACGTATTTGAAGTAAATTTACCATATTGTTACGTTTTTACCTTTTAAAAACGTTGGTTTATTTCCCTTAAATAAACCGGATTCTTTTCTATTGCAATCAAAATAACCAGTCTAAATCCAGATACCAATTGTTACGTTTTACCTTCAAAAACGTACGTTTATTTCCTTTAAATAAACCTGGCTGGCAATTAAAATTAACTAAAAACACACACACACTTGTTGTTTACTATTTATTGTTTATTTCTTAACACTTTATTACTTTACAATTTCACAATGATTAACTAGAGCACAACTTAACTGTACAAACGCCACTGCGTGACTCACTTCTTAACACAAGCTGCAGCCCTTTTATAGTGTAATGTCTGCAATTGTAGAATGATCTCGAATGTTCCAGAGACACCCAGATTGTGTGTGTGGAATGAACTAGAAGGTTCCAGAGACATCCAAATTTTTGTAGAATGAACTAGAAGGTTCCAGAGACATCCAGATTTGTGTAGAATGAACTAGAAGGTTCCAGAGACATCCAGATTGTTAGCCATGGTTGTAGAACATACCAAAAGTTTCCAGAAGCATCCAGAGTATTCGTAGCGGAGACACCAACCACTTGGATTTTAGCCGAGACACAAACCACTTTATAATTAGTCAATACACAAACCACTTTATTCTTAGCCGAGACACAAACCAATTCATAGTATAACACTTTATAGCATAATGTTGTATACTCAAATGTAGCGTTGCCAGATTGACAGGTTTAGTGAATCCTGTTTCTCGGGATATTTTTATCCCAAAATACCAGAACCAGATCAATCAAATTTCGTAACAATATTAATAGTAAAAGTCCAGCTTTATACTATAAATTGGGTAAAATTAAACAAAAATTATTTAAAAGGTTCCGTGAACCTTTCCAAGACAATGCTGGTGCTAGACGTAGTAAGGTCGACTAGTAAGTATCTTAGGGTTACTCTGGTTAGATTTCTTACCTGGAACCTACATCTGGTTCCCATAACCAAAACAGCTTTTAGGGATTTATTTGCTTATTAGAGGCTGTTTTGCAGGACTTGGTGTCTAAGGCCTCAAATGGTATACTGGTCTTTGAATGCCGTCGTGAGACTAATAGGTACTTATGATTCTCCGGTATGGTGACCCAAGGTAGAGCCAACTAATTCTAAGGGGTTCCTTAGCAAGTCTATCACTTAGCCTGTGTGGGTATCACTCATAAGGTGCAAGACGTGCCCGGCAAATGCCAAAAGTGCCATATGCAATATACCACCGCTGTCTATCTCGGTGACTAAGGACGCCTCCTTGGGTATTCTCTGGGCATTTGGTCACATTCGGAGGGATGAACCTCGAGGACACATGAAGATAGCGGAGTTGTTTATTGATGACCCACTGGCTAGCGTCACAGATAGAATGTTAGCAAGGCAGATTTTTCTTCGGAATCGAAAAAAGCATAAGGACCAGCAAACCTTGGGAAGCCGAACAGATGTACAAGGAAAGGTTTACTGACGGCTCAAAACAGATCAATTAAAATACTTAAGCGGGGGTCCGATTGGCAAATACCGATTAGCTAATACTCTTGTGTATTCCAGACGGTGATCTTCACCATCTACATGTGTGAGTGGGATTGTCGAAGAAGGGGCACGAGATGAGTACTTATTTATGTTCTTTTGGAATGTGGGGCGGCACTTAGACAATTATTGTCTTAATACTTGCCCTGGACAGCTTCGATCCTCTTATTAGGTTCGACACATACAACTGAGTGATCGTAAGCTAGGGTACAGGGCAACAAACGGGTTGACTGTTTGGCCAACTTCGAGAATGTTCTTAACTTTAACTACCCATACATTGACTAGTATATGATCATGCATAGGCATACATGATCATATACGTCCATGCATAGTTCAATGTATGACCATACATTATATCATATATTTCCATATATCTTCGGATCCGAAATTTGAGGGTATATGACCGTACATGTTCATATATGATTCATGTATGGTCATATATGATCATATATGGCCATATACCTCCATATACCCTCAAATTTCGGATCCGATAATGTATGGTCATACATTGAACTATGCATGGACGTATATGATCATGTATGCCTATGCATGATCATATAGTAGTCAATGTATGATCATGTATGTTCATATATATTTCGATTTTCACATGGGTACCTTGGGAGTATTGTTGGAAATAAAAGGGGAGCTGAAATAAGGCAAAAGGATCGCTTGGCATGTTAAACAATATCTGGCGGTCACGCCAAATATGTACCAACACCAAACTCAGAATTTTGAATTCTAATGTTAAATCTGTTTTTAACTCTACTATTTTCTTGAGCTTATCGTTTGTATTATGCCTGCGAAAACTGGAAAAGTACAAAGGATATTGAGAAATGCATACAGACATTTGCCAACAAATGTCATAGAAATGTTCTTGGTAAATGGTGGCCCAATCGTATCAGCAACACCGATCTGTGGCTACAAACGAATAAAAAACCGGCGCCGTATGAAATTAAGGAACGAAAATGCCGATGGATAAGTCATATAGTAAGAAGACTCAGCGAAAACATAGTCCGTAAAGCATTGCGATGGAACTCCATCAAGGACATGATGCACTGTTAGCAAACTACAACTGGAATAATATCAGCCATGAAAATAGAGTAAGATTCAGGAAAATAGTAGAGGCCCTATGCTCCAACTAGAGAGAAGGATGACAGAAAAGAAGAAGAAGAAGAAGAAGGGACCCGATGTCCCCTCATTGGTTCTGAACCTTTCTGTGTTGTACATGTCGGGAACTTCGGGAATAAACTTAGGACGTGGAGGGAATACAAGATCGTTGAGTAAACAGGAAACTATTTATCCTGGACAGAAGGGCCTTAACAGGATTTTTCAATGGGCACTGTAATCCTAGGTACTACTTGTGGACTAGGAATCTATCTGATATAGACACTTACAGCTTCTGCGAATTGGATTCGCTTTATCACAAGCCACAATATTGGGGCCATATGCTACTTGCAGGAGTAAAAGGAACAAATATATATATATACAATATTGGGGCCCTAACGTGGCTACAAAACAGGCATATTTGGTCACGAAGCGTGGGGCGAATCTGGTCTAGTTCCCCTTATATCTTTGTAAGTATTTCTCCTGAAGTTAAATTTCTGTTAAAAACACTTTTCAAGCCGCGTATTTCAAGGGCTAATTGCTTGACACTATATGCTTCAGTCTTTTGTAGTTTTCGTTCATTACTTTGCACTTGCTTGTAGTCATATAACAATTGCAAAGTTAATGTCGGTAGAGAGAATATAATACAATGTACAATTTCTATGGTAACGTTTGTATTTTTGTTTTGTGAAACATAAACATTTGCTTTAATTGCTGATACACAAATAGAGTAAAGTAGAAACTTGCTGACTTGACTGCTAGACTCGTAAGGCAACAAACTAAATGACGATGATGATGATGATGATGATTGCCGTTTCGTAACACTTTCAAACATCGACGTCAGCATCATAATCTTGATCTTTCTAATGAATAGTTGCTACTTAACAAAGTCGTCATTATTTTGTGTTAGGTAATATTACACCTTGCATTAAGGAATATAGTATCAAATAGTTATAAAGCCACCTACGTAGAAGTTTAATTATAAAAAAACAAATATATATGAAAATTTTCACTTGTAACTTCTGAACCAATTGACTGAATTTGGTTTTATCTTATACTAAACTATTCTAAACTATAACAAACATACTTACTAAATTATGTAGAAAAATGTGGAAAACCAAACACAAATTTTAATTTTCAAGTAGATTTCCTCTATCTATTTTACAGGGAATCAATTTTGAAAAGAAAAGTAAACAATGGTAGCATTCAGTAGAGAAACCCTAAAGTGATACCGGTGACTTGTGCGCTTTGTGATTTCTAACTCTGCTGAACGCTGTTTTCTTGGTTTCGTTTTTAAATACATTTTTTTATATTTTCCTTTGATTTTTAAAATTTTTTGTTCTTGAATTATATTTGTTTTTATCTGTTATTCATACAAAAAAAAAACATTTTTTAATAAAAAACAACAAATGTATCACTATTTGATCAAAAGTACCAAACATTTTTTACGGTACCAAAATATGACAGCGCTACCTGAGCGCTCAAAGTGAGCGGTTAGTGATCTGGTTGTTCAGCACATAGTTGTACAACTATTATAGAACTGTTGACTATTAAATTGTATCTGTCGAAAGCACCCAATGACTATAACCTTGGCAAGAAAAAACATTCTGCAACACATGTTTGCTATAGTAATTATGGAGACACACACACACACAATATAAAAAAATAACGCCCCATAATTACATACTAGATACTATCAATTGATTGAATTGGAGAAAGCAGAAATAAAAGCTGAAAAAGATTATGTCAGGATTTACAAATATAATAAATTATAAAGCAAAATATGGTAGTCATAAAAATAAGCTAATTCAACACTAGAGGTATTCGGCGCTGTCGAGGCACAAATTGATTTAAATTTGTATAAAACTTTAATTATTTTTTGTTTAAATCTATTTACCCAACTTGTAGTAGGAAACAGTTACTGTCCTACTAAAGATTGGTTTAATTTACTCTAAGTGCATAAATAAAAAATACTAAAAAAATAAAAAAACATAAAATGTGTAAATTTACATTCAGAATGCGTAGAAAATGTTCAGAAATTATTTTTAATTTTGGCATTTTTATAGGTAAATTAACCAGCAAAATATGATGAAGCGGCCAAAAATAGAAGAATAAAATCGTTTTTAAAATATTTTATTAAATAATACGAATTTTATTATAATTAGGGTAGTCTTATAAGACCTTGTATAAAGTGTGCAAATTTGGTAAGTTTGGGCATTTTACGAGTATGTCAATCTTAATACATAAAACATAGAGTTTACTAAGTTAACACAGTATACTACTATATATAGGAACTTTCCGTGAAGCCCTTCAATTTTAAAACCTAATACAAGCATCATATTCGTTGCACTTTTTTCTATCGGAAAATCCCTAAATTCTCTAAAAACAAAATTTTTTTCTGTAGGAAAATCTTTAGATTCTGAACAGTTTTTCCTATATAAAAAATTATGACTTTAACGACTTTTTCCTATATAAGAGGTCTCTGATAAAGAGAGGGGTTTCTTCAGAGAAAATTTATATTATAAATCCTCAAATTCTGAAATTTTTTCTATAGGAAAACGGACTTAAAAACTGAGTAGTTTTCTATTGCAACAAGACCGAGAATCTGAGAGTTATCTATAAGGAGTTTTTTTTTTAGAATATGACACCTTTCTATATGAAAAAGTGCAGACAATCTAAGGGGGTTTCTATTGAAAAAAATTCCTGATGACCTGATGTTTTCTTAGGAAGAAAATGGCAAGAATTTAAAGCTTTTCCTATAGGAGTACGGAGGCTTTTCTATAAGAAATTTCCATGGGGAATCTAAGGCATGTATTAGGCTTAAATATAAATTATAACATTTTTTGCTAATAAAATATTTTGAAAACGTTTTTAATCTTTTAATTTTGGGCGGTGTAATTCATTTCATTTCGTAAATTTACACACAAAAATGGTAAAATTACACATAATTCCTGATATTTTTATACGCATTTTCAATGTAAATTTACCAGTTTTGTGTGTAGTTAACTTACGTATTATGAGTGTAGTTTTTTCATTTACACACTCGGAGTGAATTTATGATGTTCATAACAGGGGTTCAGTTTTCTGCTACAAATTTGGTAACGGCTGTTTTAATTACCACAAATTTAAGCAATTTCATTGTAAATTTATACATTATGTGTACACCAACTTATACATAATGTGCGTAATATTTTCTTTTACACACACCGAGTAAGTTTATCCAATTTAACCCCACTGTAAGTTGGTAAATTTTAAAACACATTAATTAGAGGGTAATAAAATTTTATATCGACTTCTGCCTCGACTTTTCTTTACCCAATCGCCGCCGAACGTCATGTCAGCTCTTTTTATATACAAACGAAAAAAAATTAGCTATCCCATGTGAAAAACATTACGTTTGATCAGATATATTTAGATCTAATTAGATATGATTGAATATAATTTTATCTGGTGTCAGATTTGATGATTCATCATAAGATATGGCATATGTGATATATTTTATGGCCCGATCTCTTAATATTTAAAGGCATCTGGAAAATTTATGGATTTTTATGGCCAGATATGAATAGATCTGGATTTTAATTGATATTATTCCTACTTTATTCGAATTTTGTTTCAATTAATTATATACAATTTTTAGTAATTAATAGTGTTACGGTTTTACTCAACGTAACACTGAACTGTACAAACGCTACTGCATTACTGACTCTTCAAACCTAAGCTGCAGCCCTTTTATTGTAATATCTGTGATTGTAGAACGAGCTCGAAAGTTCCAGAGACACCCAGATTGATTGTAGAACAAACTAGAAGGCTCTAGAGGCGCCCAAATTGTTAGCCACGATTGTAGAACAAACTAGAAGGTTCCAGAAGCACCCAGAGTATTCATAGCGGATATACCAACCATTGTATACATAGCCATGACACAAACCGCTTTATTCTTAGTCAATACACAAACCATTTTCTTCTTAGTCGAGACACAAACCAATTTGCAGTATAACACTTTATAGCACATTGTAGCATACTGAGGTATACTTAAATCTAGCGTTACCAGATTGACAGGTTTAGTAAATCCCGTTTCTCGGGATATTTTTATCCCAAAACACCAGAACTAGACCAATCAAATGTCGTAACAATAGTATCATTTGAGCGATAGGTGAAAAATCAATTAAAATCAGGGTCGGCAGGGAATACCGCTAAAATACCATTATCGATTCAAAACCCTTTCAACTGACTACCGTTACCACTAAAATACCGTTACCGAAATAACTGAAATACCGTTATCCTTAAAATACCATTACCGAAATAAATGAAATACCGTTAACCTTAAAATACCGTTACCGAAATAATCAAAAAACCGTTATCCTTAAAATACCGTTACCGAAATAACCGAAAAACCGTTACCCTTAAAATACCGATACCGAAATAAATTAAATAGCGTTACCCTTAAAATACCGTTACCGAAATAAACTAAAATAGCGTTATCCTTACCGATAACCGCATCGTTTCGATTACCATCCATGATTAAAATTTTAATTAATATAATAAATTTTAGTTTTTTCTGTGTACAATTTCGGTTAAATTATTATATTTGAATATGTTGTCTATGTGTACTCAAACTGTAATAGAATCGAATGACCACCCATATTTTATCGATACAACAGCTCATGTAAACGAACTTTAACTAATGATTACTGATATGTATGTTTGTGCAACACAAAATTCCAAAATAAAATGGAATTCAACACCGCCACTCAAGCATTTCTAAACTTACGACATGGTCATGTTTATAACAAATCATCGACTGCATCATCATCAATATTATCGATATCATGACTAAAACTTTACATACCATTCACTCAATATAACCCACCATACAGCTAGCACATTGATAGCTAGCAATTCATTCAACCATTCTTGCAATAACAAATCATCTTAAAAACCATCAAATATCATCGATTCGATACATTCTATTCAATCACTGGTCAGACTAGTCAACCCAACCAGCTAAACAACCTTATTGTACACGTTTATTCATGCATATGTACTTAAAATCCGTTCATTCCTACATCATACTTTTCTGTGGATGTGGTAATACCACCACCAATCATGACATTTGAATAATATAATTTTATTGCTTTCAAAATGCGGGTCTTTTTCCAAAAACTAAGAAAAAAAAAATTAAATGAGTTTCAGTGGGATTTATGTTTTCTTATCAGAATGTATAAAGTCATCGATATGTTATAATTACAGGGAAAATGTACATTAATGATAATATAGGCAATCAGTATAAATGATGGAAATTTAATACATTGAAATATGAGAAATATATTAAAGCAAAATGAGTTTTAAAAATATGAATTTAAAATTTTTATGTGTAAATTCATAAATGCTTTATAAAGTTATAGGAGGCTTAATTTTGGGAGGGGCTGGGGCCCGGGAGGCTCGTGGGGGCAAAAACGGGGGGACATACTAACATGTAAATGTGGGTACTCAAATTAAAGATCTCACGATTCCAAAAATGTATTTTTTTTATATCCATAAAACGTAGCCCTAACTAGAGCCATTTTTAGACCAATAGGGCGGGTCAAAAAATTAAAAAATTAATATGAACGAAAATTGTACTCAAATAAAAGAAAATTTTTTCACGATTTGAAAATTAAGGTTTTTCACTAATCCGTTGGGCGTGAATTGCCCAACGACCTTCCAAAAAATTAAAGAAGTTTGAAATCCCGTTATTTTAGTTTTAGTAAAACCCCGTAAATGGCCATTTTTTTGTTTATTTTGAAATTTTGGAACATAAAAGGCAGTTGGAAATGGAAATCACAAAAGGAATAAACTTTTAATTGATGAAAATATAACGAGAAATTTAAAAAGTCGACTCCTACGCTCGGCAAAAAAAAATCTATGGCGAATTTTGATGCACATCCCAAAAAAATTTTCTGTTCCAAAGAATCGGTTGTGAAATAGCTACTTTTCATTTACAACCCATTCTACTGTCGATTCTAACACCGATTACACTATGCGACAGTCAAAATCGGGATGGGATGAAACCAACGGGAAATGTTATATCGGTCAAAAACAAGTTATACGTGTCCCGGCGTTTCGCTGGGTCAACCCTAGGAATCGAGATATATCTTGTTTTTGACATAACTCGAGAACCACTAGTCCGATTTTGCTCAAACAATTTTAAAAAAATTAAAAATTACAATTCCTTTAATCTGTTCATATAACGATTTTCTATATACTCAACAGTTTTGCCGGTAAAAATAAATGTTTGTTACCGCTACCATCAAAATCAATAACCTTTTGTTTATTACTTTTTTTAATATTTTAGGCAAAAAATATTTTTTTCTTCATACATTTATTTTTACCGGCAAAACTGTTGAGTATATAGAAAAACGTTATATGAAATAAATAAAATGAAATTTTTCACAACAAAAAACAAACATTTTTCATTGTATAATTAAAGGTCGAAAAAATATTTTTATTTTTAATTTTAAAAATCAAAATTAAACGAACATTGTTTACAACATTTTCTGAAAAATTCCATTAATTCAATAAAAAGTTTCACTGGACGAGTTCCAGTGAAAATTTATTGGTTTTATGCAAAAATTCATTACTAACTATTATGCAGATAATACTCTCAGTGTATTACAATGTAGTAATGGCGACTTCGCTGATTAAAGGTTCTCGTGGTAGCCTTAATCACTTAATTATTTGGCCGGCCTTAGGGTATGTACCAGAGAACGACAAAATCAACTTTTTTCTTGATTTAATAATACTCTAAAATTCTTATTCATATTTAATCAATCAAAAAATACTCAATGTTCAATAAAATCACTATCATGCAGCTGAACGCGTAGTTCGGATCAGTTTGAGTCATCTGCCGAACATGTTTTATGCACATTTAATCGCTCAAAAAAACTCACTGTTTAATAAAATCACAATGTTGAAAAAATCACACTGATCGAACATTTTAACTCACATGAATAGATCAAAGTATTATTTGTTTTATAAAATAAATAAAATCTCATTGTTTTATAATGGGAATGTACACTAGAGCACCCATGAAATATATGGAATTTTCAAAAGTGTTATTTTTTCACCTCCCCACGTATTTTCCAGTATATTGAGCGTAACAAATAATATCCCCCCAAAAATTGGTCCTCTCGTATTAAAACAGGCCAGTCACCCGCGGCTTTTAGCCCTAAAAAAGGACTAAAATTAATTCAAAGCTTCTTTGCGCTATAACTCTTAAAGTAAAGGTTTTACTGAAAAATACTAAATAAGCATATCTACAGGCACGAATATGCCTAACAGTTTTCTCATACACATTTTTGACGTATCGATGACACATCATGGTAATTTAGGTGGTTAAAGCCAAATTTGTGTTTAACCATATAAAACACTTTGATTTTAACCTCATAAATCACCATGATGCGTCACCGATACGTCAAAAATGTGTACGACAAAAATGCTAGCCACATTATTGCCTGTAGATATACTTATGTAGTATTTTTCTGTAAAATCTTTACTTTAAGAGTTATACGCAAATAAACTTTAAAGTAATTTTAGTCCGCTATTAAGGCTAAAAGCCGCGGGTGACTGGCCTGTTTTAATCCGAGAGGATCAATTTTCGCCGGGATATTAGTTTTTACACCCAATCTACCAGAAAGTGCGTAGGGAGGTGAGAAAATATCACTTTTGCACATATGGGCACTGTACCATTTATTAAATGCGTTTCTACAAAATATAGTCGTTGCTGATACTGTAAGCCCCCTCTTTCTTGTTATGAAATTATTTTCGGTCGTAACCCCCAAAATGAAAAAGAAAATAATGTCCATGGGGGTTATGACCTGCCACCTTTTCTGTCATCTTAGCGGAATTTTCAACTTTTCATTAGTGTTTTTCATGAGTGTAAGTGTAATTTAACCTCAGCCTTTCTAGTCAGTAACAAATCTCTTTTGCAAATATTCGATTTGTTTGTAGAAGGTTAATGTTCCTTTTCCACTAGACTCTTCTTACAAATTAGTATTCCAATATCGTACGATTATGACAATATATTTAAAATACTTTATTGTTAAACTCATAAATTTAAATTGATCACACTTGTATCGATGAAATGCTAAACCAAATGTATGAAATACAATCACATTCAAATTGCGATTTGTATACTTAAAACCATCAACGCCACCATCACAAGCCAACGCCAGCCATCATGATGAGGTTGATGATGAGACATATTTGTTTTGTATTGTTTAACATTTGTAGACACATGTTTTTCAATACGGTATTGTATTTGAATTCATATTGTTATTTATTTATCGTCTTTTTGTATGAAAGGGTAAAGGAACTTTATATTTATAAACAATTTCTGATTGAAATTGTGGCATTTTATTCAATATAGTTTTTTTTATCAACAATTGTTTTCGATTGATAAGATTGGCGTCAGAAGAATTGAGCATTTATTTTGATTATAAATTTTGGGGTGAAAATATGCAAAAGTTTTTTTTATTAAAACCATAACCAGGGGAAAACAACTTTACCCCAGAACAATTTTAGATTCTATAGTAAGTAAAGGATACACTTTCTATGTATGAGATTATTTTATAAAAATATTAATCATTCGCACAATATGTTATTATTTTTATTATCTCTTTTTTAATTTTATTTATATCTTGTCATAACTTTAAACAATCAATTATTAATTACTTTGTAATTAAATAATTATTTTTAAATTAATGCAACGACAAAATTAATTCAATTATAAATAGAATGTTGTTACTCACATTTAAATGTTGATACGAGTACAATAGAATTATTATTGATTTATATTATATAATACTTCTGTTTAAAATCTCTTTCAGCATCATTATCGTTATTATAATTTCTTTTAATATTTAATTTTCAATTATTTAATATCAGCAGAAATATGAAAAAAAGTACTCATACCTGAATTTTTATTCATTCATTAATTTGTGACATTAATTCCACTTCGCTTATCTTTATTTATTTATACGTATTTGTATTATAAATTATGTATAAAGAAATTACAGAGCCACACATTCGTAAGCGAAATTCACATAATTTTTGTTTGAAAATTCTCTATACAAATGTGGGTTTGTTGGTTTTGACTGCGTGAATCAAGAGAGGCAGATAATTCAATTCATTCATTAATTGTAAACATTAATATCAAAAGAGTATTTAAGACAAAATTCCACCACATATAAAGTAGCAAATTACAAACCGGTTACCGGGTTTTGGTTTTAACAACATTTAGTATTAAAATACACAAAACGAAACATGCTTACCAACTACTTACGACCAAAAATATTGTAAACAAAATAAAATGTGGTTGGTTTCAACCAACTACAATATTATTTAAGTATTGATGTGATGGTGCAGAGCTTCAAAATACTACAATCTTTAGCACAATTGCTAAATATTTAATACTAAGTTCTATAAAAAAAAACACACTTTCCTTTTAAAGCTGCGTTTACATCTGCACCGAAGTCTAGAGATTTCGATATTCACCACTCTGAAAAAGCAATGAAGGAAAGCTTATAGCTTATAAATATTTTACTATTTACCAAAATTGTTTAAATTTAAAATTTTCTGATCAATTTTATACCCTACACCAGTGGTGGCAAGACTTTTTTCGCTGCGTGCCAGAAACGGAGAAATTTTTTTTGTAAAAATTTCTCGCGTGCCACCTTATTTTCCTTTTTAAAAATTTTTAAAATTTGGAAAATTTCTCATCATCGCAGATGTACATATTTATCAGCGCAAAGGATAACCCCCATGAAATAACCCCAAAGGGAAAAATTAAACAACATCGAAGAAATGACGTAAAAATGTTTGACGGTAATTTAATTTTTGGGGGTTTATTTAATCTTTAAATATTGAAATTATTTCATTATGAAAAAATCCCCAATGAAATAAAATTAAAACAGTTTGAACATTATTGCCTTTTCATTTTTTTGGGGGGTTATTCCATTTTTGGTGGTTATTTCATTTAGATAAAAAAAAGTTAAATTATTGGGCGCCATAATTCATTTAAGTACGTAAGAAATTAGCTAAAAAATGTGCTTCGGGCAAAAACTTGATTTTGTTAAAATAAATTACGCTGTAAAAGCGAATATTATGAATTTGAACAGAGAAATTTTTATTTAAGATGAAATGGCTCTGCGAAACACGATCAAAACCCAATTTCAAATTCCAACAAAGGGGGTTATGAAATTATGAAACTTATTTTCAGCCTTTATTTCATTGAGGGTTATTTCGTAGCACCTATTTTCCCTTTTAAAAGAACTTAATTTTTTAGATTCAATTTTATTACAAATTGTTTTCCATTTTTGTGGAAATTTCTGTGACTTTTTATTTTTCCGATTATGAAGCATTGTCTCATCGAAACATTTAAACTTCTTTCAATCTAGAAATTTAGAAATTTGATAATTGAATTTGCGAATTCTTTATTAACCATATTTATTTAAACAAAATATGGTGGCAATACAAAGTTTTATTCATTTTAAAAGATGGTTTGCAAGCTCTATGAAAAATTTCACCATTATGGAGTTAAATCTCACATTTTTGTAACGAAATTTAACATTTAACTGAATTTTTTGCCGGTCTTCTAATAGTTTAAATCTTTTGAAAATATCCAACAAAACGTCGCGTGCCACCTAAAATCCATTCGCGTGCAACTACTGACACGCGTGTCATAGTTTTGCCAGCCCTGCCCTACACAGAGGGAATTTTGCTGGACGAGTTTTAATAAAAAATTTTAGTAAAGTAATAAAGTTTTCTTCACAAAGTAAATGAAAAATTTCCTAAATTTGATGAAAAAATTCATATATTTTTAATGAATCTAGTTTTAATGAGACTTTTTCATTGAGTGTATGAAATTTTTAATAAATAAAATGAAATTTTTCACATCATTTGATGAAAAATTCAATTAATTCAATGATAAGTTCCAATGGACAAGTTTCAGTAAAACTTCATTGGCGTTATGCAAAAATTCATTAATATCATGCAGATAATTCTCTCAGTGTACACTGTCCGTCCGTCCATCCCTCCGTCTGTCTGTCTGTCCATGCATTCTTGTGCGCACTCTACAGGTCGCAAATATTAAGATATTTTGATGAAATTTGGTACACCGACCTATGTCAGCCCAAGGACGAAGCCTATTGATTTTAGTTAACACCGGTCCATGTTTAGACCTAGTGCCCATATAAGGGTCCCCCCAAAATTATATTGTTTATACGCTGCAGGTCGCAAATATTCAGATATTTGGATTAAACTTGGTACACAGACTTATGTTGGCCCAAGAGCGTAGCCTACTGATTTTGGTGAACATCGGTCAATGTTTAGACCTAGTGCCCATATAAAGGTCCCCCCCCCCCCAAATTATATTGTTTATACGCTGCAGGTCGCAAATATTAAGATATTTGGTACACCGACCTATAGCAGCCCAAGGACGAAGCCTATTGATTTTGGTCAACACCGGTCCATGTTTAGACCTAGTGCCCATATAAGGGTCCCCCCAAAATTGGCTTGGTAACAAACTGCAGGTCTCAAATATTAAGATATTTTAATGAAATTTGGTTCGCTGACTCACATTATAGAAAATTTTAACACAAGTCCCATTTTAACCCATTCGAATTTCGGATCCAAACATTAGCTCGCTTTTAACCAAACTGGTGTAGGGTACTGTATAGTCGGCATGCCCGACTTTAACCTTTTTACTCGTTTTTTTAAATAAAATTTTCTCGTGCGGGAATCGAACCTGGGACCCCAGACTGCCAGTCTATAGCTGTACCATCTGAGCTATCTCGACATCCCAGTGTAGAAACGGTAATGACATATCATTATTTTTTGGACTATGAGTAATGACACCCACTTACCTTCTGCATTATTTTAAAACATATAATAATGAGTTACTGATAATGACTTATTTTTATCATTATTTCAAATAGAAAATGTAAAAATATATCGAAAACTTTAAGAGTACACTCATAAAACTAAACCTGAAAAATAACGTATTTTTAGTAGTTTAGTAGGAATTTTTATATTCAGTGCTTTTCTTTGGTACCGTTGGCAATTTCTGTCTGGGCTGTTTCACAGATTTTATAAAGACTTTTAATGGACGATTTTAAGTGACAATTTTCATTGAAACTATGAAGAAATTCATTATTGAAGTGAAGATAATTCTCTTTGTGTATTTAATAATATGATTGTGGCAATCTTGAACCCTAAGTTGCTCTTCGAATATGGTCATCTCAGACATATTTTTTATGCGTGTAGGATTTTAAAATTAGTTTG
Source organism: Leucophora obtusa (assembly GCA_949987735.1). Taxonomy (NCBI): domain Eukaryota; kingdom Metazoa; phylum Arthropoda; class Insecta; order Diptera; family Anthomyiidae; genus Leucophora; species Leucophora obtusa. The sequence continues at coordinate 355,549,396 of OX465295.1, forward strand.
GAACGGAATTTATTAAAAATATTTGAAAATTTCAAATATTTTATGAACATAATATTTTATGTTGGTATGTCGTTGGGTAATTTGTTCAAAGTATTATCAGTTGAATGTTGCTTAGTCAACAATTAAGCACACAAAACTAAAACAACTTCTACCATGACTTTTAAAGTTTGTCACACACTCGTTATTAGAATTTAAGTCTATTTTTTGCAGCATGTGTGTTTGGGTATCTACACGTGTGAATAAAATATAAACCAGAAAATTGACAACCTAAAGTCCCTGATGGATTAATGAAAAAAAAAAAATATTCGAAACATTTTTTGCAATATTAAAAATTAAAAAAAAATATATAGAGTGGTAAATCTTTTTAGACTCAACACAATCCGATTTAACAACAATTATAAGTGATTTCACAAACTAACGAACAAATTCCAATTCAGATTATTTATTATGCCTAAAAGTATGCTTATATTTAAGTATCAATTGTTTTACCATAAAAACTGTTAATTGCCTGTGACCCGGCTAAAATAGTGTTTGTCTTGACTAGAACTCTTTCTTGACTGAACTAGAACTCTTTCTTTAAATAAAATTATGGAATGCCCGAATAAAATTTAACAAATAGTTAAATTCAAATTTTATATGGGGAATAACAACAAAGGTGTCAGTTTAAATTAAAGTAGTTAAAGTTCCAGTTAAAGCAGCTAAAGCGACATTATAAAAATGAGGTCTATTTATTTATTTCTTAATTTTAAATATATCGATGGTCATAAGTTGACAGTTTGTAACTATCGATAAAATTGCCGCTAGAGTTGATGATACGAAATGACTATGGTAGGATGTAAAAATCATTTGGCATGCTTAATTCAACTTGTAATTTAATTTTTAATAACAAGGTAACAACTTATGACGATGTTATTTGTGTACTCTTTAACACGATCTATTCAATATTCTAATACAAAAGAATTTTTCAATAATGTTCTTTTTCCAGCCAATACGGCACCCTGTTTCTCTATGAGTTTCCTATTTCTGTCTTAAACAAAAGACATTTATTATGCCAAATTATACAGTTTATGTTAACACATATTTTTTTGTTTGTTTTTCAATTCACATACAATATTAATGTGCAGTTGCAAGCCAACGAAAAAAAAAAACCAAACTGAATCCAGTTTTCTTTTATTTATTAATAAAAAAAAAAAAAAACAAACTTAAGAAAAACAAAAAAAAAACTTTTAATTGGCTTAATAAGTACCATCGTCAATGTTCATTTCTTGTGAAAAATGATGTTTTAATGAAATCTGCTGTATGTTTTGTAGTTTTGAACAATGTAAGAAGATGGTTATTTAAGAGGACTTTTCATTTTATTTTTTTCTTTTCTTCATTTAAACAACAGACTTTGCCATTAGGGAATGCAACCCGGGATTCCCGGGAAATTAAGCATTTTTCAGTTCCCACATTCCCGGGAATATGGACCGGGAATCCCGGGATTTCAAAATGCAATTTAAATAATAAAGTTAATTATCTCAAATTTTCATATGCAAAATTTTCCAACGTTTTGAAAATAGTAAAAATTTTACATTAGTCTTGTTCGTTTACTTACTACAATTTGCTAATTTTACAACTGGAAAACTTCAAAAAGTAAACAAAATTTTCCAATTGTAGTAAAAGTAGTAGGATTGTTGAGTAAATGAACACACTGATTAATTTGTGTACTTGATCGAACATTTTAAATGCCTTTTGGGGGCTCTTAAAGCAGGCACCAAAAGGAACTAAAAAAATATATTTTTTTAAGAAAACCACCAGTGCGATTTTGCTTCGCACTTAGTCTATACAGAATTAAAGACAAATTTGTCCATTGATTTTTAAAAATGTTCAAGAAAGTTAAAATTTATTTCCATAATTTTAAAAAATTTTTCCAATTTACTAAAATTATTTTTTATATTAATTTTTTTTTTTTATTTTTTTCAATGGACAAGTTTTTTAATCCATCAATTAGTTGTACTTAATTAATTTTTTTTAAATATAAAATTAGACTTACATATATAATTTTTAATATGAAATTAATTTTTTCCCACTATAAAAATTCAAATAAATTCAAAGACATTCCAAGAAAAACCACTCACGGCCTGAGCTTTTTCACGAACCTGAAAAGTTGAGGTCTTTAAGATATTTTCTTTATAAATTTTTTTAAATTATTATAAAATATTTTCTAATTTACTTCCCTTGCGGGATCCCGGGATCCCGGGAATTCAAAATAAATTTCCCGCTTTCCCGGGAAATTAAAAAGTGCGGGATTTTGCATTCCCTATTTGCCATGCATATAGTGTCATCATCTTCAATGGATTTTCACTGCTTTCATAATTGTTGTTTAAGTTTAAAAACTGCAAAGTAGTAAATGAAGAAAGTTTTGTTTGTTTTCAAAAGCTAAGAGATGATATTGTTGGAGTTATTGTTTTATACATGAGTCAGCCAATTTATAATGTAAAGTATTTATAAATTTAAGTATTAAATACAATTAAAAACGAAATAAGTCTCATTTATGAACAATTGTTACAGTTTTGATGGGAATGTAAGTTAAAAAAGTTTCGTTTATTAGTTATTTTTTTATTTAGGAGAATATGTTGGCCCCTGTAATGTTTCAATTTCAAACGGGTGCAACTTCGCCAAAAATTCAGATATAAAAGATTTGTAAAAGCTAGAATATTTGTTAGTAAAAGATCATAAATGTCTGTAAAAATTTTAGTTAAAACTACTAAAAATTAATTAAAAATGACCATGCGGAAAAAACAGCTGAAATTAGCAGATTATTATTGTTGTAAGATAGGAATAGCAAAAATGAAACTGTTAAATATACAAAAATTTAAATATATTTGAGTTAAATTTTAGTTAATAGAAAATACGAACTTAACCAGCTAAAAATCAATACAATCAATATACTAGAAAAGCACAAAAAATTTCAAAATTTTTAGACCTTTTTTGCGATTTTTTTAATGCAAATAAAACTCAAGTGTTCTGAAATTCACAGTTTACTATTTTTTTAGCAATTGTTTCTCTTGGTTTTAACAAATTTAGCTTAAAAACAACAAAAATTTTGTAGATATAACAGTTTATTTTGATATTTTTAGTTTACCAATATTTAGCTAATTTTTCTGCAGATATTGTTATAATAATTTGTCATATTCAATTAACTAAAAATTAACTCAAATATAACTAGAATCCTGTAAATTTAATATTTTTATTTCAGCTGTTCTTATCTTAACTAGTATTTAGCAAGAAAATCTCCTAATTTCAACAGTTTTTTTCTGCAAGGTTATTTTTTACGAATTTTTAGTTGCTTTTTCTGCTATTTTTACAGTTTTTTTTTATAATAAGTGTATAGACGTTTCTTTCAGTGTTTTGAATTCAGTACCGTTACGTTAACTTTTCCTTCCAACCTAACAAAGATATTTCTTGCTTCATTTGAATTTCTTAATCTAGATTTCAAAACCTCAATGTAAGAGTGTCCCTTAAAAATAGATTCGTCATTACACCCCCCAGTTTTATTGGAAATGGTCCCAAATGGAAGAAATCGATTTTTTTTTTTTGGAAAAAGTTAACCCGTGCCGAAAGTTGGACGAAAATGGCCTCTTTTGGAAAAAAAAAGTGTATTACTGTTAAAAAAATCCCAAAATTCGAAATTTCGAAAAAAAATTATTTTTTATTCCATTTATTCATTTAATATAGTCAAAATGATTCATACATGGAATTTTGACTTCATCGGATATCATTAACCCACTTTAGCCTGGAACCCAAAATGACCCACGAATTCGATAAATATGCAAAAACGTGTTTTTTTAAATTGATTTTAAATATTTTTTAAAATGCCTAATTTGGAGATATCGATTGCTATTTGTACCACATAATAGTTGATATTAAAGAAAAAAAATAAATTGGAAAAATGATAATTCGAGTTTGTGTTTGGAGCGACTGCTTTTCAGGACATTTTACAAAAATTGCTCATTTTGTCAAAAATTTTAAAAATTTCAATGTTTTCTTCAAATTTTACACAGCACTCAAATTTGGTTAGATTATAATTATCTTTTCATTTCTTTTAAAAAAATTTAGCCCTTAGTGGCCTGGGGTCAGAAAAGACCCATTGAACTTAATATTAATTATGACTACGAGATTGTAAAGCCATTAAATTTATAAAAAAAACATCTCAACTGGATAAAAATAATTATTTTGTGTAACGTGATCCATATGGGGATAATTTTTATACTTTTGGCCAAAAACGCATCACTAGGAAATTTACAGAATAACACATTTCATAATTTTCGGAAAAATATCACTTTGAATGAATAAAAAAAAATGTTCCACTTGATAAAAATAATTATTTTGAGTAACTTGATCCATATAGCGTTCATGTTCTCACTTTTCACAAAAAAGACCCACTAGGAAATTTACAGAATAACATTTATCAGATTTTTATTAAATTGGAATATGCGAAAGGTGTTATTCTGTAAATTTCCTAGTGGGGCGTTTTTGGCCAAAAGTATTAAAATTAACCCCATATGGATCACGTTACATAAAATAATTATTTTTATCCAGTTGAGATTCTTTTTTTATCAATTTAATGGCTTTACAATCTCGTAGTCATAATTAATATTAAGTCCAATGGGTCTTTTCTGACCCCAGGCCACTAAGGGTTACATTTTTTTTAAAGAAATGAAAAGATAATTATAATCTAACCAAATTTGAGCACCGTTTTCCGAAAACCGTGTAAAATTTGATGAAAATATTGAAATTTTTAAAATTTTTGACAAAATGAGTAATTTTTGTAAAATGTCCTGCAAAACAGTCGCTCCAAACACAAACTCGAATTATCATTTTTCCAATTTATTTTTTTTTTTCTTTAATATCAACTATTATGTGGTACAAATAGCAATCGACATCTCCAAATTGGGCATTTTAAAAAATATTTAAAATCAATTTAAAAAAAAACACGTTTTTGCATTTTTATCAAATTCGTAAGTCATTTTGGAGTCCAGGCTAAAGTGGGTTAATAATATCCGATGAAGTCAAAATTCCATGTATGAATCATCTTGACTATATTAAATGAATAAATGGAATAAAAAATATTTTTTTTCCAAATTTCGAATTTTGGGAATTTTTAATAGTTTTTTTTCCTACTTTCGGCACGGGTTAACGTTTTCCAAAAAAAAAAATTGATTTCTTCCATTTGGGACCATTTCCATTAAAACTGGGGGGGGGGGGGGGGGGGGTGTAATGAACGAAAATCGACAAATCGCTATTTTAAGGGACAGTCTACTCAATGTAAAGAAAAAAAAAACCTTTTAACATATTTAACCTACATACATATGTTATAACACCAGATTATTTGTTGCTATTTTATCTTTACAACATACTCCCTCCCGTAGCATTTAAATACAACATTGTAAGAGATTTTTATTTTTTTTTTCCTACATTTTTGATTATCAAAATAAAATATTTATCACTTAGCTTGGCAAAGGTAATGTAAAATTTTATAAAACATACCAACACACAAACTCATATGCACTGGTAATGTTGGCAAACAGACAGCCAGATATGCAGACAGACTAAAGTGTTAAAACTTGTTTAAACCACATTTGCATTTTGACATTTAACCGCCCCCGCTTCAAGCAGCTTTAACCAGCAGCCGCAATAGAAAAAAATACATAACACAACAAATATAAACATTTTTAGTGGTGACCATGCGTGACTTAGAAAAAAAGGCAACAACCACAGCATGCATATAACAACAACGGAAGTTTTTGTTGGTGGTTTTTACACTATGGTCAGTTTTTAATTGTAGATATGTGTGTGAGAGTAAATATTGCGACATTGTTATATCCCACTGCAAACAACTTTTGATAGATTCAGGGAACAGTTTTTCAGTGATTGGTTAATTAACTTTCAGCGCCTTAAAATACTACTTAAGAGTACCTTAAGCGTAGTGTTGAATATTTTGATCATATATATATTTGCAACTGCGGAGGATTACTAATGAGATCCTACAGAAAATGATTTATTTCCGTTGGCAATAAATATTGCTACGAATTTGGATTATTCTACCTTAGAAAACTCTGGAATTTGCTGGAAGAAATCAGTCTGGTAGCGTCACACTATATTTAAGTATACACCTCAGCATATGCTATACGGTTAAGTGCCTTAAATAATGTTAACTAGTTGGACTCTATTATGAATAATAATTTTAGAAGCACTCGAATTTTATACAGTCACGACCGTTAAACTATAAAAGACCAAACGTTACACTCAGATAAAAAAGTTAGTAAAAAAATTTGTAAACAGTTTCCAATCGCACTTTTTATACTGACTTTTGCTACAATTTCTTTTAGTAATCATTTCAGCTATTTCTTATTCTTATTACAAATTACGGCTGTTTTTACTAATTTTCGCTACTACTTTCAGCAAAACATTTTACTAATTTTTCAAAACCGAGTGCTAAATTTAGCAGAAAAATATACTAATCTAAAAAAATTTTTTTTTTGATTTTTTACAATTCTTGTTTAGTTTATATTTGTTACTATTGATATATTCTTAGTTTAGAAATAACACTCAGAAAATTTTATTGTATCTGCAATGCAAAAAAAGTTAGTAACTAGAGAACCGTTTGCAATTTTGACTCCAAATTTCAAGTATGTACGATGAAGTAATTATGCGCTTGTTACAATCGAAAGAAAAAAAAAAATTTTTTTATAAATTTGATTTTAACTTTTTTTTAGATTTTACAGTTTTTCTTATTTTTTAGTACACTTTTTTGCTAATTTTAGCAGATTGATTTTAAATTGCAGTTTACAACAATTTACTGAAATTTAGTAGAGTGTTCTAATTATTTATACTAATTTCATTGTACTAAAATTATTGATATTTAGTAAATTTTTTAACTGATTTTAGCAAATCGATTTTGAATTGCAGTTTACAACAATTTTTCTAAAATGTAGTAGCGGCTACATGTGTTGCTAAAATTAGCAAAAAATACCGCTGGGCTGAAAACAGTTAAAGTTACAGACTTTTTTGGTTGAGTATACGAAAGAAGACGAAGTTGAGCATTAAAATTTGTGGAGTGAAGTTATTCTTTAACATTTGTGCTGTTAAGTTGCGTACTAAAGTAGGTCAATTGCGCATTAGCATTGTATAGTCAGCTAATCATTAGAGGTTGTGTGTGTGTGTGTGTTATACTGTTGTATTTAAAGTAATACAGTGTTTAATAAAGCCAAATAAAACTAAAGGGAGCGTGGTATTTTTATTTACTAAGAGCACCAACCCGGTTTATCTAAAGGAGATAAACGTGCGATTTAGAAGGTAAACGTAACAAACGTGTGAGATTGGTTATTTTGATCGTAATAGAAAAGAACCCAGTTTATTTAACCCTTTCACTACCGACTTTTTGTTTGCAGAAGTATCGTTATTTTGACTTCAGATTCCTTCAGAGTCATCAAATTAGAAAAAAATATGGAACATATTTTGACCCTCCCTGTCCTATCCACCAAAAATGACGTTCGAAAATCGATTTTTTGAAATTTCTCAGCCCTGTTTTACCCCTTAAACATTAAGGGTTTTCACAAGGGGTGTACTATTTGTTGTATCGTTGTATCGTCCTAACAAAAAACAGAGTTGTTAAAAATTAAATTGAAAAAATACAACATTTGAGAATAGCACGATACAACATTTTTACGTATGTTTAGTGTCCTATGTTTGAGTGTGCTAACCGATAGAAAACTGAATAGAAAATCGTTGTTAAACACAAATAAAAATTTTAACAACTCTGTTTTTTGTTAGGACGATACAACGATACAACAGATAGCACACCCCTTGTGAACAACCTAATTCTAATAAATAAAAAAATAAAAATAAAAACATAAATAAATAAATACCCAAAATTCCTTTGATTGGTTTTCTTTCCGTCATAAAGCGAAGATATATGCCAAATTTCAATTATCAATCTTTATTACTTTAGCAGAAACACCAAAACCCCCTTTTCGCGGAGATATGATATTTTAAAAAAAAATTAGACTTCATTAACAAATATCGCGACCATATTGCCATGTTGAGCTGCTTATACATATAATGATTTTTATTTGAAGTCCAAGATCCTAATAAACTTATTTAAAAAAAGTATTTAGTTTTTTTTTTGCATTATCAAATTTTATACATCCTTTGTGAAAGAGTTCAAGAAAATAAAAAAAGGTAAAAGGTAAAAACTTAACACTATTTTTCTTTAAAATTTCGAGTAAATTCAGATTCTTGGGAAGTTCGATTTGCCAAATGCGGATTTAAAATACCATTTTTTAATTTATTCGATTCGCCATTTTATATTCTTGTTAATCATCCTCAAAAGCACGTGTATGAAAAGTTTTCAGTGAATTCAGTCGCTTTTAAAAAACTTGTCCGTCTTTCTGGATTTGCCATACTCAATTAACAAAAACGCTAGTCGCCAATGAAAAGTAAGTATTCTTAAATAATTTTTAAAATTATAACGGATATTTTAAACCTACAACAAATTTAAAGAAAACACAGAAAAAACTAAAAACGAGTTTTAATTATGAAATTGATTATATTAACTAAAATTTTAATTGATTTTGCACCTATCACTCAAATGATACTATTAATTACTAAAAATTGTATATGATTAATTGCAATAATTAAAGTATTAATTGATTCAATTAAATATTTGATTAAAAACAGTTTTTATTTTTATCATATGTTTAATTTGATATTTTAGGTTACTTATTTATTTCTGTGTAGTGTTTTCCAGGTCTTTAAATTCTTTATCAAGCGCGAACCCGATAGATTGGATCCGCCATATAGAATTTTAAAAAACGCTACTCGGCATCGGAAAGCAAATATTTTTAAATTAATTTTAAAATTATAGCCGATAATACACCAATTCTGACGAAAAGGTGTCAGGTTTAACAAAGAATTCAAAAAACAAGAAAGCCCTTCTCTTCAAAATTAGTATATACAGGGTGGCCCAAAATTACCGAAGGGGTTTGAATTCCTTATAACTTTTTTATTATAATTTTTTTTTCAGTGTTTTGTAAAGCAGACTGGGATAATTTAAAATGAAACAGTACACAATTGAACAACGTGCCCTTAACGTGGCCTTAAAAATTTTTCCAACATTGTCTGATATTGAACACCAGTAATGGAAACGGCGACACCGTATTCGTTTTCAAAAAAATATGGACCAATTATCCTTTGCGACGAAACACCGCACCAAACAGTACAGTTAAGTGGGTGTAATTGTCAATGTTGAACTACTTTCGGACTTTCCGTTGCGCATATCCTGCAGTTTTGCCTATTAAAGAACCCATTTAATTGGAAATGGGCTTCGTCGCTCATAATTAAATTATGGATAAATTCAAGATTTTCTTCAATTCTGTACTGTTCCATTTTAAATTCCCCAAGTCTTCTTTACAAAATACTGAAAAAAAAATTATAATAAAAAAGTTATAAGGAATTCAAAACCCTTCGGTAATTTTGGGCCAACCTGTATTCAAATTATAGGTTATAACTTTAAAAATGATTTACAAATGTTTACTTTTGAATGAGTTGTTTGGTTTTTTGAAATTCAGTATGGTGGAGAATTTTTTCTAAAGTAAACTCACTTCGGCAGTAGTAAGTGCTTCATTAAAGGTTGTAGTATTAAGATTACAATTATCCAGAAAAGATTCTTTTCTAAACGCGGTCAATAAAATTATTGGAATATCACTGCTCACATAACTATATAATAAAGCGCAGGAGAAGGTGAAACCATGGAAAGGGAAATGATTCCCTTTCGTTTAACATAGTTCTTTTAAACTGGCCACTTGTTTGTAAACAAATCAGAGCTTTAAAGAATTAATTACTTTTTGGAATGAATTCCCAAAAATTTAATTCAATTATTTAATTCAAGGAATGAATTTATCAATAAGACATAAGCAGGAATTAGTTCTTGTGAATGAATTCAAAGAACTCAAATTTATAGAATGAATTCCCTGACCAAAGCGTAAAGAATTCAAATTAAATAATTCATTCACTAAAGAATTCATTCAACAATATTTAATTCAATTTGAAGTCAAGGAATTCATTCAATTCTAGTTAATTCAACTTTTGGCTAAGGAATTCATTCAACTGTGCACTTAATTCAACTTTTGATCAAGGAATTCATTCAATTCTAGTTAGTTCAACTTTTGCTCAAGGAATTCATTCAATTCTAGTTAAATCAACTTTTGGTCAAGGAATTCATTCAAGTTAATTCAACTTTTGGTCAAGGAATTCATTCAATTCTAGTTAATTCAACTTTTGGTCAAGGAATTCATTCAATTCTAGTTAATTCAACTTTTAGTCAAGGAATTAAATTTATTTCGTTTAATTCCCTAAGGAATTAAATTTTTTTCGTTTAATTCCCTAGGAATTAAATTTTTTCCTTTAATTCCCTGAATTAAGTTTCAATTTCTAGGGAATTAAACGAAATAAATTTAATTCCTTAACTAAAAGTTGAATTAACTAGAATTGAATGAATTCCTTGACTAAAAGTTGAATTAACTAGAATTGAATGAATTCCTTGACCAAAAGTTGAATTAACTTGAATGAATTCCTTGACCAAAAGTTGATTTAACTAGAATTGAATGAATTCCTTGAGCAAAAGTTGAATTAACTATTCCTTAAGTTTGGTCAGGGAATTCATTCCCAAAATATAAATTCAGTTCAAAAAAAAGGGAATTAGGGAATTAGTTCTTCGAAGCTCTGAAACAAATCCAGTTAGATTTTAATGCCATTGCAATAGAACAAGATTTATTTTACAAATACGTTTTATATACAGCACATCTACGTGTAACGCAAGTTAAAATATTTTAAAAATTTGTTTATTTTCATTTTGACTGACTTGCAAATGCGTACACTATTGTTTATGACCTTTTTTGTACAAATTATTGTTTCTTTAGCAAGAAAATGTCAGTTTATTAAAAAAAAAAATTATCACAAGTATCAGATATTTTTTATTTCGAAAATACATTCATCATTCTTTTACATTTAAAATGCAGCCCTTGTACACAGTGAATAGAGTACAAATGTATGCAGTCAGCATACTTTCATCATCATCATCATCATATAACAGAAGAAGAATTATACACCAAAAAATGTACTTCCTTTTGTATATGTGGAGATGACTTCTTTTTATGCTGACTAACATAGAAGGTATCCCAAGGTGAACCACCAGATTTTAAATTCCAGATATTAAATTGGACGGTTTAAACAAATCACATGTTTTTTAGTATTGTAGTCTCTGTAACATAACTAGGTTTCATTAAGATTTAAGGGTTTGCCTTAGGATATCTTCCCTGTAAGAAGAAGCTGTAAAGTGGATTTGGTTTACTAAAGAGTTAGTAACACTTTCGAATAGGAAAGGGATTTAAAACACAGCATTAGGATAGCAACTTAATAAATCTCATATTAGTTGGCAACCCATTCACTAGTTAACACTTTTAAGACTGGAATATTGGTTTTCGTAGGAGTAGGGGAAGTGTCTAATATATCATATCACCCTTATGAAGTGTGTATGAAATTCGTTAAAACTGTTTATAATTTTCATTTTCTTTATCTGTTAAGTAGTTTTATTTTCGAGTTGGATTTATAGTTCTTTCTTAAAGAAAAAAATAAAAAAGAGTTATTTCATTTATTTCTTTCATTTGAATTTTATTTTTTTTTTTTTCATTCTTTTCTTTTGATGGAACGTGTTTCTGTGTAAGTGGTTCTTCAGTCAGTCACTCGTTCGTTTATTCGTTGGTGTTGCCGCATTGTAGACGTGCATCTTTTCCCAATTGTTTGTATGTAAGTATTTTCTTTAAATATATTTTTCATCCATTTCTTAAGACCGCTGCAGAAAGGCTGCTGCAGCATTAACCACTTCAACATCCATAAAATAAATGATGTATTAAAATTCAAATTAACTTTTTTTCTGTTTTGTTCTCATTACTGCTTTTATACTCTTGTTTATTGTTGTAAACGAGCAGTTTAGCGCATTTTAAAGACCCAGTTTTTATTTATTAAACCATTATTTGTTCAATTAGTTTGGTGTCTGGAGTCTTAGATCATATTTTATATTGCTGATTTTTTGTGTTGTCATGTACATATTTAATGAACTCATAAAAATGTTAAATAACAAAATCTAAAATATTTGATTGCAAGTTTGTTGCCTTTTTGTTTAATAAATAAATAAATATAAATTCAAGGTTTGGCGTTGAAAAGTTTTTTTTATAATTTTAGCTGGCTAACTTATTTGAAATAGAATATAGAACTTAAAGCGTAGTAAATTGTTTTTCACGTGTAAAAATTTTACTCACACTTTAAAGACATCAAATCTTAATTTAAATTGAGAAAATTACCAATTTGTTAAAAGTATATTTGGTTGGACTATGGTGATACTTGTGATTAGAATTTGTTCGTCTAGACAAACTATTAAAAATACGAATGTTCAAATTTAGAATATGTTATCCGATATTTCGATTAACGTCGTTAGCCATCCTCTGGAAATTTCAATAAAATTATGTTAAATTTATTTTAGCTAAATGGTGATCACCTCCTCCTGACTACTGTGCACAACACCTCTTAACTTCTGTCAACAATATACAATCAAAGCAAATACAAAATTAGGTTGTTCATAAGGGGTGTGCTATCTGTTGTATCGTTGTATCGTCCTAACAAAAAACAGAGTTGTTCAAATTTTTAATTGTGTTTAACTACGATTTTCTATTCAGTTTTCTATCTGTTAGCACACTCAAACATAGGACACTAAACATATGTAAAAATGTTGTATCGTGCTATTCTCAAATGTTGTATTTTTTCAATTTAATTTTTAACAACTCTGTTTTTTGTTAGGACGATACAACGATACAACAAATAGCACACCCCTTGTGAAAACCCTTAATGTAAATTTTTCATCAGTAAAATAATAAATTTAGTTAAAACTACTAAAAATTAGTTAAAAATTATGCTGCAGAAAAAACTGCTAAATATCAGATTATTTGTGCTGTATATTTGTACGATAGGATTAGCAAAAATAAAACTGTTAAATATACAGAATTTTAGTTATATTTAGGTTAAATTCTTGTTAGTAGAAAATAACAAATTATTCTGTTAAACCAGCAAAAAAATGTTGTTACACAATTAGGAGAGCTTTTTGAAAACAACAGTTTACAACTTTTTTAGCAAATATTTCTGCTAATTTAACAGGAAAGACTGTTATTTGCATTTAGCTAAATTTAGCTTAAAAATAATTTTGTAGATATAACAGTTTGTTTTTTTTAGTCTACTAATATTTAGCAAACTTTTCTGCAGATTTTACAGTACAATTTGTCATTTTAAATTAACTTAATGTTAACTTAAGTGTAACCAAAATTTTGTAAATTTAACAGTTTTATTTTTGCTGTTCTTATTTTACTAGTATTTAGCAAACTAAATCTGCTAATTTAACAGTTTTTTCCGCAGCATCATTTTTAACTAATTTTTAGTTGCTTTTTGTGCTATTTTTACATAGTTATTTCTATGAGTGTACGTAGAAAATATTGATGCATTGAAGGCCGATGAGAGAAGATGGAAATTTGTGACATAGGTCGCGGGACTTATTGGGTCTTATGTGTAATATGTGATAATAAATGTCCTGATCCGTCTGGAAGTGTTGTTCGGATATGGGATGGGATCAAGGAGGACAGTCTTGACTTTAAATATGTCGGACGCTACGGCTGTTTCCTATCCCAAAGAGAGTAAAAATTCTTCTTGATATTGCCAAGCTTATGATCAGCAAGCTTATAGGTATTCTTACTACCCTAGTAAAAATGATTTTTATATAATCATATATGATTTTTATACAATCATTTATGATTTTATACAATTATAACTTGGCGAGTATTGTGAAACATATATTTTTATATGATTATATCAGAAGATATTTAATTATATAAAATTATATTAACCAGATCCACCATTTTCCGGATCAAATTATGTATGGGTTAATATAATTATATAAAAAATATATTATTTGATCCGAAAAATGGTGGATCTGGTTAATATAATTTTATATAATTAAATATCTTTTGATATAATCATATAAAAATATATGTTTCACAATACTCGCCAAGTTATAATTGTATAAAATCATAAATGATTGTATAAAAATCATATATGAATATATAAAAATCATTTTTACTAGGGTAGGCACTGCTTAACTGGCTAGATAGATTAGCGCTGGAATTATTCAATTAGGCTGCGAGGGCGAAGGGAGGAGACAATGCAGCATCTACTCTGTGATTGCCCTATTAAAAATGATTTTTATATATTCATATATGATTTTTATACAATCATTTATGATTTTATACAATTATAACTTGTCGAGTATTGTGAAATATATATTTTTATATGATTATATCAAAAGATATTTAATTATATAAAATTATATTAACTAGATCCACCATTTTTCGGATCAGATAATTTATTTTTTATATAATTATATTAACCCATACATGATTTGATCCAGAAAATGGTGGATCTGGTTAATATAATTTTATATAATTAAATATCTTTTGATATAATCATATAAAAATATATACTTCACAATACTCGACAAGTTATAATTGTATAAAACCATAAATGATTAAATAAAAATCATATCTGATTATATAAAAATCATTTTTACTAGGGTGCCCAGGACTGAAGGGGTGGTGACTCAAATATCTAAGAAGCAGATTTTTCGGCGATTAGGACAATCTGTGGGATGTATATTTGGCCGGCCTCGCGAACATTTTGGGAGAATTCGGATGGTACTGATTCAATGTACGGGTAGCGATAAGAAATAGCTGGAGGCGTCACACACTGCTTTGTCCCATAGACAAAATTCAAAAAAAAATTTGTGTCTCAGATTTCGTTGAAAATATTTTTTTTTTGTATATATACTAAAATTACTTAATATTGTAAATATTATCCTTTCTGGTATAACTCATTATGTCTACACTAGAGGTCGCTAAAGTCGCTAAAGTCGCTAAATTTTTATTATAGAATGTAATGAAAAAAGATGCATTTTCTGGATCTTACAAAAAAAAATTGGTAAAAATTCATTTTTAGAGGTTCCTTTAAAGTGTGTCTTTTTTTAAATATTTGAATATATTCGAATCAATAACAGATAATAAAATTGTAAAAAAAATCTTCAATTAACATATGAAATTAATCTTTAAATTTTTATAATATTTTTCCTGGGAGCCTAAAAATATCAAAAGTTAAATGGAACTTTAAAAAAAATTATGTTAATTGATTTTAAAATTTTTAAATTTTTTGTTATGCTCTTATAATTTTTTATAAGAAAAAATAAAGAAAAGAACCAATTTCTTAATTTAACTAAATAAAATTTTTTTTTTCCAAGTGTCAAAAAATGTATTTTTGTAATTTAATTTTTTATGGGTTACGAAAAAGTTTCCAACTTTCTTAGATTTTAACAAAATGTTATAATTTTTTTTTTTTTGAAAAAATGGAGGTAATATTACTTTAAAAAAAAAAGTATAAAATTTGGCAAAAACACATCATCTATTTCATTAATAAATCCTTAAATATACCTAATTTTTGGTTAAAATCCTAAAAATTACCAAAGTTTATATTAATTGATTTTCATGTTAGGAGTATACCTAAATTTATTATATTTAAAAGCAATATCTACCAATTTTTTTTATAGAAATCAAAAAAAAAAAATGTTTTTTTTAAGATTTTCATACTATTATTTTTTTTGTGTTAGGAATAGACCTTTTGTTATTATATTTAAAAAAAAATAGCTACCAGTTTTTTTACAAAAATCAAAAGAAATGTTTTTTTTTAAAGACTCTTTTTTATGTCTCATTCACGTAATAAAAGCTACATACATTTAATTTTTTAATTAAATTACCAGCTGATAAAAAAAAGCAAAATCTATTTTTGAATTTTGGGAGCAAATTCACTAAAGTATTTCCGCTAAAAACACTACCAGGAACATTTTTATGGAACATTCTAACTCTTCAATGAAAAGGAATTTGTTAGCCCCTTTTTAAAAAGGACAAAAATGACCCGTAAGTTGAAACTTAGAGGTTTTAAATCTTCCACAAAAATGTTGTCTATAGTGTTTTATATAAGTTCGCTGAACACATCCTATACGTAAAATGGAAGATTTCCATAGTTTCTCCCTAAAATCTGGGTTTGTGGGACATTTGAGCACCAATTCTGAATAAGTACGAAATTAACCCTTAAACACATTTTAAGTTTTTACTTATTACTGGCACTGAAGTTAAATTTTCAATACTGATGTCTTAAAAGACTTATAGTAGAATTTCATGACAAATATTTTTGCGGAACATTTTAACCCTCTAACTCTCCAACTTACTGGTCGTTTTTGTCCGTTTTTAAAAGGGGGCCAAAAAAGTCCCTTTAATTGAAGTGTTAGAAGATTAAAATGTTCCACAAAAATATTCTTCGTGGTGTTTTACATAAAACACTGAACATACCCTATACGTAAAATGGATGATTCATATGGTTTCCTATATTAATCCTATTTAATTTTTTTGTTTTAGAAAAATCATTTTAAGCGTTTAAAACGAATTTTTTATGAGAGGCATTTTTTATGAATCGGTTTGACCCAAATTTGGCACAAATATGGCTTGGCCTTATATCAATTCACGTGCTAAATTTGATGGCAATCGCATAATTTTTGCAGGTTTTATAAAGATTTTAAGATAAAGGATACATGGCAGGACTAAGAGTCCTTGCTTCGATTTTGATAAAAATTGACGCAAACGTTTCCAATTTTATATGTATCTCAATGCATACTTTTTGTAATTTTACGTCCATTTATGTAGCCAATATAATATTTTTAAATTTCAGGACCTATGGGAGGTGGGCGTGTCCTTGGCCCGATATTTCCAAAAATTAAAATTTTTCTTAACTAGAAGGTTCTATGTCAGTGTACCAAATTTCAAGACTCTGTCTCCACTCCTTCTATTTTTGTCCAATCGTTATATGGAATCAAAGCACTGTGCGCCGTGGCATCCAAGTGTACTTGCCTTTGCAGTTGTCAGGCTCATATTCACCCAAACCCTACTACTGATACATTTAGATAAATTTTACTGCTAAATTGTAAAGTAATTTATCAAATTTTTTTTAATAATCATTTACTTATTTGAAATTCCATTATCAAACCCAATTTTCTATGACACATATTTAAGAGTACACTCCCTGGGAAATCCCACATACAATTAGTTAAATATAATAAACAACTTAAACAAAGAAGACAACAATATAAATGTCATCAATTTCTAAAAACCTCATTATAAACATTAGTAGTTATGGATTATATTCGTATATGAGTAAAATTGTAATTACAATACGAAACATTTATATTAAATGAAAATCCAATCAAATGAATTGGATGGGATGGGATTGTCTCAAAATGTCTGCATTATTGTCATTCACTCGATGTTTGTATCTCCGCCTGCTTGTTTATGTATTTAAGTCTTTGTGGAGAATGTAAAGAATGTGCGACACATTTTAAAAACGATTTTCTGTTTATCCTGCATGTACTTCTTCTGATTGGAGTATTAAACAAAAAATCTCATAACACCACATGTTGCATTGAAATATGGGAAATGCAGTGTTATTTTGGAAATACATGGGGGATACAGACAGTTTGATATACACAAACATAAAACCATTTTTAATGCACTTAAAAACTGGCAACATACTGTGCTGTGAAAAAAAAATCAACAAGAATTTGAAAAAAAAAAATAAACTGTTGGTAGACAAAATCAGTGTGTTCCCGTACGTTCCCAATGTTACCGAAATTTACCCAAAGTTACCGAAATTTACCCAAAAGCGTTCCCGTACTCGAGAATTGGGTAAATGAGAGCGCTAATGAGAGTGTATTAGTGCTTCTCTTTTTACCAAAATTTACCCAGACTTTTTCTTCGGGTAAACTTTGGTAAAACAGCTGATGCAAATATAAACAAAAAACAATTGTCAAATTAAATTAAAAATTGTAATTAAATAAAGAAATAAGCAAAAGAAACTTGGTTTTTTGTTAAAATTAATTGAATAAAATCAAAAACAACTTTTAAATGCGAATAATTATGTCTATTTGTGCCGATTTTCAAACTGAAATTATAAGTATTTTCACATCAGTGATGGGATTTTTGGCACAATCTAAGATTGATTGGTACAATGGCACAATCGATACTATTTTGGCACATTTTGGTTATCTACAAAATTTAATAGAATATGAATTTAAAAAATAACAATTCTTTAATTTTTAGTTTCTAAGCATTTATTGGTATTAAAATACCTTTTCGAATAAAGCAAAACTAAAAAATGGCATCGAAGATATTACCGAATAAAGCACCGTAAGTTGTTTTTCATGTGAAAAAATTTCTCTCAGATTTTAAATGCTTTAAATTGCAATTTAAGTTAAAAAATTAACAATATTTTAATTTTATAACAAAGCCACAATCACAATTAACACAAAATGTCAGTTTTTCACCAGAAAAATAATAGTCTTGTACATTAAATTTGCGTGAAAACTAAGTTTGCACAATTTTCACGTGAAACTCATTGTCGTGAAAAATAATTTTTTTTTATATGGAGTATAACAGTTTTTTCACGTGAAAACTGAACAACTTACGGTGCTTAATCCATAGAATTTTAAAAATTCAAATGCTATAAATTTATCTCAGAGCTTCGAAAGAATTAATTTAAGTTTAATTCATAAAAAAATTAATTCAGTTTTAGAAAATGTTTATATGTATACCATTCCGTGCAACCATTCCTAAAGAATTCATTCATTGGCTGCATTCCCAAATCTTTAATAAGTATCGGATGAATTTAATTTATCATTCACCTTTTAATTGAAAGAAAATTTTAATTCATTCAAATATAATTAATTCCATAAGAATTCAAAATAATTCCATAAGAATGCATTGAACATTGAGTTTTGGCACAATAAAGGCCCATTTGGCACATTTTAGTCACACACTTGGCACAAAACAAAATTTTTCAAGTCCCATCACTGTTTAACATTATTCTTTGAAATAAGTTTTTGGGCTAGAAAAGTGGTTTTTTGCGTTCCTGTACTATTGGGTAATTTTGTCATTTTGTGAGAGGATTTTGTGCTTACTCTCATTTTACCGAACTTTACCCAAAAAGTAAAGAAACACACCTAATATGTAGCATGAAAATACAATCAATGACATTAAAAATTTTTAAAAACTATAAAAAAAAATTAAATAGTTTGTGAAAAATGTGTTGAGCCCAATTTACATTTTAACCCAAAACTAAAAGTTTTTAGAAACTGTTAGTTTTTGATGCAAAATTTGTATGGCTTTTGACAAGTAAACACAATTAGTTTTCAATTTAGTAAATTGTAAATGAGTCAAAATTGTAACAAGTGATAGTTAGAGATTTCATTTATTAACTTCTCTGTCTCTTTAACGACATCTAAAGTTTGGATTAGTTCGACTGTTTAGCACGTTTTTTGCTTTTTTTTTGTATTCTATTGACATTGCTAAGCACTCAAGCGCAACCGTTTAAATAGCCTGCAGTACGTACTACATTTTTTTGTTTTGTTTAGTTTGTATTTTTTTCCAGTTTCCAACAATGGTAAAAGTTTATTAAATACTAAACTAGTTAACTGAAATGACACTATATTTTAACTTGATAAATAGATAAATTGTTTGTAAAAAAAGGTCTAGGGAAAAAAGTTTTATCATGGAAATTTTTGCATTACAAAATTAAATTTAAAGCTCTAGTTTAAATTATAATTCTAGCGAACAAGTACATATATTGGGGTAACCAGATACCAAAAGTCAAATAACTGGACAATGCACTGTGGGCCAGGACCGCCGTTTTTTGGCCAAAAGTACAATTCAGGTAAAGGGAAAATATGCCCAGCAAAATTGTCGGATGCAAAGAACCGGTTGTAGAATAACTTATTCTTGCATGCAACCTGTTCTAATTTATGTTCTATCATCGGTGATTTTTGTTTGACTTTGTCCCAAAAGCAACAGGTTATGTTCCTCCAAACTAGAACAGGTTGCTTTGGAACCGGTTTTAGAACCAGTTATAGAACCGGTTCTGCGACAGTGAGGCCTTCCATTTTGACTTCCAGGAATCAGTTCTAGAACCTGTTCCACGGAACCGGTGGTTAAAACACCTATTCTAGAACAGATTCAAAGGCAACCAGTTCATAAAAATTTTGCTGGGTGTTTATATATTCAAAATGTAGGATTGTTTAATATTTTGTGAGTGAATTATTGTATCATTGTGGTTACTCGTTGTTAGTTGGCGAGAGTCCAAAATCAAAGTTTTTTAATTTTGTGACATTTTTTATTTTCTAATGATACAATAAAAAAAATCATAAATACCCGACTAAAAAAGTTTTCATATAATCTTATATGATTTGATATTATTATACATGTTTATATGCGTGGCTTTATATAACCATATACATTTATATTAACACTTTGGTTTTATAAATATGTTTGATATGACGTTATATATAATCATACGCGATTTGGTCTCCATCCATATATTAAGAGATCTGCGATATAGTTTATATAATTATATATAATAGCGTATAAGCTTCTATAAACAATCTTATATCAAAATATATAACTGACACGATATCTAATTATACAAAATTTTATAAAGTTTAATTGCTCTATAACAATGAAGAAAACAAACTTAGAAAGATTTTTTTTTTTATTTTATAAGAAAGACACATTTTATAAGAAAGACACATTTTATAAGAAAGACACATTTTATAAGAAAGACCAAAACTCTAAACTAGAAAAAGTTTTTCAAACAAATTTTTGTAAAGTTGAGTTAAACCGAAAATTTACTTTGTCAGCTACTTCCAAGTTTATTAGCATACATTTTTCTAAACAACTTTTTCTCGTTTTGAATTTTGCTTTTTATTGAAATTCAGTTACAAACTGCGTTATTCTAAGTTTAAGGACAATTTGCGTCCTAAAAACGTCCTACATCGCATTCAATACTCATTTCCATCAATACCAAAGATCGACCAATACCCACTTTGTTAGCCAAACTGTTCTGTCGGTCATAAGTATTTAATACGAATGAAATAAGTGATCTCAACAATATGTACTAAAATTTTATTTGAAAATCTTCACCAAATTATATGTATTTATATATAATTTGATTCAGTTAGATAGACCCATTTTTCGGATCAAATTGTATCAGGTTAGATAAGATGCTTATCTCGTTTGATATAATTATATATTCCAATATTCGGATCAAATAAGATATGAACATATATATGGGTTTATATATGGTGATATATGATTATATAACATCTTTTTTAGTCGGGTAAACAATAATTTGTTCCAAAAACAATCTCAAATTATAAAACTGAAACTAGATCTCAAAAAAAAAAAAAATAGAAACCTGTTAAGTATTTACGAAAAAAGGAAAAAAATTATTAATTTTAAATCCTTAATTTTCAAAAAAAAAAACTCCAAAATGTTCCAAGAGATAATTGAAAAACTTAAATGACAATGTGTTCCCTAAGATGTCTTCAACATAGGTTTTTGCGACCGTTCATAAACTTTCGAGATTTTGCCCTTTAACTGAAAAATAACCTTCAGATCTCGCTGATTTTCAGCATTCCAGAGTTTTAGTAAAAACTAAAAAAATAACACTAAAAATTACCTTAAATGTAGGTTCTGGTTTTCTGACACAGAATAACCCCCTAAAGTCCAGGGTTGTGGGACATTTGAGTGCCAATTCTGAATAAGTACGAAATTAACCCTTAAACACATTTTAAGTTTTGACTTATTTCTGGCCTTGAAGTTAAATTTTTAACTTTGATGTCTTCAGAGACTTATAGTAGAATTTCATGACAAATATTTTTGCGGGACATTTTAACCCTCTAACTCTTCAACTTATGGGTCGTTTTTGAAACATTTAAAAAAGGGCCAAAAAAGACCCTTTAATTGCGGAGTTAGAGGGTTAAAATGTTCCACAAAAATGTCCCTCGTAGTGTTTTACATAAGTTCGCTGAACATATCCTATACCTAAAATAGAAGATTCACATGGCATAGCAGATTCACGATAAACATTTTCAAAAGAGGGGAAATTTTAACCCCGCAAAAAAATAGGGCCAGACGAAAACTTTTAAAACGCCGATACACATATAGTTTTCTTTGGTCCCTCTGCGTAAAACAGTTGTCATCAGAACCTTTTTTTTTTGTACAGTGTAATTTATTTTCCAACACATAATAATTTTAAATTTATGGCCGCCATATTGCATCCGCCATGTTGAGTTTTTTAAATTTGATTTCAGATTCGTAATCTGCTACAGAAAAACTTCCCCTGGTGGAAATTTGAAGTAAATCAGGCGACATAAGAAATTTAATGAAAAAAATTGTTTGTCGCCATATTGGATCCGCCATTTTGAATTTCAAAATTTAAATTTCAGATTTTTATTCAGCGGATACTAGACCTATATAATTTATTATTTTAAATCCAATATAATAAAAACTAATAATTAATGGCCGCCATCTTGGATCCGCCATTTTGAATTTTATATTTTTTATTTCAGATTCCTGATCAGCAACAACCAAACCCCCCTTTGTGATATCTTTTATACTCAATATTCTAGTTTTGGCCAAAATTCGATGATGCTGGCCCACAGTGCAATGGAAAAAATTCACCTCGATTTTAAAAAAATATTTGGAAAAAAAGTAAGATTTTATTTCAAATTTTTTATCAAAAATATAAAAAAAGTAATAACATAAAAAACAAGGAAACGTAACAATTAAAATTCAGTCTTAATTCATATTACATATATGTAAATACACTCAAAAAAGTTTGACAGTTACTACATGACAGTTGTTTGTGTAGTAATCAGTAGTTTTTGTTTTTAACAGAAAGAACAGTTGTTTTTCTATAGAAAAATGCGAAACAACTTTTATGACGGTTATTTAAGAAAACAACTAACGAAAAGTACTGTAATTTCGTAACAGTTATTTAAAGCAGTTATTTTTAATATCATAATAAACAACTACCAAAACAGTAATTTTACAGTAAACAGTTATTTTTGGTAGTTATTTAAAAAATAAAAAATTTCGTTGAATTTTAAAAATTCCTGTTGAGTTTATATTTGTTATTATTGATATATTTCTAGTGTGTAAATAAAAATCACAAACTTGTATCTCCAATGCATAAAAGCAAAATAACTGGAGAACGGTTTGGTTTGCAATCGAAAGAAAAAATTTTTTTTTTTTTTTTATTAAAATATACTTTTATAAACAAAAATATTTGACTGTAAAAAACAGTAGTTTTTACCGATTTTGTCAGTTTTTTTGAAATCTTTGTAGTCAAAATTGATCAGTTAATTTTACGACATTGGTAGTTAGTTTTTTAATGCATTTTTTAGTTATTTTTCAACAGTTAAAAATAACAAAAGTTTTAGTTATTATAAAGGTAAATACCTTTGGCGCCTTTTTAACTGCATATACCTTTGTTTTAACTTGCATTTTTAGTAGATTCTACCGATAAACTTTTGTGAGTGTACAAATATTTGTTTTACTCCTCCTTTTTTCAATTAAAATTTAAAATCCTAAAATAAAAAAATAAATAGAAAACTGGTATGTAAAAGAACTGGTTATGGAACAAAAGAAGCCGATCTACAACCGGTTCTTTGAAATATAACTTTTTTTCTAAGTTATAACTATTAACGCAGCAAGAAAATTTTTAATCGCTGCTTATAGAACATAAATTTAAATCTCTACTTCCAGACATATCTTTTCAGCACATGTTAAACAAAAAATTTTAAGCACAACTATTCCATTTTAAGTGAAAAGGAAGTGGTTTTTCAATTTGACATTTCGAAAAATACGTCTTTCTACAAAACAAAGACGTATTAATCCCAGATTAACTTAAAATTTTTAGTATTAATTTATAACTTCGATATTTAATATTAAATTATAATGTTATTATTTAATATTAATATTTAACTTACCAATTAAAATTGATGGCTCCATTTTGATAAAAAAAAATTTATTTAATCCAAGCTTAAATTTAATTTGTTTACATATAAAATCACTTTGTAGTTGCTAAATTATGTATAACATTCATAATGAATTTATAATAAAAAAAAATCAACACTTTTAACTGGTTTGGTTAAAAATAAAATTTTAATAGTTTTTTATACATGTATTTAAAATTGTTAAAAATTCTATAAAAGAAACAAGATTTATTAACCAAAAATATGTGACACACTTAAATTAGAGGCAAAAGCAGCAAGCAGCTGGTTAAAAATACAGAAATATAAATAAATCAATTTTGTTCATGGGAATTTTATTTTTTTCATCACTAATTTATAATTTAATTAAATTTTAATTGCACTTTATATTTTGTTAGAGGTATTCCTATAAATATTTAATCTTTTGATTAATTTCCCGCTCAAATTTTTGTATACATTTTCTTCTCAATTCAGCATCACCCAATATACAATTTATAAACAATAACGCCATGGAGAATAAAATAAAAACAACCACAAATAATAGCACGAAATGAATAATATGCAACTTGGCATAAATGCACAACCTCAAGAATGTAAAGCTGCCTACACACTAGGGAACATACTTAAAAAAAGAGAGCATTTTTTGTGAATGTGTGAGTGCGTTTGTGTGTGTGTGCGTGTTGAGAGCGTGCATTTCGTGTTTACAAAATTTTTTGATATTTTTTGTTCCCTCAACCATGTTCCCTAGTGTGTAGGCAGCTTAAACAAATAATTTCGATTTAACAGTTCTTCCATTTTATTTTCATTTTTATGTATAATTCAATATTTATTTAAAAACAAATTGCACCCACACTGTTTATACTATGTCAACAATGGGTTTATTGCTACAAATGTACTTTCTATAGGTACTTTTTGATGTTCAAAAGTACCGTGGTACTAATTTGATGAAAAAACATTATAAAACATTTAACAGTGACTCTGAAAACTATCTTATATAATCCAAAAAGTGCTCATAAAGAATCTCACTCTTCATCCTTATTGCACATTGAATATCTCCTCATCAACAATAAAATGTTTGTTTACATTAAAATGCACTATAGTTTATGAGCCCAATAGAAAACTTCGAATAAACATAAACACATAGTTATACAAGCCCGAGTAAAAACAGTTACATATAGTCGTATAAAATGCGATGAAGTTATATCTGTATAAATATACTCTTTCATCCGAAAAATGGCCCGATGCAATTGTATCAGTTGTTTATCAGTTTTTATATAATTGTATTAGTTTAGATCTCAACTAATGAAATTATACATTATTCAGATGAAATTATATCCAATTTTTGACCTGATACAATTTTACCGGTTTATATCTAATGGTATCTGTTTAGATCGTAGTTTGTACAATTTTATATAAAAAAAATATATTTGTATCCGACATTTGCCTTATATAATTGTATCAAAGTTTTAAAGCAGATATAATTGCATCAGGTCAAAATTCAGATATAACTATATAAGTTTGTATAGTAATGTATCTATTTGGATCTAAACTAATACCATGCGACATAAACCCATAAAATTGTATCAGGTCAAAAATCAGATAAAATTTCATCTGCTTAATATATAATCTAATCAGTTAAGATCTAAACTGATACAATTAGATAAAATGTGATAACCAACTGACACAATTATATCGGGCCATTTTTCGGATGAAATGGTATATGGATCACATTATGTTATATATTACCATATAAAGCTCCATATTAATTTTTTTTAATAGGGAGTATTTGATTTGTGGCGTATTCCGTGACACTTGCATTTTTTAGTTGCTTTTTGGTCTTCTTCTTCTTATCTTTAGTTTTTGTTTTTATTTTTTTTTTGTTAAAGGAAATATTTGAATCAAATTCTAATTGGATTTTATTGTTTTTCTTTTAGATTTGCTTTCATTTCTACTTTATTATATTCTGTTTTGTTTCGTTATTTAATAATATGTTTAAGAAGATGCATAACACATGCAAAGCTGCCAGAATTGTCGATTTTTCATAATTTTGCCGATTTTTTTTTTTTTAAAGAGAAGCAACACTCAGGAGATTCTTCGTATTAATTAACGTGTTGCTTCCTTTGGAAAGGGGATAGAGGAGAAGTGAAAGGTGGTGAAAGATGAAGGGCTTCAAATATGGCAAAATATCGGTGAAAGATAAATATAAAGATAAATATAAAGCAAATTAATAAATAAGAAAAAAATCCTATATTTGACATTGTACAAAAAATCACCAGGTTATGCGGTCATATTGGAAAGTTGTGCAGTATATTAAAAACAAATCAAAAGGCGTTTGATTTTTATTGCGTAAAAATGGAAAATATCTTAAGCTGCCTACACACTAGGGAACATACTTAAAAAAAGAGAGCATTTTTTGTGAATGTGTGAGTGCGATTGTGTGTGTGTGCGTGTTGAGAGCGTGCATTTCGTGTTTACAAAATTTTTTGATATTTTTTGTTCCCTCAACCATGTTCCCTAGTGTGTAGGCAGCTTTATGTGTTGGCCACATTGTGCAATTTTTATATTTGTCCAAAATATGAGAAAAACAATACGCCATTTTTTGTGTAAAAGTATTATATTCAACTAAGAGCATAAGATATGCATATTTTTAAATATTTTTCTATAAATGCATATTTTGGTAAATATATATGCTTTTACTTTTTGGTATTTACTCAGAGCTTAAAAAAGACATTTCTTTTTTTAATTAATTCGCATTAATTTTATAAATCAGTGAATATTTTATAATAATTTTAAATCAATGATTTGATATTGAATAAAGTGAGACAATGATTTGGTCTAATTTATATTGATTCAATTTTAATTCGATTGAATAATTTGTTTTAAGAAATAATTTGCGAAGTGAACATCAAATCAGAGATTTGAAGAATTATTTTCAAAAATGATTAAAAAAAAGCTGATTTTTTAATTCGCGATTTAAAAAAAAATATAAAAATAATTCGCAAGCATTTTTATATTTTTTGATTCGCGAATCAAAAAAAATATAAAGATAATTCGCAAGAATTATTTTTATATATTTTGATTCTCGAGTTAGTTAATTTTTTAATTCGTTTGTAGGACTCTATTTCCATTTAAAACATTGATTTATTAAGACAAAATTTAATTTGATATTTAAAATTATTATTAAATTAATATATTCAATGAAAGTTTATGTCTTGCAGTCATATTAAAAAAGCAATTTTAAATCTCGAATAAAAACAAAGGAGATAAGGAAATAAACAAAGAAAATTTAAAGTAGAATGTTTGTATGTCTGTTTGATCACTTCTGAGAGCAAAAAACAATAACAGAAAGCTGAATAGGAAAGAAAAACTATGAATTAGCCACACTATGAGCAAGGCCTTACGTGGGTTAGATGGCTAAGCTGTCGAGCTCTAGTATAGTTACGTTTGTAATGTGGGAATGCATGGGTTCGATTCCTACAGCCGACAGGTTGTTGAAAAAATTATCATATAGAGACAATCTGACAATAAAATATAAACAATAATACAAATTTAATGGAAAATCACTGATGACGCCTGTCCAAAAGAAAAAGGCAGAAACTAGATCTAGTCTGATTTGCAGATTAATATTGTGTTCATAACTTTGAAAAAATGTTTATTCTTCTTCTTAACCTCAAACCTGCAAAATTTTATAATTCGCGCGAATTAAAAAAATCAACATGTAATTCGTGAATCAAAAATAATTTTTATATTTATTCTTTTTGAGAAATAGATTATAACTGATGATTGAATTATAGCAGTATTTTTGGGCAAAATCATTCCCTGAACATAAGCACGAAAAAAGTAAAACCACCAATTTTGTTTTTTGTCTTACTGAGAATTAATTTTTGCGATTATTCGAAAAATGTGTACGCCCGAGTAAAAAAGTTTTGATATAATCATATATTATTTTATGTAATTGCATTTAGTAACTTATAGTTACATATGGCAGGATATGCTTTTAAATTCAAGCAGATATACTTTTATATAGTCATATGTTAGATATTTTTTCCTCAAAGGTTTTAATATGGAGGCATATGTGATTTTATATTATTACATACTGGCCTACATATAATTGCATGTGCTATATATAAGTACATAAAGTAACATATTACAGATATAATTACATATACGTTTATATATAATTTAGTATGACACTATACATAATAATATAAAACTATATGTGGAGCCATATAAGAAATATTTCATAATTTGTGTTAGATATGATTATATATTGACGAATAAGAACCCATATATAACTTAATACGGTTCCATATCTACAATATTTCATGATTTCTTTAATATATAACAATATAACGTTCTTTATAAAATCATCTATAATTATATATCATCCCACATTAGCAATTATTTCAAAGTGATTTTATATAAAAATATATAAGGTCCATATAAAACCGTATTATATTATATGTGGTTCTATGTTAAAATTCATTTTGAACTAAATTTAGATTTAGTAATAACTAGGGATTGGCGCGTGACTAGAAATGTTCGTGAGTCACGAACATCTCTGTGAATAACACGCGATCGTGAGTAGTAATTACTATACTCAAGTGATTCGTGCGTGAGCGTGAATAAGAATATATAACCCGTGCATGATTCGTGTGAGTTTATTTTTTGCATCATATGTATATTTTTTGTAATTTTTACTATTTTGTAATATTTGACTATTTTTTTTTTACTATTTTTCTTATTTCTTGGTTGTACATATAACATGATCGTATTGGCTTTAAAATTTCAGTCTTGTCAACTTTAATTTAAAATTACTAAAAATAAAGAAAGTTTTGTTCATGTTTAATGCACTGTCATGGTAAATCTGGATAAAAGTAATGGAAGATTTATCGAAATTAGAGGATCTTCAGCAGACCTTTGGGTTAATCATTATATTTGGAAATTAATTACACATGCAATTACACAATTACATGTAATTGTAATTGAAAAAAAATCAATTACAATTACATATTATTTGTAATTGTAATTAAAAAAAACAATTACAAGTAATTTGTAATCTAAAATTTGCAATTATACATTACATATAATTGTAATTGAAAAAATTTCAATTACAATTACATTTTTTTCGGAAAAGAAATAATGACAAAAAGCACAAGTGAGGGGTCAGCCCAACATGACGTATTCTTTTTATACTTATCCACGCCTATCCAACCTATCCCAGTCAGTTTTTTCTACAAAATTTTAACAAAAAACACTTTAATTCTAAATGTAATTGAAATTTGTAATTGAAATCACTTTCAATTACAATTACTTGTAATTGAAAATTTTCAATTACAGTTACATGAAATGTAATTGTTTTTTTTTTTATTTCAATTACATTTATTTGCAATTGTAATTGAAATCCCCCAGGTCTGATCTCCAGATATTGCATATCTTTTTTATTTAAAAAAAGAATTTTTGTATATTGTTAGATATGGTCCTATATAATATGATAAAAATTATGAGGTCAATATTTAGATATAATTGTATCAAACTATGTCCACTTTTATAACATTTTATATAATTTTATACAAAAAGATATAATTTGATGTAATTGGATGAGGACAAAATTCGGATACAATTGTATCGAATTGCATAAAATTGTATCAAATTGTACCAAATTGTATACAATTGTATACAATTCGATACAATAAGATACAATAAGATGTTCTCATTTTTCGGATATAATTATATCTAATTACATAAAAGATTATATATAATTAAATATAACTTCATATGGCTCCATATCACTTTTTTTTACTTGGGCGTATAAAAATATATCCTAAACAAGCACTTGAAATTTTTTGAATTGAAAAAAAAATAATTTTTTTTTCATATTTGGTTACGTTCAATTAAATTGTAAAATAAGAGACAATTACTCAAAATCGAGTGATATAATAAAGAGGATTCACGGCGCTCAATTCCTGTTAAATGGTTTCCAAATTGTTGTAGCCAACTCAGAATTTGAAACTTTTTAAAAGTGAATTTTTAATGATTATTATTCAATACACCTACATAGATACTTCGTGTCAACATAATTAATGTAGAGAATATAAAGCTGCCTACACACTAGGGAACATGGTTGAGGGAACAAAAAATATCAAAAAATTTTGTAAACACGAAATGCACGCTCTCAACACGCACACACACACAAACTCACTCACACATTCACAAAAAATGCTCTCTTTTTCTAAGTATGTTCCCTAGTGTGTAGGCAGCTTAATAAACAACGGTAAGAAAATGTAAAATTTAATTAAAATAGTTTGAAAAAATTAAAAGTAATTAATTCAAAGTAACATTTTATTATAAAACTCCAGAAATCACAGTTCAGTTGTTGGAAGAGATCCGTGGGAAAGTGGTTGATTCAATGTTGTTTGTTGCGTTTTTATATCGGTAACAGTAATAATATTTTTATAGCAAAAACTACACCCAACTAATCCAAAATATAAAAAAAACTGTAAAAAATGCTTAAACAAAGCGCAAAAAAGTGATACATGCTAGATACATTTTTTTATGCAAAATGATTTAAAAAAATGCTAAATCTAGCATTAAATATGCTGAATTGGCAACACTGCTTGAATGAGTGTTTTTAATTGCGCCGATTTTTCTTAAAAATCATCTGGCATCCCTGAATACATGGCTAAAAGTAAAAAAAGAGAGAATGAGAACGAAAAAAAGAAAAACTTGTTTTTAAAAAAGGGGGATGGAGTACATTAGTACTGATCTTCTCTAACTAGAACTTTACAAGTATTACTATCAGGGATGGGAAAGGAGATTTTTATTTCGATATCAAAAAATTGTTTCAAGAGTATTTTTTCTAGCTCAAGAATATTAAAAAGATATTTTTAGCTTGAACAATTTACTACGATAAGTAAATCCCTAGAAAATTACAAAAATTATAAATAAAAATACTGTAGAAAAATAGCTAAATTTCTCGAACACATTAATCGCTGCTTAAAAATTTAATGTTGAAACGTCCGGACGACTTATAAAAATAGCTAGAATTCCGGATAATAGCAATATCATATTTTATCACGCTTAATCCATTTCAAAATAGATTTTGATGAGAAAATATCGAAATTGACAATAGAGGAAAAAAGTAAATATGGAGGTTATTGATGTCGTGATTTGCACACGATGCAAGAGTATCAACTGCGACCTGGGTGTACGATAATGTTTTGATTCAAATAAAATACGGTCTTAACAACTTTCCCATCCCTGATTACTATATTGTTTTACTTTGAAACAAATTGGAATTGAAACCTATGAACTATAGTTTTTATTATCAGATATTGACCTATGGTACGGTATTTTTTAAAAATACTAAGATAATGAATTAATTAATAGTGACTACAGAAAAAAAAATATTGTCTAGTCTAGTACTAAATATGTGAATTTCGAAGATATGGGATACGAGAGTCATCCCAAAAAATTTGGAAAAATTACATTTCCATTTGTAAATTTAATTTAGATGTGGTTAATGTAATATCACATAAAATTGTATATATTGCATCAACATAAATAAAATTATACAACTTAGATCTAAAAACAGACCGAGACATTAAATATAGCAAATGTTGTCAATAACATTTGTATAAAAAACAACGAACATCCCAACAAAGTAATGTTTGTAGGGGACTAGCCGTGGTACGCTATTTGTTCAAAATTTAAATATTTGCTTTAAGCCGGATTCACAGTGCAGATTGGAGTGTAGGAAAATAGAGATGGCATTATATAATAAATATGTAAGTGCCAAAAAGAAAGAAATAAAATCCACTCTGCAGCATAGAGTACTCAAACATTGTGAATCTGATTTTAAAAATTAAAAAAAATTTTTCCTAGCTTTCCATATTTTCATATACATATATATTTCCTTTAGTTTTCCATATAAAAACATATTATTTTATTCTAAAAAAATAAAATGGCTTTATCTTTTTTTTTTTTAATTCAATTGATGGTATGTACTTGAGAAGTGTTTCTAAGAAAATTAGGTCGGAAGTCATAGGCGAAATAAAAAACATAACCCAAATCGTCGAATCATACTGCATCACAACGATGCGAGTGCCCATTTTCCATAGACCTGGCACCCAACGTTGGGCATATATTTACGATTTAAAACACCTGAAGAAGCATATGAATCAACTCAAAAATGCTTTTCTAATATATCAAATTAAGGAAGAAAAAATGATCCAAAAACAGTTTTTAAGAATGAGTATAGATCATTATGACACATATTTTAAAAAAAAGTTAGGCTTAAAGAATGTGAAAATTGCTTTATTAATAAATATAGTTTTGCAACCATTTTCGGGATGACCCTCGCACCAGTTATGTACTACTAAGGCTATGCTATAGTTAGTTCATAAAAAAGTACACTTCGAAATTTTTTACACACTTTTATAGGAGTTGCTGATAAATATCTGCCAGCACTTTCCTTTTTGTATTTTTCTAACTGGGAAGGTTTGCAAGAATCCTTCTAACTGCATGAGCACGAAGAAACATTGTAGAAAACTTCCTCAAGTTCTGTCAGTGGTTTATGACAGCTTAAGCGACAGGACTAGTGTTATTCTTCTTTTTAAAAGCAACTTCTAGTGTGACCTAAAAGAAAATGAGTAACAGCTGAATTTTGTTGGCATTCAATTATTTCATATTTTATTCAAATGTGATTGATAAAATAATAAATTTTCTAAACCACAATATATGGTAATATGAGAACTAACTTTTGTACTTCCCCATTCTGTCTAGAAACATTTTCAAACATAATTTCTAACTGAAACTAAATGAAGTAAAAAAATTATAGTCGGTGAAAACTAAATATCCTACACCCTTCACAAAAGTCTAAATCCGAAATTTCGATGGAAATGGACTTGTCTCCTAAAATGTTTATTAACTTTTAATAGGACTAGGTCCAAACATTGACCTATTTTAAATCAGTAGGGGTTTTCACTGGGCCAATTTGAGTCTGAGTAGTGAATATCGTTAAAAAAATATCTTTATATTTGTAATCATAACATCAATCGTCGGGAGAGACATTTGTAGGAGCATTCTGTCAGAACATGGACCGCTTTTAAATAAAATCATTAGGATTTGTCCTAATATTAATCCACAATCTTAATTTTATCGACTTTTCTTTATATTTTTGACCTGTAATGTAGTACACGGACATGAATGAAGACGAACGGTCGGATATCGCTAAATCGATCCAAAAATGATTCTAAGTTGATCGATAGTCTACCTATGGAGTGAGTCGATGTCTACTATTTATGGATGCTACAAACACAAACTTTATATACCATAACCATGCAGTGATGTAGGGTATATGTGAATACTATCTATGTACAAATAAACCACAAGTTAAAACGATTATTATTCAACTTTTGTAATCATACAAATGTGCAGTTTTTATCTAAATTTTCATAGACCACGCTTATGTTTCCCCCTTCTAATATAATACAAAAACTAATAGAATGACTCCCCAGTAAAAATTGGCTAAGAAACAGATAACGAAACAAACACATGTTTAAGACCGCAATAACAACAACCACATTTTTTTACAAACTAGACAAGAGTCAACTAACAAGTCAAAAAGAAATAATAAAACCTAATGACACCAACAAAAAGCAGTAATACTAATCAACAAAAACAACTAAATTAAAATAAGCAACAAGAGAGAAATATCAATAGTTGGGGATTGGAAGAGAATTGAAGTAAAAACGAGAGTTTTGTTTATTTAAAAAGAAGATAAAAATGAAAAACCCTCCAGACATACGAGTGTTGCCAGATGCTGGCATTTTGCTAGAAATTGGGGATTTCAATTTTGGTTTGGGACACAATTTTAGGGAATGAATTTATGGATTTTTGCTCTATTTGTAGAGGTAAAATCGAACAAACAAATTAGTCACGCAGGACCTATGCACAAGCATTTTTTCCTACCACGCTCATACAGTAAAAAATTGCTCGCGATGAGGAAATTCTCATACAAGGAAGGAATTTCAATGTTTAGGAAGTGGGGTCAAAAATGATATTACCAAACCGAAGCGATGTATTGCACTATATAAACATAATTTTATTCATGAATCAAATAGTGCTTGCAACGGAAAACAATCTGTTCCAACTTTGGCGCAGTTCCGATCCGTTATTTTTAAAGCGTTTTTAAGGCCGAAAAGTTCAAAGAATTACGAAAACCGTATTGCTTTTTCGTGTTTATACCCTACAAGACTATATAGATAGGGTATATTGAGTTTGTAAATAAAAAAAATATTGGACCTAGACCCACCTTTTGGTATAGCGATGGAGTAAGAACTAGGTTTTGATTTGGTTGTGGTGAATGATGAAGGGCTTCATATATAAACACTAATTGCGCGAGATGCTGAAATTTCAATAGTTGTTGCGCACCATCTGATGAATAGTTGGCATCATAGCCTTGTCATGTTATTTTTACTTCAGAGGTGTTAAGTGCTATGGGAACACCGAAGTCAGACGCTGCGAAATACATGAGGGATCGAAAACTTATAAATATTATTTTCTAAATTGAACTTGCCGTCAC
Organism: Leucophora obtusa; assembly: GCA_949987735.1. Lineage (NCBI taxonomy): Eukaryota > Metazoa > Arthropoda > Insecta > Diptera > Anthomyiidae > Leucophora > Leucophora obtusa. Next base: position 355,584,039 of record OX465295.1, read on the forward strand.
TGGGAATAGAACCCGCAATATTATGTATAACAGTCAACGCGCTAACCATTACACTACAAGACCCACTATAAATTTGCAAAGTAGAGCTAGAGACCAAATTGATGGACTAGTCTTTGGGCGCGTGACCTGCATAGCAAGCTAAAAGTTCGAAGTGTAAAATTTCAAGACCAAAAAGAAAAAAATTAAAAACATACGATCGGCATTTCGGCTTCACTTCTGAAAATTTCGAGCCGAAATTTATGTAAAGTACCAATTCGAAAACTATAAACTATCAGACTAAACAAAGTATATCCCGGAAACCCGATCCGTTACAATATCGGAGAAATAGGGATTTAAACTTGTTAAACGTAGTTTTATAGAATTAGACTCTACACTATGTCAAATTGGACTTAATAATTTTGTGCAGATATCTGTGAATAACAAGAATATTTTACCAATTCCCACTTTTACTAATGACCAATTCGCTTTATTTATTGCACCGTTAATTTCCTTTCCCGAATTTCACCCACTTTCCCAGACCATGGCCCAAATCGTAAAATGGGCTCAACCGTTTACATAGTCGGCATGCATGAGTTTAATTCTGTTCTCGTTTTTTATTGGTTTCTTTCTTAATTATAATTATGATCTCATTTAGAAATATGTACATGCAGTGTTGTCAGATAATTCTTTAGATTTCCCCTAAACTATTTAACCATTGGCCTAAACTTAAGTGTTTTTAAAAAAATACCCCAAATTGTTTTTTTTCTTACAAAATTATGGAAAGAAAATAAATAATAAAATAAAAAAATTTTTTTAATTAAAGACATTTACAATAAAAAAGTCGATTTTAAATCACAAAAGTCGACTATTATTTTAAATTTCGTACCATTCAAAATATTTACCCCTAAATTCATAAACGCTTTGTAAAATTATAGGAGGTTTATTGAACAAATTTTGTATGGAAATGACGTTTTGTAAACCTGCTATAACTTTACAAAGCATTTATGAATTGAGAGCTTAAAATCTACTTTAAAGTTTTATTTTAAATTTTAAAGTGCTTATGCATAATAAACTGAAAACCTTATAACACGTTTATAAAATGAATTTTGTGTGAAAAATTTGTTTTATAAGTCACTTATAAATTTTTAAAGTGATTATGCATATAACCCTAAGTTTTCACTTGTTTTATTTTATATTTATTCATTTTGTTTTTATTAATTTAAAATTTTGTTTACGTTTATTTTTAAATTTTATTTTTATTTTTTTTTTTGTTTTGGTTTGCAATAAGAAGAAACAAAAGTTTTGAGTGTATATGTTTGACATTATTTTAAAAGTTTTATTTTAAATATTTTGTATGGTACGGTAAAGAAAAACTTTACTTTAATATAAAATTGACTTTGAAAATATATATAAAATACTAAAAACCCTAAACAATATATTCTTCCCCCTAAAAAATACCCCAACAAAATTTTTCACTTTAAAAAATCCTTTATACCGAAAAAATTCCCTAAAGCGAGTGTAAAATACCCTAAAATTTCCCGAACTCGGTTTAGTTTATTCATATTATACTCTTAAGTAAAAACGCATTATGCGAAATGTATCGTTGTATCGTTGGGAATAAATTTGGGGATTTGGCATTTCAAGGAATTTTAGGGGATTTTAATTAGCAAAATGGGGCATGACCTAAAACTTTTCTGGCAATACTGAGACTAACTAATATCACTAAAATTGGAACAACTAACAAGGAAAGTATACCAACTGATGCCCTTAGATGTTTATTTTTATTCGGCTAAGTTGAGAGAACAGAAATTTAAGGTAGACCTGCTTTTGTTTAAACGCCATATCGAAAACTTAGGGGGTGATAAACAGGGTAAAAATTAAATTTTTGGGGTTTTTTAACTTTTTTGCATTTCTGTTCCTATGTTCCGCTGCGGACAGCTTATAAAACTTCATATAAATCTCCTATAGCATATCCATTTTCTTTTTTAAATATCTGAGTGAACACCCAAAAGATGCCTTCCTTGTAAGTATTTTTTTTTTAAGTAAAACAGACAAAACAACAAAGAATAAAAAAAGAACAAGGAGGAATAAAAGAAGAAAAATAAATTCAAATCTTGAACAAAAAAAAAACAAATTGAACAAATAATGAAAGTAAATTGGAGGCAAATGCCAAATAACAATAACTGCGGTAAAAAATAAACTTACTAACCAATTGAAAGAACAAAAAATAAGAGAGAATTATGAGTGTTTTAAGAAAACAAATGATAATGTTGCAGAAATGTTTGCATAAAAAATTTCCAAGAGACATTTTGGCTTAAATTACTTAAATTTTTTTAATTCAACGAAAATAATTTTGCAATTATTAAATTTCAAAGAATCCTTGCAACTTTTGATGTAAACAAAAAAAAACAAAAAAAAAACAGCTTCAAGTATTTTTTCAAATAACGAGGAACATGATTTTTGTAGTTGCTAAGTACATATAAGTCGACTATAGGGAACCCCTGCACTTAGTGAGCTAAATTTAGTTAAATTCTACTTTAATTAATATTATCAACAAATAGTAACTTTCCAAGTCCATTTCCGAAGTTCACGAAATTTATAAAATTGAAACTTCATAATGTTTTGAAGAAATTAAGCAGGGGTATGGCATTACCAAAAACAAAAGTTATAATGGTTTCGTTATCACTAGATGGCACTTTGTTCAAGAAATTTACAATTTTTTTGAATATAGGCACAGCTGATACTAAAGTGATACTAAATAGTTGCGTAGGTGATACTAAATTTCAGCGCCCCCTACCGGTGAGTAGTGTAAGTTTTGATTTCCTATCTCTGTAATTAATAGTCTCTGAAATTAAGATTCATAATTTGAACTAAAAACCTTCAGATTGTTAATATTCGTATTCGATGTGAATTAAATAACGAGTAATGGGAGGGGGTGGATTTAATGGAGGGTTTTGACATCAGGCACAAAAGATAAGAAGTAAAAGTCGACTGCTGTTTTAATAACTCGACTGGGGAGCCATATTTGGGCTACTTAAGTTCTTTAAACCCATGGAAAATATCTAAAAATCGGTCATATTCGAGAAAATTACTTTAGCTTTTTCATATAGCAACTTATTTTTAAATAGCTGCCTTTTTCAAACTTTTTATATTTTCAAAATTCCTTCCGCCGTAAGTTTTGAACATGTTCGCAATTTTAAATTATAGGTATTTGTTTTTAAAACTGATGCAAAAACTGAATCCGAGATTAACAAATATGGAAATCCCACAGACGCGAGATTAGATTTTCATGTCAATTTTGTCGATTAAGTATTTATACATTATATATAATTATCACGAACACGTTGATAACTCTGCCAATTTTCATCCGATTGTCAATGGTAGCATTCGGCAGAGAAACCTTAAAATGATACCGGTGACTTGTAGCGCTTTGTGATTACTTACTCTGCTGAACGATGTTTTCTTTGTTTTGTTTTTAAATACTTTTTTTCTATATTTTCCTTTGATTTTATAAATTTTTTGTTTTTGAATTATATTTGTATGTTTTTATTTGTCAATCATACAAAACAAAAATTTTTTAAAATCAACAACAACAAATGTATCACTATTTGATCAAAAGTAGCAAACATTTTTTACGCTACCAAAATATGACAGCGCTCAGACTGAGCGCTTAGTGATCAGGTCGTTCAGCAGATAGTTGCACAACTGTTGTAGAACTGTTGACTGTCAAATTGTATCTGCCGAACGCACCCAATGTTAATATACAAAATCGATACCAATAATGTTATTTGTTTTGATAGACTTCTAATTAGATTTTATTTTGAAATCTTTCAATACAACCCTGTAATAATACAACAAAATTTGCTTTCATTATGTTACAATAACTTAATCCAAATTTATTGTACAATGTAGCGTAAATGCAAACAACCAGCCTTTCAATAGAGAATCAACCGGTTTTATTTTTTTCATTTTCATACACAAATCAATGGTAGAGACAATTGCATTTCAAAGTTACGACGAAGTTTTATACAAAAGACTTGAAAAAAGCCAGCTTTGTTTTAAAGAAAGAAAAAATATTGTATTTGTTTTAATTTGCCACTTAGGTCAAGGTAAAGGTTTTATTTTATAAATATTTATTAACAAATTAACAGAAAAATATGTTAGCATTTTTTATATTGGAATATGAAATTGAGTCATACAAAACAAAAATATACGAAATTACAATTAGTAAAAAGCAACAGGTGAAGAAATGACATGCGTTTAATACCAACAACAACAAGTAAAACAAATATTTTGTTATTTTTGTAGTTGCTGCCGTTTTTTTAGATTTTTTGTTTAATAAAAAGTAAATGGATGACGCCTCATATCTCTCTATACACTGATATTTATTAACACGCACATTCACACACACACTAATACTTTTATAACTATTTTTTTTTATAAAAATTCGTAGCAAATTTTTATTCAATTAAAGAATTCTTTAACTTTTATTGCATATTTTCAATTAAATTCTTTAAATATAATAACATTTCTAATGATTTATTACTTTTTTCTTTAATTTTCCACTCTTTTTCACTACCCGTGCTTTTCTTTATTACCGTATTTAACCGCTTTCTATTTATTTTCTTTCTTTTATCTCCGTAGTTGTTTTTAACAACGACACAATCACTAGTACTAAAAACAACGCCGTTCGTATTCGATCGCTTGCTCGTTGAGAACTAAATTGTGATTAGTTTAGTGTGTGGTTTGAAACTCCAATTAGTTGTAGTGTTTCATTATCTAAGTGTTTCTTATAAGCTCTCTTGTTCTCTCCTTCTCTTTGTGTAGCTTGTTCCTTCTCCCTCTATTTTAGCGTTTGATTAAAACTCTTTTATAAGTCAGTGTTAGGGTTTATGTCTTGGCTTTATATACAGGGCTGCCAGAAGTACCGATTTTTGGGCATTTTGCAACTGCCGATTTTTGGTTAAAAAACGCCGATTTCTTTTGTTAACTCTTTCACTACCCTTGTACACTAGTTTCTTGGGCTTGAAATATCGTTTTTCACGTTCCCGAACTTTTGTACATTTTTATCACTACGTGAGATAATATTTTGTTAAAGAGCGGATTATGGGACCGTAAACGTAAATGTGATGTAACTGTAATGTGCCGCAGCTAAAAAGTACACTTATAGATTACCGTAAACGACATTACTATTTAGCATCTATTTCATGTGGTTTTATGTTTTATTCTAAATGTATCCATATATTTGTTCATTTTTATTCCTTATGTTGGTTGAATCAATTTTCTTTATTCATTTCATATTTTTTCCGAATAAAATCATCAGCTGTTTCGATGCCGGATAGAAAATTCTGATTTCAACAGAACGATCCGGCAAGTACGTTCACATTTACGTGTTAATAACCATTCGTATACATTTCTTCTTGTGGTTACGAAACAGCCGATTCGTTACAGATACGTTTACGGTTGGGTAACTAAGCCTTTACTCTTATTTTACGGAACTTTACCCAAAAGGTACGCAAGCACAGCTAATATATCAAGGTGTATGGGTACCTTAATTTCAGAGAAAAGATATGTTTAAAAAATTGTGAAATTAATTTATGAGGTATTGACATAAGTTTTCTGAAATAAAATAATGTTATTTTATTATTTTTATATTCAGATTATATACGAATATGTATTATATCTTTATGAAATATACAACTAAAATTTTTTTATAATCATTTAATTAAACTTATAAACCTTTATTTTTATTTAATTGTTAAACTTGTATTTTTAGAAACGTTGTTTTATCCTGAAATGTATTTTTGTTTATTTTTTTTAATAAAAATAAATTAAGTATTGCTTAAAGAGGACATCGACTATAGAATTTTTTCTTCTTTATTTACATAAACCATGTTGTTTTGTAAAATATTTTTCGTTTAGATTTTTATTAACTCGTTTTTATTAGAGATCTTGTATCGCATAACCCATCATAACAAAATAATGAAACCTACATCCAAATATGCAAGAATTGCACGCTGTCGTCAAAGAAAAGCCAATGGCAATTCCTCCACGGCGATAGCACATCATATGGGACCGGTAGTTGATGGCTTTTTATAGGCTATAAAAGTAATCAATGTGTATTAAAAAAATAAGTCACAGATACAAAATAAATTAAGAAAATTTACAAAATAATAGCATTTTGACCAAAATGTAATTTAACTCCATACATAAAAAATATGGCTTGCACTTGTACAAGGTTTGCAAGTAATTTACGAGTTTATATAAAAGCCCCTAATATCGCTACCATCGTTTTTAAGAATATTGGGGTTAATATATCATATTCCCTTTAACAATCCCAAATTTGGTGCACATGTAGTAAACTGCAATAGGAGTTTTAACTTTTATTCATACACAGTTTTTTTAAATTTCACTGTTTCTTAGCTTAAAATTAATTTTAGGCCCATTTTTCTCACAACCATTAAAAGCAGCTACCACTCTACAGCCGAGGCGGGTTAATCGATTTCGAGCCGGTTCTTTTCTCTTGTAGCCAGCAAAAAACTGTAGTCCTTATTGGGGCTCTTTTGTGAATTTTAGTCAAATAACCCCCTGTTTTTATAAAGCGAGCGGAATAATTCCGCCTGAGGAATAATTCCGATCGCTTTATAAAAAGCAGGGGTAAATTTTATATCCAAATTTGTTTTTTTGAATTTTTATTTTTGTGCAGAAACTTCGTTAAAAACATTTAAAAAAAGATCAGGGAATAATGAAGTGGCAACCCTGGCGATTTTGGTTGGCGAAATTTCAAACTTATATTTCTTAAAAATACTGCAATAATATGTCTTTTAAATAAAAAACTAAAACAACAATAATATTTTGTATTTGAGCTTTTGACAACCGTTCTAATATGGCCTTTAAAATGCTGTTGTTACAGTATTTATCCCCTTTATATGAGTAATTTTAATTAAGCAGATTATTTGCCGTTTTCTTTAAAATCAAATTGCCGAAAATGCCGATTTTTTTTTGGGGAAAAGTGAGATTTTTGATTAAAATCATCTGGCAGCCCTATTTGTATATTCTTGATATTTTAACGGTCATTTTAAAGGTCGTATGTAAACATGGCAAAGAGTGCTGCCAGCTATGTTGCAAGAAAAGTTTGAGCTAATATCCCCATTTTGCAAGTTGAAATCCCGAAAAATCCATAAAAAAAATTTTTTAATACCCAATTTTGTATCGAATTCATTTTAATTTAAACAAAAACCAAAAAAAATTACTATTTTACAATAAAATATTTTACCTAAACGATTTTTTTCCCTAGATAGTGCTGTTGGGGGTGGTTTGGAAAAAAATTATTTTCGCCGAAACGCTGCAGTTTTTTTGGTGCAAAGTTTGAAAACGGACTTGGCTATATGTTCGAGGTTTAAAGTCTGATTGGAAATACATATATACATCATTGCAAACGTAATTGAAATATTTTTAAGATGACATTTTTTTTAATATTAACCCATTACGTACCGATGGAGAAATTTTAATTTTTTTTTAAATTTTTTAAAAAAAGCGGTTTTTATAAAAAAAACCGTATGTAATCATAGAAATATTAAAAAAATATTTATAGCTACGACCTTAAGCTTTAATTTAAGGCTTAGTTTGAATTTTTAGCTCTCCGAATAAAAAGTTATGAGGGAAATAAAATAATTTTTTTCTGCAGGTGTTTTGAAAGTTAAACATTTTTTTCGGAAATAATTGTTTTAAGCTAATACGCAGCTCTGTAAAATAAAGCAATATTTATAAGTCTCACAACTTTGTAGTGGATTGAGGATAATTGGAGGGGGCTGATTTATAGGAAGAAGAAGAAAACATTTTTATTGAAAAATTTTAACAGACACAAGGGAATCACCAGACTGCTGCAGTTTCGTCTCACCCAAAGACTCCTCAGTGGTTCGTTTATGTGTCAATTGGTCAAAGTAATTTTTAATTGTTAATTTGTTCCTATATGAAAAACTTTTTGTGTTTTGCCATGACCGGGGGGATTGAACAGGCAGCCCTCTGCACAGGCTACGACTCGTAGTATCACCTCTTAACAAGATACACTACGGACGGTATAGCGGTGAGTGTGGCTAATTGAAGTTTTATCAATTATAGCGTACACAATGAATGTTTTGTAATCGGAAGAGCCATAAGTAACTACAATAATATTTATTTTTCAATTAGAAACTTCCTATCGTTATCTCCTTTTCACAAGTAATTTTGACTTACTTATTTCTGGCATTGAAGTTAAATTTTTATCTTTGATGTCTTCACAGACTTATAGTAGAATTTTATGACAAACATTTCTGCGGAGCATTATAACCCTCTAACTCTTCAACCTACGGATATTTTTTGTCCCATTTTAAAAAGGTGCCAAAAAGTCTTTTTAATTGAAGAGTTAGACCGTTAAAATGTTCCACAAAAATGTTTATCGTAGTGTTTTACATAAGATCGCTGAACACATCCTATACCTTAAATGGAAGATGGTTTCCTATGCCGATTCACAATTAACATTTGCAAAAGAGGGGAAACTATAACATACGGCCAGACGTAAACTTTTAAAACGCCGATACACGTATATTTTTGTTTTGTTTTTGTCTTCCCTACCAGAATCAGTTATCAGATATAAAAACTTATGGCTTTTTTGATTTCATATGACGATATATTATAAAATAATTTAAAAATTGATTTTACAAAATAGGTGTCACTACATTATTAGATCTGTCAAAATAATAGAGTAGTATTTTGGAAGACCACAAAGCAAATTGTGACAGGTTTTACTGTTTCTTTGATATTTATTCTTCTGCTCGAAAACAAGAAATTCTCATTGAGTTTGTAGTTTATCTAACAAATATTTCTAGAAACTCTAAAAAGTCGTCCCCTGATGATTTTCTTGGGTAAAAATTAAATCCAAATAGTTTCAAGGCTACAACAAATTATATTATACCACATTTATACCTGAGCAAAAACTACCTGGTTTTACTGAATTTAGACTGAGCAAAAATCAGGTGGTTTTTGTTAAAAACTAAATTTCAAAAGCCAAGTCATTTACACTGGTTATTTAGTTTTTCGTGTCACATCACTTTTTTATTAAATAATTTTCTTTATGTTTTTATTGTTAAACTAAATTAAAAAAATTATTAACACATTTAAAAATGGATAACAACACACAATTTTAAACTGAAACCCAAATATTTAAAAAAAAAAATTATAAAATATATTTTTGACATATATTCGTTGTAACAGGGTGTATCGAAAATTACTTATTAAAGAAACCTGGTGTAGACAAAATGTAAATTTCAGATATTTTTACTTGGGTTTCCGCAAAAACCAGGTAGAATCTGGTTTTAAGATTGTATGAAAGTTGTATGGAAAAACCAAATTAATTTTGTAGTTTTCGGCTCAAAAACTAAAAATGGCCAAAAACTACTAGCTTTTGCCCAGTCTAAATATACTATTATACGATTTTTTAAATAAGTTTTGACATTTAAACTGGCCAAATTGTGAATAGCTAATAATTCGAATGATAAAAAAAAAAAAAATATTTTTTTAAAGATTTTTTAATTTTTTACCAATTTTGATTGAATTATTCAATTTTCACTTAAGTAGACGATAATCAAAGTTTAATCCATTAAGGCAAATGACACTGATGATTGGTTTGTAGCGAAAGCCGACAATACGTATTCTGTCTTGCTGGCCTTATCAAATTCTTTCAAATCTTTTATTCTTTGTAATTTACTTGTGAAAATTGTATCATCTTTCTTTAATTTGAAAAATAATTTTAACAGAAAGTGATATTAATTTATGATCTAAAATCAAACCAAAGAACATTCATTCGATATATTCGAAATTTGCACACCGTAAATTGTTCTAACAAATTTTGAGCAAATTTGTGTGATTAATCAACGATTAATCGATTGAATTCACTAGTTAAAACCGATTTCTTTTTTTTTTTTTTTGTTTTTTTTTTTTTGTTAATTTCCTTTATGTATATTATTTTTATCTTTTATATGCTTTATTTAAACTATAGATAAAAAAATATTTGTATGGTATTAAAAAATTTTAAACACATGTTTTGTTTTCATGTTCTACAAACTTTTGAACTTTTGGATCATATTTTTTGCTATATATTGTTACTATTTTAATTAAAACAAATAAAGTGTTAGTGTAATATTAAGAAACTTTAAAAAGTATTGTATGTATTACGAAACAGTAAGTGTTAAACTATTTACTTAGCAGTAATAACATATTTTTTTTTTTAATAAAGTTAATATAAAATAAAACGTTTTTTATCTCATATATGTATAATTACATTTTAATAAAGTATGTACTTACTTATAAACTGACGTCTATACTCGTCATAACCCATGACAAGGGGAGGTGGGTAGGTTTCCGCTACGTAGTCGACATTAAAATCTTTATAATAATAATTTTCTTCATCATAATAGACGCGGTTATCACAATCATTAGGCTCTAACATATTTTATATTAAGTATTAGAATATTTGCGATATAATTTTTTTTGTGATTTTAATTTTATGTTAAAAATAACAATGTTTTCTGTAGCCACAAAATTTGATTTATGATTTATTTTAATTTTGTGTATTTACACAATACGAGCAGCACATCTGACGAAAAAAAATCAAAGCACAACCTTAGGCTTGTTTGTTAAAAAAAAAAATAAAAAATAAACATGTATATTTTTTTATTAATACGTATACAAGGCTATTTATTGCATAATTTATTTCATTTATTTTAAAATTTTACACATATTTACAAAAAACTGAAAACTTTATTAGATTGCATTAATATATTAAAACATTTTTTTTTCACAGCATATTCATTAGGCTTTTATGCTTGAATTAATTTTAGAGCTCACTTTAAGGCTTTTGCTTTTATAAATTTTATTTTTTGTGAACTTTTAACTTGACTTAATTTTTAATAAGCATTAGGTTATTACTTTATTTAGAGAGAGGGAAACACTTTTTATATTTCACACTTCACCAATGAACTTTAACCTTTGTGGAAAAATGAGTATATATTTTTTCACTATAAAACACTCTAAACACACGCAAGAAATAAAACTTTTTTAATTTTATACAACAAAAAAATTAAAAGTTAATACGAAATCTAACTTTTAATCGTTGTGTTTATAACTTTTTTTTAACACTCTTCGAAAACAGAAATCCACAACTTATTTATTCGCTACGTTAGATGCTACTGAAACTTTTTAATCTTATAAAACATGATAGAAAAAAGGTGGGTCTAGTTCTAATTTAGCGGCATTAATTAACCCATAATTGTACAAGGGAGACCAAAATTATAATACTGCTATCACCACTTTTGTTCAAAATATTCTGGCATCTTATTAGGTTTTTGTCAATAAAATGATGTGCATAATGGTATAATTCACAGTGCATTAGACCATACCACCTTACAGGCAAAAAAAAAGTGCGCGATACACCTTCAAATATAAAGTATTTTTGCAACACAATTTCAAAAAAACATTTTTTTTGCCGAACGTAGGGGCGCTTTTTTAATTTTTAGTTTTAGCTTCGGCATTTACAGTCGGATTTTAAAGTGTGATATATCGATTTTTTTGCCTCAAGGAGACCAGTGTTTTGCTATAAAAAAATCGAATGAAAAAAAAAAATTAAAAAGGCGACCTACTTTAATGACTTTTTGCGAGCTTTAATTTTTTTTGAGGTACGGTCTAATGTGCATCTTACAAAGCATTGGACACAAATTTAGTTTTAAAACAAATTCTTGGTCTTTTTTAGGTTAAAGGCCTCGAAGTAATGAATTTTTTATATTCTCTAATTAAACATTAGTATATTTTTTTTATTTGCAGAGTATTATTTTTTTTTTACTTAATATGCATATATTTTTTTATAATTTCTTAATTCATTATTTTAAAGCTGCTGTGTGTATTTAACTTTGTTTATATTCATTATCTTTTTTTTTTTTTTGTTCTTGTTTTTAGCAATTAAATTATTTTGTAAAACAATTTACTTTGAAATTAAAAAAAAAAACTTATTTCTACTCTCGCATATCTTATCGCAACTAAGTTTTAAATAAAAAGTGTATTTATAAAAATGAAAAAAAAATCAAAATTATTATCAAAATAAAAAAATCTAAAGTCCAAAACAGACTTTTAACAGGGTAGGGGGTAGTTTTAATCAATTTACTAAGTTTGCCATGATACTTTTTTGACAAATTTTTGTTTTGTTTCTAAATAAAGTACTATTAAAAAATAACCTCAAATTAAAAATATTTCTAAAGGCACATTTACACGCGAGAGGGAACTGCTAAAGATAAAGCAAAGTATATCTCTAGAAAGCACTATTGTGAATGATTTAAGAAAATTATGGGTGTTTTTTGCTCTATCTCTTAAAGTTTTATCTCGCTGGTAAATGTGCCTTAAAAAAATTTTACTCTTTGATAGAGTACAATTTTTATTACCTTATGTAAGTAAATTTGTAAGGACGACAAGCTAGGAGAATTTTCAATATCTTGATGTGAGGAAGACATGAACTTTCTTCTAAAGCTTTCTTCATAGTTATGCTTCGCCGAAAGGCAAAATTAGAAACATGCAACACTTCTCTTAATTGTTAGTAAATTTCCATTGGGTTTAAATTTATCTTTATTATGTTTTCAATAATTATCTTATTTCATTATTTTGTGACGTTTTTAGTTTATTTTTTAAGTCAGCTGTTGACCAACGTTGCCACTTTTGCATGCAAAATCTCTACAAATTAAGCGAAAAGCAGTGTTCTATTCTGCAAAAGTCTCCACATTTGTGAGATTTTAATGAAATTACTAACAAATCTCGCGAATATGCGGGATTTCATATGAGATTTTCATTGAAATCTCAATTTTAGTCGAAATCTGGGGATTCGGGCGCGGATGTAAATGTAAGTTTAACTAGATTTAATTGACCAATGTCAGTGGTCATAATCGAAATTAATATTAGAATTAATTAATAAAGAATTTTTTCTAAAGCTGATTTATAGGAAGAAGAAGAAGAAAACTTTTTATTGAAAAATTTAACATACACAAGGGAATCACCAGATTGCCGCAGATTCATCTCACCAAAAAACTCGTCAGTGGTTTGTTTATGTGTCAATAGATCAAAGTAATTTTTAATTGTTGATTTGTCTCTATATGAAAAACTTTTGTGTATTGCCATGACCGGGTTTCGAAACGGCACAGGCAGAGGACTATGAATCGTAGTATCACCAAGATTCACAACGATCAGCATAGAGGTGAGCGTTTTAAATTTCTTTTAGAAAAAACGCAAAAATTTTAAAAATTCATAAAATAAAAAAGCATTTTCAAATTGATAAAGATTACTATTTTAGTGTTTTAATTTCACTCGTTTCCCATTCTATTCCATAGCGTTTCTCAATTTTAGTGTTCCAATTCAACTCGTTCCCCGCTTAGTTCAATTCCCTTTTAATTGTCTAGTGTTTTAATATCACTCGTTCCCCTTTCAACTCTATTTCGTTTTTATTTGCTAATGTTCCAGTTCCACACGTTCCCCGTTCTACTTCTCTAGTGTTTCAATTCCACTTGTTTCGCAATTTTAGTTTTCAAATTACAATCGTTCTTTAAATTTCAGATTTTGGGCAGGCCGGTAAAGGGGCACTTATTTCCTTTTGATCCCCCGTTTTTACCAACATGCTGTCCGAAATTTCAGTTGATCCTCGTCCAGTATCATTATCCGCTCCCATTAAATATGTTTGCATTTTATAGTGTTTAAATATCAATCGTTCTCCGTTCCATTCTATTTTTTCTCTCGCCTAGTGTTTTAATTCCACTCATTCCCATTTCCATTCCGTTTCCACACAGTAGTGTTTTAAGTCCACTCCTTTCCCATTCTATTCCATTTCCAAACAGTAGTGTTTCAATTCCAGTCGTTCTCCATTCATGTCCATTTTGTGTCACTTTGTTAGTTCTTCAATAGCTAGTTCTTCCAAATTTTAGTGCTCCAAATCGAAGGAGGAACCTTTATACCAAATTTAAACTTCCTAAGTAAATCCAACGGTTTTGGCAGGCCATCAAGGCGAACCTCCTCGTACGAATTTCCAAAAATCCCGTCTGACAAGGAATGTATTTCACTGGGTTCTTCTCGATTGCAATGAAATTTGGATATGTGATAGAGGAGAAGAAACACATATGTATACTTCATATACGTTGAAAATTAATGCATATTGCTATGAAAACAGGACTGAAATTTACCAAATTCTGATTTACTTATTTGTACGCAGTTCTTCTCGGTATTTACGACCTAAATTCACAATACTGGTGCGATTTTACCTTTTAAAAACGTTGGTTTATTTCCTTTACATAAATCGAGTTCTTTTATATTACAATCAAAATAACCAATCCCACCGCAGACACCAATTGTTACGATTACTTTTTAAAACGTACGTTTATCTCTTTTAGATAAATCGGGTTGGTCATTGGCGTACCTAGACCATTTTTCTGGGGTGGGCAAGGGACCCATAAAGGTTCGACTGTTTACTTGTCCATTCTCAGACTCTTTAATCTTAAAAAAACACTTTCAAAATGACTCCTGACGTTCGAATTTTTGTTTCTACAATATATTGAAATTTCATTAGGGTTTATGTCCCGGGAATTCCCGGGACGGGATTCACGGGAATCCCGCCCTTTTTCCAAACCCGCAATCCCGGGAATTTCATGCGGGATTTCCCGGAATTTTTTTTATTCTTTTATAGAAGTTCTAGCTAGTATATATTGCAATTTTGGCAGCTTTATTTAAATTTAAAGCATTAATTTTTTTGAAATCAATTTCAATGAAAATATTTAAAATAAAAAATACGATTTAAAATTTAATAAACTGAATTAGTACAATATAAAAAAAATATTATTTAGGCCAAATTGTTTTTGAATGTCAGCTGAATTTGGTTCAGTTACCAATAAAAATACTCGTACTTCAGAAAAAAATTTTTTCTTTAAAGCGATGATCTTTGTTCAACATTTCAACATCATTATTTCAGTTCCAAATATCTCCAAAAAGCCTGTGCATAAAAAATTAAAAATATTTTCGTATTTTCAGCTGATATAAGTAATTTGAGTGTTTTTTACTTCAAATAATTTCATTTAAATTTCAATTGCTGCTCCTTTATTTTAATTGTATTTTTTAAAAATTATTTATGTTTTAAATAATGTATCAGATACTTTTTTATTTATGAGCGCTCCGAAATTGCTGGCTGGGAATTTATTTTTAAAAATTTCTAATCAAAAAATACCAATTAAAGTTAAAAAATTATTTAATATTCTATTTTTATAAAAAGATTTAAGCCAATTTACCTAAAAATTTGTGTGAAAAATACGCCCTTTTAAACTTTTTTAAAAAAATAATTCTAGACGAATTCTTCTGAAAATCTCCTTAGAAACAAAATATCTGGAAATAGAAATTTTTGGATTCCATACTTAAGAAATATTTAAGTAAAAAATCGATCTTGGTTCTGACTATAAAACTGGTCAGACACAAGTTTGCACCCATGAACAATTCCAATATGCCCTAAAAGAAGAGATGGAAATAAAATACCACTTTGTCTTTATTAATTCGTTTAACCGTTTAAAACGCGAATTAATATTCAGTTATTTCTAAGAGTTTTTTTAAAATTAATTCGCGATTTAAACTGCTAGACGAATTGATCTAGAAAAAGTGGAAGACTGCTCTGCTTTTAGAATATGTGACAGCGCATAGAGAAAGGGACATAAGGGTAAAAAAATCAATTTTTTTTTTTTTATGTGGACAACATCTGAGCATCGAATGAGATCGATCACATGCCCTTTTTTTACCCTTTTTTTACCCTTAGGTCCCTTTCTATTTTGCGCGTCACATATATTAAGTAGATTTTCTCATGGGTAAAACCAAAAAATTAACTTTGTCGGACGGTGTTGTATTAGAAATCGAGTTTTTCCAATACAACGTATGTAGGATTTATTTATTTTCGAATGAGCGGGAATTCCCGGAATTCCGGGAAATTCAGAAAAAAATCCCGCTGTCCCGGGAAATGAAAAAGTCCGGGAAAAGAAAAACCCTAAATTTCATCAAAATAGTAGTGTGTTAAGTTTAACTTCTTTGTTAGGTATTAACTAATTGTTCGTTTAGAAAACAATTAAATCTAACATATTTATCTTACCAAACAAGATTCTGCAATATTTTTCTATTAAGAATCCTTTTCCATTTTCATATCAAATGCCTTCAGATGCTTATTGAACAACACTGTGATTCTAATAATCTTTCTTAAAGAAAACCTCTTAGGGCCATTTTCATATTTCGTAAATAAGAATTTTTCAAACAAAAAACTGGCCCTTAGATTTCAACAAATTATCTTTCTAGGAAACCAGTAGACATTTTTCCAACCAAAAACACAGGATTCATTCATAATAAAAAAATAATATTGTGATAATTTTTGCCATCAAAATCACAGATACATATTAGAATTATAGGTAGAATTTTTTAAATTCTGGGGTGGGCAAAAAGCAGTCTAGGGTAGGCTTTGCCCACCCCATACCGGCCTAAGTCCGCCAATGGGGTTGGTGCTCTTAGTAAATAAAAATAACATGCTCTTTTTAGTTTGATTTAGCCTTACACTTATTTATTTAACACTGTATTTCTTTAAATACAACAATATAACACACACACACACACAAACTCTAATGATTAACGGACTATACAATGCTAATATGTAATTAACACTCTTTAGTACACAACTGAACAGCACAAATGGCAAACACGACTTCCTCTTCCTTCGTAACGTTCGGTATTTTATAGTTTAACGGTCGTGAATGTAGAACACAGTAGAAAATTCCAGTGCTTCTAAAATTATAACACTTATATTATTCATAACAGAGCCCAACTACTTAACATTATTTATGAGATTTATAGCATGTGATGAGGTGCATAGGTACTTAAATGTACACTCAAAAAAAAAAAAGTCAGCAAAGTCAGCAAAAAATTTTGCTGTGTCAGCAAATTTTTAGTCAGGAGCGTGCTTGCAAAAAAGTTGGTAATTTCAGCAAAAGGTTTGCTGAAAATCAGAGAGCTGATTTTTACCAAAAAAATAGTAATCTTCCGCAAAAATTTTGCTAACACTTAGTCGACTGCAAATGAAAAAAATCCTTGCTAAAATCACTAAACTTTTTGCTAAATATTAGTAGACTGAAAAAAACTCAAAAAACTTGTAGCGAAATTTTACTTTAGTTAATTTATTTGCTGAAAATTTAAATACAGAATATGTGTAGAGTTGTTTTTCTTTTTTTGTCATTTCCGTTTCCAGACAAGCTGCGACATCTACATCTTGTCTATCTGGTTGTCGTCCACGCTATGCATGCGGTTCTCAGCACAATTTTTGCAGCAAAATAAATTAGTAAAACATTAGTTCAAAATTAGTTTAGTGCTATAAAAATATAACTAAAATTTTTGCTGAAAACGAAATTTCAGCAAAAAAATTGCTGAAAACTAGTACACTTGATGTACAAGACGTTTTACTAATTTTTCTACTAACTTATTTTTTTGAGTGTAGTGCTACGTTACCAGATTGATATGTTTAGTAAATCCCGTTTCTCGGGATATTTCCTTAAATAAAAATCAAGAGTTATCTATATTAGATCTAATTTCACAACAATACATTATTTTTGTTTGGAAATTAAAAAAAAAATTTATTGTAGATTTTTAGTTCATCTGAAGATTGTTACAATGAGTGTTATTTTTGTTCGGTTTAAGATCAAATATTACAAATTCTGAATAGAATTTACAATTTATTTTACAACAAATACAGAAAAGACTTATGAAAAAAAATTTACTAGAACCAGTGGTTGACAATTAATGCATTTTCAAGTGATACCAATTCACTATCATCATATTGTCTTTATGGGGTTCTCTCTAGGCCATAATGTAAATTTTAGTTTTTGTATATCGTATATATGTTAACTTTCAAATAAAAATATTTTGAGAAGTAAACTCAAACATTTTTATTTATCCATTTCATATTATGTACAACGAAAACAACAAGTTTTTTAACAAAGCTATTATTTTTCTCTATTTTATAGTTGTTGCTTTTTATTGAAGCTCCTTCAAAAATTTTTTGAATATTCTTTTGCAGTATTTCAAAACCATAATAGGAATTTAAATTTGAAAATAAAAATTTGATTTTAACTGGTAATCCTAAAGACCTAAAGAACGTTCCAAAAGTCAATTTGTGTGTTGAACATTTAAGTCGTATATGCCGACCTTATTGATAGAGTTAAACAAAGTTAAAATTTATTACTTACTTTTCATTTAAAATGCGATTTGAACTGAATTAAAACATTAATTGTATATTTCATTTTTGAAATGATAAAAATGTATGTTTATTTAATATATATATATATTTTTTTTTGCATAAAATTTTTTTTAATACATACATAAATTGATCATAAATATTAGTTTGTTGTATTGTGTTAGGGTTTTAAATAATTTAAATATTTAAAATAATAATTCAGCTTATTTATATTATATAGATGAGAGTATATGTAAATTCAATAAAATAATAAAGAAATGACAAACTATAAACTAATATGCAATTGTTTTTGTTAAAATATAACAATTCAATATTTTGTTTTTAATATTTGTTTGTTAAAACCATAATACTAATAGGAAATGAAAAAGGAAATAATAAAAAAACGGATATGTTTTTATATGTAAGTATTAGTGTAGTCATTTTAAAATTTCCTATTTTTTTATGTACGGAACATATTTTTATTAAAGGGTCAGCTTTAAGGTTTAAGGAAATTTTAAAATAAGACACTAGAAGTTTAAGGGATATATCAAATTTATGATATCTAAAATATGTTTTGTGAAGTACATAAAATTGGGGTTTTAAATAACTACATATACGATATTTTTGTAATCAACGTTAATTGTTTTTTTTTTTCAAAGCTAATTCCAGTTGTGTTTACTGAGACACTTACAAAATAAATGTTATGTTAGTTGTTTTGTAAAATAACTAATATCGGTTGTTGTTAAAAGTTAAAATTAACTGCTGTGTCTATGATTGTAATAGTAACTGCAGTTAGACAATTATAAACTTTAATTTTAACTACTTTTACTGTCGTTTTTAGTTATTTGCAATGACAAAACTCTTTGAATGAACAAAATTGTTCTATTAAATTGATAAAATATTTAGAATTTGTCTTTATTTAATTTAATTTATTCAGAAAAATATCAGTTTTTATACTTTCTTAAGAAAATAGTTCAGAAAGTGTTATAATAACTTTATTTTTTTTTTTAAGTATTATGAAAAAATTCAATAATTATGATAAATAAAACAAAAAATTTAAAAACATTTTATATTTTGAAAATTTTTCTTAATTTTTAATAAATTGAATTTCGAATGATATGTTTGGTTGGTTGTTTTTTTTTTTTTTTAACTTTTGATATGTTTGTTGATTTTTATTTTTAGTTTTAAAGTTAATATTTTGTTTTAATAAGATAAATGTATATTTTTTTATAATTTGCAAAAATACATCAAAAATTTTTTAGTTTAAACAGAAAAATATATATTGTTTAATAAATATCGCGTTTGCTTTAATAACTTTTAAAAGTTTTTCAAACACTAAAGAAAACTGATTAATTTATTTCAAAAGTAAAATAAATTTATTCAAAATTTATTTTATTTTTAAAGTCATAAGTGGTTTGTAACTCTTTGTAGTTTGATGTAAGTAAAATTGATCAATTTCGTCAATATTTACTATATTTTTCTTCATATTTACATGTGGTTTTTTGTTTTTTTTTTTTTTTTTTTTTTTTTGGCTTCGATATGTTTACACAGCTGTTTTGTTTTTTATAATAAATATATATAATGTTTTTAATTTTTTTCTCCATACATTCAAGTATTTAAAGTATCGATCTAACATTTTTTATGTATAATTTTTGTTTTCTTTTAATTTTAGTTTTTCAAATAACATTTATATATATTTGTAGTGTATATCGTTATAGTAACAGATTTTTAGTTTTTTTTTTTCTTGAATTTTGAAAAAAAAATTTTCTTTAGTCAAAGTATAAATAGCTCATATATGGATTTTTGGGATTCTGATATGTTTTGTAAGATTTTTTTTTTATATCAATTTTTAAAAATCGTTTTGTTTTTGCCATTGGGGTTTTTAAAACTACTTTGCTAAATAATTTTTTGTTTAGGTACTTTTAACTCTTTTTAATATATTTTTGAAAGTTTTTTTTAAGGTTTAGTTTTCTTATAACTTCTTTAAAAAAATTTTGAAAGTCATTTTAATTATCTGGTTAAGAAAAATCATAAAGCGTGCAATTTTTAACTAATTAAAAGAAAATGATTTAAAAAAATTGTATAACGGGTTTTTGTTTCCATTTCTCTGAGTTTAATTTCCTTCCTAAGCTTTGTTTTTTGGTAACATTTCTTTTTTTATAAAAATAACTTTTATTGGAAAAATTTCGTTTCTATTTTTCTTACATTTGCCTTCTTTTTTAGGGGCTCCTTTTCCTAACTATATAAATAATGATAACGTTTTTAATTATTAAGTAATCATTTCTTTTCTGATATGCATCGTTTTTTTCCAAGTCCACAGTAAGTTAGAAAAAATTTTTTATCACGACATTTAGAGGTTACAAATGTTAGATTTATGAGAATTTGTTTTTTTTTTTTTTTTGGAATCACCTTATCAATCTTGTAGTTAATAGAGTTTTTTATTAAACAAATTTGTGGCACCAAATAATTTAGTAAATACAAAAAAATTATGATCAAATATTACATATTTTTGTTCAGTCCTAAAGCTCTTAACAACTTTAAGCTCAGTAATTTTAAAATAAAGTTAAAGAAAAAGTAAACCAAGCTTAAGAATCAATTTTATAGTCAGAACTAAGATAGATGTTTTTTCTTAAATATTTCTTAAGTAAGAAATTGTGTTTGAAAAAATCGATTTTAGTTTTGACTGGCTTTAAATCTAAAGCCATCCATTCATTTGCAATATTATTGCGCAATTTTTCCATTTCGGTATTTAATCTACTACCACACACGATAATAGAATAAAGAACTAAAACGAGAAGTTGTACAATAATATTGCAAGCCAATTTCAATATTAGTTTATAAAACAACTTTTGAGCTTTGATCTTGAAGTTTATATGCCTAGAAAAATGTGATTGGGATGATCATATTCGAAGATCATTATATATTTTTGGGTTTATGATATAGTTGTGGCAATAATACACTTACTATTTCTATCATAATATGATCCTTAAATTATCACATTACGATGATCTGCATATTATCATACAATATTCCTAAATATCATACTATGATCGCTATAATATTCTCCCAGCCTTCTTTTGAAACTGATTAAAAAGCTATGTATGCTTTTTTATTCAAAATAGTATATTTTCAAAGTGTCCATTTCCAACGATACCCAAAAGCAGAGACAGGTCGATCGTATAATTTTAATTTTTATAACCAAATTTCATCAAAACCAATTACGAATAATTTATAAATTCGAATAAACCAAATTGGAAGATGACAAAGCAAATTGTGGAAGATGACAAAGCAAATTGTTGAAAATCTTTTGTTGTTGTTTTTGTTTTTTCTTTGATATTTGAAATATTTAATAACGCCCCTAGACGAGAACAAGAAATTCTCATTGAGTTTGTAATTAACAAATATTTCCAGAAATTCTAAAAACGTCGTCCCTGACGACTTCCTTAGGCAAGAATGAAATCCGAATAGGGACATGCCTACAACGGATTATATTTCAAAATTTGTTAAATACGTTTGGGATTTTAGCATATTTAATTCCTTTAATGCAATTAATATATATCCCGATAAAATAAAATTGCAAAAACCGGTTTTTGTTTGTCGGTTTACCGGTTTTTTTAAAACATGATTTGAAAACCAAATTTTTTAAACTAATCATTTAAAAATTCAATATTTCAGACGTTAAATCAAAGAATCTAAACGCCGTTTTAGCAGATTTAGTTGATTTCAGTAGTTTTTCCTTAATGAGGTTTTGAGGTCAACTAAGAGTTAACTCTTAAACCTTCAATACGAGACCCACCTTTTTTAATTAACAAAAAACCGCAACCGGTTTTAACTGGTTTTCTTTAAAAAAAACTAACCGAAACCGGTTTTTCTAAAAATGTAATTTTCGAACAAACCGAAAATCGATTTTCTCAAATGGCCGATTTTTTGGACACTCTAGGTATTACACAAAATATTGGGGATTTCACCACTATTTTTGGGAATTTATTTTTTTTTTATTTTTGATAGTTACTAATTTGTAACTGAAAATTTGTAAATTTTAAAACGCCTCACTTCAACTAATTTTTTTTCAATTTTTAATCTTGTAAATCACGGTGATGAAAGAAGGAATTGCTTGCGTTCACTTACGAACTTTCCAACACAATTTCACTCATAGAAATAAATCTGTAAAAATAGCAGAAAAAGTTACTAAAAATTAGTTAAAAATTATGCTGCAGAAAAAACTGCTCAAATTAGCAGATTTTTTTTATTAAATACTAGTAAAATGAGAACAGCAAAATTATAACTGTTAAATTTACAGAATTTTAGTTATATTTAGGCTAACTTTTAGTTAGTTTAAAATAGCAAATTGTACTTTAAACTCTGCAGAAAATTTTGCTAAACATTTGTAGACTAAAAATAGGAAAAATAAATTGTGAAATCTACAAAATTTTTGCTATTTTTAAGATAAATATAGTTGAATGCAAATAGCAGTCTATTCTGCTAAAATCAGCAGAAATATTTGCTAAAAAATTGTAAACTGCTGTTTTGAAAATGCTCGATTTTTATTTGCATTAAAAAAAAATCGAAAACAAACTTCGAAAACTTTAAATTTTTTGGTAATTTTTTAGGCTACTAATTATTTAGCAAAATTTTTGCTGATTTTAGCAGATTAATTTGCTATTCTCCATTTACAAGAATTTAGCTCAAATATAACTAAAGTTCTGTATATTTAACAGTTTTATTTTTGCTGTTCCCATATTACTAATATATAGCAAAATTAATCTGCTAATTTAGCAGTTTTTTTCTGCAGCATCATTTTTAACTAATTTTTAGTAGTTTTAACTAAATTTTTTACGGACTTTTTTCTATTAGTGTGTATGAAAAAGCGTATTTTATAAATATTTTTATTACTTGCACTGTCAAATTAATATCTTAAATTTTTTAGGCGGTATTAGGCATTTATACACACAAAATCATTTAAAATAATCATATTTATCAATTTTTTAAATTATAATTTTAATAAATAATTTTAAAAAATTTGTCCGGCAGAATAAAAACACATTCAACTGAATTTATTTGTTTACAATTTTCCAAATTTAAATTTTATTTTGTTTTCTTTGTTTACATTTGGTTTGCCGATAAAGGGTTGCCAATAAGAAATTATAGTAATCCCTAATTCCCGCAAAGATGGCAAGCGTTAAACTTAAATATTTGACAATTTAGGTAAAAATCTATCACGAAGACGTTAGCATTTACAGAATAACATTTTTCAGTCCCCTCGTTGTTGTGAGTGTAGGTGATTTGTCGAATGCAGGGGATTTATAAAATTAAGGAGAATTTTCAAATAATATCCAAAATAAATGAATTATTAAAAAAGGGCTCAAAAACTATTACAAAAAGTTCAATATCAAAACGAGACTATTATTTTTTTGGCAACATTTTACATTAAATTAAAATGAATTGGGTATAAAATTGCCAATTTTTGGGAATTCCAACTTGCAAAATGGGGATATGAGCTAAAACTTTTCTGGCAACACTGACTGTTCGCCACTATTTCAGAACAAATTCATCGCCATCTGGTGCATTAAAAATCGGTATTACCAAGGAGTATAGAATCTTGTTTGAAAAACTACAGTGTTCACCGTTTTTGTTGTTGTGTTGCTCGGGAAAGCAAATTAAAATATTTTTTTACATAGAAAAAATTTCATTGCTACATATTAACTAAAAATTGTTGCTATCAACACGAACTTTTATTTTGATTTTATTGTGTTATTTTCCATTAAAATTTAATAGTTTTTTATTTTAATTAAATTATTTGTTCATTAAAACACTGAATATTTAAAAAATGTATTGAAATATTATTAAAAAATATGAAAAAAAAAATGTGAATTAAAAGTGTCACATTTTACCAATATGTTTACATTTGCTTTGCCCGACTTCACGAACAAATAAAAAGAGCAGAGTTTGAGAGAGAAGAGAGGTTTGAATTTTTTAAACAACTGCAGTTATTTTCAATTGCAATTGCAGTTAAAATTAACTGCTATATCAATAAAATTTATCAATAAATTTATAGAGAGCTTTCGTAGCTTTTTATAGCTTTACATAAAGGAAGTTATTATTGGTTAAGTGAAATTGATAAGAACTTTTAAAAGCATTTTTTGTTGTTTTATAAATATTTTTAATTTTCCATAAAGCTTTTGTAGAACCTTCAAAGCTTTATTTCCTCTTTTAAGAACAATAACGTCAAATTAAGATTATATTGTAAATAAATTTTGCAGGTTTTAATACAATAAACTAAAATTTAACAAAATTATTATGTCCACAACTTTGATTTTATATAAGCTTTAAGTTCTTTAAAAAGCTTTTGTTAAGGGTCAGCTTTTAATTCTCTATTAACTACAAAAATTCTGTAAACTTTCATAAAATGATAAAAAGAAATTATTTAAGATTTTCGTTTTTTTTTTGTAAATATATTTTAAGAGCTTTTTCTAGCTGTAAAAGCTTTTACGGAGTTCGATTTTCAAATGTTTATAATATATTTTTAATCCTTTTAACTTTAGTGCAGAGATTTTTTTAAATATTTCTTCTTAAATTACATTGAAATATATATTTTTTTCAAACAAACTCATAAAATTATTTTAAAAAAAGTTTTTATTTTGCAATAACATGATATGTATGCGATATATATTTCTTATACTTAACATTTATTTTCTTTTTATGATATAGCAACAAATATTTGCCAGGACTTATTTCACTACATATAATTAATAAAATAGTTTAATTTTTATTTTTAATATTTTTTTTTTTTAATTTTTTTGTAGTTTTCGTAATACATTTTTTTGTAATTGCATATTTTTTTAATAGTTAGATATTTTAAAGTTCGTTTTTAATTTGTATAGTTTTTAAAATATTTTTTTGTAACATCTTATAATTTAGGTTTTTTTTCTAAATAATTATTTATAATATTTTTCTTTAATATTTTTTTTTAACAATTATCATAGATACGGCATGCTATTTCCTCTCTCTTTGTTTTTAAGTTCTTATATTTTTTAAAAAGGGAGTGTGTGTAAAAATTATATATTTTCTTAAGTTTAATTGATATTTATAAATAATAGTTTTTTTTTTTTTTTGTAATGAAAATTTTTAGTTTTTTTTTATTAAAACATATATTTTTTTTGTAAATTTCTCTTTTAGCTGCAGGGCTTTTGTGTACTTCTAATACTACTTTTTTAAAATATAATTCAAAAATATTTTAAGGATTTTTTTTTAAATAATTATTTTTTTTTCTGTATATTATGGAAGGTTTAGTACTGATAGCTTGTTTCTGTAGTTTTTAGTATTGTGAGATACATTTATTATAAATTTTTTAAATTTTCCTTTTACTAAATATATATAAAACCACATTTACAGAAAACCTTTTTTTTATATATTTTGTAAAATAAAAACGAAGCTTTTTTTGAAACACTTAGACAGTTTTAGAGAAACGAAAATATTTATTTTAATATTTCTAATAATTCTTTAATATTTTTTAATATAATTTCATTTAAACATTTTTTTCATTGTTCTAGCCGATCCTGCTTCCGCATTTTAATAAAATTTACACATTTGTTTTTGCTGGATATTGTTTTTGTTGAAAACAAAATGAAGTTTTAGTGAAGTTAAACTTAAAATAATTAAATAAAATTGTTTAGAGACATAGTTAACAAAAATAGGCAAAATTTAGAAGCTTTAGAGAGCGGCAGAAAATGTTTTTTACAAGGTTTAATAATTTTTTTTTATAATTTTTCACATTTTTTTTATAAAAGAAAATCATAGTCACGACAAAACCAGAAATTTAACATTTTTGAATCGATAAAAATATAAGGAAATAGATATACATATAAAAATATATAAAAACAATAAAATCCAAATATTACAAAATAAAAACTTTAATAAAATAATAACAGTCCCGTCTCTGCTGTTATGAAAATTTTAATAAAATTGTTGGTTTTAGAATTTTAAAGTTTTTTTCAGTAAAAACATCATTAGATAGAGTTTTTTAAGAAAAATTTCTTATAATATTTGGCGCCTAACGCAGGGGCTTTATAAAAATCTGTTAGGGCTGCCAAGACTATAAAATTTATGTTTTAAATTTTTGCACATGAAATTTTATTTAATCAGTATTTTTTGAACAAAGATTTCTTTCGAGGTCAGAGGTGGGACTTTTAAAAACACATAAAAATTACACAATTTAGTTTAAAAAAATATATTTTTCTAGACTGAAAAATATGTTTTCATTACATCAATGAAGTTTAGCATTAATCTGAGAAAATTTTCATTTTGATTAGTGTTTGCTTAAAACCTGTTATGAAAATTTTCTTTTATTAGTTTGCTTAAAAATTTTCATTTATATTAAAAGAAAATAATAAAGAACTTTAATAAAAAATATTTGTTTTCAAAATTTAAATATATATTTTTTTAAATAAAAAGCCAAATAAAAAACCAAAAAGAAATTAGCTTATTTTTGTTGATATTTTTTTGTTTTGATATGAGTGTTTTTGGATGTTTAGTATGCATATTCAGAAATACCTTAATAATAATTTTCATAAGGTGTTCCTAAATATGAATAAAAACTAGGATTAATGGGCTGAGAATGTGCATAATAAAATCCAGAAGCCGGATCTGGTGCTACTCAATCTAAGAAACCGGTATTAACTAATTTTTCCAAAAAGAACTTTACATCGCCCAGTTCCGAGTCCTTAATGCCCAATGATTTTAACATGCCCAAATCACCATTTTCAACAGCCATAAATACCGAACGTAAATGCTCCAAATCGGATCTGAAAGAAAGAAAAAACATATACAATCTTAATTATTAAAATACTTTAAAAATAACTTCCTTATTCAATTAAAAACAAAATATTTTTTAATGACTATATAAAAATGCTCTGGCTTTAAAAGCTAGTAAAAGATGATTCAATGAATATAAAATTATTTTTGCCAGGCCCCATTTACCGCCTTTTGGTTTTTAATTTTTTTTTGTTTTAAGAGAAGCAACACTCAGGAAATTCTTCCTATTAATTAACGTGTTGCTTCCTTTGGAAAGGGGATAGAGAAGAAGTGAAAGATGGTGAAAGATGAAGGGCTTCAAATATGCCAACACTGTAATTACGCGAGATGTTGAATCTTACATGGGGTTTCTAGAAGACGTTCGTTGTCACACGAATGAGTGACTACATGTATTTTGTTTTTGTGTTGCATGTATTTTATTATTGTATTTTCGTTCGTGTGAAGCAAAACGTCATCTAGAAACACCAGCTTAGAACAGTTGTTGTGCGCCATCTGATGAAGGGTTGGCGAACTTTGTTGAAGCTGTTTAGTTCATAGCCCTGTTATATTATTTTATTTCGGTGGGGTTAAGTGCTATGGGAACACCGAATGAGGACGCTGCGATATGTATGAGGGATAGAAAAAACCCATACATATTATTATTTTTTCATAAATTGATGTTGCCTTGGTTGGGGCTCGAACCAGCAACCTGTAACAGTCCAACGCGCAAACCGTCGTGTCGCTATTAGTTTGATACAGGCAGGTATATTTATATTTATATATTTTATCAGTTTTGACTACATTCTAGTTGTGACTGCTAATTTAGCAGCTGCTTTCTGCAACATAATTTTTAACTGATTTTTTAACTTAATTTTTTACAGACTTTTTTCTATTAGTGTATGACTAACAATTTCATGTAGTTTAAATAAAAACCAAATAGTTACTAATTTAAAATAAACATACTTGCCATAGTTATATTTTTATTTTAACTGTCATAGTAAACTGTTAAAAAAAAAATTTAACTTCCAAATTTAAGATAGGGTTTCCAAGAATTATATCTATTTTTTCATAAATTGACCTGGTGTATCTATTATTAGCTAGCTAGAACGAGTTTGACAGTTTTTTAACTTATTCCAGCTTTCTACTGTCAAAATTGTTCGAGATAGCATTGATAGGCATGCCACACAAACACATCTATTATGAGCTTGTGTGCAGTGTTGCCAGGTTTGACGATTTTTACTATTAAAAATAGCCAATGAAGATTTGACCCTTTTTTCCTCCAAAATGACGATTTTTAATCCGAAATACAGCAACAAATGTGCGAAAATACGATATTATTTCAATCTCCAATTCAAATCTTTAGTTTTTAAAATTACACAAAATCGCCAAAAAGAAAAAAAAAAAGAAAATTTTTCTTCTTCTGTAAGATTTTTGTAAAGTATTTCATAATTTGAGATAAAATGTTTTGATATTGGAAGTCTAATTAAAATTATATTTAGAAAAAAATACAAAAATCCGCTCAAGCGCATCATATTTTTTATTTATTGCAAAAATGTCAATTTTGCTTTAAGATACCTATTTTAAAAAGTACAAAACATTTAGGAAAAATAACAAAAAAAAAAATCTGATAATTTTTGTACAAAACTTCTGTCCTAATACTGTAACAAATCTCAATTTTTAGAGTGGGGAAGAATGCCTGTAAAATACATATGGATTAAATATTTTGGAATTTGGTGACATTTATTTTTTTTTTAGAGCAACTATTTCGGAATATGGCCAATTTCGATGTTTTTAAATGTTATATTAAATATGTATGTTTAATCGAACAAGCGCGAAATGATTAAAAAAGGATAATTTACATTATTTATTAAGTTTTCAGCGTTCTTATAACATAAAAAAATTTATTTCGACGTTATTAAACGATTTTTTGACGATTTTACAAAACGCTATGACGATTTTGACGATATTTTTAAAAATTTTCGACGATTTTATGCCTAATAAACCTGGCAACACTGCTTGTGTGTAAAACAAAAACAACCGTTACTGCAGCCGCAGTCATTTAATTTAAAATTAAATACAATAAAATGTAAAACAACAATAATTAATGCAAAACTAATTGAATTGATGAAGAATGAAGTGGCAAAACAAATACAATCATATTCTTGTTTTGCTTTCCTTTTTTTTCTAAACGTAAACAAATGTCGACGGTCGATTGTCGCTGAATTTAAATTAATCTCGACGACTTTTGCTGTCGTCGGTCGACAATCGACCCAGTTAATATTAAACTCTCAGCTGCTAGGTTTTATCTCTACCAGGGATGATAAAGTTAGTACTATAGTACTTTTTATGGTACTATTAGAACCTCGAAAGTACTATGGTACTCCTAGCACTCATTTAGTACTATTTACAAATTTTCATGTTTTATTTTTTAATTTTCATACCAAATATTGTACTTGAAATGAACAAATTAACTATCGGAGTTTAAAATACGTAATTCAATGAAACAAATTATATGTACACAAAAATATTAAAAATAAGATGAATTAAAATTTTTTGGAAATTTAGTATTGTTGATTTAATAAGATCCTTAATAATCGTAACTTTAAATTGTTTTGATAACCAAGAAGTTGCGTTCATCGAGGGTTATGTTAATTGAGGTGGTACTTAATTTAATTGTAGAATAAATCCAATAAGCTGAATTGATAAATCCCTTTAAAATAATTTTAACCTTCCAACGAAATTGAATACGACTTTCAGGGACTTCATTCAAACAAAAATCTGAATCAAACGTCAGCACAAAGTTATTATATTCCATACCAAATAATTCTACAGAAACGCGTTTAACGAGTTCAAATATCGATTTTTCCGATAGTGGAAGGGATCGTATTTCCGGGCTAATGCTATCTATTACGTCTAATATTCTAGTTTCCGAGTTGTAAATATCGGCTCAACAGTTAGCGAAATAAAGCCAAAACGATTATCTTGATTTTTTCGGGTTTTCGGGAGTGGTGTAGAATACAATAAATATTTTTTGGTGCTATGGAAGTCGAAAAAGTACTATTTTTTAAGCAAGTTGGTACTATTTTGAAAATCCCATTTATCATCCCTGATCTCTACTCTAAAAACACATAGCGGATTCTCTCTAAATTAAAACGTAATTTAATTACTCGGCGCAGTGGTGCCAGATGTGACGACTTTACGTCATCTTAACAATTTTTTAGTCAAAATTTTACAAATAACGATTAACGATTTTTGAATAAAAATTCCATATCTTTTGACAATTTAGGAAAATTACTGACTTTTTAACGAATTTTAAGCAAAACCATAAAGAAAAGCGTTTTTCAAATGTCTCAATAAAGTCGCATTTTTTTATAAAATCGCGGTTAAAAATTACGAAATACGTTGTGTTTGGCTTATTTGTAAATTATGGAATAATAATGACGTGACTGAATGTTTTAATTACAGAGTTCGGAATCACGAACTTAAAATCGATATAATTATTTATGAAAATTTAAACTACATAACACATAATGAGGTATTTTATTTGTAACTTATCGTAGCATAAATACCACGTTTTTACAGATGAAGTAAAAAATAACGTACAGTTATATATAATTCGAATTTATTTTTTTAGCAATTAAAATAAAAAGAATTTCGAATAAACAAATATAGATGAAGCTAGTGTTTTTATGATATTTAGCTGATGACGATTTCTTGACGATTTTCCATAAAACTGCTGACGATTTTGACGACTTATTTTTACATATTTGACGATTTTTGACCAAAAAGTTCTGGTAAACTGGTTTTTCTGCAAAATCAATAACCGAAACCGGTTTTTTTTTGAAAAAATGGCTTTCCGAATAAATCGAGACCTGTACCGGTGTTCTGTAACTATGTGAGAAGTTTCTCACATAAAAATTGCAACTCTGCCATATTTAAAACAGAGTAAGTACCATAATGTCAAGTATAGCAAGAGGTATGTAAAAAAAAATTTACTTATATTCAGTTTGAAATTTTGTGACTCACCCTGTTTTAAATATCGTAGACACATCGCAGAGTTGCAATTTTTATGTGAGTAACTTCTCACATAGTTACAGAACACCGGTACTGGTCTCTTGAAAAGGTCGGATTTTTTATAACTCTAACCAATTATAACAACTATTTAAAAAAAAAATCAACGAAAATTTTAAATAACTAACAAAAATAACTATTTTCTGTAAAAATACTGTTTTGGTAGTTGTTTACTGTTACGAAATTATAGTACTTTTCGCTAGTTGTTTTCTTAAATAACTATTATAATAGTTTTCTTGTGTTGTTTTATAGAAAAACAATCATAATTACACTTAAAAACAACAACTCTTGATTACTGCGCCAACAACTTGTAAACTTGTTTTAATTCATAAAGTGATAATTAAAGAAAAAAAAAATTTAATATTTTTTCATAACCATTTTTTATGTTGCTGGAATATCCTTGAAAATCATATTTGTATAAAATAATAAAACTGAAAAAAAACTTTTCTCTCTATATTATTTATACAGTAACACTTGCAAAGTTTATTAAAAATACATACGCAATTATAATTTTGTGGTTAATTTAGCTAAAAAAATAATTCTAAAATTTAATTAATAACAATGTAAATAAAAGTAACACAAGTCGATAGAACGGAATGAATTGGTGCATAAATATTAACAGTTAATTAAAAGAAAACCATATAATGCACAATGTACTTATATTTTTATCTATATTTAAAAACAACTATAAATTTATGGTAATTTGCGTAATCACTTTTTTAATTTATAAATGGTTTAGAAAACAAATTTTTCTAACAAAATTAATTTTATAAACGTAATTTTTCATATTATTATGCAAAAGCAGTTCACTATTTTTAGAAATTTAAAAGGTCCTGTATAAAAATAATATATATATGTCGTTACAACATAATCCTCTTAACTAAAGCATAAACAAATATAGACATAAATTGAAAATTCAGGAATATTATTAAATTGTTGTTATTGTTCACTAACAAAAAAAAAAACAACCTAAAAATACAAAATTAACATCCTTAGGACATTTTAATGGAAATTTATATGACCATAAGTACCCTACGGGAAATTTTAACAAACTGTCGCCGAACTGGCCCCTTTATATGAAATAGACTGGTCACTTTAACTGGCCCCTTTATATGAAATAGACTGGTCACTTTTACATGGCGTTGTCATAGGAGGGGGAAATTGACCCCTTGTGACATGTGACAAGACAAATCCTAGTACAGGTTACTGAACTCTCATGAAAAACAAAGTCTTGTGACATGTCCCAAGGGGTCAATTTCCCCCTCCAATGACAACGCCATGTAAAACTGACCAGTCTATTTCATATAAAGGGGGCAGTTCGGTGACAGTTTGTTAAAATTTCCCGTAGGGTAGGTATAAACAAACACAAAGTATTTATCTAAAACAAAATTATGGTTACTATGTTTCTCAAAATTCCTGGAAAGAACTTTAAACTTTTGAATATGCTTTTTGTTATTTTTTAATTATGTATGTGTACGTATTCTCGGTTCGTTAGTTTTTAATTTTTTTTTTATTCTCTACTTACCGCATTAAATGTAGTGCTGCTCCAAAATCTTCTATGGTCTGGGATTCACTTAATGCAATGGCTACTTTTTCCACACCACCCAGTGGTGACAGAGCATCACGTGCTTTACTACCAAACAATTTTTCCAAGTAATTGGGACCATGCGATGCCAAAAGACTTTGTAGAAATGAGGCGGTTTCTTCAACAGGTGGACGTTTTGCTAAAAAAAAGATAAATTGATAAAAAAAAATCCATTAGCTTAAATATGAAATTTGCATTAACAGCATAACAGGAGGATTTAAAGCGGATTATCAAGTGATATAATTAATGAAAAGGAATTTTGGGAATTATTATTAATCCTTTAAATTTAAACGAAAAGTTTCTTCATATTAATGAAAACGAAAAATAATATTAATTCTCAGCCAACAATCAGTCTGTGCGAAGATTATGTCAGTATAAGGAAATTCTTGGAAATCCCTAATATAAAATATATTTAAAAATAAATTAAAATTTACCAAAATGAATAATAAAAGAAATCATTCGTGTTTTTATGATTCGCTTAGAGCAGGGCTGGCAAAACTATGACACGCGTGTCAGTAGTGGCACGCGAGAGGTTTTAGGTGGCACGCGATTATTAGAAGACCAACAAAAAACTCAATTAAATTTCGTTACAAAAATGTGTAATTTAACTTCATAATGTTGAAATTTTTCATCGTCTTTTAAAATTAATAAAACTCTGTATTGCCATCATATTTTATTTAAAGAAATGTGGTTAATAAAAAACTCGCAAATTCGATTATTAGAAAATTCTGGGGAAATCTCTAAAATTCTAGATTGAAAGAAGTTTAAATGTTTCGATGAGAAAATGCCTCATAATTGGAGAAATAAAAAGTACCAGAAAATTGCACAAAAATGATAAACAACTTGTATTAAAATCGGATTTAAAAAAAATAAGTTTTTTTAAAGGGAAAATAGGTCCAACGAAATGACCCTCAATGAAATAAAAGCTGAAAATAAGTTTCATAATGTCGGAATGTGAAATTTCACATTTGATCGTGTTTCGAAAAGCCATTTCATCTGAAATTGAAATTTCTCTGCTCAAATCCATAATATGCGATTTTTTCATTATTATGTTGATAAAAACCGCGGGATTTATTTTAACAAAATCAAATTTTTGCCCGAAGCACATTTTTCAACTAGTTTCTTAAGTACTTAAATATTTGATGGCGCCCAATAAATTAACTTTTTTTTTAACGAAATGAAATAACCCCAAAAAAAAAAATTAAAAGGCTATAATGTTCAAACTGTTTTAATTTTATTTCATTGGGGATTTTTTCATAATTAAATAATCTCAATATTTATAGATTATATAAACCCCAAAAATTAAATTACCGTCAAACATTTTTACGTAATTTCTTGGATGTTATTTAAATTTTCCCTTTGGGGTTATCCGTAGCGCTGATAAATATGTACATCTGCGATGATATTTTTAAGAGAAATTTTCCAAATTTTAAAAATTTTTAAAAAAGGACTTAAAAGACAACTAAAATTTAGATAGCACGCGAGAAATTCTTACAAAAAAAATTTGTCCGTTTCTGGCACGCAGCGAAATAAGTCTTGCCACCCCTGGCTTAGAGCTTCCATTCTAGCAAAGAAATCAAGGAATATTTATATAAAGAAAATCTGTTTCAAAGTCAAGGCCAATTATGTTAAAAAAATTATAAAATATATACATAAAACATGCAGTAAAAATAAATCTGCCCAGGTAGAAATTGCCAACTGTAAAATAAAAAACTGGTGGCCAATTAAATAATTCAACTATGGTAACAGAATTTTTCGGTTGTTACTACCGAATTGTTGTTTGGGAAATTGAAATACTATCGGCACAATCAAATTACTTTTGCCTGAACTCATTTCCTGCTAACACAACGGAAAAGTTCGCTTACCACAACCGAATCATTCATTTGGCCATAAATTCAATTGTCAACACGAATCTGTTTTCCCTGTAAATAAAATTATATAGGTCTCGTGCAAAAAGTTTCTTAAAATTTCTTTGGTTTGGAATACTATTTAAGATCGATACATTCAATTTGAGATAGGACTTTTCCACGAATTCAAGGTTCTCTCTTAGGAAACAAATTTATGTACAGTAAAAAAGTTTGCCGGTAGAATCTACTGAAAATGACAGTTAAAAAAAGGTATATGCAGTTAAAAATTAAAAATAATAACAAATATTGTTATTTTTAACTGTTGAAAAATAACTAACAAATGCATTAAAAGTAACTAAAAACGTCATAAAATTAATTGCCAAATTTTAACTACAAACATTTTTAAACAACTGACAAAATGGGTAAAAACTACTGTTTTTTACAGATAATCTTTTTGATATTATAAAAGTATATTTTAATATAAAAAAACAATTATTTTATTTCGATTTCAAAAATATGTATAATTATTTCAGCCTATTAAAAATTTGAAGTAAAAATTCCAAACGGTTCTTCATTATTATTTTGCTTTTATGCACTGGAGATACAATACAACTTTCTGTTTTTTTTTTTTGGTATTTATATATCAATAATAATAAAAATAAACTAAACAAGAATTTTTAAAATTCAACGAAATGCAACAGAATTTTTTATTTTATTAAATAACTAAAAAAAAATAACTATTTGCTGTAAAAATACTGTTTTGATAGTTGTTTATTATGATATTAAAAATAACTGCTTTAAAAAACTGTTACGAAATTAAAGTACATTTCCTTAGTTGTTTTGATAAATAACTGTCGTAACTATTGTTTTGCATTTTTCCATAGAAAAACAACTGTAATTACAGTTAAAACAACAACTACTGCTTACACTGCATGACACAAAAAAAAATTAATAGAGATCTGGTCATCAGTTATAAATATTTCAGGCATGCTGATTACAATGGCGTACTTTATTTTTCGATCTAAGGTACAGATTTTGCGCGAAATGCCTTTAAAGTTAAGCGATTTTCCATTTAGTTTTTTATATACAAAAAATTTCAAATACAATCACTATTAAGTTTTTGTAGTGATTTCACTACAAAGCACAGGACCTGTATTCCTATTAAGGGTTAACATTTGATGTACAAAACTTGATATTAAAACCACTGTTCGCGTTTTATATGGATTTTTACGGATTTTTAAACTCACATATAGAGTCCTTAAATCCTAAAAAAGCTTTGCAATTATTTATTTAATTAAATTAAATTTTCCAAAAAAATATAATCATTTAAGTTTAAAACAAACAAAAAAATAAATAAAAAGAAAAATATCAAAAGCTTTGTGGTTAAATGAATGTTCAACTGGATTTGTTGCATGGCTTTTTGTATATGGATATACAAAACCATTTCATTATTTTATAAAAATGGTAAAAAAAATGTATACATGATAGGATTATAAAACATGGTTGAACATAAATTAATGAAAAATAAATAAATGATTTAAAAAAAAACTCTTTTGTTTATTTGATGCGTTGAAGAGTAAATATCTCAAAACTATAAATGGGGTTTACGCTTAATTTTTTTTTAAATATATGACATATCATATGACATTTGATTTATATTTATTATTAAATATTATGTCATGTAGTTTAATTTATATTTTATATAATTTTTCAATTTAAATTAAATTTGTTTCTTTGAAAATAAAATAAGTAGTTTGTAATTTTTTAAGGGGGTTAAATACTGTAACAACAGAATTTTAAGGGGTATATTTTTACTATATTCTTTTTCTAATTTAAATATATATTATTGTAGTATTTTTAAAAAATATTAGTTTTAAATTTCTCCAACCAAAATCACCAGGGTTGCCAATACATTATTAGCCTTTTTGAAAAAAAGCAAAATCGGCTGCCTTCATTAATTATTGGAAAATAAAAATGTAAAGTGATTTTTAATACCAGATAAGAATCACTTAATACCAGATAAGAATTACTTTCACGTGGCCCGATTTTTATTTTTAAAATTTTTTTTTAACAAAGTTGCCACACAAACTTGAAAATTTCAAAAAAGGCAAGAAAAAACAATTTTACTTGGGAATATAAAATTTATTTGACTGAAATTCAAAAAAAGGGCCACGATAAGGACTACAGTATTTTGTTGAATATGAAAGAAAAAAACCGGATCGAAATCAGTTAACCCACCTTGGCTGTACAGTGGCAGCCGATTTTTAAGTCATGGTTGCGAGAAAAACGCGTTTGAAGTTTAAAATTGATTTTACGCTAAGAAAACAGAAAAATTTTAAACGAGTAAAAAGGTTAAAGTCGGGCATGCCGACTATACAATACCCTACACAAGTCTGGTGTATTGTTTGGATCCGAAATTCGAATGGGTTAAAATGGGGCTTATGTCAAAATTTTCTATAATGTGAGTCAGCGCACCAAATTTCATTAAAATATCTTAATATTTGCGACCTGCAGTTTGTAACCAAGCCAATTTTGGGGGGACCCTTATATGGGCACTAGTTCTAAACATGGACCGATGTTCAGCAAAATCAATAGGCTTCGTCCTTGGGCCAACATAGGTCTATGTACGAAATTTCATCAAAATATCTTAATATTTGCGACCTGCGTATAAACAGTATAATTTTGGTAGGACCCTTATATGGGCACTAGGTCGAAACATAGACCGATGTTCACCAAAATCAATAGGCTGCGCCATTGGGCCAATATAGGTCTGTGTACCAAATTTCATCAAAATATCTTAATATTTGCGACCTGCAGCGTATAAACATTATAATTTTGGTAGGACCCTTATATGGGCACTAGGTCTAAACATGGACCGATGTTCACCAAAATCAATAGGCTGCGTTATTGGGCCAATATAGGTCTGTGTACCAAATTTCATCAAAATATCTTAATATTTACGACCTGCAGCGTTTAAACAGTATAATTTTGGTAGGACCCTTATATGGGCACTAGGTCTAAACATGGACCGATGTTCACCAAAATCAATAGGCTTCGTCCTTGGGCCAACATAGGTCTATGTACCAAATTTCATCAAAATATCTTAATATTTGCGACCTGCAGCGTATAAACAATATAATTTTGGGGGGACCCTTATATGGGCACTAGTTCTAAACATGGACCGATGTTCGCCAAAATCAATAGGCTTCGTCCTTGGGCCAATGTAGGTCTGTGTACCGAATTTCATCAAAATATCTTAATATTTGCGACCTGCAGCGTATAAACATTATAATTTTGGTAGGACCCTTATATGGGCACTAGGTCTAAACATGGACCGATGTTCACCAAAATCAATAGGCTGCGTTATTGGGCCAATGTAGGTCTGTGTACCAAATTTCATCAAAATATCTTAATATTTGCGACGTGCAGCGTATAAACAGTATAATTTTGGTAGGACCCTTATATGGGCACTAGGTCTAAACATGGACCGATGTTCACCAAAATCAATAGGCTGCGTTATTGGGCTAACATAGGTCTGTGTACCAAATTTCGTCAAAATAGCTTATAATTTACGACCTGCAGCGTATAAACAATATAATTTTGGTAGGACCCTTATATGGGCACTAGGTCTAAACATTGACCGATGTTCAAAAAAATCAAACTTGTTCGTCATTGGGCCAACATAGGTCTGCGTACCAAATTTCATCAAAATATCTTAATAGTTGCGACCTGTAGAGTGCGCACAAGATTGCATGGACAGACAGACAGATAGACAGACAGACAGACAGACAGACGGACGGACGGACGGACAGACGGACATCGTTAAATCGAAATAAAAAAAAATTCTGAACCGATCGGTATACTATAAGGTGGGTCTACGACCAATATTTTTTGGTGTTACAAACATCAGCACAAACTTATAATACCCTGACCACATAGTGGTGTAGGGTATAAAGACCGTGTATGAACAAAATTCATACCTCGCAGTTTTCTACATACAGTGGTGAAAAATTTAATATGAACGATTCAATTTTTTTCTAATTTTTTTTGTTGCCTTTATTTTTAAAAATCAAAATAATGGCTGAATTCGCCCCGGGAGGCAAATATGTGGTTTAGAATATTGTGCAGAATTTTAGCATAATGTCTGTTTTTTTATTTTGTCACTTGTTTTAATTCTACAAAATTTTCTTAACTTCCACATTATTTTTATCTACAAATAGTCGCCAGACTTAAAATGACAGTGTCTTAAACATGAAAAAAAATGTTTTCTTTGTTTTTAGCAATTTTAAAATAAAGTTAACAACACTGACATTTTAAAGCGAATAATTTTATGCTATACTTGCTACGATATAACAAAAAAGTCAAGTTTTTTTCTATGTTAAGTGTATAGCATTTCCTATTAAAATTTCAGTGTGGTTAACTTTATTATAAAATCGCTAAAAACGAAGAAAATCTTTTTTATGTTTAAGGCACTGTCATTTCAAGTCTGGCGACTATTTGTAGATAAAAATAATTCAGAAGTTAAGAAAATTTTGTAGGATTTCTAAAAATATACATTTTGTATAGATCCGATTAGTACTCGCTAAATTTTACTCTGTAATTTGATAACAGGTCGATATCGCTAATTTTTCATTGAAAGCCACGCCCATTTAAAACAAGTGACAAAATAAAAAAACAGACATTATGTTATAATTCTGCACAATATTCTAAATCACATATTTGCCTCCCGAGGCGAATTTAACCACTATTTTTATTTTTAAAAATAAAGGCAACGAAAAAAAAATTAGAAAAAACTTGAATCGTTCCTATTAAATTTGCCACCATTGTATATTACAAATTTGGGAAGAATCGGCTAAAGAGTATTTTATATATTAAAGCTAATAGTCTTAAAAACGATGGTAGATATATTATTATACATTATCCCAGCAGAAATTACTGCTTGCTTGGAAGCAGTTTTATCAGGGAAAGTTGAGCAGTGAAGCGATTGCATAACTGATGATATCATGTCTGATTTTTGTTCGAGATAGCTCACGTGAAAGCTCTTGTTTCGAGATCTGAAAAGGCATGAACTCATCGCTTTAAATTAGTGGTCCTGTTTTTTTTTTAAATGTCGATAATTCATGCCTTCTCGGAAGTATATATTATAAAGCCTTTCAGCTATTTAAAATCATGCCTTCTCAAAAGCACAATATTCCTGCATATTTTTCCGTGAAGAGAAAATGCATCTTATTTTTAGTAAAACCTCTTATTTTTATCAAAATATCGTTTTTCGGCATTTTAAAAAATGTTGATAAAAGAATCGCAAAAATATTTAAGCAATCAAAATTTATTGCTTATTTCATGCCTTTTTGAAAAGCACTGCAAAAATCGATGTAAAGAATTAATCAACTAAGGCCTTTCATTAATGCTGTTTACGGAGCTATACATTTTTAGAAGCGGTAAAAGTAGCAGTAAGGAAGCAGTAATCGTTTTTACTGCTTCCACATTTTTGCTGGGATGCTACTCATATTATTTTGTAAAAATGCTATAATTTTGTAAATTTTTTAATTTATTTCGTATTTTTTCCCCCATTTTTATACATGTATATTGATTACTTTTATAACTTATATTAAGCCATCAGCAACTGCCCCATATTACGTGTCTTCAACATCCATCAAGGAATCGTCATTGGCTTTTCTATTTTTGATGTAGTTTTCATCTTTTTATTCTGCCCTGTTATAAGATATACGATTTCTAATAAAAACAAGTTAATAAAAATGCCAACAAAAAGTGTTACATACAAATCTACCACATAGAGTATTACTTTGGGACTAAAACATATTTTACATAAAAACATGTGAAAATTTAATTTCTTCGAATTTTTATAGAAATTTCCGGAGCATATAGACAATAGTATGCTCTATCCAAATAAAATATAAAAAAATTTGAAAACAAAATATTTCCTAGAGTCGATACCCCCTTAAAATAAACACTAATGATTTAACATTGAGTTGTGATAGGAGAGGAGTACTCCCACTTCAAAATTTTTTCAGTACTTTTTGAATGAGTGCAAAGGAAGCTATTTTTCACCAATTAAAATTAAAAAAAAAATTGTCACAAAAAAAAGTTATATTTTTTTATTTATACAAAAGATTTTTTATTGTCGCCACCGGGTATCGAACTTAGGACCTCACGGTTGCTAGTCTAGCGCTCTACCGCTAAGCTATTCTTTGATATAAAAGTTGAGTGGGATAAAAACACCACTTTGTTACTGCGAGATATTGTTCCTTATTTTCTTCAATAAAAGTACTTATTAAACAAGTATACAATGTGCACTCCAATTTAATATTGTTTTCAGTACTATTTTTACAGGAGTATAAAAAACAATTTCTCACCATTTTTTTTTATATATAAATATTTGTAAAAAATTAAAAAAGTATTAAATTTAAACAAATTAATTATAAATACTTAAGAAAAAATTAATTGAATAAAAAAAAAATTTTTTTTTAAATAAAAAAATATTGGACATGCCGGGAATCGAACCCGCGACCCTCTGTTTGGAAATGCCAACTGATACCAAAATCACTTTTTACGATCACTTTGGATCATTTTAGAGCAATTACTATTTAGAAGCAATACTTAAGTGATTTTTTATATGTTGTTCAGAAGTAATTCTAAAAAAGCTGTAAAAATATACTAACGGATACTTTGGAAGCAAAGAAAGAAGTGATTTTTTGAAGTTGTTCAGAATAACTTATAAAAAAGAAGTAAAAATACACTAATGGATACTTGTGAAGCAGTGAAAGTAGTGGTTTGTAAAGCATTACTTCCATTTTTTTTGCTGGGATGCGTCACGTCAGAACATGACCACGTCAACACAATGGGAATTCTCACTAAACAGTCGGCCGAATTTAAAGCACCACTCTACATGATGTTTATTGATTTTGGGAAGGCTTGTGACGCCATAAACCTCGAATTTGTTTGGAGATCTCCAAGTGTCAGAGGAATACCCAAAAGATCGTAATTATTCTGCGTAAATCATATGAAGAAGCAAGTAACAGAGTGCTGCATAACGGAGCTCTTAGTGAGCCCTTGCAATCCATCAGTGGCGTTAAACAAGGATGTGCGAAACCTATTCAATATTTTTAAAAATTTCTTATTGAATATTGTTTAAAAACAGCTCAAATAAAGAAAATACAAAAACTGTTTCATCAACAAAACGTCGCACTGCGGCCGACACTGCGTTTATCTGGTTTAGGCTTAAGTTCCTAAATATATATTTTCGAGCATGTCAATAAATAAATAAATATACACGTATAAGTTTCCCCCTAATCTAACAACCCCACTTGTGTGGTGTATTTTTAACTGTCTGCTCAGAGACAAATTAATGTTTGTTTAGCCTGTATTTTGAATTTTGTATGAATTAAATTTGATGTGCTTGTGTAAGCATCAATTACGCTGTGCAACAAAATTAGGATCACGGTCTTAGGAGTGGACGTTTTCTACACTGGACGAATGCGAAAAATTAGCGCAGAAAAACCTCCAAAGGATTTCACCTTGTGTGCTATATTTTAAATCATCTGCTTTAAGATAAATTAATGTTTATTTAACCTGTATTTCGATTTTTATACACAGAGAAAACAGATTCATTGTGACAACGGAATTTGTTACCAACCGATTCTTTTTGTTGCAGCCACCGTAATATTTGTTTGTAGCAAATTTTCTGTTGTTGTTTTTTTCTTTGATATTTTAAGTGTTTAATAACGCTTCTAGACGAGAACGAGGAATTCTCATTGAGTTTGTAATTTAACTTAACAAATATTTCCACAAATTCTAAAAACGTCATCCCCTGACAATTTCCTTAGGCAAGAATGAAATCCGGATAGGGATATGCCTACAGCGGTTTATTTTTCACAATTTGTTAAATACGTTTGGGATTTTAGCATATTTAATTCCTTTAATGCAATTAATGTATATAACGATAAAATAAAATTAAAAAAAAAAATTCGTTTAATATAACAAAATTTTGATTGAAACAATATATTTGAATTGTGTCAGGAACACATTTGTTTGCGACAACCAAATAATTCGGTTGCTGCAACCAAACGATTCAGTTGACAAGGAATTCAGTTATCGCAATGAAGACTTTGTAAGACTTAAAATTTCATTGTCCATATCCAAAAACTGAATTTAGTTCAAAATAGACTTTCACACTCAGACTTCATGACAGAGAACGAAGCCGATCGGCTTATAGCCGCGGCTAAGCCGCCGCCGACCATTTTTCAGGTACTCTGTATCAGCTAAGCCGGTAGAAATGAGATTTTTTAATCTTTCTTATACAATTAATTAATTTTGATTACAAAAAATTACTTGAATTAATTTTCTAAGAATCCGTCGGCTGTAGTCGGCTTTTAGTCCCCATTGAACTCGCAGCATAAGATTTTCAATATAACTTTTTTTAACTGTGGTATCGTAAAAAATTTTAAATATACGAGTTTTCTTCATAAATCGTCGGCTTTAGTCGACTTTTAGTCGCCGCCGAGTTTTTTACCGTTTAGCCGCCGCCGCCGAAGATTTTTCGGCTTTAGACGACTTTTAGCCGCCGCCGGCTTTATTTTTGTTCAGCCGCCGCCGGCGGCAATTTAATATCGGCTTCGTTCTCTGCTTCATGACTTAGATTTCATACAGTTTGGAAAAAAAAGTAAAATTTAATCGGCAAGAAAATTTGACTACACCAACACAGCATTAAACTCTTTGGATATTTTTCAATACTGACATTGTACATCTTTCACTCCCGAAAATAGTGTTGCACAGTGTTATCATAGACACACACATACATACATAAATACTAGCTGTTGCTTCATACACCAACGGCTTTATGAGGGTTTCTATGTCATGTCCTTTGCGCTCTTCCGCTATGACTACCATATTTTATATAATCATATGTTTGTACAAGGATAGTGTCTCGTTTGTTGTATAGTTAGACACAATTTATATTGATTACAGGGTCATAAAATAGAAACGTTTATATATGTACATATACGGTATAGCTCACATCTCAAGCGAGAATTAAGTAGGGGACAGAGGGTAAAAGGAAACTTTTGTTGTTGGTATTTTATTTACGCAAAAAGCTATAAAAATATTCTTAAATTGCATAAAAACAAACAAAACTACTTAAACAAAATACGTTTATGGTGATTATTTTAGAAATTTATTCATGTCCAACAAAAGTCTCTTTTCGAAATTCCAACAATGAAATTTGTATTATATGTATTGTACATATATATCTTGGTCACATAACAAGTTGTATTTCACTTTCTATACAATATATTTTTATAGGTCACTCTTTGTGATTATTTGTTTGTATACGATTTTATACAATTATATTAGCTTTAAATTTAGTATTTAAATTTTTTATGTTTGTACATCCTTTGTTGCAATTATTGTTATGCCAAATACAAGGACATGATTTTGTAGTTCATGGTATTTTTTTGTTTTATCAAAACACTACATTAATGTGTCTAGGACAGCTTCATAGTAACGTAGCTGTCGATATATAAAAAAGTAACTAATTTAAATATATGCAACTACACAACATTGCAAATACTATGTG
This sequence comes from Leucophora obtusa, assembly GCA_949987735.1. Lineage (NCBI taxonomy): Eukaryota > Metazoa > Arthropoda > Insecta > Diptera > Anthomyiidae > Leucophora > Leucophora obtusa. The sequence continues at coordinate 355,628,207 of OX465295.1, forward strand.
GATTATACAATCATATTTAGTTACAAACTTAATTTGTTATGTAAATGTACATTATACTTAAAACTAAAACGTTTTATTATGTTGAACCATAAATGCAATTTAAGTTTTAAAATATGCACAAATAAATTTGAATAAATTTGTGATAAAACCTAAATATGAACATAATGTTTATTTATAAAATTAATTAATTTTTAACCCATAGTGGTTAGAATTTTAACCCATTGGCGTAGCTGGATAATATTGTTGGGGGAAGACAAATTAGCATTATAGAATGTTCTAGATTTCATAAGTTTTTCAAACATTTTTTGTTTTTATTTCAAAAGAAACTTAAAAAAATCATTAGTAGTAACCCTTTAATGTTCCTTCTTGTGATTTCAGTAAGAATTTTATCACATGATTGCTTCACACTGTTAGCTTTCAATTTTGTATTTTTTAAATTTACAATTTTAATATGAAAAATTTTTAAAAGTGTAAGTATAGTAAATTGTTTCAATTTCCGGTGAAAAAACTGTTATACTCCATATAAAAAAACATTTTTCACGACGATGAGTTTCACGTGAAAACTGTGTAGACTTTGTTTTCACGCAAATTTAATATACAAGACTATTATTTTTCTTGGGAAAAAGTGAGATTTTGTGTTTATTGCTATTGGGCCCTCCTAATTAAATAAAAAAACGAGTAAAAAGGTTAAAGTCGGGCATGCCAACTATACAATACCCTACACCAGTCTGGTTAAAAGCCAACTAATGTTTGGATCCGAAATTCGAATGGGTTAAAATGGGACTTGTGCAAAATTTTCTATAATGTGAGTCAGCGCACGAAATTTCATTAAAATATCTTAATATTTGCGATGTGCAGTTTGTAACCAAGCCAATTTTGGGGGGACCCTTATATGGGCACTAGGTCTAAACATGGACCGGTATTAACCCAAATCAATAGGCTTCGTCCTTGGGCTAACATAGATCGGTGTACCAAATTTCATCAATATATCTTAATATTTGCGACCTGCAGCGTATAAACAGTATAATTTTGGTAGGACCCTTATATGGGCACTAGGTCTAAACATGGACCGATGTTCACCAAAATCAATAGACTTCGTCCTTGGGCCAACATAGGTCTGTTTACCAAATTTCATCAAAATATCTTAATATTTACGACCTGCAGCGTATAAACAATATAATTTTGAGGGGACCCTTATATGGGCACCAGGTCTAAACATGGACCGATTTTAACCAAAATCAATAGGCGTCGTCCTTGGCCAACAAAAGTCGGTGTACCAATTTTCATCAAAATATCTTAATATTTGCGACCTGTAGAGTGCGCACAAGAATGCATGGAAAGACAGACAGACAGACGGACGGACAGACGGACATCGTTAAATCGAAATAAAAAAAAATTCTGAGCCGATCGGTATACTATAAGGTGGGTCTAGGACCAATATTTTTTGGTGTTACAAACATCAGCACAAACTTATAATACCCTGACCACACAGTGGTGTAGGGTATAATAACATATACATTCACACATACGTATGCGAATAAGTACACACTCATACATATGTTTTCCAAAACTGTAATAAACTTTTGTATTTTTTTTTTTTCATACATAATAAACAATCAAGAAAACTGGTTGTTTGTACCCATAACTACTAGTACTAGACTATTGATAACTACTGCATATCTTTAGGCTAAACTATGATTAGTTCTACTCATGCTGTTGTTTCATCTATTTGCCTAATATAGCTAGTTGTTGTATTTTTGCACACATTGTTGTTGAGTTTCTTTTAAGCAACTGTGTTATTGTTCATAGATTTTTATAGGTTTCTGTGTATTTTGGTTATATAAATGTATGTGTGTTTATCTATCAAATATTTGAGTTGTGTTATGATTTTTTGTTCCAATTCATTTTCAACACCATTTCAAGGAAAATATTTCAAAATCGAGACAAAGTTAAGGTCATATTGCATAAAATGACTATTGCCAAATGCGAAAATTGATTTCTGTTCGTTTTTTTTTTCAAATATATTGATATGGTGTATAAAAGAGCATTTTGTATTTGGTTTTATTATTACTTCTTTCATTTTTCTGATCTCAGTTTAAAGGTCACATATGTTACAGTATTAAATATTCATAGTAACATCCATTGAGTATAGAAATTGAATTACTCAACTATGTTGTGCAACGTTTTGTGCTAAATTTCAGTCATTCGTTATATAAACAATGTTATATAATATTTTGAATATTTTATTTTGCAGGAAAATTAATATTGTTTTTACAACTATAGTTTTATTAAAATAAAAGAGATTTTTGGGACCGTATTTGAAATATAATTAAATATAATGGGAATATCGATGGTCATAAATTGAGGCCTTTTAACTGAAAGCTTTTTAACAAATTAAAAAAAGGATGCCTTTCGCTTGATGGAGAAATTGTTTAATTGACCCACAATTAGAAGTGTTTTTATGACAAAAAAAAGAAGAGAAGATGGAAATCAAATCTACTTAGAATTGGTTAAATATTCTAAAGTAGGATTTTTTTAATCTACATTCACAGAAATAAATCTGTAAAAATAGCAGAAAAATTTACTAAAAATTAGTTAAAAATGATGCTGCAGAAAAAACTGCTGAAATTAGCAGATTTTTTTGCCAAATACTAGTAAAATAAGAACAGCAAAATTAAAACTGTTAAATTTACAGATATTTAGTTCTATTTAAGTTAAGTTTTAGTTAATTGAAAATAACATATTGTACTGTAGAGTCGCAGAAAATTTTTCTAAATATTAGTAGAATAAAAATAGGAGAAATAAACTATTATATCTACAAATTTTTTGCCAAATTTTTAAGCTAAATTTAATTGAATGCAAATAGTAGTCTATTCTGCTAAAATGAGCAGAAATATTTGGTAAAAAATTGTAAACTGCTGTTTTCGAAAGGCTCGATTTTTATTTGCATTAAAAAAAAAATTAGGCTACAAATTATTTATTAAAATTTTTTTCTGATTTTAGCAGGTTAATTTGCTATTTTCTATTAACAAAAATTTAACTCAAATATAACTAAAATTCTGTATATTTAACAGTTTTAATTTTGCTGTTCTTAGTTTACTAGTATTTAGCAAAAAAATCTGCTAATTTCAGCAGTTTTTTCTGCAGCATAATTTTTAACGAATTTTTAGTAACTTTTTCTGCTATTTTTACAGATTAATGCCTTTTAGTGTAAAAAAGATAGGCCCAGTTTTATAATCTAAATCAAGAATGATTTTTGTCCTAAATACTTCTTAAGTCAGAAATTTTCAAACAAAATTTCTAATTAACGAAATATTTAAGACAAAAATCGTTCTTAATTCTGACTATAAAACTGGCCCTTAAAGTCGGTCATGTCGATTATATGATACCATACTCTGGTTGAAAGGCAACTAATGTTCGGATCCAAAATTTGAATGGGTTCAAATGCTGTCAAAATTTGGCTATTAAACTTTAAAAAAAATTAGAAAATCAGTAACAAATTTTGAAATTGCTTAACTTTACCCAGGAACTTTTTTACAAGCGGTTGCAAACTACACCAATTCTGCAACTGGTTCCATTGAAACCGATTTCATGGAACTGGTTACGGAACAGGTTCCCCAGATCTTATATGGAAGGTGTGACTGGCGTAGAATCAGTTCCAGAACTGATCTAGGGCAACCGGTTCCACTTTGGAGCTATGGAGGCGGCTGCTTTTGGGACAATTTCAAACAAAAATCATCGGTGTTTGAATTCACAGTAGAAGAGGTTGTAAAGGAAAAGTAGCTATTCTACAACCGATTCTTTGGAACAGAAAATTTTTCTGGGATTGACCCATTCTTACGAAACTCAATAGGCTTTATCCTTGGCCAAATATCATTATAATATATTCATGTTTGCCACCTGCAGCATGCAAACTAGCTTAAGAGCCAATTTTTGTTGGGCCTGTATATGGGTACTAGGTCTAAATATGGACCGATCTTAATCAAAACCGATATAGGTTAATGAACCAAATTTCATCAAAATATTTATTACTTGTAGCGTCAGTAAAAGAACATCGCGAAATCAAATCAAAAATGATTTGGAGTTAATCGGTGTACTAGTCTAGGTCCAATATAAAGGGTTCTTCAACAGGGACGCTACAAAAGTAGAAAGACAGGGACAGCAAACGACGCCATATTTCTTGCCGCTCTTTTGACATTTCTCTTCAGTAAGGTTTGCCATTACATGATGGAAAGATATACGAGCCAACAACGAGTCGAAATTATTAAAATTTACTACCGAAATTCGGAGTCAGTGGCCTCAACGTTAAGAGCGCTACGTCCAATTTATGGTCGTCATAATGAATGGCTTCGTCAATAAACAAAATATGCGTTATTAGTCAGACAGCAATCCACACGTACTCCATGAGTCATCATTGCATCCCGAAAAAATTACGGTTTGGTGCGGTTTATGGGCCGGAGTCGTCATTGGGCCGTACTTCTTCCGTGATGGTCAAGACCGGCACGTTACTGTGAATGGGAATCGCTACCGTTCAATGATAACCGAATATTTTTGGCCCCAATTGAATGATATGTACTTGGAGGACATGTGATTCCCACAGGACGGCGCCACAAGCCACACAGTGAATGTCACAATCAATTTATTGCAAACCAAGTTTGGAGAACGTGTTATCTCACGAAATGTTCCAGTCGATTGGCCGCCTCGGTCGTGCGATTTGACGCCATTGGACTATTTCTTGTGGGGCTACGTCAAATCTATGGTCTATGCCAACAAGTCAGCGACGATTGATGACCTTCGCACGAATATCGGCCGATTTATGCTTGAAAACCGTCGAAAATTGGGTTCAGCGTCTGGACTTCTGCAAGCGTGCCCGTGGTGGCCATGCAAAAGAGGTCGATTTCCATACATAATGGCATCGAACGTACTTTCACAGGAATAAAGAATTTCATTGATATCCAAAACCGTTTTTGTTTTATTTAAAAAAACTTTTGTAGCGCTCTTATTGAAGAACCCTTTATTTTGGTGTTGCAGAAATCATCACAAACTTAGTACAGCCCCCCGTACACATAGTGGTGTACGGTATAAAAAGTAACATGATACACTGACTGACTCACAGACTAAATATTTTCCAGTCCAATTCACTGGAGTTAGGAAGTTGAAATTTGGTATATAGGTTCCTCCTCCTACGTAGACGCCCGATAAAGTGTTTTTTTTAATCCTTACGGGAGGGCTAAAAAGCAGAAATTCTCCCCCTTGACGGCCTGCCCAGACCGCTGCAGCCAGGAAGTTGAGATTTGGTATTAATATTTTTACTCCGGCATAGATAACAGCTAAGACGGAAATTCCTACCGGAAGGAAGAAAGGGGAAATTCGTAACCTTGACAGCCTGCCCTAACCACCGGGGCTAGGAAATTAAAATTTGATATGAAGGTTCTTCGCCCGGCGAACGACTGGATTTTTCAAATTTCGTCGGGGAAGGAAAAAAGGCGGAAAGTATCCCCCTTGACCTTCTGCCCGAACCTTCATTGACTAGAAACATAAAATTTAAAGAACGAGTGGAATTGGATCACTGAAATTGGAAAACGAAATGGAATGGCATCGACAAAAATTGAAACACTAGATAATTGGAACGAAATTAAAATGGTACAGCGACCGAGTGGAATTAAAACACCAAACAATAGGAACGAAATGGAATGGAACGATAAGGAGTGGAGTTTAACAATAAAATTGTGAAAGAAAACGTAATAGGACAATGGGAACGAAATGGAATGGAACTATAACGAGTGGAATTTTAAAAATAAAATTGTGACAGAAAACGAAATTAAATAGGAAACAATTGATAATGAAATCCCAAATACTGGGAACGAAATTGATTGGAAATCTGAAAGAAATAAAACGGAACTGGGAAAGAGTGGACACAAAAATTGGGAAACGAAATGGAATTGAATACCGAATGAGTGGAATTGAAACACTATATAAGTAGTACAAAACGGAATGGAACTGGGAACTAGTGGAATTGGAACACTTAAATTAAGAAACGACACGAAATGGAATGGTGAACGAGGGGAACTGAAACAATAGACAGTTAAATCTTGGGCTTTACCCGCTATACTTTCATATATTTTAATTTTTATCTGTTAGTTATAAAAATGATAATGAATTTTTAAATAACGTTCTTGCTTTTATTCTTTAAAAGATTTACTCATATGATACATGTATTAAGAAATTCTACAAAGTCTTTTCATACATATTCATATGTTGTTATTTTTTTTTTTTTGATACCTCTGAATAATTATCTTGCTCGAAAATGTGGCTGCCTGTCTGATAAGTGTACAAAAGATTCACTACCAACTTTAATTATCTTTTTTTTCATTTCGTATTTCACCTTATTACAATATTTATTTTATTTCTTCGTTTATTTTATTCTCATACTCACCGGCTGTACATAGTCGAGCATCTTCATCATAACCATCCGAACAATCAGGGGCACCATCACATAAATATTGTATTGATATACAGTTGCCATCACCAGGACATTTAAATGGTTCATAAGGATGACAGGCTTCTGTAAAGGAAGTAAAAAAAAAAAGAAAGAGTTAGTAGAAAATGAAAATAACATCAATTTAATGCTGATAAAATGTAAAGGTTATTATGCTACTGACTTGTGAGTTACGCCTAAAGTGACAGGATAACATATATTGTAATAGTTTCAGTGGATTTTAAACTGTCAGTTAAAAAGGGAAGTTGAATTAAATTTATATTAAAACTATTTTAAAGAAGAAAAAAAAAAAATACAAAAGTTATATTATTACTACAAGGCCTGATTAGGGAATGACTAGTTAAAATTTAACCGACAGTTAATTTAAAATGTTATATGGGAAACGACAACAAATGTTTCAGTTAAAGTAACAGTTAGTAACTAACTAGACATTCTGTAATTAGTCAGTTTAAATTAAAAATAAACTAGTTAATATACTGACTCAGGCCCGATTACTGAATGTCCAGTCAAATTCAAATTTTATATGGCAAACAATAACAAATGTGTGAGTTAAAGTCCCAGTTAATGGCTAACTGGACATTCAGTAATTGAGCCTCAATGTCATTGTTGAAAATATTTAACAAAATATGATACAAAATTTCCACCTTTGTACACGCAGAGCTTTAAAGAATTAATTCCTTTTTGGAATGAATTCCCAAAAATTTAATTCAATTCTTTAATTCAAGGAATGAATTCATCAATAAGACATAAGCAGGCATTAATTCCTGTGAATGAATTCAAAGAATTCAAATTTATAGAATGAATTCCCTGACCAAAGCGTAAAGAATTAAAATTAAATAATTCATTCACTCAAGAATTCATTCAACACTATTTATTTCAATTTGAAGTCACGGAATTCATTCAATTCTAGTTAATTCAACTTTTGGCTAAGGAATTCATTCAACTGTGCACTTAATTCAACTTTTGATCAAGGAATTCATTCAATTCTAGTTAATTCAACTTTTGGTCAAGGAATTCATTCAATTCTAGTTAATTCAACTTTTAGTCAAGGAATTAAATTTATTTCGTTTAATTCCCTAAGGAATTAAATTTTTTTCGTTTAATTCCCTAGGAATTAAATTTTTTTGTTTAATGCCCTAGGAATTGAAAACTTAATTCAGGGCATTAAAGGAAAAAAATTTAATTCCTTAGGGAATTAAACGAAATAAATTTAATTCCTTGACTAAAAGTTGAATTAACTAGAATTGAATGAATTCGTTGACCAAAAGTTAAATTAACTCGAATTGAATGAATTCCTTGACCAAAAGTTGAATTAACTAGAATTGAATGAATTCCTTGACTAAAAGTTGAATTAACTAGAATTGAATGAATTCCTTGTTGAATGAATTCATAAAATTTTATGAAGGCATTAGAAAAAAATGAATGAATTCCTTTAATATAAATCGAATAAAAAAAAGGAATTCATTCAATTGCTTAAGTTTGGTCAGGGAATTCATTCCCAAAATATAAATTCAGTTCAAAAAAAGGGAATTAGGGAATTAATTCTTCGAAGCTCTGTGTACACGAATAATGTGCTCATTATTTCAATTTATATTAGCAATTCTTTAAATACGAGTAATTATTACTTATTTCATCGCCCACCATGGCGTATAATTAATATCATCTCATTTCTCTTTTACTTATTATAATCATCATACGCCACGTTGGTGTCCCTTAAGCTATCATTTGTTGCTGAAAAGATAATTAATTATTCATAAAATTTGCATAATTCTTATGAATTGTTATTTTTCGCTACAAAAATATTTTAATAATCTTGTGTTAGCGTCAAAAATCCCATGAATTTAACACTTGTCTAGAAAGTGGTTTTGTAAAAACTAATTTTTTAAGCAACTAATATTAAGAACAATACCATTGTCTTTCTCACATTATGATAATAATTAGTGCATATAGTCAGATTTCTAACTATTGATTGCTTTAAAATTTTGTTTATTTTTAAGAGTTTTATTAAGGGACCTTAAAGAATAGTAATAAGAAAAATATATATTTTTATTATAAAGCCAATTAAGCCGTTATAGTTTTGTTCTATAAAAAAAAAATGTTTTGAAAAGTGTGTTTTCATCAATACCTAGCTAACCAAAAATTTTAGAACTTCTAAAAGATAGTCTTATGGCATGATACATAAACACCTAGCTTTTAAGAGAATAATTTAGTACAATATAAATACATTTTTGTTAAAAACCATCCCTACAGGAATTTTTAACAAACTGTCACCGAACTGGCCCCTTTACATGAAATAGACTGGTCACTTTTACATGGCGTTGTCATAGAAGGGGGAAATTGACCCCTTGTGACATGGCACAAGACAAATCCTAGGACAGGTTACTGAACTCTCATAAAAAACAAAGTTCAGGGACCTGTCCTGGGATTTGTCTTGTGACATGTTACAAGAGGTCAATTTCCCCCTCCTATGACAACGCCATGTAAAAGTGACCAGTCTATTTCATGTAAAGGGGCCAGTTCGGTGACAGTTTGTTAAAATTTCCCGTAGGGATCTTACAAACAACTTCTCATAAGTTGTATGTCGGCTATTAACAACTTACTTGGTGAGTCATGCCTTGTAAAATCCATTGGAGAAAACTAGACGCACCAAATTTTTGCAAAATTGTATAGAAACAAATGATTTGCATCCGGGCGGACCCAACAGGATAAATTTTTTTGAAACAGTCACAGGGGGACTTGTTTAATTTTTTTCACCAAGTTGTGTAATAATACAAATTAACACACTTCGATAATAATAAGTTTGTTTGCAGTTTCAGACTATTTTGTTCACTGCGTTTAACGTTCCAATTCCACTCGTTTTCCGTTAGACTCGAAGAATAACTGAAGAATCTTTGCACTCCGATAAATGAAATGAGGCAGGTCCGGGAGTGATTCCAGGGAATTAATTTTAATGAAATGTAACAGGGTAACTTATTTATACAATAAAAATTTCTTTCCATGTTTCCTTTTGTTTTCTGTATTTAAAATTGCAATTTTACTCGTTTCCCATTCCATTCCATTTCATTTGAATTTATGATTAATTAAAGTGAATAAAAAAGTTAAAGTCGGGCAAATCGCTGGAATTTAAAAATCGCTAGAATTAAGCAAAAAATCGCCAAAATGGAAAAAACTCGATTTTTTAATAATTCCCAAAAATTATGGACAAATCGCCAACAATTTTATCATCATTTAAATTGAAAAAAAGGTAACATTAGAAAAAATTTTTAAAATAGCAAAAATCGCCAAAATTAAAAACTAGAATTGAAAAAATAAATCAAATTAAAAACGAGTAAAAAGGTTAAAGTCGGGCATGCCGACTATAGAATACCCTACACCAGTCTGGGTAAAAGCCAACTAATGTCACCAAAATCAATAGGCTGCGTTATTGGGCCAATATAGGTCTGTGTACCAAATTTCATAAAAATATCTTAATATTTGCGACCTGCAGCGTATAAACAGTATAATTTTGGTAGGACCCTTATATGGGCACTAGGTCTAAACGTGGACCGATGTTCATCAAAATCAATAGGCTTCGTCCGTGGGCCAAAATAGGTCTGTGTACCAAATTTCGTCAAAATATCTTAATATTTACGACGTGCATCGTATAAACAATATAATTTTGGGGGGACCCTTATATGGGCACTAGGTCTAAACATAGACCGATGTTCACCAAAATCAATAGGCTTCGTTCTTCGGCTGCCATAAGTCGGTGTACCAAATTTCATCAAAATATCTTAATATTTGCGACCTGCAGCGTATAAACAATATAATTTTGGTAGGACCCTTATATGGGCACTAGGTCTAAACATGGACCGATGTTCACCAAAATCAATAGGCTTTGTCCTTGGGCCAACGTAGGTCTGTGTACCAAATTTTATCAAAATATCTTAATATTTGCGACCTGCAGCGTATAAACCATATAATTTTAGTAGGACCCTTATATGGGCACTAGGTCTAAACATGGACCGATGTTCACCAAAATCAATAGGCTGCGTTACTGGGCCAATGTAGGTCTGTATACCAAATTTTATCAAAATATCTTAATATTTACGACCTGCAGCGTATAAACAGTATAATTTTGGTAGGACCCTTATATGGGCACTAGGTCTAAACATGGACCGATGTTCACCAAAATCAATAGGTTGCGTTATTGGGCCAATATAGGTCTGTGTACCAAATTTCCTCAAAATATCTTAATATTTACGACCTGCAGCGTATAAACAGTATAATTTTGGTAGGACCCTTATATGGGCACTAGGTCTAAACATGGACCGATGTTCACCAAAATCAATAGGCTGCGTTATTGGGCCAATATAGGTCTGTGTACCAAATTTCATCAAAATATCTTAATATTTACGACCTGCAGCGTATAAACAATATAATTTTGGTGGGACCCTTATATGGGCACTAGGTCTAAACATGGACCGATGTTCAAAAAAATCAAACTTGTTCGTCCTTGGGCCAACATAGGTCTATGTACCAAATTTCATCGAAATATCTTAATAGGTGCGACCTGTAGAGTGCGTACAAGATTGCATGGACAGACGGACGGACGGACGGACGGACGGACGGACGGACAGACGGACATCGTTAAATCGAAATAAAAAAAAATTCTGAACCGATCGGTATACTATAAGGTGGGTCTACGACCAATATTTTTTGGTGTTACAAACATCAGCACAAACTTATAATACCCTGACCACATAGTGGTGTAGGGTATAAAAAAACGCTAAACAATCTCTCTAGTCAACACTTGGTATCCAACTTATGAATGTGAATAAAGCTCACCACAGTGTGATTAGTTGTGAACAGGAGATAACAATAGTATTAAGAGAGGAAACATTCTAATTGAAAAATAAATTGCTTATGTATTAGTTAATTCTGGCCCTTCTAATTACAAACATACGCTGGTAGGCTGTGATTGAAAAAACTTCAATTAGCTACACTCATAGCTAGGCCGACCGTGGTGTATCGCGTTAAGAGGTGATGCAATAGCATGTGCAGATGGAAGCCGGTTTGATTTCCAGTCATGGCATACACAAAAACTTTTTTATGTATATAGAGACATATTAACAAATTAAATATGGGACCACTGACCAGTCTTTGAGTGAGAAGAAACTGCGGCAGTCTGGTGATTCTCTTGTGCCTGTTAAATTTTTCAATAAAAATGTTTTCTGAATGGGGGGATTTTTTTTTTTTTTTTGGGGGAAATGCGTATTCTGTCTTGCTGGTCTTATCGAATTCTTTCAAGCATTTTTATTCTTTGTATCATCTTTCTTTGATTTGAAAATAATTTAAACAGAAAGTGATATTAATTTATGATCTAGAGTCAAACTAAAGAATATTCATTTACTTAAAAATGCTTTCTTCTTCCTGCAAATGAGCATTAGAAAAAGCGGTAATATTGAAGGAAATCAGAAAAAAATTAAAAAAAAAATCTGTAAAAAAATTTTCCAAAATGCTTGAATGAGGAAAAAATCTTTAAATATTTAAATGTCGTTAGATTTTAAAAAATCGCTAAAATTAAATAAAAACGAGTAAAAAGGTTAAAGTCGGGCATGCCGGCTATACAATACCCTACACCAGTCTGGTTAAAAGTCAACTAATGTTTGGATCCGAAATTCGAATGGGTTAAAATGGGACTTGTGTCAAAATTTTCTATAATGTGAGTCAGCGAACCAAATTTCATTAAAATATCTTAATATTTGCGAACTGCAGTTTGTAACCAAGCCAATTTTGGGGGGACCCTTATATGGGAACTAGGTCTAAACATGGACCGATGTTTACCAAAATGTTTACGATGTTTGTCCTTGGGCCGACATAAGTCGGTGTACCAAGTTTCATCAAAATATCTTAATATTTGCGACCTGTTGAGTGCGCACAAGAATACATGGACAGACAGACAGACGGACGGACGGACAGACGGACACCGTTAAATCGAAATAAAAAAAAATTCCAAGCCGATCGGTATACTATAAGGTGGGTCTAGGACCAATATTTGTTGGTGTTACAAACATCAGCACAAACTTATAATACCCTGACCACATAGTGGTGTAGGGTATAAAAACCCACATTTGAAAAAAATTCCTGGAATTAGAAAAAAAAAACATCAAATTTTAAAAACATCACTGAAATTAACATAAATCTCCATAATGGAAAAAAACGTCAAAATTAAAAATAATTGCCAAAAATTGAAAAAATGGCAAATTTAAAAAAAAATCGCCAAAAAAATGAAGGTTGGTAAAAAATCGCTAAATTATAAAAAAAAAATCACCAAAATTGAAAAATGGCACAATTAAAAAAAATCGCCAATAAAAATCGACAAAAATGAAGGTTGGTAAAAAATTGCTAAATTATAAGAAAAAATCGCCAATATTTAAAAAAATCTTCAAAACTTAAAAACATTGGCAAAATGGTAAAAAATTACAAAACTGCAAAAATAACCACCAAAATCCAGAAAAATCGTCCAAAATTGAAAAAAAAATCATCTAAATGTAAAAAAAGAGTCAAAATTTAAAATAATTGCTAAAATTGAAAAACTCGCATTTTGTTTTAAATTTTACATACTGTTATTAGTTTCATCGATTTATTTTTGGTTTTCTTATTTTCAATTTTGGAGATTGTTTCAAGTTGAACTATTTTTTTCTATTTTTGTTTTTTTTTTACTATTATGGAATTTTTTCAGTTAGTGTGATTTTTTTCAATTTGATTTTTTAAATTTTGAAGTTTTTTCCATAATGGCGAATTTGTTAATTTCAGTGATTTTTTTTGGTGTTCTTTCAATTTTTTATTTATTAATTGTTTTCCCATTTTCATTTAGCAATTGTTTTCTATTTTTTAACTTGACGATTTTGTTAGTATTAGCGATTTATTTTAATTATGGCGAATTTTTAAATTTTGGCGATTTTTTAAATTTTTGTATTTTTTTTTAATTTTGAGATTTTTTCAATATTAGCGATTTTTTAATTTTGATGAATTTTTCTAATTTTAACCTTTTTTGCTTTTTTCAATTTTATCAAAACTTTTCTTTTCTAACTTGAACGTTTTTTGCGATTTCTTACAATTTGGCGATTTGTCTTAAATTCTAGTAATGTTTTAAATTTTGTAAATTTTTTTTATACTACTTTGGGAATTTTTTCAATTTTGAATTTAGTTTTAGCGATTTTTGTAAATTTGGCTTTTTTTAGTTTCAGAGATTTAAGTGCTTATGCATAATAATTTGAAAACCTTGTAACAAGTTTATAAAATAAATTTTGTATTGAAAAATTGTTTTATAAGTCACTTATAAATTTTAAAACTGATTATGCATATGACCCTTAATTTTTTTTAAATTTAGTGATTTTTTCTAGTTTTAGCTTTTTTTAATTTTGACGATTTTTCCAATATCAGCGACTTTTTTAATTTTAGCGATTTTTATTAAATTTTGGTGTTTATTTTCCATTTTGGATGTTGCTTTTAACTTTTTTCAAATTTGTGCAATTTTTTAAAATTTTTGCAATTTTTTAAACGTTTTTAGCGGTTTTTCTTTGTTTGGCGATTTTTATTAATTCTACATAGTTATTTTTTCCATTTCGGCACTTTTTTTTTACAATTTTTTCAACTTAACCCTTTCACCCTTGAGATTTTTTTTTCCCAATCTGGTAGGGTTTTTTTTTCAATTTTGATGGAAAATATAATTATAAGGCAAATATATAAGATATTTGGGATACATGAGAAGTAGGATGTCCTAACCTTTATCCTGGAATATATATAATCCCAAAAAGGTTTTCCTGTGGGACATTATATACCAATAAATTTATGATGTAATAAATATTGCTGGAATATATAATCCCAGTAGCAGTAAATTTTTGTTTTGGCTACCTTTTTTAATTTTAGCTATTGTTTATAAATAAAACGATAAATTTTTGAAATTTAATATTTTTCAATTTAGCAAATTTTCATCATTTTAGATTTTTTAATTTTGACGATTTTTTAATATTAGTGATTTTTTTCAATTATAGCGATTTTTCTTAATTTTGGCGATTTTTTTTCAAATTTTTTATATTGTTTTTATTTTTTTAAACTAGTTTTTTAAATTTCAATTAAATTTATTTTTTGGCCAATTTTTTTAATTTTGGCTATTGTTTTTATTTTAAAATTAAATTTCGGAGATTTAATTTTTTAAAGTTTAGCGATTTTTTTCTAATTTGAAATTTTTTTAATTTTGTTTATTTTTCAATATTACCGATTTTTTTTTAGTTATTTAAATTTTTTTTTAAATTTCAGCAGATTTTTAAATTAAAGCGATTTTTTTTTTCATTTCAACGTTTTGTCAATTTTGTCGATTTTTAATTTTTTTTTTTAATTTTGGCCATTTTCTTTTAATTATGGCGATTGTTTTTAATTTTAGGGAATTTGGTAAATTTTTAGTATTTTTTTCAAATTAAAAAAATAAAAATAAGGCAGAAACAAAATCTAGTCTGATTTGCAAATTAATAATGTGTCTATAACTTTGAAAAATAGTTTATTCTTCTTCTTAACCTCAAACCTAGTTAATTAAAATTAATAAAAATGCATATTAATTACAATATTAATTGCATTTGGTCTATATGATGCGTTTGAAAAAACAACACTTTACTAGAAAAATAAAAATGCCCTGCTGGCAGTCCGTCTCCGATATACACAAATTGCCTGCACTTGTACGTAAAAACCATACGTCAGTGTGGCAGCATTTGTGAAAAAGGTGACAAAGAGGAGATAAGAAGATAAACAAAAAATCTAAAGTGGAATGTTTGTATGTCTGTTTGATCACTTCTGAGAGTAACTTATCATATAGAGACAATCTGACAATAAACTATAAACAATAATACAATTTAATGGAAAATCACTGATGAAGCCTGTCCATAAAAAAAGGCAGAAACTAGATCTAGTCTATTTGCAAATTAATAATGAGTCTATGACTTTGAAAAAAATGTTTATTATTCTTCTTAACCTCAAACCAACTTAATTTGAATATTTAAATTTTTTATAATTTAACGATTTTTTTATAATGTAAGCATTTTTAATTTTGGAGATTTTTTTTTTTTTTTATTTTAGCGATTTAATTTAATTTTTGCATTTAAAATCTGTTATTTTTTTTTGTTATTTTTCCAATGTTATTTCTATAATGTTATAGATTTTTCCACTTCACGATTTTTTTCCACAAATTTCAAAAAAAAAAAAAAAATCTCCACAACATTTAACAGTATTCACTAGGGTGGGTCAATTTTTTTTGTGAAGAAGCGTATAGCAGAAACGTGATCTACACTAAATTCTAAGAAAACTACCCGAAGAAACTATGGGTCTAAAATGAAAACCTAGCTCCCGCCGAGAAATATTTTGATTTTAGTGGTTTTGTAAAAACTGCATAAATTTGAAATTCGAAAAAGCGCTTTCTTATAAATCAAAATGCTTCTCGGCGGGAGCTAGGTTTTCATTTTAGACCCATAGTTTCTTCGAGTAGTTTTCTTAGAATTTAGTGTAGATCACGTTTCTGCTACACGCTTCTTCATTTTTTTCTGACCCATACAAATTGACCCACCCTAGTATTCACACTAGTGAATGTCTCGCAATTTTAAATGAATCATCTACATGATACTAATGATCAATGAATGTTAACATTGATTAACATTGCATTGATACATTAAATCAATGAAGTTTCACTTAAACTTGTCCATTAAAACTTTTCATTAAACGAAACTGCATTCATCTGCATGAAAATTTTCGTTTCATATATAAAAAATTTCATGCACTCAATTCAAAGCTTTTTGGTTAAAATGAATAAATTTTTCATTTACCATGTGAAAAAAAACTTTATTAGTTAGCTGAAAAGATTCATTAAAACTTGTCCAAGAAAATTACATCTATGTAGTGGTGTAGGGTATAAAAATCATAGTGAAAATAAATTCATTACAATTATCAATACAATGCTAATAAAATCATCAACTAATTAGTCCAGTCTAAAGCGAAATTTTCCATGTATGATATAAAAGCAAAAAAAAACTAAATTTTCCTATTTAAAATCACCTATTTCTATTCAATTTCCTTTTAAAATTAGAACTTTATTTCTAAAATATTTCTTGTTGATTGTATTTATAATGGTTTCAATTTTGATAATATCAAACTTAATATATTTCTTCCTTTTGCTTAAGTGACCATAACATTTTATATATTTTTAACCTTTATACCAGCTCCATAGTTATGTGGGTGTAGTATATTTTGTACTAATGTATGGTTTCTTTAATAGAATCTGATAAGATTTTGTGGGCCATAACACATAAAAAGGAAATTTCTCTTTTTTTTAAACAGTATGTGAGTTTTTATTAGCGTAAAGCATTAAAAAGCTATTAAATTTATGGGATTTTTTTATACCTTGATTACAAATTTAAACGCAGAATTGAGTTGTTAAATATAGAAAAAACAATTTAATAATAAAATTTTATATTAAAATTCTAGTTTTTTTATATTAAAATTCAAATACATGATTATAGGGATTATAGAGATTCGATGAATTTAGAATATGTTAATTTATTTAATTTTAAATAAACTTTTTATTACATAAAATTTCTATAAAAATATTTTGTCTATTTCGCATTTACCCACACGCTATTCTTCATATATACCTACCCATACGTATGAGTAATATTAATATTTGTTTGAAATATTACTTATACGCACTAGGGCGTCAATTTTAATTTAAAACATCCACTATTTATTGTTTTAACATTTCAAATGTTTTTTCTTTTTAAAAGTTTTCTTCATGGAATTTAACTATAAAATTGAATTGCAAATCAAAAAAGCAAAACATTGTAAAAAGTTTTAAATGGAATATATTTAACGAAATTACAGCGTAGAAAAATAGTATTTTTCTTTATAATGGAACAGAAAAAAGCGTATAACAACTAAAATATTGCATTTAAAAACTTTTCAAATTTTATAAATTTTATAATAAAGCTTTTGTTGTTGCATTACAATCATAGTTTTTTATAAACCTGTCAAAATCACAGAATTTCTTTTTACAGTTTGCCTCGAGAATTTTCCACAAAGAATTTTATTTCAGGTAATGAAATTAATTTAAGCAATTTCTGTAGCAAATTCTAGTTACTTTTTACAAATTTAATTAAATTTTCTCTTTAATCAAACATTTAATTATTTAGTTTTCTTACTTTGTTCACAAGCTTGATTGAATTTACTTATACTAAACTAACTTTTTAAAGGGCTTTTTAATGGTCTACAAAATAAAAATAGAAAGAAAGTTTTATACTAGCATTTAGTTTTTTCTTCTTATATATAAATTGGGTTAAATTTTCCTATAATTAACTTATAATATTTTTATTGACAATTTCGTTTGTTTTAAAGTTTTTTTTTCTCCTTCTTTAGTCCTTACTGTTTAACCCTGTCCATCAATTGAGTTTGCTGATCTGTAACAACATCTCAATATGTCCATGCTTTTTGCTTTTATTTTGTTAAATTGTACTAAAATGTTAAAACAATCAATTGAATTTCGTTGCAAATAGAAAATTGACTTCAACCCTTTTTTGTGTCACGTGCTCAATTTAACAAACAAAAAAAAAAAAAAAAAACAGAAGCCAAAAAAGAAGAAAAATATAAAAAAGGACAAAATTTTAAAATTTGTGTACATGTTTAGGAAAAAATTTAGGACATTTGCTGAAATTCGAAATTTTGTTTAGAAAATTTGTTAAATTAAGTTTGTAGAGTAGAAGGTTAAGCATTATTGAGCATCCATAACGATTTTAGTCATTGTTTGAATAAATTTCCATATCATTAATTCTTATTATTTAATTTACTATAAACAAAATTTAAACTTATGTATACTAAGAATATAGATATTGTCATAATAAATTATCTACTACAGTTTTCATTTTCGTGTTCTGCTTAATAAGCATAATAAGTATATAAACTTAATCTAAAAATGTTAGGGTGGCAATCAAAATTCGACTTTGAATTTTCGCTAATAACCTGGCAGAAGCTTGCACTAATTAGGCTAAAACTGATATTAAAAAAAATTTTTATCCTAATCTTATAACTTTAAGGGCTGATTACGGAAGTGCATTGTTTGTGATAAAAATTTCAGAATTTTAAAATAAATCCAAACAAATTGTTTACGTATGTCTTTTGGCATTTCGTTACTAATAAAAATTAGTGTACTGAATAGGAATATAGAAATATTTCTAAAATAAATCAAAAAATTTCCGGGATATCGTGATTTTTTGTTATATTTTGCTACATTTAGAAAATATCTCGATATTCAGCAAATTATTAAAGATATCTTGAAAAATGTTTAATCGATTTTAATAAAAATTTTACATTTTTAAAATTTCGGGTGAGACTCTTGTTACAACCGATTTTTTTTTTCGAACAAAATTGACTGCGTTGCCACAATATTGAAATGCGATTGAAACAAAACGGTTGTCGTAATGAAATTATTATAAGGGTATACTTGACCTCAAGTGAAACAATATTGTTATTGTTGCTGTAACAAAAGAGGATTTATTTTAAATAATTCTCCCTTAACACCGAAGTGGCAATATTTGCTCGGTTAAATTTTAAAAATTCTTGGTGAAATTCAATAATCAGAATCTAAGGGAAGAGCAATTTAAATCAATCTAATGATTTTTCTAAAAAAAAAAAATGTGGATGGATTTTCTTAGCTAAAAATTCTGTGGATTTCATAGACAACAGGGATTTAAAAAAAACTCCCTCAACAGATTAGGGAAATTTTTTGTTTAGAAGAATAGATTCAAATAGATTATTCTCTTAAGTAGAATAGCAAAAAACTTTTCCCTAAGAAAGTCTTTTTATTTTATAGACGTTTTCTATAGACCCACAATCTTGGCACTTTCTGCCATATAAAACCTTAATGAAAATCCTTAGATTCTAAGAACTTTTTCTATAAAAAAGCCTCAGATTCTAAAGAATTTTTATATAAAAAAACAGAAGACTGTTCAGAAGACTGTTCCCTATAGAAAACCCCTTAAACCCTGAGGTGTTTTTTCTATAGAAACCCCCTAATAACTTGGGGAATTTTCCCACAGAAAAACACTTGAATTATCATGACTTTTTCTATAGAACATCTTTCATTTTCTGGGGACTTTCTGACTCTAAGGACTCTCAGATTTTAAGGACTTTTCTCTATAAAAAAAGCCACAGCTGCAGAAGACTTTTTTCCCTTAAATTTTAAGGACTTTTTCCTAAAGAAAATCCTTAATTTTCTTTGGGAAGTTTTCTATAGAAAAATCTTCGTATTCTGGGGACTTTTGTCTATAGGAAAAACAACTGGCTCTGCTTTCAATAGAAAACAACCAAATTCTGAGAACTTATTTATGCAAAAACCCTCTGATTCTAAGGATATTTTCTAGGTAAAATCTTAAGAGATTTTGAGAAATTATTTCCATTAAAAAACTTTTGGAATCTGAGACATGTTTTCTACAGAAAAACTTTTCTCTATTGAAAATTTATCAGTTTCTGATAACATTTTCTTTTAAATATCTCTCAGATTATTTCATAAAAAAATCCTCTGACTCCGAGGACTTTTTCTTAAAGAAAATTCCTCATATTCTTAATAATTGTTAATAAAAGAAACACCTGGGATTTTGAGGATTTTTTCTTGCCGCACAACCTTAAGGTTTAGAAGACTTTTTCTTACAGAAAAACCCTCAAGTTCTTACAGAAACCCCCTCAAACAAACCTTCAAAACCTTTCATATTGTGGAGACATTTTGTGTAGAAAACCTTTTTGGATTCTAATCACTTTTTGGATTCTAATCTACAAAAGCCTTCGTAGAGGACTTTTTATTTTAAAAGGACCCTAAAATTCTTAGTACCTTTTCTACAGAGAATCTTAAGAAACAGTGGGTTTTTATACCCTTCACCAACCACTACGTGGAGAGGGTATAGTAAGTTTGTGCTGATGTTTGTAACACCAAAAAATATTGGACCTAGATCCAACTTTTAGTATATCGATCGATTCAGAATTACTTTTTGTTTCGATTTATCGATGTCCGTCTGTCCGTCCGTCCGTCTGTCAGTCTGCACATGCATTCTTGTGCGCACTCTACAGGTCGCAAATATTAAGATATTTTTTTTGAAAATTGGTGCATCGACCTATGTCGGTCCAAGGACGGATCCTATTGATTTCGGTTAAAATCGGTTCATTTTTAGTCATAGTGCCCATAAAAGGCCCACCCGCCAAACTTGATTTATTTACACGCTGCAGGTCGCAAATACGAAGATATTTCAATGAAATTTGGTTCGCTGACTCACATGGTCCCAAGAACAAAGCCTGTTCATTCTAGATAGAATCGGTCCATATTTGGACCTATCGCCCATATGGGCTATATTTCCGAATTTCTCTTATTTTAACATTTTGTAGAAAATTTTGGACACAAGCCCATTTTAAGCCATTCGAATTTCGGATCCAAACATTAGTTGGCTTTTAACCAGACTGGTGTAGGTTATTATATAGTCGGCATGACCAACTTTAATTTTTGTACACGTAATACAAAACTTTTCTTAGATTGGTTACCTAAAGAAAAACTCCAAGTTTCTTAGACATTTTTACTACAAAAAAATCTATGGAATTTTAGGAAGCCCTCCGATACAAAAAGCATTTCCCAAAGCTTTTCATGAAAATATTACATATACTCAATACTTTTGTAAAATACCCAGTCACAAATCGCCAGTGGTACAAAAAATCACTGGGTAACCTCGGTGTTAAAAATAAATGACTGGCAGAATACTCATTTGGTACGCTTTGTCGGCATTTGCAAAAAGCGTTTGGCCAAGAATTGGCTTAGAGTGATATGCCAAGGTTTGCAACGAGTGGTTATCCAGTGCTACCTATTTAGAAATTGCCAGCGGTGCAAAAATCAATTCACTGGTAGACCAATGATTTTATAAAAATGCTGACGTTTCGTTAAAAAAGGTTTGTAGTCAGAAGGTTCCGAGTTCAAATCCGGTTAAAAGAAAATAAATGTTTTTTGATTTTTTTTAATTTAAAATTTTTTTTGTTTTATAAAATCAATTTTTTTGTTTGTGGGAAAGCTCCTTCAAGACCAACTTTTTTTTGCCCTCACAACGCTGGCATACTAGTTACAAAAAATTGTTTGCCAGTACTAGCATTTTGGCACAGCCAGTAGTTGTCCAGCTATTATCCATCATTTATGTGTTTAGGCATCAAATATTATATGTCTCTTTAGCTCAGTGGGTAGAGCAATCGTCTGCCAATCTGACGGCCTGGGTTCAAATCACGGCAGGATCCAAAAAATACATATGAACTTTTTTAGATATTATTTTGTAAAATATATGTATTTCCCGACCACCTATTTATTGGTTTTGCCAGCGTTTTGCCAATGTTCAAAAATTTTGTTCCTCCAGTGCTTTTCCGGCGCTTTTTGAACATCCGTTCCTTTTGTCTAATGATGTTATCATTTTGGGAATGGGAAAGAACTTTTTACCAGTACTTGTACCACCTGTTAAAGTGCTTTGCCACCGCTTTTCCGTTTGTATATATTAATTTAGTACCAAAAATTGTATTTTTTATATTAATTTTTTAATAAAAATTATTTATAACGAAATTATTTTGCAACGTTTCCTGCCATTTTCAAGTGGGATTTTCACACAATACCCGTATACGTTAAGAGAGTTTTTTTTTGTTTTAAATGACGTAAAAAGAGTGGGACTCTTATATTATACCATGGTCATCGCTTTATCAGCGTGTATCCTAACCAAGGTAGTCTGTGGTTTAGGTTTTTATTTCGAAATAATTGGTATTCGCTTAAATTTCGCTTGACTCTCAATAATTTTCACGGGTTGCTTTGAAATTCATAAACAAATATTTTCCTATATACATATGTATTTCATTGCCACCCTAATAAACATATTTATGCTTCAAATATGCATTTACGACTTTATTTTAAAACATAAAAATGTTCTTTTTTAGCAAGAATAAAGATTTTTTTGTACATAAAATAGATTATTGTTATGTTGCTGTGTATTTTATAAACATCCTAGAGAATACAAGCAATCTAATTTAAAAATGATTGCTATGAAAATAAAAACAGAATTATAAGAATTGAAAAAATACCATAAATTTATTAAGAACTAGGAAATATAATTAAAGGAAGGTAATACCAGACTATAAGCTTTTGTCGGATCGAATATCGGACACAAAATCATATAAAATGAGTGCGATAGTGACCACACAGAGCCATCGTGGCAAAGACGATGAAAATAAAAATAAAAGTGTGTTTAAATTACATTTTGACATTATTTGTATTTCCCTCAGAAAAGTGATTCGTAGTTCCAACCGAATTTTTGTAGTTCCAGGAATAAAGACTTTGTTTTTTTATTTACTGGATTAGTGTTTCCAAAAAACCGACTTTTTTAAAAACCGGTTTGTCGGTTAACTGAAAATGGCTCATTTAACCTACAAACCGGTTAAACCGGTTAACCTACCAAAAATAAAAACCATCAACAAAACACCAAAAATGAATATTAAATAAAAAAAAGTGAAAAATATTGTCTAAAAAACGGTAACAGTGACAAATATATTCTCAGAATTTTTCGGGAGAACAAATTTATCAAAACCTGAGAATTCTTATTGAAAAATGTCGGGATATGTTATATAACTTTTCAACGTATGAGAAGTTTTATATTGAATATATTAAAATCTGACCATTATTCTTCATGATCAATATTTTATAATTTAAGAGATTCACCTAATAAGGTTTTGGTGATTCAAATGATTAAATGATTAAACAAATACTTTGGGTATTAAACACAAAATTTTAATATTAATTTTTGACATCCGCAAGATTTTGGGCTGAAATTTGTATAAACCAACATTTTTTTTAGCAATTCGCCACTTATGTTTCTTAATTTTTTAAGGGATTTTAAGTTAAAAATAATAAAATAAAAAATCGGTTAACCATTGAAAATAAACCGGTTTTACGTTAATTGAGATTTAAGATTTTCGGTTAACCGGTTTGCAAAAAAACCGAAATATAACCGGTTTTTCGGTTAATCGGTTAACCGGTTTGGAAACACTATACTGAATGTTTAAATGTTTATGGATTATAAATTCTATAAATAGAATAACAAGTTTAACAAAATTTATTTAAAAATTAAAAAATATATTTAGTTAAAATATTGTTATATTTACATCAAGTCCAAGTTCTAATATGAAGTTCAAATTCTAATATGTTCAGCAGCAACTGTTCTAAGATTCAACATCTCGCACAATTACAGTGTTGCCATATTTGAAGCCCTTCATCTTTCACCACCTTTCACTTCTTCTCTATCCCCTTTCCAAAGAAAGCAACAAGTTAATTAATAGGAAGGAATTTCCTGATTGTTGCTTCTATTAAAAAAAAAAAAATGATTGACTTAAAATGTTAACAACAATAATTTCACAATAATTGATAACTGTGGATTTTTAAAGAGGTAATTCGGGCACATTTAGGTAAGTTGTCCCAGATTTATATAGTAAATATAACTTTAGAACACGTATATTTTTATTTTGAACATATTTGAGTTCTGTGATAGCAAAATATATTTAAAATTTTCTTTAAATTTTCCTATGGCAATATTTCATTCCCGAAAATTTCACTTTCGGGATTTTTTTCATGCCCCACATTTTTTACCTTAAAAATTTATTTTTTTTTTTCAATAAAAAGATTCCCCCATTGATTTTTTTTCCATTTCCAATAAGCAAATTTGGTGAATTTAAATAATTATACTCTATATTAAACTTATTTAAAACAAAAAAAATCTCTTTATCTGAATAATATAAAACTTTGTGATTTTAATCACAAATAACTTGTAATTTTACCCATAAAATTTTATGGCAATTGCTAATTTCCAAAAACCAAATTGTACTTTAATATTTTAATCTTTTTACTACTTAAGGATGTTCAAAGGGAATTAATAATTCTCTTAGTTATAAAGTTTAACGATATTTTGTTTCAAAAAGTTTTCAAGTAAATAAATAAATGTTTAATTTTTAATTAAACAACTTTAGCTTAAGTTTATTCATTAATTACTTAGTTTATTAAGTATATAAAACAGTTAAAAGAAACACCAAAAGCAACATACTGAGAAATACAACAGGCCGTTTTATATATGTATTTGTTTTCATTTCCATTACTTTCATTAGACAGCCGTTGTGTGATTTTAGCTTTTTCCACTTCATTTGTGCAAAATGTCATGACAAATAACATTATGATGAAATAGAAAAAATAATAACAGTTAATAAATATACATACATATTTAATATAATTAAAGAAGTAAAAGAAGAAAAGAAAAAAAATAAATTAATAGAATTGGATATTTAGATATAATTGTTTGGCAAAAAAAAAAAAAAAAAAACCAAACACAATAATTAAACAAAGAATGTTGGTTTAAATTAAGAGGAATGTGTATCAGTGCCAATTTAATTATAACTAATGGTTGTTTTTTTATATTAAAGCTTTTATTTTGTACAATTAAATGAACTGTTGGACACTAGACGTATGAGTGATATAGACAACAATTTAATATTACTCATACGCATAGTTGATAACTACGTATTATATATTAGTGGTAAATTCTGTTATTTATCAATACTCCATACTACCCAGTGTACACACGATAAACGGCTATCATTATTTTTTGAACTAGCAGTAATGATACCACCATACTTTCTACATTTTTTTAAATCATATAATAATAAGTAACTAGTAACTGATTACTTTATCCATTATTTTATTGCGAAAAATAATTCATTACCGATAATAACTTTATTGATATAATTATTTCGCTATAGGGCAAGAAATGGTAAAAATGGGAAAATAATGATAAAACTCCGCAATTTTAAGGTAAATCTGTAAAATTAATGGCTCTTAAATTTTAATGTTTTCCGAATTTCTAAAAGATTTTTCTTAAACTTTTACAAAAACATAATTTTAATTGGAATAAAAAACTTCATTTATTTCTGTGAATCCAAACAAAATTGTAAGAAATTCAAAATTTTGTTGAAAATTTTCCAAAATCATAAAAATTCCCACTTTTGTATGAAATTAACAGCAAAATATTAAAAGAAGGAAATGGCTAGGGAAAAATTAAACGGCTAAATATTCCGGCTTCACTTACAAATAAATAAACCTATAAAAATTCAGAAAAAGCTACTGAAAATGAGTTAAAAATTATCTTGTTGAAAAAACTACTGAAAATAGCAAATTCTTTTTGCTAAATACTAATAAGAAAAGCACAGCAAAATTATAACTGTTAAATTTACAGTATTTTAGTTATACCCTAAGGGAAATTTTAACAAACTGTCAACGAACTGGCCCCTTTATATGAAATAGACTGGTCACTTTTACATGGCGTTGTCATAGGAGGGAGAAATTGACCCCTTGTGACATGTCACCCCTTCTGACCTCTTGTGACATGTCAATTTCCCCCTCCTATGACAACGCCATGTAAAAGTGACCAGTCTATTTCATATAAAAGGGCCAGTTCGGTGACATTTTGTTAAAATTTCCCTTAGGGTATATATGTACATTTTTAGTGAAAAATTATACCTTAAAATCTGCAGAGAATTTTATTAAATATTAGTACGTTAAGTATAGCAAAAACAGACTGTTAAATCTGCAAAATTTTGTTAGAATTTAGCTGAAATCAAATAGGATTCTAGCCTGCTAAAATCAACCGAAATATTTAAACCGCTGATTTCAGAAGGCTAAATTTTTATACGCATTTAGAAAATAAAAAAAAAAACATCGAAGATTTTTAATTTTGTTTTGATATTTTGGTTTACTAATTATTCAGAATAATTTTGTTTTGATATTAGCAGGCTAATTTGTTATTTTCTATTAACAAAAATTTAATTCAAATGTAACTCAAATTTATTATATTTAGCAGTTTCATTTTTTCTGTTCCTATATCTGCTAATTTCAGCAGTTTTTTCGGCATTGTTATATCTAACTAATTTTTAGTAGTTTTAATTATAAATTTTACAGAATTTTTCTATAAGTGTAGATACATTCTAGCCATTTTTTATGGATAGATGAAATTAAAATAACTATATCTAGCCCGAAAATGGCTAAATGTCGTTAACCAATTAAAAACCTTTTAAACATTATTTACAAACTATTTCCTTGATTGTTTCAAAAGTATCCATTAGTGTATTTTTACTACTTTTTTTAAAGTAATTTTGAACAACTTCAAAAAAATCAGTTCTTTCTTTGCTTCATTGCTGTTAGTATATTTTTACAGCTTTTTTTTAAGTAATTCAGGACAATATTCAGAAACACTAAAAATTTTAAAATTGAGTTGTCAAAGGAGAGGAGTACCCTGACTTCAATAATTTTTCAATATTTTTCTAACGATTGCTACCTCAAATTTGCTTTTACCGCTGAGCTATTATTTGATATTAAAGTTGTATGGCATAAAAACACAACTTTGTCATTGTAAGATATTGTGTCTTATGCTCATCAATAAATGTTAGTATATCTGTTAAAAAATAATTAAACTCACAACATTTTATCCTTAAAAACAACCTAAAATACATACTAAATTAATTGAAAACACAATTACTCAAAAAAGGACTACTGATTTTTCATTATATTCAAACCATTTTGCTATTTATTTTCAAACATTGTTTAAAAAATCCATAAAAGAAATAAAAATAATTGAAAAGTCTATTAAAACAATCATCAATTTTTAACTGACAAAACGTAAAAAAAAACGATTATGTGGTCTGTTTTTTCATATTTGAAAGTTTTTTTTTTTTAATTTTCAAAACACTACGCCATACACAACACACACATTCATATTTTTATTTGCTATTTTTGTGTGTATGAGTAAAGAATTTCTTGTAATTTGAATTGAAATAATTTTGTGTATAAACAAACTATTTTAACAAAAAAGAAAACCGAAAATATTTGAATTTTTTGTTTTAAAACAGAAAACAACAAAAGTATTTAAATTATTTTTTCTAAAAATAGAAATCTAAAAAGAGAATATTTGACTGAAAATAACAACTCCTACAGACGATACATATTTTTTTCTAGTTTATTTTTTTTATTGATTGATAAAAAAAGTTAAACAATATGTTTCAATGTATTTTAATTGATTCTTGAATTTAAAACAAACTTTACCTATTACTTTTTAAATAAACCTCAATCGGTTATGGAAAATATATTGTGAGTGTACATTAGGGTTATGAATCATTTTTAACAAACATTTTACTTATCACCATGTAATAGGCAATACGAAATTAATAATAAAAATCGTCATTGCTGGTCATTTTGGCGAAAAAACCTTCCGCACCAAACGCAATTTCTAAAAATAATTTTTTGCTCGGGGTTTTGCTTAATTTACATAACGAATTATTACAACAAGAATTATTGTAAACGACAAAAAATATATCCAAAGGCCCTCCAAAAAGGTTTCGTAATTTTTACCGTAAATAGCTTTTAATACGAATCGTTTCAATCTCATTTGTTTAAAACTTCGGAGAAATATTTTAATTAAACTAAAACAATATAGACCAAATTTCAACCCTTTTGGTGCGGGAACTTTTTTGACAGCAGCGAAAAACTAAGTTTGCGATTCTTAAGATTTTTTTATGTCCTTTTTGGCTAGGGCATGTAAAATTTGATATTTGCAAAAAAATTCAAAAAGTCATAACCTTAGTGTACATATACATAGATCAAATATTGTTGTGTTTTAAAGGAATTAAATGTGCTAAAATACCAAAACTTATCTGGCAAATTGTGAAAAACAATCTGTTGGAGGTATTTTAGAGGTGTTTTCTCTGTTGCCTTGGCATCTTTTTTTTCTTTTTGCTGGGTTTTAAATGCGTTATAATTCAAGCTACCGGAATGGATTATTTTCAATAGTTATCAAGTATGCAGCAGATGTTGTAATGTAAAGATAACACCCACAAAACCAAAAGAGCTAACAATAAACTTAAACAATATTGATTGAATTTTTTTGGGTAAAGAAAATCACACTTAAGTACATTACAACAACACAAAGCTCGTACAAACTTACACAGAGAATTTTTCCAATAAAGTTATAGGAATTTCCACAATGGACATACAAGTTTTAAAAAAATGCCTTATAACCCTCAGATATAAGAGGCTTAGAGGACAGTTACACAAATAATTGATTATAATTTTAGTCCCTGTGCTATTTACATTTTTAAAGAATTTTTTGCAAGCACGTATTTTTAAATTTAAATAGAAATCTATAGAAGCCTTAACCAGCAACAAGCATTAACCACAACTACAATATAAACCAAATGAAGCACATGTGCATTCATGCTTTCACTGGCAACTAAAAAAAGCTACTTGTATTCAAAATAAATGAACTACAACTTCCATCAATGTCTAACTATCGTTAAGTGTTGAGGTGCTATCGTATCTAGGTGGCACCTATTTAGGATGTAAACATTTTTTTTTGACTTCTTGAGCTTAAGTTGTGTTTTTGATATATAAATTTGTAAATTTCATATTGTTTTATATTTTCTCCAAAATCATTTATAACATAGTTATAACATATTTGACGGACACCCAGTATCAAAGTAGACCGCATCTAAATAAATATAATATCTTGAACTGACAACTCCCCATATGTGACAGCACATAGAGAAAGGGACCTAAGAGTAAAAAAATTAATTTTTTTTTTTTTGATGTGGACAACATCTGAGAATGAGACCGATCCCATGCCCCAAAAGTGTTCCCTCCCAGAGATATGCGTGTTTTATGAAAGTGAAGTCGACGATTCTAAAAAAATTTTCGTACTAACAGAGTGATATTCACGATTTAAAAGAATTACAAATGAGTATTTATTATAATTCACAATTAATAATTTCAGAAAATAAAGCTGGATTCGAAAAACCGCGAGCAAAATTGATATCAAACTCATGGAAACAGCGCGCTAGGTAGAAAACAGTAAAAACCAACTACACAAAACAAGAGGTAGGGATGATCTACACGCGTTTTCAAGGTTGACCAACACGTTCCTGACGTCATGAGATGTGCCGCTTTCAAATGAGACCAATACCAACACGCTCAGTAATGGTACACCAAAGATACACGTATTTAAATCTTTAAAATGGCTCTCCTGAACAAAACCGGTTTTTACCCTTAGGTCCCTTTCTATTTTGCGCGTCACATATATAAAAAAAAATTCGATATAAATCGATTGTGGTGTAATGGTTAGCGCGTTGGACAGTTATACTTAAGGTTATGGTTACGGCTACGGTTACTATCCTCAGCGACGGCAATATCAATGCAGAAAAATTATATGTATGAAAAATTATATCGCAGCGTCTCTCTACGGTATTCCTATAGCACTTACTCTCACCGAAGTAAAATAATATAAAAGGGCTATGAACTAAAAAGTAAAGTTCGCCAACTTTTCAAAAGATGGCGCCCAACAAATGTTCCCCTTTCCAAAGAAAGCTAAATGTTAATTAATTGGAAGAATTAATTAAAGTGCTTAATTCGTGGAAAAATCGATATAAATACAATAATCGAGAAGAAAACTATTAAAATAGCTGAACTACTAGAAATAAATCTGTAAAAATATCACAAAAAACTAAGGTTGGTTACCGTTATCGTTATAAAACCGTTATTGCTAAAATACCGTTTCAAATTGAATACCGTTACCGTTATCGATACCTCTAAAAAAATTTCTAAATACCGTTATCGTTACCGATACCGTTATTTTTATGGGTAGTTACCGGTATTTTACCGGTATTTATTATTTTATATAAAAATTACAATTTTTTTATTTTTTATTTTATAATCTTGGGTGTTTTTTTTTACAAAAAATTTATAGATAATCATTTTACTTATTAAAACTACCAGTGTTGAATTTATAGCTTAAAATCTGTGTTTGTAGTACTTAAAATTAAAAATATGCCATGTTTTACTTGTTTTTATATGTTTTTAACATAATTTTTAATTCCGGTACGTACCGGTATTGCTGTTTCGATAACGGTATACCGTTACCGAAATAGTCTTAAATACCATTACCTTTACCGTTACCTAAACAAACGAAATACCGTTACCGTTACCCTTACCCTTACCGTTATTCGTTTCGGTAACCAACCTTGCAAAAAACTTACTAAAAATAAGTTAAAAATTATGCTGCAGAAAAAACTGTTGAAATTAGCAGATTTTTCTGCTAACTACTAGTAAAATAAGAACATCAAAATTAAAACTCTAAAACATACATAATTTTAGTTATATTTTTGTTAATGGAAAATAGCAAATTAATCTGCTAAAATCAGCAAAAAATGTTGCTAAATAATTTGTAGCCTAAAATCCGTTGTTTAGCTAAAGTTATTAGTTATCCAATTTCACCACAAAAACATATTTCTGCTGTATTTGAACCAATTTTTCCGCCTGATATTTAGTTATTTTTTTTTAAATGATTTTGACAATGTATCAGCTAATCTAGATAAATTTGTTGGCAATTTTTTTTATGTTTGTGTTTGCAAAAGAACACGATGGGGGCGTTAATGTATTTTAATGTGTGTGAGCGCTTGATGACGCTTATTTTATTTAAGTGCATGTTGGTGTGTTTGTCGACCAATACAAATAAAAACAATATGGCGCGTGTTAAAAAATTTCTAGTAAATATGATAAGAACATGTTTTCTCTTGTTTCGTCACTCAACAAAGGATTACTAAAGAAAACGGACGTGTACTAGTACATTAATATTTGGCAGTTAAAAATGTTATTAAACAAATAAAATAATGAGGTTTGTTCTATCCCAGCAAAAAAAAATTGGTAGTAATACTTTACAAACTACTTCTTTCACTGCTTCACAAGTATCAGTTAGTGTATTTTAACTGCTTTTTTAGAAGTTATTCTGAACAACTTCAAAAAATCACTTCTTTCATTGCTTCCAAAGTATCCGTGAGTATATTTTTATAGCTGTTTTAAAATTACTTCTGAAAAACATCCAAAAAATCACTTAAGTATTGCTTCTAAAGAGTAATTACTCTAAAACTAATCGTAAAAAGCGATTTTGGTATCATTTGGCATTTCCAAACAGAGGGTCCCGGGTTCGATTCCCAATATTTATACCCTACACCACTATGTGGTCATTATACCCTACACCACTATGTGGTCAGGGTATTATTGTTTGTGCTGATGTTTGTAACACCAAAAAATATTGGTCGTAGACCCACCTTATAGTATACCGATCGGCTCAGAATTATTTTTTATTTCGATTTAACGATGTCCGTCTGTCCGTCCGTCCGTCTGTCCATGCAATCTTGTGCGCACTCTACAGGTCGCAAATATTAAGATATTTTGATGAAATTTGGTACGCAGACCTATGTTGGCCCAAGGACGAACAAGTTTGATTTTGGTGAACATCCCTCCATGTTTAGACCTAGTGCCCATATAAGGGTCCTACCAAAATTATACTGTTTATACGCTGCAGGTCGCAAATATTAAGATATTTTGATGAAATTTGGTACACAGACCTATATTGACCCAATAACGCGGCCTATTGATTTTGGTGAACATCGGTCCATGTTTAGACCTAGTGCCCATATAATAATTATACTCTTTATACGCTGCAGGTCGCAAATATTAAAATATTTTGATGAAATTTGGTACACAGACCTAAATTGGCCCAAGGACGATGCCTATTGATTTTGATGAACATCGGTCCATGTTTAGAACTAGTGCCCATATAAGGGTCCCCCCAAAATTGGCTTGGTTACAAACTGCAGGTCGCAAATATTAAGATATTTTAATGAAATTTGGTGCGCTGACTCACATTATAGAAAATTTTGACACAAGTCTCATTTTAACCCAGTCGAATTTCGGATCCAAACATTAGTTGGCTTTTAACCAGACTGGTGTAGGGTATTGTATAGTCGGCATGCCCGACTTTAACCTTTTTACTCGTTTTTTTTTAATTTTTTTTTATTCGATTAATTTAATTAATTTCAATATTTATAATTAATTTGTTTTAAATCAATATTTTTTTATTTTTTTCAAATATGTTTATATGAAAAAATGGTGAGAAATTGCTCTTTAGGCACCTGTAAAAATAGTACTGAAAACAATATTGAATTGGAGTGCACCTTTTACACTTGTTTAATAAGTACTTTTATTGAAGAGAATAAGGAACAATATCTCGCAATAACAAGGTGGTATTTTTATGCCAGTCAACTTTCATATCAAACAATAGCTCAGCGGTAGAGCGCTAGACTAGCAATCTTGGGGTCGCAAGTTCGATATCAGGTGGCGGCAATAAAAATTTGTAAAATAAAAAAATATAATTTTTTATTCGAATAACTTTTTTTTTTGAAATTTTAATAGGTGAAAAAGAGCTTCCTTTGCACTCATTCAAAAAATACTGAAAAAATGTTAAAGTGGGGGTACTTCTCTCCTATGACAACTCAATGTTAAAATCATTAGTGTTTATGTTAAAAAAGAAGTACACCTAGATCATCAATTGTGGTGCTTTTTCTACTGCTTCGGCATCTCTTTTTTTGCTGGGATAATATAAACTATATTTATTTACCAGAATGCTATTACATATTTTTTTCTTTTATTACATTTTCATCTAAATTCTACCTGTAGGTAGACGATAAAAAGGACCCAAACAATACAACTTCCGCTGGCACACATATTGGCAAGAATATTAAAGTGATATTTAGTGCAAATAGTGTTTTTCGATTAAGTAATTTATTTGAAAACAAAATAAATAATATTTACATTAATTTGTTTAATATTCAATTAATAACAAAAAGTGATTGTTATTTCAGTAGAATTTTTTGCAGATTTCAACTGACCCACTTTCAGTTCTATTAACAGAATATTCTTCTAAATTTTTGAATGTTAACTGAATTTTTTTTAGCTATTTTTAATCAACTAAAATTTAGTAGAAAACATGTGCTGATTTCAAATGAGTAATTTTTATTTCAATTAAACAGCATTTCTTTCAAATTATTGTATTTTAACTAACTTTTTTTTAGCTAAAATCTAGCTCACCTCAATTTAGCAGACCATGATACTCAACATCATTGAAATTACTGCTGACGCAAACACAGGTACTATTTTCTGTTATTTTGGCAAAATTTTTAACTATTTTCAGATATTTCATGCATTCTTCATATTATAATTGTCATAACCATGTCATTAATATCAACACTTTGTTTGTTTTCAAAATAAGTGTGATACTTATTTGAATAGAAAGTGTATAATGGTTGTGATATTTGTTAAAGGAAGAATTAAATTGAGGTTTTCTTTATTGTGTGTTCTTTGAAGTAGCATCGATTGCTGCTGTAAAGCAAATTGCTACAATAATGGTGTATGCATGCATTTTCTCACACTTTTTACAAAAGTTCACAATAAAAATCAATAAATCAGTTATAAACATCCGGTTGCTTAACACCCACAGTTTTTGTATGATATAGTTTTCTCTTTACTAAACTAAATTTTTTCTTAACTGGTTTTAGTAATTTTTATGGGCCATCACTTATTTATTGACTTCTATTGATGTGTTGGTAAATCCCATAATAAATGTAGTATAACTTGTATATTTGTGATTTAAAGTTAGGAAGGCATAACTTTTATTATCACTTAAATTTTATAGCCGTTTATTGAAAAAGTACAAATTATGATGTTGATTGGTGCAAAGTTTTGTTGGATAATAAATTTTTATGGGAATTGTATTTTTGTTTTTTTTTCAATACTTCAATATTATCCTATTAAAGTTTAATTGGAATTGTTTTACATTTTTTTTATTATTCATTTGCGAATGTGAAATTCGTTGTGTGTCATTCATCATTTGTCATTTTTGATTTTCTTTGACTTTTTTCATATATTTTTTTTTTACTGTGAATTATATGGAATTAATTTATGAATGGCATTTAATTTATTGTGCTGACAGAAAATTACTTGTTGGTTTGAAAGTTATATTTTGTTGCTCACTGATTTGCATAAATTTAATTAGTTTTTAATATACTCGTACATATGTATAACAAAACGAGTAAAAAAGTTAAAGTCGGGCATGCTGACTATATAATACCCTACACGAGTCTGCTTTAAAGCCAACTAATGTTTGGATTCGAAATTTGAATGGGTTAAAACCGAATTGTGTCCAAATTTTCTATAAAATCATAAAAGAAGAGAAAATCGAAAATATAGCCCATATGGGCGATAGGTCCAAATATGGATCGATCCTATCTGGAATCAATAGGCTTTTTCCTTGGGACCATGTGAGTCATTGAACCAAATTTCATTGAAATATATTCGTATTTGCGACATGCAGGGTGTAACCAAGCCAATTTTGGGGGTACCCTTATATGGGCACTAGGTCTAAACCTGGATCGATTACAACCAAAATTAATATGCTCCGTTCTTGAGCCGACATAGGTGTGTGTACCAAATTTCATTGAAATATCTTCGTATTTGCGACCCGCAACGTGTAAAATAAAATTTTGGGGGGTACCCTTATATGGGCACTAGGTCTAAACATGGACCGGACCGATTTTAACCAAAATCAATATGCGTCGTCCTTCGGCCGACGTAAGTCGGTTTACAAAATATCTTAATATTTGCGACTTGTAGAGCCTTCACAAGAATGCATGGACAGACAGACAGACATACGGACATCGTTAAATCGAAATAAAAAGTGATTCTAAGCCGATCGGTATACTATAAGGTGGGTCTAGGACCAATATTTTTTGGTTTTACAAACATCAGCAAACTTATAATACCCTCTCCTCGTAGTGGTGTAGAGTATAAAAACTATTCAATTTAAGGATATCTACTTTATAGAAAAAATTTTGAATTTTTTTATATTTTATTTTGATGTTGCGTTATTTTCTTTCAATTAAAATTCGTAAAAATAAAAGAGTAGTATTTATTGTAAATTTATTTAAACTATATTATATCTAATTGGTTATGGTTATATTAAATTTAATATATTTTGAGGAGGGCAAAATTCGGATAAAATTGTGTAGAACTATATGCTATTCCATCAGATTAATTATTAGAAATTTGGTACGAAGGTCCTTTCTCCGACGTAGACGTCCACCAAGACCAATATTTTGGAAATTCGTACGGGTAAGGACAAAATAAAGCATACGGCCCAACCAGATGGAGTCAGGAAGTTAAAATTTGGAATGTAGGATATATCCGCTAAGACTATAATTTTGAAAACTCCCACTGGAGGGGCAAAAAGGGAAAGCTTTCCTCTTGAAGGCCTGCTCGAATATATGAACATATGTGATCATATGCATATGTTCATATATTCGCATATATGATTAATATATACTCATATATGTTTATATACCGCCATATACCCTCAAATTTCGAAATTGAACATAAATGGGCATATATGACACCATATATGATCATATCTGTAACTATATACGGACATTAAGGTGGACCTTGAAATGAAATTTTTGCGATATTTTGGTAGATGAGGGCTCTATTCCGTGCCTTTTTGAAAAAAAATGACAATGCCGAAAAAAAAAATTAAAAAAAAAAAAAATTAGGGGTTGCGCACGAGCCGAGAAAAAGGTCCACTTTGCCAAAATTAGGGGGGAAATTGCCATAGGTCATCAGGGGTCACCCGTAGGGGGGAAGAATGTATGGCCGACCCCCATTAACTTTTTACCGCCAACATTTTCCCCCAAGCCACCCACCCCCTAGCTCCTCCCCTTAGGGGGGTCACCATACAAAAATGGAGGTTGCTCAGTATTTTCGAAAAACACCATAGGTCATCAGGGGTCACCCCTAGGGGGGCAAAATATATGACCGACCCCCATTAACTTTTCATCCCCAACATCTTTTCCGAACAAACTTACCCTCTATCTCCACTCCTTGAGGGACTCCCCATACAAAAATAAAAGAAGCTGTAATTGAGTAGTACTACTAAGCACTTTTAATATAATATAGTCAAATTAACATATTTTTGTTCGCTGATGGGTATTTCTTGCGGTAAGAATCGATAACATGTAGTAAATACTGTTTCTCTTCTTCGCCTTGACACAGTATTCTATTATAATCTTGTATCATTTTTACTCCTCTTTCGGCAGTGTCGTTCACAACGCGCAAGTTATTTACAATTCTACGACCTTCTTGATAGTCTGCGCGAGATTTCCAGGTTGCTGGATTTGCTAGAATGAAATCTTGCGATATTCCAAATCGTACAAATAAATTTTTGGTATTATGAGAGACGAAGTTGCTCAAGTCTTTAGCCAAGAATTCCTCATTCACATCTTTGAATTTCACCTCGATTTTTTTAACGCTGGTGCTTTTGATTACGACGCGAGGAGCTGGGGGAACCGGGTCGTCTTCTTCATCTTCTTCACCTTCTTCGTCTTCTTCGTCTTCTTCATCTTCTTCACCTTCGTCATTCTCCTTTTCTAGCAATGCTTGGGCCATTTTGGCCTTCAACTCATTTGAAACCTTGTCATCGAAAAAGGCAAGGGCTATGTGCTCATCGGCGAGATACCATAGGTGACCGATAAATTTCTTTATCATTACCCGAGATAAATCCTGGTCAACGGACTTGTACTCGACGATGTCCTTCAAAAACTTCCAATCTTGATTCGGCGCCTCAGCTGCTCGAGAAGAACCAAACCATGCCTTGACGTAAAGTCGCACCACAAAAATACAAACGTGTCGAATACCATTCAATTCACATACAGATAAGTGAAAAGTTCTCCGAAACAAAAACATCTTGAGGCTGTAAATGGCTTTTGCCATCCATCGAGCATGGGAAACGGGTCCTGGAGCTCGGAAATGGTAATTCTCAAGTTTTTCACCCAGAAACAAAAGAATTAATTGTAGCATTTCTTTGTAGTCATCGCGAGGGTGTTTCTCCTTCAATTGATCTAAGCAAAACTCCTTTATGCCGACTTGCATTGCCACAGGAATTTTTCTGACGACTTGATCGTCTATCAAGCCAGAATGGAATGGTTTAACCTTTACAGCGTCCCATTCCTGTTTGAAACGGTCAAAGCAAGGAACGCCTGGTGCACTGGTCTTTCCCATTTTTGTCTCAAAAACTTCCCTTAGCACCAGTTCGTATACGTGGTGTCTGCAAGGTAAATATAAGATTTCTCTCTCCAACAGCCGCTCAAGAGCAACTGCGGCTCCGGAGAATGGGCCACTGTTCGTTGATGTCGTGTCGAAAGAAAGTCCTTGTATTCGATGTGTCATATGCCAAGATGCCAACAGTTGATAAACGGCATGTGCTATTCTCCGGCCTTTTCCTTTCCCATCTTCTACTTTGGGAACTCCAAGAAGTTGTTCTTTTTCTCCGTACGAGACAATTACCGGTAGACGGTCCACCTTCTTTGTACCCACAAAATCCAAAAGCATTTTGCCATCCCAATGGACTACGAAGGATTTAGCTGCGACAAGCTGGAGATAAATGAAACGCGTTGAAGAATAAGAATTCTGAATGAGAGCAAATAAATCTATGCGATCTTACTTCTGGATTGTCTTTCACATAACTCAGCATGTTCTCTCGATTTGAACGCCGACATCTCCGAAGCGACGTACGGTTTATTGTGTATTGTTGAGGATCGCGTCCAAATGCTTCTGCCGCCGCTATCATAATGCCGACCGCGTCTCGGTCAGTCACTTTGCACTTGTCCAAAGCTGATAGGACTCGTTCAGTAAAACATTGTTTGTAACCTCTTATGTCACCAACATTTGATGGGCCAGCTTCTGCCGGGAAGTTTTCGTCCTGTCTCCCATTATCATCGCTTGAATCACTGCTTGAGAATTTAACCACTGCAATTGAAAGAATTTCATTTGAATATAAACATTGGACGAACACACAAAGCGCGAAATAACTTACCGCCTTTAGCGAACTGATCTCTACTAGATTCCGTTGCACGTTTGCGTCGCAACTCTTCTTGTTCTTCGCGCTCAGCTTTTCTTTTCCTCGTTCGAGTATCAGTAGCGTCCACACCTCCCATAGTTCCTGGCCGGCCATCTTCTCTTTGCTTTAGCAGAAACTCAATGTCTTCGGTATTTGTCATTTTCTCAAGGGCGTTGGCGTGTGCGATGTCGAAAAGATTATCCAAGCTATCAGAAAACTTATTCTCTTTTTCTCTAGTGGACTCAGTCTTTCTGTGAGATGACTTTCTTAAAGCATCCCACTCATCGTGCAGCGCAGCTATTTTTCTTGTAACATCTCCTCTGGCTTTCGTCGGAATAGCTGCTTGGCGCCAAAAAATCATCACTGCGTCCGCGACTATAACCGCACTATTTTTCTTCGACATGTTTCGTTTGCGAATGTTGAAGAAATGCATTCTTAGCACTTGCTTCTTCGACGGTAATTTGTTCCCCGTAATATTCATGCTTGGATAACCAATCAAAAAAATATCGTCGCGCGATCTAAGTTGTGTTGTCATCTTAACTTTGGTGGAATATTGGTGGAATTTCTGTAAAAAAATCAAAAAAAATCAAAAAAATCTCGATATTGTGCAACTGTAAATACATAGATTTTCAGTATTTTTGTATGGGGAGTCCCTCAAGGAGTGGAGATAGAGGGTAAGTTTGTTCGGAAAAGATGTTGGGGATGAAAAGTTAATGGGGGTCGGTCATATATTTTGCCCCCCTAGGGGTGACCCCTGATGACCTATGGTGTTTTTCGAAAATACTGAGCAACCTCCATTTTTGTATGGTGACCCCCCTAAGGGGAGGAGCTAGGGGGTGGGTGGCTTGGGGGAAAATGTTGGCGGTAAAAAGTTAATGGGGGTCGGCCATACATTCTTCCCCCCTACGGGTGACCCCTGATGACCTATGGCAATTTCCCCCCTAATTTTGGCAAAGTGGACCTTTTTCTCGGCTCGTGCGCAACCCCTATTTTTTTTTTTTTTTAATTTTTTTTTTCG
The DNA here is from genome assembly GCA_949987735.1 of Leucophora obtusa. Taxonomy (NCBI): domain Eukaryota; kingdom Metazoa; phylum Arthropoda; class Insecta; order Diptera; family Anthomyiidae; genus Leucophora; species Leucophora obtusa. Next base: position 355,667,667 of record OX465295.1, read on the forward strand.
GCATTGTCATTTTTTTTCAAAAAGGCACGGAATAGAGCCCTCATCTACCAAAATATCGACACAAGGTCCACCCTAACGGACATATATGATCATACCCATATATAATCATAGACGAGCCCATATATGATCATATATCTTCAATACCATCATATTTTTACTTAGGATGTGTGAATGTTTTATTATTTAAAATTATTTAAGAAAGGAAATAAAATCAGTAATACTGAATTTAGACTGAGCAAAAACCAGGTGGTTTTTGTACAAAACTAAATCACAAAAGCCAATTCATTTACACTGAATTTTTAGTTTTTCTTAGTCACATCACTTTTTTATTAAACACTTTTCTTTATGTTTTTATGGTTAAATTAATTACGAAAAATTATTAACACATCTAAAAATGTATAACAACACACAATTTTAAACTAAAACTGAAATATTTAAAAAAAATTAAAAAATATATTTTTGACACTTGCTTTAATTCTATATTCGTTGTAACAGGGTGTATCGAAAATTAGTTATAAAAGAAATCGGGTGTATCAAAAATACAAATTTCAGATATTTTTACTTGGTTTTTGGCAAAAGCCAGGTAGAATCTGGTTTTCAGTTTGTATGAAAATTGAAAAACGTGTGTTAATCCGCAACAGGATTGACACACTTAAGAATATAGTATAAGCTCTTTCTGATCCGCGCAGAAAATAAAATTAAAAAAAAAATATTGTTATACCTCAAGTCCAAGATCTAATATGATACTGTCATATTAGATTTTAATTGTTGTTTCAATGTTGATTATTTTCATGATAGACAATACAATTGTTTCGTGGACATCACCCCAATTCATCAGTTGTCTACAATAAGAAAATGATGAATGGAATATACAAACCGAATTTTGTACTTTTGTATATGAACTGTCTAATTTGGTAAAACCAGTCATAGATCAACAATTTTTGAAAGCATCATTTACATAAATGTACCCTTCGGGAATTATTTATATGTATGTTCGTTATCAATAACTTTTGTAAAATCAATGAGAACTAATCCAAACAAAATAAATATTTTGCATGCGACTCAGCTGTAAAAGCACCACTTTGTTCTTGTGAAATATTGTATAAAAGTACTAATTAAACATGTGCAAAAGGTGCACTGCAATTGTGTACTTTTTCAGTACTATTTTTTGTCATCCAACGATTTTTCATCATTTTTATTTTAAATAATTTTAAAAATTAATGTTTTTTTGTTCGATTTTAGATCACACAAATAAACTAGAGATAATAAAAATTTTAAAATTCGATAAGGCCAGCAGAATAGAAATTAAAAAATTTTAAAAATATTGAATTTAATGAAATCAATTAGAAATATTTCAAAAAAAAAATTTAAAAAAATTTTCAAAATATTGGTCCCGATAGGAATCGAACCCATGATAATCTTTTCGGAAACAAACTGCATTAAAATCTCTTTTTAACACCGTTTTTCCAAAAACAATACATAAGTAATTTTTTGTATGCAATTCAGAATAACTTCTAAAAAGCAGTAAAAAATACACTTACTTATGGTTTCATGACTTCCAATTTTTTTGCTGGGATACTAACCGAAAGAACTGTCGAAACAGTAAATTTTAATGTTTGGTAGGCAAAATAAAACAAATAAACAGATAATTTGTTTGGATTTATTTTGTGGTTTATTTTATTAACAGTCAAAAACAATGCTTATAAAAGTTGAATTTAATGACATGTTGGTGGTCCTGTTTCTCAAGTGAAATTTCAGTTATTTTTAAATACATTTGCATTTACATCTTTACCCTCACAATATTCTAACTATATGAATTTAAAAAATTTTTTTTAATTGTAAATTGTTGTCCTAGTTTTCAAAATTGCCATAGTTTCAATTTTATTTATATACAATATGAACTATCTGCTTTACCACAAATTGTAAATATTAAACAGAGTCAGGTTTTAGCATACAAATACGTTAAGTATTATTCCCTTAATCACAATACAATTATTATAAAATGTTATGTGATAAACACACACTTTTGTACACATCTATTCAAAATATAACTCACACATATACGTACACATATCGCATGACAACTGCATAGCAATGAAAAAAAAAGTGGCACAAAGAAATATTGTCACTAACAGAACCGTATTGGTAGTGGCAACGGTAATGGCATTGAAGTAATGATATTAAAATGAAAGGACAACCAAATAGACTAACAAAGTTTCAAAGACAAATTCTCAAACTCGCACTTTTATAATAATATGCCCTAGTAAATAAATTATATGGCTTTTCGTCATTAGACAATGCAAGATCTACTTTGATACAATTAGTTCTAATGTAGTGGAATAAGATACAGTTCAATAAAATTTTATCCGAATTTTTTCAATCAAAGAAATATATCGAATATAATATAATCATATCCAATTAAATATAGTTATATATAAACTGATAAAATTGTATTTAATTACATGTGATATCAACACTTTTTTACTTTCCCTACCCAAGTAAAAAAGTTTTGATATAGTCATATATTATCATATACAATTTTGTATAATTATATATTGGCACATAAATATATACTAAGATATACTTATATACAATTTTACGAAATTATATCCTAAATATATAACTATATCTTCTTATATATTGCACAATATATAGCGCAACATATTACAATATCCAATTATATATAGAGCTGTATATATTTACATATGCCTCATATAATTATGTATAATTGTATCGAATTATATACCATTACATCTATATGATTATCATATACATTTGTATGAGGACAAAATCCGGATAAAATTGTATCAAACCATATCTTATTCCATCAAATTAGATCTAATTGTGTCAAATTAGATCTAATATGACCAAAATACGATCTAATTTGATACAATTATATGTTCTCATTTTTCGGATGTAATTATATATAATATCAAAACTCCTAGCATTTTTTTTAGTAGGGTACTAAAAGAAAATTATATGATTTTTGATATTATATATAATTATATCCGAAAAATGAGAACATCTAATTGTATCTAATTAGATCGTATTATGATCATATTAGATCTAATTTGAAACAATTGTGCAATATATAACAATATATAGTTATTAGGCCGGGTCGATTCGTGGGGAGCCCATGGCTCAGGGAAAATCGTATTCTAGGGATCAAAATAAGAAACTTTGCCGAAGGAACCATACCTCTAAAACGAATTCTACTACCCCCCAACTGTTGACTTTTGTCCCGTAGGGTCAAGTTTTGAAAAATCACACTTTGACCCATTTAGAGTGCCCCAATCGAGTCCAAATGTATGACCGACCCCCACTAACTTTGCAACAGAATGACACGTTCAATTGCTAGCTAGCGTTTCCAAACGAGTTATACCGGAAAATGTAGAGGCTGTTATGGTGACGACATTAGAGAGCCGTGCGAAATTGCCCAGACTTGAAAGCAAAAAAGACTTCAAACAGTAATTTTTTTTATTTTCTTTTCTATTACTAAGTTAAATTAATTTTTTCATTTACATATGTTCTGACTAAATAAATTTCTAAAGAGAAAAAATAAATAAAATAATAAAAATAAATAAAATAAATAAAAAATAATAAAATAAGGTGCCAAAAATGGTGATTTTTTAAAATGTTTGTATGGGGAACCCCCCAGGGGAGTTCCAGGGGGTGTGCCACTGGCATGGGTGGATCGGCCCTCCAAAGTTAGTGAGGGTCGGTCATACATTTGGACTCGATTGGGGCACTCTAAATGGGTCAAAGTGGGATTTTTCAAAACTTGACCCTACGGGACAAAAGTCAACAGTTGGGGGTAGTAGAATTCGTTTTAGAGGTATGATTCCTTCGGCAAAGTTTCTTATTTTGATCCCTAGAATACGATTTTCACTGAGCCATGGGCGATTATTAAATCGACCCGCCCTAATAGTTATATATTTAGGATATAATTTCGTAAGATTTTATATAATTATATCTTGGTATATATGTTCCAATTAGGGTTTGGGATTTCCCGGACTTTTTTATTTCCCGGGAAACGGAAACGGGAACGGAAAAATCCCGGGAAATATTTTTGAACAAAATTGTTAATGAAAACCACCTATATAAATAATTTTTGTTAAAAAAAACACTATTTCAGTACAAATGCAGTCTGTGTAGTGAGAATTCAAAGTAAAAATATCAGAATATTGAACATTTCATTTCACATAAATTACTCGCAGCACTGCCAAATGAATTGCATGATTCCGGCAGAAAGCACCTACTACTGGACTGTCGGAAACAAACCGTTTCATCACACTTGGCCCATTAGATATTGAGGCCACAATGTTATTTTCCAAAGACAAATAAAGCTCTTCTAGTCTTATTTCTACAATTCTTCTTATTTCATCAGCATTACATCTTCCTGATATATAAACCAACCCCATGTTATAAAATTCTTAACAACAAACCTACTAAATTAGAATTAATAAAAATACATATTAATGACAATATTAATTGTATTTGGTCTATACGACGCGTTTGAAAGAACAACACTTTACTATGAATTATTTCCGTTTATACATATGTTCAAATATCTCTTTTGTGATATTCTAGTCCATTCATCTAAGATTATAGTAAATCTCCTATTGTTATAAATATTGCTCGATATTTCTTTTATCATGATATCTTTTACATGATTGTAGTAATTTAATATAATGTTCTTTACATCGGTTTCATTTTTTTGCAATGCCAGGTTTTTATTATAAAAACTTTCTCGAATAAACGAAGATCTAGTTATGGTGCGGAATGACTGCGGCTAATTTGGATACCATTTCAGGTTTTCAGCTTACACTTTTTTCTTCGGGTACTTTGCTAATTTTAGCTGAAACGTTATTCTTGTTGTCGTTTTCTTCAAGAGAAGTTGCATGACCATCAATTTTTTTTTTGTGAACCAAATTTAGATCTCGGATAACCAAATTTAGATACCACCGTTAACCATTAGTCTTTTCTTTTCACATTTATTAATGAAAACGTTACTTACAAAATTAATGACCCTTAATATAAAGGAGTATTTTAAATTTAAAGTCGACTTTATTTTTAATCAAAAGATTTTAATAATGACATTTTTGTTTTGGTATTTAAAATGTTTTTTATGACTAAAATTAAAAAATCCTATTCGAAACAAAAACAATTTAAAAAATTTAATATTTTTAAAATTTTCCGTTTTCCCGGTAAAAATATATTATTTTCCCGGGAATTCCCGGCAAACTTTTCGCGGGATTTCCCGGGAATTCCCGAACCCCAAACCCTAGTTCCAATATATAATTATGCAAAATGGTATATGATAATATATGACTATATCAAAACTTTTTTACTTGGGTTGGTAACTATTTTTTGGTCGTTAAACCATAATGTTTTTCATGTTCTTCAGTAAGTTAGTTGAAATGCCTTGTATCGTAGTTAAATATGCTGCTGCAGGTCTTACTGTTATTTATTTATAATTTTTTTTTTTTGTAGTTGTACATTTATAAGAATAAAGATAATATAAAAATAGTGTTGGCAATACATACACGTTTTTATATTCTAAAAAAAAAAACGTTGCACAATTATTGATTACACTGTGAGACAAAAGGTAGGGGTCAGTGATCGGGAAGGGTTCAAACTACCGGGGAAAGTTATATCGGTAAAAAAGAAGTTATACGTGTCCCGGCGTTTCGCTGAGTCAACCCTAGGAATCGAGATATATCGATTTGACCTTTGGTGATTTTTTTTTTGACATAACTCGAGAACCACTAGTCCGATTTTGCTCAAACAATTTTAAAAAAATTAAAAATTACAATTCCTTTAATCTGTTCATATAACGTTTTTCTATATACTCAACAGTTTTGCCGGTAAAAATAAATGTATGAAGAAAAAAATATTTTCTGCCTAAAATATTAAAAAAAGTAATAAACAGAAGGTTATTAATTTTTATGGTAGCGGTAACAAACATTTATTTTTACCGGCAAAACTGTTGAGTATATAGAAAAACGTTATATGAACAGATTAAAGGAATTGTAATTTTTAATTTTTTTAAAATTGTTTGAGCAAAATCGGACTAGTGGTTCTCGAGTTATGTCAAAAAAAGATATATCTCGATTCCTAGGGGTGACCCAGCGAAACGCCGGGACACGTATAACTTGTTTTTGACCGATATAACATTTCCCGTTGGTTTCATCCCATCCCGATTTTGACTGTCGCATAGTGTTATTTGGCTCTATATTAACAGCCCAAGTAAAAAAAAGTGATATGGAGCCATATGAAGTTATATTTAATTATATATAATCTTTTATGTAATTAGATATAATTATATCCTAAAAATGAGAACATCTTATTGTATCTTATTGTATCGAATTGTATACAATTGTATACAATTTGGTACAATTTTATGCAACTCGATACAATTGTATCCGAATTTTGTCCTCATTCAATTACATCAAATTATATCTTTTAGTATAAAATTATATAAAATGTTATAAAAGTGGACATAATTTGATACAATTATATCTAAAAATTGACATTATACTTTAGATCATATTATATATGACCACATCTAACAATATACAAAAATTATTTTTTTAAATAAAAAAGATATGCAATATCGGGAGATCAGACCTGGGGGATTCCAATTACAATTGCAAATAAATGTAATTGAAATTAAAAAAACTCAATTACATTTCATGTAACTGTAATTGAAAATTTTCAATTACAAGTAATTGTAATTGAAAGTGATTTCAATTAAACATTTCAATTACATTTTGAATTAAAGTGGTTTTTGTTAAAATTTTGTAGAAAAAACTGACTGGGATAGGTTGGATAGGCGTGGATAAGTAAGTAATTTCGTCATAGTTTGAATACAAATTGCCACTAGAACTCGTCCACTGAAACTTTTCATTAAATTCAATGTTTATGAAAAGTTCATAACATTAATGAAACTCTTCATAAATTGCATAGATCATTCCGCTAATGAATTAATTGTTCAACGAATGAAAAGCTTCATAAAGTCTATGAAGCAATTTCATTTATTATTTTTTAATGGGTGGTTGTTGTCGCTGCTAAGCTGGAGTGAAAACTGGATAAATTAAAAGTACACTCATAGAAATAAATCTGTAAAAATAGCAGAAAAGGCAACTAAAAATTAGTTAAAAATGGTATTTTTGCTAAATACTAGTAAAATAAGAACAGCAAAAATAAAACTAATAACTTTACAGAATTTTAGTTATATATAAGTTAACGTTTAGTTAATTGAAAAGGAAAAATTTTACTGTAAAATCTTTAGAAAATTTTAGTAAATATTAGTAGACTAAAAATAGCAAAAACAAACTGCTATATGTATAAAATTTTTGTTATTTTTAAGCTAAATTTAGTTGTATGCAATTAGCAGTCTATCCTGTTTAATTAACAGAAATATTTACTAAAAATATTGTGAACTGCTGTTTTCAAAACGCTTGATTTTTGTTTGTATTTGAAAACAAAATCTAAAAGAAACTGCGAAAATTGTTAATGTTTTCGTGATTTTTTATGCTAGTAATTATTTAGCAAAATTTTTTTCTGATTTTAGCGGGTTAATTTGTTATTTTTTATTAACAAAAATTCAACTCAAATATAACTAAAATTTGTTGTTCCTATCTTACTAATATATAGCAAAAATAATCTGCTAATTTAGCAGTTTTCTTCTGCAGCATCATTTTTAACTAATTTTTAGTAGTTTTAATTATTCGTTTTGCATAATTTTTTTCTATTACCTAGTGTATGCAAAAAGCCCAATAAAGTTTTAGCATATGTCATCGATATACAAAAACTAGTCGAAAATGACTAGACTAAATAATTAGTAGACAAAAAATCACAAAAGGATTTAAATGTTAAATTTTTTTTCAATTTTTTTTAATACAAATAAAAATCTAGCCTTCGGAAATCCGCAGTTTACTATTTTTCTTAACAACTATTTCTGTTGATTTTTGCAGGATAGATTGTTATTTCCATTCAACTGAATTTAGTTAAAAAATAATAAAAATTTTGTAGATATAACAGTTTTTTGCTATCCTTTAGCATATTTAGCTAAATTTATTTATAGTTATTTTTTAAATAATATTTAGCAAAATTTTCTGAAGTTGGAGAGTACAATTTGTCATTTTCAATTAACTATAAGTTAACTTAAACATAACTAGAATTGTGTAAATTTAACAGTTTTATTTTCAATGTTCTCCTTTTACTAGTATTTAGCAAAAAATTCTGCTAATCTCGGCAGTTTTTTCTGCAGTCATTTTTAACTATGTTTTGGCAGCTTTTTCTGCTATTTTTACTGATTTATATCTATGAGTGTACGAATTCACTTGTGATTTGAACCAAACTCTCTTTCTCTCTCTCCATTTATCTCTGTTATTATTGCTTTATTTTATAGTTATGTATATAAATAACTGCATTTAGTTTGATAACGTCTGGTACCACACTTTTTCCACTCGGTCTCTTAATTGAATAAATTTCTGTAACTTTACCTACCTCCGCCAGCTTACTCCAGTGTCCGAAGGAAACTCATCTTTCCGATTATAAAATTATTAAGAAATTGTTCCTTATTAAGTTTCAGTGAACATGTGCTTTTTTCAATATATTGTGAAAAAGTAGAACATTTATTGAGTTTTTTATCGTAGATTTTAGTTGATCTAAAGATTGCGCAGCAAAAATGTGGAAGCAGTAAAAACGATTACTGCTTCCTTACTGTACTTTTACCGCTTCTAAAAATGTATAGCTTCGTAAAGAGCACTAATGAAAGGCATAAGTTGATTAATTGTTTACATCGCTTTTTGCTGTGCTTTTCAAAAAGGCATGAAATGAGCAGTACATTTTGATTGTTTAAATATTTTTGCGGTTCTTTTAACAAAATTTTTTAAAATGCGGAAAAAAGTTATTTTAATGAAAATAAGAGGTTTTATTAAAAAAAGAGGCATTTTCTCTTCATTGAAAAATATTCCGGAATATTGTGCTTTTGAGCAGGCATGATTTTAAATAGCTGAAAAGCTTTATAATACGCACTTCTGAGAAGGCATGAATTATCGACATTTTAAAAGAAAAACAGGAGCACTAATTAATACGGTGAATTCATGTCTTTTTGGATCTCGAAACAAGTGCTTTCACGCGAGCTATCTCGAACAAAAATCAGGCATGATCATCAATAATGCAATCGCTTCACTGCTCAACTTTACCTGACAAAACTGCTTCCAAGCAAGCAGTAATTTCTGCTGGGTGTTACAATGAGTGTTATTTTTGTTCTGTTTTAAAGATCAAACCTTTATAACCTAGTGACAACCCCATAAAGACAATCTGATGATAGTGTTTGGTTACACTTGAAAATGCATTAATTATTCATAAGTTTTTTCTCTATTTATTGTAATAGAAATTGTAAATTCTATTTGGAATTTGTCATATTTGATGCTTAAAACCGAACAAAAATAACACTCAATTTAGTGAGTTCTCAAAATCCAAGCCTCTATTTGCAACCTTTTAAACATTTTGCCAAATTAATGCAAACTAGTTGTGTGGTTTATTTGGCCTTTAAGATAAGTGAGCTTCCATTCAATTGAAATAGCACTAACAAAAAGTTTCTAAGTGACAACACTTTACACATGAAAAATGCAAACATAACAATTGTTAAGAAATACTTATATACCATTTCAAAATGTCCTCATATAAAGAGCACGAACAATGAAAAATATTTGCATATAAGTGCATTTTATATTATAAAAATTTTAATATATACACTAGGCTGTCCCCTAAAATACGAATTGTCGATTTTTATGCATTACACTAACCAGTTTTATTCCAGTTGGTTGGAAATGAAAGTATCTAATTTTTCTAAAAATTCGAATTTTTGCAATTTTTTTAATAAAATTGTATTTTTCTAAAAAGGGCCGCGATTCAGCACGGATTAACTTTTCCAAAAAATAAAATTCTTCAATTTTGAACCAACTAGAATAAAACTAGGTTGTGTATTGCATGAAAATCGACAAATCTTAGTTTGAGGGACTTCTTAATACACACTAATAGAAAAAGGTCTGTAAAAATGTTTGCCAAAGCTCCTCTGTAAATTAGTTAAAAATTATCATGCAGAAAAAACTGCTGAAATTTGCCGATTCTTTTTGTTAAATATTAGTTAGACCAGAACAGCAACAATAAAACTGTTAAATATACAGAATATTAGTTATATATGAGTTAAGTTTTAGTTAACTAAAAATAACAATTTACCCTGGCAAAATCAGCAAAACAATTTTACTAAAATTTAGAAGACTAAAACATGAAAAAACTAAATTTTCGAAGTTGTTTTTTTTTAAATTTGAGTTTACAATTATTTTTCAAACAAGTAGAGAAAGAAACTTTTGAGAAAACTTTCCTACAACCAATGGTTGAAAATTAATGTATACCAATTAGGGTAGAGGGGGGATCCTTCGCCACTTTTTTTTCAAAGCACTGTCATTTCTTAACCCCTAATTATTTTTCAAAAATTACTTTCAAATTGAAGACCTACATATATTGGCTTTAATTTCTATGATTTTTATTCTAATTATTTGCATACTTTCTATTACTTTTTTAATGATTTTAAAAGTAACCCAAATCGGCATAACTGCCCCAAACCTGGGGGATATTCGCCAAAAGAGCCATATACAATTTCAACAAAAAAATATTGTTAATACGGCAAAGTCAATATTCTATTGACTGAAATAAATAATTTAGAATAAGTTCTTTAAGATATATGATTCTTTTTAATCAATACATCTCCATTACATTAAAAAAAATAATTTAATGGTCTAATTCATAAACTTTTACAACAGTCTTATTGCAGGATTTTAAGCTAATTTGTGAAAAACGGTATTCATATTTACTTAATAATGAAGAAAATAATAAAGGTTTATAGTTGGTACTCACTAACTTTAAACCTTTTATAAAGTTTGGAGTGAGGAAGCCACCATTTAATTGCTAATTATTTCATTTTCAGGCATGAAATTATTTATTCAAGCCATCCCATCCCTAGAATGTGTGGCTTCCAACAACTTGCATCCATCAAACTGAAAAAAACTACAACAATTGCGTAGCCAATGACCTTTTTCGAAAAAATGTCCAAAAAAATGTAAAAATAAAATTAAAAAGAAAAACAAAACAATAGTGATGTGTAGACTGTCAAAACATTATTCGAAATTCGATTACTTTTGTATGCTTTGAATAATATGTTCTAAAAAATTACTTTTTTACACACATTTCCATTGATTTGCTTTATAAATAAAAAAAAAATATTTTTAATGGCTTTTAAATTTATCTTAGCACATCATTAGTTCTCTAATTTAAGGAAATAAAGTTTTCACTTCCGATTACCGAGTCAATCGTTTATTAAATTTGTAAATCACTTACTACTTATTTGGGAGAAGAGAGAAAATAAACAATAGTGTTGCCAGTATCAAATCGAAAAATTAATTTATAGTTAAAATACGATTATGTATCAAGATTTCTAATAACTCCTTATTAAGCGAAATAAATACCAAATAAATTTTGTTTATGAATTAGCACATAAAACTATAATGTAATGATTCTTCAAAATTACAAAAAACTGAATAATTAATATAAATTTAAGAATGAATACTATTATACTAATTTACTATTAAACATATTTTAAACATATAGAAAAGTCTTATAGAGCATTTTAGGCAGGGATGCACCAACTCTTCGTAGCTCCAGGGGCCATCTGGTGATTGTGCCCCAGAGACAGGCACTAACATAAAATTAATATTTTTCGCACTTTTTAAGCATTTATTAAAATCAAATTATTATTTTCCGAAAGCTTTGGATCATAGGTCTAAAATAATGAAAAATTATTTTTTTATTACACGATTTGAGGAAGTTATTGCAAAATGTAGTTGCTTTCAATTACTTTTTTGGCACCTCAAAAAACCCAAAAACACGTCTGTCTGGGACCACATGTGATATAAATTCGTCAAAGTGGATGTCAAGGAAAGGTAATTGAAAAATGCACAAAATATATTTTTTCCAATTTTTTATCTCCCGTAACATCGGAGAAAAATGGGATTAGTGTATGTGCCCCACTGGCGAATGATCCCCCCTCTACCCTACTATCATCCGATTGTCTTTATGGGGTTCCCTCTAGGTTATAATGTAGATTTAAGTTTTTGTATTGAAATAAACTCTTTTAAAATGAGAATCAACTCAAACATTTACCAGTAATTTTTTTTATAACGAAAAACACATATTTTTTACAAACCCGATCAAAAAAACATTATATCTAGCATATGTAGTCATATCTCATTTGATATAGATCGACATATGATCTTATCCAAGTTTATCTCAAAATTGGGGTATTCAGTAATATCCAGTAATATCCAATCAGATCCCTCAAATATATTACAGGATTAAATAAGATCCAAATAGATCTCAAAATTGGGAGATCCAATAATATCCAATAATATCAAATTAAGATCCTGATAGATCCCAAAATATCCCATGGGATTAATTTATATCCAATTAGATGCAAACGGATAAGCTAATTTTGGCAGATCGAATTGGATAATTTGAGATCAAAATTTATCCTATGATATATTTGGAATTATTTAAATTTTAAAAAAATTTTAAAAATAACACAAAAAATTAAAAAAAAACATTTATTATTTAAAAAATATTTATTTCATTAAAAAAAAACAAAAAAAAATTCCGTCGGCAGGATTTGAACCCAGGTTGCTGGCGTTGTAGTCGGCCACTTAACTCACTCAGCCAAACACTGCTATACAACATGACTCACTATATGAGACAACATTGTTCGTATTACTGAGTTATATATAGTTATATAAATTTATATATATATATATATATATGACTTAGAAAAAATAAATTAATAACATTCTTTCAAAAAAACAAAAATTAAAAATCTTAAATGTTTTCCACTGACGGAAATTTTTTGGTGAATAAGATAAAAAAAATGTTTGTTGAAGGGTCAAGGCACCGATTTATATGGCTCAAAAATATAAATATCAATAGTCTGTATTTGCGAAATTAATAATGGGATAAGAGCAATAACATGTTATTTAAAAGGTAATATAAATGTATTTTAAATAAGGTATGACATATATAAGCTTAGCAATCCTTTGGAAAAAATACTCTTATCCAACACTTTTCACAAATTGTTTTGTTTGTATTAAAAGTAGGAGTACAAAAATTAAAATATTGCCAAAATTGTATGTACAAATATTACAAAAAAAAAATCATTTCGCTCTGCAAGAACTCAAATTCAGAACTTTAACGAAATTATTATATATTACGATATCTAATTATATATTTAAAATACTATTAATTGAAAACATAATTTGCAGATGCTGTTGACAGAAAATGGTTTAACCTTTTTAAGACCTGTAAAAAAAATATTTATAAGTAAATCAAGTTGAGTTAAAAAAAGTAAAAAAAAAAAATTTTTTATTGTGCCCGAGCTGGGATTCGATAATAGTCCTCAGTCACATATATAATTATGTGTGGGGTTATGTATGACAATATATAATAACATATTAAAATATTATTAATTCCAAGTTGCAGTAAACATAACTTTCAGGTGCTGTTAGCAGTAAATGGGTTAATTTTTTTAAGATCTGTTAAAAGAATATTTACAAGTAAATTAAATTGAGTTAAAAAATTAATTGTAATTATATATTAAACACATAGAAAATATTACTGACGTGGGACCATATATAACCATATCTAAAATTATATTGTTAATCTTGCACCATATATGGAATAAAATATAATCATATCTTATATCATTTAATGTAATATATAATCATATATAAAAATATCTTACATCATACAACCAAAAAAAATTTATAACAGGGCATATATTACTATATCTCAAAATATATGGCTTATATGCCACCATATGTGATCATATATTATGTTATATATGATCATTTAAAATTATATATGACAACAGATCTGTCATATCTCATTATGTATAGCATATATGGTTGATATCTAATTTTATAAAAGACAATATATAAAAATATATGGTTATATAAGGTACCACATAAGAAACATATGATTATGAAGTAATATGCATGAGTTTTCTTTCACTCATACATATCACACTGTCCTCCTTTGGTGTTCCCAATGGGAACTTCCCATAGCACTTTACCCCGCCGAAGTAAAATAACAAAATAGAAGAGTAAAATTCAACAAAATTCGCCAACTCTACATCAGATGGCACAACAACTGTTCTAAGATTTAATACCTTCACCACCTCTATCCCCTTTCCAACTTGTAAATTAATAGAAAGAATTACTTGAGTGTTGCTTCTCTTAAAAAAAAATATTGTTATTGCTGCGTAATTTATTTATTTAGCAAAAATATCTGTTAATTTTGCAAGAGAGACTGTTATTTGCATTCAAATAAATTTGACTAAAATATAACTAAAATCGTGAAGGTACAACAGTATTTTTATCAGCAAAAGTTTTTGCGGATATCAGTAGAGTAAATTGTCGTTTCCAATTAACTAAAATAGGACACAAATATAACTAAATTTTTTCAATATTTTTGTTTTTGCTGTTCTAATCTGACTAAAGGTTAGGAAAAACAATTTCCTAGATTAGTCAGATTAACTGCTTAATCTGGAACTAAAAAAGCCTTATTAAATCATATTTTACTCTTTTCGATTAACTGTTAATCCAACTTTTAATTTGGGTCCTATTTGGAAATGATTTTGCATTCATCTCAGGAAAATTTTCTGTTCCAAAGAATCGGTTGTAGATTAGCTACTTTTCATTTACAACCCCTTCTACTGTCGATTCTAACACCGATTATTTTTGTTTGAAATTGTGCCAAAAGCAACCACTTCTTTACCTCCAAAGTGGAACCGGTTGCCCTAGAATCAGTTCTGTAACTAGTTATAAAACTGATTCTACGTCAGTCACACCTTCCATATAGGACCCCAGCAACTGTTTCCGGAACCTAATCCTTGGATTAGCCGTATCGCTCATGGCGCCATCTACGTATTCTAAACTGACAGAGTTAAACTTTTATCTGTCAGGCTAATACCTTAGCTGCCAAAAAAATGCATGTGTAAACGATGAAGATTAAAACGTTGGATGAACTTTAATCAAGTAAATAGATTTATTTCGCTGTCTAAACGAGTTTTAACATCAAAATTATTGGATCCAGACCCATCGATCCACTCGGAATCACTTTTTGGTTCGATTTAGCGACGTCCGTCTGTGTTTCTGTGTGCATACTACAAGTCCCAAATACTAAGATATTTTGTTAAAATTTGGTACTTTGACTTATTTCAGCCGAAGGACGCAGCCCGTTGACTTTGGTTAACATGTTACGACCTTGCGCCCATATAAAGGTTAATTTGCATGCAACAGGTCACAAATATGAAGATATTTTACTGAACTATTGTACACTAATTCAGATAAGCCCAACAACAAGGCCTATTGAGTTTCGTTAGAATCGATCCATGTTTAGACCTAGTGCCCATATAAAGGTCCTCCAAAAATTGGCTCTTATGCTTGTTTCTATCTCAAGGATAGAGTCTATTGATTTGAGACAGTTCTGGTCGATATTTCGATCCAGCGCCAATATGAATTATAATTCCGATTTTTTCTTAAATATTTTATTTTAAATAGGTAATCCATGCGCGGTTCCAGCAATTAATATAAGGGGAAAAATCATACGCCTCAGTGTCCAACTCAATGTATTTGTCTAAGGTGGCATACGATTTTCCCCCTTATATTAATTGCTGGAACCGCGCATGAGGTAAACTCTAAATTTTTAACGATTTTGTAATTTTTTACCAATTTATAGACAAATTTGGACACCATTTTAACCCATTCAAATTTCGGCTCCAAACATTAGTTGCTTTTCAACCCGACTGGTTTAAGGTATCATATAGTCGACATACCCGACTTTAACTTTTTTCTCGTTTTTAACTTTTAGTAGTTTCTGCTATTTTTACAGGTTTATTTCCATAGGTGTAGTAATATCCATAAAATAAAACTTTTTAGTAAGAAAATACACCATTATGCAATACAATAAATTGTAGTTGCTAAGAAATTTTAAAGACCTATGGGAAATTCAAATAAAAATTGTTTGAATGTTGAAAAATATTTGTTTTCCTACACATGCCCAGCAAAATCTTTCATTACCAAATAAGTGGTTATATAATAGAAATTCATAGCTCCGCACAACTTATTTTTTGGCGTCTAAACTCATTATTTTTGTTTGGCATGTTCGTTTTTATAAGTAGTCACGCTTACCCGCTCGCTTACGAAAAAATGAGAAATAAGTAGTTATGAGATTTTGAATAATAAGTGGTTACACACATGCTTACAAAAAGTTAAATTATAAGTGGTTATCCGATTGCTTACTTGATTCTTAAAAATAAGGAGTTAAGCAAATACTATTAGCTTAAGGAAATACATTCAGAAAAATTTAAGTTTTCTCTAGTGTGTAATTTTAGGACTCGTCATAAAAATTTAAACATAAAACATATTTACATATAATAAATAAAAATGTATAAAATTTAACTGTGTAAAAAGAACTTATTTAAACTATTACGAGTAAGTCATTATTTTATATTTAGAAACAATGAATACAATAGGTCGTTATTAGGAAGTCATTATTTTATATTATAAAATAATGGAAAAGGTAATGATATATCATTTTTGGTAATGCAGATAGTAATGAGGTGTCATTACCAATATTTTGCTGGGTGTACGCACAATTTCTAGAATTTCTGCAATATTTTCTTTTATTGTTTGTAACACTAACAACAAACATATAAAGTGTTTTCCATATGTTATTGGGGATTCGGGATTCACAATAGATGGCGTATATTTTACACATGGTTTTTGTCTTTAATATTTTATATGGCATTTTTTTAATATTTTATCTGTCATTTATTCTCACTTAGTCATTAAACGAAATTGTGTAAACAACTAAGTTTTTTTCTGCTTCGAAAATGTCGAATTTTATGCCAACAAAACATAGTTTGCTGGAAGTTTTGCTTTACTTCTTCAATTTGAAAAAAAGTGCAACTGAAGTACATAATTTTTTTCCAAGAAGCTTATCCTGAAAATGTTCCATCGATTTCAACGTACGAGAGATGGTTTGTGCGCTTCAGAAGTGGTGATTTTGACTCGAAAATAAAGACCGCCCACGTAAGCCAAAAAAGTCCGAAGAAGGGACCAGAAGGGTCCCATCTATTATGAGCTGCTGAAATCGGTCCAGGCGATCATAGGAGCCCTGTACCGAATACAATTGATTCGTTTGCAGCGAGTATTAGCGAAAAAATGCCCGGATATGCGACTAGACATGAAGCCGTAATATTCCATCATGACAACGCTGCGCTACATGTTGCAAGACCGGTTAAAAACTATTTAGAAAATAGTGGTTGGCCAGACCTTGTCCCGCCCGTCTACCATTTGTTTCGATCGATGCAGAACGCTCTCACTGGAATACTCTGCACTTCATTTGGCTTAAAAAAATTAGCAGCTCTTTTGGCACGGGATGCATATGTTGCCAGAAAATGGGAAAAGGGCATATCTAACGATGGAGAATACATAGAATAAATTTATATTGTACCAATGTTTCCCAATAAATGCCAAAAATCCCTAATTTTTAAGTTAAACACTCAATATTACATTTCCCATAGAGACATTTGTTAACCACAAAAAATTAGTTTGCAATTGTTGTTTACTTTATAAACTAACTGCCTGCATAATGTAATACGTATTTTTAAAATAAATAACAGTGTTCGCCATCTGCCTGATAAAAAAGTATTCAGTATCCTTAAAATAAAAACAAAAACAAAAACTATTTCAAAGCACATACAATTTGTTGTCGTTTTAAATAAAACTCGTAACTTTTACAGAATGTGGGTATCGCTAATAATTATATTCAGAGTGCATTTTAAATTATTACTCTTACACAAATACTACTTTTTTATCTTTTAAAAAATTTATAAAATGTATATAACTAACTTAACTACACACATATCATGGTTATTTACGTACACTCAAATAAAAAGTTAGTAGAAAATTTTGTAAAGAGTTTTACGTCCGACTTTACGGATTTTCTACTACATTTTTCCTATTCTCTATTTACTAATTTCAGTTTCGGATTTTAGGAAAATATTTGACTGATTTTTAAAAACGAGTTTCTAAAATTAGTAAAAATTTTTATTACTCATTCTTCATAATTTATATCAGAGTTTTTTTAAGTTCAAAATTTGCATAACCTAGAACAAGATATAGGATATTAAAAATTATATTAAATTTTTAAAAATAGTACACTAATTATTTAGTACAAAAATTTGCTTAGTTAAGCAAATTTACTTTCATAAGGGTTTACGAAAATCTGGGACAATTTTACTAATATTTACTAATTTTTTCTACTACTTACTCTTTGCAAAAAATTATAAACACGTTGAATAATAGTCTGCTGGCCTAAAATTTGTTAATTTTTTTCTAACCACTACAGATTTTTCCATAAGCCTTACAGAATTTTTTATTTGAGTGTAACATATTTTAAACAAAACCTAATTTTTTTAATTAAATTTATTTTAAAAACTTTTCTTAATTCATGAAGACACAACGAAAAAAAATGTATTCGGTAATACATATAAAAAGTTTCAAGGCTAATAGTAAAAAAATCCAGCAAACTGAAACACACAAAATATATATTAAATAAATATACTTTTTAGCCCAAGGATTAGTAAATAAAAAAAATTTTCGTATTTAATCAATATTTCAATGTATAATGAAACATCATCATCAGGCCTTATTAAATGAATACTAATGTGGTAGCAAAACTGTTACAAAAATTGCTTTCAGTAATATATTGACTTAGTAACAAAACAAATAATAAATCCTCTAGATTCCTTATACATTAAAAGTCATAAAATGTACTCAAAACTCCTCTTTTGTTAACCAAAAATATGTATTAGATTTTGGCTGTTAAATATACAGAATTATTTAGCTTGGAAATTTTTATTTACTATTGACATTTCATTTCCATTAATTAATACTAATTGAAAAGCCGGCAATTTTTCTGCCATTCAATTTCAATGAAATGTTTTGAATAAAAAAAAAAAAATATTACAAATTGTAATAAAATCACACACTCAAAAAAAAAGTTTGGTAATTACTAAGCGTTTTTTTTTTTAATCACCTGGATTTAGAATTTTTCACACAAAAAGTAGATTTATTAAATCCAAAAAAAAGCTTGATTTATTTGTCTGGGTTTACATATAACAATAAAAGAACAAGTATAATAATAGAAGCACAAATATATGAAACAGCCTATTAATTTAATGTCAGAAAAAATACGAATGAAAATTAAAAGAGAAACAAAAAAAATTTTAAAAACTAACAAATAAAAGGTTTTTATTAAAATTTTATGAAATCATATGTTTAGAAAAAAAACTACACCTCTCCAAATACATATTTTTCATTTTGGACATGGAAAAATAGCTGAAAGAGAAATGGCAATTTTTCACTCTACTGTAAGTAATTTAAATAAATCCAATTAGTGAATATTAAATATTGCAGTGGAATATTTCAATTGTGTAAAAATATAAATTGAAGTGATAAAACTGAAAAGGCAGACTGTTTATCGCTGTTTTATATCAAATATAATTAAAAATTAAAACTTAAAGTAAAATTCTTCATCATCGAATTCGGTATTAAATTTAAGCGTGAAAGTAGTATCGGACAGAAAATTCTTTTTAAAATCTAACCACATTTGTTGAGCACTATTAGAACTACTTTTTGGATTTATTAAATCCAACTGATTAGAAAAAGCGGCTACTATAGGGTTTTTCAATAAGAGCGCTACAAAAGTAAAAAAGTTTAAATAAAACAAAAACGGTTTTGGATATCAATGAAATTCTTTATTCCTGTGAAAGTGCCCAGTCAGAAATCGCCAGTGGTACAAAAAATCAAGCACTGGCATACCACTGGGTAACCATGGTATTAAAAATAAATGACTGGCAGAACACTCATTTGGGACGCTTTGCCAGCGTTTGCGAAAAGCGTTTTACCAGTATTTTTTTTACAAAAATTTCGGTGGTTTATAAAAAAACCACTGGCAAAGAATTGGCTTGGAGTGATATGCCAAGGTTTGCAACCTTTTTTAATTTAAAATTTTTTTTGTTTTATAAAATCAATTTTTTTGTTTGTGGGAAAGCTCCTTCAAGACCAAATTTTTTTTTGCCCTCCAAACACTGGCATACTAGTTACTAAAAATTGTTTGCCAGTACTAGCATTTTGGCACAGCCAGTAGTTGTCCAGCTATTATCACTCATTTATGTGTTTAGCCATTAAATATTATATGTCTCGTTAGCTCAGTGGGTAGAGCAATCGTCTGCCAATCTGACGGCCTGGGTTCAAATCACGGCAGGGTCAAAAAAATACATATGAACTTTTTTTTAATTTTATTTTGGAAAATATATTTCCAGACCACCTATTTATTGGTTTTGCCAGCGTTTTGCCAACATTTAAAAATTTTGTTCCTCCAGTGCTTTTCCGGCGCTTTTTGAACAGCCGGTCCTTTTGTTTAATGATGTTATCATTTTGGGAATGGGAAAGCACTTTTTGCCAATACTTGTACCACCTGTTAAAGTGCTTTGCCACCGCTTTCCCGTTTGTATTTTTCTGACTGGGTACGTTCGATGCCATTATGTATGGAAATCGATCTCTTTTGCATGGCCACCACGGGCATGCTTGCAGAAGTCCAGACGCTGAACCCAATTTTCGACGGTTTTCAAGCATAAATCGGCCGATATTCGTACGAAGTTCATTAATCGTCGCTGGCTTGTTGGCATAGACCATAGATTTGACGTAGCCCCACAGGAAATAGTCCAACGGCGTCAAATCGCACGACCGAGGCGGCCAATCGACTGGACCATTTCGTGAGATAACACGTTCTCCAAACTTGGTTTGCAATAAATTGATTGTGACATTCGCTGTGTGCCTTGTGGCGCCGTCCTGCAAGTCCATATCATCCAATTGGGGCCAAAAATATTCGGTTATCATTGAACGGTAGCGATTCCCATTCACAGTAACGTGCCGGTCTTGATCATCACGGAAGAAGTACGGCCCAATGACGCCGCCGGCCCATAAACCGCACCAAACCGTAATTTTTTCGGGATGCAATGATGACTCATGGAGTACGTGTGGATTGCTGTCTGACCAATAACGCATATTTTGTTTATTGACGAAGCCATTCATTATGACGACCATAAATTGGACGTAGCGCTCTTAACGTTGAGGCCACTGACTCCGAATTTCGGTAGTAAATTTTAATAATTTCGACTCGTTGTTGGCTCGTATATCTTTCTATCATGAAATGGCAAACGTTACTGAAGAGAAATGTCAAAAGAGCGGCAAGAAATATGGCATCGTTTGCTGTGCCTGTCTTTCTACTTTTGTAGCGTCCCTGTTGAAAAACCCTTTAATTGTGTGTTGGCGACCTCAGGTAAAGCTGTTACTTCAAAGTCCTATTATATTATTTTACTTCGGTGTGGTAAAGTGTTATGGGAACACCGAAGGTGGCGCTGTGGTATGTATGATAGATTGAAAAATCATACATATTTTTTTTCAAATTGATGTTGCGATCGTTGGGGATCGAACCCACAACCTCATGTGTGACAGTCCAATGCGCTAACTATTACACAATATCGGAAATATAATCTACATGGGCCATAGGTCCAAATAAGGACCAATCCTTCGATATAAATCAACTTTTTTACCTCGAGAAGACCAGTGTTTTACAATAAAGGAAAAATCGAATGAAAAAAAATTTAAAAAGGCGACCCCTACGTTCGGCAACCAATATATAAGTAAAATTTCTACTGGGTTTATCTAAAAACTTCCTTAGCAAAAGTTTAATGATTTTTTGCGAGCTTTAATTTTTTGACATTAGGGGGTGGTAGCAACTGAGATCTGGTGGGTAACTACTAGAACGGGATACTTGAGGTCAATGGCCCTTAGAGTCTCCTCGAGACAAAAACATCGATGTATCGCACTTTAAGATCCGACTGTAAATGCCAAAGATATAACGAAAAATGTAAAATGGCGACCCCTACGTTCGGCAAAAAAATTTTTTTTTCAAACCTCCGTGCAAAAATACTTCATATTGGAGGGTGTACGACGCCTGTAAGGTGGTACGCTCTACTGTACACGTAGTGCTGTGCTAACTACTACTGATTACTAAACAAAGAGCTTTGTTTATAGAGTTCAACTGTGAATTATATGTTGGTTATTTTGACCGTTTTTTCCAGTTGTTTTTACAACATTTTAGTTGTTTTTCAATAGTTAAAATTGGCCACAATATTAGATATTTTTATGAAAAATACAGTCATCGCCCTTTTCAGTTACATTTGTAGTTATTTTAACTGTCATTTTTAGTAATTTTGGCCTACATAATTCCCTGTGTGCATTAATTTTAAAATTGTTTTGTTTAAAAATATTTATCTACTCTATGTGACAATGTGACAATATTTAACATGTTTTTGTTTTGAAACATACTCTCCGTTCTAAACTGTAATTTAAGACTTAAAGTCTTGTGTATGGGAGATAGCAAATAAAATAAATAAATCATGTAGTTTCCTTATCAAACAACTAGTCGCCCGTATCTAACTTATATGTTTTTGTTACCTATTTTGTGGTTTTAGTAAACTTAAATATTTCATAAATAACTTACAGGTCCATTCGAAATGACAAAGTGTGCAGTACTCCCGAGTGAAATGTACTAACAAAAAAAAAAAAAGAGATGGCATGATACTAAAAATTGGTAAGTGCCACTCTGTATGAGAGATCACCTCTGCATTGTGAATGGGCCGCAAGACCTTAATATTTATCGTATTTTAATTCTACTTAAAAAAATAATTTAGTAAAAGCTTTTTGTTTAGAAATTAAATTGTGCTACTGCACTCTCACTGCCACATAAATATAAATAAAGAACAAAACAGAAAAAATCGCATATTGTATATTTAGCACACACATAACCACAACTCTAGGAATTCTCTGCAGATTAAAAGCAGACAACGAGCAAGCAAAAAAAGAAAAACATAACAATTAGATAAATTCTCTTACACTCTCATACATACAACTGTACACAAACATACTAGTATGTTTTGTTTTTTGAATATATAGTGGATCTACTTATATTCAACCAAAGGATTATTACAGCAAGTGTAATAAAAAATAAGAATACATCCTACATTTTTAGTTTTCATATTGTAAGAAGAGTTAACACTTCCATTACATTCACTGGGTTATAATGATATATAGTAATAAACTGTAATTTAGCATACAACAATAGTGTGGCATAATAGAAATTAAGAAACATGAAAATATATAAAAATGTTCTACTAACACATACTCAGACATATGACATTGTACAACTTCCGTTTAACAAAAAATATATGCCTATGATCATAAGTTGGTACCAGATAGTCAATAATTTTCAAATCCAAGATAAGAATTTCAAATGAATTTTTGATAACAGAGAATTCGTTTAAGAAGCTTAGCAGAGATTGTAAAAACTGGTTTAAAAGTTATCAACTTATGACCATCAAAATACTTATATTGTATGTATGTGTATGTAATTTTAATATATGATTAAACAAAGTTTGTAAGATTACGTATAAAAATTGTATGCAACACTTGTGAAGCAAATAAAAAAAAAAATTAAAGTCCTGCATGCCGACTTTATGATACCCTGCACCACAGTACGATTTCAGTCATATTCCGGGCAGAGGATCAAGTTCGGGCAAGGAAGTTTCAATTAACGGTGCTATTATTATAGTAAAATGTGTTACTAGGTGCCATAAAAGGGAATCTCCGGCAAATTTTTTTCGGTACAATAGTCTGCAAAAAGTTACCATATCCCAGTGCAGAAAAGATAATGACATATCATTATTTTTCGGGCTACCAGTAATGACATCGACTTTCTTTCTGCACTATTTTAAAACAATTACTTTTGCCATTATTTCAAATCAAACAATAATAAGCTACATGACAATTATATTTTATCTATGAAATATAACATGTCGAGATAGCTCAGGTTATACGGCTATCGCCCAGGTTCGACGAGCAAATTTTATAAAAAAAATTTTCCAATGGAAAAATATCTTCTTTAAACTTATTTTCTTGAAAATCTATTTTTAGACTCATTATTTTTGTCAATACTAGTAAGCATGTAACAACATGTTTTTGAATTTTTAGTCTGGTGAATAAGCATAACTCATTATTTTGAGCTTCATCGCCAGACAAAACTAATAAGAAATGTAATAAAAAAGTAACTATCTACCACTACCAGGTATGTAGTTACATAACTGCATATCTGGTAATGATTTTCTACACCGGAATACCAAGTATTAGTAAGGTCTAGGAAAGCTACTAAAAATTAGTTTGCAGAAAAAACAGTTTTTTGCCTCTAGTAAAATAAGAACAAAAAATTTATTTGCATTAAAAAAAATCCTTAAAAAACTTTTAATGTTTTTAAATCTTTTTTGCAACAGATGGCGTGTCTTTTACACATGGTTTCTGTCTTTAATAACTTATATGGAATTTTGGAGGGTAAACATCTGTCAGCCAAAAAAGTTCAAAGATAATGAATTGAAGGAACTACTCGATGAAGATTGATACCAAACTCAAGAAGAACTTGCAAAATCATTGGAAGTCACTCAGACAACAATTTCAAAACGTTTGCAAGCAGCAGAATTCATCGAAAAGTATGGAAATTTGGTACCACACGAGTTGAAGCGGACAGATATTAAAAGACGATTTTGCATGTTCGAAATGCTGCTTAAACGCCATAAAAAGAAGAAATTTTTGAATCAAGTCATTACTGGCGATGAAAAATGGATCAATTACGACAACCCGAAGTGCAAGAAATTGTGTGTGAAGCCCGTCCAATTAGCCAAATCAACGTCAAAGCCGAATATCCCTGACGCCAAGGCAATGCTCTGTATTTTTTGCGACCAAAAGGGCCCCATCTACTGAGATGTTGCAATTGGGCCAGACGAACCTGTGCCGAACACAATTTATTCGTTTGAATCGGGAATTGGCCGAACCACTTATTCATTTCTTGTTCTTTTAACAAAATCTCAAACAAGATTGACGCTAACTGACGCTCATAAAAAAATATACTGGCCGTATTATAGTTGGCGAAACTAAAGCAATGACTATGAACATGGTCTCAATTCAGATGGTAATAGTAATATAGATAGTAATAGTAACGATAGTAATATAGATACCCTACGAGAAATTTTAACAAACTGTCACCGAACTGGCCCCTTTATATGAAATAGACCGGTCACTTTTACATGGCGTTGTCATAGGAGGTGGAAATTGACCCCTTGTGACATGTCACAACACAAATCCTACGACAGGTTACTGAACTCTCATAAAAAACAAAGTTCAGGGACCTGTCCTGCGATTTGTCTTGTGACATGTCACAAGGGGTCAATTTCCACCTCCTATGACAACGCCATGTAAAAGTGACCAGTCTATTTCATATAAAGGGGCCAGTTCGGTGACAGTTTGTTAAAATTTCCAGTAGGGTAGTAATAATTACGATTGTCCAGATGATATATGTTTATGGAAAAGAGAATATTATGAAAAAGAGAGTCTTTAACTTTAAAATGATTATAGGTGACCTCATCATTTTTAAAGTGTGATTAATGCATTTATAATTTGATTACAACAATATTTTATAACCGTGTTTATATTGCAACCATTTTTTTCTGTTTTTTTATTGCACAGACGGACGGACATCGCTAAATTGACTCAGCAAGTGATTCTGAGACGATCGGTATAGTATAAGGTGAATCTAGGCCCATTATTTTTGGTAGTTACAAACATCAGAACAAACTCCATATACCCTGTTCACATTTTAATGCAGTGTTTAAAACCATAATACTTTGCTAGAAAAAATGTTTTTCTTGTGTGGTGTTGAAATTAAAACGATAAACTGTTTAGAAGCTTAGATTGCTATATATGTATTTTTATTAGAGTGTTTTGTTTATTCGTTCCCCTTTTTTCATTAGCTGTAGTCATTCTTTTATTTACTTATTCCCTAGAATACAAATTACAAATTTTCTTTTCTCAATTATACTCTATGCTTTTACGAAATTTGTTAAAATGATGTGAAAGGATTTTCTTGTTTGGTTTCCTTTAATGTACTTTATAACATACTATCTTTATGCAGGCATGTGTTGTATTTTCTTTCTATTTCGATATTAATCCATTGTGAGGCTTACACTTAAGCGGCACAGATTGAAATGTTAACTCTTAAAAATGCAGAGTATAGTCCCTACGGGGAATGAGGAGTCAATTGCCCTCCAAGGACATATCCCGTGACCGGTCAACCGAAGGCATATTACTAAATTAGTACAAATATGAACCAAAGACAATGAATTAATTTTCTAAGTATTTTTTTGATTCGTTACTTTCACTGTTGCTTTTAAAAAACTTGAACAATACCGAAATAAAAAAATAAAATTCGCGGCATATTTTAAAAAAAAAATTTTTTTTATTTTACTCTTTTATTTATTTTGAACTTTATTTTTTACGATTTGCTTATTTTAGCTCTTATTTTAAATTTTTATAATTTTTTGCTAAAAAATTTTAAGTTTTGTATTTTTAACGTTTTTTAATGTTAAAACAGTTTTAGTTTTAACAATTGGTATTTCATTTAATTTTTTTTAACTTAACGGCAATTTTTAAAATTTTTATTTATATTATCAGAGTTTTTGAGGTAATTTCCTAATTTTTAATTGATTTTTTAATTTAATTATGGCCAACGCAAAAAACGACTCAACTGCCATTAAAGGACCTATCCCGTGACTAGTCAATCGGGGCCATACTGAAGTGCCTTCCACTATATTTGTGTGTGTGTTAGTGTTGTGTTCTTTTCTATTTTTTTCTTTTCCATTTTTTTTATTTGCTTGTAGTGTTTGTTTTTTCTCTTTCTTTTTTATTTGAACAGAAACGAAAAACATATAACTTTACCATCAGCCAGCCATCACGCATAAGCAACATAAGTTCAGACGGTAGAGCGTTTGCCTTACAAGCAGGAGGTTGTGTTATTGAGCCCTACTTCGACGCCAAGTAGATTATTTTTAATTCTTAGTTTTTTATTAGTTTATTTGAAAAGCTATTTTTAGACACACCATCTTACTGTCACAAGGTGTCTAAACTGTGGCAATTGGTCATTTCCAATGACAACGCCATGTTAAAGTGATATGTCTCTTTCAAACAAAAAGACCGATAAACGACCGGTCTCCGCCCCCTTGGGACCTATCCTGCATGTCATCTGGGACCGGTCCCTTTCCCCGTAGGGGTTACTTTAAAGGAAATATTTGAAATTTGGATTTTTTCCAAGACTTCCACTTCTTTTAATATAAAATAATTTTTGATTTCATTTCTTCATGAAAAGGTTATTTAAAAAGCACAATTTAATGTGAAAATAATTATTCCATTGCATATTAGAAAAACATATTAAATAGAAAAAACACGTTTTTCACAGATTTTTTTTGGCTGCCTACCTCTGAATTTACGAACTAACTAATTTTTTGATTGACCATAAAGCACACTGCAAAAGATGATGTCTGATACCTTTATTGCCTATATTTGACTCATAGGGTTGCCACCGTACCGCAGAAATACAGTTTTTATAAACCTCGACAAAACCGTCCTTTCGAAAAAAGAAAACAATACTTGTGCGCTTAAAATTAACAATGCTAAATATATGTTTATAAATTTAGTTTATTTTATTAAATTTTAATTTTCTTTATTTTTCTTGTACACTGAAAGAATTATCCTTCATGATATTAATGATATAATTTCATAGAATTTTTTTCGTAGAACCAATGAAGAATTTCATTATGTATATAATATTTAATTAATATTATAAAATTTTTCATAACTTTTCTTTCATAAAATTTCATAATTTCATTAAAAAAATTCATGGAATTTCATAAATTAGATCTCCATAAATTTAATAAAAATATTCTTTATGTATATGATTCAATAGTTTTTATATTTTTTTTAGTTTTTTTATAAAATATCATCATTTCCTGAGAGAATGATCTTTTATAATTTTTATTTTTTTTCAATTATTTTTTTTTATTATAAATTTTGGATTATGAAATTTTTTTATAAGTAAATCATATTAATTTTTTCGAAACTTTTTTTAGGAAACTTTGTATTTTAATGAATTCTTTCTTTAGATATATTTCGTGCATCCGTGAAATATGCTACGATTTTATTACGCCTTTTGCATTTGCTAAGTGCTTTTTATATATCCACTCCAGCTTAGCAACGACAACAACCAAATATAATAAATAATAGTAAATGAAATTACTTCATAGATTTTATGAAGCTCTTCATTGGCTCAATGATTTATTCATTGGACGAGTGGCCTATTAATTTTATGAAGAGTTTCATTAATTTTATGAACTTTTCATAAACATTGACTTTAAAGAAACCTGTTTCATAGATTCTATGAAAAGTTTCAATGGACAAGTTCCAGTGACAATTTTCATTGAAACTATGAAGAAATTCATTACTGAAGTGATGCTAATTCTCTCAGTGTAGATATCTTCTTCTGCTTCAAACTTGTCATTCAACACCACTTGATATCAAACTTATCGTGTTTAGCAACTTGTTTAGATATTAAACATCATAATTTAGCATGTTTTAGGGCAGAAAAATGTACTGTAAAACATCTCACTTAAACAGTGTTTAACGCTTAATTCCGTATTATTATTATTTCACTCGATATTTAGGTAGACTAAACAAACTGAAACAATTTTTTCGTTTTTTTTCGCTCATAAGCACTAAAAAAATATTGTATCATGTTGTTTGTAAACTATTTTGGTACAACTTATTTATGTCTAACCACTATTTAGAAGCACTTAATAGGTTAAGGGAATTTCAGCATTAAATTTTTTTCCACTATTCATGTTAACATTTCACATGAATTTATTAATTCAAATTTCGTTTCAATTTTCTGGGTTAAATATGGGAAACAATAATGAATTTGCGTGATAATTGTTTAATATTATCCATAGGCGTATTGTTTATATTAAATACTAATTAAATAAATATTAAGTAAATGAAACACGAGAAAACAACTGGCTGTACGTATTAATAAATCAGATTGTCATATAGAATTAAAAGGATATTTAATTAAATTACAGTTTGAAATATGAAGTGGCAAGAAAAAGACAACAACCGTGATGGGTCGAAATAAACTACTTTAGGACCATTTTCCAAAAAATTTTCCTTTTTAAAAAAAATGTCTTTTCTACTTTTCTATAAACTCCCAGGTAGAAATTGTGTGTGGTAACAAAAACGAGGCACTGGCAAAGCACAAGTAGACTTCGGTGTTACAAAAAGAAGTACTGGCAAACCACTAAATTTGGATGCTAATGCTTTGAAAAGTGTGAATTTCCAGCATTTGTTTTCCAAAAACATTATGGTTTTTGAAAAGCAACCTCAAAAAAGAAAAATTGCAGTGGATATTTAAATTTAATTTTTGATTTTAAAATACAATAACTTCAACAATCATCCATTTTTAGAGTAATTTAAAATTGGCTCATAATTTGGTGGCAGGGAAACACTTGATTTTTGGGTTTCTTGGTGCTATCTCTGTGCTTTGCAAATCATTAAATGGAACAGTGTTATTATTTTGGTGTCGGGAAAGCATTTTAATTTTTTTTTATTTGGGCGTTTTTTTATTTGGGTACTTTCCTAGTGCTTTGTAAAGCATTGGCACCACTGTGGAACGGTGTTATCATTTGGAGGTTGGGAAAGCACTGTTAACAAGCATTAACACCACCCATTTCGGTGCTTTGCCAGTGCTGCCCCATTTGTAATTTTCTACCTGGGTTGTTTAATAACAAAAAATTGCTTTGGAAGCTTTATGTGAATTATTTAAAAAAAGTTGTCAAAATATGACAAGTACGGGGCCAAAAATTTATAAATTTATTAAACAAATACAAAATAATGAAAATTTTATTTAGTCTTATTCGAGGCCAATTATTTTTTTATTGTGGATTAAGTACATTTTTCAAAAACTGACGAAAAATTCACGAAACGATCGTCTTTTCACTCCTGAAGTTGTAGAATATTTTGAAAGCAACAACTCTGTGAAGCATTTGCTAGAAGAATATCCTGATGGAAAAAAATGGCAGAGTTTTCGGAAAAGTACTCATTATGTGATTTTATAGTAAGGAAACAATTGGCCTCGAACAAGAATAAATAAATTTTTCACTATAGGGTTAAACTTCGAAAAACTATTTTTATTTTAAAATTTAAAAATAAAAATTAAACAAACATATATTGAAATAAATGGTTTGATAAAAATACCTGCATAATAAACTTTAAAATTTTATAGTTAGGAGTTTTAAGAAGACCCTTGCATGCACTGGGGTCAAAATTATTAAAATTTTTTAAAAAGTTAAAATTCATTGTTTGATAAAAATATCTGCATAATTAACTTTAAAACGTTTCAGTTATGGATTTTCAAAAAAAAAAACATCGAAATTAACCCCTATATGTACTTATTTCATTTTTTTAACAACCTGGCGCGACTTTATGCACCAAATTTCATATCTTCTATTTTTATAAGCAAACGAAAAAAAAATAGCAAAATCGGAGCTCCTAAAATTGATTTTGATTTATTTGCACACTCTAGTATTTTTGCAAAACATTCATACAAACTTTTTGAATTCAGCAACATTTTACAATTTTTTAAGGTTTTCAGACAAAAAATCTTTTATATTTAAGCTACCCAGCCAGCAATTTCGGAGCGCTCATAAATAAGATTCTTAAATGGCTCACAGAAATGATTATTGTTTTTTTGAAAACACTCTTTTTTTGGTAAAAAATATGAACTCTTAGAAAACAACCCAAAAAGTTGTCTCTGCAATCAAAAAAGCTGTCTCAAAATGAGGGTTCATTTTTCGGACTCAAAAAAGATGAAAAAATTATTTAAATTTATGAGGAAAATTTCGATTTTATACGTTCTTTTTTCTGAGTCATTTCTGAGTACATGGGCTCTTATGGACGGACCACTTTCATAGGAAAAAGTGGAAAAATATTTATGTTTTTCGAGCTCATTTGTGAGTCATTAATGATCATCTTTGTTTGTTGGGTAATGTAAATTTATTTATTTTTAAGCTGATGCTTGTATTTAATTCATGTTTAAAAAAAAAATCCCCACTTGATACTAAAATGTATTCCCTAAACATTAATATTTGATATTTCAACAAATTGTTGTATCGACATCACAAGTCATTTGTTTACTTTTTTTTCCAATATGCTTTAGACTTATTTTTTTATGTTTTGATTTTGTAAGCTTGACAAATTTCATTATAATTAATTGGGCATTCTTTGATGAAATTACTTTCCCTTTGCTATGTTTTTAAATAATTAATGTTTTCTTTTACAGTTACCGGAAATTACTTGTGTTTGAGAGAGGAAAAAAGCAAACATCAAGTTCTAAAAAAATCGTAGCCGTCATTTGTTTACTTTTCATGAACAGTGAAAGTTTGAGTCCTTTATTGGTTTTTTTATGCATTATATTCTGACCTTTTTTGAAATAACTAAATTTTTCTATACATAATTTAAAATTGTGATATTTTTTTATTACTCTTTAAGTGCTTCCTTTATGTGTTTGTAGTTTCTATATCACTGTCAGTTATCTTTTTATTTTGCTTTTTTTATATAATTAATTTCAAATTGTTGGTTTTGTTTTTTATCCAGAGCATGAACGAATTAAAATTTTAAGTTTATTTTCTAAAACTACTACTGGTAATGGACATGTTTTTAGTTTGCTTTTTGCTCATGGTTTTCGTAAAGGTAATTACTTGTTATATCAAACTGAAGTTGTTTATGACAGTTTAGTTATATAAATGGCATTTTCAGTAGAAAATAAAATGTAATGCAAAGATAAAAGGTTAGAGAGAAATGTGATATCTTTCAGTTATTACAGTTTTTTTAGATTGCATAACTTAAAGGTTTGGTTTTTGATACAAAAATTACTATTCCGTACTTTTAAATGTCTTGAACTAAAATGAGATGTCTTTTCACAAAAAAAAAAAAAAAAAAAAAAATATTGAAATGCTTTTGTTTTAGGGCAAATTAATTTTATATGAATATCGTTGTATATGGTAAATGGTTTTTAGATAACAAAAAGCATAGCATACTTTTAGGAGTCGTTTTAATTTGTCATACTTTTGGATGTAAAAATAAAGAGCGATAAAAAATCCAAATATTTATTTATTTTTATATTTGAGATTGTTCGAAATAAAAAAATAATTTAAGGAACTTATAGTTTAAGTGCAAACATTTTTGAAACTACTATGATAGAAATTCGATGTTTACACTATTATATGTATATAGTACCCCCCAAATATTATTTAAATTTAAAAACTCTTGACTTTGAAATTTTTTTTGTTAATATTAATAATTGTATTAAAAGGAAAATTTAAAAGTAATTTCCTTTATATTACAGATGTAATATTTTTAAATTGGAAAAAATTTCAAAACACAAATTTCCATGTACATAAATAAATATAGATTGGCATAACATAAAAATTTAATACTATATTATTTCTATAGCTTTGGGGTTTTTCATTTGTTATCATATATTGCATACTTTTAGGAGTTTTGTAAACAAGTAATTTTACATGAAAGCTTTTTATATGAGGCTTGCCATTAAAACAACTCCGCAACAAGAAAAAGTATGTCGTATTAATGACAAACTTACAGTGGCCGAATAGGCTTCGTGAGAGATAACCTTAAAAATTTCAAATTTTTTTTGTGATTTTTTAGGCTATTAATTATTAATTAATGCTAATTTGTTTTTTTTTCTATTAACAAAAATTTAACTTAAATATAACTAAAATGCTATATATTTAACAGTTTTATTATTTCTGTTCCTATCTTACTAACATATAGCAAAAATAATCTACTAATTTAGCAGGTTTCTTCTGCAGCATAATTTTTAACTAAATTTTAGTAGTTTTAACTAATTTGTTTACAGACTTTTTTCTATTAGTTAAGGTCACTTCCTGCCAAGTCCCTTGGGTATCCCGGCATATTCTTTGAGTATACTGCGAAGGTCCTTCCGAAGAACCTGGAATCCCCTTACATCCGACGCAACTAAAGGCGAACCACGCCTCTCTCATTTTCTTTCATAGACCTTAACTTTAACATAGAAAAAATAATTCCCCTCAAATATCGAATTAAACATATGATTAAAATAAAAAATATTTAATTCAATCAATTAATATTTTATTAATTGTTTCAATTAATCGTATACCATTTTTAGTAATTAATAGTATCATTTGAGTTCTTTGAAGTTCTTTGCTTTCATTCTAATCACTATAAATATAATTAAAAGCTTGAATGTTAAAAACACAACATACATTGCTTTGCTATTGTAGGAGCTTCAGTCATAGCAATAACTATAACATAGAGAAAAATAATAGCTTTTTTAAAAATATGTGATTTTCGTTGTAATATGAAATAAATAAGTAAAAATGTTTGAGTTTACTTCTCCAAATGTTTTTCACTTTGAAATTTAATATATATACAAAAACTAAAATCTACATTATAACCTAGAGAGAACCCCATTAAGACAAGCTGATGATATTGATTGGTAACACTTGAAATTGCATTAATTGTCAACCATTGGTTCTAGGAAAGTTTTTTTTTCTCTATTTGTTGTAAAATAAATTGTGAATTCTATTTGGAATTTGTCATATTTGATTTTCAAACCAAACAAAAATAATACTCATTTTAATTAATATAATCAATTTCGTAAGTTTTTTGTGTGTATAACATTTTAAACCACGCCTATATTCTCAGTCATAGGAGGAAAACTTGATGTTACAAAATATGTCCTAAGATATCCAACTTTTTTTGTTATTTAATTATTTGTATCGATTAGCATATTTGGAGCGGGTATCTGAGAATTTTTCTTTATTTGTACGCTAACTGTAAAATATATCAAATTAAAATTTCATAAATTTCAGACGTTTTTTTCATAAAAAATAGGTCAATTTTTTACCCTACTTTTTTAACCTTCAAGGTGAGATTGGGCCGCTAAAATAATATATATTTCTAAGTTTGTTCTTCTCTGTCATATAGCTTAATTTCATTAAAATCAGATATCGGATTATCCTTTAAGTGGCACAATAATCCGACGGATGTCATTAAAATTTCAAAATAAAATTTCCTCATATTTCATAGCCCAGTAGCCAAAGTAAGTATTAATATTATATCGTAGTATGAGTAATTTAAAAAGAAAATTTAAAAAAATCAGAACTAAATAGTTATGAATTTTTAGTTTAATAGTTTTATATAAATATCGGCCAGAATTTTTCATTAAAAAAAATTCAGATATTTTTCTATCAATACAAAAGCTTTGTTTAGTAAACATCGTAGATATTCAGTTAAGGATCCTAAGAGTACGTACCATGCGCGGTTCCAGCAATTAATATAAGGGGAAAAATCATACGCCACCGTAGACAAATTCATTGAGTTGGACACTGAGGCGTACGATTTTTCGCCTTATATTAATTGCTGGAACCGCGCATGGTACATACAGAGTACTAACTAAAGGGCTGAACGATTCATCTTAAATGAGATTTCAAGACACATGATAGCCTACAAGCCATAACAAGTTGTGTGGTTTTACTTTTTATAACGATTGAATCAGTACAAATAACAAAAAAAAAAACACGATGGCAAAAAAGCATATGGATAGTGAGACGAATCCCATCATGAATCTTTTAGTACGGATGACAACAGTACATTACCACATCATATTATTGTGAACTTAAGCAATCAACACAATATCAACACCATCGATTTAGTGTTACTGAAAACTTATGTATAACAGTGTTGCCAGTTTGGGGGATTTATCCCCAAATTGGGAATTTTATCATCAATGGGGATAAAAACTTCCGTTTGTAGAATTGGGGATTTATTGGGGATGATACGAAATTTTAGGGGATCATTTGGGGATAAAATATATTATTGCTTTTTCATATTTTTATGAATTTAATCCTGATAATTCTAAATATTTATATTTTTTTCTAAGAATGATGATAATAGTGAATGATTTTTAGCTACAAAAATTTGAGTCTGGCAAGGTAATGTTCGTAGAAACTATAATTCCTCTTGGTGAAAATTCGAATTCGTTTTGGTTCTAAAATTTTTAAAGTTATTTAAATTTGATAAGAGTTATAAGAAGTTCTTCTTAAATTAAATGTATACTTTACAAGTTACTCAATTGTCAAAAGTTAATCCATCTGCTGAAATGCTAAAACTTTTTAATGCAGTACCATACACAACAAAATGTCTGTTATTTATTAAATGTCTGTTTATTATTAAATATTTAAAATGAAAAATTTTGGTTCAAATTTTCTTTGCTGTTATTTAAATTTATTTGTTCTTTTTTATAATTTGTTGTAAGCACAAATTTATTGAGTCTGAGTGTACAACTTACCGCAAAAAATAAACGAATATGGTATTTTTCCACTAATTTTTCGAAAAAATTAACGAAAACAAATTTTTATATAAAATAAAAGTTGGGAATTTTTTGGGATGGCAAATTAAAAATTGGGGATAAGGTATGAAAAGACTGGCAACACTGATGTATGTAACCGAAATACGTACCTACTCTGTTGAAAGCTATCATGCTAATGAATGGAGTATTTTTTTTTGTTATGCTTTTAGTTGAGAGTTTTGTTTTCATTCGTGTTGTGTAGGTATGAAAAGCAGTGTTGCCATTTCAGTGCTTTTCGGGTATTTTTTGGTGCTTTTTTCCTTCCTGTACCCGGTGATTTTTTACAAATACCCGTTTAAAAAAAGCGGGTATTTACGGTGCTTTTTCAGATTTCTGGCAGTGCTTTTAGTGCTTTTTTACAATTTCTATTTTTGGTATTTGTTCTCGTTTTTTTACATTTTTCTTGAATTTTCTGTCAAAATTTAAAAAATAATACGATCTATACAAGAACTACATTTTCGCACAATATTTGTAGTACAATTTTAAATAGAAACTTCGGTACATATAAACTTAAAAATATTGAAATATTAGTTCGGTGCTTTTTTACCCCTTTCTAAACCTTTTTTACACGATTTTTCAAAGTAAAAATGTGTTTTTAAATTCTTGATTTAAATTTTTCAAAAAACTAATATCGTGCTTTTTTACCCCATTTTTGTTACATTTTTACCCTTTTTACCCGTTTTCATAATGCTCACGGTGCTTTCCTGCCTTCAGGAGTTGGCAACACTGATGAAAAGCCGATTATGATCAGCCAATGGTATAATGAAAAAATTAAAATAGACAAATGGCTACCCCCAAAAAATTCTTTAGTTGATCGTAATGAATATTTCAACTATTTAATATGTGAAATACTCTAATGATACCAAAAAAAAGCTCTAAAGCGACGAATACATTAAGGAACATTGAGTAGGGTTTTTAGCAAACTCTACTACGTATTGGTTTTATTATATTATTTATTTTTAATTTTATTTTTCAATATTGTTTAATTATACCACCGATTTTTTTTAAATGTTTTTTTTTTTTGGAATGAATTTGGTAAATTTTATTTTATAGAATTTCGTTAGGTTATTTTAAGGGTATCGGTATTTTTAGTTATATCGTTAAGTTATTTTAGGGTTAACGGTATTTTAATTTATTTCGTTAGGTTATTTTAAGGTTAACGGTATTTTAAGTTACTTCGTTAGTGGTATTTTAGGGTTAAAAATAGTTCGTTGAAAGGGTTTCGAATCGTTAACGGTATTTTACGGTTAGTGTTTCCCAAACAAGTTAAAAATTTTAAAATAAGAATTAATATAAATTATTTTTTTTTGTTTTTATAATTTATTATGCATTAATAACATTATTAATTTATTTTTTTACTAACTTTTTTATATAATAATATAAAAATTGTAAAACAAACATTGAATTGAAAATAAAGCACAACTAACCAACTGCTAACTTTTTTATCTGAGTGTACATTTATACTTTTTCGTTTTATAAAACCTACATATTATAACACAACACACCATCGCACCATAGCATTCATTGCGATACTTAAACACTAGTTCAAAGTACTAATTGCTATGTTATGGTAGCGAACAATCGTGTGTCACAACAATCACTTATTGTTTTTTTCGTTGCCATGTTTAATGCTTAAGCTCGCTTACGTTTTGATTTGTTTTCTAGTCGTAACAGGGTGGTTTAAATCGTAATGCACACACACTAGCACAATGTGATTTAATGACTACAACAAACCGATTGCACTCATGCAGCCCTTTAGTACTAACTGAAAACGAAAAAATATTTTAATTTTAAGTCATTCCCAATTTAAAACCAATTTCATTTAAATTACTTTGAGTGTGTCTAAAATAATTTTAAAAAAGTTTCAGAAAATGAATTTCCATGCAAATTTTGTTTAATAAGCCTTTATGGGTTCATAATTTTTGAATATAATCCCTAATATTTATATAAAATAAATACAAAAATTATTGTATATCTTTGGGTGTTTATATTTATTATCAACATTGCATATTTGCAGGAGTCTTGTAAACAAGTGAGATTTATTTGAAAACTTTCATACCTCAGGCATACTTTAAGGTATTTTAAATGTCTAAAAAATATTGCATACTTTTAGGTGTCAAAAATGTAACCTTAAGCCTAATAAAATGTATACTTTTAAGTTTTTACGGTAGGTCTCATATTGCAGATTTTTTAACTTTAGTTAATAGTTAACTCAAAAATTTTTTGTTGTTTTGTGTACATTTTTTTCAATATTTTCTTTTATTTATAGTTAAATTAAAGTTAAACCTACAGTATGAGACCCACCGTTAGTATATAAAATATTTACAAATTAGATAATTTAAATGAAGTACCGTAGTGGAAGATAGGGTGAAGTGGTCAACACTTTTTCTAGGTCCTAAATGTCACTTAACAATAATTTTATATCTATCTTTTGGGTAAATGTTTAGTGGTCTAACTTAATAGCCAATAAGTTAATTATTTGTTAGTTGGTATTTAAAAATATATAAACAAAAAAATACAAAAAAAAAAAATACTAATTCAAACTAAAATTCATCGCTTTGACCAAGTAAACAGCAAGATGTAGTAAATCCCAAAATAGAAAAAAATATAAGAAAAAAAAAAAAGAAAAAAAAACAAATTAAAAATCAATATGGGAAAAATACAAAATAAAAACCGTTACTTGTTCCTTTTCTAATATACTTAATTTCATGCAATGAATTCTAAACCAATTAAGTTATTCATATTTTCACTATATATCATAAAAACAGCGACAAAACGCGTTCACAAACACATTTTCCA
Source organism: Leucophora obtusa (assembly GCA_949987735.1). Classification (NCBI taxonomy): domain Eukaryota; kingdom Metazoa; phylum Arthropoda; class Insecta; order Diptera; family Anthomyiidae; genus Leucophora; species Leucophora obtusa. The sequence continues at coordinate 355,706,112 of OX465295.1, forward strand.
CTTCATATCACATTTACAAACAATGGCACAACTTAAGTGATATTTAAATTTTTACGGAAATCGGTTTGTAAATAACAGGAAATTGTTTTTTTACGGAAGCTTTCAACAACATAAATAACTATATGCATTGATATTTTACAGAGTAGTTACCCTCATAGAAACAAACCTGTAAAATAGCAGAAAAGGCTTTAAATTTAGTTAAAAAATACCTTACCCGGCGTCTTCAAATGCAATAAATTATATGATATGAAATATCAAAACCAAAACGTCAAATGATATCAATTTGAAAGTGGTGGAGAACACTTGACCATTTAATGGCTAAGAAATATCATAGATTTTTTACGAAAAACACAAAATTATATCAAACATTAATTTTTATTTACAAATAATAAATAATTAAACTCTTTCCCATGGTTTTACTAAATTTTCTTCTATTTTTTTTTTTTTTATTACGAAACTAAAACTAAAATGAAAAGTGATATTTGGTGGGCGCTGAAATGCAAGAGCCGCTTGCATTTCAGCGCTATCATAATGTTGCAATAAAATTTAAATTGGATGTCTTCACTTGAGATGGAATTACTTATTTTGACAGTTGCCTGCTATCATTTTATTGCATTTCAAGACACTAGGTTAAAGAAACAACTGCTAATATTAGCAGAATTATGCTAAGTACTAGCAAAAAAAAAACAGTAAAAATAAAGTTGTTGGTACAGTGTTGTATTTTCAAATGCGTCATATAGATCAACTGCAATTAATATTGTAATTAATATGCATTTTTATCAATTTTTTTAATTTGTAATTGTAATTAATATGCATTTTTATAATTTTTTTTTTAATTTATTAGGTTCGAGGTTAATTGTTAAATTTAAAGAACTCTTGTTATATTGAGTTTATTTTTATTTAGTTCAAAAGACATGAAGAAAATTTAGTTAAATATAAGTAGATTACAAATAGCAAAAACAAATTTTTATATCTACAAAATGTTTGTAATTTTTAAGTTGAGTTTAGTTGAATTCAAATATCAATCTATCCTGCTAAAATCAACAAAAATAGTTGTCAACAAAACCCTATAAACATTTTCACTGGAATTCAAGTTGAAATCAAGTTTAATTCCAGCCCTGTTTTCCAGTTTCAAGGCTTGAATTCAACTTTTATTACATTTTATTTCAATAGCATACTCCAGCAAAAGGGAAACAAAAATTCAAGTTTGAAATATTTTTGTTAAGTAAACAAGTGCTAGAATTTGAAATATACTTTATTTCAAGCAAAATTTAAAGCACTTGAATTTTTAAAACCTATGTGCTTATTGGGAATATTAAACTACTAATTTTAAAAGGCTAGATGGTAACCGAAACGTTGCAGTTATCGGTAAGGGTAACGCTATTTCATTTATTTCGGTATCGGTATTTTAAAGATAACGGGTTTTTAGTTATTTCGGTAGCGGATATTTTTACAGATTTATTTCTATGATTGTACATTAAAGATTTTTGAGATCTTCCAATTTTTTTTTTTTAATGTCAAGACCACCTAAAAATGTTTCATTTCTGCCATAATTGATGAATATCATTAAGTAATTTATCAATCAAACTAAGTATTGTAAACTCACGCCTCAAAGTATGATTTATAATTTAAAAAAAAAAGCCTTACTAACTGCTTTTAACACAATTTTGTATAATTACATTATTTCTTCTGTTAAAAATAACATTAATCTTAATTTTAGTAAGCTTTACCTTTATTTGACTAGATATTAACATATTTTCATTATGAATAACAAATATTTATACAACTTAAAACTGTTGTTTTTATATACATGCATATAAATGACTTATTTAATACTAAGTTATTAAATACAGTATATGGGTGAAATCAAAAAATGTGATAAATTTTTGGGCCAAATTTGTGAAGCAAAAAGTGTTAATATTTCGGTTTTTTCTTAATGGAATCAGTAAGTTTAGTCATTATAAACCTAATTGCAAAAACTCTCTTCTACAAATTGTCGCAATAACTTTTTTTGTACAATTTTATTTTTTTTTTGTTGTAACGGAGTTTACATTTCTGCAAGCAAAAGATATAACAAAAAAATTCCGTACGAATTTTCTTCAATTTATTAGTTTTTCGTATTTGGGTTTTCAACTTGCTTTCCAGTGATATATAATTTGTGTTTATCAAATTGGCGGTTTCGCGAATAAAAATACAATTCATTCAGCGAAAAAAATTTTTATTTTTTTTTTAATTTTGTATTTTTGGTCCTTTTAAATGTTTTTCAAAAAAATTAAATTTTTTAAAATCCCAACAGCGGTTGCGTAGTTACAAAATAATATATTAAAAACATAACATTTCGCGATCAAAAAATTCTTAAATTGTGTGAAACAAATTTAATTTGTCAAACTAATGTCAGTAATGACTCGAAATATCGATTCAAAACCAATGAAATGCAAAATCAATCGTTTTTCGCTCCAGCAGCTTAGGGTAAAAAACTGATAACTTTTTTTGATTTGACGCAAAATTATTAGTTGAATCGTCTTTTGATGCATAAATATTAGTTGAATCACCTCTGTTTATGGTTATTTTAAAATATTTTAAACATTTATCTACATTTATTTGAATGAAATCTGATGCAAACAATTGTGGTTACGGAGTTTACAGTTACGGAGTTTACATTTGGTTACTTTTTTCGTTTTCTTTCAGAAACGCTTTGTCAGAATTTTTTTTCCGAAACAAAATCGCATGATGCCTACAAGGTGAATCCAAATATGACATTGTTTTTATTACTCGTTAAATAGTTTGCTGTAAAAATTACGAACGGAGTTTACAACATTTTTTCAAATCTTATTAAAGACATCCTTTTTCATCTCGAGAATGTTACATGCTGCAGAAAAGCTTCAAGTCTGTTATACTGGATGATTACTTACATTCCAACGATCATTTGAGTATAAATAACATTATACTTTTCGCAATATAAATAATAGATAACTCCAAAATTCTGGTATATGCATTTTTATCAAAAATTATGACGAAAAATCGTTACAGAGTTGAAGTTGTGATAGCTAAGATATACGAAAAAGTTTGTAAAATGTATTAATTTTTTATTAAAAACGGCACTTTTCCTCTTCATAAAAATTCTTACAGTTAGTGTTTACCCTTATTGGTTATTAAAATATAAGCTATTAAAGCTAAACAACCTTATGAGTTATTTGTTACGGAGTTTACATTTGGCTTATAAAATTGGTCACAAATTTTAGGTATTAATCAAAAATTGGTCAGATTGTATAAATTTTGTAAAACAGGTGACAATGCGCTGATATATATCGAAATATATAACTAAAATGTAATCCATGCATTAGAAATTCGGTGGTTACACGGTTTTTATCACATTTTTTGATATCACCCATATACAATATATTAACTTAAATAAATGTCATGCAAAATATTTAATACATGTTTGAACTAAGAGACAACACGACATATTGTTGTATATGTGGTTAATAAATTAAAAACAATTTTTCATGATTTGCAATATTTGTCACTCCCGCCCTCCCAAAAGTATACTTTAATATACAATATTTAAACATTGCTGATAGTAGATCTACTGTAGCTGTAGAATAAATACCAGTCATGTAAATAAGATAATATAATGGTATCTATGTATATGTTAACATGCATTCAATATTAAAACGCAACAAAAGTACATACAAACTATATATGAGGCTTTCGATACCAACTGCTCGGCTATAGGAAAAAGTATATCATGGCCATATCAAATTTATTTAGTGTACAATATGATGCAAATAAAAATGAAACAATTTTAAAGACTTTTCAGCCGATGTGTTATGGTCAACACATGGGACTTTTCATTGGCATTAAAATTTTATTACCATTAGTTGACTAATGCTAATGCAAAAACATTTCAATACCATTCAATGTTACTGAAATTTGCTGGCAGTAGAATATTTTCTACTACATAATGCTAAAGACATCGCAATAATGCCTTAAAAACTAATTACACTTGAACAAAAAAAAGCACTTTTTTCCAAAAAAGGGATATTTAAATTATTTTCAATGGGTGTTTTATAAAAATAGAGCCTCAACACGAAATCACCATTTTATAAATTGGCCTGTAGCTCGTAAACTAAGTGAGATGGCGCAAAACGGACAAAATCGGCTCGGCAATGATCACGCTCTTATAATTCAGATGAGGTAGGTCCGAGAGGGGTTCCGAGGACCCCATTTTTCTAAAACAGCCACAGGTTGGCCCATATTTTTAAATTTATGTGATTATTGAACTATTACACCCTGATAATACGAATTTCGTTCCCCGTTTCATTCCATTTCGTTCCCTGCTGGAAGTGTTCAAATTTCACTCGTTCCCCATTCCATTCCATATCGTTTCGATTTCGACCGATGTTACAATCAATTATCAGAGTAAATTGTTAAAAACAAAAATTAAAAATGTCACCCTGTGATTGTTGTATAACAATGGATCCCTCTGGAATGGATCCCGAAACTGGCCTCTTTGTATTTTAGAAAAAAAATTGCTCAGGCTCCTGTTATTCAGTTTAGGTAGGTGCGGAAGGAATCAATTTAATGAATCAGCTACTTGGTGGCTGAATTTTTTATTAATTTGTATGGTAGCATTTGTTTAGTGTTCCAATTTTACTTGTTCTCCTTTCCCTTTAGTTCTATTTTACTTAGATACAATCCAGACTGGAATGAAAATTACTATCTATTCTATATAATTTTATTTTGGTTCGCTCATTTTTTAAAATAAACATGAGCGAGAATTTTCCATCGCTGATATCTGCAAATTTTGCGCCATTTCAACGTTGTTCAAAAAACTTACATCATTTGTAATTATTTTATTGTAATTGATAAATTATTAATTTGCAATGAAATTTCAAACTATTACAATTAATCAAAGAAGTGGTTTGAGTACCACTGGAATTTTCTAGTCTGTTCTACAACCGCGGCCGTTATACTATATAAGGATGCCATATCAAATTTAGGAAGTAAGTCGCGCATTAACATTTGTGGTGTTCAGTTGTACTCTAGCGTTTGTGTAGTTCATTAGCCTTGTATAGTGAGTTGCGCAATAGAATTTGTATAGTTGTGTGTGTTATCTGTTGTATGTAAATTAATATAGTGTTAACTAAATAAGCTCAATATCAAACAAAAGGGTGTGTAGTTATTTCGATTACAGTTGAAAAGAATCCGGTTTATTTAAAGCAAATAAACCAACGTTTTAAAAGGTAAAAACGTAACAATATATTAAAAACAAATTCTCAATAGATCCATATTTAAGCACACCAACGGTACTCATTTTTGTATAAATTTAAAAAAGTTGTTCTATTTTTTATTCACATCAAACAGTAGAGCGAGTACTGTAAGTCGGTCGTTGATACGATATACGTTTTAGCTGAATAATTGGTATGAAATGCCTTGTATTTGAATAACAAATATGTATATAAAGTTTGGCCAATTTTATATACTTTCACACATGTTTAATCTTGTCTTTGCATGATTAAGTAGGTATATTTACTGTTAATTTTGAAAACAATATCCTTTTTGTAATCAATCTTATTTTGTTCGTCTTTGCTGAAGTCATTTGCATGACTTAATAGCCAATTTATATAATATTATCATAACAGGGAATTTTTCAACTTTCATCATAATATATCAAAATAACCCTTTTTCAGAGGAGAGTGGAAAGAATACAGGAACATTTTTCATTTATATTTTATATTTATGAGTGCTATTTATTGTAGTCTAGTGTTAAAAAGCGTATAAATATTTGTGATAGCATGTCTTTTTAATATTAAAACAAATTCGTTTGTTACACTAACGATAAGGACCGATTTCTAAATATATCGTTAAGTTATATGGCAAACAATCGCAAATATGTCAGTAAAAGTCCCAGTAAATATCTAACTTAACCAGACATAACAGATTCATTGTGATAACAAAATTTTTTAACAATCAAGTGGTTTATTTTAGAGTTTGCATTTAACCGCAATTTTGCGTAACCGCGGTTACGGTTAAAATTGGTGCGGTTAATCGCCGTTAACGGTTAATCGCACTCACTATAACACAATTTCTTAATGTCATTCTTTTAACCCAACAACGACAGAATTATTAAAAATTATTCAAATCTAAAGCAAAAAAATTAAAAAGTAGAATTCGAATTCAAGAAGATCTTTTGTGAGGAAAATCGGTTGAATATACAAAAACTTTTGCAAATATGATGCCTTTTCAAAAAAAGATTAAATAAATAATGACGAATAAATAAGAAGATTTTTTCTAGTACTAAAATTCATATTTTTTTTTACAAAATTTTCTATAAATAGAATTAAAAGCTTGAATGTTAAAAAAAAGCACGAATCATTGCTTTGCCCCATTGAAGGAACTTCAATAAATAAGCAACAACTATAACATAGAGAAAAGGTAGCTTTGTTAAAAAGACATGTGGCTTTCTTTAGTTGTAATAATATGAAATGGATAAGTAAAAATGCTTGAATTTACTTCTCAAATGCTTTTCTTTGAATTTGAACGTATAATGGGTGATATCAAAAACTGTGATAAAAACCGTGTAACCACCAAATTTCTAATGCATAGATTACATTTGAGTTACATATTTAGATATATATCAGCGCATTGTCACCTGTTTTACAAAATTTATAACAATCTGACCAATTTTTGGTTAATACATAAAATTTGTGACCAATTTTATAGGCCAAATGAAAACTCCGTAACAACCCTACGGGAAATTTTAACAAACTGTCACCGAACTGGCCCCTTTACATGAAATAGACTGGTCACTTTTACATGGCGTTGTCATAGGAGGGGGAAATTGACCCCTTGTGACATGTCACAAGACAAATCCCAGGACAGATCCCTGAACTTTGTTTTTTATGAGAGTTCTGTAATCTGTCCTAGGATGTGTCTTGTGACATATCACAAGGGGTCAATTTCCCCCTCCTATGACAACGCCATGTAAAAGTGACCAGTCTATTTCATGTAAAGGGGCCAGTTCGGTGACAGTTTGTTAAAATTTCCCGTAGGGAAGTAACTCATAAGGTTTTTTAACTTTAATATCTTATATTTTTTTCATAACCAATAAAACTAAACACTAACTTTGAGAATTTTTATGAAGAGGAAAAGTGCCGTTTTTAATAAAAATTAATACATTTTACAAACTTTTTCGTATATCTTAGCTATCACGACTTCAACTCTGTAACGATTTTTCGTCATAATTTTTGATAAAAATGCATATACCAGAATTTTGGAGTTATCTATTATTTATATTGCGAAAAGTATAAAGTTATTTATACTCAAATGATCGTTGGACTGTAAGTAATCATCCAGCATAACAGACTTGAAGCTTTTCTGCAGCATGTAACATTCTCGAGATGAAAAAGGATGTCTTTAATAAGATTTGAAAAAATGTTGTAAACTCCGTTCCTAATTTTTACACCAAACTATTTAACGAGTAAGAAAAACAATCTCATATTTAGATTCACCTTGTAGGCATCATGCGATTTTGTTTCGGAAAAAGAATTCTGACAAAGCGTTTCTGAAAGAAAACGAAAAAAGTAACCAAATGTAAACTCCGTAACTGTAAACTCCGTAACCACAATTGTTTGCATCAGATTTCATTCAAATAAATGTTTATAAATGTTTAAAATAATCATAAACAGAGGTGATTCAACTAATATTTATGAGTCAAAAGACGATTCAACTAATAATTTTGCGTCAAATCAAAAAAAGTTATCAGTTTTTTACCCTAAGCTGCTGGAGCGAAAAACGATTGATTTTGCATTTCATTGGTTTTGAATCGATATTTCGAGTCATTACTGACATTAATTTGACAAATTAAATTTGTTTCACACAATTTAAGAATTTTTTGATCGCGAAATGTTATGTTTTTAATATATTATTTTGTAACTGCGCAACCGCTGTTGGGATTTTAAAAAATTTTATTTTTTTGAAAAGCATTTAAAAGGACCAAAAATACAAAATTATAAAAAAAATAAAAATTTTTTTCGCGGAATGAATTGTATTTTTATTAGCGAAACCGCCAATTTGATAAACACAAATTATATATCATTAGAAAGCAAATTGAAAACCCAAATACGAAAAACTAATAAATTGAAGAAAATTCGTACGCAATTTATTTTAAGTGAAATAGTTTAATGACACTTTAGTTTAATGACCACTTTGGTTTTTGAAAGTGGAATTAAAACGATTTTTTTTATCGTTTTACGTTTTCTGGAGAGACTTTTAACGTTTTAAGTGCCACTATAAAGCCTATAGCATACTCGATACTTACCAAAACGTTTTATTTTCAATACAAAATTATCTGTAGCACCCTAAACTGCAAATACAGAAGGAAAAAAATTGTTTTCGATCACTTTAGGAAAAAAATTGCGGAAGTGGAATTGTGAAATCAAATCAATTCCGAAAAAAACCTGTGACATGCATGATTATTTAAAGTAAAAGCTTTAAGCAAACTTTCGAAAGTTATAAAAAATATAACATTAATTTTAATTTTTTAAAGTAAAAGAATATGAAAGGGTATAACTTAAGGGTAGAAGTTAGTAACAATACATGAGAGTTGCTGGATGGTATGCAACATTATTGTTAAAAACTTTTTTAATTTATTTAAAATACAAGGTTGAACTACACTTCAGAGTATAAAATGAAGGTATGTACATTAGGGTGGGTCGATTTAGCGATCGATATTCTGCCATCGATTTTTCGATAGCTTTTGGCATGCGGAAAAAAAGTTTCACTACGACATATCAAAAAAATCATTTAAAAGGCGTCCAAATTTCAATTTTTTCCAATTTTCTAATAAATGCTAGATTAGCGCCATCTTGCGGTGGCTTTTTGAAACAACTAATGAAATTGTAAACAAAATAACATTACAACTTTTCCAGAATGGTATTACTTATGAAAATCGGATAAAAAATTTGGCAACTAGAGTTAAAAGTATATAAGTAAAATTATTTTCTTTCGAAGAAGCCAAAGACGCAACAATATTTTGGGATGCGGCTGGAATTTTGTACATTGATTACCTTGAAAAAGGTCAGACCATCAACAGTGATCGCTACATGGCCCAACTGGGGCGTTTGAAAAAGGAAATCGCAAAAATATGGCCCCATATGAAGAATAATAAAGTGCTCTTTCACCAAGACAATGCGCCATGCCACAAGTCATTGGCTACCATGGCCAAATTGCAGGAATTAGATTTCTAATTGTTTCCGCACCCACCGTATTCACCAGATTTGGATCCCCTGTTTTCAGAGTTGAAAAAAATGCTTGCTGGAAAGAGATTTGGTTCAAATGAAGAGGTTATTGCCGAAACAGAGGCCAATTTTGGGGCCAATTATAAATCACTCTATAAAAATGGTATCAAAATATTAGAAAGGCGTGGGATTGATTGTATGGCTCTGGAAGGAGACCATTTTGTCGAATAAAATCGAATTTTGCAACAAAAAAAATTTTGTTTTATTGCCTATCCTACGGAGTTTTCAGCCCATGTGTTATATGCAGAAAAGACAGAAAAAAGCAAAATCCTATGTGTTTAAAGCAAAAAAATATTGTCAAAAAAGCAATAAAAAAGCAAAAGTAAAAAAAACTTGGAAAAAGAACAGTTTTTAAATCAAAACGAGTAAAAAGGTTAAAGTCGGGCATGACTATACAATACCCTACACCACTCTGGTGTATTGTTTGGATCCGAAATTCGAATGGGTTAAAATGGGGCTTGTGTCAAAATTTTCTATAATGTGAGTCAGCGCACCAAATTTCACTAAAATATCTTAATATTTGCGACCTGCAGTTTGTAACCAAGCCAATTTTGGGGGGACCCTTATATGGGCACTAGTTCTAAACATGGACCGATGTTCACCAAAATCAATAGGCTTCGTCCTTGGGCCAACATAGGTCTATGTACAAACTTTCATCAAAATATCTTAATATTTGCGACCTGCAGTTTGTAACCAATCCAATTTTGGTGGGACCCTTATATGGGCACTAGTTCTAAACATGGACCGATGTTCACCAAAATCAATAGGCTTCGTCCTTGGGCCAACATAGGTCTATGTACCAAATTCCATCAAAATATCTTAATATTTGCGACCTGCAGCGTATAAACAGTATAATTTTGGTAGGACCCTTATATGGGCACTAGGTCTAAACATAGACCGATATTCACCAAAATCAATAGGCTGCGTTATTGGGCCAATGTAGGTCTGTGTAACAAATTTCATCAAAATATCTTAATATTTACGACCTGCAGCGTATAAACAGTATAATTTTGGTAGGACCCTTATATGGGCACTAGGTCTAAACATGGACCAAAATCAAACTTGTTCGTCCTTGGGCCAACATAGGTCTGTGTACCAAATTTCATCAAAATATCTTAATATTTGTGACCTGTAGAGTGCGCACAAGATTGCATGGACAGACAGACAGACGGACGGACAGACGGACATCGTTAAATCGAAATAAAAAAAAATTCTGAACCGATCGGTATACTATAAGGTGGGTCTACGACCAATATTTTTTGGTGTTACAAACATCAGCACAAACTTATAATACCCTGACCACATAGTGGTGTAGGGTATAAAAATAAATATATGTCAGCAAAAATTTTTTTTTGGGTAAAAAGTCTTAAAAAAAGCAATTCAAAGCTCAAAAATTTTAAGAAAAAGCTATTTTAAAGCTAAAAAACGGAAAATCCAAAAAAAGCAAAAAGAAGCAAATATGAGTAAAACAAGCAATAAAAAGCATAAAAAGCAAAAATAGCAATTTTGTCTTCTCTGGTTATATGCCAAAAAGAATCTGTTAATGTTAGCAGTTTTTTTCGCAACATGATTTCTAACTACTGTTTAGTAGTTTTAACTGATTTTTCTATAGACTTTTTTCTATTAGTGTATACACTGAGAGAATTATCTGCATTATATTAATGCATAAAACCAATGAAGTTTCACTGGAACTCGTCCATTGAAACTTTTCATTGAATTTAAGGAATTTTTCATTAATTGTTGTGAAAAATTTAATTTTATTTATTAAAAGTTTCATAAACTCAATAAAAAAGTTTTCAATAAAACTGGATTCATAAAATATATGAAGCTTTTTCATGAAATATAAGAATTTTTATATTTACTTTGTGAAGAAATTTTCATTAGTTCACTGAAAAATTTCATTAAAATTCATCCAGCAAAATTCACTCTGTACTCATAGGAATTATTTTCCAATTTTTAAATAATATTCTAGAAGATAGAGTGTTTTAAAAATTTTATTGGCGAGTTAGTCAGTTTTTTGCAATTCTGAACAACTGTATGTTTATAGATACACTGAAAGAATTATCTTTCATGATATTAATGATATAATTTCATAGAATTTTTTTCGTAGAATCAATGAAGAATTTCATTATGTTTATAATATTTAATTTCATAACTTTTCTTTCATAAAATATCATAATTTCGTTAAAAAAAATTCATTGAATTTCATAAATTAGATATTCATAAATTTAATGAAAATGTTCTTTATAATTATGAAATTGTTCAATAGTATTTACTTTTTTAATTTTTTTTTTATAAAATATTGTCATTTCATTAATTTTTAAAAATTTTCCTATAATTAGAATATTATTAACTCTACTATTTTCTTGAGCATAAGGTTTGGTTTTTATTTATAAAAAGTTTTTTTATTTTCGATATTTCGCTACTCCAATGTGTAGCATCTTCAGGAAATAAAAATTTTTTTTTTTAAATTGTTATTTCCTGAAGATGCTACACATTGGAGTAGCGAAATATCGAAAATAAAAAACTTTTTTATAAATAAAAACCAAACCTTAAGCTCAAGAAAATAGTAGAGTTAAAAATTGAAAAAGAAGGTTAAATAAACGAAAAGAAATTAGAATATTATATTAAACATTTAGTTCTCAAATACCATGGTTTTATTTAAACATAAGGCCAAGTTTTTGTGATGTGAGAGAATTCCATACTGAGAGAATTATATTTTATAATTTTTATTTTTTTTTTAAATTAATTTTTTATTAATTTTGGACTATGATTATTAATTTTTTGCATGATATTATTAATTTTTTGCATTTGCTAAATACTTTTTATTTTTCCACTCCAACTTAGCAACGACAACAACCAACTATAATAAATAATAATAAATGAAATTGCTTCATAGATTTTATGAAGCTCTCCATTGGCTGAATGATTTATTCATTGGAGGAGTGGTCTATGGTCATTTTATGAAGAGTTTCATTAATTTTATGAACTTTTCATAAATATTGACTTTAATGAAACTTGTTTCATAGATTCTATAAAAAGTGTCAATGGACGAGTTCCAGTGAAAATTTCCATTCAAACTATGAAGAAAGTCATTACTGAAGTAATGACAATTCTCTCAGTGTATAGACTATTGAATCTAGGGTCTCAATATGCCAACGTTATTGGTAGCAACTGGCATCGTTTATATGAATATTTTCATCCCATTTATACTACCCAGTAACCCTGGTTTGGGGCATATTTTTATAACTTACCAATATATTAGTTATATTAGGTCAAATAAAAGCTTACCTGAAAAGATAAAAGAAAAAGTAGTCTTACTTATAAAACTCATACATAAATTCTAATATTATAGTAAAGTAATTTAAATAAAAAAGTTCTTAACATACATATAGCTAAAGATAGTTTCGTGCAAAACACATTGACAGAAAGCTTTTGCTTATAAAAATATTCTAAAGAATTTCAGTTTAATTTTTCTAAAGAAACATTCGCAGAATTTCTTAACCCATTTTATATCAAACATAGAATCCATGGTCCGATTTCAATGAAATTTTTAATTTTTTCTATTTATATCACCAATATTAATAAAATACACCAAAGAAAAAAAATTCCGTTTCCTCAGAATACGATGTGAATTTATAGTTATATTGGTTCACAGAACCAAATTTATTCATAAAAAGTATGAACTGCTTTCATTGCTTTATTTATTTTTTTATTTATGTTCATAATATGTATGAATAAACTTATTCAATTAATGATTTTTTCTATGCTTTTTATCGACGAGTAAAAAAAATGGTGCAAAATATAATTTTTATAATTTTTAAAATCCAATTATATAGAAAAAGCCTCAAACTTCCTTAATACAAAAACCGTTTTATGATACCATTAAATTTAGAATTTTAACAATTTTTTAAAATTGATGCAGCTTTATAGTTACATTGGTAAGAAATGGGTTAAGACCTACACAAGCTTTTAAAGCTAAAAAATACTCCCAAAATTATGCAACATTTTTGCGAGTTTATTTTTAATCACGTTAGAATTTGTAGTCTTTACCATCCTTAGATAACTCCATGATTTTGCTTTAAAACTAGTTTTCATTTAGTTTTAATCAATAAAATTAAAAATGCACCAGTTGCTTAAATAGGTTTAACAAAAAGTGAAAATCCATTAAAGAAACTTTTGTTTTCTGTATTGTCTATCGCACTTAAGAGACATTTTTTCCCATTTTCAACACTCTGTTATAACTTTTCTTTTTTTTAAATTATTAATACAAGGACACATTTTGTCATACTAATGTGACAAAATATATATATAAATATATCATCATTTCATATACGGTAGGTGTGTAGTTATAGAAAAAAAAGTTAGAAAAACTAAAGTTTTACTTTGGAGACATACACTTAAATACGAAAAAGTTAGAATTTCCGTTTTTTATTTACTTATTTTGCCAACAAAAAATATGTGTAAAAAGGAAATTCAAACAAATTATCACGTGTCTAAGAGTTAAAACCACAAATTTTACTTTCAATGACCTTTCACTAAATAGGAGATAAATATAAAAGGCAAATTTAAATGAAAAGTTGACATTGGATTTGTGACCAAGGATAAAGAATATTAAATACATAAGTATATTGTGAATAGTTGAATTTATTGTTCCTTGCTTTCCGCAAGCATAAAAAATTCACGAGATTCGATATCCAGTCTTTTTTTGATTAAGTTTATAAAAAATGTGGCATATCTTCTGGAGACAAAAATACATGATGAAATGTAACATATTTTTAGGCTGTGGTAAAATTTAAAAACAAATGTAGGTAATATTTTATAGAAATATTAAAAAGAAGCATCAGAAGCGGTTTAATTTATGCGGTTTTAAATTTAATTATGAAAAACATTAAGTAATTTAAAACTTTAAAAAATCATATCTTAGAATTTTCATACTATTTAAAAAATGCTACTTTATACATGTTTCTTATTTCTTTACATTTTTCTCTGTCTTATACTGTGTTTGTTACAGTAAGACTTAGTGAAAGTTTTTTTTTTATAAATATTTTACTTTTATTACAAGCTAAATCTCTTTAAATTGAAATTATATATCTAAATCAAAGATGTTTTCTTGGATTTTGCCAATCAATACCAATCTTTTAGTGGATAATTTAATTTACTTTGGTGTAAAGCTTAAATTATCAAAATAAAACGATATCTTACTTAGGAATAGTAAATCTAATCAATGTCATTAGTTCATCTTTGTTTTTTGTTTTTATGTGGTCATTAGTTTTATATATTTTAGCGCCACACGAAAATCGGAACGTGTTTTGTTTTGGTAAACACAAAGTTTTTGTTGTTAACAGAAAATTATATATATGTGGCTTTTCTTATCAACTGTCTAACTAAACAAATATATATCGTGCCAGTATAAAACTTACAGTGATTATTGTTATACGTTGTAGGCAGAAAGCATTGAATATCTTTCATATTTTTTATCAATCTTTTTAAAATCAACCAATATTTAAAAACGAGTAAAAAAGTTAAAGTCGGACATGCCCTACACCAGTCTGATTTAAAGCCAACTAATGTTTGGATCCGAAATTTGAATGGGTTAAAACAGACTTGTGTCAAAATTTTCTATAAAATCATAAAAGAAGAAAAATTCGAAAATATAGCCCATATGGGCGTTAGGTCGAAATATGGACCGATCCTATTTAGAATTAATAGGCTTTTTCCTTGGGACCATGTGAGTCAACGAACCAAATTTCATTGAAATATATTCGTATTTGCGACATGCAGCGTGTAACCAAGCCAATTTTGGGGGGACCCTTATATGGGCACTAGGTCTACACATGGACCGATTTTAACCAAAATCAATAGGCTTCGTCCTTGGGCCAACATATCAACTGATTGAAAATGATTATTTTGAGAACTAGTTTTGTAATTACTAGTCAAAAAACTAGTACTTTTTAGTACCATTTCCAACTGGATAATTTACAATTAGACTCAAAAAAAATAATAAGTTAGTAGAAAAATTAGTAAAAGATCTTTCATATCAAGTGTTCACTCAGGGAACTTCTGCAGTCAGAATTTGTTAGTTATTCAACTATTTCAGTTTTTTTTATTTTAAATGAAAATAACATTCAGTTTTAGAAGAAATGTGAATTTGAACTACATTCGGAATTTATTAAAAAAAAAAAAAACAACACAAAATACTGAAAATTAGGAACATTAATTTTTTTATGCAGTCATTTTGCTTTTTTAAAAAAATAAAACAAATAAAATGTACACTCACAATATTATATTGTTAAGAACAACATAAAATACACATTAAATTAATTGAAAATACAATTAAAAAAGGACACTGATTTTTCATTATATTCAAGCTTAAACTTAAACTTGGCTTAGTTAAACCGAAAACGAATTTTGTCAGCCATTTCAAAGTTTATTAACAAAAATTTGCCGGAAAATCTTTTTCTCGAGTATAATTTATTTCTTTATTGAAATAAAACAAAATAAACCACACTTTAAAAGCAGTATTCCAGTTACAAACTGCGTTACACTAAATTTAAAGATAATCAACTTCCTAAAAACTGGGCCTTAAAAGAAGAATAGATAATAGATAGAAGACATGATAGAAGGAGACATTTTATTCAGAAGAATACATGTTATTGAAAAAAAACATGTATTACTGTGCACAATGAAGTTTGCAAGAAAGAAAGAATAGTACAAAAATATTAAAAGAACGACATTCCGAGTAACTGCGACTTGAAATATTTGATCACTGCCGTTACCAGTGATTTATCAATAACTGTGATTAAATCACCGGTATGAAAATATCGCTCATCTCTAGTGTGTATGAGTAAAGAATTTCTTGTAATTTGAATTGAAATAATTTTGTATATAAACAAACTATTTTAACAAAAAAAAATATTTGAATTTTTTGTCTTAGTTAAAGCAGAAAACAACGAAATTATTTTTTATAAAAATAGAAAACTATAAATAGAACATTTGACTGCAAATATCAACTACAGACGATACGTATTTTGTTGTAGTTTGTTTTTTATTGATTGATAAAAAAAGTTAAACAATATGTTTTCATGTATTTTAATTGATTATTGATTTGAAAACAAGTTTTAGCTATTGCTTGAATGGGGGAATTTTTAGTTGATCTATTATTCTGGTAAATGAATTTTTTTTAGTTTGACTCTAGATCAGAAATTAATAGTGTCCGACCTAACAGTTCGACCAAAAAGCGACATTTGTTCGGTTCTTCGGTATTTAGAGGCATTCGGGAGAAATTCTAATACTGGGAAAATGTTTATTGAGCTGGCTTAATGCTATTTTGAATGTCAAATTTAAGGAAAACCACGTACTTTAGCTGTAAAGTCAACTGTTCGGCCGCCGAACTTTTTCCAATTTGGCCGAACTTTCGGCGGCCGAACAGTGAATTCATTGCTTAACTTCGGACTTTTCCCTAAATTTTACATCCAAAATGGATTCCAATCGGCCCAACAAACATTTTAGCATACCCGTGTAAAAAAGTTTAGATCTGACCAGATCTTCTTGGTTCTCAATAGATATGATTCAATCTAATTATATCCTGTACCAGATCACATCAAATATGATCAGATATGGCATATGTGATAATACCTTATGGCAAGATCTGATAAGATCTAGTGCCAAATTTGTTCAAATCTAAAGTGATCTGGACAAATGCGCAAGATATGCCTAGATCTGATCAGATCTAATTAGATCTCAAATTTGTCCCCAATTTTGAGATCTAATTAGATCTGGTAAGATGTGCTGAGATCTGGCCAAATCTGATCTTTTTTACACGGGTAATCAAAATTTGTCCATAATGCTTCAACATAGCGAATATCGTGCAAATACATTTTGTGGCCGAACTGTTCGGTCGGACTCTATAAATTAATATCACTTTTTGTTTAAATTATTTTCAAATTAAAGAAAGATGATACAATTTTCACAAGTAAATTAAAAAGAATAAAAATTTGAAAGAATTTGATAAGGCCAGCAAGACAGAATACGTATTTTCGGCTTTCGCCATAAAGCCATCATCAGTGTCGTTTGCCTTGAATGGGTTAATAATTGATTATCGTCTACTTATGTGAAAGTTGAAAGTAAATCGAATATGTTAACAACAACTCAACTTAGACTAACAACTTTCGCAAAAACTGCTGAAATTAACAGATTTTTTGCTATATATTAGTAAGATAAGCAAAAATAATACTGGTAAATGTACAGAATTTTAGTTATAATTGGGATAATTCGTTTGTTGTTTCTTCCTTTTGACTATTTACTATTTTTTAGAATGCTATTTGCATTCAACTAAATTTCAACTAAACAAAGATTTTTAAATATAACAGTTTGAAATTAACAAAATTATCTGCAGATTTTACAGTTTAATTTTTCATTTTCAATTAACTAAAAGTTATCTCAAATATAACTATTGTAAGATTCCGTAAAGTCAGCAGTTTTATTTCTGCTTTTCTTATTTTACTAATTAATATTTAGTAAACAAATCTGCTAATTTCAGCAATTGTTTCAGCAATGTTATTGTTAACTAGATTTTAGAGGCTTTTTAAGCTATTTTACGGGTTCATTTCTATGAGTGTAATTATTCTTGCTAGAGGTTCAATTAAGGAAAAAAGAAAACTGGTTTACTACAAACTCATTTACTGACTTAAATACTTGTAAAGCGATAAGTTTGTCCCTACACAGCAGAATTTAATTTTAGTATCGATTTTTTTTATTTTAATTGAATAATCCTTAATACTTTGGTGTACTCTGATTTTGCAAATGCCAGAAATAGACTTTTGGCCAAAACACGGCTTGCCCAGCCCTCTGTGCGTTGGTATTAAAACTATTAAAAACAATGTTGCCTTCTTTTGTGGGCTGATCGTTTTATACAGTTCATAACCATTTTTCCTATCCAACTTTTCGCTAAACATTTGTATCATCTATACCTTCGTATCCTCCCTTTGCCAGATTTTTTTAATGCATTGGGTTTTTTTTTTAGCAAAGTACTAAAACGTTTGTTATTTAATAGATTAATACTTGCAACATGTCATTTTTATCGTTTTGTTGTTACCACCTCCTAGAATGATGTATGATAAATTTGCTTTACAATAGAACTTAGTTTTGACAATCTGTTAACAGATTTGTTCTCCAATAAAAAAATAAAACTTTAACTTCTTGTTGCGATAGTTATAGAAAATTGTGAAAAGTACTGCATTATTAAGAATTTTCCTTATCATATTTGTAGATTAACTTTGATTGACTTTGTACAAGGGATTTGTTCGACAACAACATCAAAAATGGAAAAGTAACGACTTGTTGAAAAGGGAATTATTGAATTGTGTAAATTTATATGAAGTACTACAAAATAATAGAAATTTTATTCGTTTCTTTTTATGCAATTTTCTACACAGAAATATATATGGTTTATCCCTGAAGTAGGCAACAGTTTTATTATTATTAGTCTTTGCAAGTACATACTTAAAAAGTCAATATTTTTTAAAATTGTAAAAGCAATTATTCATTTTTTAACTCCCAAAATGCATTTTAAAGCTCCCTTTGGACCTTATTACCCATATGCATAAATATTTTGTTGATTTTTATAGCAGTCTTATAAATTAAATTAGCAAGGAAAACAACAATAAATTTGCCCCTAAATTCATAAACGCTTTGTAAAATTATAGGAGGTTTATTGAACAAATTTTGTATGAAAATGACGTTTTGTAAACCTGCTATAACTTTACAAAGCATTTATGAATTGAGGGTTAATTTATAGTCTGTTATAAAAACTAACAAAATGGTTATGCATTAGGGTATATATATCTTTATATTACATGTCCCCAATATTACTTAAGCTCGTTTATTTAAAGTAAAAAATATTGCTTTACATTTTCTTAACATATTACAGCTATCACTTTTGTGCTATCAACGACGTTCATGCAAACCTATTGTTGTAAATCTAATTTACGATAGATGTCTTTTGCGAGAAAACCCTCTTAAAAAAATCTTTATGACCTTTCTTGTGATTTTAAGCCCTAATAAATAATTTAATGCATATAAGGAACGCATGTATAAAAGCTGTTGCATATATGACATTTCTGTAAGACGATTTATATGGTTTTCAACATAAATTTTTTATATTTCAACATAAAGACAAATGTGTCATTGTAAGTATATAAATATTACATACTTACAAAATAAGACAACGAACATCAAAATGGACTGTAAAAAAAGTAACAAGTAGCAAATTTTTATATGTCTAGGTCATAGATTACATAGAACTCTTACTCTTTGACATTCGCTGCCAGTGCACATATCTCATGAGAATGTGTTAGACATATCTACGTGGTATACCTATACAAAAAAAATTTCAATGTATGTGTAAAAATTTGTTTGTTGACAAAAGAAGAAGTAGAGGGAGATATCTATGTAATCTATGGTCTAAGTCAAATTTAAAAATATTGTATACAATATAATTTGAAACTATGTGCAAGTTTTATAGTCAGAATTATTATCAATGGGGTTCGTCCTTGGGTCAATTGGTACATTAATTGACCAAGTCGCCATTTAAAGATTCCATCTTAGCTTAAATGTATTGAGCTTAAATTATAAATAAATATACCAAGCGATTTAAGGCAATTTCATGCAACAAACACAATAACTATTATATGAAACCGCATAGTAACACGTTTCTGTACAATAAAAAAGATTTTTGTTTTGATTTTGCTTTTCATGGGTTTTTGTTGCAACGTAAAAATATTTTTGCGGAACATTTTATAGAGTCTTAAGGGCGGATTATGGGACCGTAAACGTATATGTGATGTAACTGTACCGTGCCGTAGCTAAAAAGTACACTTATAGATTATCGTAAACGACATTACTATTTAGCATCTATTTCATGTGGTTTTATATTTTATTCTAAATTTTTCCATTTATTTGTTAATTTTTATTCCTTATTTGTTGTTTGAATCATTTTTCTTAATTCATTTCATATTTTTTCCGACTAAAATCAGTCAGCTGTTTCGATGCCGGATAGAAAATTCTGATTTCAACAGAATGATCCGGCAAGTTCGTTTACATTTACGTGTTAGTAACCATTCGTATACATTTCTTCTTGTGGTATCGAAACAGCTGATTCGTTACAGATACGTTTACGGTTGGGTAACTCAGCCTTTAAACTCTTCAACTTACGGGGTTTTTTCCATTTTAAAGGGGGCCAAAAAGTCCTTTAATTTCTGAGTTAGGGGGTTAAAATGTTCACAAAAATATTCCTCGTAGTATTTTAAATACGTTCGCTGAATATATTCTATACCTAAAATGAAAAGTTCATGTGATTTCCTATGCCGATTCACAATAAACATTTGCAAAAGGGAGGAAACTTTAACCCCCCAAAAAACTTAGGGCCAAACGTAAACTTTTAACTCTTTCACTACCCTTGTATACTACAGTGTACACATCTTTAAAAGAATACATAAAATTTGTTAATGTAAAAAAACTATATACTTTTTGTAAGTAAGTTTATTAGGCTCTTGTCCTTTAAATAAAAATCATACGTCAGTGTGGCAATATTTGCGAAAAGGTAACACGGAGGAAATAAGAAGATAAACAGGAAATCTAATGTAGAATGTTTGTATATGTCTGTTTGATCACTTCTGAAAGTATTCATATAGAGACAATCTGACAATAAAAATATAAACAATAATACAATTTAATGGAAAATCACTGATGAAGCCTGTCCATAAAAGAGGCAGAAACAGGATCTAGTCTGATTTGCAAATTTAATGTGTTTATAACTTTTGAAAAAATGTTTATTCTTCTTCTTAACCTCAAATTTACTAAATTAGAATTAATAAAAATACATATTAATTACAATATTAATTGTATTTGGTCTATACGACGCGTTTGAAAAAACAACACTTAACTAAAAATCATTATATTTATAAGCACTTCAACATAGCAATATAGTCACAGTATTTGTTAATGAAATCTAATTTTTTTGAATACAGGATAATCTTCTAGAAAAGAGGATTTTGTATTTTCTCATAAACTAATGAAAATAGGTAATTGAATTTTGGCATATGCCCTCGTTTTATGACGAGAAGAAAACCGACCAAAGGATTTTTGCTATTCGAATGTTTATGGGGTAAAACGGGGATCACAAATTCCAAAAACTCGATTTTCGAACTTAATTTTTTGATGGATGGGAGGGAGAGAGGGCAAACATATTAAATATTTTTTTCTATTTTCAGGACTGTTAACAAGAATCTGAAGTCAAAATAACATTACAACGGCAAAGAAAAAGTCAGTAGTGAAAGGGTTAACACGTCGATACACGTATATATTTTTGGTCCCCTCTACCAGAATCAGTTGTCAAAACCTTGTTATATTTTGTATTGTGCACTGTAATACCAATTTTAGACACTGTGGTTTAGGTATCATATATATTTTTTTTTTATAAAGCAACACTCAGGTAATTCTTCCTATTAATTAACGTGTTGCTTCCTTTGGAAAGGGGATAGAGAAGAACTGAAAGGTGGTAAAAGATGAACGGCTTCAAATATGGCAACACTGTAATTGCGCGAGATGTTGAATTTTTTAGAACAGTTGTTGCGCGCCATCTGATGGTAAGTTGGCGAACTTTGTTCAAGCTTTTTAGTTCATAGCCCTGTTATATTATTTTACTTCGGTGGGTTTAAGTGCTATGGGAACACCGAAGGAGGACGCTGCGATATGTATGAGGGATAGAAAAAAATCATACATATTACTATTTTTCATAAATTTATGTCGCCTTGGTTGGGCCTCGAACCCGCAACCTCACGTGTAACAGTCCAACGCGCTAACCATTATACCACAGCGCCCCAATATAGACGACATGCCGAATATTTTTACTTGTTTGTTTTTTATTTTGAAAAGATTTTTTTTTTTTTTGTAATTTACGAAATTTTGCCACAGATAGCTAAAAATCATAACCCCTAAAATCGCAACTGAGAATTAAAAAATGTTGTGTATTGAAATACCGAAACCGTTATTTTTCAAAACTTTAACCGTAGGCGTAATCGAAATAAAGAACGAAATTGTATCATATCAGAAACCATAACCGATATTCATTTTGGTTGTCATCATGGGATTGATTCCACTAAAATACCGATTCAATTTGAAATCCATAATCGGTTGAAATACCGTAACCGTTACTGAGCCTATATTTGAGAACTCAAAAACTGCTATAAACTGCTTAAAATAAGGAAAAAAACAACGAGGTATATATTCAAATAATAAAATTTGAGATATCTGTTTGTTTTTTTTTGCTTTGTTTTTTGTTATTATTTAAAAATTAAATAAAAAAGAAAATTATCAACTTTTTTAACACAGTGCCATTTAGTGATAACGATGTTTTTATAACTTATTTTTTTGGTGATACCATACCCCTGACCCAGACAGTTGTTGTTTTCGATTTGTATAGAAATTGAAAACCGTAAGCGATTGAATTAGATTAGCTGCTGAAATACTGATTCAATTTAAAAATCGTAAACGTAACGTAAGAACAGAATTTTAACGATACAAAAACCGCAACTGATACTCGTTAAGGTTGCCATATTTGGGTGGATACCATTATCTTTAAAGTAGCTGTGTTTGTGCGGCAGGCATATAAATTCAGGAGTATGGCATCACCAAAAATATAAGTTTTAACGACATCAATATCACTAGGTGGCACCTTGTTCATAAATTTAAATAATAACAAACAAAAGAGCAAAAAAAAAACGGACATCTCAAATTTTATTATTTCAATATATTTCGCTCTTGTTTTTTTTCTTCTTTTGCGCAGTTTTCAGCAAATTTTGAGTTTTTGAATATAGGCTCAGCTGATACTAAAGTGATACTAAATAGTTGCTCACATAATACTAAATTTCAGCGCCCACTACCGTTGTGTAGTGTAAGTTTTGATTTCTTACCTCTATAATTAATAGTCTCTCTATAAATTCTATCTCCAAAAATGTTGACAGTAGAAAGCCAGAATATGTTAAAAAAAAAAATATCAAAATTGTTCTAGATAACATTGATAGGCAGTCACAATAACGCAGCTATACCAATAGAAAAAAGTCTGTAAAAATTACCTTGCAGAAAAAACTGACAAATAAAAATATTAAATTTACAGAATTTCAGTTAAATTTTAGTTAATAGAAATTAACAAATTAACCTGCTAAAGTCATTAAAAATATTTGCTAAATAAGTAGTAGACTAAAAGATAACAAAAACATATAAAATTTTCTAAGTTTTTTTTTTCGAATTTTTTAACTCAAATAAAAATCTAACCTTCTGAAATCAGCCGCTTACTCTTTTTTTAGCAAGAATTTCTGTTACTTTTACTTTTAACCAGGGACCGAAGATAACAGTTATTTTTGAATTTTTAAACAAAAAAAGCACATATAACCAAATATCGCAGAGCTGATTCAAGTACATCATAATCCTTGTGGCCTAGTCTTCCAGAAAATGCATTGCTTTTTAAATTTTTGCCTTTTATTTTTTCGAGCAAAAATAAAAGTTATTTTTTTTTACTTTTATTTTTTCAAGCAAAAAATAATAGTTATTTTTTGGCTTTTATTTTTTTGAGCAAGAATAAAATTTTTTTTAAATCAATGACAAATAAAAATTCCTATGGAGCTCGTTTTATATGGATTTCTCATATTTTTAAGTGTTTGATATGAATTTGTCAAGATTTTAATTTTTTATTTAATATGTTTTTTTGTCGAAACAGTAACATTTATTTTTTCTCAAAAAAATAAAAGTCAAAAAATAACTTTTAATTTTGCTCGGAAAAATAAAAGTCAAAAAATAACTTTTATATTTGAAAAAAAAGTCAAAAAATAACTTTTACTTCTGCTCAAAAAAATAATAGTCAAAAAATAACTTTTTTATTCTGACTTTTATGATAAAAGTCATAACCATTATGGTCCCTGTTTTTAACAGAATAGACTGTTATTTGTACTCAACTAAATTTAGCTTAAAAATATCAAAAACTTTGCAGAACAGTTTGTTTTTTTTATTTTTAATCTTCCAATATTTAGCAAAATTTTATGCAGATTTTCGAATATAATTTGTCATTTTCAATTAACTAAACTTAGCTCATATATAACTAAAATTCTGTAAATTTAACAGTTTTATTTTTGTTGTTCTTATTTTATTAGTATTTAGTAAAAAAAAAAATCCGCATTTTAGCAGTTTTTTCTTCAATGTAATTTTTAGCTAATGTTTGGTAGCTTTATTTGCTATTTTTATAGTTTTATTTCTATAAGCGT
This sequence comes from Leucophora obtusa, assembly GCA_949987735.1. Classification (NCBI taxonomy): domain Eukaryota; kingdom Metazoa; phylum Arthropoda; class Insecta; order Diptera; family Anthomyiidae; genus Leucophora; species Leucophora obtusa. The sequence continues at coordinate 355,730,731 of OX465295.1, forward strand.
AATACCGACTAATATTGAAAACCGTAACACATTGAAGTATCGTAGACGCTAAAACTCTAATTTAATCGTAACCGTTATTTTTGGAAAATAAAGAGCAAAATCATACCAGTACAAAACCGATAATTAGTTTTCAATTGCAATAATTAAATAAATTTTGGGGTGTTCACCATAACAAGTTCTTTTTTGCTAGTTTAGTCGAGAATGTATGCAATTTTTTATTTTATAAGAAATACTAATTAACCCAAAATCTCACTTTTCAACCATAAAAATAATATCCTCGTTTATTAAATTTATTTGAAAACAAATTCTACATAATTTTCATGTGAAAGTTACACTTAAATATGTTTGTCGGTAGAATCTACTGAAAATACCAGTTAAAACAAAGGTATATATGGAGTAAAAAGGCGACAAAGATATTTACCTTTAAAATAACTAGAAACGTTGTTATTTCTAACCATTGAAAAATAATTTTTAATTTTAATTTAATTTTTAATTAAATTTATTGTGCCTTTTTTTCAAATATTAAGTGTATAATATAATAAAAAATATTGAGTTAAATTTTAAGATTATAACGTATCGTCTTAAAAATGCAAATCTAGGCTACTACAGTGTCATACTTAACATAAAGGAATTACATCGTATATGATAATGTTGCAAAATAACGCCCTTGCTTCCGAGGCTATCAATATCGTGAAAGTATATTTCTTAAACTTAGAATAAAACTTATAACCAAAAAATACAAACTAGGGGATTAACAAAAATTAATAAAACAAAAAGATAAACTATATTGAAATAAAATATAAGTTCTTATAAATATTATAAAATTTACCACCTGTGTGAACTGGATGCCGATTTTTTAAAAAAATCCGTTGCTAACAAATTCATTAAAAATAAGTAACAACTGTTGTAAAATTAACTGACTAATTTTTACTGCAAAATTTTAAAACAACTGACAAAAGTAGTAAAAAAAACTGTTTTTATAGTTAATTCTTTTGGTATTATAAAAGTAAATTTTAATAAAAACAAAAATATATTTTTCTTTCGATTACAAAAATATGTGTAATTAATTCAGCTTATTTAAAATTTGAAGTAAAAATTCCAAACAGTTCTCCAGTTGTTATATTCTATGCATTGCTTAATAAGAACAAATATAAACTAAAGAAGAATTTTTAAAATTCAACAAAATTCGACGAAATATTTTATTTTTTAAATAACTAACAAAAACAGCTGTTTACTGTAAAAATTTTGTTTTGGTAGTTTTTAATTATATTAAAAATAACTGCTTTAAACAACTGTTAAGAAATTACAGTAATTTTCTTTAGTTGTTTTCTTAAATAACCGTCATAACAGTTGTTTTGAATTTTCTATGGAAATCCAACTGCAATTACAGTTAAAAGTAACAACTAATGATTACTAATTAAACAATTGTAATGTAGTAACTGTAAAACTTTTATGAGTGTATTTACCGTGAAAAATAATTTTTTTATATGGAGTATATATTTCTTTTCACGGGAAACTGAAACAACTTACTTTGCTTTAACATAGAAAATCGACCATTCGAAATTTAGATGACACCTTAGATATGTTTACATACTTTGTATATCCTGAACCAAATATATGTATGTGGAGATAATATTTTTGATTCTAATACGTAAGAAATTAAAACAGACTTAAATAAAATCAAACATTTATGAAGGTAGTTCTTATGCTTTAAGTTGGTTGGCTTTCAAAAATTTTGTGATCGGTTGATTTGTGTTAAACCAATAAACAAACAAAAACGCATGTTTCAAAATAAAGTCTACTATAAATTTCAAAATTTTGGTTTTATAAGTAGGCCCTATACATATAACATGCAATCTTCTGCTATATCATGATAATATAAAATAAATTGGCAATCATATATTATTCGTCGTATGTATTGTTCTTTTTTAATTTGCATAAATACAATTGTTTTAAAAAATGATTTTACATGTGTCTGTGTAAAATAATAAAAAAACATGTACTGTTGAGAGAAATTAATGCTTTAAAACTGTCAAGCTTATAATGTAGAAGAATTAATAATACAAAAAGGAGATAAGATTATATGTTTATAAAATTTTTTATTTATTAATACAAATCAAATTTAAAAAAATATATATATAGGATTAAAAGATATAAGGATATAATATAACTGTGAATGTGGCTATTAAATTTGTGACATTTAAAATATCCTTTAAAATATCATTACAAATGATATCTTAACTTAATTAAGGCAAGATATTAAAAACCACAAGTTTGCACAAATTACTAGTTTGTGATTATATTATAAATTGGGCTTTAGAACTTCTTGAAATTTCACAATAAAAAAAACAATAAATACTGCTCTTAGTCAGACTTTTGCTTTATTTATTAGAATGATTCTATTACTTGTTTATCTAACGCTTTTCAAAATAATTTTTTTTTTAAGTTAGCATTGTTGAAAACAATGGACTTTTTTGGGCTCTTCTTTTAAATGGGCAAATTATATGTCTTTACAAATACTTTAGGCTAAACATGTAGACTGAAAAAGGTCCTACGATAACAGAAAATAAATAATATTATACATATAACACAAAAAGAGACATATATACCCTGTATCATAAAAGACTGCAAAGTGTTTCCATAATACATAAAGTCTTAAAATCAATGGATAACTAGTTGAGTAAAAAATATATTGTCTCGTTTAAGGGTGTTTTATATAAAATAAAAAACTGTTGCATACTTTTTGGGGAACAATAAAAACAAGGTTGACCGCCTCGGGCATAAAGTTCTTTTTTGAGATTGAGATTTTTATAAAAGGTGATCGATTTATAATTTTTGGGGAACAATAACAAAAGCTGGTTGTCAGAGTTGACCTCGGCGGACATGAAATGAATTTTTGAGATTTATATAAAAGGTGATCCTTGATATAAAAGGTGATCCTTGAGATTGATATAAAAGGTGGTCCAATTAAAAAAAAGTGCAGCTACTTATAATAAAAGAGGTATTCCGATTTCAGACAAAAAGTTATAATATGATCAAAATTTTTCAAGTTTAAGATCAATAATTTTTTTTAAATATTTATTTAAAAAACAGTGCAATGTTAATTTCAAAAACGTGGTCTTTATCTGCAGTAGAGATTCCTACTGACATGTTTTTACATGTTTATTTTTGTGTCACGGTTACCAACAGTCCTTTAAATAATGGAAATAAAGGTCAATGCAATGACAATAGAAAAACTTTTTTGGTAAAATAGGTTAATAATGTAAGTGGAAAAAAGCTAATATTTATATCAGAAAGTATGGAAATACGAAGAATTTTCCACGTTCATATCGCCTGGAAGAAAATATTTATTGCCGGCAATAACTTTTCTTCTGCGGAACTTTGAACTGTCGGGTTGTGTGTAATGCTTAGTGCGTTGTAGTGTAATGCTTATTGCGTTCGACAGCTATACATAAGTTTGCAGATTCGATCCCCAGCGACGGTAGAATTAATTTAAATATTATATACGAATTTTTTACCCCTCATGCATAACTGCTTTAACCCTTAAATTCATGATCTCTTCAATTCTAACAATTTTTTTATATATGATTTCTAAAGGCGTGTAGATTTCAAGAAAAATACCAAAAAAAAAATTAAATTTAAACTATTAAAAAGGTTAAAGTCGGCATGCCGACTATACAATACCCTACACCAGTCTGGTTAAAAGTCAACTAATGTTTGGATCCGAAATTCGAATGGGTTAAAATGGGACTTGTGTCAAAATTTTCTATAATGTGAGTCAGCGAACCAAATTTCATTAAAATATCTTAATATTTCCGACCTGCAATTTGTAACCAAGCCAATTTTGGGGGGACCCTTATATGGGCACTAGGTCTAAACATGGACCGGTGTTAACCAAAATCAATAGGCTTCGTCCTTGGGCTGATATAGGTCGGTACACCAAATTTCATCAAAATATCTTTATATTTGCGACCCGCAGTTTGTAACCAAGCCAATTTTGGGGTGGACCCTTATATGGGCACTAGGTGTAAACATGGACCGATGTTCACCAAAATCAATAGGCTTCGTCCTTGGGCCAACATAGGTCTGTGTACCAAGTTTCATCAAAATATCTTAATATTAGCGACCTGCAGCGTATAAACAATATAATTTTGGGGGGACCCTTATATGGGCACTAGGTCGGTGTACCAAGTTTCATCAAAATATCTTAATATTTGCGACCTATAGAGTGCGCACAAGAATGCATGGACAGACAGACAGACGGACGGACGGACAGACGGACATCGTTAAATCGAAATAAAAAAAAATCTGAGCCGATCTGTATACTATAAGGTGGGTCTAGGACCAATATTTTTTGGTGTTACAAACATCAGCACAAACTTATAATACCCTGACCACATAGTGGTGTAGGGTATAAAAAAGGAGATTTTTATTGAAAAATATGTTTTTTTGTTTGCCAAATAGGTAAATTGTGATTATTTTAACGTGTATAAAAAAAAATATATAAACTATGAATTATACATTTGTTGTCGCCAAAATTAATATTATTGCGAGAATAGGACTTTAAATATTTAAACAAACATTTTTGAATATTACACTTTTTGTAAAAAAAACGAGTATTTTAGATTTTTCACAAACATACGAAGCAAAACTAAGATTTTCCCCATAACTGTTTAACAAATCTGAGCTAAACTATAAGAGAACTTTGTACAGAAGGCGCACAAGGCCAAAAAATGCAGTTTTGTGCAACAAGTGGGTTTTTTTTTTATTAAAAAACTGGTATATTGCCAAATGGCTACACCATGCATTTAAGGGTTAAGATTCAACACATCGCGCAATTACAGTGTTGCCATATTTGAAGTCCTTCAGCTTTCACCATCTTTTATCTCTTCTCTATCCCCTTTTCAACAGACAAGTTTATATGTGAAAAACACCTCTAGAGATAGAGCAAAAATAATCCTCTAAATAGCACTATTGTGAATGATTTAAACTATTTGGGGATGGTTTTTTGCTTTTTTTTTTTTTGTTTAAATTAAAAATTTTTATAAAACATATGTTTTTCAAGCTTTTTATTGACAGAAAGGAATACATAGTTTATTAAACCTGGAAAAGGGTGTAATATTAAACAAAAACTTGGATTTATTTGGATATTTATAACATTTATTTTTGTAGTTGTAATATTACCAAGAAACTTTCGCTACTTTTGCATAAATTTTTGTAAATGACACGTATATTTTTCTGAGTGAATGAAATGAGCGATTGCACTAAAACAGCTTATAGTTGTAAACTAGATCTTTGGTTAAATCATATTTCTTCTTAACCTCAAACCTACTAAATTAGAATTAATAAAAATACATATTAATGACAATATTAATTGTATTTGGTCTATACGACGCGTTTGAAAAAACAACACTTTACTATAAAAAATAAAAATGCCCTGTTGGCTGACCGTCTCCAATATACACAAATTGCCTGCACTTGTACGTACAAACCATACGTCAATGTGGCAATATTTGTGAAAAGGTGACACGGTGGAAATAAGAAGATAAACAGAGAAAATCTGAAGTGGAATGTTTGTATATGTCTGTTTGATCACTTCTGAAATTATTCATATAGGGACAATCCGACAATAAAAATATAAACAATAATACAAATTAATGGAAGATCACTGATGAAGCCTGTCCATAAAAAGGCAGAAACTAGATCTAGTCTGATTTGCAAATTTAATGTGTTTATAACTTTTGAGGAAGGTTTATTCTTCTTCTTAACCTCAAACCTACTACATATTTTAATATTTAAATATATTTTGCGGTTGTTTTTTTCTTATTTTGCGTAGTTTTCAGAAATTTTTGAGTTTTTAAATATGGCCTCAGCTGATACTAAAGTGATACTAAATAGTTGCTCAAGTAATAATAAATTTCTACGCCCACTACCGGTGAGTAGCTTAAGTTTTGATTTCCTATCTCTATAATTAATAGTCTCTGATCTAGACTACACGTTTTCAATATTTTACCCCATTAAAAACTGTTTTTTGGTATTTGATTTGCAATGTAAAAATAGTATTCGAAAGCATTACCATTACCTCTACATTGAGAGAATTATCCTTCATGATATTAATGATATAATTTCATAGAATTTTTTCATAGAACCAATGAAGAATTTCATTATGTATATAATATTTAATTAATACCATGAAATTTTTCATAACTTTTCTTTCATAAAATTTCATATTCTAACTAAATATATGGATTTCATAATTCATTAAAAAAATTCTTTGAATTTCATAAGTAGGATATCCATAAATTTAATGAAAATGTTCTTTATATTTATGAAATTGTTCAATAGTATTTGCTTTTTTATGAAACTTTTTAATTTAATGAATTCTTTCTTTAGATATATTTTGTACATCCGTAAAATATGCTACAATTTTATTACGCCTTTTGCATTTGCTAAGTTCTTTTTATTTATCCACACCAGCTTAGCAACGACAACAACCAACTATAATAAATAATAATAAATGAAATTGCTTCATAGATTTTATGAAGCTCTTCATTGGCTGAATGATTTATTCATTGGACGAGTGGCCTATTAATTTTATGAAGAGTTTCATTAATTTTATGAACTTTTCATAAACATTGACTTTAATGAAACCTGTTTCATAGATTCTATGAAAAGTTTCAATCGACGAGTTCCAGTGACAATTTTCATTGAAACTATGAAGAAATTCATTACTGAAGTGATGAAAATTCTCTCAGTGTATATTTTAAGAAACTTATCACTCCCAAATTATCACCGGAATATTTTATTTTCAACGTACATACACTGAGAGAATTATCATCACTTCAGTAATGAATTTCTTCATAGTTTTAATGAAAATTGTCACTGGAAAAATTTCATAATATTAATTAAATATTATATACATATATTCATTGATTCCACGAAAAAAATTATATAAAATTATATCATTAATATCATGAAGAATAATTCTTTCAGTGTATGTATATTCCAAATGTATATAGGGATGTGCTGAAGTTCTTGTTTAGGCATCAATCTAAAAGCTTTTAATCAATGAATTTCAAACTGTAAGTTTAATTCAAATTTACTCAGTTGTAATTTAGGTTGTGACGTATTTGATTATTTGAAGAAAAAATTAGAAAAAAAAATTAAATAATAACAAAACTACAAAAAATATATAAATTTGCTATACCTTATAAACCTCAAAATTATCAGTGCAAAAATTACAATTTAAACAAAAAAAAAAAAAACCTCTTACACTTCTTCTATTCAAAATGCAAGCACTAAACAATTTTAAATGTCGTACTAATTGCAAACACCAACAATGTCAACGTCATGCTAATTTGGGTTTTGTCGACCGTAATGTGGAGTGTGAATGCATTCAGCAAGAACTAACTGGTTCTTCCGTATTCCTGGAGAATGTCATAGATTTATCACACACACTGGCGCAAATAATGATACTTTGTGGTATACATGAATGTAAAGCCAAAACTGCGGTAGATATAATCACCTATTCCTTTCTGCATTATGATTTGGTCTGCTACTGCCTGGATGCTAAACCAACGAAGAGATTACGTAAAGAAGATATATTTCATGAATTGGGTAGAAAATGTCTTATGAATCGTGTAGAGGCTCACTTATGTTATACTATTATTAAAAGAGGCTTTAAGGCATTCTACTACAAACCGCAGGAGGATGAATATAATGAGAATGGGAAGCCATCTTACTCGGAGGAATGTGTTTATGTGCATGCTGCTAAAAAGACTGCTGAATCTTATGCTAAATTTGATGGTTTATCTTGTGATGAACAAGGTGGTATTGAGGCAAAAATAAAAGTGGCCTATAAAAAATTATATGATCGCATGCAATCACGTAAATCAAAACCTGAACATGATGCCTGCAATTGTTGTTTTTGTGCTAAGAATCGTGGCCATTTGGTATACGGCACATCTCCATCCTGTTCAGCACCTAAAGAAACTAAGAAGCATTCTTGTTCTCATTGTTGTAAAAAGAAAAAAAGTCGTAAATTTATACACCCACAAACAGTTACCGCTAATTGTCCGGTATGTCATCGTTCACGCAAATACTGTTCTTGTGCTAAATATCAATTTGATATTAATTGGATTCGAAGTATATGGGATAGACCTGATATGAATTTATATTATGTGAAAAATATTGAGAAGCCAATAGATGAACCAGAGACAGGTTGCAATCCTCAAGGTTCAGATCATAGTGAAGATGGTAGTGAAAGAGAAGAAGAAGTGGCAGGAGTTATTGAAAGTGGACAAGTTGATGTGGATGCTAATGCTGAGCAACAAAATGATGTTGATAATCATAGTTAAATTCAATTAAAAACTTTGAACAAGAAAATAAAGAATTTGTGAGTTTTGATCAGATTTCGCCATATTAAATTCTATTTTTTAGAATTTCATAATTTTTTATGGTAACGGTAGCGATATATCCCAGCCAAAAATCATTGATGTTAAAATTGACAGCAGAAGGGGCTATTCTATTCTACAATCGATTTTTTGGAAATGGTTTTTTATTGATAGCTGCCTTAAAGTAGGCAATGAATTTTTATTTGTAAATTAAATAATTGTAGAGGTTTACTGCCAGAAAACGTTATTGATATATTAGCAAGATTTAAATATTTATTTACATTATTTAAGACTGTTTTACAAGTATCCATTAATACGTATACAAAATCATACCCTTTTCATACCCTTGTTTATATTTTTAAGGTAAAACCTTCACTTTCACTTCATTTATACATATTTCTTTGTCAATTTATATTTGTAAGGCATTAACATTCACTTTATTTGATTTATATATATTTCTTTGACAATTTTCTTTACATACCCCCCTTTTACAAAATTCTCTATGTCGAACAAAAAATATAATTGCATTAACATACTTGTGAAGTAAGTTAAATGCCAGTAAACTAACCTTTAATCATACTCCTAAAATATGTATAATGTTAGTTTCTTGTAAATTACAACAAGTGTTTAGTTAGAAGCACGTATAAGGCTTTCCATACCAGTTTTCCATGTCATTTCAAACGTATACCTTCAAACTTAAGCCCAAATTAGTTTGGAAGTAAAGTACGGCGAAATGATGTAACGTAAAGTACAAATCTATTTTCAATAGATTTTCTTACCTCAAATGTACTTCCAAACTAAGTAGTTGTGTATACTGTCATTAACTAAAAGTAAACAGCTGACACGACACCTTACGATACTACCAGACTAATGGAGCCTTTACTGTATTGATGTATATAAACCTATTATTAACAAAAATTTAAACAAAAAAATTTTCCATACAGTGGGCGAATTAGGTTTTAATAATGCCTTCTATAGCAATTTGCATGGACGAAGTAAGGACTGAATTTTATGACGTCAACTCTAACAATAACAATACAGACGTTTTCAAAAAAACTTACTCTTAAATTAGAATTTTGTTTAAAATTTTTTAATTTGAAGAGAAATTGCCATTTCCATGTTTTTTCAAAGCAAAATATTGTTGTGTGAATTCAAGCAAAAATAACGAAAAATGTTATTGTTCTGATATTTGTCAAAAGGCAGTAATGGCTAGAAATTTAGCTAAAAGTCGGCCAATTTTCTGGTATCTCTTTATTAAAAAATAAAACTTCAGATATTTTTCTACTCTCAGCGAATTGTGTCGATAAAATTAACCACACTTACAGTTACAAACTGCACACTGCAATTGCATTTGAATTAACTGCAATTGCAGTTATTTTTAATTTCAGTTGTAGTTGAAATAACTGTAATATCAGTAAATTTTAAAAGCAATTGCAATATAGCACTTTTTAACTGCAATTGCAGTTAATTTTACGGACATAATTCTCTCACATATTAAAGAAACACCACCAGAGATGGGAAATGAAGTTTTTTTTAGTATAGAAAAATTTTTAATTTATTTTTAAAAAATTTTAAGTTTTTTTATTTTAACATAAGTAAAGGTTAAACAAAATTTAATTATGCGCTTAATAAATCCGAAACTAATAAAGAGGGAAAATAGGGATTATTCAAAATAAAAGTTCGAACGTATAGACTTTTCCATCTCTGAACATCACCAAATAATAGGAATATTTTTTTTTAATGCCAACATTCAAGAGTATGTGAGAATGAATATATGTGAGTATGGGAGAAAACACAGACAAATTATTAAGTTTTAATTTATAACGAATCCGCCCGCAGTGCGTTTTTAAGTGTAAAATCTCCATAAAAGTAACGCAGCAGAAGCCGCAAGGTTGTATCTCTATTCTAATAAGTTGAAATTTTCTGAAACAGTAGAAAACATTTAGTTATTTATTACACTATTAATTCTTAACTAATAGTTCTGAATTTTGCAACAAAAATATTTTAAGGTTAAGAAGAAGAATAAACGTTTTCTATAAAAATTATAAATGCATCAATTTTTACATCAGGGGGGATTATTATGTAATTCGATTCGAAAAGAAATCGCTTTCGAACAGAATTTTCACATTAAAGCCACATTCACAATAACGGAGTACTCCACTCTGCAGAGTGGAGTGTACTAAAATAGAGATGTAATAATAGAAAAAATATGTAAGTGCGAAAAAGAAAGGAACAAACTCCACTCTGTAGAGTGGAGTACGCCAGCATTGTGAATCTGGCTTAAAAATTCAGTAACAGAAAATTGTTTTTAGTGAAGGAAAATATTGAAAACGTGTAGGCAATGTCTAGTAAAAGTGAAAAGTAAAAAAAAGTTGGACTTTCAAGAACGGATATCTTTTTATAAGAGTTTTAAAATTTCCGAATTCGAACAATATTTTTCGAATCCGCTTACGTAGTAACCCCCCAGACTTGATCTAGATTGTTTTTCGTTAAATTGTATTAATTCTTTATATGTTATTGTCGGCTGTAGAATTCAAACATGTCCACTAGACCGTACCATAAAAAAAAAAAGTTCGCCGAACACCGTCAAATCTAAATTATTTTTGCCTTTTACATTTTTCGTTATATCTTTGGCATTTGTAGTCATATCTTAAAGTACGATATATCGATGTTTTTGTTTCGAGGGCACCAATGTTTTGCCGAACGTAGGGGTCGCCTTTTTAAATTGTTCTTCATTGGATTTTTCCTATATAGCAAAACACTAGTCTCCTCGAGGAAAAAAATCGATATATCACACTTTAAGATCCGACTGTAAATGCCCCGAAGATATAACAAAAATTTTAAAAAGGCGACCCCTACGTTGGGGGGGGGGGGGAATAATTCAAACCCCCTTGAAAATATAATTTAGACTCGACGGTGTACGGCGAACTTTTTATTTATATATTTGAAGGTGTACCGCACACTTTTTTTTTTGCCTGTAAGGTGGTACGGTCTAATGCCCATATTGTTCATTTTTTGTAATTTCTTATAAAAACTCTGTGATATAGTCAAGTGTTCAGAAGTTTTCTGATACCATTAAATAAATAATATATTAATAATAAGCGCTATTTCATTTGCTGCGGTTTCATATATGTGATGATGCTTTCAGAAGAGTGGAGAATTGGACGAAATCGTACAAGACTGGTACGGGGCTTTTAGTTTATAGTATCCAGCTTGACTTTTTATTTTGATTGGCATTGGTTAAGTAATGGCGCCAATTTATCGACATTTGGAATGAAGAGTTATGGACACTCAGAATTTTAAAGGTTACACGGTGCCATGCGTGTCCTTCTGAGACCCTATTCTCCAAACCGCTGAATTGTCCGCTGCTTGGAAATCCCACGGGGGCCCTATATTCCTCCTAGAAATTTCAGGGATTATATATATAATGAGGATTATATATATATATAATCAGGATTACATATATATAATGAGAATTATATATATAAAATGATTTTGAATTTTTTATTCGTATCATATAGGATAATAATTACTGCAAGTTTGACATTAACACGATATGTTTTCTTCTGTAGCGTGTCAGTTGGTATGGGAAGCCACATATACAGTACACAGTACAGCTCCAGGTATATTGTGCTCCGTTAAACATCAAGTGCAACTTGTGAATATTAATGATGTTGCAAAACTAACGACTACAACAACTTCTGTTATAAATATTAAGGTGAAATTTATTAATATCACAGCCAATTTTGAAAGAAAAAAGTACAACATTTGTATATATATTATATTGCATAAACAAATTATATTAACTTTTAGAGCCGTTAGACTTGAAAAATAATATTTTACTGTACTACAACTCTTCTGTACTGTTACTGGATTCTTTTTTTCTAAAAACATCGGATTTAATTCACTATTGATATTGTTGCGAAATTATTGTGATTTTCAAAGTTTATATTTGCACTCGGACTGTTTCTTCAATTATTTCTCGATGAAATCTTTATGAATGTGTACGAAAATATTGTGATTTAAATATAAACTTTGAAAATCACAATAATTTCACAGTAGTGAAAGAAATGTGATGTTTTAAGCACCGTTAGTTGTTTCGATTTCATGTGAAAAAATTGTTATAGTCCATATAAAAAAATGATTTTTCCCGGTAATGAGTTTCACGTGGAAATTGTGTAGAGTTTATTTTCAGACTATTATTTTTCTTGGGAAAAAGTGATATTTTGTGTTTAAGCACCGTAAGTTGTTTTTCATGTGGAAAAATTTCACTCGAAATTTAAAGGCTTCAAATTACAATTTAATTTATAAAAATTAACAATTTTTTAATTTTTTAACAAAGACACAATCACAATAAACACAAAATGTCACTTTTTCACAAAAAAAAAATAATAGTCTTGTATATTAAATTTGCGTAAAATCAAACTCTACACAATTTTCCCGTGAAACTCATTTTTTTTATATGGAGTATAACAGTTTTTTCACGTGAAACTCAAACAACTTACAGTGCTTTACTGTGATTTGGTTTTATTATAAAATTAAAAAATTGTTCCTTTTTTTAAATTAAATTACAATTTGAGGCCTTTAAAGTTCGAGTGAAATTTTTCCATGTGAAAAACAATTTACGGTGCTTTAAGAAAAAAAGAATTCGGTAATACTGCAGTAGATTTGTAATACCTACACCAGAATATTTTTTTAAATCTAAATGTATTGACATTTAAAAATTGTTTTTAAAAAAACCTTAAAAAATTTTGAATTTTTAATTTTGAGCGACTATATTTACAAAAGTTTTTGAGATATTGATACACACTTAAGTTTAAAAAATAGGGCACGGAATTAAGCTTAAACTTGTAAAGAGTTTTCTTTCTGGAGATATAGTTACCAAATTATAAATTTTTTATTAAAAAAAATCGGTTGAAAAATTAAAATCGGGAATTTTGCTAAATAAATCTAGAGCCGATTTGAACAAACTGATTGCAGATTCGAAACCAGCACCCCCAGTTATTCTAAATCCACTGCAATATTCACATTTTTTTCACTATACTCAAAAAGTTAGTAGAAAAATTAGTAAAACATCTTGTAAATCATGTATTTCGAACGACTTACTTGTTTTCACTAATTACCCTACAGGAAATTTTAACAAACTGTCACCGAACTGGCCCTTTATATGTAATAGACTGTTCACTTTTACATGGCGTTGTCGTAGGAGAGGAAAATTGACCTCTTGTGACATGCCACAAGACAATTGCCAGGACAGGTCCCTGAACTTTGTTTTTTATGAGAGTTCAGTAACCTGTCATAGGATTTGTTTTGTGACATGTCACAAGGGGTCAATTTCCCCCTCCTATCACAACGCCATGTAAAAGTGACAAGTCTATTTCATATAAAGGGGCCAGTTCGGTGACAGTTTGTTAAAATTTACCGTAGGGTATTTACTTCATACAACGAATATTTCTGCATTTCAGAAACTTTAGAAATTCTAAAGGAGCAGTCAAATTCAAACAAATTTTGTATTTCGAAATAACGAATATTTCAGTATAACGAGTGGGCCTAACAATATATTATTCAATATACTGGACTATGACTGCAGTTTAGAATTGTCAGCATATGACCATCGATATATTTATGCCCCCACCTTTTTGTTTGGAAACATTATATAGACAATAACTGCTCATGTTGTTAAGCAAATAGGTTTTCAAGCATTGTCAACTGTTTGTTATCATTAATTATGCAAATTTTGTTACCAATTGGTTGAATGTCATTTTTAATGATAATGGAAAAGAAAATGTGACATTTATTTCCATTATCATCAGTTCTTATTATTGTCTGTTTGTGGTATATAATATGTACACCTATAAAAAAATTTAGTTGTCCCAACCGAATTTGGTTCCAATCGGTTGTCACACCCCTATTTCTGTTGCCCCAACTGAAATTGAGTTGTGGCAACGGAAATAGAGTTGTAACAACCGAAATAGGGTTGGAGCAACTGAATTTTCAGTTGCAGCAACTGAACGATTCGGTTGGGACAACAAATTATTTTTGTAGGTGTACATTGTACATATTTGAACAGCACTACCTAGTGTAGAAACCGTAATGGGAATCGTTATTTTTTGTACTACACGTAATATCAAAATATGTCTATAAATTGGTTAAAAATTTGGAGCCTTGATTTCGGCTAGCGTAACGTTATTTAAGCTAAAGTCGGCAATAAAGCTCATATGGGCGCAAGGTCTAAAGATGGATCGATTATATCTGAAATCAATAGGGTTTTTTCCTTGAGCCAATATAAGTCGGGGTATTTTATTTCGGTGTACGTCGGTGTATTGTAATTCATCAAAATATCTTAATATTTACGACAGAGACAGAGACAGAGAGATTGACTGACAGACAGATTGACACATATCGTTTAATCGAATTAAATGGTGATTATGTTATAGGACATACAAATATTTTTACCGTGGCGTTGATTTAAATCACGAACTTCAAAAAAGAAGTTAAAAAAAATTACGAAATTGATATTGCTCTTTTCTGCTCTTTGCTGAATGCAACATACCGATCCGGAAGTGTAACCAGAGATCTAACAGTTAGAATAACCTTTGAGCGCCTAGAATATCTGTCCTAACGGGCAGCATACATATAAATAGTTCGCAGCCCCGTTCCAATATTGAGAAATTAAGATTTGAAATTTTTGAACATGTTTTTATATAATTATTCCCCATATTATTTGGTATAGTGTATTAAATATTTCACCCAGACCAACTTTTTATTAAACCTATAACACTATTCAACAAATTTTAAGTTTTTGAAGTACCTCCCCCAAAATGCACATTTTCTAATAAACTGTTGTCAACTAATTGCTTCAATGGACGGATTTTGAAAAATCGCTTTTTAAATTTGGCTGCGGTACCCCATTTTTTTATTCTTGCTATTTTAAATAAAATTTTCAAATTTGGACTATAAAATCGTACTGTATAATTTAAAGTTTACTAACGCACATAGATTTACCTTTCATTTGAATATAATGTCGGTGTCGGTAGGTGTTCAAAAATACTTGACGAGCAGTGCAAGGCTGTTGAAAATAAAAATTTATTAAGTTTATCCTTAGAAATATAACACAGTACAACAAAATAAGAAAAATTTGATGCATCGGGATTGCGACACATCATTTCTAATAGACTTTGGGACGCGGATCACGAATATGGCCTTAGAATTCTAAAGTTAGCTATAGTTTGCGAAATATTTGCAAAAACATTTTTGTAGAAAAATTTAATTTTTTAATATACTTTTTGTAAAAAAATACAAAATTGAAAGTAATATTCTCCATACATGAATTTCAAGTTGAAACTTCTCTTTTTTCACGATTTCGAATCTGCGATGAAAGGAATATCCAATATTTGAATTTGTAATTCAGTAAACATGTCGCATTTTTTGTTTTAATTTTAAGTTAATATTGACTAAAATTGAAAAAGAACGACTTTTTGAATACCTAAAAATGAAGGAGTCTGTGACAAATCTTAAGTTATAAAACCCAGATAAAACCATTCAGAAATCTAAAATACATATTTTCTAATTAACTTCAACGAAGTCTTAGATAATTGAAGTGCAAATTCCTAAAAAATAATGATTTTAAAATATGCATGTTCAAAAGTGTACTTTATTTCCTTTTGCCATAGTAATTTCATATAAAATTAATTTGAAACAAAAAATATATAAAATTTGTATTTCAGATAGAATTTTCTGCAAATGTCGATGCAAAAGTTGTGATTCGTTTGATAAAATGAATTTAATGGAATATGAATTTACGTCATGTGTTAAGATTTCGTTAATCCGATTAAGGGATTTTATTAGATTTGCAAAATAGATAAATAAATGAAGTTTTCACTTTAATTGTAATTATATTCTAGATCCTGTACCTAATCAAAATAAGTTCATATGGTTCTAAAAGCCCAAAGTCTATACTTTTAAACCGTATTATATGAGTAATAGGGTGGGTCGATTTAGCAATCGATATTGCGTACTCGATTTTTCGAAAGCTTTTAGCATGGGGAAAAAAAGTTCCTTTACGACATATCAAAAAAATCATTTTCGAGGTTCCCAAATTTAAATTTTTTGCAATTTTCTAATAAATGCTAGATTAGCGCCATCTTGAGGTGGCTTTTTGAAACAACTAATAAAGTTGTAAACAATATAACATTACAACCTTTCCAGAAAGGTATTACTTATGAAAATCGGATAAAAAATGTGGCAACTAGAGGTAAAAGTATATAAGTAAAATTATTTTCTGCTTGATGATGAAATGATGATAATGATGAGAAATGATGATAATGATGTTGATGACAACAAGGAGAAAATAATTTTACTTATATACTTTTACCTCTAGTTGCCACATTTTTTATCCGATTTTCATAAGTAATACCTTTCTGGAAAGGTTGCATTATTATATTGTTTACAACTTTATTAGTTGTTTCAAAAAGCCACCTCAAGATGGCGCTATTCTAGATTTATTAGAAAATTGCAAAAAATTTAAATTTGGGAGCCTCGAAAATGATTTTTTTGATATGTCGTAGTGGAACTTTTTATTCCCCATGCTAAAGGCTTTCGAAAAATCGAGTACGCAATATCAAAAAAATTTTATCCATACAATTTGACCCGCCCTAATGAGTAAATAAGAAATTTTAAAGAAAAAAAAAAACTTAAATTTGCAAATATTTCAAAAAGTAGAGCTTATTTTAAAATTTGGTGATATTTATCCTAAAATCTTTCAGAATTGATATGTCGCATGCCCGATGCATTTTTAGTGTTGTACTGTGTAATAGTTGTTATTCAATTTCGAAAATATTTTAAAAAATATAGCAAAATTTTGATCTAAATTCGTATGTCCTTGTTCAATTTTTTATCACTTTTTCCTTTTGTTTTGTGAATTTATGACGAAAACTGTTAAGTTTTACTCATGACCCTAACTAAATTGTATTCGAGCTTGAAACGATTCACATGATTATAAGAATATTTTGGCGGCCCATATGTTGGTTTTGTTGGAAATGGTTCAACCTAAAATATCATTTGATTACTATGTAACAGTAAATTTTATTGTTTTTTTTTTGGTGATAAACTGACCAAAAAAATCATTTTAATTAAAAAGTCTTTCATGTGTTTTAAGCTGTTGAAAATTTTTGAAGTTGTTGTTCACCATTGAATTTTACAAAGTATGACGCGCAAAGTAAATTATTGATAGAACTATAATAATTCATTCTTTGGAAAGTTGTGTCTTTATGTAACACCTAATAAGTTATCCATTTAGAAGTCATTACCATATTTTTTGCAAGAATATTGTGAGGTATGCGTATAGAAGTTGTAACTTATTACACATTATAGCAAATTCTATAGTTTTGTCAGTTGCAGTTATAAAAGTCAATGCTTCTGAAAGAGAGCTGAAACTGCATCGGAAAATTTCTAGCGCATCAGGTTTCGATAAAAATTAAGATTAAAAGGTCAACAAATCACGATTGTGGTCAAATTTTAGATCTTATTGTAAAAGAACGGATCCTTTTTTGTTATTTCTGAAAACATCATTATAAAGCACTTGTGCTCCAAAGTAAAATAAATTTATTTTCCATTTCTGTTGTAAATTTATTATACTTTGTAGCACCGTGTAATTGGAGGGGCAATCACATGTACATGGACATTTTTATAAACCGTCACATATAAATGTGTTTTTGTTGTTAATTTACCTTGACAGCGCTTAAAGCCAACAAACCACACCGAACAATACTGAAAACCCCCTTTATTCTAATAAAAAACAATTAACACATTTATAAATAATTGACGACATCATTCAAATTCAAATTATTACAATTACACGTAAACTTAATGCGGTGAATGGTAAAATATTAATCATTGAACAAATATAAAATTCTTAACAGGGAATGTACTCTAAGTTAAAGCATCCGAGTTAGTTTTTGCACAGAATTAGAAAAGATTTAAAAAATATTCCGGTTTCAACAAAATTTAATAGTTAAGCTTACAAAGACAAGCTTACAATCCGATTCTAATGAAATTTTATTAGGTGTGATAGAATATATTGTAACAACTTTCAGCCTCGTTGACCATACGTAGACGCGTAACGTAACAGAATTTAATGGGATGAAGCAAAAAATGTGTAGTTATAGATAAACAAAAATATATTATATGTTTTTGACCAAACTTGGAATTTGTTAAATACGTTTGGGATTTTAGCATATTTAATTCCTTTAATGCAATTAATGTATATCCCGATAAAATAAAATTAGAAAAACTAATATGCAAATGTTACTGACACTTTAGAAAACATTGTTTTCTATTGTTGTTTATACATGAATAGATGTCACTACATTGCTAGATCTGTCAAAACAACAGAGTAGTACATTGGAAGATGACAAAGCAAATTGTGGAATTTTTTGTTGTTGTTGTTTTTTCTTTGATATTTTAAATGTTTAATAACGGTCCTAGACGAGAACAAGAAATTCTCATTGAGTTTGTTATTTAACTTAACAAATATTTCTATAAAATCCAAAAACGTCGTCCCCTGACGATTTCCTTAGGCAAGAATGAAACCCGGATAGGGACATGCCTACAACGGATTATTTTTCACAATTTGTTAAATATATTTGGGATTTTAGCATACTTAATTCATTTAAGGCAATTAATATATATCCCGATAAAATAAAATTAGAAAAAACGAGTAAAAAGGTTAAAGTCGGGCATGCCGACTATACAATACCCTACACCAGTCTGGTTAAAAGCCAACTAATGTTTGGATCCGAAATTCGAATGGGTTAAAATGAGGCTTGTGTCAAAATTTTCTTTAATGTGAGTCAGCGCACCAAATTTCATTAAAATATCTTAATATTTGCGACCTGCAGTTTGTAACCAAGCCAATTTTTGGGGGACCCTTATATGGGCACTAGTTCTAAACATGGACCGATGTTCACCAAAATCAATAGGCTGCGTTATTGGGCCAATATAGGTCTGTGTACCAAATTTCATCAAAATATCTTAATATTTGCGACCTGCAGCGTATAAACAATATAATTTTGGTGGGACCCTTATATGGGCACTAGGTCTAAACATGGACCGATGTTCACCAAAATCAAACTTGTTCGTTCTTGGGCCAACATAGGTCTGCGTACCAAATTTCATTAAAATATCTTAATATTTGCGACCTGTAGAGTGCGCACAAGATTGCATGGACAGACAGACAGACGGACGGACGGACAGACGGACATCATTTAATCGAAATAAAAAAAAATTCTGAGCCGATCGGTATACTATAAGGTGGGTCTACGACCAATATTTTTTGGTATTACAAACATCAGCACAAACTTATAATACCCTGACCACATAGTGGTGTAGGGTATAATAAAAATGGAATTTTCATTCCTATTCAATTTATATTATTCCCTACGGGGAAAGGGACCGGTCCCAGATGACACGCAGGATAGGTCCCAAGGGGGCGGAGACCGGTCGTTGATCGGTCTTTTTGTTTGAAAGAGACATATCACTTTAACATGGCGTTGTCATTGGAAATGACCAATTGCCACAGTTTAGTCACATTGTGGCAGTAAGGTGGTGTGTCTAAAAATAGCTTTTCAAATAAACTAATAAAAAATTAAGAATTAAAAATAATCTACTGTGCGTCGAAGTAGGGCTCGATAACACAACCCTCTGCTTGTGAGGCAAACGCTCTACCGTCTGAGCTAATGTTGCTTATGCGTGATGGCTGGCTGATGGTTAAGTTATATATTTTTCGTTTCTGTTCAAATAAAAAAGAGAAAGAAAAACAAACACACACACAGCAAATAAAAAAACATGGAAAATAAAAAAAAAGAAAAGAAAACAACATTAACACACACACATATAGTGGAAGTGCCTTCAGTATGCCCCCGATTGACCAGTCACGGGATAGGTCCCTTAATGGCAGTTGACTTGTTTTTTGCGTTGGCCATAATTAAATTAATAAATCAATTAAAAATTAGAAATTTGCCTCAAAATCTCTGACAATATAAATAAAAATTTAAAAAATTCCCCTTAAGTTAAAAAGAAAAGTTAAATGAAATACCAATTGTTAAAACTAAAACTGCTTTAACATTAAAAAAACGTTGAAAATACAAAACTTACAATTTCTTAGGAAAACATTATAGAAATTTAAAATAAGAGCTAAAATAAGCAAATCGTGAAAAAATAAAGTTAAAAATAAATAAAAGAGCAAAATAAATAAAAAATATTTTTAAAAATATGCCTCGAATTTTATTTTTTATTTCGGTATCGGTCAAGTTTTTTTAAAAGCAACAGTGAAAATAACAGATCAGAAAATACTTAGAAAATTAATTCATTTTCTTTTGTTCATATTTGCACTAATTTAGTAATATGCCTTCGGTTGACCGGTCACGGGATAGGTCCTTGAAGGGCAATTGACTCCTCATTCCCCGTAGGGTTGTTTTTGTTTAGTTTTTTTCAACTTTTTTTAATAAACATCATGCAATATTAGCTGCCACGTAAATACGTAGACAAAATCAAATTCTATAAGATATATTGAATCAGCTGATCGTCGCGTTTAGTTTACGAATGACTAATTCCCTTAAGTTGCCCTAATTTTTGTATATCATTTCTAATGCTTATATGTCGAAAATCAGTAATTTTTTCGTAAGCAAGTCGAATATGGTGCCTATTCTTACTTGTAACTCGTTGTGACAGCCATAAGAATATTTGTAAGGCTGAAAGTCACAACTCTCCATACAACAATACAATTCAAAAAATTAAAATTTGCGTGCCTATTCCTACGAAAAGTCTGTGACTCTTAGTTGTGACAAAGTTTAATATTCACAAGATTTAAGTTTTTGCACAGAGTTTACAATGTTTATCATTACAGAAGTCATCAAATATTCTTATAAATAACATCAGTTACGAGATGTCAACCAATGACCATTGCTAAAATACTTTTATAACTTACTAGTTGTCACACAAATTTAATTAATTAACATTTATTCGATATTTGCATTATACAAATAATATTGATTGGTAGAAAATTCCTTTTAAAACCTCAATAAAGCTGTAAAAGTAATAAAAACAAATTTGCCAAAAAATACACACTGCTTTATAGTATCAAATGATTGAAAATCAATAAATTCATATACATGTTTTATTAAATATATACATGTGAATTTTATATATAAATATAATACATGTGGTCTAAAATCATGAACTACAATAAAAAACAAAATCTCGGCACAAAATTTAAGTATAGGGCATTAAAGCATACTTGCTTACTTACGCGTACTTTCAAATTAAATTATTAAAAAAAAATTGTTTGTCTTTTTTAAGAGATATTAAAATTGACGAATTAAAATTGTAATGAGGTATCATTATTTTTTGAATTAACAGTAATGATACGAATTTACTTTGTACATTACTTTAATATATATAATAATGAGTTACTAATAAATAGTTACTTTAAACACAAATTTACAACAAAAAAGCATGTTTGGAAAACATTAACCCTAAAATACTAATAACGATTTAAAACTCATTCAAATGAATACCTTTAACCCAGGATTGGCAGGCAATACCCCTAAAATACCGTTACCGAAATACTCGGAATATCGTTATCTTTAAAATACCGTTACCGAAATAACTCAAATACCGTTATCCTTAAAATACCGATACCGAAATAAATGAAATAGTGTTACCCTTAAATACCTTTACCGAAATAACATAAAATATCGTTACCCTAACAATAACGGTATTCGTTTCGGTTAACATACATGCTTTAATCTTAAAATACCACTAACAAAATAAATTAAAATACCGTTAACCCCAAAAACCCCTAACGAAGTAATTTAAAATACTGTTAGGCTTAAATTATGCTAACGAAATAATTTAAAATGTTTATGCCTTTCTCTATAAAGTAAGAGACCCCTATAACAATATATTTAGTAGTATTTTCTTTTGATGCCAATTTATGATTTCGGACCATGTATGAGCTTTCTAAAGTATATACATACATATTTTGTAAATAATACATATATGTATGTTTGTGTATATACATTTATAAATATTTCGTAAATACGAATTTGTGATATAAACCACAACACATGAGGTTTTTCTACCACATACGTGCATAAACAAACATACAATTACGTACTTGTACAGTTTTCAATTTGATTGGTCACTGCACATAGTAATACATCACACAATCCTTAAATAAAAGTTTAATTTACAATTTTGTATTCACTATAGAAATAGAAAATGAATCTAACATTTAGCAAAAAATTTCACCAGATGATATTAATTTAAATTATTGGGTTTTTGAACGCTTAACTTTTTTAATTTGGTCAAACAACTAAGGTAAATTGGATTTTGAATAAATATACTGTGTTTTAAAAGCCTAATTACAGATAGTTCAGCTAACTAACTGGCAAAAAGAACATTCGCAAATGATTAATAAAGAAATATTTATTAAATGCTTAAATCGGGCTATAGCCTAAATTAAGCCTCTGATAAAGTTTGGAAAAAGAAAATCACTGCAAAAAACTAGAAAATGTGAATTTACAATGATAAATTGACTTGTTTAAGAGCCACCCAACCAATAATGGATGGAATACAGCATTTTGTATCCAACAGTAACAAAAAAACTGCAAAAATTCCAACACTAATCTCTTTTTTCAGAAAATTTTCCCAAATTTGCATGAAAAGTAAATAAAAATAAATTCAATAAAATAGTGATGTATTTATAATAAAATCACACTCGATATACAAATACTTTCAGTATTCGTAATATAAATCTTTAACGCAATTTGTTCCCATTATAACTTCTTAGTAATGTTTAAAAATCGTTTTTAACATGTTTTATTTTCTCATAAAAAATTTTAATTTACAAAAGTTACAAAACAATTTTATTCACCCACGATTACCGAAACAATCGCTCACTAAATTCATGTATCACTAACAATAGTAGTGATAGCGGGTACCCGCGGGAACCCAATCTTACCAAAAAGCGTTTCTATTGTTAAAAATTGGGTAAATGAGAGCGTTGATGAGAGAATAATTTGTTTCTCTTTTTACCAGAAGTTACTCGTACTTTTTTTGCGGGTAAAATGGTAAAACTGTCAAATCACTAGTTGTTTATAAATCAGCTGTTTTAAATTTGTAAAAATAATTAAAATATTAACACAACTTGTAAACAATAATTAATATCGTTAACAAATACCACTTTATAACATTTTTTCCTTATTCCCTTCGATATTTTATTCTTAAAAATAGCTTTTGTTTATATGAATAACTTTGACGTTAATTTTTGGGCTTGAAATGTGGTTTTGTGCGTTCCAGGTATTGTGAGCAATTTTACCATTTTTGAGATAATTATTTGTTTACTCTCATTTTAACCGACTTTACCCAAAATTACGTGGAACAAACCTAATATAAAGAGAGAATTTACAAGCTGTTGCCAGAATTAAATTAAAAATTAATAAACTTTTATTGTATGCTTTTTTAATACAATTTCTTAACAAAAGTTTAATAGAGATAATGAATACTTAACAAGTTCATGTTTTAAAGCTTACCCACCCAGTGTAGAAAATCATTACCAGATATGTGGTTATGTAACTACGTACTTGGTAATGGTAACTAGTTACTTTTGTTATTACATTTCTTATTACCTTTATATCGCGATGTCGCGAAAAATATTGAGTTATGGATACACATCAGCATACGAAAAATATATTGTTACCTATGTGCTTACCAGTACTGACAAAAATAATTAGTCTAAAAATAGATTTTCAAAAAAATAAATTATATAAAAAAATATATCTTTTATTGTATTTTTTTTTTTAATAAAATTTGCTGGTACGGGAATCGAACCTGGGTCTACAGATTGCCAATCAATAACTGTACCATCTGAGCTATATCGACAAGTAATATTTAATAGATAAAAACATAATTGACCTGCTGCACACAAGTAAGCTTACTCGTCAACATACAAAAAATCAAAAAATATGTGGTTACATATATCCTTACCAGTGTTTAAAAAATATTGGGTCTAAAAATAGATTTCAAAAAATGTTCAAAAAATCTAGAAAATTATTTTCTGATCATTATCAGTAACTCATTATTATATGTTTTAAAATAATGCAGAAGGTAAGTGAGTGTCATTACTGGTAGTCCAAAAAATAATGATATGTCATTGCCGTTTCTACACTGGGTAGTTAAGGAGTTTTTTTTAATAACAGCATGACTGTTATACTTTTTGTGTTATACTTTAAGCGGTTAAGCATATTTTTTCTTAACATACTTAACGTTGATAGATATGACTGAAAATACAGCTGAAGTTTACTTTACAAAGTAAATGAAAAAATTCTTAAATTTAGTGAAACATATATTTTATGAAGCTATTTATAATGAAAGTTTTTCATTGAGAGTGTGAAACTTTGAATAAATAAAATGGATTTTTTCACAACATTTTATGAAATATTCCATTAATTCGATGAAAAGTTCCAATGAACGAGTTCCAGTGAAACTTCATTGATTTTATGCAAAATGTCATTAATATCCTTCACATAATTCTCTCAGTATATCGATTAAAAGACCGACGGACGGGCTGCTAAATCGAGTCAAAAAGTGATTCTGAGTAGTGCTGGTAAATTCGGTTACTTTTCAATAATCGATATTTTTAATTTGGATACTCGATACTACTCGATACTTTTAACGTTTTTTAAATTTTAAAGTGACTATGCATAATAATGTGGAAACCTTATAAGACGTTTATAAAATGAATTTTGTATGGAAAATTTGTTTTATAAGTCACTTATAAATATTAAAAGTGATTATTCATATGACCCTACATTTTTTAAAAATTTTCAATAAAATTCATTGAAAATGTTTACGTTAATTCAATTTTTAAATTTATAAAAATATTTTTAAGCTTTTTAAGCATTGCGTTTTTTCATAGTTTTTTTAACATGTATTTCAAACATTTTACTTTAGATTTTTTCTTTTAGCAGAGTTGTAGTTTTGTAGTAAATATTTTAGCAGAGTCACATTATTGTGGTAAATATTTTAGCGGAGTCACATTTTTATATATTTTGTTCATTCAAAATGCAACTCTGAAAATATAGAGTAATAGTTTTAAGTATCGAGTACCCAAAAAAAAAGACAAATACTCAATACCCACTAGTCATATTTTTAGGAGCACTAATTCTGAGTCAGTGGGTAGTAACATAGTAAAAGGTAGGTGTAAGTCCAATATTTTTTGTTGTTAAAACCATCTGCACAAATGCATAGAGAGAATTTTCTTGGATGAGTTTTAATGAAATTTTTCGTTACTCTACTGAAGTTTTCTTTACAAAGTGAATTAAGGTTTCTTAAATCTTATGAAAAAGCTTCATAATTTTTATGATACTATTTTTTATTTATTTGATGTATCAAATTTGTAATAAATATAATGGAAATTACAATGAGTGTTATTTTTCTTCGCTTTTAAGATCAAATATGACAAATTCCAAATATAATTTACAATTTATTTTACAACGAATAGAGAAAAAACTTATGAAAAAAACTTTCCTAGAACCAATGGTTGACAATTAATGCATTTTTAAGTGCAACCAAACACTTTCATCAGAATGTCTTAATGGGGTTCTCTCTATGTAATAATGTAGATTTTAGATTTTGTATATATGTATGTATGTTAACTTTCATTTGGAGAAGTAAACTCAAATTATTTTTACTTACCCAGCAAACAAAGATGATCAACAATGACTCAGAAATGAGCTCCAAAAACATAAACATTTTTACACTTTTTCCTATGAATGTGGTCCGCACAAAAGAGCCCCCTGTGTACTCAGAAATACTCAGAAAAATAGAACGTATAAAATCGAAATTTTCCTCATAAATTTAAGTAATTTTGGAATCTTCTTTGAGTCCGAAAAATTAACCCTCATTTTGAGACAGCTTTTTAGATTGTAGAGACAACTTTATGGGTTGTTTTCTGAGCGTTTATATTTTCTACCGATAAAAGAGTGTTTTAAAAAAAAAACAATAATCATTTCTATGAGCCATTTAAGTATCTTAATTATGAGCGCTCTAAAATTGTTGGCTGGGTTATTTATTTCATCTTACAACAAAACTCACATATTCTTAACAAAGCTATTAATTTTTCTATGTTATAGTTAATGGAAATTTTGTTTAAAATTTGATCAGAACTGCATTAATTCAATGAAAAGTTTCATTGAACGAGTTTCAGCCGAACGTCATTGAATTAATGCAAAAAATCATTAATAACATGCAGATAATTCTCTCAGTTTGGCGTATAAGTATACTCACTAACATTTCAAGCCATCACACTTATGTAGAGGGCATAAAAATGTAAATTTGTGGAAATTTGGAAAAGACCTTCATAATTATAAATTAATTTAAATTTTAAAAGTCAACAAGAAAAAATCACTTAACAATTTTTGTATATCCTTCAAAAATATGACCTTTATTTAACACACTTTGTCAATTAGAAGGTTTCTTAATTAAAGCGCTTTAAATTATGTCAACATTTTAAGTCGATATTTTTTGGACAAAAATAAATTTAAAATGACTTTAGTTGTCCCTGAAATTTTAGAAACTCACGTATACTTAAAAAAAAAACAGAAAACTCCTTAAAATATGTAAAACTTTCTTTCTATACCAATTTCCAAAACAAAAAATGTTCCTTATTATTTGGAACACGTTCTTTAACGTTTACTAAAACAAAATAAACATATCCAAACTGCAAGAACAGTTTTAATTACAAAGTATTTACAAACAAAAACTGTCATGCTATTTAATGTCATTTAGCCACGAAAAGAAAATTGAACAAAACAAAAGTTTTGTTCTCCTTTGGGATAAGAAAGTTAAACAGGAATAATAAATAGAACTAAGTACTGACAGGGAATAAGGTATGTAGATTTTAAAAGCAAAATGTTTAATGTTTGCTTTTAGGCATTTCATGTTAACGTTAAACTTTAAACTTTTTCGTGGAGAAATAAATTCATATACTCGCTTCCTTTAAAACCCCTAGTGAGCTGAAGTTTAATAGCAGGAGTAAAATAATAAACAAACATGTATATGAAAATGTTTTAGATGAGAAAAAATTGCCATATTTCTTTAAATTACTTTTTATTTGTTTAAGGTAAAAAAGCAACAGCTTTTAAATTACAAATTTACAAAGAGGTGGTACTTATTTTTGTAGATTTTTAAAATATTTAATTTCAAAGGGGATAATAATTTTTGTAGGGTAGACAACTGTATAGGATATTAAATAATTTCAATTAATTAATACGAGTATTTACGAATGTTATTATCAGCCCTTTATTTTGAGTTCTGCTATTAACCTGGTAGGAAACTTAAGTGAATATTTATTTAAAATAATCTGTTGCATATCTTAAGGCCTAAAAATGTATTTATAAAAATGTATTAAATTCGCTGAACTGGTTATTATGAATACAGATACATTTCAACCAACACAAATATATTCCAGCATATTTTGCATAAATATGCATGAACATACATTTCGCCTGTTATAAAAAATCCATATTTGTTTTCAATTCGTATTTCCACTTCAGTGGAAAAACAATCCTCAAACTCCTGGTCACGTAAATATTTTTTATTGTTACTTTTGTTTATAACAAAAAAAAACAAAACTGAAATTTGGCTTTTTTGTTAGCAGTTAAAAAAAAAAAAGAAAGTGAAAAAACACTTACTTTTGAAGAGCGAAAAAATGGCATTTTAATGGGAATACGTGTTGGAGCGCCGGCATACAAATATTTTGGATTTTGTTCGTAGCAAATACATTATTTTTTAAAAAATTTCTATATATGCATATCCTTTTGTTTGGTTTTGATGGTGAGTTGAAAAATCCGATGTAAAAAACACTAATCCTATCTATAATCTACTAAAAAATTTATATATCAGATTATTTTGATTTTTTTGCTTGTATTTTCACATAAATGTAATGATTGTTTTTTAAATTATTGTAAAACCTTATTGTAATACAAACGGGAAACTGGCGCAAAAAATTTAAATATTTATAACACCCAGCTGTTTTTTTTTTTTAAACCAACAAAATCTTAGATTGTTTTGCGCTACCATCAAAAATACTCTTTGGGGATATAGAGTCTTTGAATTACAAAATATTGCAATCGTAATAACGAGTTCGGTATTTTTTTTTTTTTTTGCTAAATTAGGTCATGAATATAATAAACATTATGATGAAGTAATTTTATAAAATGTTATGGGAATTCAAATAATATTCAAATGTGTTAAAAATTTATGGAGGTATGTACGTAACAGTTTGTGAAATAAATGACAACAATTGTTAAAGACAAAACAATAATAAAATTTTTAAATAAATAAAAGACTTTAAAAAAGGTAGGAAATTTTATATAGTAGTTCTGCACATTTTTCCACATCTTTTTAGTAGTTGTTATTTGATTAATGAAATGTTAAAAACAGTTTTCATAAAAAATTATATACAACATATTCCATAAAATTTTAAAAGCTTTATTTTGGTATACATATTTTGGGTGGGAAGAGTTTTGAAAATAGTGGCAACAGTTAACTAACATCTCTTCACTAAGTTTTTGGAAACAACTTTTGTAAACTAAAACAATATTTTTTGTTTTCTAATTAGTGTTTTCAAATTCCCGATATTTTTGAATTCTCGGAATGTTAAAAAACATTGCCGAAATTTTCCGGAAATTTCAGGAAATTTAAATTATGAAAGTTTTCATAAAAAAATGATTTTTTATTTTTAAAAATTTGTTTATTTTTAATTTTCCTTGAGGAAAATCGAAATGTATTTTAACTTAATTTTACTTTAAATATAAAAAGAGTTTTCTCAAGATACGCTGATTTTTTTTTTTTAGTTTTTTGCGGATTTACAAGTTGAGACACATGAACTCAAATAATTATGTCGTTAAGTGTACACTTTTTACAGACATAATTCTCTAAGCATGTTTATTATTGGATAAAATTGGTTTCCATTCAAGTGTCTTGGATTGGTTTGGCTCATATTTGAGTAATCGTATTTGTTCTGTCAACATTGATGATTTCTTATCTCTTCCTTATGTTGCTACCTCTGGTGTACCTCAGAGAAGTGTTTTAGGACCTCTATTTTTTATATTATATATGAATGATATCGCTTTTTGTTTTGATAACTCTAAATTTTTACTTTACGCAGACGATTTAAAAATTTTTAATCGTGTTCGCAATTCTGTGGATGCATTGGAACTCCAAACCAGTCTTGATAAATTAGTTTCGTGGTCCGATCGTAACCAACTTCAATTTAATGTTGACAAATGTTTTTATTTATGTTATTTATTGTTATTTATTGTATTGGTATTGGAAGTACCACTTTTCTCTAATAGCTGTTCTACCTCCATTTCAAAATATCATTATTTTTGATTTAGTAAGATTATTATCATATTTTGTAGTACATGTATTTCTTCTGCCAATATGACAATATCGTCTGCATAAAGAAGAGTCTTACACACAAAAAAATATTGTTCAACTTTTTTCAATTAAAACGATTTGTTAAATTATTTCAAAAGGTGTCAATTAAAAATTAATTCAATGGATTAAATAATTGCTCAAAACTGCAATTTGCCTGACATTTTTTTTTTATTCTACCACTCAAAAGCATTTCATAAAACAAGAGAAAAACATCAGCATATTGTTGTTGTTTTTCGTTTGTTTTATTTATGTAGTTGTTTTTATAAATGTTAATGGATTAGTAACAGGGATGATAAAGTTGGTACTATATTACTTTTTATGGTACTATTAGAACCTCAAAAGTACTATGGTACTCTTTAGCATTATTTGATACCATTTTAAATTATTCAAAATAAATAGTAAAAAATCGTAAGAAACGTATTCAAAGGAAAGGTTTCTAAAATTTTGCAAAAAATATTAAACATTTATTTGAATTTAAGAGAAAATCTATAAATTTTTGTGTTTTTTGTTTAGTTTTATTTGATATAGTTTTCTCACTTGATTTTAGTTAATTTAAATTGTGCGGTAACTTAATTTTTAGTAAATTGAACATGTTCGGGCATGCTGTTTGTTTTAATACCCAATCCATATATAGTTTTTTAACCAGAAATAAATTTAAAAAAAGATTAAAATTTTATAATTTTTGACCCCGCTTTTTAAATATTAAAGATGAGACTGGGACGCTAAAATACTAGTCAACGCTGAAGATTGGATGCAAGCACAAAAGAGATAGAATAATATAAAAAAAGGTAATTGCGAAGAAGAAAGAACAAAATACACTATACAGAGTGGAGTGGATCTATATTATATTTTGAACCTTGTTTTAATGTGCAAAAGAACTTTCATATATGTATGTACGTTTTTTTTTTGTTAATTTATAATAAAAAATTAAAAAAAAAGTACTTTGCGGGTCGAAAAAGTACTATTTTTTAAGCAGGTTAGTACTATTTTGAAAATCCTATTTATCATCTTTGATTAGTAACTAGTATTTTAAATTATTTTTTATAAAATTTTATAAATTCTCGTTGAGTTTATTATTTTATTTAGTTAAATATTTCAATTTTGCCATATTAAATCTGAATATTCATTTATTCTAAAAAAAATTTTTTAAATTTTTTGTTTAAAAAATTTTAATTTTTTTTAAACAAAAAATCTAATTTTTGAAATTTTCTGTTTAAAAATTTAAAATTTTTTTAAACAAAAATCTAGAAACAAATTAAAAATTATTTTAAATCCAATATATTTTTATTTAGTCTTAAAAAAAATTTTTCTAACAAATTCAAAAAATTTAATTTTTGAAATTTTGTTTAAAAAATTTGATTTTTTTTAAACAAAAAAAATTGCATTACAATAAATTAAAAATTATTTTAAAATCAAATAAATATTTTTTAGTTTTCAAAAAAATTTTAATTTAATTAAAATTTAATTTTTTCAGAAAAAAGAAGAAAACTAATTTCTACGAGAGAACTTTTCACATAAGTATAAATAAATCTATCAACTGAATGAAAATTGCATGCAGGTTTTATTTTAATGACATTCAAACTAAAAATAAAGAAGTCTATTTTTTATAGTTGGCATGGCAACTGCCACTTTATGCAGCTGATAGATTATTTAGATGTTCTACAATATTGATCAATTTTTAATCCAATGGATTAATTTTTAATCAAATCCATATAATGTGTTATTTATAATGTATATAATATTGATCAATTTTTAATCCAATGAATTAATTTTTAATCAAACTCATATAAAAAACCAATAAAAATCCTAATCAAATGTATCACTATTTTATTGAAAATTTATTCAATTAAAATGCTACAAATTTTTAATTGAATGAACAATTTTCGTGATTGAAGGAATTTCAACGATAAAATTTATTGAATAGGCGGTTTTCATGATTGAAATTAGTTTTTATTTTTTTGTGTGTATATTTAATTCCTCTACAAAAGTGCCTCCTTTTAGTTGATCATGCAGATCATTAACATAAAGGGAAAATAAAAGCGGTGAAAGCAAACAGCCCTGTTTTATACCAGATATTGCGTTAAATGGTTCAGAAAGTTCAGTTCCGTTCCAAACTGATGATTTAGTGTTCGAATATATTTTTTATAAGAAATAAACCATTTTCGTAGAGACTCCAAGAGCATATAATTTATATATGAGGGATTGACGACAAACTTTATCAAATGCAGCCTTAAAATCGATGGAAAAGGCGTATACCTTCTTCTTTTGATGTAACTTTAAATGCACAATTGAGAACAGTGAATAAATATTATTAAAACACTTTATAATATGTTTTAACCCTTAAAAAAGAAAACTTATTTTGGTCCGCGAAATCGCAAAAACGTTTCGAAGCCTAATATCTTCCATATTATACAAATTTTTTTAAATGCCTGATTCTGTTCGACAGTCCAAACAAGACATGGACTAAATATTTATCCGAATCAACAAATTTAAAATAAATATTCATCGATTTTTTGCTACATATTTTTGCATATTTTAACGAAAATGTATTTTAGACCGTATATAGTCGTATCTTAAAGTACGATACATCGATGTTTTTGTCTCGAAGGGGCCAACGTTACCATTTGACCTCAATTATCCTGTTCTAGTATTTACCCACCAGATTTCCGTTTCTACCATCCTAATGTACTACCCTACGGTTAGAAAATTAAAGCTAGCAAAAAATCATTAAACTTTTGCTAAGGAAGTTTTTCGAAAATTGCAGCAGAAATTTGTTTTGTTGCCGAACGTAGGGGTCGCATTTTTAAATTTTTTTCCATTGGATTTTTCCTTAAGATCAAAACATTGGACTCCTCGAGGTAAAAAAATCGATATATCACACTTTAAAATCCGACTGTAAATGCCGAAGCTATAACGAAAAATTAAAAAAAGCGACCCCTACGTGCGGCAAAAAAAAATCGAAATTACCTTGCAAAAATACTTTATATACGAAGGTGTACCAAGCACTTTTTTCCTGTAAGGTGGTACGGTCTCGAGGTTATAATAAATTTGTGCTGATATGTGTAACAACAGCTCAAACAAAATATTGGACCTAGGCCCACCTCTTAGAGTTCCGATCTATTCAGAATCACTCTTTGATTCGATTTAACAATGTCAGTCCATCTGTCTGTCTGTCTGCCTGTCTATCCGCGTATCCTTATGCGCACGCTACAGGTCGCAAATATTTCGAGACAGTAAAACTCGTTTAATACGAACTCGGATAAGACGAATTCCCGGTTAATACGAACTAATTTATAAATCCCGAAGTTTTGGCAACAATTTCAATACAAAAAACATAGGTTAATACGAACTCGGTTAAAACAAACTATTTTTGATGGTCCCACAAACAAATTTCCATATAATATTCGATAATATTTTCTATGTTTTTTTTTGTTTTCTGACAAATTTTAAACTGGAAACACAGATATTTTGAAATGAGCAAATGTTAATTTTTTTAAATTGTTTCAAGGAAATTTAAATATTTTGTGGATAATTAAAACATTTTAAATAAATTTTACTGCAGTTAATACGAACCTTGCTTACAACGAACTAATTTATCTAGTCCCCCGGAGATCGTTTTAAGCGAGTTTTACTGTATTTTGATTAAATTTATATCGCCAATTACGCAGCTTATTAGTTTTCCTTAAACTTGGTCCATGTTTCGGCCTAGTGTTCATATAGAGGTCAGCACCAAAATTTACTTGTTCTCACGCTACAGTTCGCAAAAACGAAAATATTTTAATGAAATTTTATAAACTGATTGACATAAGCTCATGGACAAAGCTTATCGATTTTATGTTAAATATGGACTGATTTTGGTTTAAATCCAACCATATTTGGACCTACCTCCCATATAAAAATACCCAATCACAAAGCCTATTGATTTTATATAGAATAAAGTCCAGGTTCAGACTCTCTGCCCGTATAAAGGAAAGCTATTGACTTTGGTTTAAATCGGCCCATGTTTGGACCTATTGCTCACATAAAAGTCCCCCCAAAATCGTATTCTTCGCACGCTACAGGTCTCTGACTCAACCGGCAATTAAGTTTAGTTAACGAAAAACCATAAAGTCGTTTAAAAACGTTAAGAATCGCACTAGATTTCCAGCAGTTTTTTCCCAGGGATTTTTTTGACTAATTTTTAGTGGCTTTACAGAATATTTTTGCAGACTTTTTCTATAAGCCTATTAAATTAATATTTAAAGTAAATTTTATTTATAATTTATTAACATTTTCAACGAGGGTATTCAGAGTTCATGCTATTTTAAGTAGTAAATTATCATTTATCATAAATTTGACAACTTTCTATGGGTTAAACTTCAAAAATCATGCTATTTTACAACCATAGCACATTAGCACTTAAACTGTGAATTCCATCAATATATATTTATTTATGTTGTAAGAAATAGCTATGAAGAGTATTAAATTATTTACAATAATCAATTTGAAATATGATATTTATTAGCTGTTGGCACATTGTTTCATAACTTTTTGTTTTATTCGTTCTTCTACAAAATAACGATTGATTTGCTCAACAACATCACTCAATTAATCCAGTACAATTAATGACCCAACACGATAATATTTTTCCTCGATAAAATTAATTTATGTACTCGTACGTATTGGCAATCAACGAAAAAAAAAACAAAAACATTAGGTCAAAATATAATTACGTTCTTAAGTTTCCTAAATTCTTACATTCAATCAATCCTCCTTCACCAACACCTCCATTTATGGCTCATCTTTCAATGCAATAACATAACGACATGAAGTTACTAACGTTGTCCTTTTTATTCATGTTTCTTTTTAACTTGGCTGAAAATAAAACCATACCATCTTCATTTAACACCCTCTTTACTGGAAACAAAAAAGGACTTGTATATTGTTAAATAAATTACAAACATATTTATTTCCAAATAAGTATCAGCTTTGGGTAATCGTCTATTTATATATTTGTTTTTGCCGCTTCATAGTTGTTGTAATAAGAAAGAAAAGTGGGGACAACAGAAAAATATAATAAATTATGTATTATGTATTACTTGTATACAATAGAACGGCTTTTATTTTTTCACTTAAGATAAATGAATAAGAGATTTTTGGCAAATCGAAGAAAGGTATCACAGTTTAATAATTTATTTGCACAAATTTCTTTAGGTACACATATTTTGGGTGTAGGATATAGGTTTTTAACTTTGGTACAGTTGCTAAACACCAAATTGTGTTTTTCGAAACCAAAATATTAAAGGTGGATTCTCAGTGATGGAGTAATCCACTCTGCAGAGTAGAGTGTACCAAAATAGAGATGGCATAATACAAAAAATTTGTAAGTGCGAAAAATAAAGGAACAAGATCCACTCTATCATTGTGAATCCTGCTTAATAGTTATTTAGTTTCATCGCTGGAATCATTTTTAAATATGTTTCACCCAATTATACAATTGCCATTTAATAAAGCTTAAATTATGTAACAAATAGCACTGAATTAATGGAAGAAAAGCAAAAAACTCATGATAATTTTTAGATTAAATTTAACTGTCTGCCAGTAAATGGAAAAAACTTACAATCATAAAAGTTTGTCAGTTACTATATGACAGTTGTTTGTGTAGCGATCAGTAGTCGAAAAATACAAAACATCTGCCATGACAGTTATTTAAAAATAACTGAATACAGAAAAGAACTGTATTTCGTAACAAATGTTATTTTTAATACCATAATAAACCACAGTAATAAAAACAGTATTTTTTCAGCAAACAGTTATTTTTGGTTAGTTGTTAAAATTCATTGATTTTGATTGCAAATTTTTGTTTAGTTTATATTTGTTATTATTTACCTGTATATTTTTAAATACTAATTCATAAACGCATTATTTAGTTAAAGAAGGTTTTCAAAACAAATTTTTCATGCGAGTATAAAATTTGGTCCATGCATATCCAATAACTTTATAAAGCGTTTATGAGTTAAGGAGTTAGTTTGCAACAAAAATTAATAATTTCTATTTTTATTTTTAAAACCCAGTATTTTGTTCAAAAGAGCGAAAAATTTCTCTCTATATTTGGAGCTCAAAAACCATAATAAAAACATTAAAATGCACAAATTTTTATGGTCTATAAAAAGTTACAATCATAATTAACTCAAATGTATATTTTTCGCTACATTTTCAAATGGTTCTGTCTATTAAATTGATGCGAAAAAAATTCCACCACAATTTCGCAACAATTCCACTTAAGTGAAAAATAATTTTTTTTTTATATGGAGTTTGACAGCTTTTTTCGCAAAAGTACACACAAAATACCGGGCTTAATGAATAAAAATTATATATATGGAATATTGTCTATACTTCAAATAATAAGTTAGTAAAAAATCTGTCAAACGGGTTTCAAATCTGATTTTATTAATTATACCCTACACCACTATGTGGTCAGGGTATTATAAGTTTGTGCTGATGTTTGTAACACCAAAAAATATTGGTCCTAGACCCACCTTATAGTATACCGATCGGCTCAGAATTTTTTTTATTTCGATTTAACGATGTCCGTTCGTCCGTCCGTCTGTCTGTCTGTCCATGCATTCTTGTGCGCACTCTACAGGTCGCAAATATTAAGATATTTTGATGAAACTTGGTACACAGACGTATTTTGGCCCAAGACCGAAGCCTATTGATTTTGGTGAACATTGGTCCATGTTTAGACCTAGTGCCCATATAAGGGTCCCCCCAAAATTATATTGTTTATACGCTGCAAATCGCAAATATTAAGATATTTTGATGAAATTTGGTACACAGACCTATGTTCGCCCAAGGACGAAGCCTATTGATTTCGGTGAACATCGGTCCATGCTTAGACCTAGTGCCCATATAAGGGTCCCCCAAAATTATATTGTTCATACGCTGCAGGTCGCAAATATTAAGTTATTTTGATGAAATTTGGTACACCGAACTATGTCAGCCCAAGGACGAAGCCTATTGATTTTGGTTAACACCGGTCCATGTTTAGACCTAGTGCCCATATAAGGGTCCCCCCAAAATTATATTGTTTATACGCTGCTGGTCGCAAATATTAAGATATTTTGATGAAATTTGGTACACAGACCTATGTTGGCCCAAGGACGGAGCCTATTGATTTTGGTTAACAGCGGTCCATGTTTAGACCTAGTGCTCATATAAGGGTCCCCCCCAAAATTATATTCTTTATACGCTGCAGGTCGCAAATATTAAGATATTTTGATGAAATTTGGTACACCGACCTATGTCAGCCCAAGGACGAAGCCTATTGATTTTGGTTAACACCGGTCCATGTTTAGACCTAGTGCCCATATAAGGGTCCCCCCAAAATTATATTGTTTATACGCTGCAGGTCGCAAATATTAAGATATTTTGATGAAATTTGGTACACAGACCTATTTTGGCCCAAGGACGAAGCCTATTGATTTTGGTGAACATCGGTCCATGTTTAGACCTAGTGCCCATATAAGGGTCCCCCCAAAATTGGCTTGGTTACAAACTGCAGGTCGCAAATATTAAGATATTTTAATGAAATTTGGTGTGCTGACTCACATTATATAAAATTTTGACACAAGCCCCATTTTAACCCATTCGAATTTCGGATCCAAACATTAGTTGGCTTTTACCCAGACTGGTGTAGGGTATTGTATAGTCGGCATGCCCGACTTTAACCTTTTTACTCGTTTTTAACAAAGTGTTGGTAGAAACACTGATTTAAAAAAAGATTTTAGTTAACTTCATTTAACACAACAC
Organism: Leucophora obtusa; assembly: GCA_949987735.1. Classification (NCBI taxonomy): domain Eukaryota; kingdom Metazoa; phylum Arthropoda; class Insecta; order Diptera; family Anthomyiidae; genus Leucophora; species Leucophora obtusa. Next base: position 355,768,419 of record OX465295.1, read on the forward strand.
TAATAATCCTCAGTACTTTAACTGATTTGGATTTAATTTTAAAAATTATTTGCAACTAATTTTTAAGAAATCATTTTTAAAATTTTTCAAAATTTGTTGTAGAAATATAGTAGTTTCATGGTTCTGCTATTACCAGTACGAACTATGCGAGATAGAGCAAAACATACCAAATGTTTGCTCTTTTGGACCAGGTCCAAAAAAACTAATGTATACTAGATCGTACAACCTTAGAGGTAAAAAAAATTGCGCGGTACACCTTCGTATATAAAGTATTTTTGCAAGACAATTTGGAAAAAAAAAAATTTACGGAACTTAAGGGTCGCCTTTTTTAATTTTTCGTTATATTTTCGGCATTTACAGTCGGATCTTATCGATTTTTTTTTACCTCGAGGTGACCAGTGTTTTACTATAAAGGAAAAATCCAATGAAAAAATATTTAAAAAGGTGACCCATACGTTCGGCAACTAAAATAATAAAAAAAAAAAAATCGGCTGGGTTTATCGAAAAAAAAGCTTAATGATTTTTTGCGAGCTTTAATTTTCTGGCATTGGGGTTGTACATTAGGGTTGTAGCAACTGAGATCTGCTGGATAAATACTAGAACGGGATACTTGAGGTCAATGGTCTTTGGGGCAAAACATTGGTCCCCTCAAGAAAAACATCGATGTATCATACTTTAAGATCCGACTGTAAATGCCAAAGATATAACGAAAAATGTAAAATGGCGAACCCTAAGTTCGGAAAGAAACCTCCTTGCAAAAATAATTTAGATTGGACGGTGTACGGCAAACTGTTTTTTTTGGACAATGGACAGGCTTCATCAGTGATTTTTCGTTAAATTCTATTATTGTTTATATTTTTACTGTCAGATTATCTCTATATGATAACTTTTCAACAACCCGTCGGCTGTAGGATTCGAATATTTGCATATACCTACATTATAAACGTAACTATACTAAGGTGCGACATCTTAGTCATCTCACCTAATTGAGGCCTTGATTGCAATATAACTAATTCATAGTTTTATTTCCTATTCAGCTTTATGTTGTTGTTTTTACTCAGAGGTGATATATGACCGACACATAAAAACATTCTATTTTTAGATTTTTGTTTATCTTCCATTCTCCTCCGTGTCTCCTTTTTTGTTTCTACTTATAGCCAAATTTTTATAACAGCCCGAGTAAAAAAGTTAATTATTGTATAACAATATGTTTTAAATACAAAAATAAACATTAACATGTGTGATATCAAAAAATGTGATAAAAACCGTGTAACCAGCTAATTTCTAATGCATGGATTACATTTGAGTTACATATTTCGATATATATCAGCGCATTGTCACCTGTTTTACAAAATTTATAACAATCTGACCAATTTTTGGTTAATACATAAAATTTGTGACCAATTTTATAGGCCAAATGTAAACTCCGTAACATGTAATTCATAAGGTTTTTTAACTTTAATAGCTTATATTTTAATAACCAATAAATTTAAACACTAACTGTACACACAGAGAAAAAATATGCCATTTTCCAACTGAAATTCGGTTACATCTACTAAAATAGGTTGGTGTAACTGAATATTGGTTATCACAACAAAATTCGGTTTATACATCTGAATTTTAGTTGCAACACCCAAAATATTTAGGAATCACATTCCAATATGGTTTCACCAACCGAATTTATTGTTTGTAGCAACCAAAATAGGCTTAGCAATTCGGTTGGAAATTTTTTTTCCTGTGTGTAAGAATTTTTATGAATATTTTTTTAATATAAATTAATACATTTTACAAACTTTTTCGTATATCTTAGCTATCACGACTTCAACTCTGCAATGATTTTTCGTCAGAATTTTTGATAAAAATGCATATACCAGAATTTTGGAGTTATCTATTGTTTATATCGCGAAAAGTATAATGTTATTTATACTCAAATGATCGTTGGACTGTAAGTAATCATCCAGTATAACAGACTTGAAGCTTTTCTGCAGCATGTAACATTCTCGAGATGAAAAAAAGTCTCTAATAAGATTTGAAAAAATGTTGTAAACTCCGTTCCTAATTTTTACATCAAACTATTTAACGAGTAAGAAAAACAATGTCATATTTGGATACACCTTGTAGGCGTCATGCGATTTTGTTTCGGAAAAAAATTCTGACAAAGCGTTTCTGAAAGAAAACGAAAAAAGTAACCAAATGTAAACTCCGTAACTGTAAACTCCGTAACCACAATTGTTTGCATCAGATTTCATTCAAATAAATGTAGATAAATGTTTAAAATATTTTAAAATAACCATAAACAGAGGTGATTCAACTAATATTTATGCGTCAAAAGATGATTCAACTAATAATTTTGCGTCAAATCAAAAAAATTTATCAGTTTTTTACCCTAAGCTGCTGGAGCATTTCATTGGTTTTGAATCGATATTTCGAGTCATTACTGACATTAATTTGACAAATTAAATTTGTTTCACACAAATTAAGGATTTTTTGATCGCGAAATGTTATGTTTTTAATATATTATTTTGTAACTGCGCAACCGCTGTTTGGATTTTAAAAAATTTTATATTTTTGAAAAGCATTTAAAAAGACCAAAAATACAAAATAAAAAAAAAAAAAATTTTTTTTTTAGCGGAATGAATTGTATTTTTATTCGCGAAACCGCCAATTTGATAAACACAAATTATATATCATTAGAAAGCAAGTTGAAAACCCAAATACGAAAAATTAATAAATTGAAGAAAATTCGTACGCAATTTTTTTTGTTATATCTTTTGCTTGCAGAAATGTAAACTCCGTTACAACAAAAAAATTAAAATTGTGCAGAAAAAGTTATTGCGACAACTTGTAGATGAGATTTTTTGCAATTATGTTTATAATGACTAAACTTACTGATTCCATTAAGAAAAAACCGAAATATTAACACTTTTTGCTTCTCACAAATTTGGCCCAAAAATTTATCACATTTTTTGATTTCACCCACATATGTTATATGTATTCACATACTATATATTTTAAATATTTCCCAAAATTTTGTTATGTATAACCATATGCAATCATATACCAAAAAATGTGTTTATGTTAATGATACACATAACTGTATAGAATCAGATCCCAGAAATTCAGTTTAATATACAATAAGATCTAAACTAATACATATAAACCCAAATCGAAGAAATTTTCTTAGTCGTTGTAGATATAATTTTATATAAACCTTTATGAAAAAAATTTCTAAGTTGCTTTATATAATAAATTATCAAAAATATTTTTTATGTCATTTTAGGTAAAACTTTATATAATCCAGCTTCCGAAACATTTTCTAAGTCATTTTGTATATAAGTTTACATAAATGTTAATTTAAAATATTTTCTGAGTTAATTTTTGGTAAAAATATATATTATTTAAAATCAGAAAAATTTCAAAGTTCGAAAGGAAAAATATTTTTTATGTCAGTTTTAGAATTCAAACATATTTCAAAAACCAACATAAATCTTGAAATCCAATTGTATTAAATAGTATATAAATATATCAGATTAGATATAATACGATTCAATTAGATGTGCCCAATTTTATAATATTAGATATCCAATTGTATAATATTAGATTGAATTATATCTAAAATAATACAATTTGATATAATTTTATAGACCCATTTTAGGGATCAGATTATATAAAAAATTGTATGATTATTTTATATTCTTAGATCAAAGATATATAAACTTTTTTACTCGGGATCTTATACTTTTTACTGCGCTATTATATGAAATACCGTTCTGAATATATCGGTTCTTGAAATTGTGTCGTGATATAACGACGCTAGTATAATCAGGGTAAACAGGTGGTCGAAGTGCTGGCAACAAGTGCTGTACCAACCTTCAAATGTTAAAATCACTAGGCAAGAGGGTAAGATGTGTTAAAAGCGTCGGAAAAGCGCTAAGGAGATAAAATATCCAACCTTAGTAAAACCAAATGTATGAGGTTTACAAACAGATTTTACAAAATAAACCACTTATGTATTTAGATAGCCGCAACAAAATTTAGTTAATGTGGATTTTATTTACCTCTGATATTCATTGTAAAGCAAAAGTAGGTATTATACAACCGATTGTTTGGAACAGAATTTTTTTCTGGGACTAATCGAAATATTTTTTCAATACTTATAAACGACTAAAATTTTAATCATAAATGATTCATAAGTGGTTTAGAAAATTCAAAATTTTCCAATAAAGCTTTTAATTCAGCGTCTTTAATGAGTCATAAAAGTGCGCTCAGAAAGAGGATTTATTGGTAAAGAAAATCATCGTCATATGGCCATGATTTCAGAATATCTTAGAATTCTTTTTTGAGTCTTTTGGGACTGCAATTGTGCATTTTGATTTTGAGAACAGAATTTAAGAAATTTTTAATTTGCTACAGTTCGAGATATGTATATCAGGTAAACATTTAAAGTATTAACGTCATTTTCTTACATTTTTTGAAAATATGCGTTTTTTGCGTTTGTCATTCACAATTATTTTTAAAATTGGCTAATGTATTAGGTAAACTCAGTTTTTTTTAATGAATAGAAGTTCCGAGTCAAAAAAGGCATTTAAAATTTTAAAACGCAAAACTGTTATGGAATTTTTAAAAATTACACAAAAATTGGAAATTATAGCTATAAATTAACAAATAGATTAAGTAGATTTGGCAAAATTTTTTGAGTGTACACGAGTTAAAGTTGTATACTCACTATAAATGAATAAACAGATGAATAGATTGTACAAAAGATACGGTTGTATATTTGAGCAAAGAATTACACAACAAACCATAAAGAAGTAAAGCTACATTTTACTTAAGATAATACCCGACCGACCAAGAAATTAATAATAGAAAAAAATTACTGTATTTTTCCGCACTTAATACTATGGTCGGTATGGCCTGAAAGGAAAAAGAAATTAGTTGTTGTATAAGCCATAGAAATGTGTGGGAAAGGAAAATCTACCGAAAAGTGAAATATTTTCACTGATTAAGAAAAAATGCTAGAATAATGTAAAACTCATTAGAAAAAACATCCTCAATAGAAAAGGTCAAACAAAAACTTAGACATCTACTTCACGTTACATTTTAGTAACTATTTTCCAAAAGTATACATAAAACTGCATAAGTACTTGGAAATTTAAAGGTTTAAATTTCTCGAAATAAGTTTCTTGTAGTTTAACTAAACTGTTCATAATATACAAGACATTTAAAATTATATAACTTTAAGAATAGAAGTTTAAATTACAACTATTCCCATTTCAAATGTGTGTAAGGAATGAAAAACTAAAGTTTTAGTTTAACAAAATAATTAAGTATGAAAGTTAATATAAATAAAATTTTCTAAGTTCTCCAAAATAAGAACTTAAAATTTTAATTTAAATTATTGTTAAATTCAATATGATTCCCATATTGAGCATAATGATAAAGTAGTTTTACAAAAGCAACCAGTCCTACTAAATAAAGGTTCAAAATGTATATTTTTGTTAAAGTCGACTAGGGATGCCAATCGGGATTGATATTTGAAAATCCCGGTATTCGGGATTTTGACAATCCCGATCCCGGGATTCCGGGATTTTCGGGACTACGGGATTTTTCGGGATCCCGGGATTTTACGGGATTTCGGGATTCCGAGATTTAAATTTTCCTTTATTTATAAAAATGTTTATGTAATGTAACTAATTTTTGTTATAGAATAAAGCGTTTGATAATTATTTAATAGTTGTTAATTAATAATTTGGTACATTTTATGAATATTGAAACATCCCAATCAGAAATTGCCAGTGGTACATAAAATCAAGTACCTGCATACGACTGGGTAACCGTGGTGTTAAAAATGAATGACTGACAGAAAACTTCTTTGTGACGCTTTGCCAGCATTTGCAAAAAGCGTTTAGCCAGTATTGGTTTTACAAAAATTTCGGTGATTTATAAAAAAACGGCCTGGGTTCATATCACGGCAGGACGAAAAAAATATACATATGAACTTTTTTTATATTTTATTTTGGAAAATATAATTCCGGACCACCTATTTATTGGTTTTGACACCGTTTTGACACCGTTTTGCCAAAGTTAAAAATTTTGTTTCTCTAGCCGATTTTGAACAGCCGGGCCTTTTGTCTACTGACGTTATCATTTTGGGTATGCAAAAGCAATTTTTGCCAGTACTTGTACCACCTGTTAAAGTACCTTACTATCGCTTTCCCCTTTGTATTTTTTTGACTGGGATAATATATGAAGGCCTGCAAGTACACTTGCGCCGGGTATTTTGTAAGCAGATTTTAAATCAGATTCGTTGCGACAACCTTGCCCACTGAATTGTGTAAGTACAGCAACAAAGTTATTTGGTTATCGTTATCAAATATTTTCATGGAAGAACTCAAACTTACAGTCCCAGCTAAAATTAGGTTTCAGAAATCGAATTTCGCTTGGAAGAATAAACTGGTAAAATAACAAACAAACTTGATTTTTCGCATAAACTACTCAAAAACTTAATAATGTTTACCAAATTATAAAATTTTTTTGCAGTCTTTGCCTATCTTACTCGAATAAGATATACGACACGGTTACCCAGTCGTATGCAGGTACTCGAATAATGTACTTAATTTCTAATTTTGCCAATATCTTGGCATCAATTTCTTGCAAATATGAGAAAATTCAAGGAAAAACGTCGGTAAACTAAAATTGCTCACTTTGTTTATTTGCGTTCATATTAATATTAATAAATAAGAAAATCCCGGGATTTTTGAGAAATAATCCCGGGATTCGGGATTTTGTCAATCCCGAAAATCCCGGGATTCGGGATTTCCCGTTTGGCATCCCTAAAGTCGACTTTCGTTAAAATTTTGCGTCGTATTATGCTTTCACTTGGTTTGCTTTTTAGGTACCATGATTGGTTAAGTTATTCTTAAGCAATCAAAATGTTTGAAAACATAAATATTTTTGTTGGATTTTCATACACAAAATGAACAAAATCGTAGGTTTGAAAATAAATTCGACTTTAAATTTAAAAAACTGTGCGCCAGTTTTATAGTCAGAACCAAGAATGAGTTTTTTTCTATAATATTTTTTGATTTAGAAATTTTGTAAAATTTAGAAAAAATTCGTTCTGTTTAAATATAAATTTGACCATATTTTATAGTAAGGGCCAATGTCTTTGAGGATACTAGCCAATACTAGTTCTTTAAATTGCAAAATTTCCATTTTAAATTACTTCCAGATTCTGAGAAGCTTTCTTATAATTACAGAATTTTTGTTATAATCTAAAATGCTTAGAAATTTAAAAAAAACTCCACGACATTATTTAACACTATATTTTGGTAGTCACAACTGAAAAGTTCTTTAGTCACAACCGAAGCATTCGATTGGCAATGAATTCGGTTGTAAGCACGAATCTGTTTTCTGGGTGTTTGTAGTAAAAGTAAAAATGCAGTAAATATTACTGTGTGCTAAGTCATTTGTAGAAGTGTCCGACCGAACATTTTGACCAACAAATATATTTGGTCGGTATTCCGTACATTGCAACATAATTGCCAAATTTTGCCTATGGAAAAATAATTTTTGGGTCGATTGGGATCCATTTTGAGTGCCACATTTAAGGAAAATTCCGAATGTTAGCAATGAATTTTCTGTTCGAGCTCTAAAACTTCGGCCAAATTGGAAAAAGGTCGGCAACCGAACAGTTAAATTTACTAAACTAAACTACTAGGTGTTGCGTAAATTTGACACCCGAAATCGCAATAAATAAGCTGAACAAACATTTTCCTAGTATAAAAATATCTCTATAATGCCCCTGACGGCACAAAAAAAGGTGACCAAATGTCACTATCGAACACTAAATATCAGTCAATTTTACTATTTTGTTTGTAATTTTTTACCTTAGAATTAGGTTCTTAAACCTGTCATTAGACAGCTAATTTGACAATTTCGTTAGCTATTGAAAAATACCCTAAAGCTAAACTATAGTGAATAATGAAAAAAGGTCAGACACTCCTTCGACTAAATTAAGTTGGCATTATTATATGGGTTAAATCAAAAAATGTGATAAATTTTTGGGCCAAATTTGTGAGAAGCAAAAAGTGTTAATATTTCGGTTTTTTCTTAATGGAATCAGTAAGTTTAGTCATTATAAACCTAATTGCAAAAAATCTCTTCTACAAGTTGTCGCAATAACTTTTTTTGCACAATTTTAATTTTTTTTGTGGTAACGGAGTTTACATTTCTGCAAGCAAAAGATATAACAAAAATAAATTGCGGACGTATTTTCTTCAATTTATTAGTTTTTCGTATTTGGGTTTTCAATTTGCTTTACCATGATATATAATTTGTGTTTATCAAATTGGCGGTTTCGCGAATAAAAATACAATTCATTCCGCGAAAAAAATTTTTATTTTTTTTTTAATTTTTTATTTTTGGTCCTTTTAAATGCTTTTCAAAAAAATAAAATTTTTTAAAATCCCAACAGCGGTTGCGCAGTTACAAAATAATATATTAAAAACATAACATTTCGCGATCAAAAAATTCTTAAATTGTGTGAAACAAATTTAATTTGTCAAACTAATGTCAGTAATGACTCGAAATATCGATTCAAAACCAATGAAATGCAAAATCAACCGTTTTTCGCTCCAGCAGCTTAGGGTAAAAAACTGATAACGTTTTTTGATTTGACGCAAAATTATTAGTTGAATCGTCTTTTGACGCATAAATATTAGTTGAATCACCTCTGTTTATGGTTATTTTAAAATATTTTAAACATTTATCTACAATTATTTGAATGAAATCTGATGCAAACAATTGTGGTTACGGAGTTTACATTTGGTTACTTTTTTCGTTTTCTTTCAGAAACGCTTTGTCAGAATTTTTTTTCCGAAACAAAATCGCATGATGCCTACAAGGTGAATCCAAATATGACATTGTTTTTCTTACTCGTTAAATAGTTTGGTGTAAAAATTAGGAACGGAGTTTACAACATTTTTTCAAATCTTATTAAATACATCCTTTTTCATCTCGAGAATGTTACATGCTGCAGAAAAGCTTCAAGTCTGTTATACTGGATGATTACTTACAGTCCAACGATCATTTGAGTATAAATAACATTATACTTTTCGCAATATAAATAATAGAAAACTCCAAAATTCTGGTATATGCATTTTTATCAAAAATTATGACGAAAAATCGTTACAGAGTTGAAGTCGTGATAGCTAAGATATACGAAAAAGTTTGTAAAATGTATTAATTTTTATTAAAAATGGCACTTTTCCTCTTCATAAAAATTCTCAAAGTTAGTGTTTAGCTTTATTGGTTATTAAAATATAAGCTATTAAAGCTAAAAAACCTTATGAGTTACTTGTTACGGAGTTTACATTTGGCCTATAAAATTAGTCACAAATTTTATGTATTAACCAAAAATTGGTCAGATTGTTATAAATTTTGTAAAACAGGTGACAATGCGCTGATATATATCGAAATATGTAACTCAAATGTAATCCATGCATTAGAAATTAGGTGGTTACACGGTTTTTATCACATTTTTTGATATCACCCATATGTATGTTAATTTGAACTAAAACCAACAGCAATTTCCAACAAAAATATGCTATTTGAAAAAATAATAATTGAATAATAAAAAAAACTTGGAAAGGTTCGGCATATTTGGTGTACCGGTAGATAAGTCTCCAAAAAAGCTTTTATTTGATATCTAAATTGTCTATTTTTCTTTGAAATAGTAAGAAAAATATTTAAAAAAAAACAAAAATTGTATCATTTTTGACCCCATTTTTGTAGTAATTATATTTTTTTTGTAATTCTATTTATATTTATGATAAATATTATGCATTTCTATAGTACTTAACTATCTTCTTATAATACAATTATGGTTATAAATAAATCTTTGTACTTACCACTTCTTTTTTGCACCATATTATGACCATACAAGCGACTTAAATCGATGGCTTTGACATTGACCACAAAAAGCATAATAGCTATAAAAAGTGGCCAGATTAAACGCCACATCAGCAACGACATGCTGAGGGAGCTTAACACAAAAATTAATGTTACTTTCGAGAAAGAAGGAAAAACGAAAAAACAAAGGAGACAAAACTAATTTTGCTTTCTAAAAAAAATAACTTTATACTTTGCGTTCTGCTTAAAACACCCCGAAAAAAATCAATTTAAGTTTGAAAACATCAAAAGAAATTGGGGAAAAATCAAATAAAGATGTTAACGTTTATACACTTGTCTTTAGTTCTTTTCAATTTTCACAATATAAAAAAAAAAAAAATAAACCGTAAGAAAAGAAAAACTTTATCACTTTTTTGTTAACACATACACCCACTCATCGATAAGAAACACATGTCAATTAAACATTTAACCAAAAATGGGAATGAAGAAATAGCTTTTGCTTTCTTTACAAAACCCCAAATAATATCCAGCTCCTGTATTAAAGTTTCGTTTATTGTTGTGTATTTTTCTTAGTTTTAAACTTTTTCTAGATTGCTTAATCTTCAATTTATTTTAATTACTTTTCTTCTGTTAAATGGTTATTTAACAATAAAAATTAACAATTATATTTTCGAACTTTTGTTGTTATTTGTAGAACTCTTAATTCAATGTTTTAGAATAGAAGTAAATGATTTTTGTTTTTTCAAGGAATATAATATAAAATATACGTTGAGGCAAGGTAAGAATATGATATGTTTTGTTACAGTCAAGAGAGTTTAGTTACGTTTTAAGGTGTTTTCTTTACATTTTTCTGAAAGGAAAAGAAAAATATTAAAAATATTTGGTAAACAATATGTTAAGTTATCAATATATCTATAAGTTTAATTTAAAAACTGTGTATATTTTCAACATTTTCTTCTGAAATTAGGGACCTAATATTATACGTAATTATTTTATCTTGCTTTAGTTTTTTTAAAGCCTTGAAGTATGCAACAGTTTTAAATAAGTATTTTATAACATTTTTATGTATTTCCCGGCAAAAATATTAATTACTACTTCAAAAAGCATGACTATTTTATCCACATCCGGTATAATAATACACTTAAAATAATACATCAGTAGAAAAATCTGTCAAACGGGTTTCAAATCGATTTGACTAATTTTTAGTTGAAGCACTGATTTAACTAAAGATTTTAGTTATCTTCATTTAACACTATATTAAAAATCCTCAGAACTTTAACTAATTTTTAGTGTTAATTTTCTTAATTATTTATAACTAATTTTTAAGAACCCATTCGTTAAATTTTACAGAGTTTATTGTTAAAATATAATATTTTCATGTTTCTGTTATTGCCGGGTAAATAACTCCACCAATGTATCCGAAGTTTTAAAGCTGCCCAGCAAAAAAAAGATGCCGAAGCAGTAAAAAAAGCACTACAATTGATGATCTAGAGGTAATTCTTTTTTAACATAAACACTAATGATTTTAACATTGAGTTGTCATAGGAGAGGAGTACTCCCACTTCAACATATTTTCAGTACTTTTTGAACGAGTGCAAAGGAAGCTCTTTTTCACCAAAAAAATTCTTTATAAAAAAAAAATTATATTTTTTTTTAATTTACAAAAGTTTTTTTTATTGCCGCCCCCAGGGATCGAACTTGCGACCTCACGATTGCTAGTCTAGAGCTCTACCACTGAGCTATTCTTTGATATGAAAGTTGACTGGCATAAAAACACCACTTTGTTAATGCGAGATATTGTTACTTATTCTCTTCAATAAAAGTACTTATTAAACAAGTGTAAAAGGTGCACTCCAATCCAATATTGGTTTCAGTACTATTTTTACAGGTACATAAAAATCAATTTTTGACCATTTTTTTTATATAGACATATCTTTAAAAATTTTAAAATTAAAAAATATTGAATTTAAACAAATTAATTATAAATATTAAAAAAAAATTAATAGAATAAAAAAAAAATAATAAAAATATTGGTCCCGCCGGGAATCGAACCAGTGACCCTCTATTTGGAAATGCCAAATTATACCGAAATCGCTGTTTACGATCACTTTTAGAGCAATTACTCTTTAGAAGCAATACTTAAGTGATTTTTTGGATGTGGTTCAGAAGTTATTCTAAAAAAGTTGTAAAAATGTAATAACTGATACTTGGGAAACAATGAAAAAAGTGATTTTTTGAAGTTGTTCAGAATAACTTCTAAAAAAGCAGTAAAAATACACTAACGGATACTTGTGAAGCATTGAAAGAAGTAGTTTGTAAAGCACTACTTGCAATTTTTTTGCTGGGTGGCGCTATTTCTTTCCCTCCCGTATCTCGAAAACTAAGAGAGATAGAGCAAAATTGACGAAAATTTCCACTACACCCCTAACCATATAATACCCCAGCAAAAGCGGTTGTCTCTATCCAAAAATTGACCATGGTGGGGCCCCGGACACTCGGAATTTTTTAATGAAAATTTTCCACTTTTTTCCACTTCAAAAAATGGCCCATATTTCGAAAACTAAGCGAGATAGATCAAAACGAACAAAATCTTTGCTCCTTCGGGGTGACATTACATGCCCTTAGATGATGTGGACTGGGACCGGTGCAGTATGCTTAGTCCCATGTACAAAAATCAAAAAAAAAAAATTTTTTGTCTCAAATTGTGATTACAGAAAGATTTTTTTAAAGATAAGAAAGTAACTGAAACAAATGTGAAAAAAATATTTGGTGTGATTGATTTTGCCGCCAAGAGAGGGCGCTAAACTCAGAGAATTTTATGCAAAAATTACTTAACAGAAAAATGGGTTTTAATTGTTTCACGAAAATAATTTTCAAAATACATTTTTTTAAAAACTTATTCCAAGATTTGTTTTTTAATTACTTAATTAGTTAAATTAAAATATGGATTTTAGTATATGTTTACAAAACAATTATTTTTTATTGCTCCGAAAAACACATCTTTTTTTTTGTTGAAAATCCAAAAATTACTTAAGTTTGAAGGAGTATATAAAAAAAAAAGAATTATATAAAATTAGATTTTTCCCTTTTTTTTGTAAGTTTATACTCTTATATAATAGACCATTAAAAAATTAGCACCTACTTTTTACCACAAATTAAAAAAAAATGGATTTTTTGAAATGCCTAAATTCATGATTTTTACACAAATTTCACGCATTTAAGAGTGTTTACTATTCAAACCATGTGAACCTTCCATTTAAGGTATAGGTTATGTTGAACAAACTTTTGTAAAACACTACGAGGAATATTTTTGTGGAACATTCCAACCCTCTAACTCCTCAATGAAAGGGACTTTTTTGGCCCCTTTTTAAAAAGGGGACAAAAAAGACCCGTAAGTTGAAGAGTTAAAGGGTTAAAATGTTCCACAAAAATGTTCTTCGTAGTGTTTTACATAAGTTGGCTGAACACATCCTTACCTAAAATGGAAGATTCCCATGGTTTCTCCCTAAAATCCAGGGTTTTGGGACATTTGAGCGCCAATACTGAAGAAGTACGAAATTAACCTTTGAACGCATTTTAAGTTTTTACTTATTACAGGCACTGAAGTTAGATTTTCGATGCTGATATCTTAAAATATTTATAGTAGAATTTCATGACAAATAATTTTGCGGGACATTTTAACCCTCTAACTCTTTAATTTACAGGTCGTTTCTGTCCGTTTTAAAAAGGAGCCAAAAAAGTCCGTTTAATTGAAGAGTTAGAGGGTAAAAATGTTCCACAAAAATATTCCTCGTAGTATTTTTCATAAGTTCGGTGAATATACCTTATACCTAAAATAAAGGATTCACATGGTTTCCTATTTGAATCCTATTTATTATTTTTTTTTTTTTTAGAAAAATCATTTTAGGCGTTTAAATCCCATTTTTTTTTGAGAGGTTTTTTTTTTATTAGTGATTCGATTTTATAGCTTGACCTTATATCAATTCACGTGCTAAATTTCATGGCAATCGAATAATTTTTGCAGGTTTTATAAAGATTATAAGATAAAGGATATATGGCAGCACTAAGAGTCCTTGCTTCGATTTTGATAAAAATTGACACAAACGTTTCCAGTTTTATGTGCAACTCAATGAATACGTTTTGTAATTTTACGTCCACTTATGTAGCTAATATAATATTTTTAAATTTCAGTACCTATGGGAGGTGGGCGTGTCCTCAAAACTCTGTCTCCACTCCTTCTATTTTCGTCCAATCGTTATATGTAATCAAAGCACTGTGCGGTGGTTAAAAGACCTGTTTAGAACAGATTCAGAGGTAACCAGTTCAAAAAAATTTTGTTGGGTATTTTAATTCTCATATTGAATTCTTAAATGCTTATTTATAGCGGTAATAACAAACAATCCCAAGTATGAATGTGAATGCCATTTTTCATTTAAGCTTAAAAGTATGCAATGCTCTTTTTTATTTATTTTGGTTTTCATTATTTCTTATCTCCTTAAAAGCTGTAACTGATTTTTGTTAAGCTTAATACCTTTGGGATTGTTTTTAATAATAGTTAGCAACAACTCTTACGGTGGGTCTCATACTGCAGGTTTAACTTTAACTTAACTAAAAACAAAATAAAATGTCAAAAAAATGTACACAAAACAACAACAAATTTTTGGGTTAACTATTAACCTAAGTTTAAACCTGCAGTATGAGACCCACCGTTAAATGTAATACAAATCCTTCACTTTAATTTGTTGATCACCTTAAAATATACTTATTCTATGACATTTGTTTCGAATTTCAGTGATTTTACAAACAAATCTACTTACAAAATGTAAATAAAATCTTTATAATGTTGCTTTGAATTATCATCAGATTTCCGTGAAGAAAAAGAAAGAATTGCTTGCCTCTTTTTTATGTTGTTTTTATTCACATTAACATATTTTTGTTTTCATTTATAAAACCTTACACCGTTTACGATTAAATGTCGAAAAATTTATGTCATATTTTTTTTTTTTTTTTAAAGAGAAGCAACACTCAGGAAATTCTTCCTATTAATAAACGTTTTGCTTCCTTTTGAAAGGGGATAGAGATTTTGGCAACACTGTAATTGCGCGAGATGTTGAATCTTAGAATAGTTGTTGCGCGCCATCTGATGAAGAGTTGGCAAACTTTGTTGAAGCTTTTTAGTTGATAGCCCTGTTATATTATTTTACTTCGGTGGGGTTAAGTGCTATGGGAACACCGAAGGAGGACGCTGCGATTGATGTTGCCTTGGTTGGGAATCGAACCCGCAACCTAACGTGTAACAGTCCAACGCGCTAATCATTACACCACAGGGCCCACAATGATTATTTAGCACTAACAATTAAAGTCGTTTATAAAATATTTTAATTTGCAACAATGCTAGTGAGCCGGGGAGAGCGAGTTAATTCCATCGCTGGTTATATCAATTAAATATGAAAATTTCACATAGGAAATGGTGTTTATACAGGGTTGTTGGTTTTTGTTTAATTTTGTATTATTGTATTTCTTATCCTATCGTTGTTGCTAACTTGTTAAGTTGAAACATAAAACACGTTTGTTAAGTAACTGTTTTTTTTTTCAATTTCTTGACTTGTGTTTTACAAAAGATGTCCTTGATTTAACAAAAGTGAAAAAGTTAAACTTAAAATGGCAGGGACGAAGGCCATAAGTGGGTGAGGAAGATTGTTTAACAAAACAAAAGGGGTAAACACACCAAGACAAAGTTCTAATGTTTAATCGGATGTTCTGGTGAAATTTGATATTTTTTGTACAAAAGAAATAGAGAGGGTTGTTCCGCACCAGTTTTTTTTATTGTTATTCTTACGTAAAAATATTTAATTTATAAGAAACATATGAATTAGAAATAAAACTACAAGAATTCATTTTTGTTAAACAAATAACAAAAAGGTTATAACAATAAAGTTTGAATATAAAATGATGGCATACATAATATTTACCTGGGCAACAAGTCAATTGCAACTACAAACTGGCTCAAGGACTTTTGAATTTACTTAGAAGGAAAGTATTTTCAGTTAGTTTTGATGAAATTTGGATATATTAAATGAATGTTTCCTAGTCTAACTCTAGATCATAAATTAATATCACTTTCTGTTTAAATTATTTTTACAAATCAAAGAAAGATGATACAATTTTCACAAGTAAATTGCAAATGATGATGGCTTTGTAGCGAAAGCCGAAAATACGTATTCTGTCTTGCTGGCCCTATCGAATTCTTTCAAATTTTTTATTCTATGCAATTTACTTGTGAAAATTGTATCATCTTTTTTAATTTGAAAAATAATTTAAACAGAAAGTGATATTAATTTATGATCTAGAGTCAACCTAGGAAACATTCATTTACCAAATAAAAGATCAACTATACATACCCCTCATTCGTTTGGATATATTATAATAAAATCGAAAAACATGTATTAGTTTTGGCACCATCTCGAGAAATTGGGATAGGAAATAGAGGGACTAAAAAATTATTTAAAACTATAATAAAATGATTCTTCAAAATTACAAAAAACTGAATAATTAATATAAATTTAAGAATGAACACGATTGTTCTAATTTACTATTAAACATATTTTAAACATATAGAAAAGTCTTATAGAGCATTTTAGGCAGGGATACACCAACTCATTGTAGCTCCAGGGGCCATCTGGTGATTGTGCCCCAGAGATAGGCACTAACATAAAATTAATATTTTTTCACACTTTTTAAGCATTTATTAAAATTATATTATTATTTTTCGAAACCTTAGGATCGTAGGTCTAATATAATGAAAAATTATTTTCTTATCACACGATTTGAGGAAGTTATTGCAAAATGTAGTTGCTTCCTATTATTTTTTTTGGCACCCCAAAAAACACGAAAACACGTCTGTCTGCGACCACATGTGATATAAATTCATCACAGTGGATTTCAAGGAAATATAATTTAAAAATGCACAAAATATTTTTTTTCCAATTTTTTATCTCCCTTAATAGCGGAGAAAAATGGGATTAGTGTATGTGCACCACTGGCGAAGGATCCCCCCTCTACCCTACTCTCAATTTAAGAATATACAGATTAATTTTAAAGATTTTTTAAGAATATCCAGATTAAAGGTTAAAGACTAACTTCACGACCTTAACCACAAGTAAAATTTTCATCAAAATAACTCTGATTACTGTTTAAATAAGCATGCTTTTAGATAAGTTATCCGACCTTAGACTTTAACAGATATTGGTGGAAATCAAACACTTCTAAACTTTGAAATCAAAGTTTCAGAATTTTAAAGTAAATCCAAATAAAACAAAACCATTTTCCTTAATTTTTTAAATTTATCTCAAAAAAACCAATCAATAGAAATATTAATTTTGTATTAGTAACTCAGAACGTTTGAGCACGAACTACTTTATGGCCTATATTCTTCAAATTAATTTGAAAAATATCCTTTTTGTTAAAGCTCATTTATAGAAGAAGACGAAAACAGTTTTATTGGAAAATTTAATAGACACAAGGGACTCGTAGTTTTATGTCACCCAAAGACTCGTCAGTGGTAAGTTTATGTGTCAATTGATCAAAGTAATTTAAAAATATTCATTGGTACTTGTTTTGATCCTGATCAATACTTCCCCAAAATTACCCCAAGTTCCTCCATAATATTATAGTTTGTTATGTATATTTTACTTAGACTGAGCAAACAAATATCTAATCTTTTGTTCTTTTCACTTTTCACTTGTCATCAAAATAAATATATAAATACAAACAAATAGTAAATTTGTAAGAAAAAAACTATATAGCTTTTGTTTAGGTAGTCTAAATAGAGTATTCCCAAATTTACTTTAAAACTAATAAACTTTATGTTTATAAACTTTAAATTGAAAATTATGTTACATCTACCTTTTAGGGATTTATTTCTGGGATTTGTGGTCTTTCTTTGTGTTTAAAAAATTGTATTATCCTTTTCAAATCTCTGATCCTTAAAAACTGCCCAATTCAACAGAATGAAAACAAACAAAAAAAAAATAGCTAAAAATAGTATGAAAAATAAATAAACTTTTCAACTATCCTTTGTAGTCAGTAATTAAACTTAGTTTTGTTTGTTTTCTAGAGTCATTCATTCATACAACAATACCCTTTTTGCCCATAAACTCTTGTAACTCTACGAAACTTAAGGACAACTAAATTAAGGTCTGGTTTGTATTTGTTTCATATTCAAAACCATTTTTATGTTGGAAGTTAAGAGTCTGATAGTATTTGTGTTACTTTTCTATCTAACTTTTTCCCCTAATGTAAGTGTGATGAATGGTTTAAATGAATTGTAGACATTTCGCTCTAGGGGGTGTGGACAAAACTATGGCCAGTCTTAGCCGGTTTACATTAATATAAGAGTTATAAAAACTAGAATTGTGTTACATTTTAGTATGTGTACGAGTAGTAACCCAGCAAAAATAGACATTACCGAGTAATTAAGCGAGTAAGTAGCACACACTACTACCAGGCTATTTACTCGCAAAATTACTTTTGTTCGCGATGTCCAAAATTCATGGGTGGTCATTACCCTCTCGCTTACAAAAACAGTTCGAATAACGAGTTACCCATAGTGAAAGAATAGGTAGTTACTCACAAAGATAGAATAAGTGGTTATTCAGAAGTTAGGAAATAAGTGGTTATCGTACATTGTAAAATACTTGGTCATATTGGCAAAAAAAAAATTAGTTCAAAATAAATTTATAACCCAGCAAAAGATTGGTAATGACACTTCATTACTATCTGCATTACCGAAAATGATATAGCATTACCTTTTGCATTATTTTATAATATAAAATAATGACTTCCTAATAATGGCCTATTGTATTCATTGTTTCTAAATATAAAATAATGACTTACTCGTAATAGTTGAAATAAGTACTTTTTACACAGTTAAATTTTATACATTTTTATTTATTACCCAGCAAAATATTGGTAATGACACCTCATTACTATCTGCATTACCAAAAATGATATATCATTACCTTCTGCATTATTTTATAATATAAAATAATGACTTCCTACTAACGGCCTATTGTGTTCATTGTTTCTAAATATAAAATAATGACTTACTCGTAATATTTTAAATAAATACTTTTTACACAGTTAAATTTTATACATTTTTATTTATTATATGTAAATATGTTTTATGTTTAAATTTTTATGACGAGTCCTAAAATTACACATTAGAAAAAACAAAAATTTTTCTGAATGTATTTTCTTAAGCTAATAGTATTTGCTTAACTCCTTATTTTTAAGAATCAAGTAAGCAATCGGATAACCACTTATAATTCAACTTTTTGTAAGCATGTGTGTAACCACTTATTATTTAAAATCTCATAACTACTTATTTCTCATTTTTTCGTAAGCGAGCGGGTAAGCGTGACTACTTATAAAAACGACCACGCCAAACAAAAATAATGAGCTTAGACGCCAAAAAATAAGTTGTGCGGAGCTATGAATTTCTATTATATAACCACTTATTTGGTAATGAAAGATTTTGCTGGGTATATGTAAATATGTTTTGTGTTTAAATTTTTATGACGAGTCCTAAAATTACACACTAGAGAAAACTTAAATTTTTCTGAATTTATTTCCTTAAGCTAATAGTATTTGCCTAACTCCTTATTTTTAAGAATCAAGTAAGCAATCGGATAACCACTTATAATACCAACTTTTTGTAAGCATGTGTGTAACCACTTATTATTCAAAATCTCATAACTACATATTTCTCATTTTTTCTTAAGCGAGCAGGTAAGCGTGACTACTTATAAAAACGACCACGCCAAACAAAAATAATGAGTAGGGCAAGGAATTCCATGCAAATGCATGTTTTTTCTCGATAGTCCAAAACTAGTATTAACTAAATATATATCCGAATCATCAAATTTAGAACAAAATGGCATCGATTTGTAGTTGCATATTTTTGCATATTTTGTCAAAACTGCATGTTTTTGTCTATTTTCACTTTAAATGCATATTTGGTACCTTTTTAATGCATATTTTGTGCTTTTTAATGCATATTTGTGAATATTTTTAATTTTTAGGAGCATTTTTTATTTTTTTAAAAATAAAAAAATTGATACGTTTTTATATTTTGATTCAATCAAAATAAACATTCTTAAAATTCTTATTGACCTATGGAAAATCTTCGAGTTCTGTGTCTGTTGCCAAAATAACTAACTTCAATATATTTTTAAGTTTTAAAGTGCATTATTTTTGCAAAAATAATAGTTTTTAATACATATTTCTTAAATTTTTAATACATATTTTTCTTATTTAGCCGCATATTTTCCATTTTTAAGTGCATGAAATTCCTTGCCCTAATAATGAGTTTAGACGCCAAAAAATAACTTGTGCGGAGATATGAATTTCTATTATATAATGAAAGATTTTGGGTAATGAAAGATTTTGCTGGGAAATAAAATACCCAGCAAAATCTTTCATTACCAAATAAGTGGTTATATAATGAAACCAAAAATTTTTACTACTTATAATTCGGCGTCAGTACTAGTTATTTTTGTTAGGCGAAGCCGTCTAGTTATTTATAAAGATAATGTGAATTTGGTAACTACTTATTTTTTAACCACTAGTAAGTATATAAGTAAGTCGTATTATTTAACAACTTGTCACCACTTATTTTTTAACTGCGTATAAGCACACAAATCACTACTTATTTTGGTAACTACTTATTTTATATACTTTTGTAACGCAGCGGGTAAGCGGGTGCACAAATTTTCTGCATTTTTTCATGCACCGAATATGGACAATTACCTACAAAAACGACCTTGTCGAACAAAACTAAAGAGTTTTGACACCGAATTATAAGCAGTAGACCCTAATTCTATTGCTTATTATTTAGATATTAGTAATGAGCACCCATTACTGAGATTTTGCTGGGTATTAATATAGAAAAGCCTTAATCATTAGGTACTTTCTTCATCAATTACCAGTAAGTTTTAACTTTGCACGAATATATAAGTACTTCTATAACTTATTATCGGTAAGTCATTATTTTGTGTTTTAAAGTAATGCAAAAGGTAATGACCTATCATTACTTGGTAATCCGTATGGTAATGACCTGTGGATACAGTCACACTTTATGGCCGTTTATATTTTTCAGTTTTTGTATGAAACTCCACTGTATGAAACATCCTTGTAGGAAAACAGGGATCAGTTGTAATGCGTTCATCTGTCACGTGATCGGCAAAAAGCGACCCGGTTAAATGGACCTATCCCATGACTATTGAAAATATTGTAGAACCGGTCTGAAAGTACGTACCCGGTGACCTGTCCCGTGAACGGTGGAAACAGAACTGGTCTCAAAGTAACTGCCCTATGACTATTCTAGCAGATGATTTTTGTTTGAAATTGTCCCAAAGTGGAACCGGTTACCCTAGAATCAGTTCTGGAACTAGTTGAAGAACTGATTCTCCATCAGTCATACCTTCCATATAAGATCCGTGGAACTGGTTCCGGAACCGGGTCCATGGAATCGGTTGCAGTGGATCCAGTTGCAGAATTGGTGTGGCTGAAAACCGATTGTAAAAAATTTTCCTGGGTATGGGTGGAAATTAAAATCTTATAAGGAAAGGAAATTTTTGATTTATGATAGAGAAAAAAATCTAAGATCGACCTGTCTGAGCTTATCGGCCACCTCGGAATTTTAAAGGTTACAAAATGGGCACGTTTTGGTTGTTTTGCTACTAAGGTAGTATCGTACTAAAGACACTTTAGTATTTTTAAATGTCTTTAGTACGATACTAACCTTTAAAAAATGTATTTATTGCCATAACTTTTGCAAATGGAAACCTTTTTATTTGAAATTTTGCAAGAACAGTTTTTAGAGGCGACCCCATATTATACTAAAAGTTGGACTTTGGGGACATCTTGGAAAGCTATGCTGCCATACAAAATTTTTGGAAAATCGCGCTATTAAAGTATAGGCCGCTATAGATGAATACATTTTTTTTGTTGAAAAATTTTCCTTTTAATTGCTTCCTTCCTAAGGCATTACATATATTGAGGTCGATTGTACATTCGGCGACTAAAGTCGCTGAAAAAGCAAAAACAATAAAAACCTATATAAAACTCTAAGTAGTGGTTTAAATATCGAGACTAGCACATGGCATTTATATCGTAAATGTGGCCACAGGTCATGTGATTACATTTTAACACAAAAAATTCATATTAATTGAATTTGAAAAATTTTTTATATAAAAAGCTGAATGGACAACCGCCAAACTTTAAAGACTTTTAACGGAAAATCTGTACCATTGATCGAAAAATAAAGTACGCCATTGTAGTCAGCATGTCCGAGATATATAGAAGTGATGGTCAGATCTCCATTAATTTTCTTAATGTCATGCAGTGTTATCTGTTAAAATCGGCAAAAGTAATAGATTATTTGTTTATTTAAATATTCAATATTCGTACTAATAAAAACGGTTTGTTTTTAAAGAAACTTAATTTTAAATATTTTATACAGAAAGTCTGTATTTTTATGTATTTTGTTTTTCTGAAAATTTATTTAAATAATTATTCCGTTGAAAATAACTTTACTGATTTACTTTTTAAATAACAGTAACAATTTTACTTAAGTGGCACCTGCGTAACAACACAATTTATGCAAATATATTACAATATAAAGCAATTTTTCCAATTCCTATAATAACATCGGTTTCAACGCCTACTTTTAACCCAATGATAATAATAATAAAAATAATACAGAACAATATAATCTTATAAAGAGAAATATTTATTTTAATACACCTGAACCGCCTGAGCCCCATGAGAAAATAAAACATGTTTAACATAATATTTCAAAACATACAAAGCAGTCAGCAAGAAATATAACAACTTATACTTTTAGTCAATACATTGCGATTATAAGAAACAATCACAAAAAACATACGCACCAATAATTTCAGTTACTTAGAAGTTTCTTGTTAAATTGTATTATCGAAAATACAATGTTTATTGGAAATATATTAAAGCATACCTTATGTTAACAAGAACAACAATATTTTCTAGCATGCTTTCAGGGGATTAACCATTTGGCGACCATAGGCAAGTATGCTTGCCCAAGGGTTTTTCGCATTTATAATTGCCCAGACAAAAGATAGGGTAAACATTTTCAAAAGTGATTTGTAAAGGAGAAATGGGGGAACAAAAATGTACTAGGCAGCAAATACCTACCTAGTCCCGCTTTCCCCTTGCGAGCCCTCGAAGTTGGTTATTTAGAATTCTTCATTTAAGGGGTAAAAAGCACAAACTTTGACAAGCGAAATGAAGGGCAAGCAAGGGGTCTATGAGGTAAATTTTTTGTAACATATTTATAATTTAGTTCTAGAGCACGAAAATAAAATAATAATAAAAATCGGTTCGTCCGGAACGGCAGGGTCGTCAAATGGCAAATATTTTTGGCAAGTGAAATGAGGGGTAAGGAGGGGTTCTACGGAGCCAATTTTTCTTGGCATAACTATTATTAGGTCAAAGATTATGAAAATCGCAAAATTTTCAAAATCGCTTCGACAGAAAATGTATGGTCGTCAAAGGGTTAAGAGAAGAAATTTTCTTTAAAACTGCATAAAAGCTTAAATAAAATTGTAATTTTCTAACCAGGATTGGCAGGCAATAGCGCTAAAATACCGTTTCAATTGACCGCCGTTACCCCTAAACTACCATTGCCAATATACCAGTTATACTTAAAATATCTTTATCCTTAAATATCAACTAAAAAAAAAAAATAACAGAACAATTTACTAAAAATTAGTTAAAAATGATGCTGTAGAAAAACTGCTGAAATTATAAATTTTATTCCTAAATACTAGTAAAATAAGAACAGAAAAATTGTTAAATATACATAATTTTAGTTATATTTGAGTTAAATTTTTATAAATGGAAAATAGCAAACTAACTTGCTAAAATCAACAAAAATTTTTCATAAATAATTAGTAGCCTAAAAAATCCTAAAAAACATTTTTTTGAATTTTTGCAGTTTTTTTCGATTTTTTTAAATGCAAATAAAAATGGTTTTTTTTTTTGTTTACAATTTTTTTAGCAAATATTTCTGCTGATTTTAGCAGAATAGACCGCTATTTGCATTCAACTAAATTTAGCTTAAAAATGTCAAAAATTTTGTAGATATAACAGTTAATTTTTGCTATTTTTAATCTACTAATATTTAGCAAAACATTCTCCAGATTTTACAGTACAATTTGTTATTTTCAATTAACTAAAAGTTAACTTAAATATAACTAAAATTATGTAAATTTAACAGTTTTAATTTTGCTGTTCTTATTTTACTAGTATTTAGTAAAAAAAAAAATCTGCTAATTTCAGCAGTATCATTTTCAAGTAATTTTTAGTAACTTTTTCTGCTATTTTTACACAATTATTTCTACGAGTGTATAAATATAATTTTAAAGCATATTTTAGTACTTACTTTTAATAGAAACTAAAATTTTTCATAAACATCAAAGCAAAAATAGAAAATGACATAAAAAAATACATTTTTATTGTTAACAACATAAGTTTTTACATAAAAACATGTACATAAAATTCGGAAAAACGTTTTTCTTATTTCAGTAAACATTTTTTTATATTTGTTGTAAGTACATATTACATATTTATTTCCTAAAGAATAAAAAAGGAAAAGACAAAGTTATAAAAAAAATATCGCGCTTAAACAAATTTTTATTTACTCTTGGAATGTGGTATTGTACATAAACATGGCAAGATATCATCAACAATGACTCAGATACGAATAACGCAACAATAAAATATCAAGTCTTATAGCCACGAACAACAATAAAAATATTTGCATATTTTTAGGCTGTGTAAAAGAAAATTCTCTTATAAAGTAGCGGAACCCATGCACCCAGCCAAAGTATACAAATCACTAGTGTAAATTATGGCTGAGAAACTCAAATACGACCAAAGGTTATTTATTATTTATTCTTTGTTACTCAAATGGTTATTTTCTTCATTTTCCTTTGTTTTGTATGCAAATCTATTTTTCACATTTGCAAAGAATAGGATATAACTAAAGCACAAATTTACATTATTTATGTGTTTTGTTTTTGTTATAGAAAAATATGTGGTTTCCATTAAAACAATCGTATCTATTTGTGTGCAATAAACAAAAAATAAGAAAATGCTTTAGGCGTGGTTGATTTGCTAATAAAACCAATTTGTAAACCATTTCCCAAAATAATTTTGGAAAAACTTATTAAATTTTATTTCAAACGCTAGACTACAAATAAACAACCACAAGAATAATTTAAAAAAACACATCAAGTTTCGAGCTTAAACAAATTTTTACGCAATGTATTGAATAACAAGAAAAAACAACAAAAAAAGGAAACAGTGTATTTGTGATGTTTAGATAATATCATACCAATACATGAGTTAACAAAGGAATAAAATTGCTATAAATAAATACATATTTTATACGTGTCTTATTTTCATTGTTATATTTTATTTCAATGAAAAATGTTGTGAGAATTGTAAGAGTCTATTTTCTAAATGTTTTACTAAAAACAAGTATACTTTAAGGTGTTCAAAATATGGAAGAGCTAAAAGTTTATAAAAAAAAAATATAAACGAAAATTTTCAAGGTTGTTTTCTTAAACAGGAATGTCATTATATTTGAAACATACTTTAAGGCTCATATAGAAATTCAAAGTAAAAATATATCGTATAGATGACATAACAAACAAAAATAACGAAACAATTCTTTGAATTTAGACGAAAAATGTGATTTAATATTTGAAATCTAATAAGTTTCATCTTACAAGAAACGTTTTATAAGGAGTTCAGATTTCAACGATGTAAGAATGTGTTGCAGAGAAGATGAAGAATAAGGCCAAACTTTGTTTTAGATGCCCACACTTAAATTTTGCAATAAAACTTGGAATATAAATGACATCGTTAACGATTTTTTATTTTTAATGGCGGCATAATAGATTTTTTAATTTCTTCAATATTCGACCTATTTAAAAAACAGGTTTTCGAAAGCATCCCAAAATCGGCTTTTTAAATACCGGTTTTTTGTTTTGTTAAATACAAACCAGGTTTAAATAACCGGGCTCTCTGATTTTATTAAATGACAATATTTGTTCTGAAATTAAAAAAAAAAAAATTGCAAAAGGTCTAAAAACCAGCGTTTCTTGCATTTAAGGCCGATTCACAATTTTCGAATACTCCACTCTGCTGGTGGAATTTTTTCATTTCTCCTTCTCACTTATATATTTCTTGTATCATTCTCTTGTAAAAGGCTATGTAATAAATTAATCGTTATTCGATTAATCGAACAGTTTTGCTCAAGTAAATGTTCTAATAATTTAAAATGCCAAATTTCGAATAACGAACATAAAATAATTCAAGCAATCATCCAGAAAACAGATTCGTGCTTACACCCGAATTTATTGCCAAACAAATGCATCGGTTGTGACACCAGAATTTTTCAGTTGCGCTACCGAATTATTATTGAACACTCACAAAAGTTTGTCGGTAGAAGCTACTGACAGTTAAAACAAAGGTATATGCAGTTAAAAAGGCGACAAAGGTATTTACCTTTAAAGTAACTAAAACTTTTGTTATTTTTAACTGTTGAAAAATAACTAACAAATGCATTAAAAATAACTAACAATGTCGTAAAATTAACTGATAAATTTTTACTACAAAAATTTAAAAACGACTCAAAAAAATCGGTAAAAACTATTTTTTTTTTGCAGTCAATTCTTTTTGTTTATAAAAGTATATTTTAATAAAAAAAAATATTTTTTTTCTTTCGATTACAAAACTATGTGTTACTACTTCAGCCTATTTAAAATTTGAAGAAAAATTCCAAATCGTTCTCCAGTTATTATGCTTTTATGCATTGGAGATACAATACAAGTTTCAGATTTTTATTTGCAAACTATAAATATATCAATAATAACAAATATAAACTAAACAAGAATTTTTAAAATTCAAAAAAATTCAACGAACTTTTTTTTTTTTTAAAAACTAACAAAAACTACTGTTTGCTGTAAAAATACTGTTTTGGTAGTTGTTTATTGTGATATTGAAAATAACTGATTTAAACAACTGTTACGAAATTAGTTGTTTTCTTAAATAACCGTCATAAAAGTTGTTTTGCTTTTTTCCATAGAAAATTAATTGTAATTACAGTTAAAAACAACAACCACTGATTACTACACAAACAACTGTCATGTAGTAACTGTCAAACTTTTTTGAATAAGATAATAGAAATTCTGTTGCCATTATCAAATGACTATAGACTCTACTGATATTTAGTTACTACAACAGAAAAATTCGGTTACCACAACCGAACCATTCGATTGGCAACAAATGCACGAAGCGCGAATCTGATTTCTTCGTGATTTAATGCGATTAATCGAAATTGGTAAAATATATATTTTATAACCTACACCACTGCGTGGACAATGTATTATAAGTGTAATAGTTATCGCGTTGGACTGTTACGCCCAAGGTTTCGAGTTCAATCCCCAGCGACAGCAACATCATTTGAAAAAAATGATGATACATCGCATCGCCCTCCTTCGGTTTTCCCATAACACTTAACCCCAACGAAGTAAAATAATATAACAGTGCTATGGACTAAACAGCTTCAACAAGTTCGCCAACTCTCCATCATATGGCGTGAAACAACTGTTCTACAATTCAACATCTCGTGCACTTACAGTGTTCCCATAATTAAAGCCCTTTATAGTTCACCACTTTTTATCTCTTCTCAATCCCCTTTCCAAACAACGCAACACGTTAATTAATAGGAAGAATTTCCTGAGTGTTGCTTCTCTTAAAAAAAAAATACATATATATTGGACCTACACTCACAAAAAAAAGTTAGTAAAAAAATTTGTGAACAGTTTCCAATCGAACTTTACTATTTTTTTACTGATTTTTAGTACAATTTTTTTTTAGTAATCATTTTTGCTATTCTCTTATTACAAATTACGGATTTTTTACTATTTCTCGCTGCTGAATTCAGCAAAACATTTTACTAATTTTTCAAAACCGAGTGCTAAATTTAGCAGAAAAATATACTAATTTAAAAATATTTTTTTTTTTGATTTTTTACAATTCTTGTTTAGTTTATATTTGTTACTATTGATATATTCTTAGTTTGGAAATAACACTCAGAAAATTTTATTGCATCTCCAATGCATAAAAAGGTCATAACTGGAGAACCGTTTGCAATTTTGACTGCAAATTTCAGGTACGATGAAGTAATTATACGCTTGTTACAATCGAAAGAAAAAATTTTTTTTTTATTTATTTATTTACAGTTTTTTTTTAGTACACTTTTTTGCTAATATCAGCATATCAATTTTAAATTACAGTTTACAAATAATTTACTGAAATTTAGTAGCTGCAACTAAATATTTATACTAATTTCATTGTACTAAAATTATTATATTTAGTAAGTTTTTTAACTGATTTTAGCAAATCGATTTTGAATTGCAGTTTACATCAATTTTACTAAAATCTAGTAGCGGCTACTAATTTTTATACCCTACACCACTACGTGGAGAGGGTATTATAAGATTGTGCTGTTGTTTGTTGTATTTCGATTTAACGATGTCCATCTCTCCGTCTGTCTGTCTGTCCATGCATTCTTGTGCGCACTCTACAGGTCGCAAATATTAAGATATTTTGATGAAATTTGGTACACCGACTTACTTTGGCTCAAGCACGAAGCCTATTGATTTTGGTTAACATCGGTCCATGTTTAGACCTGGTGCCCATATAAGGGTGCCCCCAAAATTGGCTTGGTTACAAGCTGCAGGTCGCAAATACGAAGATATTTCAATTAAATTTGGTTCGCTGACTTACATGGTCCCAAGGAAAAAGGCTATTGATTGTAGATAGGATCGGTCCATATTTAGACCTATCGCCCATATGGGCTATATTTTCGATTTTCTCTTCTTTTATGATTTTATAGAAAATTTTGACACAACTTTCATATTTCAATGAAATTTGGTTCGCTGACTGACATGGTCCCAAGGAAAAAGCCTATTGGTTCTAGATAAGATGGGTCCATATTTGGACCTATCGCCCATATGGGCTATATTTTCGATTTTCTCCTCTTTTATGGTTTTATAGAAAATTTTGACATAACTTCCATCTTAACCCATTTGAATTTCGGATCAAAACATTAGTTGGCTTTTAACCAGGCTGGTGTAGGGTATTGTATAGTCGGCATGCCCGAAATTAGCTTTTTTACTTGTTTCTATTAATTTTATCGTACTACAGATCAGCAGACATGTGTTGCTAAAATTAGCAAAAAATACCGCTGGGCTCAAAACAGTTAAATTTCGCGTTTTGAAAAGCCAATATAAAACTTACCGATCCTTTTCATATAAAAGAATGTGACGTGTCCGGTGACCGGTTACTTTTCCCAAAGGGATGCATCTTAATATTTTTCATTTGTTTTACGTATAAGAATTAGTTTTTTAGAATCAGAGGAATAATAAAACAACTTTTAGTTGGCTTGGACCGAAACACAATGAAATCATATTTTATATTTAGGGTTACTAAAAAAATTCTATATCAAAAATACCCAGTTGAAAATATCGCGAAGACGTCTTTAGGACGAGTTAGCGACATGTTAGCTATCACTGCTGACTTGCTGATCTGCTTCCATACAAAATACCTATAGACGCCTGCTGCTATTTTCATACAAATGGAAAAATGTCATCAGGACAAGTCAACGGGATGTCAGTTTGATTAAGAAATGATGGCATATCTTTAGAAAGTCGTCACTGACATATCCAGCACGGGTCAGTAAGTTGTCATCCCCATTTTTATATAGAATATTAACAATCTCACAAATTTCTTCTCTGTAGTTTTGAGTTCATTGATATTAATATTATTTAGGGCGTATAATTACTGCTTTGTTAATAATTTCATATTACTCACACGTCAAATAATTAAAAAACTAATTACTGGTTTAATTATTAAAAAAAAACGTTTTAAACGAAAGGAAAATAATGACGATTTGGTTTTGCTAATTAAATAACTTTCCTACACTCATAGAAATAAATTTGTAAAAATAGCAGAAAAAGTTACTAAAAATTAGTTAAAAATGATGCTGCACAAAAAACTGCTAAAATTAACAGCTTTTTTTTACTAAATACTAGTAAAAGAGAACAGCAAAATTAAAACTGTTAAATTTACAGAATTTTAGTTATATTTAGGCTAACTTTTAGTTAATTGAAAATAGCAAATTGTACTGTAAAATCTGCAGAAAATTTTGCTAAATGTTTGTAGACTAAAAATAGTAAAAACAAACTGTGAAATCTTCAAAATTTTTTTAATATTTTTAAGCTAAATTTAGTTGAATGCAAATAGCAGTTTATTCTGCTAAAATCAGCAAAAATATTTGCTAAAAAATTGTAAACTGCTGTTTTCAAAAGGCTCGATATTAAGTTGCATTTAAAAAAAAAATCGAAAAAAAACTTCGAACATTTTAAATTTTTTGGTGATAGGCTACTAATAATTTAGCAAATTTTTTTGCTCATTGTAGTAGGTTAATTTGCTATTCTCCCTTTACAAAAATTTAGCTCAAATATATCTAAAATTCTGTATATTTAACAGTTTTATTTTTGCTGTTCCTATATTACTAATATATAGTAAAAATAATATGCAAATTTTGCAGTTTTTTCCTGCAGCATCATTTTTAACTAATTATTAGTAGTTTTAACTAAATTTTTTATGGACTTTTTTCTATTGGTGTAGCAAAAATGACTTGGATATAATCATTTACGATTTTATACAATTATATCTCGTCGAGTATTGTGAAATGTATATTTTTATATAATCATATCAAAAGATATTTAATTATATAAAATTATATTAAGCAGATCCACCATTCTCCGGATCAAATCATATATGGGTTAATATAAGTATATATAAGAATATATAATTAGATCCGAAAAATGGTGGATCTGGTTAATATAATTGTATTTAACTAAATATATTTTGATATAATCATATAAAATTATACTTGCTGTTATATATGACAATATAAAAACTATTTTTACTCAGGTTAAGTAATTGTTGAAAAAATCGACCTCATTTAGGTTATATTTTTCAAGATCCCACTGTGGAAAAGCATTACCCGATATGTGGTTATGTAACTACATACTTGGTAATGGTAACTAGTTACTACATTTCTTATTACCTTTATATGGCGATGTCGCGAAAAATAATGAGTTATGTTTACACACACGCATACGAAAAATCAAAAAATATATCGTTACCTATGTGCTTACCAATACTAACAAAAATAATGAGTCTAAAAATAGGTTTTCAAAAAAATAAATTATATAAAAAAAATATTTGTTATTTTATTTTTTTAATAAAATTAGCTGGTACGGGAATCGAACCTGGGTCTACTGATTGCCAGTCAATAGCTCTACCATCTGAGCTATATCGACATGTAATATTTAATAGATAAAAACATAATGATCTGCTGCACACAAGTAAGCTTACTCGCCAACATACAAAAAATCAAAAAATATGTGGTTACATATATCCTTACCAGGGTTTAAAAAATATTAAGTCTAAAAATAGATTTCAAAAAATTTTGGAAAAAATCTAGAAAATTAGTTTCTATTTGAAATAATGAAAGTCATTATCAGTAACTCATTATTATATGTTTTAAAATAATGCAGAAGGTAAGTGGGTGTCATTACTGGTAGTCCAAAAAATAATGATATGTCATTACCGTTTCTACACTGGGATATTAATAAATATTTTTGTGAAAACGAATGCAAAGTTAACAAATAAGTTTGGAGGACATTTTGGTCTTTTTAAAAATTTATTTTTATCGGGATATATTAACCCTTTGGCACGGGAATTTAAATGGCTGGGAATTTTCCGACCAAACTTCGTGGAAATGTAGATCTGTGCAAAAGATATATTGTTTATTACTTTTATGGCTTTGCAGCACCCCCTAGGGGAGATATTTGCAATTAAAGTTCAAACACTAACATGCTGCCGAACCCGAACGGCTTAAATTTTTTTTAAAATTTTAATTTTATATTTTTTTTATTACTAATTTCTACATAAAATCTTTTGAGTTTTTGAATTTTATTCATCACACAATTTTTGGGACTAAACTTTTCAACTTTTAATTTTTAACACGCTCTACTGATCTAATGTTGTTTTGAGATTTCACAGCCTGCATAACATTTTATTAAGAACAAAATAACGATCCGATAACAGTAAATGAATAGCGCTTTAGTTAGAATTCAAATCAGTGACGAGTTGATGAAGTCGACGTACATTATAATGTACGCCACTCGCCAAAGGGTTAATGTTAAAAGAATTAAATGTGCTAAAGAACAAAAACTTGTTTAACTAATTGTGAAAAAATAATTTTTTTGTAGGCTTGTCCGTATCCGGATTTTATTCTTGCCTAAAAAAATCGCCAGGGGACGACGTTTTTAGAATTTCTAAAAATATTGGTTAGGTTAAATAACACTCATTCTGAATTTCTTGTTTTCGTCTAGGACTGTTATTCAACATTTTGAATATAAGATAAAAAACATCAATAAAAAATTTCCACAATTTGCTTTGTTGCCTTCCAAAATACTAATCTGTTTTTTTAACAGATCTAGTAAAACTGTTGACGTTTTTTTTTAATATTTTTAAATTTTTTTAAACACAATGATAGTTATAAAAAATTATGAAAAATATTGTGAAAAAATTTCTATTAATTCACCATCTAAATTCAAGAATGGACCTGTTTTTTCTGTTACTGTTAAAATTTATTTTATTTTGCCATTATTAGCATGAATTTAATAATTTTTAAAATTATATACTTTAGATTCCCTGCTTTCTTACATTAAATTTACCATCAATTTTCTATTTAAAGACTTCATTTTACTTTTGTATAAATTTGCTTTACACAAAATTCTGTTGCATACTTTACGGCGGTAGCAAATATAATTTGTGTAGCATATTTTTCTATACACAACACATTAAATACTATATCCTTAAAGGTTTTTATGCACAAACTAAGGTAGACACTGTTGTTTAGAGAACTTCCTATAAATCAATGATTTTTGTTTTTTTTATCAAACCAATATTGAAAATATACACACTTTTAATAAAATTAATTTTTTTTTATATATTTTTAAATCTTTACATTTGAGTACGAGCTATTTTCCAAAAGAAAATGAAAAATTCACATTCACTTTTTTTATGATTATATTTGCTTTATTTTTTTGGTGTTGTGTTATTTTTCAAAATCCTTCTTTTTCCAGTTTTCTTAAGGAAAACCACTACGTAAGTATATGTTCGAAACTCGACTGAAGTTTTCTAAGCTTTGCAGCATGTTAATATACCCTCTATATAAATAAAATCGTTGTGTTTCAAATTCTATGTTTTTCTTTTACATTTTCGTATAGATTGTTTTTGTTTTTCATATGAAATGTAGAGTATTTAATGTTAGTACTGTTGTATGTTAATTGATGTTGGTTTAACACGACCTTTTATATGAAATACAGTTGCAAACGTATAGAGGGGCACACCTGTTTTCCTTCTCATTACAAAAAAATAAAAAACAAATAACAAATTTCATTGAACAAATCATTCTCTCTCTTCCTCTTTATTCCTCTCTATTGAATTTCTTTGCCTTACTCAATTTTTCATTTGGCTAAACTCCTACGCATTTGTTTTTTTTTTTGGCTTATTGTGACATTTTAAAATGTCTTCATACTACCATAGTTTCCTTAACTTGGCGATGTTTTTGTTTGTTTAATTGGCCAGAACAACAAGTTGTTTGACTATATTATTAAAATCAAGGAAATGAGGAAAATTACATATTTACTTTGATAAACATTTTCTTGGAAACTTAAAAAAAAAAACACCTAAAAGTTTACATTTTTATGAATTAATTTTTAATTTTGTAAAAAGGCAATTTTTAGCAAGTTATTTTAGGTCCTCCCTTTTGCAGCCCACGCTATTTTTTGGAAAGCAAACTTTGTTTAGTTAGCGCCACCTCTAGAATGTTGTTTGGCGTCTACATATCTCTCATTTTCCCTTAAACTTTGCAAAATATTAAAAATTGCAATTAAGATATTTATCAACTTGTTAATTGAAAGGCGGTGTAAAACCATACACTCAAAAAAATGTCAGTAAAGTCAGCAAAAAATGTTGCTGTATCAGCAAATTTTTAGTCAGGAGCGTGCTTGCAAAAAAGTTGGTAATTTCAGCAAAATAGTAATCTTCAGCAAAAGTTTTGCTAACACTTAGTCGACTGCAAATGAAAAAAATCCTTGCTAAAATCACTAAACTTTTTGCTGAATATTAGTAGACTGAAAAAAAAACTCAAAAAACTTGTATCGAAATTTTACTTTAGTTAATTTATTTGCTGAAAATTTAAATATGGAATATGTGTAGAGTTGTTTTCCTTTTTTTGTCATTTCCGTTTCCAGACAAGCTGCGACATCTACATCTAGCCTATCTGGTTGTCGTCCACGCTATGAATGCTGTTATCAGCACAATTTTTGTAGCAAAATAAATTAGTAAAACATTAGTGCTAAAAAAATATAACTAAAATTTTTGCTACAAAAAATTGCTGAAAACTAGTACACTTGATATATAAGACGTTTTACTAATTTTTCTACTAACTTATTTTTTTGAGTGTACCTATACAATTTTTTTTAATACTTCACTAAATATCTTTTGAAAAAATAACTGGACTTCTAATTGATCACATATTTTAAGTCAATTTTATAGACTCCAAATATATGGAATGTGAAAAAGTGTTACTTTTTTCACCTACCCACCTATATGCCGGTAGATTGGGCGTAAAAAATAATATCCCCGCAAAAATTGTTTATCTCGGATTAAAACAGGCCAGTCACCCGCGGCGTCTATTACATTTAAAAAGTTAAAAAGTTCCTTTAAATTGCGTACACAAATTCTTAGCAATCAAGACAACAAAATATTTAGTAAAATATGGATTCATTTAGGAATGTGAGCCGGTCAGCGTTTCGGCTTTGTCTGCAAAAATCTCCGCTAGAGGTTATGGTAGGATAATTATAAAACCCACAAAAATCTTAGTTAGATGCAATTATATAATCATGACAATTTCAATTGAAAAACTCAGAGACTATTAATTATAGAGATAGGAAATCAAAACTTACACTACTTACCGGTAGGGGCGTTGAAATATAGTATCACCTGAGCAACTATTTAATATCACTTTAGTAGCAGCTGAGCCTATATTTAAAAACTCAAAAATTGCTGAAAACTGCGCAAAATAAGAAAAAGTCAAGCGCAAAATATGTACAAATAATAAAATTTGAAAATTCCTTTTTTTTTTGCTTTTTTGATTGTTATTATTTCAATTTAAATAAAAAAAGAAAATTGTCAATTTTTTGAACAAAGTGCCATCTAGTAATAACGATGTCGTTATAACTTTTGTTTTTGGTGATGCCATACCCCTGGAAAAACTCAAACGATTTATTGAAGACTTGAACTTCATAAATTTAATAAAACTCATTGCCTTAATTTGGTTAGAAAACATTTTCCTGTGTACCTACTACACATAATTTCGATTTGACTGTTTTAAATATTTGTGCATATGGTACCGATATCTTAATGTTGTCGTTACCTTAGCAGGTATTTGAAACAATTTTCTTTATTGCAGAGAAAATTGTAAGAAAAAAATAAATTTATGGTTGTCAATTTCTGAATGCAGGAAATTTTTTTCTTTTTTCAGCTAGTAAAAACAACGACTTTGTATAATATAAAAAGATTCATGCATCATTATTTTTCTTCGCTTTTTTATTTTTTTCGTTTTTCAAACACAAATTGATGTTGAAGGTAAGACAAAAAAATAGTTGTAGGAAAATATTGTAGAAAATATGCTTCATCTTTGTAGAGATAGGTGAAACGTGAGCTACAAAAAATAAAAACAAAAGTTTAAGGTTGTAAGAACAAACAACTCGGAAGGAAAACTACAGGAAAACATTTTTTTTTTTTTTGTTTAAAGAATGTAAACATTGTTTATAATTAGCAATTCTGAAATTTAAAGAAAGAAAAATGTTTGCATAACCAAAGTTAAGTTAACGATATAAACGAAGTCAAAGTTATAGCAAATTAAGTAATTTAAAATTTGTTTGAAGGTTTTTTTTTTCAATTTGATTGTGAATATTCTGAATATTACAGCCCGAAAAACAAACTCAAAAATTAATCAAAAAAGTGCTAAAAAAATATACTATTAAAATTTAAATTTTTCCATGAAAGTGGTTCATCAAAAATTACTCGAATAAAAGATTTAAAAAAAGTTTATAGGCTTAAAAATTAAACCAAAACTTTTTTTAAATTTTATTTTTTTATTTCTGAATAATTTTTGTTTATACCATCTAATTACAGAATCGGATTTATCTTTCCAAAAAGATACAAAAATTAAAAATCGGTTAGAAAATGTCCAAGTTATTACAAATTCCCCAGGCATTAAAAACAACTTGACGTTGTTATTTTCTGAGAAATTTTCTAATATTATTTTTTTATTTAATTTTTTAGTTCCAAGAAAATTTATATATATAATTTTTGTCTCTATAGGTTAACAACCGTTTCCTAGGTAGAACCAAAAATTGTAAATTTTGTTAGATTATTTTCAAAACTCCATTTTTAGTTTTTTGAAAATTTCTTTAGACAAAAACGTAAACTTTGAGGATTGCACTTTAAGGTTTTATTGAGAACATCATAGCAAATAAAAATTGTAAATACTGTACATTAGGGTGGGACGATTTTCAAGGACAAAAATTTTTAGATATTGTGCCATCGATTTTTCGACAAAAACTCATCTAAAAACCCAAAAACAAACATTTTTTTTCGAAAAAATGATATCGCCATCGTTTTAAGCGTACAGTTTTACCTTGGATAGGATATATATAAAAATTTTTAAATCGGCGAATTTTTTTTTAACATACAACCTACTAAAAAAAACCTTAAAAACTAACGCGTAAAAAAAGATCGATTTTTCGACAAAAACTCGTCCAAAACCTCAAGAAAAATATTTTTTTTTTTGAAAAACTGCTATCGCCATTGTTTTTAGCGTAAAATTTCACCTTGGAAAGGTAATATTTAAAAAAAAATTAATTCAGCCGATTTTTTTTATTACCTACTAAAAAAACCTTAAAAATAAAAGTTGAGAAAAAGTCAAAAAATTGAAATTTGGGCTCCCCGAAAATGATTTTTTTGATGTGTCGTAGTGTAACTTTTTTTCCTCATGCCAAAAGCTATCGAAAAATCGATGGCACAATATCGATTGCTAAATCGACCCACCCTACTGTACATATTCCTCTTTAAATTTAGCGATGACATCTACTTAATTTCAGCGAATTTGGTCTAATTTTTTAAGTAATTATCCGATCTTAGATCTTTTACTTTTATACATTTATTTACAGAAAAAAACAGTCTTCTTACCGAAATATTGCAAATATTCCAAATAGCCCATTTTTTTAACAACTTGTGGTATTTGGTCCATATTATCGAACACAATAACGCAACAACACACCTTTTAATAGCAAAACATTGTGTCCATATTGTAAACCAACAGCACGCCAGGGATCTAACAAGCCATGAGTGAAAATAACACGTTTAGAAACATCAGACAAACCACCAAAAATTTGGTTTATTGTTGAAGCACTATTATGCATTTGTTGTAATGTCAGACGTGTTTGAGGTGGTGTTTTGCCATAACCCACATTAACATAAACACCATCGTCATTATCGAGAACCTCCTCAAAGACATCCTGACATAATTGTTGAAAATATGTTAAAGGAATTTGTCCCCCAAATGGTAATGACTTTAACGATGATGATGATGATAATGATGTTGTTGAAAATGTAGAATGTAACGTAGTGTTTGTTGTGGAAAACCAACCAAATTCATGACAGGTTTGATAAAACCAAGGACGAGCTAAAGAAAATTTTGTGTTTTAATAAATTTAAAGTAAATACTTATTACAGTAATGATTTGACATATTTGAACATATGTATGTACTAACTGCCTGTTTGTAAATCATTTTCATCTGTAAATATTGCCTTCATGCCTTGATACGAAAAATCTAAACACCATTCTTCATCTGTTTTAAACACATCTTGTGGTAAAAATATTTGTGCTAAATATTTTATTAATGCTTCAGTGGGATTTTTATCCATTGTGGTAAAACTCAAACAAAATTGTGGTATCGAAGAACTATATAAACAGGAAAAACAATTTCAATGAATTAATTTAAAACTATAAAAATTTCATTAAATTACCTATAACTTTGCACTAGTCCAGCGAAATAGTTTCCTAAGCCATTGAAAAATGCTTGTGAATCTTTCGGGTTTGATACGTTAAAATTTTCACAGATTTTTAAACGTTTAAGCAAGTTGTTAGAACTTGCGGAACGCAATATTTGCAGTAGACCTTGGAAAGCTTTATTTAAGTTTTCAGCACAATTAATTCCACCTTTTTGTTGTATTGAAGACATGGTAAGACGCATATAATCTGAAAGATTTTAAACAAATTTTATATTTAATGTTCAGTGCCTTTCAAAATAAGTCTTAACCCTTTCTTGTCCGTATTTTAGGATAAATAACGATTTGTCGATTTTCGTTCATTAAAACATATATTGAATTGGAAACAAAAAAACTGTTTAGAATTCAATATAAGTAGACCATCATCAATTACTAACCCACAAAGGCATGATTACTGAAGAAGGGTCTGTAGCGGGACCCGAAAATACGTATTCTATACGTATTCAATCTTCCTGGCCCTATAGAATTTTTTCAATTTTTATTCTCTGTAGTTTACTTGTATGATCTCAAATTAACAAAAAACACTCATTTACCAATTAAAACATAAACTGTACATACCTTCATACAATTCTTTTTATTTTTATTTAAAAAATCTTTAACCCTTTAACCCCTGTTGACAAAAAAACCCATGAAGTTTATTTAATTTCTGACTCCAAGTTGTTTAAATTTTGAAATTGCTCGAAACATGTGTGCCACTTGTTTAAAATTATTATTTTATGTAACCTGGTCCACAAAAGGTTAATATTTATTTTAAAAAAATATTTAGCTTGTTTAATTTTTCTTGTCTGTGCGTATTTTTCGCTTTTGTCTCAAAATTGGTTTTCAAATTAAAGTTACTTTAAACATTTAAAGGGGGTATATGAAGGTGGACATGTTTTCGATCTACAGTTTATTCTGGAGACATTTGCTGACTGTCTTATATTAACTTTAACAAAAAGGAAAGCCGAGTCCTTTCATTAAAAGAAATTTACTACCAAAATAAGAACTAGAATTTTAGAAATATTTACTAATTTATGCTGAACTCTGATCATAACTATAGCTCAAATTTAATTCTTAAAAGTAAGGATATCCTTCCACCGATTAGAATATAATTTATCACAGGGCTATATAAATATGATTTTTTAAATAGCTTCCAATTTTTGGTGTATTTTTACTAAACTTAAAATTTATCTTAATTTACATAGATATCAAGTACCAGCCTACCAAATTTAATTTTTCTACGATAACTCTTCTAATTTTGCCGAGTTAATATATGGCGAAAAATCACTGTGCGTCGTTCCCTGGCGATTTCAACAGAATATTTTTTACAACTTACTAATTAAGTTTTGGAATATCAGCACAGTTAGGGCATAGTGACCGGCATAAGACTATTTTTAAGACTGAGAGTCTTAACTTTTCATACAAAACGACAATAAAATTCAAACGAGTAAAAAAGTTAAAGTCGGACATGCCGACTATATAATACACCAGTCTGGTTAAAAGCCAACTAATATTTGGATCCGAAATTAGAATGGGTTAAAATGGGAATTGTGCTAAAACTTTTTATAAAATGATAAAAGAGAAAATCGCAAATATAGCTCTTATGGGCGATAGGTCCAAATATGGACCGATCCTATCTATCTATCTAGAATCAATAGGTCTTGTCCTTGGGACCATGTGAGTCAGCGAACCAAATTTCATTGAAATATCTTCGTATTTGCGACCTGCAGCGTGTAACCAAGCCAATTTTGGGAGGGACCCTTATATGGGTACTGGGTCTAAACATGGACCGATTTTCACCAAAATCAATAAGCTTCGCCCTTGGGCCGACGTAGGTCGGTATAGCAAATTTCATCAAAATATCTTAATAATAATCAATAGGCTTCGCCCTTGGGCCGACATAGGTTGGTATACCAAATTTCATCAAAATATCTTAATATTTGCGACCTGTAGAGTGCGCACAAGAATGCATGGACAGACAGACGGATGGACGGACGGACATCGTTAAATCGAAATAAAAAGTAATTCTGAGTCGATCGGTATACTAAAAGGTGTTACAAACATCAGCACAAACTTGTTATACCCTGACCACGTAGTGGTGTAGAGTCTACAAATTAAAATTTTATTTATCAACGTTATGATTGTGTCGATACCAGGTCTTAATTTTTTGTTGGAGTTTTCAAACAAAAATTTTAATAAATATAATTTATTGTGACTTTGCAACAACAAATATATGGGGAATACAGTCACAGCTTAGAGTCACAGACTTTTCGTAGAAATATGCACCTTAATATCATTAATTCAATTAATGTTTATCCAGATAAAAATAGATTTGAAATAACCCAAAAGTAACTGACACAGATGAGTCACATTTTATACATACATTTTGTGATATGTCGTCCAACCAATATAAAAAGAACTGATACAAAACTAGCCACATTGTAAACACTATTACATTTTTTAATACCACTAGAGGGCGTAACTATTAGTATTAGTCGTATTAGTTATACCCTACACCACTACGTGGTCAGGGTATTATAAGTTTGTGCTGATGTTTGTAACACCAAAAAATATTGGTCCTAGACCCAGCTTATAGTATACCGATCGGCTCAGAATTTTTTTATTTCGATTTAACTATGTCCGTCTGTCCGTCCGTCCGTCTGTCTGTCTGTCCATGCATTCTTGAGCGCACTCTACAGGTCGCAAAGATATTTTGATGAAACTTAGTACACCGACTTATGTCGGCTTATGTTTAGACCTAGTGCCCATAGGGTCCCCCCAAAATTATATTGTTTATACGCTGCAGGTCGCAAATATTAAGATGTTTTGATGAAATTTGGTACACAGACCTATGTTGGCCCAAAGACGAAGCCTATTGATTTTGGTTAACACCGGTCCATGTTTAGACCTAGTGCCCATATAAGGTTCCCCCAAACTGCAGGTCGCAAATATTAAGATATTTTAATGAAATTTGGTTCGCTGACTCACATTATAGAAAATTTCGACACAAGTCCCATTTTAACCCATTCGGATTTCGGATCCAAACATTAGTTGGCTTTTAACCAGACTGGTGTAGGGTATTGTATAGTCGGCATGGCCGACTTTAAACTTTTCACACGTTTTTAATAAAATTAAATTTAAAAAATGGTTACTGAGAAATCAACCCATCTTTCTACTTTCTTAGTATTAAAAAAATATTTGCACGCAACCGATAAGCGGTTAAAAATATGCTAAATGTAAAACATTTTAAAACGTAGAATAGTTCTGAAATAGTAAGATCTTACTTTGGACTTTTCTATGACAACCCAGAAAAAGATATTGGAAGACATGCTTTAAAAGTACTCGTTAGTCCAGTAGTAATTCTGAATTCATTTCAAAATACAAAAAAAAATTTTTTGCACTTTCTATATTTTTTTTAAGAGAAGAAACACTCAGGAAATTCTTCCTATTAATTAACGTGTTGCTTCCTTTGGAAAGGGGATAGAGAAGAAGTGAAAGGTGGTAAAAGATGAAGGGCTTCAAATATGTCATTTTAATATATTTAGTTAGAACATTGTTTTATGGACTTGAGGTAAAACAATACTCTAACTAAATAACAAAGAAATTTTAGTTTTAAATTTTCGAAAATAAATAAAATAAAAATTATGAAAAATTGTTTATTATGCACTTGTGAAAAATGTACTAAAAAAATATTGAATTGCAATGCACAAAGTGGTGGTTCTAAGTCAGTCAGAGGGATAGACTAGCAATATTTACATTGTAAGTTCGATACCCGGTGGCGGCAATAAACAGAGTTTTTAAAAATAAAAAAAATATATTATTTTTATGAAATTTTTTTCTTTTGATTGATAAAAAGGTACAAAAATTACTGAAAAAATGTGAAATGGGGGTACCCCCAACTCCTATGACAACTCAGTGTTAAAGTTTTTTTATATTTCTGTTAAAAAAAAAACAGTACACTAATAGAAAAAAGTCTTTAAAAAATTTAGATAAAACTACTAAAAATTAGTAAAACATCATGTTGCTAATTAGTAAGATAGGAACAGTAAATATAAAACTGTTAAATATAAAGAATTTTAGTTGTATTTGAGTTAAATATTTGTTAATAGAAAATAAGAAATTAACCAGCTAAAATCAGCAAAAAATTTAGCTAAATAATTAGTAGGCTAAAAATCAAAAAATAAAAATTTTAAATTTTGTAAGTTTCTGATTTTTTTTTTTATAACAAAAATTTCGTAGACATAACAGTTTGTTTTTTCTATTTTTTGTCTACTAATATTTAGCAAGATTTCCTACAGATTTTACAGTCAAATTTGTCATTTTCAATTAACTATAAATATAATTTAAGTTCAGTAATAGACTGTCTCTTAAAATAGCGATTTGTCGATTTTCGTTCATTACACCCCCCCCCCCCCCCTCCCCCAGTTTTATTGGAAGAAATCAATTTTTTTTTTTGGAAAAAGTTAACCCGTGCCGAAAGTTGGACGAAAATGGCCCATTTTGGAAAAAAAGTGTATTACTATTAAAAATTCCCAAAATTCGAAATTTCAAAAAAAATTATTTTTATTCCATTTATTCATTTAGTATAGTCAAAATGATTCAGACGTGGAATTTTGACTTCATCGGATATCAGTAACCCACTTTAGCCTGGAATCCAAAATGACCCACGAATTTGATAAAAATGCAAAAACGTGTTTTTTTTTTGTTTAAATTAATTTTAAAGATTTTTTAAAATACCTAATTTGGAGATGTCGATTACTATTTGTACCACATAATAGTTGATATTAAAGAAAAAAAAATAAATTGGAAAAATGATAATTCGAATTTGCTTTCCAGGACATTTTACAAGAATTTCTCATTTTGTCAAAAATTAAACAAAACTTTAATGTTTTCATCAAATTTTACACAGTTTTCAGAAAAGCAACACTTAAATATGGTTAGCATATAATTATCTTTACATTTGTTTAAAAAATATTTAACCCTTAGTGGCCTGGGGTCAGAAAAGAACCATGAAACTTAATATTAATTATGACTACGAGATTGTAAAGCCATTAAATTGATAAAAAAAAAGATATCAACGGGACAAAAATTATTATTTTATGTAACGTGATCCAGATGGGGTTAATTTTTATACTTTTGGCCAAAAATGCCCCACTAGGAAATTTACAAAATAACATTTTTCATAATTTTCTGAAAAATATTAATTCAAATGGATTAAAAAAATATTTTTTCCATTTGATAAAAATTATTATTTTGTGTCAGTTGATGCATATAGGGTTAATGTTTTCACTTTTCGGTAAAAAAGCACACTTGGAAATTTTCAGAATATAATTAGCACTGCTTAAGCCAGAGCAATGATTAATTATATAAGTCCTGTGACAAGTCCAGCTTTTACCAGTCAAGGGATAGCTATTTTGAGGGCAATTTAAGCTTTTAACATATTTTTGAGGATATGTAATCTCTTGGCAGTCTACATTTTATTATTTGTTTTGTCATTTTAAAGAAAATAAATATAAAATTCTTACCGTAAAAATCCATTTGTGCCTTTAGGGGAGCACTTGAAGCCCATGCAACCTCCGCCATTTGAGGATATAATTTCATAAACCAAGCTGCCATACTACCGGAATACGACCCACCTGCTAAAATAACTTTAGCATCTTTCAAAACACTTTTCTGAGATTTTTGATAATCAATAAAATATTTAAGATCTTCCAAAGATTGTAAAACATTTAAGAATATCAAATTATCGGAGGATAAATTACTAGAAATAGAAAATTATTATTTATTAACATCAAGCTAAAAATGTTTTTATCGCAAATGTTGGATTTCAGCAATCGAACGAACTGAACATGAGCTTGTTGAATGATTTAAATACATTTTAGTTTTTCACAAAATTATTTTAATTATTGCAAATTATATAATTTTACTCTGTGTTTATATGGTTTTTATAATATTTTCACTTACTGTTTTGGCCAACTTTTACCATAATAACGATGTTCTGTGTAAAACATAAGACCTTCATGTTGTTTGGCCATATCATAAAAATGTCCACCCTGCAGCATATGTGGAGAAATTTCCCATTCTCCACCAACAAATATAAAAATTGGACCACCAGTATGATAAAAATTATCATTTATAAAATAGCGCTAAATTAAAGAAAATATTTCATGTATATACACTAAAAGAATGTTTCATAAAAATTCAGCCAACGAAAGTTTCATTAATAACCCAGTGTAGAAAATCATTACCAGATATGTGGTTATGTAACTACATGCTTGGTAATGGTAACTAGTTACTTTTGTTGTTACATTTCTTATTACCTTTATATGGCGATGTCGCGAAAAATAATGAGTTGTCGTTA
Organism: Leucophora obtusa; assembly: GCA_949987735.1. NCBI lineage: Eukaryota > Metazoa > Arthropoda > Insecta > Diptera > Anthomyiidae > Leucophora > Leucophora obtusa. Next base: position 355,813,069 of record OX465295.1, read on the forward strand.
CACGTCAGCATACGAAAAATCAAAAAATATATCGTTCCTATGTGCTTACCAGTACTGACAAAAATAATGAGTCTAAAAATAGATTTTCTAAAAAATAAATTATATAAAAAAAAATATTTTTATTGTATTTTTTTTTTTTTTTTTAATAAAATTTACTGGTGCGGGAATCGAACCTGGGTCTACAGATTGCCAGTCAACAGCTCTACCATCTGAGCTATATCGACATGTAATATTTAATAGATAAAAACACAATTGACCTGCCGCCCACAAGTAAGCTTACTCGCCAACATACAAAAAATCAAAAAATATGTGGTTACATATATCCTTACCAGTGTTTAAAAAATATTGAGTCTAAAAATAGATTTCTAAAAATTTTCAAAAAAATCTAAAAAATTATTTTCTATTTGAAATAATGATAAAAGTAAGTCATTATCAGTAACTCATTATTATATGTTTTAAAATAATGCAGAAGGTAAGTGGGTGTCATTTCTGGTAGTCCAAAAAATAATTATATGTCATTACCGTTTCTACACTGGGAACATGAATGAAAAGACGTATAAATATTTTCGTTAATATATTGAATTCCAAAAAACTTTAAAAATTTTTTGGAAATATTTCTCTTTGTGATATTTTTTTTTTATAAAACGCATGAATGTTTAAGTAATTTTCCAACAAAAAAAAAGTATTTCTAATCAATTCAATTAATTTACTACCATATTGTATGGGCTGTATTTTAATGAAACTACATTAATTTTATAAAACCAATTAAAAGTTTTTATATATTACCATCATCCATGTCTCCTTGTTCTTGTCATCAAAGTGATCTAATTTCTGTTCCAACCAATTTTCTTTAACATCCACATAATGTTTTGTGTTATTGTCACTTAACACTGGTGGTTCACGTAACAATGTTTGGAAAACTTTTTCATATGGATTTAGTTTTTGCACAAAACTGAAACCAATATTAAATTGATTAAATAATTGTAGAGCAAAACAAAATAATGCTATCATGGGCTTTGTCATGATGACTACAAATAAATAATTTCATATTTGAAATTTAGTGTATTTATTGAAAGTTTTATGCGGAAATATTAAAGAGGAAATAAATAACTGAACCCCTATGGTTAAATATTATAAATTAATTTTATTAAAAAAATCAATAAAATTAACTAGAATTAAATAATGTATTAATTACATTAGTTTACAGCCATTTGATGCAGTGAATGCAAATATATATTTTTATGTACGATACATGAAAATCGCATTAAACAATTTTTTAATGATTTTTTTTATTTTATTTTTTTCAGATTTTTGACGGAGAGAGTTTGACTATTTTAACTATAATTGACATAGTTTGATTTCAAATTCGTGGTCAGCAACCCTAAATCCTCCCTAATGGATATTTTCAACAAAATCGGGACCCATCAAGAAATCATGAAAGAATTACAGGCGCCATATTATATTAGTAATTTTTAATTTTATAAAATTGAATTTATTTTTAATTTCAGAAACCGCATAACTTCCCCCATTGATAATTAAAATTCGAACTAGTTAATTTTTTTAAAAATTCATGTCTACTATATATGATTAGCCATTTATATTTTTGTAATTTTGATTTTATATTTTGTGATATTTTTTGTTACGTATACACTCAAAATAATACGTCTGTTGGCTGGACAGAAAAATTTATTACTTTAACAAAATTTATTCCTGTTTTTTGACTTAAAATAAATTTTGTTGATTTTAACACTTTTTTTTGTTAAATTTAACAAATCCAAATTTAAGTAAAAAATTTGTAAAACTACAGTTTTATCTGTAATTATACTGATTCGTCTGAGAATTTATCCAAATTTATGGTCTCGGGACCCTCCCCGGGCCTAGTCCATATCATATGAGGGCATATAAGGGCACTCCAACGGAGCAAACATTTTGTCCGTTTTCCTCTATCTCCCCTACGGGAAATTTTAACAAACTGTCACCGAACTGGCCCCTTTATATGAAATAGACTGGTCACTTTTACATGGCGTTGTCATAGGAGGGGTAAATTGATCCCTTGTGACATGTCACAAGACAAATCCTAGGACAGGTTACTGAACTCTCATAAAAAACAAAGTTCAGGGACGTGTCCTGGGATTTGTCTTGTGACATGTCACAAGGGGTCAATTTCCCCCTCCTATGACAACGCCATGTAAAAGTGACCAGTCTATTTCATATAAAGGGGCCAGTTCGGTGATAGTTTGTTAAAAGGTCCCGTAGGGTCACTTCATTTTCGAGATATGCGCCATTTTATGAAAAGAAAAATTTTTATTAAAAATTTCGGATGTTCCAAGGCCCTGTCAAGGTCCTTTTTTGGATAGAGGTAACTCCTTTCGCTAGGGTATTGCACGGTTAGGGGTAGTCGAAATTCTCTTAGTTTTCGAGATATGGCCCATTTTAATAAATCGGGAGAGAAACAAATAGCGCCATTTTTAAAACTTCGGATACATTGATGGCGTCATCTACCGGGTAATAACAGTAACATGAAAATATTATATTTTAACAACAAATTTTGTAAAATTTAACGAATGGGTTTTTAAAAATTAGTTTTAAATAATTTTTAAAATTAACACTCCAAATTAGTTAAAGTACTGAAGATTTTTAGTATTGTGTTAAATGAAGATAACTAAAATCTTTAGTTAAATCAGTGCTTCAACTAAAAATTTGTTAAAAATTAGTCAAATCGATTTGAAACCGGTTTCATAGATTTTTCTACTGACGTATTATTTTAAGTGTACCTAAAAATTCTATTTTTGGATATACAAATAAAGATTTCGGTCCATATTGGTTTTATTTGAAAAAACTTTTTTAAAAAATTCCTATTAAAAAATTTTCAAAATATTTAATAACATATTTCCTTAAAATTTTTAAGTATTTTCATGAAATATGGCAACCTTTTTTGAAAACCTTATTTACCAAGTATTACTCTTTTTCTCGTTTTTCAAAATTCGATGTTTTTTTCAGCTTTAGCTTTTATTTATTCTCACTCTCAAAAGCTTTTTTTTAAAACTTATAAAAACCTCTATAGGGTGTTTTTATTTTCAAAAGGAAAATAGTTGTATTACAAACATAAAACACTCAAACATTTTCATAGTATTTATGTAATTTAATGGTCTCCTGTTGCTCTAAAACTAACAGGTGGCTACGTCATGACTGTCATTGTATGTTAACATGATATTAAAAGATTTAAACATAAAAAAGAAGACTATCAGCAAACAAAGACAAAATAACTTTTCAACTATTCAAAGGAGGAAACTAAGATTAAAAATAAAGGAAAAACCTCTTTCGAAATACTTCGAAGAACATTATATAAAGGAAAGAATGTTAAGTAGAGTAATAAAAAAAATACATACATAAATAAATAAATATGTGATGAATGTTATGTAAATGTTAATGAATTTGAAGAAAGGGAAACAATTTTTGGTTTGAAAACACTTTGTAAAGCTATCAAGGGGTATAAATATGCATAAGTTTAAAGATGTGTGTGTAAGATGGTGGCGCGAATATGAAAAATTTGCAAAAAAGTTATGGAAAATGTCGATTTATGTTTTGCGTTTGCGGTTTGTGATCATAGTTTTAAATCGGCTAAAAAAATTATCAAAATATGGCAACTCTCTTCTTGAAGAAAATTGCCATTCAGTTATCTGCTTGCAGTACACCTTATACTTCAAAAGCATATGATCTAATTTATGTTCTACAACCGGTTCTTTTTGCACGGAGTTTATTCTATTTGATACAGGTTGTTTTTCTCCAAACTAGAACAGGCTGCTTTAGATGCGGTACTAACGCCTGTTATAGAACTGGTTGTGGAACAGTGAAACCTAATATTTTGACTCCCAGAAATCAGGTCTAACAAATATTGGAACCGTTGGTAAAAGAATCTGTTGAGACGATATTAGAAGCAATGCAGAAAAACAAACGCATTTTTAGCGCTACTCTCTTCTCTCCCTTCCAAAAATTCAATAAAAGAGAGCAGAGTGTTTAATGTTGTTGGGGTTTTGTTTTAATTTATTGTTTCCAAGTGAAATATCACGAACAAAAATCATATCATATAACCGCAATAAACGAATTCCTACTTTTTACTGCATTTTTGGAAGCAGCTTCTTTTATTGCGAATATATGATTTTTGATTTTTCTTCGCAATGTCCCACTTTAAAAATAAATAAATTACAACAAAATAAATACAGTAACATCACAAACTCTAACTTTCTTTATTGCATGGAAGGGAGAGAAAAGATAAGCGCTTTAAAAATTTTGGCATAAATAATACCTGTGTTTAGCGTAGAAAAATAAAACTGAAAAGATTTACCACACAATATAAATTCACTATTACAAATTTATGCAAATTTTCGGATCTCCAAAACTGCGACCCCAAGTCGGAAATGAACGTAATAAACAAGTTTTAAAACATGTTCCCTAAATTGGAACATTTTTCCACAACAACTTTTCTGCAATGGTAAAACTTCAGAATCAAAAACGTTCGTATTCGGCCCACTCCAATAGAAAGGTGTGTGAGCGTAAAGATTTTCCATTTGATATGTAAGTATTCTATTGTGAAAGTGTTTGGGATTTGTAGTACAGCTACACCTTGACATCGAAACATATTCATCTTATGTCGTTTTTTTTTTTTGTTAACACCAACTGTTACTTTAGAAATGGGGAAAATGGTAATAACTTAACCCGTTTTAAGATTTGTTATTACAAAAATTAAAAATATGCTTCAATTATTTCTTTTATTTTTCATGTTTTTAGAAAATGTGAATAGTTTTTTAAGAAAAACCGAATGAAAATAAGCTTTCTATTATTTTGTAACTCTTTTAAACAACTTGACAAACCTGTGCAGAAACAAAGGCATTAAGCGCCCAAATAATACACACGCTAACTTCCAATTTTGAATATTTGTACACAACCCGAACACAGTAAACTAAAATTGAGAGATGACGTGGGCGTTGTGCCCTAATGGTGCGTTGGATCCTAGAGAAGTCTGCAGGTTCGATCCGCAGTGACGGAAACACTAATTTAGAAAAATATTGTATATGAGTTTTCTCCTGTACATATAGCTGCACCCTACTTCAGTATTCCCATAGCACTTAAACCCTACCTGCAAACAGGAAACGGGCTGGTTTTAAAAAACCAAAAATGATTTAAAAATTTTTTCATTAAAATATAATAAATTTGAAGAAATCCATTAGTAGCAACATTAAAAATATCATTTTGTCATTAAAAATTCGCGAAAAAAAAAATAGTTTTCCTATCTTTAGCCACAGTTTATATATTTTTTCTAACTAATATATTATTTTCTAAATTATGAAGTAAAAATCAAGTTTACCAACTCTGTATCGCGCCGTTACAGTGTTGCCATATTTGAAGCCGTTCTTCTTTCACCACATTTCACCACTTTATAAACCTTCTCTATAGCAACAAAAAAACGCTATTACAAAATAGCTGAAATTAAAAAAATCGCTGAATTGAAAAAATCGCCAAATTAAAAAAGTTCCCAAAATAAAAAAATAAAAAATTGCCAAAATTACAAAAACTATAAAAAAATTTTAAAAATTAAAAAAAAAATCACTAAATTTGAAAAAAAGTATAGCAACAAAAAAATAATTAAAAATCGCTGAAATTGAAAAAAAAAATCCCAAAATTGAAAAATTAGCTAAAACTAAAAAATGGAAAAATAGCGAAAATTACAATAAAAATTGTTTAAATAGAAATAAGTTTTCAAAATTAAAAAAATCAATACAATTTGAAAAAAAACTTCCGAAATAGAAAAAAATGCCGAAATTAAAAAATCACCAAAATTTATAAAATCGTCAAAATTAAAAATACAAATCTCAAATATTTTAAATAATGTCAACATTGTCAACACATCACCAAAATAAAAACTTACCAAAATTTTTTTGTTTGACTATTTTTTCAATTTCAGCGATTTTTAATTATTTTTTTTGTTCCAATTTTTGTTTTTTTTTTCTGAGATTTCAGCGATGTTTTTTAATTTTTAAATTTTTTTATTATAGGAGAAAAGGTAAGTTTAAACAATCACAAAATTTAAAAAAAAAACGCCAAAAATAAAAAAAAATCTAAAATTCAAAATAACATGCTAAAATCCCCAAAACTAAAAAAAAATCATTAAAATTGAAAATACGAATGTCAAAAATTTTTTAAATTTTCAAATCTAAAAAAAAAAATTGAAAAAATTTAAAAAAGTAGTACAATTTAAAAAAAAAAAAAAAAGAAACGCAAAAATTTTAAAAAATTGCCAAAGCAAAAAAAAAAATTTACAGATTTAAAAAACCCCGAAATTAAAAAATTGCAAATATTTTGTTTTTAAATTTCTCAAGACTAATTTAGTTTTGCAATTCTTAGTTTTCAAAATAAACGCCATCTAACAATTTAGCCATATTAATCTAAATTTGGGTTCGGAGTATCGGCGGTGTGTTCTGGCCGCTGGTGCCAAATTTTTCTTAACCCCTTTTAGCTTTTGGCGCAAGCCATCTATGAAAAGCCTGTGTGTCTTAGCTTATTCCGATAATCATTCTTATTCGGCATTAGGACAATTTGTTTATATAAAATTCGAAAAAAACAAACCTATAGTGAAATTTTCTAGATATACATTTTTCGGTATTCTTTTCTCCGTGTACCCTGAACTTCCCTTCCTTTTAATTTTAAGATTCTTTTAAACGTTACCTTGTTGGTTTTTGTTATATTTTTTAGTAGATTTTAAATAAAGCAGTTTAAAAGTCTTATAAATAAACCAGCGAATGTCATATACCATTGTTATTCCATGTTTGCTGTTTGTTGTTAGTGATGTCAGGGTTTTATTAAGTGTCTAATGTTGTAACATTTGTATTTCCTTTTATAACAGTTTGTAAATGTCCGTTAGTGTTTTAAAGCCAGTCTATATTGTATATTGTATAAAAAAAACACATTTTGAAGCAATCCCAGCAAAATATTGGTAATGAGACCTCATTACTATCTGCATTACCAAAAATTATATATCATTACCTGTAGCATTATTTTATAATATAAAATAATGAATTCCTAATAACGGCCTATTGTATTCATTGTTTCTAAATATAAAATAATAACTTACTCGCAATAGTTTAAATAAGTACATTTTACACAGATAAATTTTATACATTTTTATTTATTATATGTAAATATGTTTTATGTTTAAATTTATATGACGAGTCCTAAAATTACACACTAGAGAAAACTTAAATTTTTCTGAATGTATTTCCTTAAGCTAATAGTATTTGCTTAACTCCTTATTTTGAAGAATCAAGTAAGCAATCGGATAACCACTTATAATTCAACTTTTTGTAAGCATGTTTATGTTATTATTCAAAATTTCGTAACTACTTATTTCTCATTTTTTCGTAAGCGAGCGGGTAAGCGTGACTACTTATAAACACGACCACGCCAAACAAAAATAATGAGTTTAGACGCCAAAAAATAAGTTGTGCAGAGCTATGAAATTCTACTATATAACCACTTATTTGGTAATGAAAGATTTTGCTGGGATGTGTTTTATTTGCCCTAAAAATGTTGGTTGTAACCACTACATGGATACAACATTTGGCAAACACATACATACAGATAAAACATTATTTGGTGTTGTTTATTTTTATTTTATATTTTTAATTGCAAGAATTTCTTTTATTGGTGTCTTTTTTTGGGGCGGAGAAGGGGAGATGGAGGTATTTTCACAACATCCATTTATTTTACATTGTACTTTCAGTTTTTATGACGCTGTAACTTTGCATGGCTGATTTTATGAGTTGTTGTTAAGATATATTAGCTGTTGACCGCACTACAAGAATATTAAACAACACTTGTTATATCGTCAGCTTATTATTGGTTTGACCTATTGACAATCTTTGAAAAAATTTTGTTAGGAATGGATAACATATAATGTTAATAAGCTCGCTCTGATTCCGAAGCACGTTTCTCGCTATCTTGTATCATATCTGAGATATCCAATTTCAAATTTGATGTACCAGCCAATTTTGCGTACAAAATGTTTTAACTTGCAATGTCGTTTTTCTCATTAGTGACTTTTTGGCATATGGATCAAACCAATAATAAGCTGACGATAAGGCAAACTCTGATATAGGAAAACTAAGAAGACAAACAAAATTGTAATTAAAATTCTGCAAAACCCCTTTATTTCGTCAACAAGTTAAAAAAAACAACATGTTCAAGAAAAGATATTTATTATAAAAATTAAATTGTACGCTCAAAGTAAAATAAATGTTTGTAATTTAAAACAAATTTCTTTTGATAAAATCAGTTTGATAAAAGATCTCTGCTATATTAAAAAACTAAATTTGCTACGGATTTAAGGCCCAAAACAAAAACCTGTTAACTATTTTTAAGTTAGAATTTTATAAATAATAAAATTTTATCGAAATTTCACTGTGATAACCGAAATTTTTGCCAACCGAATTGACACGGTAATTCAGTTATCAGAACCGAATTTTGTTACAAGTGAATTAGAGGCAACGGAGGTCAAGATATTTGCCTTCTTGTGTAAAAAAAGATCAAATCTGACCATATCACATTAAGTGTGATTATACCAAATCAAATTAGATCTTGACATTGCAATGTGGTGTAGGATATCATATAGTTGGCATACCCCGACTGTAATTTTTTTTTACTTGTTTTTATTTGAAATCTACGATAATATAATCTAAAACCAAATATAGCATCATTCATGTAACAATCTTTAGATCAACAAATCGACAAATCAAAAAAAAATATTTTTTAACAGATTTTATTTAAATACTAAAATCAGTACTAAATTTTGTTTGTGAGTATGGAATTGATATTGCGGCAGTGTAAGTTTAAAACAATTTGTTTGCTTTTTATCTCATCATAAAATCTTCAGTTTTTCTTTTAGAGATTTAAATGTTAAAGGTTAAACAAGATTGGAAAAAAGAAACTAAGTTTTGGAATTTAGTTATTATTTTAGCATTAAAAAAATCTGAATTTTTCTTTTGTTTCTAAATTAAATATTTAATGCAAGCAAAGAACCTTAATCACTTTACTTATAAATCCTAAAGCGATTTAAGATAATTTAACTATCTTAAAAACCCCGTCTTAAGTTATAAAGTTTTTAATAGCTTTTTAAAATTTCTTTTTCTTTTGCAAAAAAAAAAACCAACTTTACAAAAAATATTGTTTTTACTGTTACAACTAACTTAACTATTGCATATAGATATTTACATTCCTATTTTCTATATATGAGGCATTTTAGCATAAGCGTAAAACATTAAAAGCTATCTCTGATCAACAGAATTTTAAAAGTATCGAGTATTTGGGTATTGAGTACTCAATGCCTACCGATTTTACCTTCAGTACTTCTAGAGAGTATTTTCTGTATATACATTTTGTAGCAAAATACAACCCTGTTTTTGTATAAATGTAAACTGTATTGAGTATTATCGAGTCAATACTTGAAAAGCATTGAGTTGTATCGAGTATTCAAAATACCAACATTTTACAACTCTAATGATTAATGTCAAACTTAATATAAATATTAAACTTCACAGCAAAAATATTTCTATAAAAAAAACCTTCTAAAGGTGCGTTCATAATGAGGGTGTACTCCAAGCAGTCGCAAATTGTGTTTTTTCTCTTTTATACTAATACATTTTCGTACTTTGCTATCTTTTTTTGTTCCACTCTAGAGTTAACATTGATATTTTAACTGTTTAACATGACAAATATACCTTAAAAAAGAAATCTCTAATTTGTTGACATCTCTAATTGTCAAAAATTAGAAAAAAATTATTAAATAATATTATTTTTTATAGTAGTGTTGTTTTTTCAAACGCGTCGTATAGACCAAATACAATTAATATTGTCATTAATATGTATTTTTATTAATTCTAATTTAGCAGGTTTGAGGTTAAGAAGAAGAATAAACCTTCCTCAAAAGTTACAAACACATTAAATTTGCAAATCAGACTAGATCTAGTTTCTGCCTTTTTATGGACAGGCTTCATCAGTGATCTTCCATTAAATTGTATTATTGTTTATATTTTTTATTGTCAGATTGTCTTATTTTTATTGATAAAAAAAAGACGAAGAAATACGCGTACATTCATTTTGCATTTAACGATTAACCGATTAATCGCCAATTTTTTTGATTAATTGACCCGAATAACCGGTTAATCTATTTAAAGGAATTTTCGAATAATTCCGCCTAGGTCGAATAATTGGAAAAACTGGTCTATTCTAACAAATCGTAAAAAAACACAACTAAAAAGGACGGAGGCGGGAATGAAATGTTCTGTTCCGCAAAAACCAGTCAAATTCAACGTCACCCATTACGGGTTAATTTAGTTATTATTTTGAGTTAGTACAAAATTCTTTTAAAAATTGATTTTTCGGGGTTGATGTGTATGAACAAATTATTTTATATTAAATTTCAAAAAAAGGTCTTCAAAACGTATGTATATACAAAAAGAAATACTTAGTAAATATATAAGTACATTTATTTTAAATTCACTTTCCGTTTCGTTCTTGACAATTCGCCAAGAACCATTATCGAATAATGTTCAACAAAAATCTGTTATAAGAGGCAATATGCTCTTGCCTTTAAAGCGTTCTTCAATAGGAAGACATATCTGACGAAAACATTAGCCATGTTCATCAGATTCCGTTGATAACTAATTTTCGAAGAAGTCCATATTTGAGTTCAAAAAGTGGATTTTCGTTGACATATGAACCCCGAATTCTTCTAGCATGGAGTTGGTGTATGTTTAAACAAAAGAAGATCGATATTTGCCTAGAACACTTAATATAACATCTTTAATGCTTTTCCATGCAGCCAGTTCATTTGGGAAAGCATAAGATCGAAGTCAGCATTTTGAAAAACTAAAACACCATTGGATTGAAGGCAAAACGAACGCATTTTCAAAATTTAACCAAACTGTATACCTTCTTTAATCTTTGATTCACTAAGTTGTGCAAAAGTGACTTCAAACACTCGAAAGCTCGCGCATATTTATCTAAAGTTTTTACAAAGTTCGTAACCACACCAAGTTTTATATGTAGCTGTGGCAGTAGAACACCCAGAAAACAGATTCGGTTCTGACAACCCCATTTGTTGCCAATCGAATTGCCTCAAATGAATTTTTCGCTTGCGGCTGCAGAATTATTCTTGATGCAACTGAGATTCCGTTGCCATAGTCAAATTAGTCCTGTCTCAATTGGTTTTCTGTTGCCACAACTGAAAAATTCTGCTACCACAACTGAACCATGCGATTGGCTACAAATTCGGTTATCAGAACTGAATCTGTTCGCCTAACTCCCCGTGAGCTCTTGATTTACAAAAAAAGGCAACTACTTTTAAATCGCAACATGCATGCCATTTATGCTCTGCGAATTTCACCACGTCCAAGATACATTTTATAGAATCATAAGATTCTTTCATGTTGACACATACGAGTACGCAATTTTCAGTTGTCGTAAAAGAGAAGTACAGAGGTACTATTCAAAAATGAAACCTTGTATTCCTTAAGGGTATGCTTGTAGCAGATATAACAAAAGCAGTCAAGTTTTTTCAAACAGACAGGCATTTTTATTATTACAAATTTCAATCAATCTCGAAAAATCAATTTTTGATAGACTTTTTTGTACTAACTCTAAATAATAACTAAATTAAAGGTGGATTTTAATGCACGCAAGACCCAATGTTATATGTTGACCCATAGGGCTGCGGGTTCAACACTGCCATTTGTACATATGGGTTATATTGATATTGAGGAATCGGATACTCTTGATGTTCTGGGCATGAAAATTCAGTGTGATGTCCGATTGAATAAGCATGTTTTTCAGGTGTCCAAAGAAGCATTCAAGTGTCTAGGTTTTTTACGTCGGCGCAAGAAGTACTTCACTCCACCCGATTTACTCACTATTTATAGCAGCTATATCCGACCGCAGATGGAATACAACTACCATATATGGGCAGGAGCTTCTAAGTCTATTTTGGAGCTTCTGGACCGTGTGGAAAGGAAGGCGTTGGCGCTTAGTAATATCAGTAGGGTATCCTCTACTGACTCATTGGAGCATCGTCGCTATGAGGGTTGTGTGAACCAGTTCTATCGATATTACCATGGGAAGTGCTCTGCTGAGATAAGTAAACTTGTTCCCAAAGCCCAAGTTTTTGTCTTCCCTGTTACTTACAATGTAGAGAAATTTAAATCAAATATTCACAAACACCACTCCCTCTTTCCTCCTTTTCATAACCTATTTTCCTAATACCAACACAATACACTGCGTTAGTAGGGGGCATCCCCTGAGTGTTGGTCTAACGCAAAAAAAAATATGTAAAGAACACATAGTTTCATATACTGATATGCTGCACGAACATGCAGCATATCCCTACGGGAAATTTTAACAAACTGTCAGCGAACTGGCCCCTTTATATGAAATAAACTGGTCACTTTTACATGGCGTTGTCATAGGAGGGGGAAATTGACCCCTTGTGACATGTCACAAGACAAATCCCAGGACAGGTCCGTGAACTTTGTTTTTTATGAGAGTTCAGTAACCTGTCCTAGGATTTGTCTTGTGACATGTCACAAGGGGTCAATTTCCCCCTCCTATGACAACGCCATGTAAAAGTGACCAGTCTATTTCATATAAAGGGGCCAGTTCGGTGACACTTTGTTAAAATTTCCCGTAGGGATGTTTCAAAACGTCGATGTGATCTTTCAAAACGCCGACACACGTGTATTTTTTTTTGTCTTCTCTACCAGAATCCATTTTCAGAATCTCGTAATTTTGGGAAAAAGTTCGAAATTGTTGTACACTGTTACCTATTGTCAATTTTTTTTCTTCTTGTATACTCGTATGTGAATTTTGTAACAAAATTTATTTATAACAAAAGATTTTTGTCGATAAAAATTTAATGCCTCTTCCTCCCACTTTTTATAAAAATCAAAGCAGTTTTTCATATTTTCTTTTTTTTCTTTTTTTGCGCTGTATCGGGGCAATTAGTAGTAAATGTCTCATTCATGTATTTTTTTAGTTCTACAGATGACAATTTAAACGATTTTCTAGTTTATGGCACTATATAGAGTAGTTGAGATAAACTTTCTTCCACTTTGTTGCAAATTGTTGTTTCAGTAAATGTAGCAATTGTTGTGTGTGTGTATGTTTATTCCACCATAGCAGCAATATAATTTAATTTTTCTCTGTGGAAAAAATGTGAGTGTCAAGGCAACCATACTAAATAATAAGGAGGGTTTACTGTGAGGTTCTCTCGGATTTGGATGAAATTTGGATAAGTGTAACATAAATATTAGTTTGGACCGATATTATTTTAGTTTTATCTCCTCTACCACATTACCAAATTTTCACAACCCACAAGCAGACTCTCCTTGTAAAAATTACCTTTTTTTTATATGTGAATGTTTGTCTATAGTCTAGGAATGAGAAATGTAATATGGTTAGAATATTACATTATATTCAAAGGATTATGTACGAGAAATTAACAGAAAAATATTAAACAAATGGTAGAAAAGGTAAAGTTCAAAGGTAAAATATTTATTTTTATCCTTAATTTAATTTATATCTTTGTTAAGGAGTACTTTAAAAGGGTCTTTCAAATTCATTCATTCGGACATGTTGAACTTTATATATAAAATACATCCCTGCTGATGTCACTATTATAAATTAACCCTTTTTAAAAATTGTTTCTGTATTCAAAACAAGTTAAATTTATTGAATGAAAAAGTTTTATAGCATTTACAACTAAATAATAGCACAAGTTTATTATTTTCATAAAATTATACGTTTAAGTTAAATATTAAGGGCAACTTAAGTTTTTTTTTTAACTTAAGTGTACTATTTAAACCACTGAAGTTCAACTTTTTAAATTATATTTTTAGCTAGATAATGCAAGCAAAAATATCAGAATCATAAATAAAACTAAAAAGACTTAAAAATCTTGAAAAAAAAAATTTCACTTAAGTATATACTATAATACCGGCCATAATACATGTATGGGTCCAAGAAAGATCTTTTAAAGATTTTTAATACTCACGAAATTCTTCCTATTAATTTACGTGTTGCTTTCTTTGAAAAGCTGTTAGAGAAGAGGTGGTGAAAATGAAGGGCTTCAAATATGGCAACACTTTAATTGCGCGATGTGTTAAATCTTAGAACAGTTGTTGCGCTCCATCTAGTGGCAACTTGGCGAACTTTGTTGAAGCTTTTTAGTTCATAGCCCTGTTATGTTATTTAATTTCGGGGGGTTAAGTGATATGGAAACACCGAAGGAGGATGCTGCGTTACCGATGTGAGTGATAGAAAACTCATATATGTATATTATTTTTCTAAATTGATTATGCCGTCGCTGGGAATCGAACTTTCAACCACTCCAACGCGTTAGCCATTATACCAAATTTAAACAACTTCAACTTATGTACATAAATCTGTAAAATAAATCTGTAAAAATAGCAGAAAAAGTTTCTAAAAATTAGTTAAAAATTATGCTGCAGAAAAAACTACTAAAATTAGCAGTTTTTTTACTAAATACTAGTAAAATGAGAACAGCAAAATTAAAGCTGTTAAATTTACAGAATTTTAGTTATATTTAGGCTCACTTGTAGTTAATTGAAAACAGCAAATTTTACTGTAAAATCTGCAGAAAATTTTGCTAAATATTTGTAGACTAAAAATAGCAAAAATATGCCGTTATATCCACAAAATTTTTGCTATTTTTAAGCTAGATTTAGTTGAATGCAAAAAGCAGTCTATTCTGCTAAAATCAGCAGAAATATTTGCTAAAAAATTGTAAACTGTTGTTTTCAAAAGGCTCAATTTTTATTTGAATTTAAAAAACATCCAAAAAAAACCCGAAAATTTTTAATTTTTTGGTGATTTTTTAGGCTACTAATAATTTATGAAAATTTTTTGCTGATTTTAGCAGGTTAATTTGCTATTATCCATTTACAAAAATCACGGTCACATATAACTAAAATTCTGTATATTTAACAGTTTTATTTTTGCTGTTCCTATATTACTAATATAAAGCAAAAATTATCTGCTAATTTAGCAGTTTTTTTCTGCAGCATCATTTTAAACTAATTTTTAGTAGATTTAACTAAATTTTTTAAGGACTTTTTTCTATTAGTGTATGTATAACTTTCGCATGCATTGCTGGTGCTGGAGCACTTCGTAAGTGTCCTTGGGAGGCGCGCTTAACACTATGCTTTACACTATTCCCATTGATTTGGATATTTATACAACCATTTTTAATATTATATCACTGCTGCCTGCTGCGGGTTCTTGGTTCTTTCGCCCCCGCATTTGCGCGGACCTTCTGACTACTCCCCACGCAAAGGGAAATGGGATACGGGTAGTACTATGGTAATTAGTCCTGTCACAATGGGTTTTCTGTTGTCAAAACTTTCTGTCGATATAATATAATTGCTTTAATAAAAATATGTCATTAAGTACTTAAAATGGCGGCCTTGGCCATTAGAGGGTTAAAAAATTTCTTTCAATCAACGCAACTTTATTCTATAGTTTCTTCAAAATGTTAGATAAATTACAGAGACCCAAAATAACTGTTATATTTCTAAAAAAGTCACCACCCAAATTTATTTAATTATAATATTTCAATAATGTACTATATTTTATAAATCATATTGCACAAAAAAATCACAAAGTTTGGCAAAGATTTTAATTTTTTCAATTTTTATATTTTACTCTATAAATTTCTGTTGTTTTTTGATTTTTATTTTAAAACTTTTTATAAAAGTTACAGAATGATTTTTTTGAAAAAATTAAGCACTAACTTTTTTATTTGATAATAAAATAAAAATTAAAAATTGACCTAAATTGAATGCCGGAAGTTGCTGGAATATACATATTTACTCACTTTAAATCACTGTTCAATCTTTTATTAACACTAGTTGACATCATCAGGATATTATAATTGGTGAAGTCATTGGTTCCATGGCTTTTGATTTATATTCTTAATTGTTATTTTTTGATAAAGAAAAAAAATCACAAAATAACTTTTATTATTTTTGAAAAAATAAAAATCGTGTTTGGATTGTTTTTGTTTGAATTAAAAATATAAATCAAACAGAGCAAATAAACAGAAAATTAAAAATACTCAAACAGGAAATAATTGTAAAACAATCACTTTTTTGAATAAAAGTTATAACTGTTACGTCCCTGATAAATTACAAAAAACTGCCAAACTTAGATTTTTATTCTCTATTACATATCCGAGTTTCATCCTTGTTAGACTCATTTTCAAAATGTCCCGTTACCTACAAACTAGGACTTTAGCTGTCCTTTCGCATATAAAAATGTTGATTTAACTTTCGATTAAGTTTCAACTGGACATATATATTCGGTTTTCTACTGAAGCACTTACAGTTAACTACACCCAAAAACAGATTCAGTTCTGATAATCCCATTTGTAGTCAATCGCATGGTTCGGTTGTGGTAGCCTCATTTTTCAGTTGTGGCAACCCAAGACTAATTTGACTGTGACAACGGAATTTCAGTTGTATTAAGAATAATTCGGTAGCCGCAAACGAAAAATTCATTTGATACAACTGAACCATTCAATTGGCAACAAATGGGGTTGTCAGCACCGAATCTGTTTTCTGGGTGTATTATTTAACCTGAAAGTTTGTTGTTATTTTGAATATAATTATTTGAGATTTTTTTTATTTTTATTTACAATTAAGTTAAAGTTAACTACCCAGTATGACACCCACCATCAGTAATTTTGCTTTAAAGTTTTTATATAAATGTTTACAATGCTAAACTTTTGTGTTGCAAGATATTTTCATTTTACCAAGACACAAGTATATATTATTAAAGTTTATAAAATTCCCAATTCGATATTTTAAAGGGGTAATTAAGAAAAAAAAGCTAACACTTTTTTGGGAGGAAAACTCAGTGAAATAGAAAATTAAAAGACAACATTGAATATAATATAGAAAAACTTTTAAAGAACACAAAAAAAAAAAGACCAACAGAAATTCAGTTGTATTCTAAAAAAAACTTTAAAACAAAAAACTTACCCAAGAAAAATAGTTTAATAAAATAGTTTAAATGAGCTACACAAATTTGTGATTGTTACAATAGAATGGCATTTATTTGAAGGGGATATTTTTTATTGTATCGCTTCCAATTCAAAAAAAAAAAAAAAAATCAAGAGCGAAATGTCTTTTTATTAAAAATTGGATTATTTCTCAAATTAAAAAATATCTTTTCATTTATATCGATAAGTAAATCGTTTTTTGGAAGAGTGTTTGAAACACTCAAGACTAGAAGTCGGTGGAATCTACTGATAAAGATGTGTTAACTGTCTATATATATGCAGCCGAGAACAACGACAATGGTATTTACTTTCGACATAACTAAAAATGTTGTTACAATATTTTTAACTTTTGAAAACTACTCAATGAAGATTGTTGTCAAACTCGAGAAAAGGGTTTTTACTGGACGCTGCTTTAATATTGTTTATTAGTTCTTTACATTTTCACCCCTCAATTCATAAATGCTTTGTAAAGTTATAGCAGGTTTACAAAACGTCATTTTCATACAAAATTTGTTCAATAAACCTCCTATAATTTTACAAAGCGTTTATGAATTTAGGGATCAATTTTTAATCCCAAATAGTGTTGTCATATTACCAGTTTAAACTGCTTTTCTATTTTTGTGGGATGCTTAACAGTTTTTGGAATTTTTTAGTATTCCTGGGTTTTTTATTATTTTTATATATAAAGGGTGGTTAAATTTTAAGAGCCGATGTTGATTTTGAATAAAACACAAATTATTTAGGAAATTATTGTCATTTCTTTTTATATGATAACATTGGTATGGTTCAATTATGTATGGAACAAAATATCGGCCAAATAGCCGCCGCAACCTCCGCGGCACACCTCCATCCGATGGTCCAAATTTTCGATGACGCTGAGGCATAATTGAGGTTCTATGCCGTTAATGTGCCCAATTATCTCATCCTTTAGCTCTTGAATTATTGCTGGCTTATCGTCGTACACCTTTTCTTTCAAATAACCCCAAAGAAAAAAGTCCAACGGTGTCAAATCACATGATCTTGGCGGCCAATTGACATCGCCACCACGTGAGATAACACGGCCATTTGATTTCTCGCGCAAAAGAGCCATTGTTTCGTTGGCTGTGTGGCAAGTGGCACCATCCTGTTGAAACCACATTCTCAATTTCTGGCCACAAGAAGTCCGTTATAGCGAACACCATTCACGGTAACTGCTTGGCCAACCTCATTTTCGAAGAAGCACGGCCCGATGACGCCGCCAGCGCATAAACCGCACCAAACACAAAAAACAGGCGTTTTCACATTTCCTACAGACCGGATTTGCTGAAATTTGCGCACAATTTTCGCGATTGTGGACACATTTGGTCGATTATGCTGACCAAAGAAATCACGAAGTGCACAAAATGCATTTTGATTTGAACGGCCATTTTCATAATAAGCCTGAATAACTTTAACGCGTTCCTCGATTGTGTATATTTCCATGGTTCAAATTGAGTTAGTCTGAAATTGAGAAATGTCAAATGAAATGCAGAAAAAACTTGACGTTTAGGTGTGGTTCACACTCAACATCGGCCCTTAAAATTTAACCAACTATATGACAAATATATTGAGTGTGTATTAGTGTGTCATCAAGAAAATAGAATAGATTATATTACGACGACAAATCGCCGGACAACATGGCGACATTTTGCTTCCCATACAAAATATATAAAAAAGCTATTCTCGATGTCGTTGTCGACCAAAGGTTTAAAAGGCTTAATTCTTTCATTCACTTTTTAAAAATTAATGAAATTTGGGTTAAATTTCATTCCCTAATAGCATTCTTATGGAATTAATTCGATAGCTTAATTCCCTATAGCTTAAAATTATATGAATTCATTCTATTTTGATTGAATTCTAACTGAATGAAACCCAATTTACCTGAATTCATTTAATAAAAAAGTGAATGAAAAATTATTTGTTTTCATTCACTTAATCAAATGAAAAATTTTAATTTGTATGTAATTGCTGAAATATTAGCATAATACAATGAAAAATGTTTAAAATTCATCTAACAGAAATAAATAGTATCGTATGCTTTGTTACAGCTTGTATGCTTTGCTTTTGATTATATGTTAGTTTCAAACTACACTGCACTAAGTGAATGGTAATAAAATTTCTTCACTCAATTAGTAAAATTGTGAATGAACATGCGATTTGAATGATTCAAGTTAGGAATTCATTCAATTCATATTAAAGCTTTGGGAATGAAGCTTATGAATGAATTCTTTACGAATGATTTAAGGGAATGGTACATGAATCTTTTTAAAATCTGAATTTAATTTTTAGTGAATTAAGCTTAAATTGAATTAAGTTTTTCGAAGCTCTGTTGTCGACCCAGTTGTGATTAATCTCTGAATTTTCTGTCTTGTATCTTGGCGACGTGATCATGATTTCTACAGTCAAACAGACAAATGCAGCTAGATCATCTCAGATGAATATCGATTTTTAAATGAAGAGCTTAAGTATGTTTTTTTTTACTCGTCTTGAGTTTGAAATTTCACATCTCATAAAAGGTAATTTTTAATCTATAACTTAGGCCCGATTACAGAATGTTCAGTTATCTACTAACTGGGACTTAAACTAACACATTTATTGTTGTTTCATTTACATTTACAAATATTCTACTTTAGATTTTTTTGTTTATCTTCTTATTTCCTCCGTGTCACCTTTTCGTAAATCTTGCAACGCTGACGTATGGTTTTTACGTACAAGTGCAGGCAATTTGTGTAAATTGGAGACGGACTGCCAACAGGGCATTTTTATTTTTTTAGAAAAGTGTTGTTTAACTATCGGCTAAATTTTAACTGAACATTCAGTAATCGGGCTTTAGAAACCTATAAAGATTTTACCTTAAAACACAACAAAAAAATAAGTTTTCTTAATTTCAAAAATTCCTTTTTCACGATAGGGATATTAGAAAATCTCCTTTGACCTTTTCATGAAAAGAATTATATGCACAACAATTTAAATATTACATTTTTACACTTTAAGTAATTTATTTCAGAGTATCTGTATCTCAAAGTTCTTATTTACAATCTAATTATGTGCCTCCTTCATGATGATATCTGTAACAAGCAGTTTAAATATAAGAACATTTTAACCACCTTAAGACATAATATTGTGTAACAGGTCAAGGATTCAAGAGTAATTGAAATAACAAACCTGGAAAATACTCGTATTTGATTTTAATTAGTGTAAACACAATTTGTTATTTATAATCTTAAAAAAAAAACCTTGTAAAAATTTTTAAACGCTACATTTAGTAGTTTTATATATATCAAATCAAAAATTAAAATTTATTAAGAACTACTACACTTGAAATATTATTACCGTAAATCAGTAAAGTTGTTTCAATGAAATAAACACTTAAATTACAAAAAAAAATATATTTTTAAGTTTTTTTATCAGTCATTCAATAAACAAAATACACAAAAAATACGACTCTCGGTATTAATTCAAATATTCAGTTAAAGTTTTCTTTTAAAAACAAACAATATTAATGTATATTGTTAATACTGAATATACGAAAAACTATTGCTATTACCGACCTTATCAGTTAATTAATTAAAATTAATAATAAACAATGAAATACAATTGTTTTAAACGAGAAGGAAGTAGTGCTCCTTTTAACTGATTTTCAATTGTTCTGATATGCAGTTTAAGTAGAATTTAAGGAAGAATATTGTGAGTGTAATTTTCGCTGGTCGTGTAAGTTGGGCTCAATCGAAAATTAAAGAAATCAAAAAGAAAGATTTTTTACAGAATATATGCATGTATTATATGTAAGTATATTATTTGTGGCCCTTTGTTCCTAATGGAACCATAGGACATAATATATATTAACAATGTCATATTTTTCCATGAAAACAAAATCAAAAGATTTTTTTAACAGTATCTTAAATCAACCATAAAATGTATTTTCATAAAGTTTAAGTATTTTGAATACCCACTGGTTTAAGGAGAATTATTAAAATTAAAAACAATAAAAAGGAAAATACATAAAAAGTAAATCATGCAGAAAATATTGAAAAAAAAATGCAAAAAAATATATTAAATGGGAAAAAGATATAAAACAATATAATTTTAACTGAAAAAATAAATTCTAAAGAATAAATACAAAAAGTATACAAGAACACAGTCACGTTATACTAACAAAGGATTTAAACACATTCACTGTAATTGATATGATCTGAAACACAAAAAAAAAATATAAAAGGTTTTAAAATAAACGAGTAAAAAGGTTAAAGTCGGTCATGCCGACTATACAATACCCTATACTACTCTGGGTAAAAGCCTACTGTTTGGATCCGAAATTCGAATCGGTTAAAATGGGGCTTGTGTCAAAATTTTCTATAATGTGAGTCAGCGCACCAAATTTCATTAAAATATCTTAATATTTGCGATCTGCAGTTTGTAACCAAGCCAATTTTGGGGGGACCCTTATATGGGCACTAGGTCTAAACATTGACCGATGTTCACCAAAATCAATAAGCTTCGTCCTTGGGCCAAAATAGGTCTGTGTACCAAATTTCATCAAAATATTTGCGACCTGCAGCGTATAAAAAATATAATTTTGGGGGGACCCTCATATGGGCACTAGGTCTAAACATGGACCGATGTTCACCAAAATCAATAGGATTTGTCCTTGGGCTGATATAGGTGGTTATACAAAATTTCATCAAAATATCTTAATATTTGCGACCTGCAGTTTGTAACAAGCCAATTTTGGGGGGACCCTTATATGGGCACTAGGTCTAAACATTGACCGATGTTCACCAAAATCAATAAGCTTCGTCCTTGGGCCAAAATAGGTCTGTGTACCAAATTTCATCAAAATATTTGCGACCTGCAGCGTATAAACAATATAATTTTGCGGGGACCCTTATATGGGCACTAGGTCTAAACATGGACCGGTGTTAACCAAAATCAATAGGCTTCGTCCTTGGGCTGACATATGTCGGTGTACCAAATTTCATCAAAATATCTTAATATTTGCGACCTGTAGAGTGCGCACAAGAATGCATGGACAGACAGACAGACGGACGGACGGACAGACGGACATCGTTAAATCGAAATAAAAAAAATTCTGAGCCGATCGGTATACTATAAGGTGGGTCTAGGACCAATATTTTTTGGTGTTACAAACATCAGCACAAACTTATAATACCCTGACCACATAGTGGTGTAGGGTATAAAAATATACATATTTGCCTTTGATATTCAAATATTAAAATGATGGAGTTTTAAATAGGTACAACTTTTACAAGCGTTGTTACACCCAGAAAACAGATTCGGTGCTATCAACCCCATTTGTTGCCAATCGAATGGTTTTGTTGCACCAAAGGAATTTTTCGGTTGTGGCTACCGAATTATTCTTTATACAACTGAAATTCCGTTGTCACAGTCAAATTAGTCTTGTCTCAATTGGTTTTCTGTTGCCACAACTGAAAAATTCGGCTACCACAACCGAACTATGCGATTGGCTACAAATGCGGTTATCAGAACTGAATCTGTTTTCTGGGTGTATTCATAAAAAGCAGACTTACAATCGTACATGATTTCACCATGGCGTATGATTAATATATTATTACTCATACGCTTAGGTGTCTGAAAAGTTAAAAAGTTTTATTTTATAACAAAATCGAATTTTTATCTTAAAAGTAGATAAAATATGTATTAAATTTTCCCATAAGTAAAGTTGTTAAGCAATTTGTTTTCATAATTTAGCCATTTTACGAGTAATTGGAAAATGTCTATAACAAAAAATTTATTCCATTGTTTAACCCTTCTTTGCGTAATTTTTTCTTTTTTTGTGAAAAAATCACTGTATTGGGTGACAAATTTAAACCTGCTAATTTATAATGAAGCTTACTTTAATTTTTTGACAGATGTACTTCAATTGAAACAATTAGACATGTAAATTGTAATTACAAATTACGTGTTTGTGGACATTTTTTCTTCAATAAATGTTATGATGGAAATTTCCATCATCATGTAAAGAAGGATTAAACTGTTTTTCAAAAAATATATTATAGCAAAATCCTTTGCAAAACAATTAATTATCACTTTGCCATATAACTTATTACACAAAAACAAATATTTTCATAAACTTCCTGTTTTCATAGTTAATTAAATGTATTGTATTTGATTTCACCATGGCGTCTGATTAATATATGATTACTCCTACGCTTAATTATCTGAAAAATTAAAAACAATGATGAATAATCTTATATTAAAAAGTTTTATGACAAAATCGTATTTCTGTCTTAAAAAGTATATATATATATACATATATATAAAATATCAAATTTCAACAACATAAAGTTGTTAAGTAAATCGTTTTCATGATTTAGTCATTTTAAGTGAAAAATTTCTAAATTAAAATATATTAAACCAACTCACATGTTTAAAGTTGTTTTTTGAAAAAACATCTTGTAGCAAAATACTTTGTAAAACAATTAATTATAGCTCTTTGGCATATAACTTAATATTCAAAAACAAATATTTTCATAAACTTGTTGTTTTCTTAGTTAATTAAATGTATTGTCTTGTTTAGGTTTTGTCATTCATGCCTCTTTATATACTTAAGTCATCGCACATGGCAACAAAGTATTGGAGCGTATGAATTGCCTTAAAGCATTGAAATGCTGTTTCTTCATTATAAACTTATGTGATTAAGTGAGAGATATACAGAGTATATACCTGTATTAACAAGCTGATGAAAGATTTATAATGACAACACGTAATATGTACAGCAAATATTTGCACATATGTAGTTCCATATATAAGACACCTACACGTATTTACAAAATGTATGAATATTTATGGACCATAACATCGGCAAACAACATTTAAACAAATGGTTGTTCAATATTTTTGGCATATTTATGTCTTTTCTAAACCTGTTGTTTATATATAGCCAGTTTTATAGCCAAAAATAAGAACTATTTTATATTTCTATTGCATTAAATATTTCTTAAGTAATACATTTTCTAGTAAAATTTCTTTAAAAAAAAACGATTTTAATTCTGGTTGCAAAACTGGTCCATATTATTTGGTTTACTAATATTTTAAACTAATAAATTGATGAATTTGTTAACTGGGCTTGAGTTTATTATACAAAATATCTTTTATTATCTTATATATATCACCAATATTCCGTCATTCGTTGAATAACATCCTCAGGGTTTATGTTAACAAAAACAAACAATTAAAACCATTTAAAATATTGCAGCTATACACCACTCGTTTCCACATTAGGGTTTAATCACATCCCATATATTTTGTATGGGATGTAAATTGTTGCCATGTCGTGCAGCGATTTATAGTCGTAATAGAATGAATTCTATTTTCACGACCACACACTCAAAATATTTGTCAAATTGTTGCCATATTTTTAGTTGAATTAGGGTTGCAAAAATTCACACTTTATATACAGAAAACATATATTTTTCACACAGAAAAAATAATTGAAAATAAAAATACGAAATTCATCGCCAAAAAGCAAGACTAAATACAGTAGAATGAAAAATGATAAAAGTTAATGGAAAACCAAATGAATTTGTGAAAAAAATATGACAAAACAAATGAAACCAAATTTTTGTTTTGCTTTCCTTTTATCTAAATAAACAACAATAAATGTCGACGGTCGATTGTGGCTTAATTGAAAATATTGTGACAATATTTGCTATGGTTAGTCGACTTTCTCTCAGTTTTAAATGTCATGTGAAAATCTTTATAGTCGGATTCGTTTAGCTAATAGTAACTAAATTTTTATATGTGAACAAAATTGTAGAAATTAACTATATTCTATTTTAAATGGTTAATAGACACTAAAGGGCTGCAATGAATGTTTTACAAAACATTTTCATGCATGCACTTATGCCAGATTTGACGATTTTTAATACTAAAAATAACAAAAATAGACAAGTTTGCTTATTTATACTTATTTACAGGATGTTATAATTAGATCATTAAGAAAAAACAAACAATAAAAAATTTTGGGGTTGGATTAGAGAATGTTTTGCAAGACATTAATGCTACTGTTTAATAGTTATTTTTGCCCTTATTACTCGTAAATACATAAATTATTCAGATTTATAACAAAACAAGTAAAAAGGTTAAAGTCGGGCATGCCGACTATACAATACCCGACAAAAGTCTGGTTAAGAGCCAACTAATGTTTGGATCCGAAATTATCTATAAAATTATAAAAGAAGAGAAAATCGTAAATATTGCCCATATGGGCGATTGGTCCAAATATGGACCGATTCTATCTAGAATCTATTGGCTTTGTTCTCGGGACCATTTGAGTCAGCAAACCAAATTTCATTAAAATATCTTAATATTTGCGACCTGCAGCGTGTAACCAAGCCAATTTTTGGGGGGACCCTTATATAGGCACTAAGCCTAAACATAGACCGATTTTAACCAAAAACAATAGCCGTCGTCCTTGGGCCGACATAAGTGGGTGTACCAAGTTTCATCAAAATATCTTAATATTTGCGACCTGCAGCGTATAAACAATATAATTTTGGGGGGACCATTATATGGGCACTAGGTCTAAACATGGACCGATTTTAACCAAAATAAATAGGCGTCGTCCTTGGGCCGACATAAGTCGGTGTACCAAACATCATTTGGTGTTACAAACATCAGCACAAACTTATAATACCCTGACCACGTAGTGGTGTAGGGTATAAAAATAATTTATTGGCATATGTGTGTAATTATTTATACAACTACAATTACTCTATCCTTGTCAAGGTGGAAAAACTTTTTCCGTTGAGTGTTTAAAACGGAGATTTTAGTTTAATTTTCCCGCAAAATCCCTTTTTTCATTGAAAAAATATATAATTTGTAAAAATTTTCATTTTAAAAATGTCATCACAAATTTACGGGGCTTTTTTTTAAGAACATAAGTCCTGCTTTTTCACAGAGACTATTAACTATAGAGATAAGAAATCAAAACTTACACTACTCACCGGTAGGGGGCGCTAAAATTTAGTATCACCTGAGCAACTATTTAGTATCACTTTAGTATCAGCTGAGCCTATATTTAAAAACTCAAAAATTGCTGAAAACTGCGCAAAATAAGAAAAAATCAAGCGCAAAATATGTCCAAATAATAAAATTTGAGAATTCCTTTTTTTTTATTTCCTTTTTTGTTTGTTACACTGTGAGACAAATGGTAGGAGTCAGTGATCGGGAAGGGTTCAAACTACCGGGGAAAGTTATATCGGTAAAAAAGAAGTTATAGGTGTCCCGGCGTTTCGCTTGGTCACCCCTAGGAATCGAGATATGTCGATTTGACCTTTGGTGGTTTTTTTTGACATAACTCGAGAACCACTAGTCCGATTTTGCTCAAACAATTTTAAAAAAATTAAAAATTACAATTCCTTTAATCTGTTCATATAACGTTTTTCTATATACTCAACAGTTTTGCCGGTAAAAATAAATGTATGAAGAAAAAAATATTTTTTGCCTAAAATATTAAAAAAAAGTAATAAACAAAAGGTTATTGATTTTTATGGTAGCGGTAACAAACATTTATTTTTACCGGCAAAACTGTTGAGTATATAGAAAAACGTTATATGAACAGATTAAAGGAATTGTAATTTTTAATTTTTTTAAAATTGTTTGAGCAAAATCGGACTAGTGGTTCTCGAGTTATGTCAAAAAAAGGATATATCTCGATTCCTAGGGGTGACCCAGCGAAACGCCGGGACACGTATAACTTGTTTTTGACCGATATAACATTTCCCGTTGGTTTCATCCCATCCCGATTTTGACTGTCGCATAGTGTTATTATTTCAATTTAAATAAAAAAAGAAAATTGTAAATTTTTTTAACAAAGTGCCATCTAGTGATAACGATGTCGTTATAACTTTTGTTTTTGGTGCTGCCATACCCCTGCTTCTATTATTCTTAAAATCTAAGAAAATTAAAAAAAAAATATTTGTCATAAAACATTATGGATTTATGATACGAAATACTTGCATACATCAAACATTGCTCTTTTAATTCTTTAAAAACATATTTTTTAACTATTTACCATTATTCTGTTAACAACGATGATTTTCAGACACATTTGTAATAATTTTTATAGGTGAGAAATTAACGAAACTAAGTATTTAAACTTCTGGTAACTATTTTTAATAAAAAATTTAGGAGTTTTTTTTTAATAGTGAACAAAAAGTTGCGTGCCATCGAAAATTAATTTATATGCCACTACACTGAGAGAATTATCTGCATGATATTAATGAATTTTTGCATAAAAATAACGAAGTTGAACTGGAACTCGTCCATTGAAACTTTTCATTGAATTAATGGAATTTTTCATAAAATGGTCTAAAAAATTGCATTTCATTTATTAAAACTTTCATATACTCAATGAAAAAGTTTCTAGATTCATAAAATATATGAAGATTTTTCATTATATTTATGAAATTTTTCATTTACTTTGTGAAGAAAACTTCATTAGTTTACTGAAAAATTTCATTAAAACTCGTCCAGCAAAATTCTCTCTGTGTACTGGCACGCGTTCTTTGGTCTTAGCCATTCTTTCCTACGAATGATATGTAGAAAACTTAGATACCAATAAAACAATCTCCAAAAATTCAAAACTAGTTCTCAGTTTTTAGTACAATTGTATATTAAAATCGACTACAATTTCTTTAATTTTTTATTTCTAAAAAAAAGTGCAGATGTCTTTCTATCGACAAAGAAATTTTCAACTTGTTACACAGCTTCATTTTAAAGAAAATATTTATTAAATATTAAGCATCGCAATTATGAAATAAAAAAGTAAATATTTGTTTTATAATCAGTTATGATTATTAGATTGTGCGTATGATTATTATATTAACAACACATTTTATTTTGTCTAATATATAGAATAAAAATAAAAATATCAACTTTTGACATTAATGAATAGTTCCTTCTTTCAACGGCGTAATTTCCTAATATACACAGAGAGAATTTTGCTGACGAGTTTGTACAAAATTTTTCAATAAATAAATGAAGTTTTGTTCACAAAGTAAATGAAAGTTTCTTAAATTTGATGGAAAATTTTCATATATTTTATAAATCTACTTTTAATGAAAATTTTTCATTGAGTGTATGAAACTTTTAATAAATAAAAATAAAATAATAAAAATTTAATGTTTAACAACATTGTATGAAAAATTGTATTAAGTTTCAATGGAAGAACTTTAACTAAGATTTTTTTAATATTTATAGAAAAGCACTCATATTCTGAAGACGTAACTATAGAAAAGACCTCAAATTCTGAGGATAAAAAGAAATTTTCATTACAGAAAAACACTCATATTCTAAAAAATTTACTTTAAAAAATTATCAGATAATGAGGATATTTTCACTGAAAATCCCCATATTCTGAGGATTTTAATAATGATTCTTATAATGATCCCCTTTGATTCTGAGGCACTTTTGCATATAATAAGCCCCATATTCTGAAGATTTTTTATTATAGAAAAATCCCCGAATTCTAATGACTTTTACATGAGGACTTTTTCCTATGGAAACCCTCAGGCTCTGCATGTTCGCAGAAAATTTTAAGCCTTCCCGTACTATTATCACATTTTCGCAAATAATTTAGTTGCCCATGAAATACACTAATAGAAAAAAGTCCGTAAAAAATTTAGTTAAAACTAATAAAAATTAGTTAAAAATGATGCTGCAGAAAAAAACTGCTAAATTAGCAGATTATTTTTGCTATATATTAGTAATATCGGAACAACACAAATAAAACTGTTAAATATACAGAATTTTAGTTATATTTGCGCTAAGTTTTTGTAAATGGAGAATATCAAATTAACCTGCTAAAATCAGCAAAAAATTTTGCTAAATAATTAGTAGCCTAAAAAATAACCAAAAAATTTAAAATTTTCAAAGTTTTTTTTCGATTTTTTTTAAATGCAAATAAAAATCGAGCCTTTTGAAAACAGCAGTTTACAATTTTTTAGCAAATAATTCTGCTGATTTTAGCAGAATAGACTGCTATTTGCATTCAACTAAATTTAGCTTAAAAATAGCAAAAATTTTGTAGATATAACAGTTTATTTTTGCTATTTATACCCTACACCACTATGTGGTCAGGGTATTATAAGTTTGTGCTGATGTTTGTAACACCAAAAAATATTGGTCGTAGACCCACCTTATAGTATACCGATCGGTTCAGAATTTTTTTTTATTTCGATTTAACGATGTCCGTCTGTCCGTCCGTCCGTCCGTCTGTCTGTCTGTCCATGCAATCTTGTGCGCACTCTACAGGTCGCACCTATTAAGATATTTTGATGAAATTTGGTACGCAGACCTATGTTGGCCCAAGGACGAACAAGTTTGATTTTTTTGAACATCGGTCCATGTTTAGACCTAGTGCCCATATAAGGGTCCTACCAAAATTATACTGTTTATATGCTGCAGGTCGTAAATATTAAGATATTTTGATGAAATTTGGTACACAGACCTATATTGGCCCAATAATGCAGCCTATTGATTTTGGTGAACATCGGTCCATGTTTAGACCTAGTGCCCATATAAGGTCCTACCAAAATTATACTGTTTATACGCTGCAGGTCGTAAATATTACGATATTTTGACGAAATTTGGTACACAGACCTATATTGGCCCAGTAACACAGCCTATTGATGTTGGTGAATATCGGTCCATTTTTAGACCTAGTGCCCATATAAGGGTCCTACCAAAATTATACTGTTTATATGCTGCAGGTCGTAAATATTAAGATATTTTGATGAAATTTCGTACACAGACCTACATTGGGCCAATAACGCAGCCTATTGATTTTGGTAAACATCGGTCCATGTTTAGACCTAGTGCCCATATAAGGGTCCTACCAAAATTATAATGTTTATACGCTGCAGGTCGCAAATATTAAGATATTTTGATGAAATTTGATACACAGACCTATATTGGCCCAATAACGCAGCCTATTGATTTTGGTGAACATCGGTCCATGTTTAGACCTAGTGCCCATATAAGGGTCCTACCAAAATTATACTGTTTATACGCTGCAGGTCGCAAATATTATGATATTTTGATGAAATTTGGTACATAGACCTATGTTGGCCCAAGGACGAAGCCTATTGATTTTGGTGAACATCGGTCCATGTTTAGAACTAGTGCCCATATAAGGGTCCCCCCAAAATTATATTGTTTATACGCTGCAGGTCGCAAATATTAAGCTATTTTGATGAAATTTCGTACATAGACCTATGTTGGCCCAAGGACGAAGCCTGTTGATTTTGGTGAACATCGGTCCATGTTTAGAACTAGTGCCCATATAAGGGTCCCCCCAAAATTGGCTTGGTTACAAACTGCAGGTCGCAAATATTAAGATATTTTAATGAAATTTGGTGCGCTGACTCACATTATAGAAAATTTTGACATAAGCCCCATTTTAACCCATTCGAATTTCGGATCCAAACAATACACCAAACTGGTGTAGGGTATTGTATAGTCGGCATGCCCGACTTTAACCTTTTTACTCGTTTCGATTTAACGATGTCCGTCTGTCCGTCCGTCCGTCCGTCCGTCTGTCTGTCTGTCCATGCAATCTTGTGCGCACTCTACAGGTCACACCTATTAAGATATTTTGATGAAATTTGGTACGCAGACCTACGTTGGCCCAAGGACGAACAAGTTTGATTTTTTTGAACATCGGTCCATGTTTAGACCTAGTGCCCATATAAGGGTCCTACCAAAATTATATTGTTTATACGCTGCTGGTCGTAAATATTAAGATATTTTGACGAAATTTGGTACACAGACCTATGTTAGCCCAATAACGCAGCCTATTGATTTTGGTGAACATCGGTCCATGGTTAGACCTAGTGCCCATATAAGGGTCCTACCAAAATTATACTGTTTATACGCTGCAGGTCGTAAATATTAAGATATTTTGATGAAATTTGGTACACAGCCCTACATTGGCCCAATAACGCGGCCTATTGATTTTGGTGAACATCGGTCCATGTTTAGACCTAGTGCCCATATAAGGGTCCTACCAAAATTATACTCTTTATACGCTGCAGGTCGTAAATATTAAGATATTTTGATGAAATTTGGTACACAGACCTATATTGGCCCAATAACGCCGCCTATTGATTTTGGTGAACATCGGTCCATGTTTAGACCTAGTGCCCATATAAGGGTCCTACCAAAATTATACTCTTTATACGCTGCAGGTCGTAAATATTAAGATATTTTGATGAAATTTGGTACACAGACCTACATTGGCCCAATAACGCAGCCTATTGATTTTGGTGAACATCGGTCCATGTTTAGACCTAGTGCCCATATAAGGGTCCTACCAAAATTATACTGTTTATACGCTGCAGGTCGTAAATATTAAGATATTTAGATGAAATTTGGTACACAGACCTATGTTGGCCCAATAACGCAGCCTATTGATTTTGGTGAACATCGGTCCATGTTTAGACCTAGTGCCCATATAAGGTCCTACCAAAATTATACTGTTTATACGCTGCAGGTCGTAAATATTACGATATTTTGACGAAATTTGGTACACAGACCTATATTGGCCCAGTAACACAGCCTATTGATGTTGGTGAATATCGGTCCATTTTTAGACCTAGTGCCCATATAAGGGTCCTACCAAAATTATACTGTTTATATGCTGCAGGTCGTAAATATTAAGATATTTTGATGAAATTTCGTACACAGACCTATATTGGCCCAATAATGCAGCCTATTGATTTTGGTGAACATCGGTCCATGTTTAGACCTAATGCCCATATAAGAGTCCTATCAAAATTATACTGTTTATACGCTGCAGGTCGTAAATATTAAGATATTTTGATGAAATTTGGTACACAGACCTACATTGGGCCAATAACGCAGCCTATTGATTTTGGTAAACATCGGTCCATGTTTAGACCTAGTGCCCATATAAGGGTCCTACCAAAATTATAATGTTTATACGCTGCAGGTCGCAAATATTAAGATATTTTGATGAAATTTGATACACAGACCTATATTGGCCCAATAACGCAGCCTATTGATTTTGGTGAACATCGGTCCATGTTTAGACCTAGTGCCCATATAAGGGTCCTACCAAAATTATACTGTTTATACGCTGCAGGTCGCAAATATTATGATATTTTGATGAAATTTGGTACATAGACCTATGTTGGCCCAAGGACGAAGCCTATTGATTTTGGTGAACATCGGTCCATGTTTAGAACTAGTGCCCATATAAGGGTCCCCCCAAAATTATATTGTTTATACGCTGCAGGTCGTAAATATTAAGATATTTTGATGAAATTTGGTACACAGACCTATGTTAGCCCAATAACGCAGCCTATTGATTTTGGTGAACATCGGTCCATGTTTAGACCTAGTGCCCATATAAGGGTCCTACCAAAATTATACTCTTTATACGCTGCAGGTCGTAAATATTAAGATATTTTGATGAAATTTGGTACACAGACCTACATTGGCCCAATAACGCAGCCTATTGATTTTGGTGAACATCGGTCCATGTTTAGACCTAGTGCCCATATAAGGGTCCTACCAAAATTATACTGTTTATACGCTGCAGGTCGTAAATATTAAGATATTTAGATGAAATTTGGTACACAGACCTATGTTGGCCCAAGGACGAAGCCTATTGATTTTGATGAACATCGGTCCATGTTTAGAACTAGTGCCCATATAAGGGTCTCCCCAAAATTGGCTTGGTTACAAACTGCAGGTCGCAAATATTAAGATATTTTAATGAAATTTGGTATATTGACCTATGTTGGCCCAAGGACGAAGCCTATGGATTTTGGTGAACATCGGTCCATGTTTAGACCTAGTGCCTATATAAGGGTCCCCCCAAAATTGGCTTGGTTACAAACTGCAGGTCGCAAATATTAAGATATTTTAATGAAATTTGGTTCGCTGACTCACATTATAGAAAATTTTGACGCAAGCCCCATTTTAACCCATTCGAATTTCGGATCCAAACAATACACCAGAGTGGTGTAGGGTATTGTATAGTCGGCATGCCCGACTTTAACCTTTTTACTCGTTTTAGTCTACAAATATTTAGCAAAATTTTGTGCAGATTTTACAGTAAAATTTGCTATTTTCAATTAACTAAAAGTTAGCCTAAATATAACTAAAATTCTGTAAATTTAACAGTTTTAATTTAGCTGTTCTCATTTTACTAGTATTTAGTAAAAAATATGCTAATTTTAGCAGTTTTTTCTGCTGCATCATTTTTAACTAATTTTTAGTAACTTTTTCTGCTATTTTTACAGATTTATTTCTATGAGTGTAGGCATAAAAATTTTCTTCTATAAAAATCCTCGTAAAATTTAATTATTGGTATTCGAAGACTGAATTTAGTTAAAAATAACTATTTCGCTGGTATTTAAATTTTATTTCATACATTATTTGTCAAAAAAATTTAAATTTTAAATGGCCAAAATAATTACTGTTGCCACACAGTGCCAAACCGTTTGGGTGTTTTACTATACTTCATTCATTTAGGGTAATAATTGTCCACGACTATAAACATTATTTTGGTGCAGGCTTTATGATTTGCACGCGTATGAGTAACAAAATAAAAATCATACGTTATAGTAGAATCATATAAGCCAGCATTTATTGTTCAAAGAAATTTATTTAATTGAAGAAATTTCACAAAATCATCACGACATTGTCCGCAATTTAAAACCTAGAACACATTTGTACATTAAGTTTTTGTAAAGTTTTTTTTTTCTCATTTAATAAAATGCGTAGTTGCCAATTCAGGCCCCATTACTGAATGTCCAGTTAAAATTTAGTCCGCAGTTAAATTAAAAATTTATATAAGAAACAACAACAAATGTGTCAGTTAAAGTTTCAGTTAGTACCTAACTGGACATTCAATAATCGGGCCTTAATCCCCTTTAAACCCTGAATGCCAGCAATTAAAAATGTGTTGCAATTACACTAGCTAACAGCCATTTTGCGCACTGAAAGAAAATATGTTTTTGCTGTAAAACACTCAAATCGCAGAAAAAAATTTTTGTAGTTCAGTTTGTTTATAAAAAAAAGTTTGATTATTTTGACTAAATCTCGGTCTCACAAAAAACAATAAAGACAATTAAATGGAAGCAAACGTAAAAAATGATCTTATGCGTAAAGCCCATATGCCAACGAAGAAGTCAAAGTATATACTCGTATTAAGAAAATCTATGGATAAAATCGGAAATTATAGCCAATCACTTTGGGAATTTTTCACTAAATTGCCGCAAAAATGTGTTGTACTACTAAGCGTATGAGTATTAATGTGTATTAATTAATACTCATACGCTTAGTAGTCGAGTATATTTTTGTTGAACTTTAGTGAATAATTCCCATGTAAAATAGTCAACAACTTTAAAATTTATTCATGACTTTTCTCAATATGTAGTTAAATTTTTTACTGTTGAGTGGGGTTCGACCTTCAAAATAAAAAACTGTGTTTATTTTGCCTTTTCTATTTTTTTCAATTTTTTCAAATTTTCAAAATTTTTTGTTTTAAAAAGAATCAGATTCTGTTGCCTATTGTTCTTAAACTGCAGAACCAATTAAAAAACTATGGTCCAGAACTTATAAAAAGCTTTTGGCTTAAATTTTTCATAAGTTATACATTTTGTTTGCAAATTTCGGAATTAAGAATAATTTTAGAGGAAATTCGTACCTAGTTCTGACTTTAAAACTGACTCTATATTTCTAAGGTTTGACTGTAATTTGATTTTCATTATATTAAGACCATCTGTGAAGACATTTGATGTTCCTGAGACGAGATTTAGGCGAATTAGTAAAACTGTCAGAACTAAGAACGATTTTTTTCTAAAATTTTATTGAATTTTCAAATAAAATTTCTTAATTAAGTAATATTTAAGACAAAAATCGTTCTTAGCTCTGACTATAAAATTCTACCTAAATATATAATTTTCGAGTTCAGCTGCACAAAATACAATATTATTGGTCAATGTTTTTAAAATCAACCAATCAGAACAAAGTATTTAAAAATAAAATATTCGGATTGGTTAATTTTTGAAAACTTGATCAATAATATTGAATTTGTAAACCTACCTTAAGCACCGTAAGTTGTTTTTCACATGGAAAATTTCACTCGAACTTTAAATGCCTCAAATTGCAATTTAATTTAAACAAATGAACAATTTTTTAATTTTATAATAAAGACACAATCAAAATAAACACAAAATGTCACTTTTTCCCAAGAAAAATTAATAGTATTGTACATTTGCGTAAAAACAAACTCTACACAATTTTCACATGAAGCTGATTGGCGTGAAAAATCATTTTTTTATATGGAGTATAACAGTTTTTTCACGTGAAACTCAAACAATTTATGGTGCTTTAAGAAACAAAAATTATCCGAACTTAGTAAGGAGAAACATTTTATTATTTTGTAAGCTAGTGTTATCAGTGAAACATAACGTTGCCTAATTGCGAATACAACCAAATATGCCAGAAACATAAACAAATCAAAAACAACCAAAATACTCATATAAATTATACCTCTGACATTTGCAACAATTATATACAATCATGCTTTTGAAAACTTTGAAAGCCAATGCAAGCATAACCAAAAACAACAAATATTGGAACCAGTAAAAATTAGCATTTTTATTGCTTTTCGAATGTAAAGTTTAACTAAGCAAAATGTTGTAAACATTAACACTCAATATTCGGCATAAACTATAAAATGGGTCAAAACAAAGCAATGCAAACAAACGAATTAGCCACAAACATATACACGCTAAATACCAGTATCCAATGTCATGATTACCGTTTAAACTATACTACTATTTAGGATTTTCAAAATTGTATTTAGTTCGACCACTAACACAAACGACCACAAAAATTACATGATTGTTATATTAGCCGGTCATGTTAAAGTATGACATTACATTAAAACTAAAATGAATCGTAAAATGTGTAAATGTTAAACCATAATGTCAAACATACACCCATTAATGTGTCAATGTGTATTAGTTTAAATAAACGACTCTTTTTTTCCTTTGTTTAAATACTAGGTACGTTCCACATTCTTTGCAGCTGGCACCCGCGGCCACCAAATCTTACCAAAAAGAGTTTTTATGGTTGAAAATTGAGTAAATCAGACAGCTGATAAGAGCGTTATTGTATTCCTGGTTTTATCAGTAGCTGCACGCAGAGAAAATATATACTCACAATATGTTTTCGTTAAAATCAACCGAATATACTAAAACGAATTGAAAATAAGTTAAAAAAAGGACTACCCACTTTTCGTTTAAAACAATTGAATTTTATCGTTTATTTTCAATTGTTAATTGATTAACTGACAAAATCGATAAAAAATAAAAATTTCTTGTTTATTTTAAAATTGATTATATTACAACAACTGATTATTTTTAACAGAAAAGTTTTACTGAATATTTAAACTTATACCGAAAGTCCGTATTTTGTGTATTTATTGAATGACTCATAGAAAAAGTTAAAAAATATATTTCTTCAATTGAAATAACTTTACCGATTTACTTTTTAAATAACTAT
Source organism: Leucophora obtusa (assembly GCA_949987735.1). Classification (NCBI taxonomy): domain Eukaryota; kingdom Metazoa; phylum Arthropoda; class Insecta; order Diptera; family Anthomyiidae; genus Leucophora; species Leucophora obtusa. The sequence continues at coordinate 355,849,796 of OX465295.1, forward strand.
TGAACTTTTATGATAGAGTTATTTTGAGTGTATATCTACAATATGGTCACGGCTACAAAACTATGTTCCCTACTGTCATACATGGTTGTTGCAATCAAATTTTTAATATACTCGTATTAATCATAATTTACAAATGATATGGTCGCCTATAATAAATTTATAGTTAAAATCGCTCTTTTTTTGGTTATCATATTATTCTCGCGTCTGCAATCATACTCGTGGATTAACTTTGATTTCTTTGAATTACAATCATATTATTATTAATCATTCGCCAACTGTAAGATGGTCAGTGTATCTTTTATGAGCGCCATCGATCAATTAGCGTCATTCTTATAACATTATTTGTGGAAGACAGAATTCGATCTATTCAGGAAGCAACATACAAATAATATTATTTTTTATTGTGCATTATAGTGTTGTGTTTAAATTAAGTAAAAAGTGATAAAAAATTTATCTATTTTTTTAATTTTTTCTACTCACTTACGGTGGGTCTCATACTGCAGGTTTGACTTTAACTTAACTATAAAAAAATGTCAAAAAAATGTACACAAAACAACAACAAACAACTAAAGTTTAAACCTGACGTATGAGACCCACCGTTAGAAATAAAAAGGAGTATAACAGTTTTTAGTTTTCTGCTAAAAAAAAGATCACAAAGATTTCTAAATAACCATAATATGATCACTGGAAAAATAATACGATGTTTAGAAAAATATTGTTATCATTAGAAACATATTATGACGATCACTTCACATGCATTGTGAAATTGCATTTTTAGCAATATTTTTCAACGAGATGAAATCATCTGTTTCTATAATTTATTTTTATTCATATATAACTGATAACTAAAACTAATTGAAATTATTTAAATATGTAAATTAGAAATTGAATAAATATATAAACGGCTTTGAAAAAAAACGTGCATAGTTTTTTAACTCAGCTTCAAGAGCATGCTGGGAAAATACTATAAGAATCACAGGACTATAATATGATAATACTGGGATCATTTTAGAATCATGTGATAATTTAAGGATCATATTATGATAAAAACAAATTAAAAACATTCATTTACCAAAACAAAAGATCAACTATACATACACTGAAAATATTATTACAGTAACTGACTGTAGTTTATTTAAAAAGTTATCCGTACATTTATTTTTAAATGATTATTCAGTTAAAATACAAAGAAATATATTTATACCCTACACCACTATGTGGTCAGGGTATTATAAGTTTGTGCTGATGTTTGTAACACCAAAAAATATTGGTCGTATACCCACCTTATAGTATACCGATCGGTTCAGAATTTTTTTTTATTTCGATTTAACGATGTCCGTCTGTCCGTCCGTCCGTCCGTCCGTCCGTCCGTCCGTCCGTCCGTCCGTCTGTCTGTCTGTCCATGCAATCTTGTACGCACTCTACAGGTCGCACCTATTAAGATATTTCGATGAAATTTGGTACATAGACCTATGTTGGCCCAAGGACGAACAAGTTTGATTTTTTTGAACATCGGTCCATGTTTAGACCTAGTGCCCATATAAGGGTCCTACCAAAATTATATTGTTTATACGCTGCAGGTCGTAAATATTAAGATATTTTGATGAAATTTGGTACACAGACCTATATTGGCCCAATAACGCAGCCTATTGATTTTGGTGAACATCGGTCCATGTTTAGACCTAGTGCCCATATAAGGGTCCTACCAAAATTATACTGTTTATACGCTGCAGGTCGTAAATATTAAGATATTTTGATAAAATTTGGTATACAGACCTACATTGGCCCACTAACGCAGCCTATTGATTTTGGTGAACATCGGTCCATGTTTAGACCTAGTGCCCATATAAGGGTCCTACTAAAATTATATGGTTTATACGCTGCAGGTCGCAAATATTAAGATATTTTGATAAAATTTGGTACACAGACCTACGTTGGCCCAAGGACAAAGCCTATTGATTTTGGTGAACATCGGTCCATGTTTAGACCTAGTGCCCATATAAGGGTCCTACCAAAATTATATTGTTTATACGCTGCAGGTCGCAAATATTAAGATATTTTGATGAAATTTGGTACACCGACTTATGGCAGCCGAAGAACGAAGCCTATTGATTTTGGTGAACATCGGTCTATGTTTAGACCTAGTGCCCATATAAGGGTCCCCCCAAAATTATATTGTTTATACGATGCACGTCGTAAATATTAAGATATTTTGACGAAATTTGGTACACAGACCTATTTTGGCCCACGGACGAAGCCTATTGATTTTGATGAACATCGGTCCATGTTTAGACCTAGTGCCCATATAAGGGTCCTACCAAAATTATACTGTTTATACGCTGCAGGTCGCAAATATTAAGATATTTTGATGAAATTTGGTACACAGACCTATATTGGCCCAATAACGCAGCCTATTGATTTTGGTGACATTAGTTGGCTTTTACCCAGACTGGTGTAGGGTATTCTATAGTCGGCATGCCCGACTTTAACCTTTTTACTCGTTTTTAACTGTTTTTGTCGTTTATTTAAAAAATAAATTACATATAAATACGGATTTTCTGTTACAGTTAATATTTTCATTTAAAATGTTTTGTTAAAAAAAGAATTCCTTTTCGATTTCTAGGTCAGTTGAAAAAATTAAATAAATTAAATATCATTTATTCTTACGGATTTTGTAGTTAATTTTTTGAAAGTTAAGAAAACGAAATAAATGAAATATCATTATTTTTTAAGGATTTTGTAGTTTATTTATTAACATTTAAAAATAAATGAAAAGTTCTTTTGATTTAAATGAAAAGTCAGTAGACCGGTTTTCAAGTGATTTTTCATTTATTTTAAATTACATTTTCAGTTAATTTAAACTACAAACTATTTTGAGTGTATGACTCATTAAAAAAAATAGGTATTTAATAATATGATTGTCGAAATGGTAAACCCAAATATATATGTCTCGAATGGCGAAGCCAAATAGAGTTGTGGGTATTGAAGTCGCAACGATGATTTCACTATCCGTCCAATTCTGCAGGACTCCCGAAATGGAATAATAAAGGGCCTCGAAGTCCTTCCTTTCCATATTTTAGATTTTGTATGAGAACCCGAAGTACAATATGTGTGACCTGACTTCGAATTTAGTGAATTAAACTTTTTATCATTACATTTGAGGTCTCTGAAGCTTAACACTACCACACTTTCTATTATTTTATAATCCTTTCTATATTTAATTCCTAGCAACTTTTTTTTATTATTTAAGTAAATAAATTTGAAGTTCATTTTTGAGCGTGTGGTTTTAATATTTTGAAAATTTTTTTTATTTCAGTGGGATCATTTTTTGTGTTCTCTTATTTTACCAGACTTTAACCAATATATCCTGGAACGAACCTATTGTTTATGTTTTTGTTTATATACATAAGAAAAACATAAACTAATATTAACCACTAAAAAACGTGGTGTTGCTTCGACATTGTAAATAAATTTCTATAGAGATTGATATGCTTGTAAAAACATTTCTTACTGCTTTGTCTCACTGACAGAAACGTACACCTAAAAAAACTAAAAACGAGTTTTAATTACGAAATTGATAATAGCTGTGTTTGTGCGGCAAGCTATCAATGTTGGCTTATGTCATTCCCATATAAATTTGACATTAGTCAACGTTTAGTGTTAACTCTCAAAGTTTCTAATGTCAAATTTGTATGGGAATGACATAAGCCAACGTTGATAGCTTGCCGCACAAACACAGCTAATATTAATTAAAATTTTAATTGAATTTAAAACTTAAAAATTTTTTTTTTCATATTTTTAAAAATATTATTTAGAAAAAATAAAAATAAATATTCCATACAAATTTAAGTATTTATAAAAATTTTAAGTACCCAGTGTAGAAACGGTAATGACATATCGTTATTTTTTGGACTACCAGCAATGACACATACTTACTTTCTGCATTATTTTAAAATATATAATAATGATTTACTAATAAATACTTACTTTTTTCATTATTTAAAAATAAAAAATAATGTTTTACCAATAATGACTTATTTTTATCATTATTTCAAAAATAAAATAATGTTGTAGATTTTTTTGTAAATTTTTTTGAAATCTATTTTTAGCCTCAATATTTTTTCAACACTGGTAATGATATATGGGCATTTCCATCATGTCGAACGGGACCGTCGAACACCTTTAGAGTGAAAAAAAGTCAAAATAAAACGGATTTTTATTTTGACAATAGGCTTTACTTATATCTTTTTATTAGCCCTACAATTGGTGCTGAGTTTGATTTTTAGCAATTTTTCGTTTTCAAGATAATTGTAAAAAAACAAGGCATTCGCACGGGACAAAAACAGAAGTGGTTTTCGCGGCTAACAATTAAAATGCCGATTTCAGCGAAACCTGAAGCAATATTTCAATGTGACTAATTTTACACTGTTGTGCATTGATGTCTTTTAAAAATGGTTGTAATTTTACCCAAAAACGATTCATATTATTTTTTAATTTAATTTTATTCACTTTCGCACGTGACATGTCGCACGGGACATTTTTTTCCACCATAAGATTTATGTTGTTTCTGTTGCTGTTTTTACGAAATTATATATAAACAAGCTTAGTAAAAATGTTTTTAAATCGACAGAAGTATTCAAGGTATTTATTTTAATATAATAACCAAAAACAAACTTAAAAGAAATATTTAGTATGAATTAACCCAGCAAAATTGTCGGATGGAAAGAACCCATTGTAGAACAACTTGTACGTACATGCAACCTGTTCTAATTTATGTTCTATCATCGGTGATTTTTGTTTGAGTTTGTCCCAAAAGCAACAGGTTCTTTTTCTCCAAACTAGAACAGGTTACTTTGGAACCGGTTCTAGAACCAGTTATAGAACTGGTTCCACGACAGTCAAACCTTCCATTTTGACTCCCAGGAATCAATTCTAGAACCTGTTCCACGTAACCGGTGGTAAAAACACCTGTTCTAGAACAGATTCAGAGGCAACCAGTTCAAAAAACTTTTGCTGGGAAGTATTTATTTATATGAAAATATAAAACACATTTTTTTTTTAGAATAGGCAGTCCTAGCTGCTTTTACTTCTTGACCATGGTGCATGCCAATTTTAAAAAAATTTAAAAGTATGTATTAACATAAATAAATCATTTACACAAGAAAAAAAAATTTCAAATTTTTAAATTTCACACTTACGATGTCGCACGTGACCAACTGTATATAAGTACCAAGATCACAATTCTTCTTATTTTTCAGGTAGGTTTTTTTTATTTTAATTGTATAAAAAATCTCTGTTTGTAATCAATATTTGATAAGCTTTCTGCGTGTACTTTCGACGCACTGATAACAAATGTTGTTTTTCAATGTCGCACGGGACATTGAAATATGCGACAATGCAAATCAAAAACTTACAGTTATTTTCAATCGCATTGTTTTTTATGCATTCTTTTATGACTCTTTGTACCTTTAGAAATATTTTAGAAAGCAAAAGTCATTGCATAACGTCTCTGTTTAAAAACTTTTATCAAAACAAAATGTGCAATAGAAGTATCCGAATAAGAAAAGATGCGCTTGTGCGACTTTGCATTCGAATACCTCGAAATGGGTTATGAATAAATGCAAAATCTTTTTACGTTATTTAAATTTGATTGTTTCCCTATGAAAATATGATAAAACAAAGTGTTTTCAAGAACTTTTAATATTTTAGTCTCGGTGGACCTTTCGGTGGAAATGCCCATATGTTACCATATATTTTTTGATTTTATTTAATTTTTATTGTCCCGACTTCCTTCATTTTATCTCGTTCGTTGTTAAATTCCTTCATATTCTTTGTGTTTTTCCTCTGATTATTGCGTGAATTTTTTTTTGGCTCATAAAGCATTTTCAAATCAAGCTGATGGATACCCCCTGCTTGTAGACAGCTTCCCGCGGTTTTAAAATCGTTTCTGCAAATTTAGCCAACATTTTTTTTATTATATTTCCCGTAATTAGCTTGAAATTACGCATGGTTTGAGTGCTAATAGTTAACGCGATTGTATATACCCTATTGTACATACCCAGGAAAATTTTTGACAATCGGTTGTCAACCACGCCGATTTTGCAACTGCTTCCACTATAACTGATTCCATGTAATTAATTCCGAAACCCGTTTCACGTAAGGTACAACTAATGGAGAATCAGTTCTAGAACTAGTCCCAGAACTGATTCTAAGGAAACCGATTGCACTTTATAGCTATTGAAGCATTTGTATTTGGGACAATTTCATTCAAATTCTTCTGTGTTAGAATCGACAGTAGGAAAATAAGTTATTGTATAACTGATTCTTTGGGGGCAAAACATCTTGCTGGGTATGTACCTAAAATCTGATTTACTTAAACATTTATACATGTATGTGTGACGCTATAACGTGTAAAGTAGATAAATTTCCACGAATTCAGTGAGTGAATTCGCAATCATGTATGTGTATGTGTTAGAGTATACAATATAAAGTAAACGCAACAATTTTCATTTCTTTTTTACCTATGAACCACATGAGACCATTTTAGTATGTATATAAAATCCCATTTATTTGTTTAAGCCGTTATGGTTTCGTTCACATGCGGTTCACATATTCAACACACGTGTATTTATGTGTATGTATACAACAATTGCTCACACAGCTACTACACAGCAAACAATTTACAAAAACTTCGCAAAAAATTTTGCAAGTTTACATTTGCATCAGGGATGGAAATGAGTTTTTACATTTTGTACCAACCACATAAAAAAATTGTACTTTTTCGATCCTCACGGTACCAAAATTTTTCATATATAGAAAATTTGTCCGAGCAATGTCAAACTTGCAGAAAATATATTCCAGCCCTCACCAATTTTTTTGATATAAAAAGTATGTGCGTTCGAAGTCAAGCTTGCAGGAAATACTATTCTATACGACACAAAGACCTGCTAACTTTTCTTAAAATAATCAAAATTTGTGAATGTCAAATATATGTACACTAGAGCGTACCATCTTACAGGCAAAAAAAAAAAAAGTTCGCCGTACACCCTCCAGTATAAAATATTTTTGCAAGAAGGTTTCAAAAATAAAATTTTTTCGCCGAACGTAGGGGTCGCCATTTTACATTTTTCGTTATATCTTTGGCATTTACAGTCGGATCTTAAAGTAGGATACATCGATGTTTTTCTCTCGAGGAGACCAGTGTTTGGATCTAAGGGCCATTGACCTGAAGTATCCCGTTCTAGTAGTTACCCACCAGATCTCAGTTGCTACACCCCTAATGTCAGAAAATTAAAGCTCGCAAAAAATCATTAAACTTTTGCTAAGAAAGTTTTTAGATAAACCCACACTGAACCAAATGTCGTTAGTGAAAAAAACATAAAAATTTTGTTACTTTTTGATGAAACGAGTTGTTAAAACAATATTTTTTATTCAAATTAATGTGTGTTTTTTTAAATCAACTACTTTTTTTTTAAATGAACATATTTATTTCCGTCAATAATTCTCTACAAAACAATTGTTGTTTTGATAATTTTTTGTCCACTTTTTAAAAAAATTTAATTTGTTAACTCTAAAAAATTTTGTAAAAAGGCAGTAACGTAAATTTGATATAATTTTTCTTCAATTTGAAAAAAATATTAAATCTGTGGAAAAAAGTTTAGTGAGGTTAGTTTTGTCGCGTCATTACTCATGCTAGCATGTATATTTGTAATTGTCGGAAATATCAATAAATTGACATTAAGTGTTTTTGTTTTTCAAAGTATAGATAATTAACAAATTCAGTGACTTGAAGTGAATTGCTAATTGACGATTTAATAATTTTAATTTATATAATTTTGAACGTTCTCAATTAAATCGTACATTTAAATTGCTGTCATTAATTTTGATATTATCTATCTTTTTGTTATTTTGTTTAAGGCAAACTATTAATGAAAGTTAAGAAATTTAAATAAAGTTATATGTTTTTGTATATAAAATGGTACATGAGTTTTAAATAAAGAGTTTTTAGTAGGGTAGAGGGGGGATCCTTAGCCACTTTTTTTTCAAAGCACTGTCATTACTTAACCCCTAATTATTTTTCAAAAATTACTTTCAAATTGAAAACCTACATATCTTGGCTTTAATTTCTATTATTTTTATTTTAATTATTTGCATATTTTCTATTATTTTTTTTAATGATTTTCAAAGTAACTCAATTCGGCGAAACTGCCTGGGGTATATTTGCCAAAAGAGCTAGAAACAATTTTAACAAAAAAATTTGTTAATACAGCAAAGGCAATATTTTAATGACTCAAATAAATAATATAGAATAAGTTCTTTAAGATATGTGATTCTTTTTAATCAATAAATCTCCACTATATTAAAAAAAATAATTTAAAAATATAATATAATGATTCTTCTTCTTACCAACAACTGAATAATTAATATAAATTTAAGAATGAACACAATTGTTCTAATTTACTATTAAACATATTTTAAACATATAGAATCGTCTTAATGAGCATTTTAGACAGGGATGCACCAACTCTTTGTAGCTCCAGGGGCCATTTGGTGATTGTGCCCCAGAGACAGGCACTAACATAAAATTAATATTTTTTCACACTTTTTAAGCATTTATTAAAATCAAATTATTATTTTTCGAAATCTTAGGATCGTAGATTTAACATAATCAAAAATTATTTTCTTATCCCATGATTTGAGGAAGTTATTGCAAAATGTAGTTGCTTCCTATTATTTTTTTGGCACCTCAAAAAACACAAAAATACGTATGTATGTCTGCGACCGGGATACGTATATAATACTGTTATGTAAAATACTGTTTACACGCAGAGAAAAGATATGGTTGCAATATGATCACGGCTACAAAACTATGATCCCTATTGCCATACATGGTTGTTGCAAGCAATCATACTATTAATGCATTAATCATACATTACAAGTTATATGGTCGTCTGTAATCATTTTATAGTTAAAATCTCTCCTTTTTTCGCTTATCATATTTTTCTTTCGGCTACAATCATATATTATCCGGACAACCATATTCCTCTCTTCGAATTACAATCATATTCTTATTTGTACTGAGAGATATCATGTTCACAATCATTGGTATGATTTCGAACACAATAAGATGGTCAGTATATCTTTTTATGAGCGTCATTGACCAGTAAGCGTCATTATTGTTTCAGATTATGTGAAAAGAAGTTATAAGACGCAATCAAAGAAAATAATACATAATAAAAAATAAAAAAAAACAAAAAATAGCAAACAACTTACTGATATTCATTTTAATAGTGACATTGTTTGTAGAAGAAAGAATTCGGTCTAACCAGGAACCTTCAAATTAGATTTTACTTTGAAGTGCTAAAATAAGTAAAAAGTGATAAAAGAAAGTGTTTTTTTATTTTTTGTACTCACGTAGAAAACTTTTGTAAGAAAATCAAATTGAAGAAATGTGCAATATTGAAGAAAATGTAAAGAGTGCCCAAAATAATCATAATATGTTCCTAGTGATCATAATATGATTATAAGTGATCACAAAATTTTCGAAACGACAATAATAGGATCACTGGGAAAATATTATGATCATCAAGAAAATATTATGATCAGCTTCAGCAAAATACTGGGAGAATACTATAGGGATTATAGGACAATAATATGATAATATGCAGGATTATAATATAAGAATATTGGGAGAATTTTACAATCATAGTGTGATAATTTATTGACCATATTATGATAAAAATGAGGTAAGAGTATGATTGGGCCAACTATGTAATAACATGATTGTCGCAATCATAAACCCAAAAATGTATGATGCTCTTAGAATATGATCATCCCAACCATGTTTTTTCTTTGCGTGTAGACAAAATACTGGTCAAAAAAATTTTAAAACTCCTGCTTTTCATAATACTGTTTTGCAAAATACTGGATTTCACAATACTGTTTTGCAAAATTCTGTGAAGTAAAAATGCTGGTTTACAAAATTTATTTTATTAAAAATAACTTCAACAAAAGTACATAATTTTCAAAAATTAACAAAAACATTTAACAAAAAATTAATTTCAATGCATTTTATAAACTTAAATTAGTACAAGATTTTTTCCAATTCGCTTTAGGTAGCCTGTATGGCTTAATTCACACCTTTTTCTTATAACTCTTTTAATGTTTGTGTACGCTTTTCTTTTCTTTAAATTTATGTAACGTCTTTCTCCATTCGCGCGTTTTTAAATGGTATTTACAGCTACCACGACCTCATTACCCAACTACCTGATAAGGTGGTATAATCCTGACTTTCTACGCGCAACAACATCTTTCAGTCTTCTATGCCAAGCTTCCACACTTTTTTGAGTTATTGGGTAGGATTTCTTACTGTCATCGTAAACCGACCTAAAGGTTCCAGAATACTTTGGGTGATATGAGCACTTGACGTAGTTTTTTTCAAACCCCTCGCACAGTTTAAGCAAATCTTCATCTTCATATTAAATTTTTGTAAAAATAAAGCAAGAAAGCGCGCGCTTTTTGCTTTATTTTTACAAAAATTTTCTCCGCCCAGTAAAACAGGATTTTGCAAAACAGTATTGTGTTATACAGTATTTTGTAAAACAGTATTACGAAAAGCAGGATTTTGAAAACAGGATTTTATTATACACAGGATTTCGACCCGAACCCTCTTCGACCACATGTGATATAAATTCATCAAAGTGGATGTCAAGGAAAGGTAATTCAAAAATGCACAAAATATATTTTTTTCCAATTTTTTATCTCCCTTAATAGCTGAGAAAAATGGGATTAGTGTATGTGCCCCACTGGCGAAGGATCCCCCCTCTACCCTATGTGCTATATTATAATTTCAATTTTATATTTCATTATTTTTTATATTTTATCAAATTCATTATCAAAAAGACATTGTATGTATATTGCTTAAAAAAATTTTAAATTGGTGAAATATAAAAAATAATGAAATATAAGTCTAAAAATTAATAATAAATCGATAAAAAATTAATTAATTAAATAAAATTCATTGTTGAATTTAATAAAATGTATTGGTAAAGCAACAAAATCATTATGCAATTTAATTAAATATAATTGTTAAGACAACTAATTTTTGTTAATACATTTGAGGATATTTTGTCAAAATAATACCATATAAAATAGGTAAACGTCAAAATATAAATCTACTAAACAATGCGTTAAATTGATGGACAGGTTTTGTTAGTTGTATAGTGATCAGACATTCATCAATTTAATATAGATTTTAGTTGATTTTACAGCTGTTTTCGGTTCAGTGCAGTAGAAATATTTTTTATATATTGGTTGCCGAACGTAGGGGTCGCCTTTTTAATTTTATTTCATTGGATTTTTCCTTTATAGGAAAACGCTGGTCTCCTCGAGGCAAAAAATCGATATATCACACTTTAAAATCCGATTTTAAGTGCCGAAGCTATAGTCGACGAAAAGGCGACTCCTACGTTCGGCCAAAAAAATCTTTTTTTTTTAAATTGCCTTGCAAAAGTACTTCATATTGGAGGGTGTACGACGAACTTTTTTTTAAGGTACGGTCTAATGTACACTAATAGAAAAAAGTCCGTAAAAAACTTAGTTAAAACTACTAAAAATTAATTAAAAATGATGCTGCAGAAAAAAACTGCTAAATTAGCATATTATTTTTGATATATATTAGTAATATAGGAACAGCAAAAATAAAACTGTTAATTATACAGAATTTTAATTATATTTGAGCTTAATTTTTGTAAACGAAGAATAGCAAATTAAATTGCTAAAATCAGAAAAAAATTTTGCTAAATAATTAGTAGCCTAAAAAATTAAAAATCTTCGAAGTTTTTTTTCGATTTTTTTAAATGCAAATAAAAATAGAGCCTTTTGAAAACAGCAGTTTACAATTATTGAGCAAATATTTCTGCTGATTTTAGCAGAATAGACTGCTATTTGCATTCAACTAAATTTATATTAAAAATAGCAAAAATTTTGTAGATTTAACAGTTTATTTTTGCTATTTTTAGTCTACAAATATTTAACAAAATTTTCTGCATATTTTACCTTACAATTGGCTATTTTCAATTAACTAAAAGTTAGCCTAAATATAACTAAAATTCTGTAAATTTAACAATTTTAATTTTGCTGTTCTCATTTTGCAAGCATTTAGTAAAAAAAATATGCTAGTTTTAGCAGTTTTTTCTACAGCATCATTTTTAACAAATTTTTAGTAACTTTTTCTGCTATTTTTACAGATTTATTTCTATGAGTGTATGTATATGAAAATATATGTTCTTAATGTTTTGTTTTGGTTATATTTTAGATAAGTTATCCGTCCTAAGAAAACAATGTAATATTTTTTTACTTTTCAAAAAATATACGAAAGAGGCGGGTTAAATTCTCGAGTTTTACGTAGTAGCAGCACACAATCGACGCGTATTGATGAGCTGATTACGGGAAAATAGTAATATATTTTTTCGCAACCTTGGGCCCAAAAGTTGTCAGTTACAAGTTTTTGTTAGAATGATTTTAGTCCACGTCTGCAATTCGAATATTTGTTGACAGCTTAACCCCTCAATTCATAAATGCTTTGTAAAGTTATAGCAGGTTTACAAAACGTCATTTTCATATAAAATTTGTTCAATAAACCTCCTATAATTTTACAACGCGTTTATGAATTTAGGGGATAGTTATTATATGTATATTATAGTGCCCCTTAAAAATAGATTTGTCATTACACCCCCCAGTTTTATTGGAAATGGTCCCAAATGAAATAAATCGATGTTTGTTTTTTTTTGGAAAACGTTAACCCGTGCGAAAATTACCCATTTTGAAAAAAAAGTGTATTAAAAATTCTCAAAATTCGAAATTTCGAAAAAAAAATTATTTTTTATTCCATTTATTCATTTAATATAGTCAAAATGATTCAGACATGGAATTTCGACTTCATCGAATATCATTAACCCACTTTAGCCTGGAATCAAAAATGACCCACAAATTTTATAAAAATGCAGAAACGTGTTTTTTTTAAATTAATTTTAAAGAATTTATAAAATGCCTAATTTGGAGATGTCGATTGCTATTTGTACCACATAATAGTTGATATTAAAGAAAAAAAATAAATTGGAAAAATGATAATTCGAGTTTGTATTTGGAGCGACTGCTTTCCAGGACATTTTATAAAAATTGCTCATTTTGCCAAAAAATAAACAAAATTTGAATGTTTTCATCAAATTTTACACAGTTTTCGGAAAAACATCACTTAAATTTGGTTACACTATAAATTTTTTTTGTTTTTCATTTAAAGGGTTATTTTTTTCGAAAATTATTAAAGATGTTATTCTGTAAATTTCCTAGTGGGGCGTTTTTGGCCAAAAGTATAAAAATTAACCCCATCTGGATCAACTTACATAAAATAATTATTTTTATCCAGTTGATATCTTTTTTTTATTAATTTAATGGCTTTACAATCTCGTAGTCACAATTAATATTAAGTTTCGTGGGTCTTTTCTGACCCCAGGCCACTAAGGGTTAAATATTTTTTAAACAAATGTAAAGATAATTATAGTCTAACCAAATTAAAGTGTTGTTTTTCCTCAAACTGTGTAAAATTTGATGAGAACATTTAATTTTGTTTAATTATTGACAAAATGAGCAATGTCCTGGAAAGCAGTCGCTACGAACACAAACTCGAATTATCATTTTTCCAATTAATTTTTTTTCTTTAATATCAACTATTATGTGATACAAATAGCAATCGACATCTCCAAATTAAGCATTTTAAAAAATCTTTAACATTATTTAAAAAAAAAACACGTTTTTGCATTTTTATAAAATTTGTGGGTCATTTTGGATTCCAGGCTAAAGTGGGTTAATGATATCCGATGAAGTCAAAATTCCATGTCTGAATCATTTTGACTATATTAAAGGAATAAATGGAATAAAAAATAATTTCGAATTTTGAGAATTTTTAATAGTAATACACTTTTTTCCGAAATGGGTAATTTTCGTCAAACTTTCAGCACGGGTTACGTTTTCCAAACAAAAAAAAAACAAACATCGATTTCTTCCATTTGGGACCATTTCCAATAAAACTGGGGGGTGTAATGAATGAAAATCGACAAATCTCTATTTAAAGGGACAGTCTAATGTATATAGTTTGTGATTGATCATACGAACTAATTTTGGCATGCCGAACACAAATATTTTAAAATTTTAGAAGTCAAATCAAAAACCAGCACCCCCTGTACTCCTGTATTGCTCGCATCGAAAAAGATTTCGCACAAATCATACAAAATTAAACAAAATTAAATTCAAAAACAAAAAAAAATAACCTATTGTTATTACTTCATTGTTTGGTTTGGTTGATGCAGTGTATTACAAATTATCATACAGTTTTAATGGGATCAAAAGGTGTTACTAAGGAAAGGATTTAATGGTCTACAAATATATTATTTTATGTATTTATAAAACGAATGAAGGTATATAAGTTAATATTATGCCATTAGAACTCCAATAAAAAAAGGAAACAGTAAATGAATATGGTTGTTAAAATTGTAATTTTTGTTAAGGAAATAGCAAAATTTTTATGAATATTTAATGAAAACAAATGTGAATAAATTAGTTACATAAAAATAAAAATTAATTTTTAGGGTGAAATAATTAACTTAAAACTTTTTAGTATAAAACCCAGTGTAAAAATATCAAAATAATAAAGAAGTTCACAAGGTGTACTAAGTGTAGTATATCGAACCATAACCGCCAAAAAAAAAGCTTAACCATTAAATGCAGTGTAGCCATACGCAACATACAAGTTTTTTAATAAAAAAAACCCACTTGATGCACAAAACTGAACTTTTTGAACATAGGGGCACCTTCTGTATACAGTAGAGCTTACCACCAGAGAAACAAGCCGACCAAAATAATCGGCGGCGGCGGCGCAAGCAAAAAATCGGCGGCGGCGGCGGCGATTGAGGTTGAGCCGGATAAAAGTCGGCGGCGGCGGCGCAACCAAATAATCGGCGGCGGCGGCGGCTTGATCGGCTGAAAACAACATTTTGTAATGTGATTTGAAAACGTTTAAGTTTTTTTACGAAAGATAGCTATTTTACTATCACTCTATATGCCTTTACGTTTTTTGCCATTACTCTTACCTGACCATCTCTCAAAGATTTGTACGAATAATCTTCAAGGTTTACTATTTTTGAAAAGTTAAGCCCAAATTACTTGAACGTAAATGTAACGCGACGAATCAGCTGATTCAACCTGCTTAATGAGAAACACATAGTGCTGAGTACTAGACGTAAACGAGTCGTAACGTGCCGTTCATTTCTGTTGAAAACAGAATTTTTTCTCCGTTTTTACGTGAGAGAGCAAAACAGCTGTTTTTAGTTGCATATCAGTGATGGAATTTGTGGCACAATTGTACAATGTTTGGCACAATCAAAGTTTGATTGGTACACTGGCACAGTTTTGTTATTTCCAAATATTCTATAGAAATCCAGTTTATTAAAAAAAGAAATTAATTGGCAAAAACAATAAATTTTTTTTTTTTTAATTTTCATACAAAAACTTTTGCTTAAAACGAACACATAAAATATTATATTTGAAAAGTAAACAAATTAAGTAAATAAAAACTAATTTAATGATTGAATGAATCAAATGAGCTAAATCGACTACAAATTATTTTCGATTTAAAATGAAATTGAATCCGATTTTCAGGGATAAAATATAATCCACAATGAATTTTTATGAAAGTTCTTGCTTGTTATTTTATTAAAAAGTGCAAGTTTTTGTACTATTTTTAAACTGGTTGGTACTATTCTGAAAATCAAATTTATCAATCCTTAATAGCACGTTACATATTTTGAGTAACTTAGCAAAAATAAATTACCACGTTACGACTCGTTTTCGTTACATTTACGATCTAGTAACGAGACCTTTATTCATCATCGCTCTTATATCTGAAACATTTTTATCATCATTATTGTCTACATCAAGTGCAGCAAACATGTTGTTGCTAGTAGGTACTTGGTATATCATCATTAGGGCAAGGAATTTCATGCACTTAAAAATGAAAAAAATGCGGTTAAAAAAGAAAAATATACACTCACAATCAGGCATGTCACAGGTTTTTTACGGAATTGATTTGATTTCGCAATTTTACTTCCGCAATTTTTTTCCTAAAGTTATCGAAAACAATTTTTTTCCTTCTGAATTTGCAGTTTAGGGTGCTACGGATAATTTTGTATTGAAAATGTAACGTTCTGGTAAGTATCGAGTATGCTACAAGCTTAATAGTGGTACTTAAAACGTTAAAAGTTTCGAAAAACGAAAAAAATATCGTTTTCATTCCACTTTCAAAAACCAAAGTGGAATTGATATTTAGAGCAGCTTCAACTCATAAAAGCTTTTCAATAGTGCTTGGTATGTATTTCCTAAAGTGTCGTTAACTATTTCACTTAAAAACATTTACATTTAAAGCGCTTTTTGTTGGTAAATTCAATAATTTTCTTATAGATTAGCAAAACGTAATTTTTTCTAAAAAATTCAAATTTTAAATTTTGATCGGCGATCTTCTCTTTTTTAACTTCAAATGGCAACTTATATAAAAATTTAGCAGTTGGAACAAGAATTTACCACAAAAAGTCTTTTTTTAACATTTCAAAATTTACGAAAACGCAAAAAACCTGAAGAAGCTAAAGTAAAACGTTACGAAATTGTACATCGAAATCATATTAATTTTATGCGAAATATGTGTTAAAACCTTAAATGTGCTCTCTAACAAAAACTTTTTTAAGTGAAATTATTAAAAAGAGGATTCTTAACTTATAATTGATTATGTTTATCTGTTATATTTGGTCTATATATGCAAAAATAGCATTTACTTCTGGAGAAGCAATTTGCGTTTTCAATTTCACTTTCAAGTGAAATTGAAGTCTGTGACATGCCTGAATATAAGAAATATTCACTAAAAACTATAATTTTTGCAAAAATAATGCACTTTTAAACTTAAAAATATATTTAAGTTAGTTATTTTACAAACAGACGCAGAACTCGAAGATTTCCCATAGGTCAATAAAGTTTTAAAAATGTTTATTTTGATTGAATCAAAATATGAAAACGTATCAATTATGCATTAAAAAGCACAAAATATGCATTTAAAGTCGAAATATGCAAAAACATGCATTTATGTCAAAATATGCAGCTACAAATCGATGCCAGTTTGTTCTAAATTTGATGAGTCGGATAAATGTTTAGTCCATATTAGTTTTGGACTATCGAGAAATAACATGCATTTGCATGGAATTCCTTGCCCTAATCATCATTGTTGGTAGACAATATCGCTTTCTTCAGTAGACTCGCTGCTACTATCCATTCTGCTGTAACAGCAGAGGATTAGTATAGCAGAATATTAATCCCTTTGTTTACTACTTAATAATAAGTAATAATTTGTTGTTGATTTCAATATAAAATGCAGTGTTGCCAACAAATTTTCAAAATAAATGGCTAGATCAGACCCAAAAATCGCTAGAAAATCTCTAGATTATAAACAGTGTAAATATTTAGCGATTTTATCGCTAGATTGTTGAAAAATGGTACTTAAAGCAGTTTTTACTCAAAAATATATATATATAATCAATTTATATAAGATTTGTTGTTGGTTCACGTGTGATTTGTTTCATGTTCGCACAGATCCATGGCTAGTCAAGACTATATCTAACAAATGGTCCTAAATATTTAATATAACATACAAGTTTTATTTAATAAATTATAAACATACCCTTTTAGGGCTCCATATTAATCCCAACATTGGGAAAATGTAACCCCCTTGGAACTAAAAACAATTTTTGCCTCTTATAGAATTTTCAGACAATTAAAGCATACTGGGAATCAATTTTTTTTTATTTATTCTTTTTAATTTTAACAAATTAAGGAATAAATAAAGACCATAGAAAAAATACATATCGATTGATTTAAGCAATTAAACTTGTTTGAAGACTTTTGAATGGAGACTTTGTTAGAAAGTTTGGGCAGGATGCACATATCTTGTAGGGACCCATTTGAATTAGATGCCCAATCAATAATGTCCTTAAATGATGAAATTATGTGATCAATTCGAACATTGGTTTGAGCATTTTATCCGTAAAAGTGTCCTTTTCTATATATTATAGAATTTTACAATATCTTTTATCTTTACTTTTTCATTTATTTGTTACAAAATGTTTAATTTATCCAAAATATTCAAGTGGACCATTTTTAAAAATGTATTTTAGAATTGAAAAAATATATATGGGTGATATCAAAAAATGTGATAAAAACCATGTAACCAGCTAATTTCAAATGCATGGATTACATTTGAGTTATATATTTCGATATATATCAGCGCATTGTCACCTGTTTTACAAAATTTATAACAATCTGACCAATTTTTGTTTAATACATAAAATTTGTAACCAATGTAAACTCCGTAACCAGTAACTCATAAGGTTTTTTAACTTTAATAGCTTATATTTTAATAACCAATGAAGCTAAACACTAACTGTAAGAATTTATATGAAGAGGAGAAGTAACGCTTTTAACAAAAATTAATACATTTTACAAACGTTTTCGTATATCTATGCTAACACGACTTCAACTCTGTAACGATTTTTCGTCATAATTTTTCATAAAAATGCATACACCAAATACATATATTGAGTTTTAAATGCAAAGTTAAGCAGCTATGTTTTTTTATTAATTGATTTTTTACACATCTGCAAAGAGTTGCATTCTGAAGTATTATATTAACCCATTAAGAACTTTTTTTTTAATTTTTTTCAAAGTATAAATTTACATAAGCTTTTATAGCTTAAAAAAAATTATAATTAATAATAAAATATTTATAAAAATTTAATATTTAGAAGATTTTAACTGTTTTCTTTTCATATAAAAAAACTGTTTTTAGCTCTGGTTGTTCAAGTTTAATGAATTAGTTAATTCTTTTTAAAAAATATATTTATTTTTAAATTTTTTATATTTGAAAATTGATACTTCCAGCCGAAATGAGCCGAAAAAAATCGGCGGCGGCGGCTGAAGCAAAAATGACCGGCGGCGGCGGCTTAAACGGCTCACGGCGGCTGGCTTGTTTCTCTGCTTACCACCTTACTGGCAAAAAAAAAGTGCGCCGTACACTCTCTAGTATGAAGTATTTTTGTAAGGAGGTTTCAAAAAAATAATTTTTTTTTGCCGAACGTAGCGGTCGCCATTTTACATTTTTCGTTATATCTTTTGGATCTTAAAGTATGATACATTGATGCTTTTCTCTCGAGGAGACCAGTGTTTTGCTCTAAGGGCCATTAACCTCAAGTATCCCGTTCTAGTAGTTGCCCACCAGATCTCAGTTGATCTTTTTCCGAAAATTATGAAAGGTGTTATACTGTAAATTTCCTAGTGGGGCGTTTTTGATCAAAAGTATAAAAATTAACCCCATATGGATCAAGTTACATAAAATAATTATTTTTATCCAGTTGAGATTTTTTTTCAATTTAATGGCTTTACAATCTCGTAGTCATAATTAATATTAAGTTTCATGGGTCTTTTCTGACCCCAGCCCACTAAGGGTTAAATATTTTTTAAACAATTGTAAAGATAATTATGGTCTAACCAAATTTAAGTGATGCTTTTCCGAAAACTGTGTAAAATTTGATGAAAACTTTCAAATTTTCTTTATTTTTTGTCAAAATGAGCAATTTTTGTAAAATGTACTGGAAAGCAGTCGCTCCAAAGACAAACTCGAATTATCATTTTTCCAATTTTTTTTTTTTCTTTAATATCAAGTATTATGTGGTACAAATAGCAATCGATTTGTGTGTCATTTAGGATTCCAGGCTAAAGTGGGTTAATGATATCCGATGAAGTCAAAATTCCATGTCTGAATCATTATGAAAAAATGGAATAAAAAATATTTTTTTTTCGTAATTTCGAATTTTGGGAATTTTTAATAGTAATACACTTTTTTCCAAAATGGGCCAACTTTCGGCATGGGTTAACGTTTTCCAAAAAAAAAAATCGATTTCTTCCATTTAGGACCATTTCCAATAAAACTGGGGGGTGTAATGACAAATCTATTTTTAAGGGACACTCTATTATACACATCTCTTGGAAAATTTACCTAAGCGTCTTGGCAAATTTGTTGTTAATTTTATGTTGCATATCTAACAGGAAACTTTGCAAAATTTAACTCTAATTTTTGAAAATGTTACAGATTTTTTTGTGTGCATGGCACCAATGTTTAATATCATATAAAAATGGCACAAAATGACCTACACATTACAAAATATTTTCCTTTTTTCATAGTTGTGCAAGAAGAATCAAATCCGTTTAAATTTTTTGCAATATTTTGCACAACCTTCCAATTGACATACACACTGGCAACTTTTTCCACCATACCAAAAGTTTCACAAGAATATTGCGTAGTGTATGGCCAGCTTAAAGCTTCCTAAGTTTATTTTGTCTCTCGTACATAAACAATTTTAAAATTTTCCTATAATTTAACCAAATATTGGCAATCGTTTAAACAGATAAAGAAAGTGATTTAATATAATGTACAAAAGAATTTTTAATGTACCAATTAAAATGTATATTTTTAGGTAATTTATATAAAAAATTAAGAGTTTGATATAAACTAAGCCAATGAAAACTATTTTTTCAGTAGGAAATAGTGTTTACCAAGCCTTATTACTAATAGGCGTGTTCGTTTACTTACTACAAGTTACTACTTTTATTACAGCTGGAAAAATTCAATACAAAAAGTAAACAAAACTTTCCAATTGTATTAAAAGTAGTACGAATTTCAAGTAAACGAATGTTACGAATGTGTCTTCAAATGCAATAAATTATATGATATGAACTGTCAAAACCATTGCAGAAAAACGTGAAAATGATATCATTGCAAAGTAGTGGAGAACACCTGACCATTTCATGGCTAAGTAATACATAGATTTTTCTTCGAAAAAACACAAAAGTTTATCAAAGATTAATTTTCCTTTTTTACCAAATTTTATGTTGTATTTTTATTACAAAATTAACATTAAAACGAAAAGTGACATTTCATGGCAGGCATCATTGCAAGAGCCGCTTGCATGTCAGCGATATCATGATATTGCAATAATATTTAAATTGAGTGTCTTCACTTTAAAGAAATGATTTTGACAATTGCATGCTATCATTTTATTGCATGTCAAGACACTAGGTTACATACGCTAGTTTTTTGCATGTATGAGCTTGGTAACATTCCACCCTTTTTTACCTAGTGTCTTGACATGCAATAAAATGATAGCAAGCAATTGTCAAAATGCTCTCATCTCAAGTGAAGACACTTAATTTCAATTTTATTGCAATATCATGATATCGCTGATATGCCATCGGATCTTGCAATGATGCCAGAGATCAAATGTCACTTTTAGTTTTCATTTTAATGTTGTAATAGAAAAACAACAACAAATTTGGTAAGAAGGAATGGAAAAGTGTTTGGTTTTTTATTATTTGTCGGTAAACATTAATGATTGATTAAATTTGGTGTTTTTCGAAGAAAAATCTATGATATTTCTTATCCATGAAATGGTCAAGTGTTCTCCACCAATCTGCAATTGATATCATTTTGACGTTTCGCTGCAATGTTTTTGACATTTCATATCATATAATTTATTGCATTTGAAGACACCGGCTAAAAACATGGCCCATTTCTGGCAACTTTTTACCTTTTATGTAATAACGCCTTTGAAATACAACTCTAATTTTACATCAGCCGTTCTCTTGGTTTCTCTCATTTTCTTCCATTTATTGTTTAGTTTCTTTTCGCAGCATGCCCGCAAATACCCATGAGAAAACAAATAAACAAGCAAACAACATACGACTACAACAAGAAAAACGAATTAAATTGGAAACACAATAAATTTATAAATGGAAACCTAAAGATAACACAAATTAAACATATGAAATGAAAAAATGTGGTCATACTAAACGAACTAGAAATTAAATTCTGTGCATTTCGTTAATATCAACAAACCGAAGTCAAATTATATAAAAAACGAGTGAAGTAAATCAAGAAAAAAATGTTAATAAAGTATTTAATGGTCAATATATATAATTAAATGGTTACTGTAAATATAATTATAGGTTTTTAATAATGAATGGCATTATAGAAAAACCAACCGAGCCAGGCAGCTCCCGACAAATGGCAGAACCTTTGCATTTGCAACGTTTAGAGGCGGCCTTAGATATGCGACCATTTATGAATTATGCCCGCGAAGTAATGTCGAAACCCCTGACTAGTCCGGAAGATACGGAAGTTGATGATTCTCAAGGTGAAGAATCGCAAGATGAAGTAGGTCATCCGCACGGAAAAGCAAAAAAGAAGAAGACTAAAAAATTGGGAACCAAACAAGGTGAGATTAAAAACGCGGGGTATTGCTGGGTTTCTAAAAATTTTAAAAAATTTAAAGATAAAGACTATTTGAAAGAAATCTTCAATATGCTGAAAATATTTTAGCACATGACGGAAAGATGACCCTATAAACTGATATTTCAAACTTTATTTTAAACATGGGACTTTTTCAAAATGATGTAAATTGCATTAAAATATATGAAAATTGTTTTTTCGGACTCTATATTTTTTTTATTAAAATCAAAAATATTTCAGATCTTACACATTCTGAAGATATTTTTTATTACAGAAAAGCCGTTTTACTCGATACAGAACACGCTTTACCTTATGATAACTCTTCTGTAAACTTTTTGTTTTGAAAACATATACACAAAAAACTTTTTCATTTGAAAAAACTTACATTGTGAGCAGTTACTTATTATTTTTAAATACCTATATGGGGGTATCTTAAAAATTTCGAATATACAAGTGGCTATCGGTTAAACCTAACAAGAGTAAATTCAATAGAAATTTGACATTTAAGTATGATTGGCAACCGAAACGATGCGGTTATCAGTAAGGGTAACGTTAGTTTAGATTTTTTCGGTAACGGTATTTTAAGGATAAGGCTATTTAATTTATTCTGGTATCGGCATTTTGAGGTTAACTGTACCTTAATTATATAAATTAAATTGAAAAAATTACAAATGAAATCGGGATTATAATTAGGTTGTTCATAAGGGGTGTGCTATCTGTTGTATCGTTGTATCGTCCTAACAAAAAACAGAGTTGTTAAAATTTTTATTTGTGTTTAACAACGATTTTCTATTCAGTTTTCTATCGGTTAGCACGCTCAAACATAGGACACTAAACATACGTAAAAATGTTGTATCGTGCTATTCTCAAATGTTGTATTTTTTCAATTTAATTTCTAACAACTCTGTTTTTTGTTAGGACGATACAACGATACAACAAATAGTACACCCCTTGTGAAAACCCTTAATATTTGTAATTCTTTTTATTTAGTTATTTATTTATTTATTTGCAATACAATAAAATAATACTTTAAGGCCAAATATTAAAACAAATTTTTAATATTAAATTCCATAACAGTATATATTAATAAAATACTAACATATCCTTAGAACAGGATATCATTTAAAAAAAAACTTCGTAGACTTTCCTTTTTGGAGATGGTTCAGATACTTCAATATCCCTAAAAGAAGGTAAAAGTAAATATCAGTGAGAGCATATTGCGCGAAAACCGAAAATAAGAATTGTTTATTCACAGAGTATCCTGGAAGTGCGATAAAAGTCGGCTTCTAAATACATTATATGATAATGTAAAACATCGTAGGTATAAGGGCAAAAGAATATGAATTTAGAACGTAAATAATTGTGCATTCCATTTGAAATTGAGATTTTTCCATTTGGAATTTAAAAAACCACGAGGAAATGAGTTATGTGTTTTGGGAGAAGATATAACATAACCCCTGTGGACTTCATGCCAATATCCGGCTGTGGAATTATGTCGCAAAAACATTCATTCTTAAGAAAGTACTTGTGTTTTGTTAAAAGTCAAATTGGCGAATATACAACGAAATGGAGCTTAAATATTTCAAATAAATATTTCACGTTGCAGCCGGTGGCGATAAACAGTCACGATCCGTTCCTTTACGTTACCGCGGGAACCCGCGGGAATCCAATCTTACCCAAAAAGCGTTCCCGTCCTCGAAAATTGGGTAAATGAGAGCGTTCAAGAGAGGCAATTTTTGTTTCTCTTTTTACCAAAGTTACCCAAACTTTTTCTTCAGGTAAATTGTAAAACTAACAGCTGATGCAATGATAACCAAAACAATTGTGAAAATAAATTGAAAAATTAAATTAAACAAACCAATACGCAAAAGAAATGTGTTATTTATAATAATTAATTGAAAAAATCAATAAGAACTTTTAAATGCAAATAAATATTTGTTTGTTCCATTTTTCAAACTAAAATTATACGCACTTTCATATTTTTCTTTGAAATGCATTTTTGGGCTCGAAAAGTGGTTTTGTGCGTTCCTTTACTTTTGGGTAATTTTGTCATTTTGTGAGAGGATTTTTGGCGTACTCTCATTTTACCGAACTTTACCCAAAAAGTAAAGGAACACACTTAATGAAACAAAGAGAGTATCATGTCGATCAGCTAAATGAGTACACAGGGCTATGTAAGCGATAGTCTGTATTGGCGACTATCAACCTTTTTTGTCGTAGAAAATTTAGTTGGTCGAGAGTTGGTCTTTGATCAGTTCAGAGGTTACCTACTTCGCATGGCCCTAACGTACACCTAGTTGGAGCAATTGAAACTTCTGGGATTCTTCTAATAGACCGATGTAGAGGCTCGTGAGAAGAATCCGGCAATCAGTTTTTAGAACTCATATTATGCGATAACACACCATGCCATAATAGTCACGAACTTATTTTTGACAACTCTGACTGACCCAGGGGGAAGCATCACTAAAAAATAAGTAATAACGTAATCGTTATCACTAGGTGGGTGCCACTTTGTTTAGTAAACTGACGTTTTTCTTTTTTAGGCCCATTTATTAGGATGTAGATTATTTTCAAACTCAGTTTAACGCAGTTTGTAACTGGAATACTAAATTCTGTTTATTTGGGTTTATTTCAATAAAGACCAAAATTCTAATCGAGAAAAAGTTGTTCCGGCAAATTTTTGTTAATATACTTGGAAATGGCTGACATAATTCGTTTTCGGTTTAACTAAACCAAGTTTAACTGACATCCCAAAAACTCGACCTTATTCAAATTTAAATAAAAAAAACAAACAAAAAAGCTAAAACAAAACTATCTTAAATTTTGTTATTCGAACATACCTAGCGCTTTTTTTAATTTTGCGCTGTTTTCAACAATTTTTAAGTGCCTTCCTTTACTTTTTGGGTAAAGTTCGGTGAAAGAGTGTAAGCACAAAACCTTTCAGAAAATGACAAATTTACCCAAAAGTACGGGAACGCACAAAATCACTGTTCTAGCCCAAAAATTGATTTTAGAGAAAAATGTGAAAATGCGTATAATTTTAGTTTGAGAAATTTCACAAATACTCATACATACTCGTATTTATTTGCATTTAAAAGTTTTTATTGATTTAGTGCAATTAATTATTATAAATAACACATTTCTTTTGCGTATTTCTTAAGCTGCCTACACACTAGGGAACATGGTTGAGGGAACAAAAAATATCAAAAAATTTTGTAAACACGAAATGCACGCTCTCAACACTCACACACACACAAACGCACTCACACATTCACAAAAAATGCTCTCTTTTTTTAAGTATGTTCCCTAGTGTGTAGGCAGCTTTATGTTTTAATCAAATTTAAAATTTTAATCACAGCATCAGCTGTTCGATTTACAATGGGTTTGTTTCACGTAATTCTGGGTAAAGTCTGGTAAAATGAGAGTAAACAAATAATTATCTCAAAAAATGGTAAAATTGCTCACAATACCGGGAACGCACAAAACCACATTTCAAGCCCAAAAATAAACGTCAAAGTTTCTGTTTAAATTATTTTCAAATTAAAGAAAGATGATACAATTTTCACAAGTAAATTACAAAGAATAAAAATTTGAAAGAATTCGATAAGGCCAGCAAGACAGAGTACGTATTTTCGTGTTTGTTCGATTTTTTTTAAATACAAATAAAAATCGAGCCTTTTTAAAAAACAATTTACAATTTTTTTAGCAAATATTTTTGATGATTTTAGCAGGATAGACTGCTATTTGCATATAACTAAATTTAGCTTAAAAATATCAAATATTTTGTAGATATAACAGTTTGTTTTTCCTGTTTTTAATCTACTAATATTTAGCAAAATTTTCTACAGATTTTACAGTAGAATTTGTCATTTTTAATTAACTAAAAGTTAATTTAATAAATATAACTAAAATTCTGTAAATATAACGGGTTTATTTTTGCTATTCTTATTTTATTAGTGCTTAGCAAAAAAAATTTAATAGTTTTTTCTGAAGCATATTTTTTAACTAGTTTTTAATAGCCTTTTCTGCTATTTTTACATATTTATTTCTATGAGTGTAGCTCTGTTCTACATACATTACCGTGGGTACTCAATTTTTCCAAAAAGCGTTTCTATTGTCAAAATTGTGTGTAAATTGCTGTTTCGGGTAAATTGGGTTTCTTCGGGTACCCGCGGTAACGTCGTCGAACAGATCTATTAAATTTTACCGGTGAGTAGTGTTAGTTCTGATGTCTTATCTCTATAATTACTGGTCTCTGGACCGAGCCCCTACACACCAATGTTAAATCCCATCGCAACCGCTTCTTAGCTTTCGTGCAGCTTCTTCCTTCGATGTTGGTTGTTCTCCCTCGAGATGTTGGTTGTTCTCCCTGCCCTGGCGTGACCGAATACTGCAATCCATTATCTCCTGACTTGGCCTTTCTGCAAATGTGATATGCACTAATATGGATGTAATCCAGTCCCTGTCGCTAGTATGTTGCAGATATAATTCGCACTAATCTGCCTGAATATAATCCAGCCCTGTCGCTACTGTCCACTAGGCTTTAGCAGCAGATGTAATCCGCGCTATATCTTTCCAGATGTTATCCAGACCCTGCCACTGCGATCTCCTAGACTAGTGTTGTTTGCTCACTACTTGCCTGGCTACACCGATATTTTTCTCCTCCACACTGGTCGCTGGTCGCCTTTACCAGGTTGGGTATCATTACTTTCACCAAAAGCTTTCACTTAACTTAGTAGTTGTTTCACAAAAAGGAGTTCTTCACTTCGCCGTCGGTAAATGCTCGACCGTTGATAAATCACAAAAGATCCTGTTCATTTGACAGTAGGGAACGCACCGAAAGAAAACCTTGTTAACCTTACGGTAGACTTCACAATACTTCTTCCCTATGCCTAACTGCTGCCTTCTTTTATAACTGTGGTTTCTGAAGCTATTTCGTTTTGTAGCAGCTACAAACTCTCAAAGATTTGATGAGCTAACGGTGTTCCACAATTAGTTCGTAAACACCTTGTTTAGTTCGCAAACAAAATGAATTATACCAAAGCCCGATATTTCAGTTCTTGTATATTTTCTCACCTTGTTGCCATCTCCCTATTCTCTCGCTTCGTTCCTCCTCCTGCCTGTTCACTAGAATGTCCCTTAAAATAGCGATTTGTCGATGTTCGTTCATTACACCCCCCAGTTTTATTGGAAATGGTCCCAAATGGAAGAAATCGATTTTTTTTTTTTTGGAAAACGTTAACCCGTGCTGAAAGTTGGACGAAAATGGATCATTTTGGAAAAAAGTGTATTATTATTAAAAATTCCCAAAATTTGAAATTACGAAAAAAATTATGTTTTATTCCATTTATTCATTTAATATAGTCAAAATGATTCAGACATGGAATTTTGACTTCATCGGATATCATTAACCCACTTTAGCCTTTGTCAAAAATTAAATAAAATTTGAATGTTTTCATCAAATTTTACACAGTTTTCGGAAAAACAACACTTAGGTTAGAATATAATTATCTTCAAATTTGTTTAAAACATCTTTAGCCCTTAGTGGCCTTGGGTCAGAAAAGACCCATGAAACTTAATAATAATTATGACTACGAGATTGTAAAGCCATTAAATTGATAAGAAAAGATATCAACTGGATAAAAATAATTATTTTATGTAACGTGATCCAGATGGGGTTAATTTTTATACTTTTGGCCAAAAACGCCCCACTTGGAAATTTACAGAAAAACATCTTTCATAATTTTCGGAAAAATATTACTTTGAATGAATAAAAATATTCACTGTAATTTCCTTATTCAATATTAAAAATCCCAACTGCAATTGGATTTTTCTAAATACAAAACTAAAAATCCAAATTTTATTTTGAATTTTCTCAATATTAAATAAGAAATCGAAATTTTATTTGGAATTTTCCCAATTTTATATGGAAAATCACAATTTTATTTGGATTATTCTATTATAGTACCAAAAGAATTAACTGCCAAAAACAGTAATTTTAACCATTTTGTCAGTTGTTTTCAAATTGTTGTAGCAAAAATTTGTCAGTTAATTTTACGACATTGTTAGTTATTTTTATTGCATTTGTTGGTTATTGTTTAACAGTTAAAAATAACAACATGTTTAGTTATTTTAAAAGTAAATACCTTTATCGCCTTTTTAACTGCATATACCTTTGTTTTAACTGTCATTTTCAGTAGATTCTACCTACAAACGTGTTTGAGTGTGTGGGATTGAATATTCTGCATTGTGTTCTTTTTTATTTAGAAAAATACTTTCTCGTCCTTTCTCCTAATTTTTCTAATGTCTACTAATTGCATTTTCTTTAGAGAGACAATCGGTTAAAGCCCAACTATACAATTTCAATGACTTAACGGCCGATCGTGAATGGTTGTATGATGTTATACTGAGCGATACAAACTCTGAAAGCGATATAAGTGATGAAGATGAATATGTCAAGCAAATGCTTAAAACCCACATGAAACAGCAAAAATTAAGGGAAAATTATTACAAAAAGCCAACAGTAAGTATCAGTTTATTTTATGACCCAATTTTTATATAAAATCCTTCATCTTTTATCTCTAAAGAATACTCAATATGCTTATTACGGTTCTGGTTTACTCTCGAATCATGATATGTATCCTGAACATCAAAATTCGATAGTGGGAGTACGTAAACGTAAAAGACGTACCAAAAAGGAGAAATCTTTACAATTGGTTAAACTGCCTCAAATGCCTAAAGAACAGAAAATACGCAGACCAAGGAAATTAAAACAAAAACTCTTGCAAGATGCCGAGCCAGGAGAAATTTATCCAGAAGATCTTAAGCATTATTCGTATGCCGATACTACTGCTTTTAATGATGAGGATGAATATATTGATGTACAATCTGAAGGTGAAGCCTCATTTGCTATGGATACCTCTAGAGATCCCACTAGTTTATCCTACCTTGCTCCTTACTCGGGCAGAGGTCGTAGACGCAAGAGTCAATTGGGTATCATACATACACCTGAAGTTATGGCAGCTAGACGTAAACGTGTATGGCAATTAATGGCTAAGAAGGAATTGGGTAGATGTCAAAGAGCCAAGATCAATAATCACAAAGAGGTCTTGCAAAATTGCAAACGTGTAGCTACCATGTGTATGAAGGTAGTACGTCAACGAGCCATGCAATCACAAAAGGTTATGAAAGAGACGGTGTGGCGTGCCAAACGTTTGACACGTGAAATGTTATCCTATTGGAAACGTTATGAGCGAGTAGAACGAGATACGCGACGCAGAATGGAAAAAGAAGCCGAAGAACAACGTAAAATGGATGTAGAATTAATAGAAGCCAAGAGGCAGCAAAGAAAATTAAATTTTCTTATTACACAAACCGAGCTATATGCTCATTTTATGTCTAAGAAACTGGGTCAGGGCACAGAAGCTGAACAGCTACGTATTCTAAATCAATTAGATGAAGAGGTTAATCCTCGTTTATCAGCCTATGATGATTACAATGCTGATCAAATGAAACAATTGGCTCAACAGCAGGCCGAAGAGGCTTTCTCCCTTGATCGACGCAAAACTAAACAGTTTGATGCCACCACAGGAGTTGAAAGAAATTTAGGTCATAGAGAAATTAAAAAGGAAGATTTTATAAAAGAAGAAGATAAACCGGAATCGTTGTTGCCAGAGAAAACACAAGCTGATTTACCACAACCCTCAATATTTAAGGGGACCTTAAAGGCGTATCAGATAAAAGGTAAGAATAACTCGGCTTCTGAGAACATGCTCGTCTAGTTTTGATATTCTTTTCTTCTTTCTTCCAGGCATGACTTGGTTAGCTAATCTTTATGATCAGGGCATTAGTGGTATTTTGGCTGATGAAATGGGTTTGGGTAAGACTGTACAGTCAATAGCCTTTCTCTGTCATATAGCTGAAAGATATGGCGTTTGGGGTCCATTTTTAATAATATCTCCTGCCTCTACACTCCACAATTGGCAACAAGAAATGGCACGTTTTGCTCCAGACTTTAATGTTGTTCCTTACTGGGGTTCGCCAAATGAAAGAAAAATCTTGCGACAATTTTGGGAGCAAAAAGATTTACATACCAAAGATGCTAGTTTTCATGTCGTCATAACATCATATCAACTTATAGTCTCTGATTATAAATATTTCAATCGTATTAAGTGGCAATATATGGTATTGGATGAAGCTCAAGCTATAAAAAGTGCTAACTCCACAAGATGGAAATTGTTGCTGGGATTCAACTGCCGCAATCGTCTCCTACTCAGTGGTACACCCATACAAAATAGTATGGCCGAATTATGGGCTCTATTGCATTTTATAATGCCCACCATATTTGATTCTCATGATGAATTCAATGAATGGTTTTCCAAAGATATAGAATCTCATGCCGAAAATAAAACTGGCATAGATGAAAGACAAATTTCGCGACTTCATATGATTTTGAAGCCCTTCATGTTGCGACGTATCAAAAAGGATGTGGAAAATGAACTGTCGGATAAAATAGAAATTATGGTTTATTGCCCCTTAACAATAAGGCAAAAACTTTTATATATGGCTTTAAAACAAAAAATACATATAGAAGATTTACTTAATCTAACGCGTGGTGGTGGCGGTTCTACTGAGGGTCATCATGTTGATCGTAACTTTACTTCAAATCTTATGAATCTCGTTATGCAGTTTAGAAAAGTATGCAATCATCCCGAGTTATTTGAGCGTAGAGATGCTAAAAGTCCATTTACCATGAAGTGTGAAGAATATGTTATGCCACGTTTAATATTCGATGATGGTTTACTGCATAGAGCTTTACCGAGTAAAAGACATTTATTATATAATCGGTAAGTTGGGAGATTTTTTTTTTTTTTTTGTATTATACAATTGTTTAAGATGTAAAAACAAAACTTTTCCTTGCAAAGCCGAATTCGATGCGTCTTAATATGTAACTGTAACTGACAAAACCTCCTAAAAAGATCTGTGCATTGTATCCGGGTAGTACAAATACGACGTAAATATGCATATAAACAAGCTTGTTGTCAGTTTCTATTAAGCCAAACGATATCGAAACGATATTAATTAGGTGATATTTATTATCATATATGATAATCACAGACTTTTTGTTCTAAAATGTACCTATCTTTTTTCCGAGGAATTATGATAGTTTTTCCGCTATCGAAATTCCTTTAATAACGATATTCAAATAGCCAAAATCCAACAACGAAAGACTATCATTAATCCAGGCGATTTCGATACCGAGAAAAATATCATATATAAAAGCAAAAGCGGAATCCGATTTAAAACCCTAAAATTGTAATAAAAATTTTAAAAGTCACAAATTGTTTCACATTAATTGGAAAACTACAACCTTCATAAGGACAAAGTTATTTTTTGAGACATTTTCAAATCGCAATTTTGTAACAATTTTTTGTTTTTTTATGGAGGTTAACCCTCAAATTAGAAAAAAATATGTAACATATTTTGCCCCCTCCCCCATCCTATCCCCCAAAAGTGACGTTCGAAAATCAATTTTTTAAAACTTCTCAGCCCCATTAAACATGCGAGTATTCAAAAATCCTTTGGTTATTTTTCTTCTCGTCATAAAACGAAGCTATATGCCAAAGTTATATACCTTCATTAGTTTAGCAGAAACATCAAAACCCCCTTTTCTCGGAGATTCTGATGTATGTAAAAAAATGGACTTCGTTAGCAAATATCGCAACCACGTTGCCATTTTTAACTGCTTATATCGAGACATGTTGGCGTGATTGTAGTTTTTTGATAAAAATCTACAGTTCTTAATCCACTGAATCATCTCCAAAAATGTTGCAGCCCTGGGAAGTACCGTTACGAATTTAAGCAAAAAGCAAAAATATCTTAAGTGCCAACTCATATACACAAACTGCAGTTTGTTTACATTTTTCGTGAACACAAAGTGTCGCTTAAGCTTTTTTTCTTTATTGAATAACTTAAAAACTTGGACACGCTCGGGCATGTATTATGCATCTTTGGATGCGTCGTTCAAATTTCTTTCATTTGACACTTAATATGTTTATAAATTTCTGGGGTCATTTTTGACCCCACCTTTTTAACCCCTAAAAGTGAGATTGAGTAGCTAAAAAGTAAAAACTACTTCTTATTTTTTTTATCCTGTATAACATATAGAAATTTCATCAAAATCGGTCTTGTGTACGACTAAAAACAAAAAAAAAAAATTATAAAACTCTCCCCTGTAAAATTTTAGTTTTGTCAGTTAAGCTTTTTTGGCTTTCATGACTCGATCGATATATATAATGATTTTTATTTGAAGTCCAAGATCCTAATAAACTTATTTACAAAAAGTATAAATTTTTTTTGCATTATCGAATTTTATATATGTGACCTTCTCCGAGAAAAGGGACCTAGTGTGTCAAAAAACGGGTTTGGACTTAAGAGTGGATTCTGGTACCTAAAAAGGTGTAGAATAAGATGAAATGAGTTAGATTCGGCACCCAATCATAACTAACCATTCCAAATTACCAAATCGCATCTCCCAACTGAAGGTTAAATGCGTTCTTCTCAAAAATTCATTTTCACTTTTCTCGGAGAAGGTCACATATTCTTTTAAAGATGTGTACAAGGGTAGTGAAAGAGTTAATAGCTTTTTTTTCGCAAAAATTAAGAACAAAATACTGGGGTTTTAGATCTGTCCGAAAATGTTTTTATTTAGAAAAAAAAAAAAACAAACAGAGAGCTTTTAGAAATAATAACTTTTAGTTTTAAAGTTGGATTCGCACTAATGGAATAATTTACGCTGCAAATTGCTTTCAAGAAAGGATGAAAATAGTAAGTGTGAAGATTTTTAGCAATTCTTTGCAAGTTTTATAAGAAAATTTGCAGATATAGCAATACGAAATGATTATTTACAAAAACTGGTAATTCGAACCGGTTTTGAATTTAAAAAAACCGAAAACCGGGTTTTCAAAAAGGATGTTTTTAGAAGTATTCCAAAACCGGGGTTTCAAATAGGTCGAACCACTTGACCACTCTAGTCATTATAACAAAAAACATCGTTGCATACAATCAGAGCTTTGAAGAATTAATTCCTTAATTCAATTTTTCAATTCTGAATTAAAAATTCGATGAAATAATTCACTAAGCACCATATATTGAATGGAATTAATTCATATTTGCTTTCGTTCGATTTATTTTGTTACGAATTAATTCAATTGCAATAGTTCTTTTTATTAAATCAAATGAATTAATTCACCGGTGAACGCTTTCAATTTTATAAATCGAACGGAAAAAAGTGAATTAATTCATTACTGAATTAATTCAGCACTGAATTCGTTCAATTTCATTTTCGTTCAGTGAATTAAAAAAAATAAAATTACGTTCAGTGAAGTAAAAAAAAATACGTTCACTAATTCAATTTCAATTTCAACAATGCCAAATTTTATCAAAAAAGACTTTTACAAGGTTTACATTTACAGACGGGTGGACGGACATCGCTAAATCGAATAAGAAAGTGATTCTGAGTAGATTGGTAAATACTTTAAGCAGATTTTGACGGTGCAAAAAAATACTTAATTTTTTTTTTAATTCCTAAAATCAAATAAAAAACAGAGTTGCCGCATTTTAAAAACTGTTCACCCGATTTAAAAATTTTTGACATAAATGTCTTTAGCGTACCAAAATCAATTAAAAACGATGTATCACACGATTCAAATTAACCATTATGAATTTAGGCAATTTATTAAAATTCAGAAACTTCAACCGCTTACAGGAGACAGAAGATATTCACCGATATTCAAAACTTTTACTTTTCTTCATTTAAAATATTTTGCCAAGAATTTTTTTATATATACCCAGGTAGAAATTGCCGACGTTGCAACAAAAATTGTACTGGGAGAGCACTGTTTTTTACGAATTGGCGGTACTACTTAAAACGTGCTTTGCCAGTACTGTTTTCTGAAAATTAACTAGCTTTTTTTAATATATTAAAATTAACAATTTTATAAATTTTATGTAGTTTTGCATCTATTACACAATTATTTATGTAAGAGAGACATAACCATTCTTTTCTTGTAAAGTTTCGACAAAATGTGTGATGTACACTAAAAGGACAGTAAAGTACTAGCAAACTACTAAAATTGTTATTAAATGTACTGGGATAATACCAAAAAAAAATAAAATCCCAAGCCTGCGCCAACGTTGGGAAATAACTACGGCCAAGCGTTTATTGGTGTTATCATTTCGATAACATGCCAGTACAGTGAAAGTTGAAAATCCGACGCATTGCGAGTACATGTACTACTGTCTCCAATACCGGGCCGACATTGTGCCGTTTGTATTTTTCTACCTGGGAACTTACAACTTTAGAATCGAAATTTTTTCAACTTCAGCTCACTGTAATGCTCAGTTCCAGCAGTGGGTTTCTATGTCTCTACAGCTCTCTCAACTTTTCTTTACAACATCCCAGGTAGGAAAATACAAATGGCACAATGTCGGCCCTATATTGGAGACGGTGGTATATGTACTGGCAATGCGTCGGATTTTCAGCTTTTACTTTACTGGTATGTTGTCGAAATGATAACACCAATAAACGCTTGGCCGTAGTTATTTGCCAACGTTGGCGCAGCCTTGGAATTTTATTTTTTGGTATATCCCAGTATATTTAATAAATAGTTTAGTAGTTTGCTAGTACTTCACTATACTTTTAGTGCACATGACAAATTTTTAATCCATTCTTTCGGAATTTCATAAAAAAAACATAAATAATTGCGTAATATATCTAAAATTAATAAAATTGTTAATTTTTATAAATTAAAAAAACGGTCGTTAATTTATAGAAAACAGTACTGGCAAAGCACGTTTCGGGTAGTACCGGCGTTTTGACAAAAACCGATACTATTTACAATGTTTATTGTAACGTCGGCAGTTTCTACCTGGGATGTTAATTAAAAATTGTTGCTATCAACACGACCTTTATTTTGCTTTTATTGTGTGTTATTTTATATTAAAATTTATATTTTTTTAGAAAATGTATTGAAATATTATTAAAAAATATGAAAAAAAAAATAATTAAGGGCCTGTTTATCTATTACGAAAATAGTCTAAACAAAAGAAATTGACAATTACTTTCGTCAAAAATACATGGGAAACAAAAACAAAATTTCGTTACTTTGCTTTCATTTAGAGTTTTTTCGTAATACATAAACCAGGGCTAAAAGTTTTAAATTTTACCAACATGTTTTTATTTGCTTTGCCCGAGTTCTCAAACAAATAAAAAGAGGAAGCGTTAAAGAGACGTAGAGGCATAGAAACCCACTGCTCCCAGAGAACTCACTCTCATTTGTTTTTGTTTTCTTTAATGTTTTTATTAATTTAAATTATCTCAATTAAAACAAATAACAAATAAAAATATCTTGTACTTAAACTAGTTTATTGTAGTTATTTTTATATTTTTGTGTACAACATTAAATTCTTTTAAAGAATTTTTTCAAAAATTTGCTGGGGCCTTTATTATTTTTTCTCTTCTTTTTATCAGAGAATGGTTTTGCTTCCTCTTCCGATAGATTGTTATTACTAAATGTTGATACTGGCGATGTGATTTTTATTTCTTTAGAAGTTGTAATAAGATTTCGATGAGAATTTAAGGATTCCGACATATTTCGATTTAAATCGGATTGAGTATTGTGTACTTCGGGTTCACAATGATTGTGATATTGATTGCTATTTGCTCTATTAGACGAGGATGCCATCATTACTTCTGAAGTTGTTGTCGCAGAAATTCTTGTATAATCGGAAGATAAATCTGATGTATTTGGATATAAATTGGATTGTAGTAATTGCGAAGATGTATTTCTGTCATTAGCTGATGATGATGATGTTGATGAGGAGGAAGATAATGGCATTGTTTCTGTAGCAGAATCTTGTGAATCGAAATATTTTAAATTATATTGAGGATTATAGGGTGGTTGTCTAAACTCATTCAAAAGTAAAGGTGCAGACGGTAAGGGCGCAGCTGAATCCGTATATGTCACTTCTCCCTGGGTTGTCATTTTCCCACATTCCAACGAATTTGCCAGTTTATCCCAAAATATTTGTGTTCTTTTTGGATTGTAAGCCATTCCGGTGTACATTCCCAAATTAGCTGGTATTTCCACATTCATCTGATACCTTAATGGAAGAATTTTACGCCTTGCCGTCTGTATTTGTAAAAACTGAGCATAGTTAAGAAAAAATCTATTTTCAGGACTTTTATTAAACTCATTTGTCAGAATTACAATTAAAAATGTACAACGTTCCCTAATCAATTCCATTAAGGCATCATGTTCAAATTGTATGCCATATAATAGATGCTCTTTAAGGCAAAACTTGAAATTTGTTTGTAATTTAACTAAAATTTCTCTAGCATATTCGTAGTCCGCATCGGCGTACAAAACTAAAGCATCATAGTGTTGTAGCTCTAAACCTCGTTTGGCACGTCTAACGTCTTCACAGGTTAAAAAGTTTGAGTCACCACCATATGTTGAAGATGTTGTAACTACATAATCATTAAGAGTGCTAGGAGGAGGGGGAATAGCGAAAGTATTATTAATGGAATGAGGTATAACAAAATGGTCATTAGAAGATGTTAGATTCTCATCATTCGGTGTGCAAGGAGGTGTTGGTATATCAAACGTATTATTCTGATCGTTGTCATTGGAAGATACTGGCAAATTTATATTTGTTATATTTCCCTCTACTATCTTCTGTTGTTGTTTAATTTGATAATCTTTCAAATCTTGTAGTAAATTTTCTTCAATATCATCTATAATATGCCAACGATCTATTATGCCTAGAAAATTTTCTAAATTTTCAAATGTAGCCGTATCTGCATTATTTGTACACCATAATTGTATAACTTTTGCCGTAGGATCATCACCACTTATGGCATTTTCATCTATTGAACTTCTTTGGTCGGCTAATGTAGCCAAACCTCGCCAATCTCTTTCATGACCCTCATCGGTATGAAATAATTTTTTTGTATTCAAAAAATTCGAAAGTTTTCTTAGTGTTTGGTTACTAAGAGCTGTTAGTGGACAATTTGCAAAGGTTATGAATGAGGTTGGAGTTTGCAATGAATCAGTAGTTGATGTTGTTGGTAGTGTATGATTTTCAACCATAATTTCAGTTTTTTTTCGGGAATTATACTAAAAATCTTTTAACCGCAATACAATGTTTAGTAAAATTTGTTATTTGTACATGATAACAATTAATTTCTGTTACATTAAAAAAAAAAATAAAACTACTTTATACCGCTACTAAAATTTGTTATAACAAAGTGAATATGAGCCACAGACTGAATTGACTTTATTAGATTATTTTACATTTGCTGTTAATTATTTGTTTTTGTTATCATCTAAATTGATCTTGTTCTCATTTCGAAAAAAAATGTCGCTCACTGTGAGAAATATTAAGTATTATTATTAATTATAACTAGCAAGAAACATCTGCTTGTGGGTTCACTAAGGGCATAGTTTTATAAAAAGTTTTGTTGGAATTCAGCTAATAAACGTTTTATAATAAAACTTGATTAAATTAATAAAACTAAAAAACAAAAAAATTTGCAAACCCGAGTAAAATTATAATTATATAGAATACTAGCGGGCAATGCCCGCTACTTTGTTAGCGTGCCTTATGCCTAGTTTTTGGAATGAAATTAATTTTGTCGTAAAGTTTAAAATGTAATTTATTTTGGATATGAAGTAAATATCTTATGAAAATAAAGCTCAATAGGGGTTTTCATATTAACTCGTTTTCGACTCATAAACGGTGTAAACCTGGTATGAAAAAATAAAAAAAAAAAAAAAATAAATAAATAAATAAATAAAAAAAAAATAAAAAAAATAAAAAAAAAAAAAAATAAATAAAAAAAAATTAAAAAAAAATTAGAAAAAAATTAAAAAAGAGATTAAAAAAAGTAAAAAAAATTTAAAAAAATAAAAAAATTTAAAAAAAAATTAAAAACTAAATAAAAATAAAATAAAAAAATTATTAAAAAAAATTGAGTAAAAAGGAATTTTAGATAGGTATATTGAAAAAAATGTACCTATTCTTTGTTGTGGTGTCAAATTTTCATGGTATCTTTGTACAGCCTAAGAGTGGCGAGCATGTTGAGAATAGTTTAGACGTCGGCGTGTAGGCAGTATAAAATATATTTTTTTAGACACAAAAATCACAAATATATGTATATGTATTATCAAAAAATATATTAGGGGTTTTCATATAAACTCGTATTCTACTCGTAAAAGCTGTAAACCTGGTATATTTATGAGTTTAATGTCAAACTCCATACATAAAAAATATGGTTTGCAAGGAATTTACGAGTTTATATGAAACTCCTTATTATTTTCAAAATTAGAAGAAAATAAATTTAATAGACACACTAATAGTATATTTAGACTGGGCAAAAACTAATAGTTTTTGGCCATTTTTAGTTTTTGAGCCGAAAACTATAAAATTTTATTTAGTTTTTCCATACAATTTTCATACAAACTGAAAACCAGATTCTACCTAGTTTTTTCCAAAAACCAAGTAAAAATATCTGAAATATGCATTTTTGAAACACCCGGTATCATTTATAATTAATTTTCGATACACCCTGTTACAACGAATATAGAAGTAAAGCAAGTGTCAAAAAAATATTTTTTAATTTTTTAAGAATATTTCTGGTTTAATTTGAAATTGTGTGTTGTTATTCTTTTTTAAATGTATTTATAATTTTTTTACATTAATTTAATAATAAAAAAAGAAAGAAAAGTGTGTAATACAAAAGTGTTGTGACAAAGAAAAACTAAATACCCAGTGTAAATGACTTGGCTTTTGCAATTTAGTTTTGTACAAAAACCGGCTGGTTTTTGCTTAGTCTAAATTCAGTATAAAATTGAAAATTTGATCAAAATTTCACAATTCAAAGTAACCCGGACACGATCAATAAAAAAAATAAAAAAAATTTTAAAAAAATTTTTAAAAAATAAGAAAAAAAGTAAAAAAAATGTTAAAAAATAAGAAAAAAAAGTAAAAAAAAAAAAAAAAAAAAAATAAAATAAAAAAAAAAAATAAAACAAAAAATAAAAAAAAATAAAAAAATTAAAAATAATAACAAAATTTGTATTTGATTCGACCTTTTTTCTATATTGTCAATTTTCTTAAATAATCAAACTCGAGGTCAAAATCAATTCAAATGAATTGCAATTCATTTTGCCAAATTCACTTGCATGAAAAATTAATTGCAGTTCATTTTGCAAATTCATTTTTGCCAAATTCATGTGAATTGATTCGAATTTCATTCAATTCGTGATTTTTGTGAAAAGAATTAATTCAAAATTTTGCTAATTCAATGCATGAATGATTCGCGAATTAATTCGAAAATGAATGATTCATTTACAGCTCTGATCTTGGTCCGTTAAACATTTGTAAGCCATTAATATTTGCTGATGATCTGAAGTTTAAAATTTATCTGATTCTAATATGATACAAAGGGATTTGAAAGCTCTAGGAGAATGGTGTAGTTTTAATGAGCTTGTGCTGACTACGAGTAAAGGTTGTACTATTTCTTATACACGCTGCCAAAATCCAATTATTTATGATTACTCTGTTGGTGGAATTATTCTTAAAAGAGTCGTTGAAGTTAAGAATTAAGGTGTAATAATGGATAAATGGATGCTAAATTACAATTTATCAGTCATATTGATTACATAACTTCAAAGGCATATTCTATTTTGGGATTCATTAGAAGAAATTCCAATGATTTTAAGGATCCTACTTTTAAAACTTTATATACTTCTTTTGTCGGAAGCCAATTAGAGTATTGTTAACCAATTTGGAGCCCTTACTCGGAAGTTAATTCCAATCGAATTTAAAGAATTCAGAAATTGTTTTTAAGAGGATCAATTGGCCCGAGGAAGTATCTTCATATGATAGTAGACGTACATTACATTAAGAAGGGATCTTAAGGGATCGTAGGTCTATCGTAGGACTAATGAAAAAGATTGCGAAGCTTTGTCAAATCTAGTAATTTTATATAACCCTCCACGTAAATTACGCCAAACGCCTCTATTTTATGAGGAATTTAATAGAACTAGTTATGATTGTAATGAACCAATTACTAGATATTTGAGGCTTTGTAACAGTTTATCTCCATTAATAAATTTTAATGCCAACCCGGTGAAAAATGTCCATATATGAACATTTATGGTTCAACCATATATGTTTGGATCCGAAAAATGAGGTAACACCTAAGTATATGTTCATATATGGACATATACGAACATATACATTAATTAAATATATGCAAATACATGCGAACGTTGCTGTCCTTTATTATAATGTTGTATGTACTATAGATATAAATTTATGTATAACATTCAAATTAGGCGCTACATATGTTCCTTTTTTTATTCACCCGAGTAAAAATAGTTATATATTGTCATATATCATGTGATTGGGCTACATCTGACAATGAATGGAGTCACATTAAGACACATTTCATTATATACAACTACATCTGATATTATTTTTTCAACGAATTTTTTGTAAGGTAATTGATATTATTACATATCCCCAAATCTGACTCCATATATAACTACATAAGCCTTATAAAACTAATCAAATTATATGTAGTGATCGATATGATTATATATGATTTGATACTAAGTTTTATAACACTGTATGTGTCGTCGTACTAAAAATATAATTTAATTTAATATAACATCAAAATTAGTTATCTGCAAATTCAGAGTTAATTACTCCCTAGCCAAATAATTTTCACGTGATGTTTTTGCATGTAAAATCATATTAAAAAATGATGCGTACGTTTTAGAAGACAAAAGTATTCAAATAAATTTTTATTTTATGTTTTAAAATTTGGGTCTTCTTTGGGTGTTAAAACCATAGACATTTCAATGTTAATTTAATAGCTGGTATGCATAAAAAGTATGCCTAATATCAGAAAAAATTTTATAAAATCAGATATTTTTATATCAAATTAGATATAATTTGATGTCCTGGATATGGACAAATCTCGGATCAAACTGTATCAAATTATATTTAATTTAATTATGGCATTAAATGTAATTCCATATTTATGCAAATATGAGTTCCTTTTACACATATGGAAAAATGTATTCTTCCAAATATGTTCATATACAAGTCCCGTTTGCATAAATTGAATAAAATATACTTCCACATTTGTCCATATATGAGTGCCATTTCCATATATGAA
This sequence comes from Leucophora obtusa, assembly GCA_949987735.1. NCBI lineage: Eukaryota > Metazoa > Arthropoda > Insecta > Diptera > Anthomyiidae > Leucophora > Leucophora obtusa. The sequence continues at coordinate 355,891,483 of OX465295.1, forward strand.
ATAACAGATGCCTCCATATATGTCTGTATATGAAATCTTTCTCCATATATGGAATCACATATATTTCCATATATGTTTACATAAAATCCATATATGTTCATAAAAAATCCATATTTGTTCATATGTGTCCAAACATAAACCATATATGAACATGTTTGAGCGAATATGAGTATTTTTCACCGGGAATAAATCTAAATTTAAATTAAATTTATTTGTTCTTTTTAATTGACTTAAATGTATTAAATAAATAATTTTGTTAATTATAATAGTCTGTACACTAATAGAAAAAAGTCCGTGAAAATTATGCTGCGGAAAAAACTGCTAAAATTAGCAGATTATTTTTGCTATATATTAGTAATATAGGAACAGCAAAAATAAAACTGCTAAATTTACGAAATTTTAGTTATATTTGAGTTAAATTTTTGTAAATGGAAAATAGCAAATTAACCTGCTAAAATCAGCAAAAAAAATTGTTAAATAATTAGTAGCACAAAAAATCAAAAAAAAAAAAAAATTTTTTTATTTTTCGAAGTTATTTTTTAGATTTTTTTTAAATGCAATTAAAAATCGAGCCCTTTGAAAACAGCAGTTTATAATTTTTTAGCAAATATTTCTGCTGATTTTAGCAGTATAGACTGCTATTTGCATTCCACTAAATTTAGCTTGAAAATAACAAAAATTTTGTAGATGCAACAATTTATTTTTGCTATTTTTATTCTCCTAATATTTAGCAAAATTTTCTGCAGATTTTACAGTACAATTTATTATTTTAAGTTAGCTTAACTATAACTAAAATTCTGTAAATTTAACAGTTTTAATTTTGCTGTTCTTATTTTACCAATATTTAGCAAAGAAATCTGCTAATTTTAGCATATTTTTCATGTATCAATGTTTATATTCTTGATGTAATGCGTTCAGATACATTTAATTATGTAAGTAGCCAAATTAAAATAACAATTGCAGCCATATTAAAATTTGGATTAACTGTAAATCGAACTGATTAAAACATGGTTTAATCGTTTAGTGCTCGACTAAGTAATTAATCTGACTTTTACTATATAAAAGTTTCAGTGTGAATTGGATATTAACCGAGTGGTCTTATAAATGTTTTCCAAACATTGTTTTTCCCAAACTACATGTCGCAAATATAAATCTATTTCGATCTATTGAACTTTGTTAAAATCGTAACATTTTAAAACTAAATGCGTATAAAAATGTCCCCTCACCACCAAAATAGGCTTAAATGCTCTTAAGGACGACATTGGTGTCTGTCTCGTATTTGGTAAATAATATTTCTTATTACGAAAATCGATTACACATTATAAGATAAAAAAATCGGTCCATTTTTATTTAAATCTGCTAAATAAAACATTTGTTAGTCAATCAAAAATATATTTAAAATAGATTTTATTTTCAACTCATTTTTTTTTATTTATTTCTACTTTCAGTTTTTCTGTATTCAAGCCCGATCACTTACATCATTCCATGTTTAAGGAGCAATCCCAAGAAAAATCTTCCTTAAAACCTAATGAATACTATAAGCGATATGTCGATTTAAATGCCAATAATGAAGGCTGTTTTAGTTTTACCAGATTGTGTGATCTCTCTCCCAAGGATATGGAGGACACAACCATTAATGGTTTAATTACAATGTAAGCAATATTCTATTACATGTTTATTATGAAAAATATTGAAAAACAAATGTCTTATTCTAGGTTACAACATTACCGCAGAAAAGTATTACTATACGCTTTATTGTCCTATAGACGACAATGGTGGTCGGAAGACTTTAATCCCACCAGAGTTCAATTATTGGAACCGACTTTGGAAAATCCTTTAAATAAAGATTATTTAATGCAAGATAGTGTTATGAAGCAATTTTTGTTTACTGGATTGGTAAGTGTAAAGATAATTAGTGAAAACACATGTGAAAATCTAAATATATATAAACATACATGATACTACATTGTCTTGTATATGATCATGCAGGATCATACTTGATCATATATGTCCACGCTTAGTCCAATGTAGATCTTCGGATCCGAAATTTTTGGGATTATGAAGGTATATGGCAATATATGATCATATATGAACATATATAATTCATATATGAGCATATACGTATATATATTGGAATATATAAGATCATGTGTGGTCATACATTGAACTATGCACGGACGTATATGACTATATATTCCCATGTATGATCATATATAAGTCAATGTATTTTTCACATTGGAATGAATTTTTCGAATCGTGAGTTTTTTTGTTTTTTTTGATTCCTTACAATCTGAGGATTTAGCTAAAACAGAACTTAAGCTTTTCTATAGAATAATGTCCTCAAACTCTAGAATCTGAATTTCCTTTTAATAGGAAATGGTCTTCGAAATTTCAGTTTTTTTTTTTATAGAAAATTTTTCTCTAAAACAGAAGATTTTTCTATTAGAAGTCCTGAGAATCTGAATTTTTCTGTCGGCAAAAGTCAGCAGCATTTTTTTTTTTATTGAAATAATACTTTGGAATCTTATTTTGTTCTAAAGAAAGAGACCTCAGAATCCGAGGTTTTTTCTATACAAAAATTTATTAGAATCTAAAGAATTTTCTATAAAAAAAAAGATCTTAACATATGATGATTTTTTTTTTTAGAAAAAATTCCTTAGAACATTAGAATTTTTTAATAGAAAAACTCGCCAAAACCTAAGAATATTTTTGTGGAAAAAAGTCCTTAATATTGGTTATTTTTATAGAAAACATTCTTTGTAATTTGAGCTTTTTCTATAGAAATAAATCTATATATGAATTTTTACGGGCAAGTTCTTTAAATCCTTAACATTTTCTATTGAAAATAATATAACTTTTCTGTTGTCTAATTTTTTTTTTTTTCTATTTTTCAGACTACAAATGAAAGTACTATTTATGCTTACGGTGACTATAAAATCTATAATATGCAAGAAACTATCGAACATCGTATTATACGTAGTAAATATAAACATAATATTGAAGAGGCTGATATTAAAAATGAAATGTTAGATGAAGTTGAATCAGAATTTATAATAAATGCAGCAGCTGCCCAATCGGCTAACAAACAAAAGCTTAGCAAAGAACCTTTGCGTCTACTGCCAGAATTCGAATACAAACAAAGATTACCCCAGCATTATCAATGTGAAGCATTGGAAATGCCTAGATTTTTATATGGTCTCAATAGTAAAGTTAATGCCTATAAAAGACAGCTATAGTAAGTTTTGAAAATAAGGACGAATTTGCAAAACTATAACGTTTGTTTTTCTAATTTCAGTTGTGAAAGTCGTTCGGCAGCTTGGTCTCAAATCCGCCATTTGCATTGTGAAAATCCACAAGGTTTGGAATTAATAGATACAAGTTTAAAATTAATCACCCCGCGTTTTGGTTGGTCATCTATTATTATACCCGATAAGGAGTCTTTAATATCCGATGCTGGTAAATTGGCGGTATTGGATAGTTTGTTGACACGTCTTAAGGCTGAGGGTCATCGTGTTTTAATATATTCACAAATGACCAAAATGATTGATTTGTTAGAGGTCAGTTACAAGTGAAATTTGAGGTTCAAATTTTATAAGTCAAAATGTAGCAAAACAGTTGAAATTCATAAGAAAAATATAGTGTTTCTAAAATTTTTTTATATGGGCTTTAAACATTTCGTTATATACCTTCTTAAAAATGTTATCCCTAATAGTATGCTTTTCTTTTAGGAATACATGTGGCATCGTAAACATCGTTATATGCGTTTAGATGGTTCTAGTAAAATTTCGGCTCGTCGTGATATGGTTGCTGATTTTCAAACTCGTCAAGATATTTTCGTATTTCTATTATCTACCAGAGCTGGTGGTTTGGGTATTAATTTAACGGCAGCAGATACGGTAAGTACTCTTTTGTTTTAAATATAAAGTGTAAAAATTAAAAAAAAAACACTAAAACTAAAAACGCATAAAAATTAAAAAGTGACATCAAAAGAAAAAAAAAAAAAAAACGCTACAATAATAAAACGACAGAAAGAAAAAATAAAAAAGTAAAAAAAAAACGCAAATAAAATATTGGTTGAATAAAAAAAGCTCAATTAAAAAAATTAAATTAAAAAAAGAACAAAAAAAAGCTAAAATAAAAAAGGAAGAAAATGGAGAAAAAGGTATTTAATAATAAGTTTTTTGAATGTTTAATAGTCCATATCTTTAAAGCAAGAAAGTGAAGCACCCTTAAATGAAAAAATTATAAAATAAAAAAACAAACGGCAAAATAAATTGAAAAAATAGTATCAAAATTATTTGCCATCAAAATTAATAAAAAAAAAAAACACTAACAAAAACTCGCTAAAATAAAAAAAATCACTAAAATAGCAAAAGCGCTAAAAGAATAATTGAATTTCTACTTAAAATTTATTAAATTAATTATTAAATTAAAGTTGATTGAATGAAGTTTTTGTATATTTGATCTTTTCGGATTTTGATTTCGGATCGGGCATCACATAATCGCCTGATTGACTTTAACCTTTTAAATCATTTTATATAAAATTTAATTTTAATCATCCTTTTCTAACGCGGATGTCTTAAAAAAGAAGAAGATAATTCAGTCACTAAAAATTCTCACACTCCAAAACAAATTCCACCCAGAAAAATATCAACAAACATTCTAAATATTACTTTATATTGTGTAGTTTTCAATTCAAACAAATGATTTCAATGTTTGGCAAACTTAACATCGCTATACAACAGTTAAGTAGTATCTCCCGCTCTCGGTAGCAACTTAAAAGACAATAATCATGTGAACAAACAATGAAATGAAATATTAAAGTCAAATTCTAAAACAACTAACAATTACAGCAAAAAAGGAGCAACAGATGTACTACAACAACTACACCGTTTGCAAATTTAATTTGGAAATTCAGTTTAATTTTGGAAATTCTGGAATTTATGTAATTCATCAAAAAAATTGTCTACTAAAAAATAGTTGAAAATAAGTTTTGATTTTAGCAAATAAAATGTATAAAGTTTCGTAAAAAATTTTGCTGTGTGTCGTAATTTCCTAACTGGCCTCTAATACGAATTTAGTATTATTTCAGTTTTTGAGGTTATGTTAGAAAAATGTTCACATTTTTAATCAAAATTTTTGAATCCGTCGATCGATTTTGCATATTTTCAACTTTTCTTAAAACACTTACATGGGGATTCTAGAAGTGACTACATGTATTTTGTTTTTGTATTGCATGTATTTTGTTGTTGTGTTTTCGTTCGTGTGAAGCAAAACGTCATCTAGAAACACCACCTTAATCCGAATGACATAACGTCTCACCCATTGTAGTGAAATTTGAAAATGGTGTCTATTATTTCAACTCTTTTTCAACTCTACAAACTAAATCAATAATACAATACAATGTCGCTTAACTTGTGAACATAATCGTAACGACAAAACGGGGACCTACATGAGAATTAAATACAGCAACAACTACCACAAAGTAACAAAGAATATATGTACCTACCAGCCAGTTTTTGTATCATTTTAAAGTTTTAAATTATAGGAGAAAACGTATCATCGACAATAAAACGGCATTTGTAAGAGGCTTTTTTTCTTCTTTGTCTTTTTTGATTTTAGCAATGGCAAAAAGTCTTTGATTTATAGACTGTGAGGATGAAAAGAAATTTAACATGTTTTCAACATTGAACAATGTTTTATGGGAATTTATTGAGAAAATTTCTTTTATTTTGGTTTTTGCTAAAACAAAAATAATTTAAATTGTTAAAGCGATGAAAATTCCAAAGATGATCTTGACAAATGTGTTTGTAAATTAAAAACGGAAGAGGATTTGAGAATAGATACAAATGAGTAATGTTGAGAACAAAGAGTGATTGAAAAATTGTACAAATTTAATTCTTAAACAAAAAGCCTTTAGATGCTGTGATATTTTTGTATAAACCAACGGGGCTGTTCTAGAAAATGAATCCACATCAGTTCATGCGATTTTTAACATCAACAATCACCAGTGTCCATTGTCCTTAATTTTCTGCTGTTTATTTGTCCAAAAGTGCATCTATTTTTCTGAAGAAAACCTCGTACAATGAATGTGTTCCAAGCTATATTTTCAGATTATTATGATAGAGAAGAGAAATCTAAGATCAACCTGTCTAATTCGTCTACTTCGGACGAATCCTTTCTAACCCCATATTTTGATCACTTAAATTACCGTGGTGGTCAAAAACAGTGAGATGTTCATCTTACAATTTTTTTTTCAACAAAATATTGAAATTTCATTAAAATAACATAATAATGTTTAGTTTAAGAAACTTCCTAGTTAGATATTAACTAATTATTCATTTAGAAAACTATGAAATCTAAGATATTTAATATTTATTGAACAACTTTGCGATTCTAATAATTTTTCTTAAAGAAAAACTCTTATGGTCAATTTTATAATCAGAACTAAGATCGATTTGTTTCTTAAATATTTCTTATAGTTCTGACTATAGATATGACCCTTAGATTGCAACAACTTAGCTGTCTAGGAATCTAGTAGATTTTCCCAAACCAAAAACACAGGATTAATTGATATAAAAAAAGTAATATTGTGATACTTTTTGCCATCAAAATTATAGATAAAAGAATTGTAGGTAGATTTTTTTAAAATTCTGGGGTGGGCAAAAATCAGTCTAGGGTGGGCTTAGCCCACCCCAGACCGGCCTAAGTCCGCAAATGCCAGTGTCACAGAAATCACTTTTACATAAAAAAAATTCGTACTGAAAATTTACGAGTTTTTTTGCATTAATTTTGTTTGTAATAAATAAGTAAATATTAGGGCAGGGTTCTGACTGCTGTTTTGTTTTTTCTGGCAATACTGCTTCATTTTATTGGGGAGCAGTGTTGCCCGAAAAGTTTTAGCTCATTCCCATTCTGAAAGTTTAAATCCCCAATGTTATACCCAATTCATTTTAATTTAAACACAAACCCAATTTAAAAGAAAAAAAAAGAAGCTAAGTTAGCGTCGCTTTTAAGTCCAGAAATTTATTAAGAAACGACACAGCAAAGTAAATAAAATTGAATATTTTACTAAGAAATATTTACTTTTTCACTCGAACTTTAAAGGTCTCAAATTTTTGTTAAAATTGTGAAGGTAAAAATTTTATTTATTATAAGAAAGACAATCACAATTAAGCTGAAATGTCACTTTTTCAAAATAAAAGTCGTAATTAAATTTTCAAGAGAAAAAATTTTACACAATTTTCACATGAAAAATTATGTTGAAAAATCTTTTTTTTTTCCCAAAATTTGTATGGAATATGACAAGTAGATACAAATAGTTTTCAAAAACTAATAGTTTTTGGTTAAGTGTAATTCTAGTAGGTGTAAGTTCTAGGGCTTGTAAACTATTTTGAACATTAAGTTTGCATAAGTCGGGTTTACTCGATTCAGAAGATACATACGAGGTTAAATGAAAGCTCCTAGTACTTTTTGAACCTACACAAAATTTGTTTTTTCTGAGTCCTTTGCATGTAGTAATTTCAGTATTTTGAAAATAGAAATTTTTTTATTAATTATTGAGCTAGGGTGCTTTTCGTTATTACACAGAAAGAATTTACAAAATTCTAATGGGGGTCAAGGGAAATTATTTTCAAATGCCAACCTCACCCACAGTCCACCTTGGACATGGTGTTCCCTGTTAACGCTGACGAGGCTCTGACGACCGAGTATGGGCGGTATAACCCGGTTCCCACGATAATCGGACTATGTGCCGGAACGATTCGGATGTATTCGAATCTTCGAATTTATCCGAGAAAGGATTGCCACTCCGGCTTTAAATGAGAATTATTAACTACAAATTCTCATTTTAAAGCCGTTACAACAACAACAACAACAAAATTCTAATTAAATTTTTAAACACCTTTCTCATACCAAATGTGTAAATACAAAAAAAAAAACTTTTTAAAAAGGCACCAACAAAGAAATTTGTAAATTCAAAAAAGAAATTTTTTTTTTTGTAACTGAATTTTTATTTTTAAACAATTTTTATATGAACGATAACAATTTACAAACGAGTTACAAATATTTCAAACAAAAAAATTGTTGGGAATAAAATTTTAATTTTAAAGTAAATATGATTGCTTTTACAAATTCCCGTTGTTGGTGCATACTGTTTTTTTCTGTGTATAAGATTTTTAAATATTTAGAGAAGATTTCTTCAATAATTCAAATATCTTGTACGAATTTTGAATTACTTTAACAGATCCAATTTGATTGACTTTAATTTAAAATAATACGCATATAATTTAGACGAAAATTCTTCTTAAAACTAAATCTTTTAAAATTTACAATATTTTAATCTGATACCAAACTGAAATCGAAATCCCTAATTTGGGCCCAAATCCCCTTACATGACAACTCTGTTAAAACCTCATTTGAGAAAATAAAATCCTCCCTTGACAAAATTTCATAAAATAAAATCTTCCTTTGACAAAATTTCCCAAAAATTTCCTACATGTTAGCGACATCTATGTATAGTTTGTTTAAAAAGTTATCGATATCACCTCTCTGTATTATACATCTCTGATATAATCAATAACAAATATAATCATTTTAATAAAAATTTAAGAATCCAACATATTAAGCTTGTTTGTTTATTTATTAAAAATTACCTTTACTACAGCTGAAAAAATTCAATACAAAAAGTAAACAAAACTTTCCAATTGTAGTAAAATTAGTAAGAAATTCGAGTAAACGAACACTCCGATTACTAGTTTTTGTTGGAAGAAAATAAAAAATGAGAGAATACACGCAGAGCAAAAATATGATTGAACATCGTCGGGGATATGAAATCATCATACATAGTATTATTCTAATGATCATTAACATGATTCAAACTAATCATATTATGATCCCGATTTTATCATCACTTAGGATCATATTATATTATATTATTCATTAGAATCATATTATGATCATTAGAATCATATTATGATTATTACGCAATTCAATCATAACATGATGCTCTTAAACTGTGATTCCCTTTGCTCTGCGTACAAGAAAAACTTTGGTGAAAATAAAATAGATTCCAGCGCTCGACATGTTTTATGTGTCAAATTGTACACTAATAGAAAAAATTCTGTAAAAATTTTGTTTAAAACCACTATTATTAATTACCTTGCTGAAAAAACTGCTTAAATTAGCAGATTATGTTTGCTAAATATTAGTAAGATGTAAAGAAACTCAAATAGTGTTTTTGCTAAAGCAAATTACCTAAAAAGATAAATCCGCGATATCTATTATCGCCAAATTCATATTTATTATCGACATTTTAGGACATTTTTTAAATCGCGAAATTATAGTCGGAAAAATAAAACATGATGTATGACGATGAAAAGAAGATATTGCCCCAATATATTCTTGGCAACATATCTTCCAAATGTTTATAGTCAAGTAATATAAAAAAATTAATTGAAAAAATATTATATAGGTGGAAAAATAAATTTGAGGTGGAAAAACTAAAATTGAGTTGAAAAACCCTTTTTGCTTAAAAAAATAATTTTGTGGTGAAAAAAGAAATTATGGATTAAAAAATGTTTTGGTGCACATAAAATATTATTTATAAGGCGTCTGGTAAAAAAAATATGACAACATTGTTTACTGACCAGACGCTGCTATATTGCACTAAAATGCACCAATTTTTAGGGAAAATTTAAAGGACCGATTTTGTTTACTTTCAATACTGAACAGCTTCGCAGGATGTGCTGAATGGGAGCTAAAAATGAGCATCCCCGCTTGCATTTTAGCGCCGTGATAAGAGTAAATAGAAAAGAATGGCGAAAGAGTAGAAGGAAGTGAAGGAAAAAGAAGACAGTGAAAAGTTAAGGGAGTTATAAGAGAAAAAAAATAAAGAAAAGAGAGAGGAAGCGATTAAGAAAAAAGATATAAAAAGAGAGAAGAGAGAGAAGAAGAGAATAAAAAGAGAATATACTATATTAAATAGAGAATGAAAAAAAGAGAGTGGAAAGTGAAAGAAGAATAAGAGATAAAAAAAGCAAAGAATTAAAGAAAGTAAACGGAGCAGAGCGAAAGAAAAATAAGAGATAAACGAGTAGAAAAGTTAAAGTCGGGCATGCCGACTATACAATACCCTACACCAGTCTGGTTAAAAGCCAACTAATGTTTGGATCCGAAATTCGAATGGGTTAAAATGGGCTTATGTGAAAATTTTCTATAAAATGATAAAAGAAGAGAAAATCTGAAATATAGCCCATATGGGCGATATGTCCGATCCTATCTAGAATCAATAGACTTTGTCCTTGGGACCATGTGACTCAGCGAACCAAATTTCATTGAAATATTTTTTTTTTTTTTTTATAAAGAGAAGCAACACTCAGGAAATTCTTCCTATTAATTAACGTGTAGCTTCCTTTGGAAAGGGGATAGAGAAGAAGTGAAAAGTGGTGAAAGATGAAGGGCTTCAAATATTACGGTGGGTCTCATACTGTAGGTTTAACTTTAACTTAACTATAAACAAAAGAAAATGCGAAAAAAAATGTACACAAAACAACAACAAATTTTTGGGTTAACTATTAACTAAAGTTTAAACCTGCAGTATGAGACCCGATATGTCCGATCCTATCTAGAATCAATAGACTTTGTCCTTGGGACCATGTGACTCAGCGAACCAAATTTCATTGAAATATATTTTTTTTTTTTTTTTATAAAGAGAAGCAACACTCAGGAAATTCTTCCTATTAATTAACGTGTTGCTTCCTTTGGAAAGGGGATAGAGAAGAAGTGAAAAGTGGTGAAAGATGAAGGGCTTCAAATATGGCAACACTGTAATTGCGCGAGATGTTGAATTTTAGAACAGTTGTTGCGCGCCATCTGATGGTGAGTTGGCAAACTTTGTTGAAGCTTTTTAGTTCATAGCCCTGTTATATTATTTTACTTCGGTGGGGTTAAGTGCTATGGCAACACCGAAGGAGGACGCTGAGATATGTATGAGGGATAGAAAAAACTCATACATATTACTATTTTTCATAAATTGATGATGCCTTGGTTGGGGCTCGAACCCGCAACCTAACGTGTAACAGTCCAACGCGCTAACCATTACACCACAGCGCCCACAAATTTGCGACCTACAGCGTGTAAACAAGCTAATTTTGGGGGGACCTTTATATGGGTACTAGGTCTAAACATGGACCGATTTCAACCAAAATTAATAGGCTTCGTCCTTGGGCCGACATATGTCGGTGTACCAAATTTCTTAATATTTGCGACCTGTAGAGTGCGCACAAGATTGCATGGACAGACAGACGGACGGACATCGTTAAATCGAAACAAAAAGTGACTCTGAGTCGATCGGTATAATAAAAGGTGGGTCTTGGTCCAATATTTTTTGGTGTTACAAACATCATGACAAACTTTTTATACCCTGTCCACGTAGTAGTGTAGAGTATAAAAAGAGAAAAGAGAGAGAGACAAAGATTCAGATTAATAGCCTTATTTAAAATAGTCAAATTATTCAATCAAACCATTTTTTATTAGAATACATACAAATTGTTTCTTAATATAGAATATTATCACAAATAGTTTCAATATCGGGTATTTCCAAAAGATTATCTATAAATTTTCTATATGCTGAACCAGTTTTAGTATCTAAAACTATAGGTTTATTAGCACGAAATCCATAATCGGAAGCTAATATTTGATAACCCTTATTTTCCAAAGCTTTTACAGTACTAGGCATTGAAGACGGTTGGCATTTAACACTTACTTCTCCCCTATTCACGTCGACAATATCAATTTTATTAACTTTCAGAGACTTAGCATCAATATCTAAATTTCGCTGGAGTTGCTTAACGGATTTTCGAAAATTTCTATAAGGATGTAAAGCTTCAATGACACAACAGTGACTAAAATATTGTAAAACAGGAACAAAACAAGCTTTAAATTTATACATCAGTGGATCAAGTGTGACAAGTAGTAAAGGAAAGTTACAGGTGCGGATGGTACATAGAATAAAGACTCGTTTTTGAAATTGTATTTGCAATAGGTGAAGAATAGTTTCTTGAGATTTCGATTGATTGACACCATTTATAATTGAATCTATCATGGGCCAGGGAATTTTTTGTTTCAATGCCTTATCGATAACATTAGCTAATTTTTCATTAATTGTTGGATCTTTGCAGGCACCCTGTACTATGGCTTGTTGTATTTCTTGTATTAAAAGTTCTTCTTTATCTTGGCTATCATAAGAATTATCTTTTGGACGGTAATTTTTTTCAACAATTTCTTTGGATTTATCAGATTTACGTTGAGTCCTTATTGTCATTTTTGACGAAGTAATAGTTTTATCGGGACCATCACAATCATTAATTACTATAATTGAAGACATTTCTGGTGATATACTGGTTTCAGCATTTTGAATATTTTCAGTTGGTTTACCATTCTGAATAATGGAACACTGGCGATGAAAGGGATGCATTTTATCAAACATTGTTACTGCCAGATTTGTAGTTAATTTACTGGGATGCACACGATATTGATCCATATTTGGATATTCTTTTGGTTCCCTTACCTCTCTTACATCTCTATGATGTTTTAGGCGTGTCACTTTTACCGTAATTTCCTCATCACTAGATTGATTTGGTGTTATAGTTTTATCTGAATCATTCTCTATATCATGCACATCCGACGGTTGGTTTCTTAACTTATCTTGTTCAACCTTTGTCTCCAATTTTGCAGAAGATTTTCCTATATGGCTTTTAGTTTGAGTAGTCATTGGTTTTTGCATAGTTTCGTCTTGTTCCATAGATGAATTAAGCTTAGCAGATAATTTTCGCTGATCACTTTTACTCGATTTGGAAATTTCTTGCGATTTTTTTGATTTTTGTTTAATTTTGGTTTTAATTTGTTTTTGTCCGCTTATATTTCTACAATGCAACTGCTGTAATCTTTCGTATTCTCTATCAATTTCTATATCATCTCTAGCGTGTTTCTTTCTATTATCAGTTAGTTTCCATTGTCTTTGGTATAAAGTTTCTTGAGTATTCGCTAATTTAAGTTGTTTGTCTTTTTTTCTTTCCATATCTCTGGACAATCCTTGATAACAATTAGTACAGTTGCACCCTAATGTACCAGTTTCCATCCATTGCTTATCTACTTCTTTAAGATACATATTTCGTTTCAAATTATAGAGATTTTTGATACGTTTTTGGTGCTCTTTTATGCCTAAAACACTCTTTGCTTCCTTAATATGGGTTTCTATGGGAGGACGTGCATTTTGGCGATGACGTTCAATATCGCTTAAAATTTGCTTCAAAGTTCTTAATTTTGATTCACACTTTATTTTATTTCTTAAAAGCATTTTTAGGAAATTTGTTTTTAATTAAAATAATTTTAACACAGAAAATTTTTGTTTATATTTTGGTTCTCAATTTTCTTTTGAAGTTTATGTTTTTTATGAAAATATCAAAATTGATCATTTTACAATACCGACTTTAGTGTAAATACGATAATTTGTTATATCGAATTTGAAAATTTTTCGATTTTTTATCGAAGCGTTTATTAACATATGTGACCTTCTCCGAGAAAAGGGCCCTAGTGTGTGAAAATGAAGTTTTTAGAAGAACGCATTTAAAGTTAAATTAAAAATTAAATTTTGCTGTGGGTCTCATACTGTAGGTTTAACTTTAACTTAACTATAAAGAAAAGAAAATGTCAAAAAAATGTACACAAAGCAACAACAAATTTTTGGGTTAACTATTAACTAAAGTTTAAACCTGCAGTATGAGACCCACCGTTAATGTTTTTCTCATTTTTATCGAAACCTGTTTTTTGACACACTAGGTCCCTTTTTTCGGAGAAGGTCACATATCTAGAATTTTTATGTCCTACATTAAGCCCGCAAAGGAACAGATCTACTACTTAATAGAAAATTTTCACATTTGAAAATTGATTGAAAAAGTTAAACACTAACGGTGGGTCTCATACTGCAGGTTTAAACTTTAGTTAATAGTTAACCCAAAAATTTGTTGTTGTTTTGTGTAAATTTTTTTTTTCGCATTTTCTTTTGTTTATAGTTAAGTTAAAGTTAAACCTACAGTATGAGACCCACCGTAAGAACTTTAATGAACAGCGAATTTTGCTGAGACTTCTTGGGTAGACCGGAAACATTCTTCCACAAACAATGTCACTATTATAATTAATACCAAAACGCTGCATTTTCACTTCATGTCTTTTTGTTTAATATATATGATTTTATTTTTCTGCTTCCTGCACCTTTTTCTCATAAAATCTCAAACAAGAATGACGCCAACTTATCGATGACGCTTATTATACTGACCATCTTATAGTTGGCGAAACTATGCCAATAATTGAAGACATGATCTCTCTCAATTCAGATAATAATATGATTGTAATGAGAACAGAGGAACATAACTATCCAGATAATATATGATTGTAGAAGAGAGAATAATATTATTACGTTTTTAACTTTTAAAAACCTTGGTTTATTTCTTTTAAATAGCCCGGGTTCTTTTCTATTGCAATCAAAATAACAAATTCCACTGCTGACACCAATGTTTTACCTTAAAAAACGTACGATTAGCTCCTTTAGATAAACCGGGTTGGTGATCTTTGTAATTTAAAATAACACACACTATTTTGGTTGATTTTAAGCTTATACACTTCTCTATTTAACACTTTATTACTTAACATACAACAGTACTCAATTAAAAAACTCTAAAGCGCAACTGAACTCCACAGATGTCAATGCGCGACTTCCTTCGTTAAGTGCAGTCGTATATAGTAAAGGCCGTGGTTGTGGAACATACTAGAAACTTCCAGTGGCACTCAAACCACTTAACATCACATTTAAATGTAGAGCTACCAGATTGACAGGTTTAGTAAATCCCGTTTCTCGGGATATCTTTTTGTTAAAACTGCTAAAAATTAGTTGGTTTGAGGTTAAGAAGAAGAATAAACATTTTCTTCAAAAGTTATAAACAAGTTATAAATCTGTAAATCAGACTAGATCCAGTTTTTGCCTTTTTCTATGGACAGCCTTCATCAGTGATTTGCCATTAAATTGTATTATTGTTTATATTTTCATTGTCAGATTGTCTCTATATGAATACTTTCAGAAGTGATCAAACAGACATACACAAACATTCTACTTTAGATTTTTTGTTTATCTTCTTATTTCCTTCGTGTCACCTTTTCGCAAATGTTGCCACACTGACGTATGGTTTTTACGTACATGTGCAGGCAATTTGTGTATATTGGAGACGGACTGCCAACAGGGCATTTTTATTTTTTTTTTAGTAAAATGTTGTTTTCCAAACGCTTCGTATAGACCAAATATAATTAATATTGTAGTTAATATGTGTTTTTATTAATTCTAATTTAGTAGGTTTGAGGTTAAGAAGAATGATGATAATGTTAAAAATTATGCTGCAGAAGACACTGCTACAATTAGCAGATTATTTTAGCTATGCATTAGTAATATAGGAACAGCAAAAATAAAACTGTTAACCCTCTAACCGGCAAGCCCGCCTCCAGGCGGGGTATGTTAAATTGACCAGAAATGTGCCAAAAGAGTATTTTATAATAAGAAATTGTGCATTTTCAACATAAAACAAAATTTGTTAAATTTTTTGTGAAGATTTTTTTTGTATACAATGCACGGTTTGGAAGCGAGAAAGTGTCAAAGATAAAATTTCGGAAAATTTCAAAAATTAAGTATTTAAAAACAACCAAAATTTTCAAAAATCCTAAAAACATATTTAAAGCGACTAAAACAATTGATAGTGACCACAAAGTAAGATTGAAGCTTAAGCTATTCAAAAAATTCCTTACTTTGGTCCAAGGACACACAGGATTCCATAAGGATACCTTTAAAGGACATCGCCTTAACTTGAAAACGAATGGACGGATTTTTCTGAAATTTGGTAAAAAGAATATATTTGGTATACATAGCAAAGCTTATAAGTTTAAATAATATATATTGAAGTTTTGGTGCTTTTTCGCTCAATTTCGCATTTTTCGAAAAACGAAAATCTCTACATACTCTTAAGTAGCAGCACAAAAAATGTAATTTTTTTATTGCAATTACATCTTGGTAAGGGAAATAATTTGTGCTTAAACCTAGTAATTTTTATGCGCTAGTTTTCGAGATTCACCCTTAAACTATTTTGCCCATATCGCCTAAAGTAGGCAACGAAAAAAAATTTTGTTGAAGAACTTATTATTTATTTTTCGTGAGGTACACATGGTATAAATTTCATTGCAAAAAATCTTAGGCCGGTTAGAGGGTTAAATGTACAGAATTTTAGTTATATTTGAGTTAAGGTTTTGTAAATGGAAAAATCTGCTAAAATCATAAAAAAATTTTGCTAAATAATTAATAGCCCAAAAAATAAAAAAAAAATAAATAAAAAATTTGAATTTTCAGTTTTTTTTTTTTAATTTTTTTTTAATGTAAATAAAAATCGAGCCTTTCGAAAACAGCAGCTTATAATTTTTTAGCAAATATCTCTGCTGATTTTAGCAGCATAGACTGCTATTTGCATTCAACTAAATTTAGCTTAAAACGAGTAAAAAGGTTAAAGTCGGGCATGCCGACTATACAATACCCTACACCAGTCTGGTGTATTGTTTGGATCCGAAATCCGAATGGGTTAAAATGGGGCTTGTGTCAAAATTTTCTATAATGTGAGTCAGCGCACCAAATTTCATTAAAATATCTTAATATTTGCGACCTGCAGTTTGTAACCAAGCCAATTTTGGGGGGACCCTTATATGGGCACTAGTTCTAAACATGGACCTATGTTCACCAAAATCAATAGGCTTCGTCCTTGGGCCAACATAGGTCTATGTACCAAATTTCATCAAAATATCTTAATATTTGCGACCTGCAGCGTATAAACAGTATAATTTTGGTAGGACCCTTATATGCGCACTAGGTCTAAACATGGACCGATGTTCACCAAAATCAATAGGCTGCGTTATTGGGCCAACATAGGTCTGTGTACCAAATTTCATCAAAATATCTTAATATTTGCGACCTGCAGCGTATAAACAGTATAATTTTGGTAGGACCCTTATATGGGCACTAGGTCTAAACATGGACCGATGTTCACCAAAATCGATAGGCTGCGTTATTGGACCAATATAGGTCTATGTACCAAATTTCATCAAAATATCTTAATATTTGCGACCTGCAGCGTATAAACAGTATAATTTTGGTAGGACCCTTATATGGGCACTAGGTCTAAACATGGACCGATGTTCACCAAAATCAATAGGCTGCGTTATTGGGCCAATATAGGTCTGTGTACCAAATTTCATCAAAATATCTTAATATTTACGACCTGCAGCGTATAAACAATATAATTTTGGTAGGACCCTTATATGGGCACTAGGTCTAAACATGGAGCGATGTTCACCAAATTCAAACTTGTTCGTCCATGGGCCAACATAGGTCTGCGTACCAAATTTCATCAAAATATCTTAATATTTGCGACCTGTAGAGTGCGCACAAGATTGCATGGACAGACGGACGGACGGACGGACAGACGGACATCGTTAAATCGAAATAAAAAAAAATTCTGAACCGATCGGTATACTATAAGGTGGGTCTACGACCAATATTTTTTGGTGTTACAAACATCAGCACAAACTTATAATACCCTGACCACATAGTGGTGTAGGGTATAAATAGCAAAAATTGTGTAGATATACATGTAGCCATGATCATAGCAACCACATCTTTCTCTGCCTGCAGTGACTGACAACAAAACTCACCAGTGGTGTAATCCTCTTGTCTTCTTTATTTTTCCCTTCTATGTTATGGTATAATGCCATATCCAGTCCACGCCCAAAATAATCTAATGCAATTCATTAGCTCAAGTCCTGCTAAGCTGCTCTTTTGTATTGAAGCGCTTTAGGATATAATATATTACAAATTCTTTGTATCTACTTAAAGGTTCCTTAACCTCATAGCTAATTGAATTGAAAAGTATTTTAAGTTATTGTTAAACTTTATGTGAAATTTTCAATTCTTCACATCACTCCCTCTTTCAACATGTATGTTATTTATTATAGCGCTTTTTCACAATTGATATTTATCAAATTTTATAAATCAGTGTTTGGTTTGGTGTTAACTCCTTGTCTTACTCTTTTCAAATAATGTACTTTGATATTCACACCTTAAGTTTCTATTTTTTTTCTGCTTCCTTATCTGCCATAGTCAATCTCTATCGTGCAAATTTCTTTCATATATGAAGGTATGTTCATATGAATAGAGAATCAACAAAAGAGACGTGTTTGAAAACTTTTTGGTTATAATTCTTTGGAAATGTTTATTTTTTTTATTTTAAACATATCCTTGTACGATGATGATGACGACAACGACGACGACGATGATGTTGGTTGGTGAAGGTGGTGTGAACAAATTTTGCAACGTTTTAAATCATGTTTTGACAAGATTTAAACAAATTTTTTTCAATGCCATTTTTTTCTCGCAAATAAATGGCAGGCGGTATGATCAAGATAATTATTGTATATGATTTTTTTCCATATTTGAAAATTTGTAATAGATCATTTTTGGGTTTTATTGTTGTGAAATCATTCAAAGATTTTTAATATGTTTTTACCAAAATTTCAAAATAGTATACAAAAAATTGATCTGTTTTGGTTTTGAAAACACTTGTGTAGCATATTAAATAGGCTTCTGCTTATAGCTACCAAATTACGAGATGGTTTTATTTTTTTTGTGTGGTTTTAAATAAAATGTCATAAATCTTTAATGTTCAAGTAGACCAGCAAAAGAAGAAATTTTTGTATATCGGGGTTTTAACTAGCACCACTAACAAGACAAGCATAATAATTGTCAATATAACAAGGTGTAATACAATTAGGACGGCAGACTGCAACCACAAATGCATGATGATAATTAAATTTCTTGGCAATTGATGTTTGGGACAATATTTTTCAACAGTTCAACTCATAGTTTAATATTTTTCATAGTTATGAAACTTTTCATTTATCAAACGTTTCATCATACATATTTATGAAAAGTTTCATCATATTTATAAAATGTTTCTCTTAACGAGGGCAGTTCGAAATGTTCTTAGCATAACAATGAAAAACAAGAGCTAGATTTTTAAAATTATTTTATTTTTCAATATAATCTCCTGAAACTTTAATATACTTAGTCCAACGTTTTTCTAGTAATTGTCATTGCATCTTCATTCGTGGTAAAACGTTTGCCAGCAAGGTATTTTTTTTAAATTTGGGAACAGGTAGAAGTCAGAGGGAGGTAAATCAGAGAAATGATGAGAAATGAGAAATTTTCAGTCGTATACGCTTTTGGTCAGCTGTTAACAAATGCGGCACCCATCTGGCAGAAAAATTTTCATCTGTAATTCTTGATGCAAAATAAAATGTACTCGATCATTTGAGATGCATATGGCATTCCCTATTTCACGCACTTTCACACGTCGATCGTCTAATATCATATCATGGACTTTAGCTATGATTTCTGGCGTTGTTGCAGTTTTTGAACGCCCACTTCGTGGTTCATCTTCAATGTAAAGGCCACTTTTATAGTCAGTAATACTGGTCCTAATAGTATGGAGCTTAAATGATAAGTATTACCAAACCAAAGCTATTTTCAGCGATTCCCTGTACGGGACCTATATAATTTTATGCATGAATCACATAGTGGTCTTTGCGGGTAAAAAAACCGGATCCAACTTTGTCTCAGTTCCTCCTGTTTTTTTCTGCAGCATTTTGAAGGCCAAAAAGTTCGAAAAATTACGAGAATTGTATTGCTTTTTTTGTCTAAAAATTGTTATATGAATCGCATCAATTCAGAAATTCGAACTCGAGACAGAACTGATAGACTAAATTTAAATCATATATTTTAACACTTTTGTACCTAACATCTTTAAAATGTTAGAAATTTAACTTAAAATCGCTATCCTGATTAAAAAGCCTTAAAAATTTGAAGATAAAAAAAATATAAAAAACCCGAAAAATTCACGATCACCATTTTGGATTTCTCTCGGAAATGCTGAAACCGGTATTTATGGAACTTGCCAATTCGGAAACAAGAATATCAGACCTAACAGACAGCGTATCGAAGGGAACTCCGATTCGGTCCAATATCCAAAATATATGGCCGAGAATTAGTGTACCTAAAAAAAAAAGTTCGCTGTACACCGTCCAATATAAATTTTTTTGCAAGGAGATTTCAAAAAAAAAAATTTTTTTTTTGCCGAACGTAGGGCTCGCCAAATTAAATTTTTCGTTATATCTTTGGCATTTACAGTCGGATCTTAAAGTGATACATCCATGTTTTTCTCTCGAGGGGACCAATGTTTTGCTCTAAGAACCATTGACCTCAAATATTCCGTTCTAGTATTTACCCTCCAGATCTCAGTTGCCACCCTAATGCACAACCCTAATGTCAGAAAATTAAAGCTCGCAAAAAATCATTAAACTTTTGCTAAGGAAGTTTTTCGATAAACCCAGCAGAAATTTTTTTATTTTTTTGGTTGCCCCTACGATTGCTTTTTTAAATTTTTTTCATTGGATTTTTCCTTTATAACAAAATACTGGTCTCATCGTGGCAAAAAATCGATATATCACACTTTAAAATCCGAATTTAAATGCGTAATCTACAACGAAAAATTAAAAAAAGAGACCCCTAAGTTCAGCAAAAACATTTTTTTTTGGAATTGCCTTGCAAAAATACTTTATATTTGAAGGTGTACCGCGTACTTTTTTTTGCCTATGAGGTGGTACGGTCAACTGTACACTAATAGAAAAAAGTCTGTTAAAATTTTTTGTTAAAACTACTAAAAATTAGTTAAAAATGATGCTGCAGAAATAACTTCTAAATTAGCAGATTATTTTTGCTATATATTAGTAAGATAGAAACATCATAAATAAAACTGTTAAATATAGAGAATTTTAGTTATATTTGAGTTAAATTTTTGTTAATAGAAAATAACAAATTAACCTGCTAAAATCTACAAAAAATTTTGCAAAGTAATTAGTAGCCTAAAAAACCATGAAAAAACTTAAAATTTTCGAAGTTTATTTTTCGATTTTTGTTTAAATACAAATAAAAATGCTTTAGAAAATAGCAGTTTGCAATTTTTTTTAGCAAATATTTCTGTTAATTTAACAGGATAAACATTCAACTGAATTTAGCTTAAAAATAACAAAAATTTTGTAGATATAACAGTTTGTTTTTGCTATTTTTAATCTACTATCATTTAGCAAAATTTTCTGCAGATTTTACAGTACAATTTGCCATTTTCAATTAATTTAAAATTAACTCAAATATAACTAAAATTCTGTCAATTTAACCGCTTTATTTTTGCTTTTTCATTTTACTAGAATTTAACAAACAAATCTGCTAATGTAACAGTTTTTTCTACAGCATCATTTTTAACCTATTTTTAATTGCTTTTTCTGTTATTTTTACAGATTTATTTCTATGAGTGTAGCGCATCATATTATCTATTTTTTTGTTTGTTCTGTAGCCTGTCGTTGCAATTATAATTTGTCCTGTACACCGCAATAGGTACTTGTTAATTTTGGTAATAATGTATATTGGTTTCATTAGTTAAATATCAACATAGTACACATACAAATTGTTTCTTTTTGCTTAATTTAAAATGTATTTAGATCATTTATGCTAATGTATTATTGACTCAAAAGAATGTCATGACATTTTGAGAATAACAAAAGCAAAATGTGCCGAATGAGGTCTAAAACAGAAATTCCTAAAAACTCCAAAAATTCCACTATAAAATCACATAAAGCGAATAAATTGTGTATTCCAGTTTTAAGGTGAAACTACATAAATTTACGTTTTTTTGTTTTAAATATTTGACAAATTTTTTACATTAATCTTATTTTACAAAAACATGTTTTTAAATATTTAAAAACATGTATTTATCCTTTAGAATTTTTTAAACAGATTAAGGAACATAGCCAGCCAGAAATTGGCAGTGGTACAAAAAACCAAACACTGCCATACCTTCCATAAAAATAAATGATTGGCAGATCACTCATTTAGGACGCTTCATTAGCATGTGAAAAAAGCGTTTTCCTGTATTTTTTTTTTTTTTTAAGAAAAGCAATACTCAAGAATTTTTTTATACGAGTATTAATTAACGTGCTGCTTTCCTTGGAAAGCGGATAGAGAAGAGATGAAAGGCGGTGATAGGTGAAGCGCTTCAAATATGGCAACATAAAGTGCGCGATGTGTATGAGAAGTGTAATTAAACCAAATCGTTATCTTTCTATATCATTAACAATACCGCATTTATGCGCCCCTAATTTATTATCACTTATTTTTGACCATTAATAACCACTGAAAATTCCTTTTTACAATATTTTATAAAAAAGTAATTTTTAACTCCACAATTTTCTTTATTTTTTTATAATTTCTTGTGGTTTATTTAACCTTCTTTTTTAATTTTTAACTCCACAATTTTATTGAGTGTAAGGTTTGTTTTTTATATATAAAAAGTTCTTTATTTTCGATATTTCGCTACTCCATTGTGTAGCATCTTCAGGAAATAACAAATTATAAAAAAATTTGAAAGTTTGAAAAAGAAAATAAAGAACTTTTTATATATAAAAAACAAACCCTACGCTCAAGAAAATTGTGGAGTTAAAAATTAAAAAAGGAGGTTAAATAAACGACAAGAATTTATAAAAAAATAATTTTTTATATAAAAAATTCTGTTGTTTTGTTAACATCTATCATAATAAAACTTAGGCCAACCATTGGGCTACCAATTCAGTTAAACGTTGTTTAGAAGCACGCATTTCAGGACTATCGTACTCATTAATGGAACCAAAATCGGAACAATGAGAAGCACGTGGTATAACGGTAGCACCCTCAGCTTCACCATGACCCATTGGATTCCAGGGATCCAAACCACCATGAGTCATATAGATATTTTCAACACCAGGATTTAAACCGCCAAAAGTTTCATTTGTTTCATCTGCTAATTGCCTAATTTTTTCATTAGTGTATTTAGTACCGAAAATATCAGAACATAACGTAGTATACATAGCAGCAGGGAATTTGGTGCCAAATGGTTGATTGGGCGAGGCAGAACTTTGATACCAACCGTATTCATTACAGGTTTGATAATACCAGGGACGGGCTAAAAGAGCAGGGGAAAAAGTTAAAAATAAATTTAGAAAAATCTAATACAATGTTCTTACAGGATCCCTTGGCATAAGTAGAATCCAAATAATAGGCCAAAGTACTCTTATAAGTGGCATCAATACAACTGATGGGACTAGAAAATGACATTAACCAAAATGAAGCCATGGCGGTCAAATCATCTTCAAAACTCATTAAGTAGTTGCAGTTATAAGGAACATCACCTTCACTGTTAAATTGATTGAATTGTCATTTAGATTTTAAATTTGTAATGAGTTTATATTCCTTCAACTTACTCCTGATATTGAACAATGCCCGAAAATATATTCGACATACTACCGAATAGAGACCAAATATCCAAATCATTATTATGATCGAAAGAATTACACAACTTTAACATAGCTTTAGCCTCCGCAGAACGTTTACCAGCGAACATAGATTCCAACTCGGCAATACCATTTTTTATACGATTGTAACACTGTTCTGAACCCAATTCACGCATCGCCTGTCCGACAACTTCTTTGTATTCTCTAAAATCGACTTTAGCTAAAATTGGGGCACTAGAAGCCCAACCACCAGCCAATAATTCGGGATAAAGTTTTTTAAACCATACTACCATAGTGGCAGAGTAAGAACCACCGGCCATAATCACTTTGGAATTGGCCATAGCAGGACTGCTTGCACGTTTGGTGCGTATGAAGTCAGCTAAATCGGCTAAAGCTTGTTTGATGTGTAAATATTGTAGAGATTCAGGTAAAATGTCGCTGAAAGAGAAGAAAAGAAAATTGTTTTACTTTCGCTGTGCTTAAAAAATTTCAAGAAATTATAAAAATAACACTAAAAATCACAAAAAAATTTTAAATTTTGAAAGTTTTTTTTTTTGTTTTTTTTTTTTGAAGTAAATAAAAATCGACCCTTCTGAAATCAGCAGTTTACAATTTTATTAGTTTCTGTAGATTTAGCAAGATTTAACTTAATTTAGCTGAAAAATAACAAAAATTTTATAGATAAAAGTTTGTTTTTGATATTTTTAATCTACTAATATTTAAAAAAAATTTCGGCAGAATTTACAGTATAATTTGCCATTTTCAATTAACTTAAAGTTAAATCAGATATAACTAAAATTCTATAAATTTAACAGTTTTATTTTTGCTCTTCTTATTTTACTGGTATTTAGCAAAAAAAAAATATGCTGATTTAACAGTTTTTTCTGCAACATAATTTTTAATCAATCTCTAGTTGCTTTTTCTGCTATTTTTACAGATTTATTTCTAAGAGTGTAGTCTTTTCTATTTTTCTTTTCAAAATGTCTTTGCAAATAACGTAGTTTTTTTCAATTCAATTTGAACTTTCTAAAATATCCTTTCTTTCAATGTTATCGTACAAAATCATTTTCGTATCCTTTTAAAATCCTTACCTAGTAGGTTTACTTTCACCATAATAACGATGTTCAGTATAGTATAAAATACCCTTATGTTCCTTAGCTAAATCCACAAAAATACCACTCGAAATTCTGCCCGGTGATATAGACCATTCGCCGCCCAAATAAATGAACATGGGACCACCATCTTCGAAATATTCGTCATTAACCATATAACGCTAAAATTTTCAAAAATCAATAAAAAAAATTAAATTTCAATTAAAAAACATACCATTTGCCATGTTTTATTATTACTATTATCAAAATGATCCAATTTTTGTGTAATCCATTCCGTTGCTACGGTAGCTCTCCCGTGAACCATTTGTTCGGGAGGACCTCTGTATAATTTCTTCATAGTTTGAACAAAAGCTGGTTCATTTATATTATCCTTTTCCGCCTTAGCAAAAGCTAATATAGTTGAAACTGCCACAACCGTTAAAGTGAACTTCATTTTTGCAAGTGATTTCTTTAAACTCAAGAAAAAACTTTCATAGTACCCAATGGTCGCAGTACTAAAGATATTGTTGGGTAATAAAGATAGAGTAGGGTTCTAAAGACACATTGGTAAATGGTCAATTGTATAGTTTTTTGATTAGATTTGTTTAATAAATTTATCAATAGTTCTTAACATACAATTATTTTAATCTATGGGTACATATTTCTGAATTTAGTACCTGTTTCATTTCTTTTAGAACATTGCCTTGATAATGAAATTTTTCACAAAAATTTCGTTTTTGTTAAGACTTTATACAATCATTACACGCTATCGAGAAAGATTTAGTTTAGAAATAAAAACAATATTCATATATACAGTGGGGAGCATTATTGAGTACATGTGAGTACTTGAGGAAACTTACAAGTTCAGATATAAAAATATCGGACAAGGGGACTAAAGTATACTTTTTGAAAGCCAAAGGTTCGCTTAATCTAAATCTGGCCTCAGAAATGACCTTCTATATCAGACTTTCGAGCTATATAAATGGGAAAAACTTAATTTTTCTTCAAAATATTTCGAATCGTATGTTTCCTCGAAAAATATTTTTAACAAGATTTGTAACGGCATCTGAATATACTACTCTTCCTCTTTAAAATAGTTTTTGAATTCTTTTGATACATATTTTTTTACGGATATATCGTTTTTTGAAATTTGGGACTTTTATTTTTTTTTTACAATTTTACTTTGAAATTGCGGTGAAGGCCCCAATTTCAAAAAACGATACATCAGTAAAAAAATGTTATGAAAAAAATTCAAAAATCATTTTAAAGAGGAAGAGTAGTATATTTAGATGCCGCTACGAATCTTTTAAAATATTTTTCAAGAAAATATACGATTCGAAATATTTTGAAGAAAAGTTAAGTTTTTCCCATTTATATAGCTCGAAAGACTGATATGGAAGGTCATTTCTGAGGCCATATTTAGATTAAGTGAACCTTTTGCTTTCAGAAAAGTATACTTTAGTCCCCTTGTCTGATATTTTAATGCCTGCACTTGTAAGTTTCCTCAAGTACTCACATGTACTCAATAATGCTACCCACTGTATATATATATTTTAACAATACTATCTTGACAAATTTGACGTTTTATACACTAATAGGAAAAAGTCTGTAAAAAATTTAGTTAAAACTGCTTAAAAAAAATTAGTTAAAAATAACCTTATAGAAAAAAGTGCTGAAATTATAAGATTATTTTTGCTAAATATTAGTTAAATAGAAATAGCAACAATAAACCTATAAAATATACAGAAATTTAGTTATATTTTAGTTAAATTTTAGTTAAGAGTAAATAACAATTTACCCTGCTAAAATCAGCAAAAAATTTCGCTAAATAATTAGTAGACTAAAAAGTCGCAAAAAAAATTTATAATTTTATAAGTTTTTTTTAGTTTTTCTTTTTAAATGCTAACAAAAGTCGATGCTTCTGAACTCAGCTGTTAACTGTTTTATTAGAATATATTTCTATTAATTTTAGCAGGATAGACTGCTATTTGCATTCAACTAAGTTTAACTTAAAAATAACAATAATTTTGTATATGTAGCCGTTTGGTTTTGCTATTTTTAGTCTACTAACATTTAGCAAAAGATTAACTCAAATATAGTTAAAATTCTGTAAATTTAACAGTTTTATTTTTCCTGTTCGTATTTTACTAGTATTTAGCAAAAAAAAAATCCTAATTTCAGCAGTTTTTCTGCAGGGTAATTTTTAACTTATATTTACCAACTTTGTTTGCTATTTTTACAGCTTTATTTCTATGAGTGTATTGATTGATTAGTGTTATTCCTTCAGCTTTTAAAAGCTTATTAATTTGTATCGTTATTACCGGAATTATTGATATAATTTAGGTATCAGCTAAGCACGTTTATATAATTTCATGACATAAGAAGTCGCACACTTATTAATATGAAAATATATTAGCTGTTTCAGACAGACAAAACGAAATTTTATTATCAGATTCTGAGTCCTATTGTAAATCGTTCGGCTGCTACAACTGGAAATTCTGCTGTCGCTACCATATTTCTGTTGTATGATCTGAAATAGGGTTGTGACAGTTAACAAAGGGCTGAGACTACCGAAATGGAGTGGTGAACGATTCGGTTTTGACAAGAAATATTTTTTCTGGGTGTATGATTGGAGTCCAAGTATGCAAGCAATATTTAATAAGTGCCCTATCCATATTACTAAGGTAATATACACGGCTACAAAAGTGCCCGTTTTGCTAATTTTCTTTTGGAGCGAGATGTAAAAGAGGAAAAATTTTTAGGTTCTAAGCAAAAAAAAACAGGAATATATGGCTCTCTGTTTGCTCTCTCGCACTCTCTCACTCTTTTTGCTCGCTCTCTCTCACTCTTTGCTCTCTCTCACTCTACCTCAGCCTATGAAATTTGTCTATGAAATTTCTTTGTTCTGAAACCATTTTTTTTATTTAATCTTAACCAATATTTGTTGCTAAAATTAAATTATAATATATAACAAATTTTTAAAAATTAGCTAATTAAATGATTATAAAATTTCACGTGTACTTATTAAAATAATAATTTATTGCTTTAACCATTCTCTGACATGTTCAGCAATTTGCTCTTTAGAAGCTCTAAGCTCAGCAGTATCTCTATCACTAATGGAACCCAAATCTTTGCAATGGGCATGATCTGTAAAAGAATAAAAAGAGATATTAACTTTCTAAACAATAAACCGGAAGAATTTTATCTTACAAGGTATAATAGTAGCTTGATTAGGATCTTGAATACCCATAGCGCTCCAAGGATCCAATTGACCATGAGTCATATAAACATTTGCTACTTCAGGCGTTAAACTACCAAAGAACTTATTTGTTGCGGCAATTTGATTTTGTATAAATTCGTTGGTGAACTTCAAACCATAAGCATCAGCACACATGGTAGTAAAGAAAAGCAATGGGTATTTGGAACCAAAAGGTTGATTGCGAGAGCTGGAAGTTTGATACCAACCGTATTCATTACAAGTTTGATAAATCCATTGACGCACTAAATAGTAGAATAAAAAAATCAATAGATTTACATTAAGAAATGTTTATATTTAAAAATAGATTACTTACTACTTTTGTTGCTAAAAGCTGAATCTTTTATCGAATTTAAATAGGTGCGATATGACATATCAATACAGCCCTGGGCACCAAAATCATCAACAATATAATTCGCTACACCAATAACATCACTAGAACCTTCCATAATTCTGCTGCAAGCTCTTTGTATATTACCATCACTTAAAACATGATCATAAAAATATTATCAGACGTTCAATATTGGGAAATACCACTATTTAACCTACTTGTGTGTTTGTACTAATCCGGCAAAGATTTCTGAAATTTCATAGAACAATGTCCAAATATCCAAATCATTATGCTCATTGAATGAGTTACACAATTTCAACATAGCCTTAACTTCAGCACCCCGTTTGTTGGCAAACATTGATTCTAATTCAGCAATACCATTTTCGATGCGTTTATGACAAGTTTCACCACTTACTAGGGTAATAGATTGACCCATAACTTCTTTGTATTCTGGAAGAGGGAAACATTAAAATATTTTAATTTTTAAACTTTTCCATGGAATCGGTTGTAATGAAACCAGGTGCAGAATTGGTGTGGTTGGCAACCAATTGTGTATGATATGGTGTTGGCCGATCGGAGAGTAAAAGTGCCCGAAATTGTTAGTGCCATATGCATGACTTACACTAATAGAAAAGAATGTGTAAAAATTTTAGTTAAAACTATTGGGTGTATAACTTAAAAAAGCGGTGTTTTTTGGGAAATTTTTCGGCGTTTATTGTGAAAGATTGGCAACATATGAATTCCGAGTGAAAAGAACTGCTAATTTTTTCAGCCCAAGAACAAACCAAGCCAATTTCGGATACCCTGTTCTCAAGCGAATCGTATTGCAGAGGCAAAATTTCCCAACCACTATTTGCTAAATTGATTTTAACCGTTCTTGCAACATGTGGCAAGTTTGGTTATGATTGAATATTACGGCTTCATTTGGTCGCATATTCCGGGCGCTTGCTTCAAACGAATCAATTGTGTACGGTACAGGTCCCCTGTGATCGTCTGGCCCGATTTCAGCAACTCATAATAGATGGGACCCTTCTAGGTCTGACCTCGGCGGTCTTTGTCTTCCGTATCAAAATCACCACTTCTGAACCTCACAAACCATCTCTCGCACGTTGAAATTGATGGAACATATTCGAGATAAGCTTCGGTAAGCAATCGCCGTGCTTAAGCTGCACTTTTTTCCAAATTGAATGATGCTTTGTTGGTACAAAATTCGACGTTGCGGAAGCAAAAATAAAAAAACTTTGTTGTTTAAACTATTTCGTTCAATGACAAGATATTAAAGACACAAACCGTATTTAAAAGATACGCCATCTGTTGTGAATCCCGCATTTTTAATTTATAAACCCAATACCAAAAATCACCTTGCAGAAAAAACCGCTGAAATTAGCGGATTATTTTTGGTAAATATTAGTAAGACAGGAACAACAAAAATAAAAGTGTGTGTTTTAGTTATATTTGAGTAAAATTTTAGTTAATAGAAAATTACAACTTAAACTGCTAAAGTCAGCGAAAAAATGTTTGTAGGACATTAGTAGACTGAAAAAATACAAAAAAAATTTAAGATTTCGAAATTTTTCTTAATGCAAATAAAAATCTAGCCTTCTGAAATCAGCAGTTTAATATTTTATTAGCAAATATTTCTGTTGATTTAGCAAGATAGACTGCTATTTGCATTCAACTAAATTAAACTTGAAACAAAAACAAAAAAAAAATTTGTAGATATAACAGTTTGTTTTTGCTATTTTTAGTCAACTTTTATTTAGAAAAATGTCCTGCAAATCTTAACAGTTTAAGTTGTCATTTTCGATTAACTAAAAGTTAAATCAAATATAACTAAAATTTTGTAAATTTAACAATTTTATTTTTGCTGGTCTTATCTTAAGTTTTAATCAATTTTTAGTAGCTTTTTCTGCTATTTTTACGGGATTATTTCTATGAGTGTGTGGCTCTGTAATTTTGATTTTAAATGATGAGTTAGGTTTGAGAAAATTGTTAGCAAGATGGATGCCGCGTTTGCTCACAATTGACCACAAACTTGTGACAGCTTCAAAGAAGTGTTAGCTCATTCGTAATAGGGATGAGCCGATTTAGCATCTGGATTTACGTAATTAACCCCTAGTGACCATTTTTTATTTCCAATCCTAAAGAAATGGCTCAGCGGAAAGATATTAAGCTTCAACAATGAAATGACTGATGATACAAATCCCTAATTTAAGGTCCTTGAGAAATCATATTATTTGGAAGTGATAAAAAAGTGTAGAAACGTTGGACAACGTATATTGAACTAAAAGTTGTTACGAAAATAGATTAGTCTAGTAAAGAAAACTCTGAAATTTTCTGCAAGAAAATATCCCGAGAAACACTACTTCAGCATATGCTATAAGGTTAAATGCCATAAATAATGTTGAGCTTCTAGCATGTTCTAGAACCAACGACCATTAAACTATAAAAGACCGAAAGTTACGAAGGAAGTGGAAGTTGCGCATTAACATTTGTGGAGTGAAGTTGATTATTAACACTTCTTTCTGCTGTTAAGTTGAGCTAAGAGAGTATCAAAGTTTTTATAGTTGGTAGCGCTCTAGTATATCGTTTTATTAAAGTCATTAGAGTTTGTGTGAGTGTTTAACTGCTGGGTATAACTAAAGAGAGTTTAAATAAATAAGAGTATAAGCTCAATCAAAGTGTGAGAGTTATTTTGGTGTATGTGACCAAATTTCAGTAAGAAAATGGCAAATTTTTTCTCTGTGTGTTTAGAGAGAATAACACTATAAGGGGGGGAATTTTTTTATGCCTCTTGCGGGCAGATAATGCGGCATTAATCATTCGCAAGCTACGACCACCGATATATTGTTTTATGTCCAAAATTCCGAATACGAATATTTTTTTTAGTTAGTGCAAGATGTTTTCACTTGTAATTTTCCCTGTAGACATTTCTCCCATTTTTTACTAGCCATTTCTAAATAACAACTTTCACAAAATACTCACCATAAAAATCTGCCTTAGCCAATAAGGGTGCACTGGAAGCCCAACATCCTGTAGCCAATTCAGGATATAATTTCTTAAACCATGTTACCATAGTAGCCGAATAAGAACCACCAGTTAAAATAACCTTGGAATTTTCCATACCAGCTATGGTTGCCTTCATGGTAACAATGAAATGAGCCAAATCAGCTAAAGCTTGACGCACATGTAAATATTTCATATTTTCATTGGTCATGGACGAAACAGGTCTACTTTGACCATAAAAACGATGTTCGGTGTAGAACAAATAACCATTATGTTCTTTAGCCATATCATAAACATGACCACCACTAATAGAACCAGCTGAAATAGTCCATTCACCGCCCACATAAATAAATAAAGGACCACCAGATTGATAGAATTCATCATTGGACATATAACGCTAGTTTTAAAACATCAAATATTAATTAGTGACATTAAAAACCTTGTGATGTTTACTTACCATATTCCAAGTTCTGGTTTCACTGGCATGAAAGTGATCTAATTTTTGTTCAATCCATAATGTTTCTATAGTTGCCCGTTTGATAACCTGGGGACCAGGTTCTTTATGTAAATTATTAAATATCTTAACAAATGCAGACTCTGCAGTATCATTGGATTTTACTAAAGCTATCAAAGCTATAAAGCACACTAACGCCAAAGCTAACTGGGCCATTTTCTTCGTTTGTCCTCGTCAAAATATTCTTCAAGACTAAATTTGCTATGACTTAAAATTTGTAAAATTTGTGTTAAGTTACCAGAATTCTTTTGGGCAATTAAATTGATTACCGATTATTGGTATTATTTAAGAAATCTTATCAAAAAATTGTTAATACATACGATAATCGTAATCATATTATCTGCAAGTAATACAGGGTGACCAATATATTACTGTACAAAAGTTAATATGTCTTGGTTGGTTTGAACTGAATATATTTAGTTTATTCGCAGTTAATATTAAAGAAGATAAAACTTTCGAATGAGAGATTAAAAAGTACTATTTCATTAAAAGTTTTTCACAGTTTTCCACAGTTTTGCTACAGAACGTTGGAAAGCTCTTTAAAATATCTTTCATCTGATAGCCCAAATATTGGAGAGGAAAGAAATTGCTTTTAAAGTAAAAGGAACATTATCGGAACTCTTCCGGTATTTTATTTATTTATTTTTTTTTTTTGTAAATGTTCACAATTATATTGAATTTGAATAACTTAGTTAGATTTTGTCATATTTAGTTTTCTTTTTGCATTCATTTGGGTTCGGTCTTTGAAAGCTGCTATTAAATGAAAAACTCAATTTCATACTCGCTTAAAGTTTTTATATATTTAATAAGTTTTAATAGTTCAGCTATTTGTTTTCAATTATTTTCAGTTGATACGGCTCGAGGACATTAAATAAAAATTAAAAACAAATGTATTTAAATTTTTATTATTTAATGATAATTTCAATATTTGGGCCGACTTCGTTGGTAATTCTTAAGAAATTTTAAAATATAAATAACTTTGTAAAAATTGTTTTCGTTGTTCACTGTTGAAAAATTAAAAGCTGTTTAAAAAAGGAAAAGCTTTTTTGAACAGTGAACAATGAAAACAGTTATTTATTTAGTTATTTTTTTTTTAATTTCTTGAGAAAGGCCGAAGTGGATCGAAATATCAAAATTAATCAATAAATAATAAATAAATAATAAACTTTACAATAAATTTGTTTTTTATTTTTATTTAATGACCTTGAGTTTTTATTTATTGTTAAAATATATTCTTTGAAATTTTTCTAACCATTCACTTCTTTTATTAAAAGCAAATGAATTTAAAATTTTATTATTTATTGACTTATTTCGATATTTCGACCGACTTTGTTGGTCATTCTGAAGAAATCTAAAAAATTAAATAACACCGCAAAAATTGTTTCGTTTTTCGCTGTTCAAAAACGTAAATCTGTTTAAAAAAAAAAAGCTTTTTTGAACAGTAAACAACGAAAACAATTTTTATGGAGTTATTTATTATTTATTTATTTTTAAAATTAAATTGAAGTGGGCCGAAATATCGAAATTAATAAATAATAAAATGTTCAATACATTTGTTTTTTAATTTTTATTTAAATAATAAGCTCAAGTTTTTCTTTATTGTTAAAATATCTTATTTCAAAAATTTTCAAACTGTCTATGTATTTAAAATTTTAAAATTTCTTAAGAATGACCAACGAAGAGAGTCGAAATATCGAAATTAATCCATAAATAATAAAATTTTCAATACATTTGTTTTTTTATAATTCCGTCGAGTTTTTATTTATTGTTAAAATATATAATTTGAAAATGTTCCAAACTTTCTACTCCTTTAACCACTGTTTTACTAATTCTGCTAGTTTCACTTTTGAAGCCTTTAGTTCGGGATTATCTTTTTCACTTATAGAACCAAAATCTCTACAATGGGCACGCACTGTAAGGAAAAGTAAACTATTTTATTGTATTTTAAAAATTATTATATTCCATAATCACTTGGTATTATTGTTGCTTTTCCCTCTTCCTGTACACCCATAGCTCTCCAGGGATCCAATTGACCATGAGTCATATAAACATTTTGCACTTCAGGATTTAGACCACCAAAAAATTCATTAGTTTTATTAACCTGTCCCATAATATAATCCTCGGTAAATTTTTCACCATAAGCATCTTGACATAAAGTTGTATATAACTTAATCGGGAATTTGGTACCAAAAGGTTGTTGCGTAGAACCAGAAGTTTGATACCAGCCGTATTCATTGCAAGTCTGATAATACCATTGACGTACTAAAACGAATAAAGAACTAATGGATAATACATACTCGTATATAACATAAGATTTGAAAGCTTTTCTTACTCATGCCATTTCCAAATGTTGTATCCTTTATAAATTCTATCAAGGATTTATAGGTTACATCGGAACAATTTTTATTATCAAAATATTGTAGTAAGAAATTTTGAAAGCCTGTAAAATCATCTGTTCCCTCCATTAATTTACTGCAAGCCTTTTGTATAGTGTTTTCACTGAAAGTTTATAATAAAATAGGAAACCAATAAATATTTAGAAATCAATGTTAAAAAAGCTTTTTGTTTGCAAAAAGTTAATTTCTAATAAACCCCTTTACTTATCACTAGGAAAACCAAAATAAAACCACGGTAGTAGAAAAAATACATTAAAAATTTCAATTAAAACTACTAAAAATTAGTTCATAACAACTCTGCAGAAAAATCTGCTAAACTTAGCAGGTTATTTTTGCTAAATATTAGCAAGATTGGAACAGCTAAAATAAAACTGCTGAATATATATACTTTTAGTTATATTTGAGTTAAATTTTTGTTAATATAAAATAACAACAACGTATCCTGCTAAAATCAGGAAAAATTTTTGCCAAATAATTAGTAGAATAAAAAATCGTAAAAAGGAAAATTAAAATTTTCGAGTGTTTTTTTTAAATTTTTTCTTATTTAAATAAAAATCTAGCCTTCTGAAATCAGCAGTACCTATACTATTTTCTAGCAAATATTTCTGCTGATTTTAGTAGAAAAAACTGCTAATTGCATTCAACTAAATTTACCTAAAAATAACAAAATTTTTGTAGATATAACAGTTTCTTTTTGCTATTTTTAGTCCACTAATATAGTAAAATTTTCTGCAGATCTTACAATATAATTTGTCATATTCAATTAACTAAAACATACCCAGCAAAACCTTGGTAATGACTGGTCATTACTACATGCATTACTTAGATCTCATATCTCATTACCCGTTGAATTACTTTTAAACTAAATGTAATGAGTTACCGATAATTATACCCCACACATTACTATTTCACAATAGCTGAAACCAATAATATATGTTCTAAATCATTAAAAACCATAACTATGGCGTAGCCTAGTGGTTATCGTTTTTGCCTGACAGACATGAGGATCGCTGCTCAACTCGTGTTAGCTTCCATTGTTTTTTTTTTTTTGTAATTTATATTAAACATCTATTTATAGAAATGTTGATGTTCATTAAGCAGTATTTAATAACAACAAGTTTTGTGAAAAATAGACATGTATAACAGTTGCCACATTAAATGTGTACATAAGTTAAAGCAATAAAAATCATAGTGATGTCGTGGTCTAATGGTTAGAGTGTTTGCCTGACAATCGTGGGGTACGCTGATCAATACGTGTCAGCTCCTATTGGTTTTTAAATTTTTATACTTTTTTAAATCTATATTCAACATCTATTTATAGAACAGCTGATAAACTACTTACAGGTAACATCAGTGTAATGACTTTCCTCCAATGACATCACCATGTTAAAATAAGTAGTTTAGTAATTAAAAGGTAACTAGTGAACACTTAAGATTTCAATACCTAAAACTCATTACATGGTAATGAAAGGTTTTGCTGGGTAACTAAAATTTTAAATTGAACAGTTTTATTTTTGCTGTTTTAGCGCATATCAAAATAAAACTGCTAATTTCAGCAGTTTTTTCTACCAGGTCATTTTTAACTAATTTTTAGCAGCTCTTTCTGCTATTTTTACAGCTTTATTTCTATAAATGCATTGCCTGTTTTTTATTTGAAAAGATCGACCTACTTAGATTGAACACATTGATTGATCGTGAATATATGAAAAATTTTAAGCTAATATTTGTTCAAGTTTTTTAGGTTATCTTGTTTTGGAAATATTTTCTTATTTTTTCTTGTTTATTTTTTTAAACTAAGCTTTTTTCTCTCTATGCTCTTTTCTTTAAAATTAGGGTTTTTTTTTGTTTTTTTTTTCTCTAAAAAATCGATATTATTAAACTTAAAGTTGAAAATTTGATGTTACTTGAAAAAAGTAAACAAAATTGCAATTTGATTTGAAAGTTATGCATTAAACACATAGACGACTGCAGCTACACGACTACAGCCTGTCAAAAATAAAATACACACGTTTATATGAAAACGATTATTTTGACACCAACACAGCTACACGGCTACACGACAACTTTTGCCGCTGTAGTCAACTTAGGATAATTTCTATTTTTGTTGGCTACAAAACAAAAATAGTGTTGACAATATAACAAAATATGTAAAACAGGACAATTTTTCCCGCTAGAGGGAAAATAAAATCGCTAGTTCTGACTAGAAAATCACCATTATGGGAACACTGAAGAAACAGCTGTTTATATTTTACAATTATTTGAAGGTTTCATTAATTTATATTTGGAAATAATTTTATTGTGATGTTTTGTAAAAAAATGGATCTTACAAAATTAACAAAATATTCCTCACTAAAAAAGATTAATATTTATCAAAACGTAAAATTTTAAGGATCAGCTGTTTACTATGTTTTTGTTGTTTTCAAAAAAATTTGTAGTCGTGTATTCGTGTAGCCCAGGGGTGGCAAGACTTTTTTCGCTGCGTGCCAGAAACAGAGAAATTTTTTTTGTAAAAATTTCTCGCGTGCCACCTTAATTTTCCCTTTTAAAAATTTTTAAAATTTAGAAAATTTCATCATCGCAGATGTACATATTTATAAGCGCAGCGGATAA
Source organism: Leucophora obtusa (assembly GCA_949987735.1). Lineage (NCBI taxonomy): Eukaryota > Metazoa > Arthropoda > Insecta > Diptera > Anthomyiidae > Leucophora > Leucophora obtusa. Next base: position 355,928,204 of record OX465295.1, read on the forward strand.
CCCCCATGAAATAACCCCAAAGGGAAAAATTAAATAACATCCAAGAAATGACGTAAAAATGTTTGACGGTAATTTAATTTTTGGGGGTTTATTTAATCTTTAAATATTGAAATTATTTCATTATGAAAAAATCCCCAATGAAATAAAATTAAAACAGTTTGAACATTATTGCCTTTTCATTTTTTTGGGGGATTATTCTATTTTTGGTGGTTATTTCATTTTGTTAAAAAAAGTTAAATTATTGGGCGCCATTATTCATTTAAGTACGTAAGAAATTAGTTAAAAAATGTGCTTCGGGCAAAAACTTGATTTTGTTAAAATAAATCACGCTGTAAAAGCGAATATTATGAATTTGAACAGAGAAATTTTTATTTCAGATGAAATGGCTCTGCGAAACACGATCAAAACCCAATTTCAAATTCCAACAAAGGGGGTTATGAAATTATGAAACTTATTTTCAGCCTTTATTTCATTGAGGGTTATTTCGTAGCACCTATTTTCCCTTTAAAAAGAACTTAATTTTTTAGATTCAATTTTATTACAAATTGTTTTCCATTTTTGTGGAATTTTCTGTGACTTTTTATTTCTCCGATTATGAAGCATTTTCTCAGCTTTCAATCTAGAAATTTAGAAATTTGATAATTGAATTTATTAACCATATTTATTTAAACAAAATATGGTGGCAATACAGAGTTTTATTCATTTTAAAAGATGGTTTACAAGCTCTATGAAAAATTTCACCATTATGGAGTTAAATCTCACATTTTTGTAACGAAATTTAACATTTAACTGAATTTTTTGCCGGTCTTCTAATAGTTTAAATCTTTTGAAAATATCCAACAAAAACTCGCGTGCCACCTAAAATCCATTCGGTGCCACTACTGACACGCGTGTCATAGTTTTGCCAGCCCTGGTGTAGCCGGTCAACAAAACAAGAAAATTCACCATTTTGTATGGAATATTTCGAAGTGTCCTCATATTTTCACTCAGAACTTTTTAACCGCTCCAACGCGCATTTTTAATCCAAAGCTGATTGGGGGAATAATAAATACGATAACCTGGGTAAACATAAATGGTCAAAAAGTTTGAAAAATTCCCGTTTGGGGTCCTTAGAGCAATTTCAAATACATAACTTTTTAGTTAAAAGCTAACCTAGAAAAATGGTTTACCCATTAGGTTTACCCACCGGGTGCCCTGCTTGTCGGATTTTTCAACTAGCGCAGTGTTATTAACGATTTCTTGTTATATCAACCTTTAGTAAATCATAAAACATTTATTTTTTTTAATTTTTTGACCAATTTCGATTGTATTAAATTATTCGAATTATTTGTTATTCGAAATTTGGTATGGGTTTTAAAAGCTTATTTTTTTATTGAACTTTTTCTTTTTACCTTTACATTTTGATAACTTTTTTATAACAAAAAGCTTGAAGCTTTTAGTTTAAGGAACTTTCTATTAACTTTTTTATACCTCATAGCTTTTTTGAAACTTTTTTTTGATATAAAATGTTTGAAATGTTCTCGAAAAACTATTTAACTCAAAATTTATTTTAAGCAACTTTTTTTTCTATACCCTGTTAAAAATCGATTATACATGAGCACATATGATTCATGCATGCCCATATGCATCAATATATGATCCATATGTGTGCATGAATGATTCATATATGCTCATATGAAATTCCGTATATGTTCATATGTGTGCATTAACGAAATTTGAGGTAATATTTACATACATGATCATACATTTTCATATGTTTCCATACATAATCATGTGTGTATATTAACGAAAATTGAGGTAATATGTTCACGTATGATCACATATGAATAAATATGAACACATATGAATCCCATATGGAAGTATATGGACATATATGAATTTGTATGACTTCATATACCAGCATGTGTGAGTTCACACATGTCCATGAATGGATACATATATGTCGATTTTTAACAGGGTATCTAAAATTTTATACTAACAACATACTTACTGAGGATTTTTTACAATTCCTGCAAAAATATAGGATATTTGACGAAAATAATTAGTTTGAGAAACTTTGCATTTACTTTTTTATATTTCATAGCTTTTTCGTAACATTTTTTTTTACCAAAAATGTTTTAAAAGCTCTCAAAACGCTATTCAACCGAAAATTTAGTTTAATTTATTTAGATTAATCGATTAAATTATTAATTAATTTAGATTAATCGATTGAATACCGTAGTTAGTACGTATGGTTTTTAAAAGCTTTTTTATTGAACTTTTTCTTTTTACCTTAACATTTTGATAACTTTATTATAACAAAAAGCTTGAATCTTTTAGTTTAAGGAAGTTTTCTACATCTCAAAGCGGTTTTGAAACTTTTTTTTGACAGAAAAAAAGCTCTGGAAGAACTATTCAACCGAAAATTTAGCTTAAGTTACTTTTTTCCTATATCCAAAAAAGTTTACAAAAATATGTTCAAAATTTAATACTCAAAAAACATTTGTATACTTACTGATGATTTTGTACAATTCCTGCAAAAATATCGGATATTGACGAAAATAATATCCATACATCTAAATCATTTTTATCATCAAATGTATTACAAATTTTTAAAGAAGTTTTCAAATCAGCTGATTTGTTATTCGTTAACAAAGATTCCAATTCTTTGATACCATTCATAATGCGGTTGTAGCAAGCGTCACCACCCACCAAACGTATAGATTCCCCAGTAACTTCTTTGTATTCTAGAAGGATTTTGATAAAATTTCATTGCAAATAATTATTTACATTTTTGCATTAAAAAATACAAAAATAGTTTTTCGGACTTTCTATATTTTCAAATATTTAGTTAGATTCATTACAAATTTAATTTTAGTTAGTTAACCTCTAACTCACCAACAAAATCCAATTTAGCATATAAAGGAGCTGATGAAGCCCACACCCCAGTGGCTAATTCAGGATATAATTTCTTAAACCATGTAACCATGGTAGCCGAATATGATCCTCCACTTAATATAACTTTAGAATTTTCCATACACGGTAGGCTCATTTTCATAGTGCGTATAAAATGTGCCAAATCTGCCAAGGCTTGACGTACATGCAAATATTTCATATTTTCGTTGGACAAATCGCTAAGGAATTGAAATTTTATTTGTATTATTTTGTTATAATTTGATTTTAAATACTACATTACCTTACTGGTATGCTTTTACCATAATAACGATGTTCGGTATAAAATAAATAACCTTGATTTTCTTTAGCCATATCATACATATGTCCTTCACTTATATATCCCGGGGAAATAGTCCATTCCCCGCCGACATGAATAAATAATGGACCGCCTTCTTGATAGAACTCATCGTTGGACATGTAACGCTGAAAGAAAATTTAAATGTTTATTAACTTCTTGAACATTTACAGTATACACTCTCATTACAAATCCCTTAAGACAATTACAATCAAATTCGGTTGGGGCAACCGAATTACAAGGTTGGGCCAACGTAGACAATTCGGTTGGGAGAAAACCGGTTGTCGCAACGGAGTTTTATGAGAGTGTATGTAAGGCTATTTTCTGTAAATTTCTTCTCTAGTGAAATTGAAAATTGCAAATTTTATTACGGAATGTTTCTTGTTTTAAAAATAATGGGAAATTGTTCGTTCCTCTTTACCATTTTCCATGTCTTTGTTTTATTTTCATCAAAATGATCTAATTTTTGTTCTATCCATTTTGTTTCGACAAGGGCTCTCGTTGAACCTTTAGGTCCTGGATCTTTATGTAAATTATTAAAGGACTTTAAAAATATATTTCCGGCTTCCAACGATTCCACTTTTAAAAGAAACGTAATTAATAACAATATTTTGATGGCTGATGAACAATTCATTCTTTTTTCCGATTTCGATTGTTTCTCTTTTGGTTGGTGTATTGAATGGGACACGAACAATTTGATTTTAATTTATTTGTTCAATTAATTGTTCAGTCTTATATATGGCGGCAAGAAAATAGAAAAATCTTTATCTATTTTACGTGTAAAAACACAGCGGTAGGCAATATTTTTTTAAACAATTTCGAAACAGAAATAATCTAACCCTAAATACTTATTATAGGGTACACAGATAAAAATTATTTATCAATACAATTAAACCATTTGTAAATACAATTAAATACTTTTAATTAAAATTGAGCCTACAAACAACATGTTTGTTACTTGATTGTTGAATTTATTTCAATTAAATAGCCATGTAACGCTGAAGTTTGTTGTTACAAAGCAATTTTTAACAAACGGTGTTGCCATATCAAAAAACGAGTTTCTGGCAATTCAGGGCAAAATCTAACAATCGAATTTGTTGATTTTAGTTTACTTTTTTTTTATTAAAAATCACCCCTTGATTAAAAAATACATATTTTTTTACAATCATATTTTTCTCCCCTTTTGCAAATATTTATTGTGAATCAGCATAGTAAACAATATGAATTCTTCCATTCTAGGTGCAGGATGTGTTCAGCGAACTTATGTAAAACACTACAAGGTACATTTTGTGGAACATTTTAACCTTCTAACTCCTTAATTAAGGGAACTTTTTTGGTCTCTTTTTAAAAAGAGTCAAGAAAGACCCGTCAATTGAAGAGTTAGAGGGTTAAAATGTTCCACAAAAATTTTTGTCATGAAATTCTACTACAAGTCTCTGAAGATATCAAATTTGAATATTTAACTTAAGTGCTGGAAATACGTCAAAATTTAAAATGTGTCTAAGGATTAATTTCGTACTTATTCAAAATTGGCGCTAAAATGTCCCACAAACCTGGTTTTTATGGGGTTAGTTTAGTGTATGTGTATGTGAAAAAATTTTACATAAAATTTCACTATAAGTTACCTTTGAGCCAAAGGCTACACTCATAGATATAAATCTGTAAAAATAGCAGAAAAATTTACTAAAAATTAGTTAAAAATAATGATGCTGCAGAAAAACTGCTAAAATTAGCAGATTTTTTACTAAATACTAGTAAAATGAGAACAGCAAAATTAAAACTGTTAAATTTACAAAATTTTAGTTATATTTGGGCTAACTTTTAGTAAATTGAAAATAGCAAATTGTACTGTGAAATCTGGAGAAAATTTTGCTAAATATTTGTAGACTAAAAATAGCAAAAATAAACTGTTAAATCTACAAATTTTTTTAATATTTTTAAGCTAAATTTAGTTGAATGCAAATAGCAGTCTATTCTGCTAAAATCAGCAGAAATATATGCTAAAAAATTGTAAACTGCTGTTTTCAAAAGGCTCGATTTTTATTTGCATGTAAAAAAAAATCCAAAAAAAAACTATATATTTTTTGGTGATTTTTATTTTTAACTAATTTTTAGTAGTTTTAACTAAATTTTTTACGAACTTTTTTCTATTAGTGTAACTGTTAAAGGGTTGCCGGTTCAAATCTCGGTACTTTAATTGACACATAAACTAACCACTTACTGGTCCTTGGATAGGACAAAACTGCTGCTGTCTGATAATTCCCTAGTGGCTGTTAAATTTTTCTATACAAATTTTGTCTTCTGTAAATCAGCACTTTAGAAAGATTTTTATAAATATAACGAATCTTTTTCTATCACTGTATGTGTTGTACTATGCGTTTTATCCCCCTCTCTCCTACGCTTCTGTTTCATCAATACTACATGTTGTTATTTGACCTAAACCCCCATAGATATGTTGTTCATAACATACTTAAACTTACTTTTATCTCTAGAAAAACTTATAGTTTTTCACCTACTTTAGAGTTGTTAGTTTGTAATTTTACTGTAAACAAATTTATAAAATAGTTTAAATAATTACTTTTAATTAAAGTTAATTCACAGCGTAATGAATTAAATTATATAATACAAAATTTTAGAAATATATTTCCTGCTTTTAAACCTCCAAATATGAGAATACCAGCTAAAAAAATATGTGTCGTTTAGATTTTTGTCCTTTACAACATATTAAGTTCATTAAGATCTGCATGTCTATTCAGGAGACATTCCTTGGGAGCTTAAATCTGGCTTTATCGAGAAACCCTTTCGTCAAGTTCAAAACATCCTGTATTCTAACACAGTTTTTGTCGCAAAAGCATTATTATGAAGAAAATTTGACGGAATTTTTCGGGTTTCCGCAAAAGGAAAGACGGGCTCGCTAGATCGACTACGCTATTTAAAAGAATGAGGAAAAAATATGTAGTTTATGGGTGAAAATAGTACTGAAAACAATACTGAATTGCAGTGCACCTTTTGCACTTGTTTAGTAAGTACTTTTATTGAAGAGAATAAAGCACAATATCTCGCAATGATAAACTCGTGTTTTATGCCAGTCAACTTTCTAAGAATAGCTCAATGGTAGCGAGCTAGACTAGGAATCTTGAGATCGCAAGTTCGATACCGGGTGGAGGCAATAAAAAAAATTAAATATAAAGATATCTTTTTTTTAAAACTTTTTTTTCAACTTTTAATTGATGGAAAAGAGTTTCCTTTGCACTTATTCAAATATAACTGAAAAATGTTGAAGTGGGAGTTCTTCTGTCCCATGACAACTGAATGTTAAAATCATTAGTATTTCTGTTAAAAAATAAGTACATCTAAATAACTAATTGTAGGGCTTTTTCTACTGCTTTAGCATCTCTTTTTTGGCTGGCTTAGTGCATATTCTTTGATTTTTAGTAAAGGTTTTCCTTTTAGTGTATATTTTAACCCTCTAACCGGCAAGCCCGCCTCCAGGCGGGGTATATTAAATTGACCAGAAATGCGCCAAAGGAGTATTTTATAATAAGAAATTATGCTTTTTCAACAGAAAACAAAATTTATAAAATTTTTTGTGAAGAATTTTTTTGTATACAATGCACGGTTTGGAAGCGAGAAAGTGTCAAAGATAAAATTTCGTAAAATTTCAAAAATTAAATATTTTAAAACAACCAAAATTTTAAAAAATCTTAAAAACATATTTAAATTGACTAACACAATTGATAGTGACCACGAAGTAAGATTGGAGCTTAAGCTATTCAAAAAGTTCCTTACTTTGGTCCAAGGATGCACAAGATTCCATAAGGATACCTTTAAAGGACATCGCCTTAAGTTCAAAACGAATGGACGGATTTTTCTGAAATTTGGTAAAACGATAATATTTGGTATAGGTAGCAAAGTTTATAAGTTTGAATAATATATATTGAAGTTTTGGTGCGTTTTCGCTCAATTTCGCGTTTTTCGAAAAACGAAAATCGCTACATCCTCTCAAGTAAAAGCACAAAAAATGTAATTTTTTTATTGCAATTACATCTTGGTAAGAGAAGTAATTTGTGCCTAAACCTAGTAATTTTTATGCGCTAGTTTTCGAGATTCACCCTTAAACTATCTTGGCCCATATCGCCTAAAGTAGGCAACGAAAAAAAATTTTGTAGAAGAACTTATTGTTTATTTTTCGTGAGGAATACATGGTATAAATTTCATTGCAAAAAAGCTTAGGCCGGTTAGAGGGTTAAGCACGTATTTTGTATTTCTTAAAGCATATTTTGATTTTATACTTCCAAAGTAGCTAAGAATTACTCTTTGAGCATAATGAGCTATCTTTAGAATATATCAATGAAATTTCTTGAAATATACCATATTTGTAAAATTTTAGATTTTCAAAAAATTGCGTTGGGTTTTTCAATTTATTTACATGGTTTCTAATATTTTAAAACCATTTTTAATTAAAAAAAAAAATTATTATTCAAATTATATTCCAAAATACCCCTCTAAACTAAAAAAAGACTAATCCCATACCGGAAATGTTTACTTATTCTAATTCACTCCCCACTACCCTCATCATACTCTTCAATTTTCTATAATTTGATAATTCAAAATGTTTTAAAATTCAAAACAAGTATTGTTATGAACATTTTGATGCCTTCTTAAATTACCCTCTTGTTCTAGATTATCATGTCTAAACACTTTAAATTATCAATTTTGATTTTGTTATTTAAAAAAGAAAAATCCCTTTAAAAAAAAAATCTTTGTTTTACAAAGCGGCAAGTGTTCAATCACGTACAAGTATGTGATTTCAATGCAAGTATTGAAATTTTCCAATATATGAAAAAGGGTTGTTTTTGAGATATTTTAATTTCCTTTTGAAAGTATTTCCTTTGCGGGATTTTTTTCTGTTTGTTTTCTTTTTCTAAGGAACCTAATAAATTATTCTAAATAAGTATTCGTTGTTTCGAAAAATTAGCTTGATTTAAATATTTTTGTTAGATAGAATTTCCAACATCTATTTGGTGTTATTTTGATTTGAACACGTGTTTTCTTTTAAAATTTGAATGAATTTTTTTTTCTTAAAAAGTATCCGGTGGAAAGGCGAAAACGGAAATAGAAATCTAATCCTTTCGAATACATATAATGATTAGTACTTAAAAAAAAAACTATAAATATATGAATACTCGTACTAGCTATATACAGTGGTGGCAAATTTAATAGGAACGATTCAAGTTTTTTCTAATTTTTTTTCGTTGCCTTTATTTTTAAAAATCAAAATAGTGGCTAAATTCGCCCCGGGAGGCAAATATGTGGTTTAGAATATTGTGCAGTATTTTAGCATAATGTCTGTTTTTTTATTTTGTCACTTGTTTTAAGTGGGCGTGGCTTTCAATGAAAAATTAGCGATATCGACCTGTTATCAAATTACAGAGTAAAATTTAGCGAGTACTGATCGGATCTATACGAACTGTATATTTTTGGAAATCCTACAAAATTTCCTTAACTTCTGCATTATTTTTATCTAGAAATAGTCGCCAGACTTAAAATGACAGTGCCTTAAACATAAAAAAAATTTTCTTTGTTTTTAGCGATTTTATAATAATGTTAACAACACTGAAATTTTAATAGGAAATGCTTTATACTTAACATAGAAAAAAACTTGACTTATTTGTTATATCGTAGCAAGTATAGCATAAAACTATTCGCTTTAAAATTTCAGTGTTGTTAACTTTATTTTAATATTGCTTAAAACAAAGAAATTTTTTTTCATGTTTAAGACACTGTCATTTTAAGTCTGGCGACCATTTCTGGATAAAACTAAAGCAGAAGTTAAAGAAATTTTGTAGAATTTCCAAAAATATACAGTTTGTATAGATCCGATCAGTACTCGCTAAATTTTACTCTGTAATTTGATAACAGGTCGGATTTTTCATTGAAAGCCACGCCCACTTAAAACAAGTGACAAAATAAAAAAGCAGACATTATGATAAAATTTTGCACAATATTCTAAACCACATATTTGGCTCCCGGGGCGAATTTAGCTACTATTTTGATTTTTAAAAATAAAGGCAACGAAAAAAAAATTAGAAAAAATTTTAATCGTTCCTATTAAATTTTCCACCACTGAATATAAATTAAATTCGAAATTGCTCTGATTACTCGGAATATAAAAAAAGGAAAAACTGATCTGGTTCCCCGAAATATTGAAGAAAGTAAAAAAAAGATATGGCATTTTGAAAATTTTAATCAAAATTCATCAACAATTATTTTAATTTTTGCATTAAAAATACAAAAATCGTTTTTTCGGATTTTCTCGACCCGTTGATTTTTTGTACCTTATGTAATTCTCGGTTTGAGTAATAAAGTTATCATTTTCTTATTGCGGACAACTGAAGAGTTAGAGTGATGGCTACGAAACAATTGTATTGTCTATCAGGAAAATGATCAACCTTTTTTGAAACAACAAATAAAATTTAATATGACAATATCATATTAGAATTTGGACTTGAGGTAGAAGAATATTCTAACTAAATAAATAAAAATTCATTTTAATTTCTAGAATGCTGGAAGTAGTACGTACCCTACAGGAAATTTTAACAAACTGTCACCGAACTGGCCCCTTTATATGAAATATACTGGTCACTTTTACATGGCGTTGTCATAGGAGGGGGAAATTGACCCCTTGTGACATGTCACAAGACAAATCCCAGGACAGGTCCCTGAACTTTGTTTCTTATGAGAGTTCAGTAACCTGTCCTAGGATTTGTCTTGTGACATGTCACAAGGGGTCAATTTCCCCCTCCTATGACAACGCCATGTAAAAGTGACCAGTCTATTTCATATTAAGGGGCCAGTTCGGTGAAAGTTTGTTAAAATTTCCCGTAGGGTATTAACCAAAATATTGAAATTTGGTTATGGGTGTCTTCGGTTTAATAAACTGTATACAAAGAGAGTAGATTGGTCCAGAGTAACCAAAAAAGTAGGGAGTAGCAACACTCAGCAAAAAACGTGTCATGCTTTACAAATCACTTCTTTCACTGCTTCAAAAGTATCCGCTAGTATAATTTTACTGCTTTTTTAGAAGTAATTCTGAACAACTTCAAAAAAATCTCTTCTTTCATTGCTTCCAAAGTATCCGTTAGTATATTTTTATAGGTTTTTTAAAAGTTATTCTGAACAAGATTCAAAAAATCGCTTAAGTATTACTTCTAAAACATTATTGCTCTAAAAGTGATCATAAAAAGTGATTTTGATATAGTTTATTTCCAAACACAAAATCGCGGGTTCGAGTCCTGGCAGGACCAATATTTTTTTTTTATTTTGTTATTTTTTTTTTTTTTAATTATATTTTATTTTATTATTTAAATATATAAAATAAAAATAATGAAAAATTGCTTTTTATGAACCTGTGAAAATAGTACTGAAAATATGCAGAATTTCAGTGCAACTTTTGGACTTGTTTAATAAATGGTGTTTTTATACCATTCAACGGAACTTAAAGAATAGCTCAGCGGTAGAGAGCTATACTAGCAATCTTGAGGTTGCAAGTTCGATACCTAGTGGCGCCAATAAAATTAGTTTTTTAAATAAAAAAAAATATGTAATTTTTTTTGCGAAATTTTTTTTTTAACTTTTAATTGATGAAAAAGATTTTAATTTGCACTGGTTCAAAAAGTACTGAAAAAATGTTGAAGTCTCTTATGACAACTCAATTTTAAAATCATTAGTGCTTCTGTTAAAAAGAAGTACATCTAGGTCATTCATTGCAGTGATTTTTCAACTGCTTTGGCATCGGTTATCTTAGTGCTCGGATGTTATTTTTCGCTACTTATTTTCAATTAACTTTTTATGTAAAATAACGAGAAAAATACCATATTTAGTTGGCAACACCCCCGCTTGAGCGACTTTAGTCTATAATTATTAAACTGTGATGTTGCCAGATTGATCTTACTTTTTTAAATTAATCTGGTAGCAATGGTTATTTATTGTTTTTCGCTTATAACTTTATCTAAAATTTTTTTTTTTTTTTTCTTCTTTTAGGTAATTTTCTATGATTCCGATTGGAATCCCACTGTTGATCAACAGGCTATGGATCGTGCTCATCGTTTGGGACAAACCAAACAAGTTACAGTCTATCGTCTTATCTGTAAAGGCACAATCGAAGAACGTATATTACAAAGAGCACGGGAAAAGAGTGAGGTAAGTACAATAAATGTGAAAAACTTTTATTGCAGATATAATTGTGGTTTTATGACAAAAATGATGATGGCGACAATAGAAGGTTGTCAACATCATTTGGATCATCACTGTAAAGGAAACCACAATGTTGTATTAAAACCTAAAAACAATATAAAAAACTAAATGATCATTATTATCATACCTACAACAATGTTACACTTTTTTCAATGCACAACAAAAAGGGACCCGCATATTAGGCACGTGCTCTATAGGTTTTTCCAAAGATAGATATGAACGGAAAAGGGGAGAACTAAAGAGGAAAACACAATAAAATGAATTAAAATTTTAGTATTAAGATAATTGTTTTTGAAGTAGTTTTTATTAAGTAAAACTTTAACTTAAAAATGGCAATTAAAACAAAAAGAAGTTTTTCAAGTCAACTAAACCGAATTGTAGTGCACTCTATGCTAAATTTTTCAGTTCGAAGGTAGTAACGAAACATTTTCCGAGAATGGCATTTGGATTTTTTAGGTTTTCGTGATCTGTGAGCTAATAATAGTTATGCAATATATTTATTGTAAAAGTTCAATAGTTATTTAAAAAGTAAAATCGTTTCCAATTAAATAAATAGTTAAATTACGAAGAAATATATTTTTTAACTTTTTCTATTAGTCATTTACGAGCAATAAACAAAATATAGAAAATACGGACTTTCGCTAATAGTTAAAATCCCAGTAAAAAAAAAAAAAATTGGAAGTCATGCTTTAGAAACCACTTCTTTCATTGCTTCAAAAAAATCCCTATTTACTGGGTTTTTAGTAGTAATTCTTAACCACTTCAGAAAAATCACTTTTTTCATTGCTTCCAAAGTATCCACTAGTACTCGTATATTTTGACAGCTTTTTTTGGAACTAATTCTAAACAACATCCAAAAAATCACTTATTTATTGCTTCTAAAGTATTATTGCTCTAAAAGTGATCCTAAAAAATGGTTTTGATACAATTTATTTCCCAACAGATGATCGCGGGTTCCATTCCAGGCGGGGCCAATATTAAAACATTTTGTTTTTATTATTTTTTTTAATATTTATAATTAATTTGTTTAAATTCAATATTATTTTAATTTTGAAAAATATATACTTAAGGAAAGAAATATACTTCCTATCCCAGCAAACAAAGATGATCATTAATGACTCAGAAATGAGGTCCAAAAACATAAACATTTTTCCACTTTTTCTTTTGAAAGTGGTCCGTCCAAAAGAGCCCCCTGTGTACTCAGAAATGACTCAGAAAAAAGAACTTATAAATTCGAAATTTTCCTCATAAATTTAAATAATTTTGGAATCTTCTTTGAGTCCGAAAAATGAACCCTCATTTTGAGACAGCTTTTTAGATTGTAGAGACAATTTTTTGGATTGTTTTCTGAGGGTTCATATTTTCTACCAAAAAATGAGTGTTTTCAAAAAATCAATAATCATTTCTATGAGCCATTCAGGAATCTTATTTATGAGCGCTCCGAAATTGCTGGCTGGGATACAAAAATTAAATTTTTTCATATAATTTAACTTTTAAAAATTAATGCTATTTAGATTTTGTTAGAGGCTGTAAGCAGTTCTTAAGTAAGCATATAAGTCTTTCTTTTTGCATTGATTTTTATATTAATGCTATTCTGTAAATTTCCTAGTCGGTCGTTTTTTTTTTGTCAGAAGTGAAAAAATTAATCCTGTATGGATCAAGTTACACAAAATAATAATTTTTATCAAGTGGAGTTTTTTTGATCAATTCAAAAGCTTTACAATCTTGTAGTCATAATTAAAATTAAGTTTTATGGGTCTTTCTTGTTCCCAGGGTTAAGTAAGGGTTAAGTATTTGTTTAAATGAAGGTAAATATAATTATAGTCTAATCAAATTTAAGTGCTATTTTTCCCGAAATTATGCAAACTTTGATGAAAACATTAAAATTTTGTTCAATTTTTGACAAAATAAGTTATTTTTATAAAATGTCCTGGGAAGGAGTCGCTCCAAACACACACTCGAATTATCATTTTTCTAATTTATTTATTTTTTTTGTTTTTTTTTTTTAACTACTATAAAAATAGCAATCGTCACCTCCAACAAAGGCATTTCAAAAAATCTTTAAAATTAATTTAAAAAAAAAGACGTTTTTGCATTTTTATGAAATTTGTGGGTCGTTTGGGATTCCAGGCTAAAGTGGGTTAATGCTATCCGATGAAGTCAGAATTCTATATCTGAGTAATTTTTAGTATATTTAATGAATAAATGAAATAAAAAATCGAATTTTTCGTAAATTCGAATTTTGGGAATTTGTAATAATAATACACTTTTTTTTTCCAAAATTGGCCATTTCGGCCGACTTTCAGCACCGGTTAATATTTTTTTTAAAAGTCGATTTCTTCCATTTGGAACCATTTGCAGTAAAACTGGAGGGTGTAATGATTGGAATCCACTTGACACTCAAAACGGATTGCAATCGTCCCAACAAATAAAGAGTGTTTAAGTAAGAATGCAGTTTTAATTATACCCTACACCGCTACGTGGAGAGGGTATTATAAGTTTGTGCTGATGTTTGTAACACCAAAAAATATTGGTCCTAGAACCACCTTATAGTATACCGATCGGCTCAGAATTTTTTTTATTTCGATTTAACGATGTCCGTCCGTCCGTCTGTCTGTCCATGCATTCTTGTGAACACTCTGCAGGTCGTAAATATTAAGATATTTTGATGAAATTTGGTTCACGGACTTACGTCGGCCCAAGGGCGCCTATAGATTTTGGTTAAAATCGGTCCATGTTTAGACCTAGTGCCCATATAAGGCCACCCCAAAATTGGCTTGGTTACACGGTGCATGTCGCAAATACGAAGATATTTCAATGAAATTTTGTTCGTTGACTCACATGGTCCCAATGAAAAAGCCTATTGATTCTAGATAGGATCGGTCCAAATTTGGACCTATTGCCCATATTTTCGCTTTTCTCTTCTTTTATGATTTTCATAAATTTCGGATTTAAACATTCAAATTCAAATTTCGGATTTAAACATTAGTTGGCTTTAAATCAGACTGGTGTAGGGTATTATATAGGCGGCATGCCCGACTTTAACTTTTTTACGCGTTTTAAAATAAAAACACGTATTTTTGAGATCGTTGTGATTTTTTTATTGGGTTGTAAAGAAGACATGTTCCGATTAAGTATGGAATAAAATATTCATGACTTTTTCACAGAGATGTAGCAGTATCTCACCGATGACGCGTTAGATCTTGGATTTGAGCTCAGGAATTGTTTCTGGTTTATTCGCATAAAACCGAGATTTCACAAAACCCCAAAGAAAAAAATCGCATGGTGTTAAATCGCCATAAAATCTTGGTGGCCAGTTGAGATCATAATTTCTTGAGATAATTTGTTCTGGAAATCGTTGCTGCAATAAATCGATTGTTTCATGCGCGGTATGGCAGTTGGCGCCGTCTTGCTGAAACCACATGTCGTCCAGATACATGCCGTCCAGTTGAGGCCACAATAACTCCGTTATTATGTTCCTGTAATGAATGCCGTTCACAGTCACTGAAATTTCGACCTCATCTTCCAAAAATGTAGGCCCAGTCACGCCGCCTGAGCAAAATCCGTACCAGACAATTGCTCGTTGTGGGTGCAAATTCGACTATTTTATGTATTCACGAAGCCATTCAGATACGCTTCATCGGAGAAGATGACTTTTTTCGAAAAATTGCCATTGACTTCACTTTGCTCCATTACCCTTTGAACGAATTGCCGCCGCTTTCCATGGTCTGCTGGTTTGAGGTCCTGAGTAAGCTGAATTTTGTACGCATGAAGGTGGAAATTCGTGAAATTTGAAGTTATTGAGAACGATGATGTTTTCGAATTTTCGGCGACATTCTCGTTTACAGCAGCAATATTTTCAAGAGACCGACCCTTGCATTGACGCACTGGAGTCTTATTATCCATAACCAACCCAGTTTCTTCAAATTTTTTGACCACTCTTCGAATGGTTGAAGCGGTCTCAGCCTAACTTTCCAAATTTTTGTATTACGTCTTCTTTTGTAAAGCGCTCCATTTTTAATAATCGAAATAAATATATGTGGCAGCTGCCAAATTTCAGAGTTGCCACTTGCACAAAAAAATTATACTAAATTTAAAAAGTGTACTCTTACTGAGACACCCTTTATTTTTCCATAAGAAAAAATTATCTACAATACTTCAACCGAATGCCGGCCAAATACATTTCGTGGCTGAATTGTTTTGTCGGACACTAGGAATTTCTCCGATGGCTGAATTCGATCCATCCTACTGTCCGTGAACGCGAAAAATCCCTCAAGGGGTCCAAGAAGAAAAAGTTAGGGAGAACTGCTGTTTTATAAAATTTTAAATTCTGAATTATATTATTTTTTAATCATAGATTTTCATCTTTGTAATAAGATGTCACAAACAGATTGACAATCTTAACTTACTCCCATTTCTGCTTGCATTATTTTGCACTATATTAATTTCTTCTATGCTTCGTGTTGTTCTCGTTCTCGTGTTTTTACGAAAATGATATTCATTGAAGAGTTTCGTTCATTGTATTTTTTTTTATTGTTAATGTTTTGAATTTTTAATAAGGAACATGATCACTTTAGTTTTATTTTTGTTATATTCTTCACTCTGTCTGTCTTCATTCAGTTTTTCTGCTTTTTCTACTACTAGTACTACTTACCGGAAACTAATTATACAGTTTTTTGTTCGTAGTTTGTCTTTTTTTTTTAAGTACAAG
This sequence comes from Leucophora obtusa, assembly GCA_949987735.1. Classification (NCBI taxonomy): domain Eukaryota; kingdom Metazoa; phylum Arthropoda; class Insecta; order Diptera; family Anthomyiidae; genus Leucophora; species Leucophora obtusa. Next base: position 355,944,400 of record OX465295.1, read on the forward strand.
TTCATTCTGTGGTAGGCGACATATCTGTTACGCCTTTCCTCTTCCCTTTGGTATATCTATAACTTCTTCATCCTATAAAACATGTTACACTATACTTCAACTCAACATTTTCGTATGATCATGACTGGCCTTTTCAAGTTTATGCACGTGATGATCATTTTATTCATTAATGCTACTTCAAAAATAAAGGGGTTAACTATTGATTAAGGTAGTTTTTAGAAAAGGGTTTTTTTTTTAATTTATTCTTTAAAATACTTTAAATATTTTACTTTAGTTTTATTTTGTTCAAGAGTGCATATTAAATGATTATCATCTTTTAAGCAGTTTTAATATTTGTATTTATTATTTTCGGTTTTCTTTATTATTTTAATTTAATATTTTAAAGACTTCCTCTTTTTCTCAACTTCATTCCTAATCAGCTGTGTTGTATTGTAGGCGTTTTTATATTGTACAATTTGTTATAATTTGGTGTTCCCTTTGTTTTAAATATTGTATATTTTAAGTGTCATATGCATAATCACTTTTTAAATTTATAAATGGTTTTTAAAACAAATTTTTCATACAAAATTCATTCTATAAACGTGTTATAATATTTTCAAATTATTATGCATAGGCACCTAAATGTTCATGTTTTTTTTCAATAATTTACTCATTTATTTATTTTGTTACTTTTCAATCCCTTTAATTTCAGATTCAGCGCATGGTAATTAGTGGCGGTAATTTTAAGCCTGATACTCTTAAACCCAAAGAAGTGGTTTCATTGTTGTTGGATGATGAAGAAATTGAAACGAAATGTGAGTTTAAAAATTGTTTTAAAAATTTTTAATTGGTTCGCCTAAAGATATTTTTATTTAAAAGAATTAATAGAAATTCTACACTAATTGAAAAAGTATGTAAATTTTTTTTGCTAAAGTTACTACACGTAAAAATTTTAGTTAAAACTACTAAAAATTTGTTAATTTGCAGAAAAAACTGCTGAAATAAAAACTGCAAAAAAATCTGTTAAATATATAGAATTTTAGTTATATTTGAGTTAAATTTTAGTTAATAGAAAATAAGAATTTAACCTGCTAAAATCAGCGTAACAAATTTCTAAATAATTAAAAATTAAAAAAATTTTTTTTTCGATTTTTTTAATGCAAATAAAAATCTAACCTTCTCAAATCAGCAGTTTGTTATTTTTTTTAAGCAAATATTTCTGTTGATTTTAGCCGGATAGACTGTCATTTGCATTCAACTAATTTTAACTTAAAAATAACAAAAAATTTGTACATTTAGCAGTTTTTTTTTTGCTATTTTGAGTCTACTAATATTTAGCAAAATTTTCTGCAGATTTTACAGTATAATTTGTTATTTTTAATTACCTAAAAGTTAACTCAAATAACTAAAATTCTGTAAATTTAACAGTTTTATTTTTGCTGTTCTTATTTTACTAGAATTTAGTATAAATATCTGCTAATTTCAGCAGTTTTCTGTACAAGGTTATTTTTAACTAATTTTTAGTAGCCGATCATTAATTCTGCATTTCGAGCCCTGCCTTCTTTGTTATCGTATATTTTTGTTGTCCGAATTGCCATTGAAATCAGTTTTAATTAATTTTTGTTTTTCCTTTTACAGATCGTCAAAAAGTTGAAGGTAATTTACCAGATTCCACTGCCTCGTTTAGTAATATTAACAAAGATCAACCCACAAATAATAACAAAGGAAAACGTCCACAAAATAAAGTAAGTAATAGGCCTGTAACGAAATAATTACAACAAATTTTAAAACAATTACCAATTTTTATTTTAACAAGCAGTATTATCACAACAAATTTAAAAATAATTCATAGTTGAAAACTTAATTTAAAGCTAACAAACAACAACAATTTCCGTATAAGGAAAAAATTTCTATGATTAAGATACAGATTGTACAGGGGGACCCAAAAGTCAGGAATATAGTTTCTAAGGCTATAACTTGGTAACAAAAAATGTTTCCCTTAGTACTTATTAATTAGTTTACAATAAGTTGTGAAATTTAAAAATTACGATATTTTCGGTATTTCACAAGATTTTCAGCTACTTTTTTTAAAACTTTGGCAATGAATGCTACACTATTTGTTGAATATTCTCTATTAGACTTGCCAGGTTTGTGGCTTGCTCGCATAAACCAGTAAATTCGAAAAATTCTAAACAAAAAGTCTAAAATTTACAAATCTCCCTATCTAGTGAATAAGTACAACTCGGCAAAATGAGAAAAACTATGGCTGTATTGTGGAATTCGTTATCGAGTGAAAATATTCGGAAACTGTTTATTTTAATTATGAATACCAACAATTATAACAACACAATTTAGTTTTATTTCCCATCCAAGACTGAACTACAACATCTGGTCGAAAAATGGCGTCTAAATCCCGATTAGTGAATTTCGAATTAAAATTTACCCAACAGTAAAATTCAAATTTTATGTGGCAAACAACAACATATGTGTCAGTTAAAGTCCCAGTAATCAGCTAAAGGGCATTGTGAAAATCGGGCTAAATGTTAAAATTTATGAAAATAACTTACACTCAAATAAAAAAGTTTGTAAAAAAATTTGTAAACAGTTTCCAATCGCACTATACTATTTTTATACTGATTATTAGTACAATTTTTATTTTTAGTAATAATTTTTGCTATTCTCTTATTACAAATTACGGATTTTTTTACTAATTTTCGCTGCTGATTTCAGAAAAACATTTAACTAATTTTTCAAAACCGAGTGCTAAATTTAGCAGAAAAATATACTAATTTAAAAATATTTTTTTTTTTTTGATTTTTTACAATTCTTATTTAGTTTATATTTGTTACTATTGATATATTCTGAGTTTAGAAATAACACCCAGAAAATTTTATTGCATCTCCAATGCATAAAACGGCAATAACTGGAGAACCGTTTCCAATTTTGAATCCAAATTTCAAGTACGATGAAGTAATTATACGCTTGTTACAATCGAAAGAAAAAAAAAAAAGATTTTTTTTAGATTTTACAGTTTTTTTATTTTTTAGTACAATTTTTTGCTAATTTCAGCAGATTGATTTTAAATTACAGTTTACAGCAATTTACTGAAATTTAGTAGCTGCAACTAATTATTTATACTAATTTCATTGTACTAAAATTATGATATTTAGTAAGTTTTTTAACTGATTTTAACAAATCGATTTTGAATTGCATTTTACATAAATTTTACTAAAATTTAGTAGCGGCTACTAATTTTTCTACACTCATAAAAAAAAGCCCGTACAAATAGTTCAAAATTCTGCTAAAATAACAGGAAATAGTACCTGAATTTGCGCCAGCAGAATTTTCAATGAAGTTAAAAATCATGGTCTGCTAAATTTAGGTAAGCTAAATTTTACATACTGCTAAATATACGGATAATTTTAGTTAAAATAGCTAGGAAATTTGAGCTGAATTCAGCAGAAATTTTACCTGATTTAACTACAAATTTCTGTTAAAATGCTTACAATTTTGACTTCCGGGATCTGACCCAAGACGGGCTCATATTTATTATTGGGAGTATATGTGTCTGATAAGGGTTACTTTATAGGTACAGAGTGACGAATTTTTGTCCATTTTGCTCTATCTCGCTTAGTTTCCGAGATACAAACTATTTTACGATCTTATAATAAAAAAATTAAAATATAGCGCCATCTCTATGTGATATTGATAGCAGAGACACAAAAATATAATAATTAGAAAATACTTGTGGTTTAAATTAGCTAAAAAATTTGTAAAGTTAAGAAACACAAGTTACTAAAAATTAGCATGCAAAGTTAGTTCAAATATGGCTGAAAGTAGTTGTAATGCTAAATTAGATTTACAAAAAATATTAGTTCAATCCTAAATTTTAAGACAAAATAACAGGAAAATTAGTTCAATAAAATCAGAACGCGTTTAACAGATTTTTGTACTAACTTTTTTTTATGAGTGTACTAATTTTATTGTACTACAGATCAGCAGACATGTGTTGCTAAAAATAGCAAAAAATACCGCTGGCCTCAAATCAGTTAAATTTCCCGTAATAACAGCAAAATTTTCAGTAGCCATTACAGACTTTTTTGGTTGAGTGTACGATCATAAATGCTGTAATTCGAACCCTGGCTTCATTGTTAACTTTTTACTCTTAATGACCGATATATTGTTAATGAAAATTCTGTAAAAATTGAAGCAAGTCTTTTCCATCACCCTGAAAAAGTAACAACATAAACAAAAAGTACGGGTATTAACAAAATATTATACTAAACTGTTAAATGTTTGGTTACCACAAATACTTCACTGTTTTTTTTTTTTTTTTTGTGGAAAAAGACCTGCCTTACATACGCATGCTTAGAAGAAAACAAGATGCGATTTTTAAGATAAGCTTTAATAGTTGTTAATAAGAGGTTGTTTGGTTTTGTTTTTTTTTTGGTTATTTCTACTTTTTAAAAATTTTTTTTATGTCAAGTGAGAAAATAACCTGGTTTAGGAAAAGAAGAAATTGGTTACTTTTGAATTGAAAAAATTAAATAATTGTGTTATTAATTTTGAGGAATTATGTTATTAACATTGAGAAATTGAGCTTTAGAAGATACGAATATGATTGATAACTTTTGAATTCTTCAACGAATTTAGTTTATTAGGATTGCACTATTCCACGAACCAAAATTATGAGATTCCGGTTGTCGAGTATTGGAAAAAAATCAACTAGTTTTCTAATTTCGAAAATGCAAAAGTCGAAAACCTGGTTGATGCATACATATTAGGTTTATGACTTTTCGATTTGTTTTTTTTTTTTTTTTTGCAAATATCAAATTTTACATGCCCTAGCCAAAAATGCAATAAAAAATATTAAGAAACGCAATCTTACTTTTTTGCTGCTGTCAAAATAGTTCCCGCACCAAAAGGGTTGAAATTTTGTCTATATTTGTTTAGTTTAATTAAAATATTTCTCCGAAATTTTAAATAAATGAAACTCAAATTATGCGTATTAAAAGCTATTTACGGTAAAAACTACGAAACCTTTTTGAAGGGACTTTTGGATACATTTTTTGCCGTTTACAATAATTCTTGTAATAATTCGTTATGTAAATTAAACAAAATCCCTGAGCAAAAAATTATCTTTAGTAATTGCATTTGGGGCGGAAAGTTTTTTTTTTGGGCAAAATGGCCCGCAAACACGATTTTTATTATTAATTTAATTTGCCTATCACGTGGTGATAGGTGAAATTTTTGATAAAAATGAGTCATAACCGTAATACAGATACATACATCAGATGTTCGCCTAGCACCTAACCCCACCGAAGTGAAATAACAACAGGGCTATGAACTAAAAACGTTTCAACAAATTTCGCCAATCCTGTATATAATGGCGCCCAACAACTATTCTAAGATTCAACAACATGCTCAATTACAGTGTTGGCATTAGAGATGAGCGATCCGGTGATTTTTGAATAACGCTGCTACCAGTGATCGTGATTTTCAAATCACCTTTCTTTTAAACAGTGACCGTGATCACGGTATTGTAATAGAGATGGGCGATCTGGCGCTTTTTCAGTAACATTGTTCTCAGTGAATGTGATTTGCAAATCGTTGTTCTTTTAAACTGTGATCGTGATCACGGTTTTTCTATGGAAAAGACTGCGATTTGCTGATAAACGAAATAATATTTATGGCGAGTTTTTAAGATGTCAGTTAAACTTGGTTTAGTTAAACCGAAAACGAATTTTGTCAGCCATTTCAAAGTTTATTAACAAAAATTTGCCGGAAAATCTTTTTCTCGAGTATAATTTATTTCTTTATTGTGGCCTTTCGGCTAGGTTATTGTAATAAATAAAGAAATTGAAAAAAAAACAAGTAAACCACATTTTAAAAGCAGTATTCCAGTTACAAACTGCGTTAAACTAAGTTTAAAGATAATCCACTTCCTAAAAACTGGGCCTTAAAAGAAGAATAGTTGCGACCGGTAACAGAGACATGATAGAAGGAGATATTTTATTCAGAAGAGTGTGAAAGCAAGTTACTGTTATTAAAAAAAAAACATGTATTACTGTGCACAATGAAGTTTGCAAGAAAGAATAGTACAAAAATATTAAAAGAACGACATTCCGAGTAACTGCGACTTGAAATATTTGATCACTGCCGTTGCCAGTGATTTATCAATAACTGTGATTAAATCACCGGTATGAAAATATCGCTCATCTCTAGTTGGCATATTTCAAGGCCTTCATCTTTCACCACCTTTCATCTCTTCTCTATCACCTTTCTAAAGAAAACAACACCTTAATTAATAGAAAGAATTTCGTGAGTGTTGCTTCTCTTAAAAAAATAAACATGTGTTAAACCAGAAACCATTTTTATTCTGTTCAAGACTTTACATATCTGCCATCTTAGAAGATATCGCAAAACCCAATGAGAAAATATTATATCTAGGAAAATATTATAATCGTTGGAAACATATTATGATCATTTCGTATGCATTGTGAAATTATAATTTTAACAATATTTTTCTACGCGCTGATGTTACATGTTTCCATAATTTATTTTTATTTATATGTATATCAGTGATAACTAAAATGAATTAAAATTATTTAAATGTGTAACTCTGTCATTGAGTAAATGCTGGGAAAATACTATAGGGATTATAGTATGATATTTAGAACTATAATATGATAATATTGGGGTCATTTTGAATTCATAATGTGGTAATTTAAGTATCATATTATGATACAAAAAATGTATCTCATAATATGTTTGTAACAGTCATAAAACCAAAAATATATGATGCTCTTCGAATATGGTCATCCCAACCATATTTATATCCTACACCATTACGGACAGATTTGTTTGTGATGATATTTGCAACACCAAAAAATATTGAAGTTAGACCCATCTTTTACTATACCAATCGAATCAATTTTTGTTTCGATTTAACAATGTCTGTCTGTCTGCTACAGGTCGAATATTAAGATATAAAGGGTTGTTCAACAGGGACGCTACAAAAGTAGAAAGACAGGGACAGCAAACGACGCCATATTTCTTGCCGCTCTTTTGACATTTCTCTTCAGTAAGGTTTGCCATTTCATGATGGAAAGATATACGAGCCAACAACGAGTCGAAATTATTAAAATTTACTATTAAAATTCGGAGTCAGTGGCCTCAACGTTAAGAGCGCTACGTCCAATTTATGGTCGTCATAATCGTCCTAGCAGATCAACAATTGAGCGTGGGGCTACGTCATGGTCTATGCCAACAAGCCAGCGACGATTGATGAACTTCGTACGAATATCGAACGTGAAATTGCAGCAGTATCGGCCGATTTATGCTTGAAAACCGTCGAAAATTGGGTTCAGCGTCTGGACTTCTGCAAGCGTGCCCGTGGTGGCCATGCAAAAGAGATCGATTTCCATACATAATGGCATCGAACGTACTTTCACAGGAATAAAGAATTTCATTGATATCCAAAACCGTTTTTGTTTTATTTAAACTTTTTTACTTTTGTAGCGCTCTTATTGAAAAACCCTATATTAGGATATTGTGATGAAATTGAGTACAACGACTTATGTCGGCCCAAGGACCAAGCATATTGATTTTCGTTGAAACGCGTCCATGTTTGGACCTAGTGCCCATATAAACGTCCCCCTAAAATGGGTGTGTTCGCATGCTACAGGTCGCAAATACGAAGATATTTCAATAAATTTTTGTACACTGATTGTACCATTAGTTAAAATCAAAATTTCTTACCTTTTTTTCTAATTTCATGGTTTGCAACCAGATTGTGCAGTAGACCGTACCATCTTACAGGTAAAAAAAAGTGCGCGGTACACCTTCGAATATAAAGTATTTTTGCAAAGCAATTTGGAAAAAAAAATTTGATTTTTTTGCCGAACGTAGGGGTCGCCTTTTTTAATTTTTCGTTATATCTTCGGCATTTACAGTTGAACCTTAAAGTGTGATACATCGATTTTTTTGCCTCGAGCAGACCAATGTTTTGCTATAAAGAAAAAATCTAATGAAAAAAAATTCAAAAAGGCGACCCCTACGTTCGGCAACAAAAAATAATAAAATTTCTGCTGGAATTATCTAAAAACTTCCTTAGCAAAAGTTTAAAGATTTTTTGCGATCTTTAATTTTCTGACATTAGGGTTGTAGGAACTGTGATCTGCTGGATAAATACTGGAACAGGATACTTGAGGTCAATGTCCCTTAGAGCAAAACATTGGTCCCCTCGAAACAAAAACATCAATGTATCATACTTTAACATCCCACTGTAAATGTAAAAGATATAACGAAAAATTCAAAAAAGCTACCCTTACTCTGGACAAAAAAAATTTCGAAACCTCCTTGCAAAAATAATTTAGATTCGACGGTGTACGACGAACTTTTTTTTTGTGCTACTGTTTATTGTGCAGGGTATCATATAGTCAGCATGTCCTACTTTAACTTTTTTACTCGTTTTTCTATGCGTAAGGATTCATTAAGGCTAGCGACAAGGACCCAAAATGTATTTCATAGGAGGTTAGGAGGTATATAGTTTTGGTTTCAATAATGTTATCGATGTGTTACTAAGTATGCAACTCTGCTGTAATGCTTGAAAGACTAAATAGGATCATATCATATTTCTTTGATACTTCTATAAAGGGTCAAGGTAAATCAAACAAAATTGTGTTTAATGATTATTTATTACAACCATTAAAATTTGGCTTTAAATTCATTAAACCCAAACAAATGAGAAACAAAAAATATTCATAATACCCTACTAACCAAAAAAAGTCAAGTCATTTCCGATGTTGTTTTAAAACAATAACAAAAAAATTATATAAAAGGGTAATGAAACATAAAATCTACGAAAAAAAAAACTGACCATATGAACACTCTAAGATGAAGTATAAGAAAAAGTTCATTGTTATACATATTTTTCATTAATTTTGTTGCGTGCCATATGGAAAAAAAAACCTCCAATAATACAATGTGGTTGGTACAATATCGAAGTAAAAAAGCAAATAAGGAATGAATTTCCTTTGAAAATAGTAGTAACTAATAGTGAATAAAGTGCTTTTTTCTGTAAAAGAACACTTGGTTAGACTTCTTTTCTTTTCAAAGAGACATAAAGACGCATAAAACACCATTAAACATAATCACTGTTCCATTGAACGAACAAAAATCATTTAGCGAAACCAAAAATAGAAGACGAAAAATAGCAACAACAAAAACATAAAAAAAATACTGATCAAAAAATAAACAAACGAAAAAAACAACTATTCCAAAAAGAATAAAGACACAAGTTAAAAACAACACTTACCAAGACCCAGACCTTTTTTAAAGGCTAAAAAAAAAGAAAAGAAAAATCAACTTGGAAAACAGAAGAACTTATGGTTAGTAAAGTTTCTTCAAATAAAAAGGGAAATGAATGAATGAAAATTGTTAAAACGTTACCATTTATGGTTCTTCAAGTTCAAAACTTTTATAAACAAATGTATTAATGCCGACTACTGCTGCTGCTGGTCAGAGACATTTATTAAGTTTATGGCAATGCCACTTCCAAACAAGAAACACGCACTTTACTTTTTGAAATCGAGTAAAAGCGAACATTAGTTTAAGTTGCACATTGTTAAGTGCTACAAATTGTATCAACAATTTCAATAGAGCATTTCTGATTCAGTGGTGGCAATAGCAACATGTTGTGTTTTGTTGCCTCTTGTTTAGCTCTGTTGTTGTAAATCACATGACCATGACAAAGAAGACGTAGATGGAAAAACAAATCTTTAAAATTAAAAATATTAAAGTTTATAAAATGAAATAAGAGATGCGTTATAGAAACTTGATTGAAATTAGTAGAATTCAGAAGCTTTAGAATCTATTTGCTATTTGTTAACATAAACAAATTTTAACTTTTGTACTTTTGCAATTGGCTATATCAATTTGGGGTCATTTAAGACTTGATTTTGTATATCAGCTACATCAATCCCTCAATATCGCATAAAAGGTGAGAATTATGTCCACTATGTAGATTTATGTATGTGTTAGGACAAACTATAATAATAGTTTGTCCTAACAGAGGGGAACAGCCATTCGTATGCCCAAATCCTCAATGTGGTTTTACCAAAAAGGGCATAACCAACATGATTTCAAATTTGTTACATAAGTCGAAAAAATTCTGAAACAAACAAGGACAACTTAAACGCCCAATGAAATTTCTATCACATAATGAAAAGAGAAGCAGAGAAGAATCACTCACATGACATTAGTTATGTCATTTCATTCTGAACAAATTACTCGTACAACCGGATTAAGACAAAACATGCAGATGTTTTATGAGTGGCGATGAAACAAAGGATATGTATTGGCCCTGCTTTTCATAACTGCGGTTTAGAATATTTAGCTGACTCGAAATCTGGGAAGTGGTGTAAGTACAAGAAACTGGCGTTGAAATCGTTCAGAATTTTGACCTATTCGTACGTTTTTTTTTTAGAGAAAATAACAGAAAAATTAGTTGAATTTAATCAGAACGCATTTAACTGACTTTTGTACTAACTTTTTTTTATGAGTGTATAATTTCTCTAGAATGGTTAAGTGGCTTCAAAAAAGAGTCACAAGTAACTCCGTTTTAAAAGGACCACATCTCTCAAGAGGAGCTGATATCTGGAGTACTTTTCTTGTACTAGACAATCTCAGAAGAGATAATCGGAGGTGTTCTTGAAAACGAATCCAGGGAAAATTATGCGTTTTCACATAAAATTATGTGTTTTCCTAAACACCCCCAAATTCCTATTTCCTCCTCTCCTGGAGCACCAAGGCTACAGTATTGTACGCCTCAATTAGAATCTTCTCGCTGGTCACTGTCTGTCTCAAAACTTCTCTCCCACTCCCATTGTAAAGAGATTAACGTGTCTATTAAGGTGGGCCGATTTATATGGATATATATATTTTTTTATATTGTGCCATCGATTTTTCGATAGCATTTGGCATGAGGAAAAAAGTTTCACTACGACATATAAAAAAATCATTTTCAAGGCGACCAAATTTCAATTTTTTACAATTTTCTAATAAATGCTAGATTAGCGCCATCTTGCGGTGGCTTTTTGAAACAACTAATGAAGTAAACAATATAACATTACAACCTTTCCAGAAAGTTATTACTTATGAAAATCGGATAAAAAATCTGGCAACTAGAGGTAAAAGTATATAAGTAAAATTATTTTCTGCTTGATGATGAAATGATGTGATGAAAACAAGCAGTAAATAATTTTACTTATATACTTTTATCTCTAGTTGCCACATTTTTTTATCCGATTTTCATAAGTAATACCTTTCTGGAAAGGTTGTAATGCTATATTGTTAACAACTTCATTAGTTGTTTCAAAAAGCCACCGCAAGATGACGCTAATCTAGCATTAATTAGAAAATTGTAAGAAATTGAAATTTGGACGCCTCGAAAATGATTTTTTTGATATGTCGTAGTGGAATTTTTTTTCTCAAGCCAAAAGCCTATTGAAAAATCGATGGCACAATATCGATTGCTAAATCGCCCCACCCTAGTGTCTATTCCTACGAATAATCTGTGACTCTTAACTGTGACCGTATTATGTTTGTTGTTGCACAGTCACAATTTTTCTTTTAGTTTGTCTCCAAACTTAAGACACATACGATTTTTCTGATTCTAGATATCAGCTAAAATTGTTTGTTTTCCCTCATTGTTTTTTCTTCTCCGGGCCCTTATTTTCACAAAACCGGATCAATTAAAAAAATTATTAGTTTAGTCCCATGTACAAATCTCAATAACTTAAATTTGTTGGATTGGTAAAGTCGACTTAAGTTGTTTAGTCAAAATAGAATTTCAACAGAAGTTTTTTGAGAGAATACTAAACATATTTTCCATCACTTTTCAATGATTTCTAACAAGTATAAGCTTCTCAGATCTAATAGTTTTTAGATCTGAGAAGCTAATAAGAGCTAAATTTTTATGCCTACCATAAGAGTACTTTGGGAAAAATCTTAAAAATTTTTTTGTCAAAGATACGTTTTTCTTGGCTAAATATCCACAGTTAGTAAGTCCATTAAAAAAATTCTCAGATATTTAGTTGTTTCTTATTATTTCTCTATAATAAGTTTTACATAATTGCTTTCATTCATACTTTTATTAAATTCTATCTAATCATGTTATATGTGGGTGGGTATTTCAGTTCTTCTTAATAAAATGGTGAATAACCTCTTTCTTTTTACAACAGCATTAAAAGATCTTGTCGTTTAACTTAATAAAATTATCTGCACCAGTAGCTCATGTAAATGCTGCATAAATTGTGAAGAAAAACTTAGAAAAACTATATTAAATTAATAATTTTCTACAGTTACCACGCCGTCTTTCATGCTATTCTTAACTACTGTAATTTGTCTTAGCATTCGTCACCATTCGTAGTTTATAGTTTTCAATTGACAACTTCAAGCACAACTTGAAGACAACATTTAGTTTCAAATAATATTGTTAAAGTTGCATGGAAAAAAAGAGGGCGCTCCTTACTTTGTTCATGCACCATTTTACGTTTCTTTGGTTTTCTTTATAAAACTTGGTTACAATTTAATGCACTTTTATGATACGTGCTACCAAGAATAATAGTTAATGTTTTTAGTGCAAAAAATTAGGCAAATAAGAATTTTATTCTTAAAGTTTTCATTATTATGATTATTTTTTGTAAGTTTTCTTTCACAAAACCATTTTCAATTTATGTACATTGTATGATTGTTGGTCTTGGAGGGGAAATAAAACTATTGTTATAATTGCATTTAATACACCATTTACAATGTTACTTAAGAAAATTCGAATTTTTAAAGTTTTTGTTGAAATTTACTTTATTTTATTATTAAACAAATTTATGACCATACACAAGCAGTCTTGCCTGTGTAGCGGTCTAGCCCCACTTGCCCTTTATGAAGCCCCAAAGTTGGTAAAATAGTATTCAGAAATAACTATTTGACAAGCTAAATAAAGGGCAAACAGGTGGTCTAGGGAGCCGACCTCTTGTGTCGTAACTATTATTAGATTGCAGATCACGAAAATATACAATATTTTATAATCTCTTCAGCAGAAAATGCACGGTCTTGAAAGGTTTGGCGGAAAATAATAATCAACTATAATTGTATTAGCTACACATAAATTAAAAACTTCCTACAATATTTGAATTTTGGAATTCCATCTAGCTGATTTAAAAGATAATCAAAAACAACTCGTAGAAGGCCGGTCGGAGAACCAATATATTTTCGGCGCCCTATGCTCCAGTGGGAGTTAGAGGAATATATATATAATATATTTTAAATCATTTTTGAATTAGTGTAAAGGTAACAAAACTGTAATGACACCTAAAATGTTAAAATGTATGAATAAGCAATAAATGTCAGAGGTTTTGTATGATTGTTGCAAATGAAAGAACATATAAGGTGGCAAGCTTGAATGATTTCTTAACAAGTAAAAAATATGGTCAAAAATAAAAAAGTCCCCTTATGCAAGAAAAACAGATTTAAGATTAAGTACTTCCGTTTTTTCTTCAAGAAAATTAATTCACTCTCCCTTTTTTATATATTCCAGGCTATTTCTTTACCCTCCGGAGGTATTACAATATCAGCCACTCCTCCTTTACAACAAACTGCTGCCTCTCATATCACTACACCAGATGATTTATTAAATAGTTCACCCTCGGCTAAGCGTTTTAAATTGGATACTACAAACAACACTACGACCAACACCACCAACATAGATGATGATTCCATTGATGTACCGGCTTCTGAAACTTCTAGTATGGCTGGTGGTTATAGTGAATCTTTAGTACCTGGTGCTTATTCCATGCAACAAAATGATGATTCGGAAAATGAGGCTTTAATTGTAGACTGTGATAGTTCCCTGCAACATGGCAACGAATCACCAAGTAAGTCAATTACTACATATTCAATTACTGATCTATTTAATTTTTTATTAAGTTTGTGTTGTGTGTCATGTGTTTAACTTTTTTCTAGTGTAGTGTTGTCAAAGTTTTTATTACTACATTGTATCAATGTAGTACATCATAAAATAATATTATTGTGTATTCAACAAATGCGTTTGGCATTTTTTTAAAAAAGGTGACCAAACGTAGAAGTTTGCAATTAATTTTTGTACTCAATAAATATACGAAACAATATAAATTAATAAAATGACAGCCAGTTTGTAAGACTGGCTGTATAAAAACCCTACTTAAACTGTAGGCTTCAAAAATACTTATTAAGGTAGTTCTTAAGGTTTACGTAAATAAGTTAAAGAATGTAATAGTTTTAATTATCGATAAGTGCCCAAAACATGAATTTTTTCTAGTAACTTTTGTTCTGATTTTTAGTTGTTTGTGTCTTCAAAAAATCTCCTTAACCAAAAGGTTCCATTAATACCTCTTAATAAAAACGCTTGTTTAAATTTTACAACAACTTTGTACAATTTAATGTATATTTTCCATTATCATGCCAAACGTCAGGTACACATTTGTTGCTTAACTAATTGTTTATTTTCTTTAAAGCCTGCTTTCAGATTTTAAAATATTCCTTCGATATTAGAACTTTTGAGGACGTTTTCTTTAGTCTCTTTTAGAAAAGTGCGCCACTAAAAATGTAACAGATCATGTTTGTCCGCAACTTTCTGAACTTTAAATGTTTTAAGGACGAAGTTAGTTTTAACTCTGCTCACAAAAATTTCCGTACATTGCACGCGCCATGAAATTTCGCAACCAGAAATATTTGAAATCGTCCTCAATAGTTTCTCCACCTTTTTGGCTTTGGTTTCGTTCCTGGGTCCTTTTGCTTTGCCCTTTCCAGGCTTTTTTCAATTATTAGGTCCTTGTGGAACTTTTCGACCACTCTGGAAACACATTGCCTGGTCACACGTACTTGTGTTTAAATTTTTTTATAATTCCACAATGGATTTTTTTGAACAGCTTGAATAATTTTTTTTTCTGCACTTTTTGATTCTCCATTGTAAACTAATAAACCTCTCGAATTTAACATACCGATGCATTTTAAAATCTGGCATATTTTTCAAAGCTATTTTGATTAAGTAAAAATATTTTAAATAAAGGGGGAAAAAGCTATTAGGAAAAATGTCTGGTAAAGAATACGGTTGTTTTTATACATGAAATCCCATTTGCTTTACATGTATGTGTGTACATTAGAGCACCCATATGTGCAAAAGTGTTGTTTTTCCAGCTCCCCGCTCATTTTCGGATAGGTTGAGAGTAAAAAATAAGATCTATGCAAAAATTGGGTTTCTGCGATGTAAACCGGCCAGGCCGTTTACATTTATGTCCTCAAAATTCATAGATATATCCATGTATAACTTTAATCTAGAAGCTGCTGGTGATTAAGTTACATAGCTGTTGTTTACACAATGAAAAGGCAAACATTTTCTTTATACAAACTTTTAACCCTCTCATGACCGTTAGTGGTGTTTTAACCCTAGAAGTGCGTCGCTATTTTTCTCGTTGTCTGTAAAGCGCGGTTGATGTTAGTCGAATCGACTAACAATGCACTTCTGGGGTTAAGCGGTACTTAAAAATTTGTGTCAAAACTAAACTTTGAGTGTCTCTCATTTAATTTTGAAGATCTGTAAATACGTATACTCTTCATCATATAATAGGAAATTTAGCGTAGATTAAAAGCAAAATAAGTTTTTTTTAAATATTTCGTCCATTCCATGACAGAAAGCCCAAAAACTGATTCTGAGTTATATGTTTATTACATATGTGCACCATGTGAATCTTCCATTTTGGGTATAGGATGTGTTCGGCGAACTTATGTAAAACACTACGAGGTACAGTTTTGTGGAACTATTTAACCCTCTTACTCTTTAATTAAAGGGACTTTTTGGCCCCGTTTTAAAAAGTACCGTCATGGATACATCAAAAATGTGTATGAGAAATATGCTAGCCACTTCATTGCCTCTAGTTATCCTCATGTAGTATTTTTCTGTAAAACCTTCAAGAGTTAAAGCGCAAAGAAGCTTTGAATTAATTTTAGTCCATTTTTAGGGTTAAAAGCCGCGGGCGACTGGTCTGTTTTAATCCGAGATGACCAATTATTGTGGATATATTATTTTTTATGCCCAATCTACTGGCAAATGCGTGGGGAGGTGAAAATATAACACTTTTGCACATTCCATATACTTCATGGATGCTCTAGTGTACATGTTGTGTATGTGGGGAAAGAACCAGAGATGGGAAATCAGGTTTTTGTTTCGGTATAGAAAAATTTTTTATTTTCTTAAATTTTTTCATTTTAACTTCCATAAAGATCATTAAATTAAAATGATAGGCTTAATGAGTTGAAACTATAATAAAACAAGGGATTTTCAAAATAAATGTTCAATCATTTCAACTTTTCCATCTCTGAACAACACCAAATAATGGGATTATTTTTTGAAAATATGTCAACATTGACGAGAGTGTAAGAATGAAAATATAGTATAAATTTTTAATTTCTTTATATAAATTTCCAAGCTTTGTGCTTATTGTCCACAAGTCTGGTCTTCTTAATATCCAATCACTTCTTCCACATCTTTGACAATACTACTTGTACATTTTTATTTTCCTAGTGAAATAAACCAAATCTCCTGGTTAATTCAAATATCGATTACTCAATTGCTACAAAATAAAAGAACATGTATTACAATAAGACTTTTTTCTCATTTTTTTTACAATAAGCAGCCAATAACAATTTTGTGTTTTGTAGAGCTGCTGCTTAACTCCGATTTTGTATACATAATAATGAGACCAACTATATTTTTTAAAGAGGAAACAGGATTTGTGAATTAACCCTTTACTGCAAGCAACTGCATTATTTTTTAATTTTCACTTTTAAATGTTTTATTAGCGAAAAACTAAAAGTGGGTAAAATTTCGGATCATTCAATAAAGGAAAATAAAGCAAACATATTAAAACCGAAATATGTGAGTCTGAAAGCTTGAACTTTTGTACTAAAATTTAATTAGTTTATTAAAAATTTCAAAACTATTAATTAAGACATTAATTTAATTATTTAAAAATTATATTTTAAGATGTTTTCGGAATCGCCAATTTTTTCGATTTAAGTAATTTTCTCGTTACAAAAAAGGCTATAATCCCAAATTAACTTTTATTTTGAAGATCCCAGTGGCAAATGGTCGAACTACACCCAGAAAACAGATTCGGTGCTGACAACCCCATTTGTTGTTGTTGAATTTTTCGGTTTTTGCTACCGAATTTTTCTTGATACAACTGAAATTCTGTTGCCATAGTCAAATTAGTCCTGTATCAATTGGTTTTCTGTTGCCACAACTGAAAAATTCGGCTACCACAACCGAACCAGGCGATTGCCTACAAATGGGGTTATCAGAACGATTTGTCGATTTGCGTTCATTACCTGGGGGGTGGTTTATTGGAAATGGTCCCAAATGGAAGAAATCGATTTTTTTTTGGAAAACGTTAACCCGTGCCGAAAGTTGGGCGAAAATGGCCCCTTTTGGAAAAAAGTGTATTACTATTAAAAAATCCCAAAATTCGAAATTTCGAAAAAAAATTATTTTTTATTCCATTTATTCATTTAATATAGTCCAAATTATTCATACATCGATATCAATAACCCATTTTAGCCTGGAATCCAAAATGACCCACGAATTTGATAAAAATGCAAAAACGTATTTTTTTTTAAATTAATTTTAAAGATTTTTTAAAATGCCTAATTTGGAGATGTCGATTGCTATTTGTACCACATAATAGTTGATATTAAAGAAAAAAAATAAATTGGAAAAATGATAATTCGAGTTTGTGTTTGGAGCGACTGCTTTTCAGGACATTTTACAAAAATTGTTCATTTTGTCAAAAATTTTTAAAATTTTAATGTTTTCATCAAATTTTACACGGTTTTCGGAAAAACAGCACTCAAATTTGGATAGATTATAATTATCTTTTCATTTCTTTAAAAAAAAATTTAAACCTTAGTGGCCTGGGGTCAGAAAAGACCCATTGGACTTAATATTGATTATGACTACGAGATTGTAAAGCCATTAAATTGATAAAAAAAAAAAATCTCAACTGGATAAAAATAATTATTTTATATAACGTGATCCATATGGGGTTAATTTTAATACTTTCGACCCAAAACGCCCCACTAGGAAATTTACAGAATAGGGCTAAAGTGGGTTAATGATATCCGATGAAGTCAAAATTCCATTTATGAAGCATTTTGACTATATTAAATCAATAAATGGAATAAAAATTAATTTTTTTCGAAATTTCGAATTTTGTGAATTTTTAATAGTAATACACTTTTTCCAAAAGGGGCCATTTTCGTCCAACTTTCGTCATGGGTTAACGTTTTCCAAAAAAAAAAATCGATTTCTTCCATTTGGGACCATTTCCAATAAAACTGGGGGGTGTAATGACAAATATATTTTTAAGGGACACTCTAGTATACAGTAATGTTGGTCACATTTAATATAAACAAGATTACTCGTGGGATGCAACACTTTAAGCAAAAAAAAAAAAAATAAAGAGTAGTTTAAAAACGTCTAAAAAATTGACTAAATTGTAATCGCTTATTTAAAAAGCAATGACAATTAACATACTTAGCCAACAGGTAGACAATAACTGCAACTTACATTTTTTACAACAAAGGTGGTCATATACATAGTTAGTTTTGATACAAATCTTGCTGCAATATGGGTTGGATCTAAAGCAATAGAGTTGAGGAACATACGAGTACATACAAAATAAAACGACATCAACATAATTGGAAAGTTTTGAGTTTGAATTTTTTTATTACAATTTCTCAATAATGTTGACAATTTGTTGAAGTTTGTTTGATCATTCACAGAAAACATTGAAACAACAAGTCTAATGACAACAATTACAAGAATTGAAACAAGTAGAGTGATCATGTTTTGAGAAGAAACGATATAAAGTGGTCTAAATGTTTTTGCTTTATTTTTATAAACAACACCAAACTTTCTAAGGAGATTTAGAGCTTTTGCGTTTAAACAAATGTCTACCTGGATTATTTTGGGAGTTGTTGGCAATAGTAGTAGTTGTTGACCATTTGTTTGGTATGCAAATTTGTTTTTTTTTTTCTTTTATCGATTTTCAATTTGTTAAACTAATTTCAAAATAATGTGAGACTAATTGTTGAGTATATATAAAACGGAAAGCGTTGGAATTCTAATTGAAAACATAATAATTTTATGATTGTAAGGATTTGTAGTTAATGTATTCTATTAGTGCTAACAGACTACTTCTATGCTTCTCTTGTGTCGCGTTTTTTTGTGAATACTTAGGTCTTCTTATACATTTACCTTTTTGTTGCGAGTTGCCTAATTTATCCAGAAAACCGTGACCTACATTGCCTCTCTACAAATTATATACTCTTTGGTTCTAAACACTGAAATATACAGGATTTTCTTTAATTTTTATGTAATTTAAGTTTAAGTTTTATAGTCTCTTTGTTTTTTTTCTTTTGTATTTTTATGACCTGGGCTTATACAAAACTATTTTCATATTTTTCTGTGTTTATTTTAATCTTTGATTTCATGACTTCTTTGTTTTTTGTTGAATTGCTTCTGAGGTGCAGTTATTTGTAGTGTGTGACAAATTTTTCAATTTTCCAGCTAGCTTTTCCCAAAAAATAATATAAATATAATAGAAAATATTATAAAAAAAAATATCCCAATGTTATGCTGTTGTAAAAAGCTAGACCAATCTCTACATATAATATAGTGGGACGAAATCATAAAATTTAGATTTTCGAAATTGATCGGTATATAAACATTATGGAGATTAATAACAACTTCAGGAAGAAATAAATAAATAATCAGAA
The DNA here is from genome assembly GCA_949987735.1 of Leucophora obtusa. Classification (NCBI taxonomy): domain Eukaryota; kingdom Metazoa; phylum Arthropoda; class Insecta; order Diptera; family Anthomyiidae; genus Leucophora; species Leucophora obtusa. Next base: position 355,964,251 of record OX465295.1, read on the forward strand.
ATTTTTATTCTTTGTAATTTACTTGTAAAAATTGTATCATCTTTCTTTGATTTGGAAAATAATTTAAACAGAAAGGGATATTAATTTGTGATCTAGAGTCAAATCAAAGAACATTCATTTAATATGGCCACTTTCTTTTTAAATGTACCCATGGATAATGGGTCTTTTAGAAAATTGTGTAATTGTAATTGATTAGATTTCGTAAACTTCACATTGTTTGTGCTTTAGTTCTTTAAATTGATTTTTTATTCTGATTCAGTTTTCAACAAATGAATATGCAAAACTAATTTTATTGATTGGAATATTTACTTTTAATTTCTTATTCAAAGGATAAATTTGATTTTTGTTGATTCTTTTCCAAAGAGTAAGTTTAACCAATAAAGGTTGCCTTGAATCGCGAATCAAATCAGAAAACAAATAATTTAATTTAAATGAAATTTAAATAAATTATATTTCATTTTATTAAGTTTCAAATTGTTGATTTAAAATGATTATGAATTAATCACTGATTTATAAATAAATCGAATTTTGTGCGAGTTGTCTTAAAAAAAAGTTTTCTTTAAAATTAGGTAGAAAATAGCGAACTGTAATGAATACATAACTTTAAATTATGTATATAAAAAATAAAAATATAGTAAACAAATTTTAAAAAAATAGGTTTAAACTAAAAAAATCATTTTTTCGATTTTCTCGTTTAATTGACTAAAATTACTCGAGTTATTTCTTAATCGAAATTGGCCATTTGAAATTACTCGAACAATTATTTGATACAAATTCATCGGTTAATCGACTAACTATTAACCTACTGAATACCCTAGTAATTAGCTAATGTTTTGACTGCCTGAAGAGCTTAACGTAAGTGCAGAAGACATATTTTTTTATTAACTACGATAAAATGACATCTGTGTTTTGTTTTCAAAATAATGGTGAATTTGGAAATATGTCTTTTTTTTATAACGAGAAAGTTTCTAAAATAGAAAAAATTGGTGATTCCAAAAAAAAAAGAATGAATATATTTCGTTCGATTTTAGATCATATATATTAATATCTCTTTCTGTTTAAATTTAAGAATTAAAGTTCAAAGCAAAAACAGTAGTAACACAGGATAAAATAGCACTGTTAGATTTCGTTGATGTTAGTCTAGTTGAGTTGTTACGATGTTATTATTTGTTTTCCACTTAGTATAAATAGATCATTATCAATTACACTATGGAACATTTTTGGGGTTATTGTCTGGGGTGTGAGAAATTCCAAGTCAGGGTGATGGTACTAGGTCAGTATAGTAAAACCCTCAAAGGGTTTGGCGTTCGTATGTGTCATTTTTTTTATGACCTTTTAAATTTTTTCCTTATCTTGATGTTTTTTCGCTTAGTTGTAACTCGAGAACCACTTGTCCGATTTTGATGAAACAAATTTAGAAAAATTTAGAATTACAATTTCTTTAATCCGTTCATATAACATTTTTCTTTATAATCAACAGTTTTGCCGGTAAAAATAAATTTGTGGAGAAAAAAAAATATTTTTTTGCCTAAAAATTAAAATTTTTTATGAATGACACATACGAACGCCAAACCCTTTGAGGGTTTTACTATACTGACCGAGTACCATCACCCTGACTTGGAATTTCTCACCCCCCAGATTGGCTGTTGTACTGTGTTATTAACCCATCAAGGCAAAAAAGTTTTTTTATATAAAAAGTTTTTTATTTTCAATATTTCGCCACTCCATTGTGTAGCATCTAAGAAAAGTCACGTTACATCTTCCTTCAAGTAATTTGGGCTTAAGAAATAATTTACAAAACTGAAAAATTGGTAATTTTTTGCCACACTTTTTAACAATTAAAATGAGATGTATCCACTAAAAAAAATACGTGAACATGGTGTTTTTCCGCTATCACATATTCGAATCTTACTAAGTTCGGTGAAACCCCATTGGAATATCTTCCTTGTCACTGGAACTTTTCCTATACAAATACCATCCTATAAAACCCCTCGACTAAGAAAATTTTCTAATAAAAACACTCAGATTCTAGCTTGTGAGCGTGAGTCGAAATTCACTCACGCACCCATCTGAAGTTGGAAGCTTAACTGATTTTTTCAATATCTGATATTTTGTATAATTGTTCTTCGTGTCTGCTTCATTTTAAAATTTGACTATTTTGTAATTTCGATGCACTCTACCACACAACCTTAAAAGAAGCCCAAGCAATAAACCTGACAAGCAAAAAATATATATATAAATAAAATATATATAAAACTACAAAAAATGATAAAGAAAATTCACAAAAAAAAAAAATAATAAAGTTTCTTTTATGATTTACATAAATTTATGCAATTTTTTGGAGATCGCGTGAACCACGAATATTGTTAGCTTCTTATGTTAATATTTTGAATTTTGATGAATTTTTGGTTTAACCTCTTATTATAATGGTCTTCACCATTAGATTAGTACATTTTTAAATTTGTTGTTGCATTTGTGACACCTAGAAATGTTTCTGGATCTACTTTATATATAAAAAAACATGCTTTATTTTGTATAATATATCTGGATCCCGAAGTAAAATATTTTTCAAAATTATGACGTTTATTTGAGTTTATGTAACCAAAATATCACAAAAATATGTATCACCAGAAAAATAAGTTATAAAAATATCGTTATCACTAGACAGCACTTTGTGCAAAAAATTGACAATTTTCTTTTTATTTAAATTTAAATAATGACAAACAACAAAGCAAAAAAACAAACAGATATCTTAAATTTCATTATTTGAATATATTCCGCGCTTGTTTTTTTCTTATTTTGTGCAGTTTTCAGCAGTTTTTGAGTTTTTAAATATAGGCTCAGCTGATACTAAATAGTTGCTCAGATAATACTAAATTTCAGCGCCCTCTATCGGTGAGTAGTATAAGTTTTGATTTCCTATCTCTATAATTAATAGTCTCTGTATGTAACATTGGTATTTTTTGTCGAAAACTTTATACACTTTAAATTGGTTTAATTGTTAAACATTACTGTATGATTCGACAAATTCGTTATTAACCGCTTAAAGTTTTTAGTCTTTCTATTATTTTTCCTTCCAACATAAAAGAGGTTAATTTAAAATCAAATTGTTTCTTTCGTTTTAAGTGAAGAAAGTTTTTTGTTGTTGTTTTACAATTAAATTAAATTGAAATCAATTTCAAATAAACGTCTCCTTTAACTCAGAAAGAAAACAATTTAATTTTTACTACCACATTCCTTTTAAATCAAGCTTAACCAAAGAATTGCGTTTGTTTTATTTCTACAGACAATTGTTGACCAAGTTAAATCATTCATTGATGATTATGCATGATATTTTTTTTTTGTTCATGTTGGTTATATTTTCCTCACTTTCAGTTTAATTTTCTGCTTATTTCTTATTTCAATTACCAAGGATGTTTTTTTTTTCTTCTTATGCTTTAAATTAGTTTGGTTGTGTTTTATATTTTGTCTTCATTTCTTCAATAATATGGGTCAATTTTCTCCTCATGCATACTGTATTTTAAAAATATATTTATACAATAATTGCCATTAACAGCATCAGATAAAAGTGGAAACATAGTAAAAGCGATGGGAGTTGAAATACAAATTGTCAGCTTAAATTATGGAAATGGATTAATTTAAACTTTTTATTATAATATGAAATTATAAGGAATTCTTTATATTTTGCCCTTTTCTTTCCAAGAGCTTAATTCATCAAACCAAAACCATTAATAGTGGTTTTTAAAGTAAGTTGTTTTTAAAATTTATAAATAATTTCAAATATATTGTTAAACGTTTTGTTTTTTTTTTTTTTTTTTTTTAATTTAATATAACTGCATATCAGGCGTTTTCTGCTTATCGTTTTGATTGTGGATTTATCCATTTACTACTAACTTTGTTTTCATTTAAATTCATGTTTATTCTCTGTTATTGCCTTTTCCATTGTATTACTTCATTGTTATAGTTATGATTCCAGTTCACTTGTATGTTGGATTAATGATCCACAGCAGTAAATATCAGTAGAAAAAAAATCTGCGTGCAAAGCATTCAAATTAAATGCTTAAACGTGCGTTTTATTACTTTTACTTCTTTTTTGTTTGATAAAACGGCTTAACTACTCAAACTGACTGTTATAGAGTTAGTCGAGCAGTAGTTGTTGTTGTGTAGGTAATTGTAGTGTTATTATCTCTACGGTTTACATGATATTTTTTCTGTTGCGAACCTTTCTTTTCATATTATAATAAATGTATAAACAATTTGTTGTTTAGTATATTAAATAATCATTTTTTCCATTATGATTGTATTTTACTATTCATGCACTTATGATTTTTTTAAATTATATTTTTTTCTTGTTTTCCGCACTTTTTTTTAAAGAGGCACGTGCCGTTAATTAATTAAATATTATTTATGATTAAATAATTTTTCATGTAGTTAACTGTAAATAGTTATAGTTTTTCTAGATTGTTTTTTTTTTATTATTTAAATATAGTTTAGTAGTGTTTTTCCTAAGAGACGGTAGTTGCAACTTTGTAGTAGGAGGAAACATAATACGGTGATTAAGAATATGGCTACATGTTAGTTCATAGTATGCTCTAATGATCAATAGTGTTTATAATAAAAACAGTATATTAAATAGCAATATGTAATTTTGGATGCTTGAACCATAACCTTTTTTTCTATAATACCCCAAATGGAATATTTATTATAAAAGAAATGTTCATATTGTGAAATTTAAACTTTGATTTAATTAATTGTGCTTGGTTTAGCACCATGTTAACATTACTGGTCCGTTTGAGAAAATTACCCGTTTGATGTCGTATTGGTTTCCCTCTATTCTTCTCACTGCAGTTTATCGGATAGTTGGTTCTTAAAATTACAATGGTGGGTGAATTATCTCATTAAAGGCTTAAGCCCTCCGTGTCTAGGTTTGAAAGTCGTTTTGAAATTAGATTCAGCCTACATAATAACTAAATATACAGAATTTTTCGTGTGAGTGTTTTCATAATTTATCTTAATTTTGGATATTATTTTTTTGGTAAGATTTTATTTCGTGAATTTGCGTGATTCTTGTGATTGAGAGTAACCAGAATTTACTCACGTGAACGTGGGTGAGTGTGAGTAGCAAAAAAATGTTAAAAATGTTTTGGGAGCGTTAGTGAGTGTAAGTCAAAATCCACTCACGTGCCCATCTCTATTAGTAACCCCCTAACGTTGCACAATAGGTCGAAATCGCTTGGGAGATCTTATTTCTAATTTTATAATTTTTGACTTGATCCCGTTTTTATCCACCTTTTTAAACTTTTAACAAAATCTGATACTTTCTTTGTAAGAAAAATTAAATTTTGGACAACAATCGTTGGGTCTTTCAAATCTACCATACAACTTCTATTTACAATTTTCATCTTTGTCTTCAATAATGAACAGACTCCAGTACTGGCTACAGCATCTACATCCAGTTTGTGTCCCATATATTTTTTAACATTTCGCCAAAATTCTGTTGCAAAATTTCGACTCTAATCGTCAATCTCCATTTGAGGATTTTTACTTTGAAATTTTTAACAGAATTTGGAAAAAAATCTTGGAATTTAAAATTATTTCTATAATTTAAAATTTTAAATGATTTTCTTACAATTTTTTACACTTTTTAAAACGTTAAAATAATTACGTATAAAATATATGTAAAAATTCTTATTGCTTATATAAAAATCATGTTACGTTGAAAAACTATAGGGGGCAATAAGGTGTAAATTTATGCGCATCTCATAATATTTACAACAACACACATCACAGAAAATATTAAAGCTGAAAAAAATAAAAAAAAATATATAAAATCATTAAAAACATGATTATAACATTTTTAGTAAAAAACAATAAAAAAAAAAATAAAACTTAATAAACGCATTTTCGCATAGTAAAAATATAACAGGGGTGTTCACAGTGAGCATTTGCAATATTGTTACGAATTTGGATTAGTTTAGTAGAGAAAATTCTGCAATTTTGGATAAGAAATAACCAGAAAAACGGGATTTACTAAAATCGTCAATCTGGTAGCACTACATTTAAGTATAAATGTTAATACTCTAGGTGTTGCCAGAACTCTCTACCACCATGGAAGTAAAGCCTATATAAGGCTGCCATATGTCGTTTAGTTAGTTGATTATTAGCGATTGGGTAATTCAGTCGGGCTTTAGTAAATAGTTGTATTATCATTTGTAAATTTGTGTATGTGTGTTATACGGTTTTGTGTATAAAGTAACTAAAGTGTTAAATAAATACGTGTATAAGCTCAATCAAACTAAAGAGTGTTTTTTTTTTTGTAAAAGAGAAGCATCACTCAGGAAATTCTTTCTATTAATTAACGTGTTGCTTTCTTTGGAAAGGGGATAGAGAAGAAGTGAAAGGTGGTGAAGAATGAAGGGCTTCAAATATGGCAAAGAGAGTGTGTGTTATTTTAATAACAAAGAGCACCAACCCGGTTTATCTGAAGGCGATAAACGAACGTTTTAGAAGGTAAACGTAACAATTTGTGTCAGCAGTGGGATTGGTTATTTTCGTTGCAATAAAAAAAACCCGATTTATTTAAAGGAAATAAACCAACGTTTTTAAAAATTAAAAACGTACATTTCATATTAAACTTTATTATATATTTAATAAAAATAGAATCCAGTAGTTTAGAAAACTTAGGCAAAATATAAAAATTGCGGCAACTGTCTTAAAAATTTCTGTAAAACAGCTGTTAACCCTCTAACCGGCCTAAGCTTTTTTGCAATGAAATTTATACCATGTGTTTCTCACGAAAAATAAACAATAAGTTCTTCTACAAAATTTTTTTTCGTTGCCTACTTTAGGCGATATGGGCCAAAATAATTTAAGGGTGAATCTCGAAAACTAGCGCATAAAAATTACTAGGTTTAGGCACAAATTATTTCTCTTACCAATATGTAATTACAATAAAAAAATTACAATTTTTGTGCTGTTACTTAAGAAGTTGTAGCGATTTTCGTTTTTCGAAAAATGCGAAATTGAGCGAAAACGCACCAAAACTTCAATATATATTATTCAAACTTATCAGCTTAGCTACCTATACCAAATATATTCTTTTTACCAAATTTCAGAAAAATCCGTCCATTCGTTTTGAAGTTAAGGCGATGTCCTTTAAAGGTATCCTTATGGAATCCTGTGCGTCCTTGGACCAAAGTAAGGAACTTTTTGAATAGCTTAAGCTCCAATCTTACTTCATGGTCACTATCAATTGTTTTAGTCAAATTAAATATGGTTTTAAGATTTTTGAAACTTTTGGTTGTTTTAAAATATTTAATTTTTGAATATTTACGAAATTTTATCTTTGACACTTTCTCGCTTCCAAACCGTGCATTGTATACAAAAAAATTCTTTACAAAAAATTTAATAAATTTTGTTTTCTGTTGAAAAAGCATAATTTCTTATTATAAAATACCCCTTTGGCGCATTTCTGGTCAATTTAATATACCCCGCCTGGAGGCGGGCTTGCCGGTTAGAGGGTTAAATAAAGTTTCAACTATGTTGAGAGTAATCAGAGTACTGTAGAATTATGAAAACTGATCCCCAATCTAATTAATAGTAATATTTAAGAATATTTTTCGTTTGTAATTAGTTTTTAATTGTTGCTGTGAATTACTGCATTTTTTTTCGTTGAAATTAGTTTTTAATTATTGCTGTGAATGCCCTTACTATAATTGTTGGTTGCAAGTTTACAAATTGTTACTCGTACATATCACTTCAACTTACTTTGCTACATACTACTTAATACTACTGGGTTATTATGATATATTTATTAGCACAATTTTTGTGTGAATTATTTTGCACCAACTCCCAAATCACAAATTCATACTTTTAAAATTACAAACAAACATATTTAGTTGCAGTTGTTTGTTGGTTTTAGTTGTTAACTACTGCTGCTGCTGCTGCCGCTCAAATAATAACACAATACAATTGGAAATAATAAAACTTCATGGTTAACAACAAATTAAGTAATGTTTCAAATATTAAATATTTATGTATGGAAGTTTTTTGTTTTTCGTTGTCAGTTACAATATGATTTGTTGTAGTTGTTGGTGGTGTTGTTTAAAATTATGATGAATTAATGTTTGTTTGATCTGATATATTATTTTGTTACAAAAAAAAAAAAAAAAAAAAAAAAAAATTGGTGATTTAGTCTCGTTAGGAATTTGTTAAAATGACAATATATAATTATATTGTTTATGATATTTTAATAATATTAACCTGTTAACAGTCAATGACGCCTATGTAAGATAATGCCCGAAAATGATATATTTTTTGTCACTCAGGGAATTTCTGCAGTTAGAATTTGTTAGTTGTTTAACCCCCACACTCACAATATTTCCATAACCGATTGAGGTTTATTTGAAAAGTAATAGGTAAAGTTTGTTTTCAATTGAAGAATCAATCAAAATACATTGAAACATATTAACTTTTTTATCAGTCAATAAAAAACAAACCACAAAAAAAATGTATCGTCTGTAGGAGTTGATATTTTCAGTCAACTGTTCTATTTTTAGTTTTCTATTTTTAGAAAAAATAATTTAAATAATTTCGTTTTTTTTCCCTTTTAAAACAAAAAGTTAAAATATTTTCGGTTTTCTTTTAATATGTAGAGTAGTGTTGTTTTTTCAAACGCGTCGTATAGACCAAATACAATTAGAATGAATCTGAAGTAGAATGTTTGTATATGTCTGTTTGATCACTTCTGAAATTATTCATATAGAGACAATCTGACAATAAAAATATAAACAATAATACAATTTAATGGAAGATTACTGATGAAGCCTGTCCATAAAAAGGCAGAAACTAGATCTAGTCTGATTTGCAAATTTAATGTGTTTATAACTTTTGAGGAAGGTTTATTACTCTTCTTAACCTCAAACCTGCTAAATTTAATATGTATTTTAGGTTATTTTTAACGATAAAATATTGTGAGTGCATTAACAATAAACAAATAGCCTAAAGTTAACACAAACTGAAAGTTAAAAAAATTAAAATTGGTATGGAATTTGACATCTGTAACTCTAAGTTAGCTCAAACTTTAGGTTAATTTGTTTATTGTTAACGGCCCCTAAGGAGTATTTAAGTTGTGTTTTTTTAAATGAAAATAACATTCATTTGTAGAGAAATGTAAGTTTTAACTACATTTGTAAGTCATTAAAAAAACAAACAACATAAAATATTGAGAATTCGAAACATTAATTTTATTCACTTATTTTGTTTAAAAAAAAAAAAATTAATTGTATGTAAATAATTTTTGTTAGTTGTTTTGACTAATTTGTGGTTCATTTTATTAACAATCAAAAACAAAAGAAAGTCAAGTTGAATTTAATGAAATGTTCGTGGTCCCGTTTTCAAGTGAAATTTCATTTGTTTTTAAATACATTTGATTTACATACAAAATATATCAGTCGAAGTATAAAACGAGTAAAAAGTTAAAATTTATATGGTTTGAAATGGACTTGTTTCAAAATTTATCTATAAAATTGTAAAAAATTAGAAAATCACTAAGAATTTTTAATTTTGCATAATGTTAGGTGTATTTAAAAGAAAATCGGAATTATAGTCCATATGGGCGCTATGAACAAATATGGACCGATTCTATCTTAAATCAGTAGGCTTTGTTTGTTGGACCCATTTGAGCCAGCGTACTAAATTTTATTGTAATACCCAGCAAAAACAATTGCAAGTAATGCTTTACAAACTACTTTTTTTAATGCTTCACAAGTATCCGTTAGTGTATTTTTACTGCTTTTTAGAAGTTATTCTGAACAACTTCAAAAAATCAATACTTTCATTGCTTCCAAAGTATCCGTTATTACATTTTTAGAATTACTTCTGAACCACATCCAAAAAATCACTTAACACGTTGAGTGCCATGTGCACCGCCGGCGGTTCACACTTTACTTTTATTAGAGTGCCATGTGTACCGCCGGCGGAGCACAGGTACTTGTGAATTCAATACAATGTATTTTCTGCAGCAGCACAGTAAAGTGAATAACTATAATATTTTAATTTTTTTAAATTAATTTAAACCTGTTATTATATATTGGCACATTTCTAATATATTTTTTCTTATATGGTGGCACTCAACGTGTTAAGTATTGCTTCAAAACAGTAATTGCTCTAAAAGTCATCGTAAAAAGTGATTTTGGTATCATTTAGCATTTCCAAACAGAGGGTCCCGGGTTCGATTCCCGGGACCCTTTTTATTTAAAAAAAAAATTTTTTTTATTCTATTAATTTTTTTTAAATATTTGTTTAAATTCAATATTTTTTTAATTTAAAAATTTTTAAAAATATCTATATATAAAAAATGGTGAGAAATTGCTTTTTATGCACCTGTAAAAATAGTACTGAAAACAATATTGAATTGGAGTGTACCTTTTACACTTGTTTAATAAGTACTATTATTGAAGAGAATAAGGAACATTATCTCGCATTAACAAAGTGGTGTTTTTGCGCCAGTCAACTTTCATATCAAAGAATAGCTCAGCGGTAGAGCGCTAGACTAGCAATCGTGAGGTCGCAGGTTCGATACCCGGTGGCGGCAATAAAAAACTTTTGTAAAATAAAAAAAAAATATATAATTTTTTTTTATCTTTTAGTTGGTTAAAAAGAGCTTCCTTTGCACTCGTTCAAAAAGTACTGAAAAAATGTTGAAGTGGGAGTACTCCTCTCCTATGACAACTCTATGTTAAATTCATTAGTGTTTATGTTAAAAAGAATTACATCTAGATCATCAATTGTAGTGCTTTTTTTTGCGACCTGTAGCATGCGAACAAGCCAATTTTGGGGGACCCTGTACGGGCACCAGGTTTCAACACTGATGAATTCTAAACAAAATTTATAGACTTTGTTATTTTTGTCCTAGTGAATCAGTGTATCAAATTTCATTAGATGTCATTATATTATCATTAGGATCCAAAATTTTGGTGGATCGGATTTCCTTTTTCATCACAAATTTCCTATTGGGGTTTTTTTTCAAAAAAAAACTTAAACATTTTAGATTGTTAATGATTAGAAAACTATTTGTTAACAAGTAATATTTTTTCTATGCGTTTTATTAAAAAAACTAAACACGAAATTTGTAATTAATACTGTTACATTTTTGTTTAATAGAGTTTTTTCTTTAAACAATTCTTGTTTTCATTAATTGTTAACAAGGGTTCTTAACAAAATACTTGACATATGATTTTTTTTTTTATTAAAATATTTCAAGTTTTTGTTAACAGAAAATATTCTCATGTTCAATATATAAAGCCTAAAATATTAAATTAAGATTTTCTAAATATTGTGACTCAAAATTTTATAAGTTTATATTAAAAGTTTTAGTTTTAAACAAAAATTTTAATTAAACGATTTTTATCTCTCAAAATCTGTTTAATTTTATCATACTCACATGTTTGTTCTTAATTTTTTTTTTTAGAACTACCCTCAAGATTCAAGATATTTTCAAGATTTTCTAAGAAATTTTTCAAGAATTCAAGAAAGTGTCCTAAAAAGTAACTGTCAATAGATGTTAAAATTTTATGAATTAATTTAATTACATTTGTGTATTATTTGTTTGTTAAACTTAGTTTTATGATTTTTAATAAATAGTTGTATATTTAATAAAAATTAACATTTCACAAACGATTTTCAAATTCAAAATCCAAACCGAAGAAAGTTGTAATTTTGGGTACTCGTATTGTTTTAAATAATATTTCAGCAAAAACGCAATAAGAAATTTTTAAAAATATTAAATCGTTTTCGCAAAATTCAAGAAAAAAGTTTGACAGCACTGCCACTGTCCACTAGCACTTTCATGTGGTTTGGGCTTAAGTCTTGTTGAACTCTTGTAGTGTATGACATTTATGAAGAATTCCATTGAAATAGGAAATGGAGCTACCCGTGTAAAAAAGATCAGATCTGACCAGATCTCAGTAGATCTTATTGTACCAGATCTAATTAGATTTCAAAATTGGGGACAAATCTGAGATCTAATTAGATCTAAGCTGACGAACCATATATCATCAGGTTCAATTTGGTTTTGACTTCTAAATAAAATTAAAGAATTCCTACCTATAAACTGATCTCCTTACCGAGTTATTGTTGAAGGAAAATTTTTTTTGAATAAGATCTGATACCAGTTCTGGTACCAAATCTGGCCAGATCTGCTCACATCTAGTCATGAAAATTAGCCAGTTTTCAGATCACTTTAGATATGAACAGATCTGGCACTAGATCTGATCAGATCTGGCCATAAAGTGCATCACATATGTAATATCTGATCATATATAATCAGATCTGGCACCATATCTAATTGGATTCAATTATATCTAATTAGAAATAAACAGATCTGATCAGATCTAATCTTTTTTATACGGGTATAAGAGTTTGCTATGGATTCTCTCGAATGTCAATTTCAATACGTACACTCATAATATGCCAGCACAATAAAGTTAAAAATCATTTCATTTAAGAGAAATGTCTACCGTTAACAGCAGTTTTACAGAGTTTTATACTTGGGAGTGGAACTTAAATTTTTGAATTTTACCTAATACTGATTTCTAAAAAATCTTGATACCTATGTCTTTGAACTTAAGAACATTTACTATTTTACTTTGCATTCAATTTAAGACATCCTTTCTAACAAATTTCAAAGTCATTAAATTATAAAAATAGATCCATCAAACAACAGATGTGCATCTTAAAAAATACGATTGTACAAAAAATTGTTTTTATTTTTTTAAAACACAAAAAAATCGTGTAACACGTGTGAAATTGACACATAATACGCAGGATCGTATGACACTTAAAAAACCACAAAAAAATTAATACAGACCACAAGAAAAACAAACACTAAACGGAAATACACAAATGTTAAATATAATTTTATGCTGCATTAACAAAATGAAGAATAAAAAAATAAAGGATTTCTATTACGAGTATTAATAAACTAAGATCCCTGAATCAAACTAAAAATATTTTTTAATATTTTTAAAATGAACACAGCTGTCGTTTACAGAAAACTGTTACAAATTCAAAACACTTTTGTAGTTAGTTTTGTTTTTTTTTTTTAATTTTGAGGTTACAAAAGTCATAAAGAATTTCTTTTTGCTATTTTTTAATTTGAAAATTTTTAAACTGTTTGAAAATCATTTATATATTTTTTCGATTGCAAAATTCAAACTGATTTTCATCCGTTTTTACCGTTGTGTTAATGCCTGAACATTTTTGAGTCATTTAAATTTTGCAATACATTTTAAATCTTAAGTTTTCAATCATGAAACATCCTAAACCTGCTCCATCTACATCACCTCCACCGATTAACACCGAGAAACAAAAAGCCCGGCAATTGGCAAGAGAAGCTAGAAAATTAGCCTGGGAAAAGAAAAGAAAATTAGAAGCGGAACGCAATCAATTAATAATAATACCATCTAAAGAATTAACAGAACGTCAAAAGGAATGGATTACAAAAAATGCTCAACCCAAAGTTCATAATATTGCTAGATTTATAACACGTCGTGAACCTTCTCGTTGGGGTAAACGTGGTCCCATGGCCCGCAAAGATTGGATACGTTTTTATAATTGGGCTGCTAAAAATGCAGCAGCCAAAGAGCTGCCGCCACCACCCAAAGAGTTTCTAGTGAAAAAGAAAAAATCAGTGGAATATCATTTATCTTCAGAAGAACTTATGGAACATGTGGATAAATTAGCCATGCCCAAAATGCCTAGACAAAAATATGAACCACCACCAGAACCCATCTATCCCTATTCACCAAAAATAGACTGGTATGAACCTCCAAACCATGATAGGGGACGTCCATTTGCACCACCAAAGGTACCAGTGGATTTTCAACACATTGAAGTTGAAATTGATTTTTGGTCTCAACTACGTTTTCCCATACGACCGTCGGTATTTAATTACAATCCTTCCCAAAATATTTTACAATTATCACAACCTCGTATAACACCACCCATTGAGCCTCATTGTCCTATACCTAAAAAACCGGCTGAATATGTAGAACCACGTAGACGCATGACTCGTCGTCAGTGGCGTGAACATAAACGCCGTTTGGAATATTTAGCAAAACCTATTAATCGTCCTATTATTAATATTTATTATTAAGTATTTATTTTTTACTTTAATCGATTAATCATGCAAATAATTATTCGTTTTTTTTTCAATTAAATAAATTTAAAAATTAATCGTTTTTAAAAAATGCATTCAATTTATGATGTCAAGAAAATAACAATGAAAAATTCGCAAGTATGGTCTGCACAGTGGCAGCCGATTTTGCTCTTTTTAAAAAAGGCTAGTAATGAAGTGGCAACTCTGGCGATTTTGGCTTTCATTCAATAGGGAAAAAACTGCATAGAGAGAGCTTTCTGGATAAATTTTCAATGAATTTCTTTCACGCAATAATTCATTAACTGACTGACGGACCGGTAGGGTAGTTAGATCATCGATGACCCAAGTAGGGAACTGGCCATCCAAAGAATCGTCTCTAGGCCCCTTAGGTGTACGTAGGGGTCTGCAATCACACATTCAGTGAGTTATCTGCATGATTTTAATGAATTATCCGCATAATGTTAATGAATTATTGCGTGAAAGAAATTGATTGAAAATTTATCCAGAAAGCTCTATCTATGCAGCTTTTTTCCCTATTGAATAAAAATAAAAAATAAAAAAAAATAAAATATTACAAATATTTTTAGTAGTGTTTTTTTCAAACGCGTCATATAGACCAACTGCAATTAATTTTGTAATGAATATGCAGTTTTATTAATTTTAATTTAGTAAAATTGAGTTTAAGAAGAAAAATAAACATTTTTTCAAAAGTTATAAACACATTATTAATTTGCAAATCAGACTAGATCTAGTTTCTGCCTTTTTTTTTATTATGGACAGGCTTCATCAGTGATTTTCCATTAAATTGTATTATTGTTTATATTTTATTGTCAGGTTGTCTATATATGACAATTTTTTTCAACAATCTGTCGGCTGTAGGAATCTAACCCATGCACTCCTACATTACAAACATAACTATACTAGAGTTCGACAGCTTAGCCATTTTACCCATGAAAGGTCTTGATTATAATGTGGATAATTCATAGTTTTCTTTCCTATTGAGCTTTCCGTTATTGTTTTTACTCTCAGAAGTGATCAAACAGACACACAAACATTCTACTTTAGATTTTTTTGTTTATCTTCTTATCTACTTCTCACCTTTTTCGCAAATGTTTCCACACTCCATACGTCAGTGTTTACGTTCAAGTACAGGCAATTTGTGTATATCGGACGGACTGCCAACATTTATTTTTACCGGCAAAACTGTTGAGTATATAGAAAAACGTTATATGAACAGATTAAAGGAATTTGTAATTTTTAATTTTTTTAAAATTGTTTGAGTAAAATCGGACTAGTGGTTCTCGAGTTATGTCAAAAAAAAAGATATATCTCGATTCCTAGGGGTGACCCAGCGAAACGCCGGGACACGTATAACTTGTTTTTGACCGATATAACATTTCCCGTTGGTTTCATCCCATCCCATCATTTTGACTGTCGCATAGTGTTATTAGACTCGATATTACTACATAATTTAACTTTATAATATTGTTGATAATGATTTGAGAATTTTATCTTTCTCAAACTTGAAAACAGAAAATTTAAATCGAGGAATATTGTTAATAGAAAATATTATATTAAACACTTTGATAATGATTCAATATCAATAATAAATTTCAAAGCATATTTTTGACACATTTGAGTTTAGACTTGAGAATAATACACAAATTTGAAATTTTTAAAAATAATTCTAATATAGTTTTGTAATTTTTCACAAATGTTTCACAAAGAAAATTCAAAGGCCATATTTGTTTCATAGGTAATGTCTTGAAGTAAACGTTTGATATCAAATAGAGAATTTTAAATTTCTTGAATCGATGTTTATTGGGGTATCCCAGAAGCCATTACCAAAAAAAAAATAAAAATCCTAAAGGTGCCTATATTTATATAGGTGCCTATATCCAACTAATTGTTATCAAGCAAATTTTCTTTTAAACTGCTTGATTTTTTTCCCCCATTTAAATATCTTTCTTTAAATATTTTCCCCTTAATAAATAAATCATGTTAATCCATCATTTATATTGAATTTATAAACGTTTTCATTACATTTAATAGTTATGATTTTCAATAAATGTAATGACTTTAATTAAAATCAACATAAATCTTGGTATTTATAATATTTTTTTTCGTGCTGCATGTATTTGAGTTAGTTCAGTATCCAATAGTTCCACCATCACCATGTTTTACCACAATTTAAATTTATCTTTAGTATTCAATTTATTGCTTTTCTATTACCATGTTAAAATAAAGCCAAAAAGGCCTACACTACTACAACATTTTAAGTTAGTGAATAATCAAACTACCAACCTGCCATTTCATGCTAAATGCAAAATGAGTTACCAACAATCCAAAAAACAAAACAAAAAAATCGAAACAAATCGAAAAAAATGTCTTATTACCATAAAAAATATTTTTTTCTTGCGTTTTTGTTGTGGTTTGTTGATGATTTTCATTAGGGTATAATAAGTTCAAGATAAGGTTTGTAAATGTTATTCGAATGCAGTTGCAATATTCTTCACATAGATCTTATAGAGTTTGAAATTTTGATGATTCAACTGAATTGTATATAATGTCCCTGCCTGGGCGCCATGAAAAATCTTTTTCTGAAAGTGTCAAAATTCTTCAAAGTCTTGGTTGCAACAATTTTTTAATGTGTGCAAACATTTTTATTGATTAAATATTGGATTGCTGAAGGTAAAAAAATCTGTTTTTAAATAATGTCCCTACCTAGGCGCCAAATATATTTTTAGCTATTAAAACTCAATAAAAATATA
Source organism: Leucophora obtusa (assembly GCA_949987735.1). Taxonomy (NCBI): domain Eukaryota; kingdom Metazoa; phylum Arthropoda; class Insecta; order Diptera; family Anthomyiidae; genus Leucophora; species Leucophora obtusa. Next base: position 355,981,180 of record OX465295.1, read on the forward strand.
AGCGCCACTCGCATTAAGTAGAAAAATACAAGAAATGGTAAAATATTCAATAAGTGCTTCAATAGCTTTAAAAAATGAATGGCGCCCAAGCAGGGACAAAAGTGGAATAACGATTTTTGGCATCAAATATTAAATCGAGACTTTTTAATAATTGTTGATTGAATTGTCACCTTGTAATATAACCCAAGAAACATTTTTACGGACTCTCCGGCACGTACGGATTCATGAATCCGGCTTTTACGGCACGTTAACTGTACGTAATGTACGTATCCGTCAATGCTTGTACGTATACGGAACATTAACGGACCGTATAAATGGATTTTCGAACACAATACGTTTTAACTCGGTATTGGTGTATCCGTTTCCGTACCTTTAAATACGGATTTCATCGGTTCGTTTACAAAATAACAAATTTTTGTTAAGTCGGTGAAAATATTATTATAATGGGAATATATGGAGAATATCCAATAGAGGGAATTCTTTCTATCACACCATTAATCAAACAACATCAAGTAACAAGGTAAGATTTATGAAACTTAATGTTTCACAATGTTTTGTGTATAAAATGTGAGAATTTGCATCGTGTACACAGTCAATTAAACCATAACTAATTTATTGTCTCTTTTCCATATAGATGTTGGATTTTACTCCGGGTCGCTAAGCGCTGGATAAATAGGTAGACCGAGCTGGATGTGCTAAGTATTGTAATTATAAATAATAATTATTAATGAATTTATAAAAAAGAAAAAAAAGTACTTTGTATTGAAAATAATAAACATATGGTCTATTTTTTTGAAAAAATCGGTGGGATATGGACAAGGAAATACTCCGTTATTACACGACATAACGGTCCGGAAACGGTCCGGCATTGACGGACTTTCAGCGGACTAGTCCGTTTTTTACATGACATAACGGTCCGTAAACGGTCCGTTATTGACGGACTTTAAACGGACTTGTCCGTTTTTAACACGACATACCGGTCCGTAAACGGTCCGTCATTGACGGATTTTCAACGGATTCGAATCAGTTTCGATGTTCCTTATGTTCCGTTTTCTGGTCCGTATACGGATCCAGAAAACGGTACGTATACAGAGTTGGATTCCGTTTATGACGGACCGAAAACGGTGCGTAAACGGAACGAATTGTTTGTTGGGAAGTTATGAATTTTCCGTTAGTGTTAATTTATATATTATTTGTTTATTGTTAATGTAGTGTAGGGTATTCAGTTTAACTGCCTTTACCTTTTACAAATTTTCTTGTATTAGAGACATTTTATTGAATTTCACTATGTTTTCAACCAAATAACTACAACAATTGTTTTGTTTTTTTTTTTTTGTGCCTTGTCATAAGTTTTATCAATATTTGGTTTTTTGTGGCTCGTATTGAGGAATTTATTTTGTTTGTTTTAATTTTTTTTTTATATATTTTATTTAACTGAATATTTAGTTGTGAGGTTTCAGTTTGGTATGTTTGGAGTACGACGAAATACAATTTTGATTTGAAATTTTCGTTTTTTATGTATTTCGGTCAAATTGTATTTCTGTAGCTACAATACAATTTTTAGAGCAACCTCTACTCAATGAGTTGAAGACATGGTATTTCAATATTTTATTTATTTTTTTAACTTTAACAGAACTAAAAGTACAAGGTAGTTTTGTATGATTATTGTTAGTTTCTTCAGGTTGTTTTCTTGTTATAGAAGAGTTACACAATTTTCAATAAAATGCCATTTAATGAAGTCATGTTAGAAATTGACAAAAATGTCAACCATGTTTATTTCTTTGTTTGTGGTTAAAAGGATTTTTTTTGGAAATCTTTTTTCTTGTTACTTTGCTAACAATATGATTGGTAGCAAACATGATTATCAAATATTTTTGCCAAAAAAAGCAAACACTGCTATTAATGATTCCTTGGCTTTATTATTACCAATATGGGTTACCAATAAATATTATTTAAATTATTTGAGTACCTTTCCGTAACGGTCATTTGCACTTTAAATTTGTTATATTCATTGTAGTAGTTTAAATGTTTATTTGGTCTAATTTTTCTTCCGTTTGTAATAACCATAAAATTATATATCAACGCCTTTATATACTAAATTATGTTTTTGATAACAACCCACATGTGTTTGATAAGGATCTAGGTTGAATGTTGTCCAAATATCATCCCCTAAAAACAAATTTAAATTAGTTTTTGGTCTATGGGCAATTATAGACTTTTTCTCTCTATAAATATTTGTTTTTTGTTTTTATCAAATGACCATGTGTCATTTAAGATAAATTGTAATAATTTTTATTATTTTTTGTAACGATCAGAACTTTTTCTAAAACAGGCCGTAAAATAATTTGTTGTGGAGAACATTTTTTAACTGATGATAGATGATTCTTGCGTTGGATGAATGTATTATACTAGTACCAGCAATACATCGAGGTTGATTTTTAAGCAACGCCTACATTAGGGTTCCAAAACAGGATTTTAGTTTAAAGATTTCTTTACTGCTTACTTTATAGTTTTACGATAAATATGACATGTCCCTTACTTTCTAAATTTTCCAAATTTACTTAGTAGCAAAAATTACTAGTTTGGAATCAGTTATGTACTAGTTTATTTGAACCAGACAACTAGAATGAGTTCTGCCGTCTCCCCATACAAACAACTGTAGAAATCGGCATGGCGACAATTGTCGATAAACTCCCACTTCGTTGCTAGTCGGGTAACTAGTTTGAAAATTACAATTAAGGTACGAAATATATAAAGCAAAACTGGTACTATATGACACTCGCGGACCCAGTTCTGAAGTCACTCTTTGAAAATAGTTCTGTACCAGATGGTTATTACTTGAATTATACAGGTAAAGGTTTCTACGTTTCTTCTTTGGTAAAACGTAGATTAGATCGATAGTTTCCTCTTACTGAGATAATTAGGTCCATTTTCCAAATGAAATTTTAAATACATATTTTGTGTTTACGATTCCCAATGAGAATAAGAAAATATACTGCCTGTTTTTATAAAAAGAATCACACGAATTCGTTAAACCATTTTTGTGAAAAACACAAACTTAGAAACATTTATCTTTAAAAATTGTTGGCCGCATTTGTTCTACATAGAATTCCTAACAAATTTATTTAAAAATTTTGTATCAAAAATGTTTTTAATGCAGTGTTTTCCACACAAATTTTTTAACGAATTCATCTGATTCTTTTTACAAAAACACCCAGTTAGTGTTTACTTGCAAACTCAGACTATATTATTAAAAACAAATATAAAAAATACTAGAATATCAGAACTATTATTTAAATTTAATGTTTTGAAATAGTCTGCATAGTTTCAATGAAACAGGCACAAAAATGTTTCAAAATGATTGTTTTAGAAAGTTAAAATGGAAGCTGTACTGGTACTTATATAAATAATAAGCACTAGATAGAGTTTACTGCATACGAGGGCAGTTCGAAATGTTAAGAGCTAGATTTTTAAAATTATTTTATTTTTTAATATAATCTCCAGAAACTTTAACGTTTTTCTAGCAATTCTATCCCTTGATTAAAAAATTTTCCTGAAGCTCCTCAAAATAATCGTTTACAGATGCCATTGCATCTTTATTCGAGTTAAAACGTTTGCCAGGAAGGAATTTATTAGATTTTGGAAGAGGCAGAATTCAGAGGAGGCTAAATCAAAGAAATGAGAAATTTTCATTCGAATGCGTTTTTGGTCAACTGTTAACAAATGCGGCACCCATCTTGCAGAAAATTTTCTCATTTGTAATTCTTGATGCAAAATAAAATGTCCTCGATCATTTGAGATGCCTATGGCATCCCCTATTTCACGCACTTTCACTCGTCGATCGTCTAATACCATATCATGGATTTTAGCAATGATTTCTGGCGTTGTTGCAGTTTTTGGACATCTACTTCGTGGTTCATCTTCAATGCTTTTACGACCACGTTTAAATTCAGCCAATTTTTTACTGTTGCATGTCTTTCACCCAACACATTCACGATGTCATTATGAATTTCTTGTCCCGATAAACCTTTCTTATGTAAATATTTAATCACACCACAAATTTCTAATTTTTCCATTACAAAAAATTCTTTTCCATTTCCATTACACAAAATCACTGAAGCGCCTTTTTTGAATACCTGTTACTGTACGAATGAGTTGACAGATCGATATGAAATTTAACATGTGTTCATATGACGGAGGGAAGTTTCCATTGTACAAAGATTTTTGCTGTTTATACTGCCATCCCTATGTCCGACTAAGAACATTTCGTACTGCCCTCGTATAGTTCGGTGTTAAAACTCAACATTTTGGAGCAGAGTAGGAAAATAAACTGTTCCCAACATGTACGGTAAGCCCAAGGATTACATACCCAATCTATCGTTTTAGCGGTTGTGGATTAGCAGTTTGTACTTAATCCAGATACTCACAGTGACAGTGAACTGCAGCAGTGCTTTCAGATTTCTCTCTTGAATTTCCCGAAAACTATTGACCATTTTTACAAATTTGTTATTAAGTTTTGTTTGAAGGCAGCTCTTGTTTATTTACAAAATTGTCTAATTTCCCGGTAGTGACAAATAAAGAAAATACGAAAGCCTGTTTTATCGTCAAAACTTCGCACTGCGATAAAACACTGCCGACACTGCGTTTAGCCCAAACCACATAGTGAAAGTGCCAGTGGATAGTGGCAGTGCTGCCAAACTTTGTTTTTAAATTTCACGAAAATAATTTAGTATTTTTAAAAATTTCTTAATGTGTTTTGTTTAAAAACAGCTCTTGTTTATTTAGAAAATTTTCTAATTTATCGGCAGGGACAAATAAAGAAAATACAAAAACTGTTTTATCGACAAAACGTCGCACTGCGGTCGATCTGCTTTGGATTTTATCTGGTTTAGGCTTAAACCTGTACAAATAGCAGAAAAAGCCACTCAAAATTTGTTCAAAAGGACCGCTCAGAAAAAAAACTTCTGTTATTAGCAGAATGTGTTTGCTAAATATTCGTAACATAAAGACAGCAAAAAAAAATCTGTTAAACCTACAAAATTTAGTTCTATACTTAACTAATATTTTAGCGAATTCCAAATGACAATTTACCCTGCTGAAATCAACAAAAAATATTGCTGAATATTAGTAGAAGAAATCGTTATATCTACAAAATTTTCGTTATATTTAAGTAAAATTTATTTTATTCATTATTTGAATTCAAATAAGAATTGTCATTCTAAAATCAACAAAAATATATATTAAAAAGTAGTACAGTGCTGATTTCGGACAATTAAATTGTTATTCACATTCACAAACTTTGAAAATATAACTTTTATTGTGATTTTTTAGTCTACTAATATTGTGGGCGCTGTGGTGTAATGGTTAGCGCGTTCGACTGTTACATAAAAGGTTGCGGGTTCGATCCCCATCCAAGGCAACATCAATTTATGAAAAACAGTAATAAGTATCAGTTTTTCTATCCGTCATACATATCGCAGTGTCCTCCTTCGGTGTTCCCATAGCACTTAACCCCACCAAAGTAAAATAATATAACAGGGCTATGAATTAAAAAGCTTCAACAAAGTTCGCCAACTCTTCATTAGATGGCGCGCAACAACTGTTCTAAGATTTAATATCTCGCGCAATTACGGTGTTGCCAATTTTGTCCTGCATCTTTCATTACCTGTCACTTCTCCACTATCCCCTTTCCAAAGAAAGCAACACGTTAATTAATAGGAAGAATTTCCTGAGTGTTGCTTCTCTTCAAAAAAAAGATTCGGCAGGACGAATGTTAATTTTCATTTAACTAAAATATAGCTCAAATTTTTTGAATGGAACTTAACTAAAAACCAAAACAAATTTCAAAAAATTATATACAAAAGAACAGTAACTAATAACCATTAAGTACCCAGTGTAGAAAATCATTACCAGATATGTGGTTAATGTAACTACATACTTGGTAATGGTAACTAGTTACTTTTGTTATTACATTTCTTATTATTTTTTTTTAAAGAGAAGTAACACTCCTATTATCCTTAACACTCCTATTATCCTATTAATTAACGTGTTGCTTCTTAGAAAGGGGATAGAGAAGAAGTGAAAGGTGGTGAAAGATGAAAGGCTTTAAATATGCCAACACTGTAATTGCTTGAGATGTTGAATTTTAGAACAGTTGTTGCCTGCCATCTGACGGCGAGTTGGCGAACTTTGCTGAAGCTTTTTAGTTCATAGCCCTGTTATATTATTTTACTTCGGTGGGGTTAAGTGCTATGGGAACACCGAAGGAAGACGCTGCGATATGTATGAGGGATAGAAAAAAAAACTCATATATTACTATTTTTATAAATTGATGTTGCCTTGGTTGAAGCTCGAACCCGCAACCTCACGTGTAACAGGAATTTGTTCTAATTTCCTTAAATTTTTGTACCGATTAGATTTTGTTATAGTTTCACATAACAAATACTACAATTTTCTTTTTCTTTTCTAACGGTGATGAGCAAAAATAGGATAAAAAGCTTGCATAAATACATATTTATGAAAACAGAAAAAAACAGAAACAACAACCACTGAAAGAAATATGGCCTGGCGCTATAGAAAAACTACTTGTCATGCAGAGTTCATACAGCAACAAGTGACAATGCCACATAAACATATAAATATAAAAGCAGCAGCAGCAAACAACAACAGCCAACAATAATAATTCTGTTGCTGATGATGATCAACAACAATAACTAAAAAACCACTTTTTTTTTGGTTTGATAATCATCATCAAGACAATTTATACAAAAAGCAAAAATAAGATCAACAACCCAAAACAACAAGATTTTCGAAAAAGATTTAGAAAAAATTAAAAACGAACGAATCATTCTAACATAAATTTTAAAACTAAAAACCTTAAACATTTTGTACATATGTAGTTAAATATGTAATGGATGTTTAATATTTGAATACGCTCATAGAAAAATGTTAACTCAAGAAGAAAATGTGTAAAAACTAGGATCACATGAAAAATAAATAATGATTTTTTAATTACTTTTTGAAAAATGTTAGTTGTCTATGCACTTTTGTTTAAAATTTAGATTCAACCCAGCAAAATCTCAATAATGGGTGCTTATTACTAATATTTATATGAATAATAAGCAATCGAATTAGAGTTTACTGCATATAATTCGGTGGTGTCAAAACTTATTATTTTTATTCGGCAAGGTCATTTTCCCTAGTCAAATATTAGGTTCTTTCATACCGGTCCTGTTTTCTCCGGTCACGGGACAGGTGCTCGCATTTAACTGACCCCTGTTTCCCCAAAGAGTAATTGTACATATTCACTGAATAAAAAACAAAAATCGTGCACCTGCTTACCCGCTGCTTTATAAATATATGAAACATAAACAGTTACCAAAATAACTAGTTATTCTCTGGCACTATTTCTAAACGACGCTGTATTGATACTGCTAATTTTATGCAACGCTGTTTTTTTTTTTATTATAATGACGGTTGGCAGCACTGAAAAATACACACACTAAAGTCAGATAAAAATTGACGTTAAGACGCTGCCGCGAAAATATATTGGCGCTGTCGACAAATATGTTGCTAACGCCTATGTTTTCCAAAGTTCATAATGTGCTGAATCGCTATCGATGCCACCTTAATATTTTAAACTGCCAGAGTTAAACTTTTAACTGCCAAATTAGTTTTTTAACTGTCAAAATATGCATGCATAAATGATAAAGATTTAAAAGTTGGATTAATTTTAATCAAGTAGATTAATTTCTCTGTCTAATCGCACTATAAAACACAAATAAAATATATGTGACCTTTAGTTTTTAGTTTCTCCGGGAAAAGGGACCTAGTGTGTGAAAATGAAGTTTTAAGAAGAACGCATTTAAAGTTTCATAACGCATTATCACTTTGAACTTTGAAAGTTCGTTTTGTACGTTTTTATGGGGTAAATAAATTTTTATCAGAAATCTAACTCATTTCATCTTATTCTACACCCTTTTAGGTACCAGAATCCACTCTTAAGTCCAAACCCGTTTTTTGACACACTAGGTCCCTATAATACCATTTTTGCTTTCTTTTAAACAAGTTTACAAAAATAATTCAATAGAAATTGGATATTTTGTGGTATATATTTTACACTCATTTTATCTAAATATCGATTAGTTTTTATTTATTTAGGAAAATTTTTGTAAATGGTGAAATTACACAAAAATTTCATTATTTAAAAATTATCCAAAGAATGTGTAAACAGTCCCGTTTTTGAATAATTCTTCAAAAAGTGGCAACACTGCTTAATAGAACTACAGGGTGGCCCAAAATTTCCGAAAGGGTTTGAATTCCTTATAATTTTTTTTTATTATAATTTTTTAGTATTGTGTAAAGAAGACTTGAGGAATTTGAAATGGAACAGTTCACAATTGAAGTAACACATGATTTTATTGATAATTTAATTATAAGCGACGAAGCCCACTTTTAATTAAATGGGTTCGTTAATAGACAAAACTGCAGGATATGGGCTGCGGAAAATCCAAGAGTAGTTCAATAACGACAATTACACCCACTTAAGTTTACTGTTTGGTGCGGTGTTTCGTCGGAAAGGATAATTGGGTCATATTTTTTTGAAAATGAACAAGGTGTCGCCGTTCCCATTTTTTAAGGCCACGTTAAAGGGCTCGTTAGATATACGTACACGTAACGTACCCTAACGTAACGGGACGGGGCAGAAAATCTGCAGTTATATATAAAAGAAAACGGATCATATGTTTTTAACAAAAATTTTTAATTTTCATTGTTATTCATTATTAGTTTTGCACAATTTTTAAATTTTATCACTTAATATTGTTTGTATTATCCCTTTTGATTAATTTTCTCCAATTTTGCTTAGTAAACGTATCATGCAATATCAGCTGTCACGTAAATACGGAAAGAAAATCAAATTTCAACAGGTTCGTCCGTTCCGACTCGTTTCGTTTACGTAGCATAAGTGCTTCTGTGTGTTTTCTATAGGATAGGTTGAATCAGCTGATTCGTCACGTTACGTTTACGTAAGACTAATTCTACCTTAAGGGCACGTTGTTCAATTGTGTTGTTCCATTTTAAATTCTCCAAGTTTTCTTTAAAAAATACTGAAAAAAAAATATAATAAAAAATTTATAAGGAATTCAAACCCGTTCGGTAATTTTGGGCCACCCTGTGTAAACTTTTGAGAGATGATGCAATCAAGAACTATAGATTTTAATAAAAAAAATACCAAAATGAAAATCGTGTCGGTTAGGTAATTTTTGGCGGCCAGTGTTCGATATTTTTGGCCAGAATTGCGCGTTGTTGACCCACAGCTATTTGCGGCTCTTTTATGACTCTTTTTCTGATTATTTGTGTGAATTAGAATAATTTTCGAGTGTAATCGTTTTAAACAACTCTACATAAACATGATTGTAATACATATTTCCACTAGATTTTTATAATTTGTTTTTGAAAACTAGAAACAAATAAAAACTGAATGAATCATGAATGGAAGTTGTGAAATCTTGCTGATGTATTTTTTTAAATGTTTTTTTATTTTTTATTTCAAGTCTTCTCTACAATTGATTTGAATAAAAGTGAATGGAGTTTAATGTATTCTTAAAGATTTTTTCTATTTATTTTTTCTACTTTTAGCATTATTTGATGATTGTTTGGGACCCATAAGACGTAGACATCATCCTAGAGGTACTAAACGTGGTAGACCTCGAGGTAGCACAAGACGAGGTGCCGGTAATGGTACATTAACTAGAACTAGTTCATCGCCGGGACAGGCATCAGTATCATCAAACAATATGGAAGGTAAGTAAAGTAAAAATTTTATATTTGTAAGAGAAATCTACCCAAACCATTAATCAATTAATGCCTTACTTCCGTTTTTTTTTAAGATTAACTCAATTCTGTACTTGAAATCCTCTTAAGATTTAACACATTTCTTCTAAAGTGTTTTTTATGTTCTTTCTGTTTTTTGTTTTTAATAAGCACTCGACAATTTAAATTTATCCCCATTTTTTACACTTTAGCCCTCATCTTTAGTAAATCATATAATTGCTCTTTTTTCAAAAAAATAAAATCTTGTAGTACGTGACACATTTATGTTAAGCTTGTTCAACGAATGTTTGAAATATTTTTTGGTGGTTTTTTTGTTAAACATCCCTTTTTAGTAATTTTCATTATACTTCCCCTTTTTCGTGATTCCTAGATTAATTACCAATGATACCATTTAAGTCAGGAATAATATTTTTGTTAGACTTTGTATCACAAAGATTTATATCTCAAATGCTTTTTAATCGACTTAAGAATTTTAATCAAACATATTTTTTTTTTAAACAAGTCAATAAGCTGTCACATAAATTTAGGATTCTTTAGTTAAACGAAAATATAAACATATTTTGTCTAAAGTGTTTATCATAAAATGCATTAAAATTACAAAATTTTATATTCACCAAACACATCTCATTGACCACAACTTTTCTTTCCAAGCCACTTGTACATAAATTAAAGATTATATCATGCGAATAACGATATTAATTTAATATAATAATTTTTGCACATTTTAAAAAAGATAAATTTAGTTTACGAAAAAAACACGTATTGCCACAAATTTACAATAATTGCATAAATCGGCTTAAAAATGCAAAATGCAGCAATACATACAGCATTTACTTTTTTTTTTAATTTTGTGTATTTAAGTAAATCTTATTTGCAATAAAATTATAACCATTGATGCAACATTAAGCATAAAACCATCATGAATTGGTGTTTTTGATAGAAAAAAAAACATTATAGACGACCAATTATGTTGTTGAATATTAGAGTGAATCCCTTTTGAAACGCAAATCTACCAAACAATGTATGGATTTATTTTATAATGCTGTTTCCAACTAATTACTGTTATTTTTTCGCTAGACATATGTTGACTGGTTTTACATATGAATTGTCAATTGGATGCCACAATTGGGAGAAGAAAAAAAAACGTGATATGTTTTAAAATAGTTGCATTAACCACAGAAACATTGAACTAATTACATTAATTCCTGTTTCAATTGTACCCTTCCTTACAGGTTGAGGCGGTATACTGAGTTCGACAGATTGTTTGTGATTTGTATCACAAATTTTGACAAATTTACAGTACTAGGAAATATATATTTCCAGCACATATTATTAATGAGAAACTTACTACGCTTTAACCCTTTGACGACCAATAGTTGGTATACGAGGGTTAATATTTATATTTTGACCCTAACAATGAAAACACAACACAATAAAATTGTATCAGGTCAAAAATCTGATACAATTTCATCTGATTAACACATAATTTAATCAGGTCAGATCTAAACTGATGCAATTAGATAAAACAACTGATACAATTTTATCGGGCCATTTTTCGGATCAAATGGTACATGGATGACTCTAAGTTATATCTCTATATATAAAAGAATAACGTGACTGACTGACTGACTGACTGACTCACTCAACATCGCCCAGCCCAAACCGCTGAAGCTAGGAAGTTGAAATTTGTTATGTAGGTTCCTCTTTCGGGGTAGACGTCCACTAAGACGGGATTTTTGGAAATTCCTACCGGAACGGGCAAAAAGGGGGAAAGTGTCCCCCTTGACGGCATGCCAAAACCCCTTTGGCTAGAAAGCTGAAATTTAAGATATGTGTTCCTTGGAGTAGGGGCTAACTTTTCTGGAAAGTACTTTCTAGAATTTTGGACAGGGACGTTGTAAAAATGGGGGGAAAAAGGCCCCCCTTGACGGCCTGCCCAAACCGCTGGAGGTAGGAAGTTGAAATTTGGTATAAAGGTTCCTCCACTATCGTAGACATCCACCAAGACGGGATTTTTGGAAATTTTTACAGGGACGGGCAAAAAGGGGAAAAAGTCTCCCCCTTGACGGCCTGCTCAAACTGCTGGAGCTATGAAGTTGAAATTTGGTATGTAGGTTCCTCGACCGGTGTAGACGTCCGTTGAGACGGCATTTTTGGAAATTCGTATCGGGAGGGGCAAAAAGGGGACAAAAAAAGTACCTTTTTCCAAAAAAGTACCTTTTCCCAAAAAAAGTACCTTTTCCCAAAAAAAGTACCTTTTCCCAAAAAAAGTACCATTTTCCCAAAAAAGTACCTTTTTCCAAAAAAAGTACCTTTTTCAAAAAAAAGTACCTTTTTTCAAAAAAAGTACCTTTTTCCAAAAAAAGTACCTTTTTCCAAAAAAAGTACCTTTTTCCAAAAAAAGTACCTTTTTCCAAAAAAAGTACCTTTTTCCAAAAAAAGTACCTTTTTCCAAAAAAAGTACCTTTTTCCAAAAAAAGTACCTTTTTCCAAAAAAAGTACCTTTTTCCAAAAAAAGTACCTTTTTCCAAAAAAGTACCTTTTTCCAAAAAAAGTACCCTTTTCCAAAAAAAAGTACCTTTTTCCAAAAAAAGTACCTTTTTCCAAAAAAAGTACCTTTTTCCAAAAAAAGTACCTTTTTCCAAAAAAAGTACCTTTTTCCAAAAAAAGTACCTTTTTCCAAAAAAAGTACCTTTTCCAAAAAAAGTACCTTTTTCCAAAAAAAGTACCTTTTTCCAAAAAAGTACCTTTTTTCAAAAGAAGTACCTTTTTCTAAAAAAAGTACCTTTTTCCAAAAAAGTACCTTTTTCCAAAAAAAGTACCTTTTTCCGAAAAAAGTACCTTTTTCCAAAAAAAGGACCTTTTTCCAAAAAAAATTCCTTTTTCCAAAAAAAGTACCTTTTTCCAAAAAAAGTACCTTTTTTAAAAAAAGTACCTTTTTCCAAAAAATGTACCTTTTTCTAAAAAAATGTACCTTTTCCAAAAAAAAAGTACCTTTTCCCAAAAAACATACATTTTTCCAAAAAAAATAACTTATTCAAAAAAAGTACCTTTTCCAAAAAAGAGTACCTTTTCCCAAAAAAAGTACCTTTTTCTAAAAAAAGTACCTTTTTCCAAAAAAGTACCTTTTCCCAAAAACGTACCTTTTTCCAAAAAAAAAATACCCTTTTCCAAAAAAAGTACCTTTTCCCAAAAAAAGTACCTTTTTTCAAAAAAAGTACGTTTTTCCAAAAAAAGTACCTTTTTCCAAAAAAAGTACCTTTTTCTAAAAAAAGTACCTTCTTCTAAAAAAAGTACCTTTTTCAAAAAAAAGTACCTTTTCCAAAAAAAAGTACCTTTTCCCAAAAAAAGTACCTTTTTCTAAAAAAAATTTCCTTTTCCCAAAAAACATACATTTTTTCAAAAAAATACCTTTTTCAAAAAAAGTACCTTTTTCCAAAAAAGTACCTTTTTCCAAAAAAGTACCTTTTCCAAAAAAAGTACCTTTTCCCAAAAAAAAGTACCTTTTTCTAAAAAATGTTCCTTTCCCAAAAGAAGAATCTTTTCCAAAAAAAGTACCTTTTTCCAAAAAACATACATTTTTCCTAAAAAAACACCTTATTAAAAAAAATACCTTTTCCAAAAAAGTACCTTTTCCCGAATTTTCTAAAAAAATGTTCCTTTTCCAAAAGAAGTACCTTTTCCAAAAAAAGTACCTTTTTCCAAAACACATACATTTTTCCAAAAAAAACACCTTATTAAAAAAAAATATCTTTTCCAAAAAAAGTACAAATAAAGTACTTTGTAAAAACAAAGTATCTTTTTCCAAAAAATTTCGTTTTTCCAAAAAGTACCATTTAAAATAATATATAATTTCAAAAAAACTACTTTTTTCCCTCCCCCACGGATATCTCCACTAAAACAAGGTTTCTTGATATTCGGCATAGACGTGCGCTAAGACGGGTTTTTTGGAAATTCCTACCGGAACGGGCAAAAAGGGGAAAAGTCTCCACATAAACAGTCTCACAAATTGGAAAAGTGCCTGCCCAAACCACTGGAGGTAAGAAGTTGAAATTTGGTATAAAGGTTCCTCCACTGTAGTAGACATCGACTAAGTTTGTATTTTTGGAATTCCCTACAGGATATCCCAAAAGGAAACTCGGTATGTGAGTTCCTCCTTCTGTGTAGGCGTCCGCTTAGACGGAATTTTTGAAATTCCTATCGGGAGGGGAAATAAGGTAAAAGTCTCCTCCTGACGGCTTGCCCAATCCCTTTTGGTCAACCTAAAATTTTAAATATGTATTCCTTGGAGTAGGACTAACTCACCGGCAACGTAATTTTTCTATTTTGGAACAGCAACATAGTAAAAATGGTGGTTGAAAGGGAAAAATGTCCCCACTAACGGCCTGCCCAAACCGCTTAGGCAATGCAGTTGAAATTTGGTATGAATGTTCTTCATCCATCGCAGATAGCCGCGAAGATGGAATTTTTGTAAATTCCTAAAGGGAGGGGCAAAAAGAAGAAAAGCCTCACCTTGGGAGCCGGTAAAAACCCCTTCGGCTAGAAACCTGAAGCTTAAAATGTGGGTCCCTGGAGTGAGGGCTAACTTATTAGAAAGATACTTTTTTGAATTTTGGACAGGGTCGTTATAAAATGGGGGCTCAAAAAGGGAAAGTTGCCCCTTAACGACCTGTCCAAACTGCTGGAACTAGGAAGCCGAAATTCGGTACTTAAGTTCCTCTCAGCCTACTCAAACTGCTGGAACTAGGAAGCTGGAATTCCCTGTCGATGGATTTTCGGAAATTCCTACCGAGAGGGGCACAAATAGTAAAAGTTGACTAGAAACCTGAAATGTAAAACATATGTTACTTGGAGTATGTGCTCACTTACCGAGGAGGTGCTTTTTGGACAGGGACATTGCAAAAATGGGGATTAATGAAGCGAAAAGTGCCGCTTAAAGGCCTGCCCAAACCGCTGGAGGTAGGAAGTTGAAATTTGGTACTAAAGTTCCTCCTCTATTGTAGACATCCGCTAAGATGAGATTTTTTGAAATTTCTACAGGTAGGGTCAAAAACAGGAAAAGTCTCCCCCTTAACGGCCTGGCCAAACTGCTGGAACAAGGGATCTTAAATTGGGTTCCTTCTCCAACGTTGACGTCCCCTAAGATGGTATTTTTGGAAATTCATACCGGGAGGGGTAAAAAGTGAAAAAACTTCCCCCTTGATGGCCTGGCCAAACTGCTGGATAGAGACCTAAAATTATGTATGTAGTAGGTTCCTCCTCCAACGCAGACGTCCTCTAAGACGGAATTTTTGGAAATTCCTACCGGGAGGGGTAAAAACGGAATAATTCTCCACCTTGATGGCCTAACCGAACCCTTCGGCTAGAAACCTGTAATATATAATATGTTTTCCTTGGAGTATGGGCTAACTTATCGACAAGGCATTTCTAGGACTTTGGACAGGAACGTGGTAAAAATGGTGGTTCAAAAGGGGAAAATTGCCCCCCCCCCCCCTCTTAACGTCTACGTCTTTAGCTAGAAACCTAAAACTTAAAGAACAAGTGTATATGAAACACTAAAATTAAGAAACTAAATAGAAAACGAGTGGGATTGAAACACTACACAAGTGGAATGAAATGGATATAAACGTTGAACGAGTAGAATTGAAATTATAGAGAATGCAAATGGATTGGAAGAGGGAATTACCTGTTCAAACACTATCCACGGAATATGAAACTTATGTAGCATTGAAACTTACTCTCCAAAAAGTTAAACAAATTTTCTAAAAGAGAAAAAACCTTAGAAAAGGAATGGAACTTATATATTCCGATATTTAAACTTCATGTAACGAAGCACCGGTGGAAGAAACCGACGCAGTAAATTTTCCAACTGAATTTGTGAATTTACTTGAATTGCCAGGTCTACCTTTACATAAACTGGAATTAAAAAAAAAAAACTTTAAGACCCGCTATTTTTAATATTATAAAATGCTTTCCAACCCTGCTTTACGTTATTTATTTTCATTCAAAACACAAATGAACAAAACTACTTACGGGTCTATCTACCTAAGTTCGCACTTTACCAAATTATCTTAACATACACACGTATATTGCAATTTATTATGGATTCATTACTAACAATCCACTTTCATGAGAAAAAGTGATCAAATATTTATTTATTTTAAACCCATTGTTGTGCAGAATTATTTATTTGTGGTGGCTGGGTGAAGGCTTTAAATAAAAAAACTTTAAATAAAAAAACGAATTTAATAAAAATTGTGGGGGGCGCAGCCCCCCGGGGGGGAGGGCGCATCCCCCCCCCCTTAACCTTTAAGGCACGCTAACAACGTAGCGGGCTGCGCCCGCTAGTATTACCATATAAAGATCAATATTGTTTTTTTTTTTAATAGGGAACATACCATATATGGTGCCATTTAAACAATATATTGTCATATATGTATGGTGACATTTAAACAATATATGGTCGTATATGGTAACTCATCAGCAACTACAATATTAACTGTATTTCAGAAGCTATTAATTGTATTTCAGAAATTTTAAATGTATTTCAGAAATTATGGAGTGTATTTTAGAAATTTTTTAATTGTATTTCAGAAATAATCAAATCTATTTCAGAACTTGTTGATTGTTTATCATAGTTAATAGAGAAAAATTTCTAAATTACATTTCATAATTTCTGAAATACAATTGATAATTTCTGAAATACAGTTGTGAATTTCGAAAATACAATTAATAATTTCTGAAATACAATTCATAGAACTGAAATTCAATTGACTAGTTCTGAAATGCAATTCATAAATCTGAAAAATAATTGATAAGTTCTGAAATACAATTAATAAAACTGAAATTCAATTGATTATTTCTGAAATACAATTGATAAATCTTAAAAACAATTGATACAATTGGAAATGGTGTAGAGCGTTAAAAAGATGTAAATAAAATTATTTTTTAAAAAAATAATAATAGCCGTAAACGGTATCGAACTCGAGACCTTCTGAGTTTAAACCTTATTTTAACAAAATATTGTAATTTTTATAAAATCAGTGCTCTGGCAGTGTATTATTTTTTGAACTGTTGTCAATATCTGTCTGGGATCTTATTTAATCCCAAATAAATTGAGATCTTACGTAGTACCCAAATATAATGCGGGATCTAATTTTATCTGTCATTTTTCTGGATAGTTTTAGATGTGAATCCCCAAATATATTGCTGTTTCTAATTCGATCTGCCATTTTAATACCGAAATGAATTGCTGGATCTAATTCGATCTGCAATTTATGGGATAAATTAAGATCTTACCTAATCCCCAACTATATCACTGGATTTAATTCGATCTGCAATTTATCGGAAAAGTTAAGATCTTACGCAATCCCGAAATATATTACTGGATCTAATTTGGTCTGTCATTTTTTGGATAAATTTAGATCTAATCCCCAAATATATTGCTGGATCTAATTCGATCTGCCATTTTACGGATCAAATTAGATCTAAGTTTATCCACAAATATATTGCTGGATCTAATTCGATCTGCCACTTTTTCGGATCAAATTAGATCTAAGTTTATCCACAAATATATTGCTAGACCTAATTCGATCTGCCAAAATTGAGATCAAATTAGATCTAAGTTTATCCACAAATATATAGCTCTATCTAATACGATTCGCCATTTTTCGGATCAAATTAGATCTAGGTTTATCCCCAAAGATATCATTGGACCTCCCAATTTTGAGATATAACTTGATATTAGTTTATCCCCATATATACAATCGGATCTAATACGATATCAGTGGATACACCCAATTTTGAGATCTAATTGGATCAGCTATATTTACAGCAGATCTTAAACAATATCAAATTGGATATGATTAGATATTGCGCGAGATCAATTTTTTTTACTCGGGATATTATACTTGGTGGCTAAACACATAAATGAGTGATAACAGCTGGACAACTACTGGCTGTGCCAAAATGTGTAGTACTGGCAATTAATTTTTTGTAACTAATATGCCAGCGTTGGGAGAGCAAAAACAAAGTTGGTCTTGAAGGAGCTTTCCCACAAACAAAAAAATTGATTTTATAAAACAAAAAAATTTTTTAATTAAAAAAAATCAAAAAAAATGCTTGCTTGCTACCGGATTTGAACTCGGAACCTTCTGACTACAAACCTTTTTTAACGAAGCGTCAGCATGCTTATAAAATCATTCCTCTACCATTGAATTGATTTGTTCACCGCTGCCGATTTCTGACTAGAAAGCACTGGATAACCACTGGTTGCAAACATTGGCATATCACTCTAAGCCCATTCTTTGCCAGTAGTTTTTTTTATAAACCACTGAAATTTTTGTAAAGCAAATACTGGCAAAACGCTGGCAAAGCATCCCACATGAGTGTTCTGCCAGTCATTTATTTTTAGCACCGTGGTTACCCAGGGGTATGCCAGTGCTTGTTTTTTTGTACCACTGGCGATTTCTGACTGAGTAGCGTCACTAAAACAGCTGTAACTTGTTTACTAATGAAACAATTGTCATTAAATTTTGACATGTTTCATCTGAAGGTTCGTAGTTCCCTACCTATGTATGTGTCCTCCTACGGACTTTTCAACTAATATGTTATTGTCAAAAATGTTAAACTTTCTAGCGGAAATATCAGCTGGCGCCTAACAAGTATTAAAGTGGCCAAGGCTCACAATATAAAAAGTTACCTTCGTATACCCCAGTTCTACATTTAGTTGTTTCAGGAAATCTTGTTAAACTTCAAGAAAAAATTCTGTTCGATAGTTAAACTAACCCCCTAAAATCCATGTTTGTGGGACATTTCAACGCCAATTCTGAGTACCTAAATACGAAGTTAACTCTGAAACACATTTTTAAGTTTTGACTTATTTCTGGCATTGTTGTCAAGACTTATACTAGAATTTCATGACAAATATTTTTGTGGAACATCTGCATGCATCTTTTTAAAAAGCGGCCAAATAAGTCCCTTTAATTGAAGAGTTAGAGGGTTTAAACGTTCCCCAAAACTGTTTCTCGTAGTGCTTTGCATAAGTTCTCTTAACACATGCTATACCTAAAATGGAAGATTCGCATGAGTTCCTATGCCGATTCATAATAAACATTTGCAAAAGGGGGGACAATTTAACACTCCAAAAAACACATGGCCAGACGTAAACTTTTAAAACGCCGATGCACCTATATATTTTGTTTTTGGTCCCCTCTGGCAGAATCAGAACCCTATTTATTTTTTTTTTTTTGTACAGTGTCATTCATCAAAATTTTTTGCTGATTATAGCAGGTTCAGTTGTTGTTTTCTATTAACTAAAATTTAACAGTTTTATCTTTTCTATTCCTATCTTACTAATATTTAGCAAAAATAATCTACTAATTTCAACAGTTTTTTCTGCAAAGTCATTTTTAACTTATTTTTAGTAGTTTCCCGTGCAGAGAAGATCAGATCTGACCAGATCTCAGTAGACCTGATTGTACCAGATCTAAGTAGATCTCAAAATTTGGGACAAAGTAGAGACCTAATTAGATCTTATCAAATCTAAGCAGAGATGGCGAACCATATGTAATCAGATCACCAATCATATCTATTTAGATCTTGTAACGACGAGTTTTCCTCCGTTAGCTGGGGTAAGCTCGCGGGGGTAGGGATCGCCACAGAAATTTATTTAAAATCAGTGACACAGAGTAAAAGGCAGATTTAAACGTTATAAAAGTTAATGTGTTTATTTAAAAAAAAAAATAGATTTATTCAGAATATTAGAGTGTGGAACCCTTGGGTGGGCTGGTACGGCAGGCTTTACGTAGAAGGTGACCTTGAACGGCTCACCTCTTTCTCTGAATCTTTGTTGGGCGTGACCTAGGACGGTACACGCTTCGGGCGCAGTCGATGGTTGCTACTTTGCTACCTGGTTGTTTCGAAGGGCAAAAAAGAAAATAACGGGTTAGTACGGATACTCACAGGACCCTTGCTCTGGTTGTATTCCTATAGAAGTGACCTCGGACGGCACAACTCTCCACCAGGTCGTCTCGTAGGTAGCGACCTTGTACTGCACATTCCTTATCCAAATCTCATCCACAGCACCTCCAAGGATTTGCCACAATTCGCAATGGACGTGACCTGGGACGGCACATGGTCTCGCTCGAGAACGCGACCTGGTACAGCACACTGCCCCGCTGAAACAAAGCGAAATGTTGGTTAAAAAAGAAAAAGTTTTAGTATACTCACCGGATTCCTGCGGGAGTCGTCTAAGGAAGTAACCTATTACGGCGCGCTCCCTTGTCCAACTACGTTAAGGATTCTCCGAAGGATGTGACCGGGTACGGCACACTTCCTTGTCCCCACAGATATTCACAGGATGTTCACAGGATATTCACAGGATGTTCACAGGATATTCACAGGATATTCAAGAATACTCACAGGATCTTCAATGATATTCACAGGACTTTAAAGGATATTCACATGACCTTCAAATATATTCAGGGGACCTTCAAGGATACTCGCAGGACCTTCAAGGATATTCACAGGACCTTTAAGGACACTCACAGGACCTTCAAGGATATTCACAGGACCTTCAAGGATACTCCCAGGACCTTTAAGGACACTCACAGGACCTTCAAGGATATTCACAGGACCTTTAAGGATACCTACAGGACATTCAATGATATTCACAGGACCTTCAAGGATATTCACAGAACTTTCAAGATATGACCTCGTACGGCACAAGTCCTTATCAGGATGTAGGAGCTACCTAGAACGGCACTCTTCCTTTGCAGGATCTAGAAAGTGAGAAAGGCTAGTGAGGAAAATTACCTTTTGACCGTGTCCACGGCTGCAGTCAACTGATCCTGATTTCAACGATGTACTGCCTTTTATTTCGTTTTGGGCCGCGGAGTATGTTATTAGTAGTGGTAGTATAAATAGTTATCAACGTATGTAGACAGAAATGAGCGGAACGACTTCTGTCGTTACAATCTAAAGAGATGTGATCAGAACTATTTTTTTTTTTTTACACGGGGTTAAACTAAAATTTTTACAGACTTTTTTCTATTAGAATAAACATATTTTTTCCTTTGTAATCATTTTTAACAAATTCATAGTGAACATAGGGTATTTGTAAATTCTCCTTAGCAGAATATCATTGGCTAGAGACATGTGACTGCTGTGATTGTTAATTCCACTTTTCATAATGTTTATTCACCATTCTTGTGTCGACTGCCAAGACGCCGATGGTCGTGGAGATTCCAGTCCAGAGCTGCTCTTGATTCATATATATATATATATTGATTCCTTTCGTTCCTATAAGGAGCATAGGGCCTCAACAAAGTTTTTCCAATCGTTTCTGCTTGATGCTAGGTTCTTAATTTCATTCCAGTTTTTTTACTGCTCGCGGGGCCTCTATATCTCTTTATTCACGATTTCAAGATAAGCTTCATTTAAAAAATCGGGAAATGGAAAGAAGATTTTGATTAAATAGTTGTTTTTGCCTAGGTCGCAGAGTACACAAAAACGGGTATTAAACATTCGTTTAGACCGTTTTTAAATTCATTTTTTTTCTTCTTTGACACATTACATATTTATTGTCTAAACCGCTAATGGATGTGTCTACATTTGGTTTTTGTATTTTTTTTTATTTACAGATGTGAATCTAACAGCATCATCCAGTGAAACAGCATTAACAAACATGGGTGAAGGAATATTTACACCCATTGCTGTGCCAACACCACTAAAACGTGGCCCAGGTAGACCACGCTTAAAGACAGGTGGTCCCGTTAATCAAGGCGTGAGAGGAGCACCACGTACTCGTAAACCTATTGGACCGTTGGTGGTACCATTAGGTAGTAGTCCTGCTGCTACACCCATAAATCGTAGTCCTGCCATGAGTCCGGCTCCCTCGCCGGCACATTCAGAAAAAACTACTGCCTCCTCGAGTGGGGGAGGTGCTGTATATTATCAAGCCAGCAATGAGAGTATAGATTAAATCTAAATAATTAAGAAAGGTATGTCATTCATCAGAAAACAGTGAAACCCTCCAAGAGCTGACAGCTGGACCTCCAAGGAATTTTTTTTTTTAGTTACCAATTAGGTATTTTATAGCTTAATTTAACTTAACTACACTGAGAGAATTATCTGCATAATATTAGTTAATTTTTGCATTAAATCAATCAAATTTCTCTACAATTAGTCCATTGAAAATTTTCATTCATACAGTTTTTCATAAAATTTCATGAAAAATTTCATTTAATTTATTAACAGCCAATGAAAAGGTTTCATTAAAAATAATTTTATAAAAACAATATCTAAGAAATTTTTCATTCACTTTATGAAGAAAACTTCAGTGGTTTAAAAAGACATTTAAAACATTAAATTAAATCATCAAGAAAATTCTCCTTGTGTATAATGAAAAATGTATCTATCACCATTGCTGTCCGTTATGAGGAGGTTTCACTGTATTGTACTCATTATCTGCTATATGATCAAATTACAATTATTTTCGATTCTGAAAAATTTTGTGGGAATTAAGTAAATTTTTCATTCACATATTTATCATGAATCTATTAAATTTTCACTAGAGAAAAATTAATTTAATAATAAACTTTGAGAAGGATGATTAACTTTAGCTTAAATATCAGCAAAAGATTATATACAGAACAACAACAGATTTTTGGGTTAACTAATTCTTAACTCATAAACCGTCAGTATAAAACCCAATGTGAGAATTTTTAAAGGAAAATTCAACTTACAGCTCAACAGTTTTTAATAGGAAAAATCAACTCTGAGTCCCATAATTTTTCTGTAAAAGAACTAACTCAGAATTAGAGAACTTGTATTTAGAAAATCTAATTATGAAATTCCTATAATTTTCTATCTTGATTTTTTTTTTTCTTTAATCGTCGTAGGTTCTAAAAATATACTTTCTTAAAAGTAATACCAGTCTCAGAATTTGAAATTTTTTTTTATTTAAAAATCTGTTTAAAATCTTCAAATTTTTCTGCTTGTTTTAAGCACCTGAAATAGTTTAATTTTTTTTTGTAACTCCATCCTCCTGTTAATTCCAAGTTACAACCCTTATTTTTAAGTTTAAAACAATTTTTTTTAATTCCTAATTTAAGCAAAAAAAAAAAAAAAATATTGTTCATACATTTAAGCTGCATTTTTAATTAAATAAAAGTTTTCCATTTCATTTTTATTTAAATTAAAAAAAAAAATTATTTTAAATTCAGTTTTGTCCATAAATTGTCTTTTTTATATCAAAATTATTAAAGTTTTTAAATAATTCATATTTCGTCTTTAATAGTCACTCTTCCATGACCAATTTTATGTAGTTTGTTTATTTACGGTGCTAATTACATAAATTTAAAAGTATTTTAGTTAATTGTACATCGTGTTTATTTGTTTTATGCAAATTTAAATACATCAAAATTAAGATATGAAATAACCCTTAAGTAAAAGTAAAAATAAATTTTTCAAAAAAAAAATATGTTTTAACCCTAATGTAACATCGCTTTTTTCTGAAGCACAGAAATTTTGTTATTGAAAATGTCTTTATTGTTTTTCAAATAATCTCCTTTATGATATATGCACTTTTGAATTAGTTCGAACCACTTGTCATAGCATTTTTTTTTTTAATCCGCGTGCGACACCTCCAAAACATGATTTTTTTAATGCATCTACGGCTTCTGCTGCCGAAAATCGTTGTCCACGTAGTTTATCTTTGATCTGCGGGAACAAGGAAGTCATTGTGGTCCAAGTCAGGCCTGTACGGCGGATGACCCATTAATTCGATCTTCTGCGTGCTCAAAAATACACTTGTTTAAGACGATGTGTGCGAGCTCGCATTGCCATGGTGAAAAATTATCTGATTTTTGAAATTTAACGCAAATATAACTAAAATTCTGTATATTTAACAGGTTTATTTTTGCTAATTCTATCTCACTAAAATTTGGCAAAAATATTCTGCTAATTTCTACAAGGTAACTTTTAATTAATTATTAGTAGTTTTAACTAAAACTTACCAACTTCTTTCTATTAGTATGCAAAACCCCCAAACATGCCGATTTTATCAACGAAAGCTGAAATATTGAATTCGTTTTAGCCTGTTGTTATAATCATAAGATAGACCTTTAATATTGCTTTTATTTGATACTAATTTCACCTGTTTTCTAGGAATAAGCAATAAACGCAATACATTTTTGTATACACATTTTGTGGGTGTATGCATAAGGGTTAAATTTCATAACTTGTTGAATTTGTTAAACATTTTTAAATACTACCTCTTAATAAAAGTGTAATATCATCAATGAAAGATGTTTGTTGAGAGATAACTGAAAAAAAACTTTCTGTATAATTTCTAATTTTCACTTTAATAAGATACACAAATAAACAATGAAACTAGAGTGAAAATAGCCAAACTTCAAATTATATTCACCTCAAAGTCACCTCCTTTATAAATCCAGTAATTGTACATAAGGCGTATGATTAATATTTTGAATATAATATTACTCATACGTAAAATTAGTTAAGCTAAAATCTTTAGACTTGCAATGATTAGTTGGAATTAACTATCTAATTACTAGAAATAAAAAGAAAAAAAATATTTAATCATCATCTGTCTTTTTAATATAAACATTTATTTTTACTAAAATATTTTAGGTTTAACTATTAAATAAATCGAAATAAAAAGAAAAAAAAACTATTAAGTCTGTCTATTCAGTAGATTTGTAGAAAAAAAAAATCATATACGCAGACAACTTATCTCAAAATATATAGAAGTTAGTGCTTAACTCCAGCTTGGATATCATATTTGTATGGAATAGGTTTTAACTCTTGATATTTTTGAGACAAGTAACCTCTTCCTAATCAAAAAACAATTTTCATTTATATAGAAAATTTTTATTTTTCAGCAACATTCTACATACATACTTCAATGTTATGCAGCATGTGAAGGTAAGTCCATTTCATAATTAACATAAATTAGAATAGTCATCTATTAGACCGATTAAAAGTTTCTAAAAGCAGCCTCTTTTAATTCAAAGCACGTTCGAATAATCGGTTTTTGCTATTTTTTAAATGATCCTTTTGTAAGACTTTAAAAAATAGCTAAAAAGCTATAGCTGTTTGTAATCTCAATTGACTTTTCTTTCGTTAATTTGTGTTTGCTGACTTAGTAAATTTTTAGTCAGAATGGTTCTAGCAGAAGAATTGCTGATATGAAAAAAATCGCTGAAAATCAGCGGGCTGATTTTTAGTAATTCCAGCAAAAGTTGTGCTAACACTTCGTCGATTGCAAATGAACATGAGCCTTACTAAAATCAGTTAAACTAAAAAAAGAACGCTACGAATTTGTGGAGAAATTATTCTTTAGTTAATTTGTTTGCTGAAAATTTAAAGGCCAGTTCTATTTGCAGAAGTAAGAATTAATTGTTTCTAAAATTTTCTTTACAGCAGAAATTGTCCAACAAAATTTCTAACTTAAGAAATATATAAAACAAAAATCGTTCTCAGTTCCCTACATGGCCCTAAATCTAGAAATTGTGTTTATTTAATTCTTTTGAAATTATTTACAAAACTTTGTTATATAAATGTCCAACTTCCACATTGTCGACATGATTTAAATTGAAATCTAAAATATATTTATTGTTGGCATCGTATATAAATGCTGTATACATGGGTGATATCAAAAAATGTGATAAAAACCGTGTAACCACCTAATTTCTAATGCATGGATTACATTTGAGTTACATATTTCGATATATATCAGCGCATTGTCACCTGTTTTACAAGATTTATATTTATAATATTGGTCCTAGACCCACCTTATGGTATACCGATCGGCTCAGAATTTTTTTTATTTCGATTTAACGATGTCCGTCTGTCCGTCCGTCCGTCTGTCTGTCTGTCCATGCATTCTTGTGCGCACTCTACAGGTCGCAAATATTAACATATTTTGATGAAACTTGGTACACCGACTTATGTCGGCCCAAGGACGAGCCTATTGATTTTGGTTAAAATCGGTCCATGTTTAGACCTAGTGCCCATACAAGGGCCCCACCAAAATTATATTGTTTATACGCTACAAGTCGGAAATATTAAGATGAAATTTGGTATACAGACCTACGTTGGCCCAAGGACGAAGCCTATTGATTTTGGTTAACAGCGGTCCATGTTTAGACCTAGTGCCCATATAAGGGTCCCCCCAAAATTATATTGTTTATACGCTGCAGGTCGCAAATATTAAGAAATTTTGATGAAATTTGGTACACCGACCTATATCAGCCCAAGGACGAAGCCTATTGATTTTGGTTAACACCGGTCCATGTTTATACCTAATGCCAAAATTGGCTTGGTTACAAACTGCAGGTCGCAAATATTAAGATATTTTAATGAAATTTGGTTCGCTGACTCACATTATAGAAAATTTTGACACAAGTCCCATTTTAACCCATTCGAATTTCGGATCCAAACATTAGTTGGTTTTTAACCAGACTGGTGTAGGGTATTGTATAGTCGGCATGCCCGACTTTAACCTTTTTACTCGTTTTTTTTTTACTGATGTCCAAATTCGGTTATTTCATAAGAGTACGAATTTTCTTACAACTGGAAATGATATCTCTTTTGTGAAATACTATATTCAAATGCAACATACAAACAAAACTGTCATATATAAAAATTTAATATTAATTTATTTTAGTGGCTAACAACCCAAGAAATATTATTTGAATATTTTGTATCATATGCAATTTACAGGTGTTTAAGTTTTTTTTATTTTATTTTAAACAACAAATTAGTTACCAAAACAGTAGAAAAGATGAGACTTTAAATAACTACTATAAACAAAATTGTTTATTTTATCTATGCATTTTAATGTTTTTCTATAAACCAACCACTTTTATTTAGTTGTTTTTTTTTTAACTTTACCACATTTTATATACACGCTGATAATGATCTACAAACATTTTAACAAATTAACCAACATTTGAGTGTAGTTAGTTAAACGTTTTCATTTTTTTCCTCCCATTTTTAAATGGTGGAAAATGTTAGTTTTCAACATGTTCTATGGTACAATTAATTTGCATAAGTGTGAAATTAAAAAAAAAAATAAACAAATAAAATAAAAAATAAAACTGAAACTGAAAAACGACGGAAGTAGCCAGATAGAGAGGTATTTTAATGTAGGTAGTTAGTTGGCAACTTTCCGTTGTCATACACATGTTGTCATTATGTAATCATGATCATCTTTGATAAGGTATTGAAAAAAGTTTTAAATTCAAATTAGTTAACAACTATAAATGGTTATTGGTTTAAGTAAATGTGAAAGATGTGTAGACAAAGTTTTAATTTTTTTAAGTTAATTTACTGAACTAGAAATAGAAATTTTAATATAATGAATTTTCTGTGAATTTACTAAAGCAAACATAAGGGAAATTCAGTCACAACTAGAGTCACATACTTTATTTATAAGATTGTACACGTTCGATTAAAAACTGAACGGGTTTTCTAAGTCATTCGGTTTTATAAGGTCACGAATTAGATGTGATGTAATATATTAATATTAAATTATTTAAGCCATTTTTAAATAAAGAAAGTCTTTTTTTATTGAGCTTTAATACCATTTAAAAAATTTTTGTTTTCTATTCCTGATTTCAACCGTTGTTTCTTCTCTTGGTCTTAAACAATTTAAATATTGATGTTGACAATTTTGACATTTATATTTCTTAAAGAAATTTTATTAATTTTTCTGCTAAATTAGTTTGTCACGTGATATAGGTAATAAAGTTTGTTGCTTAAGTCTTTTGTTTTATTAAAAAATTTATTCTTTGATATTTAAAAAAAGGAGTATTTTTTTATGAAACCAGATGTATCCTGTACATCTTGCATTTAATTAAGATTATTATTATTTTTTTTTTTTTTTGGTTTGTTGTTCTAGGTTGGTTTTTTCCCAAAACCAATTAAGCATAACAAATTTTACCACAAAATTACCTAAAATATACATAAAAAAAAATTCCTACTTACAAACCTTTAGTTTAAGCCTTTCCACAGCAACTGTTTCCTGGTCTATGGAGCATATAAAAAAAGGATTAAATTCTCTAAGGGATATTTGGTACATACCTTATTTTTTAAAATTTACATTGTTTCAGGATTAAAGAGTTTAAGAAAACAAAATTCTTTTTCTAAAGGATTAATGTTCTATATATTGTCTAGATGTTACGCATCTTCCTACACATTTTTTCTTTATTCATGTTTTTTTTTTTTTTTTTTTTTTTGTTAAAGATGACGAATAAGAAAAAGATCTTTTGAGTGTTATAATAGTAGAAAATTGTTTTGTTTCCACCCCTTATTGTTATAGTTTTTTTATAAAAACATTATCTAGCTAAAAAATATCCTATTGTTTATAAATGTATTTTTTAATAAAAGCAAATTACTTTATAAACTCCTACCAGTTTTCTTAATAATACATATAGAAGTTGAGTTTTTTTTTATACAATGCTACCCTTATGATTTTAAAGATGATGGGTTTTTGTCTAATATAATAGATGATAAACAATATTCCCCACTGTGATAAAATTACATATTTAAACGCAGCTGTAGTTGGAGGAGCTGAGGGTTTCTTTTTAATAAAAAGTAGTCTTTATGTAGTTACTAATTTTTTAGACAATACCTAAATTGTAGGCGATTCATATTGATAGAACTCTGCGGAGTATTTATTTGAAATCTAACAGGATTGGTTTTACTCATTATAACAATTCGGTTGGATAAAATCGGTTGAATATTTATGAGAATTCAGGACCGAACTTTTGTACTCGTATAAAAGGGAGCTGTCATTGTTATAGGATGAAGAAATTGGCCACTTGCGCATTATGGAAACTTGATTTTTTAAAACATTTTTTAACTACATAGGAACTTTTAAAATTTTTTGAGTTTAAGGGGGCTCTTCCTAGGGTAGACCAGCCTTAGAAAAACCTTGAAATTCGGGCAATTTCTAATATTGAAAATCCATTAAATTCTAAGGACTTTTTTTTTGCAAATCTCTGATCTGATCGAGATGTTTTGGAATCATTCACATACATAGGGCCAGTGCTATAGTCAGCAATAGACATAAGCACGTGATTGAATTTTGACTCACACTCACTCACGCTCACGAAAGATAAAATCCAATCGCTCACGATCTTTTTTTTAACTCACACTTACTTTTACGTAGGTAAATTAATTTATGATTCACGTGCATCAGGCAAAATTTAGCTCACGTGTCACTGAAATTTCGATATATATTGAAGGAGAAAAATCATTATCATCACTTCATTTCGATATTTATTTGTTCAAAAACAATCATACACTCACAATATTTTATTGTTAAAAACAACCTAAAATATATATTAAATTAATTGAAAACACAATTTAAAAAAGAACTACTGATTTTTCATTATATTCACACCATTTTGCTATCTATTTTCAAACATTGTTTAAACAATCCATAAAAGAAATAAAAATAATTGAAAAGTCTGTTAAAACAATCTTCAATTTTTAACTGACAAAACTTTAGAAAATATGATTTTGTGGTTTGTTTTTTCAAAATTGGAAGTTTTTTTTTTGTTTGAATTTTCAAAACACTACACACACGTTCATATTTTTATTGGCTATGTTTGTGTGTATGAGTAAAGAATTTCTTGTAATTTGAATGGAAATAATTTTGCATATAAACAAACTATTTTAACAAAAAAGAAAACCGAAAATATTTTAATTTTTTGTTTTAAAACAACGAAATTATTTAAATTATTTTTTTCTAAAAATAGAAAACTAAAAATAGAACATTTGTTTGAAAATATCAACTCCTACAGACGATACGTATTTTTTTGTAGTTTGTTTTTTATTGACTGATACAAAAAGTTAAACAATATATTTCCATTTATTTTAATTGATTCTTCAATTGAAAACAAACTTTACCTATTAATTTTCAAATAAACATAACTCGGTTATGGAAAATATATTGTGAGTGTGTTTGTCTCTTATCCAAACACCAAAAACATAAGACTTAAGAAACAAACTAAAAATCTCAATACACAAAAAATTGACCACTTCACTACAATTTAAGCAAACTGCTTATACAAAAACACTTCACATTAACATTCTTTTGAACATCTTAAACTAAAATAAATGTGTTCTCAAATGCCAAAATTTAGTCAACATAATTTTTATAATTATTAACAATTTCCACATTAAACATCTGTTAAATAAACATACACGAAACATAAAAAACAAACAGCATCATTAATCATTAATTTACGGTTTAATCTGGACAAAAAAGAAAACCTGTTGAAAAGGCAATCACATTAAATCATATTCACAGTATTTTTGTCATTTATTTTATAAAATGTTTTTTGTTCTCACGATTTATGCGAAAACTCGTCTACATTTAAAGAAATCAACCGGCAAAACAATGTTACAAATTTTAATTTTTATGTCCTTTAACATTAAACAAAAACCTCTTAAAAATCCATTAAAATGGACAACAAGGACCTAAGTGAATGATACTTCAACACAAACAGAAGCAATCATATAAAAAATAAGTAAAATTAAACAAAAATTTTATACTGAATCACAACAAAAAAAAGAGGGGGAATATTGACCCAAATCTTTGTTTATAAACCTGTCAGGCCACCGATACTCACAATGTATACATTGTCGTTAAAGGCTGCGATTTAATAATCGAATACATGCAACAAAAAGGGGGGTCTTAAATTTTATTACAATTAGCAAATAAGTCTTAAAACAAATTTAAAAATAAATTTAAAATGATAAATATTTCGCCTGTCACTATATATACCGGAAATTGAGTTGTTATGGGAAAAAAATGGGGTAAAATTATAATAATTGAATATTGTTAAAATAATAAAATTTTAATAAATTACCTTAATGAGATCTTTAAAATTGTACTTTAACAGTAAGTGTTTTAAATTTTATTAATTTCCCCTTTCATATTAAACTTTTTATTTTTACAGTTTCTTTATCTCAGTTTTTAAAACTTAATTGTTTATTATTTTTATTCTGATATTATCACAGTTTTGTTACGATTTGTTCATTTTGTTTTATTACTTTTTAAAATTCATATCATTTGCATATAAAGTATAATTTGTAATGGGTTGTAGTTTTTATTTGAAAATTTGCCTAACTAATTAACAATTTTTTTTATAGTTGCTATAAAATGTTTATGTAATCTTTTTTTGATTTATTTTAGTAAACACCATAATTTTTATATGAATTTATTTAAGTACTCTTTTTCTAACTATTGTATTATATTCTAAAAGCCAAAACTCCCTCAAAAAAGTCCTGTCAGCTGAATTAAAAGTTAGTGGCCTGTAATAATGATGATTTATATGTGTTTAGTTTTTGTAAAATAATTTATTGATACTTATCACCAGGGCAGCGACTTTCATGCAAATTTATGTTTGTAGTCATTAATCCAAAAATGATTTTGACCAAATACTTTCCCGAATCAAAGAATTTGCAACAAAATAGCATCGATTTGTTGTTGCATATTTTGCTTTTAAGTGCATATTTTTTGCATATTTTATTATTTTTATTGCATATTTTTCATTAAATTGCATTTTTTTTTTAAATAAAAATAAGATTTAATAAAAAATAAAGAAAAGGAAAAATTTGCAAACTTTAACGCAGTACTGAACTAGAAGGAAAATATCAAGTTGTCATCTACTTAGACATTTATATTGGATTTAATTTTTATCCAAACGCTCTCGAGTAATAAATTTTATTTTTAAAAATCAATAAATTTAGAGTGCGTTTTTTAGATTTTGAGCGTTTATTTTTGAGTCTTTAGTGCATATTTTTTAGTTTTTAGTGCATATTTCCATTTAAGTGGATATTTTGCGTATTTTAAGCGCATATTTTCGATTTTTAAGTGCATGAAAATCGCTGCTCTGGTTATAACATATATCGATTTTTATCAAAATATAATTTTTATCATAAACATTTCAATAAAATTTTTCAATCCATGTTTATGAAATTTATGGATTTTAATCAAATTTATCGATTTCGCAAAATAAATTTAATTTTATATACTTTATCGATTTTTTTTAATTTATCGAAATTTGTTAAAACTATCGATGTTTTAACCTATCAATTGTAAATAAAATTGATCGATTTTAAAAGATTTTGTGATTATAAAATTTATCGATGTAGTAAATTTTTATCGATTTATAGAAAATTAATCGGTTTGTCTATTTAGTGGTTAAATAAAATCTATCTGGTTTTATAAAATCTATCGCTTTTGATAATATTTGGCGATGTGAATCAAAATTATAAATTTTAAATTAAAATATCCATACTTATTAACTTTATCGGTTTTGTTAAATCTATCGATTTTAATTCAAATTTATAGATTATTTTAACAATGTTACCGATCTTAGTGAAATATTTTGATTTTTTTATTAAAGTTATCACTTTTTTTTTATTAAATTTTTTATTACAAATATTAGTTTGTAGAGATTTTAAAAATTTTTTATCGATTTTTGATAATTTTATCAATTTTTATTAAATTAATCGGTTGTTGGAATTTGTTAAATCGCTCGATTTTTGTCAAAGCTATAGATTTTTTTTTAATAAATTTATCAATTCCTTTTCAACTTGATTAGTTTTTTATTAGCAATGTTATCGATTTTAATCAAATATTTCTCTTCTTTTCGTTTATTTAACCTTCTTTTTCAATTTTTAACAATTTTTATTTTTATTTCCTGAAGATGCTACACAATGGAGTAGCGAAATATCGAAAATAAAAAACTTTTTATAAATAAAAAACAAACTTTAAGCTCAAGAAAATCGTGGAGTTTTCAAATATTTAGATTTTTATTAAATTTATGAATTTTTTATTTCGATTTTGAGCAAATTTATGAAATTTATCGATTTTCTGTAAATTGTTATCGATTTTTATCAATCTAATGGGTTTTTATAAAAGTTGTCGATTTTGTAAGTTTTATCGATTTAATAAAAACTGTCGCTTTTTTTTTTTTATAATAAATACAGCATTTATTTACTTCAAATTACATAACCAAAGCCCTGGGGGCCATATATGATTAATAAAAGCTACTACAAAAAGCTTTTGGCCATTTAACTATTTTCTTTTATCAAATTTATCGATATTTTTGTCATCAAAATATTGATTTTGATAAAATTAATTGATTTTTATTATAAGTATATCAATTTTATTTGTTTGAACATTTTTTTTTCAATTTCTTTTAAAATCGCTGAAATTACCAATTTTTTTGCATTCACGCTGCTGACTAACATTTTTTGCTGACTTTACGGACTTTTTTTGAGTGTAGAGCATTTCAACTTATAAAGTTTCCTTGCATAAATTATTAAAAATAAGGTTGAATTGCTACTAATTACTTGGCAAGAATTTTTTTCTGTGTAGTATATCGATTTTTATCAAAATATAAATTTTCCCTAGTAACAATGATTTTTATATAATCGAGTAATCAAGAAATATACATATATTTTTATATAATTATATCAAAAGATATTTAATTATATAAAATCATATTAACCACATCCACCATTTCCCGGATCAAATCATAATTGGCGGATCTGGTTAATATGATTTTATATAACTAAATATATTTTCATATAATCATATACAATTATACTTGGTGTTACATATGACAATACTCAACGATATATAACTCTATAAAATCATAAATGGTCATATAAAAAATATTTTTACTCGGGTTTATAAAATTTGTGGATTTTTATTAAATTTATCGATTTTGCAAATTTGATCGAATTAAATTAGCTCTATCGACTCTATTGATGTTTAAAATTATCAATTTTCATGCTTATAGAATTTATCGACTTTAAAAGATTTTATGATTTTTATTAAAATTATCGATTTAATAGATTTTTATCGATTTAAATAAAATTAATCGATTTGTTTATTTAGTGGTTACAAATTATAGATTTTTATTAAATCTATCGCTTTTGATAATATTTAGCGATTTGAATCAAATTCATGGATTTTTGATTAAAATATCGATACATACTAAATTTATCGATTTTATAAAAACTATCGGTTTTTATCAAACTTATAGATTATTTTAACAAATTTTTAAATTTCTGATTTATAGTTTTTTAACAATGTTATCGTTTTGAATGAAATATTTTAATTTTTATTAAATTTATGACTTTTGTATGAAATTTATCGATTTTTTATCGCAAATATTAGTTTTTAAATATAGAAGTTCTTTAAAAAAAAACACACCAAATAGAATTCACAACTTATTTTACAACAAATAGAGAAAAATTTATGAAAAAAAAAACTTTCCTAAAACCAATGGTTGACAATTAATGCATTTTCAAGTGCAACCAAGCACTATCATCAGATTTTCTTTATGGGGTTCTCTCTAGGTTATAATGTAGATTTAAGTTTTTGTATTTACATGAACTCCAAAGTTTCATGAACTCCAAAGTTTCATTTTTTTATTTTTGCGTTTTTGTAAAAAAAAAAAACAAAAATAACTTCTACTTTTGTCACGTCGCCCTCTCTAATTGCTTATATTTAAAACCCGTGCAGTTCGATTGTTTTCCTATCAGTTGCTAAATATAGAGTTACTTACGTACTACGCAAAAATATAAAGTAGTTAAAAAAAACTTTAGTTTTTCCTTGTTTTGCATCTCATTGAAACGTACGACTGTCACGTATGTGACCATGGAAATTTCCATAGAGATTGCAAAACACAGCCGAAGTTCATGTACAACGTCCCAGAATTTTAGCTAAAGTTGATTAAAACAAAATTTTAATCAGTGGCGTCGATTATCTTAAAAATTAAATTTTTCAGTAATTATGTTCATCTTTTTCTGTTTGAATATTTAAAATTAACTTTTGATAGATGTCTCGCATGAAGAAAAAGTTCAACTAACTGCACAAACTGCTCCATTCACTTAACTCCAGCAAATTGTATCACAGAATTCTAGAAACCTTCTCTATTTGTGTACCTATTCTTAGGTACGATTCTTATCACAAGAACTTATTTGTCATCAACTTTGAAAGTTTCAAATTTTATCATAAACATTCTAGGGTGGCCTTAGCTTTCAAAAATCCCACACGTGTTGCTGCTATATTTAGCAAAATTTTTTTGTGTATAAATTATTGCATATAAAATTGCATATAATTTATTTTCAAGTGGCATATTTCCTCTTTGCCACATACATACGTTATTCATTTATAATTTTCTCTTAAATCATTGTTAAACAAATATTTTGTTTATTTAATGTATACAATTATTATTAATTACATTTACTTAATTATCATAATTTAATATTTACTTGATAGGTCGCCACATATATGTACGTTTATTTACACATTTTTCCCATACAAACTATACAAATAGCAAGTACGATAAGTTATTGTTGTTTAACGAAATGACACTGATGACTACAACTGACTTCTAGGCAGGAGCCGATTTGTGGTAAACCAAAATGAAAAACCAAACCTCTATATGACTTTTAATGTAATATCAAGTATTTTTTCTTCTTCTTCTTAAATTTATGTCATAAAAACAAAAATCATAAATTAACAACTTTCCAACAACTACAACATACAGGCAACTGAAATACACACAACTTTTCAGTTAAGTAGTAAAGAAGAAGAAAAAAAATGCTGCACCTTCTTATAAGAATCATCAGCATCATCACCACCATCAACTCTGGTGTTTCATCAAAAAAAAAAATCCATGCATGCATATATGATAAAGGAAAAACAAACTTAAAATTTCATATATGTATAACTAAAGCTTATGTTTAATTGAAAAGAATTGAGCGTTAATGTTTAAAGCAGGCTTTAGCTAATTAAAACACACGAAGTTTTGCAATATAAATGCAAAAAAAAAAACAAAAACGAAATTTTTGAAATACCGTCTGTATGGAAAGAGTGTAACATGCGAGATGTATTAACTATGGGAGGAAGTTCTAGAAATTAGAAAGAAAATAAATGGACAAGTGTGAAGAACCTTAAAATTTCAGAGTTCGTTTTCTAAGTCTTTCAATTTGTTTTTGTCATGCAGTAACATTGAAAAAGTTAACTTCTTTGCTTCTTCAATTGAAAATAAAGATCTACTGAGCTATAGACTACAAATGGATGAGAAATACTCATCCTCATCATACATGGGAATTTTTCATTACCATTGAAATTTCATTACCATTAGTTCATACTAATGACAATGAAAAAAATTTCATTGTCATTAATAATGGTAATGAAATATTTTTCATTAGAAAAATCATTACTAATGGTAATGAAATCACACTAATGTAAAAAAAAAACTAATTACAATTGATTAAAAAACCATTTGTTTACAAAAATGTTAATATATAACATAAGCTACAATCAGGGATGGAAAAGCCCTCAAGCGAGCCAAAAATATAAACATTTTTCTAAAAAGCGGAACGTACATGCACATGTGCGCGCACATGGATGCAAAAAATCGCTGAAATTAGAAAAAGTTTCAAATACCAGAAAAAATCGCAAAAATTAGAAAAAATCGCCAAAATTTGAAAAAATGCCAAAATTGAAAAATTTTGAAAAAACCGTCATAACTTGAAAAAATCGTCAATATTTGAAAAAATTGCCCAAATAGTCAAAATTTAAAAAAAATCGTCAAAAATTAGACAAAATCGCAAAAATTGCAAAATATCGTAAAAATTTTAAAAAAAAATCGTCTTGAAAAAATTTTCAATATTTGAAAAAATTACCAAAATCGTCAAAATTTCAAAAATTGGAAAAAATGACAATATTGAAAAGTTTTGTAAAAATTTTGAAAAAAATTGTCATAACTTGAAAAAATCGTCAAAAAAATTGCCCAAATAGTCGAAATTAAAAAACAAAATCGTCAAAAATTAGACTAAATTGCCAAACTTGCGAAATATCATAAAAATTTTGAAAAAATTGTCAATATTTGAAAAAAATTACCAAAATCGTCAAAATTTCAAAAAGTCGTCAAAAATTGGAAAAAATTGCCACAATTGAGAAACTTGTAAAAATTTGTGAAAATCGACAAAAATTAGAAAAAATCGCCAAAATTTAAAAATTAGTCCAGGTTTAAAAAACGAAATTTCCAAAATTTATATCTCGCATTTATTTTTCCTTGTTCCGTTTTCATCTAACTCATTTAGTTTTCGAGATTTTCTCTCAACGAGGCTTAGTTTTCGAGAAAAACGCGATTTTAAAATCTAGCAATGCAAGTCAAAATCTAGTTTCACTATCGGGGTATTGGTAGTGACTTTTGACCTTTCGTGCAGTCAGTTTTCCTCTAGCTCTTCTAGTTTTCGAGATATAGACGATTAAAATTTTATTTAAGCGATTTTCGCACTTATTTTTTCACAAATGAATTACTATGACTTCCCTGTACCAAAACCGTTGTCCGCTTTCATTTAACTCATTTAGTTTTCGAAATATGGGGGACATTCCAAATAAAAGCCCTTTTCTCTCTACGAGGCTTAGTTTTCGAGAAAAACGCGATTTTAAAATCTAGCAATGCAAGTCAAAATTTAGGTTCGGTATCGGGGTACTGGTGGTGGGTTTTTACCTTTGGTGCAGTAATTTTTCCTCTAGCTCTTCTAGTTTTCGAGATATGGACGATTAAAATTTTATTTAAGCGATTTTCGCATTTACTTTTCCGCAGATGACTCACTATGACTTCCTGGTTCCAAAACCGTTGTCCGTTTTCATTTAACTCATTTAGCTTTCGAGATATGGGGGACATTCCAAATAAAAGCCCTTTTCTCTCTAAGAGGCTTAGTTTTCGAGAAAAACGCGATTTTAAAATCTAGCAATGCAAGTCAAAATTTAGTTTCGGTATCGGGGTATTGGTGGTGGGTTTTGACCTTTGGTGCAGTCATTTTTCCTCTAGCTCTTCTAGTTTTCGAGATATGGACGATTAAAATTTTATTTAAGCGATTTTTGCATTTATTTTTCCGCAGATGACTCACTATGACTTCCCTGTTTCAAAAGCGTTGTCCGTTTTCATTTAACTCATTTAGTTCTCGAGATATATGGGATATTCCAAATAAAAGCCCTTTTCTCTCTACGAGGCTTAGTTTGCGAGAAAAACGCGATTTTAAAATCTAGCAATGGAAGTTAAAATCTAATTTCGCTATCGGGGTATTGGTAGTAAGTTTTGATGTTTGGTGAAGTAATTTTTTTTCTAGCTCTTATAGTTTTCGAGATATGGAAAATTAAAATTTTATTTAAGCGATTTTCAATTTTTGCGAGAAATGAATTTTGGCGATTTTTGGCGATGTAAAACCGAAATTTTGGGGATTTTTTCTAATTTTTGACGATTTTTCAAACTTTGACGATTTTTCAAATTTTGACGATTTTTTCCAATTTTTATAATTTTTTTCAATTTTGGAAATTTTTTCAAATTTTGACAATTTTTTCAATTTTGGCGATTTTTAAAATTTTTAACGACTTTTTGAAATTTTTGACGATTTTTCAAATTTTAACGATTTTTTTCAATTTTGGCGATTTTTTCGAATTATTGACGATTTTTCAAATTTTGACGATTTTTTCCAATATTTTCCAATTTTTGTAATTTTTTTCAATTTTGGAAATTTTTTCAAATTTTGACAATTTCCAACCCTGATTTCAGTGAATTTTCTGCATTTTTACGTTCCTCGGAAAGCTTATCTGTCAATGGTAATTGATAATTGACACATTATCAACGGTAATGAAATTAAAAACCATTATCATTATTCAATGAAATCAAATTTCAAAATCATTAACATTAGTTTGAAACAATGGTAACGAAAATAATTTCATTACCATTTATATCAATCAATGTTAATGAAATCGTCAATTAATTAGTCCACCTAATTCATAAGTCCGATGTATGATCCTCATCCACTATATAAAATGGTACTTTTCCTTGAAAAATGGTACTTTTTCTTAAATGGTAATTTTTTTTTTTAAATGGTACTTTTATGAACAA
This sequence comes from Leucophora obtusa, assembly GCA_949987735.1. Lineage (NCBI taxonomy): Eukaryota > Metazoa > Arthropoda > Insecta > Diptera > Anthomyiidae > Leucophora > Leucophora obtusa. The sequence goes on from OX465295.1 coordinate 356,020,008, forward strand.
TAATGCTACTTTACGTTAAAAAATGAGACTTTTACTAAAAATTTCTGTTCCTAAGTATTTTTTTTTTTTTTTAATAGCAACCCCATAATTCCCATCTTTTTTGTTTTAAGTGGTTAGACATTTTATTGCTGAATTTCTTATTTTTGATTAAAAATTATGTAAATTCCTGATCCATAGTGATGAATGATATGTATGACGAGTATGATTTCAGGTACGATTGCTCGAGTATAAAACGCAAAAAATGTTGAACGTTTGTCAGCGTCAAACAATCACATAAACATAAAGCATTTATGACAGTTCAACATGATGCGTATGCGAACGCAACAATAATAAGCGTTTTTACCATACAATTCTGATGAGGCTGAATGTTTGTGGCAAGAAAACGGCAGCAACAATCAGCAGCAACAAGTAGTTCTTGTGGCAGAAGTAGCCAGTAAATAACTAGGGTTTGGTTTTTTTTTTATTAATGTCATCTAAAGAGGAAAGAACCGCAACAAGAACAACAACAAAAACGCAGTCATATATATACGCACAGGGAAGATCTGCTGAGGTGGAAGCGCATATCTTAATGAAATACTCTAAGTTGTAGAGGAGAAACATCTAAGGGACATGAGTTTTTTTTTTCCTGTCCAAACTCATATTCAGCCAGTGTAGAAACGGTATGACATATCAATATTTTTTAGACTACCAGTAATGACATCGATTTACTTTCTGCGTTATTTTAAAATGTATTTATTATAATGAGTTAACTAGTTACTTTTACCATTATTGCAAAACAAAAAAAAAAAAAATATGCGTTACCAATAATGACTAATTTTTTTAATCATTATTTTAAATGCAAAGTAATGTTCTAGATTTCTTTGTTTTTTTTATCTATTTTGAGAGTCAAAATTTTTACAACACTGGAGTTCCAGGTTCGAATCCCGGCACGGGATCCTCCCCGGATCTCAATCGTTTTTTCCGTCTTATTCTATCTCGCTTAGTTTATAGATCATTTTATAAAATTAAAAATTCTTATTGAAAATTTAAAAGGGTTTAAGGCCCCATCAAGGTCAATTTTTGGATAAAAATAACCTTTCCATAACGGTGTTATATAATAAGGGGTAATCGAAATTTTCGTGAATTTTGCTCTACCGCTTTTAGTTTTCGAGATATGGGCCATTTGAAACAATCGGGAGGGAAATAAATCAAGCCATCTATAAAACTTCGGGTATACTGGTGGCACCATCTACCGGGTACTAGCAGTATTATTAAAATGTTATATTTTAACAATAAATTGTGTAAAATGTAACAAATGGATTTTCAAAAATTAGTTATAAATAGTTTTGAAAATAACACCCGAAATTAGTTAAAGTACTGAGAATTTTCAGTAGTCTGTTAAATGAAGATAACTAAACTCTTTGTTTAATCCAGTGTTTCAACTAAAAGTTTGTTAAAATTAGTCAAATCGATTGGAAACCCGTTTGACAGATGTTTTTACTGTTGTATTATTTTAAGTGTAATAACTAGTGTAATAAAAAGTTTTTAATTTTCTGCACTGGGAAGTGTTTAAAAAGTTGGATCGAAAATTAACCAATTTTTGTGTGATGATGCACACTAGAGCGTACCACCTTACAGGCAAAAAAAAGTGCGCCGTACACCCTCCAATATGAAGTATTTTAGCAAGGAGGTTATTGCCAAACGTAGGGGTCGCCATTTTACTTTTTTCGTTATATCTTTGGCATTTACAGTCGGATCTTAAAATATGATACATCGATGTTTTTCTCTCGAGGACACCAATATTTTGCTCTAAGGGCCATTGACCTCAAGTATCCCGTTCTAGTAGTTACCCACCAGACCTCAGTTGCTAAAACGCTAATGTACAACCCTAATGTCAGAAAATTAAAGCTCGCAAAAAATCATTAAACTCTTGCTAAGGAAGTTTTTCGATAAACCCAGTAGATAGTTTTTATGTACATATATTGGCTGCCGAACGAAATTTTTTTCATTGACTTTTTCCTCTATAGCAAAAGACTGGTCTCCTCGAGGCAAAAAATCGATATATCACACTTTAAAATCCGACTTTAAATGCCGAAGTTATAACGAAAACGCCGTACCCTCGACCCCTACGGGTACGGCGAACTTTTTTTTGAGGTACGGTCTAATGCACACCATTAATGTGTGTGATGTTTCTCCTCCACAACATATCCAATGTTCACATAGAAAAAACATTTTTTTTTAATCGAAATTTTATTTCCAACATGTTTTTGTTTGAAACGTTTTTAAATTGTTAGTTTTCATATAAAAGTTGTTTAACAATAGAAATTCAAAATTACACAAAAATAAAAAAAATTTTTAAATTAATTTTTATCGGGATATACATTAATTGCATTAAAGGAATTAAATGTGCTAAAATCCCAAAACTTATTTAACATATTGTGAAAAATAATCTGTTGAAGGCATGTCCCTATCCGGATTTCATTCCTCTCCAAGGAAATCGCCAGGGGCAGGCGTTTTTGGAATTCCTCGAAATATTTGTTATTAAACAATTAAATTAAAAACTCAATGAGAATTTCTTGTTCTCGTCTAAAAGCGTTATTAAACAATTAAAATTTCAAAAACAAAAACAAAAACAACAACAAAAAATTTACCACAATTTGCTTTGTCATCTTCCAATATACTACCCTGTTGTTTTGACAACGTGTGGTAAATTTTTTTATTTTGTTTTTTCTTTGACAATTTGTCAAATAAGTTTTGGGATTTTAGCACATTTGCGTGCCTATTCCTACGAAAATTGTATCACTCTTAGTTGTGACAGTATTCCCCATGTATTTGTGGTTGCAAAGTCGCAATAAATTAAATTTTTTAAAATTTTTGTTTTAAAACTTTAAAAAATGAGACCAGGCATCGACACAATCATAACATTGACAAATAAAATTTAATTTATTGTATTTTATTGTTGTTTTGTATGAAAAATTACGATTCTCAGTCTTAAAAATAGTCTTATGACGGTCACAATGAGTCACCAGTAGAAATAGGCACCTTAATTGCTTTAATGCATTTTTTTTTTTGGATTTAATTTCCTTCGTTGGTGACTTTTTAAAAACGTTTTTTTCGTATTTACAAAAATGGTATGGGAAAGATGTTTAAGAAATTTCTAAATTCTTTTTGTGTCATTAAAATTTTCGGGTACGCCCCTGTAGACCTTTCTTGTTAGTAGAACTTTTTGTTGCCATTTGTGTTGCTGAAATACTTGAGCCAGAGGAACTAGTTATAAACTTAACTTTTGCACATCTGTTGACAACTCACCGAATGATGTTGATGTTATTGTATGTGTGATGATGACCATGATATGGTGGCCAAAATATGTTTTACTAAGACTAGGCACTTTTTATTTTTGGCCTCAGTGTATACCACCAAGCTTCAAAGATTTTTTTTCTTTTGTATTGCGTTGTCCTCTTATAAACGGCATATCACAAAAAAATGTGTATTTTCTGTAAGAAAAAATTAAAAACAAACCTTTAAACATACAATTCATTAAAATTTTATTACTGGCGACAATGGCAGGTTTTTACAATGTAATGAACAACAAAAAATCCAGCATATCCTGTTTATAATCATATAAAGAAATTGTAAGAAAAATATATTAAAACAGAAACGTAGGGGTAGGGAAAATATAAAAACACAGAATTTTCGCATTAAAGGAATTAAATGTGCTAAAATCCGAAAACTTATTTAACAAATTGTGAAAAATAATCTGTTGAAGGCATGTCCCTATCCGGATTTCATTCTTGCCTAAGGAAATCGTTAGGGGACGACGTTTTTAGAATTTCTAAAAATATTTGTTAAATTAAATTACAAACTCAATGAAAATTTCTAAACATTTAATATATATATTTGTTTCTTTTACTCCTGCAAGGAGCATAGGGCCGCAACAAGATTATCCCAATACGTTCGATCTGATGCACGGTGTTTGATTTCATTCCAAAGAAGGTGTAAGTTGGACATTTCGGTTTCAATTTGCCGTTTCCAGGTGTGCTGGTCTTCCTATACGTCGACTGCATTTAAAGTATCAAAGAAAAAACAACAATTTTCTTTGCAAAAACAATCAGATTGTAGGGAAGTCAAACAAATTAACTGTCTGTTTTTATAATCAAACGAATTCGTTAAAAACTTAAAAAATTTTTTACCCGCATCTGTTCTACATAGATGTCGTAACAAATTTGTGCAAAAATTTTTAGTCAAGAAAATTTTCAAATTAGTGTTTTTCATATAAATTTTTAAATGAATTTGTCTGATTCTTTTTATAAAAACACGCAAAAAGTCAGTCTCTTTTTTAGGCATACACAATATATTTCTTCCTACTTTAAGGATCAGTATTACAGCCAGCACTAATAAGGAGATAAATAGATAGATATATATATATATAAATTGCTTTTGATACCCAACTATTCACCAAATATTCGGTAACGAACCGTGCATCCTTAATCTACCTAATAGTTTCAGCTGCGCTCGTCGTTAGGAGCGTGTTCTCGTCCCACCGCTTATACGTTCGAATCGAAGACATAGAATTTTAAACGTGCACGATTTTTGGCGCCCAACGTGGGGCATCAGTTCGTGTGTCTGATTACAATTTCCTTGAAGCAAACATGAAAGAAATACAAAAAACGAAAAACGGGGTCATTTTTGACACCACTTTTTAAGACTCAGATATAAGATTGGGCCGCCAAAAAGGTGCACATTCTTAATTTCATTCAAATCTGAAGGAATTTCACACACAGACCTTACTTGTAACGAACTTTTACTAAAATTTTACTTACCCATGTGAAAATCTAAATATATATGAACGCACATGATAATACATTGACTTGTATAATATCGTGCTTGGGAATACATAGTCATATACGTCCATGTCTGATCTCATGATCGTACATGATCTCATATATCTCTTCGGATCCGAAATTTCAGGGTATATGACCGCACATGTTCATATTTGACCATATATGGTTCATGTATGCTCATATATGACCATATATGGGAAGATACCTCCATATACCCTCAAATTTCGGATCCAAAGCTATATGGAAATATATGAGATCATGTATGGTCATTAGACCGTACCTCAAAAAAAAAGTTTGCCGTACACGCTTCAATATGAAGTATTTTTGCAAGGCAATTTTAAAATAATTTTTTTTTTGCCGAACGTAGGGGTCGCCTTTTTCAATTTTTCGCTATAGCTTCGGCATTTAAAGTCGGATTTTAAAGTGTGATATATCGATTTTTTTGCCTCGAGGAGACCAGTGTGTTGCTAGAAAGGAAAAATCCAATGAAAAAAATTTAAAAAGGCGACCCTACGTTCGGCAACCAAAATATAAAAAAAAATCTACTGGGTTAATCGAAAAACTTCCTTAGCAAAAGTTTAATGATTTTTTGCGAGCTTTAATTTTCTGACATTAGGGTTGTACATTGGGGTGGTAGCAACTGAGATCTGGTGGGTAACTACTAGAACGGGATACCCATGTGAAAATCGAAATATGTATGAACATACATGGTCATACATTGACTTGTATATGATCATGCATGGGCATACATGAACATATACGTATATACATAGTTCAATGTATGACCATACATCATCTCATATATTTCCATATATCTTCGTATCCGAAATTTGAGGGTATATGGAGGTATATGGCCATATATGATCATATATGAGCATACATGAATCATATGTGAGCATATATGGTCATATATGGACATGTACGGTCATATACCCTCAAATTTCGGATCCGAAGATATATGAAAATATATGAGATGATGTATGGTCATACATTGAACTATGCAATGACGTATATGATCATGTATGCCCATGCGTGATCATATACTAGTCAATGTATGACCATGTATGTTCATATATTTTTCGATTTTCACATGGGTACTTGAGCTCAATGGCCCTTAGAGCAAAACACTGGTCTCCTCGAGAGCAAAACATCGATGTATCATACTTTAAGATCCGACTGTAAATGCCACAGATAAATATAACGAAAAATGTAAAATGGCGACCCCTACGTTCGGCAAAAAAAAAAAATTTTTTTTTGAAACCTCCTTGTAAAAATACCTCATATTGGAGGGTGTACGGCGCACTTTTTTTTGTGCCTGTAAGGTGGTACGCTCTAATGGTCATACATTGAACAATGAATGGACGTATATGACTGTGTAAGCTAATTAGGATTATGACTTTTTAATTTTTTTTGCAAATATAAAATTTTACACGCCCTTGCCAGAAAGGCCATAAAAAATATTATGAAACGCAATCTTACTTTTTCGCTCTGTCAAAAAAGTTTCCGCACCAAAAGCGTTGAAAAGTGGTTTACAGTAGTGGACTAAAGTGGATACATATTTGAATATTTTTAAATCTGTATTAATAACTTTTGTTCAATTTGTGATATCCAAGCGTAGTTTTTCCAGTTTTTGAATTGGCCAGGTCAGAGCCCCGATTTAAATCCCATCGAGAATTGGAGGGCAATTGTCAAAAGAAGTCTCTCCCAATGCGAACGACCACCGACCAACTTAGATGATCTTTGGTCAGGAGTTTCAGCGGAATGGGCTAATATTCCACCTCAAAGTATTAAAAATCTCGTGGAAAGCATTCCATCTCGCATAAAATCTGTTTTAAAGAACAAAGGACTTTCGACAAAATATTAAAGAAAGAACTTGCCGAAAATTTCAAATATGTACAATACTGGATAAAAGCGGTCACAATTTGCAATTATTTTTTTCATTAACTTCTTAATGATATAGTCTACTGTATTGAGATTTTTATTGAAGAAGAATGTTTCAGTTTTATGCTTTAAAAAAAATCATTTAAGTTTCTATAATAAAATGAAAATTATAACAAATTTCGAAAAATCTTGAATTAATGTATCCACTTTAGTCCACTACTGTATATGGTTTTAGTTTAATTAAAATATTTTTCCGAAGTTTTAAACAAATAAGACTCAAACGATGCTTATTAAAAGCTATTTACGGCAAAAATTATGAAACCTTTTTGGTCGGACTTTTGGATACATTTTTTGTCATTTACAATAATTTTTGTAATAATTCATTATGTAAATTTAACAAAATCCCCCAGCAAAAATTATCTTTAGAAATTGCATTTGGTGCGGAAGGTATTTTTGCAGAAATGACCCGCAAACACGATTTTTATTATTAATTTAGTATTGCCATTCTTCGTGGAAATGTAAATCTATGCCCAAGATATATTGTTTATTACTTCTATGGCTTTGCAGCGCCTCCCAGCGGAGATATTTGGATTCAAAGTTCAAACATTAACATGCTGCCGATTCCGAGCGGGTTAAACTTTTTTCAAAATTTTAATTTTCTATTACTAAACTCTATATAAAATCTTTAGAATTTTTTAATTTTATTCATCACACAATTTTTGAGACTAAACTTTAGTCTTTTTTTAGCTTTTAACTTTTAACACATTCTCAGCTGCGTTGATGATCATAATACAAAACGCACTCTACTGATCTCATGTTGTTTTGGAATTTCACAGCCTGCTTAATATTTGAATAAGAAGCAAATAACGAACCGATAACAGTAAATGAATAGCGCGTTGGTTAAAATTCAAATCAGTGATGAGTTGATGAAATCTGCGTACATTCCCAGAAAAATTTTTTACAATCGGTATCCAACCACACCCATTGTGCAATTGGTTCCACTGCAACCGACTCTATGGAACTGGTTCCGGAACCAGTTCCTGGGATCCTATATGGAAGGTGTGGTTGACGTAGAATCAGTTCCAGAACTAGTTCTAGAACTGATTCTAGAACTAGTTCTAGAACTGATTCTAGAGCAACCGGTTCCACTTGGGAGCTATAGAAGGGACTGCTTTTGGGACAATTTCAAACAAAAAGAATCGGTGTTAGAATCGACAGTAGAAGGGGTTGTGAATGAATAGCAGCTATTCTACAACCGATTCTTTGGAACAGAAAATTTTCCTGGGTTATAATGTACGCCGCTAGCCAAAGGGTTAAATTTTAAACACCTTCTAAAATTTAAAATATTACTACGCTCTTGTGCTTTTGTCCAAAAATATTTGTAAGTATTTAAGCAACATTTCTTTCTTATGATTTTTAATAATTTCTGCTTACTTTTTTTTATTTGTTTGGTGGAATTTTTATTCAACATAATGATTCTGTTTTTTTAAGTATGAAATATTCTTTAATAAAGTTACACACCAATAAAAAAAAAAAAAAAAAGAAACGTGAAAGTCTCTATAGCCTTTATATTCAAAAGTTTCAATAACTGTTTTTAGCTAACAAAAATATTTACCTTGTCCCAAATTTAATATTATATAAAATTCACTGAATTGTAACTAATTATTAAAAATAAGACCAAGGGAATAAGTTAACAAAAAAAAAAAGAAAAATAGTATACCTTTATTAAAAAAATTGTATACACATTTCCCCTTACGCACAAAGCTAAAATAAAATAAACTAACTTAATAAACAAAAAAACCATAATTTTCAAATTAAAATTAAAATTTTCTTAAATACGAGTATATTTTTCTTTATGCCCTCCCTAATTTGATGTTATAGTTTTTATTATGGTTACTTTTTTATGATTTTGTTTCTCATTTGTTGTTGATTTGTTCTAATTTAATTTAATTATAGACATAATTTTCATGATTTTTATACGCGTACGTACCATTAAATGTAATTTATATTATACTTTTATTACATAGTTTTCAGTAGTGTTAATTTAATGACAATTTAGTTTTTACGTTTGTTGATTATTTGTTTAGGGTTTGAGTTCTTAAGAGGGATCTTGCTAGTGTTTAATGTAGAACAATATTTTTTCTATTTGTTTTCTTTAATTTAATAATAATTAAAACTTAAGTTTTACATTTTTTAAAGGAAGTTGTAAAACGTTATACAATAAAATTGGTTTAAGACGAACTCGGAGAAAATGAATTCTCATTTAATAAGAACTGATTTGAAAGTCCCGACATTTTGGCAAGAGTAAGTACTCGCTTTAGGCGAACTCTCGGTTAAAACTAATTATTTTTAATGGTCCCACAAACAAACTTTTAAATTATTTGTAAATTTTTAATACCAACTCTCCAAACCATTTGGACATTTTATAATAATTTGTCGCATTATCGCTCGATTTGAGATCATATACATACCCATGTGAAAATCGAAATATATATGAACACACATGATCATACATTGACTTGTATATGATCATGCATGGGCATACATTGTCATATACGTACATGCATAGTTCAATGTATGACCATACATGATCTCATATATTTCCATATATCTTTGGATCCGAAATTTGAGGGTATAAGACCGTACATGTTCATATAGGACCATATATGCTCATATATGATTCATGTATGCTCATATATGATTCATGTATGCTCATATATGATCATATATGGCCATATACCTCCATATACCCTCAAATTTCGGATCCAAAGATATATGAAAATATATGAGATCATGTATGGTCATACATTGAACTATGCATTTACGTATATGTCTATGTATGCCCATGCATGATCACATACGAGCCAATGTATGATCATGTATGCTCATATATATTTCGATTTTCACATGGGTAATCAAATATTATTATTTTTAAATGAAAAAAAGATGATAAAGAAATGAATGAAAATAAAATTGAAAAAATTCAATAAGAGCCAGCAGGATAGAATATATTTTTTTCTGGATTCGCTACAAATCCATTCTCAGTGCACATGCCCTCATGGGGTAGTAACACAGCTTTTCAATTTCCAGTCTACTTTTGGACTTGAGCAGACTAGAACGATTCTTGATATAATTTCATTCTCTAAATTCGAATTTTCGATTTATTTATCAAGTTCTACATGGTGGCGCAAAAATAACCTTCCGATGTTTTTTAGCTGTAATTTAAAGAAAAATGAAAAACTTTGATTCTTCTGGATTATTTTTATTTGGTCTTTTAATTTTTTTTACATCAAGTCGAGAATATGATGTCATGTAAATGGCCACCGCCACAGTTGATTGTCATTTGAGCCCATTTTTTCATTCATCACCAATCATGAGTGATGAGGCCCATTTCCATCTTAGCGGGTACGTAAATAAGCAAAATTTACGCTTCTGGGGCACTGAAAATCCGCGTGTAACCCACGAAGAGCCATTACACCCACTCAAAGTCACTGTATGGTGTGCTTTTTTCGCTGGAGGAGTCATCGGACCTTTTTTCTTCGAAAATGCCATAAAAAGGGCTCAAATGACAATCAACTGTGGCGGCGGCCATTTACATGACATCATATTCTCGACTTGATGTAAAAAAAATTAAAAGACCAAATAAAAATAATCTACAAGAAGAATCAAAGTTTTTCATTTTTTTTTTTAAATTACAGCCAAAAAACATCGGAAGGTTATTTTTGCGCCACCCTGTAGTTTGGTTATAGTTTTCGAGTTTTCACATGTTGGCAACACTGCGGTGTCATAACGACTATTACCTGTTGGCTTCACTAGAAGTACATAATTTTAATTGTTTCCGATACGTTTTATATTTATTTAGAACGTGTGAAAATAGCATTGCAAAGTTGATTCGATGTATTTTTATTACTTTCGCGGATGTTATTTATATGCTCGGTAAAAGAGGCATTATAATTACAAATGCGCTCAAATATGCGCATTTTCATTACTTTGGTTTCTCTGTAGCAAACCCTCACAAGCCATAGGTGCCGAAATTGTTTTGTAACGCATGCCGAATAAAAGTGTACTGGTGGCCAGTCGATGAAATTTAATACTTTTCATTGCAAACTGTTACTTTTGCTTGATAAAAGAATAAAGGTTACTGGAACCTCCCTCGTATTATCAGTGTCAAAGCCAGTTCCATGTACTTAATATAATCCATTGAAAGTATGAGTGCTAATCTCACTTCTTCACCGACGAGTAGTGAAAGTGATTTCGTCATGGAAGAAAAACTATCAAATTTATTTTTATCGGAATAAACAGTTATTGCATTAAAGGAATTAAATATGCTAAAATCCCAAAACTTATTTAACAAATTGTGAAAAGTAATCTGTTGTAGGCATATCCCTTTCCGGATTTCAGTCTTGCCTAAGGAAGTCGTCAGTGGCCGATATTTTTAGAACTGACAAAGCAACTCTATAGTTATTCTGGAAGATGACAAAGCAAATTGTTTGAAATTTTTTGTTGTTGTTTTTGTTTTTCTTTAATATTTTAAATGTTGAATAATGCTCCTAGACGAGAAGAAGAAATTCTCATTGAGTTTGTTTTGTAGAATTTCTAGAAATATTAGAAATTCTAAAAATGTCGTCCCCTAGAATGAAATCCGGATAGGAACTTGCCTTCAACAGATTATTTTTCACGATTTGTAAAGTGTATTGGGATTTCAGCACATTTAGGTGCCTACTTCTACTTGTGACTCGTTGTGACTGTCATAAGATTGTGATTGTTTTAAGACTGATAGTCACACATTTCCATACAAAACAACAATAATATTCAAACAAAATTGATTTTTTTTTTTTTAACATGACGATTTATTTTTTTTTTTAAATCGGCTTTAAAAATTTAAAAAATTTTGTTTTCTAAATTTAAAAAATATTTTTATAAAAAAAATGTATATAAAATTAAAAATATGTATGGGGACCACCTTAAGGGTTCAAGATCGAGGGTCGGTATGTTCTGAGAAAATGTTGGGGTTGAAAAAATATTTGTGGTCACCCTTGGGACCGTTAGAGCGGTGGGAGCAAATTTTTTAAAAATGTCATTTTTGTATGGGAACCCCCTTACGGATTAGAGATAGCTATGTGTGTTTGAAAAAAATTTTCGAAGGACGAAAATAATGGGGGTCGATCTTACATTTTTCTCCTCTAGGTGAACTCCGGGGAAGTTGTTGGGCTATTTGTGTTTTTTTCTGCTCTTTTTTCCAGTCTGTGAAGTGTATTTTGTATGGGAGACCCCTTAGGATGTGAAAATATGCAGTAGGTATATTCTGAAAAAATGTTGGGGCTAAAAAATAAATAGGAATCGGTCATACATTTGACCCCTCTAGGGGAACCCTAGGAGCCCCTAGGGTCAATTTTTAACAATTTCCTAAAATCTTTAAATTTGTTTGGGAGACCCTTTAAGGCATGAAGGTAGGGGGTAGGTATGTGCGGAAAAAATGTTGGGTAGAAAAAATTAATGGGGGTCCGTCTTTCATTTTAACTCCTTAGGAGCGACTCCGGGACAGTTTTGGGCATTTTTGTGGATTTTTTCCCTGCCGTCCCAACTTTGACACCGATGAGGGGCCAGAGCCATCACCTAAAATTTCCCATTTTTTGGTCATGCATTTTTTACGAACCTTACCAAATAAAGGGTTCTAACGTATCCAAATTTTGTTACTAAGGTATCCCACCCCTTATATCCATTAGGGTTATGACTCATTTTTAACAAAAAATTTACCTATCACCCCGTGATAGGCAATACTAAATTAATAATAAAAATCGTGTTTGCGGGTCATTTCCGCCTTCCGAACCAAATGCAATTTCTAAAAATGATTTTTACTCTGGGATTTTGTTTAATTTACATAAAAAATTATTGTAAACGAAAAAAAAATGTATCCAAAATTCCCTCCAAAAAGGTTTCATAATTTTTACCGTAAATAGCTTTTAATAAGCATCGTTTGAGTCTCATTTGTTTAAAACTTCGGAGAAATATTTTAATTAAACTAAAACTATATAGGAGAAATTTCAACCCTCTTGGTGCGGGAACTTTTTTAACAGCAGCGAAAAAGTAAGATTGCGTTTCTTAATATTTTTGTATTGGCCTGTTTAGCTAGGGCATGTAAAATTTGATATTTCCAAAAAAAATCAAAAAGTCATAACCCTAATATCCATACTTTTATTTACGCCTAAAAGCAGTTCTATTTTTTATTTTAATTTACTAGAGCTGTAAATTCTCGATAATTTGAGTACTCGATATTGCTCAATACTTTTTCAATTGAGTATTCGATTTTACTCGATAGTTTTTCATATAACCATTTTCCGAAACAGTTATAAGGCAGAGTTGTATTGTCGTAGTTTATTTCTATGGCAAAAAAATTTTTGGGAAAATACAAAACAGAAAATATTTACCTACTCAATAGGGTACTGAGTACTCGTGAAAGCATGCGGTATTAAGTACTTAGTACCCAAATATTCAATACTTTTACAACTTTTTGGTTATGGTAATGCAGCACAAAAATAATGAAGTAATTTGATTTTAATTTTGTATGCAAAATTTGCTATATATGCCAAAGAATGCCAAACAATGCGATGGAAGATATCGAAAAACGGGCTCAGCAGTTCTCGAGATAAGTCTTTTTTTTTGTCTTATAATTTTACCCTCCCATCCATCGGTCTTTTTACCGCGTCAGAAATCTATATGTTGGTCTCTCAGTTAGCCGTCGAGTTATATTTTCCGAATATGTACGATTTATTCAACCATTTCATAGGAAGAATAAAAAACCACGAAGGAACAACAACGTTTTGATAACTTTTCGAGTTTTCGGACTTCAAAGCACTGTAAAAAAAGAACCGGGAGGAGCTGAGCCAAAGTTGTATCCGAGGGTTTTTTTCCTGGTCTAAGCACTAGTTGATAAATGTATATACTTTGGTTTTGTAATACCATTTAAGCACAGAGAGGACATTTTTAAGGCTACTGGGTCAAAACATGGATCGCTTTTAGCCATTTTCAATAGGGTCCGTCTTTGTGAAACTGTTAGTTTTTGTACCAAATTTTGGTGAATTCTTCAGAATTGCGACCTGCAGTTTAGTTACAATGGTCGTTCATTTTACATGGACAGACTGACGGATTTAGCAAGTAATTCTGAGTCAATCGTTATTTTTGGTAGTTAAAAACATCAGCACAAACTCAATATACCCTGTAGTACAGAGTATTGTAGGGTATAAAAATAAATCTAATAAAAATCTAAAAATTAATTAAGCTACAAAATCTTACAAACAAAAAATGCAAAACCAACGTAGTATATTTATATTAAAATTTTCTATAATAACTTGTTTTGTGCATTCACAAAAATACTATTTCGGAAAGGGAAAGAAAAAAGTAAAAACTATCTAAGCAACAAAGAAAAAGTCGTGAGTACTTAAATTTTATTAACTGCCATATGAAGGGCACGAAAAAAATAACAAAATTGCATAAAGAAGACAACAAATATAAAAATAAATATCTGTTAAAAAAGTTTAGCAAAAATTACAACAAAAGCAAGAAAACATCTGTTAAAAACAATAGTCATTTAAATGATATGATGATGAAAATTGTTGTTTAACAAAACTACGAAGTACACTTTAACAAGTGTTGTTGTTTCCCAGTCAATCACACATATAGAGAAATAACTGGATAAAAAGTTAAACGATTCACCTCGATAGCAGTGAAGTAAAAAAAAGTTCCCTGAAACTATTAAGTGTTATTGTAATAGTTATTGTTGTTGTTATTATTATTGTTTCTATTAAATGTCCACGTTGTTAAACTAAAAACAACAATAAAAGTTAAAGAAAATAAAGGAAAAATCAACAATTTGTTGTTATTTAATGATAATGTTGTTGGTGATGACGATAATGACGATCATGTTTTTTTTTTTATTTTCATTAAATGTTTTTCAAATATTGTTTGTTAACAATATAATAATGATTATTTTTCATTATGATAGAGATCAGGTTGTCGCTATTGTCAGCGTCATTGAGATGATGATGATACACTGTTAATATCTAATGACTTTGTTTTTTTTTTCGTTTGTCTTCTTCATGATGCAATTATTGCTATTGTTTGTTGTTGAATTTTTCGAAGCTTTTCTTTTAAAGACGTGTGCTATACATATTTTTCATAGAGGTAATATATAGATATATTTTGTTTTCCAAAATTTTATGAATTTGAAGCCTCCTTAATGGGAAAGGTCTTAAATTTGGTGCTTTCTATTTGAGATAAATAAAAAACAACAACGCTTTTGGCCTATCATAGTACAAATTATACGAAAAAAATACACAAAAGTCGATTTAATTAAGTTTTAAATTTTCAGATCTCGAAAACTAAACAGGAACATATGTCCTCTGGATATCAAAACAGGTGTATGTATATTGAAATTATAATCGATTTTTACAACATTTTTGGTGTTTGTTTTTCGATTATTTTTTTTTAATTTATTGACTTTTTATCATATTGTTTGGTTTTGATAAAACTTATAGATTTTTAACAAATTTATTATTTGCTATTAAATTTTTAATTGATTTTTAAAAAATGTGTCGATTTTTGTAAGATATTCGATTTATAAATTTTTTTGCTAGTACAGCGATTTTGATTATTTATCGATATGATTATCGCTTGTTATCAAATTTACCGATTTTTAGAATATTTAACGTTTTTTAGTAAATTAATCAATTTTTATAAATTTTTTTTTGTAATCTCCGATATTTCGACCAACTTCGTTGATCATCATCCGGGTATATTTTTTAAAAATTTAAAAAAATTCATATAATTAGTTAGAATATTCTTTACCTCAAGTCCAAATTCTACTGTAATATGATACAGTCATATTAGATTTTATTTGTTGCAGGTTGACCATTTTCATGATAGGCAATACAGTTGTTTCGTGGGCATCACCCCAACTCATCAGGTGATGTCTAGAAAAAACTTTTAAAATTAGCATATTAGTTTTGCTATATATTATTTAGTAAGATACACTCACAATATATTTTCCATAACCGATTGAGGTTTATTTGAAAAGTAATAGGTAAAGTTTGTTTTCAATTGTAGAATCAATTAAAATACATGAAACATATTGTTTAACTTTTTTTATAAGTCAATAAAAAACAAACTACAAAAAAATACGTATCGTCTGTAGGAGTTGATATATTCAGTCAAATGTTCTATTTTTAGTTTTCTATTTTTATAGAAAATATTTTAAATAATTTCATTGTTTTCTGTTTTAAAACAAAAAATTCAAATATTTTCGGTTTTCTTTTTCGTTAAAATAGTTTGTTTATATTCAAAATTATTTCAATTCAAATTACAAGAAATTGTTTACTCATACATATAAATATAGCCAATAAAATTATGAACGTGTGTGTGTTGCGTGTATTGTGTGTGTTGTGTTTTGAAAATTTAAACAAAAAAAAACTTTCAAATATGAAAAAACAAACCACAAAATCGTTTGTTTATATACAAAATTATTTCAATTCAAATTACAAGAAATTCTTTACGCATACACACAAATATAGCCAATAAAATTATGAACGTGTGTATTGTGTGTATAGTGTTTTGAAAATTAAAAAAAAAAAAAAACTTTCAAATATGAAAAAACAATCCACAAAATCGTTTTTTTCTAACTTTTTGTCAGTTAAAAATTGAAGATTGTTTCAGTTATTTTTATTTTTTTTATGGTTTGTTAAAACAATGTTTGCAAACAGATAGCAAAATGGTTTAAATATAATGAAAAATCAGTAGTCCTTTTTTTAATTTTATTTTCAATTAATTTAATATGTATTTTATGTTGTTTTTAACGATAAAATATTGTGAGTGTAGGAATAGCAAAAATAACACTGTTAAATATACAGAATTTTAGTCATATTTATGTTAAATTTTTGTTAATAGAAAAAATTATTGCTAAAATCACTAAACTTTTTGCTGAATATTAGTAGACTTAAAAAAACTCAAAAAATTTGTAGAGAAATTTTACTTCAGTTAATTTGTTTGCTGAAAATTTAAATATAGAAATTGTATAGAGTTGTTTTTTTTATTATCAAAAAGCAAAGCAAGAATATGGTTGTATTTGTTTCGTCACAATTCTTCATCAATTCATTTGGTTTTACATTAATTCTTGTTGTTTTACATTTTGTTGCATTTAATTTTGCTTTTCTGCGGTAAATTATGTATTTATATTTTCAATTATATTTCTTCTGTCAAAAAATAAATTTTTTCCAAATAAAGTACGAATTTTTGCAACTCTAATCCGAATTTCGACAACTCTGTTCTAATGTCAACCATTAATTAGTTAAAAATATGGCAACAATTTGACAAATATTTTGAGTGTGTGTTAGTGTGTCGTCATGAAAATAAAATAGATTCTATTACGACGACAAATCGCCGGACGACATGGCAACATTTTGCTTCCCATACAAAATATATGAAAAAGCAATTGTCGTTGTCGACCCAGTTCTGATTAATCTCTCACTTTTGCTCAATTTGAAGAAGTAAATTAAAAGTTCCCGCAAATGAAGCGTTGTTGGTACGAAATTCCACATTTTCAAAGCAAAAAAAAAACTTTGTTGTTTGCACTAGGAAATTAATTGAAAACACAATTAAAAAAAGGACTACTGATTTTTTATTATATTCAAACTATTTTGATATCTATTTTCAGACATTTTTTAAACAATCCATAAAAGGAATAAAAA
The DNA here is from genome assembly GCA_949987735.1 of Leucophora obtusa. Taxonomy (NCBI): domain Eukaryota; kingdom Metazoa; phylum Arthropoda; class Insecta; order Diptera; family Anthomyiidae; genus Leucophora; species Leucophora obtusa. The sequence goes on from OX465295.1 coordinate 356,037,448, forward strand.
TAATTGAAAAGTCTATTAAAACAATCATCAATTTTTTAATTGACAAAACGTAAAAAAAACGATTTTGTGATTTGTTTTTTCATATTTTAAAGTTTTTTTTTTGGATTTTCAAAACACTAGACCATACACAACACACACGTTCATATTTTTATTGGCTATGCTTATATGTATGAATAGAGAATTTCTTGTAATTTCAATTGAAATAATTTTTTAACAAAAAAGAAAACCGAAAAGTTAGTAGGTTTGAGGTTAAGAAGAAGAATAAACATTTTCCTCAAAAGTTACAAACACATTAAATTTACAAATCAGACTAGATCCTGTTTCTGCCTCTTTCTATGGACAGGCTTCATCAGTGATTTTCCATTAAATTGTATTATTGTTTATATTTTCATTGTCAGATTGTCTCTATATGAATACTTTCTGAAGTGATCAAACAGATATATACAAACATTCTACTTTAGATTTTTTTTTTTTGTTTATCTTCTTATTTTCACCGAAAATATTTGAATTTTTTGTTTTAAAACAGAAAACAGAAAAATGGCTGAAAATAACAACTCCTACAGACGATACATATTTTTTTCTAGTTTGTTTTTTATTGATTGATAAAAAAAAGTTAAACAATATGTTTCAATGTATTATTTGCATATTTTTTTCTAGTTTGCTTTTTATTGATTGATAAAAAAAGTTTAACAATATGTTTCAATGTATTTTAATTGATTCTTCAATTGAAAACAAACTTTACCTATTACTTTTTAAATAAACCTCAATCGCTTATGGAAAATATATTGTGAGTGTACTCAAAAGAAATTAATTCTATCTTTATGTTTCGTTTTATCGAAAAATAAAATTTAGTGTTTTCTATAAGATATTTTTTTTTTGCAGAAAATAAGTCTTTAAAGTAATTACTTGTTAAGTATAAAAACAAAAAATATAAAGACTTAAAAGTCAGGTGTTTTAAGTTTAATGGGATTTTAAACAGAAGCATTCAAGTATATTGATATAAACATCATAAGTATGAGTGGTATTGTTGTTAACGTACTAAAAAAAACCAATAGTTTTTTTTAACTGGTCAAAGACAACTACATTGTAAACGTTAATGATACAGCACAGAAATTAAGTCTGTATAATACAAGATCAGAAAAAACAAACAAAAAAAACATTTATAAAACTGACATAAAACAGCCTACCAACAGCGTTGTTGAATGCTTTTTTTTATATTATATTTGTTACAAAAGAAGTTCAATACTTTTAATTGATTCATAAAAAAAGTAGTGAAAAAAACGTTAAAAATGAAAACATTTAACTCTTCTTTAACAGGTTGTTTGACGTAGTGAGTTTAACGCTTTAACGCAAAAAAATTAATGCCTAAAAGATAGTTCAAGAAAGTGTTTTTTTCTTTTAGGAAAGAACAAGTCTAAGGGAGGGTATGATAGTCAGCACTTAGTACGAATCTCAGTAAAAACTCCTACTTAAAGCTGACATAATGCTGACCCTAAGGGATCTAAAACTTCGACAAGATGAAGTGCTGATATTTTCTTTAAGGATCTTAAATTGCCAGCCGATTTTTTTTTTTTAGCTGTAATGTATAGTTACTAAACAAAATTGTTATTTGACTAAAACATCGTAATTACACAGAAAGAATTTACAAAATTCTAATTAAATTTTTAAACACATTTCTCATGCCAAATTTGTAAATACAAAAAAAAAACCTTTTTAAAAAGGCACCAACAGAGAAATTTGTAAATCCAAAAAAAAAAAATTATTTTTTTTTGTAACTTTGAATTTTTATTTTTAAACAATTTTTATATGAAACATAACAATTTACAAACTAGTTACAAATATTTCAAAAAAAAAGTTGTTGGAAATAAAATTTCAACTTAAAAGAAAATGTGATTACTTCTACAAATTCCCATTGTTGGTGCCTACTGTTTTTTTCTGTGTATCTCAAACTACGATTATCACTACTTTTAGAAAGAAAAAAAAAATGTTTGTCTATTATCTGTAATTTATTCACTATATTTATAACGAATCGCTAACAAAAAAGTTCTTTCCTTTCGAGTTCGTTATAACCATGATTTATGAGTTTTAAAAACTCTAACAATTTGTTCATGGTCAGCCTTTATTTTTGTTTTAAAGAATATAATCATAAAAACCTGAAGAAGAATGTCTTCGTGTAACTAGGCAGGCGCCTATGATTTTTCATTACATTATTTTTTTTTTTTTGTTTTTATGTTGTTGCCACAGATTTTTCTGCAAAAACCTAAAAATTATGTTGCTTTTACTAACTAGGTACTTGTTTTTTCATTATTTTTACACATGTATTGTTCCCATATGTAATTCTCTTTCATCGTTTATCGCTTGGCCTCCTTATGTCTTTAGAAAAGAAGAGTATCATTAAATGTTTTTAAACGTTCTTAAACACCAAAACTTTAATGAGACATGCATCATTTAAAGCGCCACCTAGTCAGTCAGTTGCAGACGCTTTTCTATTTTTATAGGATTATAAAATGTGTAGATAAATGTTTTGGTATTCACTCGTACATCATTTTAAAAACATAAATATTTACTTTTAAACATTTTTATGTTTAAAAATTCTAGCCAATACATCAAAGGCAGCGACATTCACAATTTTATGATAAATTTTTGTTGTTTTAAAAAACGACTTAAAAATGTAATTAAAAATTGTAAAAATATAAAAAAAAACTCTCAAGTTTAGCGAAATTTTTGTTTAAAAAGTTATTAAAGAAAACTATTAAATTCTTGTAATTTTATTATAAAAAACAAAAGACTTAGACAACAAACTTGAGATTATGAATTTATGATTCAATATTCTAATGTTGTGGTTTTTTAAATTCTGTATATTTTGGGTTATTTTTCCATACTTTCTTTTTTGTTGTGAAAGTGTGGAAGTTCGCATTATTTTATTTTTAAATTCCCGCAATATTTTTAATGTGTTCTTTTTTTTAATATCTGAAAATTACTTGTAATCAATTGACACATTAATATGTGAATAATTCCAGCATTATCATGCAATATCTCGATAACGTTTTGCCATTACCTTTAAACTGCATAAAGTTTGTAAATAAATATGTGTTTTTTGTTGAAAAAAATTTCTGTAGTCAACAACATTAAGCCCAACATTTTTTCGTAGTAATTTTTTATTAGAGTCTTTCACATTTTAATGCCTGAATTTCTGTTTGCAATAGAATTTTAAAAAAAATATTCAACAACAAATCGATGCCATTTTGTTTCAAATTCTTCGTTTCGGAAAAGTATTTGGTCAAAATCAGTTTCGGATTATTGACTAAAGAGATGCATTTGCATGAAAGTCGTTGCCCTCATAATCAGTAAGGGCATTTCGCCTAATCTAATATTATGCATTATTTTTTGGACTATCAGTAGTAATACCAAATTTCATAACACAAAATAATGCGTTACCAATAATGACTTATTTTTATCAAAATTTTCTTTATATTTTTTCTTTTTCTTTATTTTCATAATGCAGCAATATATATATTTCAGAAATCAATAATTGGTATTCAAACATTCGACCATGACTTGATTTCGTCGGTCTTTATATATTTATTTAATTCTTAAAGTCTATATTTAGAACAATGTGCCTTACAGACTTTGAAATTTTATCTAAATCCATAAAGAATCTAAATTAGAAATTTATTAATTCTAGTTCGAGGCCAATTTCCTTATTATGAGTTAACATAATAAGTACTTTTTCCAAAATTTGCTATTTCTCTTCATCAGGATACTCTCCTGACAAATACTTCACAGAGTTTTTGCTTTCAAAAACTTCTACTCTTACAGGAATGAAACAACGATCGTGTCAGTGGTTTTCCAGCTCCCCTTCATCAGTTTTCTTTAGATGAAGGGGACCTGCAAAATCCCGTCCAAAGCTGGGCTTAATAAGTGTTATACGGTGTCTGTTCCATGGAGACAAATGGTAAAAAAGTGGGTTGATGACTTTAAACGTGGTCGTACAAACACCGATGATACCGAATGCTCTGGTCGGCCAAAAGAAGTGGTGATACCGAAAAACATCAAAAAAAAGTTCACAAAATCGTTTTGGCAGACCGTAAAATGAAGTTACAGGAGTAAGCTGATACCTTAAAGATATCGAAGGAACGTGTCGTCTTTATTTTGCATGAACATTTGTCCATGAGAAAGCTGTTTTTGTAATGGGTACCGCGTTTGCTCACAGTGCACCAAAAACAACAACGTGTCGATGATTCTGAGGGTCGTTTGCAGCTGTTTCGGCGAGATAAAAAGGACTTTTTGCGTCGGTATTTAACAACGGACGAAACTTGGATCTGTGTTTGAAAGAGGAAATCCCAAAAAACTGCCCCATATGAAGAAGAAAAAAGCGCTCTTTCAACAAGACAATGGCCAAATTGCACGAATTACACTTTCAATTGCTTCCGTACCCAGATTTGTCTCCCAGCGTTATTTACCTGTTTCAGACTTCGAAAAATGCTCGCTGGAAAGAGATTTGGTTCGAATGAATAGGTGATTGCCGAAACAGAGGTCTATTTTGAGGATAAAGATAAATCATTCTATAAAAAAGTATCGAAATGTTAGAAAGGCGTTAGAGTGATTGTATCGCTCTTGAAGGAGACTACACTCACAATGTAGTTTCCATAACCGATTGAGGTTTAATTGAATAGTAATAGGTGAAGTTTGTTTTCAATTGAAGAATCAATTAAAATCATGGATGGTAACCGAAACGATGCGGTTATCGGTTAGGGTAACGCTATTTTAGATTATTTCGGTAACGGTATTTTAAGGGTAACGCTATTTCATTTATTTCGGTAAAGGTATTTTAAGGATAACGGTACTCAGTTACTTCGATGCATCCCGTAATTTTTTTTACAAAAAACAAACAAGATTAAAAACAGAACCAATTTACCAACTTAATGTATACAAAAAAAATACTCAATAACCGCATTCAATTACCAAAAACAGAAAATTAAAAATAACGGAAACGGTATTTTAGGGGTAACGGTATTTCATTTATTTCGGTAACGGTATTTTAAGGGTATTGATATCTCATTTATTTCGGTATCGGTATTTTAAGGATAACGGTATTTTGATTATTTCGGTAACGGTATTTTAAGGATAACGGTATTTCGGTTATTTTGGTAACGGTACTTTAACGGTAACGATAGTCAGTTGAAAGGGTTTTGAGTCGATAACGGTATTTTAGCGGTATTGCCTGCCAACCCTGATTAAAATACATTGAAACATATGGTTTAACTTTTTTTATCAGTCAATAAAAAACAAACCAAAAAAAAAATATGTATCGTTGTGAGGATTTGATAATTTCAGTCAAATGTTATATTTTTAGTTTTCCATTTTTAGAAAAAAATAATTTAAATAATTTCGTTGTTTTCTGTTTTAAAACTAAAAGAATTAAATATTTTCGGTTCTCTGTTTTGTTAAAATAGTTTGTTTATATACAAAATTATTTCCATTCAAATTACAAGAAATTCTTTACTCATACACACAAACATAGCCAATAAAAATATGAACGTGTGTGTTGTGTGCGTAGTGTTTTGAAAATTCAAAAAAAAAAAAACAAAAAAAAAACTTTCAAATATGAAAAAACAAACCACAAAATCGTTTTTTTTTTACATTTTGTCAGTTAAAAATTGATGATTGTTGTAATAGACTTTTCAATTATTTTTATTTCTTGTATGGATTGTTTAAACCAAAGACAATTAATTACAGAGATAGGAAATCAAAACTAACACTACTCACCGGTAGAGGGCGCTGTAATTTAGTATTGCCTGGGCAACTATTTAGTATCAGTTTAGTATCAGCTGGGCGTATATTTAAAGACTCAAAAACTGCTGAAAACTGCTCAAAATAATGAAAAACAAGCAAGGAATATATTTAAATTATAAAATTTGATATATCCGTTTGTTTTTTTCTTTGTTGTTTGTTATTATTTAAATTTAAATAAAAAAAAACAGAAAATTGTCAATTTTTTGAACAAGTGATAACGATGTTTTTATAACTTCTTTTTTTGATGATGCCATACCCCTGGTTTAAACAATGTTTGAAAATAAATAGCAAAATGGTTTGAATATAATGAAAAATCAGTAGTCCTTTTTTTAATTGTGTTTTCAATTAATTTAATATGTATTTTAGGTTTTTTTTAAGGATAAAATATTGTGAGTGTAGAAATGAACGAAGTCGATTTTTTTTTTAATTTTTATTTTTATCGGCACATACATTAATTGCATTAAAGGAATTAAATATGCTAAAATCCCAAACGTATTTTACAAATTGTGAAAAATAATCTGTTGGAGGCATGTCCCTATCCGGATTTCATTCTTACCTAAGGAACTCGTCAGGGGACGATGTTTTTAGAATTTCTGTAAATATTTGTTAAGTTAAACTACAAACTCAATGAGAATTTCTTGTTCTCGTCTAGGAGCGTTATTAAACATTAAAAATATTAAAGAAAAAACAAAAACAACAACAAAGAATTTACCGCAATTTGCTTTGTCATCTTCCAAAAAAAAAAATTGTTTTTTTATTGGTTATCCTACGGAATTTTCAGCCGAAGTGTTATGTTGTTAATAAAAACTAAAAGAAATAAAGATAATTGTTTACTGAACAAGACTGCTGAAAGTCAGCTATCATGTATAACAAGCGGTAGCACAGGGGGTAGAAGAGCATGCGCTTGAAATGTCAACGAGTATTGGTTCGAACCCCACACGCGGCATACAGATTTTTTTAAATTAAATTAAAATAAAAAGAAATGCAATAGAACTTCCTTATCGTTGGTTCAAAATTACATCATTAGTTTTTAAAAATAACAACTTCCTTCCTACGTCAAGCCAATGTTAAATTTACAACAAGTTCCTACGGAACAGTTGTATTGTTTTAATTCTTTATCATAATGTTTTCTTCACTTTATAAATGATGTGGTTGTTAGAGATTTAAAAAAAAAAAAATTTTAAATCGGAAACTTTGGTCGCAGGTCGCCAAGGGTTAAGCTTTCCGTTTTCCTTTAAATACTTAATCCGAAAAATAATTAATAAAAATCGAATATTTACAAAAAGATGCCGCTGTAAGGTACAGTGTACTAGTTCAGTTATAACCCAGCAAAAATGTGGAAGCAGTAAAAACGTTTACTGCTTCCTTACTGCTACTTTTACCGCTTCAAAAATGTATAGCTTCGTAAACAGCATAAATGAAAGGCCTAAGTTGATTAATTGTTTGCTGCGCTTTTTAAAAAGGCATGAAATGAGCAATACATTTTGATTGCTTAAATATTTTTGCGGTTCTTTTATAAAAATTTTTTAAAAGAAAAAAGTTATTGTAATGAAAATAAGAAGTTTTACTTAAAATGAGAGGCATTTTCTCTTCACGGAAAAATAAGCAGGAATATTGTGCTTTTGAGAAGGTATGATTTTAAATAGCTGAAAAGCTTTATAATATGCACTTCCGAGAAGGCATTAATTATCGACATTTTAAAAGAAAAACAGGAGCACTAATTAAAAGCGATGAATTCATGTCTTTTCGGATCTTGAAACAAGTGCTTTCACGCGAGCTATCTCGAACAAAAATTAGGCAGGATATCATCAATAATGCAATCGCTTCACTGCTCAACTTTCCCTGACAAAACTGCTTCCGAGCAAGCAGTAATTTCTGCTGGGAAGTCCTCGTTTCAGCAACTACACAGAGAGAATTTTGTTGGACGGATTGTAATGATTTTTTTTCAGTAAGCAAATGAAAAATTTTTTAGATTTGATGAAAAAGTTTCGTATATCTATCTAGGTTTAATGAAACTTTTTCATACAGTTTCAAACTTTCATACAGTTTTAATAAATAGAATGAAATTTTCCACAATAATTTATGAAAAATACTATTTATTCAATGGAAAGTTTCACTGGAAGAATTTCAGTGGAACTTCATTGGTTTTATGTAAAAAATTATTAATATCATGCAGATATTTCTCTCAGTGTAGAGCAGCAGTTCTTTCGAAATAACTGATATTGCTTTATTAAAAGAAATTGTAAATTGTACCAGTTCGATGATCAGCCCTATTCCTATCAATCATTGAATGGGTACTTTGAAATCAATTAATCCATCATTCCTTATAGGATTGCTTATCCAAAATCTAAAATTTGTTATTATCTGTTCAAAAAATAAAAAAAAAGTTTGTTGTTCCCTGGTATAGAAAAATTCCCAATTTTTGTATGTTACAAAAGGTGTTGATGGTTTTAAAAAGAAAGTGTCTTGATATTGTTGTTGTTGTTGCTGACCGTTAATGTTGATGATGATTTTTAAAGACTATAATTGTATGTCACTAATAAACTAAAAACTCTCAAGAGGTACGGGAATTAAAGTGAACACATTATAAATAAGACCATTTGCTGCATTCTTCTTTTCTTTATTTTATGCAAGCAGCTGTAGCACGCAATAAATAAATGATGATGATGATGATGATTCGTTATTAAAAGAAATTTTTGAAATGCTACTGTTACGCTGGCTTTGTACAAAGTAAGCAAAAGAATATTGTACTATAATATCACAGTGAGTGACTAAAGTGAGTGACTGCTTATGAATTAAATGGCTAAAGGGGGCAATGTTTACGCAACATGCGGCCAAAAAGCCTATATATAACACGCACACTTACTTACCCTAGAGCACACATTTCAAGTAACCCTCCTAGGCTTTTATAGTTATGTTTTGGCACACAATTGTTTTACTTTCTTTTGTTGTACGTTTAAAAGTAACAAACGGTAGTAGTACCTGGTATTTATGTTCACATTTATGCTCACTCACGTGGAGTTTTAACATGGAATTTCGTTATGGTTATTTCTGTTTTTAGAGAATTTTAATAGCGTACTTGAAATTGACCATTGCAAAACAAGCCATTGTGGTTACTTATACACACTTATAAAGTTTTTTCGTTTTATTAAACGATTTTATGCTTATGTTTAAACAAATGAATTGAGCTAATAAATATTGCAAATTATATTTTGAGTTGTAATAATGTTTAGATTTTATATGGTTGCCAAATTAATTAATGGTGCATAAACTATTATGCTAAATTTTAAAAATTTGTGTTAAAATTCAAATTTTATTTTATTTTTATAATAATGTACGAACGAGCAGTTATAAACAATGCAAAATAGCTGATATACAGAGTACAAATCAAAAGACTTAAGACACAAACATGAGTTGTTAGAGTAAAGGTCTATTAGGGTCTATTCACAGTACTGCAGGACTCTTTACTACACACTGAATTTAGGGAGGAAAAAATGATACAAAAAATATCAACCATGCCAATCAAACACTAAGCCTCGATTACTGAATGTCCTTGAAGCCAACAGTTTAATTAAAATTTTATATGAGAAAAAGTCCAACTTAGTAACTAGCGGAACATAGTGAAAATGAGGCTAAGCTTAATTTTAAAATCGATTTTTTTCATATACAAAAAACCATGCTTAGAAAAGTGTGTTATCATTCTGTACAACTTTTACCCTATAAAATTCATAGTTACTAACAAAGTATTTTACTAAAAAAAAAAAGATAAAATCTTACCATCACTATATTGTATTGTCCACCATTAGACAATGGTGTCACCAAAAACATAACGCATTCGTTATGGTTAGTGTTGACAGTTTTAACTTATAATGCCAAAATGAAACAAAACAAAAAAGCAGACAAAAGTAGCCAAAGGCTACTTTAAAACTATGACACATTGTCAAAATATGTACTCCTTAAAGAAAAGAGCAACAAAAAAAAGGAAAACAACAACTCTTAACAAATTATATAAAACAATAAATATGTTTTTCACAAAAATGCCATATAAAATTGTTTTGATAATAAATATAAATTTTTCCAAAAAAGATTTGTTAAGCGTGTAAGATTTAACTAAATTTTTGGCAACTCCTCCTCCAGTATAATTTCTTATGGCGGTTATTTTTTCGTCTTCTGCTGTTTGATCATAATGTATTTTTTTTTTACGCCAGGCGTTGTTTTTGATGACAACTTTTACTTTTTTTTCTCTTCATCGACTGTATTGTTTTTCCTTGATCATACTGATATTAAGTAGCAGTCACACACGTATTGTTGGGAATATTGTTGTTGATAGGTAATAAAACTTAAAAAAAAAAAAATAAAATTAATATTGATTGTCATTGTTTCTGTAAGTCATAATGCCGTACGGCGGTACGACCCTCTGTACGAAATCATGCTTGTTAACAATGAAAGTGTTAAAAATAGGCAGTGGCAGGAGTAGTTTTTAAACATTAACACTTATGATTTATAAATTTAATATGACAACATTGCTAAAAGCTGTTAACACCAAAAATTATGTAAAAAAGAAAAGGGAAGTTTGGCAAATAATTTGTGGGACGTGTTTATTCATCAACTTCAAAAGTTGCCATATTTTAGAGTTATTTAATGATATTTATATTTAAGAGTTAGAAAATATATTGGCTGTCGAATAAATAGATAAAATATGAAAAAAATCTTCACGTACTCAAGACCATACATGGGACTAATGAATGCGGTGACTAATTAATTGATGATCTCAATTAATGAGACTATTTTCAATATCATTTTTTAATTAATGTTAATAATTTAAGAATTTGATTTCATTGATTTTAGTGATTTTAAATTCATTGCCATTACACTTTGGGGGCAAGGAATCGGTTGTAATGAATACTTACATAAAAGTGTGGGTACTCCAGTGTCAGAGAACTGCAACTGCTGATTGCTAAACCTTAATACGTACTCAACATCCGAATATACGCAAGCGCCGAATATACTCAAATACACATATTCATTGCTGATTTTAAATCAATCAACCCAAGTGATTTTTTTTGCATCGTTGATTTAATCATTTGTTGCTTTCATACCATTAATTTCATTCACGTTCGTTCGGATCAGCGATGATTATTTTGATGTAGAATAAAATCAGAAAAAACAAAAATGAACGCGTTGAGATTATTTATGATTGCAACGAAATAAAAGAAAAATAATTTAATAACAATAACGAGAGGGTTTACAGTATCAGCAACGACTATATTTTGTAGAAATAAATTTAATACACCCATACATTCCCATTTTAAAGCAACAAGATTTTATTTATTTTTTTTATTTTATAAAACAACTAATACTTTGATTTACTCATGTGAGTTCAAATGTTCGATCAGTTTGATTTTATTCAACAGTCTGATTTTATTCAACAGTGGGTTTTTTTGAGCGATTAAATGTGAATAAAACATGTTCGACAGACGACTCAAACTGATCCGAACTACGCGTTCAGCTGCATCATAGTGATTTTATTCAACATTGAATATTGTTGAGCGATTAAATGTGAATAAGAATTTTAGTGTAGGATTAAATCAAGAAACAAGTTAATTTTGCAGTTCTCTGTCCAGTAGAGCGTACCACCTTAAAGGCAAAAAAAAAAAAGTTCGCCGTACACCCTCCAATATGAAGTATTTTTGCAAGGAGGTTTCAAAAAAAATTTTTTTATTTTTTTTTGCCGAATGTAGGGGTCGCCATTTTACATTTTTTGTTATATCTTTGGTATTTACAGTCGGATCTTAAAGTATGATACATCGATGTTTTTCTCTCGAGGAGACCAGTATTTTTGCTCTAGGGGTCATTGACCTCAAGTATCCCGTTCTATAAGTTACCTACCAGAACTCAGTTGCTACCACCCTAATGTACACCCTAATGTCAGAAAATTAAAGCTTGCAAAAAATTATTAAACTTTTGCTAAGAAAGTTTTTCGATAAACCCAGTATAAATTTTTTTTATATATTGGTTGCCGAACGTAGGGGTCGCCTTTTCAATTTTTTTTAATTGGATTTTTCCTTTATAGCGAAAGACTGGTCTCTTCGAGGCAAAAAATCGATATATCACACTTTAAAATCCGATTTTAAGTGCCGAAGCTATAACGAAAAATTGAACAAGGCGACCCCTACGTTCGGCAAAAAAAAAATTTTTTTTTTGAAATTGCCTTGCAAAAATACTTCATATTGGAGGGTGTACGGCGAAGTTTTTTTTTGCGGTCTACTGTCCACTGTATGAACGCATTAAAAAGTGGACAATTTCTCAAAACAAATAAAAATTTTCCCTGAGGTGATCTATTATCTTCAAAAAGCCAAAAAACTTAACAAACACTAAAAAAATTACAATTTTTTTAAATGTTTGCCTGCGGCGCGTATTATACCGCCCTTAACATTTTTAGACAGAAAATTTCTACATAAATTCTTGGAATGGGCCTATTTTCCAAGAATTTATGTAGAAATTTTCTTTCTAAAAATGTTAAAGTTAAAAGTCAGTCTTGTATCAAAATTAAGTTTAGCCCGCCTTACTTTTACTAAAATGGATCCAGATAGGACCACGTTTTATCAACCAGAAAAATAAGATAATTTTTTAAATCGTTAGAAACTTTTCTTTTATTTAAATACCATTTTTCACCCCCCCCCCCCCTCTAAGAAGTCTAAAATACACTATAATGGCTCTAGCTCGGAGCACATTTAATGGATCTGAAATAAACTGTATTTTTCAAATCCTGAGGAGATTTACTTTCGTTTGAGTACCCACACTTGCATGTAAATATGTTTCCCGGTTTTTTGGGACCAGGGGTGTTATGGGGCGCCGACGCCACTAAATTGGAATTTCAGGCTTTTTCTAGTTCCAGAGGGTGTAATAAAAAAATATCCGGTTTTTGCCACTTTTTTTTATTTTAGTTTTTGCAATGAGTGCTATTTTGTTGGGCTTAAGATCAATTATCATAAATTCCAAATAGAACTTTTTACGCCAGATAGCGGTACAGTCCAAATTATCAAGTAATATTCCTTAATTTCAACATGTTAGTCAATAATATCCCAGCAAAAATAAATAGAACAACTTCTATTGTAAATAAATCACTTCTATTATTACATCACTAAGACGTTCTCCTTTAGGAAGGTTTTTTTTTTCCAACATGCACAGCTTCAGTAAATATATGCTACTCAGGAGTTCTTTTTCATGAATGATAAGAAGTTAGTATTTTGTATGGCAGTTGCATGGGATCTTGCAGGCACAGCAATCAGCCGTTTACGTGTCCAAGTCATGTCACGGTCGAGAAACAATTTTTGTAATTTTTTATGCAATTATTTACTTTTTGTTGTTTTTAACGTAAAAGTTTTTTATTTTTTAATTTTATACAATTAATTAATTTTTGAAACGATTTAAATATTTTTTTTTAATTTCACATTAATTTATATGAAATTTTTTGAAAATATCAGGGTACCGGGGTGGTATAAATGCGACGTAAACATACACAGTCTTGTTGTCAATTGCTATCAATAAGGTCGGCATATACGGCTTACGAACGCTTTTTAGGTCTATAAGATTGCCAATTACAATAAAATTTTGCTTTTAAAATTTAAATTCCTAAGAATAAATGAATGTTCTTTGTTTGGTTTGAGATCATACTAGTAAACTAGAGAAGAAACATTGAAAAAATTCGATAAGGCCAGCATGATAGAATACGTATTTTCGGGTCCCGCTACAGACCCATCCTCAGTATGCCTATGCCTTTATGGGTTAATATTTGATGACGATCTATTTATATTGAATTAGGGCAAATAAGCACATGTTTACAACTCAATTAGACTAACATCAACGAAATTTTAACAATGCTGTTTTTATCCTCTGTTATTACTATTTTTGCTTTGAGCTTTAATTCTCAGAGGATAAAAAAAGCATTGTTAAAATTTCGTTGATGTTAGTCTAAGTGAGTTGTATGCCACCGCTTTCTAAAGAAAACTGATGAAGGGGACCTGGAAAATCCCCGAAACGATCGACTTTTCATTTCTGAAAGTGTAGAGATTTTTGAAAGCAAAAACTGTATGAAGTATTTGTCAGGAGAGTATCCTGATGAAGAAAAATAGTAGTTTTTAAAAAAAGTATTTATTATGTTAGTTCATTTTAAAAAGGGACAAAAAAGACCCGTAAGTTGAAGTGTTAGGGGGTTAATACCTTCCAAAAAAATGTTCTTCGTAGTGTTTTACATAAGTCCGCTGAACACATCCTTTACCTAAAATGGAAGATTCACAGGGTTTCCTCCTAAAATCCAGGTTTGTTGGAGATTTGAGCGCTAATTCTGAATAAGTACGAAATTTACCCTTAAACACATTTTAAGATTTGACTTATTTCTGGCATTGAACTTAAATTTTCAACTTTGGTGTCTTCAGAGACTTATAGTAGAATTTCATGACAAACATTTTTGCGGAACATTTTAACCCTTTAACTCTTCAGTTAAATGGACTATTTGGCCCCTTTTTAAAAAGGGTCTTAAACGATCCGTAAGTTGAAGAGTTAGAGTGTTAAAATGTTCGACGAAAATATTTGTAATGAAATTCTACTACAGTGAAAGCTCCCATAACCGGACATTCAGCGTCGCACTATTTTTGTCGGCTTCTGACAGATGTCCGCTTATGAGAGGGGTACACATTTTTTATTTTAAATGTTTTTCTTTTATTAAATGTACGCCTTAAAGATATGTCTATGCACTTTTTTACTTTTTCTGAAATGACGCTGTCAAACTGCCTATTTGTCATCATCAGAAGAATTTATTCTTAACTCGTGCTACTTAACAAGCTATTTGTCATCATTACAATAATTTTTTCTCAATGGGCGCTGATTAACCGCCTATTTGTCAGTATCGCGTTTTTATAAATCTAAAAATCTGAATAAAAATCTAAAAAAAATAATAAAAAAAAATATTTTTGTGTGACAACAATTTGAAACGCGAACCCTTGAAACTAAAAATATATAAAATTTTTTTATATTTACAAAAAAGCTATGAAATCTCTTTCATAATTTAATTAGAATTTTGTAAATTCTTTCTGTATGAATTTTTAATAGAAGAAAATTAACTACAGCGCAAAGAAAGATAGAAGGAATGAGCATTGTGGAAGTATGCAAGATAAAAAAAAATTTTAGCGCTTTTTAAAAGTTGAGGTGCTGATGACAACTTACTGATCCGTGCTGGAAATGTCAGTGATGAGTTTCTGAAGATATGTCATCATTTATTCATCACAATGACCTCCTGGTGTTTTGTGCTGATGATATTTTTACATTTGTATGAAAATGTCAGCAGGTGTCTATGGGTTTTGTGTATGGGCGCGGATCACCAAGTCAGCAATAACAGCGACATGTCGCTAAGTCACCATGAAGAAGTCTTCACGAAATTTCTAACTGGGTACTTAATGAATTTTGATCGCTAGCTTTGTTTATTGAAATATGTAGTACGAGCCTATGGAACCTAACATATCTAAGTACACTAGTATTAAACTGTGGAACAAATTCAGGTTAGCAAAAGTTAGGGGGATTCTGAGAGTGAGGGGTGAAAATAAAGGCTAAATTAGAAGACCCGTATCGCGGCGTTTGCTTATGTTAGTTCGAATTTTTTATATGGTTTTTTTTTGGCTATAACTCGTCGACTAATTGATATTTTTTAAATCTGTAAAAGCCAAATTATTGCTAGAGACCTGAACAACAATTAAAATTTAAAAAAAAATTGATTTGATTGATTTTTTTGTTGTTGTTCATGTCTCTAGCTATAATTTGGCTTTTACAGATTTAAAAAATATCAATTAGTCGACGAGTTATAGCCAAAAAACCATATAAAAAATTCGAACTAACATAAGCAAACGCCGCGATACGGGTCTTCTAATTTAGCCTCCATTTTCACCCCTCACTCTCAGAATCGACCTAACTTTTGCTAACCTGAATTTGTTCCACAGTGTTAGCATAAAATTATATTAAAATTTTATTCCAAATACATTAGCGAGGTTAATAACGCAAATAATTTCAAAATATGCTTAGTATCCATTTCTAAGCAGAGCTTTGAAGAATTAATTCCTTTTTGAATGAATTCCCTACCAATCAAATTCAATTTTCTCTAGTATTGAATGAATTCCTTTTCTTAAGTAATTCACTGAATTCATTCAATTGAATTCGTTCATCAAACAACAAATTCAAAGAATTAATTCAATTGCAATAGTTCTTTTTATTAAATCAAATGAATTAATTCACCGGTGAACGCGTTCAATTTTATAAATCGAACGGAAAAAAAAGTGAATTAATTCCTTACTGAATTAATTCACCACTGAATTCATTCAATTTCAATTTCATTCAATTTCATTTGTAGAAGAAAACAATAATGTACAAATAAGATTTTTAAATAAGCAATTTTACAGCGTGTGCTAGTAACAAATAAGAAACCGAATGCTGTTTATCAACCTACATGATTCAAAAATAAAGCCTTTTACTATTAAAAATAAAAACTTTACAGATATAGATAAATTTGGAAAAAAAAAATATAACTATTAATTTTTCAAACTAGTTATATAGTTATATTTTTTTTCCAAATTTATCTATATCTGTAAAGTTTTTATTTTTAATAGTAAAAGGCTTTATTTTTGAATCATATAGGTTGATAAACAGCATTCGGTTTCTTATTTGTTACTAGCACACGCTGTAAAATTGCTTATTTAAAAATCTTATTTGTACATTATTGTTTTCTTCTACTGAACGGCAGAAAACAGGCTTTGAATTCAGTGAACTTATTTTATTTTTTTTTAATTCAGTGAACTTATTTTATTTTTTTTTTCAATTCAGTGAGCTTATTATTTTTTTTTTAATTCACTGAATGTAATTTTATTTTTTTTTAATTCACTGAATGAAAATGAAATTGAATGAATTCAGTGGTGAATTAATTCAGTAAGGAATTAATTCACTTTTTTTTCCGTTCGATTTATAAAATTGGACGCGTTTACCAATGAATTAATTCATTTGCTTTAATAAAAAGAACTATTGCAATTGAATTAATTCGTAACAAAATAAATCGAACGAAAGCAAATATGAATTTATTCTATTCAATATATGGTGCTTAGTGCATTAATTCATCGAATTTTTAATTTAGAATTGAAAAATTGAATTAACGAATTAATTCTTCAAAGCTCTCTTTCTAAGTAATATTCAATTAAAAACATTTTTCATAGTAAAGTGTTGTTTTTTCAAACGCGTCGTATAGACCAAATACAATTAATATTGTCATTAATATGTATTTTTATTAATTCTAATTTAGTAGGTTTGAGGTTAAGAAGAAGAATAAACCTTTCTCAAAATTATTAGCAAGTGAATCAGTTTTTTTTTTCTTTCCGGAACAATTGTATTTGTGTATATATGGATTTTTGAATCTAGAGCATCGTTTTGATCGAATTCCAACCTATTATTTTTTCTTAAGCCAGCCACGAGCATTAGAGGTTTATTTTAAATAAATTTCTTATTAAAATCGCTTTAATTGCATTATATGTTCATGTAATCAATCATTTTGTAGGTTTTTCTTTTTTCTGCATACATAAATTATAAATTGAAATTTTTATAATATATGTTGAACTTTTTACAATTGTTCTTCAACATCTTCTTGAAATCAAATAAAACTAACCTAAGCCGCTTTAGATAATTAAGAATTAACATCAGTAGTTAAATATGTAACTTTTTAACATGACTGCCTACATTGTAATCAAAAACTATACGGATTTTGGACATTTAAAAATAGAAATTCAAAGTAATAAACTTAGCCTGCACTTCCAATTTGTAATTTAATACCATTCGTACTATTGCGGTCATTTATAGGTGGACTTGGAAATAATGATATATATTTTTGTTGTTGTTTAAATCATTGTTAAATCTGTAAACTTTATGATCATAGTACCCCTTGTACCTTGTATGTTGGCAAACAGTCATAACAGTTTATGATGTCGCTGTGTTCATTTACTGGTACACAAAACATTGTTGTAGCAATGTCTTATTTAAAAATATTTTTTTTATATTTTATTATGTTAAGAGCAACAAACACTAAGTTTTTATGATCTTTTGGAAGTTTTTTATTTCTTCCTATTTCTTCTTATTTCTTTTGTATTTTGCACCTTATAAGAAAAAAAAAACTAAAATAAAAAAGAAATGCTGTAGTTTTTTTTTCTTTAAAATGAACTACATAAATACTAAAACTATTGCACAGTAGTATAGAATCATAATTTTTTGAACTGTCAAACATTTGGTGACTTTAATTAAGAAAATTCAGTCAAAAATTCATAATTATAAGGACTTTTTTTATAGAAAGACAAAATACTTAACAGGTTCCCTGTCCAATGTATCACATATGATACAAAATGATTTTTCTGTATCATGTTTACAGAGTCCATGTATCATATACGAACAAATTTATAGGTAATTTGGAAACAGTTTTGTAAAAGTCGCAGACGAACAATTTGAAATTTTAGTATATGGACGTTAGACCGTACCTAAAAAAAAAAAAAAGTTCGCCGTACACCCTCAATATGAAGTATTTTTGCAAGGCAATTTCAAAAAAAAAAATGTTTTTTGCCGAACGTGGGGGTCGCCTTTTTAAATTTTTCGTTATAGCTTCGGCATTTAAAGTCGTATTTTAAAGTGTGATATATCGATTTTTTTCCCTCGAGGAGACCAGTGTTTTGCTTTAAAGGAAAAAATCCAATGAAAAAAATTTAAAAAGGCGACCCCTACGTTCGGCAACCAATATATAAAAAAAATTTCTACTGTGTTTATCGAAAAACTTCCTTAGCAAAAGTTTAATGATTTTTTGCGAGCTTTAATTTTTTGACATTAGGGTGGTACATTAGGATGGTAGCAACTAAGATCTGGTGGGTAACTATTAGAACGGGATACTTGAGGTCAATAGCCCTTAGAGGAAAACACTCATCTCCTCGAGAGAAAAACATCAATGTATCAGACTTTAAGATCCGACTGTAAATGTCAAAGATATAATGAAAAATGTAAAATGGCGACCCCTACATTCGGCAAAAAAAAAAATTTTTTTTTGAAACCTCCTTGCAAAAAGACTTAATATTGGAGGGTGTACGGCGCACTTTTTTTTGCCTGTATGGTGGTACGCTCTAATGGACGTGGGTACTGAGTACATGCCCAGTCAGAAATCGCCAGTGGTACAAAAAATCAAGCACTGGCATAACACTGGGTAACCACGGTATTAAAAATAAATGACTGGCAGAACACTCATTTGGGACGCTTTGCCAGCGTTTGCGAAAAGCGTTTTACCAGTATTTGTTTTACAAAAATTTCGGTGGTTTATAAAAAATACCACTGGCAAAGAATTGGCTTAGAGTGATATGCCAAGGTTTGCAACCAGTGGTTATCCAGTGCTACCTAGCCAATGCTACCAGGCGTACAAAAATCAATTCACTGGAAAACCAATGATTTTATAAAAATGCTGACGATTCGTTAAAAAGTGTTTATAGTCAGGAGGTTCCGAGTTCAAATCCGGTTGCAAGCAAAAAATTTTTTTTGGATTTTTTTTAATTTAAAATTTTTTTTGTTTTATAAAATCAATTTTTTTGTTTGTGGGAAAGCTCCTTTAAGACCAACTTTTTTTTTTGCCCTCCCAACACTGGCATACTAGTTACTAAAAATTGTTTGCCAGTACTAGCATTTTGGCACAGCCAGTAGTTGTCCAGCTATTATCACTCATTTATGTGTTTAGCCATTAAATATTATATGTCTCGTTAGCTCAGTGGGTAGACCAATCGTCTGCCAATCTGACGGCCTGGGTTCAAATCACGGCAGGACCAAAAAAAATACATATGAACTTTTTTTTAATTTTATTTTGGAAAATATATTTCCAGACCACCTATTTATTGGTTTTGCCAGCGTTTTGCCAACGTTTAAAAATTTTGTTCCTCCAGTGCTTTTCCGGCGCTTTTTGAACAGCCGGTCCTTTTGTCTAATGATGTTATCATTTTGGGAATGGGAAAGCACTTTTTGCCAGTACTTGTACCACCTTTTAAAGTGATTTGCCACCGCTTTCCCGTTTGTATTTTTCTAACTGGGTGGTCTTGTTTGAAGAATAAAAAAAATCATGTTGACATTGAAAACATATTTTTGTATGGGAACAGGGAAGCTATTAAGGCCTAATGTCGTGATTAAAGACCTTAAAATAATTTTTATTTTTTCATACGTCGATAGTACTTCTCCCCAAAAACATCATACCGTTATCGCTTGAACCATAGTCGGGAAGTATTCAGAACCTCAGTACTTTAGTACTGGTAAAATACAAGTAATGAAAAAAATAAGTACAAGTACTTTGCATGTACTTGGTACTTAAGTACTAATACCTGGGACAATTACTTGGTACTTGCTACGTCCCAAGTAACAAATTGTTTGTAACCATCTTTTATCTTATCTTATTTTTCATGATATGGAAGTAGTTTCGATTTATAAAAAATTATCGATGATTTGGAGGTTTTAAGGCAGAACATCGCCTTTGTATTTATGGATTAACAACTTACAGACACAACTTAAAAAAAAAACGAGTAAAAAGGTTAAAGTCGGGCACGCCGACTATACAATACCCTACACCAGTCTGGGTAAAAGCCAACTAATGTTTGGATCCGAAATTCGAATGGGTTAAAATGGGGCTTGCTTCAAATTTTGGGGGGACCCTTATATGGGCACTAGGTCTAAACGTGGACCGATTTTAACCAAAATCAATAGGCGTCGTTATTGGGCCAACATAGGTCTGTGTACCAAACTTCATCAAAATATCTTAATATTTGCGACCTGTAGAGTGTGCACAAGAATGCATGGACGGACGGACGGACAGACGGACATCGTTAAATCGAAATAAAAAAAAATTCTGAGTCGATCGGTATACTATAAGGTGGGTCTAGGACCAATATTTTTTGGTGTTACAAACATCAGCACGAACTTATAATACCCTGACCACATAGTTGTGTAGGGTATGAAATTATAAATCTAAGAGCCATTTGCATAGTCAGCATTAAGTACTATTTTATCCTCAAATTTTACTTAAGAAATTTTGTTTGGCAAGTTCTTACTTAAGAAAGTCTTAGTAATAATTCGTCCTAAATGCTGACTATAATATTGACCCCAAGAACCTTGATATAATTACTTTCCCCCCAAAAAGAAAAACTGTATGAGTAAGTTGTAGTTATATTGTTGGCATAACTTTGAAGATTATTTCATATTATTAAGATTCCTTTAATACAATCAAAATCACTGTGCGATGTTAATCTGTCAATCTTGTTAAAAAAATAAAATATATATGTTTAAGAAACAAAACAAAATTTTGTGCTCATTGACACTTTGAAGTTGTTAAATTTAAACATGCTCGTACACTTACCACAACATTTTTTTATCATAAATTTTAGTAAAGATTTTTTTAATAGTAAATTTAGTGTTTCAGTTGTTATTGTTATAACGTTTTTTTTTTCATTTTTCTTAATGATGAAAGTCCATCTGTCAGATGTGTTAATTACGACTGTTTTTTCTTCTTATTTTTTTTTTTTTTATTAACTACAGAAAAAGATGAGTTATAAGGTTAAAAAGTTGCTGTTTGAGTCAGTTATTTGTATAGGTCTATGTCAATGTTTAAGGAGAGAGAGTTGGGGATAATTTAAAGAAAAACGTTAAATTATATACATATCTGTACATAAGTTTTTTTCCATGTAATTTATGATTTTTTTTTCTTGTATATAAAAGGTCAAGTGCATTTAGTGTTTTTTGTTTTCTTTAAACTATACGAGTATTATACGATTTTAAAATAATTTGGTTCAAATAATAGTTTTAGAGACAGCATATTTTAAACAAGGTTGCTTTCTTATTCTTCATTAAAAAATCTTTTTTTAGTACAAAAAGTAAAATACTTAAAATTAGCACAGTATCTTAACAAGTTTGTGTCTTAAGTCTTTTGATTTTCTTTGAAAACAATAAAGATATAACTACAAATATTTAGTTTCACATTAAATTTTTAAGTAATATAATGAATAAAAATGATTCGTCATTAGTTTCTCTTAAAAAAAAAAAAAAACTAATGATTCATTTTAATGTTCTTTAGCTATTAAATCAATAAATTTCCCATCAAACACAAATTCTCAACATCTATCATTTACACTATTAAAACAAATATTATGATTGCAACAAGTAAGAATTTATACTTTTAGCTATTTATTAACATCATAAAATTAGCTTCAAATAAATTTGAACATTTAAGCATTATACTTAAATGTTTATTTGTTGCATTTTTTTATTTCTATTAACAGCAATAAAAAATATTTATGCAAATACATTTGTTTTTTTTTACCTTGTTTGTATTTTCCAGTTATTATAAGTTATGCATAAATTCTCAAAAGTCATAAAGTAAAAAACTAAATAAATCTTGTTCAGAAATTCTAGAAATATTGAAAAAATATGTGTATAAATACAGTACGACAACGAGTATCATCAAATGTTTACCATAATTTATAGACATTGCATGATGCTACTAAATCAGATAAACACTTTTGCAAAAAAAATAGAAAAAAATGTGTTTTGGCCAAACAAAAAGTTTACAGCTTCCAAAGCTTACATGGAAGAAAACAAGATGACACTTTTGCTGGAAAAAAAAATAAACAGCTACTGTGTTTTTTCAAATATTTTTAAAAGATTTATAAACTTACACATGTAAAGACCGAGTTAAATCAGGGACAGCTTATAACATATTTAGCTGGGCTTCGAGATTATGGGGCTAAGCAATTCTAAAATGCACATGCATAATAATTTTAAAACCTTACAACACGTTTATAAAATGAATTTTATATGAAAATTTTTCTTTATAACCCAGTCAGAAAAATACAAACGGGCAAGCTGTGGCAAAGCACTTTAGCAAGTGGTACAAGTACTGGCAAAAAGGCTTTCCCAATCCCAAAATCATAACATCATTAGACAAAAGGACCGACTGTTCAAAAAGCGCCGGAAAAGCACTGGAGGAACAATATTTTTAAACGTTGGCAAAACGCTGGCAAAACCAATAAATAGGTGGTCTGGAAATATATTTTACAAAATAAAATTTAAAAAAAGTTCATATGTATTTTTTTTTTGTCCTGCTGTGATTTGAACCCAGGCCATCAGATTGGCAGACGATTGCTCTATCCACTGAGCTAACGAGACATATAATATTTGATGGCTAAACACATAAATGAGTGATAATAGCTGGACAACTACTGGCTGTGCCAAAATGCTAGTACTGGCAAGCAATTTTTTGTAACTAATATGCCAGTGTTGGGAGGGCAAAAAAAAAGTTGGTCTTGAAGGAGCTTTCCCACAAACAAAAAAATTGATTTTATAAAACAAAAAAAATTTAAAATAAAAAAAATCCAAAAAAAATTTTTTGCTTGCAAACGGATTTGATCTTGAAACCTTCTGACTACAAACATTTTTTAAGGAAGCGTCAGCATTTTTATAAAATCATTGGTCTACCAGTGAATTGATTTTTGTACGCCTGGTAGCATTGGCTAGGTAGCACTGGATAACCACTGGTTGCAAACCTTGGCATATCACTCTAAGCCAATTCTTTGCCAGTGGTTTTTTTTTTATAAACCACCGAAATTTTTGTAAAACAAATACTGGTATAACGCTTTTCGCAAACGCTGGCAAAGCGTCCCAAATGAGTGTTCTGCCAGTCATTTATTTTTAATACCGTGGTTACCCAGTGGTTTGCCAGTGCTTGATTTTTTGTACCACTGGCGATTTCTGACTGGGAGGTTATAGATTTTAAAATTGTAAATATCTAAACAAAAATTTGTTCTCATCAGAATAATATATTTTGCCTTAAGAAAATTCTAAAATTTTTCGTACTTCAATTCTCTTATGCATTAACTTTTATTTGCCATGAAATTAAAACCATGTGGTTAGTATGTAAAATAAACAGCAAAGAAATTTTCTATACACTGTCCTCTCTCTGTAGAAAATGGTATATTCAGTTGGTGTTGATATTTGTAACTGCCGAAAATAATGGGCGTATACCAACTTTATAGCAACCTGATCGACTCAGTAGCACTTTCTGACAAGGAAGGTTTGGTTTAGGAGTAAACTGGATTAAATTTGGATATAAGTAGCGCAGAAAAATTTATTGAACACATATTTTCTTTACTTTTTTCCATATAACAACTTATAGATTCTGAGGACTTCTCTGTATAATTAAAGCCTGAGATTCTTAGGACTTATTCCTATGGAAAAAAAAACACCCAGATGCTGAAAACTTTTTAAAATAGAAAAATCTTCAGACTCTAAAGACTTCTTGTAGAGAAACCCTCAGATTATGAAAAATTTTGCCTATAGAAAATACCTCAGTCAGATTCTGAGGACTTTTCCTACAAAAACAACCTTATATTTAGATTCTAAACGATCTTTTCTTGTAGAAAAACTCCCATATTCTTAAGAATATTTCCTACAGAAAAAATCTTAGATTCTGAGAACTTTATTCTACAGAAAAACCCTCAGATTCTAAGGACTTTTTCTTATAAAAAAAGACTTAGATTCTGATTACTTTTTTGCTATAGAAAATCATTCCATTATAATGACGTTTTATTCTGGAAAACCCCTCCACACATTGTGAGGATTCTTTAGCTTTAAAGCCCCCTTAAAGAGACCTTCTAAAGCATGTTTACCTTTAGAAAAAACGCCAGATGCTAAAGATTTTTTTCTTTCCAAAAATCTTTTTGATTCTGAGGACCTTTCTCTAAGAAAAACACTTCAAGTCTGAGTATTTCTTGAACTTTAAAGATTCTCCCCCTTATCTGATACCCATTTTGTATACAAGTGACAAAAAATATGTTTTTTATTAAATTAAAATTCCTATTAACAGATTTATAGTAAACTTCGTTTTAAAAATTTGGGCCTTTCACAAATTTTAACGCTAGTCCTGTTTTTGTATTTTTTTTTTCATATATTTTTAGGTTACAAATATTTTGTTGTTGGTAGAATATAAATAATTTTTCAAACAAATATCATATTGTATGAAAAATGAAAAATAAAATGCATGACTCTTTATATAAATCTTTAAGCATTTTTAAAACAAAAGTCTTTTTCCCAAAACTGTGTACATGTGTGAATGTCCATATACTCCATAAAATAGCGTGAAAATTATTGTATACCTTCAGACAATGGTTGTATTTAAAATTTTTTTTCTTTTGTGAAAATTGTTTTTTTTTCAAGCCCAGCATGACATCTTTACTTTCAAGGGAATAGAAAAATAAATAAAAAATAAAAAACTTTTTATAAATTAATATTTTTATCTAAAACACAACATTTTATACGAAATAATAAAGGTTTTGTTTTATTTTTTTTTTTTTTTTTTTGTGTAAAAAGATTTCCTATTATATTCAAGTTTGTTGCTTAAGTCTTTTGTTTTTTGGTTTTAATACTCATAAAATTTGTTGTTTTTGCTGCTTATTAATTAATTTCCCACTTTATTATTGTAGTTTTAAATCTTTATGATCTCTTATGTTATATTTTTTTATATATACTTAAGTCTTAATTATTTGCGAATTAGTTTATATTTTAGAGTTTAATTAGTTTAAACAAATTTTAGCTACTCATAATCATAAACCTCCTGCTGTCCATTAAAACTTTTTAGTTTATGTTTAAAATGATATAATACTTCTCATACTTACATTATTTCAATCTTTTTATTAAAGTTTTACCCAATTATAAAACATATTCCAAAAAAACAGTAACCAACATAATTGAGTCATTGAGTTGGACGTATGATGGCCACACGCAATCACAGTTCATGCTTGTCAGTTTACTGTGGATTTTTGTTTTACAATATCTTTTGTTGGTTTTTTTATTATTAATTTTAATGTGTATAATGAGTAAAGTTTACATAAATTTTACATGCTGTTAATGTTGTCTTCTTTTTTTGGAGGGTAATATAATTATTATAATGATAAACAAAAATTGTTTAAATAAACACAATATAAAGTTGCTAAGAATTTTAAGATACTTCTTTTTTAAGTTTGTCTTTAAAAAATTCTTCTGTTTTAAATTTAAAATGCATGTTAAAAACTGACACAAATACCTTGATGAGGAACACCAAGTGTATAATTGATTAAAAATTTAAATATATTCAATCAAACTACAGCTTTTTTCCTTTCCTTAAATAAAGCTTTAAAACCTTCAGACAATTTTCATTAAGGAATTGGTTGACTTTAAATAAAAAATTGGAAAATTTTAACATTTCTTTGATGTAGAAAAATTACAAATGTTCTTATTTTAATTCGCAGATTTTGAAACATTTTCGCAAATTACAAAAAATTCCCAGCAAAAAATACTCACGATTTTAGAAGCAGGACATAACAGGAAGCGCATTTTTAACGATACTCTCTTTTCTTGCTTTCCAAAAATGAAATAAAATAAGACAGAGTGTTTAATGTTGTTGTCATTTATTGCTTCGCGAACAAAAATTATGTCACTTTTTACTGCATTTATGGAAGCAGCTTCTTTTATTGCTGTTGTACAATATGAGTTTTGTTCGCGATGTTCCATTTAGAACCACAAAATTACAACAGAAATACAACATTATCACAAACTCTGCCTTCCTTAATTCAATTTTTTGGAAGGGAAAGAAAAAACCGTGGCTTTTTTGCAGGGCTGTGGATTTTTTTTTAAATTCTTTTTAGAAATACAATAATATAGAAATCTGAAACCTTTTGTGGTAGAAAACACAGTTTTAAGATCTTACAACTTTTTCTGTAGAGACGAATTCTCTGTTTTTGTCGATATAAAGATTAATAATACAGTCAATTTTTCAGTTTCAAATCCTTCCAAGTTTCTAGATTCTGAAACATTTCCTATAGTAAATTGTTTGAATTTTAAGAAATTGTTGACAACTTTACGGACCAATAGCTGTCTAATAAAAGCTGAGAAGCAACACTCAGAAAATTCTTCCTGTTAACTAACGTGTTGCTTTCTTTGGAAAGTTGATATAGAAGAGTTGAAAGTTGGTGAAAGATAAAGGAAATATGGCAACACTGTAATTGCGCGAGATGTTTTTATCTTAGAACAGTTGTTGGGCGCCTTAAATTAGAGAGTTGTCGATCTTTGTTGAAGCTTTTTAGTTCATATCCCTGTTATATTATTTTACTTCGCTGAGATTAACAACACCGTAGGAGAACGCTGCAATATGTATGAGGGATACAAAAATCACACATATTATTTTTTTTTTTCAAATTGATATTGCGGTCACTGGGTATCGAACCCGGAACTCTCTATGCAACAGTCCAACCTGCTAACCAATACACCATAGCGCCTACAAGGTTAACATTTTAAACCATTAGGTTGAATGCCTCTGTCGTTAGCAGAAGAAAATTACCTGTATCTAACATTTAAGTGTTAACTCTAATAGAAGTGAGAAGATAGGAGAAGAGAGAAGAGAGAATAGAAGAGAGAAGAGAGAATAGAAGAGAGAAGAGAAGATCAGAGAAGAGAAGAGAAGAGAAGAGAAGAGAAGAGAAGAGAAGAGAAGAAAAGAGAAGAGAAAAGAAAAGAAAAGAAAAGAAAAGAAAAGAAAAGAAAAGAAAAGAAAAGAAAAGAAAAGAAAAGAAAAGAAAAGAATAGAAGAGAAGTGAAGAGAAGAGAAGAGAAGTGAAGAGAAGAGAAGAGAAGAGAAGAGAAGAGAAGAGAAAAGAAGAGAAGAGAAGAGAAGAGAAGAGAAGAGAAGAGAAGAGAAGAGAAGAGCAGAGAAGAGCAGAGAAGAGCAGAGAAGAGCAGAGAAGAGCAGAGAAGAGCAGAGAAGAGCAGAGAAGAGCAGAGAAGAGAAGAGAAGAGAAGAGAAGAGAGGAGAGGAGAGGAGATAAGAGGAGAAGAGAAGAGAAGCTAAGAGAAGAGAAGAGAAGAGAAGAGAAGAGAAGAGAAGAGAAGAGAAGAGAAGAGAAGAGAAGAGAAGAGAAGAGAAGAGAAAAGAAGAGAAGAGAAGAGAAGAGAAAAGAAGAGAACAAAAATGCTACTGAAGAAAATGTAAACCTGAAAAGTCATAGATTACAGAAAAAATTTTGCTATTTTTATAGAAAAACAAACTATACTCAAACCGGAGGCAAATTTGAAATGAACCAAAAACGAATAAATTTTTAGTGAGGGTAATAATGAACTCGAGAGATG
Organism: Leucophora obtusa; assembly: GCA_949987735.1. Classification (NCBI taxonomy): domain Eukaryota; kingdom Metazoa; phylum Arthropoda; class Insecta; order Diptera; family Anthomyiidae; genus Leucophora; species Leucophora obtusa. The sequence goes on from OX465295.1 coordinate 356,065,486, forward strand.
GGCGGAGTACTTTAAAGAACTATTTATTGAGAACTCATAAATAGCCGCGCACTGAAATATAATCTGAAGTAATAACGAAGCATGTGACCCACCGTCTCTTGGAGTACACTGTAATTAATTGTTGCTTTAATTTACCCATTTTACAGTAGGAAACTGTACTCTTACTATAAATAATAAGTTAATTATACACAAAATTTGTAAAATTACAGTGAAAATGTGTATAAAAAATTTTTTTTAATTTATGTGTAATTTAAGTATTTTTGAGCGCAAATTTAACAGAAATTAAAAGATTAAATAATTTTCAAAATATTTTATAATTAAAAAATTTTATAATTATATTTAACAAGCCTTAAATTCTGACAAGATTTCCCTATGGAAAACTTCAGTTTCTGTGCACTTTTTCTTATAGAAAAAGTTTTACTACTTTTCCTCCAGGAAAGGTCTTAGATTCACTTTATTTGTACAGAAACTAAGGTATTTCCGAAAAACCCGTGTTTTTATAAGGAATACCTTAGATTCTGTCCAAAGAATGTGATGTGTTTCTATTTGAAAACGTTTTCAGACTAGGATGGTTTTTCCGGTATGGGACAAAATTGGCAGGATCCAACAGTTTACTGTAGAAATTTATCCAGAATATGAAGGTTTTTCTATAGAAACAAAGCCTTAGAATATAATAATTTTCTAGTAGGAAGAAATCGTCAGGATATAAGAATTTTTTACATGAAAACGTCATAACAATCTTAGGCTTTTTCTTTAGAAAAAGTTCTTAGAATCTAATAGTTATTCAATAGAAAAAACTCTTCACTGTCTGAAAGTATTTTTCTAAAGTCCATAGAAAATTCATAGTTTCTGACTACTTTCTCCCATTCCAAAAGCATTAGTTTTTGATATATGTTTCCTATAGACAAAGCATTGGATTTTCAGCACATATTCCTTAAGACAAAGTTTCAGATTCTATATCTTTTAATAGAAGATTTACAGAACCAGACAAATACGCAAATGCAATACAAAAAGCGACATACGTTAAGCACTTTATATTAAAGTTTAAATTTCTTAGATTTTAAACATTTAAAATAAAACAGCAAATTATGGACACGTCTTCTTCTTTTTCCTTTAGAAACATCCTTAGGCAGAAGACTTTTTCTAATGGAAAAAAAGGATTTTTTGTATTATAAAATATTAATAAATTTTCTTACTTTTAAATCAAATTAATACGAAACTGGTCATCTCATTTAACAAATGTACTACTTGGCCTAATATTGAAGGCGTGCAAGAAATATAGACGAATGAATTAATTAGTTACAAATACTTTAGCACTTCTGTTTGTGTTTTTGGTGGTATAACGAACGTTTCAAATTCGAACGTTTTATGGAAGACCACTTTTCGCTACACCACATCTCAACCTCAAAAGATATATCCCTTCAGTAATAAGATATGATCAATTTGCGGTCATTTAAGATCACGATTGGTGATCCGTTGAAAGGTCTCCCTGGTTTACTGACTCACATACAAGTTCGTTTCTACAGTCTTTTGTTTAGTGCTCAAAACTTGTGTCATTGCTTATTTTCTGTAATTCTGAACATGACATTTTCATTTAATGTATTTTTTTTTTTAGAAAGTTCAGCGGTTTTTTCAGCCTTTTTAATATACAACAACATATATTTTTTTTTCCACAAAATTTCTTGATTAATTCAAAATTTTCATGTTAATGTTAATGACTTTACTTTGATCAAAAAAAAATAAAAAATAAAAAGACAGAAGAGATGAAAAAAAATCTTCAAAAAGAAACAAAAATGTTTAAACAATAATTCATTGCTGTTATAAGTAAAGCATTTAATGTCCATAAACCATGCAACAATTCGCCAAAGCAGCAACACCCTTTTTGTCATTCACCACTACCAACAACAACATCAATAAAATACCTGAAATAAATAAAATTTTTATAAAAAAAAAGAAAAAAACATTAAAATAGTTTTTAAAGTTTTTTTTTTTTTTTGTGGCAAAAAGTTATGTTCATGTCGTTGATACTTAGTCGCGTTCTCTTGGACAAACGTCCTGAAATGGTAACATCACATTCGTATAGTGTTGTTAACGTAACATATACAAAAAAAAATTCAATTTTTTTGTCATTAAAATATATTAAAAAAAGAACTGATATGAAAAGATCTTTTTTTTTTTTCCTTTCAGAGGAAGGACATTGTAATAAGTAATTTTAATGTTGTTGTTGTGTCGATCGGTGGGTCAGTTCGTTGGTCGGTTGCATGATTTTTATTTTATGACAGTTATTTTCAGGTGCATGAGCAGTGGCAGCTTATGGTCACATCTCTGAATAACACCGTTACTTGTAATCATTCAATGAACAACATTTCAAGTTTAAGCTTGTAATTCCAAAATTTTTTTATTGTAGGTATATTTTTCTTTTGTTGATTTTTAACATCATGTGTTAAGTTATTGTTAAAAAATTTTTTGTGATAAACGGTTAAATGGAAAGAGTGAATATACTTGGTGGGTCGTTGAGTTGGTAACAATTTTTGAGGAATAAAACAAAAGCAGATTAAGCAAATCTTTTAATATTCCTAAAACTTTTTAAATAAAAAGTGCGCCGTTGAAAAGTTTAATACACATTTTTCTCAATAATTTTTTCCACCTTTAATTAAAATAATTTTTCTCGATAAAAATATCTTGGAGACTTTATACCAGACTTGTTCTTATCGAAAAATTTTGTAAGAACTCTTTATGTAACCTTTTTCCACACAAAGCCCTTCGTAGCAAAATTGTCGGTTTCAAAGAACCGGCTGTAGTTTTGTTCTATTATCAGTGATTTTTGTTTAAGTTTATCCCAAAAGCATTAGGTGCTCCTCCTTCTCCTTCTAAAACCAGTTATAGAACTAGTTCTGGAGCAAAAAAAAAATTGCATTTTGACTCCCAGGAATCAGTACTAGAAACTTCCATGAAACCAGTGGTAAAAAGACGTTAACCAGTTCCAAAAATTTTCGCTGGGTTATTTTGTAGAGTACATTTTATTTCTGTTGGTAGACATATGTGTCCAACTTAATTATTAAAAATTGTCTCAGTTTTCATAACCTACAAATTTGCCAATCTAAGGCTATGCTTCAAAAGAAATTACCAAAGAAAAAACCTGTACTTTCATTGGGCAAATATTTACGTGACTTTTAGTGTTGTTGTAAAAGTGTGTTGCTTCTCATAACGAAATAAAATGTACACACACACATACATATAGTGAAGAATTGGTATTATAATTTTATATATTTCACCGAAAGCAAAAACATGCACGCATATGCACAATTTGGAACTTATATAAAATTAGTATTACTGATTGCCCTTTAACTTTCTTTAATATCCCTTAATTATAACCAGAAAGTACGCGTGTCCAGCAAGATCCCTGTTTATTTATTTTATTTTTTTTTTCATATAAAGTTTGTTGTTTTCTTGGGAACTAACTATAAAATGTGGATTACTAAATTACTGAACAGAAGAAATATTGCCAAAAATTAAAGGCCCTTGAAACAAAAATGTTATGACTAAGTAAGATATACTAAATATATATTTTTTGTAAACCATTCATAAAATTTTTAGTTTCATGGCTGTATATTTAGTTAAATTTTTGTATTTACTATTTCTTTACCAATTACTGGTTGCTTATCTTTTTAGTATCATAATTTAAATTTTATTTTTAAAATTACATAAGCATTTTAGTACTAAATTCACATTAAAAAGGGTGCATTTTTATTTGGTATTTAAAATTTGCCAAAAACAACATTTTTAAAAATTATACCAAAATTGTTTAAAAATGTTTATTAATAATTTGCATTTTATTGCTGCATGCAATTGCAATTAATAGAGCACATAGTCATTAAAAATTACTGAAGTTATGTGAAATCATACAAAAATATGTTAATATATTTATAATTAAAGTTAAATTGTTCATAACAAGGTTTGTTGTTTAAGTCTGTCGTTTTTAAGAAGAATATTAAAGATTTCTTATTAAAGATACGAGAACTTTAGAATTGAAACAACAATTTCAAAAATTAAAACGCAACATAATAATTTAAATGTAAATTAAAGAACAACAATGTTAGTGTTTTAAAATTTTTAATAAATTTTCCCTTATAATATCAAATTTATTTAATTTTACATGCTTATCTGAGAACTTTTATTTCACTAAAAAATGTTCTTTGTTATTCCTATCATTGTTATCTCCAAAAGAAATCTTTTAATTGAATTAAAAGAAAAAAACAGGTATATTTTTTTCCCAAATATCCCTAATAAGGTGCATCCTAATTTGTAATTCTTTATCCTTTAGACAATTCTTCTCTATTAAATGTGACACTTTTAATCTACCATTGTGTGTGGTAACCATATCCTCATATATCATTTACACAAAGAAATCAATACAAGTGACATTTCTACAAAGTATTTCATTAGTTTTTAACAATAAGCACTGAAAAGGACATTCAGAAATTATGTTTTACCTGTTAAGGAAATTTTTAGTTTGAAAATATCAAATACAAAAAAGGATATGAAATATGATTATGCAGGTGTGTTGTTTTTAAATATATAAAAATTCTCAGGACTGTGATATTTTGTGTCAATGAAATGGGGAAATTTAAAATTTTCGCACACTATTTAGAAAGTTTTAAGTTTTTGAAAAGGGAAATTGTTGATTGTGGGAATATTTTTAAAGAATTGAATGACTAGATTTATGAATGAAAATATAAATGTTGTTAACTGTTTTTGGTTAAATTGATATTTTTAATTTGCGTTAATTTTCGCATGCTCTAGAATAAAAAGTTGCTAATAAATTTTAGCGTCGTCCTGTTTTTTTCTTTAACACAATCTGGTCTTAAGGGATTAAAAATTAGCTTTTGATTCAAATTTTTGTTTTAAGGGGTGCCCAAAAAAGTACAGTTTTGCCAAAGTTTGCCGACAATTTTTGTTTTTTTTTAGAAAAAAATTAAAATTTTATGAGTGTTTGGGTGTTTTTTGTGTATTCTGGGACGTTGTGGTCATGCTTGAATTCTTAAGAAAATTTTCGTTTAATTGAGTATCCATACTTTATTACACTGTGAGACAAATGGTAGGGGTCAGTGATCGGGAAGGGTTCAAACTACCGGGGAAAGTTATATCGGTAAAAAAGAAGTTATACGTGTCCCGGCGTTTCGCTGGGACACGTATATATAATGTGTACTTCAGCGAAAATTTTTTTCAAAACATTTTTTTTTAATAATTTTTTGTGGGATTTTTTTTTTGATCATAATAAAAAAATTGGGAGAAAAAACAAATTTTTTAATTTTTTTGAGTGAAATAGTTTAAATTTTAAATGGATTATAATTAAATTGACAAAGCATTAGAAGTAAAACCTATGAATCTTGTGGAAGAAAATGGAAACCTTTCTTCACAACTGGTACAATAAATGGTGAAATTTTTCGAGAAGAATGCTTAAAAAAACGCCTATTACCATTTGTAAGATCTCACACCACAAAACCATTATTTTGGCTGGATCTAGTTAGTTCTAAATATGCAAGGAACATGACTGACTGGTACGAAAACAACGAGATCGATTTTGTTCTATAAGCAAACAATCCACCTAATTTTCCAGAATTCCGACTAATAGAAGAATATTGGTCAATTATAAAAGGAACTTTAAAACATACAGATTCGTCAGTGTAAACTACAGAAGAGTTTGTTACTAAGTGGAATATGGGAGCCAGAAAAGTGGATCTCATGCAAACACTAATGGGACTAATCCGAAAAAACTGCGATGTTTTGCATACCAATCAACTTCTGATTAATTTTTTTGCATTTTCATAATTACACTCACAATATTTTATCGGTAAAAATAATCTAAAATACATATTAAATTAATTGAAAACACAATTAAAAAAAAGGACTACTGATTTTTCATTATATTCAAACCATTTTGCTATCTATTTTCAAACATTGTTTAAACAATCCATAAAAGAAATAAAAATAATTGTAAAGTCTGTTAAAACAATCTTCAATTTTTAACTGACAAAACGTTAGAAAAAAAACGGATTTTGTACTTTGTTTTTTCATATTTGAAAGTTTTTTTTTTTGTTTGAATTTTCAAAACACTACACATACAACACACATGTTCATATTTTTATTGGCTAAGTTTGTGTGTATGAGTAAAGAATTTCTTGTAATTTGATTTGAAATAATTTTGTATATAAACCAAACTGTTTTAACAAAAAAGAAAGCCGAAAATATTTGAATTTTTTGTTTTAAAACAGAAAACAACGAAATTATTTAAATTATTTTTTCTAAAAATAGAAAACTAAATATAGAATATTTGACTGAAAATAACAACTCCTACAGACGATACATATTTTTTCTAGTTTGTTTTTTATTGATTGATAAAAAACGTTAAACAATATCAATGTATTTTAATTGATTCTTCAATTGAAAACAAACTTTACCTATTACTTTTTAAATAAACCTCAATCGGTTTTGGAAAATATATTGTGAGGGTAGGATTCGACGGGGAATTAAAATTATTTTTTTAATTTTATATCTACGATTTTTTTAAAACACAATTTAGAGAATAAAATAAAGAAGTTTACAAGTAAGTTGTTGACAAAATTATAGTTAAAATAAATCTTTATTGAAATCCAAATAATCTTTAATAACTTTTCATACATACGAGATTTTCAGAATCCACTTGAAACAATTTTGACTAAATTAATCATATAGTGTTTCTAAGTTCTCGGAGGAGGTTTCAAAAAAATTTTTTTTTTGAAACCTCCGACTTCTACGTTCGGCAACCAATATATACAAAAAATTCTACTGGGTTTATTGAAAAACTTCCTTAGCAAAAGTTTAATGATTTTTTTCGAGCTTTAATTTTCTGATATTAGGGTTGTACATTAGGGTGGTAGCAACTGAAGTCTGGTGGGTAACTACTAGAACGGGATACTTTAGGACAATGGCCCTTAGAGCAAAACACTGGACTTCTTGAGGGAAAAACATCGATGTATCATACTTTAATATCCGACTGTAAATGCCAAATATATAACGAAAAATGTAAAATGGCGACCCCTACGTTCGGGAAAAAATTTTTTTTTGAAATCCCCTTGCAAAAATACTTCATATTGGAGGGTGTACCGCGCACTTTTTTTTGCCTATAAGGTGGTACGCTCTAATGGACATAAACGTAGTGAAGAATCTATTCCCAGCAGTTTCTCTATATTTTTATTATTCTCTCTACGTTTAAATTTTTTATATGTGTTCAATACATCCCAGTGTAGAAACGGTAATGACATATCATTATTTTTTGGACTATCAGTAATGACACCCACTTACCTTCTGCATTATTTTAAAACATATAATAATGAGTTACTGATAATGACATATTTTTATCATTATTTCAAGTAGAAAATAATTTTCTAGATTATTTTGAAAATTTTTTGGAATCTATTTTTAGACTCAATATTTTTTATACACTGGTAAGGATATATGTAACCACATAAATATTTTTTGATTTTTTGTATGTTGGCGAGTAAGGTTACTTGTGTGCAGCAGGTCAATTATGTTTTTATCTATTAAATATTACATGTCGATATAGCTCAGATGGTAGAGTTATTGACTGGCAATCTGTAGACCCAGGTTCGATTCCCGCACCAGCAAATTTTATTTAAAAAAAAATACAATAAAAAATATTTTTTTTTATATAATTTATTTTTTTGAAAATCTATTTTTAGACTCATTATTTTTATCAATACTGGTAAGCACATAGGTAACGATATATTTTTTGAGTTTTCGTATGCAGGTGTGTAACCATAACTCATTATTTTTCGCGACATCGCCATATAAAGGTAATAAGAAATGTAATAACAAAAGTAACTAGTTACCATTACCAAGTATGTAGTTACATAACCACATAGCTGGTAATGATTTTCTACACTGGGATACTAAAGAGACAATAATTAAAATACGAACTGTTCTATTTTTATTTAACTCAATGAATGTATTAAAGTGCGCTACGTTTACGTCTGGCTAATCAAGGCTTAACGTTATGAAGGCTTAACTTTTTGAATTTACAAGGAACATCTGCAGAGTGGTTCTCGCCGATTTGAAAGAAAAAAAGATTGAATATGTGATAGAGGGATCAGAAAATATACAAATGTTGGCAAATTATAATCTGAATTAATATATTTTTTAATTCAATGAATTTTAAGTTAAGTTACTGAAATAATTTCTCTTCCTTTTTATAAAGAAACTTATTAAAAATACAACAAAATTTGAATATTATTTTATAAATAAAATTGTTTGTTTAATTAATCGATTAATTTATAAATTTTTTACAATTAATCGGCTAAGAAAAAATTCCGGTTAATTATTTGCACGATTAATTAATTAAAATAAAAAGTAAATTAATTGAATATCCTAATGAAAACCCCGTAAAGGCTCAAAGATCAATTCAAGTTGGAACCCGTAACCGATTGAAATACCGTAACCTCTATTTAAAAAATCTTAACCGTAACCGAAATAAAGAAGACAATTTTAGCGGTATGAAAACCATAACAAATATCCTTGATTTTTCCTTAGTTTTTACTTTGCAACCCCCAAAAGTTCTGATCTTGTTTTTCTATAAGAATAATTTTCATATTTGAGAACTTTGTCTTAAGGAAAAATTACACTTTCTAAGAATTCATTCTGCAATAATGTATATGGATGAAATCAAAAAATGTGATAAATTTTTGGGCCAAATTTGTGAGAAGCAAAAAGTGTTAATATTTAAGTTTTTTCTTAATGGAATCAGTAAGTTTAGTCATTATAAACCTAATTGCAAAAAATCTCTTCTACAAGTTGTCGCAATAACTTTTTTTGCACAATTTTAATTTTTTTTTTGTTGTAACGGAGTTTACATTTCTGCAAGCAAAAGATATAACAAAAAAAATTGGGTGCGAATTTTCTTCAATTTATTAATTTTTCGTATTTGGGTTTTCAACTTGCTTTCCAATGATATATAATTTGTGTTTATCAAATTGGCGGTTTCGCGAATAAAAATACAATTCATTCCGCGAAAAAAAATTTAATTTTTTTTTTAATTTTGTATTTTTGGTCCTTTTAAATGCTTTTCAAAAATATAAAATTTTATAAAATCCAAACAGCGGTTGCGCAGTCACAAAATAATATATTAAAAACATAACATTTCACGATCAAAAAATTCTTAAATTGTGTGAAACAAATTTAATTTGTCAAACTAATGACAGTATTGACTCGAAATATCGATTCAAAACCAATGAAATGAAAAATCAATCGTTTTTCGCTCCACTAGCTTAGGGTAAAAAACTGATAACGTTTTTTGATTTGACGCAAAATTATTAGTTGAATCGTCTTTTGACGCATAAATATTAGTTGAATCACCTCTGTTTATGGTTATTTTAAAATATTTTAAACATTTATCTACATTTATTTGAATGAAATCTGATGCAAACAATTGTGGTTACGGAGTTTACAGTTACGGAGTTTACATTTGGTTACTTTTTTCGTTTTCTTTCAGAAACGCTTTGTCAGAATTTTTTTCCGAAACAAAATCGCCTACGAGGTGCCTACGAGGTGAATCCAAATATGACATTGCTTTTCTTACTCGTTAAATAGTTTGGTGTAAAAATTAGGAACGGAGTTTACAACATTTTTTCAAATCTTATTAAAGACATCCTTTTTCATCTCGAGAATGTTACATGCTTCAGAAAAGCTTCAATTCTGTTATACTGGATTATTACTTACAGCCCAACGATCATTTGAGTATAAATAACATTATAATTTTCGCAATATAAATAATAGATAACTCCAAAATTCTGGTATATGAATTTTTATCAAAAATTATGACGAAAAATCGTTACAGAGTTGAAGTCGTGATAGCTAAGATATACGAAAAAGTTTGTAAAATGTATTAATTTTTATTAAAAACGGCACTTTTCCTCTTCATAAAAATTCTCAAAGATAGTGTTTAGCTTTATTGGTTATTAAAATATGAGCTATTAAAGTTAAAAAAACCTTATGAGTTATTTGTTACGGAGTTTACATTTGGCCTATAAAATTGGTGACAAATTTTATGTATTAACCAAAAATTGGTCAGCTTGTTATAAATTTTGTAAAACAGGTGACAATGCGCTGATATATATCGAAATATGTAACTCAAATGTAATCCATGCATTAGAAATTCGGTTGTTACACGGTTTTTATCACATTTTTTGATATCACCCATATACATAATTCCGGACAATCGAAGCATAAATTTGCTTTTTATTAAAAGTCGGAACTATGCGACAATTTATTCCGTCTTCACTCAAAATATAATGAAGGGGTAAATTTTTGGAAATACTACCTGATATTACAATAATAAAAATTGGTAAATGAATGTTTTTTTCGTTAGATTTGAGATCATACAAGTAAACTACAAAGAATAAAAATTTTAAAAATTCGATAAGACCAGCAGGATAGAATACGTATTTTTCCCGTCCCGCTACAGACCTATCCACAGTATCCATGCCTTTGTGGGTTAATAATTGATGATGGTCTACTTATATTGAATTCAAAACAAATAAGCTATCGTAAACACAACTCAATTAGACTAACATCAACGAAATTTTAACAATGTTACTTTTTATCCTCTGTTATTATTATTTTTGCTTTGAACTTAGTTCTGTTCAACACTGAATCATAGATTTATCGAACGACAACGAACCGGTAATTTTAAATGCATGTTCTAATTATTCTTAACCTACAACATAAATCCATGTTGATAGTAAACAATTAGGAATATTAAATTATATTTTCACTGTATCTACCTTACGGGAAATTTTAACAAACTGTCACCGAACTGGCCCCTTTATATGAAATAGACTGGTCAGTTTTACAGGGCGTTGTCATAGGAGGGGGAAGTTGACCTCTTGTGACATGTCACAAGACAAATCCTGGGACAGGTTACTGAACTCTCATAAAAAACAAAGTTCAGGGACCTGTCCTGGGATTTGTCTTGTGACATGTCACAAGGGGTCAATTTCCCCCTCCTATGACAACGCCATGTAAAAGTGACCAGTCTATTTCATATAAAGGGGCCAGTTCGGTGAGATGTAAGAATGTGAGATGTAAGAATGTATGTATAGTTGATATTTTTTTTTTTTAATTGGTAAATGAATGTTTTTTTTTGTCAGATTTGAGATCATACAAGTAAACTACAGAGAATTAAAATTTAAAAAATAAAAATTGTAATGTCAGGGTTGCCATATGAAAATAAAAAAAAATTCAATAATTACCATATTGAAAAAATTAAAAATTGGTTAACTCAGAAAAGTTAAAATTTCTTATATTTTTGTATAAAGATTTTTCTAAAAAAAAATATTCATAACACACAGGCAAACAACGTAAAACAAAGCGATGTATTCTTAATGAGCAAATTATAATTGAAAATATAATTTCATTTAACAAGCTCGAGCCCTTTCCTCTTTTAAATTTTTGAAACACTAACTGATATTACAATAATAAAAATTGTTATGTCAGGGTTTCCATATACTAATTAAAAAAAAAAATTTAAAATACCATATTGAAAAAATTAAAAGTTAACTCAAAAAAGTTTAATTTTCTTATATTTTTGTATACCCAGCCAGCAATTTCGGAGCGCTCATAAATAAGATTTTTAAATGGCTCATAGAAATTATTATTATTTTTTTGAAAATAATCTTTTTTTGGTAGAAAATATGAACCCTCAGAAAACAATCCAAAAAGTTGTCTCTACAATCTAAAAAGCTGTCTCACAACGAGGGTTCATTTTTCGGACTCTAAGAAGATTCCAAAATTATTTAAATTTATAAAGAAAATTTCGATTTTATACGTTCTTTTTTCTGAGTCATTTCTGAGTACACAGGGGGCTCTTTTGGTCGGACCACTTTCATAGGAAAAAGTGGGAAAATGTTTATGTTTTTGGAGCTCATTTCTGAGTCATTAATGATCATCTTTGTTTGCTGGGTAAATATTTTTCTAAAAAAAATATCATAACTTCACCTGTTAAGGATTCATATTTTATCAAAATCTCAATTTTTGTCGTTTATAGTTCCACAGGCAAACAATTTAAAACAAATTCTTAAGGAAACATTTTTCTAAATTTCTGCAAAGTTTGTTTAAAAAAAATCTCTAGCGATTATATTCTTAATGGGTAAATTATAAATATTCTGCTAATTTTTTCATAGCAAATCCCATCGTGTCAGAACTTAATTGAAAATAGAATTTAATTTAACAAACTTGAGCCCTTTCCTCTTTTACTAAAACACTTTTTTTTTTCCTCTAAATATTATGATTTGTGACTACACTTCTTTTTTCCCATAAATTATCTATAAACCATCAATAAAATTCCATTAAAGTCATTGTTAACGCCTAATCAATTAACACTAAATAACCGGTAGACAGTTTTTATACGAGTAGGTACTGCAGCATAGAACACAAACTTATAAAAATAAAATATAGAGCACAGCATGTTGTTAAGAAAGCTACGGAAAAAAACGAAAAACAAACTCCATAATACAGATCACTTAATAATGGTAACATAGTTAACACTTAAACACAAACTAAACTAGTAGATATGGCCAGAACGTAAGACTGAAAAAAAAACAAACAGTCAACAACAACTCTCAAGTGTATACAACTAAAGTAAACATGCAAATATTTCTACAGGGACTTTTTTCTTACCATTTAGAAGTAACCAGAAAAAGAACGACATAATCATACATTGACTACAAGTAATGCTTATAAATAAGTAAGGAAAATATATAAAAAAAAAACTAATAGTAAGACTAATTGTGAGGTTTACAATAACCAGGCGATGAAGCAGTGGAAAGAGAAAAAAACAGAAAGAATATTTACAAACCAGTTAAGATATCAAGACTGAGGTAGAAAAAGAAATGATTTAGTTAACACCTTCTCTAGTTTAAATAAAAACCAGCCTTTTAATTTAGCTTACGCTTTGAGAAAGAAGTCAGTAAAAAAAGTGGTATAAGTTTAAGCTTATAAAAGAGATATGTAATTAACTCTTTTTTTTTTTCTTTATTTGGCTAAGAAGACATATACTACTTATAACATGTTGATATTTACTTTAACTATTAGCATCCTTCTTTTTTTCTCAACATGCTCCAGCATGATGGTTACAAAGACAACACACAAATAACCTAAACAATAATTATAACATCATAATCATCAATATTAATGGAAGACTAATTTATTTTACTATATTACTCTAGTTATTCTAGTTTTTTTGTTTTTTTTTTTTTTTGAACACCCTACACTATGGAAAAGGAATTTAGGCACCAGTTTCGTAGTCAAAACTGGGAATGATTTTTGTCTTAAATATTTCTTTAGTTTTAAAGTTTGTTTAAAAGTTTCTGACTAAGGTAAAATTTTAGATAAACTTCTTTCATAATTCTGTCTGTTAGGCTGTAACCACAATTGACTTATGATAATTTTTCGATAACAGTCAACAAAATTTGACTTTTAAGTTTAGAACAAATTAAACGGCACCCATATTTCATGAATTCGCTAATTTTCGCATATTTCCACAATCGTTGTGGTCTTTTTTTTTAATTTTAATATCGAGAGGCCATCTAACGTTTTGAAGAAAATGAGTTTTTGTTGGCAAACCCTGCCGTTGTACACCTATTATCTATGATAATAATTTTGGACTGAAAAAATAATTCTAGAACCACTTTTTTCTCATTTTAGGTAATTTGCTATATTCCAAATACTCCTCTATGAATGTTGTATGGACTACCTGCTCAAATTTCATTTCATTTCTTAAAATCAGGAAAATAAAATATCTCTGTAAAGAAATATTTTTGACTACGGTATGCAAATTCGTGTAGATTTCCTCTCACTGAATTGAAATCCGTTTTCAAATGTTTCTACCTTGTTACAATTTTGAGAAAATCGCGGCTGAAATTCATGTTGTTATCGTTTTTGAAAGTCCGTGCACCGCATAAACGAATTCTTGTAGACATTTTACTTTTGACGACCAATGTTTGATATAAGTCCCATTTTTATTTTTTGCTATTTTAGGAAATCTTGTGAGACGATTTTAAATAAACTATTGTGGTGGTTTACACTAGAGAGATGTAGCTTTGAAAAGATATCCATAACTTATATCCTGATAGTCTCAGAACAGTACAATGTCAGCTAGAAATCGAAAATTAAAATGTTTGTTTTTTTTTAAGGTTTTTTTAAAATTTTTTTTTTTGGTTTTAGTTTTTTTAATGTTAAAATTCAAATTGGCACTTTACATTAAAAAATCAGCGAAATAGCTATGTTTTTTCTTTTTGTGAACCTTCCATTTTAGGTTAGGATGTGTTGAGCGGACTTTTGTAAAACACTACGAGGAACATTTTTGTGGAACATTCTAACCCTCTAACTCTTCAATGAAAGGGAATTTTTTGGCCCCTTTTTAAAAAGGGACAAAAAAGACCCGTAAGTTGAAGAATTAGAGGGTTAAAATGTTCCACGAAAATATTCCGCGTAGTGTTTTACATAAGTTCGCTGAACACATCCTATACCTAAAATGGAAGATTCCCATGGTTTCTCCCTACAATTCAGATTTGTGGGACATTTGAGCACCAATTTGTAAAGTGCCAAAAATGGTAATTTTTTTAAATGTTTATATGGGGAACTCCCCAGGGGGTTCCAGGGAGTGTGCCACTGACATGGGTGGGTCTGCCCTCCAAAGTTAGTGGGGGTCGGTCATACATTCGGACTCGATTGGGGCACTCTAAATGGGTCAAAGTGGGATTTTTCAAAATTTGACCCTACGGTTCAAAAGTTGGGACATCAGAATTCGTTTTAGAGGTATGGTTCCTCGTTAATTTGATCCCTAGAATATGATTTTCCTTGTCAGTTGAGCGATTGTTTTGCCTCCCTACAAATCGACTCGCCCTAGTGTTCTTTTTTGAACAGTTATAGAAAAAATCTTGGTTTTGCTCTGTATATTTGTGAAAAATTTAAAACACGCATTTTTTTTTTACAAAAAGTTTAATATTTAAAAATGTTTGCTTAAATATTTGAAGTGGTATTCTCGCAATAAAATTCCTTTTTTTTTTTGTTTTTTTTTTTTTTTTGATACACATTAAAATAATCACAATTTAGCTAGCTATTTGACAAAAAAACATAATTTTCAATAAAAATCACCTTTAAGCCTGGATCAGCCAGACGTAAACGTAAACGTATCTCTCCATAGCTGAATTAATAAGATAAATAAGAACAGAAGATGTGCTGTGTTTTTTGTTTCATTCTTATGCATTCAATATAGAACAGACGTAAATACACAACAAAAATCTGTTGTGAATAGATTTTCGTTGTATATTTACGTTTGCTCTATATTGCATGCATAAGAATGAAACAAAAAACACAACACATCTCCTGTTCTTATTTAACTTATTAATTCAGCTATGCAGAGATACGTTTACGTTTACGTCTGGCTGATCCAGGCTTTATTTTAAAAATAAGTTTTTTTGGTATTTTTCGTGAAATATATATGTATAAAAAATGGTTAAAATTGAAGATATCATTCATTTAAGGGTTAAGTTTTGGAGTACTTTTCTTGTTAGTGCACAGTTGGCCAGCATCATCGAATTTTGACCAAAACTAGAATATTGAGTATATGAGACTAAAAGATATCACAAAGAGGGGTTTGGTTGTTGCTGATCACGAATCTGAAATAAAAAATATAAAATTGAAAATGGCGGATCCAAGATGACGGCCATTAATTTTTAGTTTTTATTATATTGGACTTAAAATAATCAATTATATAGGTCTAAGATCCGCTGATTAAAAATCTGAACTTAAAATTTTGAAATTCAAAATGGCAGATCCAATATTGCGACAGACAATTTTTTCAATGAATTTCTTATGTCACCTGATTTACTTCAAATTTCCACCAGAGGAAGTTTTTGGGTAGCATGTTACGAATCTGAAATCAAATTTTAAAAATTCAACATGGCGGATCCACTATGGCGGCCATAAATTCAAAATTGTTATGTGTTGGAAAATAAATTACACTGTACAAAACAAAAAAAGGTTCTGATGACAACTAATTCTGGCAGAGGGACCAAAGAAAAATATAAGTGTATCGGCGTTTTAAAAGTTTTCGTCTGGCCCTATGTTTTTGGGTAGTTAAAATTTCACCTCTTTTGAAATGTTTATTGTGAATCGGCTTAGGAAACCATGTGAATCTTCCATTTTAGGAATAGGATATGTTCAGTGAACTTATGTAAAACACTACGAGGGACATTTTTGTGGAACATTTTAACCCTCTAGCTCTGCAAATAAAGGGTCTCTTTTGGCCCTTTTTAAAAAGTGTCAAAAAGGACCCATAAGTTGAAGAGTTAGAGGGTTAAAATGTTCCGCAAAAATATTTGTCATGAAATTCTACTATAAGTCTCTGAAGACATCAAAGTTGAAAATTTAACTTCAATGCCAGAAATAAGTCAAAACTTAAAATGTGTTTAAGAGTTAATTTCGTACTCATTCAGAATTGGCACTCAAATCTCCCACAAACCTGGACTTTAGGGGCTAGTCTGTGTGAGAAAACCAGAACCTTCATTTAAGGTAATTTTTAGTTTTTACTAAAACTCTGGAATGCTGGAAATCAGCGAGATCTGAAGGTACTTTTTCAGTTAAAGGGCAAAATCTCGAAAGTTTATGAACGGTCGCAAAAACCTAGGTAGAAGACATCTTATGGAACTTTTTTCGTAAATACTTAACAGGTTTCTATTTTTTTTTTTTTTTTTTTGAGAACTAGTTTCAGTTTTATAATTTGAGATTGTTTTTGGAAAAAATTATTGTTTATTTATGATATTTTTATTGTATCATTATAAAATAAAAAATATAACAAAATTAAAAAACTTTGACTTTGAACTCTCGCCAACTAACAACGAGTAACCACAATGATACAATATTTCACTCACAAAATATTCAACAATCCTAGATTTTGAATATATAAACATATTTTCCCTTTACCTGAATTGTACTTTTGGCCAAAAAACGGCGATCCTGGCCCACAGTGTAGTGTAAGAAATTCGATTTTCGTTCTTAAGTCTTTAGTTTTTTTTTAAATTTCCTAAGTTTCTTTGTCTGAGAGCTCTAAAAATTCTGTTGGCTATGCTGCTCTTAAATCTAATGTGCGTATACGAAGAGAAAGTCTATGTTTATCTGAATGCTCGAAATATTCGGTTAGTAATACTGATGTTAATTCCCATACTAATGCTGATGCTAATTCTACGGTTTTAAACGCTGATGCTATCGTTTTCCCGGCTGATAATTTTCAAAGTGTTTAGGTTATTACACGTAATAATTAGAGTTTGCTAAAAACCGAAAAAGTTGAAAACCGCGGTTTCGGTTTTTCAAAATTATAAAAACCGCGGTTTCGGTTATTTTTCGGTTTTCTTATGATATTAATAGAATTGTTTTAAAATAATTTAATATGTATGTATAACAATTAAATATTTTAATACATTCAAGATATTTATTAAAATTCGATTAAATCTTCTCACTCGAATAAAGGCAATAACACCATTGCCGGGGAAAAAAACGCGGAAACCGTTATAAGTTAAAATTTTTTATTCTTTTTTCGGCAGATTAAACTGTTTTTAAAGAGTTTGAATTTGGAATTTAGCAATTTATTTAAAATAATATAAAGTTGAAATTTTATACAATAAGTTTCGCGGACTACGAAATAAAACTTTGTGAAAAATAAGCGGTGAAAATCTGAACTGAATACGTGAAACTCAATATCTCTTAAACTACATGACTTTTGGTACAATTTTTTACTAAAATTATAATCCTCAGCTTATATTATCTGTATTAGTAAAAACAAAAAATATTTAAAGTAATATTTAATGGAGAAATTATTCATTCCAATTAAATACAGAATTTTGTAAAATAAGAGCTGAAAACTTTTCGAAATTCTTGGCTCAATAATATGTAATTTAATTAATTATTTTAATTGCTTCAAGTATTTGCTAAAAACCGACTTATTTTTGTCGGTTTTCGGTTTCGGTTTTGAGGCCTCGAAAACCGCGGTTTCGGTTTCGGTTAAAACCGAACAGCAAACTCTAATAATAATTGGCAAAATGTGACTAGGAAGAAAAATCGTTCTACACATCGTAATGTGGTTGTTGGTAATAACAAAAATTGTGAATTGGAAGTTGTTGCTAAAATGAAATGGCATTCATCTTCTAAGCTGAATGTCTCTGAGGATGATATAATTCGCTACGTTGCTATTTAAGCATCTTGGCATTGATAAAGTGCATCTATTATGTCATAAACTGGTGAAAAAATATGCTCCTTTAAATGATTTTAAGTTTATAAATTTTAAACTTAGTATTTGGCCTGAATTTGATCAAGAATTGTTTAATACGAAACTTTGGCCATCTAGTGTGAAAGTAAGTGCCATCTAGTGTATATTCCAAAAATGGTGGTAACTGAGTGAAATTTTCAGGCGCCAGTAATTCTTAAAATTTTGTTGTTTTGCTTTGAATATTTCTAATAATAACCCAGCAAAAAACGTGGAAGCGATCTTAAGGAATCAATTTTTCATTGATTCCAAAGTATCATTAAGTTCTGAGTTTCCGCTTCTAAAGCAGTTCTTTTTCACAACTTCCGAAAATGTGATTTTGAAGGAAATTAAGTCTTTCCAAATCTATCTAACTACAGATATTTCCATATAAATTTAACATTTATAACTGTGGTTAAGCACTTAACTTTAATTATTTTGACAAAATTTGTCAGGTCCAAGTGATTTGCTTAAATTTTTTACGAACAAAAATTAATTCCTTTTCACCAATTAAAAAGAATATCAAAAGGATCATAAAAGAAAACTTCCACTCTATGACAACCCTATGTAAAATTCATTCGTTCCGATCCAAATTTTCACAATATCGAATCCAAATCACTGCTTCATTTTCTCTTCTTTTGACGATTTGTTTTTGCTGGGAAGTTTTAAACTTTAAAATATATGTGACCTTCTCCGAGAAAAAGGACCTAGTGTGTCAAAAAACGGGTTTCGATAAAAATGAGAAAAACATTAAAATTATATTTTTAATTTAACTTTATATGCGTTCTTCTCAAAACTTCTATTTCACACACTAGGTCGCTTTTCTCGGAGAAGGTCACATATTTTACAAGTTTGTTGCTTAAGTCATATGTTTTATTTAAAACAAGTTTTGGTAATGATACATAGAAATAAAGGTAAAGTAAAAACAATCAGCCTTACTATCAATATTTTCCAAACGTATATTTTAGTTAAAATATTGGGCGGCAGTATGCTTTGACTTGGTTTATTTTTGGAGCATTCTGATTGGTTAATTTATTTTCAATCATTCAAAATGTTTGAAAATACCAATATTTTCGAACAAAATCGTATGATTAAAAATAAAGTCGACTTTAAATATTAAAATACTCTTTTATAGTAAGGGCTAATTATTTTAATTTTTGCATTAAAAAATAAAAAAAATGTTTTTCGGACTTTCTATATTTTCATATATTTAGTTAGAATATTTTTCTACCTCAAGTCCAAATTCTAATATGATTTTTGAAACAATATATAAAACCGAATATGACTATCATATTAAAATTTGAACTTGAGGTAGAACAATACTCCAAAAATAATATGAAAATATAGAAAATCCGAAAAAAAATATTTTTGTGTTTTTTAATGCAAAAATTAAAATAATTGTTGAACAAAAGCTTTCAAAAGGTGTTGATTTTGGCTGGTTTTACCAAATCAGACAGCTCATATGCAAAAGTACAAAATTCTTGTCCCGTTGAATTTTTGTATCTTATGGAAATGTCTCGGTTGGTGTATACAAGTCATTATTTTCTTACAGCGGACAACTGATGAGTTGGGCTAATGTCCACGAAACAATTGTATTGTCTATCATGAAAATTATCAATCTTTTTGAAACAACAAATAAAATCTAATATGACTATCATATTAGGAAAAGTAAAAATTTATATAATTTAGTTAACTATTACTGTAACTTATACCTACTATAGGGTTGTTATGTAGTCGATATTAAATGATTATATTATTTACTGCTGGTTTCTTTATAATATTTGCTTAAATTTTGTTAACTAACAAGTCTGTTATTCTGTTTATTTAATGTTTTTTTTTTTTTTTGTTAACTTATTAGTCTGTATAATTATAACAATTTCAGCTTCAGTTTAATGTCTCAATTTTATATTTCAATTTTTCAATATCAATGTATTTACTTAAAGTTACATCTAACAAACTCTCAAATGTCATTTTAAAGTTAATTGAGTTGTTTTCTTATTTAGTGGTGGTAGTTTAAAATATTCCCTTGCTTTAGTTAATTTAAAACCTATACTCATACATATGAATATTTATCTTTTTGATTTACAAGCAATTGCGACTTTCAGCTTCATTTATATTTACTTTTCACCTTATTATTTTCTTGTGTATGTTTAAATATATTTTCCTGGCTGCTGCTTGTTGAAAATGTATAGTTGTTCAATTACTTTGTTATAGTATTTGTATGTTTATGTTTATAGTTTACATTTGTGTAAATCTTGATCTTGTTTTTGGTTTTTTTTTAACAATTTCATTTCTATGACAAGTTTTTACTTTTATTTATTTCAATAAACGCAAGCGGCAACAGAAAAAAATAAAATAGAAGATGAAGTTGTTAAATGTTAAGATGATGTCAAAAATTTTACTAGAGGATATAATTTCACTTTAACAATGGGAAATAAAGCAGATAACAAGAAAATTACTTATATAAATATTTTTGTGCTTATGGAAAGTTTTTTTTTTCTAGAAGGAAAGGGAAATGTTAAAGAAAATTTTTAAACATTTTTAAGACTTTTTGGGATATATGCTTTATTTGTAATAACTAAAATTTTTATAATTAACCTTCTATTTTATTTAAAAAAAATATAGTAATATAAATTCTAATTTAGCTATTATTAAACAATTATTTTATATTTTCTGTTAAAGAAAGCAACAGTTGTTTATTCGATTTAACGCTTCATTTGTGCTAACCGATAATAAGTAATATCCTGTTTATGTTGCTAATAAAATTACTATAATTATTTAAGGGTAAACAATTATTTAACTAATTTCAAAAAGGATAACATTTTTTTTGTAAAAAGTTAATCTATTTTTTATGTACTTAGTAAGTTCAAGAAAAGGAAATATTTTGTGGGGAAATTTGTATAACCGAAATTAATATTTTTCTACATCTTTTGGATTTTAAGCACCCATGTGGTAATCGAAATGTAGATGGGCATACATGATCATACATTTTTTTTAAAATGAATTTAAAAATTTTCAAATAATTGCTCAATTTTTCACCCATAAGTTAAATATTAAATCGAGTTCGCTACTTAAGTCTTTTGTTTACTTAATCTTATCTTTATTTTTTACAAGTTTGTTGCCTAAGTCTTTTGTTTAAATTGCCCATAAACTAAATTACATCGAACAGGAAGGTGTTAATTAAGACTTTTAAAACTATTTTAGTTTAACAAATATAAACTAAAGAGTAACATCTGTTGTAAACCATTAAACTAATTATACATAAAGAAAATTTGATGAGCAAAAAATCCTGCGAAAATATTTTAAAAGAAACAAACTAAAAAATTTACTACTCTTAAAATGTTCTTTAATGAAAACAAACTTGGCTAATATGACAAAATACGCATAAAGAACATACACATACACACACACACACACACGTATATTAGAGCACCCATGAAATATATGGAATTTGCAAAATTGTTATTTTTTTCACCTCCCCACGCATTTTCCAGTAGATTGGGCGTAAAAATAATATCCCCGCAAAAATTGGTCCTCTCGTATTAAAACATGCCAGTCACCCGCGGCTTTTAACCCTAAAAATGGACTAAAATTAATTCAAAGTTTCTTTGCACTATAACTCTTAAAGTAAAGGTTTTACTGAAAAATACTACATAAGCATATCTACAGGCAATAATATGCCTAGCATTTTCTTCATACACATTTTTGGTGTATCGATGACTCAGCATGGTGATTTAGGTCGTTAAAGCCAAATTTGTGTTTAACCATATAAATCAATTTGATTTTAACCTCATAAATCACCATGATGCGTCATCGATACGGCAAAAATGTGTATAAGAAAATTGCTAGCCACCTTATTGCCTGCAGATATGCTTTTATTGTATTTTTCCATAAAACCTTTACTTTAAGAGTTATGCGCAAATAAACTTTGAAGTAATTTTAGTCCATTTTTAGGACTAAAAGCCGCGGGTGACTGGCCTGTTTTAATCCGAGAGGATCAATTTTCGCGGGGTTATTATTTTTTACACCCAATCTACTGGAAAATGCATGGGGAGGTGAAAAAAATAACAAGAAAATATCACTTTTGCACATATGGGTGCTCTATTGAGTGCTTCAGATTGCCACGAAATTAACTCTTAAACAAATTTTAAGTTCTGACTTATTTCTGGCATTGAACCTAAATTTTAAACTTTGATGTCTTCAGAGAATCATAGTAGAATTTTATGACACATATTTTTGCGGAACATTTTAACCCTCTAACTCTTCAACTTACGGGTCGTTTGTGGCCAAAGGGTCAAAAAGTACCTTTAATTGAGGAGTTAGAGGTTAAAATATTCTACAAATATATTTGTCATGAAATTCTACTGTAAGTCTCTGAAGACATCAAGGTTAAAAATTTAAATTCAATGCCAGAAATAAGTCAAAACTTAAAATGTGTTTAAGGGTTAATTCCTATATCATGTAAAACACTATGTGGAACATTTCTGTGGAACATTTTAACCCTCTAACTCTTCAGCTTATAGAACTTTTTGTCCCTTTTAAAAACGGGGCCAAAAAAGTCCCTTTAATTGAAGAGTTAGAGGGTTAAATAGTTCCATAATAATGTACCTCGTAGTATTTTACATAAGTTCGCTGAACACATCCTATACCCAAAATGGAGGATTCCCATGGTTTCCTAGTGCACATGGGTAAAAAATCTATAACTCATCAGTTTTTAGGCTTTCTTTCATGGAATGGACGAAATATTAAAAAAAAAAACTTATTTTGCTTTTAATCTACGCTAAATTTCCTATTATGTGATGAAGAATATACGTATTTACAGGTCTCCAAAATTAAATGAGAGACATTCAAAGCTTAGTTTTGACAAAAAAATTTTATGTTTACCGCTTAAAACACCACTAACGGTCATGGCAGGGTTAAAAGTTTGTATAAAGAAAATGTTTGTATTTTCATTGTGTAAACAACAGCTATATAACTTAGTCACCAGAAACTTCTAGTTTAAGAGTTATATATGGATAAATCCATGAACCTTTTTTAGGGTAATTTTGAGGACATAAATGTAAACGGCCTGGCCGGTTTACATCGCAGAAACCCAATTTTTGCACAAATCTTATTTTTTTACTCTCATCTTATCCGAAAATGGGCGGGGAACTGCAAAAATAACACTTTTGCTCATATGGGTGCTCTAACGTATACATATATAAAATTCAATTAGAGAAGCAGTTTGCGATATAGGTACTATACTTAATTAATTTATTAAAACATAACCCCAGGGGAGTTACTAAACAACAAAAACTATTTCGTTTGTATGGTATGTACAGCACAACAAACACCTTTAGTAACTAAATCAATCAACGCCAAAGTTAACATTTTAAATAATCAAACATTACCAACTACTGTGCAGTACTTTAGCCAAAGAAGAAGAAGAAGACAATATTGCAAAAGGACGATCGTTAAAAAGAAATTAAAAGTTTATTAAAACCACATACAGATAGACCGCTATTGAGTACAGACAAGGAGCACTAAAAGCTTTTAAACTATCATAAAACATTTAATTCCCTTAGGATAAATGAAAACAAAATAATAGGGGTTTTCATATAAACTCGTAAATGCTTTGTAAACTTTGTATAGATATAAACTATAATTTTTATGTATGGAGTTTGACATTAAACTCATAAACATACCAGGTTTACATCATTTACGAGTAGAATACGAGTTTATATGAAACCCCTAATGTCTTTTTTTTTTTTTTGTTTTGCGTTTGTTTGTGATATTTTTTCGTCTTGCCACCGGAATGAGTGTGTGAAAAAAGTACGAACGCCACCTAAGGCTTTCAACAAGAAAAGTATATAGTGTCCTAGTTTAGGTTTTCAGTTTTTAATTTGTAGTTATGAAAATATAAAATGAAAATTTATTACATCTGCAGATATAAGATATTCCAAAATTCAATATGCAATGTTTTTAGTTCACAAAAAAAAAAAAAAAATTAAAATAAAACAGGTTTGTTTTTTTCTTTCTTATAGTGTATTATGCAATATTTTTAAAAGAAATATTAATTTATAATTGCTGTGTGTGTCTCAAGTGTGCTTAATATAACCAACACCTTGAGTAACAATTCATTTATTATTTTGTTTCATTTACAATAATATTTTTTGTTTTAATTATAAACTGTACTTGTCACTTAATTTCCTGACAAAAGAAAACAAAGTAGATCTTCTTTTCAATATATATACAAAGTAGTTAATATTTTTTGACATTTGCAGCTTGTTGTCATAAAACCTCCAAAAAAAAAAAAAACATGTAGAATATTATTAATTTACTTTAACGTCCTTTCTTATATTTACCACACTTACCGTTAAAATAACCAGTAGGTTATCATTTTTATTATATAGCATACTTAATCATAAAAAAATATATATATACGCATACAGAAGTTTAACTTAATCTTAATATTTCATCCATGCTTAATTTACCATTAACAAACACCTTGCTTAATTTATTATTTTTTTTGTTTCATTTTAGTTTCTTTGTCATAAATGGTAAGTTTGCAATACTTTTACAATTGTATGTTATAGTAATTAATGATACATTGTTAGTCAATAACATCAATAAATTTAATGTATATTCATTAATTTTAAGGGACTTCTTGTTGTTAATAAATAAGGGAACAACATCAAGATGTCAATTTAAAAAGCACGCTTGTTTCTTAAGTCGTTTGTTTTATATTTCATACTTGTTAACGAGAAAACTTTTAAAGGGTGCTAAAATAATGGATTTTTAGTATATTTATGGATAATTTACTTTAATAATAGTTTAATAAAAGTTTTATTGTATTTATTTTTCTTTTAAAGGATTTTGGCAAAGCTTTATAAAAGAAACAATTTTTTGAGTTGAGAATTGGTAGAGAATTTTATGCATTTCAAAGGGATAATTAAAAAGCTTAACACATAAAAAACTGAAGAAAAATGATTGAAATAATTTAGAATTGAATTAAAAACTTTTTATTTTAATCTCGTGATACGAATTTTTTCATTTTATTTAATATGACCCTTATAAGCAATTTTACAGTGTCTTCGGTGAATTTTTTGGTACCAGAAGCCCATTTCTAAAGGGTGGTCCAACCAGAACGCAAGATGTTAATTGTAAATAAAACAAAAAGTTTTCAGAGAATTATCTTAATATTTTTTATTATGATAGAAGGATCTATGACAATTATGTGTGAAACAAAATATCGGCCAAATGCTCGCCACTTTCATATCAAAGAATAGCTCAGCGGTAGAGAGCTAGACTAGCAATCATGAGGTCGCAAGTTCGATACCCGGTGGCGGCAATAAAAAAAACTTTTGTAAAATAAAAAAAATATAATTTTGTTTTTGCGAAGAATTTTTTTTATCTTTTAATTGGTGAAAAAGATCTTCCTTTGAACTCGTTCAAAAAGTACTCTCTTTCTTTGCTGGGATACTCTGCAGAAAGATTGCCTAGACCAATGGTGGCAAGACTTTTTTCGCTGCGTGCCAGAAACGGACCATTTTTTTTGTAAAAATTTTTCGCGTGCCACCTTAATTTTAGTTGTCTTTTAAAAGTCCTTTTTTAAAAATTTTTTAAATTTAGAAAATTTCTCTTAAAAATATCGTAGATGCACTATTTATCAGCGCTACGGATAACCCCAGGAAATAACCCCCAAAGGGAAAAATTAAATAACATCCAAGAAATGACGTAAAAATATTTGACGGTTATTTAATTTTTGGTGGTTTATTTAATTTTTAAATATTGAGATGATTTCATTATGAAAAAATCCTCAATCAAATAGAATTAAAACAGTTTGAACTAGAGTTTGCTAAAAACCGAAATATTTGGAAACCGCGATTTCGGTTATTTTTTCGGTTTTCTAGTGATATTAATGGAATTGTTTTAAAATAATAAAATACGTATAAAAATCAAATATTTTAACACGTTCCAGATATTTATTAAAATTGGATTGAATTTCTCACTCGAATAAAGGTAATAAATAGCACCATTGCGAGACCTTTCCGGGAGAGGAAAAAAAACGGAAAACCGTTATAAATTAAATTTTTGCTTTTGTCGGTAACTAAAGTTGTATTTTAAAGAGTTTAAATTTTAGGAATTTTTTTGATACAATAAAGTTAAAAATTTATAAATTAAGGGGACTAGGAAATAAGACTTTTTGAAAAATACGCGGTGAAAATCAGACTTGAATATGTGAAATTCTATATCTCTTAAACCACAATTTTTTTAAGCCTCAGTTTTATTACCCGTAATAACAAAAACAAAAAAATGTTCAAAGTAATATTTAATGGAGAAAATGTTCACTACAATTAAATACAAATTTTTGTAAAATAGGAATATCCCACCCAACATTTTTCTCAGCGCTAAGAAATTATGACTCATAAAAGTTTCTAACATAAAATATGATAATTTTCAGAGTGCATTAAAAAATGACGCAAAAATGAATCATAGGTGTCTTAATGGCTCAGAAAATTCTAAATTTAACAATAATGCTCATACTTCTAGTTTTATTAGGCATAAAAGTGCGATCGGAAAGAGGCTTTATCTGCGAAAACATACACCCTCATATAGTTATGCTTTCAGAAGATCTTAGGCTCTATTATGAGTCTTTTCGGTTGCTAATTGTACACTGGGATGTAATTTAATTAATTATTTTAATTGGTTAAAGTATATACATATATAGTTAAAGGTAAATGTATTTACCAATTAAATAAAATTGATACCGAAAACCGACTTATTTTTGTCGGTTTTCGGTTTCGGTTTTTAAGCTCGAAAAATCGCGGTTTCGGTTTCGATTAAAACCGAACAGCAAACTCTAGTTTGAACATTATTGCCTTTTCATTTTTTTTTTTTTGGGGGGGGGGGTTATTCTATATATATATTATTCCATTTTTGGTGGTTATTTCATTTTGTTAAAAAAAAAGTTAAATTATTGGGCGCCATAAAAATTTAAGTACGTAAGAAAAATAGTTAAAAAATATGCTTCGGGAATAAATTTGATTTTGTTAAAGTAAATCGCGCGGGGTTTTTGTCATCATAATAATGAATAAAAAGCAAATATTTTGGATTTGAACAGAGAACTTTCTATTTCAGATAAAATGTTTCTGCCAAACACGATAAAAACCCAATTTCAAAATCCAACGAAGGGGGTTAAACTTATGTTCAGTATTTCATTGAGGGTTATTTCGTAGCACCTATTTTCCCTTTAAAAAAACTGAATTTTTTAGATCCAATTTTAATGTAAGTTGTTTTCCATTTTTGTGGGATTTTCTGGTACTTTTTATTTCTCCGATTATAAGGCATTTTCTCATCTAAACATTTCAACTTCTTTCAATCTAGAATTTTAGAAATTTTCCGAGAATTTTGTGATAATCGAAATTGCGAGCTCTGTATTAACCATATTTCTTTAAAAAAAATGGTGGCAATGCAGACGATTTAGTTAAATCACACATTTTTGTGGCGAAATTTTTTAACATTTAACTGAATTTTTTGCTGGTCTTCCAATAGTTTCAATTTTTTTAAAATATCCAACAAAATGTCGCGTGCCAGCTAAAATCCACTCGCGTGCCACTACTGACACGCGTGTCATAGTTTTGCCAGCCCTGGCCTAGACTATCCGCCACATAAAATCCAGACCAGGAAACTTTTTTGAGAAGTTTTGCTCGTTTTTTGGCATCAAAGTTCGTCTTAGCATTTCTGTCCTTTTGAACTTTCGGAATTTTATATGTTTTGGGTCCAAAGTTTCTGAACATTGCACGAGCCGTGACATTTCGCTGATAGAAATTTTTGGAATCGCCCTCAATAACTTATTCACCTCTTTGGCATTTGTTTCAATTCTGGGTCCTTTTGCATTACCCGTTCTAGGCTTTCTTGCAATTAACAGTTCCTTGTTGAACTTTTTGACCACTCTGGAAACACATTGCCAGGTCACGAGTACTTTTGTTGCAATTTTTTATAATTCCACAATGTATTATTTTGAATAGTTTCAATAATGAATGTACATTGTTTGATTTGAGATCATACTAGTAAACTACAGAGAAAAAGTTTCATTGAACAGAGTAGAAGTTTCAATAATTTTTTTTGTACACTTTTCTTTGATTCTTCATTTTGAACAAATAAATCATTTAAATTTGACAAACCATTGCATTTTAAAATCTGACATATTTCTCAAAGACATTTTGATCAAGAAAAATTAGTTTATTGAAAAGTGGAAAAATGTATTAAGAAAAATATGTGTTGCGCTTCTTACTAATTCTAAGGCTGTATTAGTGATCTGTGTGCCACTTTTTAAAATGAGTGTTGCGTTGCAACTCCAATGCTTAAAATTTTTTACTTTGTTATACTGAGTAATCTACCCCTCACAACTATTATATGTATTGTAGCATTAAGTTGGGCGCCATTTAAGTCAATTAAACATTAGTTTATTTTTAAAAGATTTTAATCTGGTTTTTATTGTAAATAAGCCTGATTACAGGTAATTTGGCTTATTCAATTAGCCAATTAATTTATTTAAAATTATGTCTTTAAAACAGCTGCTTGAGCACAAACTAAAAGTAATTAAGTTACTATTTTCTTCATTAAAAAAACGGCTTTGTTAAAAAACCCAAAACGAACAAAAAATAAAACTATCGCGTGTATGTGTATATTTTATTAATTATAAATATGTATTAATTTTAATTTAAAAACTACAACTTTTATTACCAAAATTTAACAAACACTTATTGTGAATGAGCATGTTTTTTAAATTTCCTTTTTTATTTTTGTGAATTTTTATTAAATTTTTGGTGAATTTTTATTATATACAGTTGCAAGCTGCTTAAAACCGTAACATATAAATGCATGTTTCTTGGTTTGATTATCATTTTTAAAAATCTACCTAAAACGAAAAATATTAACCCTTTTTTATAAAGGCCTTTATGGTTAACGAAATGAAGACCAAAATTTTATAATTTTGGAGAATGAATTTCTGAGTGTTGATACGAGTATTATTCCATTAATGCATAATTTGCTGATGAAGATCTTAGTTTTTTTTTTTTTTTTTTGAGGAGTTGAATACAATTTAAACAGGTGTAATGATTTCTTTTCAGTATTAAATAAATGTAGATTATTTTTATTGCGGCGTTTTCAATACGTTTTTTTGGGGCGAATTTTAAAAGGGGATGTTAAAAATTGATGAATAGTTATTATATCCGGTATTAATTAAAAAACTTAAATTGTTTAATGAAAATTTTCACAACTTTTTTTTAAAAAAAAGCAATTCGCTTTTCTTTGGAAACACTTGGTTTATAAAATATTATTTAATTCTGTTTAATTTTTTTTTTTTTTTTATTAAAACTATGTATTTTGCTTATATGTATGTGAATTTTATTTTAATATAATATTTCTATCACGTCTGTAGTTTGTTAGTTATTTGCCCTTTTTGGATAAACTAATTTGTCATTCATGTCCATTATTGGCAAGTAATCAAAAAGAGTTTACATTGAACATAAGACAAATCTATAAATACCAAAACCAAACTTTTAAACATAAATTTATTCAAAATAAACTTTTATGTATATTTGCTATATACCAAGTATGCTTGACCTAATTTGACAATAGTTTAAATTAGGCTCAAAAAAATACCTATAAATATTTTTCAAAATTCTTTTTAAGAATATATTCCTTAGAGTGCTTCATGGTCTGACTTTCTGTCTTAGGCTGTGTTTACATTTACAGCGAAATCCCGAGATTTAGATATTCACCACTAGGACAAAACAATAAAGAAAAGCGTATTACAGAAATTTAAATTTGTTTAACTTTTTTCCATATTATTTCAATTTCTCTATTTTTAGTTGACTGCAAGAGTTAGTTTTGATTTCTTTACTTAAAAATGTAAATTTTATACTTCGGAGAATATTAAATATCATGTAGTGAACGATAAAATTTTTCGATATCGTATTTGCTTCTATCCGAAAAATATTGAACTAATTTATCTTACAGTCCCGAGTAAAAACAGTTACATATATTCGTATAAAATGCGATTAAGTTATATCTGTATAAATATACTGTTTCATCCGAAAAATGGCCCGATGTAATTGTATCAGTTGTTTATCAGTTTTTATCTAATTGTATCAGTTTAGATCTCAACTAATAAAATTATACATTAATCAGATGAAATTATATCCGATTTTTGACCTGATACAATTTTAACGTTTTATATCTATTGGTATATGTTTAGATCGTAGTTGGTACAATTTTATATAAATAAAATATATTTGTATCCGACATTTGCCTTATATAATTGTATCAAAGTTTTAAAGCAGATATAATTGCATCAGGTCAAAATTCAGATATAACTATATAAGCTTGTATAGAAATGTATATATTTGGATCTAAACTAATACCATGCGACATAAACCCATAAACTTGTATCAGGTCAAAAATCAGATAAAATTTCATCTGTTTAATATATAATCTAATCAGTTAAGATCTAAACTGATGCAATGAGATAAAAAGTGATAACCAACTGACACAATTATATCGGGCCATTTTTCGGATGAAATGGTATACGGATCACATTAAATTATATATTACCATATATAGCTCCATATTAATTTTTTTTATTAGGGGTGTGCATAATTTCATTTCGAACAAACACGATCTTCCTTGCCCGCAATACCGTTGAAAATCGAGCCAAATATCAAAATAACCATAATAATTTTTTTTTTTTAGTTTGTTTTAAGTTGCTGATTTTAAACAATTTTCGTATTACAATGTCTTCACTAATAGAAAAAAGTCTGTAAAAATTTTAGTTCAAACTACAACTGTTAAATATAAAGAATGTTATATTTGAGCTAAATTTTATTGTAGTTAATAGAAAATAACAAATTAACCTGCTAAAATCAGAAAAAAAATTTATTAAATAACATAACTCTTCAAAATAAGACAAAATTCCTAAGTTGAACAACTTTGCAGTGGATTTAGGATAATTGGGAGGTGCTAATTTCGAATCTGCAACCAGTTTATTCAAATTGGCTCTAGAATGTTCAACATTAATATTCTAAACTCTAAAATTTTACTATAAGTCTCTGAAGAAATCAAAGTTGAAAACTGAACTTCAATGCCAGAAATAAGTCAAAACTTACTCCCCCTAAAATCATGGTTTGTGGGACATTTGAGCGCCAATTCTGAATAAGTACGAAATTAACCCTTAAAAACATTTTATGTTTTGACTTATTTCTGGCCTTGAAGTTGAATTTTCAACTTTGATGTCTTCAGAGACTTATGGTAGAATTTCATGACAAATGTTTTTGCGGAACAACTTAACCCTCTAGCTCTTTAACTTACGGGTCAGTTTTTTCCCTTTTTAAAACGGGCTAAAAAAAAGTCCCTTAAATTAGAGAGTTGGAGAGTTAAAATCATCCACGAAAATGTGCCTCGTAGTGTTTTAGATAAGTTCGCTGAACACATCCTATACCTAAAATGGAAAATGCACATGGTTTCCTATGCCGATTCACAATAAAAATTTGCAAAAGGGAGGAAAATTTAACCCCCCAAAAAACATAGGGCCAGACGTAAACTTTAATTTTTTTTGTCCCCTCTGCCAGAATCAGTTATAGAACTTTGATATTTTTTTTTGTGTGTTGTACAGTGTAATTTAAAAACATTTAAAAAAATCACTAAAACAAGACACAAAATCAATAATGCAATTCATAGTTCGTACTCTCATAGAAGTAAACCTGTATAAATAGCAGAAAAAGCACCTAAAAATTAGTTAAAAATTACCTTGCAGAAAAAACTGCTGAAATTAGCAGATTTTTTGCTAAACGATAACAAGAGAACAAAAAATTCTCATTGAGTTTGTAATTTAACTTAACAAATATTTCCAGAAATTCTAAAAACGTCGTCCCCTGACGATTTCCTTAGGCAAGAATGAAATCCGGATAGGGACATGCCTGCAGCGGATTATTTTTCACAATTTGTTAAATACGTTTGGGATTTTTAGCATATTTATTTCCTTTGATGCAATTAATGTATATCCCGATAAAATAAAATTAATAAACTATATAATTCGTAAAAAATGTTTGAAATAAAAATGTTCTCTAGAATTCAATAATAAAGCTGACAACAGCTTAATGCTAATTAATGAAATTTAAAATTATCATTAAGGTTGTCAACAAAAAAGTCATTATTACGGTTATTAATAAACGGTATTTTAAACTAAATGCTATCTTTACATTAACCCCTGTAAACAAACATCTTAAAGGTTGATTGAGTTTGATTCAGCCATAAAATAAAAAGCAACTCCTGAACTTCCTTTTAACAGAACAACAGCCAATACAAGTTCTTGACAATGTTTGGCCCTACAAAAAAGGGTACCTTTTGAAACAGTTTAAAATTAACAGTAACCCCCCCAAAAAAATATATTGAACAGTTAATAAAAAAAAAACACAAATTTTATGGAAAGTTTACAGTTTATATTTCCTCTTTTCGTAAGAAACAAAAAATTAACACTACCGATCAGGTGTTACGTGAAAAATATATAACAATATACGAAAAAATTGCTACACTTAAACCATATTTGGGATAAGCTTTTTTCATGTTTTATTTTTTTATTTTTTTTTTTTATATCAGTCATGTTTGCTTAACACATTTTCTGTTCGAAAAAAAGGGTTTAAATGGATGAATGAATGAATGAATTATTTTTTTCATACTCGTATAAGGCCAAGTTTTTAAGTTTGTAGAGTCTTTAAGTTAAGATCATACAATAATCAACATTTTAATGTGTACAACACAATAAGTATCAGATATTATTATTGTGGTCGAGTATGAGTCTTATTGTTATTTAAGTACTTTATGTACATTGGGCAGGTGTAATTTTTCTTCTTCTTCTTTTTCTTTTCAATTCATTCATTGCAATTCATTGATGAAGAAATAAGTGTTATTTTATTATTTACACACATGCCTTTTGAATGTGCTACATATAATAAAAAAAGCAGCTTTTATTAAACAAATATTAACAAAAAAAAAACTTATTTTTTAAATTACTTAAATATAAATTAAAATACTGAGAATTGGTCAACATGTATAGTTGGTTATTATTACAATATTTTTAATAAATATAACTAACAAATTAACCCTCAGCGCAGCAAGACCGTCATAAATTGGTCTTTATTTTGTAAAATAACAAATTCAAAGTAAGTGCATTCCGCTCTTACTCCACTTTATTTAATTTTTATCAGAGATGGGAGAAAATCGTTGCCATTATATTTTCAATTAATGAAA
Organism: Leucophora obtusa; assembly: GCA_949987735.1. Taxonomy (NCBI): domain Eukaryota; kingdom Metazoa; phylum Arthropoda; class Insecta; order Diptera; family Anthomyiidae; genus Leucophora; species Leucophora obtusa. Next base: position 356,099,132 of record OX465295.1, read on the forward strand.
TTCGATTTTGATTTACATTACTTTTTTTATAATCTAATGAAAAAAATCCATTTCATTTGTTTAATTGTAATGAAATTTAAAAAAAAAATCATTATTGTATCACTTGATTTTTTCTATAGTCGCGGCTTTATTATTATTAATTTTCATATAAAATATTGTTTTTGAGAAGCAATAATCAGGGTTGCCTTTTCATTTTGAGAAAAAGTGGACGTCAACCTATAAAAAGGAGGACATTTGTCTTCAAAAAAAAGGACAACGCGATAAAATGTACAAATAAAAATTTATTTAATAAATAAAACGATTTTTATTCCCACTAAAAAAAATTTACAAAAAAAAAAACCATTCTGAATTTTAAATTAGTGGTACATAAATAAATAAACAAAAAAAAACATAACCATTACTCATATCAAAATTTTATTTAACTCTAATAATATTAGAAATAAAACTAGAAATAGTTTCTGGATTAAATTTTTTTCTGAAGTCCACTGCGTCTTGATTAAAAAAAAACTTAACAAAAAATAAAAAACCATTCCGAACTTTAAATTGGTAGTACCTGAATAAACAAAAAAACAACAACGATTAACAAAATTGGATACATTTTCGGGAATGTACATTTCAATAATTTCTTGATACGAATTATCCAGAGTTTCATGAATATTTTTCAACGCTTCCAATTTGAATCAATATATTACTGTCGCTTTTCTTCAAATATACCTAAAACTCTTGACAATTCATATCAAAATTATATTTGACTCTAATAATGTCAGAAATAGTTTCTGGATTCAATTTATTTCTTTTTGGCGACTTGATTAGAAGCAATAAAAAAAGTTATGGAGAAAATTACAAAAAGTCGGACAACCCCGGGCACTTACTGAAAAAGAAGGAGGACTGCCCCGGACGCCCTAAAAAAGAGGACGGGGTCCGGGGAAAAGAGGATGGATGACAACGCTAGTCAGACCTCAAAATTGAAGCATATTTGGGCTTTAAGCTACCCAGCAAAATATTGGTAATGACACCTCATTGCTGTCTGCATTATCAATAATGATATATCATTACCTTTTGCATTATTTTGTAATATAAAACAATGACTACTTAATAACGGCCTTTTGTAGTCATTGCTTATAACTATAAAATAATGACTTACTCGTAATAGTTTAAATAAGTACTTTTTACAAAGTTAAATTTTATAAATTTTTTTTTCTTTAAGAGAAGCAGCACTCAGACTAATGGTAATGGAAATCTACGTCTAATTTTGTAATGCAAATTCAAATTAATTTGATTACAATTCATTCCCAGTTTAATTCTTTATTGTTGTGATTTTAACTAATGTTCCATTTCGTTCCGATTAAGTGCAGAGATACAACCTTGCTGCTTTTTATACCCTACACCACTATGTGGTCAGGGTATTATAAGTTTGTGCTGATGTTTGTAACACCAAAAAATATTGGTCGTAGACCCACCTTATAGTATACCGATCGGTTCAGAATTTGTTTTTATTTCGATTTAACGATGTCCGTCTGTCCGTCCGTCCGTCCGTCTGTCTGTCTGTCCATGCAATCTTGTGCGCACTCTACAGGTCGCAGCTATTAAGATATTTTGATGAAATTTGGTACGCAGACCTATGTTGGCTCAAGGACGAACAAGTTTGATTTTTTTGAACATCGGTCCATGTTTAGACCTAGTGCCCATATAAGGGTCCTACCAAAATTATATTGTTTATACGCTGCAGGTCGTAAATATTAAGATATTTTGACGAAATTTGGTACACAGACCTATGTTAGCCCAATAACGCAGCCTATTGATTTTGGTGAACATCGGTCCATGTTTAGACCTAGTGCCCATATAAGGGTCCTACCAAAATTATACTGTTTATACGCTGCAGGTATTAATATTAAGATATTTTGATGAAATTTGGTACATAGACCTATGTTGGCCCAAGGACGAAGCCTATTGATTTTGGCGAACATCGGTCCATGTTTAGAAATAGTGCCCATATAAGGGTCCCCCCAAAATTATATTGTTTATACGCTGCAGGTCGCAAATATTAAGATATTTTGATGAAATTTGGTACATAGACCTATATTGGCCCAAGGACGAAGCCTATTGATTTTGGTGAACATCGGTCCATGTTTAGAACTAGTGCCCATATAAGGGTCCCCCCAAAATTGGCTTGGTTACAAACTGCAGGTCGCAAATATTAAGATATTTTAATGAAATTTGGTGCGCTGACTTACATTATAGAAAATTTTGACACAAGCCCCATTTTAACCCATTCGAATTTCGGATCCAAACAATACACCAGAGTGGTGTGGGGTATTGTATAGTCGGCATGCCCGACTTTAACCTTTTTACTCGTTTTCTGTGTAGATTTGATATTTTAAAATCCGCTACAGATACGCACAAAATTAAAACTTGATTTAATTTCTCTGCATTTTCTGTCATACACTCACATTTCAGTTTTTTTACAAGGCAGTTTTTTTGGTGTTCAAAGATGCAAAATTTAATACATTCGTATTTATTTCTGAAGAATTCATTCTTTCTTCAAATTTATTATTGGTTTCGGACTCATTGAAACTATAATTTGAATTCAATAATTGTTTACTAAAATTTAAATAAAATTACTGAAAAAAAATTTTTGATTTTTTCTATACCTAAATAAAAACCTCTTTTTCCATCCTTGGTGGTGTTTCATCACTTCACACATACACATGCATACATACATGTAAAGAAAATGTGAATGTATATATTAATACAACCGTCACCACAGCCATCAGCGTTGCCATAACGGTGATTTTCCCGTCAGATCTAGCGATTTTATTTCGTCCCTAGCGGGAAAAATTTTCCTGCAGCTACTAGCCAAAAATTAAGCGATTTTTTATCATCGGTTTTATTTTGAAAATTATTATAAAATTCGCATATTGATATTGCTTTATTATAAAACATGACTTCTTAAACGATTTCAGTAAAAAAAAACTTTCTAAAAAATACATATTTCGATAAAATATGGGTATGCAGTTTTTCACCATACAACGCCCTCTATTGAGTATTTTCAATACTAATATTAATTCAATGAAAATCGGGATTTATTATTTAAAGCTTAATCGTAAAATTTTTCATTATTTAAAAGTTGATAACACTTCTTATGAACATATTAAAGAAATTTTTCAGTAAAAACTCCTTTAAGTACCATTTTTCAACAATCTAGCGTTTAAATCGTTAAATTTTTGCACTGTTTATAAATCTAGTGATTTGCTAGCGATTTTTGGGTCTGATATAGCCATTTATTTTGAAAATTTGTTGGCAATACTGACAGCCACAGTCATTTAATTTGTTTTTTCTCACCGCAGAGGAAGTCGCCGTCGCAGCCGCAAGGTTGTAGCTCTGCTCTAACCTGAAAATAAGTCAACCATAAAAATAAGTCATTTTTGCATCGAATCATTCTGACGGTGAAAACTGGATCCATTACGACAACTCTAAGTGCAAGAAATCGTATATGAAGTCCGGCCAACCAGCCAAATCAACGCCAAAGCCGAATATCCAAGGCGCTATGGTAATGCTCTGTATTTGGTGGCAGCAAATACTCTATTATGAGCTGCTGAAATTCAAAATGGCGGATCCAATATGGCAGATAATTTTTTTTACAAAGTGATCGTATTCATATCCAATAATTTTTGGACAAGTTTTGTGGGTCGCATATACGAATCTGATATTGGATTTCAAAAATTTTAAATGGCGTTTGATTTTTTTTTAAGTAATTGGATTTGTGTCAAATATTTTTTTTTCCAAAATCTTGCGTGCGCTGAATAGGAATCTGAGGTCACAATTTTAAAATGCCACCATGGCAGACAATTTTTTAAAAATGTAATTTTATTATAATATATTTTTTCAAACATTTTTAGGGGTCTCTAAATACGAATCTAATAATCCGACAAAGAATTTACAATGAAATGAATCACTTTTCGTTGCAAAATGTAGAATAACGAAGTTGAAATCAGTTAGAGACAAGCGAGCCATCATTGAAATCATTGAGTCATAAGAATTATTTAGTTTACAAATTTTAAAGGTTTCTTTTTTTTGTAGTCCCGTGTGAAAAAGATCAGATCTGGCCAGATCTCAGTAGATCTTACCAGATCTAATTAGATCTGAAAATTGGGACAAATTTGAGATCTAATTATATCTGATCAGATCTAGGCATATCTGGCGCAATTGTCCAGATCATTTTAGATCCCAAGTAAAAAAGTTTTGATATAGTCATATATTATCATATAAAATTTTATATAATTATATATTGGATCATATATACCAAGATATAATTATATAAAATTTTTCGAAATTATATCCTAAATATATAACTATATCTTGTTATATATTGCACAATATATAGTGCAACATATTACAATATCTAATTATATATAGACCTATATGTAGTTACATATGCCTCATATAATTATGTATAATTGTATCGAATTATATACCATTAGATCTAGTTTGATATGGTTATGTTATATTTGATACACTTGGATGAGGACAAAATCCGGATAAAATTGTATCAAATCATATTTTATTCCATCAAATTAGATCTAATTGTATCAAATTTGATCTAATATGATCATAATATGATCTAAATTGATACAATTAGATGTTCTCATTTTTCAGATATAATTATATATAATATCAAAAGTCATATAATTTTTTTTAGTAGGGATATGAACAGATTTGGCACTAGATCTGATCAGATCTTGCTATAAGGTATTATCACATATCTGATCGTATTTGATGAAGATTTGATGGTACAGGATCTAATTAGATTCAATCATATCTATTTAGATCCAAAAAGATCTGATCAGATCTAAACTTTTTTACACGGGTTATTAACAAAACATAATATCAACAGAACGATTCTTTCAGCTTTCAGCTTTTTTCACTAAAGCTATTCTTCAAATATGTTTATATGTTTTCCATAAAAAAAAACTCAGATGTCAATTGAAATGCGAGTACTTGAAGAAGCCAGCAATTATTTGTCAATTGAATTGATAATTGGCGACACACCCAAACAATGCAAGTATGTGACTAGAAATCTTAAGACCAAAATCAAATGGAGTAACAATTTGGCAAATATCAGATAATTGAGTAAACAAATCAATTAAGTTCTTTGACTTTGACAAAACAATTTAAATTGTTTCAAATGGAAAAAAAATCGAAGATTAAAATCACGATTTTTATCTAGAAATTTTTTCATGTCTATATTTTAAATCAAAGTGATAGTAAATGAACGAAAAAAAAAAAACATCTGCTCTGCTTAATAACAGATTTGAAATATGTTTTAACATGTTTTTCTAGACAAAACAAAAACGTACATTTGGCACTGAAAGCCGCCTGTTGCATTTAAACCAAAACAAAGAACAAAAATAAAACAATATTTTCAAACAAAAAGGATCTGTTTTTTAAGACGATTTTTGTATTCATGGACAATATGTACCTGCTGCATATAGAAAATCAAGCAACAAATGTTTCCTACTCATTGTAATTGTATGCTACCAATTCAATGTTTTTGTTTCAATCTGTTGCATTTTGTTTGAAATCCTAGTAGGGAGATGTTTTGATATTTTTCGGTTTTAGAATTTTGTTGTTTTTTCACTCTCATTTTATTTTTAAAACACATGTTGCAGCTTGCATTGATTTTTTGTTTCAATGCATTTTGTTAAAAAACAAATCTTCAAAAATCTACTCATATCATTGTCCTTTAGCCGGCTTTTATTTTATTTTTGGTATTCATTTGTTTTGTTATTGGATTGTGTACCTGCTGCAGCAATCTGTTGCTTCTTTAAAATATTTTTTCAAAGTTCTACACATGCTGTTTGCATTTGGAGAAGGAAATCACCATCATCATCATCATTTGGAAAAAAACGACGCTGTTTAGTTATTTTTGCCATTTGGGATTTTTCTTCTTTTGTTATTTTTTTTTTCAAAGCGTTGGCGTTACGGAGCATTAAATTTATATTCGAGGATGTTGTACACAATACAAATACAAAATCTTTTGCAAGGTGTTCCACTTTACTGACCTTATTTTGATTTTTAAAGTTGTTCTTATTTGTATGATTTCCTGTTTTTATTACAAAATTTATACAAACATAAAAAATAAAGAAATGTAAATAATAACAGTTGTAAAATTGCAAAAGGTAGGAACCTTTTTTTAAGACTTTGACACACAGAACTTAAATTTGTTGTGTCTACCGAATTTATAGTCATTCATATCTTACGGTTGCAACAATCGAAAATTTCGGTTGGGACTCTTAAATTTTTGCCATCAAAAATTTGGTGCCACAACAACTTATAGTCTATAATCACAATTTAAATACAATTAATAAAGAAGATTCAAATACAATTTAAAGATTTGTCGAAATGGTCGAACTAGTGCTAAAAAGTACTAGCTTTTAACTAGTAATTACAAAACTAGTTTTCAAGATGAGCATTTTGAACCAGTTGTGTACCAGTTAAAAGCGATCTATAAAAAATGCATAAAAAAATTACCTAAATTAAAAGACGAAATTTGAAATTCTCATTTTGTTGAATAAATAATCAGAATTGGAGAATGAACACTAAATTTTTGTGTTGTGAATTGAAATGAGGTTCTAATCAACTAGTAAAATACTGGTGCAGTGAGCCACTTCGAAACTAGTTTGTTTAATGTCTCCAAAATACCAATATAGTTTCCGGTTTTCTTCCTAAAACAATAATTTTGAACCATTTGTGTACCTATTAGTTTCAATGAAACTATAGAGATGCTATTTTAGAAGATTAAATTTAAATACGAGTTTAGAAATTTTGGTTTTGTATACATTTGTTTTTAATGATATAGTCTGAGCTTGCAAATACGCACTGAAATTTTTTATTGTGCTTAGAAATCATAAACACAAAATATTTTAAATTCCATTTGCTAAAAGTGACCTAATTATCTCAGTAAGAGAAAATTATCCTTTAACCTTTGGTTTTTTCCCCTTTGTTATTTAGATCTTAACCAACTGGTACAATACTATTTCCAAAGAGTCACTTCAGAACTAGTTCCGCGAGTGTCTCATTAGTATCAGTGTTGCTCCCTATTGGTCGTCCTTTAGTTGTGATTTTGAAACTAGTACTAGAACTAGTACCAAATTCTACAGTTTTTTAGATGGAGAGGCGGTAGAACTCGTACTGATTCATATAAACTGGTACATAACTAATGTAGTATGTTTTCCCACCGGGGGAATATAGGAAACTTTATAAATCTATTTGCATTATTTAGGGTTAAGATAAACGGGTAAAACAACGAACTATCAAACACAAGGCTTCTGGTTCGATTCTTGACGAGTGTGCCAGCAAATGAAAACCTTTGAATTTTTTATAGAAGAAAATTACAAAAAAAAGAAGAAGAGAAAGAAAGAAGAATCGAGCATTGGAAGTAGGGAAGATAATGGGAAAACGCAAAAATATTTTTTATGCTGGAAATGTCAGTAACGACTTTCTTAAGTTCATCACAGTGACCTCCTAGAGTTTTCTATGAGGTCATTAAGTGAGGTCCTAGAGTTTTCTAAATATTTCACAAAACTTTGGCAGTCACAACAATTTTAAAAACTTTAAAATAGATTTCTTTCTCGATTTGTTGGGTGCTACAACTACATTTAGGTAAACATCAAATTTTAAAATTAAATAATCTTTTAATTCGGTATTTGCAACTGATTTTTGGTATTATTAATTTATTTGTTTGTAGGTTTTCGGTTGTAATACCAAATGTACAAATATATTTGCTTTCACAAAAGGTTTTGATAGTCGTAACAGATTATTGGAAAATATATTTCCAATTAAATGTCAAATTAAAAGAAATAAAATAAAAATTAAATAAATAATACAAAACGAAATACTTAAATTTTTAATAAAAAAAAGGATTAAATTACATAAATTTTGGCGAAAACAAAGTGATAAACTGTTTATATGCCAAGTAAGTCTTTAATTTTTCAATATCTTTATAAAGCAGCACAAAGCAATTACTAATAATAAGATTTTTATTTTAGAGCACCAATATTAAAGAAGAAATAAATATCAGCTCGGATTATTCTGTAAAGATATTTAGTGGATCAACTAATTCCCTGACGTTTCTTCAAACTAAAGATCTTTGATAAAAAACAACTTTATCCACAAAATTCATTAAAAACGAAAATAGCTACAAACTCAATTAAAATTTACAGAATCTATTTAGAAGCAATATTTACAATTTGAAACAAATCTCTGTCCTTTCTGTAAGAAAACATCAAATACCTTTTTTTTTACAAAAAAGGTTATGCCGAGATTTTCTTCTTCATAAATTAGCAACAATTTTCGGAAATATCCGTATAAAAATAATTTTATTAACTTATTTTTGTGTATTTTAATATGAGTATTTTTTATTTATATTGTGTATTTTGTAATATTTTTTATTAAACTGATTCATTAATAAAAATAAAAATATACTGGAAACAGTGTTCTTTTTAAATTAATAGAAATTATTAAAAAAGAAAATTGGTTGGAGCTACTGAATGGTAAATTCAATAAGTAGGTATAACTGAAAATGTCGTTAGCCGCAACCGAATAATGTGATAGTACACATAACTACCAAAATTCGGTTGGCAACAAATTCGGTTGACACAACGAATCTGTTCTCTGTGTGTGTACTCAGTGTTGCAATTCCATTCGTTCCATATTCCACTCCATTTCGGGCAAAACTTTACTTTATTGGGCACTAGACCGTACCTCAAAAAAAAAAGTTCGCCGTACACCTTCCAGTATGATGTATTTTTGGAAGGCGATTTCAAAAAAAAAAAATTTTACCCCCTCTGGAATTAAAAAAGAAATTTTTTTTTCTATGTGGTGTTAAGCGGGCCGGGGCCCTCAGGACCCGCTAGGTCCGAAAAACCGAAACACGCCCAAAATGGCACGTTTGACGACTCAAATTAAATAAAATTTTCTCACGATACCTAATATACATTTTGTGTTAATATCAGGAAAACAGATTCGGGCTAGGTGCATTTTTGTCATTTTAGTGTGGGATTTTTTTAGGAAAAATGGAAATTTAACGAATTTTAGGGGGTTTTTTGTATATTATGGGACACAGCGTCGCAGGCGAAAAAAGTTTTAAAAAATTCGCGGGATTTTTTCAAAAATTTTTTTATTTTTTGGTACATAGCGTACATAAGTTGGTAAAGTTTGGTAGAAGTTGTTGTTTTTTTTTGGAAAAAATTTTAATTTAATGAATGTTTGGTGATTTTTTGTGTATTGTGGGAGATTGGGCCGCAGGGGAAAATTTTGTTGAAAAAATCGCGTTGTCACGATGGTAGAAAGGGCACTAGAAAACACAGCCCTTTGTGCAGTTAGTGATATACAGGGCGCTTTCAACAATACGTTCTACGATGCGATAAGGATATCCATAGTCAGAACTGTGTAAGATTTTTTTTTGTTTTAATTTTACTTAAATAAAAAACTTTCAAAAAAATCTCTTACTTATGATAGGTAATATTTGAGAAAAAAAATCGTACTTATTTCTGACTATAAAACTGACCCATAAGCTTTAAAACTTATGGCTATGACAGCGCTATTTAAATGCTTCAGTTGCTAAATCCATTAACTTCACTTTCTAAAATTTTATTTAGTTTTAATGTCAAAACACTTTATTGAGTCTAACTGTATAATGTTCGAAATAAATTTCTATGATAATGAGTCAATAAAATGTTTTGAAATAAAAATTTAATAAAATCTAGAAAGTGGAGTTTATCGATTTAGCGAGTGAAGCATTCATTTCTAGCTATTTGTGAGTGTATGCGACAGGGTCTGAATTTTACTCTTACATGGTGTCGGGGAAAGGGGTTGACTATCAACATATCTACGACAAATCCCTTATCTGAAATTTGATTATTTATCTAGATCATCTTATGCCTGTCAAAAGCTATTTGGGAGGTCTTGGGCTTTATGGCCACATATCGTCTATTGGCCGTTCAATACTATTATGAAACATATATTCATCTATACTGCCCTCGCAAATTAGCCAAAGGTTGAAAAATTAAAGGCAAGGATAATCTTGGGCCTGTAAAATGTGCCATTGGGACATCTACATTCTTTTAAATATACTGGTCATAAAGTGCATTCAGATTCTCAATCTACTTAGAGGACTTAACTCACTTACTTATACTGGGCCAGGGCTGGCAAAAATATGTCATGCGTGCCAATAGATTTTTAAAATATTTAAGTTATAAAAAAGATGAGACTCAAAACAATTTTATTTACAAAAGTATCGTAAAGATTCAAAAATTTATTTATTTGACAATCATGGTGCCCAAAATTTTGCTAAAATTCCTTACAAGGCAAGGTTTCCAAGCTAAACATTATGAAATTTTAATATGTAACAGAAAAAATAAATCTAAGAATAATATGTATGATTTTTGTGACTACCTTAAGGATTAAGGAGGTGAGTTAGGGGAAGAAAATCGGCGAAAATCAGGGTTGGCAGGCAATACCGCTAAAATACCGTTATCTTCAAAACCCTTTCACTTGACTACCGTTACCCCTAAAATACCGTTATCGAAATAACCGAAATACCGTTAGCCTTAAGATACCGTTACCGAAATAACTAAAATACCGTTAACCTTAAAATACCGTTAACGAAATAAATGAAATATCGATACCCTTAAAATACCGTTACCGAAATAAATGAAATACCGTTACCGTTATTTTTAATTTTATGCTTTTGGTAATTGCATATGGGTATTGAGTATTTTTCGTACTTTAAGTTGGTTAATTGGTTTTGTTTTTAATCTCGTTTGTTTTTTGTAAAAAAATTTCGGCATGCATCGAAATAACTGACTACCGTTATCCTTAAAATACCGTTACCGAAATAACTAAAAAACTGTTATCCTTAAAATGCCGATACCGAAATAAATGAAATAGCATTACGGTTAAAATACCGTTACCGAAATAACTTAAAATAGCGTTACCCTTACCGATAACCGCATCGTTTCGATAACCATTCATGGCGAAAATTTATAAATGTTTGCTGTAGCAAATTCAAAAAAGTATCAAAAAAAGTACTAGTGAAAAGCCCGCCAAAAATTCGTTTTATTGTCACCATATTTCTTTGACTAAATTTAATGAAAATCTCTATTAGCTTTCAAATTTACTATTTTATACAGAGTAGTATTTGGAAGATGACAAAGCAACCTGTGATAATTTTTGATGTTTTTTCTTCTTCTTAATATTTGAAATGTTGAATATAATTTAACTTAAAATATATTTATATAAATTCCAAAAACGTAGTCTCCTGAAAATTTCCTTAGGCAATTAAGAAACCGGACCAGCCTATTAAAAAAATAATTTTTTACAATTATTTTAATTAGTTTTAGAATATTAGCACATTTAATTAATTTAATCTAGTAACTTCTTTAATAGTTTTATTATCTTTCATAAACATTTCTCGATCTACAATTGACTCACTACTTACCAAACAAAAAAATGTTTTTAAAAAATCAACAAGGAATGATAATATTTTTAAAATTTCACATAAATTAAATGTTTTTTGTTTAAGAAAACACAATTTGCATGTTAAATTTTAAAACAATTGAGACTTTTTTATATTTTAAATTACCTATAAAAATTCGAAGAAATACAGACATTCAAAATCATTTTAACGCAACTTTGAGAAAAAAAAAATAACTTGACAAAAACATTAAAAATAAAATCATGTTATATGTATTAAACAATACACGACAAAATAAAATTTAAATTTGAAAAAAAAACAAATTCTTCAAAATATTTTTAACTACAAAATGCAAAGGATGTTTGAAATCGATTTTTTCGTATTTGTTGATTTTGTATGTCATTTACGTTGATGTGATTGCATTTTAATGGACAAATTAAAACTCAATGATTGTTATGAGTGCATGATTAAACAAGCACACGTATTTAAAATACACAAAAAATACTAAGTAAATTAAAGAAAACATTAAACTTCAATCGATTTTTGTATGCATAAATATTTTATTCAATTTAAATAAATGATCGTGAGAATTTAACAGGCGTCAATTACCTTTTGCTGCAGATAATCAATGTAAATTTTATGGTCAAGCAAATCGACCAAAAACCCGACTAACCAAAGAATACAAATAAATGACAAATAATATGAAAAAGACTTGAAGAAGACGAACAAAAATAAAAAAACTTCCTAAAAAAATACTTACCCAAATGTATGTTTTAGGTACTTTTTTTTTGTAAAATTTATATTCGAACTCTATAAATCTTCATAAACTTGTCACGTTTTCAGTGCAACATGTAAATTCCTTTATAATAAAAGAAACAAACAAAATTGTTTAAGAAGTGAAGAGGTATTAATAAAAGCCGAAAATATATAAATGTGTCGGTCGAAAACGAATTGCACATAATTTTTCAATCTTCATCACACTTAGAAAACTGTGAATACATGACAGTTGTTGGTGTAGTAATCAGTAGTTTTTGCTTTTAACTTCAATTACAGTCGTTTTTCTATGGAAAAATACAAAAGAACTCTTATGACAGTTATTTAAGAAAACAAATAACGAAAATTACTGTAATTTCGTAACAGTTATTTAAAGCAGTTGTTTTTATCACAATATCTTTACAGTAAATAGTTGTTTTTGTTAGTTATTTAAAAGGTTATTTTTTTAATTCGTATATTGTTATTTATTATCATAAGTATATCCTTAGTTTGCAACTAAAAATAAAAAATTATACTGTATCTCGAATGCATAAAAAGGTAATAACTGGACAAACGTATGGATTTTTTTCTTCAAATTTCAAGTACTAGTTATGGCACATTTTTTTTATAGTCGGAAGAAAAAAATTATATTTTTTTTGACAGTTAAATATAAAACAAAAGTTTTTACCTATTTCGTCAGTTGTCTTAATTTTTTTTCTTAGTAAAATTTTGTCAGTTAATTTTACGACATTGTTACTTATTTTTAACGTGATTACTTGATATTTTTCAACAGTTAAAAATAACTACACTTTAAACTTTTTTAAAGGTAAATACCTTTGTCGCCTTTTTAACTGCTTATTCCTTTGTTTTAACTATCATTTTAAGTAGATTTTACCGACAAACTTTTTTGAGTGTGCCAACGAGGTACTCAGGCTGCATGTCCAGTTAGCTATTAACTGGGACTTTAACTGACACATTTATTGTAGTTTCCAATATAAAATCTGAATTTAACTTTTAGCTAAATTTTAACTGGACGTTCAGTAATCGGGCGTTAAATAGACAAAATAATGTACAAACTTACATTTCAATTCAACAGTTCCGGAAATATTTGTCGTGATATATCAAAATTTTGAACCTAATTTGGATATCACTGATATCCCAGCAAACCCTTTCATTACCATATAATGAACTTTACACTCAACCAAAAAAGTCTGTAATGGCTACTGAAAATTTTGCTGTTATTACGGGAAATTTAACTGTCCCAGCGGTATTTTTTGCTAATTTTAGCAACACATGTCTACTGATTTGTAGTACAATAAAATTAGTAGAAAAAATTAGTAGCCACTACTAAATTTTAGCAAAATTGTTGTAAACTATATTTCAAAATCGATTTACTAGAAACAGTTAAAAAATTTACTAAATATCAATAATATTAGTACAATGAAATTAGTGTAAATAATTAATAGACGTTACTAAATTTCAGTAAATTTTTGTAAATTGCAAATTAAAATTAATCTGCTGAAATTAGCAAAAAAGTGTACTAAAAAATAAACAAACTGTAAAATCTAAAAAAAAAAATTAAATCAAATTTAATAAAAAAATAAAAAAAAAATTCCTCTTGATTGTAAAAAATACTTGATCATACTTAATATTGATTTTACTAAATGAGGTCGTTAATCATTAAGACATATGATGCCAATAAAATATCTTAAAAGTGGATTTTGTAACAGTTTTTTTGCTCTCCTGAAAATCTATTAAAAAACACATGTGACATTTTGCAGGCCGGTCGACGATATGTTGCCAGATTGGTAAAATTACAAAAATCCTGGCTGAATTTAGAAAACAACGAGTAAAAAGTTAAAGTCTGGCATGCCGACTAAATAATACCTTACACCAGTCTGGTTAAAAGCGAACTGATGTTTGGATCCGAAATTTGAATGGGTTAAAACGGACTTGTGTCAAAATTTTTTATAAAATGATAACAAGAGATAATCGAAAATACAGCCCATATGGGCGATAGGTCCAAATATGGACCGATCCTATCTAGAATCAATAGGCTTTGTCCTTGGGACCATGTGAGTCAGCGAACCAAATTTCATTGAAATATCTACTTATTTGCAACCTGCAGCGTATAAAGAAGCCAATTTGGGGGGGGGGGGGGGGGACACTTATGGGCACTAGGTCTAAACATGGACCGATTTTAACAAAAATAAATAGGCGTCGTCCTTGAGAAAACGTAAGTCGGTGTACCAAATTTCATCAAATTATCTTAATATTTGCAACCTGTAAGTGCGCACAAGAATGCATGGACAAACAGACGGACAGCGTTCAATCAAAATAAAAAGTAATTCTGAGTCGATAGGTGTAGGTACTATAAGGTGGGTCTAGGTCCAATAGTTTTTGGTTTTACAAACATCAGCACAAACTTATTATACCCTCTCCACGTATTGGTGTAGGGTATAAATAGTTTAAAGTCATAGCGGAATTTTTGTGGACAGGACTAACGCCTCCCAACGCGGACCTTACAGTGGTGGCCACGAATTTAAGGACATTCAAGTTTTTTTTTAATTTTATTGTTGTTGCCTTTATTTTTAAAGATCAAAATAGTGGCTAAATTCGCCATGAAAAGCAAATTTTTCTTTGTTTTTAGCGATTTTTAATAAAGTTAACAGCACTGAAATTTTAAAGTGAATAGTTTTATGCTTTTCTTACCACAATATAACAAATCAGTCAAGATTTTTTTTACGTTATAGTAAAAAGCATTTCATGTTAAAATTTCAGTATTGTTAACTTTCTTTTAAAATCGCTAAAAACAAAGAAAAATTTGGTCATGTTTAAAGTGCTGCAATTTTAAGTGTGGCGACTATTTTTAGATAAAAATAATGCAAGACTTAAAGAAATTTTATGGGATTTCCAAAAATATACAGTTTGTACAGAACCGATCAGTACTGCCTAAATTTTGCAATGAAATTTGATAAAAGGTTGATATCGCTAATTTTTATTAATAGCCACGCCCACTTAAAACAAGTGACAAATGAAAAAACAAACATTACGTTAAAATTCTGTACAATTTTTTGAACCATGTCCTTGCCTTTAGTGGCGAATTGATCTTTAAAAATAAAGGCAACAACAATAAAATTAAAAAAAAACTTGAATGTCCTTAAATTCATGGCCACCACTGTATATGTAAGGGTGAAAAATGGGGTCAAAAAAGCCCCAGTTTTCGGTTTTTTCGTTTTATTTCATATTTCTTTCAAAGTAACTATAGAAAATTTTGATGTCAAACGAATGATATTTGAAAGGCCTATTTACCGGTGTGTAAAATAGGCCTAAGCATAATTATTTATGGCCTAACACAAAACATCAAAATTTTAGGTGGTTTTGTATGGGGATGTATTCAGGGTTAAGGGTCAAATTCATCTATATTAATCCTTATCATATTTAAGTAAAGGGGTGTTTCGATTTTTTCGATATTCGGCCTACTTCGGGTTTGAGACGAATTTTCCCGAAGGTATATTTTTGTTAGGATTTGATAACCTCTGTCTAGTTAACATAAGTAAAATGGGCATCAAACTTTTTCTTTTTGAGAGTACATTCCGATTATTTAAATTTTGTAAATTTCAGACACGTCGCCATACAAAAAAATTGGAAAATGGAATTTTTCCAAATATCTTTTTTGGTTGTTATACAATATGCAATATTTTTTCGCAACTGCTAATATAGTTTTCAAAAAAGCCCTGAAAATTGGGCCTATTTTGACTCCATTTTTTAACCCTTAAGCTACGTAAGTAGTTTTTCATGTAGAAAAATTTTACTCAAACTTCAAATGCCCCAAATTGCAATTTAAGTTATAAAAATTAACAATTTTTTAATTTTATAACAAAGCCACAATCACAATAAACACAAAATATCACTTTAAATTTGAGTGAAAACAAAGTCTACACAATTTTCACGTGAAACTCATTATTGTGAAAAATTATTTTTTTATATAGAGTAAAACAGTATTTTCACGTGAAACTCAAACAACTTACGGTGCTTTAAATATGAGTTTGGGCAGCTGTAAAAATACATGTCCTTCAAATTTTTCTCCTCTACAACATATCCGAAGCTCACTAAGATCTGCCAGTCTGCGTTGGGAGTCTTTACTTGTAAGCAGGATTTGTTACTAATATTTAACTTAAGATATTTTTAAACAAAATTTCTTATTTAAGTAGTATTTGAGATAAAAATTGTACTTAGTGCTGACTTCCTCCTGGAGTTCTGTTTGAATTTTATCTGAATTCTATCAAACAAATTCACAAAAATCTTTAGTTTCCTCGTCTGATATATAAAACTCTTGTGTAGGGTATTTTAACTTCTTTTCAAAATTGTATTTAGGCAAATAATTTAATAAAACTCCCTCACATGTGCTTTTGGGGGACCTTTTAACTTCATACACTAATTTCACATTTTTTGTATAATTTATTTCCAAAAAAGAAGGTTTTGAGTCAGCCAGAAAAAAAATTAAAACAAAGATTTGCTATGCTCTCACACTTTTAAAATTGTTTTTTTAACAATTTTTTGTTTATCGGTATGTATTTTTTTGTTTTCGTTTCCAGACTACTGTCTGTCATGTAATGTTTCATGGTTATGTTAAATAACTACCAAAAAAACTAAATAAAAATAATTTGAAATGTTAAAATAAGAGCTCATTAGTATGCGTAAAATGCAATCAAGTAGCTGTACATTTCTTTCATTATATTTTTATAATTTCAGCGGTGTGTGAAGTTGACTATTTGGAGCTACTGTTAAAGATAAATAAGTTCAGATAAACATGATTTTGAAAATATATTTTTGTTCAAACTAAAAATTGTAAAAGAAAAAGACTAAGACAATAAAATGAACATTTTCCTTTTCCTTCAATTTAAAATCTTAAATTACATTTAAATAATTTTTCTTATACTTCCGTTTTAATTTATAGTCATATTCCTTTTTAAGAACATTTAAGGATAATCTTGTTTTTTAAAGCAAATTATTTTTAGTTTTTGTTATCTTTCGCTGTTATTGTTTGTTCTGTTTCTGTGAGTTTAAATAAATGTACCTGTTGCTGCTGTAGCAACAGATGCCTTGATGGTTTTGTTTTAAATCCTGCCTCAATGCAAAATATGGTGAACAATTGTATGAATGTATTTCAAGGATGCGGAAAACGGAAGTAGTAAACATCATTAGCAAAACGAATCACAACAAAGGCAGTTAAGATTTGGCTTTGTTTTGCTGTAGGTTTTTTTTATCTCATTTCTCTTGAAAAAGGAAACATAATGAAAGTATGACCCATGTTAATAACGGAAGTCGGATTTATGTACTCGTACATGCGCAACAGATGAGCAGCAAAAATATGAAAAACACATTTAAATGTATAGAGGAGATATTAAATTTTAGTAACTTGCAGAGTTCAAATTTATAGTGAATACTTAAGTTTTTTGTACTATTTAGGGCCACTATTATAGTCAGCAGTTATTAGGACTTTTAGTTTAATGAAAAATTTCATTAAATCTTGTCCAGCACAATTCTCTTTACGTGGGGTCTTTGGAACCACGACTTTCCAACACAAATATCTTTTTTTAAGATCTAACCTAGAACAATGGCTAGCTCCAATGGATTCAGCGTACTTGAAATAGGTTTACCAATTACGATTAATCGATTAATGGTATTAAATTATTCGATTTATTTATTTTCCGAAATTTGAGTATTTTAAATTATTTGAACAATTACTTGAGCAAAATTGTCTCAACAAAATTTTTAAACTATTAATAAAGCTGGATTCACAATGCTGAAGTTAGCTACAGATTAGAGTGTAC
Source organism: Leucophora obtusa (assembly GCA_949987735.1). Taxonomy (NCBI): domain Eukaryota; kingdom Metazoa; phylum Arthropoda; class Insecta; order Diptera; family Anthomyiidae; genus Leucophora; species Leucophora obtusa. The sequence goes on from OX465295.1 coordinate 356,117,198, forward strand.
TACACCATTTTCCCATTTATTTCAGAAAATTCCAAATCTATTTCAAAATTGTCTAAAAATGTTTTAAAATTATCCAAAAATGTTTTCAAATTGTCCAAAAATGTTTTAAAATTGTCCAAATATATTTTAAAATTGTCTAAAAAGGTTTCAAAATTGTCTAAAATGTTTCAAAATTATCCAAAAATGTTTTAAATGTTTCCAAAAATGTTTTAAAATTGTCCAAAAATCATTCAAAATTGTCCAAAACTGTTTTAGAATTGTTCAAAAATCATTCAAAATTGTCCAAATATTGTTTAAAATTGTCTAAAAACCTTTGATATTTGTCCAATTGCATTTCAAAATTGTCCAAAATGTATTCTAAAATTTTCAAAATTATACAAATATATTTTAGAATATTTTATTTGTATTTAAGAAAATTCTATTTGTATTTTAAAATTCTCCAAATACATTTCAAAATTATTCATTTGTATTTAAAAATTTTAAATCTGTATTTAAAAATCGTCCAAATGCATTTTAAATAATTCCATTTGTATTTCAAAATTCTCTAAATGTATTTCAGAAATTTCCAAATGTATTTAAAAAGACTCTATTTGTATTGCAAACTTTTCCAAATGTATTTCAGAAATTTCTATTTATTTTAAAAGCATTTTTCCAAACATACATGTTTTCTCTTTCATAATGAAAATTTTATAGGAATTATGAGACTTAAGAGAAAGATCAAACATGTATGTTTGTAAAAATGCTTTTAGAATAAATATATAAATTTCTGAAATACATTTGGAAAAATTTGAAATGCAATTAGAATTTTATTAAATACATTTGGAAAATTTTAGAATACGAATAGAGTCTTTTTAAATACATTTGGAAATGCATTTGGACAATTTTGAAATACAGATTTAATATTTTTAAATACAAATGAATAATTTTTTAATGTATTTCGACAATTTTAAAATATAAATAGAATTTTCTTAAATACAAATAAAATATTTTAAAATATGTGACCTTCTCCGAGAAAAGGGATCTAGTGTTTCAAAAAACCTAGTGTGTCAAAAACTTGGGAAAATCGATCAAAATGAGAAAATATCGATTTTCCCAAGTTTTTGACACATTAGGTTTTTTTGACATACTAGGTCCCTTTTTTCAGAGAAGGTCACATATATTTGTAAAATTTTAAAATATATTTGTGAAATTTTGAAATACATTTTGAAAATTTTAGAATAATTTTGGACAATTTTGAAATGAAAAGGTTTTTAGACAATTTTAAACAATATTTGGACAATTCTAAAATATTTTTGGACAATTTGAAAACATTTTTGGTAAAATTTAAAAAATTTTTGTATAATTTAGAAACATTTTAGACAATTCTGGAACCTTTTTAGACAATTTTAAAATATATTTGGACAATTTTAAAATATTTTTGGACAATTTGAAAATATTTTTGGATAATTTTAAAACATTTTTAGACAATTTCGAAATATATTTGGAATTTTTTGAAATAAAACTGAAAATGGTGTAGTAGAATAATTATACGTAAAAAATATGTAAGTGAGAAAATGAAAAGAACAAATTCCACTCTGCAGAGTGAAGTACTGCAGCATTGTGAATTCAGCTTAAAAATTAGTTGATTTTTTTAAATTATTCCAGCTGTATAATTTTTATAAGTAAACCTTCATGTTTAGAAAAATATTCTGTAATGTTTACACAAAAATAAATTAATGTTCAATAGCAATTCTTATAAAATTTTCTAAAATGATTTTGCAAAACGAAAACTGTATGCTGATGTTTGTTTTTCTTACAAATCTTAAAGTAAACAAACCTTAAAGAAATTACTTATTTCTTTAAATAATGACAATGGTAAAAATTAACTATAAATTTTATGCAATTTCTTTGAAAAGAATTTCCTGTCCAGCACAGTAGGTGTTTAAATGTACCAAAACAATGTTTGAACAAGCCACAGTAGCAAAACAATATTAGACGGGAACATAACAATTACATTGTTGATAAAATTGACAATTGAATTTGGTAAGAAAAAGTTTTCAAAAATAAAAATTGATTTCCTGTTAAATGTACAATTCCTTTATATAATTTTACAAGAATTTTGTTCTTTAGTTTTTAAGATTTTTCTATAGTAAATTCTATTCTTATGATTTGTTATGCTTGTAAATTTTGATTGATTACTATGCGACTTTTGACACCTTAGACAATGTAAGATGTTGAAAAAAAAAAAAATCCGTCATCTATGAACATTTGTAAGACAACTGCGTAAATAATCTTTGTTCTATGTTTCTGTGTGGAAGGAACATGGATGATGGAAGATGGCGTTGAAGAATATGGTCTTAAATTTTATTAACTGTTTGTTTTAGTATGACATTTATTAGTCATATTATTATGAATTTACAAAAGGATGCATAGCGAATGAACTTAATGCAAATCGCATTAGTTCTTGTGGATATTCTCCGTTTTTTCTCTACTTTTTTTTTGTTTGGAATGAAGGATTTATGCATGTTTTTAATTTATGGTATAATAGATATAAGAAAATTTTGATGGATTTTGAAATTTATTCTAACATCTGATTGACAACCAAGCAGGTATGTTGATTTAAATTTTTATGGATAATTATCTCCTTCCGAAAAGACATTTAAAACCAGCCCCAATTTTGCTGTTTCAGAAACTACAATAATTAAAAATAACTGTCAAATAATGGTTTCTTACGGAAAATCTTACGTTTTGGTGTAAAAAAAATTAGTGGTATTTCAAATTTATTTTCATCGAGATGAACAATAATTGGATTTAGAGCTTTGTATAAATATTTTGTATTTACAAAAAAAATAAGGGAAAGCTGTTTACAAGCACATTTACACGCGAGCGAAAACTGTTAGAGGTGGAGCAAAGAACACCTCTAAATGTCTCTATTGTCAATGATTTAAGCTATTTAGGGTTGATTTTTTGCTTTGATCTGTAGCAGTTTTCTCTCGCGTGTACATTAGACCGTACCTCAAAAAAAAAGTTCGCCGTACACCCTTCAATATAAAATATTTTGCTAGGAGGTTTCAAAAAAAAAAATATTTTTTTGCCGAACGTACGGGTCGCTTTTTTACATTTTTCGTTATATCTTCGGCATTTACAGTCGGATCTTGAAGTATGATACATCGATGTTTTTCTCTCTAAGGGCCATTAACCTCAAGTATCATGTTCTAGTATTTACCCACCAGATCTCAGTTGATGCCACCCTAATGTACCACTCTAATGTCAGAAAATTAAAGCTCGCAAAAAATCATTAAACATTTGCTAAAGAAGTTTTTCGATAAATCCAGCAGATTTTTTTTTTATTTTTTTTTTGCCTAACGTTGGGGTCGCATTTAAAAATGTTTTTTTTTTTTTTCATCGGATTTTTCCTTTATGGTCTCCTCGAGAAAAAAAAATCGATATATCACACTTTAAAATCCGACTGTAAATGCCGAAGCTATAACGAAAAATTAAAAGGGGCACCCCTACGTTCGGCAAAAAAAAAAAATTTTTTTTGGAATTGCCTTGCAAAAATACTTTATATTTGAAGGTGTACCGCGCACTTTTTCTTTCCTGTAAGGTGATACGGTCTAGTGTACATCTGCCTTAATAATTTAAATAGAATTTCTTGTCGTTTATTTAACCTTCTTTTTCTATTTTTAACTTCACAATTTGAGCAAATCAAAAATTATGATCAATGAGGACATAAAACTAAATTTGTTTTCCAGCCTACCAAGCGAAAATTCAGATTTAATTTTTTATTACAGTTATACCCCTCAATTCATAAATGCTTTGTAAAGTTATAGCAGGTTTACAAAACGTCATTTTCATACAAAATTTGTTCAATAAACCTCCTATAATTTTACAAAGCATTTATGAATTGAGGTCTAAATTTTTTACATTTCTTTTGAGATTTTAAAATACTACGATTATATTTTTATAATTCCCTTAAATTCTTTGATCTTTTGAATGACGTTTCAGATTATATGAAATTTATATAATATTACTTATGAAATCGCGTGCCATATGTCTGTGATACTATATCATTTTTCAAAAGTAAAAAATCCCAAAACCATACAAAAAGTTTATTTATTTTTTTGGCTGTAATTAAATCTTTTTCTTTTGTTTGATTTATTAACTAAAACTTTTTAAATAAATGTAAGTAAAACTTAAATAAATATCTAAAAAAAAAAACATTGAAAATAATACCAGCTAAAACTTTAACCACCACTACCAAACACCACCAACCACTATGAATGATCCTTTTTCTTTTGTAAGCCAAAAACAAAAAAAAAAAACAAACAAATTTTGTTGTTTGTGCAAATAAAATTGATACAACCATACAAAAAATTTCATATACTCCATTGCAGAACTTCTCAAATAGCGAGTAGCACACTAATTGTTGAATAGTTGTTAGAATATATGTAAATTAATTGTTATACCCTCCAAAACCCAATACTTCAATTGTAACTCATCGATAGATTCTTCTATCACGCGGAGGTGTGCTAATGTATCCGTCGGTTGAATAGGCTAAAAGCTTAAGGATTTTTGTAATTTTCCCAAGCAGTTTTGTATTAAAAATCAGCAGAATTATTCGACAAGTTTAAAGTAATGACTGAAAACGTAGAAAGCTCTTTTTATTTTGGACATTTGGGCCCTAATTTCCGCATTCTTGACTGATCGAATTTGTTGTCGATCGTTCGAATTTCTTGACTTTTGGGATTCTTTCATTCGAACACAACTGTACCGCATAATTAAAATCTCCTTATTTGTGTTATTTATTCTATTACCATATAACATTATATTTTGATATTATATGGTAATAGAATAAAGAACCAAAAACGAGAAGATTAGTAATCTCGTTCATGTGAATGACGTTTTACACAATGAAAAAAAAAAAGAAAATTTGTAGGCAACTAAAAAAATAATAATAGGCCGAAGGATATTCTTGTCGAATTTATGACCAAACCAATTTATACAAAGGTATTCTAACAAAATTTTTGGGTAAAAATTTAAATGTAGCCAATAACCAAGGGGTCAAATCAGACCTTAAACGAAAGCTATTAAAAATAAAAAATCCTAAGTGGATGCGTTATGGGTTAATACAACTACGTAATACTTATTAGTGTCCGACCGAACTTACTTTTTTAAGGTCGAACAGAAGCCGAACCTCGGCCAAAATTACTCGGAACCGAAGCCGAATAAAAATACAATTTCATGCAACTTTTTCAAATTCAAAAATGCGGAAACCAATTCCTAAACATTTCTGAATTGCAAAAATCATAAAAAAGTTGTATTTTTCGCTCTTTAAGTAAAAATTAGTTTAAAGATGTGCATATTCATAAGTTACTATACAAAATTAAAAAGCTAAATATTGATTTATAGAAAAGTTCGGTATTCGGCCAAAATTTTGCCGAACAACACAAAAAAATAAAAAGATTAGTTGTAAGAATCTTGGCTCTGGCAAAGGGGACCAAAAAAACTATACGTATATCGACGTTTTACGTCTGGCCCTATGTTTTTTAGGGGGTTAAAGTTTCTCCGCTTTTGCAAATGTTTGTTGTAAATCGGCATAGGAAACCATGTGAATCTTCAATTTGAGGTATAGGATGTGTTCAGCGAACTTATGTAAAACACTACGAGGAACATTTCTGTGGAATATTTTAACCCTCTAACTCTTCAATTAAAGGGACTTTTTTGGCCCCTTTTTAAAAAGAGACAAAAACGACTAGTAAGTTGCAGAGTTAGAGGGTTAAAATGTTCCTCGAAAATATTTGTCATGAAATTCCACTGTAAGTCTCTGAAGACATCAAATTTTAAAATATAACTTCAATACCAGAAATAAGTCATAAATTGACCTATTATGAAAATAAACTAATACTTTTCAGTGGGGCATATAGGCCCCAACAGCACTTAAGGGTTAATTTTCTCAAATTAAATTAGAAACATTATTTTTAGATCAAGAGAAATAATTGCAAGAAGTTTTATCAATATCCGCTCAGGAATATCTGTTATATTAATATGTTTAAAAAAAATTTTAAAACTCCTAAAATTTGACCTTTGACCTTAAATAGGGCAATTTAATGCAATTATATTTTTCCATAATTTCCAGGATTGAAATATCTAATTTTATGTTATTATATTCTGGCCAATATCATGTGGAATTAAAAGAAGAAAAAATAAAAACTTACCTAAAAGCTAAATAAATGCGAAAAAATCGCTGTTTTCTCGAAATCCGCTGAAATAAAATATATGCCCTTCCCAAATGAAAAAAGGAATTCCTACAATTTTTGTAGTTTTTAATCCCTAATATGTCGTTAATAAAACGTTAAAGCACAATCGTTGATTTTTTTAACCCTTTCGACCCCAACTTTAAATGGCTGGGAATTTTCCGAACAAACTTTGTGTGAATGTAGATCTAAATAAATATTTTTTATCACTTTTATGGCTTTGCAGCACCCCCTAACGGAGGTATTTGGAATTAAAGTTCAAACATTAACATGCTACCGGACCCGAACGGGTTAAGATTTTTTTAAAAATTTAATTTTATATTTTTTCTATTAATAAACTCTACATAAAAGTTTTTGACTTTTTGGATTTAATTCATCACACAATTTTTGACAGTAATTTAAGCAAAAAATTTATTTTTCCGTAAAATTTGCTGTGAGAAAAAATGTGTATCAACACTATGAAAAGCAGCTGTCAAATGAACACTATCAAAGGCTGCTATATAAAATTTATACACAGGCATTGTCGAACTGCACTGCTACTGAGTAAAAAAAATCGTTATGAAAAAAATAAATATAACGGGAGTTATAGGCACAGAACAACGAAGTTGCTTGTAGGCAACTTTGGAGTCGAAAGGGTTAAATTCCTTTAAAAAATTTAAAATTATAGATTTGAAAACAGTGTTTAAAAATTCTGGCCTTTTTGGAACTAATTTAAAACGAGTTAACAAAACGCAATATATAAGAATACTTCTTATCTGAGTTTTTTGGAACTATAGAATAAAAAAATATTTTTGTAGTAGATTATTTCAATAAATTTTAAAATTTGGACCCGATTTTCTTGATTAAGTGGTATGCGATACATCAGTTGCCGGGGGAAATTGTAATAACTCGGCTGTTTTTAATCGATTTAAGTTTTTATTGCTTTCTAAGAAAAATAAATCACCCCAAATCACAATTTTCTAATGCTTTTAATTCGAATTAGTTATAAATTATTATTATTTTTGTAAAAATGCACAAAAAGTCATATGACTTTTTGTAATATGTATTTTCCCCTTGTAATTCATGTTCCAAACTTCAGGGCCAATGCGGCACGTATTTTTGGGGGACGTATTTTTACACCTAATTATATTGTAAATATTTCCAGGGGATATAACTCAAAATTTATTTTTCTCCATACAAGCTTGGAACCCCTAATATTCACTGCAAGCAAAAATGGAAAAAATCAACTCTGAACACAAGAAAAATAGTTTCGAACCCTGACTTTGATGGGACAATTGAATCTTTTTCACATTTCTTATCAAAAAATACTGAATCAATGTTCGTTAAAGGCAATAAAAATTCATGATATCGTTAAAAAAATAAAACAAATAATTCCATAAGAAAATTTTCAAAATCGTCTTTATTAAATTTTGCTTTTATTTAAAAAAGTACCCAGGAAAATTTTCTGTTCCAAAGAATCAGTTGTAGAATAGCTACTTTTCATTCACAACCACTTCTGCTGTCGATTCTAACACCGATTATTTTTGTTTGAAATTGTCCCAAAAGCAACCCCTTCTATAGCTCCAAAGTGGAACCGGTTGCTCTAGAATCAGTTCTGGAACTGATTCTACGTGACCCACACCTTCCATATGGGATCCCAGGAACTGGTTCCGGAACCAGCTCCATGGAATCGGTTGCAGTGGAACCAGTTGTAGATTGGGTGTGGTTGGCTACCGATTGTGAAAAATTTTCCTGGGTACGTACTACATCTGTTGCAATTGTAATTCAGAAAATATCAATTGAAATTGAGATAAGTTTCACTTGAAATTTATAAATCATAAATTTAAAGTCAGAAAATATCAGTTGAAATTCAGAAATATTGAATTAAAATGTGAAGTTGTCTGAATTTTAATTGATCATTTCTGAATTTCAATTGATTTTTTCAGTATATTTTCTTGAAATTTTCTGAATTAAAACTAATATTTTACTACACTAAGAGAATTATCCTTCATGATATTAATGATATAATTTCATAAAAATTTTTTCCTAGAACCAATGAAGAATTTCAGTATGTATATAATATTTAATTAATATTATTAAATTTTTCATAACTTTTCTTTCATAAAATTTCATAATTTCATTAAAAAAATTCATTGAATTTCATAAATTAGATCTTCATAAATTTAATGAAAATGTTCTTTATATTTATGAAATTGTGCAATAGTATTTACTTTTTTTTAATTTTTTTTTATAAAATATCGTCATTTTCTGAGAGAATAATCTTTTATATTTTTTTTTTAAATTAATTTTTTATTATTAATTCTGGACTATGAAATTTTTTCATAAATCATATTAATTTTTTTAAACCTTTTTTTTTTATGAAATTTTTTAATTTAATGAATTCTTTCTTTAGATATATTTTTTACATCCGTAAAATATGCTACGATTTTATTACGCCTATTGCATTTGCTAAGTACTTTTTATTTATCCACTCCAGCTTAGCAACGACAACAACCAACTATAATAAAAATAGTAAATGAAATTGATTCATAGATTTTATGAAACTCTTCATTGGCTGAATGATTTATTCATTGGACGAGTGGCCTATTAATTTTATGAAGACTTGTTTCATAGATTCTATGAAAAGTTTCAATGGACGAGTTCCAGTGACAATTTTCATTGAAACTATGAAGAAATTCATTACTGAAGTGATGAAAATTCTATCAGTGTAAATTTCAATTGATATTTTTTGAATTCTATGTGATATTTTCTTAATATCATATGCAAGTTCTGAATATCGATTGATATAGTCTGAATTTATAACAATAGATCTGAATTTCAACAGATATTTTTTAATTACAAATGGAAATTCTGAATTTGAATTGATATTTCTTGAATTTCAAATGGAAATTTTGAATTTTAATTAATATTTTTCGAATTACTAATACAAAATTAGTAATGTCAAAAAAATTTTGATAAATTCAGAAAAAAGCTGAAATTTGTTACCCCGCGCGTTATGCGGGAATCGTTAACAAAAATCGGGACAATCCCGCCAGAAGCGGGATGTCTGGCATCGCTAAACAACACAGAAACATAATATCGATTAGAAAGGTAACGAGTCCCACCATCATTAGAAAATTTCGAGCGATCGATTTTATACTCGATACGAAATTATTTCAATCACAACTTCGGAAATTAGGCCCCTGGTAAAAAAATATTTTCATTCACATAAAAAATGTTTAAGGTATAACTTTTATCCCCATTATTTTTTTGTAGTTAAAATAAACTTAAGTTCCTCATAACATTATTGGTGTCACCTCCAAATAAAAGCACCTTGAGAATATCTGCTGTACTCAGTATTTAGCTTATTTTTTTATATGAAAACATGTTGTCATGATTTTTACAAGTGTAGTTTTGAATATTTTTGTTTTTCTGTTGGTGTTTGTAGTTATTATTCAACTGGTTCCTATATTCCTTATTTGGTGGCTGTTGGATAATTAATTTAGTTTGTTGTTGTTTTTTTTTTTTGCGGCCGTGTTATTTTAAAGCTTTTATTTTATTGTAAATTTATCCTGACAGCTGTTTGCGCTTGAGCGCCTTCTGTGATTCTTTTTTTATTTCATTTCATACTTATTTCAAGCCACCATATAAAGTTCGTGCTTTTTCTGTACGTTTATTTTTTTTTATAGGGGTTCATGATGGTTAAAATATTTTATAGAGGCTTAATTTTTTGGCTGAAATATCAAGCTTTTTTTTTGTTGCTGCTGCATTAATGATTTTTATTTGTATGTTGAAAAATTACTTCATTTAAGAATATTTAAACTGTTTTGGTAAAAAGAGTCAATGAGAATGAAACGATGATGATGAAGATTTTTATTCTTAATGAATTGTAACAGATCAAAATCAATGATAATTATAATTAAGAGTGATTTTTCTGAAAAAAATAAGGGTATTGATAACACATAACACAACAAAATTACAATCATGATTAAAAAGGAAATTTAACATCGTCAACAATTGATGATTGATAAATTATATAGATTTTTAAATTTTGTCCTGATAATTTTTTTCTTATATTGTAATTTTAGCTGTGTTTGTGCGGCACACTATCAACATTGGCTTATGTCATACCCATATAAATTTGACATTAGCCAATTTTTAGTGTTAACTCTTAACGTTACACTCATAGAAATAAATCTGTAAAAATAGCAGAAAAAGTTACTAAAAAGTAGTTAAAAATGATGCTGCAGAAAAAACTGCTAAAATTAGCAGATTTTTTTACTAACTCCTAGTAAAATGAGAACAGCAAAATTAAAACTGTTAACTTTACAGAATTTTAGTTATATTTAGGCTAACTTTTAGTTAGCAAATAGCAAATTGTATTGTAAAATCTGCAGAAAATATTAGTAGACTGAAAATAGTAAAAATGAACTGTTATATCTACAAAATTTTTGCTATTTTTAAGCTAAATACAGTTGAATACAAATAGCAGTCTATTCTGCTAAAATCAGCAGTAATATTTGCTAAAAAACTGTAAACTGCTGTTTTTAAAAGGCTCGATTTTTATTTGCATTTAAAAAAAATCGAGAAAAAACTTCGAAAATATTTTATTTTTTTGGTGATTTTTTAGGCTACTAATTATTTAGCAAAATTTTTTGCTGACTTTAGCAGGTTAGTTTTTTATTTTCCATTAACAAAAATTTTGTTCAATTATAACTAAAATTATGTATATTTAACAGTTTTATTTTTGCTGATCCTATATTACTAATATATAGCAAAAATAATCTGCTAATTTTGCAGTTTTTTTTGCAGCATCATTTTTAACTAATTTTTAGTAGTTTTAACTAAATTTTTACGGACTTTTTTCTATTAGTGTACTAATGTCAAATTTGTATGGGAATGACATAGCTTGCCGCACGAACACAGCTTTTGTCTAACCAAAAATGTCTCCTGGTAAATTTATAAGAAAACTTTGCCATAATTAAAATTTGAATATTGTAGGTTTTTCCCAATAAATTTTCTCAAAACTTGAGAATTTTGTTTAAATTCTGGAAAAATATCTGAAAGGGAAATTTTCTTCACATTGTGCAGTTTTAAAATACCTTCACCTGTCTAAAAAACTGTCCAGTAAATCTATGACGTTTTCTTAATAAGTTAATGTAAAGTCTAGACAAGATATTTATGTTGTTCTTTTAACAGGCTGGACAAATATTCATTATTTTTATAAATTAACAAACACAACTGTACTCTTAAATCCTTTACAAACATCCTTTGAAATTTTAACTTATAGAAATTCAATTATTTATGGTCATATGATAAAAATAGAGAACTGTAATCTCATTTTCTATAAGAAATTTGTTTTAAAGAAATTGTTAGTGTTAAACAAATAAATCGCTACAGATAAATTGCTGGAAAAAAATACTAAACGAAATGAAAACCAAATGTTTTTTTACGCAACATTCAAAATACAGCACACCTCTCGAACTCATCGCCTATGGCGATGTGTGTGATCAGGACAAGGATTAGATTACTAGTTTTTAAAATTCCTATTAAAATAAAAACAACCGTAACATTTGTAATCTATAATCTAAAGTCCTTGTCTATTGTATTTTACGCTCATTTGAAACGCTTTAAAAATTGATGTGTTTTAAAAGGAATATTTTGATAAGAAATCAGCAGGTAGTTTTTGAGCCATAAGAAAACTAAGACCTGCCCAGACAACAGCCAGCATATAACATAGATATCTAAGTACTTAAGGATTTTAATTTCAATTTTAGGATTTTTTTTTTTTATAAAATTTTAAAAAAGAATTGAAAAATATTTTGTTGTATTGTTGTATCTACTACTTTCAGCCAGTGGTTATAAAAAAACGAGTATGGTTTTTGAAAAAGAAACTAAAAATTGCACCTTTTATCCTTTTGCGTGTCTTATCTGGATATAAAATCATCTTCATATACACTTTCATACAATTGTTGCTGTTATATATTTTATTACTATATTTTCTTGGATATCTTAAAAAAAAAATAAAACATGTTAGCCAATACAAATTGAGTAATGAAAGATTTAAGATCATAAATCTATCAAGGATATTTCAGTTGTATAGAAAATTTATAGTTTAACTGTTATAATGTTGGCATGAGGAAGTAGTACAGTTTCCTTGTTTTCCTTCTATATAAAGTTCTAAAGTTTTTTTATTAATTCCTTCAATTTTGGCAAACAGTTGCTCTTTTTTTGTTGTTTTCTTTACCTCTATTGATAACTTCATAACTTCCAGGCATATTTTTTATCGTGATAAACTTTTCCTTATATGTGAGTGTTTGCATTTTTGCAGCCGTTTTTGTCTACTTTCATTTTTTAGCTTATCCTTTATTTCGTTAATATCCTTTGGCTATAAAAATATTCATTGTATTTATGTGTCCCGCCAAAGAAATGTATGGACTTTTAATGAAGACATTATTACGCCAATTTCAAGTTGTAATAAAAAAGTGAACAATGCCATTTGTTGACAAATGATCGCAAATAGTAGGAATAAATAAATGAATGAACGATGAGTTTGCTGAAAATAAAAGAAAGGCTTTTAACATTTCAATATTTTTGCCAATAAAATAAGGGGTGAATTTTTTTATTGAAATACTCGATGACTTTATTAAACAAAATTAAAGGAAACATAAACTATAAGATTAAAATTGATGAAATGAACATTTTATCAAAGTGTCGGTATTGCAGGCCCTTTTTTATAATAACACCACGTTTAGTGTGCTTTTATATTCGCCATTCTGTTGCGCAAAAAAAATTTGGTCGTAGCTAGGAATTTTAACCCGGGAGTTCCCGAAACAAAATTTTACCGATTTTTTATTAAAAGCAAAATTTCCGGGAATTGCAAAAACACTAAAACGATCATCCCACGGGGAATGGGGTGTCAATTGTCCCCAAAGTACCTTTGTCGTAAGTGGTTAAAGCAGGACTTGCGGAAGGACTGCTATAATTTAACAATGATGTGGGTTAGGACCCTTAATTGCCCCTAAAGTACCTGTCCCGTGACTGGTTAAAGCATGAATTTTTTGACGAAATTTAGCGGAAATATATTTCAGTTTCCACACCCTTAGAAATAAATCTGTAAAAATAACAGAAAAAGCTACTAAAAATTACCTTGCAGACTTTCAGCAGATGTTTCTGCAAAGCTATTTTTAACAAATTTTACTTTCACTGTTGACCGATATTTTTTATTTATTTTACTCCCCATATGAAAATCGAAATATATATGAACACACATGATTATACATTGGCTCGTATGTGCTCAAGCATGGGCACATAGTCATATACGATTTTCGCAAATGTTGCCACATTGACGTGATACGGAGGAAATAAGAAGATAAACAAAAAAAACTAAAGTAGAATATTTGTATATGTCTATTTGATCACTTCTGAAAGTATTCATATAGAGACAATCTGACAATAAAAATATAAACAATAATACAATTTAATGGAAAATCACTGATGAAGCCTGTCCATAAAAAAGGCAGAAACTGAATCTAGTCTCATTTGAAAATTTGATGTGTTTATAACTTTTAAAGAAAAGGTTTATTCTTCTTCTTAACCTCAAACCTACTAAATTAGAAGGCTTTCCGGTTCAAGGCTTGGTTAGTGTGATACCAAATGAAAAACTTAAAAATTTTTAATACAAGAAAATTAACTGAAAGGAAAAGAAAAAATAATGAGCATTGTGGGGAAGTATGTCTGAAGGATAAAAAAACGCAAAATATTTTCACCTGTTTTTAAAAGTTGATGTGGTGATGACAACTTACTGACCCGTGCTGGAAATGTCAGTGAAGACTTTCTAAAGACATGTCATCATTTATTCATCACACTTACCTCCTGGTGACTTGTCGTGATGACATTTTTACATTTGTATGAAAATGTCAGCAGGTGTCTTTAGGTATTTTGTATGGGAGTGGATCAGCAAATCACCAATGACAACGACATGTCGCGAAGACGTCTTCACGAAATTTCCACCTGGGTTACTATTATATCCTCAAAATTTCCCTGAAAAAGGTGCCAGGATTTATCCATCTATAACTCTTAAACTGGAAGCTTCTGGTGATTCAATTACATAGCTGTTGTTTACACAGTGAAAAGGCAACAATTTTCTTTATACTAAGTTTTAATCCTCTCATGACCAAAACTAAACTTTGAATATCTCTCATTTAATTTTGTAGATCTGTAAATACTTACACTCTTCATCATATAATAGAAAATTTAGCGTAGATTAAGAGTAAAATAAGCTTTTTTTAATATTTCGGTCATTCCATGACAGAAAGGTCAAAAATTGATTCTGAGTTACAGATTTATTACATATGTGCGCTAGGAAACCATGTGAATCTTCCATTTTAGGCATAGGATGTGTTCAGCGAACTTATGTAAAACACTATAAGGCACATTTTCGTGGAACTATTTAACCCTATAACTCTTCAATTAAAGGGACTTTTTAAGCCCCTTTTTAAAAAGGGTCAAAAAAGACCCGTAAGTTGAAGAGTTAGAGGGTTAAAATGTTCCACATAGATATTCCTCGTATTGTTTTACATAAGTTCGCTGAACACATCCTATACCTACAATAGAAGATCCACATGGCTTCCTCCTAAAATGCAGGTTTGTGAGACATTTGACCGCCAATCTTAATAAGTACGGAATTTGGTGAAAGTTGTCCAAATAACTCTGTTAACACCAAACTTTATATATAGTAATAAAAAATTAGAAATTAGCCCTCATGGGCACATGGGGTTAAATTGACCCTAAATTTGTAAAATATAAAAAAGTACCATTTGACATGAAAATCGATATAAAAATCATTAATTAAGCATTTCCTAGAGAAAAAAAAATCAAACTTAACCTGTTTGAGAGCATGGTGTCAAAATTACCCATTTTTTTATGTTAAATCATAAAAAAAATAGAAATTAACTCCTTTCTTCACATTTTTTCAACAACAATTTAGGGGGTGGACGGGTCACAGGTCGCAATTTTATTTTTCGTCCATATAACAAAGGTCCACCCTACTTAGTATACACTGATCACAACACTGATCGAGTCAGAACCACTTTTTGTTTCAATTTATCGATGCCCATCTGTCCGTCCGACCGTCTGCCTGTCAGTCGGTCTCTCCGTCCATGTATTCTTGGGTGCACGCTACAGGTCGCAAATATTAAGATTTTTGACGAAATATAGTGCACCAACTAACGTCGGCCCAAGGACAAAGCCTATTGTGTCTATAGTGTCCTTATAAAAGTCCCCCAAAGTTTATTTGTTCGCACGCTACAGGTCGGAAATACGAAGATATTTCAACTAAATTTGGTAGACCGACTCACACGGACACATGGACAAAGCTTATTAGTTTTATGCATAATCGGTCTAGGTTTAGATCCAGTTCCCGTAATGGGCATTTCCGCACACTACACATCGCAAGTATTATGAATTTTTAATGAAATTTGGTACAACCACTAATATCGACTCAAGGACATAGCCCATTGATTTTGGTTTAAATCGATCCATGTTTGAACTTAGTACCTATTTATTGTACATAGTATCGGTACAAATTTCAACCTATCGCCCATATGGACTATATTTTCGATTTTCACTTAAATACACCTAACATTAGCTTAAATCAAAATTTCTTACCGTTATTCTATTCTTGTTATCAATTTTTAGACAAATTTTGACACAAGTCTATTTCAAGCCATTCCAAACATTAGCTGGCTTTTAACCAGACTGGTGTAGGGATTCATATGGTCGGCATGCCCTACTTTAACTTTTTTGCTCGTTTCCATTACGTTTTCATTTATTTATTTGAATATTTGTCTATTACTTCTATTTGCCATAAATGAGCTACATTATTAAACAATAATGACATATTGAGCAATAATGTTGATTGTGTATACAGGCTTTTTTTTAAACAACCCAACAAAGATGATCATTAATGACTCAGAAATGAAATCCAAAAACATAAACATTTTTCCACTTTTTCCTATGAAAGTGGTCCGTCCAAAAGAGGCCCCTGTGTAATTTTAATTAATTTCGGAATCTTTTTTGAGTCCGAAAAATGAACCCTCATTTTGAGACAGCTTTTTAGATTGTAGAGACAACTTTTTGGATTGTTTTCTGAGGTTTCATATTTTTTACCAAAAAAGAGTGAGTTCAAAAAAACAATATCATGTCTATGAGCCATTTACGAATCTTATTTATGAGCGCTCCGAAATTGTTGGCTGGGAAACCAAAATATATAAAACAAATAGAAATTTTTTGTAATAAAAATCTCATTTCATAGAAATAATTTAATATAGATTTTCATTGTACAGTATAACTCGTTTAATACTAACTCGGATAAGACGAATTCTTGGTTAATACGAACTAAATTAGAAGTCCCGAAGATTTAGCAACAATTTCAATATAAAAAACATCGGTTAATACGAACTTGCTTAAGACGAACAATCAGTTAAAGGGAACTGTTTGTGATGGTCCCATAAACAAATTTCTATATAATTTTCCACTTTTAATACGAACTTTACAAAATTCGACAATTTTTTCTATATCTTTTTGTTTTCTGACAAATTTTAAACCGAACACATAGACATTTTTTCTTAAATATATTGCAAACAAATATTTAGCAAACCAAATGAAAAAATTGTAAAATTTTTAAAGTTGTTTCAAGGAAATTTAAATATTTTCTGGATAATTAGAATATTTTAAATAAATTTTACCTCGTTTACAACAAACTAATTTATCTACTTCCCCGGAGTTCATCTTACGCGAGTTTCACTGTACATACTCTACGGGAAATTTTAACAAACTGTCACCGAACTGGCCCCTTTATATGAAATAGAGTGGTCTCTTTTACATGGTGTTGTCATAGGAGGGGGAAATTGACCCCTTGTGACATGTCACAAGACAAATCCTAGGACAGGTTACTGAACTCTCATAAAAAACAAATTTCAGGGACCTGTCCTGGGATTTGTCTTGTGACATGTCACAAGGGGTCAATTTCCCCCCCTCAATGTAAAAGAGACCACTCTATTTCATATAAAGGGGCCAGTTCGGTGACAGTTTGTTAAAATTTCCCGTAGGGTAAATGAAGAATGGTAATGGAAAGAGGTATAATTCATTACAAAGTAATTAATTACTTCCAACTCTGAATACAATACAAAATATTTAGGAAAATGTATTAGTTTTCCCAAAATGAAAAATTATGAAATTCTTGTTTGCTTAAGAATCTAAAATTTATCTCTAACAGAGACCTCTAATAGCGAGAAAATCCCAAAATATGTATTTTTTTGTGGGCGAAAATCAAACATATTTGGTACAGGTTTTTAAAAACTTTAATTTTAAAGGGTTTGACACTGTGTGAGTGAAACTGTCCCTTAGAATATGATTTGTCGGTTTTCATTTATTATTTTTGTTTCGTCGGATTTCACCAACCCACTTTTGCCTGGAACGGTAAAAGACCCATAAATATAATGGAAAAGCAGAAATTCCTTTTTTTTAATTATTTTAAAAAAAATTTAAATTCTTAATTTGGAAATGTCACTAGCTATTTTGCTGATATTATAAATACAGTCTGAGAGGCCTTTCTTGAAATCTCCTTTTATTAAGGATCGGTCAAATTCTGTCGTTTTGAAAACTGTACTACTTATATCCTTCATGCATGCCCCCCATAAAATGGTTTACCATCATGCTTACCATACAAACCTTTTCATAAATAAAAAAAAGAAAAATCTAACAATAGAGCAGATTTAACAATTTTTTAACAAATTCTATTAAAGATTCTTAAAAAACACTATTGTTTACAAGGACTATAAAAGGATATTAAAAAATTCTTTAGAAAAAAATTAAAAACTATTGTCTATTCTACGAACTTTTTTATAACTATAATACTGATTACATTAGACACAGTCAAAAGACAATATTATAAAATAAAATAAAACTATACAAGAAGAAAGGATCAGCTTTTACAAAAGGACGAAGAAGTAACCAACATTTTGTAAATAAAGAACAAGACAGAGTAGTAAGAAAAAATGAATTGATCATGCGTAGTGCATGACTTCTTAGTTTCTTTAATTTCAAGAAAAAAACATCTGCGTTAATGTTTTTTAACAAACACAGCCTAGAGTAAGTATAAAGTATCTTTGGGAGTACAGTCTTCCTTGTACGCACTTTTAGTATTGTAAAAAAAGGACACAGGATACTTAAAACAACTACATAAAACAATAAGGAGGTGTATGAAGAGCGTAAAAATGTGTTTTGAGAGCCCATTAACAACCTACACTTAACCCTCAAAAGATCATTGAATTTTTTTTTATTGAGACTCTTTTAGGTAATACAAATTAATGCAGTTAGTGGAAGTTCAAAGGTGGAATTTTGTTGTATCATGCATACAATGACAAACCACTCAGCATTCGTTCAGTTCATTCGTTCATTCGCCAATTTCACTTAATCGTTCATTCGATGATTTGTTTGACAAATCCAAGTAAACTAGGAAAAATTACGAATTCCGGAAAGAGAATTTCAATTATTGTTGCAATAGACATAATCAATGTGTTCGTTTACTCGAAATTTTTACTACTTTTACTACAATTGGAAAGTTTTGTTTACTTTTTGTATTGAATTTTTCCAGCTGTAGTAAAAGTAGTAACTTGTAGTAAGTAAACGAACAAGCCTAATGATTTCCGATTTCTCCGATATTTAAACGGATCGTGGTTCCAGATTATATGCTGTCTACAGAAAAATATATTGTTGTCTACAGAAAAATATATTGTTGGATATGTTAACAGGCAATTATATATATATTTACAAACTACTATACATATACTTCTAATTATATTTTTATCGTTATTATACATACGAGGGCAGTACGCAATGTTCCTAGCCTGACATAGAGATGGCGGTATAAACAGCAAAAAGTTTTGTATAATGGTAACTTTCATCCGTCATATGAACACATGTTAAATTTCATTTCGATCTGTCAACTCATTCGTATAGTAACAGGTGTTACTAAGGCGCTTCAGTGATTTTTTTCTAATGGAAAAATTAGAAATTCGTGGTGTTATTAAATATTTACATAAGAAAGGTTTATCGGGACAAGAAATTCATAATGATATAGTGAATGTGTTAGGTGAAAGTGCTCCTTCATATGCAACAGTAAAAAATTGGGTTCGAATGTGAAAATCGAAATGATCATATATTGACTAGTATATGATCATACATAGGCATACATAGGCATACATGATCATATACGTCAACACTTAGTTCAATGTATGACCATACATGATCTCTTATATTTCCATATATCTTTGGATAAAAAATTTGAGGGTATATGGAGGTATATGGCCATATATGATCATATATGAGCATACATGAATCATATGTGAGCATATATGGTCATATATGAACATGTACAGTCATATACCCTCAATATGGAAATATATGAGATAATCTATGGTGATGCATTGAATTTTGCATGGACGTATATGATCAAGTATGCCCATGCATGATCATAGACTAGTCCATGTATGATCATGTACATTCATATATATTTCGATTTTCACATGGGTTGCTAAATTTAAACGTGGTCAAAAAAGCACTGAAGATGAACCACGAAGTGGATGTCCAAAAACTGCAACAACGCCAGAAACCATAGCTAAAGTCCATGATATGGTATTAGACGATCGACGAGTGAAAGTGCGTGAAATAGGGAATGCCATAGACATCTCAAATGATCGAGTACATTTTATTTTGCATCAAGAATTGCAGATGAAAAAGCTTTCTGCAAGATGGGTGCCGCATTTGTTTACAGTTGACCAAAAACGCATTCGAATAAAAATTTCTCATTTCTCTGATTTAGCTCCCTCTGACTTTTACCTGTAACCAAATTTAAAAAAAATTGCTTGCTGGCAAACGTTTTATTTTGAATGAAGATTCAATGGTAGCTATAAACGATTATTTTGAGGAGCTTCAGGAAATTTATTCTAATCAAGGGATAGAATTGCCAGAAAAACGTTGGACTAAGTGTAGATTATATTAAAAATTAAATTATTTTAAAAATCTAGCTCTTGTTTATCATTGTTAGGCTGAAAACATTTCGAACTGCCCTCGTATGTATGTTTTTAGGCAAACACTGTAATATTTGTATCTGGATCATATTTTCCCACCTAGATAAAGAAATATGTACCCAGGAAAATTTTTTAAAATCGGTAGCCAACCACTCCCATTCTACAACTAGTTCCACTGCAACCGATTCCATGGAACTGGTTCCGGAACCAGTTCCTGGGATCCTATATGGAAGGTGTGGGTGACGTAGAATCAGTTTCAGAACTAGTTCCATAACTGATTCTAGAACAACCGGTTCCACTTTGGAGCCATAGAAGGGGTTGCTTTTGGGACAATTTCAAACAAAAAGAATCGGTGTTAGAATCGACAGTAGAAGGGGTTGTGAATGAAAAGTACCTATTCTACAACCGATTCTTTTGAACAGAAAATTTTCCTGGGTATTTGCAATTTTATTTTATGATTATAATTTTTGTGTAATGCAAATATAATAATGATAAAAAAATATATATGTTTGCCTGCAGCATGTATTAACTGTCTGTTTTTATAAAAAGAATCAGACGAATTCGTTAAAACATTTGTGTGAAAAACAAGGTTTTTCTTTAAAGTTTTTTAGCTGTATTTGTTCTACATAGAAGTCCTGACAAATTTGTGCACAAATTTTGAAAGAAAAACGTTTTTAAATTAGTGTTTTTTACACAAATTTGTTGGATTAGCAAATTTAAAAAAGAAATTAAATTTGTTCTTGAATTTCATACTCAAGTGGTCTTTGACGCATTATTGGCCTTAATTTTGTACCTGTTTCGCAATGCAATTAAGTAAAGAATGCGAGTCTGTAATCATTTAGTAAAAAAAAAATTCAATTCAAAATTTGTCAAAAAATTAAAAAAATATTCTTTTCGCCTTGTAAACTCTAATCGAATTCCCAATGTAGAAAATCATTACCAGGTATGTGGTTATGTGTCTTAAAGACAATGTCAG
This sequence comes from Leucophora obtusa, assembly GCA_949987735.1. NCBI lineage: Eukaryota > Metazoa > Arthropoda > Insecta > Diptera > Anthomyiidae > Leucophora > Leucophora obtusa. The sequence goes on from OX465295.1 coordinate 356,138,482, forward strand.
TAGCGCCATTTAAGTGACAAGTCGGCAGGTGCAGACATTTGCCAAAGACGTCTTAAAGACATGTCTGCACTTTTTTACTTTTTCTAAAATGACCCTGACAAACTGCCTATTTGTCATCATCACAGGCATTTATTCTTAACTTGTCTTAACTTGAACATTTTAATCCTCTAACTCTTTAACTTACGGTTCTTTTTTGTCCCTTTTAAAAAGGGGCCAAAGATTTCTTTAATTAAGGAGGGTTAAAATGTTCCACAAAAATGTTCCTCGTAGTGTTTTACATAAGTTCGCTGAACACATCCTATAGCTAAAATGAAAGATTCACATTGTTTCCTATGCCGATTTACAATAAACAGTTGCAAAAGGGAGGAAACTTTAACCACTTTAACTTTAACTTTTTTTTCTTTTTTTTTTTGCGGCCCTATGCTCCTTGGAGCAGTAAAAGGAACAAATATATATATAGACGTAACTTTTAAAACGCCGATACACGTATATTTTTCTGGTCACCTCTGCCAGAATCAATTGTTAGTACCTTTTTTTTTTTGTGTTCTTTAGAGTAGGATATCTTATATGCCCGACTTTCATTTTTACTTTTTTTAAATGAATGTTTTATCGAAGACAATTTACAGCTAATGTTATTAGGGTGTACATTTGAGGGTTAAATTTAATAATCTACGAGTATAGTCTTTGCAATAGACAAACAATGTCAAGGTCAATAATAGTACACGGCATAAGTCTCTATAGAATTTCCAAAAAAAAAAAACTCCAACAATAATTATCAGTTTTTTACAGGATGCTTTTTTATGTTATACGAATACCTAGTGTATGTGTCTTAAGACGGATGATGTATGAGGACACATGCGTATCCTGCTTTAAGGACATTAAACAAAAAAATGAAAACGAAATAATACAAATTAATAAGCATGTTAAGTTCATTATGATTTATAGCGCATGTGTGCCAGATGTGACAAGCGCGTAAAGTAAAAAAAAAATTTAAAAAAACTGTCAATGATAAGTAATAATGATGATCAGACATAGCACATCACAATACAATGACACAAAAAAGTCAAAATGAGGACGAATAAAAGAAACTAAAAATTGACATTCACGGTGTATGATGATTGAGTCATGTACGTATTTTATCATTTATTATATTTTTTTTTGGAAACTGAAAGCATATGTCCTTAAGGATAACGAAAAATAATATATAACGCGTGTTATTTTGATTCTAAGGTCATAACTATTATTCCAATTTAAGTCCATTAGCCAAGGTTTCAGTAATACTTTAAGTAATGTTACACATTTTTTTTTTAAATGCAGCTGTTTAGACTTATAATGAAATCCCCTCTAATAAGTTAATTTATTCATTGAAAATTGTATAAAATTTAACAACTTATTTGCTTAAAATTTTGCACGTTTTTCCCTCAAAAAAAATCAGGTTCAATTATTGTGAAATCAATAATGTGTAATACACAAACAGCTGTATTTTCATATAAATAATGAACACCTTTTCTGAAACCCCTTTCGATAATTATTCAATACACCCTCATATAATGATGGTATCAAAACAAATGAATTGTTACAAAGTTAAATTACCTTCACATTAATGCAATATGAACATAAGAGAGAGGTTCTTCATTATGATTAGGTTTACAACTGGAGCATAGAAGTATTCCTAACTCCAAAACCCAATCAATTTAGATACACCTTTAGATTTTAAGAAAAAAAACAACATCATTGAATTTGTTGTCCTTACAAATCTTTTTCCACATATTTTCAAACATTTTTGAAGATTGTGTTGGTGTTCAATGGTTTTTAATTTCCTTTGTTATAAAATATTCCAATCTACCCCTTTCTTTAGAACACTCCTTTTAAATATTATTTTGAACAGTTTTAATAGTTTTCTTTTAATATTATTTTCTTTTTCCAAATTTAAATGCGTGGCTATATCTTTTGTTAGCAGATTAATTTCGCCAATTTTCTTCTATTGTTGTTTTTGAAGATGCTGATCTTTTTTTTGCTTTCTTTGGCTCGGTTTTGTACTATCTGTCGCTATTATCCTTTGAAATTTAAATCCTTTGACTTTATTCTATTTCTTTTTCTTCTTCTCTTTAACAAAAGTAGAAAAACTGTCTCAATAGATAAAAACAACTCTTTGTATTATTTAAATTTCTTAAGATTTTTTAAAGTCGCAAAAGAGTCTTTCAAAACACAGCTGTTCTTTATAAAAAAAAAAGGATTGAATCAAGAAATTAACGGACAAAATTTGCAGAACAAAAACTAGAAAAACCACTCGCTATTCATATGAAAAAGATATCTTCTTTATATCTATTTGATATTAAAGTTTTAGTATTATAAAAAACTCAACCAGCAAAATTTTTGTTTTTAACCAGTCAGTGGTAAAAACCCATACATTTTTAAATACACTCAAAAAAGTTTGACAGTTACTACATGAAAGTTGGTTTTGTAGTAATTAATAGTTGTTGTTTTTAACAGTAATTGCAGCTGTTTTTCTATGGAAAAATACAAAACGAGCTGTTATGACAGTTATTTAAGAAAACAACTAACGAAAATTACTGTGATTTCGTAACAGTTGTTTAAATCAGTTATTTTTAATATCATAATAAACAACTACCAAAACAGTATTTTTACAGTAAAGAGTTGTTTTTGTTAGTTATTTAAAAAATAAAAAATTTCGTTGAATTTCGTTGAATTTAAAAAATATTTTCTAAAAAAAATAGTAAACTACTGATTTCAGAAGACAAGATTTTTATTTGCATTAAAAAAATCGAAAAAAAAACTTCGAAAATTTTAAATTTTTTTGTGATTTTTTTGTCTACTAAATATTTAGCAAAATTTTTTGTTGATTTTAACAGGATAAGTTATTATTTTCTACTAACTAAAATTTAACCCAAATATTACAAAAATTCTGTATATATAACAGTTTAATTTTTGCTGTTCCTATCTTACTAAAATTTTTGAAAAATTATCTACTAATTTTAGCAGTTTTTTCTGCTAATTTTTAGTAATTTTAACTAAAAATTTTGCAGAGTAATGAATGGTTCGTTTATTAAATATTATAAAATAAATTATTAAGCCCAGTATTTTATTCGCACAAACTCTAAAAAAGCTGTCAAACTCCATAAAAAAATTATTTTTTTACCAAATTCGATTAATCGATTAATCGTATTAAAGTATTCGAATTATTCAGTTTTCGAAATTTGACTTTTTAAATTATTCAAACAATTATTTGAGCAAAATTATTTCATTAATCGAATAAAAGAAACTTTCCCTTCCGATTACGCTAGAATCTAGATACGTGATAGAATACACAATTCTATTCGAATCATATTTTTTTCTTTTCGGCCATCTGCCATAATTTTAGTGTGTTTTTATGCAGATTTATATGTTTTTCTTTTTTATCACACCATTTGATCGAGGAGTGTTTCGGTTTTTTTTTTAATTCGCCAAAATACGAAACATATTAACATATTCCACTTTTTCGGAAGCTTTTTTCACCTTTTTATCAAATATTTTTAATAGGCGGAACACGATTATGAAAACATAAACTATATAGGTATCAAAACTTATATTTTTTTCCAGCACTTTAACGTTTTTTACTCCTATGTAAAATCCTTATTTTTTACCCCTCCCTGTTACTCACTAAATTTGAGATTAAGGCAATAAAAACAAATACGTTTCCGCTAGTTTTGTCTCCTCTATAGCATACAGGGCTGCCAAATTTGCCGATTTTTCGGCATTTTGCCGATTTTTTATTGAAAAATATGCAAAATGCCGATTTGCCGATTTTGAGTCGAAACATGCCGATTTTTGTTTTAAATTCAAAAGACACGCAATTTTAATTTTTTTGTGTATCCCAGCCAGCAATTTCGGAGCGCTCATAAATAAGATTCTTTAATTGCTCATATAAATGATTATTGTTTTTTTGAAAACACTCTTTTTTTGGTAGAAAATATGAACCCTCAGAAAACAATCCAAAAAGTTGTCTCTACAATCTAAAAAGCTGTCTCAAAATGAGGGTTCATTTTTCGGACTCAAAGAAGATTCCAAAATTATTTAAATTTATGAGGAAAATTTAAATTTTATACGTCCTTTTTTCTGAGTCATTTCTGAGTACACAGGGGGCTCTTTTGGACGGACCACTTTCATAGGAAAAAGTGGAAAAATGTTTATGTTTTTGGAGCTCATTTCTGAGTCATTAATGATCATCTTTGTTTGCTGGGATATTAATAAATAATAAAATAATTCTATCTTTGAAATTTTTACAGAATTTTCTATTTTACTAAATGAATCTGAAAATCAATAATTGGAAGCTAAATGTATCCCACGCAATATTCTTATAAAATTTTTGACATCGAGCAAAGATTTATTTGAATGTACACTCATAAAAAAGTTAGTACAAAAGTCTGTTAAACGCGTTCTGATTAAATTGAACTAATTTTTCTGTTATTTTCTCTAAAAAAGTCCGTACAAATAGGTCAAAATTCTGCTAAAATAATAGGAAATGGTACATGTTTTGCGCCAGCACAATTTTGACCTATTTGTACAAGCTTTTTTTATGAGTGTATGTTATATTGCAATTTTTGTATTTCTCCAAAATGTAAGAAAAACAATATGCCATATTTTGTAAAAGTATTATACAGTATAACTCGCTTAATACGAACTCGAATAAGACGAATTCTCGGTTAATACGAACTAATTTATGGTGTCCGACCGAACTCACTTTTTTAAGGCCGAACCGAAGCCGAACTTCGGCCAAAATTACTAAATTCCGCCGAAACGGAAGCCGAATACTTTTGTGTTTGAATAAAAACACAATTTCATGCAACTTTTTCAAATTCAAAAAGGCGGAAACCAATTTCTAAATGTTTCTAAATTGCAAAAACATAAAAAGTTGTATTAAATATGCTAAAATCCCAAACCTAAGGAACTCGTCAGGGGACGATGTTTTTAGAACTTCTGGAAATATTTGTTAGGTTAAATTCAGTGTTGCCAGTTTTTTTTCAGACTTTATCCCCAATTTTCAAATTGTTATTCCCAAAAATCCCCAATTTTCAATTTGTTATCCCCAAAAATTCCCAATTTTTATTTTCTGGAAAAAATTCGTATTCGTTAACTTTTTTTTTAAATTAATGTAAAAATACCATATTTATTTAATTCTTTTCGGTACCTTATACACTCAAACTCAATAAATTTTGTAATTCTAACAAATTATAAAAAAGAACAAATAAATTTAAATAACAGCATAAAAAAATGTGAGCCAAATTTTTTCGTTTTAAATATTTCAGAATCAAAATTTTCCGATTCATCAGCTTCCGACATTTTGTTGCGTATAGTACTGTATAAAAACGTTTTAAAATTTCAGCAAATGGATTGAATTTTTGACAATTGAATAACATGTAATGTATATATTTAGTTTAAGAAGAGCTTCTTATAACTCATATTACATCCGAATAACCTTAAATACTTTGGAACCAAAAGGAATACAAATTTTCAAATTTTAAGGTTTGTACGCACATTAACTTTCCAGACACAAATTTGTGTAGCCTAAAATCATGCACTATTATCATCATACTTAAAAGAAATATATAAATATTTAGAACTATCAGGGTTAAATTCATAAAAATATAAAAAGGCAATAATATGTTATCCCCAAAAAATCCCCTAAAATTTCGCGTAATCCCCAATAAATCACCGGATACCCAAACGAAAATTTTTATCTCCATTGACGAAAAAAAATCCCCAATTTGGGGATAAATCCCCTAAACTGACAACACTGGTTAAATTAAAAACTCAATGAGAATTTCTTGTTCTCGTCTAGGAGCGTTATTAAGCATTCAAAATATCAAAGAAAAAACAAACAAAAGTTGTATTTTTCGCTCTTTAACTATAAATTAAGTTAAATATGTGCATATTTATAAGTTACTATACAAAATTAAAGAGCTAAATGTTGCAAAATATTGATTTATAGAAAAGTTCGGTATTCGGCCAAAATTTTGCCGAACACCGAATTGGCCGAACATCACTTTTTGGTCAAACTCCGAAGCCGAATACTCGGTCGGACACTACTAATTTAGAAGTCCCGAAGTTTTGGCAACAATTTCAATATAAAAAACATCGGTTATTACGAACTCGCTTAAGACGAAGACTCAGCTAAAACGAACAATTTGTGATGGTCCCAAAAACAAAGTTTTATGTAATTTTCCATTTTTAATGCGAACTTTACAAAATTCGACAATTTTTCTATATATTTTTTTTTTTTGTTTCCTTGCATTAATTTATCTAAAAAACCTTTATTTTAATTTGATTTCTAATTATTAAATTTAATTTATTTTCAGTGTAAGTCATATTTTTTTACACTGAAGTTTCTTTTTATATATTTTTTAAGAGTATATATATAAGTGTTTTTGATTTTATGCCGATTTTTTTAAATCAAAGTGCCGAAAATGCCGATTTTTTGGGAAAAAGTGCCGATTTTGCATAAAAATTATATGGCAGCCCTGATAGCATATCCCAATTTCAGCTCTATCGCAGTTCTCATTTGTCAGTACTTAAAATTATTAACATAGCCTGTTTATATCACGGCAGGATTGTATCCCGGACCATATCGTGTCTTTAATATTATTGTCAAACAGTTTCGTCACTATCTGGGTCCGCTATTAAGATTTTACTTTAATATTTTAATTTACTAATACGTTAACACTAAAATGTGATTTAAAGCAGGCATCGGCAAACATGTACAACCTTATTTTGTGCTTGTATGAGTGAGTTGCAGCCTCTCTCTCTCAATGCACTGACAAAGAACGTTTGTATAATAATTTGAAAATTTTAAATGTTTATAATCGGAATATAAAATAAAGATTTAAAAGCAAACAACAACTACAAAAACAAATATCAAAAACAACAACACAAAAAAAATAAAAAAGCTTAAAAATAAATTACCAAAAAAATGTATCAATAAACATTATGCAGAGTGTAAAAAAATCTGGCAAACAAGCGATGTGACAACCTACTTCATTGACTGCTTGTGTGAGACTGGAGTGAATTTATTTATTTTTTTCTTCTATGTGTGAGCTTATGTAGGTGTGAGAGAGCGCCCATGGGCATAGGTGTTGCCGACCAGGGATGCCAACTTATTGCTTTTCGCGCTAAATCTGGTGCTTCTTGATGTTCCAAAACGCGAAAAATATTAATCTAACGCGTAACTGCAAAAAGCGCTAAATTGGTGCTTTTTAAAAATTTATTTAGCGCGTTTTGGGCTTTTTATACATGTATTGTTTTTTAACAATATCAAGAAATATACCAACATTTGCTTTTACTTTAATAACGATACAGTAAAATATGAAGGAAAAGTTGTAAACGCCAAATAGTGCTTTTGGCGCTAAATATAGTGTTTTTTGATGTGCCAAATGCGAAAAGTTCAAATTTTGGAGCCACTTTTAATAGTCAGAACTAGGAACGAATTTTTTATAAAATTTAATTATTTAAGACGAAAATCCTTCTTTGTTCTGACTATAAAACAAGACTCTAAATTTTTAAAACTCGAACAATTTTTCTTGGATTTTTAGAAATCTGTTGAGAAAAAATTATTCAATTTTATTTCTTAAACTGTAAGCAGTAGAATGATGAAGTTTTCTTCACAAAGTAAATGAAAAATTTTTAAATTTGATGAAAAAGCTTCATATATTTTATGAATCCAGTTCTAATGAAACTTTTTACTTGAGTGTATGAAACCTTTACTAATTAAATGAAATTTTTCATAACATTTTAAAAAAAAATTCCATTAATTCAATGAAAAGTTTATATGGACGAGTTCCAATGAAACTTCATTGGTTTTATGAAAATATTCATTAATATCAAGCAGATATTTCTCTCAGTGTATGTGAAACATGACAAATTCTTTTTAAAGGCCATAAAAGCTGTTTAGTGCTTTTTTACCCGTTTTTAAATAGAAATTTACGCGTTTTTACCCTTTTTTGTAACTTTTTTGCGCTTTTTGCTATGAAAAAATTGGCATCTATGTTGCCGACTTCTGCTTTAAAGAGAGGTATCCTCAATTCTGACTGTTCATTATCGAAAATTTTCACTGTACATACATATATTTGTCTGCATTTTCTGATATTTTTATTCTTACATTTAGTCATATATCCATCAATTTTAAAACTACAAATATAAAGTAATAAATTTCTTTGCCAAAGAGTTTATAAAGAATGATAACGATACCAAAAAAATGCTATTGATCTAAAAATCAACAAGGAGGTGTGAGTTTTTCAAGATCATATCTTATTTAAGAATTTCTAAAAAAAAGACAAAACTTATAAGAATGTTATAAAACTAGAATTCCAAGAAACCAAAAATCAAGTCGTACCTAAAATTCCACAAACTCACGTGAAGGATCTCGCCATGGTCACTTTACGCATACAAAATGAAGCCAAAGAATTAAATCAACAGATGTTACACACCTTTGAGGAAAAATAAACAAATTTGTGTAACTTATACATAAATAACAAACATTAGGATCATAAAGTCACGACCAACAATTTTGGGAAGATTATGAAAAAATTATATGTCAATATCATAAAATAATTGAAGGTCAGCCAGACAGACTGACAAACAAGGTGACTATTGACAGGAATAGAAAAAAAAACCCAAACAACTATAACAATTCAAGAAAAAGTCACGCATCATTTCAAATTACCCAAAATGAAAAAAAAAAACTGGCCACGAAAACCTAAAATATATAACACTCAACGATTTATATGATAATAAGGTCAAAACCTGTAAATGAAACCTTAAAGTAGAAAAAAAGGTGCTGCATTCAAAAAAAATTAAAAATATGAAATACGAAAGAAACACGTTTATGAGTTTTATGCAACCTGTACTACAAGGACCTTTTCTTAACAAAAGGTCCTTGAGCAAAAAAAGCAGGTTTTTCTAAATAAACATCATTCAAAATTGTAGTTTTATTCAAATAGAAATTATTTCTATTTGACTACACTTTGTATTGTATTTTTTGTTTTTTTTTTTTTGTTCATTTGATCCTTGGCAGCCTGTTGCATGTTCCACACGAACACACAAATTGACCATCCTTTGGTTATAGAGTTTGGTTTTCTAAGAATATTGAATTGAGAGAGAACAAAAATGCAGCTGCATATTTGCATATGCATTTCTCTCTGTGGGTGTCAATTTGTACAATAGTAGAATAAATACTTGTACATTCATCCATGTGATAATATTGTACACCTGAATGCTAAATAAACAGGACACGTGCTTTTAAAAGATTTTGAGGTTTCAATAAAAAACAACTACGAAGAATAAAGTGTTTAAAAGAAACCGCAAAAAGATAAACTGTACCAAAAATTAAGAAACTCCCAGCAAAAAGATGATAATAACAGGACATTACCAACTATAGGTCATATCTTCCGCATTACTTTAAAATACAAAATTATGACTTACTGATAATAAGTTATAGAAGTACTTTATATACTTGCAAAATAATCACTTACTGATAATTAATTAAATAAGTAATGGGGTATTCAATCGATTAACCGTAACTCTATTAATCGCTGAATTTATTTAAAATAATTGTTCGAGTAATTTCAAATGGCTAATTTGAGTAATTTTTTTTTTAAGAGAAGCAACACTTAGGAAATTCTTCCTATTAATTAAGGTGTTGCTTCCTTTGGAAAGGGGATAGAGGAGAAGTGAAAGGTGGTGAAAGATGAAGGGCTTCAAATATGGCAACACTGTAATTGCGCGAGATGTTGAATCTTAGAACAGTTGTTGCGGGCCATCTGATGAAGAGTTGGCGATCTTTGTAGAAGCTTTTCAGTTCATAGCCCTGTTATATTATTTTACTTCGGTGGGGTTAAGTGCTATGGGAACACCGAAGGAGGACGCTGCGATATGTATGAGGGATAGAAAAAACTCATGCATATTATTATTTTTCATAAATTGATGTTGCCTTAGTTGGGGCTCGAACCCGCAACCTTACGTGTAACAGTCCAACGCGCTAACCATTACACCACAGCGCAATTTATCGAGTAACTCAAGAAAATTGAATAAAGTCTTTTTTTTTTAATTTGCATTTACTTTTTTTTTAATTTTAAAAAGACAATTCTTTTTTGAATCAACTCGCATAAAATTTAATTCATTTTACGAATCGACGAACCCATAATTTATAATCACTTTAAATCAATGATTTGAAATTGAATAAAGTAAGATATGAAGTCCAATATATAAATTTATATTGATTAAATTTTGATTGGATTGAATTATTTGTTTTATGATTTGATTCATGATTGAATGCAATTATTATTAGTTGAATTGATTTTGTAAAATTGAATCAATTCGTGTGACGCTATGAAAGGAATCAACAAAAACTTAATTGATTCCTTGATAAGATATTGATTGAATAAAGTAGCAACTAAGGTTATCCTATTCCTACTTGTGACTGATTGTGACCCTCATAAGACTATTTTTAAGACTCAGAGTCATAACTTTTCATACAAAACAACAATAAAATTCAATAAATTCAAATTTTATTTGTCAATGTTATGATTGTGTCGTAACTGGGTCTTAATTTTTTTTTTTAAATACCGGAATATATTTAGTAAAAATTGCATTATTTTCTAAAGTTTTTTTAAATTCAATGAGAGTTATTTTTGTTTGGTTTAGGATGAACTATGACAAATTCCAAATAGAATCACAATTTATTTTACAACAAATAGAGAAAAACTTATGAAAGAAAACTTTCCTAGAACCAATGGTTGACAATTAATGCATTTTCAAGTGCTACCAAGCACTATCATCAGAGTGTCTTTATTGGATTCTCTCTAGGTTATAATGTAGATTTTAGTTTTTTTTTATTTATGTTAACTTCAAAGTGAAAAATGTTACGAGAAATAAACTCAAAGATTTTTACTTATTGTTAGTTATTTTTATTACAACGAAAAGCACATGTTTTTTTTACAAAGCTCTTTTAAACCCGTTTTTTATCAATTTAGTATTAGATGTTTGTTAGATTTTTACAAAATTATTTAGAGGTTGCGACAGCGTCTGTGCTTTTTTTTAATTTGAAATTTTTGCCGTTACTACTTTATCAAAAGGACCATTTCATCAAAAGGAGCATAACTGAGGGGTAAAGCACCGTAAGTTGTTTAAGTTTCACGGGAAAAACTGTTATACTCCATATAAAAAAAATAATTTTTCACGACAATGAGTTTCACGTGAAAATTGTGTAGACTTTGTTTTCACGCAAATTTAATGTACAAGACTATTATTTTTCTGGTGGATAAGCGACATATTGTGTTTATTGTGATTGTGGCTTTCTATTTATGTTATAAATATTTCTACTTTAAATTATGTTACTTTATTTCTACTTTAAATTATGTTACTTTAAAACTTAATATTCTAGTATTCATTGATTTATTTATTTTAAGAACTTGATATTCTAGTATTCATTGACTTATTGTACAAAAAATTGTAGGAACATTTTTTTGGATTGTTTTTGAATTGAACTGAGGAAGGAAAGACAACGAACACTAAAATTTTGAAGTACTATTTTAATAAAATATAAATTTACTTTCATTATTGAAACCGTCTTTTCTTCAACAATTTACATAAAAAAGATTTTCATTTTCAGAACTTAAATTATTTTTTAGGGCTTTTAAAGTTTCAATGAAATTTTTCCACGTGAAAAACAAATTACATTGCTTAACGCAAAAAATATAAAATTAAAAAAAACGCTCTGTCGCGACCTCTAAATAATTTTTTTTTTAATCTAAGCAAATTGTCAAAAAAAAACTTTTTCGTTGAAAGAAACATATTTGAAGGCTGAGGTTTGAAAATTTGAAAACTTTTCTTTTTTCGGAGCAAGTTAATAAACATACACAGTTTTAGTTACAGGTTTCTAGCATAAATTAGAGGGTTAAAATGTTCCACAAAAATATTTGTCATGAAATTCTACTGTAAGTCTCTGAAGACATCAAAGTTTAAAATTTAGGTTCAATGACAGAAATAAAAGTCACAACTTAAAATGTGTTTAAAGGTTAATTTCGTACTTATTCAGAATTGGCACTCAAATGTACCAGATTTTGGGAGGAAACCGTGTGAATTTTCCATTTTAGGTGTAGGGTATGTTTAGCGGAGTCATGTTAAACACTACGAGGAACATTTTAACCCTCTAACTCTTTAACCGACCCGTAAGTCGTTTTTTGTTCCTTTTTAAAACGGGGACAAAAAGTCCCTTTAATCGAAGACGGTTAATTAGTTCCACAAAAATGTACTTTGTCCTCTTTTATATAAGTTCTCTGAAAACATCCTATACTTAAAATGAAAGATTCACATGGTTTCCTAGTGCATATAAGTACACTTAAAATAATACGTCAGTAGAAAACCGGTTTCAAATCGATTTGACTAATTTTTAACAAATTTTTAGTTGAAACACTGATTTAAGCAAAGATTTTAGTTATCTTCATTTAACACAATACTAAAAAGTCTCAGTAATTTAACTAATTTTGAGTGTTAATTTTCAAAATTATTTAAAACTAATTTTTAAGAACCCATTCATTAAATTTTACAAAATTTATTGTTAAAATATAATATTTTCATGTTACTGTTATTGCCCGGTAGATGGCGCCACCAATGTATCCGAAGTTTTAAAGATGGCGCTATTCCTTCCCCTCCCGATTTTTTAAAACGGCCCATATCTCGAAAACTAAGAGAGATAGAGCAAAATTCATGAAAATTTCGACTACCCCTAACCGTACAATACCCTAGCGAAAGGGATTATCTCTATACTTGGCGGAGGACCCCCGGAAATTTTTAATAAAAATTTTCCACTTTATAAAATGGCCCATATCTCGAAAACTAAGCGAGATAGAGCAAAACGGACAAAATGTTTGCTTCACTGGAGTGCCCCTATATGCGCTCACATGATATGGACTAGGTCCGAGGTGGGTGCGGAGACCCTAAATTTGGATAAATTCAACGACTCAGTATAATTACAGATAAAACTGTAGTTTTACAAATTTTTTACTTAAATTTAGATTTGCTGGCTGGGTAGGTTCCATATTTTTGATGTTACACATCAGCACAATCTTATGTCAGCACTGTCTATGCAGTGGTGTAGGGTATAAAAAACAAATTTATCAACTTAATGTATCCCAGTGTAGAAAATCATTACCAGATATGTGGTTATGTAACTACATACTTGGTAATGGTAAGTAGTTACTTTTGTTATTACATTTTTTATTACCTTTATATGGCGATGTCGCGAAAAATAATGAGTTATGGTTACACAGCAGCGTACGAAAAGTCAAAACATATATCGTTACCTATGTGCTTACCACTACAGACAAAAATAATGAGTCTAAAAATAGATTTTCAAAAAATTTAATTACATAAAAAAAAATATTTTTTATTGTAGTTTTTTTTTTAAATAAAATTTACTGGTGCGGGAATCGAACCTGGGTCCACAGATTGCCAGTCAATAGCTCTACCATCTGAGATATATCGACATGTAATATTTAATAAATAAAAACATAATTGACCTGCTGCACACAAGCAAGCTTACTCGCGAACATACAAAAAATCACAATATATGTGGTTACATATATGCTTACCAGTGTTTAAAAAATATTGAGTCTAAAAATAGATTTCAAAAAATTTTAAAAAAAATCTAGAAAATTATTTTCTATTTGAAATAATGATAAAATTAAGTAACTCATTATTATATGTTTTAAAATAATGCAGAATGTAATTGGGTGCCATTACTGGTAAAAACTACGAGCAGTTACCAAAAGCAGAAAACTCTAAAACAACGGTTGCGGTTTTTTAAGCATAACGGTATTTCGGTTATTTCGGTAACGGTATCTTAAGGGTAATGATAGTCAGTTGAAAGTACTTTGATTCGATGTTTTTAATGTGTCCTTGATAGTTTACCTTTTTCAAAATATGCCCTTATCTGAAAATTCCTTCAAGGATCGTTTAAAACCACATATAAAAAATTTACCCTCGTTTTATAAAATTTTAAATTTTTATTAAATTTTTAAAAATTTATAAACCAATTTCAGTGGTTTTTATAACAACAAACTAAAACATCTGTAATAATTTCAAAGTAGTTTAAACAAAATTTTAATCCTTCACCTTAAGCTGCTTTTAAGCCACATTTCATAAAGATTAATTCTTGTATTATACAAAATGCTCCAATATTTAGTTTTTTTCTTCTATATCTTACCACTATCAAAATATCCTTTTTCTTTCTTGTTTAAAATTAAAAGAAAATATATAAACCCTTCAAATAAAAGAGTTAATAAACAAAAGGTGTAATGATTGTTATTACTCCAACAATGACAGGATAATGTAATTGTAACGTAGCATCTGTTGAGTATTTACAGTGACAATTGTTTAAGTATTTATAACCGACCCAAATTAAGTAGAGGGAATCCATGCAAAATGTTGCAATTTGCAGTAAAGTTTTTTTTTGTCAGGCAATTTATGCCATTGATAAAGGATTATTTGGGAAAGGATTGAACAATAGCAGCTGTAACAATATTCAAATTGAAAATGTGAATGGAACATTTGGTTTTTAAACACAAAATCAAGCATAAGATTTCCAAAAATGTGATGTGTTGATAAAAAAAAAGAACCATATGAGTAAAACTATTAAAAAAATCGTTAAATTTAATTTATTTAACTAAGAGAATTATGTCTTTTAAATTAACTGCAATTGCAGTTAAAAAAGTGTAACTGCAATTGCTTTTAAAATCAACTGAAATTGCAGTTCTCTTAACTACCATTACGGTTAAAAGCAACTACAAGTGTGTTTAATTTATATGTACTCGTAGTTTTAGTGTACACTTTTTTAACTATAATTTCAGTTAATTTTAACTACATAATTTTCTGAGTGCATGAAAACTGGGTTTTTCTTAATAACAAAACTATATTATTTTTTAAAATTTTAATGACGATTTCAGACCTTTAAAGTGCTAGGAAATGTGTTTCCTTAAGAACGTGTTTCTAACAAAATAATAATGTTAAAATAGAGACAATCCAATCTATTTCTACAATATTTGGCATTCATATCTTGAATAAAACTATCATTATTAACACTTCATTAAATATGTCCTTACAATATTTGAAATACAAAAGTCCTTAATAGAAAAACGTGAGTTCTAATAAATTATAAAAAAAAAATCTATTTATTAGACATTTAAAATCACAACCTTATAAATTATGAAACTATCAAAAGGACATTAAAAGAAATAATTTCAAAGGAATGAATACAGACGTTACGCACTTTACAAGAAAGAAATAAAAAAAAGCAAACAACACTTATACAATCCTTAGACATACTTGAAAAGATCCTTTAGATTTCCTTTTTTCCTTTTAAATAAACTAACAAATGGTCAAGCATAAGTAGTTTCAACTTGAAAAATGGAAAAATCTGCAGATCTAGATAAAAAAGAACTAAAAATGTGCAGCACCTGGCAAAAAGAGGACTAAAAGATTTGTTACTTGTTTAAATACTTTTAAGAAAAGTCCTTAAGTAAATTCTAAGATTTTTTATTTAGATTTTAAGTAGAAAGAAAAAAATATGCAAATATCAACACGTGCTTAAAAGGAAGATCCAGAAAGGAGTTTTTTTAAAACTCCTACCATATGGATTTTAAGGATTTTTTTATGAAACCATATTTCTTTTAGTTTAGACATGTGTCTTGGTTAATTGTTACATTTTAGGAGTTTTTTTTTCGAAAATTAATTTTAAAAAGTTTTAAGAAATACATTTTGAAAAATTTAGATGTGTTGATAGATTGCAGTTATTTAATAGTTATAATTATATTAACTAGTTTTTTTGTTTTTCTGAAATAAAATTTATTATGATTGAAAACCAGATTACCTTTTTTTATTATACTGTCCAGAATTATTGAAAGAGTAACCAACAGCTGTTAAATCCTTTATTAGAAAACTAAAAATTAAATGACCAGCTTTAATTGCCTTATTGGATCTTTTTTTAGTATTTTATATATTTAAACATGAAACAACGAATGCTTTTAAAGATGTATTTTTCCCTAAAAAGAAGAATTAAACGAAATACAAGGTGTCCTTGCCTTTAACCTTTTAAAGACCAATGATCATGTCTTAACAAGAATAGTTTGAGCCCTTTAAAATTAACTACATTTAAATGTTTTTCACTTTGGTGTTAACATAAATACAAAACCTAAAATCTACATTATAACTAGAGAGAACGCCACAAAGACAATCTGATGATAGTGCTTGGTTGGACTTGAAAATGCATTAATTGTCAACCATTGGTTCTCGGCAACTTTTTCTCTATTTGTTGTAAAATAAATTGGGAATTCTATTTAGAATTTGTCATATTTGATCTTAAAACCGAACAAAAATAACACTCATTGTAACAATATATCACAAAAATTTTTTAAAATATGAAAGAACAATCAAATTTTCGTACTTTTTCCAACTTTACAGCCTTCAAGACGCTGTATGAAAACTTTCAAGAGGTTATTTGTTAATAAAAAAATAATGATGGAATTCACAGTTCGTAATATTTTAAGTAGTAAAGTAGCATTTATCCTAAATTTTACGACTTTCTGGGTTAAACTTTCTTAAACTGGGAATTCCTCTAATCTAAATTTTTTATTATAACATTTTTAATATGCAACTGGTTTCTAAAAACAAACTTACGCATGTAGAAAAAGTGCCAAAGTGGCAACATTTCATTTCAGATGTACTTCGATATTACGCTTAACATATTTTTTATGTAAAGACCGCTGCAAATGTATTTAAAAACAAATTAAATTTCACTAAAAAACAGGACCACTAATATTTCTTCAAATTCAACTTACATTTTCTTTTGTTTTTCACTGTTAATAAAATGAACCACAAATTAGTCAAAACAACTAACAAAACTTACTTATATGTAAGCAAGTTTTTGTTTTATTTATTTTATTTTTAATTTCACAATTTTCTTGAGCGTAAGGTTTGTTTTTTTATATATAAAAAGTTTTTTATTTTTATTTTCGATATTTCGCTACTCCATTGTGTAGCATCTATTTAATATTTACATTTCTTCTACAAATTAATGTTATATTCACTTAAAAGAAGAAAACTGAAATGGTGCTCCAACAACTAATAAATTATGATTGCAGAAGTTAGCTGAGTGTACAATAGACCGTACCACCTTACAGGCAAAACCAAAAAAGTGCACAGTACACCTTCGAATATAAAGTATTTTTGCAAGGCAATTTCGACAAAAAATTTTTGTTTTTGTTTTGCCGAACGTATTGTTCGCCTTTTTTATATCTTCGGCATTTACAGTCGGATCTGAAAGTGTGATATAACGATTTTTTACCTCGAGGAGACCAATGTTTTGCTGTAGAGGAAAAATCCAATGAACAAAATTTACAAAGGATACCCTACGTTCGGCAATAAAAAAACTAAAAAAAAATTCTGCTGGGTTTATCGAAAAACTTTCTTAATAAAAGTTTACTGATTTTTTTGCGAGCTTTAATTTTATGATGTTAGAGTGGCACATTAGAGTCGTAGGAACTGAGACCTGGTGGTTAAATACTAGGGTATTCAATTAATCGGCTTTTTATTTTAATCGATTAATCGTGCAAATAATTCTTCGGGTTTTTTATTTAACCGGTTAATCGAACAAAATTTTAAAATTAATCGATTAAATGAAAAAATTTTCTATAAAATAATATACATACATTTGTTGTGTTTTTAATAATTTTATTTAAAAAAGGAACAAACATAAATTCAGTAACTCTTCTGAAATTCATAAAAATAAAAAAAGTGTGATCAGATTTTGTCAATATTTTTATTTTTTCTGTATCCTCTTTCACATGTTAAAATTTTATCCAAATCGGGGAGAAGCACACCAAAAAAAAAGAAGAATATAAAACCCCGTACATTAATTTGTATCTTTTTCGTATGCATTGAATAAATAAAAAACGTAAATGTAGAGAGGAATTCCATTGAGAAATTGTTTTCTCTCTACGTTTCCGTACTTCCGTACTTTATTACAATGAGCATTAATTATTATCAATAATTTTAATTACAATAATTATTAATGCTTTCATTTAATATCAACTTTTAAAAAGTCGTAAACAATAATTAAAAATTTATCATACGTAAAAAGATACCACTACTTTACCAGATAAGTCACAACAACAGGGTAGTAATTAGGAAGATGATGACAAAGCAAACTGTGATAATATTATATTGTTTTTGTTTTTTGAAAATATGAAATTCTCATTGAGTTGAAGCTGACAAATATTTCTAGAAATTATAAAAAGTCGTCCCTTAATTATTTTCTTAGGCGAGAATGAAATTCGGATAGGTACAAGCCTACAGCAAATTATTTGTCACAATTTTTTTAAAAAATTTTGAGGTGTTAGCACATTTTCTTTAACCTTCGCTTTCATGAAGAATTTTTTTACGTCAACACATAGTATCTACCCGGGTAGATATAAAAATATTTCCTTAATTTTGTATGGGAAAAAAATACAAAAAATGTTCAAAAAATGTTCCAAAAGGAAGAGAGCTACACGGCAAGCATGTGTCAAATGCAAGAAGCCCGTATGCGCAGAACATAGCTTCACCCAGACAAAGTATGAAGATTGTAATATGGGCCCATTTTCATCTTTTCGCAATTTACGTAAATAAATATTACATTTTTTTTTTATTTATTTTAGTTAACGAAAATTAAATATAATTAAAGTTTCGTCACTCCAATGGAGCATCTAGCAAAAACACAGTATAATATCATTTAAATACAATTTACAAATTGCCTCCATCTATTTCTGTCTTGCGCAAGGATCCTGAGTTGTGGCCAAGTCATCCCGCTTCTGTTCATTTCCGCTTCAGTTGATCTTCGCACGTAAATTTAGGCCGGCCTCTGCTTCTTCTGTCTTGTGGGTTCCATTGTAGACATACTTTGGAAATTTCGGAATTATTTTTCCGCAAGGTGTGGCTGATCCACTTCCATTTTCGTCTGAGTACTTCATTGGCTATGGAAATAAATATTACATACATACATACATATATACTTTTTCTCACTTTTTGGTACACTCTAAAAAATGCATGTAATACTACTCCTATAAAGTTTGTAATTTTTGTGTGTAAAGTTACAGAAAATGCTTAATTTTAGGCACAAAATGTGTGAAACATTTGTTTACACGTTTATTCAACAAAAATACACACAATAAATAGTAATTTTAGTCTAAATTATCATATTAAATATGTAAAAATATCGAATTAAAATAGTATACCAAAAATGTCAAAACACAAATAAAAAACGAAAAACAAGAAAAGTTTTAATTTCTGAAGAAGAAAAGTCATTTTATGAGAAATTAAAAAAGATAAAATTTGGAGGTTTACACTGCAAGTCAAATATTAATATCAGCGGGTCTGTTAAAAGTGAGTACACATATTATGATGCATGCTTCCTAAAATATTAGGACCCGGCTAAAAATTATATACAGTTGGAACATTGAGCAGATCTGAAATGTGTACAATCTACAAATTTTTTTTAGCAAGATCACGAAAGATCACGTATGGCACACAATGAATATTATTAAAACGTGGCGTATCATCAGTATTTAAGGAGTTTTTATATTGAAAAACTTTTGCTTCGAGGTATTTTTTTAAGAAAACCGTCAGATCCGAGTTTTTCTTCTTCTCTAGACAATTTTCAAAGTTTGGAAGGCTTTTTGTTTAAAAACAACTCTCAGACTCTGAAATATTTTTCCTATACGAATACCGACGGATTTGTTATAAAAATACTCAGACTCTGAGAACTACTGTGTTTTCTGACCTTTTATTTAAAAAAAACTCAGATTTCCGTAGAAAAATGAACTTAAAATATAAAAGTTTTTAACACCAAGCTCCATTGAATCTGAGGGATTTCTAAGGGGAAAGTTTTCGTAATCAGAGACTTATTTTTATAGGGAATATAAGGGTTTTCTTTTGGATAAATTTCTTCACATCCGATTTTCTTAAAGATGTTGAATATTTAGAAAAATATCCGAACTCTTATATTCTGAGGAATATTTTCTATAAAAAGGTAGACTTTGGTGTTTTGTTCCTTTGGAAAAAACATAAAATTTTAAGGATATTTTCCTATGAAAAAAAAACCTCAGACTGAAATTCTTATTGAAAATCCATCAGATTCTTTTGACCCTATGCAGAGAATTTTCACATTCTACATAAATTTTCCTTTATAAAACTATAAAGATCTAAGAACGTTTTCCTTAAGAAAAGTCCTTAACGGCTAAGAACACTTTCCTATAGCACAGCCTCAAATTCTGCCGAATTTGTTCTGTAGAAAATCAAATAGACTCTAATTACCATCGATTCTGAAGACTTTTCCCACAGGAAACTCCTCAGATTCTAAGGGCAGATTCACATAGAAAATCTTCAGATTCTAAGGATGTTTTCTTAAGAAAATCCTTCTGATTCTGAGTTTTTTCTTATATAAGTCGTGGTCTTTTTTGTACGAACTGTTTCTATAGAAACAAACCCCTCGGAATATGAGGACTTAATCCTGCACCTTTTATTTGTGGTAATTTTAAGGCTCTGATATACTTTTATTTAATATACCCGAATTACATTTATATGATTTTCTATAATTTCCATTACATTAATGTATTGTTGTTATTATTTTTATAAGAATATTAATAGTTTATTGTTTTAAATAAAAATTTTATAAATGCATTCAAAATTTTCAATGCGTTTATATAAAAAAAATTTAATGATGTTTAGATTCAAACACCTTAATTGTATACCGACTAATTTATGTGTTTTATCACATGTTTAAATATGCGAATTTAAGCATTCCATAAATAAGCTTACGTATTTTTATATATAAATTTACACACATTGTGTGTACGAATATTACACATAATGTATGTATTAATTTCAATTTACACACATAGAGTAAGTTTACTTATATTATAGTAGGTAAAAAGTTACCTACTATAAATAGGGTAAACTTAAACAAATTTTTATTAGAGTGTATAATTTTTAATTTCAATAAACAAAAATCCATTTATTTACATGATGTATTGTTTTTCCAAAAATTTCAGATGATTCCTTTGACATTATATTAGGAAAACTAAGAAATGTTCATACAAATTTCGATATACCTACCCGGGTAGATACTATTAACTTACGTAGAAAAAAAGACAAAATTAAAAAAAAAAAAAAAAAAGTAAGAAGTTCTGCAGTAAAATCATTTTTGTTTGCATTTTCTGCTTTAGGTCTAAAATTTGATAACTGACTCTGCAGCATTTTTAGATTTGATGATAACTCGCTCAGTTATTTGCAAATGAAAGTCGCTTTCTCTACCCGGGTAGGGATTATGAAAGCGAAGGTTAATAAAAAATTTATATTTTTTAAACGTTTTGGTAATTTTCTACTAATTTCGAATTATTCGTTATTCGAAATTTGGACATTTTAAATTATTCGAACAATTTTTGCGTACCCTACAGGTCGGAAATATTAAGATATTTTGATGAAATTTGGTACAGTGACCGGCCCAAGAACGAAGCCTATTGATTTTGGTTAAAATCGGTCCATGGTTAGACCTAGTGCCCATATAATGCTCCCCCAAATTGGCTTGTTTACACGCTGCAGGTCGCAAATACGAAGATATTTCAATGAAATTTGCTTCGCTTACTCTAATCGTCCCAAGGCCAAAGCCTATTGATTCTAGATAGGATCGGTCAATATTTGGACCTATCGCCCATATAGGCTATATTTTCGATTTTCTCTTATCATTTTATAGAAAATTTTGACACAAGTCCGTTTTAACCCATTCGAATTTCGGAGCCAAAGATTAGTTGGCTTCTAACCAGACTGGTGTAGGGTATTATATAGTCGGCATGCCCGACTTTAACTTTTTTACTCGTTTTATATAGAGGAACTCTCATATTTTGACGCCTTTTTCCTATAGAAAAATTCATAGATTCTGAGCACTTTTTTCTAATGGAAAGCATAATATTCCTTAGCTTTGTAAAATTGTTGTTGTTGTTGTAAAAAAAAATATAAATTTTTTAATACTTTATATGTAGATGTTTACCGCAAGGACTTTCGAATCCGTAGGCTCCCCTAATTAGGTGTAGAATTTTGATATGCTGTCTTTTTATTAAAAATTAACCCTTAAAGGGTTAAATAAACATTTAGTGTATATTTTACAATATCATTTTTACATAAATAATATAAATAAGAACAAAAACGATTATTTAACTAATCATTGACAGCATTAGTTTTTTGGTAGCATCTGTAAAATTATTTTTTTCGATCTTTTTTTTAAACCTCACATGTCTTTAACCTAAAGGGTTTCTTGTTGTTTAATTTTTTTACACTAGCAGATTTTCCATAAAAACAACTGCTTTTTGTGACTTAAAGGATTGTTAGCCAACACAAAATATTCCTTTTTAACTCATTCACGTCTGTTAAACTCACACACTGATAGATACTGACTGACACAAACAGTCGTCGGTGTGTAAACATTTTTTTTCCTTTAAACTTTGGCTCATTAGTGTTGGCAGTTGGTCATTACGTATGCACGCATGCGCGTTAGCAGATGCCATTCATTCAGTCACTTGAAAAACCCATCATCATCATAAAATTGTTCTACACACACTCTTCAGCTGAAGAAGTCGAAAGAGAAGTAAAAG
Source organism: Leucophora obtusa (assembly GCA_949987735.1). Lineage (NCBI taxonomy): Eukaryota > Metazoa > Arthropoda > Insecta > Diptera > Anthomyiidae > Leucophora > Leucophora obtusa. The sequence goes on from OX465295.1 coordinate 356,161,212, forward strand.
ACGTTGAAAAAAAGGGTCAAGAGCTGTAAATAACACCTTTGATTTGTCCTTCTGTTCATGTTTTCGAATAAAGGGTTTATAAACTTAAATTGAATTGCTCGTTTTTTTGTTTTCGATCTTTATATGAGCAGTTGTATTTTTTTTTAATTTCTTTTTTCCATTGACCATCTGATTGTTGTCTCGAGATAAATGTTTGGAAATAAATATTTTGTTTTTTTGTTAGGTTAAAAAATTGCATTTGTTATGTTAGAATTTGTTAGAATTTTTTAGGTAACAAAAAACTGAGGTAAGAAATTTTTTTAAGCAAAAGGATTAAGAATGTAAAACAGTCAAGACGAATTTGTTTCAATTAAGAGGGTTAAAAGAAAAACAGCTGCCTACAGGCGCCAAAATAAGAGAACCTCAATAAATTTTCCAATAGTATTATATACTGTTCTTTAGGGAAATCATGATAGTTGCTACTTCTTCTTTAGTAAAATATTTTTAGTTATTTAGTTTCTGTTAGACTGTTGATGTGGGTTAAAATTTGTAAATGATCGAATATCTTCCGAATTTACCATATCAGCGAAATCATTCTTGTAGCTGAGAATTTTTATAAAACCACACACGATGGTCCCTAACGACCTTTCAACATTGCTATTCTTCTCATCCAATGTTTCTCTGAAATTTTAATAACAAATAAAAGTTCGCTTATTAGGCCAGTTTTTATAAATATTTAAAGAAACAAAAATTTAATTTAGTAGGTTTGAGTTTAAGAAGAAGAGTAAACCTTTTTCTCTAAAAATTATAAACATTAATTTTTAAATCAGACTAGATCTAGTTTCTGCCTTTTTGTATGAACAGGCTTCATCAGTGAATTTCCATTAAATTGTGAATTTTATATGTTTATTGTCAGATTGTCCCTATATGATAATTTGTTCAACAACCCGGCTGTGGGATCCGAAAACATGTCATCACATTACAAACGTAATTATACTGAAGTGAAACGATATCTTAGCCATCTCACCCAAGTAAGGCCTTGAATGCAATGTAACTAATTCATTATTTTCTTTCCTATTCAGCTTTCTGTTATTGTCTTTTACTCAGAAGTGATCAAACACAGACACATACAAACATTCTATTTTTAGATTTTTGTTTATCTTTCTCCTTTTTTCCCAAATGTTGACTCCATGACGGATGGGTTTTACGTTCAAGAGTAGCCAACTTGCATATATTGGAGACGGGTTGCCGCAGGGCATTTCGTAATGTATTTTTGGTACAGTGTTTTTTGTTAACATCATATAGACAGTAGCAATTAATACCGTGATTAACATGCACTTTTGTAATTTTTAATTTAGTAGGTTTGAGTTTAAGAAGAAGAGTAAACCTTTTTCTCTAAAAATTATAAACATTAATTTTTAAATCAGACTGGATCTAGTTTCTGCCTCTTTGTATGGACAGGCTTCATCATACCCTAAAATCAGTTATACCTTACATTTAACTTTCGTGGAACTAGTTCTTGGTTCTATCGGTGCAGAATTGGTGTGGCTGGCAACTCAAAGGAAAGGTAAATTAATGTGTAGTTCAAATCTACTTGGATTTCGAGCGTAATATAAGTGAATACCTAAGCTATAAAACTGTATTCTTTTTAAATTCTATATTTTTCATTCTTAGTTCAAAATCAATATCATTTACCATTCTTATCAAGATTGAAAAGAATACTTATTAAGAGATTAAATGTAGAATTGAAAATGTTTAAGAGAAATTAGGATGAAAAACCTCAAATATGATGAGATAATAAAGAGATCATATAGGATTAAGACAATTTTGCAAAAATTTTAAAAAATCTTGATAAAAAAATGGAAAAAAGATGAAACCATCTCGATAAAAACGTTGAAAAGAGATTCTTTTTCTTTTTAAGAAATTCAAATTCTCTGTTATTTTTTTACATTTTATTTATTGTAATTAATGCTTCATTAAGTTTCAAAATTTTCCTTATTACAAAATATGTGTGGTCGTTTTTTTCAATATTTTAGGTGATGATTTTTATCTGTAATAAAGATTTCTAAATCAAAGAACTACATCATAAAAAAAAATTAAAAAAGTGGTAAGCGGCATATTTTGAGGCATAGACAGAATAGCGTTAATGCACGTTTTTAGGCGACAATAAAAAATTTAATAATTTTCTTTAACAGGAGTCATTAAAAGGCTTAAAAATTACTTTAGACGTTTTAACAAAAAAAAAAAAAAAAAAAACAGGCGGTAAGTTAAAAAAAAGAACAGTGGTAATGAATACACCTAAAAATATAAAAATCTAACTAATCACATGATAGTGATTGAAAGTTCATAAAACTACAAGAAAACTCAAGGGTTAAGACGTGATAAGAATATAAATGAAGAAATAATAAAAAAAGGAAAAAAATTTAATACTTTGTACAAAACGGAAATAAAGGAGACATTTAAGAGAGCATTATAAAAAAAATAGTTAAAATACATATTTTAATATTGTAATTTATGTTTAAATTATTTATTACACACAAATCTATTAAATATTTTACTGTGATTTCATTTCCATGTAAGATTTAGATACATGCGGTAACTTTTTTATTTATGAAAGACACCTAGGGTTTGGGATTTCCCGGACTTTTTTATTTCCCGGGAAACGGGAATAAAAAAATTTTATTCCCGGGAACACCGGGAATCCCGGGAAATATTGTTTAACAAAATTGTTAATGAAAACCACCTATATAAGTAATTTTTGTTAAAAAAAAACACTATTTCAGTACAAATGCAGTCTGTATAGTGAGAATTCAAAGTAAAAATATCAGAATGTTGAACATTTGATTTCACATAAATTTCTCTAAGCACTGCCAAATAAATTGCATGATTCCAGCAGAAAGCACCCACTACTGGACTGTCGGAAACAAACCGCTTTATTACATTTGGCTCATTAGATATGTTGGCCACAATGTTATTTTCCAAAGACAAATAAAACTCTCCTAGTCTTATTTTTACAATTCTTCTTATTTCACCAGCATTACATCTTCCTGATATATTAACCAACCCCAGGTTATAAAATGAATTTGTGATATTCTTGAAAATCCATCTAAGATTATAGTAAATCTCCTATTGTTAGAAATATGGCTCGATATTTCTTTTATCATGATATCTTTTATATGATTGTAGTAATTTAATATAATGTTCTTTACATCGGTTTCATTTTTTGGCAATGCCAGGTTTTTATTATAAAAACTTTCTGGAATAAACGAAGATCTAGTTATGGTGCGGATTGACATTCCGCCGACTGCGGCTAATTTGGATACCATTTCAGGAAATGTTTGCCCTACCATAAAACTTTCAATGCCAATTCGCTTACACTTTTTTCTTCGGGTACTTTGCTAATTTTAGCTAGAACGTTATTCTTGTTGTTGTTTTCTTCAAGAAAAATTGCATGAATATCAATTTTTTTTGTGAACCAAATTTAGATGTCGGATAAACTACCTCCGTTAACCATTAGTCTTTTAGGGCAAATATTGCACTGCGCTGTATTGTCCTTTTTTGTAAAGTATTTCCATACTCCTGACATTTTATTATTTAATATAAAATAATATATTAGTTTGAAAGCAGGTGTAATTAAATAAAGTAAATTTACTTGAAAATATTTTATTAATGGAAACGTTACTTATAAAATTATTGGCCCTTAATATAAAGGATTATTTTAAATTTAAAGTCGACTTTATTTTTAATCATACGGTTTTATTCATTTTGTGTATGAAAACCCTACAAAAATATTTATATTTTCAAATATTTTGATTGGTTGAAAATAAATTAACCAATCAGAATGCTCCAAATATAAACCAAGTCAAGGTATACTGCCACCCAATATGTTAACTAAAGTCGTCCTTAACTAAAATATACATTTGAAAAATTTAGATAAAAAGGGCGATTATTTGTAAGAATCAAAACTTTTTGTTCATATTTCTTTTAAATATTTTATCAGATTTTTAGGTTTTACTACTTAAATTTTGAATAAGTTATGCGAAAAATCTTTATTACTTGACAACGATTTTTTTTGTGTGTCAAAGAAATTGATTCCCTTTTAAAAAATTTTAACAATAACATTTTGTTTTGGTATTTAAAATGTTTTTTATGACTAAAATTAAAAAATCCTATTCTAAATAAAAAGAATTTAATATTTTTAAAATTTCCCGTTTTCCCGGGAAAAATATATTATTTTCCCGGGAATTCCCGGCAAACTTTTCCCGGGATATCCCGGGAATTCCCGCCCGGGAATTCCCGAACCCCAAACCCTAAAGACACCGCATTTATTTTTTTACTTTTAATATGTTGACATATTTTGGTGGTTCTTCTTGAATGATTTTATTTATAATTTCTTACATATTTTCAAAATAAAAGCAAATGTTATTAGGTAATTATTAAAATTATTTTGTTTGGTATTGTTTCCTATAAAAAAACGCCATACTGTTTGAAATGCGAGTTATTTTAACCCCTTTTTATGTTGATACTAGTTCAGATGATTATAATGATGGCTAATATAGTCGTAGGCTGATCTATAAGAAAATAGAATTATAATAAAATATCACAGCTTTCTAAGTGAAAAAGATTTAATTTTTTATTTTTTCTAGTGCATGATTAACTGTGCTTGGTGAATTAATTCGGTTAGTATCAAAACTTCTTTGGTTATTAAAAAATCTTGTCAGATTTTATTTCGTTTTGGCTTATCAATGAATCCAGGATTGGCAACCGATTCATTATTTTATCTTTTATCTTCAGATCTTTTTGAACCGGCACTGTACCTATCCGAGCAATATTTTCATAAAATAAGTCGGCATGAGTATAAGAGAAGAGATACAGTGAGAAAAACAAATTAAATGATTGCTGCTACGGTGACGGTTGTTTTTATACCAGTTTTGGCACCAGGCAAATAATAAAATACACAGCTCCAGGTCAAAAATTATTTAAAATCGTTTAAAATTACACAAAAAACTTTTTTTTAATTCAAAATAATGGTTATTTTATACGGACTCATTTAAGCGTGGCGTATTAAATCGGGAACTACTGTAGTTAGGGTTATATAAATAGTGAATTATGGGGTGTCATTCAGAGTAAAACTGGACTTTTGAGGGTTAACTAAGGAGTGAGATCGGAAAAAACCGACACTGCAGTTAAATAAAATTTCAACCGTTTAATTTAAAATTTTAAAAATAACTTGTATTTTATTGCAATTTTATCTAAATTCATTACACGTAAATGTTTTTTGAATATCACTAGGCAATAACGAATTTATACACTTTTTTTGGAATACCTTTTTTTTTTTTTTTTTTTTTTTTTGTATGATATTAGTTTATTTACAAATTTTTGTTTCACAGTTTGTTTTGCCTCAGCGTCCTATGACATTATTGAGGCGAGTTGGCTTTTTATATGATCAAAATAAAAATTAACTAATATATAACAATTTAATTTTCATTTAATTTAAAATTAACAATATTCATTTGTAGAAAAATAAAAAGATATTACGTTAAAAGCATTTCCAAATTATTCAATAAAAATTCTTTTAAAGTTAATTTAAAAGTTGAGATTGTATTAATATTTTTTAAATTTTCTGGTAAGTTGTTAAATTCCAAACAACCAATATATTCAACTCTTTGCTTTGTGGTTTCGAGTCTGCATTTCGAAGTTCTCAAATTTGAATTATTTCTAGTATTAAAAGATGTTTGATTTCTTGAGAAAGTTATTGTATTATGGCCAATATTGTGCAATGATTTAAATACAAATAGGAGTAATTGCACTTTATATAGTCCATATATAGGTAAAATATTTTTGGATACATTCTTATATAATGTTAATGTGGGGTGCAAAAGAGGTAAATTAAAAACGGTTTTCAGTGCTTTATTCTGTACTCTTTGCAGAGATTTGAGTTCAGTACTGTTTTTACTACCATATATTAACACCAAATAATTTAGATGACTTTGTATTAATGCTTGATAAAGAATCAATTTTGTCTCCTCATTAAATTTGTTTTTAAATTTATACAATATTCCTATTACTGGTGATATTTTTGATTTAAGCTCCTGAATATGTAAATTCCATGATAAATTACTTTGTAGGTTCACTCCCAAATATTTAATCGAATGACACTCAAATACTTCCTCACCGTTTACAAAAACACTGAAAGGTTCACCATTACTATTCAAGTATGGTTTAAATCTTAAGACCTTGGTTTTAGACGTATTAATGACTAATTTATTTATCCTTGCATATTCAAAAATTAAAGCAGCGTCTCTCTCCATATACGCTCGCAATACTGTCTCATGTTTATACGGATAAAATAGTGATATATCATCAGCATACATATATACTTTACCAGAGAGTCCTAGGTTCATGATATCATTTATATAAACTGTAAATAATAGTGGACCTAAAACACTGCCTTGTGGCACACCATGTTCAACATCTCCAAGACAGCTCCGATTGTTATTTAACTCGACATATTGTTTTCTGTTTTTCAAATAACTTTTAAAAAGATTTAGTTCTCTACCTCTTATTCCATAATAATTAAGCTTTTCAAACAAGATATCATGATCTACAAGGTCGAATGCTTTTGAAAAATCATAAAATATACCCGCTACACCATTAAATCCTTGATCCAAACCACGACATATATAATTTACAACGTTAACAACAGCATTCTCAGTACCACTACCCTTTCTAAAACCATATTGGCAATCATAGAGTAGGTTGTTATTCTCCAGGTAAGTTAAAAGTTGTTGGTGAATTATTCTCTCAAAAATTTTATCAATTACGGATAACAGTGCAATAGGCCTATACATATCTTCTCTATTAGCATTTACTACTTTTGGTATTGGGACTATTTTCGAGATTTTTAAGATATTTGGATATTCAGATTTATCAAGAATACTAAGAAAAATATTCAGCAAATGTGGCGTAATTTCACGATTACATTTAACAAAAATCCTTGGCGATAAACTGTCATTACCAGAAGACTTATTAGTGGAAAGGGCAAATATTATGTTAGAAATTTCATCAATTGTTGTGTTACTAAAATGAAAAGTATCATTATTATATCTGAGTGATCGAAGTCCATTACACGAATCAGCAGATGAATAATGAATTTGTTCCTTCATGGTTTTAGGGATTTGTAAAAAATACTGATTCAGCAGTTCACACTTTGTAACATCATCAGTAATAAACTCACCACTTGGATTCTTTAATTTAATTTGAGTTTTAGCGTTTCTTCCCAAATTTTTGTTTAAAAACCTCCAACATTTTTTGGGGTCTTGTTGAATATTACTGATATTTTCATGATAATAATTATTCATAGATTCTCGACATGCCACTTTAATAACTTTACTTATCCGTTTCAGCTTATTTTGAACATCAACATCATTTGGGTTTCTTCTTCTTCGTTTTAAGATATTTTTCTTTAGTAAAATTAAATTTTGCAAGTTTTCGTTCATCCAAGGTGCTATTTCATCTTTAAGTAATTTTCTCCTTGTTGTTGCAAACGTTGAATTCAGATTTGCTTTTGACAAACCTTCTATCAAATTAGAAGTGTCAACAGATGGATTACCAGTCTGCTGAATTGAATCATCATTTAAAAAACATTCTTTAAACTTGTCATAGTCACAGTATTTCCGAATAACTTCAGTGTATTCATAATTTTGCATGTTCTTTTTAACTTTACAGGATATCATGTTGTGATCAGATAGTTCACATTCTATAGCGTCAATATAAAGTGTATTAGGAAGATTTGTGTAGACATTGTCAATGGATGTACCAGATAAAGGGCGTGTAATTAATGTGTGACAATTTTTAAAATCATAACTTTCCAGTAAATTCAACAGACTAACTGATATATTATCCAAGAAATCAATATTTGAATCCCCAACAAAAATACAATAACTACGACCATATAAATCCATTAAATTTTCAATAATATCGATAAAACTAGTTAAACAACATTTTTGAGATCGATAAAAAGATATAATTTTCAGCGGTCTTCCATTTATTTTCATGTTTTCCAGTGATAAAACAATTGTATTACAAAAAAGTTTACTCGCACAGAGTTCTACTGTATATTGGATGTTATTTCGTACAAACACAGATGTTCCTCCATAACCATCATCTCTACAACAGTGAACACAATTGTATCCAGGAATCTGATAAATTTGAACTAAGTTTGAGTGAAACCATGTCTCCTGAATTGCAATTATGTTGGGTAGTTGTGGAAAATTAGCAATTAATGTTTTAAATTGATTAAATTTGTCTATTGACGAAATGCTTCGAACGTTTACAGAAATAATGTTTAAATATGAAAAATGTAAGCTTTTTAAATATCTTTTATAGTGTTCAAAATAAGAAAAGTATTGATTATTAAGCATAGAAAGAAAAATATTTATAAGAATAATACAAAAAAGTTTAAATACTTGAATTTTAGACTGGAGATAAAAATGCTGAACCATTTCCATTTTCGTCATCAGAGTCATCTAACACAACAGTTGCTCGATTATTTGATCTGCGCTTTGGTTTTGAAGTAGCAGCTTCAGCCATTATTTGATCTACATCATCTTCACATCTAATTAGCCTTGGTTTTGTAATTTCACTTTTCCTTGCAAATACTCTAGCTCCACTCGTATAAACTGAATTATATCCAATTGATTTTAAACATTTTGCATAATTAAATAAACTTAGAGTTTCTTTACTCAAATAATCATTTATAAAAACAGTTTTAGTATCTTCCAATTGTTTAAGCTTAGGTTTTGACATCATTAGTTTATCCTTCGATTTTTTGTTGTTAAACTTTACGACCATAGTTTTCTTTTCAGTTTTGTTTCCTTGTTTATTTTTAAAGAAATAGGCATCTTCAATATTTTCTTCGTTTACGACTACACCGGCTTTCTTTGTAAGTTCCAATATAGTTTCAACAGCAGTTGAGTCTTCTTTTACCTCAATACCTCTTATAATGCAGTCATTTTGAACCCGTTGATCATTTAAAATCTTAACAGACGTTTTTAATGCAGCAATTTCATTTTTCAAAACACGGTTTTCTTTTTGCACCACTTCTAACTTTTTGTTGTTTTCAGCAATTCCTTTTAGCAATTCATCGTATTGCTTAGACATAAACTCAATTGCCTCTGTTATTGAAGTCAGCTGATCGAGTTTTTTTAAGTCAGTTTTTATTTCTTTTAATTGTGCTTTCAACGATAAACCATCCTTGTCATCACATAGATGACACACATACTCATCACTCTCATTCTCAAGTAAATATTGATATTGACGTTTATCAAGTTTTGTGCACACAGAGTGAAATATTTTGGCGCATTTGTCACACTGAATGTTTTCTTCTTTCTCTTCTTTAACTTCCATTTTACATTGCCCACAAATTATTTTTGCATTTAGAACACTACGACGACCTTTAGTTGCCATGTTTTAAAATGTTTATATTGCTTGATGCTTGTTTTCAACAATGTTTACAAATTTTTGTATAAAAACACGAATAAAATATTTATAATTAATAAATTAAAAAATTCTTTACGGAGCTCAATCACTTTGACGTTTTTAACACAAGGGTTGCCAACTCTTTTTTGACCTACCATTAAAGATTTTATTTTTCCTTCTGTAACTTTTTTGGAAAAGTTTAAAATGTGTTATGTCCTTGGGTACCTTTTTTGTAGCCTTCATATTACATTTTACTAGAGCCTATTTAATATCTCTCCACAGGCCTGGGCAGGTTGGTGGGTTTCCCTGGGTACAAAAAGTACATAATTTTTCGAGAACAGTTTTACTATAGTGGCATGGTGACAAATCTGGCCAAAAGTATGTGGAGAAGTTCTGATGCTTCAAGAATGGCAACAGTCTCTTCTATAAATATTCTTTAATATATTTCCGAGTTAATTGAACCGAAACTCAGAAACAACTGGCTTCCCTTGCCATGTACTTTCACATTTCCTCTGGCAACAGCAATATAAAAACATGAACTGCTAGCTGGGATAGTTTAGCAGTACATATTCTAAACGTTTTCATAACTAAATACATTCCCATATATCCATAAAAACCAAAATTTGTTTATTCGACTCCAACATGAAGTCAACTCTTCTGTATGGATGCGGGACATGGAATGCCGCTGCCCGCGACATAAACGCACTTCAAGTTTTTGCCAATAGGTGCCTGAGGAGGATTTGTAAAATATTTTGGCCCAATGTGATGTCCAATAACGATCTGTGGACAGCCACGAATCAAGTTCCTCTGCGCACCGAAATATTGAGGCGTAAGTGGAATTGGCTAGGTCACACATTACGTAAAACAGCAGATGACATAACACGTGCAGCCATTGACTGGAATCCACAGGGCACCAGAAGAAGAGGAAGACCCGCCCACACTAATAGCTTGTAACAGATCTCAATGGAATACATTTGTAATGGCCCTATGCTCCAACTTGGAATGACGGGAATAAATATATATATATATATTTTTGGAAGGTAACGGATTTAAAAAAAAATAATTATTGAATGTGCATAAACAAAGTTACTGGCTCTCTCCTTATGTCCGAATTGCCGAATTATTTCCAAAATATTTAGCTTCTGTCCACAGTTCGTTCAAACAAAAAAATAATTCACTGGAAACTGAAAATTGTTGATAAATATTTAATTTTTTTATAAATATTGACTAATTTTTATTTATTTATTAAAAAGAAATGGTATTTAGCATAAAATTGTCAAAAATTTCATTAAATAGTAAAATTACACAAAAATGTCATTATTCAAAAATTATCCAACAAATGTTTGAACAGTCCCGTTTTTGAATAATTATTCAAAAAGTGGCAACACTGTTTTATACATACGGTCACATTTTCTATACATGCATAAGTGGACATATAGTGTATGTGTGGAGAGCTCCAGTGATGGGAAAAGAGATTATTGTTTCCTTATAGAATAATTTTAAATTAAAATTGTTAAATATACAGAATTTTAGTTATATTTAAGTTAAATTTGTAGTAATGGAAAATAGCAAATTAACCTGCTAAAATCAGAAAAAATTTTCATAAATAATTTGTAGCATAAAAAATCACAAAAAAAAAATTTTAAATTTCGAAGTTTTTTAAATGCAAATAAAAATTGGGCCTTTCGAAAATAGCAGTTTACAATTTTTTTTAGCAAATATTTCTGATTTTAGCAGTATAGACTGCTATTTACAAATTTAGCTTAAAAATTTTTAAGATTTTTGCTATTTTTAGTCTACTTATATTTATCAAAATTTTGTGCAGATTCTACAGTACAATTTGTTATTTTCAGTTAATTAAAAGTTAACTTAAATATAACTAAAATTCTGTAAATTTAACAGTTTTAATTTTGCTGTTCTTATTTTACTAGTATTTAGCAAAAAAATCTGCTAATTTCAGCAGATTTTTCTGCAGCAGCATTTTTAACAAATTTTTAGTAACTTTTTCTGCTATTTTTACAGAATTATTTCTATGAGTGTATATTCACGTTTTCTTTACGTATGTGGGTATGTGTGGAGATCGCCAGGGATGAGAAATGAGGTTCTTGTTTCGGTAAACATTTTATACTTTTTTTTTAAAGAGAAGCAACACTCAGGAAATTATTCCTATTAATTAACGTGTTGCTTCCTTTGGAAAGGGGATAGAGAAGAAGTGAAAGGTGTTGAAAGATGAAGGGCTTCAAATATGGCAACACTGTAATTGCGCGAGATGTCGAATTTTCGAACAGTTCTTGCGCGCCATCTGATGGTGAGTTGGCGAACTTTGTTGAAGCTTTTTTAGTTCTTAGCCCTTTTATATTATTTTACTTCGGTGGGGTTAAGTGATATGGGAACACCGAAGGAGAACGCTGCGATATGTATGAGGGATAGAAAAAACTCATACATATTACTATTTTTCATAAATTGATGTTGCCTTGGTTGGGTCTCGAACCCGCAACCTCACGTGTAACAGTCCAACGCGCTAACCATTACACCACAGCGCCCACAAGATTAAACATTTTAGACTTAACGTAATTTTGATCCATTATTTATTACTGCATATTATCTCGTACCCAAATTTTTTTGTAATTTTACATAGACTAGTGTAGGGTAATATATATTAATTTTTTTACTTGTTTGTCATTACTACATTGCTATTTGAGATAATTTTTCGGTAAAAATTTTATAATAATTAAATTATGAACATTTCCGTGCGTCAGTAACCGTTTGTTGGAGTAACGTTCACTGGATGTTACAAAATTTTATTGTAATTGTTGCCCTTTTTACTTTTAAGTATCTAATATGTCACAAACGCCGTAATGGGTAGACCTAAGACTTTGGCATTCAGATTTATAATTTTCATTAAGATCACAATTTATCGTATTATATACTCTCATTGCAAGTAATTTTCAATTAATCCACGTTTTTAATATGATGTTATTTTCATTCAACATTCAATCACTCACATGCCTCAGTTTTGTGTTGAAATTTTTTGGTTTCACTCCAAACGTGGTCGTACATCATTTTTTATTTTTTTACCTGCTAACAAAAAAATAACTGAACAACGAAAAACCGTCTGAAACACCTGAACTAAATTAGATCGCTGTAATTTTCGCTTGTAGTTTATTTTATTTAAGTTTAGTTCTTATTATTGTTGCATTTATCAACGACAACATCTGCTTCTTAAGTGGAGCTAATGTTTTTTGTAGCTTAATTTTCGTTTTTCCAACAATCCGTCCATCCATCCAATCCATCCAGCAGTTCCTTCATTCATTCACTTTGTAAAACAACAACGATTTCGTCTGTTGTATATGGCCACAAACAACAAAGCTTAGATTAAGTTTTATTGCAATTTTGTTGGTATTGTTGATGTACGTGGTTGGTGGTAGTGCTGTTAACGTGGTGTTGGAGGAGACCCTTTATTTTATTGTTGCTCTGTTATTGTTGTAGTTTTTATTTTCCTTAACAGCTAAAAATAATTTTTTGACCTATTATCACTGTAATTTATTTAAAGTATTTTACGAAATATGTTGCCAACAATTTGTTGCTTACAACAGGCCGTGTTACATGTTGATGACTTGTTGTCATGAAGCAAATGCTGTTGGTAATTCTTAAAGAATTTTTTTTTTTTTTTTAATGTGGTAAAATAGTTTCTTAACATAAATATTAATGAGAAAATAGTGAATGGTAAATGTTCATCTGACATATCAGTAGATTGGCAAAAAAAAACCTATCTATCGAGGTCAGTCAGTATCTTACACAGATACAGTGAACTCTTCATCCAATAACGAATAACTCTTTAGAATGGAAGTTTTTGTTAAAATTAATTTAAAATATGCAAACAACAATACGGCACACATCTCCATGGGGTAAATATTTTTTGGGATCATTGCTGTAAGCCATGGAGAATAACCAACAATCTTATGGAGAGACGAAGCAACACCCAGGAAATTCTTCCTATTAATTATTGTGTTGCCAACGAGGGTAAAGGCTAAAGAGTTTCCATACGAAAAAAGTACACTCTTTGGTTCCCTTAAAGTTTATATGGATTGTGATCCTGTTAATTCCCGTGAAGAATAAGAGAAACAAAAGGAAAACCGAAAAAGTTAAAAGTGCACTCTTTTTATTATTTCTTAGGATTATTGATTAAAGCGGTAACAAAAACAACTTTAAGAATTAAATAAATAATAAATAATCAATTTTAATTATTTTTTTTTATTGTTTTTAATGCTGTTTTTTGCTTTTAAAATCGTTTTTATTAAATTTATTGTTTTCGCGACGTCCTTCATTTTCTCTCGTTCGCTGTTAAATGTCTTCAAATTCTTCAAAATCTTAAAACACCTTAATGGATATCCCCTGGTGTTGGTGTCTTTAAAAAGAGGATAGAGAAGAGATGAGAGGTGGTGAAAGATGAAGGGCTTCAATTGTGGCAACACTATAATTGCGCGAGGTGTTGAATCTTAGAACTGCTGCGTACCATCTGATGCAGAGTTGTCTAACTTTGTTGAAGCTTTTTAGCTCATAGCACTGTTAGGTTATTTTACTTCCTTTGGGATTAAATGTTTAGGGAACAACCGAAGATATTTAAGAGGAATATAAAACTAACAAATATTTTTCTAAATTGATGTTGCCGTCGCCGGTGATCGAACCTTATATGTAACAGTGCAACATGCTGACCATTACATCAGAACACATGCTAACCATTACATCAGAAGATTTTTTGATTTTTGGGTTGTTTAGAATCAAATACGCACATTATGTTTAAGTGCACAAATAATGTGTAATTTTGCATTGAAAGTGTGTAACAATTAAAAGAGATTTTGGAATTAGTGTTTTCATTTACTTGATTTGTCCGTAAAAAAGCATGTTTTACGTATGTACACTCAGATAAAAAAGTTTGTAAAAAAATTTGTAAACAGTTTCCAATCGCACTATACTATTTTTATACTGATTACACTATGCGACAGTCAAAATCGGGATGGGATGAAACCAACGGGAAATGTTATATCGGTCAAAAACAAGTTATACGTGTCCCGGCTGTTCGCTGGGTCACCCCTAGGAATCGAGATATATCTTTTTTTTGACATAACTCGAGAACCAATAGTCCGATTTTGCTCAAACAATTTAAAAAAAATAAAAATTACAATTCCTTTAATCTGTTCATATAACGTTTTTCTATATACTCAACAGTTTTGCCGGTAAAAATAAATGTTTGTTACCGCTACCATAAAAATCAATAACCTTTTGTTTATTACTTTTTTTCAATATTTTAGGCAAAAAATATTTTTTTCTTCATACATTTATTTTTACCGGCAAAACTGTTGAGTATATAGAAAAACGTTATATGAACAGATTAAATGAATTGTAATTTTTAATTTTTTTAAAATTGTTTGAGCAAAATCGGACTAATGGTTCTCGAGTTATGTCAAAAAAAAAGACCGCCAAAGGTCAAATCGATATATCTCGATTCCTAGGGTTGACCCAGCGAAACGCCGGGACACGTATAACTTCTTTTTTACCGATATAACTTTGCCCGGTAGTTTGAACCCTTCGCGATCACTGACCCCTACCATTTGTCTCACAGTGTTATTAATACAATTTTTATTTTTAGTAATCATTTTTGCTATTCTCTTATTACAAATTACAGATTTTTTTTACTAATTTTCGCTGCTGATTTCAGCAAAACATTTTACTAATTTTTCAAAACCGAGTGCTAAATTTAGCAGAAAAATATACTAATTTAAAAATATTTTTTTTTTTTTACAATTCTTGTTTAGTTTATATTTGTTACTATTGATATATTCTTAGTTTAGAAATAAAATCCAGAAAATTTTACTGCATCTCCAATACATAAAACGGCAATAACTGGAGAACCGTTTGCATTTTTGACTCCAAATTTCAAGTACGATGAAGTAATTATACGCTTGTTACAATCGAAAGAAAAAAAATTTATTTTTTTTAGATTTTACAGTTTTTTTTATTTTTTAGTTAACTTTTTTGCTTATTTCAGCAGATTGATTTTAAATTACAGTTTACAGCAATTTACTGAAATTTAGTAGCTACAACTAATTATTTATACTAATTTCATTGTAATAAAATTATGATATTTAGTAAGTTTTTTAACTGATTTTAGCAAATCGATTTTGAATTGCATTTTACCAGAGACCCAAAATAACTGTTATATTTCTAAAAAAGTCACCACCCAAATTTATTTAATTATAATATTTTAATAATGCACTATATTTTATAAATCATATTGCACAAAAAAATCACAAAGTTTGGCAAAGATTTTAATTTTTTCAATTTTTATATTTCACTCTATAAATTTCTGTTGTTTTTTGATTTTTATTTTAAAACTTTTTATAAAAGTTACAGAATGATTTTTTTGAAAAAATTAAGCAGTAACTTTTTTATTTGATAATAAAATAAAAATTAAAAATTGACCTAAATTGAATGCCGGAAGCTGCTGGAATATACATATTTACTCACTTTAAATCACTGTTCAATCTTTTATTAACACTAGTTGACATCATCAGGATATTATAATTGGTGAAGTCATTGGTTCTACGGCTTTTGATTTATACTCTTAATTGTTATTTTTTGATAAAGAAAAAAAATTACAAAATAACTTTTATTATTTTTGAAAAAATAAAAATCGTGTTTGGATTGTTTTTGTTTGAATTAAAAATATAAATCAAACAGAGCAAATAAACTGAAAACTAAAAATACTCAAACAAGAAATAATTGTAAAACAATCACTTTTTTGAATAAAAGTTATAACTGTTACGTCCCTGCATTTTACATAAATTTTACTAAAATTTAGTAGCGGCTACTAATTTTTTCTACTAATTTTATTGTACTACAGATCAGTAGACATGTGTTGCTAAAATTAGCAAAAAATACCGCTGGCCTCAAAACAGTTAAATTTCCCGTAATAACAGCAAAATTTTCAGTAGCCATTACAGACTTTTTTGGTGGAGTGTACGCCTAAAATGCGTACAAATCCACAAAAAAATATAAAAATCCCCTAAAAATGCGTATGTTTACCACAGATTTGTTTAAAGTTAAACACTGTATAACAACTTCGAACTCTTTCCAAAATTACGGGGTTCTGACAATGGATTCTGTTATAGGAGACCAAAAAAATACACGTGTGTCGGCGTTTTGAAAGATCACATCGGAATTTTATTTTACATTGAATAAAGTTTCCCCCTTTTTCAAATGTTTATTGTGAATAGGCATAAAAAACCATATGAATCTTCCGTTTTAGGTATAGGATGTGTAAAACACTACGAGGAAGAATTTTGTGGAATATTTTAACCCTCTAACTCTCCAATTAAAGGGACTTTTTTTGGTTCCTTTTTAAAAAGGGACAAAAAGGTACCCGTGAGTTGAAGAGGTTCAAATGTTCCGCAAAAATATTTGCCATAAGATTTTACTCTAAGTCTCTGAAGACATCAAAATTTTTGTAGAACATTTTTGTGGAATATTTTAACTCTCTAACTCTTCAACTTACGTCTTTTTTGTCACTTTTTAAAAAGGGGCCAAAAAAGTCCATTTGATTGAGGAGTTAGAGGGTTAAAATGTTCCATACAAATTTTCCTCGTTGTGTTTTACATAAGTTCGTAGAACGCATCTTATACCTAAAAGTTTAAAGTTTCCTCCCTTTTCAGAAGGGAGGAAACTTTAACCCCCCAAAAAACATAGTATCAGACGTAAACTTTTAAAACGCCAATACACGTATATTTTTTTTTTTTTGTGTTGTATTGTGTTTTTTTAAGATGGGCACAAATCGAGGTTCTTTTTTATGTAATAAAATTATGGTCGGTCTAGTCCAAACCTACTACATTCTATATCAGTTAAGTTGAAAGGTTAGTTTTAAACTTTAAGGGCCCATTTTCAATAGTAAATAAATACGCTTGCCAATAGATCTCTTGACTTTTAGCTTTTTAATCATTCCATCTGCCAAATATATTTCTATAAATCCAACAAAAATAATCTCACGTATAAAATTTTAAATATTTATCAACTGATATTGATTTCTCAATTGAATAACTGACAGCCACTTAAGATAATTTTATTTTTTTTGTTAATCCAAGTAGATAGTATTTTAAAAACCACAAAATTTTATTGAACAGAAATAAATGGAGTGGAAATAAGTAATCGATCATGTAAAATTAACATAAAAGTGAATAAAAATGTACTTTGAATATCCTTAAAGGAATGACTTTATATCTTTGGTAGAGAATAGTTTAAAAACAAATAATCAAGATGCATATAATTATGATTGACTACTGCAATCTCAGTAAGCCATAGTCATACTTATGATGTGTTGATAATATATGATTATGATGTAAACATGATAAAGATGCAAGCAACATATTTTGCAACTTATCCATCAAGGATAATCTACCACAAAACCCGAAAACAAAAACAAGGGAAAACTGTCTATAAGTTATAGCCCTTAGCTAAATATAGAGCATAGATGCAGAAATGAAATATCAAAAAGGATCTCATTTTCTGTTGCGTTATGTTCAACATGACAGCTTCATCTTTTGACTTTTGTTATTCATATAAAGTCCTTTATGTATTTATTGTTTCATTTTCTTACATTTGTAAATGATATTTCAATTGAGTTATAATGTGAAATTAATATAATACCAACTGATCAACTATCCACCACCTCTGACTGTGTTGCAAGGCTACTGTCAAAGAACGAGCAACAGAATAGTGACTGTTAAGGCATTTATTAATGTCTAAGCGTTACCTCCTGCGCAAAAATTCTTAACAATTTTTCTGCTCATCTGCTCAATTCGCTACGTAAGATTATATTGTGTTTTTCTAAAGGTTTTTTTTCTTTAAAAATCTTTTGTAATTATTTTGCACAGGACAATACAAGTAGTAGAATATTTATAATAGTTTATTTTTTTGATATCCTTCTTCTATCTTTTATTTTTTGTTAGATATTCAGTAGTAGGCGCATTTTGTGCTCCAATGATTACATTTTTCTTAGTTTCTTTTGTTACTAGAGGGATGTGCTAAGATTTTTTTGATCCTTTTGTAGTATTTGATGTCTATTATTTTGGCATTTATTGGTATTTTATCTTAGATTTTGTGGTATGTCTTTTTTCGGTAAAAGGGATACCAATTTATTTGATGAATTGTAGAGATTAATAGTAGACATTTGTGAAATAGATTTCTCAATTGAGTAGACTAAAACTATTAAAAATGTATTTGTAGAAATTACTAGCGAATCAAAGATAGCCAACATATATAACATGGCAATGGGTAACCTATACCCTCAGCAATTATTTGCATTACCAGTAATGGGTACCCTTACCCTTCACATTACTTTTCCATTACCATATTATTGCCACTGACAACATCAATAATGACATACTCTACACAGAGAGAATTTTGCTGGACTAATTTTAATGAAATTTTTTAGTTAGCTAATGAAGTTTTCTTCATAAAATAAATGAAAAATTTCTTAAATTTGATGAAAAACTACATATATTTTATGAGTCTACAATAGTTTTAATGAAATTTTTTCATTTAGTGTATGAAACTTTTAATAAATAAAATTAAATTTTTCACAATATTTTATGAAAAATTCCGTTAATTCAATGAAAAGTTTTAATGGACGAGCTCCAGTAAAACTTCGTTGATTTTATGCAAAACTTCATTAATATCATGCAGATAATAATTGTCTCAGTGCAGTAGTGGGTACCCTTACCCTTCGCATTACTTTTCAATTACCAGCAACGTTAACATTTTATTGCCAGTGACAACGCCTTGTTAAAATAAATAAAAGAGCGTATAATGAGTTTGCGCTGTTGTTTGTAACTTTCTAATAAAAAATTTAACGATATTTTCCAACCGCATTGGATCGGTTGTCACAACCGAATTTTTGTGAAAGTGTACAAAAAATTATGGACCGATCGACAAAATATTACTTTTTGAGTCCAATTAAAGATGTCCGTATGTCCATCTGTCCATGCGGGCTATAGGAGGCAAATTTAAAGATATTTGGATGAAATTTGGGATACTTTATTGGACAAACTTTATTGAAATTGATTATAGTAAATACAGATCTACCCAGGGGTCTCCCATGGTCCTGATGAATGGCAACACCGGTTTTTAATGCAACAGATGGCGCTGACTGTTGTTTTGTTTTTCTGGCAATACTGTTTCATTTTAATTGGGGGAGCAGTGTTGCCCAAAAACTGTTAGCTTATTCCCACTTTAAATGTTTAAATCTTCAATGTTTTACCCAATTCATTTCAATTTAAACAAAAAATCAAAAAAGGAGCTAAGTTAGCATCGCTTTTAAGTTCAGAAAATAATTAAGAAATTAGTGAGCAAATTAAATAAAATTGAATATCTTACGAAGAAATATTTACGTTTTCACTCGAACTTTAAAGGCCTCAAATCTTTGTTAAAATTGTGAAACTATAAAAATTTTATTACACGAAAGACAAATTACAATTAAGCTGAAATGTCACCGTTTCAAAATAAAAGTCGTATATTAAATTTTCTAGAGAAAAAATTCTACACGAACTTCATTATGGTGAAGTCTTTTTTTCTAAAATTTGTAAATCTAGTAAGGTGTAAGTTCTAGGGCTCGTAAACTCCTTTGAACATTAAGTTTGCATAAGTCGAGTTTACACGATTCAGAAGGTACATAAGAGGTTATGTGAAAACCCCTGGTACTTTTTGAGCCTACACAATATTTATTTTTTATGAGTCTTTTGCATGTAACAATTTCAGTATTTGGAAAATAGAAAATTTTTTGATTAACTATTGAGCTTGGTTGCTTTTCGTTATTTCAAGATTTATAAATATTTGGAGAACATTTCTTCGATGATACAAATATTTTGTAGAAATTTTGAAATTCTTTAACAGACCTAATTTGATCGACTTTAATTTGAAATAATACGCATATAATGTACACCAAAATTCTTCTTATTTTGGGCCTAAAACTAAATCTTTTAAAATTTACAAATTTTTTAATCTGTCCCCAAAACGAAGTCAAAATCCCTAATTTGGACCCAAATCCCCTTACATAACAACTCTGTTAAACCTCATTTGACATAAAAAAATCCTCCCTTGAGAAAATTTCCCAAAATAAAATCCTCCTTTGACAAAATTTCACACATGCTAGCGACATCTACAGTTTGTTTAGAAAATTATCCTTGTTGCATCTCTATATTATATGTCTTTCGATCTACCCATATTAGATACAGAATGGGAATGAAGTCAAAAAATTTAAAAAAAATTGGGATTTTTGAAAAAAAAAGAAATGTGACCAATACGCCTAGTAATAGTACGCGTACTTAAATGAAAGGAAATTTTCACATGGTTTCAAAAAATGTTGTTTTATAATTTATGATGTGTGGCGCTCTCTGGAACCATTTTAAGTATATTTTAGATATAGAAATGGGGATGGAGTTAAAAAATTAAACAAAATTGGGGGATTAAAAAAAAGAAGTATTGCCCTCCAGGCCCCATAAATTGAGAAGCCTAACAGCATATAAGTACGGGTACTTAAGTGAACAGGATTTTCCTCAGGACTTCAAAAATAAATTTTGTTTTATAAGTTATGATATGTTGGGCCCTCTAGACCTATTTTATGTGTATTTTAGATAATTTTAATAGGTCGAGAAATGGAACGAATTGAAACAATTTTTGCACACGCAAACTACTTTAAATTTTTGTTTTGTTTGTTTGTTTTCATAAAATTTACATTAATTCATAATTTTTCAAACAATCGCCGAAAAAATTATGTAAAAATACGACTTTTGAAAATATTTTTTATATAAAATCTCCCAATATAAAAAAAACATTTTGTTTTAAAATAATTTTTGTTTTATATATTAAATATAATTGTTTTGTTAATTAGGGTCCATTGTGTTGCATGTAAAATTATTTTGTGAAAAATCTGGCGAATTTTTCAAAAGTTACAATTTTTTGGAGATTAATTTTTTGTTTTGTTTTGTTTTTGAAAACTTTTTATTTTAGAAATTCCATTTTGTTTACTGAATTTAATGAATGTTGAAATAATGTTCATATTTCATTATTTCCGTTCTTTTTTTTATTCAGATAAAAATAGTTTGTAAATACAATTAAACTTTTAATTGGAATTGAGCCTACAGTTGATTTTATAAATACAAACAACATGTTTCTTACTTGATTGTTAAATTTATTTCAATTAAGTTGTCAACAAATACGGTTGTTGATTTTAAAGATGGCGCCCTTCCGATTTTCGAAAATGGACCATATTTCGAAAACTAAGAGAGATAGAGCACTGTTGTAAAAAGATTGTCTCTATCCAATAAGGGACCTTGGTGGAGCCTTGGACCCTTGGAAGTTTTTAATAAAAAAATTCCATTTCATAAAATGGCCCGTATGTCAAAAATTAAGCGAGATAGAGCAAAACGGACAAAATGTTTTCTCTTTCGGGGCAACCGTTAGATGATATGGACTACGTCCGCTGAGGTTCCCGAAACTCTAAATTTAAACAAATTTTTCGACTCCTTATAATTACAAATAAAATTGTAGTTTTAATTTTAGTTGGGTATCTGAGATTTTTTTTTTATTTAAGTTATAGGATAAATAGTGTCAGATGAAATCGTAAAAACAAAATTGTCTTGATATCCGAACAGTGGGTGGTAACGGATTAATCTAGCTGAATAAGCATGCAAACAAATTAATTGTACTGCAAATAATATTACTTTGAAATGCAATCAATAAAATTTAACTGAATTGCATTTACTTTTGGAATTTTAACATGATAAGACTAATGTCAATATTTTTCAAAAGATTTTTCTTTAGCCCGTGCCAAAAACAGAAATTCTTAAGAAATTAGGTTAAATTTAGCTTCGGTAAACACTTTCAAAAGATAAGAGAATATATCAAAGAACCCTTGAATGCAGATAACAGCAGAAAAAGAATTTCCGTTTAACATAAAATATAGATATTTTTTAAAATAATTGAAAAATATGTAGGTATTTAAGTACTATATTTACTTAATACTTTATTAGTTAAACATAATTTTCTAATACCATATCGAGACATAAATTTCGTCTGATGTGATCACAGCTGTGTTGAAATTTTACAATATTTATTTAGACATCACAAACATTTATTTTTGCATATCTAACAATTTTATGTAGTTTCTCTCCTAAATGTTTAACTAATAAAAATTTCAAGAATATTTTTTTTTTTTATTAGTTTACGCTGTTTTAACGACATGTGTGCTACTGAAGAACTTTCGCTTACGATCCTTTTAAGGATTTTATTATCCTTTTTAAGAATAAGTAATGTCTTTATTACAATTTTAATTATTATTTGGTTAAAATCGTTCATGTCTTTATTACTTTTTCTAAAGGTTGTTAAGTATTTTTAAATATGTTAGGTTTGCTAAGGTTATTGTAATTATCACACATGCGTGGACGTGAAGATGTCCTTCGTGATATGCTTAATTAAGTTTAAAAGATAAATGTCTGTCTTGTTATTCGTCAACATCAAAAGAAAGTCGTAGAGTTTTATTACTTTTTTTGATAGTCAAAAGAAAAAGTAATAAAAAGTCATAAAAGCATCCGTGTCTGATGTAATAGATACTGACGATCATAAAGCAAAATAGACAAAACTAACGTAATTTTTAAAAAATTTTGTTTTTTTCTACTGCTGAATTTACAACATATGGATATTCGGCGTACGTAAATTGTTAAAAATTGTATTATTAGCTGTATTTTCGTTCATACCTATCAACGTTAAGTATTTATAGCAAATCTATGTTAAACTGATTGGACTATCAAATTTTTTTAAATAGTGAGTATTTATGATAGTTCCGGTTTAATCGAACGTATGTCAGCAAAACTTTTTAGGTAGTAACGCGAAGAAGTTACGCTAGGTGTGAAAATGTATAAAAGTTGAGTTTTCAACGTTGATAATTATCCACGTTGTAAGTTAACGTGCATACGAAAAGTAATTTGTTAGTTTTCGTCTAAAAAACGTTTTTATGCACTTTGTGCTTTTTTAAAAGTTAACGGATATAGTTAAGTCGAAAATACAGCTATTATCAATATTTTAAAAAAATAACGTTTCAAAATATCAAATGCCTAGATTCAGCTAGCTGAATTATAAAAATGTTAAAAAATATATATATAAAATGGGTTGCTTTTCAATGCATTATTAATATTACAATTCAACTGAGCGTACTTAAAATAAAAAACTAATAATTAATAAGAAAATTTGCAAAATGTGGTAATTCAGCTGTATAAAAACGTTCCAACTTTTAATGATAAACAACTTAAAATACCAAATGTTCCAATTCAGCTAGCTGAATTAATAAAATATATTACAGAGTTGCTTAAACTTGCAACTTTTTTTAATTCTACTAACTGTTTTATAAAAAAATGCTATTCAGCTGGTTGTTTTGCTAAAATGTTCAGTAATTGTAGTTAAATGTTAAACTGATGCACTTTATGGTTAAAAATATTTATGAGTTGTTGTATTCAGCTAATTAAATTTATCAAAACCTTGCTTCAAAAACAATTTAATTAAGCTAACTAAATAAAGACTAATACTAAAAGAAATTATTAAAACGTATTTTTATATTGAATTGTGGAAGACGATTTATAAAAATATATATTTTTAAGAAAATTCCCAAGAAAAATATGCAATTCAGCTAAATTTATTATTTAATTTTTAAAATATTTTTTGATTTTTAAAAATTTTTTATCACTTAAAATTATTTACTTGAGGTTGTGGTCAAACTTTTGCACTATCCTATGCCTTTTAATGCGCTCCTATATCATTAATTGATCTGAATATATCAGTTTTCGAAATAGTGTCAAAATTAAAAAATTAAACTAGCTGAACTGAAAAAATTCTTTTCAGTATTTACTTAAATTGTGTTCTTTTGAAATTCGGCTAGCTGAATTATAAAAATAAACAATTCAGCAAGCTTAATAACAAAAATACACAATTTTACTAGCCGAGTTATAAAAAAGATACTATTCAGCTAGCTGAATCACTAAAAGAAGGCAATTCAGCTGCCTTAAATCACCGAACATTTCCACAATTGCACTTATGCAGCCAATGAAAAAAATTATTCTTAATTCATTTTAAATTTGTAATTTTTTCAAAAGAAAATTTACCCAAAAAAGAAATTATTTTAAAACAATTCAAATATTTAGTAGGTGTTAACTGTACTATTTTTTCTTGTTTCAGACATTGCCTTTTATCAAAACTAAAAACTAAAAGATCATGTGTGGGAGGTACTTAAACACCTACTGTTAGTCTTCAAATATATTCTGCTGCTAGTCGTTCTTGGATTTCTAAAATTTCAGCAAAATGTCGAAATGTAAGTATATACTTAATATATCCTTATTTCAAACACATGCTGTGTTGCAGTTGTCCCTTGATTTTAGTTAATACAAAGAAGGAAAAAAGGATCTCAGCATGTTTTTTGGTCATCTTGTTTTCTACTTTTCGTGAGTAATTGTAATGGTCATTGCCAAATTCTTCTTCAATTTTCTTTTTTGTTTGTTCTACTAAAATCTTATCTATTTCAATAGAATTTTTTTCTTAGTATGTCTAGCATATGTTGTTTGTATATTCCCAGTTTCCTACAGAGAGTGTTACAAATGTTGTTTTTCTTAAAGTTTATAATGTCCATTTTCTATTTGTTTTAAATTCTTTAAAAACTATATTTGTTTTTTGAAAGGAATCATTACGCAAAATTGTATTGATGGAAGGTGATTAATTTTTGCAACTGTGAATATATTGTTTTTAAAAATATGCTATATTCATATCTTTTGTGTAATATTTGTTCAGTTGCTGTAATTTGTCGTTAGAATTGTTTAAATATTGTGTTTACATATTTCTTTGGACTAATGATGCTGTGTTATCTATCGAGTAGTAATTCTAGGAAGGTTTTGGTGATTGTTAAAAGACCTTTTCAAGAAATTATGAATTTTGTAGATACATACACAAATATAAATTTGCATTTATTTTTGTTATTTTAGAGCATTTCTTGTAGGAATTCTTTAAGATTTTTCCCTTTGACCTAAACTTTATTATAACCAGAGTAGGAAAATAAACTCTAACGAACCGTACTTTTAGGGTTGCGTACCACACATCGCGAACACAGTACACAAGCATATTGGTTGCGTAGAAAACACATACGCTATTCTCTTCCATTACTGTTTGTGTTTATTCGGTACGCTACGGGGTGTGAATGTGTGTTGAAAGTACAGTACATAATCGTAGCGTTTGCGTTCATAATACAATCGCAATGTACCGCATTCGGTTTGTGTACAAACACACAACCGCTAAAACGGTAGATACGGTATGTGACCTTAGCCCTACCCTACCCTACATGTTGTGTACAATTTATTTTCCTACTCTGATTATAACACTGTAAATTTTTCTGTATACCCAGCTAAAAATCGACATATATGAATACATACAGGTTAAATGTATGTTCATGCATGCTCATAAACATGCATTCATGTCCATACATGGATACATAAATCTCCATACATGCATCATGTATGTCCACACATGTGCATTAACGAAATTTGAGGTAATATCTTCTCTTTCCAAAGAAAGCAACGCAATTGATAGGAACAATTTCTTGAGTGTTGAGTTTCTTAAAAAAAAGGGAAATCGGGGGGTCAAAATCGAATTGTTTGTTGCGGAACATGTCTGCAATTTACAAAATTCCTAATGAATTCTCCTGCTTCGGATAAAACCGTGCTAAAAAATAAAACAAACATTTAAGCATGTAGGCGCCTGGCTTGGATATCACAAGATAGCTCTTTAAAATAGCTTTAATTTGATACCTCATTTATCTATGTTGCTATATTAAACATCATTAATTGCTTCCCCTTTATCAAGTACACAAATTTAAGCGAAATCTAAATTCTCATTTGTGATATTTCCTTTGAGAGCATCTGAGACTTATAATTTTTCTATCACATCTGGTTATCCAAATATTCTGACCTTAAATTCAAAACTCGCTTTATTAGGGAAGGCATGGAAAAAATTGTAATTTTCATATGTTCTGATTTCATGAATTTCAACATACGATGTGTCCGAGATGCGCTGAGATATTTAAAAAGTTTAAAAAATAATGAAAAATTTTTATTCATTCTTGTTCGACACCAGTTATTTCCTTATTATGAAATAACATAATAAGTACTTTTTTCAAAAAACTGCCATTTTTCTTCATCAGGATATTTTCCTAACAAATACTTCACAGAGTTTTTGCTTTCAAAATATTCCACACCTTCAGGAATGAAAAGACGATCGTTTCGGGGATTTTCCAGTTCTCCATCATCAGTTCTCTTTAGAAAGTGGTGGCATTACTGCAATTATAAAATATCAAATTTCATATTAAGACATACTATTGTAGAATTAAAGGTCCAAAAAAACTATTTTTATTTTTAAATTTATAAATTAAAATTAAAAAAAATATTTTGAGGAGTAAACATTTTTTTCTGACTATTAGAGTTCTGAATAAAGGGTGTTTTCAACTATAGATCAGAATATATCGATAAATTGAAGTGATGGGAAGTTTTGAACGCAGCATATTAAAATTCTATAGAAATAAGTAGTTTGATTTGTGAGAATATTCGAAAGTTTTGATTATAAAAAAAAAAACGTCTTCATAGAAGATTTTGAATTTTATATCAAAATTTTTCTTAGATATCTTAAATACATTTCTAATGTTCGCATTTTTGGATTCAAATTCGCTCTGGCGACTTCAAAAATCAAGCCAAATCCAAGATTGACATAACGTACTGGTGTGAAGTTGGCTGCAACTTAAACTATAGCTAACAGGGATGGAAAATAGGTTTTTCATTTCAGTATTAAAAACATTATTGGATATTACGTTTTTGGCCCCAATAGTACCAAAATTTTTGTTTTGCTTTTGTTTTTATTATTAACTAAGCAGTGAAATAAAACTTCGTAAACTATTATTAAATAGTATCAAAAAAGTATAACAATATCAACTTTTCCATCCCTAATTGCTGACCAAAAGGTATTTGCCGCATTACCTAATCACTAGGATTTAATAAATCCAAAAAGTAGTTTAAAACATGCTCAACAGATGGGGTTAGATTATCCCTATTTTAAAAAGAATTTTCTGTCCGAGACTTCTTTCACCCTAATATTTAATACCGAATTCGATGATGAAGGATTTTACTTTAACTTTTAATTTTTAATTATATTTTATATAAAACAATTTTATCACTTCAATTTATATTTTTACACAATTGAAATATTCCACTGAAATATTTAATATTCACTGGGGATGTCCGATTAATCACACTTCCTGATTAATCAAAATTCTGATTAATCGATTATTCAACAATTTTGAATAATCAAAAACGTGATTAATAGATTAATCAGTTATTTCGATTATTCAAAATAATGATTAATTGAGTAATCATGATTTTGATTAGGTAATCAAATTTATGAATAATTGAATAATATCTTGTTTTTCTCCGTTGACGACGCCTTTTGACGCCAGTTCAATATAGAAGCATTAAATTTAGGAATGGAGTTGGTAAAGTCTGACCAGTGAGCAAACAACATTTCTGATTTTCTTTATTTGAAGCTATATAAAGTATCGCCACAAAACAAGGATAAAACTTCCATATTTTTAAAATTTTTTTCAATATTAACTAAAATTATTCAAGTTTTGATTATTCCAAATTCAAATTAATCGATTAATCATAATTCTCATTAATCAAATTTAAAATTAATCAATTAATTGATTAATCAAAGTTCTGATTAATCATACTGTTTGATTAATCGATTAATCGCACATCCCTAATATTCACTAATTGGATTTAATTAAATTACTTACAGTAGAGTGAAAAATTGCCATTTCTATTTCAGCTATTTCTCCATGTCCAAGATGGGGTGTAGTTTTTTTTTCTAAACATATTTCATACAAAAAATTTTAAGAAAAATCATTTACTTGTTAGTTTTGCAATTTTTTTGTTTCTCTCTTAATTTTCATTCGTATTTTTTCTGACATTAAATTAATAGGCTGTTTCATATATTTGCATTTTTATTGCTATGTGTAAACCCAGATAAATAAATGCAACTTTTTTTTGGATTTAATAAATCCACTTTTTGTATGAAAAATTCTAAATCCAGGTGATTAAAAAAACGCTTATTGTTTTCTTTTGTTTTGATTTTGCTAGTACGGACTCATAAAAAGTTCGGAATATAAATTTTTTTCAAGAAAATTGGCTCAAACTGTTAAAATTTTTCTATGGGAAAGGTCAAAAGAAAAATTTTAGATAATCTTTAAGGATAAAAAAGGTAAGGAAGACACATGCAGAGTTTGGACAATTTTCAATTGAGAAACTGGACGTCGATCAGACAACTTTACTATTGGAAACATATCTCAGAATTTTAAGGAATTTTTTTATCTGTACTTTTGCTAGTAATTATATTAGTTTTGAATAAAACAAATAGCTGACAGGCTTAAATATTAATTTTCACAATTCTACACGGGATAGAAAACTCGCGAAATTTTATGAAAATGCAGCTCTGTATAAGTCTACACGCAAAAATAAAAAGTGGATAATTGCCGAAGTACTTCGGTAAAATACAACTTCAAAAGTTTTCTGCTAAGTTACACAATCCTTTAATTGAAATATAATATTTTCTAAGACAATTTATAAAAGAAAAAACTTAGGTAATTTAACATATTTTGAAGTGCGTGAAAATGGAATAGGTCAAAAACTAAGGCAATTTGACAAAAATCAAAAATTGGTAAATCTGCATGTATTTTTTACTAACTTACAAAATATATTTTTGAAGTTGTATTTTACCTAAGTCTTCGATAACTATACACTTTTTAATTTTTCCATGTACGAAAAGAAATCTCTAGACCATTGACAATTGCTGTCATACACAAGTTTTTTTTAATTAGTAACAATTTCTAAAATGTCTTGTAGCATTATTGAACACTTAAATGTACTTTTTGGTATTTGGAGAAAAAAGTATTCTTTGAAATACAAAAATTTTAATAAAAACAAATTCTTGGCAACTAGAGATGGTACTTTTACGATAAAAATTAGTGCCAACAATATTAGAGATGACAAATTTAACTCAAACTCTACGAGATTTCTATCCCATGTAGATGTGCCTTAAGAACTGCACTCAAAAATATATTTACAAATAAGACTCAATAGTAATTTGAAAAGTAAATTAGTAAAGCTGTTTTCAATAGAATATATTTTCTATATTTTTTAGCTTTTTCTAATAGTTAAAAAACAAAATACACAAAAATAAGGACTTTCAGTTTTAGTTAAAATATTCAATAAAAAAAAATTTTTTTTTAATAAATACCCAGTGTAGAAAATCATTACCAAATATGTGGTTATGTAACTACATACTTGGTAATGGTAACTAGTTACTGAATGTTATTTTAGTTTGACTCAAGATCATAAATTAATATCACTTTCTATTTAAATTATTTTCAAATCAAAGAAAAAAACTTTTCCCCCATTCAGGTAACTAGTTACTTTTGTTATTACATTTCTTATTACCTTTATATGGCGATGTCGCGAAAAATAATGAGTTGTCGTTACACACCAGCATACGAAAAATCAAAAAATATATCGTTACCTATGTGCTTACCAGTACTGATAAAAGTAATGAGTCTAAAAATAGATTTTCAAAAAAATAAATTATATAAAAAAAAATATTTTTTATTGTATTTTTTTTTTAAATAAAATTTTCTGGTGCGGGAATCGAACCTGGGTCTACAGATTGCCAGTCAACAGCTTTACCATCTGAGCTATATCGACATGTAATATTTACTAGATAAAAACATAATTGACCTGCTGCACACAAGTAAGCTTACTCGCCAACATACAAAAAATCAAAAAATATGTGGTTACATATATCCTTACCAGTGTTTAAAAAATATTGAGTCTAAAAATAGATTTCAAAAAATTTTCAAAAAAATCTAAAAAATTATTTTCTGTTTGAAATAATGATAAAAATAAGTCATTATCAGTAACTGATTATTATATGTTTTAAAATAATGCAGAAGGTAAGAGGGTGTCATTACTGGTACTCCAAAAAATAATGATATGTCATTACCGTTTCTACACTGGGTAGTTGAGGAGTGATTTTTCAAAAGGGCTTATTTACATGTTAAACAAAAATTCAGTAATGAGGAAAACCCTCATCCGCTTAAAGCTTTTATTCTAATTTATTTTTATTTACTGGAAAAAATTAATTAAAAAAGATGGCATTCTAAAGTTTGTTTAAGGTCCTCAGTATCTATTAAAATAAATCTATTAAAATAAAATATGTTATTTTTACCGATTTTATCAGTTAATTTGTTAAAAATCAAAAATCAGCGACAAAATACAATCATTTTAATCAAAGTGTAGTCCTATTTCTAACTGATTTTCAATTGTTCCAGTGTGCATGTCCAGTAGATTTTAAGGAAACAATATTATGAGTGGTATTGAGTAATGTTAAAACGTATCTGGATATATAATTTCCGTTCAACATATTCATTCAGCTTATCATGTTTTCTAAAAATCAAAAATCTCTTTTTGTTTTTCTTGAAAGAATAATATTCAATTGTCATTGTATCTAAAACATATGCAAAACATGTCTAACTAATATTTCAAGGAAAATTTCATTAGAAACCACATCCTGTCACTTAAAAAATAACGACAATACAACATCATTGTATTAAGAGTATCAAATGTTTAAGTAAAAAGATACTTTTAAAACATTTTAGAATTTATAAATTAGTACTTTCAACTAAGAAAAAAACATAAGAATTTAAAAGATATTAATAAAAACACTGCATACACAAAAAAAACAGAAAAAATGGAATGTATCTAACATGTAACAAAAAAATCTTTTTTTTTTTTAATTCTAAGATATTTTTGGAAAAAAATGTGGCTTTAAAAAAAGGACATCACGTGCTGTATTTAAAATGTTTAAACATCAAACAGTTGCCGTTTTTGCTTACTAATCACCTAATGTTAAATTTATTCAATTTATTTCTAATCTCTAAATTTTCCCAAATACAAAGAATACCGCACGAAATCAATTCGTGTTCGTTATTGTAAATTGAAATTCAGGTCAAAAATTTTAGAATTTTTTGTTAAGATTAAATCTAAGAAAAAAAAATAACCTGCCGTGCATGACAAATATATAATTTTGCATTTCTTTTTCTTTTCCTAACATATGAGAATAGGTTATCTATTGTATCCTTAATATCCTTGCAAAGGCGTTACTTGTGACCACTGTCTCTCGTTTAGTAAATATACTATAAATTTTATTCTAAAAACACGTTTATGCGCAAAAACGCCTACATCAGAGTAGTCTTAACATATTTGTTCTACTGTCTAGCTTAATTGGTGTTCTGTTCTTTATTTTTTTGCGTCCTTGTTAATCCTGTCGGTGTTTTTAAATGTAGAGTTTTTTTTTAAAGCCCTGGCATATTAAGTACATGCAGGTGCATTTTTTATACTTATTTTATATTAATTTAAGTATCATGTTTATTTAAATAAACAAACTTATTTTGTTGTTTTTTGTTTAATTTTTCGTTCATTTTTCTTGTTATTGTCAGAAAATGTTTTTGTCTAGACTTTTGCTATTAAAATTGTAACAAAGTTCGCTTTACGAGAGATAATATTGCGCTATTATAAAATTTTGTTTTAAAAACTAAATGCATTTAATTTAATTGTAAGCTAATCAAGGTTTAAATTTTACAGGGGAAATTCAAAAATTCACAATAAAAGTCAAAGGTTAAATGCGATTACAAGGGCTGGAATTTCTAAACAAATAAAATAAAAAAGAACTGTGTTTTTGCCTTTACATATAGCCGTCACATTATACATTACATTATTACTTTTCCCACAAACGTTAACTTTTAAGAAGGATAATGTTTAAAATTCAACATAGATGAATTCTGATCTCTAACTGTAACATCCTAAAAACTTTTACTGACCTGAGTTTACAACTTTCTGTAATTTATAATAGCTATATTTTTGCTCAGACCTATCAGCGTTAAGTATTTAAAGCAAATATACCTTTAACCGATTAAAGTACAGAATGGCCCAAAATTATCGAAAGGGTTTGAGTTAAAGGAGCCATTGCGTCCCTAAACAATTTTTATAAAGTTAACTTTTATAATATTCGAGGTATAATAGAACGTACGTCAGCAAAACCTTTTTGGAATTAACGCGAAGAGTTATGTTAGATGTGAAAATATATTAACGTTGAGTTTTCAACGTTGATAATTATCCGCGTTGAAAGTTAAATTGCATAGGAAAAGTAATATGCTAGTTTTTGTTTCAAACATGTTTTTGTGTACTTTGAGTTTTTTCTGAGTTAACGGATATAGTTAAGTCGACAACACAGCTATTGTTTTAAATACTTAACATCGATAGATAGCTAACGGCGAAAGTACTGTACTTGTTGTATTTGGCGATTATAATCCACATTTTGAACTCCGTGTTTTTCCGAATCGAGTTAACAGCAAAGTACGATATTCAGATTTGAACGTTCAGCAATATTTGATGGATTTTTATGTTTTTTCTTACAATTCAGCTGGCTGAATATATACTTTTTGTAGCAATTAATATTATGTTTGTACAATGCATAGCATATTTCATAATTTTTAACTAATTCAGCTAGCTGAATATAAAAGTTTCAGACAAAATACTATTTTTGGTTGTTAATATGTAAATCTTTTATTTGATTAGTGAGTTGCAGTCTTAAATTTTTGTATTAAAAAATTTAATTTTAAATATTTTTTTTTTACAATTCAGCTAGCATGTTTCTTTTATCTATGCCTGAGATTTTGAAATTTAGGGTGATTTGTAATATATATTTTGTAGAGATTTATAATGTTGTTTAATTATGAGTAACATACTTCACAATATTCAGCTAGCTGTATATTAATATCTCTATGTCAAAATCTCTATATCTCTATATCGACAGTCAAAATCGGGATAGGATGAAACCAACGGGAAATGTTATATCGGTCAAAAACAAGTTATACGTATCCCGGCGTTTCGCTGGGTCACCCCTAGGAATCGAGATATATCTTTTTTTTACATAACTCGAGAACCACTAGTCCCATTTTGCTCAAACAATTGTAAAAAAATTAAAAATTCTAATTCCTTTAATCTGTTCATATAACATTTTTCTATATACTCAACAGTTTTGCCGGTAAAAATAAATGTTTGTTACCACTACCATAAAAATCAATAACCTTTTGTTTATTACTTTTTTTTAATATTTTAGGCAAAAAATTTTTTTTTCTTCATACATTTATTTTTACCGGCAAAACTGTTGAGTATATAGAAAAACGTTATATGAACAGATTAAAGGAATTGTAATTTTTAATTTTTTTAAAATTGTTTGAGCAAAATCGGACTAGTGGTTCTCGAGTTATGTCAAAAAAAAGACCACCAAAGGTCAAATCGATATATCTCGATTCCTAGGGGTGACCCAGTGAAACGACGGGACACGTATAACTTCTTTTTTACCGATATAACTTTCCCCGGTAGTTTGAACCATTCCCGATCACTGACCCCTAGCATTTGTCTCACAGTGTATTTGGAATTTTGTGCAGTATTATTTTATATATTTTGGATTATTTATACGAGTATTTAGAAACACAGATTTTTATAATATTTTTAACTTGCTGAGTGCGCAGTTTTTGTGCAAATCAAGATATTATTTGTATTGCGCACAATTTATTTTACATTTTTTTTTATAAATTCAGCAAGCTGAATATGATGTCTTTAAGAATTATGGCATCACAATTGTAATATTTACTTATTAATTTTTTAAATTTTGAATTTTTTTAATACTTTGCGTTCTAGATTTTAATCATTTTATTTTTATGAAAAAGTATTTCTTACAATTCATGTAATATATTACTCTTGTTCATGTCTCAGAATTTGCAAAAAGAAAAAAATTGTTCGTCAATAATTAGATTTTGCGCGATTTTTAACAATTTAGCTAGCTGAATATGTACTTTTTTAAAGATTTATAATGTATTTCAATTATGAATAACATATTTTATAACTTCAAATCAATTCAGTTAGATAAATATTAATTGTTGAAGATTTTTTCACAGTACCATTATTTAGCAAACAAAAATATATTTGGAATTTCTTATATTAAGAAACAATGGTTTTTTAATTCACCTAGCTTAATGCGCAGTTTTGTACAAATTAACATAATGTTTGTATTATTATCAGAGAAGACAAAATTGCTGTTTTTGCCTTTTATGCTTTTTATTGCTTGTTTTACTCATAATTGCTTGTTTTGGCTTTTTTGGATTTTTCGTTTTTTTAGCTTTAAAAAAGCTTTTTCTTAAGATTTTTGAGCTTTGAATTGCTTTTTTTAAAACTTTTTGCCCAAAAAATTTTTTTTTCTTCACAAAAAAATATTTTTTCTCTTAACTTTGAATTATTTTTTTTTGAAAACTGTTGTTTTTGCAAGTTTTTTGTCTTTTGTTTTTTTTTTTGCTTTTTTTACAACATTTTTTTGCTTTAAACATATCGAAATTTGCTTTTTTCTGTCTTCTCTGATTATTATATATTTTACAATTCGGCAACTTCCCAGTGTAGAAAATCATTACCAGATATGTGGTTATGTAACTACATACTTGGTAATGGTAACTAGTTACTTTTGTTATTACATTTCTTATTACCTTTATATGGCGATGTCGCGAAAAATAATGAGTTGTCGTAACACACCAGCATACGAAAAATCAAAAAATATATCGTTACCTATGTGCTTACCAGTACTGATAAAAGTAATGAGTCTAAAAATTGATTTTCAAAAAAATAAATTGTATAAAAAATATTTTTTATTGTATTTTTTTTTTAAATAAAATTTTCTGGTGCGGGAATCGAACCTGGGTCTACAACAGTCAACAGCTCTACCATCTGAGCTGTATCGACATGTAATATTGAATAGATAAAAACATACTTGACCTGCACACAAGTAAGCTTACTCGCCAAAATACAAAAAATCAAAAAATATGTGGTTACATATATCCTTACCAGTGTTTAAAATATATTGAGTCTAAAAATAGATTTCAAAAAATTTTCAAAAAAATCTAAAAAATTATTTTCTATTTGAAATAATGATAAAAATAAGTCATTATCAGTAACTCATTATTATATGTTTTAAAATAATGCAGAAGGTAAGTGGGTGTCATTACTGGTACTCCAAAAAATAATGATATGTCATTACCGTTTCTACACTGGGTTATTATTGGTTTGATCTACTGACCATTTAAAAAACAAAAAATAAAGTTAGGAATGGATTACATATAACGTAAATATCCTCTTTCTGATTCCTAAATCCGTTTCTCGATATTTCGTATTATTTCTGAGATATTCAGTATCGAATTTGATGTATCTGCCAATTTTGCATACAAAAATGAAAAAATATAAACCTTCTTTGTCGTTTTTTCTCGATAACAACTTTCTGGCATATGGGTCAAACCAATAATAAGCTGACGAATTGTTAAGCAATTCAGCTGGCTGAATATGATAGGTCTGCTGTTTTTAATACATTACTGCTTTTAATAGCTGTAAATTTACTTGTTTAATTTTATTTTTAGCCGAATTTTTGTACTTTTTTTATTCAGCTAGCTAAATATGATAACTTTAAGATCTATAATATAGTATTGCTTTTAATATCTGTAAAATTGTACTTTTTATTATACTTACTTTCAGCTGGATTTCTTTTTATATTAAATTATTTTAACATTTGAAAAAAGGTGATTTTTGCTGATTAAAAAACACTTAATCTTGTTTAACAAAATAAGGGAAGATTTAAAACCCTTCAAAATAAAAATCAACCTGTTTCTTTGCTTATTATCAAAACATAAAATTTTGTCAAAATGTACATTATTCATTATGTTTCCTTAGAGCCTTTTTTAAAAACATACCAAAAAAAACTGGTTGAAACATTGAAACAAAAAATTAAGTTTTGTATTTTTATCTAAAGCTTTTAGAGGGCAGAAAAAAGCATGTGCAAAAAATTAAAATTTCACATCAGCTGCCTTTATGCATCCGGTTAGGTTAACGATAATTTCCGTTTCAATTACAGCAACAAAGTGTGTCTCCAAACGCAAAATATAGAAATAAGGAACCAAAAAAAATACCCAAAACTGTGTTTTGATAGCAAATTAAAAAATATATTATTGGAGCTTATTTAGAGAAGAGTGTAAAGAAAGGAGTAAATTTTGTAATATAGAGAGCTTGTTAGGAACAAAAGTTCTTATTTGTTCTGTTTTTTTTTTTTTTTTTTTTTTTTGTTAAGCTGTTTCAGACATAGTGATGTTAAGTGATATGTTGTGCTCATGTTCTACAGGTTGATTTAAACAGCCGGCTTCTTGCTGGTTGTTTGCTAAAATTGTCTCTTTTACTCTGTTGGAAAAAAATAAGATTGACACAAAGACTGACGTTTAGTCACAGTAACATTTAAACGCACCAAAAGCCTGTCAAGCTTAACATCATACATACAAAAATGTATTTATATGTAGAAGATGATTATGATGAGACGCCAACAGGTGGAATATTGTTTTTTTTTTCCTAACTCTAGAGACTAAAATGTACTACGAACGTACGTGTACAATACACTCAACTAACAACTTTAGTCTGTCATTATTTACACTCGAAAACGAACAGTACAAAAAAAGTAAACAACACAAAGTTCAAAAACACCTTAACATGATATGCTAAGGGAAGCATGATCTATAAGTTTTTATTATGCCCTACATTATTCATTTAGAGACTTTTCGAAATATACGATTGAACTTTCATAAACTATGTTTCGGCTGGGGTTTTGAATTTAATGGATTTTTTATATTTCCTTTTTTTAATGTCCATTAGCAACTATTTGTACAATTCAGCTAGCTTAATACTGAATTTTAATATAATTCAGCAAGCTAGTAATAATTATTTAGGATATTTTTAGCTTTATGACATTATTTTGCAACTTGGCATTTAATTCAGCTGGGTAAATTAGCTGTTTTTTCAATGATGAAACATTTTCTTAATATAATTTATATAATTCAGCTAACTGGCAAAATAACAAATTATATTTTCTTCTTAATAACATTTTTGGTAATCATAAATATAATTCAGCTAGCTTAATTTCTAGCTTTTCAAAAATTCAGAAAGCTGAAAAGTTATTGTATGGTACGTTTATCTGAAAAACTACATGAAGCTTTTCCTTAATAACATTTTAAATCATATTCAAGCCAAGTCATCTAGCTGAATAAATTTTTTTTATATTTTTCGTACAAATACATTATAAATTTTGATAGTATTTGTAATAAATCGCTTTTTAATATCTTAATAGCTGAATAAACAACAGCATGAAAATAATAAAAACTTTTCCTTCGTTATCATTCTTTAAGCAAATTCTGAAGTAATCGAGATAGCTGAATAAGAGATTTTATAGTTGTTACTGCTTCAACTAAAATTTTATATAATTATATCAAGACGCAATTCCAAATATCATATACCAAACAGCTTAATTTTTTAAGGTAAATTTTACAAACAATTCAGTGGGTTTGCAAAATTATACAATTCATATAAAATTTTATTTTAATATTTTTAGTGAATAAGATGAGTTTAAAAGGAATATAAAAATATATTTATTATTTAAACAATTTAGCGAGCTGAATAAGTGAGCTTACAGTTTTCTAGTTCAAACAAAGTTGGTAATCTTAAAATATAGCTTCGATTGTCAGTAGCACAGCAGAAAACAGCACATTTTTTAACACATTAAACACATTAAATAATTATTACATAAACTTTAATCTATTAAATAAAATGATATTTTAAAATATTTTAACCAATTCATCAAGCTGAATAAAACATTTTGTTGAAAAATTATAAAAATTAGTTTTTAATAATGTGTAGTAGAAATTTTTAATAAATTCAGCTAGCTGAATAAGAATTTTTTGTTCATCTTTTAATTTAGCTTTAACTATAACTGGCCCTATGTTCCGTATAGGAACTACGGGAACTTATATATATATATATAACTGGCATATTAAAGTCGTTTCAAACTCCTGTTTATTTTCTCAAACAAATTATAATTTAAGCTGTTGCTGTTTTTATTTTCTTCTTCTGTATCTTCCGTTTTTTTTAACTATCTTCTTTATATAATTTTGTTAGTTTTAATCATCATCATTATCATTGTCATTTAGATGTTGCATGTTGTCTTGTTTTATATTTTTTTTTCCTGAAGTCTTGGGACTTTTAACTATGAACCGTTTGATTTTTTTTTTCTAGCTGCAGCTTAAGCTTTAAAACCTTAAACTTACAGTTTTCGCATAATTACCATGATTAACAATGAATTTGGACACCATATTTAGTTTGGTGTTTTTCTCCCCAGTTTTTTTTTTTTTCTGGAGAAAATTGTTAATTTTCTTTAATCATGTTCACGTTGAAGTTCATGTCTTATAGTAGATTTTTGTTTTTATTTTCATGGATTTTTCGTCTCATCCAGCATA
Organism: Leucophora obtusa; assembly: GCA_949987735.1. Lineage (NCBI taxonomy): Eukaryota > Metazoa > Arthropoda > Insecta > Diptera > Anthomyiidae > Leucophora > Leucophora obtusa. The sequence continues at coordinate 356,200,282 of OX465295.1, forward strand.
TTCATTATCATGTGGCAAACACGCGACTAATTTGTTGTCATTTCAATAGTTGGTTTGTTTAAAGGTTCAGACAACTGAATTGTGCAATTGTTGTTTATTTATTATAAGGTTTTTTTTTATAAAAAGGCGCCACTTTAATAAAATTTCTCAAAACTGAGTAAAGTACATTTGTTAGAGGTATGGTTAATGACATCAAGGTTTATATTATTTTGACATTTCAGTATCTGTTACAAACTGTCAAATGAATATGCTATAATTAATTTATTACAAACTTTCTTTTTGTAAAGCTTTGGAAGGTGATGAAGTTGTAGTTCTCGCAGAATGTTTCTTCGTTTGTTCAAAAAAAAAAAAAAAGAAACTTAAGGCAATAATTTATAATTTATAACTAATTCAGCTAGCTAAGTAAGTAAAATTTTGGGTAATATTTAGATGAATATTTTAGTTTTTAAATGTATATTCATTCATTTTTTATCATTAAGTTGGTTAAAAAGTTGTTATTTGTATTTAATACCTATTTTGACATAGGTTATTATATATTTTTATTAAATTCAGCTGGCTTAATGTTTAAATTTTAATTGCTAGATCTATATTTTTAACCCTTTGATGTTTTTTGGCTCATTCAGCTGGTTAAAACTATTAAAAATACTTATAATTTATTATTCAGCTAGCTAAATAATTCATGTGGTAAATTATAAACATTTCGGTTTCTCGAAATGCTTCTTAAATTTTGCTAGCCAAAACAATAATATCTTTAATTATGGTATAAAAACTTTTATTACCGACTTTTTTATAAAATAACAATTTTAGACTATTTAGTGGTCGCTCTTCACTTAATTCAGCTAGCTGAATATATGTACTTTTAAAATTTTTTAATAACAAAACCATTTTTTTACATACTAAATATATTTATTTGGCTAAAACAGTTAAAGCTCATTCAACTAATCTTAAAAACTTTATTTTAGGCATGAATAACATTTATAAAATGTAACGTACTTTTTATTCAGTTAGTGAAAGAAGAAAGTTTTTGAGTTTTAAATTAAAATAATTATCATAGAATATATAACGGTAATTTTTACTCAAATTCAGCCAGCTGAATACTTAAATATTGTCTTTATATACATATTAAAGATGCAATTTTTGATAACAAAATTGAAAATTTTTCTATTCAGCTAGCATACTTTGTGAAAAACTCCAATTACTTTGTCTAAAATCGTTTTTAAACAAAGAAAACTAAAAATTCACAAAAAAGTTATTTAAATAAAGTTATTTAAATCAGAAAGTAGAAAAATATTCTCAATTCAACTTAATAGGAAGTCTAAAACCTCACTCCCCGTCGATTTCCTTAAAAAGTAATAGATTTAGGATATGATTCAGCTTACGGCAAATTATTTTGAGCTATTTGTTAAACAAATTTTAGAATTTTAGTTCACATAATATTTTTAATGGTGTTTAAGAATATTTAGAAGTTTTAATTAGCTGAATATCGTTAGAATATTTCTAAAAACTTAATGAGACAAATTTTGTAGTTACAAAAACTGAAAATACATGATTTTAGCCAGCTGAATCGAATAAAAATGTAAAATAATGTATTTCAACTTCTTTAAATATATTTTAAAGACATTTAGTTGTGAATATTTATTTATTCAGCCAGCAGAATTTCATATGATATTTTTCTAAATAATTTTCTTTATAAAATCCCTAAAAAGTCAGCTGAATTAGTAATTTAAAGTAGCTTAATAAACTCTCACTACCTAAATATCTTTTGAAAGTTATAGATTTTGTTATTAGCACATTGAAAATGTATCTATTCAGCAAAATAAATTGAAAGAAACATTTTGTAAACATTTTTTTCAGTTTTATAAATAAATTTTGTAAATGACTAAAAAAAATCAGTTTTTACTATAACTGAAATGATATAAATTTACCATAAATATGAAAAAAATCTATAATTTCTCTTATTCAGCTAGCTGAATTGGTTGCAATGTTAAATAATTGTTATAAACATTAAATTTTCTAAAAAAGACTGCAAATTTTAACACCAAAATGTTATTTCCTTGTGATTATGTAATTTTCAATTCTATTTGTTTTTGCACATTATTTAAAAGTTAAAATTATATATCAATTCTTTCTCTTCTTTTATTTTTTGGACCATAAAATTTAATGTTCTCCAATTATATATAATCCATGGTTTTGTTGATCACGGTTTACAACCAAGAGTGGTTTACAATAATTCGCGGTATAGTTGGGAATTTCAAAACAGATAAAACTTTATAATTAAAGTCTACCCATAAAAGATGAGGGCTTTATTAATTTTGTTTATCAACAAAACAGTTACTGAAAAAAAGTTCAAAAACAAACCCGCATTTATAACGTTTTTTTTTTAATTTTCCATAAAATTTGAAATGTTTTGCTGGTTTTTTTATCACAAAAGAGTTTTAATATTGTATTTGCAAATAAGTTTGGTTTTTAGAAAATAAACTCTTCTTAATAAAGTTACTTTTCAAAAAAAAATTTTTAGAAATGAAACATTTGTAAACCTCATGTGTGCGATATACGAGTTACAAGCTGTTGGTTAAAAAAAAAAGATGGACACAGCAACAGGTTGTGGTCACCAACATTATAATGATCTTGGTTAACATGATCTTCATCACAATAGTCGTTTTCTTTATTATTATAATCATTTTTGTAAAAAAAATCCAAGTTTTTATGTACACATATTTGTGTCCAAGCCACGCGCCTAAGATTTTGTTCAAGTAAGGAAATCAGGATTATATGAAAAAGGGGAGAAGAGTTTCTGTGGACTATGAAAAATTATGGTAATATGAACAAATATATTTGATACACTTTGTACAAAAAGTATTCGAAATTAAATAAAGACCTAATTTCTCATTAAGATTGTAGGGAACAATGCTGGTTATTCTATCCCAACTCTTATAAGGGATGATCTTATATTCATTGATCCGGTTGATAAAGTCAGCGGTCTGGGTGAATTATTCGCAGGAAATTCGTTTCGGATTTTTTGACGTAAATAAATAGGAGAGCCTGAATGGCACTCTTACTGAAAAAAGCACTTTAATAACATCGAGTCTTGTGACAGTTACTATACCCACGGTAGTTATCCACATTTACATTTAGGAAATTATTGCCGAATTTTGACCGTTTACAAAACTGTCTTATCCCCCATAGGCTTGTGGGGATTATGAACAAATTTTTTTGGTCACTATTCCGATTTTCCGGCCAAAGGCCGGTATGTAAAAATTCAAACCTCATCGAAGCCAGCTTTGAATATGCCACGTCCGACCCACATCAGCGACCTAGCCATCAACTGTTAGACCAATTCTCTCATTATAAGATTTCGTGTTTAAACATTAGTTCACACTTTCTAAGGTCAGACTTTTCCCATCTAAATATGGTCCTCATCATGCTTGACATGAGCCATTAGTATGTTTGTATCCCGATTTTTCATTCCACTTTTTCTCTCTCGGGTAGCAAAATTACCCGTTACATCCTTCGATCATTGTAGAAGGCTTGTAGATGTGGAGCAAAAGATAGATTGTAAATAATTCACTCAATCACCACCTAGTGCAAATATCTAAGAGGGGTCGAGTGCATAGGGTTGTTTTAATACGTGAAAGATTCTATGATGTTTGTTGAACCATATGACAGAGGAATTGTGAATTTCACCTTTATAATTGAATAGAATCAACATCTGGGAATCTGACGCTCTTTTTGTTCTTCACATGGGAATTGATGACCGCTGAAAAAATTACAATTGACATGATTTCCGCTGGAAAAATTACATTATTGAAGTATCAGAAGAAACGCTCAAGTCTTGGGTTTATTAGCCGTCGCAAAAGCTCCTACTTTACTTCTTCTGGTCTCCTTACTACTTTTACCTATATCCTACCAAATATGACTTCCATATATGGGCATAGACTTCAAAATCTATTTGGAATTTTTAGATCGTGTACAAATCGTGTACATTTGGAGCTTTAAGATCTTGCGTTTCCGCTTATTAATGACAGTAAAATATCCAACTCTACTAACTCGTTGGAGCATCGCCGAAATATGGGTTATGTAACACTGTTCTATCGGTCTTACCATTGTATCTATTTGCATACTGGGTTTTCATCCTACTCTCTGCCTTTTTAGGCGAGCAAAATGTTCCTTTATATCCTTCGATCAGAGCCAAGGGGGGCTCTGATCGGATTATAAAAACAGATTATCAGAATCATCACTTAGTCAGGACCTAATGTTTATCTCTGAGTGTAGTCGAGCGAATGTGGACAATTTTAATGCACAATATTGTTTGCTGACTCAAAAAACCGTAGAGTCATCAAGGTTATCTGTATGCACGGCTGGTATCAATATCCAAGATCTGATACTCTTGATTTCTGGCGAATACATCATAATTTACGCTGACTAAATGACGTTATTCAAGAGTCGAAAGCATTCAAGTATCGAACGAGATATTCATGAATTTAAAGAGGCAACCCCTACGTTCGGCAACCAATATATAAAAAAAATTTCTACTGTGTTTAGCGAAAAACTTCCTTAGCAAAAGTTTAATGATTTTTTGCGAGCTTTAATTTTCTGACATTAGGGTTGTACATTAGGGTTGTAGCAACTGAGATCTGGTGGGTAACTACTAGAACGGTATGTCAAGTATGTCAAGTATGTCAAAATGTCCTTAGAGCAAAACACTGGTCTCCTCGAGAGAAAAACATCGATGTATCACATTTTAAGATCCTACTGTAAATACCAAAGATATAACGAAAAATGTAAAATGGCGACCCCTACGTTCGGCATAAAAAAATAAAAAAAAAATTTTTGAAACCTCCTTGCAAAAATACTTCATATTGGAGGGTGTACGGGGCACCTTTTTTTTGCCTGTAAGGTGGTACGCTCTAATATCTATTGTTGATGTCAACTCAATATTAATAGGAGGCACACCCAGAATGTTGGCCAATAGTAAACAAATATCGATATGCATACCTTTCGAGCATAGTGTCTAAAAGAATTCTCTAAAATCCATAAAGTATTTAATAAAAGAAAAAAAACGTATTAAAGACGAAAGAGATGAAGAAGAGTTAAATATGCTTGTCTTTGACGCAGAGCAGTTAACAAGTAAACAAAACACCAAATGTTGCAAAGTGCAATGGCTTCTTTTGCTTATGGCCGGCTCAGCTCAGCTTAGCTCGGCACGGCTTGACTTTTTCATTACTTAACTTGACCAAAAAACTTTGGCGGCTGGTTGTTTATTTTCTATAAAGTGAAAGATGTTCTTCTTTTTTTGAGGATTTTTTGCTTGTTGTAGTTGTTGGTTGCACAAAGCATAACTCAAATTTATTATACATGCTTTTTTTAGTTGTGGCTGTTTTTTTTTTTGTGGATACTTTTGTGCAGCCTGTGTATGTATGTAAGCTTGATTGTATATTTTTGGCTATTATACATATTCACTTGATTGTTGGTTGGTTTTATATTTTTTGGATACACAACACGTACGCAACAGTTTTTTTGTTAATATTTTTTACGTGCTGCATGCAGCAGGTTTCTTAAAATCCGTAAACACCACACACAACAACAACAGCAGCAGCCAGGCTTTCAAGTATCCACTTTTTTAAAACAAAAGAGTTCTTTAACACGCAAAAAAAAAACAGCAATGTAACACGCATTGTGGAGACCTTGTTGTTGTTTGCAAATGCTTCAATATTAACCATCATCATCAGCCAACATCGAATTTTGCGTACATGACCCCAATTTTTGTTTGGTTAAACATACGGTTGTTTTTCTTATCACATCACTTTTTGTTTTGGTGGAGCTTCTTTTTCTTCTCAAGTCTCAAACCACCAATTCATTATGGATATAATGGTTCTGTTATGATGAGGATCATTCAATATATCTACGCAACACCAATCGATTGATCGATTGAGCCATGCAATACATCCATCCATCCCAAATACAATTCACAACCAACCCATCCATCTTTCAAAGTATTTTTTACATTTTGTTATAAGCAGAGATTCTAAAGAATCTATTAATAATTCGATACGATATCGGTTTTCAATTTGTTTGTATAGATGTGTCTGTATATTGAAATGGTGATCAAACTAACAACATGGACGGGGATCCTGAAATTTTAGAAATAATGTTGGTAATTTTCTTCAACAGTTCGATATTAAAAATAACCAAAATGGATCGAAAAATTCAAAACTTGGAGAATTCATTTCTACCGAAATATGATCGACTGCATGGCTAAAGGCGGTCCTTTCGAAGCGTTGGAGTTGGTCCATTTGCAGAAAGTGAAGTGGTAGCTTAAGATATTTCCAAGGTAATTTCATCGTGTGTCATAAAGTACTCTTCTCAAAGTTTATTGCTTTTGGCATTGGTGATGACTTCGCTCGATTCATATCGAGTTTTAGAATATTAGTTACGAAAACTTTTTGAAATATGTTTATGTAATATAGTCGATATTTAACTTCGAAAAATTAACGATAATCGTTGATCTCTCTATGGAATTAGTGCCCTGTATTCGCGGCTCTATTATTTGGGGAAAAAAAGCTTTTCTTAAAATTTGTTACGCCATTTCAGAGGATCACTCTTCCCCTTCAAAATACTTTTCAAATCTTTCAGTTGATTTCTTTTGTTCTTTCCAAAAAAGGAATTTATTACTTTAAACTCTGCCTATCTGTTGAATCTGAGTTTCGCTTTTCTAAAGATTCTTTTGCTTTCGTTTCATTTTCATAGTTTGTGGTTTTAACGATTTACTACTATACCAACTCTATTACACAAAAAAAAATATTAGTGAGAATAACCAAAAAATTTTAAAGGATTATTCCACTGTTTGCTGCTTTAAAAAATCTTTAAACATCAAACAAAATGGCTCTCAAACTTACACAAAGATAATTATATAGGACGAGTTTCAGTAAATATTTTTTTACAAAGTAAATTAGATTATTCACAAGTGGTGTGCTATCTGTTATATCGTCCTAACAAAACACAATTTATGTATATCAAACTTCTTCTTTTGAAAATACATAGTTTTATGCAGTTTTATTTCGAAATTCAATATGAAATTTTGATATTTTCTAAACCAAGTGACCATAAAACTATATATTTTAAAAATTGCTTCTTTTATAATTAGGTTATTCACAAGGGCTGTACTATCTGTTGTATCATTGTATCGTCCTAACAAAAAACAGAGTTGTTGAAATTTTTATTTGGCTTTAACAACGATTTTCTTTTGGGTTTTCTATCTGTTAGCATAGGACACTAAACATACGTAAAAATGTTGTATCGTGCTATTCTCAAATGTTGTATTTTTTCAATTTAAATTCTAACAACTCTGTTTTTTAGTAGGTTTGAGGTTAAGAAGAAGAATAAAGCTTTTCTTCAAAAGTTATAAACACATTAAATTTTCAAATCAGACTAGATGCAGTTTCTGCCTTTTTTATGGACAGGCTTCATCAGTGATTATCCATTAAATTGTATTATTTTTTATATTTTTATTGTCAGATTGTCTCTATATGAATACTACTCTGTTTTTTGTTAGGATGATACGACGATAGAACAAATAGTACACCCCTTGTTAACAACCTTAATAATTTAATTTTTGTTGTAAAATGGCTTTTTGCAATTTTTTTAATAATATTTTTTAGTGTACTACTACCACCAATTAACCCATTACTACCACTCACTCCACTCATTCACTTCACTGCTAAGGACATCTGTTTAATGCGTGTGTGTGAGTGTGTTATTGGTTTTATTACCTTATCTTTTCTTCTTTTGTTTTAGTTACAGGTGTTTTCTGTTCTTCTTTTTAAAGTTTTGAGTTTTTGAGGCATTAAGCGTAAAATTTTCAAAAACTTATGAATCTGCATGTTTATTTGCTGCTGTTTGTTTATGGCCTACAGCCTTAAGCAGATTGAGTTCAATAAATAACAAAAATATAAATTTTTTTTTTAGAATTATGTAGTATAATGTTAAATAAAATTAGTTTGGCATGTTTGTGGGCTTACAAAATATTCAGTGGGAATTGGAGCAATATGTCTAATTATGTGTGTATTATATAAGTTTACAACAAAACTTATGTATACAAGTTTAGCGGGGAAAAAAATAAATTACTTAATGAAGAGTCATTTAATAAAATGATTTATGATTATAAGGAATGGTTGAAAGATTTTTAAGTATTTTAAAGATTGTTAAGTTTAAGCAAATTCTGCAGGGCTAAAATGCAATTTTCTCTTAGCCGCAAAGACTGTTGAAAGCATTTGACTGGCAACTACGAATGTTATATTCACATAGTTTTACCAGAATTCTATAAAAAAAAAAATTCCAACCATGAGACCTGTTTGCATGTTTTTTACAAAATTTTAGACCTCCTTGCAGAGACCTATAATAAAGAAATGTGACGTCGATAAAGTTTTAAACAAACAGCAGATGTCTCGGAAATGTAGGAAAATTTGCCAAGGGAGGATTTTATTTTCATAATTTTCTCAAGTGAGGTTTTAACAGTGTTGTCAGGTAAGGGGATTTGACTCCAAATTGGCAATTTCAACTTCGTTTGGGAACAGATTTTTAGGCGAAGTATTTGGGTATTTCATAAAATATTTGGGATTTTAACAGTAAGATTTAATTTAATTTTTTTTTTCATTATGTAATTTTAAGATTTGGTTTTAGGCACTACCAGCGCAAACAACGGGATCCCGGGACGTATCAGGATTTTTCGGGATCCCGAATTTTTTTTCGTGATTTCGTGATTTTTTGCCATTATGTGAATTTTTTATTTAAAAAAATGTGTAAAAACTTCAAATTTATGTAAAAGAAATATGGGGTCATATGCATAAACACTTTTAAAATTTATAATTGATTTATAAAACAAAAAAAAAACTCAAGAATTAAGAATTTAACTCAATATGTTGCGTGCTAATTTTGTTTATAATAATTTCATATTCACTATTCTTTTATCATTTTAATTAAAATTGTCAATTGAATTTTATAATTTTGAATTAGTTTCAGAATTTTTTAATAGTTTTCCACATATAGTGCAGAAATTCAAATGAAAAATTCTGAAATACAACTTTTTAATCTGAATTTTAATCGATTATTTCCGAAATATAATAAGAAATACTGCACAGTATAGATTTGTATAAAATTATATTTAACAAAAACAGTTTAAAAAAATATCAACAGAGTTACAATTTTGGAAAAATTACCACATATTTTTGCAATTGCAAAAATTACGGGATTCGAGCTTAAGAATCCCGGGTTTCGGGACTCATTTTTATTGAATAATCCCGGGATTATGGGACTCGGGATTGGCATCCCTAGTCTTAACCCTCTTCAGACTTAATTTTCTTATTTTTTATATCAAAAAGCTAATTTTTATGTAAAATGGCGCTTCCTTAAAACTTCACCATAATTTTTTTGGGATAAAAGCTTCCACAAAAAGGGTTAAAATATTCCACAAAAATGTTCCTCGTAGTGTTTTACATAAATTTGCTGAATACATCCTATACCTAAAATGGAAGATTCACATGGTTTCCTTCTAAAATCCAGGTTTGTTGAACATTTGAGCGCCAACTCTGAATAAGTACGAGATTAACTCTTAAACAGATTTTAAATTTTGGCTTATATCTGGCACTGAATCTAGATTTTCAACTTTGATGTCTTCAGAGACTTATAGTAGAATTTCATGTACATTATAATCCTATAACCCTTCAACTTACGGTGCTTTTTTGTCCCTCTCTAAAAAGGGGTCAAAAAAGTCCCTTTAGTTGCAGAGCATGAGGGTGAAAATGTTCCGAAAAAATATTTATCATGAAATTCTACTATAAGTCTCTGAAGACATCAAAGTTGAAAATTTAACTTCAAAGCCAGAAATAAGCCAAAACTTAAAATGTGTTGAAGTGTTAATTTCGTACTTATTCAGACAGAATTGGCGCTAAAATGTCTAACAAACCTGGATTTTAGGTATAGGATGTGTTCAGAGTTCAGTTTAGGAGTTATGGCGCAAAAAAGCTTTAAAGTGTTTTTAGGTAATTTTTAGGGTCAAAAGTACAAACTGACTGGCCTATATGACCCCGAAAGATCCAATTTTTGTACACATATTATTTTTTATGCCCAATCTATCGAAAACTGCTGGTGGAGGGAACAAAAAAATACTTTTGCAAATTTGGGTGGTCTAATAATCACGCAAACTCACACACAACAATTTACTCACGCACGACTCACTTACGAACATTTTTCTTAACTCACGATCACGCACGACTCACGTGAGTGCTATCATTTTAACTGACGTTCACGGGTGAATCACGAAAATTTGGCGCCCATTTCGCGCCCATCTCTAGTCGGTATCTCTATATTTGTAAAAGTACCCAGCAAAAAAAGAAATGCCGAAGCAGTAGAAAAAGCACTACAATTAATGATCTAGATGTACTTCTTTTTTAACATAAACACTAATGATTTCAACATTGAGTTGTCATAGGAGAGGAGTACTCCCACTTCAATATTTTTTCAGTACTTTTTGAACGAGTGCAAAGGAAGCTCTTTTTCAGCAATTAAAAGTTAAAAAAAATTCTTTACAAAAAAATATTATATTTTTTTTAATTTACAAAAGTTTTTTATTGCCGCCACCGTGGATCGAACTTGCGACCTCACGATTGCTAGTCTAGCCCTCTACCGCCGAGCTATTCTTTGATATGAAAGTTTACTGTCATAAAAACACCACTTTGTTAATGCGAGATATTGTTCCTTATTCTCTTCAATAAAAGTACTTATTAAACAAGTGTAAAAGATGCACTCCAATCCAATATTGTTTTGAGTACTATTTTTACAGGTACATAAATTCAATTTCTGACCATTTTTTTATATAGACATATTTTTAAAAATTTTAAAATTAAAAAATATTGAATTTAAACAAATTAATTATAAATATTAAAAAAAAAATTAATAGAATAAAAAAATTTAAAAAAAAAATAAAAAAATATTGGTCCCGCCGGGAATCGAACCCGGTACCCTCTGTTTGGAAATGACAAATGATACCAAAATGGCTTTTTACGATCCCTTTTAGAGCAATTACTCTTTAGAAGAAATACTTAAGTGATTTTTAGGGTGTGGTCCAGAAGTAATTCTAAAAAAGTTGTAAAAATGTAATAACGGATACTTGGGAAGCAATGACAGAAGTGATTTTGTGAAGTTGTTCAGAAGTAATTCTAAAAAAGCTGAAAAAAAGCATTGAAAGAAGTAGTTTGTAAAGCACTACTTGCAATTTTTTTTGCTGGATATTGAGTATTTGGGTATTGAGTACTGAATACCATTTCTTCCAGTACTCAATACTTAAAAGTACCTATTCAATACTTCCAGAGATGTACTTTTCTGGCATGTAAATAGATTATTGAGTACCTATATGTACACTAGGGTGTCCCTTAAAAATAGATTTGTCATTACACCCCGTAATTTTATTGGAAATGGTCCAAAATGGAAGAAATCAATTTTTTTTTTGGAAAACGTTAACCCGTGCCGAAAGTTGGACGAAAATGTCCCGAATTCCGAAAATTCGAAATTTTGAAAAAATTTATTTTTTATTTCATTTGTTCATTTAATATAGCCAAAATGATTCAGATATGGAATTTTGACTTCATCGGATATCATTAACCCACTTTAGCCTGGAATCCAAAATGACCCACAAAATTGATAAAAATGCAAGAACATGTTTTTTTTTAATTAATTTTAAAGATTTTTTAAAATGCCCAATTTGGAGATGTCGATTGCTATTTGTACCACATAATAGTTGATATTAAAGAAAAAAAATAAATTGGAAAAATGATAATTCGAATTTCTGTTTGGAACGACTGCTTTCCAGGACATTTTACAAAAATTCCTTATTTTGTGAAAAATTTTTGTTTTCATCAAATTTGATATAGTTTTTGCAAAATATCACTTAAATTTAGTTAGACTATAATTATCTTTACATCTATTTAAAAAATCTTTAACCTTTAGTGACCTGGGGTCAGGAAATTTAATTTAGGATTTCAAAAAAAAACGAAATTTTTGAGGTAAAATTAATAATTTTGTTACTTTTTTCGTACATACTTAAAAGATTTCTATTCTTTTTTTCTAGAACTAGTTTCAGTTTTATATTTTGAGATTGTTTTTGGAAAAAATTATTGTTTATTTATGATTTTTTTATTGTATCATTAGAAAATAAAAAATGTCACAAAATTAAAAAACTTTGACTTTGGACTCTCGCCAACTAACAACGAGTAATACAATATTTCACTCACAAAATATTCAACAATCCTTGATTTTGAATATATAAACATATTTTCCCTTTACCTGAATTGTACTTTTGGCCAAAAAACGGCGATTCTCGCCCACAGTGCAATGACAGAAGTTTAAATTGTAATGGTATTTTTAATAAAAAAAACTCTTAAACTGCATATTCATAATATTTAAGATTTTAAAATGCATACGGAAGTACGAATATTTTTGCAAAATAAATTTTATTTCCCACGTTCATTGTTAAATAAAAGTTTTACTTCCGTTTTCTTAAGAATCCTGTATTCTCACAAGTCTCAAAATATCAAAAGAAAACTTATTGAATACGCCTACAACAGCTCAAAATTAAATTTTGCACCAATACACCTGATCCACTTCCGGAAATAATTTTCGAAAATCTGAAATATTAAGAATTTTCCCACAGAAAGAAGCAAACACCCTTGAATTGAAATCATTTCTTCTTCATAATATGCAGTTTAAAAAAAACATACAAATAAAACAGACACAACCTGTTAAAGACAGATTTTGGAATGAGATGCTCAAAACAGAACAAATAAACAAAACATATGTAGATATATATTATTGGCAACAACTTCCGTTCCCAGGATAAACGAATACTCAACAATCAATCTCGAAAAAAAAGTAGGGGGAGTTTTAACCAAAGAAAATATATTAAAAAACCAACTGGTGCCAATTAAAAAGTAGCAAAATCTTTATGAAAAAATCATGTTTTTGAATGATGATTGTTGCATTAAATCCAAACAACAAAAGGATAATCAAGGATAATGTTAAAACAATGTTGCCAGAGATAACGGCTTTAAAAACATATGCTCGGAAGAAGCAAAAAAACTATATGAGAACATTTGGTCTGTTACAATATATTCACACGAAAATGCAAAAAAAAATACAATCATAAAAATACAAGAACAAGTCCTTCAAACAGATACTTAAATCATATATCTTAAATATTCTCAAAATAATCCTTGAAATAATAAATTTGAATGTAGTCTAAAAGCATCTGCTTCGATTTTTGTATAAGTAGATGGAATTGTTTAAAACATGCAACAGATTCTTTCTTTATTTTATTTTAGTACACCAGCAGCATCATAATTTTCATCACCATGAGAAAATTTTCCATCATGCACCTTTCTCTTTAAGCATATATTTCATTTTTTCTTTACAATTCTACAAGGATTTGTTACTTTTAAAGATTTTTATTTCTTTTGTAACATGTTGAACATAAAGAACTAGAATTTTTCTTTTTTACGAGATTTCTAGAAGTTCTCATCGTTTTTTCTTTTTCAACCAATAAGTACCTGCTGTTATGTTTTCCATCTGTAAGTTGTATACTTTTGTATTTTACCATGTCCTTGTGGGAAATTTTTTTCTACAAAAAAAAATTTCTTTTGCTGTACAAAACAAAAAATATGCTGTTATGAATTTTCTTGTAGTTCCACAAAATTTCAAAGCAAGTGTCACATTTTTTTTTTACTTTGCATAGAACATTTGCATCCTGTTTACTGTAGGATTTTTCGTATCGCTATTTCAAATATGTGGGAATATTTTCCATAATATTTTTGGTGTATATTGTTGAAAATATATGTATATGAGAAAATTTTTGAAAAATCAGCTGCTACTTGTTTAAATCGGAAGAGATTAAATTTTGATTGTTACACCAACGCGCATACAATCTCAGGAGGTTGCATCAGGGAAACAAGCCGATCAAAATAATCGGCGGCGGCGGCGCAAGCAAAAAATCGGCGGCGGCGGCGGCGATTAAGGTTGAGCCGGATAAAAATCGGCGGCGGCGGCTCAACCAAATAATCGGCGGCGGCGGCGGCTTGATCGGCTTGATAGAACATTATACACGTATTTTAAAGATGTTTAAGGTTTTTTCCAAAATATAGCAGTAGAAAATTGTTCAAAAAATTTGGAATTATCAAATAAAAAATAATTTTAAGTTAAATTCATCGATAAAAATTACAAATTTAGGATTTTTAGTTTTTGAACGGAGCTAGAAGGAGAGATAGTTGGGCTTTCCAAATATATACATATGTTTATATATTCAACAAAATTTTGTGGAAATATTTTCAAATAAAACTGATTTTCTTAATTTTTTCTTATTTTGTTTAATTTTGGCGGATTTTAATTGCAATATTTTGTTTAAAAAAAAATAATTTTTATGTAATTTATTCTTTATTCAGGGTAAAATGTAGTTCTACTTTAATCGCTTTAAAATTGTCAAAGTTATACATTTTTTTATAAACATGGAATCTCTGCATTTATAAGAAAATTGAAAATATTAACCTTAATGATTGTGCAAACAAGAACCTCGAGTTGCTGAAATTAAATGTTTAGAAAAATTACGATAACTTTTTCAATTTTCAATTAATTTAAACAAAAGAATCTGATTTTACTAAGAACTAAACCCACTTTCAGAATGAATTAAAACAGTAAAGAATTGTTTAATACTGTAAAAAAGCCGTCAAAGTATAAAAATTAAAAAAAAATTAATTTTAATATTTAAAAAAAAAACTGTCAACATATTTCAGTTACAAATAAATAATTCTATATATATTTGGAAAGCTAAATTTTTTGTTTTTCCGAAAACGTTACAATATTCAAAATCGGTTGAAAAATTGCTGAATTTCAAATTGTTAAGTGCTTGAATCACAGAACAGCAAAAAAATTCGGAATGTTTCACTTTAGAATTTTTTATGTGGATTCGGAACTTAGAAATAAACAAACTCTATTTTCACTCAAAATTAAATGTGTTTTTAGAATAAACTAGAAAAAAAATATGGTTCGAAAAAAATTATGCTCGAAAATATGTCAAAGTTGAAAAACTTAGAAGAAAAGTTAAAAAATTCAGATATTCACCCCTGTTCTTAGTTCCGAAACATCATCATCACGGATCACGGAACAGCAAAAAAAATTCGGAATGTTTCACTTTAGAATTTTTTTGTGGATGCGGAACTCAGAACAGCGTCGATTATTGTAAATATCTTCGTCCGCAATGTCTGAAAAGTGTGTCTTTTGATAATAATTTCAGGTGTACTGAAATTTCTGAAAAATGTGATGTGATCTATTTAACCAAACCTACGACCATAAATTCGAATGAATTAATTTTTTAATTCACTTTTGGACTTTTAATTAAAATTTACTAATATATCTTACGATTATACCATTCCTTATGAATTCATTCACTCCCGGTGAAAAATGTTCATATACGCTCAAACATGTTAATATATGGTTTATGTATGGACACATATGAACAAATATGGATTTTTTATGAATATATATGGATTTTATATGAACATATATGGAAGTATATGTGATTCCATATATGGAAGAAACTTCATATACAGACATATATGGAAATGGCACTCATATATGGACAAATATGAAAGTATATGTTATTCAATTTATGCAAAAGGGACTTGTATATGAACATATTTCAAAGAATACATATTTCCATATATGTAAAAGGAACTCATATTTGGATAAATATGGAATTATATTTAATGTCATGAATAAAAAAAGGAACATATGTAGCGCCTAATTTGCATGTCATACATAAATTTATATCTATCGTACAACCTCATAATAGAGGAAAGCAACGTTCGCATGTATTCGCATATATTTAATAAATGTATATGTTCATATATGTCCGTATATGAACATATACTTAGGTGTTACCTCATTTTTCGGATCCATACATATATGGTTGATCCATAAATGTTCATATATGGACATTTTTCACCGGGCTGGCTTCATTCTTTTAATTTTCATGCATAGTGAATGAATTCTTTCATGAATTCATTCTTTTTATAATGATCTTTCACGTTTCATTCGGTTTGTAAAAGTTTAAAACAAATGTTGCGTTTTTAATTATTTTTATGGGTTGTGTATATGATATCAATATTAAATCCCTAATATAAGCCACATTTTTATTTAATTTGTAATTATAAACTAAAGTGTTGTCAGAATCATTAGTATATTCAGGCACTATCCACGGCTCTCATCTGAAAAACTGAACTGGTTTTAAGAGAGTTTCAATGTAAAATAACAAAAAACGTGAAAAAGTGATATTTTTAATTAATTATTTTTATTGTTTTACAGCAATTTTAATTAAATTATAAAGTGCACTTGTGTTGTTTGATATGTTCTCTGCATTAGTTTTGTATAATTAGCACAAAATTTTGCTTATTAATATTAAAAAATACGCGTTAAAAAAAACACTAAAAACTGTTTCTCTTAAAACCAGTTTGCATATAAAATTAAAGAGACTTTTTAACAGCAGTTGAGGCTGGTGGTTTGTCTTTAGTCTATATAGTCGTTGGTATATTCATACCTTAGATCTTTTACTGATTTAATAAAATGACAATTTTGATAAGCCATTTTGTAAAAGATTAGAATTAATGAAAAAATTAATTATTTATATTGATTGTAATTCTATGAGGAATGTATTCAACATAAGAATGCATTCTATTTAATATTAAACTTTGGGAATGAAACCTATGAATTAATTATAAAGGAATGTTTTGATGGAATGATATATACCCGGTGAAAAATGCTCATATACGCTCAAACATGTTCATATATGGTTTATGTATGGACACATATGAACAAATATGGATTTTTTATGAACATATATGGATTTTATATGAACATATATGGAAGTATATGTGATTCCATATATGGGAAAAATTTCATATACAGACATATATGGAAGCATCTGTTATTTCATATATGGAAATGGCACTCATATATGGACAAATATGAAAGTATATGTTATTCAATTTATGCAAAAGGGACTTGTATATGAACATATTTCGAAGAATACATTTTTCCATATATGTAAAAGGAACTCATATTTGGATAAATATGGAATTATATTTAATGCCATGAATAAAAAAAGGAACATATGTAGCGCCTAATTTGAATGTCATACATAAATTTATATCTATCGTACAACCTTATAATAAAGGACAGCAACGTTCGCATGTATTCGCATATATTTAATAAATGTATATGTTCATATATGTCCATATATGAACATATACTTAGGTGTTACCTCATTTTTCGGATCCATACATATATGGTTGAACCATAAATGTTCATATATGGACATTTTTCACCGGGTATTCAATTTCTAAAGCTGAATTTGGTTTTGTGCGAATTAACCTAAAATTGAATTAATTCTTTCGAAGCTCTGCCTACAATCTACACTTGGTCATTTAAAAAGTATATATGTATATTGTTCATTTGGATTCTCTCCTCTATTGCTTATCCAAATTTCAGCGAATCTGTCAGAAGTTTTCAAGCAAAACTTCCAACTTAAGAAATATAAAACTGGTTCTTTTATTTTTTTTTAACTAAAAAATAAATACTCTTGATGGTTCAGGAAATGATGAAGTAGAAAATTTGTTTTAAAAATGACATTTGCTTTTAATTTTTTTATTTTGGAAAATTGATACTTCCAGCCGAAATGAGCCGAAAAAAATCGGCGGCGGCGGCTGGAGCAAGAATGACCGGCGGCGGCGGCTTAAACGGCTTACGGCGGCTGGCTTGTTTCTCTGGGTTGCATGCGTCTCTTCCTCTGTTAACTGGTTCTGGCCTACAATTAGAAGGCGATAGGTTAAGTTTTATGGTTAAATTTGAATAAATATTAAAAATTGTTTCAATAAATATGCGCGTAATATGAAAAAATATAGTAAAAAACTAAACCCGTTAACTGCAATTTAACTTCTTGAAACCTCAGCCAGAGCCAGTGGGAAAGCGCGTAACAGCACCTGAGGGACTTGCATAGAGCCTGGTTACACCGTGTGGGCCATTTAAGTAATTTTTTCTAGAAATTGCAAAAATTGTTAAATCATGAAAATGGTGAATTGTAGTTTATTACTTGTTGTCCATTGTAAAATGTTTAAAATTATGCAACACTATTTCCGGACTTAGATTATTTCTTTGCCAGATGAACCCCTAAAGCAGGGGTGGCAAGCCTTTTTTCGTTGCGTGCCAAAAATAGACACATTTTTTTGTAAAAAAAATTATCGTGTGCCACCTTAAGTATACTTTCGTTTTAAAAACTTTTAAAATTTGAAAAAATTTTTCTTTAACAACTTTTATCAAAGCGGTGTTTCCGTGAAACTTTTATCGAAATAAATGTTGCGCATTCGTAAATCTTGAACATATTGTAAAAAAATCCTTATAAAACTTCAGCTTTTTCTCTTTTTTATAATTACAATGATAGAAATAAGTAGGTATAAATGACAGAAAAATTTTCTAAAAATTAGTTTAAAAAAAAATCTAATAGATTTTGCACCAGAATATACATATTTGCTGAATATTAGTAAAACAAGCAGTAAGAAAAAATCCAAACCAAAACGCACGATGTTAATTGTAAATAAAACAAAAAGTTTTCAGAGAATTATCTTAATATTTTTTATTATGATAGAATGAACTATGACAATTATGTGTGAAACAAAATATCGGCCAATGACTCTAAGACATAATTGAGGTTCAATGTCATTAATGTGCCGAATTATCTCATCCTTTAGCTCTTGCATTGTTCTTGGCTTATTGACGTACACTTTTAAATATACTCAAAGAAAGAAGTCCAACGGTGTCAAATCACATGAATGTGGCGGCCAATTAACATCGCCACAACGTGAGATAACATGGCCATTGAACTTCTCGCGCAAACGAGCCATTGTTTCGTTAGCTGTGTGGCAAGTGGCGCCATCCTGTTGGAAGCACATATCGTCCAGGTCCATATCCTCAAAATTTCTGGTCACAAGAAGTCCGTTATCATCTCGAACACCATTCACGGTAATTGCTTGGCCAACCTCATTTTCGAAGAAGTACGGCTCGATAACGCCGCCAGCCCATAAACCGCACCAAACAGTCAGTAAACCGCACCAAACAGTTCCTATAGACCCGGTTTGCCGAAATTTGTGCACAATTCTCCCAATTGGGAACACATTTGGTCGATTAGGCTGACCAAAGAAATCACGAAGTGCACGAAATGCATTTTGATTTGAGCACCCATTTTCGTAAAAGGCTTCAACAATCTTAACGCGCTGCTCAATTGTGTACCTCTCCTTGGTTGAATTTGTCAAAGACTGAAACATATAAATGTCGAATTAAGTTGGGCAAAAAACTTGAGGTGTCACTCCCAATTAACATCGTGCATTATGGTTGGACCACCCTTTATTATAGTTAATTGCAAATAACAAATTACACTGCAAAAAATTTTTGAAGGTCAGTGATTTTATCATAAATGTTCTCCATATAAATCCATATTTCGAAATTCTGTGAATATCGTCCTCAGGGTTCTTCCTGTCAATTGTTTACATAAAAACAAAACTTAAAGCTGTACTTGTTTATCAGTCGTCGTCTGTTACAGTGCAGTAATATTCGCCTTATGATATTTAAAAAATAAATAATGACCTCGAGCTCAAATATCTGAAGTTTTATTAACAACTGGAAAGGTAGAATAAGGGTGGGTGCGAACTGGCTAAATAAAATCTAAACTAAATTCAGGTTTCCAAATTTCTATGAAACTTGAAAAAGTTTTCAATAATTTTTCAAGGAAATTTTAAACTCTTTTGTCAATTTGTATTTAGTTTAGAATTTATTTAGCCACCTCGCACAGGGCCTAAATACAACTTTTAATTTATTCAATAACATTTTTATTTCAGCAGAGTAAATTGTCATTTACAATTAACTAAATACACCTAAAATTTTTGTTTTTAACAGATTTTTCTTGGTGTTTTTATCATGAATGGTAACCGAAACAATGCGGTTATCGATAACGGTAACGCTATTTTAGATTATATCGGTAATGGTATTTTAAGCGTAACGCTATTTCATTTATTTCGATATCGGTGTTTTAGAAATAACGGTATTTCGGTAATGGTATTTTAACGGTATTTCAGTGATTTCGGTAACGGTATTTGAAATGTAACGGTAGTCAGTTATTTCAGTGCATATCGAAATAACGAAAATTAAATCAAAATAAATTTAATTTTAATATTTTAAAGCAGATAATTTAAAATAACGGTAACGGTAACGATATTTTATTTATTTCGGTAACGGTAAGTATATTTTAAAGGTATTGACATTTCATTTATTTCGGCATCGGTATTTTAAGGATAACGATATTTCAGTTATTTCGGTAACGGTATTTTAAGGATAACGGTATTTCGGTTATTTAGCTAACGGTATTTTAAGAATAACGGTAGTCAGTTGAAAGGGTTTTTAATCGATATACGGTATTTTAGCGGTATTGCCTACCAAGCCTGGTAATTATCTAAAATTATCTTGTATTCAGATTTTTATGAATATAATTTTTTCATATTCATTAAATTATCATTTTTAAAAATTTGCTCTTTTTATGTTATCTGAAAAATGGTCGTTATACAAGTACTATTACATCCCTATACTTCTTATCTCTCCTCTATTGCAACAACATACATATCTTAAGGATAGTAAAGTCGGCACTGGGGTACGTTTTGTGGTACTTTGTTATTAGAACCTAAAAGTTCTATGGTACTCCTATGACTCATTTGGGACTATTTACAAAATTTCCCTATTATTTACTTTCTTTTTTTTTTGTTTGTTTTGTTATGGAAAATTTTATGTGTTGTCATTTCTTTGTGAATGCTTTTTTAGTAGAAAGAAATGCGCTGTTCATAGTACGATTCTTAAACACGTTAATGTAAGAGTTATCAATTCTCATATAAAATTGAAGTGTTTAAGTTAAACGTCTCGAACAGTTGTAAAAAAACAAAAATTTAACAAAATTTCCCAAAAAGTTATTTTTTCTTTTGACATTAAAAGTGAAATAACAGTTGGAAACAAAATTTTTCAATTTATAGTTAAGGGACAACTTCATGGCTATTTCTAGATTTTCTGTTCACCGGAAGAAAAATTTAATTAATGTTCGCCTATCACTATATTACGAAAAAAGACATTTTAAATTGTTTTTATTTAAATTTAGTTTATTTTATTCAATTTGAATTCATTTTTTTATTTTCCTTGTTGATGTCTTCTTCTGCTTTAAACTTGTCATTCAACACCAATTGGTATCATTACATTTAAATTTATCGCGTCTAACGTGTTTAGAGATTAAACGTGATAATTTAGCGTGTTTAAGGACAGAAAAATGTACCGCAAAACATTTCACTTAAGCAGTGTTTAACGCTTAAATAGTTGAAATCGAGTTAAACACATATGTGTGAATCTGGTATATAATGTTCAGGCATAATAAAGTTTAAGAGAATGAAAAATGACAGTAATGATATTTTAAGGATTTCATTTTTTTCGGTAGCGGCATTTTAAGGTTATCGACGTTTCATTTATTTCGGTATAGGTATTTTAAGGATGACAGTATTTCAGTTATTTCGGTAATGGTATTTTAGGAATATCGGTATTTCAATGCAAAATTGTGGAAAATATTTTTAGTACAAATAAGATTGAAAAAGTACTCTTTCGAATGGTGTTTATTAAATATTGTAATTGAAATTCTCGTTTATCATCTCTGGCATAACGTAATCCTTTATTTATGCCAAGCATATAAATTCCTTATAGCATTGCAAAAAAAAAAGTAAGGGTTGTATTTAACCCTAACAGGAAATTAAATACAATAGTCTTGCATTATTATTGTTGTTATAATACCTTTGTACTCGAACATTATATAAAAAACAACACGAATTATGTATTATGAAATAAATTTGCATGTCTTTTGGAAGGATTTAAGAATTATAAATTGTTATTGGAAACAACATATTTGGCGCCAAAATCCTTTAAAAATATATATTACGAAATTTCTTAAACAAGAATGTAAGAGATTTTTATAATTTTAGCTGCATGATATAATATTAATTTGTTAAGAATTCCAATAATAGCTGTTATATATTAAAAATTAAGGACATCCTTCTCATCTTTATAATTTCTATAAATTGGCTTATAGTTTTCTTTATTTACTTGGTTAATCAAAATTCTATTATAACATTGAAATAAATATCAAATCATTGAAATCAAATTTATAGTTTGCTACATATAACCAACAGCTTCCGCAATTGTAACTTGTGTTTTTCTAATGAAATGTCCTTATTAAAGGCATCCTTTAGGGTTTTTTATTTTTTTTTTTTTTTTTAATTCAATGCATAGAACTATTTTATATTTCAAATTTTATTACTTTTTCTGCAATTCCTGTTTAAAACCATAGCTCTTTACTTTGTATAAAATCCATGAGGAAAAAAACTTAAAATCAGCAAAACGGAAATGTCCACAAGACCAGTAAAGAGGAAAGAAATAAATCGTCAAAAAAACACTAGCACTCAAAACGATAAAAAAAAACATTGAAATATGAAAGAAAACAACCTGCTGCATGCATACATATGAACACACTTAAAAAACACTTGAAATCGAGAAATCCACCAGGACTTTCGAAGGACATATGAAAAGCATTAAAAAAAGGACAACAATGTTCTCGTGCAGCTTTTGGCGGTATTAAAAAAAATAATACGGAAAAAGAAACGACACATATAAATGAAAACATATCGTATGATAAATGTTTATGTTGGTTGAATATTAGGGCGAATCTTGAAAAACCAAATTATTCTACGAACTTTTCTTTTTGTTCTTCCTGTAGTTTTCTAGTTTCTTCTTGATTCTGAAGACGTTTTTAGTAAAATAATCGACATATTAAATAATATTTCAAATTCTTAAAAATGTTTTCCTATATCAGATAATGGTAATTTTAAGTTTTATTCTAAAGGAAAACCTTTGGATCGTAAAATTTTTTCTAAAACCAACGTTAAGATTCTAATAAAGGAAGCCCCCAACGCTTACCTGCCGATTTGAATGAAACTCGGATATGAAAATATTAATCAAAAGTTGTCCATTTTGTTTATGTGAGATCTTCAATTTTTAGGGGGTAAAAATGTGCTAAAATTGATACTTTTTACGTTTTTTACTTTATTAACAATTCTTCTATAAAAACTGTCCGATTAAAGATGAAATTTTGTAGTAATATATCGACTGATATCAATTGTAATTAAAAATTTTTTTACAGCTTTTTTTAATTAATGATAATGATTTTAAGGGTCTGATTTCATTGATCAGTGGCAATGGTTTTAAATTATATTGCAATTAATAATTTATCAATTAAAAAATAATAGTAACAATTGATAAATAAACTTCTTGAAAAACGTTGATATAAGAAAAATTACAGAAATCAGAGAAGAAGTCAATATGAAATTTATAGATATAAAGTTCCATTCCATTGTGGGTTTTCTTACACCAAAGCGGTTAGCGTGATGGACTATTGTATGGACAATTTAGAAAATATATGTATGAGCTTGCTATCCCTTGTATACAATATCTGTTCTGTCGGATGTTTTAGTTTCCGAATTAGTACGTTTCGTAGATATTGGCCTGACAGGTTTTCGAAAGCAATTCGAAATAGCGATTGTGATTTTTTCACCTTTCTTGTTGCGTTTTGAAATCTTATACATCCAACAGCCAGAGCAGGTGGCCAAAAATCGGTTCATCTGTTAAAATTTTAGTAATTATTCAAATTTTCGAACTTCAAAGCGCTGTCAAAGAAACCGGAAAAAACTGAGCCAAAGTTTTTTAGCTCGCAATGAGAAGTATCTGATTCATGAATGAAACAGGCTTCACATTGTTCAGATATTTTGCTTTAAATTTTTGACTACGAAAGCAAAACAAATAATTTTTTCTAGCTTCTTTTGTTTATTAACCTGTCCAAATTAGAAATCAAGAACACCATTTAAATTATTTTAATTACCCAAGTAAAAAAGTTTTGATATGGTCATATATTATCATATAAAATTTTGTAAGATTATATATTGGAACATGTACAAAAAGATATAGTTATATAAAATTTTATTACATTATATCCTAAATATATAACTATATCTTACTATATATTGCACAATATATAGTGCAATATATTACAATATCCAATTATATATAGACCTATATATAGTTACATATGCCTCATGTAATTATGTATAATTATATCGAATTATATACCATCATATCTAGTTGGATATGATTATATTATATTTGATACATTGGGATGAGTACAAAATCCGGATGAAAATGTATCAAACCATATCAAATTGCATAAAATTAGATCTAATTGTGTCAAATTAGATCTTATATGATCATAATACGATCTAATTTGATACAATTAGATGTTCTCATTTGTCGGATATAATTATATATAATATCAAAAATCATATAATTTTTTTAGTAGTAGTTTGTGAGTATAAATATTTTCTAACGTAAAAGCCCAATATTCGAGTTTTGAAATTTTTTCCTATAAAAAAACTCTAGTATCCTTTGGACAGAAATTCTATTGTTCTTCCAAATTTTCAATCGCATAAGTACCACCCTATTGCACACACAACTCGCAGTAGTAGTAGTAGTTTTTTTGTATGTATTTAGTTTATATTTGCTTAGCGTCCGCTTGTGAAACACAAATAAAACCGGAAGTAGACTCCAAGTGCAAATAAGGATCTGCTATATATGATGACGACGAAGCTGACGTTGTTAATGCTAGTTTTTTTTTTCATTTAATTTTTTTATCTAATATTTTTTTTGCGTTTTTTAGTAGAACAAGTAAACGGAAGCTGTATACAAGGATTTCCTAGAATTTCCCACGATTTATACGCGTGTGTATAACGCACGTTTCCGTTTTTATTCGCTTTAAGAAAGATAATACTTGGTTCTTCCTTTAGTTTTCAGTTTGTAGGTACATCGCATGAATTGTAAATTTATTTAAATCAACTGTTAAGACCTAAAATTCTGAGAAAAGGAATTGATAATGTTTTGAAAAAAAATCTAAGGCCCGATTATTAAATGTGCATTTAAAATTTAGACCTCAGTAAAATTCGAATTTAATACGAGAAACAACTACAAATGTGTCAGTTAAAGTCCCAGTTAAGAGCTAACTGGACATTCAGTTATCAGTCCTAAGAATTAAAGATAATATTCAGCAGAAAAATCTTTGTATTCTGGAGAAAAGTCGATAACTTATAGAATGGATATTTTAAAAAATAATGGGAAAATAAGAACAACTAGGAAAATTGCACTCAGAGAATTATGTCGGTAAAATTAACTGCAATTACAATTAAAAAAAGGGTACACTACAAATGCATTTAAAATTAACTGATATTACAGTTATTTTAACTACAATTGCAATTAAAAATAACTTTAATATAATTCTCTGGGTGTACTCCGTAGGAGCAAACATTTTGCCCATATTGCTCTATCATGCGTAGTATTCGAGATATGGTCTTTCCAAATACTGGTTTCGGGTTTTGCAGGAAAAAATGTTTTTTTATAAGAGTAGGTGATAGAGCACTTATAAAACTTTCAGTGTATATAAAAATTTATAATTTTTCTTTTAAAAATTAATATCAAACAATTGAAGAACTTCTTAAAAATCCCCAATTTGGGGCCAAATCCCTTTATCTGGCAACACTGTTTGCGAGGTAAGAAAATGCTACCGAAAACTCTATAGAGTAAACTTAAATTGCAAAAAAAAAAGAAGAAAATGCTCTAGAGCAGCGCTGCCAACTTTGACGATATGTGACCATTTGCCGATTTCGTAATGAATTTTAATAAATTGACGATTCAGAACAACAAAAGTATAATAATAACAATAAGTGACATTTATTTAAATTTGGAAAAAAGGAAATGAAAAGAATAATTTGGTTGGATTCATTTTGTCATTTTTTTTATAAATTTTTATTGTTTTTAATTTTATTTCATTTTGCTATTTGGCGGTAAAGCAGTATTTTTTGGCGTGTAAAAATTTCACTGGAATCGTTTTTACAACCCTGAAAAATAAATTAAATTTCCAAAAAAAAAATTCCAGCACAATTTTTAAGTGAGACTCTTGGCAGTTTTGACAATTTTTCGTCATTTTGACGATTTTTACTCTTCAAATTAACGATTTTTTTCTATAGGAAATATAGCAACAATTGTGCAAAAATTCATTATTTTTCCATTGTATAAATCAACATATCTGAAAATTTATTAAAGTAACTCAGACATATAATTAAAACAAAGAAATTTTTTTTTTAATAAAAAATTATAATATGCCCTGTTGGCTGTCCGTCTCCAATATACACAAATTGCCTGCACTTGTACGTACAAACCATACGTCAATGTGGCAATATTTGTGAAAAGGTGACACGGAGGAAATAAGAAAATAAACAGAGAAAATCTGAAGTAGAATGTTTGTATATGTCTGTTTGATCTTTTCTGAAATTATTCATATAGAGACAATCTGACAATAAAAATATAAACAATAATACAATTTAATGGATGATCACTGATGAAGCCTGTCCATAAAAAGGCAGAAACTAGATCTAGTCTGATTTGCAAATTTAATGTGTTTATAAATTTTGAGGAAGGTTTATTCTTCTTCTTAACCTCAAAGCTACTAAATAATATTTTTAATAAAAACAAAAAGTATACTTTTTTTAATTTAACAATGTTTATTTTTTTTATTTTTTAAGAATAAAAAGCACATCTATTACAGATTGTTCTAGTTGTTACTAATTCAATTTAATGTAAAATTAGGAATCGTAATACACTTTACAAATCCTTGTCGAATAAGAATTCACCCAAAGCACCATGATTGGTCATCATCTTCTTGAGTGTGCTCAATTTACCAGCCAATTCACGTTGACCGTGCAATTGTTCTTCCAAATAGACACCAGTCAAATAGTCGACCAAATGATAGTAGTTGTATTTCTTTTCACAGGTTTGAATAAGTTTACGAATAGACTTGGTGACTTCAATTTCCAATTATTGACGACATTAAGTCATAGTCGTATGTTCTAATTTAATTATTTGTAGTATTTATAAGTTACAAACTGAATTCGGCAATAAAGAACAATTAACTAACTAACTCATACATAAGTATTTATCATAAAATTTTTATTTAATCTGAAAGTTTTTTTTAGGAAAACTAACACAGAATCTGGTAATTGTTTTTATTTAAAAGGGTTGTTCCTAAATCTCTAATAAATATAACGTGTTTTTCGAAGGGATGTACATATATCTCATATCGGACTATTTTTTTTTTTTTTTTTTTTTGGTTAAATTCTTTACTACACTAATAGAAAAAAGTCCGTAAAAAATTTAGTAAAAACTACTAAAAATTAGTTAAAAATGATGCTGCAGAAAAAAACTGCTAAATTAGCAGATTATTTTTGCTATATATTAGTAATATAGGAACAGCAAAACTAAAACTGTTAAATATACAGAATTTTAGTTGTATATGAGCTAAATTTTTGTAAATGGAGATTAGCAAATTAACCTGCTAAAATCAGCAAAAAATTTTGCTAAATAATTAGTAGCCTAAAAAATCACCAAAAAATTTAAAATTTTCGAAGTTTTTTTTTCGATTTTTTTTTAAATGCAAATAAAAATCTAGCCTTTTGAAAACAGCAGTTTACAATTTTTTAGCAAATATTTCTGCTGATTTTAGCAGAATAGACTGCTATTTGCATTCAACTAAATGTAGCTTAAAAATAGCAAAAATTTTGTAGATTTAACAGTTTATTTTTGCTATTTTTAGTCTACAAATATTTAGCAAATTTTTCTGCAGATTTTACAGTACAATTTGCTATTTTCAATTAACTAAAAGTTAGCCTAAATATAACTAAAATTCTGTAAATTTAGCAGTTTTAATTTTGCTGTTCTCATTTTACTAGTATTTAGTAAAAAAATCTGCTAATTTTAGCAGTTATTTCTGCAGCATCATTTTAACTAATTTTTAGTAACTTTTTCTGCTATTTTTACGGATTTATTTCTATGAGTGTAGGTGATACATCACTTATCGAACTTTCAGTGTATGTACAAGTTTACAATTTTTCTTTAAAAAATTAGTAATATCAAACAATTGAAGAACTACTTAAAAATCCGAAATGTGGGACCAAATTCCTTTATCTGGCAACTCAAGTTAGCTTTACAAAGTTCTGGTAAAATATGCACATTTTTTGTAAAATATATACAATCCTTGCAAAATATATACATGTGTAGTGAAAAATATCCTTAAAATTACATATATTTTGCTAGAAAATTGTAAAATTTACTTCGAACTTATGTAGTTGTATAATTACATAGCACTTTGGTAAAGTTCCATTTGTTGTTTTTCTGTGTGTACCAATCGAATTCAATTTTCTCTAGAATTGAATGAATTCCTTTTCTTAAGTAATTCACTGAATTCGTTCAACTGAATGTGTTCATCAAACAACAAATTCAAAGAATTAATTCAATTGCAATAGTTCTTTTTATTAAATCAAATGAATTAATTCACCGGTGAAAAATAAAAACTTTACAGATATAGATAAATTTGGAAAAAAAAATATAACTATGTAACTAGTTTGAAAAATTAACAGTTATATTTTATTCCAAATTTATCTAGCTATATCTGTAAAGTTTTTATTTTTAATAGTAAAAGGTTTCTAATTTGTTTATTTTTACTAGCACACGCTGTAAAATTGCTTATTTAAAAATTTTATTTGTAAATTATTGTTTACTTCTACTGAACGGCAGAAAACAGGCTTTGAATTCAGTGAACTTATTTTATTTTTTTTCAATTCAGTGAACTTATTTTATTTTATTTTTTTCAATTCAGTGAACTTATTATTTTTTTTTTTAATTCACTGAACGTAATTTTATTTTTTTTAATTCACTGAACGAAAATGAAATTGAACGAATTCAGTAGTGAATTAATTCAGTACGGAATTAATTCACTTAATTCACGTTCGATTTATAAAATTGAACGTGTTCACCAATGAATTAATTCATTTGATTTAATAAAAAGAAACAAAATAAATCGAAATATGAATTAATTCCATTCAATATATGGTGCTTAGTGAATTAATTCATCGAATTTTTAATTCAGAATTGAAAAATTTAATTAAGGAATTAATTCTTCAAAGCTCTGCTTGTAAGAAAGAGCCCACAAGCCAATAAAATTCGTAAGTACACGAAGGAATGGCATATAAATTAGACATTTATGGAAAATTTGAAATTTTTTTAATTTTATATACAATTGTTATACACAAGTATCTCAAATAGTAAGTACTCACAATGTAAAGTTCATGTAGATAACATAGTCTGGACATTTTTCTAAGGGGAACCCTCTAAAATTCCTAAAGCTGCCTACACACTAGGGAACATACTTAAAAAAAGAGAGCATTTTTTGTGAATGGGTGAGTGCGTTTGTGTGTGTGTGCGAGTTGAGAGCGTGCATTTCGTGTTTACAAAATTTTTTGATATTTTTTGTTCCCTCAACCATGTTCCCTAGTGTGTAGGCAGCTTAACAATCCACTATTATGAATCATTATTTCAAAGCGCATCGAAATATGCTTATTGGGTAATATATTTTTTTTCTTTAAAAATATGCTTTTTGTACAAATCAGGTTAAAAACTGAATTGGGGACAAATTTGGGGATTCAATTGGGATTTTTTTGGAGTTTAAGTTGCAAAATGGGAATATGGCACCACTCACACAGCTTTACATTAATTTTTTTTCAAGGAAAATGCAAAGAAAGTCCACAAATAAGGGGAAATTTTCATTGTTTGCAAATAAGACAAGAAATGCACTCAACCAAGAAACAACTTTTGGAACTACCAAAAATAAAATTACACTAACAAAAATGCACCCGGCTTAACAATAAACTACAATTTTCCATCCACAGCACACTAACAACAACAATGTAAAATAAATACAAATTCATTTTTCATTCTATGATAGAAAAAGCATAAATACAATCCACAGAGAGACAAAAAAAGAGAGGAAACTAATAAATGAGATTATTTTTTTAAAGAAAGGAGAGAAAATAAAATTAGGCTCTTTGAAAATGAGCGCTACAGGGATGGAAATGAGCTGTTAGATTTTGTACCAACCATATTAAAAAATTTTACTTTTTCGACCCTCACGGTACCAAAATTTTTCATATATAGAAAATTTTTCCGAGCAATGTCAAGTTTGCAGAAAATATTCGTCTACAAAAATTGTGCCTACTATTCCATCCCTCACCAATTTTTTTGATATTAAAAGTATGTGCGATCGAGGTCAAGCTTGCAGGAAATACTATTTTATACACTTATACAAAAAATTTAGTACAAAAGTCTGTTAAACATGTTCTGATTCCAATGAACGATTTTTTTTATTATTTTGTCTTAAAATTTAGGATTGAACTAATATTTTTTGTAAATCCATTGAAGCATAACAATTAATTCCATCCGTATTTGAACTAACTTTGCATGCTAATTTTTAGTAATATGTGTTTCTTAATTTTACAAACTTTTCAGCTAAGTTAAATCACAATTGTTTCCAAATTATTATATTTTTGTGTCTCTACTATCAATATCACATAGAGATGGCGCTATATTTTCATATTTTTTATTGCATAATCATAAAATGGCTTATATCTCGGAAACTAAGCGAGATAGAGCAAAACGAACATAAATTCTTTAATCTGTACTTATTAATCCTTATCAGCCACCTATACTCCCAATAATAAATATGTACCTCTCTCGGGACAGATCTAGAGAGATCAGAAACTTAGATTGTAAGCGATATTTTCAGAAACTTTCGGTTAAATCAGGTAAAGTTTCTGTTGAATTTAGCTCAATTTTCTTAGCTAAATTAACTAAAATTGTTTGTGTATTTAGCAGTGTATAAAATTTAGCTTACCTAAATTTAGCAGACCATAATTCTCAATTTCATTGAAAATTCTGCTGGCGTAAATAAAGGTACTATTTCCTGTTATTTTAGCAGAATTTTGAATAATTTGTACATGTTTTTTTATGAGTGTACGACACAAAGACCTGCTAACTTTTCTTAAAATAACTAATAGTTGTGAATATCAAATATATGTATATGAAACTATATGTTGTTAATGTTTTGGTTATATTTAATAATATTTTTTTACTTTTCAAAAAATATACAAAAGAGGCGGGTTAAGTTTTCGAATTTTATGTAGTGGAAGCACTCAATAGACGGGTATTGATGAGCTGATTACCGGAAAATAATAATATTTTTTTTTGCAACATTGGGCCCAAAAGTTGTCAGTTACAAGTTTTTGTTAGAATGATTTTCATCCACGTCTGCAATTCGAATATTTGTTCACAGCTTATAAGTACAACAAGTTCATTTAATACAAAAATTTTAGACTTGGAAATTTTTGAAATCCTACCAAATGGGTCGTGGTAGTACCACGGTACCAATGGAGGTCAAAATGTACCAAAAAAGTACAATATTACCATGTTTTCCATCCCTGCTACAGAAACATCTGCCTTTCGCCTAACTAGGTTTAAGTACACCAGAGTGAGCAGTAAGACTAGAGTGAGAAGTATATACTCTGTCTCTTTTTGTGAGTGCTCTTGTAAAGTGCATTAATTGAGCAAACTGAGATGAGGAGAATTTTTGTACGAAGTTTATGAATGAGCGCATCTTTTTTTGTATGCAATTTGCAGAGTTGTATATGGAAAAAACATGTTCAACATTTTATTGTGGCCGAGCAGCGTCAACAGAACTTTACAAAGCGGCAGTTTTAAATTGTAGCTTGTGTGGTAAACGTCGTCGGGTCGTGAAGCCACCGTAAAAATTATAATTAAAAAACAAGATGTTTAAATAAGAAAAATTGTAAACAAGTGGAGTTTTAAAGAAAAAAGTACAGAAAATTCTTAATTGAAAAAATATAAACAAATTAATCAAAAAGTAATTTAAAGAACTTTTATGGGTATTAAAATTAAAGAACTTTTTAAAAAATATAATTAAATGCATTCCTTTTATTCAAATTGAAATAGTATTGAAGTTTTTTTAAATAAACTAAATTAAATATAAACATTAAAATTCTTAGAAAAAACGTGCTTTTTTTGCCAAAAAAAAAACGATTAAAGAGAGAATACTTTTTTAAAAATAAGAAATTACAACAAAAAGAAATTAATTTGACAATTGTAATTTTGCAATACCGTTACTTCTAAAAAAAAGGCAAAAATTCAAGCAACAACAAAAATTACAAAATGTCAAAAAACATGTGCAAACTTTAACGTTAAATTTTGTTAAATTTACACCAAATAATTAAGAAAAAAATGAGAATTTTTAAAAATTCTTCGATTTATACATTTTTAAATAGTGTGTGTGTTAAAAATATTTAATTATAACGGATTATTAAGTAAACTACAATAAAAGTTTAAAAAATATTTAAACATTTTTTTACTACTTTTTTTAGTTGAAAAAAAGTAGCTGTTAAAAAACATCTAAACAAAAACTTAATTTTTTTTGTTTTGGAAAAACACGGATTACCAAAGTTTTTCCAAAAACAACAGTAACAACAGTGTGTCATCTTCCAACAACAGTAGTCTTTAACCCAAAAAAGAACTTCTCAAATTAAAAAACTCTATAAACAAAATGCATTGGATTAAATTATTATTATGCGCCTTTTTAGCGTTTTCTCTAATTATACAAGAGGTAAGTTTCAAAATTTCCCCTCCCAAAAACAAAAACGACAAAGAACGTTTCCACGAACTTTGGTTAACTATTTGTTAAAAGTTTAACTTGCTAAACTAAATATTTGGCAAATTAGTTACAATGAAATTGTTGATTAAATTCTAATAAATAATATAGAAAAAAATAACCAAAACATGTTTAACTTTTCCTTTTGAATTTTTTGGATTAAATTTAAATTAAAATAAATTGTTAAAAAATTTCCCTGTATTTTGTATAATTTTTTATACTTAAAATTTACATCGTGTAATTTTTTAAGATTTATGTTTTTGGTTATAAATAAATGTAGCATGAGTCAGCACTTTATTTATTTCGGAAGGTAATACGGATCACCAACCGATTGCGTTAAAATTTGAATATCTGAAAATTTTGCAAAATATTTAATAAAGCGGTACTATTTGTTATTAGGGTTGCGAGAGGTAAAAGGTAAAAAAACAGCCTATTGATTATTTTTAAAAAGCTTTATGTAAAATAGGAAAACAAAAAGTTTCAAACGTTTTGTACACAATTTTTTACTCTCAAGATTTGAGACAGGGCTGCTCAAAATGTATCCATGTGTATTCGTTTCTCCCATCTACAGCATATCAAAATTTTATAAAGATCGGCAGTTCACTTCGGAGGATACCCCTTTAACTAATGTTTTACTTAAGTTGGAAATTTTGTTTGATAATGTTTTGCTTCAGTAAAATTAAGTCAAGTCAAAAACGCTACTAAGTGCTGACTATTATACTATAATAAGCTATATAAATTTATAACTAAAATAGAAAATGTCATTTTAATTAGTTAATAACTGCTAACTTATCTCAAAATAACCAAACCTTAATGTTTTGATCTTGGTATTTTTTTAAGTTACCCACTTGAACGAACTAGCTCAATTGATGGAAAGATCTAGTTCACTTCTAATCGCTCTTCTAGTTCAATCGTTCATTTTATTACCTTTGGAATTTGGAAATATTTACATAAACTTATATAATTTTATAAATTTTAATTTTCAAAAACCTAAAAAATCCGATTTCGAAAAAATGTTAATATCTATTTTAATATTTTATATTATAAATAACTTTTTTTACATATTTTTATTTGTAACATTTGTTTTTAAGATCATATTTCATTAGCACAACATTTTAAATATCTGTCAACATTTTTCTTCCACTGAAGATGATGATCGATTTCTAAAACCCACCACCTTTCTTATTTAATTTAACAAATTTTAATATAAAAGGGTGGTTTTGAATTTTGTTAATGCTAAAACACATGTGTTTAGATTTTTTTTCTTTTCAAAAACAAAACCTACCCGCAATAAACAACCTGTAATTTAGAAAAAAAAAGAAAACAAAAATTCTGACAAGAAAAAATATAACATCAAAATCGAAATATAGACGAAATTACAAATTCATAAAGGAAAATTTAAAAATTATTTTATTTTAAGTTAGAAATTTTAAAAACAAAATTTTTAACTTAAGTAAATAAAAAAATTTAAATTGTTTCAAGTTCTGACTATACTGGACTAATTATTGGACCTTAGAATTTATTTATTAGAAACTTTGTTATATAAAACATTCATACCTGTATCTTTAGGTATTAATTTCTTTATTAAATTTTTATTTATTGCATTAACAAAACGACAAAATATTGAAAAATATCACTATGAAATTTGAAATTCTTTAAAAATCTTTTAAAAGTCAATTGCCCCAAGTTATAATTAAATATATATTCACAATTAGAATAACTTTTTTAATTCCTTTAAATTAAAGCCTATAATGGCTTTGGAACAGTTACGACAAAATTGTTTGTTTTTTTTACCATTAAATGAACCCTAAATTTTAGTTTGATCGAACTAAAAAAGGTGTCGGTTGATATACAGCAAAATCAAAATTCTAGGATTTTCTTCACATTCTGGGTCTATATTTAGAATTACCACCCATAGAAAGGTCCTATCTATTGGTTTTAAACGGTACTACGACACACATAAACCGTAGATATCTTATTACTTATATTGTAAAGATGTAGAACTTTTAGTGTTAGGCCAAATATCTGCTAAATCAAAAACAAAAAATGCTTTAATTCTGGTAATTTTAGCAGTTTTTTCTGCAGCATCATTTCTAACTAATTTTTAGTAACTTTTTCTGCTATTTTTGCAGATTTATTTCTATGAGTGTAGTTTTAAAAAAATTAGGTAATTTTTCATAAAAACAACTATAAAACTTGATTTCGTTTGAAAAAATATGTTGCAAATCAACTTTTTACAAGAAAAATGTGCTTAAAATAATTTAGCTTATTTTTAATACAAAAATATGCCATTCTCTAACTTAATATGTTAAATATTTCAAAAATTATGCTAACATGGCAACACTGCCTAACGGCCTTCACGGTATTCGCATAAATGAACTTTTTCGGCAATTTCAATCGATCAGATTTGTCACCATATTTAAGGATCTGGTCTCTTCCCGAATTTGGTACTCTAACCAGAATATATGCCTAATTGTCCTTTGGTGTGGGACATTTTATGGTTGGTCTAGACCACCACTTATTTTAAATTGTATTGAGCAAATTATTAGAATTCGAAAAAAAATAATACGGGCGAAGAAAAATAACTAGAGTCAAACATTAAACACAGATACTTCCATATATATTCGATATCTGTCGTTAAGAACTAAACTGTGGTTATTTTGAGATAAATTAGCAGATCCAAAAGAGTACATATTTCGTAAAATATCGAGGTCTGTTTAATAATCGAAAAAACTAATGACTAAATTCATAAATGCTTTATACAGTTAAAATAGGTTTACAAAAGAAAATGTTCATACAAAAATCGTTCAATAAACCTCATATAATTTTTATAAAACATTTACGAATTTACTCATAATTCATTATAATTTGATCAAATATTAAAACATTTTGTAGTTTGCTTTATAAAACAGTAATTTATAATATTTTGTTTTCATTTCCATATAGATCTTTAATCAAAAGTTAAAAAGTCTACCAATTTTCTTATCAAATCTAGCGACTTTAATTTGCCCCTAGGTAGAAGAATTGTCGAGTAGCTATGGCCAATAAGTCTAGCGATATTTCATCAGCCGTAATATCATTTTTAACCACCAGTATTTTTTTTTTAAAGAATGTCTTCTTTTATTGCTTAACACAACCTCTTAAACGATTTTCTCAATAAAACCTCTCTGAGAAATCCATATTTCTATAAGAAATGATTGTGCATTTTTCACCCTACAACGCCCTCTATTGAGTATTTTAAACACTTTTTTTTTATAAATTCAGTGAAAATCGCAAGTCATAATTTCAAGGTTAATCGTAAAATTTTTCATTATTTAAAAGTTTAGAACTTCATATAAACATCTTCAATATGATTTTTAGAAAACAAACTCGAATTAGTGGCCTTAGTACCAATTTTCGATAACCTAGAGATAAAATCGCCTAATTTTAGCGCTCTTTACAAATCTAGTGGTTTTAAGCGATTTTTAAGTCTCATGTAGCAATTATTGTTTTCCATAGTTGACATCAGTGTTTTTAACTAAACACTGTTAAAACGATCCTTTATATTATTTGAAGTCAGTAGTGCTACCTTTAGCGCTTTTTCGTAAATTTAAACCGTTTTTGGTATTATTAATTGGCACAATATATATAAATGATTCAAAAGGAATTCTTTTATTATACACTCATAGAAATAAATCTGTAAAAATAGCAAAAACAAAAAGTTTCTAAAAATAAGTTAAACACGATGCTGGAGAAAAAAAACTTCTGAAATGAGCATATTTTTTTGCTAAATACTAGTAACATAAAAATAGCAAAAATAAAAATTTACAGAATTTATATTTATTATGTTTAAGTTAACTTTTAGTTAATTGAAAATAACGAATTGTACTGTAGAATCTGCAGAAAATTTTGTAGAATAAAAATAGCAAAAATAAACTGTTATATCTACAAATCTTTTGCTATTTTTAAGCAAAATTTAGTTGCATGCAAATAGCAGTCTATCCTGCTAAAATCAGCAGAAATATTTGATAAAAAATTGCAAACTTCTGTTTTTAAAAGGCTCGATTTTTATTTACATTAAAAAAAAAAATCGAAAAAAACTTCGAAAATTTTTTTTGTGATTTTTTAGGCTACAAATTATTTAGCAAAATTTTTTCCTGATTTTAGCAGGTTAATTTACTATTTTCCATTAACAAAAACTTAACTCTGTATATTTAAAAATAGGCAAACTGTCAGCTATAGTCTTTTAATTCATAGCATTTTTCATAAGGAGATAAGTCACTTTAGGTCTATCTATTGGTAATGGAGTTTTAGAAAATTTACAATAGTGGTATATGGACGTGCTAATTCTCTTTAAGATTTTTTTAAATATTTTCACCATTTTCTTCGACACAATTGCTTATTAATGGGGGTTTCTTCTAATTTAAGCCTCTTATTATTTAATTTA
Organism: Leucophora obtusa; assembly: GCA_949987735.1. NCBI lineage: Eukaryota > Metazoa > Arthropoda > Insecta > Diptera > Anthomyiidae > Leucophora > Leucophora obtusa. The sequence goes on from OX465295.1 coordinate 356,237,574, forward strand.
CTTTCACAGTTTTTGTTTAATTTCTAATAAAATTATTATTATTATTATAAAAAATGGTAAAAATTTTATTTATAAATTAAATTTAACTCCTTTTGTTCATTTTTCTTTTATTGTTTTGTTCGTTTATGCCCCCAAATACTTTGTTTAAAAAATGTAGTTTTTTTTTTTCTTGTAGACTGAAAATTAAAACATCTGCTTTCCTTAATTTCTTTAATGATATCACTTTTTATGGCAATTTTTTCTTAAGCTTCTTTTTTTTTTTTTTTTTGTTAAGCTTTGCGTAGGTCATCGTCTTAAACTAAAAAATTCAAAAAAATTATAAATTATGTAAAAACATACGGCTCCTAAACGAAATTTAAAATACAAAATTTGCATGTGTTTTTATATTTGAAACTCCAGTTTCCTTTTGTAATCTTAAAAAAAAAACTGCTCTTTTTAAAAAAAGTATAACATGCCAAGAAGAAGAAGGCTCCAATTTTTAAACCTAAAAGAAGTAGTTGTCAGTTTATATATAAGTTTTTTTCATTCAACATGCCTGTTGCAATGTGTCTCTTGATCTTCAGGCAGGCTGGTGCTTTTATAGCTGATGCAAAAAGACTGCTTAATTGTGCTATGATGTCTTGTTACTCTTTTTTTTTTTTCATTCATTTTGCACAAAAATATCTCCTGCGGTCTTATATCACAATATCTTAACAGGCAGCTGGAATTTAAAAATAAATATAAATTATTTAAAAAACATAACGAAACAGATGTTTTTAATAATAAAATATATATTCAAAAGAAAATTAAAATTTTTAATAATCTTTTTAACCATTTTTCATATTAATTAAGAATTTTTCTATTCATTTTTAGTAATATGCCTGTATGTATATATATTTTTCTTTTCCTCAGTATAAATGAATGAATTTTTTAATTAAGTTGTGTTTGAAAAAAATTGTTCCCCCTAAGTTGGTTTTTTGTGTTATGTACTTTATATCATGTTTGACTTAATTTCATATAACTGTTGCTTTAATCATAATCATAATTTTTTTTTATAAAATTATTAATGCAATATAATGTATTATGTATATCTTCCTCTACTTCTTCTTTGTTTTATAAACAATAAAATATCATATGTGTAGATACGTTTTAACGTGTATATAGAAAAAAAGAAGGTATTTATTCAACCTGTCACAAGTTTGTTAAATTCAGTTACTTTTTTATATAGTGTATATGGTATACCTTTAACAAGAACTGGTAACGTTGAGCTTGAGTGATTTGCACTCTTTTTTTTTCAGTATTATTTATGTCTTTTTATAATAGAAAATGTTATAAAAAAAAGGTAAACATTAAACTTTGTTTTATTAGGTGTTTGTTTTCTTTTCATCTTTCGGTTTTTTCATTAAATTTAACTCTTCTTTCTTTATAAACAAAGTTTTTAAAGTTCATATTTATCAGAGTTTTTATCTTAATTTAGTATCAAAATTTTGAAATTTCTGGATTTCACTTTGTATTTATATTTTATATACAAAATATTTTGCAAAAATTATTCTTCATATCTAAAATTTTGTAAAATATCTGATCAAATTTATATGTATCGTAATTTTTATTTTTTTACCCGTTTTCTCTGTAGTCAGGCCAATTAATTTTGAAAATCAGTTTTTACGTTTTTTGTAATTTTTTGGTCGAACTCAAACAAGACTCAAAATTTATACAATTTCTAGATTCCTATTAGGATGTAGATAAAATAAATATTTGGTTTTCATTCTAATAAGACTATGTACACGTTGTTTTATTTAAGATTTCAATTCTAACTAGAATTTTTAAAAAATTTACAATTAGTCCAATTAGTTACAAACTCATAAAATTTCTGGATTTTCTATTAGCGTGTAAATAACATAATTTTTTAGTTTTTCATTCTAATTAGCACTACGAACACACAAATGTTCGATGTTTTATTTGAGATTTTTTTAATCTTACTAGAATTTTTAAAAAATTTCCAATTAGTCCAATTAGTTACATTCCATTATTCATATTATCTTGTCATTAAGATTTTATAAAATTGCTTTTTAATTATCGAACTTTTATTTAAACTTATTAACACTGTTTAACCTAATGATATAATTAAATGCTTCACTCAAATAAGGCCTTAAAATACAAAACATTGTATTTTTTGTCATAATTCGTTAACACGAGTTTAGTTACACCCATGTACAAAGTTTCATACAGAAATCTAACGTAAAAGTACCAAAATGTTACGAATACATTATGAATTTTTGAAGCAGAAAGCTTTGTCAGACCCCTAATTGGGGTAAAAATGATAAATTTGTTAAAAATGTGCACTTTTCCAATTTATTTATACGACAAAACAGTTAAAAAGCTTGCTTTGAAAATGTTCAAGATTTTCGATTTTTTGTTTTTGGATTACAAATTCTACACAATTCGGAGTTTTCTATAAGGCCTTGTATAAAGTGTATTGTTAATAATCTTGCACTCAAAAAACTAGGTTAGTAAAAAAATTAATAAAACATCTTGTATATCTTCCGTTTCAACAGAAGTTTTAGTTATATTTTTTCAGCACTAAACTAATTTGGAACTAATATTTTACTAATTTATTTTGGTACAAAAATTGTGCTGATAAACGCAATTATAGCGCGGACGACAACTATATAGACAATATGTCGATGTAGCAGCTTGTCTGGCAGTAGTACAGACAACGGAAATGATAATTGAAAAAAACAGTACACAATTTCGAGATTTAAATTCTCAGCAAATAAATTTACTAAAAACCAATTTCCCTACAAATTTTTTGAGTTTTTTCAGTCTACTAATATTAATTTTTTTTTAGTAAAAACCAGCTCGCTGAATTTTAGCAAATTCCTTTCGCTAAAATTATCAACTTTTTTGTAAGAACGCTGCTGACTAAAAAATTGCTGACACAGCAACATTTTTTACCGACTTTTTTTGTGTTTTTTTTTTGAGTGTACGTACTTTAATCTTCATACCTAAAAATATGATGTGTAGTGCTGATAAAAATATGAATAGTGGGTATCGACTATCGAGCATTTGTCTTTTTTTTTTGGATACTCGACACCTTGAACTACTACTCTATATTTTCAGAGTTGGATTTTGGACTGAAAAAATATATAAAAATGTGACTCCACTGAAGTATTTACCACAAAAATGTAACTCCGCTAAAATATTTATCACAAATTACAACTCTGCTAAAAAAATACCAAAAGTAAAATATTTAAAAGTCTGTGTTCAAAAACTATGAAAAACATAATAGTTGGTAAAAAAAATTTAAACATTTTCGAAGAATTTTCTTAAAAAAATTTAAAAAATTAAAAACCGTTAAAAATATCGAGTATCCAAATTAAAAATATCGGGTAGTACCGAGTACTGAAAAATAACCAAATTTACCATCACTAATGGAGTACATATAAATTTGTTCCTTTTACTCCTGCAAGGATCAATGGTGTACATAGTTTACACAATAGCTGTGTTTGTGTGGCATTCCTATCAATGCTATCTCGAACAATTTTGACAGTAGAAAGCCGGAATAAGTGAAAAAACTGTCAAAATCGTTCTAGATAACACTGATACGCAGTCACACAAACACAGCTAATGTATCGAATTAGCTCAGTAATCATTTTTGAGAACAATTTTAAATTGTTTTGTATTTTTATAAAAAGGGCTAACGGAAAATAACGCCAGTTCTGTGTAGTATAAAAGCTCTAAACTAGCGCCAAAAGCACTATTTTAGCATAGCTGATCGTATACACTCAAAAAATAAGTTAGTAGAAAAATTTGTAAAACGTCTTGTATATCAAGTGTACAAGTTTTCAGCAATTTTTTTTGTTGAAATACCATTTTCAGCAAAAATTTTAGTTATATTTTTTTAGCACTAAACTAACTTTGAACTAATGTTTAACTAATTTATTTTGCTACAAAAATTGTGCTGATAACCGCATTCATAGCGTGGACGACAACCAGATAGACAAGATGTAGATGTCGCAGCTTGTCTGGAAACGGAAATGACAAAAAAAGAAAAATAACTCTACACATATTCTATATTTAAATTTTCAGCAAATAAATTAACTAAAAGAAAATTTCGCTACAAGTTTTTTGGGTTTTTTTCAGTCTACTAATATTCAGCAAAAAGTTTATTGATTTTAGCAAGGATTTTTTTTATTTGCAGTCGACTAAGTGTTAGCAAAACTTTTGCTGAAGATTACTATTTTTTTGGTAAAAATCAGCTCGCTGATTTTCAGCAAATCTTTTGCTGAAATTACCAACTTTTTTGCAAGCACGCTCCTGATTAAAAATTTGCTGACACAGCAACATTTTTTGCTGATTTTACTGACTTTTTTTTTTGAGTGTAGCTAAGCTTTTTCGAAAAGTTGTATTAATTGCCGTTATTGGAGAGAGACATATAATTTTTAAATTATATATCCAAAATTATATTAATTTTTGCAGTAAAATACAAAAACAAAACTGTTTTTTCGGACTTTGTGTATTATTATATATTTAGTTGGAATATTGTTCTATTAGATATTGTCATATTAGATTTTATTTATTGCTTGAAAGAGGTTGATTATTTTCATGATAGACAATACAATTGCTTCCTGGGCATCACCCCATTAAACAGTTGTCTGCAATAAGAAAATGATGATTGGGTGCAGGCTTGCCAGATATTTTTTTCGTTATCCCCAAACAAATCTTAAAATATCCCCCAAAAATTCCCAACTAGAAAACATGTTAAAAAAGGTACTCGAGTTTATTTAATTTGCTCAAATTTTCAAGATTTTGAACTAATTTTTTAAAGAATTCGTAAATTTGAATTTTTCAAGTTTGTCTCCACAATTAGGCCTTTAAAAATATAATTCTTTAATTTGACTTTTAAATCTAAATCAATTTTTAAGAAATCAATTCGCTTTTTTTAATTTTTAAAAAATCAAAACTCATTTTATTGATTGAATTATTTCCTACTTCAATTAGTCAATATCTTGTTCAAAGAATCAGTTTGATTTTTGTTGATTCAATTTTAAAAAATCAATTTAAAAAAATACTTGGATTTAATCCTTTTAAATTCTCAGGCATAATATACATATTTATTCGTGTTAGAAAGCATTGATAATTTGTTATGGAAATGTATAAAAGAGTAAATTTGTACTTTTCGTTGAAATTACGTGAAAAAAGATGACTAATGTTTTTTGAAAATTATTTAAAATTAATATAATCTCCAAAATTTACGAAAGGTTGTAAATATCCTCAAAAAATCCCCAAAACATTTTTTAAATCCCCAAAAAAATCCCCTGTCCTCAAATGAAAATTTTTGTCCCCAGGACCACCAAAAAAAAATCCCCAAATTTGGGGACAAAACCCCAAGTCTGGCCAGTCTGATTGGGTAATACAAGACGAGATATTCCATACTGTAAATAAAATCAACGGAACGAGAATTATGTACTTTTTATGTATGAACTGTCTGATTTGGTAAAACTCCAGTCTTATTGTAGACAACTGATGAATGGGGTGATACTCAGAAAACAATTGTATCATGAAAATGATCAACTTTTTTAAAGCAACAAATAAAATCTAATATGACAAAATCATATTAGATTTTGGACTTGAGGTAAAAAATTTTCTAACTAAATATATGAAAAATAATTTATTTTTTTATTTTTTTGGACTTAGACTAATTTTCAATTGGATTCTGATTGCATTTTTGTTTCTATAAAACTTTCTGTTTTTGTATTATCAAACTAGATTTTATTGTATTCTGCTTAGATTTTATAAGATTCTACTTAGGTCCGCCAGTTTTGTAGTCAGAACTAAAACGAATTTTTTCTAAAATTTTCACATAAAATTTTTAAATTAAATTCGTTCTTAGTTCTGATTATAAAACTAGCATTAATATCTTTCATCTATTTAATTTTAAACTGGATTTTCAAAAATTCTAGTTGCAAAATAAAAGTTTTCCAGTATGATTTTAAAAGTAAAGTAATCTTTAAATAGTATTTTGTAACTTTATTGAATTTGTGTTATTATTTCAGTATCTAGCTCGCAGGCCAGCACCGAAACTCCAAATGGATTTTTTTGTTCCATGAGTTCTTACTAGAGATTCTCTAAAATTTTATTATTTTTGCAATATCCCACTAGATTTAACTAGAATCTGCTTATAGGCCATACAAAAAATATAAAAAAATTCGAATCTGTCGCTAAATTGTTTTCGGTAGTATCGAATATAATCTTTTCGGACAGTTATAAGCTTCATCCACGTGAAAATAGACAGTGGCAACGATTAAGATTTTTAAAAAATCAGTGATATTATAAACTCAATTTAAATACCCTACCTAGGAGAGGTAACATCTTTTAATAAAATTATTCTAAATGGAAATTATTTAATACATTGTTAAAAAAATTTTCTGTTTATACTAAACGTTTTGAATTTTTCAAATTTAATCTGCTCTATTATAAAATTCTGATTCGAATTTTAAAAAAATTTCAAGTTTTCTATTTTTATATTAGAAATTGTATAAGTATTGAGTTCTCAAACAAAATTTTTATTATACATACACTCACAAAAGTTTGTCGGTAGAATCTACTGAAAATGACAATTAAAACAAAGGTATATGCAGTTAAAAAAGTGACAAAGGATTTACCTTTAAAATAACTAAAAATTTTGTTATTTTTAACTGTTTAAAAATAACTAACAAATGCATTAAAAATAACTAACGATGTCGTAAAATTAACTGATAAATTTAACTACAAATATTGTAAAAAAACTGACAAAGTAAGAAAAAATTACTGCTTTTTTACAGTTAATTTTTTTTTTTTGGTATCATAAAAGTATGTTTTAATAAAAAAAAAAACATTTTTTATCTTAGGATTAGAAAAACGTGTGTAATTACTTCAGCCTATTTAAAGTTTAAAGTGAAAATTCTAAAAGTTTTTCCAGTTATTATGCTTTTATGCATTGAAGATACAATACAAGTTTCTGATTTTTATTTGCAAATTAGGAATATACAATAACAAATATAAACTAAACAAGAATTTTTAAAATTCAACGAAATTTTTTATTTTTTAAATAACTAACAAAAACAACTGTTTACTGTAAAAATAACTTTACAAACTAAATTTTTTTGCAAAAATTTATTTTTTCTAAATATTAAATTTGTTTTTAACTCTTCTATTTTCTTGAGCTTAAGGTTTGGTTTTTATTTATAAAAAGTTTTTTATTTTCGATATTTCGCTACTCCAATGTGTAGCATCTTCAGGAAATAACAATTTTTTAATTGTTATTTCCTGGTTTTTATTTATAAAAAGTTTTTTATTTTCGATATTTCGCTACTCCAATGTGTAGCATCTTCAGGAAATAACAATTAAAAAATTGTTATTTCCTGAGTTAAAAATTAAAAAAGAATGTTAAATAAACGAAAAGAATTTATTAAATTTGTTTGTAACTCTCAACTCTCCAGCAAAACCTTCTCTTACCAAGTAAAGGGAAATGGAATAAGAAACCTAAAATTGTAAGTACACTGAAAATATTATTGCAGTAGGGAACTGACTGTAGTTTATTTAACAAGTTATTCGTACATTTGTTTTGAAATGAAAAGAAATATTACCGGTAAAGACTCAAATAAATTCGCTAGTTAGCAATAGCGGCTAAAATAATTACATACTTGTAGGGAGTAAAATAGGTCGTTACACATTAGTACGTAATTTTTCGTTACGTGACTAATATAGACTAAATATTTATTCGAATTATCAAATTTAGAACAAAATAGATCGATTTGTAGTTGCATATTTTGACTTCAAATGCATATTTGGTGCCTTTTTAATAAATATTTTGTACTTTTTAATGCATATTTTTCGTTTTTAGGAGTATTTTATGATTTGTAAAAAATATAAAAAAGTTTATACGTTTTCGTATTTTATTCAATAAAAAAATATTTATTTTTGTTTTTTTCTTTAATTTTGAAAATAAACTTTCTTAAAACCCTTACTGACCTATGGAAAAGCTTAGGCTCATATTTTCGATTTTTAAGTGCATGAATTTCCTTGCCCTACTCATTACAAATAAGAACAATGTAACAATATAATACAATATCAGTAATACATTATTTTAAAGCCTCCAAATAAATAGTGGGTCTATATTTTGGATGCATTAATTTAGAATGGAATTATTTTCAGAGAAAATTCAAAATAGCTGAGTTTTTTTTTCATTCGCGAATTATTGTAAATTTTTAAATTCAGTGAAAAACTCAATTTTCATTTTAAACATTATTTTTTATTTGAAATTTTTATTAAATCAGTATATCAAATGAACTTTTTTATTTCTTACAAATACATTAAATCAAAAAATAAAACAATAATTTGCGGGAATAAAAAAAAATAAGTCATAATTCGGAAATTAAAAATAATATTTATTAATAAATTTTTAGAAATTTAATTATTTCTGATGATTGAATTATTATTTCAGTCATGATTATGATTAAACATAAACTTACGTTCAATAACCTCTTCTCCTAGAATTTTATTAAAACCTATTATTTCTTCTCATTTTCTCAGTGCTGTCAAATTTTCATTTAAAAATGTCATTATTTCGAATGTAGTGAAATCGTTTTTATTTTATTTATTTTCATTAATCACATTTCGCCTTTCCTTCCGTTTTTCTATTACAAAACAATTTATTTTAAGATTTTTATCAAATTTTTGAGCATACAAATCTCCCGAAATTAACAAAAGTTAAATTACTTTTGCCAAAATTTTAATTTACTCTCTCTATTTTGTAAAAATTATGGCTCTTAAAAACTAAATTTTTTTTATTGCTTTTTATATAAAACTTAATCCACAAATTCATTAAATGAAAACAGAATTAATTCGCATACAGCTGTTTTTTCCTTCTTTTTTTCGCATTTCTTATAACTGCTTAAATAGCTTTAGGGCTTTACAAAAAACACCGTTTCGTTTATATTATAGTTTTCATGAACATTTAATAAATAAATGATCATAAAGAGAAAGAGTATTTAGTATTAGGAGAGAGAGTGGTTACTCCCAAAACTCGTTTTATATTTTTCCCTCTTGTTATTTGATTAAACGCTTTTTTGTGTGTTGATGTTGTGTAGAATATCACTAGCACAATCAATGTAGTATTATATTTTGTATAACCATCACTTTACTGTAAAAGAAGTTTGGTTTTATAGAAACTCTGATGATGGTGGTGGTGGTAGTCTTCGTCATCATCATTACGATCATCATAATGATGAGCATTACGATTGTATGGTAAAACAAACTCCTCTCTTCTTCTTCTCCTCTTGGTTTAAAATGCTTTTTATACTCTACTAACTCTGGCTCTGACTAAAATAACTAAACTTACATTTTGTGTGTGTGTTTGTGTGTATGTTTGGCTGGCTGACTGACTGGCCGCCTGTGCTAAACCATCAACATCATCATCATCTTGAATGTATATGTATGTTGACCGGCAAATCGTATGCCGTGGGAAACAATTCGGTTTTACTTGAAACATTTTTGTTGTTATTGCTTTTAAGCTTTGTGTGTTGTGCTTAAGCTAAAAAGCAGCAATATGATGTTTGAGTTTTATTTTTCTTCTACTTTTTGTTAAGTTTTGTGAGTGTATTTAGTAAAATCTATATTGTTGTTGTGTTTTTAAGTTGCTTTTGTTGGTATGTCCGTCTGTCTGTGTCTATATAGTTTAGGAGTAGTGTAGTATATCTTGTGTTTGTAGGTTTTTTTACGTATTTTGTTTTGTTTTTTTATATTTTTTGTTTTTAGCCTTAACTCGAGGAGTTTTACACTTATTTTTTGTTTGTTAGTTGTTGTTGTTCTTTTTTAAGTTAATGTTTATTAGCGTTTTTTGTTGTTTTTGTTTTATTTTAAGGTTGTTTAGTTTTTTGTTGTTTAAAGGGAGTTGTAGCTTCTTTTAGTTTTAAAGCCTTTTGGCTATGATCTTTATGGTTTTCTTGGTGATTTTTTTTATACATATTTCTGTGTTTTTGGTCGGATTTTTTGTTATACTAACACCAACACCGCCTATTTAGGAAATATAGTGTATTTTTTAATGAATCATGTTTTTCCTCTTCTTTTTCCAGTCTATTCATTACCAAACTTAAGATTTTAAGCCTTTTATAAGGAGTTTAACAATAAATATTTAGCGCCAGCTTAAATTATAAAAATGAGATATTAACATAATAATTTACAGATTTTAGATTTTTACAAAAAAAATTAAAAAAAAACAATTCAAGTTTTAAATTTGTACAGTAAAATGTCAATAAATACTGGATTTTACAAAAAGTACGCTTTGTACGGCGGTATTCGTCGCTCTCTTTCGAAGATTGACAATTTATATCGAAAATGTTAGCCTTTACAGACGTGTTTAATTCTTATGGCTGAATTTTCGATATAAATTAAGAAGAGAGTGATTTAACAGAGGTAGGGAGAGTTGTTTAGCTTTTAATGCTATAGTCGTTGCTTCGTAGCACTATTTTGTTTTTATTCAAAATTGCAAAGTTTTCTTTCTTTTTTAATAAACAAAATCTGTTATTTTCAACAAATTCCTTTTCTGGTACTTTTTTGTTTGAATTCCTACTCCAGAAAATTTATGTTGTCAGTCTTCGCACAACAAATAAAATTTATTTTTGCTATTTAAAAAAATTTCCTTCTTGAAATTTTTTGTTTTTGCTCCAAATCAAAAAAAAAGATTATTTTTGTCATTTTGTTAGCAATAAATAAAATCAATTTTTGGTTTTTGCTATTTGATGAAATTTGGTACACCGACCTATGTCAGCCCAAGGACGAAGCATATTGATTTTGGTTAAAATCGGTCCATGTTTAGACCTAGTGCTTTAAAAAGTGATTAACAAATTCTGTCAATGAAATAAATGTAAAAAAGCTAAGAAAACACCAAGACTGACTTTAAAAAAATCGCTAGTTTTCCCGCTAATAGCTAAATCATATTTTATCCCGCTAAACCAGTTGAAATATCGCTAGATTTGACGAGAAAATAGCTAAATTGGCAACAGTGATCGGTCCATATTTGGACTTATCGCCCATATGGGCTATATTTCCTTATTTAAAACAGAGTGAGTATCATAATGTCAAATTTAGCCAGAGGTATGTAAAAAAAATTACTTATATTCAGTTTGAAATTTTGTGACTCACCATGTTTTAAATATCGTAGACACATCGTAGAGTTGCAATTTTTATGTGAGTAACTTCTCACATAGTTACAGAACACCGGTACAGTTAATAGAGAACACAATGTTTTTGAAAATGATTTCCGTGTTCGGATTATCGAGGTTTTACTGTATTTTCACAAACACAACAAAATTTTATATGTACACAGAGAAAATAATCATTGTTAAATTAACTTTTATAACATGTTTGAATTAACATAATACATATTACATTTATACTTCAGCAAAAACCACCTAGTTTTTGTACAAAACCAGTTTTTGCTTGTTTTTTTGTATGCGTTTGGTAAAAATCAGCTCGCTGATTTTCAGCAGACATCTTTGCTGAAATTACCAACTTTTTTGCAAGCTCGCTCCTGACTAAAAATTTGCTGACTTTGCTAACTTTTTTTTTTGAGTGCACTTTAACATTTTTTTTATCACTTCCTGGACGAGTGCAAAGAAAACTATTTGATAAATTTTTTTTATTTTTTAAACATTCCTTGTTGCCGCCATGGGTATCGAACTAGCGACGTCAAGAATGTAAGTTTAGCCCTCTACACTCATAGAAATAAATCTGTAAAAATAGCTGAAAAAGTTACTAAAAATTAGTTAAAAATGATGCTGCAGAAAAAACTGTTAAAATTAGCAGATTTTTTTGCTAAATACTAGTAAAATAAGAACAGCAAAATTAAAACTGTTTAATTAACAGAATTTTAGTTAAATTTAAGCTAACTTTTAGTTAATTGAAAATAACAAATTGTACAGCAGAATCTGCAGAAAATTTTGCTAAATATTAGTAGGCTAAAAATAGCCAAAATAAACTGTTACATCTACAAAATTTTTGCTATTTTTAAGCTAAATTTAGTTGAATGCAAATAGCAATCTATACTGCTAAAATCAGCAAAAATATTTGCTAAAAAAATTGTAAACTGCTGTTTTCAAAAGGCTCGATTTTTATTTGCATTTAAAAAAAAATTGCAAAAAAAAACTTCGCAAATTAAATTTTTTTTTTTTTTTGATTTTTTAAGTTACTAATTTTTTAGCAAAATCTTTTGCTGATTTTAGCAGGTTAATTTGCTATTTTCCATTTACAAAAATTTAACTCAAATATAACTAAAATTCTGTACATTTAACAGTTTTGGGCCATATGTGCATAATCACTTTTAAAATTTATAAATGGCTTATAAAACAAATTTTTCATGCAAAATTCATTTTATAAACTTGTTATAAGGTTTTCAAATTATTATGCATAGGCACTTTTATTTTTGCTATTCCTATATTACTATATATGTATTATTAATATATAGCAAAAATAATCTGCTAATTTTAGCTTTTTTTTTCTGCAGCATCATTTTTAACTAATTTTTAGTAGTTTTAACTAAATTTTATACGGCCTTTTTTCTATTAGCACCGCTGAGCTATTCTTTGATAGAAATGATTGACTGCCATAAAACATCACCTTGTCATTGCGATATATTGTGCTAATTCAAAGTTTCTTCACTAATTTCTTCACAACTGCCTCAAAAACAATTTTTCATAATTATTGTTTATTTTCAAAAATTAAAAAATATTGAATTTAAACAAATCAATTATAAAAAAAATATTGGTCCCGCCAGAATTCCACGATCATCCGTTTGGAAATAAACTGAATCGAAATCAGTTCTAATGATGATAAATATGTATAAGGATATTATTAATTGATACTTTGGATGTTATTCAGAATTACTTCTCAAAACGCTGTAGAAAAATACAAGGGATTCGTTTTAAGCAATGAAAGAAGTGTTTTTTTTTATTTGTTGAGAAGCTCATAAAAAATACACTAACGGATACATTGAAAGCAATGAAAGAAGTGGTTTGTAAATCATAACTACCAATTTTTTGTTTTTTTGTGTACAAAGAGAATTTTTCTTAATGAAATTTTTCAATAAACTAGTGAAGTTTTCTTCAGAAATTAATTGAAAAATTTCTTAAATTTGATTAAAAATCTTCATATATTTTATGAATCGAGTTTTAACGAAACTTATTCATTGAGTGTATGAAACTTTTAATACATAAAATGAAATTTTTTACAACATTTTATGAAAGCTTCCATTAATTCAATGAAAAGTTTCAATGGACGAGTTCTAGTGAAACTTCATTGGTTTTATGCAAAAATTCATTAATACCATGAAGATAATTCTCGTAGCGTGGAATATTTATAATAATATGAGCCACTTGAAAAGAATTTTTGATCAGATCCAATTAGATATTGAAATTGGTTTTGTATAATTGGATCAAATCAAATAAAATCAGATATAAAAATATATGCTTTGATTCGACTATATCGGGGGTTTGGTTTGTGTCAGCCGATATGACACTATATAATTTAATTTTTAATCGGGAAACAACTATTTATGCTGTTAACTCTTATTATCCTACACTTGGAATATTATGTACATACAAAAAAATTATTTGCCTAAATCATAAAGATTTGTTTAAAATAAAATTTGATTTTGAAAAAATTGAGTCAGTTAAATATTTTAATTATTTATTTCAATTAATCGTATACAATTTTTAGTAAATGATATTTAGCGTGTTTTTTAATCACCTGGATTTAAAATTTTTTATACAAAAAATGGATTTATTAAATCCAAAAAAAAAGCTGGATTTAATAAATCCACAATAAAAGCACAAATATTGAATGTCAGAAAAAAATACGAACTAACAAATAAAAGGTTTTTATTAAATTTTTTTTTATGAAATGTTTAGAAAAAAAACTACACCTCACCAAATACATATTTTTCATCTTGGACATGGAGAAATAGCTCAAACAGAAGTGTCAATTTTTCACTCTACAATAAGTAATTTAATTAAATCCAATTAGTGAATATTAAATATTGCAATGGAATTTGTCAATTGTGTAAAAATATAAATTGAATTGATAAAACTGAAAAGGCAGACTGTTTGTCGCTGTTTTATGTAAAATATAATTATAAATTAAAAGTTAAAGTAAAATCCTCCATCATCGAATTCGGTATTAAAAATTAGGGTGAAAGACGTGTCGGACAGAAATTTTTTTAAAATAGGAAGAATCTAACCCCATCTGTTGAGCACTTTTAGAAATACTTTTTGGATTTATTAAATCCAAGTGATTAGAAAAAACGGCTATTATCATTTTGTTGGTAGTTGCAAAAACAGTTAAAATATAATTGATATTATCAATTTCATACTTGAAACTCGTTTTTAATTTTTTGTACGTATGTAGGTAAATGTATTTCACTAGAGAACAGGACAACCAGCATTTCATTAAATTCTACTCTCATTTTTATAAACAACTAACGAGTTTTTATTGCAAAAGTTCTCCTCGTTTATATACATCATAAGGCCAGAGCTTTCAGAAATGAATTCTATTTCAAATGAATGCCCTAAAAATCGTATTCAGTTTCCTTTCAAATTGAATTCGATCGAATTCACTTCTAAAAAATTCAGTCAATTTATCTTATTCGATTTTAACAATCATTGTTTTCCACTATTATTTTTAGTTTTTTTTTATATTTTTAAAAAAAAATGTTAAATTTCCTTTAATAAAACTAATAACGTAGTTGCTTACTTTCCGTTGTTTAAAATCGAATGAAGAAAATCGAATTTCGTTCCCAAATTACTCAATCGAATCGAAATAGAACTTGATTGAATTCCTAACGATTGAATTCAATGATTGAACAAATCGAATGCCGAAATATGAGTTAATTCTTTTAAAACTAAATCGAATGAGAACAAATAAGAATTAGTTTTGAAATTCAATAATTTCATAGTTAATCAGAATTGAAAATCGAATGAGCTTCTTTAGAAGCTCTGCATATGGCGACACAACTTCAAAAACCGATATATTCAGATCGTTAATTGATAACAGCACAGTAAAAATCATAAAATAGTATCAAAGTTTAGCTACGAACACTCAAAAAAGTTCGTCAGTTACTACATGACAGTTGTTTGTGTAGTAATCGGTAGTTGGTGTTTTTAACTGTTAACGGTTGTTTCTGTATGGAAAAATACAAAACTATTATTACAGTTATTTAAAAAACAACTAAAGAAAAGTAAACAGTTGTTTAAAGCAGTTAATTTCAATATTATAATAAACAACTACCAAATCAGTGTTTTTGCAGTATAACTATTTACTGTTTTATATAACTATTTACTATTTAGTTAGTTATTTAAAAAAAATTTCTTAAGTTTTGTAAAAATCTTGTTTAGTTATAATTGTTATTATTGATATATTAATTAAAGCGTTATAACTGTAGACTTTATATTTAATATTTACTTTAATTTTAAGCAGGATTTTTATAATCGGGAAAAAAATTTTATTTATTTTTTATTTTTTTTTTTTTTATTAAAATTTAACATTTTATATATAATATAAGAAAGAGTAGTTTTTACCAAAATGTTTGTAATAAAGATTTGTCAGTTTTTTTACGACATTTTACAGTTGTTTTCACTCCAATTGTTAGTTATTTTGCAACAGTTAAAAATAACTATACTTTCAGCTATTTCGACACTTTGTTTTAATTATTTCTACTGTTAACAAATGCCCCTTTATATGCACTTTTTTGTAAATTTCATTGTTTATTTTTTGGTACTTTTTTTTATTGAATCTCTCTTAAATTTCTTTCTCGATTTCGCAAATTTTCCCAAAATTCCCTTTTTGGTACTTTTTTATCTTTCGTTAAAATTTTAAAATTTCTCACTGGAATTCAAGTTCATCCTTTCGTAAGCAACTTTATTAAAAATCTATATTAAGCTTTTTAATTTACTTTCAATTAAAGTAATTATGTTGTTAAATTGAAGATTTAACTTTTTTTTATTGTTTAACACAGTTTGCTCTACTTGTGTATTATGTTTTACCACGTTTTTTGTTTGTCTTAGCAATTAAATTGTCATATATTTTTTTTCTAGCCTGTTGTTTTCATACATATGTGTTTGGTCTTGTTAAACAGTTATAAATCTTTACTTTATATCACAATATACCCGAGAGTATTTAACTACTTAAGCCATTTTTGGTTTTGTAGGTCTACTTCATTCACTCACTCTAGTGTCCATTATTTAACACAAAAACACTTGTTGTTTTATTGTTCGTGATGAAATAGACCCCACCATTTTTGGTTTAACTTAATTAACCATTTAAATACTTACAAACGTTTTTTTTTTTTCTTTAATAATGCTGTCGCTTTTTATTTAACAAAGTGTCATAATTTCACTTGTTGAAGTTTAAGGTTGTTGGAATTTACAACAAAATTATGAAATCTTGTTAATATTCTTCTTTTAAATATGGTTTAGTCAGGTTTATTAATTCAATTTTAAATCTCTTGTTAAAATCTTTGTTTAAAAGTTTAATTAGTTTGTTAATCAATTCAACAGCCATAAAATTTTGTTTAATAATTTCCATAATTTTGGTGTACGAGTGTAAACAAAACGTTATTGCCGTATTTTTTTTTTTTTTTTGCCGCCTTAATTAACATTCATTTTTTTTTTATTGATAATTTATAAACAATATTTTTGTATTGTTTATCTTAAAATGTCATTTGTTTTGTTTTTATAATTTATTAATTTTTAACAAGATGTGATTTAATAAACA
This sequence comes from Leucophora obtusa, assembly GCA_949987735.1. Taxonomy (NCBI): domain Eukaryota; kingdom Metazoa; phylum Arthropoda; class Insecta; order Diptera; family Anthomyiidae; genus Leucophora; species Leucophora obtusa. Next base: position 356,254,359 of record OX465295.1, read on the forward strand.
CAATTTTAATCCATATCCAATATGTTAATCATCATTTAAGTCTTTTGATGTTAAAAAGAAGATTCTTTTGAAATCCCTTTTTTAAATAAATGATTTACAAATCTTTTAAGGAATTTTTTCATACGTATTTGGGTTTTTCATAAAAAATTCTTAAATGTTGTTGTTTGGTGCTGGTGGTGATGGTGGCTGTTTCGCTGGTTCTTTTTTTGGTTTAATGTTGGGTTGTGTTGCAGTTTTGTAGCATTTTTGCTTAAATACCATATTGAAAGATTTATCGTCTTGTTGCAGAAGCTGGAATTTTTTCTGCTGTTGTGTTGGTTTTTTTGTTGTTAAGACTTACCAGCAACTTTAAAATCCGCCACAGAAAAAAACACGACAAGCCAACCAAAAGACAACCATGTGTCTGGCAATTCAAAAGAATTAAAAAAAAAGAAAAAAATTCTTTAAAAAAAAGTAAAAATATTTGAAAAAAATGTATTAATTTTTAATTTAAGAAAACGCCATTAGCTTCCAATAAGCTTGAAAAATATCAAAAATCTAAAACTAAAAAAAAAAATTTGAAATTCAAATATTTTTATAAAAAAAAAAATAAGGAATTCCATTAAAGGAATTAAATGTGCTAAAATCCCAAACGTATTTAACAAATTGTGAAAAATATTCTGTTGAAGGCATGTCCCTATCCGGATTTCATTCTTGCCTAAGGAAGTCGTCGTCGTCGTTTGTTAAGTTAAATTACAAACTCAATGAGAATTTCTTGTTCTCGTCTAGGAGCGTTATTAAACATTTAAAACATCAAAGAAAAACCAAAAACAGCAACAAAAAATTTACCACAATTTGCTTTGTCATCTTCCAATTTTATAAGAATTTCTCAGAAAGTACCAAAAAAATTCCTTTTGGTAATAGAGCGGTGCTTTTTGGTTTTTGGCACAAATCAAAATACGCAGTAAATAATAGACAGTAGAATTAGGATCTACTGTTACTATAAAAAATAAACAGTTATTCGTATGCCGATAAGCAGTTAAAGAGTAAATGGTTACAAGTTTTTAAATAATAAGGCTTACTTATATACTTATTAGTGGTTACCATATCTCATTATTTCTGTAAATTAATAGAATTACATACAGAATCGAATGCAGATACGGATTTCATAAAGACGACATTTGACATTTAATATTGACATGAACACACTCAAAATATTTGTTAAATTGTTGCCACATTTTTACCTAAATAAGGGCTGCCTATCAAAACAGAGTTGTAGAAATTCGTATGAGCGATACAAAAATTCGTATGTACTTGCAAAATGAAATAAAATGGAAAACAACAATAATTAATGCAAAATCAATTGAATAGGTGAAGAATTATGGCAAAAAAAAATACGATCATATACTTGTTTTGCTTTCTTTCTGAATGTGAAAAAATTACGGTCGATTGTCGCTGAATTTAAATTAATCGACGACTTTTGCTATCTTCGGTCGACAGTCGACCCAGTTGTGCTTAATCTCTGATCTTTAAAAATCGCTTATCGGTGGGACAAAATCTATTTTATTTTAATGGCGGTTTTTGTTATTCTCTCATTATTCTTTCTCCGAATATCCAGCAATATATTTGGGGATTTAGTAAGACCCAAATTTATCCGAAAAATGGCAGATGGAATTAGATTCAGCAATATATTTTGGGATTAATTTATATCAAAATTTATCTGAAAAATGGCATATCGAATAAGATACAGCAATGTATTTGGTTATTGAGATGTAAAACTATCCGATAAATATTAGATCCCGCAATATATTTGGGTATTACGTAAGATCTACATTTATAATGCACTGGCAGAGCACTGATTTTTAGTCTCCGACTGCAGACACTTTTTTAAGCCGATGCCGAAGCACGACATCAGCCAAATTTACAATAATCGGGCCGATTATTTTTATTAGGCCCAAAAAGCAGCATACACACTTTTGAGTATGGGAACGTTTTTGGGTTACTGAAGTAAAGTACAAGAAAAAGACATATTTTAAGCAATAATTTATCCTGGTAAATTGTGTGAACATTATTGTTGTTTGGGCTATTTCGGAGTGTATTGGCCGATTTTGAATTTTTGGCCGAAACCGATGCCGAAACCGATTAATCAGTCGGACACTACTAATTTTATAATAATCACAATACTTTGTTAAAAGAAACTTTTCAAAGAATCTATGAAACAGGTTTCATTAAAGTCAAATTTTACGAAAAGTTCACAAAATTAATGAAACTCTTCATAAAATGAATAAACCACTCTTCCAATGAATAAATCATTCAATCAATGAAGAGCTTCATAAAATCTATTAAGCAATTTATTATAGTTGGTTGATGTCGTTGCTAAGCTGGAGTGGATAAATAAAAAGTATTTAGCAAATCCAAAAAGTGTAATAAAATTGTAGCATATTTTACGGATGTACAAAATATATCTAATGAAAGAATTCATTAAATTAAAAAGTTTCAAAAATTTTTATAAGCTTAATTCAATTAATGAAATTCTTTCGAAAAAATTAATATGATTTATAAAAAAAAATTCATAGTCCAAAATTAATAATAAAATATTAATAAAAAAAAAATTATAAAAGGTAATTCTCTCAGTATGGAAACAATGCACATCACTAAAATTCGGTCTTCGGAGACCTAAAATTACACTGTGGAACAAATTCAGGTTAGCAAAAGTTAGGTCGATTCTGAGAGTGAGGGGTGAAAATAGAGGCTAAATTAGAAGACCCGGCGTTTACTTATGTTAGTTCGAATTTTTTCATATTATTTATATGGTTTTTTGGCTATAACTCGTCGACTAATTGATATTTTTAAATCTGTAAACGCCAAATTATTGCTAGAGACCTGAACAACAATTAAAATTTTTAAAAAAATTGATTTGATTAATTTTTTTTTTTTTTTTTTTGTTCAGGTCTCTAGCTATAATTTGGCTTCTACAGATTTAAAAAATATCAATTAGTCGACGAGTTATAGCCAAAAAACCATATAAAAAATTCGAACTAACATAAGCAAACGCCGCGATACGGGTCTTCTAATTTAGCCTCTATTTTCACCCCTCACTCTCAGAATCGACCTAACTTTTGCTAACGTGAATTTGTTCCACAGTGTTATTGTATCTGAGAATTAAATGTTTTATATAAAATTCTAATTATATGAAAACTTTTAAAAATGAATAAATTGACAATATTTTATAAAAAAATTAAAAAAAAAAAATAAATACTATTTAACATTTTCAATAAATTTATGAAGATCTAATTTATGAAATTCAATGAATTCTTTTAATAAAATTATGAAAGAAAAGTTATGAAGAATTTCATAATATTAATTAAATAATATGTACATAATGAAATACTTCATTAATTCTACGAAAAAAATTCTATGACATTATATCATTAATATCATGAAGGATAATTCTTTTAGAATAGCTATATATTGCTTAAATAAACACCATACGTGCTAACATATAGCTCCATATATAACTATATATGCCATAAGATCAGCCATGCTATGTAATATATAATCATATATACCATATCTGATGTTATAAAGGCCGATTCATAATTATATGAAATTATATATGGGTTTTCATAACGATATGTATAGTTATATATTATAATATATTATCAGATGAGGCCACATATGATTATATATACAATTTTTTAGGTAACTGTTTCAATTGGGATCAAATTTATACAGTTAAATCTGGTCAAAAATCGAATTATTTTGTATCTAATTTTATTTAATCAGATTTAATTAGATACAATTTGATCGTATTGTAATTCATATTGGATTCACAATTTTTTGGATCCAATTGGATATTTTTCGATTTATTCCGTTTTAAACATTTTTTTTTGTGTGAAGTATATAAAATTTCAAGCTTTTATTTCTTGAATTCTAGAAGTTTTGAAGCAAATTTTAATATTTTTTATAAAACTTTCAATTATTTATACATTTTTATTAATTTGTCCTTTAAATTTCTTTTCTCTTTTTAGGTTAACGCATCCGGTTTGTTTGAATTACGTTTAAGATATTTTAAAAACGATTACGGTCGCGATAGTGAGGGCCACTGTTGTAGTGGTCAATCGGATTCGGCGACGGGCAGATGTATCGGCGGTTGTAAAACACGGTTTCGGGTCTGTCTAAAACATTATCAAGCTAAAATCGATACAACATCACAGTGCACGTATGGTGATGTTGTAACACCCATATTGGGTGAAAATTCCGTAAATTTAACCGATTCGCAATCATTTCAAAATAAAAGCTTTACAAATCCCATACAATTTGCCTTCAATTTTGCATGGCCGGTAAGTATTTTTAGCATTAAAAACCCAAAAAAAAAACAAACTCCTCTCTAAATTAAAAACATAAAAATAACCTAATTTTGAAATCACAAACGCCACAAAAGAAAATGTTTTTAGAATTAGAGGGAATACACAAATTTTTTGTCAATAATGTTTTGAGTGCATACAATTTACATACAACAAGAGGAGCAGCAGTAAAAGATCTTTAGCCAAAAATTTTGTTTTTAAAGATATGTATGTAAATAAACTTATAATTTTCTTCATGTTTATGGCTAAATTTAGACCCCTTTTAATACATTTATTTATTTTTTTTTTTTTCAAAAAACTTCTCTCCCCTGACTGAAAAAAAAACTGACTCTTCACCAACTAAACACTTATTTATTTTATGAAATCATTGCTTTAAAACTAAAAATAAAAAATCTTGCCTTTTCTATAGTTTCTTGAAAAAGAAAGATATTTGTTCTTTATCTTATTGATAAAAATAACTTTTTTGCATGAATTTTTATTTTCAATTTGTTTTTTATTTAAAACGTGTGTGGTGTCCTTGTATCTCGCTCTGAAATAAAACAAATAACAATATTTTTTTTATAAAAAAGCATATGCCTTTTTGGAAACTCGTTGCATGTAATATTTGCACCAGCATTTATCAATATTTCTACCAAAGCAATATTAACAAACGCAGGAATTGAAAAAACAAAACAGGGTTGAAATTACTAAAAGCATAGTTTTTTAAACATCTGTCAGCTATTAAGCAAACCAAGCAACCTTACAGACTGACAAACTGACGACGACGTCGTCGTCGTAGAATGAACCTTATAGTACAAACCATTGACGTTTTATAGTGAGTTTTTGAAATTGTGGTGGTAATATTAGCGCGTGCGCGCGTTTATAATGTAAATATTTAAAGTGACACATAATGTATTTAAAATATACATTATTTTTCATCCCTTTTTTCACATTTACTCCACCTAAACAACTGAAAAATACGTTACTTTTTCAAGATTCTGTGTTAAACTTTAAGGAAAAAGATTGCAATTAGTAAAATATTTAAGTTTTAGTAAAACAATCTGAGATTTTGTTTTAAGATATAAGTTTATCTTCAAGGGAAATATTTATTTTTGTAAGAATAATAACAATTTTCGTTTATTTAGTTTTTATTAAAAAAAATATTTGATTTTTGGTAAAAAACTAAAATTTCCCTAAAAATTTCCCAAAAGGGAAATTTTTAAAAAATATAACCACTTGTTTTCTTTTATGCAAAAACTTTCTAAAACTCTGAAAATTTTGTGTTTACAATATTAACAAAAATTTCCCTAGAACAAAAACCATTTTTTTTACGAAAGCATTTAAGATTTTCTTAAGAAAATTTGTTTTTAGTTGGAAATTTGAAAAATTACCCAAAAGGAAATTTTTTTTATATTGTTCAAAACGATTACTCTTGGTCTAAAATCCTCAATAATTAAAAAAAATTATACACTCACAATATATTTTCCATAACCGATTGAGGTTTATTTGAAAAGTAATAGGTAAAGTTTGTTTTCAATTGAAGAATCAATTAAAATACATGGAAACATATTGTTTAACTTTTTTTATAAGTCAATAAAAAACAAACTACAAAAAAAATACGTATCATCTGTAGGAGTTGATATTTTCAGTCAAATGTTCTATTTTTAGTTTTCTATTTTTATAAAAAATAATTTAAATAATTTCGTTGTTTTCTGTTTTAAAACAAAAAATTCAAATATTTTCGGTTTTCTTTTTTGTTAAAATAGTTTCTTTATAAATATATAAAATTATTTCAATTCAAATTAAATTCTTTACTCATACACACAAACATAGCCAATAAAAATAAAAATATGAAAGTGTGTGTTGTGTGTGTAGTGTTTTGAAAATTAAATTAAAAAAAAAAAATCTTTCAAATATAAAAAAACAAACCACAAAATCGCTTTATTCTAACTTTTTGTGAGTTAAAAATTGAAGATTGTTTTAACAGACTTTTCAATTATTTTTATTTCTATATATAGATAGCAAAATGGGTTGAATATAATGCAAAATCAGTAGTCCTTTTTTAATTGTGTTTTCAATTAATTTAATATGTATTTGAGGTTGTTTTTGACGATAAAATATTGTGAGTGTATAGTTAAAGCCTTAAAGAAAATTTCCCTACAACGAAAGCAATAATTAAATAACAGTTTAATTAAAAAAAACTACCGTTCAGAATTATTTTTAGCATTAAATATTGCTTAAAAATTCTTTTTCTAATTGTTGCTTTAATTAATACAAAATTCTTTTTAAACAATGTTTGGTAATTACTTCATATTTTACGCTTATAGTATTTTAAGTTATTTTTTAACTTTTGAAAGGTTTTTTTGTTTTATTTTTTTCAAAGATTATTGAAGCTTAAAATTTTTGTTGTTTATTGCAATTTTAACACTCTGAATCTAATAATTGATTGAATATTATTTATATTTATGGGCTTGACAGGAAATGCAACAGACTATTTGCACAAAACTATTGCCAACAAACACTTGAAAGTTTTTGGATAAAATAAAAAAAAACACAATTTTTTGTCTAAACCAAACTAAAATTATCTCTATTCTGTAAATTAAAAAGAAAACAATGTAAAGTGTGTTTACCCAAAGGAAGCCATAAAAATATTGCAAACAACACTGAATTCGAAAAACTAAATTTAAATGCATATAAAAATGATCGCGTGTTTCAAGATGCTATATCAATGCGTCAACATCACTGCTAGTGGAACAGAAAAAAATGTATAAGAAAATGAGCCAAAGACAGCAGGAGCTTTAAATTATCAATGACACTAAAATGCAACAGTCACAGACAGTCCCAGTCCCTTACATATAATGACTGCCAACATGCCGAGACAGTCATACATTGGAGTACATAAAGCAAAAAATAGACATGCCATGTAAATTATTTTTAAATACACTTAAGAGTAAAGTTCATCCTAAAGATACAAAACTCCTGTATAACACCCTTGTATATAAGTATTCTTAAATATAAATGAATTAAAAGGAAAATTGTTTTTTTTGCTGCTTCAACCAAAATAGACTCGTCTAAAAGAAAAGCAATTGACAACTTCTAGAATTTTAAACAGAAAATGTTAATTAAAAAAATGATTTTAATTTAGATACTTATTAGGTGAAGAAATTTAATTCGATTTTTATTTTACTTTGAACCAAAAATTTTCTATAAAACACGTGCTTTTTTACAATACAAAAAATATGAAAATTTGTTTGAAAATTTATAACATTACTTTGCACATGCGCACAATTATAATAATAAATGAAATAAGAACCTCTTTGTGCTGTTTAACCCTTATAAACCCCCTTAGGGTTCTTTTTTTGTAGCTAAAGTAATAAGATGACGACGTCTATTTGATGACAATACAACATTGTGTTTGTTTTAATGACTTTGCAATAAAAACTTAAAGAATTTCTAGACAAAAACAACAATTTTAAATTAAAAAATTCATATACACATTATACAAAAAAAAAAAAAAATTATAAAATACGTTATAAAAACTACACATTGGCTGTTAGGCTTGAGTGAATTTTATAATCTTTTTAAGGCAACGGTTAAAAAGTTAATGGCTACCGTATGGAAGTTTTAGATCCTCAACTACTACCTGACAAGGTGGTGTTGTGGTGTTTAGTATAAAAATGATTGTTTTAAATCCAGTAATGCAGTCTTCTTCCTAAAACTATTTCTCTGCAGTGGAAAACTTCTATTCTTTATAACAATTTGCACTCAAGCGTTAATATTTCGTCAAATTGTAGTTAGCATTTTTGTCTTATGGCGTTTTTTTAGTTTTTTAAACACGTGCTGCTGTAAAACAATTTATAGAAATTTTTACAATTTCTTAAAAAAGGGGAGTTTTTTAAGTCTTATGTAAAAGAAGAACTCAAGCAAAACGAAAGGAAATAGTTTTTTATCTCAATTTTTTCGTTTAAGGTGACAATTGTAATATTGCAAAGGAAATAAGGCGTTAAAATTAATGAAATAAGAGGTTTTTATTCTAGGAAAATTTGATGTGTCGTTAATAACTTGAAAATTTTAGTTACACCATATTATTTAAGATTCATTTTATGAATTTTCATGATTTAAAAAAAAAAATTCCCTTTTGGTATATATTAAGGGAATTTTTTTTTGAAAGCTTGGATTTGGATTTTTTACGTTCAAGAGTAGCCAACTTGCATATATTGGAGACGGGTTGCCACAGGGTATTTCATAATGTATTTTTAGTACAGTGTTGTTTTAACGGCATATAGACAGCTGCAATTAATATTGTTATTAATATGCATTTTTTCAATTTTAATTTAGTAGGTTTGAGATTCAGAAGAAGAATAAACCTTTTTCTCTAAAAATTATAAACATGGATTTTTAATTTGTGTTATTTTTGTATGTTTTAGAACCTGATATATTTTATTTTCATATTTTTAAAAAATATCCTTTTTCAATATTTTTTTTCCAGCTTAGATTAGAATATTTTGTAGTTCTGAGGTATTTTTCTAACAAATACTTTTAAAATTCACTAAAAAATTTAAATTTGATAAATTTTTTCCATTTTTGTTCTAGGGAAATTTTTATTTTACTGTTAAACTTAAAATTTGTATTATTTTCCTACCCAGTAAAAAAGAAAAATCCAAAGAACTTTCTGCAGCCACCTTATATTGCAGTAGCATAAATTCTAATTCTAGGTTCTTTTTCTCCAAACTAGAACATATTGCTTTAGAACTGGTTCGATGACTGGTTATAGAACTGGTTTTGGGGTTCTGGGTTCTGGGAAATATCCCCTTGGAGATATTTCAAAAATGAAATTTTGGTTATTTTTTTTTATATTTTTTTCTAGGGAAATTTTTGGTTTTATTGTTAAACTTAGCCTTCTTAATAGTTTTATGTGTTTAATAACCAGATTTATAATTTTTCATGATTTTTAACAAATTTCCCTTTGGGGATATTTTCTGGGAAATTTTTTCCAAGCTTAGGCTTGAATTACTTTTTGTACCAAAGAGTATTAAAAATCACTAAAAAATTTTCAAAATTGGAATTTGATAAAATTTTTAGATTTTTTTTACATTTTTAATTCTAGGGAAATTTCTATTTTATTGCTAAACCTAAAATTTGTGTTATTTTTGTATGTTTTGTAGCTAGATTTATAAAATAACATAATTTTTAAAAATTTCCCTTTTGGGATATTTTTAGGGAAATTTTTCAAAGCATAGGTTTGAATTGCTTTTTACACAAGGATGAAAGAACAGCGTTATTTTGTCATTATTTGGCATTTTTTAACAAAGATTTCCAGAATTCATTACATATTTTTCAAATATCATAATTTGAATAATTTTTTCTATTTTTTTTTTCTAGGGAAATTTTTATTTTACCATTAAGCATAAAATTTGTGTTATTTTTGTATATTTTATAGCCAGATTTATAATGTCCTATGATTTTTAATAAATTTCCCTTTTGGGATAATTTTAAGGATTTTTTTAAGCTTAGGTTTTTGTATAATGATTAAAAACGAGCAATATTTTGTAGTTATGTGGCATTTTATTAAACTAAAATAAATAATTATAAAAGTATTTGAAAAGAGAAAATTAAAAAAACAGTTTTATGACTAGATTACTAATATTTAATGATTAATTAAAATTTGGTTACCATAAAAACTTACTTTTTCATGTTTTAAATACAGTGAATAAATTTCTCATAATTTCACAAAATTTTTATTTTATTTTTAAAATCTCTTTCTAACAATTGCTATTTTTTGTTAATATTTTATTACAAAAACTTTGTAAAGCTTTATAAAGTAAAAATTTCATGTTAAATTTAACACAAAATCATTAATTTTATTTCCCTTTAACAACAACAAAAAAAGTATCATCAAATATTTTTATAGTCGTCTTTTTGTTTTGTACAACCCACACTGTTGTTTATCTTTTAGTTTTTTTTTTTTTTGTTACTGAAATTTTAAATGAAAAACGAAAGTTTTTCTCTGGCTGTTGTGTGTTCACACAAAACATCGATGTAAATTTGTCATTATTTGAATGTAATCTTTTTTACAAAATACTAACTTTACTACAAAAGACACCTCTGCATTTTATTGCTATTTTTTCCATCACAAGTCTGGTTTTTATGGTGTCATCTTTTATCTATATGTATATATTTTTTTTACTCATACTTAGATATTTTTACCCATACTTGTGTATACAACATACTGTAATCAAGTGCGAATTGAGGGCGCTGTTGTAAATGTAGTAGATAGAGTTTGTAGTATTTCATTTGCATTTAAAATGCAACAAAAAGCAAACGGCATATGTTTTTTTTTATACATTTATGTTATAGAAGAGTGGATTAGCCCGCCATTCCACTACCACTTTTTTAAGTTTTGAAAACGCTACTTTATTTTATGATTATACATTTGCCTAGGTGGGCGTTTGTTGAAGTGTATTTTGTAATTTTCAAATCAATTTTTTTGAAGGCGTTAATAAAAATTTACATAAATTAATTTTTAAGTTTGATTGTTTTAGTTATATTTAAATATTATTAATTTGTTAATATTTTTTTTATTTCCAGGGTACTTTTACTTTAATCGTAGAAGCTTTACATGATACCAATAATAGTGCCAATGCTCGTTCAAGCAGTAAGTATACACAAGTTTCTAAATTTATTATTACAAAAATTATAATTATTATTATTACTTATATCCTTTTCCATTTTAACCCATATCCTGCTTCCTGTTTTAATCCTTTAATGTTTATACCTTTAAAAAAATTTGATCTCTCTCTCTGTCTCTTCTGTTTTTGTTTCATATATATTTTTCTTTTTAATTCTATGTAATTCAATATTTTTTAGTTGACACTTGTGCCTTATTTTGTTTTTTATATATATTTTCAAATTTTGTTCTTTTATCCCCTTGTTTTTTTTTTTTTTTTGAAATTTCCGGCCTTTTGTAAGGTTTTAAATATCTCTTTTGGATTTAGTTTTTTTTTCAAACTGAACTCTAAAACCTTTAAACAAACGGAAGCTTTTATTATTATTTTATTATCTGTACACAAAACAATTTTGCTAATTTTTTAAAGACCAACTCACGAATTTTACATTTAAAACGCATTATATTTGTAATAAAGTACGTTTATCCTACACCTCCTGAGACTGAGCTAAATTAATTTTTAAGAGTTTAAAATTGAATAGAAAACTAAAAAATAAAAAAAGCAGAAACTGTACAAAATTTTAATGTATCTTATAGATTTTTGTTGTACACAGAGAGAATTCCTTGGACGTGTTTTAATGAAATTTTTTCACTAAACTAATGAAGTGTTCTTCACAATAGGAATGAAAAATTTCTTAAACTCTATGAAAAAGCTTCATAGTTTTAATGTAATGTAAATATTTATAATGAAACTTTTTCATTAGTCGTATTAAATTTTTAATAAATAATAAGAAATTTTTCATTAACTTTTATGAAAAAATGCATTAATTTAATGAAAAGTTTCAATGGACGAATTCCAGAGACAATTCATAGATCTAATGCAAAAATTCATTGATATCATACAGATAATTCTCTCAGTGTAGGGAAATTTTTGTCTTTTTTTAAATCAGAAAAAGTTAGTTTTTTGTTTTTAAATTAAGATTAAATTTCAAAGTTGACAGGATTTTTGCAAAATTCCCCTTTTGGAATATTAAATCAGTTCAAAATTTAAAGTTTACAATAATAATAAAAATTTCCCTAGAAGAAAAAGTGTTCTTCTAAAGAAAAGTTTTAAATTTGTGCAAAAAAAATATATTAAAGATTAATTAAATTTAATAAATAGAAAATTAATATAAAAATAATGGGTTAAGAGAGGAAAAATTCTAATTGAAAAATAAATTGATCATGTATTAGTTAATTCTGGCTCTTCAAACATATTACAAACATACATTTTGTAGGCTGTGATTGACAAAACTTCAATTAGCCACACTCATCGATGTGCCGACCGTGGTATATCTCGTTAAGAGGTGATGCTATGAATCATAGCCTGTGTAGAAGGCTGCCGGTGCGATTCTAGGTCATGGAATACACAAAAAGTTTTTCATATAGAGATAAATTAACAATTAAAATTACTTTGATCAACTGACACATAAACTAACCACTGACGAGTCTTTGGTTGAAATGAAACTGCTGCAGTCTGGTAATTCCCTTGTGTCTGTTAAATTGTTCAATAAAAATGTTTTCTTCCTCTTCTTCCTGTAAATCAGCTTTAGAACCGCATTTAATTCATTTTACAGGGTTTTGCTCTATGGAAATTTTTGTGTTATTGTAAATCATAAAGATTTCATTATTATACCCTCCATCTCACTGTGCAGGAGGGTATATATCAGTTTGTCATTCCGTTTGTAACTCATCGAAAAAAAAATCTGGGACATAAAAAAAATATATTCTTGATCGTTATCAATAGCGAAACCGATATAGCCGTGTTCGTCTGTCTGTCTGTTGAAATCACGATCACGCTCAAAATAGTTGTGCTTGGATGTTAATTTTTAGTCAAAATTTTTGGCTAATTTTTTAAGCAGTTTGGTATTGGAAATGGGCATATTTGGTACAGACTTTTAAAAGTTATGAATGAAAATGTAAAATCACCTCTAAAATTTCCCATATTAACATGGAAAAATATATTAACTGTGTGTTGTTGTTACTGAATACGAAAAAAACACATACATACACACCCAGACCTTGAAAGAGGCAATTCTTTTTTGAATTTATATGCATAAAATTGGATTCATTTTATAAATTACTGAATAATTCATAATGCCTTTAAATCAATGATTGGACATTGAATAAAGTGAGATAAGATTTGTTCCTATTTGTGTTGATTCAATTTTGATTCGATTGAATAATTTGGACGTAAGTTGGCTTTAGAGGTTGATTCTAATTTTCAAAGTTATAAACACATTATTAATTTGCAAATCAGACTAGATCTAGTTTCTGCCTTTTTTTATGGACAGCTGTCGAAGCTGTCGAACTCTAGTATAGTTACGTTTGTAATGTAGGAGTGCATGGGTTCGATTCCTACAGCCGTTGAAAAAATTAGCATATAGAGACAATCTGACAATAAAATATAAACAGTAATACAATTTAATGGAAAATCACTGATGAAGCCTGTCCATAAAAAAAAGCAGAAACTAGATCTAGTCTGATTTGCAAATTAATAATGTGTTTATTACTTTAAAAAAAATGTTTATTCTTCTTCTTAACCTCAAATCTACAGGAATTATTTTAAAATTTGCATTAAAAAATATAAAAATAGTTATTTTCAGACTTTCTATATTTTCATGTTTAGTTAGAATATTTAGTTATAATATGATATTGTCATATCGAAACAAGAATTTTTAAAATTCATCGAAAGTTTTTATTTTTCAAGTAACTAACAAAAACAACTGTTTACTGTAAAAATACTGTTTTGATAGTTGTTTATTATTATATCAAAAATAAGTGATTTAAACAACTGTTACGGAATTACAGTACTTTTCATTAGTTGCTTTCTTAAATAATTGTCCTAAAACGTTATAAAAGGTTTGTATTTTTCCATAGAAAAACAACTGTTATCAGGCTTAAAAACAACAACTACTGATTACCACACAAACAACTCTCATGTAAGCTGCAGCCCTTTTATAGTGTAATGTGTGTAGAACGAGCTCGAAAGTTCCAGAGACACCCAGATTATTTGCTATGCTTGTAGAACAAACTAGAAGGCTCTATAGGCACCCAGAGTATTCATAGCCGAGACACCAACCACTTTATTCTTAGCGGAGACACCAACCGCTTTACAGTATAAAACTATAGCATACTGTTGTATACTTAAATGTAGTATTACAAGATTGAAAGGCTTAGAAAATCCTGTTTCTCGGTGTATTTTCCTTCTAAAATACCATAACTAGACAAATCCAATTTTGTAACAATATATTAGGAATTTTTAATGAAAATCCGAAAATCCTAGAGAGGCAAATCCGCCAAATTGTCCAGAACTCATTCCAGTGGAAAGATATTGGGTATTGGTAAAAAGAGAGATGAAGAGTACAAAGCAAGTCGCCGATAACGTGAAAAAAATTTTGAAAATGAGTTAGTCAAGCAAGAAGATTATTAAAAATACCGTTAAAGCCCTAATGGGTGGTATTCCAGATAAAGTGAAAACCTTTATACAAAACAATTAGTATATTTTAATTATTAATAAAATTTAAATTCAAATGAAATTCCTTTAAATAAAATGTTTATGACGTTTAGTTTAAAAGTTATTGCGATTAATTCGTGCACATACATACACTGAAAATATTATTACAGTAACTGACTGTAGTTTATTTAAAAATTATCCGTACATTTATTTTTAAATGATTATACCGTTAAAATACAAAGAAATATATTTTTTAACTGTTTTTGTCGTTTATTTAAAAAATAAATTACATACAAATACGGATTTTCTGTTACAGTTAATATTTTCAATTAAAATGTTTTGTTAAAAAAATAATTCCCTTTCGATTTCTAGGTCAGTTAAAAAAAAACGAAATAAACTAAATATCATTTATTCTTACGGATTTTGTAGTTCATTTTTTGAAATTTAGAAAAATCAAATAAATGAAAAATCATTTTTTTTAAGGATTTTTAGTTTATTAACATTTAAAAATAAATGAAAAGTTATTTTGATTTAAATGAAAAGTCAGTGGACCGGTTTTCAAGTGATTTTTTCATTTATTTTAAATTACATTAAACTACAAACTATTTTGAGTGTAGTTATTAGTAACTGTCCAACTTTTTTGAGTGTATATCAAACAACAACAAATATTTTGTATAATTTTAAACAAATAAACAAAATTTATGTGAAATTTTTAGCTTAAATGTATTCGAAAATGTCGAATTATTCGACATGAAGAAACCGGTTTCTTAAATAATTCGAAAACCGACCTTTTTCAAAAACCAGTTTAAAAAACCCGGAAATATAAAAAAACCGGTTTATCGAATATTTTTGAAACCGGGTTTGACAACTCTAATGGTCGTGAAAGGGTTAACAAAAATTTATCTCTTTATTGAAAATTACCGTTTTTAAGAGTTTCTAAGTTTTTTCTAGGGAAATTCGTTTTTTTATCTTTATTTGTTAATATTCTGTATTTGCCTTTCAACTTGTTTGAACTTGTTTTTGTTAATCCAAATTACACAAATTTTAGTAATTTTATAATTTTTTTTTTAATATAAGTTTGTATGATGTTTCTAGTTTTTGTATCCAGAATTCTAATTATCTTGACTATGTTTTTTCTTGCAAAGACCCTCCCTATTTTTTAAAATATTTCATATAAAACAATATATATCCTGCTGTGTTAAGTTTGTTCTTAATTTTTTATATTTTTTTCCAGTTTACATCCTATTTTTTGTAAATCTTTTTTAAGATTTTTATCTGCACTTTTTTGTGTATTTGTTACTTTGATGTAATACTGAAAATAATTTTAATCTCTTCCCTGGCCTGTTATACATGTTGTCAAGGATTAATTTCATTTATTTTAAACGTTTTTCATGTTTAGATCTCCCGCATACATTTTGTATTTCGCGTTTATGTGTTTTTTGATTTCCCTGTGTTCAAATTGTGTACAAGACTCTTTAACACATACAGGTTTGTTGCTTAAGTCTTTCGTTTTTCAGTCAGTTAAAAAAAAACATTTTTATTCGGTTTATTTGTAAAGCTGCCTTGCAAGTTTACGCCTGTCGAACTCTGTTTGTCTGCAACAAGTTTTTTTGTTAAAGATTTTTTTTTATTTTTTTGGTCAAAAATCTTTAAACATTTTTTGTAGACCTTCTTTGAAACATCCTGTGAGTCTTGAGTTGAGTTGAGGTATTTTAAAAAAAAAATTTTTTATAACCATTATAACAATTAATCTTTGCCAATGCCAATGTTGTTAACTTAAACCCGCAACTAAAACAAGAAGATGAAAAAAACCAAAGAAGAAGGCTTGCATTAGGTCGTGTTAAATGCTTATCTTTTAATTTTTATTTTAAGTTTTCGCTTAAATTCGTTATAAGGGTTAATGTTGAATTCCTTTGAATTTTTTTTTTTTTTTTGTTACTACTAAAATTTGTTTAATTATATTTTATGTTTTTTAAGCCTTAAAACATGTCTTATCTTAGGTGACTTACTTGTCATTTTAAACAACTTTTTATAATTATGTTTCTAACGCTCTTTTTTTCCTTGTTTCTACAAACACCATTCAAAAAAAGTGCGTTATTTCTAAGCTGCCTTAGCTGAGGAAAAAAAACCAGCATGTGTGTTAATTTTTGCACTCAAGCGTCAAGCTTTAAAAAATTAAAGAGATAACAAAATTTAATATATAAAATAAAATAAAGGTAGATTGTTTGTAAGTTTTTAGTTATTTTTGTTTTTTTCTAATAACCTGTCATACCACAACCACCAATTCAATTGAATTTGGCACACACACAGCACCCAATTTAACTTGCAACATTAAGAAAAAATGCCACGCAAAATGCAGCATATAAATGTTTGGTATTTGTAATTTTTTTTTTTTTTATTTTTCTTAAGTGTCACTTATTTTTCATATGTCTAGTATAGCTAGTTCTTGTGGCAGCCTAAACAGGTGGATATATAGAATTTTTTTCTTGGTTAAGCTTTAGACATTAGTTAATCTTAAAAGATTTTTAAAGCCATAAAACCGGATTTAAAAATAGAAATTTATTAAAAAGACTAACAATAATAAAAAATTCCTTTGCACATTTTTGTTTAAGACTTCAAACTTAATTAACTTTATGGCATTTTTTAATAAATTTTAGTAATTATCATTAAATAAACTTGGTAGAAATTAAAAAAAAAATTCTTAAGAAAATTCACATACCGTACTAGAGAAATTATGAATTGGATTTGTATTGATATTATTTTATGATTTTAATAGCGCCTTAATTTTATTATTTAGTACACTCCCAATATTTTATTGTTAAAAACAACATAAAATACATATTAAATTAATTGAAAACACAATTAAAAAAGGACTACTGATTTTTCATTATATTCAAACCAGTTTGCTATCTATTTTCAAACATTGTTTAAACAGCCCATAAAAGAAATAAAAATAATTGAAAGGTGTGTTAAAACAATCTTCAATTTTGAACTGACAAAAACTTAGAAAAAAACGATTTTGTGGTTTGTTTTTTCATATTTGAAAGTTTTTTTTTTGGTTTGAATTTTCAAAACACTACACACTTAACACACACTGTCATATTTTTATTGGCTATGTTTGTGTGTGTGTGAGTAAAGAATTTCTTGTAAATTGAATTGAATAATTTTGTATATAAACAAACTATTTTAACAAAAAAGAAAACCGAAAATATTCCAATTTTTTGTTTTAAAGCAGAAAACAACGAAATTATTTAAATTATTTTTTCTAAAAATAGAAAACTAAAAATAGAACTTTTGACTGAAAATATCAACTCTTACAGACGATACGTATTTTTTTGTAGTTTGTTTTTTTTTTATTGACTTATAAAAAAAGTTCAACAATATGTTTCCATGTATTTTAATTGATTCTTCAATTGAAAACAAACTTTACCTATTACTTTTCAAATAAACCTCAATCGGTTATGGAAAATATATTGTGAGTGTAAGTATATATATATTATATTATCTAGCAGTTTCTAGATAATATAATATAATTTCTACACAGTGTTAATTTTTCCTTAATTTTTTACAGGTTTTATAAAAATTGTTTTGAATTTCGTAGGAAAATTTAAATTGTCTTCTAGAGAAATTTTTATTTGTATTTTATATAATAAAATATCATATTTTGTATATATGTATAAAAAATTTTGATTATTTAGTGAAGATTTTAAAAAATGTCCCTTAAGGAAATTTTTTTATTTGAAATTAATATTATAACCTTTGTCTATTTTAAAATTTTCTATAAAATCTTAGTTTTTTTTCTTAATTTTTATAAACGTAAAGTAAATTCCAACCAAATTAAATTTTTTTTAAGAAAACTAACAGTTTTTGTTCTAGGGAAATTTTTATTTGTTCTTAAAATTAATTAATTGACTATTTGCTGAGATTAGAAAAAAATTTCCCTTTTGGGAAATTTTTAGGGAAATTTTTTTTATAACCAAATTTGAATTTCTTTAACTTTACATATCCTGAAAAATCACTTTTAAGCAATTTTATAAATACATTTATTTTAAAAAGTTCCCGAATTCCTATAAAACTTTTGCTTTTAATGTTTATAATCTTTTAATCTTTCAATTCATTCTTTACTGTTTGGAATATTTTTCTCAATTCCTTTTTAATTTATAATTTTGTTGAAAAAAAAAAATCATTATTAAGCATATGCAGCATTATCAATATTGCTTCTTTAACATTGCGGGAGATTTATGCTATTCTTTTTTGTTGTTATTTTTCGCTTCCAATTTTTTGTTGTTTTTGTTTATGTTTTTATATACTTTTGCTTTAGACCTTATGTTTTTTTTTTTGCTTTTGGATTTCGTACATTTTATATACATTTTTTATATACCACATGCAACCATTCAACCAGTCATGCACCTGCAATTTACTTTATAGACCATGGCAAGCCAAGGCATCTTGCTGTGGCTGCCTCTACTACCACCAACCAACCATCTATCCACCACCATCATCATCAATGGTAGTTTAGAGAGTTGAGTATATGAGTAAAAAAATCAAACAGAGTTTCTTAAATTTGAAGACAATTAAAATGAGTAGTAAGTTTTTGCAACCTTAGAGAGTTGAGGAGTTAAAATTTTTGGGAAACCCTGTTATAAGATGTTGCTAATGTAGCCATACCTCGTATCTATGCTCTTTGGAAAAAAGCATATAAACAACACCTGAATAATATTGAATATTATACAAGTATGTAACGATCATTTTTTTTTTTTTTTTGTTTAAAATGTTGTCGATCGTTTGTTTAACAAAAAAATTGTTTATATATAAATTTTGTTTTTGTTTGTTGCAAATTGTAAGCCATACAAACGTTTTTCTTCTTTTTTATTTTTATTATTATTTCTTACAATTCGTGTGCTAAGAGTGTGTTTAAAGTACGTTCGTAGAAAAAGAAAAAACAAATAATTTACAAAATTAGCAAATTTAATTTACTTATTCTCTACCCCTTTTGTAAATATTTTAAATACATTTTTTTAAATTTTAAATATTTTTCTTTTAAAATAAGATTTTTATCTTTTAAACATTTCGTTACAAAAATGTTAAAACCTTTTTTATTTTAGAGATCATCTGTCTACCTTTATATTATTATGCTGCAGTTTGCTTGCAGTGAGTTTAAGTTTTGAACATAATTTTTGGGGGTATTTTTGTTTTTTTTTTGTTTTGTTTTTTTTTATATTTTGACCAGCCTCTTTTTTTTGTAGAGGAAATTTTTTTATGTTTCTTCTTTTTAACCTCTATACATCACTTTTTACTAATGTTTTATAATTAATCTTAATTTAATAACCTGCTTTGTTTTATACCTTTAAGTACACAAAAAATCATGGGAATTATATTTTATCATTATTTTTTTTTTTTGCTTTTGTAGATTTGTTGATACAACGTTTATCAGTGCAACAGGTTTTGGAAGTATCGCCCGAATGGAAAACAAATAAATCTGAATCACAGTACACATGGTTGGAATATGATTTTCGTGTTACCTGTGATCCTCATTATTATGGTGCGGGATGTGCGAATCTTTGCCGGCCAAGAGATGATCAATTTGGTCATTATACTTGTTCGGAAACAGGAGAAATTATATGTTTGTCCGGATGGCATGGAGATTATTGTGATAAACGTAAGTACTTGTAATAAAATATTACAAACAAATTATTTTTAAGTACGAATTATAATCAAATTTCAAAATAAAAATCTCTTCAAAAAAAATATTAACCTTTTTCACAGCAAATCATTCCAACTCATTCTGCAAAACCATTCTCTTCGTTTTTATATGAACAGAAAACCAGTTTTAGGAATGGGAAATTTATTTTGAAATCAAAGCAAACTACTTCAATTTCAAAGAAATCCTCTCAGAGAGGAAATTCTCTTATTGTGGATCCCGTTACAGAATTTATTCTTCCCAAGCATAGACTTTTTTTAAAAAAAGGGTTAATTTTCTGTTTTCCTTTTTATTTCTAAGAAAATTTTTCATTGTGCTTAAAATTTAATTTTTTCATGTTATTTAATGTAAATCTTATCATATGGGAAGGTTTTTCAAAAAATTTTCAAAAAAACAAAATAATTTCCTTTTAGTTTGGTAGTCTATAATTAATTTTTAAGATCTTTTTAGATTATTTATAAAACAATTACTTTTTGTTCTAGGGAAATTTTTATTTTTGTTTGGATTATTAGAATTTGTATATTTCCATCCTATATAATGTTCACCTGTTCATTTGGTAAGGTTTTTAAAAAATTTCCCTTTTGGGATATTTTTAGGGAAATTTTTTTAAAGGTACGTTTTCAATTTTTTTAATTTAGGTTAGGCTAAAAATATAGATTTTTATTAAAAAAAAAGAAATTTCGCTTTGTTTTGTTAGTTTTAAAGTATTTTTTAATGCATTTTTACGATTTTTTTGGAATACTTTTGTTTCAGGAAAAATTTTTTTTTTTACTATTTAGACTATTAAAATTTTAACATTTTTATACTATTCAACACAAATCTGATCGTTTGGTAAGGTTTTTAAAAAATTTCCCTTTTGGGATAGTTTTAGGGAAATTTGTTTAAAAGTCCCTTTTAAATTTCTTTAATATTGGGTTTGCTAAAAATATAGGTTTTATTAAAGAAAATAAGTTTCCCATTGGCTTGCTAGATTTAGAGTAATTTTGAAGGATTTTTTTTTAGATCTAGAGCAATTTTGCTAGATCTAGAGCAATTTTGAAGCAATTTTTTAATGTAATACGTGTTGTTTTAGGAAAATTTTTGTTTATATTGGCATTAATAAAATCTTAACATTTACATATCGCACCCTAAATACAAAAGTGATTCCTTCCTGTCAAATTTTTCTGAAATTTTTTTTAATGTTAAATATAAACTTTTTTAAACTTAAATATAACTTTAATGTTAAATATAATTTTCTCTTGAATATTTAGTCTTCAAGCTGCTTTTTCAAATCAATTTAAAATTAAAAAATTTCATTCTTTTGGAATCTTTTTGGGGGGACTTTTTTTTAATACTAATACTTTTATGAATTTTTTTTTTATTTTTGTTCGAGGCCTTATTATGAATAAACAAGTGAAAATTGGATCGTATATGCATATATGGATTCGTATATGATCATATATACATATAGCTTATCATATACATACATATGTCCATATATAGTATATATGACCATATATGTTCGGATCCGAAATTTGAGGGTACATGTCCCTATATGATCATATATGCTCCTGTACCCTTCAAATTTCGGATTTTCGGATCCGAACTTATATGGGCATATATGAGACCATATATGGTAATATATTGCACTATATATGGATATATATAATAAGCTATACGCATATATGATCATATACGAACCCATATATGCATATATGATCATATACGAACCCATATATGATCATATATGGGTTCCCATTTTCTCCTGGGTAAGTACTTTTTTTCCAAAATCTCTGCCATTTTTCTTCATCAGGATAGTCTTCTAAAAAATACTTCACAGAGTTCTTGCTTTCAAAGACGATCGTTTCGGGGATTTTCGAGTTCCCCATCATCAGTTATCTTTAGAAAGTGGTGGCATTACTGAAATTGTTAAACCAGTTAAACATCATATTTTATATTAAAACATAATTTGCTAACCACCTAGATGACAGCTTCAAAAAATGTGTAAATATGTAAATTATCATTTCGAAGATTTTTTGTTGGTTATAACAATAGAAATATTTTTAAAGTTTTTGTTAAAATAAAAAAAGTTTTTTCTATATGCCTTACCTCTTTGGTTAATGCAAGAAGAGGAAGAGGTTCATTTAAAAATAAAAATACTTTTACTTTTACTTTTTTCCAAAATATTTTATTTTTAAATTTAACAATAAAAATGAAACAAACATGATGTACTAATACTTTTTGTTCTAAGGACATTTTTATTTATGTTCCGGTTATTAAAATTTTAACATTTATATACTTAATAATGTTAACCTTTTGGGAAATTTTTAGAGAATTCCTATTAATGTTAGATTTGAACTCCTTGATCTCTAGTTATATTAAAAATTTAATAATTTTCGAGAAATTTTAAAGTTTTCTTAAAATTTTTAGTCTTAAAGCTGCTATTTTCAAATAAATTTTTTTCAAAACATAAATTTTCCTTAAATTTTTAAATGTTTGAAATTTATAAAATTGTTATATTTATGTAATTTTGTTAAAAATTTAATTTGTTATTTCTTTTAATTTCATTAAAAATGTTTTAAGGAAAGCAGCTGTAATTTAATAAAATAAATTTGATTATTATTTTTTGTAAAAAAAAACTGCTTATTTTATTTACTATCTAAAGAGGTGTGTAATCAACATCCGTCATTCAGTATATGTATATATTTTTTTGAACTAATTCAAGATAATGTTCAGTATTTATTTATCCCTTAACCAGAAACAACACACATAACAAAAAAAACCAAATTCGAACCCAAAAAAATCTTCATCCTCTTTGTCAAAAAAAGGGTCTACTACTACAACTTCTGGCTGCTACATATAAGAAATTGATAAACACACACTTCCTTTTCACAAACAGGTATTTTATTGAATGCCTTTTAAAGATGTTGTATAAGTATTTAACTTTTTTGTTTTAACACACATAACATATACACAACAAAAAGGGATCCATCTCTTAAACTCAAACACATCCTCAGGAGTTCTTTTCATTTACAAAATCATCTTCATCATCCACATCAACGTTGGCAGCACACAAGAGCAACATCAGCCGAAGCAACAGCATTTAAACATTAAGTAGTAAAGCAGTAGTAGTATTAAAAACTACTGCATATTATACGAGTGTGTACATTTTACCTGCTTTTCAAAGCTCCCGGTACCCTTAACAGTCCCTAATACTGGCGTGGGAAGATTTTTACGGCTTTTCATCGTTGGTTTTTTTTTTTTTTTTTTGATTTTTTATAACATAACAACAAAAAAGAGTATCTTTTTCTCTCCTTTAAAAACCAGAACAAGAATATAAAAACTGAATATAAAATTCTTCCTCATAATGTTTAATATTTTTTGTCTACCTTCTCTTTTAAACATTTAAACATTAGTTTTGTACACAACTCCACTGAATGGTAGCTAAGCGGTTCTTTGTTCTTTTTTTTCCATACCATATTTTGGGGATCATTCAAACATCCAAATAAAAAATTCTTGAACGGATGCTGTTTTTGTTGATTTTTTCAAATTTCTAATATTATAAAGCATTCTTTTTTTAATATTTCTTGTTTTCTTTTTCTAAAGCCTGTAATACATACAAAATTTTCTCACACACCATAAATTTTTCGTTATCAATATTTTTTTATTTTTGTTTTAAAGTCTTTTTGTATAATTTATGATAACGTTAAAAAAATGTTATATATGATATTGTATGTTGTATATGATATTGATTTTGTAGTTTTTCTATCGTAAAACCAGTTTAGGAAAATACCTATTTTGAATTAGAATGACAAATGAGTTTTGATCAGACACGAAATATTGTTCAAAACTTATACATATGTAAATACTGGGTTCAATAATTTATTATATTTATTTGGATTTTAAAATCATTAAAGTTTTTTATTTACTTATTTCACTTCATCTTTTAATAATTACAATTTAATTTGTTTATTGGAAATTTAGAAGAAAAAAATAATGATGAATCATTTAATTTGATTTGATTTTTCAATTGTCAATATTCAAGAGGGTTTTTTATACTAAACAACAAAAATTTCTTATAATAATGACTTTACAAAATTGATAGTTTTAAAATCAATATAAAAATAGTTCGAAGATATTTAAATATAATTAGAAAATTTTTCATAAATTTAGGGCAGATTACTGAATGTCCAGTTAGCTACTAATTTGGACTTTTAACTGACACACATTTCTTGTTGTTTTCCATATAAAATTTGAATTTAACTGTAGGTTAAATTTTAACTGCACATTCAGTAATCGGGCCTTAAAAATACAAAAGTTTTAAATATTTATTGAATGCTTTTTGTTAGATTTGAGATCATAAAAGTAAATTACAGAGAATAAAAATTGAAAAAAATCGATAAGGCCAGCAGGATAGAATATGTATTTTCAGGTCCCGCTACAGACCCATCTTCAGTAACCATGCCTTTATGGGTTAATAATTGATGATGATCTATTTATATTGACTGTGAAACAAATAAACAAATGTAAACACAACTCAATTAACTAAAATTAACTCTTAATATCTTAAATATATGCAATACATTTTTTACTTGAAACTCCGAATATTTTATGTGTTTGTTTTAAACCATACATGGGAATTTTTTATTACCATTGAAATTTCATTACCATTAGTTCATACTAATGACAATGAAAAATATTTCATTACCAAATCATTACTAATGGTAATGAAATTACACTAATGTATAAAAAAACTAATTACAATTGATTAAAAACCATTTGTTTAAAAAAAAAATCAGGCAAATGAAAACGAACAACGGGGAAGTTATAAAACATAATTTTTTAAGGAGGATCCAATGAAATTAAATTTTAGAATCATTACCATTAATTACAAAAATGGTAATGAAAATAATTTTATTACAATTGATATCAATGCAATGGTAATGAAATCATTAATTGATTAGTCCACCTAATTAAATACTCCCATGTATGTTGTAAACACAATTGTTTGTATGAAAATTAAAAAATAAAATAATTTAAAAATTTTTAAATTGGTAGAAATTGGTAATAGTAGTACCATAATACTTTTAAGGTTATAACAGCACCAAAAAAATACTATAGTACCAACTTTATCATCCCTGTGCTATATGTATTTGCCAATAATTTCCTTTTTAAAAAAATTCAATTTCTATCGAAATTTTAATCCGTGTACCAGTCAACCTGCGATTGTGCCAAACATGGTACAATTATGCAAGAAATCCCATCACTTTATGCAACTAAAAACAGCTGTTTTGTCACTCTCACTTAAAACCGGAGAGATTTTTTTTTACAATACATGGCAATAACATTTGAAAATTATTTCGGGCATATGGCCACCGGAGCTGTTCTTGACGAAGCGCATTCTGGACGTCCAATTGTGGGCCACTTTTTCGAGCATTGCCGTATGTCACGAATACCACGAATAATGTTGGCCTCCAAGGCGTCAATTGTTGCTGATTTATCAGCATAAACCAGTGACTTCCGAATGGTTTCATTGGAACTACCGATATATTTATTGTGCCAACAGAAATGCGGTAAAGCCAATGGAAATTCTATTGGAACAATTTATTTTGTGTCAGAAATGCATTTCATTACGACGACCAAATAATAATTCAGTTGCTGCAGCAACTATACGGTGGGCAAAAAATTCAGTTGCCACAATTAATCTGTTTTCTCTGTGTCAACATTTTTTGAAGCCATTTAGAAAAAGTAGTAAATTATTGTCTTTCGAACAGTTTTTAATTACATATTTTCAAAAATAAATTATTTTTGCAAATATTTAAAAACTACATTTTCGTCTCATACAGTTTTAGTTGATTTTAGAAAATATAATTTTTATGTGGGAGTAAAAGTATATATTACAATAACATTGATTTTCAATATGGTCCTTCGAATCGATTTTTTTTTTTATTGTAGAAAACTTTAACTTTTTTTTATCAAATTTTACAAATTTAGGAATTTTATACACGAAAATTAAAATATGCGCCCACAAATTCATTTAAAAAGAAAAAAACTATAAAAAATGTAACTCCAAAACTTTTTCAATTTTAACAGGCTCAACGATTTGAATAAGTCATGATTATTATAAAAAACGTAAACTTTTCGAATAATGCTTAAGGCACATCTACATGACAGAGAAAACTGCTAGAGATAGCTTAAATCATTCACAATAAAGCTAATTAGAGGTGTTTTGTGCTCTATGCCTAGCAGTTTTCTCTCCCGTGTAGATGTGCATTTAGAATAAAAAATATTCACAAATTTGCTTTAAAAATCACAAAATTGCACTAAAATAGTATATGTATTTTATATCAAAATATGCAGAAATATGCAACAACAAATCGATGCCATTTCGTTGTATTTTTTGTGATTCGGATAAATTTTCATACAAACGGCTTTGGACTGCTGAAAAACATGCATTTGCATTAAATTCCTTGTCCTAATAATAACCCATTAGTTACACATTGAGGACCCTTTTAGTGAAGTTTGAAGGACCAAATGTATATTACTAAGTTTTGCTTCTTTAACAATAACTCATTTTTTTTTTTATTTAAAAATTTTCCCCAAAATATTTTAAATGTTTGCTTAAGTTCATTAAGTGAAAGTTTTTCTTTTTCATTTCCTATGAAATTAATATGAAAATATTTTTCTATAATTTTCCCAAAATTCTTCTTGTCTAACCAAATTATCCTTGAGGGCGTGTGAATATTTTTTTTCTTACATCTAACCTCATATGATGATTTGTTTGGAAAAGAAAAAAAAAACTCACCCAACCAGTATTCACTTTCTATATACAATAACTAGAAAAATTAAAAGCATTTTACCATTATTGGCATTAGCAACGAAAAAAAATGTTTAAACCAGTGCAAAAAAAAAAAGAAAACCTGAATTTTTCTTAAGAATTTTTTCCTTAACTTCCCAACCACTGTAACACGTTTAACAGATTTTTCTTGAATTTTTTTTTCTAAGCTTTAACAAAAAAGATCTTCTCCCGTCTTCTAAACACTGTTAACAACAATAGTTATTGAATGAAAATCTATAAAATGTTTTAAAAAACCAGTCCTTTTTATATTAACTTTTGTGTACGTACCATAATATGGCACGTTTTCTGTTTATGGCAACACAAAAGGGCTTTAAACAGATGCTTTTAAACGTGTTTTGTTTTCTTACGTTTTTTTGCCAAGATCTTCTAAAAAGAAGATCATGGGATCTTTTTTAGAATTGTAAATGTGTGCCTGTTTTTCTATATTCCTTTATGGCTGAGAATATTTTTTTGACCATGAGATTTTTTTGTTAAAGGGTTTTTTTTTGCATGTATTGAACATTGATTGGAAATTCTTTAGGAAATTGTTTTAAAAATATTTGTACTTAAATTTTATTGTTTAATTTATAGAAAATTTATTGGAAATTTTATTATAGAAATTATAGTTAATTTATTGAGAATTTTTTAAACTTATTTATAATTTTATTTTATTTTGAAAACAAAAAAAAAAAAATATTTCAAGCATTTTTTAGTCTTAAAATTAAATATTTCAGTTTAATATATACGGCACGTTTTTGCTAAGCTGTTGCTTTAAGCCAGATTTAACATTTAAAAACGTATGGCTTATAATGTTTGAAAAATCATATAAAATTATGGTGGTTAAAAAGTTTATGAACAAAAAAAAAAATTGTAAAAATATAATTGAAAGTTTCGTATTTTTTTAAAGCAAATATATAAACCATTTGCAAAATTTCTTATAGTGAAAAATGGAAAATAATCGTAAAATTTTTCGAGAATTTAAAAGTTTTTGTAAAAATTAATAATTTTAAAAATTTGTTTAACATTTTCTTTTAAAATTTTTTGAATTAATAATTGTTATTTTTATAAAAAGAAAAAAACTTTCCTAGAACCAATGTTTGACAATAAATGCATTCTCAAGTACTACCAAGTGCTATCATTAAATTGTCTTTATGGGTTTCTCTCTATGTTATAAGGTAAAAGCAAAGAATTATTTAAAAATATTATAAATTCCATAAAAATTGATTTGTAATTTTTAGATAACAAAATTTTAAACGTTTTTTTCCAAATTTTTAACTGAGTATGCATAATAATTTGAAAACCTTATAACACGTTTATAGAATGAATTTTTTATGAAAAATTTGTTTTATAAGCCATTTATAAATTTAAAAAGTGATTATGTGTATGGCCCTTAAAATTTTTAAAATAATTTTAAAATATACCAAAAGTTTCAATAAACAAATTGTTTTGTTTTAGTTTTGAAATTAATTTAGAATTTTAAACTTAAAATTTCTTACAAACTAATTTTAACCTGATTTATATACCGATTATATATGATTATATATAATTAGGTTTTGAATTTCAGCCATAAACTTTAAAATACTTTCAGCCTAACTATATAAAATTCAAAACGTATATTTGGTTTTAAAGAACCTTAAATTAACAACGAATCTTTTAATTATTTTTTATAATTGTATTAATTTTTATGGTTTGAAATTTGAAATAAATATCGAATTTTTGATTTAAAAGTACCTTTTTCTATTTAATGGTAATGCTGTTTGAATTATCAAATATTTCCTGAGCTTTGTAAATTTTTGGAGAGAAAAAAATTAATTATTTTTTCCATATATTTAATTTGTTGGAAAATATTTAACTTTTTTTTAGTTTTCCTCTTATTTTATGAGAGAGTTTTTTATTATTTGATTTATATACATATATTTATATTTTTTATTAATTTTTACTGAATTTCCTTTTTTTTATAGCTAAATGTGCCAAAGGTTGTGAACATGGCCATTGTGAAAAGCCCAATCAATGCATGTAAGTATTTTTAAATATTCTACACCAACGGTTCCCAAATGGGGGTCCGCGGACCCCCAGGGGTCCGTAGCAGAATTCCAGGGGGTCCGCGAAAAAAAAACTATTTTTTTTATAATTTTTAAAATAATTAACAAAATATTGATTTGAAAAATGTTTTTTTTCTTATTCCTGCTTAAAAATGGTCATCATTTAAAATAAGCAGATGCTTTTATTA
This sequence comes from Leucophora obtusa, assembly GCA_949987735.1. NCBI lineage: Eukaryota > Metazoa > Arthropoda > Insecta > Diptera > Anthomyiidae > Leucophora > Leucophora obtusa. The sequence continues at coordinate 356,283,592 of OX465295.1, forward strand.
ATTTTGCCCCATAATTTATAAAGTACCTCTCGCTCAACACTGGTTTGGGGATCCGTGAGCTAGTAGAAATGTCTCAAGGGGTCCGTGAAGCAAAACTTAGTGGGAACCGCTGTTCTACACTATGTCTTTGATTTTCTCCTTTATTTGGCTCGCCTCTCTTTACAAGCTATAACCAGTGTTGCCAGATTTGACGATGTTTAACGATTTTTAAAAACAATATGACGACTCTCTCGTATTGTTGCCATAAACATAGAGTTTTTTTGAAGAATTCCCATGTAAGAGTCCAGATCTAATGAGATATATTTAGATCTAACTACCCAGTAGCAAAACATACTAGTTCAGAACTAGTTATGTACTAGTTTATTTGAACCAGGTAACTAATTTAACATGGAGATGTCATAGGAATGGGTGCATTGTCGCCAAACTCCCACTTTGGTACTAGTTGTAGAGCTAGTTTAAAAATAACAACTTAAGGACGAAAAATAGGGAGAAAAACTAGTACTAATGTGACACTCGCGGAACCAGTTCCGAAGTGACTCTTTGGAAATAGTACTGTACCAATTGGTAAAGACCTAAATTATATAGATAAAATTTCTTTGATGAAACGTAGATCAGACCGATAGTTTCCTTACTGAGATAATTAGGTCCATTTACCAAATGAAATCTAAAATATTTTGTGTTTATGTTTTCTAATCATAATAAAAAATGTTAGTGTTTATTCGCAAACTCAAACTATACTATTAAAACGAATGATGGCAAAAATTAGAATTTCAAAACTCTTATTTAAATTTAATCTTTTGAAATAGACTCGCATTGTTTCAATGAAACTAATATTATTGTTTTAAGAATAAAAACAGGGAGCTGTACTGGTACTTATGAGAAATTTGCACAACTAATTCCGGAGTGACTCTTTTGTAACAGTTAATTTACACCTCAAGTCAATTCACAGTAAAAAAAATGTTTATTTGCAAACTGATGTTTTATTAAATATACATGCAAACAAAATGAGAATTTCAAATCTCCCATTTTAATTTAGTTAATTTTTTTTTACAGTCCGTACATGGATCGTATTAAACTAGTACACAACTGGTTCAAAATGCTTATTTTGAGAACTAGTTTTGTAGTTACTAGTCAAAAAACTAGTACTTTTCACTACTACTAGTTAGACCTAAATGAATCTAATTTGATTTGATGCCACATCTGATCATATATGGTAAGATATTATGGCAAGGAATACCATGCAATTGCATATTTTTCTCGATAGTCGAAAATTAATATGGACTAAAAGTTTATCAAAATCATCAAATTTAGAACAAAATGTAATCGGTTTGTAGTTAAAAAATATCAGTGATAAATGCATATTTTTTAAATTTTAAATTGACGTTTTTTTTATTTTTAATACATAGTAATAACACGGGCAAATACTTCCATGCAAATGCCATGTTTTTCTCGAACTAATATGGACTAAATATTTATCCAAATCATCAAATTTAGAACAAAATGGCATCGATTTGTAGTAGCATATTTTGGCAAAAATTCATGTTTTTGCATATTTTCACTTAAATGCATATCTGATGCCTTTTTAATGCATATTATATGCTTTTTAATGCATATTATATGCTTTTTAATGCATATTTCTGCATATTTTAAATTTTTATTAGCATTTTTTTTATTATAAAAAAAATTTAAAAATTGATACGTTCTCATATTCTCATTCTATTAAAATATTTATTCCTTTTTTCATTGTTTTAAAAAATTAACAAATTAACTAACTATATTTATGATTTAAAGTGTGTTATTTTTTTCAAAAATAGTCGTTTTTAGTGCAAATTTTTTATGTTTTTAATGCTTATTTATTTGTCTTTTTAGGCTCATATTTTCGATTTTTAAGTGGAATTTCTTACCCTAGTAATAACGAAAGCTTGAAATTAAATAATTTTTTAACTCATCTTTTTTAATCAGTTAAATTTGAATCAGGTTTTCTTACATAAAAGCATTCTTATGGGAAGAATTCATATGCTCAATTCTCTATAAGCTTTAAATTGTATAAATGAATTCTATATCGAATGATTAAAATTGAATGATTCGAAATTTCCTTAATTTTTATTTAATAAAAAGGTGAATATGAAAGAGTTTTCCTACATTTCGTCAAATAAAATAATATTTTTTTTTTTTGATAAAATAAAAAAAAAAAATATAATTTATGCTTTGTTATTGTATTAGGTAATTGTGTGTTATGTTCTACTTTATGTCAAACTTCACTGCAAGAAATGAATGATACTGAAATTTCTTCACTAAATTGGCAAAATGTTGATATTTGAATCACCTCTCAAAATAATAGAAGATTTAAAAAAAAATTTTCAAAAAATCGGAAAGTTTATTTTACACGGATGTCGTTGCGGTTCCGGCAAATCCACTAAATGTTCTATATTTTGAAATTAAACTATTAGCCCTAAAATAATTTAAATGACTGTGTCCATTTAAATTTTTATTACAATAATTTTCTTAGATTTTTTTTTATTTTTTAATTAACATTTTTTTAAACTTGATTTGTTTTCTCTTTAAAAGAGCCTTCACCTAATAATAAAAATTAATAAAAAAAAAAGTTTCTATTATTAGTGTCTTTTTGTCATTTAAACCAAATATTTTTTGTATGCAAATATCATAAATGATGACATTTTCAAGAAAATATATAAAATTTACTACTGGTATTTATTTCCCATTAAACAGGCGTAGTTTACAAAGACAATGCACAAACAAGTAGTAAAAATTATTTTGAAAATAAAAAAATAAAAATATTGCTAACTTTACAAAACTTAACAATTTTTTACATACATATAATAAGTCCGTACAAAACGACGTCTGTCTTTCGGTTTGTGTATTTAAATGTAAGTAAAGTTGTTTGATTTTATGACATGTTATGTGTGTAGAATTATTAAAACATTCCCACACTTTGAATACTTATACTATATGAGCATTCGAGTTTCGATGTTAAACCAAACCAAGTACAAAACTCAAGCTTATAAAAAAAAAATTAAAAAGAAGAAGCGGATTCTTAAACGTTTAAACAAATAGACCACATTAAAGCCAAAAAGAGGTAGGGTTTAAAACACAGGAAAAGTAATTGATTACACAGTGCAACAAGAAGTTGTAGCCTCAATAGATCAAACGCATAATGAAAGTGGTATCAGTTATGCAAATAGCGCTACTCCAATAAAATAACCCTCAAAACATAAAATGAAAAAGTACCAAACAAAATCGAATAATTGTTCCCATTTAGTAGGTTTGAGGTTAAGAAGAAGAATAAACATTTTTCTCTAAAAGTTATAAACACATTATAATTTGCAAATCAGACTAGATCTAGTTTCTGCCTTTTTCAATGGACAGGCTTCATCAGTGATTTTACATTAAATTGTATTATTTTCAGATTGTCTCTATATGATAATTTTTCAACAACCCGTCGGCTGTAGGAACCTAACCTTTGCCTATTCCTGCATTACAAACGTAACTACACTAAAGTGCGACAGCTTAGCCATCTCACCCAAGTAAGGCCTTGAATGCAATGTAGCTAATTCATAGTTTTCTTTCCTTTCCTTTCCATTTATTTCATTGATAGTTTTTTGAAATTTTATCATTCAGTGTATTCGATTACTCGAAATTCTTACTACTTTTACTACAATTAGAAAGTTTTGTTTCTTTTTTGTCTCTACTTTTTGCAGCTGTAGTAAAAGTAGTAATTTTTAGTAATTTCGGTTAGAACACGTTAATTATGCAATGGTGTTTTTTGGATTTGGGTTTTTTGTTTTCTTTTGGTATCAAAAGTTACTGGGATTTTTGATACAAAATTTTGTCTTTCTTTAATTGCTCTTTTAAGAATCCCCGAGTACTTTCAAACCCTACACACAACCTGTCTTACTTTACCCTGGGTATGTCCGAATTTTAAGGGCCCATAAGCCATTATACTTCGTAAGTACACACAGGTATAGTGGCATGCAAGTTAGACAAAATTTTTAGAATATATTAAATACATATGTTACACACAAGTATCCCATATCGTAAGTACACACAATGTGAAATACACGAAATCGATTACATTGTGTGGACTTTTTTCTAAAGGGATATTTTAAATTAACCCTTTGGAAAAACGTTTAATTCCACAGCAAAGTATTCAGCAAAAACAGTTTTTTCTGCATGGTCATTTTTAACTAATTTTTAGTAGCTTTTTATGCTATTTTTACAGATTTATTTCTTTTGTAAGTGTGTACTTACTTTTATGGAGTATTGTTCTGGTCATTTCATGATTTAAAACCATCTGTGAAAAGGTCATAAAAATCCACACCTAAATTTGCAAAACTATTTGGGTGGTTTGTTTTACCAATACAGTAAATGAAATTGTAATAGACGCATTTAAACTTTCCGCGTTAGTTATTTAATATGGTATACATTTTTTTAGTATAAAAGAGTAAATTTACACAATATATGATATTACAGTTATAAGCATCCTTAAAGGTAGAATAACAGTGCTTTTTCTAGTACAACTTCAAATTTAGAACGAAATTTTATTAAACGCACCTCTAAACTTCTTGGCTTAGTTTTCGAGATATGGGCCATTTTATGAAGTGGAAAATTTTAATAAAAATTTCCGTGGGTCCAAGTCTCCGCCAAGGTCCATTTTTGGATAGAGATAACACCTTTCGCTGGGGTATTATACGGTTAGGGGTAGTCGAAATTTTCATCAATTTTGCTCTGTCTCTTAATTTTTGAAATACGGGCTATTTTAAAAAATCGGGAGGGAAAGAAATAGCGCCGTTTTTAAAACTTCTTATACATTGGTGGCGCCATCTACCGGGTAATAACAGTAACATGAAAATATTATATTTTAACAATAAATTTTGTAAAATTTAATAAATGGGTTCTTAAAAATTAGTTTTAAATAATTTTGAAAATTAACACTCAAAATTAGTTAAAGTACTGAGGATTTTTAATATTGTGATATATGAAGACAACTAAACTCTTTGCTTAACTAAAAATTTGTTAAAAATTAGTCAAATCGATTTGAAACCGGTTTGACAGATTTTTCTACTGACGTTTTATTTTAAGTGCATGTATTGTGTAAACTTACCCTTGAGTGATTACCAGGGCAAGGACTTTCATGCAAATGCATGTTTGTAGTCAGAGGCGCAAAAATTATTTTGACCAAATACTTTTCCGAATCAAAGAATTTGCAAAAAAAAAAATGGCATCGATTTGTTGTTGCAAATTTTGTTATAAATACATATTTTTGCATATTTTGCTTTTAAGTGCATACTTTATTGCATATTTTATGATTTTTATTGCATATTTTTGCATATTTTGCACATTATTGCATATTTTTTAAATATGAAATTCGATTTAAGAATTCATACTTTAAAACTAAAAAAAATTCTAAAGAATTAATTATTTGGAAGCTCTGTTGGTAATATAACACTACACTAGAAAGAGAAACACATAGTAAACAATATGTTGTCATCCACTTACACATTTTTTATAGATGTAATTTTAAATTAACGTTTTCGGGTGTTATTGCTCACAAACAGAAAGTTGAACAATTTTATAAAAATTATTTTAAGGAAACTTGTCCCCGAGCATTAATTTCTGCTACTTTTTTCTCTGAGTTACGAAAGTGAGTACGATTTTATAGTACAAATATTTAAGTTCTATTTTATAATAAAGTTTTTTTTCAGGTAAAATGACACACAAAAATATATTTAACTATGTGTATTTGAAGACATATTCAGTGTGTTCGTTTACTCGAATTTCTTACTGCTTTTACTACAATTGCAGTTTTTTTTTTACTTTTTGTATTGAATTTTTCTAGCTGTAGTAAATATAGTAACTTGTAGTAAGTAAACGAACAAGCTTATTGTAACCGATACCTGAATTTTTACGTTTATGTTAGTTTTAAATAAATATAATTAAAAAAAACATTTATTTTTAATTGGATATTTTTTTGGTTTTTAGTGCATATTTCGTTATAAATGCATATTTAAGTGCATATTTTCCATTTTATAGTGCATATATTAAGCGCATCTTTTCGAATTTTTAGTGCATGAAAGTCCTTGCCCTGGTGATTACTATTACATAAAAAGATAAAAAATTTCCTACCATAATAAACAAATAATGCGCAAAGTTTAAACGCGTCTATTAAAAGTTAGCTTACTGTAGCCACATTCATTTCGCGGTAAAATGACTGAAGTTAATGGTGATGACCCAAAATGTGTTGCACAGTGTTGTAAAAGAAAGAAGCAAAAAGTCCAACATAAGTTTTTGAAGATTTAATATATTGAAAAACAATCTTGATTAAAAATAAAGGAAAGTTTAAAAAGCAGCCTCATTATTATATATTTTTTATATTCGTATAAAAAGCCCTTGTTTTTTCCTTTTGTTTTTGTTACCAGCACCTGCTAAAAACTGCTTGGTTATTTTATATAATTTCATTATTATTATTTTTTTTTTTTTTTTCTTTCTTAAAATTGTTTAAAATTATTTAAACTTAATGTGTGATTTCCGTTTGAAATTTAGTTTGTTTTCTTTGAGATGTGTAGTTTCTTTTTTTTAATGAAAAAATTATACATAAACCACAAAATTGCTGATTTCAGCATTAACAAAACCTAAAACATGTTCAAAAAAAAAAATTATAAAAAATAATAAGAAACTTCCCTCTTTATAGACACAACAATGTATTTTGATAATAAAAAAAATCAGCTGAGTTTATATAAAAATTTAAAAAAAGATTTAAATTCTTAATAAATTTTTTTTAATCCTAAGCTCAGCAAAGTGTAAATTTACACCTGTGTGGCTTAGTCATATTCCTTTATTTTAAATAAATTAATATAATGATGAATACAAACTGATGGGAAAATTTTTCAAGTTGTGTAATAAAAAACCTTAAAAAAATTAAAAAATAATAATTCTTTGACAAAAAATTTATATATCAATTTCATAGACACATTCCTAGGGCATTAAATTTTTATTAGTACTACTTTTTTTTTTTTAACAATATATGTAAACAAAAGCGCCATAAAAAATAGTGTTTTTTAGACTAAACCAACTAAACTTCATTTTAAAAGTGTTTGCCCTTTTCATTGGAAAAAAATAATTCAATACAATATTTTTTTGTCTTTGATAAAAATTACTTTACAAGGTGTGTCATTATTTGCTAGTGTTTTCTAATGAGGAGTGTTTGGTTTTATAATATGCAAAGCAAAAAAAGAAAAACAAGAATAATATAAAAACTAAACAAAAAATATTCTTTATAAAGTTCAACACTCAAGAAATTGAAAACTAAAGCAGTAAATTAAACCACTCATCATGGGATATATAAGTCTAGTAGAAAAAAATCGTGCTTAAATAATATAAAACTACAATTTTAAAAGCTACTGGATTTGAGAAGAGAAATTTAAATAGCTACTGATTTTAAACAAAAACTAATTTGAAATTGTTTTCAATATTTCTTTTAATAAAATTTTGTAATTTGAAATATTTGAAATGTATAACGGTTTTTTAACCTTTAAAGTGTTAAACAATGGAAAATTTGCTATGAAATTTAAAATTTCTTTCGGTTTTAAATAGCATACAAAAACTAAGCCGATTTTTTTGACTTTGATTTTATCAGTTTGAAATTTTTAAGCATTTTATTCAGAAAATAAGAATTGAAATTCATAATTTCCAGTTGAAATTCAAAAGTATCAATTGAAATTTAGAATTTACATTTAAAAATCAAAAAATATTTATAAATTAATTAATTGTAATTGAGAAAATATCAATTATTTTCTGTATTTCAAATGATATTTTCTGAATTTGAAATGAGATTTCTGAATTGCAAAAAGTATAGTGAATGTTTCACAGCCTGTTTTAAATGCATTTATGCAACCCTTTACTTTTATGTTTCGTTTTTTGTAGTGGATTAATAAACGTAATTTCGACAGTCGTACTAATCCATACATACCCAGGTAGAAATTGCTGACGTTACAACAAAAGTTGTACTGGGAGAGCACTGTTTTTTACGAAATGCCGGTACTACTTAAAACGTATAAAATTTATTAAAATTAACAATTTTATAAATTTTACGTATTTTTACATCTATTACACAATTATTTATGTAAGAGAGACATCGCCATTCTTTTCTTGTGAAGTTTCGAAAGAATACATTTGAAGAAATTTCATTAATGGCGTTTTCTTTTCTGAAAAAAATGTTGCCTTTTTTTGCACTTTGCTTTTGAATTGCCTTTTTTGTGTTCTTTTCTAAATTAAGGGTAACATTCTAAGAGGGCTAGGTGTTCTTTTCTAAAAATGTTGCCTAAATAAAGGGCAAAATTTTTCGCCATCAAAAAATTTACGGGGTAGAGTGTTGCCCTGTTTTTTTCTTTATGTCAACACCATGTGTATATACTGTAATGTTTTTTGCCAGCTAACTCGCAACTTGGGGGTACTATCATGGCTTCTGATGCAGTAGGTCACAGGTTCAAACCACGGTTGGAGCACAATATTTTTTTTGTTTTTTTTTTTTTGTTTTTATAAAATTTTAGTTAGATTTTTATAGTTTTGCTGTTATTTAGTATTTAACAATTTTTTAGGCTAAAAATAAATAAAAAATTATACAATTTGTTTTAAATATGAAAAAAAAATTTAATTGAAAAAAGAAAATACATAAAAAAATTTATTTTTTACTTTGGCTGGAATTTGAACCCGCCCAGCCCATGTCATAGGCAGGCATCACAACCACTAGGCTAGAATTAGTAATAGTTTGCGTAAACAATATTGCATACGAGTATACAATACACATACATATGTTTAGAAAATGAAACAGTGATTTTATTGTGTTCTATTCTGATTGGAAAAATGTAACATTTTAATGGGGTGAGGGCAACATTTTTAAAATGTTGCCTTTTAACAAGGCAACATTTTTTTCCAGAAAAGAAAACGCCATAAGTCTCAAGATATTGCCAAAAAAAAAATAAAAAAAATCTGTGATGTACACTAAGAGGACAGTAAAGTTCTAGCAAACTACTAAATTTGTTATTAAATGTACTCGGATAATACCAAAAAAATAAAATCCCAAACCTGCGCCAACGTTGGGAAATAACTACGGCCAAGCGTTTATTGGTGTTATCATTTCGACAACATGGCAGTACAGTGAAAGTTAAAAATCCGACGCATTGCCAGTACATGTACTACCGCCTCCAATACCGGGCCAACATTGTGCCGTTTGTATTTTTCTACCTGGGTATGTTCGTATAAATGATCATTGAAATAAACATGTAAAAATAGCAGAAAAAGCTAGCAAAAATTAGTTAAAAATGTCCTTTAGAATAAAAAAGAAATCGAAATAATTAATTAAAATTTTGCATACCCGAGTAAATATATTTTTTATATAACCATTTCTGATTTTATAGCATTATATGTTATATCGTTGAGTATTGTCATATGTAACACCTAGTATAATTTTATATGAATATATATTTAGTTATGTAAAATTATATTAACTACATCCACCATTTTTCGGATGGATGTGGGTAATATAATTTTACATAATTAAATATCTTTTGATATAGTTATATAAAAATATGTATCTCACAATATTAGACTATAATTTTTTCTAGGATATTTAACAGTTTTATTTTGCTGTTCCTATCTTAATAGTATTTAGTAATTTGCTGCTTTCAGCACTTTTTTTCTGCAAGGCCATTTGAACTATTCTTCAGTAGTTTTAACTAAAATTTTTACAGACTTTTTTCTATTAGTTGAGCGTTGCTGCGTAATTCTTTAGAAAAAGCTCTTAAGACTATAATGGATAAAATTGAAAAATATGCCTAATCTGAATCTGAATTTTTCTATACAACAACAATTCTTCCGAATTTTTATTTTGGTGTTATTAAAGGTGATTTTTTCAGACCTAAAAGATTTTTTCAGTCCAACATTTTAACACTCTAACTCTTAAACGTACGGGTCTTTTTTGTTCCTTTTTAAAAAGGGGCCAAAAAAATCCCTTTAGTGAAAGAGTTAGAGGATTAAAATGTTCCACAAAAATGTTGCTTGTAGTGTTTTACAAAGTTCACTCAACACATCTTATACCTAAATTGGAAGATTCACATGGTTTCCTACGCCGATTTACAATAAACGGATGCAAAAGGGGGGAAACTTTAACCCGCCAAAAAAACATAGGGCCAGATGTAAACTTTTAAAAATCGATAAAAGTATAATTATTTTTTTGTTCCCTCTGTCAGAATCAGGGGGGTTACCGCGTAACTCGATTCGAAAAAAAAATTTTCGAATTCGTAAATTATGTACCTTTTGTAAAAAGAAAAGTTTTAGCAAAAATCTTACTTTTTGAATTTTTATGTGTAGTGTGCAAGTTTTAGTTTTATACAGAATTATATTTTTAACAATATTTGCAAGATTTACGAATTCGAAATTTTTTTCGAATCGAGTTCCCAGTTTTCAGAACCTTGTTTTGTTTTTTTGTGTTGTATAGTGTTGTCAACAGGGCAGCGACGTTCATGCAAACGGATCTATGTAGTCATTAATACAAAAATGATTTTGACCAAATACTTTTCCGAATCAAAGAATTTGCAACAAAATGGAATCGATTTGTTATTGCATATTTTTGCATATTTTGTGATTTTTATTGCATATTTTTCATTAAATTGCATATGTTTGCATATTTTTTTAAAAACTAAAAATAAGATTTAATGAAAAATAAAAAAAGGAAGATTTTGCAAACCTTAACGCAGTAATTAACTAGAAGGAGAATATCTAGTTGTCATCTACTTTGACATTTATATTGGATTTAATAAAAATGTCATTTATAAAAGTCGATGAATTTAAAGTGCCTGTTTTGGTTTTAAGCTTTTATTTTTGGATCTTTAGTGCATATTTTTTTGGTTTTTAGTGCATATTTCCATTAAAATGCAATACGTAGCTAAATTATTACGAAAACAATACGTAATTAAAATATTATTTCGGTTTTAAATTGTTTAATAATCTAGCAATTTTTAGAAATATAACAACTGCCCCCATTCGACCTATGAAGGCCAGTAAGCGGTTAACAAAATTAAAAAAAAACTCAACATTTAGAAAATTACAAATAAAATCGGAAGCATATAGTAAAATGAAAAACATATATGTAGTATAATGTTGTGATAAATGATAAAATGATAAATGTTTTAATTTATGAGATTTGCCTCATCACTTAACCCTTAAAAAGTAAAAAAGTATTAACCTTTAAAAGTCTCCAAAAAAATTCGACTTCATTAATATTTTAATTTATTGCAATATTCCTTTTTGTTTAAATTTTTATTGACACACTCATAAATTTCCTAACCGCCCCCTAAATATTGAATTAATTTAATAATTTTTAATTAACTTTAGTATTTAAAAACAGCTTAAGAATATTTGTTTTTTTTTCTGTGTCCCATCAAACAGACATTCATACTTGTGCATTTTGTAAAGTGAGTATATAAATGACAGACTGGTTTCCTTTAACCATCCATATAAAGACTTAAAATGTTTAAATTAATCGTGAGAAATAATTTGCAAAAATGGTCACATACACACTAATTCCACTTACTCACCAGATATACAAACTTAAATGCAATAAAGAAGAAAAAAAATGTAATAAAAAAACGCAGTATTGAAAAAAAAAACTTAAAATTTCTTTTTTGCATTTAAGTAAAAAAAAAAACTGCTGCAAACCTATTTAAATATCTTCTGCCTTTATTCTTAAATACTTTTTGTTAAGATTAAAATTTTTTTGTTTTATCTTAACGTTAAGATTTTTCTTTCTTTTTATTTTCTTTTTCCCCCTTTTATCTTTTGAAATTGTTTTATATTTAAAGACTTTAAACTTGTCATGTTAATTTACGCTTGTCTGTTTTCATTTTAAGGAGTTTGTTCTTTTCTCCAAACATACCCATTCGTACATGATCTCTTAAACAGGTGATTTGTCTTATTCAATGCAATTCTTAACTTTTTTCCATTTAGCTGTTTTCTGCTATGTTAGCCGTTCTTTTACCTTAGGGTCTTGTTATAAAAATCTTTGTTAAAAAGGTGTTGTGCGGTGCGTTTATTTCTTTTTAAACCATGATTTATTTGCATTTTTCATTGATTTCTTTATATGGTACTTGAAAAGTTGTATATTTGATGATACCATTCGTTCAGCTCACTTAAAAACCATTCACCTTAAGATATAATACAACTTTTTTTCATCTTCTTTCAAATAATTTTTGCATACTTTTTTCACACATGTATGTTTTTATAATATACATACATATATAGCTGGCGGCTATTTTTTGAGTTTATTATATTTTGATTTAATTAAATGAAGCATTATAAATTGTTAAAAAAAAAACTTGTGTTAATGAAGTGATCTTGTTAAAAATCAAAAAATATGAAAATCAATTTGCAATACTTTCAAAATATGTCAAATGTATCAAATTTATCATTAGTTTTTTTTATGTGAGAAATAGAAATAATTGAAATATTTTTGGTTAATAAGGTCAAGTTAAAAACAAATTTTCGTGTTTAAAAATCGTTTACTTTGAAGTTGGCGCTTACTTAAAATTAATATGCTAAAAATTATCTTTATGAAATTAAGATTTTTTTTATATACTGTCTTATTAGGGATCTCTTTAATATCACAACAACAAAAAATTGGAAGTCATGCTTTAGCAACCACTTTTTTTATTGATTCATGTATCCGTTAGTGTATTTTTACTGCTTTTTCAGAAGTAATTTTCAACAATTGCAAAAAAAAAACATCACTTCTTTCTTTGCTTCCAAAGTATTCGTTAGTATATTTTTACAGATTTTTTAGAAGTAATTCTGAACAACATCCAGAAAATAACAGTCCTTTGTAATTGGTTTATGGGTTAAACTACAAACTCAATGACATTTTTTGTTTTTATCTAGGAGCCTTATTAAATGTCTTAAAAATCAAAGAAAAAAACAAAAAAAAAAGCTGTCACAATTAGCTTTGTTATCTTCCAAAATACTACTCTGTAGTTTTGGCAGATCTAGCAGTGTAGGTAGTGACATCTATTTACGTATAACCAATTTTTAAATTATTATTTTAAGAATCCGTAAATGTTGATATTAAACGAAAGCAGTTATAAATAATGCTCAATTTTATTAAGCTTGTTTAGTGAGCATATGATTCGACTACATAAAGGGCGAATTATAAGAAAATCATTTTTTTTTAATCCTATCCAAAAATTTTTTTAAATTACAATTTAAAAAGTAAAACAAAGAAATTTACAAATAAGTTTTTAACAAGATTACCCAGTCAGAAAAATACAAACGGGAAAGCGATGTCAAAGCACTTTAACAGGTGGTACAAGTACTGGCAAAAAGTGTTTTCCCATTCCCAAAATGATAACATCATTAAACGAAGGGACCGGCTGTTCACAAAGCGCCGGAAAAGCACTGGAAGAAAAAAATGTTTAAACGTTGGCAAAACCAATAAATAGGTGGTCTGGAAATATATTTTCCAAAATAAAAATTAAAAAAAAGTGCATATGTATTTTTTTGGGCCTGCCATGATTTGAACCCAGGCCGTCAGATTGGCAAACGATTGCTCCACCCACTGAGCTAACGAGACATAATACTTGGTGGCTAAAAACGTAAATGAACGATAACAGTGGACAACTACACTCAAAAAAAAAGTCAGTAAAGTCAGCAAAAAATGTTGCTGTGTCAGCAAATTTTTAGTCAGGAGCGTGCTTGCAAAAAAGTTGGTAATTTCAGCAAAAGGTTTGCTGAAAATCAGCGAGCTGATTTTTACCAAAAAAATAGTAATCTTCAGCAAAAGTTTTGCTAACACTTAGTCGAATGCAAATGAAAAAAATCCTTGCTAAAATCACTAAACTTTTTGCTGAATATTAGTAGACTGAAAAAACTCAAAAAACTTGTACCGAAATTTTACTTTAGTTAATTTATTTGCTGAAAATTTAAATATAGAATATGTGTAGAGTTCTTTTCCTTTTTTTTTGTCATTTCCGTTTCCAGACAAGCTGCGACATCTACATCTAGTCTATCTGGTTGTCGTCCACGCTATGAATGCTGTTATCAGCACAATTTTTGAAACAAAATAAATTAGTAAAACATTAGTTCAAAATTAGTTTAGTGCTAAAAAAATATAACTAAAATTTTTGCTGAAAACAGAATTTCAGCAAAAAAATTGCTGAAAACTAGTACACTTGATATACAAGACGTTTTACTAATTTTTCTACTAACTTATTTTTTTGAGTGTACTGGCTGTGCTAAAATGCTAGTATGTACTGGCAAACATTTTTTTGTAACTAATATGCCAGCGTTGGGAGAGCAAAAAAAAAGTTGGTCTTTAAGGAGCTTTCCCACAAACAAAAAAATTGGTTTTATAAAAGAAAAAAACTTTAAATTAAAAAAAATTAAGAAAAAAATTTGTATAGCAACCGGATTTAAACTCGGATCCTTCCGACTACAAACCTTTTTTAAAGAAGCGTCAGAATTTTTATAAAATCATTGCTCTACCAGTGAATTTGTTTTTGTACCACTGGTAGCATTGGCTAGGTAGCACTGGATAACCACTTGGCATATCACTCTAAGCCCATTCTTTGCCAGTGGTTTTTTATAAACCACCGAAATTTTTGTAAAACAAATACTGGCAAAATGCTTTTTGCAAACGCTGGCAAAGCGTCCCAAGTGAGTGTTCTGCCAGTCATTTATTTTTAACACCATCGTTACCCAGTGGTATGCCAGTGCTTGATTTTTTGTACCACTGGCGATTTCTGACTGGGTATTTTCAAAATTAATCTTTATTGAGATCTAAATAATCTGTAATGAGAACTAATTAAGTTTTCGTACATCCGAACTTTTCAGAAGCCAATTTAGAAGGAAAATCTGCAGAATGGTTTTCTCCGATTTGGAATAATTTTGAATATGTTATAGAAGGACAGAAAAGATTCAAATTTTATTAAAATATTATCTCAATTAATATGTACATTTTTTATTTTTATCAATTTTAGAAGAGTTACTGAAATTATTTTTGTTCCTTTTTTTTAATAAAATTGTTAAAAATATTATTATTTTACACAAAATTTTGTTCGACTAATTTTGAAAATTTTATTCGATTAATCGTTTAAGAAAACAACCCGAAGAATAATTTGCAAGATTATTCAATTAAAACAAAAAGTCGATTTATTGAATACCCTAATATCATTCAAAGGGTACATTCGTACCTAAAAAATAAGACCAAAATTAACTTTCTATCTTGTACACTCATAAAAAAAAGCACTTACAAATAGTTAAAAATTCTGCTAAAATAACAGGAAATAGTACCTGAATTTGCGCCAGCAGAAATTTCAATGATGTTGAGAATCATGGTCTGCTAAATTTAGGTGACCTAATTTTTAGGTAAAAAAGTTAGTTCAAATACAATAATTTATAAGAAATGTTGTTTAATGGAAATGAAAATTACTCAGCTGAAATCAGCACATGTTTTCTGCTAAATTTTAGTTGGTTATAAACAGGTAAAAAATTTAGTTAACATTCAAAAATTTAGAAGAATTTTCGTTTAATAGAAATGAAAGTGGGTCAGTTGAAATCTGCAAAACATGCTGCTAAAATTACAATCACTTTTTGTTATTAATTGAATAAAAACAAATTAATGTAAATATTGTTAATTTTATTTTCAAATAAATTACACAATCCAAAAACACTATTTGCACTTTTATTTTCTTGCCAATATGTTAAACTTCCGCTGGAGTTGTATTATTTGGTTCCTTTTTTTCGTCTACCTGCGGGTCGAATTTAGATGAAAATGTTAAAGGGCTGAAATAAAAGAAAAAAATAACATATTTAATAGTATTCCCTTAAATATAGTTTATATTATAAAACAAACCTCTATTATTTTATTTTTTAAATACAATTTTAACTGCGAAATGTTAATGTCCAGTATACCTGCGTTTTCTTTTGCTGACTAACAGAAACAAAAGAAAACATGCTCTTATCATATTATTTTATTTACTAGAACTTTCTAAACAAGCGCATATTATTTTTATTTGTATTGGTAAGCGTCATCAGTGATGACTCATCACATTTATTAAAATACACTTACTAGAAATTTTGTAATTTGCATTGGTCGGCAAACTCACCAATACACACTTCACGATCAAGCACCATCAATCACTATACACTAGCGCCCCTATCGTTTTCTTTTGAAAACACAAATATTAAAAAGTTGCCGATAAATTTATCTATATTAGCTGATAACATTGTCAAAATCATTTATAAAAAAATAACTAAATATCAGGAGGAAAAATTAGTTCAAGTACAGCAGAAATATGTTTTTGTGGTGAAATTTGATAACTAAAAACTTTAGTTAAACAACGGATTTAAACGAAAACAGCAGGAAAAATTAGTTCAATTGAATTAGAACGCGTTTAACAGACTTTGTTCTAACTTTTTTTTATGAGTGTATAGTTAAAAAGCTATAGGCGGTTTCATAACGAAACTTAAGTCAAATTTTAACTCTTTTTCCAATTTTCGTGACGTCATATTTCGGAAACCGAAAGCGCCTGGCTTCCGAAATTTATGCATCGTTCAGCTCTTGTAGTGTATTACACTTGTGGGGAATTTTTTCTTGAATCGAATGTAGTAAATCCGAACTGTGTGTTGAGTTGATATAGTTTCACCCATTTGTAAAAATTTTATTTAGTTGTTCAGAAAATCTGAAATTTTCATCGTGTTCTGTTAAATTGGATCAAACCTTTAGGCTTCACAAAAATGAAGAGGGCATTCAATAATAAATGACACATAAACTAAATTTTAAAATCTTTAATCTGGAATACGAGCACAATGTTAAAGTAGCCTAACTCTTGGAGATTTTGACTAGATTTTTATAGGTTGTTACCAAAAATAAGTTTCAGAATGTAACTAACCTATCCTTGAGAAAAATTAACTTGTAAAAGTTTTTAAATTCATATCTGACAAAACCTGCTTGCTTTTTATACAGTTCTTTATATACTTGTTGCATTACGCGGTGGACACTTATTAAGTCCACCACGTAATCATCAAGGATTCTCCTTCTCCCCAAAAAATAGAGATGTTAGTTTTTTTAAATAAAATGTGACATTGATAAATTTTTCTTAAGAAATGATCTCTCATGAAAGATTTTTAATATAAAGATTTTGTTGACGTATTGCTTTGTGCTCTTAATTGTTCTCTTATTACTTCCTTTTGTTATATTTTACTAATTTAGTCTTCTCTCGCTCTCTTTTCAGTTGCCAAGCCGGCTTCAAAGGTCAACTCTGTAACGAATGTGAAGCCTATCCCGGTTGTATTCATGGCACATGTTCGAAACCATGGGAATGTATCTGCAATGAAGGTTGGGGTGGTCTTTTCTGTAATCAAGATTTAAACTACTGCACAAATCATCGTCCCTGCCAAAATGGTGGTACTTGTTTCAATACCGGTCAAGGTTTATATACCTGTAAGTGTCCTCCCGGCTTTAATGGTCCCGATTGTCAAAATGAAATTAACTCGTGCACCGAAGAGAATCCCTGTCAAAATGGCGGTAACTGTATTGAGGAGGCATCAAAACGTGGTTATAAATGTAATTGCCAAAAAGGCTGGTCCGGACGTTTGTGTGTAGAGAAAGTTATAACTTGTGCTGATAAACCCTGTATGCATGGTTCCTGTCGCGATTCTACCAAGGGGTTTCAGTGTGAGTGTCCCAATGGTTATAGTGGTTCAATGTGTGAAATTCACGTCGATACGTGTGCTCCCAATCCTTGCCAGAATAAGGGTTCATGTGTTGTAACTTCAAATGGTTCGCCTAAATGTCAATGTCCCAGTGGTTTTACCGGTGAATTGTGTGAAGAAAATATTGATGATTGCCAGGGGAATCCCTGTCAAAATGGTGGTACTTGTATAGATATGATAAATCAATTTAGATGTCAATGTGTAGCTGGTTTCTTTGGTTC
Organism: Leucophora obtusa; assembly: GCA_949987735.1. Classification (NCBI taxonomy): domain Eukaryota; kingdom Metazoa; phylum Arthropoda; class Insecta; order Diptera; family Anthomyiidae; genus Leucophora; species Leucophora obtusa. The sequence continues at coordinate 356,301,591 of OX465295.1, forward strand.
GTTTTGTTCCGATAAAGTGGATTTGTGTTTAACTAAACCCTGTGCTAATGGTGGCACTTGCACGAATTTAAATAATGACTATCTATGTGCTTGTCGTGCTGGTTTCACCGGTAAAGATTGTTCAGTTGATATTGATGAATGCAGTCCGGGTCCTTGTCATAATGGTGGTACTTGTGTTAATCGTGTTAATAGTTTTCATTGTGTATGCGCTAATGGTTTTCATGGTCAACAATGTGATGAAGAATCCTATTCCTCGGCTACCCTAAATGCTAGACAGTATGAGTCTACGACCCATGCTAGAAGTGATGGTTTAACTAGTGGTCAGGTAGTATTGATTGCTATTCTCTCAGTAGCCATGCCTTTGGTGGCAGTAATAGCTGCCTGTGTTGTTTTCTGTATGAAACGTAAACGTAAGCGCGCTCAGGAAAAAGATGATGCTGAAGCTCGTAAACAAAATGAACAAAATGCTGTGGCTACTTTGCATCATAACTCCGGAGGTTTATCTGCTGTAGGTGCTTTAAGTGTTAAAAGAGGTTCCAATTCTGGTTTGACGTTTGATAATTCTAATCCTAACATTATTAAAAATACCTGGGATAAATCTGTTAATAATATTGCTAGCTCTGCTTCGGCCGATGATTGTCTAATGAATACTTCTTTATATGGAGGCGCTTTGTCTAATTATGCTGCTGATAATAATGCCAATTCCGAATTCTGTGGTGTTGGTCAAATACAACCTTTACAAAGGGCTAAATCACAAAAGCAACTAAATACAGATCCCTCGCTAATGCATCGGGCTTCCCAGCTAATGGGAGCCGTTGGGGGATCTCATAACAGCAACACTACACATGCAGCTACCAAAGACTATGGAGCTAGTTCTTCAAATACAGAGAATAGCAAAAGAATCTCTGTTTTAGGAGAAAGTGCTTATTGTTCCCAAAGATGGCCTTCATTAGCGGCCCAAGGAGTAGCAGGGGGCTGTGGTTCCTCATCAGTCTCAGCAGTTACAACGCAGGGCCAAAGATCTATAGTATGTGGTACTCCTCATATATAGAGGACGGCTAAAGTAGGAACAAATTTTTTTAGGTGTAAAGTTTAAACAAAAAAAAACAAAAAAAAAAAAAAGATTTAAGGAAACCAAGCGCTGTTGAATATTTTTATAAATATTTTTTATATAAAAAACAAACCACACAAAACTACTCATTATATTTTAAACTTTTCCAAACACACAAACAAAAAACACTCTCTCTTTTACGCTCTTACTAAACTCTCTTTCTTTAAAAAATCTATATAGGAGAAAAAAGAGAGCAATATACTATTTTTTATGTAAGTTTAAACAAAAATGGACTGATTTATATGAAAACTTTTTAATAAAAATTGTGTATGATTATTAAACAAAAAAAAAAAAAAACATTAAGTAATTACCATTAAAAAATATACACATTCCTCTCTTTAATACTATAAACTTTGCTCTTTAACTATGCTCTTCAAATTCTCTTAAGTTTTATTTAAACAAACTCCTGTTTTCATGCTCCATTTCTTCTCTTTGAATTAAGCTGATTTTTATGTAAAAAATTTCTGACTTTTTATTTTATAAAATACCAAATAAAAGACAAAGCTTAAATTCAATTTATTTCCCCAACTCTCTCCTACTTGACGCATGTTTCATTAAAAAAAATATGTTTTTGTATATATTGCTCCTAATACTCTAATTTTAAGAGTATATTTTTTTAGTTTTTCTCTCTTTTTTTATTTTTTTTTTTATATAAGGCCACCTTATCTCTTAATTTAAGCTCTTTTTTATGCAAAGAGCTATTATTACTGTAAATACTAGTTTTTAATATAAAATTTACTTTTTAAGTTTATCTTTATAGTAAAAACTAAAATCGAAAAAAAAGAACAAACACCCCCCTGACTTTAAAACATCTATTTGTATGCATATTATTTTTAATATTTTTTATGTTTATTTTTTATATAATTTTTTATAGTTTAATTTAATTTCTTTATATAAACAAAAATTACAAACGAAAAATTTGCAAAACAAACGAAGACAAAAGACATTTAGAACAAAAATCTAAATTTTTTAAATATTACAAAAAGTTTCTTTTCTTATTATTTTTAATGATAAAAAAAAATTTTTTTTAATTTCTATTTTGTTTGATATTTTCAAAAAAAAAAAAAAACAATAAATTATATATTTCTAAATTTTTTTGAAAAAACCAAACTATTTTTTTTTATTTACTCCAAAAAAATAAAAAAGAAAAAACGAAAGATAAACATCCAAAACTAACATTAATAAAGCTGGGAATACAAGAAATGGGTTAAAATTTCAGAGAAAATCACAAGGGCTTCAGAAAAACATTTAGGTAATCAATTAATCGTCTTAAAAAACACAACCAACAAATTTTATATATCGAAAATTTTTGATTATTTCTACATTTTTAGCTAGTTTAAATTATATTTTATTTAATTCAAATTTTTTTTTAATTTTAAAATTATTAAATTTTGAAAAATTGCAAAATTAATAAAACGAAATTTTTCAAAACTTTAAATGTAATTCAAGTTTGAAATTTTGAAAAAATAATTCAAAATAATTTGAAAAAAAAATTATTTATTTTTGAAATTCTAATCATATTTTTCAAATTATTAAAAAATAAAACATCAAAAACTTTAATTTTTCAAAAAAAAATTTTCAAAATTGAAATTTATGTTTAAATATTGTTGCTGCGGCTAAGGAAAATAGATATTGGTTTTCAAAAATTATTTGTGGAACACTTAAATTAGATATTTACATGTTTTTTTTTTTTGGAAGTAATTCTTTTATAAATGAAAAGCTTGAAGTTTGTTTTATATGTGTGTAAAAAAATAATTTCTAAAAAGTTCCCTAAAAGGCTGAAATAAAGCAGATTTGTTTGTCACAAAAAATTTTTTCGACAAACAGCTATTTTCTTAGGCGCAACGGCGATATGTTTTTCGATTCAAATCTCCCTTTTCACTGACCGCCACCGATTACCAAAGTCACTTGAAAAATACCTGTGTAATGTAACTTAAATTGTTTCAAATTTGCAGACTTAATTAGAGTCTGTAGATTTGAAAATTTTTCAGTTAAAAATATATAAGCCTTAAGTCTACAAAAATTTTAACCCAATTTTTTTGCAAAATGCAGAAAAAATCGGGGGTGTTCTGAAAATCTAATCCACATAAAATTATGCATTTTCACACAAAATCACGAATAGTTATTGAAAAACGTATAAGTTTATGTGAATTCGTTTTATATGCTAGAACACCACGAATTCCTGTTAAATTGCAGAGTTTAGTGTACCGTTACCGTTAAAACGAACAGAAATTGTTGAAAAAATATTCAAAATTGTAATAGATATAAGAAAAAACAATTGCGAACCAACAATACCGATTCAAAGCCGACTTAACGTATAAATTTAGCAGGAATTGCTTCTGATTTTCGGTCTTTGCTAAAATATGTTAAATTTGACAATTTTTCAGTTAAAAATAAGTAAATAAAAACCACAATATTAACAAAGCTCTAGCAAAATTCTGTTAAAATGTTTAAAGATTTACTAAATTTTTATTGAAAAAAATTTAACCCCTATTATGCTAGCGTCGTCATATGACGACACGACTTTAAGAATCGACATTTTCAAAACGGTCTTTTTTGAAAATGTCGATTCGTCTTTGCTAAAATATGTTAAATTTGACAATTTTTCAGTTAAAAATAAGTAAATAAAAACCACAATATTAACAAAGCTCTAGCAAAATTCTGTTAAAATGTTTAAAGATTTACTAAATTTTTATTGAAAAAATTTAACCCCTATTATGCTAGCGTCGTCATATGACGACACGACTTTAAGAATCGACATTTTCAAAACGGTAGCCGATATAACAGCGTAGTAAAAGGCATAAGGTTGTATAAAAGTTGGGCTATAACCGCAAATAAAAAAAATGTAGAGTAGAATATCTTTACAGCGTTGCCACATATTGATTTCAAAAGTTTAATGTCGGATTTTTTTTTAAAAGCTTAAAAAAATTCACAAAGCAAAAATTAGGAAAAAAGTTGAATTTAAAGCACTTGAATTATTAAAACCTATGTGCTTATTGGAAAATTTTTGACTAAAAAATATTAAAACTTATATAGTTTGTACAAAAAACATGAAAAGAGGAATGTTATCAATTTGTCTGTAAACATTTTGTGGTTTTTGTATATAAAATCGAAGCTTTCCTCATAAGTTTGAATAATTGTGCAGTCTTTTATGAGTCTGAAATGTTATCAATTAATTTGAGTAAGTTTTTTGGATTTTGGATACAACTTTTTGAATTGTTTCAAGAAGGCTCATATTTTCTACCAAAGAACAACCCAGCCCTAGTTGAAATAAATTATTTGTATTTTCGTTTTATTTATAACTAGTAAATACGAAAAGCGAGAACATCTAATTGTATCAAATTATATCGTAGTGGATCATATTAGATTTAATTTGACACAATTAGGTCTAATTTGATGGAATAAGATATAAAATTTTATCCGGATTTTGTCCTCATCGAAATGTCTCAAATAACAATAATATAATCATATCCAACTAGTTATAATGAAAGGTATATAAAATGCCACAATTGTATGCAATTATATATGAAATGTAAACTAGTAGCTGGATATTGTAATAGGTTGCCCTATTTGAAGAAAGATAGTCATATATTTAGGATATAGTTTCATATAATATTATATAATTATGCCTTGATGTATGTTGCATTAGATAAATATACGCGATTTTATTTGAATGACTATATCAAAAATTTTTTTACTTAAGGTTTAAAAATTGTAAGAAAAAAGCAAAAAAAAAAAAGGCATTTTTAGACAAAAAAAAAAAAAAAAAATTAGAAAAAGGCAATTTAAAGCTCAAAAATCTTAAGAACAAGCTATTTAAAGGTAAAAAAAACGGTTTACGATTTCATTTTCAAATGTAAAGAGTGTTTTTAAGTTATTTGTCACAAAGTCAGAAAAATACGAACGGGAAAGCGTAGCCAAAGCACTTTAGTAGGTGGTACAAGTACTGGCAAAAAGTGCTTTCCCATTCCCAAAGTGATAACATCATTAGACAAAAAGACCGGCTGTTCAAAAGCGACGGAAAAGCACTGGAGGAACAAAAATTTTGAACGCTGGTGGTCTGGAAATATATTTTCCAAAATAAAATTTAAAAAAAGTTCATATATATTTTTTGGTCCTGCGGTGATTTGAACCCAGGCCGTCAGATTGGCAGACGATTGCTCTACCCACTGAGTTAACGACACATATAATACTTGGTGGCTAAACACATAAATGAGTGATAACAGCTGGACAACTACTGTCTGTGCTAAAATGCTAGTACTGGCAAACAAGTTTTTTGGAACTAATGTGCCAGCGTTTTGAGAGCAAGAAAAAAGTTGGTCTTAAAGGAGCTTTCCCACAAATAATAAAATTGATTTTATAAAACAAAAAAATTTTTAAATTAAAAAAAAAGCAAAAAAATGTTCCTTTGAACTCGGAACCTTCTGACTACAAACCTTTTCTAACGAAGCGTCAGCATTTTTATAAAATCATTGTTATACCAGTCAATTGATTTTTGTACCGCCGGCAATTTCTGTCTATGTAGCACTGGATAACCACTGGTTGCAAACCTTGGCATATCACTCTAAGCCACCGAAATTTTTGTAAAACAAATACTGGCAAAACGCTTTTGGCAAACGCTGGCAAAGCGTCCCAAATGAGTGTTTTCCCAGTCATTTATTTTTAACACCGTGGTATGCCAGTGCTTGATTTTTTGTACCACTGGCGATTTCTGCCGGGGCAGTTATGCGTATAATATTCGTTTCTAGGTGTTTTAACGGCAATTGCAGATATTTTAAATTTAACTAACAAAAACTGCAGCGTTTCAATAACATTTAAAATATGTTTTAGTTGTTTAAACATTTTTTTCTCATATCCATTTTTATTTCTTTGTAAAAATGATAAAATGGAAAAGCTCAGTCAGTTGTATTTTTTTTATAAAAATTTTTTTTAACTGTAAATTTGACTACATTTGTAGTTTTTATTTTACTTTGCTTGAGTCAATTATTTTTTAAGTGTTAAAAGTAACTACACTCAGATAAAAAAGTTTGTAAAAAAATTTGTAAACAGTTTCCAATCGCACTATACTATTTTTATACTGATTACTAGTACAATTTTTATTTTTAGTAATCATTTTTGCTATTCTCTTATTACAAATTACGGATTTTTTTTACTAATTTTCGCTGCTGATTTCAGCAAAACATTTTACTAAATTTTCAAAACCGAGTTCTAAATTTAGCAGAAAAATATACTAATTCAAAAATATTTTTTTTTTTTTGATTTTTTACAATTCTTGTTTAGTTTATAATTTTTACTATTGATATATTCTTAGTTTAAAAATAACACCCAGAAAATTTTATCGCATCTCCAATGCATAACTCGACTCCAAATTTCAAGTACGATGAAGTAATTATACGCTTGTTACAATCGAAAGAAAAAACATTTTTTTTTTTAGATTTTACAGTTTTTTTATTTTTTAGTACAATTTTTTGCTAATTTCAGCAGATTGATTTTAAATTACAGTTTACAGCAATTTACTGAAACTTAGTAGCTGCAACTTATTATTTATACTAGTTTCATTGTTCTAAAATTATGATATTTAGTAAGTTTTTTAACTGATTTTAGCAAATCGATTTTGAATTGCAGTTTACATAAATTTTACTAAAATGTAGGAATGTCTTTACAAACTAAATGTAAAATATTTAAAGATTCTTTAAAAATTATTCGAAAAATATTTTTAATGTCATAAAAAACTCATAAGTCAGTTAACATCCACCCACGACTTTAAACAACAAAACAAATTTTTAAAATTATTAATAAATTTTTATAAATTTTTAATATCTTTTAAATTTGTGTATTAAAAGTTAAATTTTTTTTTCAAAATTTAATAGTTTTAAATTTATTTTTAGTAGCTTTTTCCAAGTTTATTTATTTTTTTTTTTTTTTTAATATTTAAAATTTTGTTTAAAGTTATTTATTAGAAGTTTAATTTTTCAGATATATTTCTTTTTAATTTAAGTTTTACCAAAGTTTTTTTATTTATAATTTTAAATATTAAAAAAAATGTTTTTTTACCTTTGTGATTTTTCTTTCCAAGCCCACTTGTCATTTTCAGCTCAAACCCCAAAAAAGTCATACTTTTAAATTAAGTTATTTCTTTTTTATTAGCATTACTTAAATTTTCTTTTATAATTAAAAAAATACTTATAATTTTACAAAAAGAAAAAAAAACAATTTATAAAAAACACTGTACATTGAATTTATTAATTTTTAAGTAATTTAAAAACAAATTGAAGAAAAAAATATGGATAAAGACCGAAAAGAATACATGAAATTATAAAAATCTTAAAAAAAAATATATACAAATTTTTTTTAACAAAAAAATTTTTAAATTGTGTTATTATTTTTGCAAATTATTAATTTTTCAAAGTTATTAATTTTTTAGATGATCTCAAGGTTAAAAATATAAAGAAAAAATAGAAGAAAAAAAAATACAAAAAGGGAAGACAATTTTCATAAAAACAAAGTATAATTAAATATAAAGAAAAAGGTTCCTCATTAGTTGTTTAAACTTAAAAATTTAACATAAAAATGTAAATATTTAAAATAAACAAAAAAAATATAAAAAAATAAAAACAAAAACTTCTAAAACATGTCCAAAAATAAAACAGCCTTATTTATTTGCTTTAATAAGAAAAACCAAACTACGAGATTTTCAGTGAATATTTTGAAAGATTTCTAGTATCAAACAATTTTCAGTGATTCATTTGCAAAATGTTGAAGTATGCAATAAAACAATTAAACAACATTTTGTAGAATTTGTCTAAAGATATACAAATTTTACTACAAAAATTGTCTAAAAAAAGCATTAAAGAGTTGGTTCGATATAGAATATGTACTTTATCGACCATGTTCTGCAGTTCAGTTTTTAGTGTAATTTGTATATTAAACGTTTAATTTTCTTTAAGTAAATTTTTTATTGTGAAAAATATCTTGAGTGGAAAATTTTTTAATTGAAATCAAAAAGATTCCAGAACGAATTTTACACTTTGATTTAAAATTAATTGTAGTATATTTTTTTTACAGAAATTTCTTACACACAGGAATTTTTCATATCGAAAGCCTTTTGAAATTCAGCTTGTTGAAAAACCACCAGGTTTCCCAAACGATTTCTGAGACCTCAAAACTTGGACGAATTTTCCCTACCAATTTCCGCCCAAGAATTCGAACAGGGTCTTAACTCGGTAGAATAAGAGTTTAAATGGAAAACATTTTGGCCTTCATATATGGCATATCTGATCAAAAAAAGGAAACATACACTCCATTTATGGAATAATATATGAACCAATATATGCAATTGTAAAATTTTCACTTTAGATTTTGTTTGTGTGGGCTCTGGACCGGATGAAAAACATTTAGATTAGAGAGTTTCGCGTGATTCACGTGAGTGTGAGGGAAACCCTAATTTACTCACTTGACCGTGAGGTAGTAAAAAGTGTGAAAAAGTAGTATATTTAATATAATTTTTCAAATAAATTTTTTGGTGATTTTGTATTTTTGTGTTTTTAAAACAAAGTAACGAGTTTTTATAGTAATTTTTTTATTTCGAAAGTTAAAATTACTCACATGAGCGTGAGTAAAATAAAATACTTTTGTGGGTGAGTTTATGTGATTAAATTTTTTATTCTCGTAAGCGAGTGTGAGTCAAAATAATTTTTTTTTTAATATTTCTGAAATTAGAAATGTTCTGAAAAACGAAACCACATAAAATTATTCGGTTTTGTACAACAACAACATATAATTTTGTGTGAAAACGAATAATTTTACGTGGTTTTGTTTTTCAGAACACCCACGAAACGGGGGGTTTGAATCTTTCTTACTTGAAAAATATTTTTTTAAAAAATCAGTATTAGTTCTATCCTTCCGACTGTCCATATATTCTTGTTAATTTAGTACATTGATTCATATAAGCCCAAGGATATTAATATTGGTTGGAATCAATCTATCGCAGGAAAACTATCTCTTAAAAAGAATCGGTTGTAGAATAGCTACTTTTCCTTTGTAACCCCTTCTACTGTCAATTATAACACCGATGATTTTTGTTTGAAATTGTCCCAAAAGCAACCGCTTCGTTAGACGCCAAGGTGGAACCGGTTACTAGGGCAACCTAGTACTGGAACTAGTTCTAGAACTTCTGGGTCTAGTTCTAGAAGTGATTCACCATCAGTTGTACCTTACATATAAAATGCATGGAACGGAACCAGTTCCATGGAATAGGTTCTTGTGGAGCCAGTTGTACACCCAAAATAATAAGTCTATTGGCTGGACAGAAAAACCTGTTGATTTTAACAAACTCTTGTTAAATTTAACAAATCTAAATTTAAGTAAAAAATCTGTAAAACTACAGTTTTATTTGTAATTATACTAAGTCGTAAAATTTGTTCAAATTTAGGGTCTCAGGACCCTCCCCGTTATAGTCCATATAATCTAAGGGCATCTAAGGTCACTCACATGGAGCAAAAATTTTGTCCGGTTTGTTCTATCTCGCTTAGTTTTCGAGATATGGGCCATTTTGTGAAGTGGAAAATTTTTATAAGAAATTCCCGAGGGTCCAAGGCCCCACGATGGTCCATTTTTGGATAGAGATAACCCCTTTTGCTGGGGTATTCTTCGCTTAGGGTAGCCGAAATTTTCGTCAATTTTGCTCTATCTCTCTTAGTTTTCGAGCTATGGGCCATTTTAAAAAATCGGGACGGAAGGAAATAGTGCCATCTTTAAAACTTCGGATACACTGGTGGCGCCATCTACCGGATAATAACAAAAACATGAAAATATTATATTTTAACAATAAATTTTGTAAAATTTAACGACTGGGTTCTTAAAAATTAGTTATAAATAGTTTTGAAAATTAACACTCCCAACTAGTTAAAGTACTGAGGATTTTTAGTGATATAGTGTTAAATGAAGATAACTAAAATCTTTGTTTAAATCAGTGTTTCAACTAAAAATTTGTTAAAAAATTAGTCAAATCGATTTGAAACCCGTTTGGCAGATTTTTCTACTGACTTATTATTAACGATTGTAAAACATTTTCCTAATCTATGGTTTAGACATCGCAAATATAAAAATATTTTGATGAAATTTGGTGAACTGAGACACATGGGCTCAAGGACTCAAGCCTTTTGATTTTTTGGTTACCATCGGTCCATATTTAGATCCAGTGCCCATATAAAGGTGTACACGTTACAGGTCGCAAATATTAAGCTATTTTTATGAAATTTGCTACACATGATAAGATCAGATTCTATTGATTTTGGTTAGAATCGGTTCAAGTTTAGACCTATTGCCCACATACTTACACCATAAATTGGCTCTTATGTTTGTTCTTCCATATTGCTAATAGCACATACATATATGAAAATACTTCGATGCAATTTGGTACACTCAAGCAAATGACACCCAAAATGAGTTTTGATGCGACGTAAGTACCTAGCGAAAACCGACATTACCAAATAATTAAGCGAGTAAGTAGCATGGAAAGGGTTTTACTGGTTACAAGGCTATTTACTCGCAACATTACTTTTGTTCGCGATGTCCAAAAATTAATGGGTGGTCATTACCGTCGCGCTTACAAAAAAAGTGATAATTAGTTACCAGTGTGACAGAATAAATAGTTACTCACAAAGATAGAATAAGTGGTCACTCAGAAGTTAGGCTATAAGTGGTTACCCTATATTGTGAAATCGTTGGTCTTATTGACAAAATAACTTTTTACCTTGGAAAATTTCCTATTTTGTTCAAAACAAATCAGTAAATAAAATATTTATATAAAAAATACTAAATCGATACTTATTTAATAAATTACCAGTAAGTGATTACTTTGCAAGAATATATTAGTACTTCTATAACTTATTATCAGTAAGTCATTATTTGGTACTTTAAAGTAATGCAAAAGGTAATGACCTATCATTGCTTCGTAATCCGTTTGATAATGACTTATCATTACCATCCCAGCAAAACCTTGGTAATATATGGGTACCTACTATGAATATTACCTGGTAATATATCAAGCTTACCCTTGCATTACCTTGGACCCTTACATCTCACCCCTGCATTACTTTTAATACCAAATTCATACGTTTGGATTTTTTCGTTTTTCTAGAAAATTTTAGAAATTATATTTTTTGTTAAAAACCAGTGAATTTAAAATTGAAATTTAAACAAAATGTTTTTAAAAACTCCATACCTGTAAGTTCAGAATAACATGTTACTAGGTAAGGAGTTAAATCGATGGACATGCCCTTGTTAAAATAATAGGTCTAGTAATAGAAAAGTAAGAGCTTACCCCCTTCGTTACAAAAAGCTTATTTTTATAACCAAAACTTATAAAAAAAATTTTCCAAAATTTTTTGTTAAAATTATGTAATTTTTAATTTAATAGTCAATATAAAACAAGATGAAATTTTAAGAAAAAAAAACGTATTATTTTAAGGTTTTTTGTAACCTAGAGGTAATAGGTAAGCGTAATTGTAAGTTCAGAATAACATATTACTAGGTAAAGGGTTACCTCGATGGACATGTCCTTGTTAAAATAATAATAGTAAGAGGTTACCTACCCTTATTTCGTCTTACCAAAGTCATTACCGGGTAATAGAAACAATCGAATTTAACCGACATATTTCTCAAAAGATATTTTGATCAAGAAAAATTATTTTAATTAAAGATGGAAAAAGTTATCCATAAAAATGTGTGGTGCACTTTTCAACGGCACACTTCTTATAATCAGATTCAATTTTATTTGGACTTATAATATCTTATCCATAAAACAAAAACTTTATGTTAAATTAACGGTAAATTCTTTAAAGAAAATCGATTTATGTTTATTTTGGTGCCCTCGAAAACAGCTAAGTTTTGGTACCAGATCTTGTACCAAATCCGGATTACGAAATTAAGAAATTTGACATATCTTTTCAGACCTGGCAACAGATATGATTCCGTGAGACCAGATATGCTTATATCTGTTCACAAAAACGGCCGAATTTCCTAGATCTGTGTAGATATGAACAGATCTAGTCAAATGTCATATCGTACATGTTCTTATCTGGCAACAGATCTAATTAGTTTCAATCATATGAAATTAAATGTAATCTTTTTTAAACGGATAGGTAAAATCTCTATTATCAAAAAGTGTTTCTATTTTTCAATTTTGTGTGTAAATTGTTGTTACTGGGGGGGTGAATTGGGTTTCCTCGGGGACCCACGGTAAAGACGTGGAATTTTAAAATTTTTATTGATTGCATAGTTTTCAACTTTACTCAATATCAAATTCAAAGAATCATTTTTGTTTATGCATTAAAGGAATTAACCATCCGTATCTACTAGTTCGTATCCCCAGAACTGCCATTTTCAAAAGAGAATCTACGAAAATTTGACAATTCATATCCCCAATACTGGGTGATAGTATACGATATAGGGGTAGTCGACGTGTAAGTTCCCCTTTATGTTACTTTTAGTGTCCGACCGAGTATTCGGCTTCGGAGTTCGGCCAAAAATTGATGTGTTCGGAAAAATATTGGCCGAATACCGAACTTTTCTATAAATAAATATTTTGCAACATTTAGCACTTTAATTTTGTATAGTAACTTATAACACATGCACATATTTAACTTAATTTTTACTTAAAGAGCGAAAAATACAATTTTTTTATGTTTTTGCAATTTAGAAATATTTAGAAATTGTTTTCCGCATTTTTGAATTTGAAAAAGTAGCATGAAATTGTATTTTTATTCAAACACAAAAGTATTCGGCTTCGGTTTTGGCCAAATTTAGTAATTTTGGCCGAAGTTCGGCTTCGGTTCGGCCTTAAAAAGTGATTTCGTTCGGACACTAGTTATTATCATCCCTTTAGGAAAACGTGTATTCCACACAATGTAATCGATTTCGTGTACTTCACATTGTGTGTACTTACGATATGGGATATTTGTGTATAACAATTGTATAGAAACCTAAAACATTTAAAAAGTTCCAAAAATTTTGTCTAAATTACGTGCCACTATGCTTGTGTGTACTTACGAAGTTTATTGTGCAAAAATGTTGTTATATAAAAATTGTAAAACTGTCGGGAACTTAATTCCCGTTCCAAATTATCATCAGAAGACGAGATTTTTTTTTTAGTTTGTATATCTATTAAAAATTTCACTGTTTCTTGTTGTGACTATTTTGTCCTTGTATTTGTTACATAAAAATTACAGAAAATTGTAATTGTAATTTTTATTTTTTTAAAGACACAAAAAACATTTCTGTGGTTATTTTGCATAGAAAGTTATGACTTAAGTCTGAAAATGTCTTGTAACAGCCGAATATACATGTTAAACTCCCTTCAGATTTTATAAACTTTTAACTTTTTACAGTACAAAGTATTAAAGTATTGCTTAATATCAAACACGAAAACTATTTTAGCATAAATTAAGCAAAAACTTAGGAAAATGAAAAACAAATAAAATCTTATAGGGTCTATACTATGCGCTTCTAAGTGAAACCCCTTGTTTTGGGAAATGTATTTGAGAGAGTAATTAATTACAGATGAAAAATTTCAATTACAAATAATTTAATTAAAATGACATTTTATTTGGAAACAAAATAATGACAAAAAGCTCAAGTTAGGGATCAACCCGAAATATTCGTATTCTTTTTATGCTTGAACACTACCATCAGCAATTTTTTTTTTTATAATTTAAACCAAAAATATTTTGTAATTGCCACTTCAATTACATTTAATTGATATTTTCAATTACACATTACTTGTAATTGAACTGTAATTTAAGTCCCCCAGGTCTCATTAGAGGTTGTTTTATGCAAATACTTGGGCAAAATTTTTCAATTACATTTCCGTACAAATTACGAAAAATGCTATTCATCTAATACTTTAATATTTAAGGGTGGGTGCGAACTGGCTAAGCTTAATCTAAACTTAATTCGGGTTTACAAGTTTCTGTGAAATTTGAAAATTATTTCATATTATTTGCAAAGATATTTTAAACTCTTTTTGTTAATTTGTATTTAGTTTAAATTCAATTTATCCACTTTGCACAAGGCCTAACCAGTTAATTTACTCAAAAACCAAAAATATTTTTTAAATTTTTCAATTAAAAATTGTTTTTATTTGCTTAACTAATAGTTCTTCCCTTTATTAGAAAAAAGTAGCATTAACAAATTGTACATAAAGCTACAAAATTTTAGCTTATTTATTTAAATAAGCAATTTCTTCCCTCGTATTTTGTAAATAAAATATCTCATATTATTTGTTTTTATTATAATTTTTATTTTAAATCTTATTTTGTATTATAAACAATTTATTATTATTTTTTAATTAGTTAACAAATTTATGATTTTTTTTTGTTTTAATTTTAAAGCATTTTTGTTTTTTATTATATAAATATTTAGTCGTTTTTAAAATTAAATTTATGATTGTAAAAAATTAAATTATACATAAAAATGAATGTATGTAAAGCTCTAGGGTTCTTTTTATAAATATATGTATGTATAAATTAGTAGATATTGTACTTAAAAAAATATTTTTTTAGTCTATTAAAACTATTAGTAATTTTAATTAAAGAAAACAAAAAATGAAATAGAAAAAAACTCATATAAACAATAAAAAAAAAGAAATTTTTATGAAATGAATTGAAAAAAAATGCAAACATGTTTTATTTTATTTTATTTGAAAAACAGAAAGTTAAAAACGAAGGGTAAGTATGAGGGCACCAGCACTTTAAGTATAATTGACACCGCTTAACCAACAGCAATGGTAAATTATACTAGTCATATAACAAATACTGCTTTAGTCACGGCAATAGTCCTTTAATTATAATTTATACTGCTTCCTTTAAAAACTTAATGAAGATTGTATTCCCACATTATAGAAATTATTGTGGAATTTAAAAAAAAATTAGCATTCAAATTATAACCACAAGAAAATTGTATAAAAGATTTATACGAGTATTACTAAAAGAAAAATTTAAGCTTACCTTTCATATAAGCACTTTGCTTAAATTGATCGAGTAGTTTTTATGTTATAACAATTTAAATATTTAGATCTAGCAAAGGATCCAATATTATAATTACGAATGTTCAGCAACAGCTCATATTTAACCCATTTATCCACCGAAGAGGAGATTCAAATATCTCTGCCAATTTTCTCGTTACACCAATAATGGATATTTTATTGTATAATAAAAATTCAATTTCGCCTAAAAGTATGCTACATGATTTTTAGTTATGTTTTAGTTTTTTCTAAGTTTAAAAATTTCGTACGACTTCCCCGTTTTTTGAATATCTCGGGAAATACTGGTCGAATTTGGCTGGAAAACCTACTGTT
The DNA here is from genome assembly GCA_949987735.1 of Leucophora obtusa. Lineage (NCBI taxonomy): Eukaryota > Metazoa > Arthropoda > Insecta > Diptera > Anthomyiidae > Leucophora > Leucophora obtusa. Next base: position 356,317,058 of record OX465295.1, read on the forward strand.
CCAGACTCTCGATGCTCTTTCAGATTTTTTTACCCAAATTTAATTTCAAGCGTCCCCGTTTTTTTAAATTATTTCTGAAGTATGGTAACCCTGGCTTACGGCACAAATTGTTCTAATTGCTATAACTCGAAAACCGGTAGAGATATTTGAATGAAACTTTTGCCAGAAGATATAATGGAATTGAAGCTATTATTTTATCCCTTCAGGCCTACAAATTTCATATGCATTTTGTTAATTATAATTAAGTTTTTAAATATTTAAAAAAACACAAGGCCTGGAAAAATTTTATTACTGAAGATCACGATTTCTTTGACTAATTTACCAAGTTTTATCAAAATATCTTGTTATTTTTTACTTTTTGTATAGCATGAATATAAAGTCTTTTAAAAGATCAGGTGTAGCGCATTTCCCCAGCTTTTCGTAAGCTGTGTTTTGATATAACTGCGACAATAATTGTTTTGTATTTCTAAACAGAAAAGCAACTGTAATTACAGTTAAAAATAACACAAGCAACTGCCATGTGGTAACTAACAAACTTTTTTCAGTCAACTACTGCATTTTGTATTAAAAATTCAACTTCGCCTAAAAGTATGCTACATGATTTTTAGTTATGTTTTATTTTTTTATAAATTTAAAAATTTCGTACGACTTCCCCGTTTTTTGAATAACTCGGGAAATACTGGTCGAATTTGGCTGGAAAACCTACTGTTCCAGACTCTCGACGCTCTTTCAGATTTTTTTACCCAAATTTAATTTCAAGCTTCCCCGTTTTTTAAAATTATTTCTTAAGTATGGTAACCCTGGCTTACGGCGCAAATTGTTCTAATTGCTATAACTCGACAACCGGTAGAGATATTTGAATGAAACTTTTGCCAGAAGATAGAGTGGAATTGAAGCTATTAAATGGATTGTATTTTATCCCTTCAGGCCTATAAATTTCATATGAATTTTGTTAATTATAATTAAGTTTTTAAATATTTAAAAAAACACAAGGCCTGGAAAAATTTTATTATTGAAGATCACGATTTCTTTGACTAATTTACCAAGTTTTATCAAAATATCTTGTTATTTTTTACTTTTTGTATAGCATGAATATAAAGTCTTTTAAAAGATCAGGTGTAGCGCATTTCCCCAGCTTTTCGTAAGCTGTGTTTTGATATAACTGCGACAATAATTGTTTTGTATTTCTAAACAGAAAAACAACTGTAATTTCAGTTAAAAATAACACAAGCAACAGACATGTGGTAACTAACAAACTTTTTTCAGTCAACTACTGCATTTTGTATTAAAAATTCAACTTCGCCTAAAAGTATGCTACATGATTTTTAGTTATGTTTTATTTTTTTATAAATTTAAAAATTTCGTACGACTTCCCCGTTTTTTGAATAACTCGGGAAATACTGGTCGAATTTGGCTGGAAAACCTACTGTTCCAGACTCTCGACGCTCTTTCAGATTTTTTTACCCAAATTTAATTTCAAGCGTCCCCGTTTTTTTAAATTATTTATGAAGTATGGTAACTCTGGCTTATGGCGCATATTGTTCTTATTGCTATAACTCGAAAACCGGTAGAGATATTTTAACGAAACTTTTGCCAGAATATTGAATGGAATTTAATGGATCATATTCAGTTTTAAATATTCCAAAAGTATAAGGCCTGGCAAAATTTTATTATCATTTAGTTGAATATCAGGTGTTCTCTTACTACTTTATCAAGTTTCTTTGAAATATCATGTACATTAGAGCACCCATATGTGCAAAAGTGTAATTTTTCCAGCTCCCCGCACATTTTCGAATAGGATGAGAGTAAAAAATAAGATCCGTGCAAAAATTAGGTTTCTGCGATGTAAACCGGCCAGGTCGTTTACATTTATGTCTCCTAAAAAACGTTCATGAATTTATCCATCTATAACTCTTAAACCAGAAGCTTCTGGTAATTAAATTACATAGCTATTGTTTACACAATGAAAAGGCAAACATTTTCTTTATACAAACTTTTAACCCTCTCATGACCGTTAGTGGTGTTTTAAGCGGTAAACATCAAAATTTGTGTCAAAACTAAACTTTGAATGTCTCTCATTTAATTTTGGAGATCTGGGGGGTTACCGCGTAACTCGATTCGAAAAAAAATGTTCGAATTCGTAAATTTTCTACCTTTCATAAAAAGAAAAGTTTTATCAAAAATCTTACTTTTTGAATTTTTATGTGTAGTGTACAAGGTTAAGGATAAAAATAAATTAAAAAGTAGAATTTTTATACAGAATTATATTTTTAACAATATTTGCAAGATTTACGAATTCGAAAATTTGTTTTCCAATCGAGTTACGGGGTTAACCCCCTGTAGATACGTATACTCTTTATCAAATAATAGGAAATTTAGCGTAGATTAAAAGGAAAATAAGCTTTTTTCAATATTTCGTCCACTCCATGACAGAAAGTCCAAAAACTGATTCTGAGTTATAGATTTATTACATATGTGCACTAGGAAATCTTGTGAATCTTCCATTTTAGGTATAGGATGTGTTTAGCGAACTTATGTAAAACACTACGAGCTATATTTTTGTGGAAATTCTTAACCCCCTAACTCTTCAATTAAAGGGACTTTTTTGGCCCCGTTTTAAAAAGGGACAAAAAGACCAGTAAGTTGAAGATTTAGAGGGTTGAAATGTTCCACAGAAATGTTCCCCGTAGTGTTTTACATAAGTCCACTGAACACCTACCTAAAATGATAGATTAACATGGCAAAACGCTGGCAAAACCAATAAATAGGTGGTCTGGAAATATATTTTCCAAAATAAAATTTAAAAAAAGGTTCATATGTATTTTTTTGGTCCTGCCGTGATTTGAACCCAGGCTGTCAGATTGGCAGACGATTGCTCTACCCACTGAGCTAACGAGACATATAATACTTGGTGGCTAAACACATAAATGAGTGATAACAGCTGGACAACTACTGGCTGTGCCAAAATGCTAGTACTAAACAATTTTTCGGGACTTGGCGTTGGGAGAGCAAAACAAAGTTGGTCTTAAAGGGGCTTTCCCACAAACATAAAAATTGATTTTATAAAACTAAAAAATTTTTTAACTAAATAAAATAAAAAAAAAATTTTTTTGCTTTGGATTTCAACTCGGAACCTTCTGACTGCAAACCTTTTTTAACGAAGTGTCAGCATTTTTACAAAATCACTGATCTATCAGAGAATTGGTTTTTGTACCCTGGTTGCAAACCTTGGCATATCACTCTTAGACCCTATGCCAGTTGTTTTTTTATAAACCACCGAAATTTTTGTAAAACAAATACTGGAAAAACGCTTTTTGCAAACGCTGGCAAAGCGTCCCAAATGAGTGTTCTCCCATGAGTGTTCTCCCAGTCATTTATTTTCAACACCGTGGTTACCCAGTGGTATGCCAGTGCTTGATTTTTTGTACCACTGGCGATTTCTGATTGGGCAGTTGACCAAAAACGCATTCGAATGAAAATTTCTTATTTCTCACCATTTCTCTGATTTAGCTCCATCTGACTTCTACCTGTTCCCAAATCTAAAAAAATTCTTTGCTGGCAAACATTTTACCTCGAATGAAGATGCAATGGCAGCTGTAAACGATTATTTTGAGGAGCTTCAGGAAAATTAATTTAATCAAGGAATAGAATTGCTAGAAAAATGTTGGACTAAGTGTATTGAAGTTTCAGGAGATTATATTGAAAAATAAAATAATTTTAAAAATCTAGCTCTTGTTTTTCATTGTTAGGCTAAGAACATTTCGAACATACATTACCTACATACATGTAATCAATTCCTAACTCAATTTTTTCAAAATGGTCAGTAGGTCAAACCAATAATAAGCTAACGATATGCCGATCTTTAGCAGGACTATACAAAACTAAGCTTTTGTTAAGGGCTTAAGCAAAATAAGCCGAAGTTTTCGAAAAAGCTTGAAGAATTGTATAAATTTGTATAAACACTTTTCGAAATAAATAAATCGTAAATTCAAAACCATTCTTCGAATTCGTCGTATATTTTTAAAAAGCAACTAACTTGTCATAATTTTATAAAGCTAAAATTTGGTCAATATTATAAATACGTGTCTATTCCAACGAAAAGTCTGTGACTCTTAGTTGTGACTGTATTCCTCGTTTTTTGTTTTTTTTTTTTTCGATGCAAAGTCACAATAAATTATATTTATTTAAATTTTTGTTTGAAAACTTCAAAAAAGTTATGACACAATCAACACAATAACAACATTGACAAATAAAATTCCATTTTTTGGATTTCATTGTCGTTTTGTATGGAAACTTGTGACTTTCGGTATTCACAAGTAGGAAGAGTCCACCTTAAGACACTAACTAACATAATAAAGAAACTCGGCGAAATTAAAGAACAATATGAGTAGTAGTAGTTAGAAAAGCTATTAATATATTAATATAATTTTTTTTAAAACACTCACAAACTTAAAGTATAATTGCATATACCGAAAACTCGTCGAATTTTAAGTTTTCCCAACCACCCAGCAAAATCTTTCATTACCAAATAAGTGGTTATATAATAAAAATTCGTAGCTCCGAACAACTTATTTTTTTGGCGTCTAAACTCATTATTTTTGTTTGGCGTGGTTGTTTTTATAAGTAGTCACGCTTACCCGCTCGCTTACGAAAAAATGGGAAGCAAGTAGTTATGAGATTCTGAATAATAAGTGGTTACAAACACGCTTACAAAAAGTTGAATTATAAGTGGTTATCCGCCTGCTTACTTGATTATTAAAAATAAGGAGTTACACAAATACTATTAGCTTCAGGAAATACATTCAGAGAAATTCAAGTTTTTGCTAGTGTGTAATTTTAGAACTCGTATAAAAATTTAACACAAAACATAATAAATATAAATGTATAAAATTTAAATTTGTAAAAAGTACTTATTTAAACTATTGCGAGTAAGTCATTATTTTATATTTAAAAGCAACCACTACAATAGGCCGTTATTAGGAAGTCTTTATTTTATATTACAAAATAATGCAAAAGATAATGATATATCATTATTGGTAATGCAGACAACAATGAGGTATCATTACCAATATTTTGCTGGGCACTTACAAGAACACTGAAATACCTTAAAGTGGCTCATCGAATTTAAACCCCATTATAAGGCTTTCGAAAAATTCAAAAACTAAAGCAACAATAATTCTCTCGCCTACATATAAAGCAGTTGGGGCTGTTTATTGGCTATTCCCGTTACAACAAAATTTAATCTTATAAACATTTAATTGTTTTTTTTTTTATATCATTTAACTGCTCTCAATTTTCATTTAAATTTAATAAAATAGAAAACGCTTTGATGTTTATCGAAATTACTTTTGATGCCTGATTATCATTAGGTTTTAAACGAATCAAGTGTGAGATGAACAAAACCCCATTAACCAAAAGAAAAAAATATTATACCTAATAATCGTTAGTTAAGATATCTTAACAATTTTGTTGTTATTTTCTTTCCTACTCAAATGAAATGGATAGCTAAAGCTTAGCATATGTTGGAATTGTTTGTATCTATGAATATTTTTGCTGTTGTATAGAATTCACTTGTATTGTACATAGTCGAGCTTTTATAAACCACAATAATTCCCAGCAGGTGAGTGGTGGTGAGTGAGTGGATCAAGTGTGTTAGATAAGTAGTTAAGTGTATGACATACATACATAGTGTACGTATGTATTTTCTATTCACAATGTAATGTGATTTTCATTGTTTTGATTATTTCATCTGTGGGTGCATATGTAAATTTTTTGATTTCGTTTTTTTATCTCTTCTGGTTTTTTGATCTTCTTTTTCTGGGTTATATTTTTATTAGTGATGCTGCGCCAAAAAGTGACTTTTAATAATTGTTAATTAGGTGTTAAACCACACGGTGGGTTACAAATTACAAACGAGATTAAAACAAAAAATTATTATATGCAAATATAGAAATAACTGTAAATTATTGTGTGGTTTGTTATTTTAGACAAGTGTTTAATCAAAATAAATTGATTTAAGATCAGTTTACTATAGACAGAGATCAATGCAAAATAAAAAAAAAACTCTAGAATAGGTTTAGTTGTAAACTTATTTTGTATAAGCTAAAATCGTAGATAATTTAAAAATTTTAAAAACTGATTGAAATCAAGCAACAGTCGTAGATTTTTAAAGACCAACTCGTCTTCAGAGATTTGTAAGAAATTTCATGACAAATATTTTTGTGGAACATTTTAACCCTGTAACTCTTCAATTAAACGAAAATTTTGGCCCATTTTTAAAAAGGGACATAAACGACCCGTATGTTAAAGAGTTAGAGGGTTAAAATATTCCACAAAAATATTTGTCATGAAATTTTACTATAAGTCTGTGAAGACATCAAAGTTAAAAATTTAGGTTTAATGCCAAAAATAAGTCAGAACTTAAAATGTGTTTAACACCCATATTTTAAACTTTATAACAATGACAAAATTGTGACAACACAGACCATTCACCATTGTCACAATTTTGTCATTGTTATAAAGTTTAGAATACGGGTGTAAGAGTTAATTTCGTGCTATTCAGAGTTGGTGCTCAATAGAGCACCCGTATGTGCAAAAGTTTTATTTTTTCGCTTCTCCACGCACTTCCCGTTAGATTGGGCGTAAAAGATAATTTCCCGAAGAAAATTGATCCTCTCGGATTAAAACAGGCCAGTCACCCGCGGCTTTTAGCCCTAAAAATGGTCTAAAATTAGTTCAAATCTTCTTTGCGCTATAACTCTTAAAGTAAAGGATACGTATTTCTGTCTTGCTGGTCTTACCGAATTCTTTAAAAAATTTTATTTACTTGTGAAAATTTTATCATCTTTCTTTAATTTGAAAAATAATTTAAACAGAAAGTGATATTAATTTATGATCTAGAGTCGAACTAAAAAACATTCATTTAATAATATTTAGTTTTAAAGGAAATTTAAACAAATCGTGGATTTTAAAAATCGCCAAAAGCGTAGACTTTTAATGCTTTTTTTATTATTTAAATTTATAAACTTCAGTAATTTTTTTATATCATAAAAATCTTACCAGTCATTCACCTGATTATTTATCACCTTCTTTATATTCTTTTCTTTTCCATGTCATTACCAAAAATCATTAAATCAATGAACTTTATTTTAATAACTTCACACTCATCCACAGTCACAATGTATTCATAATAAATTAAAAAACTAAAAAAAAAATTTGTAATAAAAATAAAACCAATTTTTATGACCCACATTTTATTATTAGAAAGAAACTGCAACACCGGTACCATCCAACAACAATCATAGATGACTCTGACAAAAATAATATTGAAAATCTTTTTTTTTTGTTGTATGATTATTTTAATAATGCATAAGTTTTCCATGAAAGAAATACAATCCCGGCATTTATGAGTCTGAAAATACAAAAAAAAGAGTAAAAACATTATAGAAAAAAAAATATAAAAAGAACTGTAAATTTAATCATAACTTCTTATTACTGTGAGAATATAACAATAATATGCTAATGTTTCAGAGTTTTAAATATTTCAAGACCTAAAAATCATGGTGTATAGATATGGTTGGATGTCTTTTATCTCAAACTCTAAAAATGATAGTAGTTTTTTACCTTTGATCTTAAAACTATGTTGTATACTTAAGGTATGAATAACTAAGCAGCCAACAAACCCAAACTCTTAAATAACTAATATTACAATTAAATTCTGCAGGTTGCAAATGACGTTGCGATACTATGGCCCGGAACACCGAATTCGCCATAAATATTAAAATAAAATCATTAAAAATGAAGACAACAAAAACTTAATATTTAAATCTTTTCAAAAACTCGTCAAAATAAAAGAAAAACCATACATTTTAGACTCCTAATAAAATCGTAGAAGAATAAACGAGAATTTGGAGAATTTTAAAACGTGTCGAAATTAAAGAACAATGGCAAATGTTTTCGAATAAGAGCAACTAGAAATAAAAATAGAAATTGACCATAAATTAAAAAATAAAATTAACCTTATTGAAATTAAACATAAAAAATGGGCTTTAAATGTGTTGTTTGATTGTTACTTTTAAGTGCCTATTTTTTTGCGTTTAAATGTTGTTTAGCATGTTTTTAATACTTCTAGGCGGTGAAAAGTGGATTTTAAAGCATGATTTAAGGTAGTTAAACTTGTTTTTTTTAATAATCTGCAAATTTGTCGAAACTAAAGAATCAAAATAAAAGAACAATTGTAGATTTTAAAAGAATCGTTAAATTCATTTAAATTCAACCAAAATTGAAGAAAAAAGACACAATTTCGTATTTTCCTTAATTGTACATTAAGGTTTTATTTTCCTATATCACGTTATATATTTTCGGAAATCTTATTGCAAACTACATTAGTTGATGTAGAAAGACATGGCATGTTGTATAACAACCAAAAAAGATATTTGGGAAAAACTCATTGGGTATTATAAGTTTGTGCTGATGTTTGCTACACCAAAAAATATTGGTCCTAGACCCACCTTATAGTATACCGATCGGCTCAGAATTTTTTTTTATTTCGATTTAACGATGTCCGTCCGTCTGTCTGTCCATGCATTCTTGTGCGCACTCTACAGGTCGCAAATATTAAGATATTTTGACGAAATTTGGTACATTTTGGTTGAAATCGGTCCATGTTTAGAACTAGTGCCCATATAAGGGTACCCCCAAAATTTTCTTTTTTACACGCTGCAGGTCGCAAATACAAAGATATTTCAATGAAATTTGGTACACAGACCTATATCGGCCCAAGGACGAAGCCTATTGATTTTGGTTAAAAGCGGTCCATGTTTAGACCTAGTGCTCATATAAGGGTCCCCCAAAATTGGCTTGGTTACACTCTGCAGGTCGCAAATACGAAGATATTTCAATGAAATTTGGTTCGCTGACTTACATGGTCCAAAGGAAAAAGCCTATTGATTCTAGATAGGATCGGTCTATATTTTCTCTTCTTTTATGATTTTATAGAAAATTTTAACACAAGTCCGTTTTAACCCATTCAAATTTCGGATCCAAACATTAGTTGGCTTTAAGTCAGACTGGTGTAGGGTATTATATAGTCGGCATACCCGACTTTAACCTTTTTACTCGACATATCTGAAATTCATGAAATTTAGAATATTTTTACACTAGTGGAAAAAAGTCCGTAAAAATTTAGTAAAAACTACTAAAACTTAGTTAAAAATGATGCTGCAGAAAAAAACTGCTAAAGTAGCAGACTATTTTTGCTATATATATTTTTTTTTTAGTTAGACCAACACTCAGGGGATGCCCCCTATTAACGCAGCGCATTGTGTTGGTATTAGGAAAATAGGTAATGGGGAGGAAGAAAGAGGGTGTAGTGTTTGTGAATATTTGATTTGAACTTCTCTACATTGTAAGTAACAGGGAAGACTTCTGCGGGGAGTTTTTTCCACATACGGCTGGTGCGACTGATAAACGAATTCTCTCTGTAATGCGTTGTGCGATCAACTGGACAATCGACTACAAACGGATTTGCTCTACTTGATAGGCGAGTATTACGAATAAAAACCCTGGCTCTGTTAAATATGTGACCTTCTCCGAGAAAAGGGGCCTAGTGTGTGAAAATTAAGTTTTTTTCTAACTCATTTCATCTTATTCTACACCCTTTTAGGTACCAGAATCCACTCCAAGTCCAAACCCGTTTTTTGACACACTAGGTCCCTTTTCTCGGAGAAGGTCACATATGCAGAATTTTAGTTATATTTGAGCTAAATTTTTGTAAATAGAGAATAGCAAATTAACCTGCTAAAATCAGCAAAAGATTTTGCTAAATAATTAATAGTCTAAAAAATCACCAAAATATTAAACATTTTCTAAATTTTTTTTTCGATTTTTTTTTTAAATGCAAATAAAAAAAGGCTTTTGAAAACAGCAGTTTACAATTTTTTAGCAAATATTTCTGCTGATTTTAGCAGAATAGACTGCTATTTGCATTCAACTAAATTTAGCTTAAAAATAGCAAAAATTTTGTAGATATAACAGTTTATTTTTGCTATTTTTAGTCTACAAATATTTAGCAAAATTTTCTGCAGATTTTACAGTACAATTTGCTATTTTCAATTAACTAAAAGTTAGCCTAAATAAAACTAAAATTCTATAAATTTAACATTTTTAATTTTGCTGTTCTCAATTTACTAGTATTTAGTAAAAAAAATCTGCTAATTTTAGCAATTTTTTCTGCAGCATCGTTTTTAACTAATTTTTAGTAAATTTTTCTGCTATTTTTACAGATTTATTTCTATGAGTGTACATATTGGGAATGCACTTTCAAAAGGAAAGTTAGACACTCATATTAACTACATATGTTAAGTGATCAGAGGTTCCCAAATTTAAAAAAATTAGACCTTCGGGAAAATTGGTCTCAAACCGCAAGTAGACACTGTCGAATTCGACTCACTATTTATTTTCTTGCCGATGCCAACTTAGTGCTTTTTGCGCAAGATTTATCGCTTTTTGATAAAAAAAAAGGGGCTATGTTGGCGCTTTATGGTATTTTATTTAGCGCCTTTTTGGAAAAACGATTATTTTGACACAATTTTAATATTTTTAAGCTGCAAACACTACATTTCCATATATTTTTTTACAATTTTATTTAAAAAATAATTTAAAATTGTTCCTAAAAGTGATTTTTTTAAGCATCGTATAAAAAAATCGATGTTTTATTTTAAATCTTGAATATTTTCGAAGCTTTACGAATTTGATATTAAGGTCTATTCTCCAAAAATAGTTTTTAGCGCTTTTTAACTATTCCATCGCAAAATTTAGTTGAAAAAGGTTATGTTTTGATCAAAGTTATAATTTGGCGCTTTTTAATGCTATTTAGTACCAAACATCAGAAAATATTTGTCATTATGACCTATGCCACATACAGAATTTTAGTTACATTTGAGTTAGCTTTTAGTTAATAAAAAATAACAACTAAACCTGCTAAGATCTGCAAAAATTTTGCTAGACTAAAAAATCACAAAAAATTAAATTTTTTGTAAAATTTTTTTAAATCAGCAGTTTACTATTTTTTTTAGGAAATATTTCTGTTGACTTTAGCAGGATAGACTGATATTTGCATTCAACTAAATTCAACTTAAAACGAGTAAAAAGGTTAAAGTCGGCCATGCCGACTATACAATACCCTACACCAGTCTGGTTAAAAGCCAACTAATGTTTGGATCCGAAATTCGAATGTGTTAGAATGGGTCTTGTGTCAAAATTTTCTATAAAATAATAAAAGAAGAGAAAATTGTAAATACAGCCCATATGGGCGATAGGTCCAAATATGGACCGATTCTATCTATAATCTATCGGCTTTATTCTCGCGACAATGTGAGTCAGCGAACCAAATTTCATTAAAATGTCTTAATATTTGCGACCTGCAGCGTGTAACCAAGCCAATTTTGGGGGGACCCTTATATGGGCACTAGGTCTAAACATGGACCGGTGTTAACCAAAATCAATAGGCTTCGTCCTTGGGCCAACATAGGTCTGTGTACCAAACTTCATCAAAATAGCTTAATATTTGCGACCTGCAGCGTATAAACAATATAATCTTGGGGGCACCCTTATATGGGCACTAGGTCTAAACATGGACCGATTTCAACCAAAATCAATAGGCGTCGTCCTTGGGCCGACGTAAGTCGGTGTACCATCAAAATATCCTGTAGAGTGCGCACAAGAATGCATGGACGGACAGACAGACGGACGGACGGAGGGACAGACGGACATCGTTAAATCGAAATAAAAAAAAAATTCTGAGCTGATCGGTATACTATAAGGTGGGTCTAGGACCAATATTTTTTGGTGTGACAAACATCAGCACAAACTTATAATACCCTCTCCATGTAGTGGCGTAGGGTATAAATAGGAAAAACAATTTTTGAAATAACAGTTTGTCCACTAATATTGGCAAAATTTTCTCCAGATTTTACTGTATAATTTGTCATTTTTAATTAACTAAAAGTTAACTCAATTATAACTAAAATTCTGTAAATTAGTTAGCAAAAAAATCTGTCAATTTTAGCAGTTTTTTTTTCCAAGGTTTTTAACTATTTTTTGGAGTTTTTTCTACTATTTTTACAGAACTCTCGAATTTATGAGTGTACTCTCCGATTTGATACGTTTATTCAATAATTTTAATTGTTTATCTCATATGGACAAACAAACAGACGGACATAACTAAATTTCCTTAAATATTGCATTATTTTTATCCATAAATGGATATGGAATGACTTAGACATGAATAAAATTTTATTTGATTTTAGCGATTTTAAAATAAAGTTAACAAAGATGGAACTTTAGGAAAGTTAACTTAAGCTCAATGTGGGTGATTCAATACGATATATTCCAATTGTATCGCTCCTTCCCTAAATTCAACTTCGTTAAATATAGTATAGCCTGAACAGTAATCGGGCATAAAAAAAAATAAAAAATTTTCGGAAAAATAATCTTATCGAAAATTTAGAATAATCAGAAATTTGGGAAGATTTTTCAAAAAATAATAAAAATTAAAACAAATTACTTTTTCGAAATTGTTTAACCCTAATTGGTTTATTAAGAATTAAAATTTTTTTACTTTAGAAAAAAAAACTCATCTGGCCCATAGTATATTACCAGCAAGTGCATATTATGCAAAAGTTAAGCTACTCTCCTCATCTTTTTTACTTTATTAACATTATAACGTAACAATAGTTAGTGCATATGTGAATATGGTGTTAGTGTTGGGTTTGAGTAGATTTTATGATTTGCTAAAACGCACTTTACTTCATTTAACGCTAAAAATTGTAATTAATTTTTTCTTCTTACCTACTTCTCCTGCAGTTACATCGCCATAATGAACAACATCATTATCGTGAACCTCAGAGTTTAATACTACAATTTCATTGTAATGCAGCAGTTTTATGTGATTTTAATGTTGTTGAGAGTATTAAGTGTAGATGAGCTTTTTTTTAAGTACGTTAGTAGAAAAAATGATGGAGAGGAGTGTATTTTTCCTAGGTATTTCCTAGTTTGGTTTTTCATAATTTAAATTTTCTGCTGCTTAGCTGCCGTTTATGTTTTTACTACTAACTTGCGGTGTTTGTATTAATATTGTTGCTATTTGACAGGGCTGGTAAAACTGTGGCATGCATGTCAGTTGTGGCACGCGAACAAAAGTAATAAAAACCAATTATATTAGGCAAAAATATGCGTATATAGTTCTAAATTTTAATATATTTTTTAATTACTTTCGAATCTACACCGAAGAACTGGAAGTGTGAACCCAATTTCTGTTCACTAAGGTGTCTAGTAGAGTGTCCCAATGAAAGACTTATTTGAGAATTGGTTCAATGATACCAATTATGTAAAATTTGGTATCAAAAGTGTCGTAACGACGACCGTGTTGTTAGGAGAGCATTTACAAATTATTCATGGAGTTACTTTAGTCCTCCATTGCGTTTTTAAGATGCACATTTAAGCTCAGGTAGGATCTTTCTATGATGACTAGATAACCCAATTTAGATTTAAATAGGGTTCGCCCTTACGTACCAAATTGATCCGATTTTCTTCAGAATTCCTACCTGAAGTTTGATACAAGGATACGTGCAGAGACACACGGGCAGCGCTAAATTGAGTCACAATGTGATTCCGAGTCGATCCTCAAGGTGCTGTAGCATATAAATATGCATAATTTTGGCACGCAAGGAGAAAAGTCCTGCCAGCCCTAAGATATTGTTACGTGTACATCTCGCGTCATATATTAGGTATTAATGCATTCGCGTTCATATGTTGTACATTATGTCGATTGTATTAGTTTAAGATGCTTAAGATGTTGTAACTTTGTTTTTTTTTCTTCATATTCCGCGAATATGTTTAGTTGGAAACTACAATTTTAAAAATATTTGTCATAAAACTTGGTAATTTATTATATTATTATGAAATTCGATGGTTTTTTACTAAGAATATTTTTATGTACTGTAGACGAAAAATTTATTGACTGGTAATTTGAAAATAAAATAAATCAAAAGTTTTTAAACTGAACGTATTACCAAAGGTTAACCGGACCTGAGCTACCTGCACTACATTGATCAGATTCACACATCGAAATAGTCGGATGCAAAGAACCGGTTGTAGAAAAACTTGTACTTGCATGCAACCTGTTCTACTTTTTGTTCTATCATCGGTGATTTTTGTTTGAGTTTGTCCCAAAAGCAACAGGTTATTTTCCTCCAAACTACAACAGGTTGCTTTGGAACTGGTTCTGCGACAATAAAACCTTGAAGAATCAGTTCTAGAACCTGTTCCACGGAACCGGTGGTAAAAAGTCATGTTCTAGAACAGATTCAGAGGTAAAAGTTTTGCTAACCTAAGTCATTCACAAATGTGTCCTTCTAAATCCAAAATATTAACTTTTTAAAATTCACAGCCGCCATTTTGAATGAACCATTCTGATTTCAAGTTCGTTATTAGTTGCCTCCAAAACTTCCAGTATCATCTCTTTTTGTTCATGGGACCCTTAATTGAACCTCCAGCAATTTTAGTTCCTTTTTCTATGGGCTGGATTCATTGTGCATCAGTGAAATTATATGGTTTTCGATAAAAATTTCCAATTTTTTTATACTTTGGTTTTTTAACGAAATTCTTTAACGATGTTTAAATTCTCTATAAAGAAGCTATTGAAATTATTACCGCCACTATAAGATTTAAGAAAGTGAAATAAATTTAAAAATCGAATCAGATTTAGCGAAATTACGGCTTGTTCAAAATTACAAGAAGCAGTTTGGACCATGCGTTACTCAAATGATGTTTAATTATATTCTTGACCGCCTTTAAGATTATAACTTAAATTTGCCAAACTGAATTTGTAATTTTAGAAAAATAATATTTTTTTTAAACATTCCCTAGTAAAATTATTTTTATATAATCAGATATGATTTTTATATAATCATTTATGATTTTATACAATTATAACTTGTCGAGTATTGTGAAACATATATTTTTATATGATTATATCAAAAGATATTTAATTATATGAAATTATATTAACCAGATCCACCATTTTCCGGATCAAATCATGTATGGGTTAATATAATTATATAAAAAATATATTATTTGATCCGAAAAATGGTGGATCTGGTTAATATAATTTTGTGTAATTAAATATCTTTTGATATAATCATATAAAAATATATGTTTCACAATACTCGACAAGTTATAATTGTATAAAATCATAAATTATTGTATAAAAATCATATATGAATATATAAAAATCATTTTTACTAGGGTTAAGAAACAACAAAATTTTATTTGTTATTAATTGATCCTAAACACAATAAAAATTTAACTATAAATATAGTATTGTAAATTCTCACCATTTTCATTTTTAATATCAACGATTATTTTGTTTAACAACCTCTTTATAGCCGGCATGCAAAAATTTAATTTTTTTTTTTTGTTATGACTGCAAATACAAAGTAATATTTAACTTGACCAACTATTCCGCTTTCTAAAGGCTGATCTAGAGTTGAATATTTAAACGAAAATCTTGTCTTTTATAGTTTAGTAGAACTTTTTGATTAATTTTTCAAAACCAATAATAAAATTTTTAAACCGTTCGTCTTCTTTCGATCTTGTCATTAAATTTCAGAATTTAAGAAGTTTTTAATTGAAATAAAGTCATTAAAATTGGAGGGTTTCTATACAAAAGCGATTTTTCGATTTAAAATTCTGCTGATATAAGAATTTCTTATGTTTTATAACAATATGGTTTTAAAATTTTTCACAAATTCCATTGGATTTTATTTATTTATATTTTACATGCAGATAGTCATTTTTATTTTCTCAAAATTCCAAAAATTAGAGATTTTATTCACGATTTTCAATCAAAAAGAAAAAAAAAAACATTTAATTACAATATTGATTGCAGCTGTCTATATGACAACACTGTACTATAAATACATATGAAATTTGGGACCTGTGGCATCCCGTCTCCAATATATACGCAAGCAGCCTGATCTTGAACGTGTAAGAACCATTCGTCAGTTTGGCAACATTTGTGAAAAAGGGGGCACGGAGGAGATTGGAAGATAAACAAAAATCTAAAAATAGACTGTTTGTACGTGTCTGTGTTGATCACTTCGGAGTAAAAAGGAACATTTTCATTAAATTTATGAAGATCTAATTTATTAAATTCAATGAATTATTTTAATGAAATTATAAAATTTTATGAAAAAAAAGTTATGAAAAATTTCATAACATTAATTAAATATTATATACATAATGAAATTCTTCACTGATTCTACGAAAAAAATTCAATGAAATTATATCATTAATATCATGAAGGATAATACTTTCAGTGTACACATTAGTACAGTTACGTTTGTAATGTAGGAGAATAGGCACATGTTCCAATCCTACAGCCGACGAGTTGTTGAAAAATTATCATATAGAGACAATCTGACAATAAAATATAAACAATAATACAATTTAATAGAAAATCGCTGATGAAGCCTGTCCATAGAAAAAGGCAGAAACTAGATCTAGTCTGATTTGTAAATTAATGTGTTTATAATTTTTAGAGGAAAAGGTTTATTCTTCTTATTAACCTCAAACCTACTAAAAAAAGTATAATTTGTCTAATTATGAACACCCACAATTCAAATACTACTGGGCGGATTCTAATAATTCAAAAAACATTTTAATGGTTAGTTAGTTTCAATAATAATTTTTGTTCGCAAATGCATTTTTAATGCAAATGCATTTTCTGGGTGAATTTGCATGTCCGTCCATCTGTCTGAATGTCTGTCCATGTATTCTTCTGCGCACGATACAAGTCGCAAACATTAACCCTCTAACAGGCCTAAGCTTTTTTGCAATGAAATTTATACCATGTGTTCCTCACGAAAAATAAACAATAAGTTCGTCTACAAAATTTTTTTTCGTTGCCTACTTTAGGCGATATTGGACAAAATAATTTAAGGGTGAATCTCGAAAACTAGGGCATAAAAATTACTAGGTTTAGGCACAAATTACTTCTCTTACCAAGATGTAATTGCAATAAAAAAATTACATTTTTTGTGCTGTTACTTAAGAGGATGTAGCGATTTTGGTTTTTTGAAAAACGCGAAATTGAGCGAAAACGCATCAAAACTTCAATATATATTATTCAAACTTATAAAATTTGCTACCTATACTAAATATATTCTTTTCACCAAATTTCAGAAAAATCCGTCCATTCGTTTTGAAGTTAAGGCGATGTCCTTTAAAGGTATCCTTATGGAATCCTGTGCGTCCTTGGACCAAAGTAAGGAACTTTTTGAATAGTTTAAGCTCCAATCTTACTTCATGATCACTATAAATTGTTTTAGTCTATTTAAATATGTTTTTAAGATTTTTGAAAATTTTGGTTGTTTTAAAATATTTAATTTTTGAAATTTTACGAAATTTTATCTTTGACACTTTCTCGCTTCCAAACCGTGCATTGTATACAAAAAAATTATTTACAAAAAATTTAATAAATTTTGTTTTCTGTTGAAAAATCTTAATTTCTTATTATAAAATACTCCTTTGGCGCATTTCTGGTCAATTTAATATACCCCGCATGGAGGCGGGCTTGCCGGTTAGAGGGTTAAGATATTTTCATGGAATTTGGTACATTTTAGTTGCAATCGAAAATCGGCTCTAAAGCTAGTTCCCACGCTAGTTTAGTAAAAAGGGGTACAGTGATTTTCGTTAGGATCCGTGCATGTTAAAAAAGAAGTGCCTGTATAAAGCCCCCCGCCCATATGGACTCTATTTCCGAAATTTTCCTTAATGCACCTAATATTGGGCAAAATCAAAATTTTTATTGATTTCCTAATTTTTTTACCAACTTATAGGCAAATTTTTACACAATTCCATTTAAACTCATTAATATTTCGGATCTAAACATTAGTTAGCTTTTGACCGGAATGGTGTAAGATATCATACAGTCAGCATGATCAACTTTAACTCATTTGATTTATAGTTAACGTCGGGCTGCTTCTACATTCTTCTTTCACCGGCAGCAAAATTTCAGCAGTTTTGATTCGTCTTATTTAGAAAATAGCACTTTTTAACTGAGTTTTACTTAAATTCAGTTTATTTGATTTAATTACTATATTTTAAAATTTTTTGTTGATGTCTTCTTCTGTTTCAAAAATGTCATTCAAACTAATTGATAACATTAATTTAAATCCCGCTTTTTAGTCAGCCAAATCCCGCTTTATGATCAAAAATAGTTGGTCACGTTTGACAAGAGTGAAGTCAACTTGAAATCACTGTTTCATAAAAATTATTGACATTTTCAATCAACTATTTACGACTTTAACATTTGTTTTTATATAATTAGTGGGTATTTAAGTGGGGTTTTATTTCTTACGTTTAAATATTAATTTAATATTTGCACTTTTAATCGAATGCATGACTAAATGAATGGTTGGTAATTATGTTAACGGCATCTTTGCCTTTTTATTTTGTGATTAAGACATGCAATGGGGGTTTTAGAAAAGATTTACCCCTAAATTCATAAAGGTTTTGTAAAATTATAGGAGGTTTATTGAACAAATTTTGTATGAAAATGACGTTTTGTAAACCTGCTATAACTTTACAAAGCATTTATGAATTGAGGGGCTAAAGTTTAATTTTACATTTAAAAAAATAAAACGATTTTCATATAAGTTTTAATTTATTGATAAGCGAATAATCAAATGCTAATTTCTTTTATTGATCATTTTTAGATTTAACCCACCTTAACCCACTTTAATCCATATTAAATTAATATCAAAATGGAAATTTTCTTAAAGCAAAATGTTACTCATATTTTAGGCTTTTTTAGAGAAATTACAATGGATCGATCGCTCTAATAGAAAACAACTTCTTTTTAACAAAATTGTTGTTAAAAATTGAATTTTTGTTTATTTAAAACTTGCGTTGGTTAAAAAAAAGGTATTATTTATGTGTGCACAGAGAGAATTTTCTCCGAAGAATTTCAATGAAATTTTTCCTTAAACTAATTAAGTTTTTTTTTCACAAAGTGAATGATAAATTTTTAAAATTTTTGGCAAAACCTTTATAATTTTTATGAAATTATTTTTAATGTAACTCTTTCATTTGGTGTATGTAATTTTGTATAATTAATATGAAAATTTTCATAAAATTTTATGAAAAGTTGAAGAGAAAATTAAAAAAAAAATGTGTTAATATGATCTTAAATCGAAAGAAAATCATTTATTTACTTTACAAATTCGAAACTTCATTGAATTAATGTAAATCTCATTAATAACTTGCAGATAATTTTCTCAGTGTGAAAAGCACTAAAATAGCCCTAAAAAGGTTTTTTCTTACACCAGTTATTTTGTCATGCTGCTGCCCATCAACGACAACAAACATGATCATCAACCAAAGAAAAAACAACAACAACATCATCAACTAATGCCAGAGTCATCTTCATTTGTCATGGTTTTAGAAATAAGTGCGTATCGTCGTTTCTTCCACGTTTTTTGTTTGTTTTTCGTAAAGAAAAAAATATATATATTAATGCTTAATTGTGTTTATGTAGGCGTTGCCACAAGTGTCCCAATATCATCAACGCTGTATCCAACAACATATCACTATCACACTATCATATACAAATCCATGGCATAAAAAGCCCACTAAATTTCGTCTCGCTTTCATAATTAACTCATTCACCAACAATAATAACATCACAATAAACAAACAGTTGTATGAGACTGTTGGATAGACAGACAGAGGGACAGATATAACCAAAATGCAATTATGTTAATACAATAATAAACAAACACTTTTCATCTTGTTATTCTTCTTTTTTTATCATCTTGAATGAATGACCAAACTATTGATCCATCTATTTATTTATTTATTTATTGGTTAAGTGAAAAAGTTATTTCATTTTTTTTTCGAACGATGTCATAAAATATTTAGCAGATTGCATTTTCAGTATAATTTAATTTTGTAAAAACTGTTCTCTCTAACAAAAAAGATTTAAAAATTGGTTGATTTATTGTGTCTTTTAATTTGAATCAGAAAAACAAAATTATTTTTAAAAAATATATAGGTATAGTTCAGAGCTTTGAAGAATTAATTCCTTTTTGAATGAATTCACTACCAATCGAATTCAATTTTCTCTAGAATTGAATGAATTCCTTTTCTTAAGTAATTCACTGAATTCGTTCAACTGTACGCGTTCATCAAACAACAAATTGAAAGAATTAATTCAATTGCAATAGTTCTTTTTATTAAATCAAATGAATTAGTTCCTTACTGAATTAATTCACTTCCTTACTGAATTAATTCACTACTGAATTCGTTCAATTTAATTTCCGTTCAGTGAATTAAAAAAAATAAAATTACGTTCAGTGAATTAAAAAAAATAAAATTACGTTCAGTGAATTAAAAAAAATAAAATTACGTTCAGTGAATTAAAAAAAAAATAATAAGTTCACTGAATTGAAAAAAAAAATAAAATAAGTTCACTGAATTGAAAAAAAATAAAATAAGTTCACTGAATTCAAAATCTGTTTTCTGCCGTTCAGTAGAAGAAAACAATAATGTACAAATAAAATTTTTAAATAAGAAATTTTACAGCGTGTGCTAGTAAAAATAAACAAATTAGAAACCGGATGCTGTTTATCAACCTACATGATTTAAAAATAAAGCCTTTTACTATTAAAAATAAAAACTTTACAGATATAGATATAACTATATAACTAGTTTGAAAAATTAATAGTTATATTTTTTCCAAATTTATCTATATCTGTAAAGTTTTTATTTTTAATAGTAAAAGGCTTTATTTTTGAATCATGTAGGTTGATAAACAGCATCCGGTTTCTAATTTGTTTATTTTTACTAGCACACGCTGTAAAATTGCTTATTTAAAATTTTTATTTGTACATTATTGTTTTCTTCTACTGAACGGCAGAAAACAGATTTTGAATTCAGTGAACTTATTTTATTTTTTTTCAATTCAGTGAACTTATTTTATTTATTTTTTTTCAATTCAGTGAACTTATTATTTTTTTTTTAATTCAATGAACGAAAATGAAATTGAACGAATTCAGTAGTGAATTAATTCAGTAAGGAATTAATTCACTTTTTTTCCGTTCGATTTATAAAATTGAACGTGTTCATCAGTGAATTAATTCATTTGATTTAATAAAAAGAACTATTGCAATTGAATTAATTCGTAACAAAATAAATCGAACGAAAGCAAATATGAATTAATTCCATTCAATATATGGTGCTTAGTGAATTAATTCATCGAATTTTTAATTCAGAATTGAAAAATTGAATTAAGGAATTAATTCTTCAAAGCTCTGGTATAGTTGGCCTGATTAAGGTTGTCGAATTTGTAGTCGAAATTTTCGACTCCATACAAAGTGGGTTTTTTTAATTTGGAAATTATAAAGAAATTAATGTCTTATTATGTATATTTTACGATCGGATTGTTATTTGTGATAAAATCAATTGCAAAATTGTTGAAAAGAGAAATTCGACTTACTTTCGAATTCGACTACGACAACCGTAATAAGGCCGAATGTCTTGGCTGAGGTTTGAACTCAGATCGCTAAGGCCATCAGGCAGTGTCTCTACCCCCTGCGCTACAGATACTTACTAGGTAAAATTATCTGCAATTGCGGCTAAAAATTGGTACACTGCAATTGTATTTAAGTTAACTGTAACTGAAGTTAAAATAACTGCATTATTAGTTAATTTTAAATGCACTTTTTTAATTGCAATTGCAGTTAATTTCTCCTAGTGTATGTGCGAAATTGCTTTTTCCCCAAACCAATATTTTTGGACGGCCAATCCATTAGTTTAATATTTCATCGTTGTATTTTTAATATTTCTACTCTGTTTATAATAATTTTTTCGTGTTTATAAATATTTCAATATTCCACCTTATGCCCAATTTCAAAATCGTAGGATGGGGCGATACAAGCACAGATGGGTTTTTTTTAAAACCCTCTAAAAAAACAAACATCGTTTCAATATTATTTGAATTGTGTTCCATCTTATTCATTGTCTTGGTATAAAATTCATTCAATATTTACCGCTTTTTTTATTTATATAAAAATCTTTTTTTCAGCTTCTACAGCCTCTATTTTATATTTTTGTTTTGTCGTGTTGTCGTCATGATCGTCAAAAACGTTTGTTGTCTATTTTTTCCGTTTGGCATTGTTGTAGTTTCATCTGTGTTGTGTTGCTTTGATTTTTCATTGTCTCCCTGTTTGTGTGAATGCTGTTGTTGTTGTTGTAGCTGGTTAATCTTGGTTCAAAAATCTTTAAACTAAATGTTGTTGTATCTTGTGTTCATTCTTTGTAGATTCGTGAGTTTGCTAATGTTGTCGGTCTTGTTATTGTTGTTGCCATCAGAGTGGGGGGGTTACACCAACAACAATTGCTGTTAAGCTGGGAGTTTAGAGTAAGTAATATTGTTATGATCTTGAATGGTGAACAATGTATTTAACCATTTATTCCCAGTGTAGAAAATCATTACCAGATATGTGGTTATGTAACTACATACTTGGTAATGGTAACTAGTTACTTTTGTTATTACATTTCTTATTACCTTTATATGGCGATGTCGCAAAAAATAATTAGTTGTCGTTACACACCAGCATAAGAAAAATCAAAAAATATATCGTTACCTATGTGCTTACCAGTACTGACAAAAATAATGAGTCTAAAAATAGATTTTCTAAAAAATAAATTACATAAAAAAAAATATTTTTTATTGTATTTTTTTTTAAATAAAATTTGCTGGTGCGGGAATCTAACCTGGGTCTACAGATTGCCAGTCAACAGCTCTACCATCTGAGCTATATCGACATGTAATATTTAATAGATAAAAACACAATTGACGTGTTGCACACAAGTAAGCTTACTCGCCAACATACAAAAAAATCAAAAAATATGTGGTTACATATATCCTTACCAGTGTTTAAAAAATATTGAGTCTAAAAATAGATTTAAAAAAATTTTCAAAAAAATCTAGAAATTTATTTTCTATTTGAAATAATGATAAAAATAAGTCTTTATCAGTAACTCATTATTATATGTTTTAAAATAATGCAGAATGTAAGTGGGTGTCATTACTGGTACTCCAAAAAATAATGATATGTCATTACCATTTCTACACTGGGTTGTTATTAGAAAAAAAAAAAAGATTCTTCGTTTTGTGTGTATGTTGTGCTAGTAGTTATTACCTGACCATTTACAAGAGGTTAATATAAAAATTTATTAGTGAGCCTACTGACCTAAATCGAGTCAGATGCTATAAATTAACAAATTTTAAATTTCATAAAGTTTCGGAACATAGACTACTTTGAGCTTCAAGTTATTTTTTGGTTTCAAGGACCTGCCTAAAAATACAAGTCTCATAAAAAGGGATGAATTTTGTTTGCCGAAGCTAATATTTAGGAGTTTTTTATTCACGAATTATAACACCGTGCAACGGTCATTCTCACCCATGGAAAATCGATATGCACGTGAATAAAGAGACCGTGTATAGTAAAACTGAATACCGAGATTTTCATGATGCCGTCAGGTGTCCTTTTAAAAGGACTTTTAATTTTCAAAGGATGGTCTTTTGGCAACCAAATTCTATGATGTAGATATGGGTATTAAATTAAAGAGGAGAATCTCTACATTTTAATAAAAGGTTTTTTTTTTTTGCCAACACTAAACTATTTCATAAATGTCCACTGAATTTGTACATTTTGAAACAAAAATTTTACTATTTCAAGGCTAATGAAAATTAAAAAATTTTTCAAAATTTTTATTATCACTGAACTGTGGAGATTCTTTTCTCTTATTTGATACCCATTTTGATTTCAAGTCATAAAAAATAGTTTGTCATTATAGTATACTTTCATAATTGGATATCCTTTAAAAAGGACATCGGAAGTGATGAAGAAAAACTGGGTACACAGTTTTGCTGTACATGGTCTCTTCTTTCACATGCATATGAGGAATGCAAATTACTAGAAACTGCTTCGTAGTTTTCGACAAAAAAATGCAGTCTTTTAAACTCAAAAATGTTTTAGTTCAATACTAGTGACTCTACAAAAGTTTATACTAATTTTACTTAAGTCTCAGTATTATTAATTTTAAATGTCAGTATTCATACTATGTCAGTGAGAGATCCGTAAACAACTCAAAGACTAAATCAATATTGTCCAGCACATCGTCGCGCCAACGCAGGATTGATCTGGAACTTAAATGTCTCGAGGAAGAAAAGGCTTTAGCAGAAAGATTCCTTCAAAGAAAATTTGATTTAATCTTTGAGTTGTTTACGGATCTCTCACTGACATTTTTATCGCTGGATTTACTGTGCTGGACTGTATTAGCACAGTATTCGACTTGTATTCAATGTGAAATGGGTAAAGTACAATAAATTCAAGTTAAATTGAACATATAAATTTGTTCTCAACATACTAAGTACTAAATCAGCACTTTTTATGAATTTGTACTCAAATTTTATTTAAGTAGGAAATTATATTCGAAAATTTCTTACCAAGTAAAAATTAAGTCCTAATATTTCTTACTATAACACTGGCCCTTAATGGTTTTACTTAAAGCCAAAAATTAGAAGCCAGTTTTGTTAAATTAGGGCGATCACTGAATGTGCGATTAAAATTTAATCAACAATTAAATTTAACTTTAATCTAGGAAACAACAACAAATTTGTCAGTTAAAGTTACACTAACGGGACATTTTAATAATGGAATGAGTCATAAAAAACTGTCAGAAGAGTCATTAATTCTAAATTTCGAAAGTTTACAGGGGAAACAAAATATCAGGGCAGGGTTATAAAATATTTTAGTTTTTTTTTTATTGTAGAAAAAAAGGAACTTTCCCTGCCAACAATTTTTTAATAAATAATGATATAAAAACGTGAAATTTTAAATCACTTCTTTAATCGTACATATTTTTATTGAGATTATCCAAATTTAATTACATTATTATTGTTAGTTTTATGGAAACTAAACTATCTAATTATGTAAATATATTTTCAAAATCGTACACAAAGAATACAAGTAGAGTAATGTTAACAACCAAAAAGCCATACTTTAAATATAGAAAATCTTATTTAAAGAAACTTCAAAATCAAATAAATATTTTCCCACATCATTAATAAACAAAAAAATAAATAATGATACAAAGTAGAACTACATTATTTGATTTAAGAAACCTTTTTTTTTTTTTGTTTTACAAAAAAATATCGGAAACAGTTTATAATTTAAGCCTACATTGAATAAAGTACAAAAAAGTTCCCCCTTTTCAATGAAATTCAAAAATGCTCACATAATAAAAAAAATGTTAACAATAAAAATTAAGTGAATACAGAATATTTTACAAGCCAAACGACGTACAAACGAGTTGACGACAAATTATAGCAAGATTTAAATAAAAGATACAACCAAACAAAAAAAAATTATTAACTATATTCTAAGTGACAATAATAAGGGTTGCCAATTTGGGAATAATTGGAGAAATAATTTAATATTTTATAGAGACTACTAAATTCAAAGATACACTTTTACATATAACCATTGGCAAATTCAATACCATCCGATGCGTAACACATCTAAAAGTAAAATGTTTAAAATTTTTGATCATAACTAGGCTTAGAACATTTTGTCATTTGGGTATTACTGGTGATGTTTACAAAACAAGTGAAATTTTTTATTACGATTTTCGATGTGGATTATTTCGTGATGAAGCTCCATCCTTTGCAACTCTGAAATCCTGGTAAACAAAAAACCAAAAATTTAACAAAACTTTCCAAAAAAATATTTTTTTTTTCGGCCGGCTACAAGAATAGTTTTTGCATCAATATAATCGTTTGCAAAAGGTAAATCGCTGATTAAGTTTTTTAATTTTTTTTTTTGTACCATAAAGCCTTTTTTAGCATCCCGCTATTATTAAGCAATTTTCTAAATTCTGATTTTTAAATTTCATAATCTAGCGACTAGATTCTAATGTGCTAATGTCCGGCGTTCACGAACAGGAGGACTACTCTCTTTGATCATCCGGTTCTGAATGACCTGAGGGATCTGTCTGATGCTGATATTGGCAGGATAAGTGGTTTAGTTCGGATCCTAATGTGGTTACCTAACGGCTCTAGGTTTTACAAAAAAATATACACTCAAAAAAGTTTGTCGGCAGAATCTACTGAAAATGACAGTTAAAATAAATGGGTAAAAACTACTGATTTTTACAGTTAATTCTTTTAGTATTATAAAATAATATTTTAATATAACAAAAATATTTTTTTTTTCCTTTTACGAAATGTGTAATTGCAATTAGAAATTTATTTATTCTTGTTCGAGGCCAATTATTTCCTGTGTAATGTGTAATTACTTTAGCCTATTTAAAATTTGAAGTGAAAATTTCAAACGGTTCTCCAGTTATTATGCTTTCATGCATTGGAGATACAAGTTTCTGATTTTTATTTCCAAACTAGCGATATATCAATAATAACAAATATAAACTAAACAAGAGTTTTTAAAAATTTAACGAAATTCAACAAAAAATTTTATTTTTTAAATAACTAACAAAAACAACTATTTACTGTAAAAATACTCTTATGTTAGTTGATTATTATGGTATTAAAAATAACTAATTTAAACAACTGTTACGAAATTACAGTACTTTTCGTTAGTTGTTTTCTTAAATAACAGTCATAACAGTTGCTTTGCATTTTTCCATAGAAAATTAATTGTAATTACAGTTAAAAACAACAACCACTGATTACTACACAAACAACTGCCATGTAGTAACTGTCAAACTTTTTTGAGTGTATTTATGACTTTGAGTTGATAAGGGTTTATATATCAGGTTGTACCGGAGTAAAATTTAGGGAAAATTAGCCAATTTTAAACTGACCGAATTTTGGAAATATTTATCAGAAACTTAACTTAAAAATAAATTATCGATAGCTCAATCTAAGAATTCTATAGAAATTACTAAAGATGAATAAATTTGTATCACAAAATAGTGAAAATTTGGCAACCCTAGTTTTTTTTTTTTAAGAAACCCACAAAGAATCAACCAGCAACAATTTGGGAAAAAATGTCATCTCAATTGCATAATAAGAGCTTAAACATTGAATAAAAAAAAAACTAAAACTTAACAAAAAAAGGTCTTTATTTTGTATCACGGTTTTAAGAACGACTCTGAATACAAGAAAAAACTAAAAAGTAAAAAAAACGCAACAAATAAAAACTAAATAAGGGCTCCTCTGGCTGTCTTAATAAATTATACTACCGACAAAAAATTATCTGTAACAGACAGCCAGCAGCAGTAACAAACTAAAGATTAAAATTAAAGCTTAAAATTTTTTTTGTTTAAATTTGTTTTTTTGTTATTTTGAAAACAAAAAAAATGTTAACAACCTTTTAAAAAGAAATTTATTAGAACACAATTTGATAGGCACCCAAAGATTGGCTTAAACAAAGATGTATTTTTTTTTTAAATACATTCTAATCTTTGAATGTATATTAATGTTTTTATTACAAAATACTACTACTACTACTGTTTAAGTTTTAAATATAGGGTTTTCCAAGAGAGACGGATAGATATGCAGAATGTCCATTAGAGCGTACCACCTTACAAGCAAAAAAAAAGTTCAGCGTACACCCTCCAATATGAAGTATTTTTGCAAGGAGTTTTCAAAAAAAATTTTATTTTTTTTGTCGGATCTTAAAGTATGATACATCGATGAGACCAGTGGCTTTCTCTTGAGGGCCATTGACCTCAAGTATCCCGTTCTAGTACCCAGTGTGGAAAATCATTACCAGATATGTGGTTATGTAACTACATACTTGGTAATGGTAACTAGTTACTTTTGTTATTACATTTCTTATTACCTTTATATGGCGATGTCGCGAAAAATAATGAGTTGTCGTTACACACCAGCATACAAAAAATCAAAAAATATATCGTTACCTAAGTGCTTACCAGTACTGACAAAAATAATGAGTCTAAAAATAGATTTTCAAAAAAATAAATTATATAAAAAAAAATATTTTTTATTGTATTTTTTTTTTAAATAAAATTTGCTGGTGCGGGAATCGAATCTGGGTCTACAGATTGCCAGTCAATAGCTCTACCATCTGAGCTATATCGACATGTAATATTTAATAGATAAAAACATAATTGACCTGCTGCACACAAGTAAGCTTACTCGCCAACATACAAAAAATCAAAAAATATGTGGTTACATATATCCTTACCAGTGTTTAAAAAATATTGATCCTAAAAATAGATTTCAAAAAATTTAAAAAAAAATCTAAAAAATTATTTTCTATTTGAAATAATGATAAAAATAAATCATTATCAGTAACTCATTATTATATATTTTAAAATAATGCAGAAGGTAAGTGGGTGTCATTACTGGTACTCCAAAAAATAATGATATGTCATTACCGTTTCTACACTGGGTAGTTAGCCACCAGATCTCTGTTGCTACAACCCCAATGTACCACCCTTATGTCAAAAAATTAAATCTCGCAAAAAATCATTAAACATTTGCTAATGAAGTTTTTCGATAAACCCAGTAGAATTTTTTTTATATATTGGTTGCCTAACGTAGGGGTCGACTTTTAAAATTTTTTTTCATTGGATTTTTCCTTTATAGCAAAACACTGGTCTCCTCGAGGCAAAAAAATCGATGTATCACACTTTAAAATCCAACTTTAAATGCCGAAGCTATAACGAAAAACTTGAAATTGCCTTGCAAAAATACTTCATATTGGAGGGTGTACGGCGAACTTTTTTTTTTGAGGTACAATCTAATGTCCATTGTGGCATCAGCTGTGTGCACTCTAAAAACAATATCTTTGTGAAAGCACTGGTTGTGGTAACTGAATTCAGCTGGGGCAATCGAATTGCGAGGTTGTTGGGTGTGTGTTAAATTTGCTTATTGACGTAACCGTAAAATGGGCGAAACGCGCCCAAAGTAACTATAACAAAACACCCATTTTGATAATCTTTGCACGTGTTGCCCGTTCCTATTAGGAAACCCTATACAAAGAAATTTTTTATATTTTAAAAAGCAAAATTTTAATCGAAGAAATTAGAATATTTTAGTTTACAAAATTAAAACTATATTTCAACCTTCACATTTATTTTGATACGCTTTTATTACATTTTTAAGCTGCTCATTCCAAAACCCATAATTTTCGATCAAATTACATTTTTATAGGTTTTTTTTTTTAATATTAAAAACATTTATTTTTCTATTGATCTTTTATCATATGAGTTTGAGTTACGAGCCCCATTTTTTCTGTTAAGAACATATTTGATTTTTTCGTTTTTAATTCTATTTAATTATAAACGTATGCTCACGCTTGCATTCTTTATGTACATAAGTATTTTACATGTCGATATATTCCTAAGATAGTCTGCGTCGTCCACCACTTTTTTTCTATTCAAATCTACTGATTCACTTACTAACTATTATAACCGGAATTTATGATTTGTTCTTTCTTTTTGGGATTTTTGTTGCTGTTTAAGTCTCAATAATCATTGATTACGTTTTGTGTAATACGAAAGTTGTCTTGTCTTTACTGTCTGTCCGCGTGACTTTCCGTACGTCCGTCCGTATGCCTGTCTGTTTATTCATATTGTCTGTTAGTAATGACAGCTTAGAATGTTCTCAGCTCATAAACAATGTTAAAAACGGCTTATTTAAATGAGTTGAGGCTTAAATATGTGAAAGAAGAGAAGTTTAAAATGAATGTTCAATAAAAGTCTATTTAATAAATGATTTGAAAGGAAATTTGAAAAGTTATTTAAATTATAAAATATGATTTTAATATACTGTAATTCTAATATATATGACTTATTTTTATTATAGGAAAAATATGTATTTTAATAGATTAATTTGAATCATTTACTGATCATAATAATATGATTTTTTTTATTTAAACAGTTAAAAAATATTGCTATTTCAGCAAATTTTTATTCAGGAGCGTGCTTGCAAAAAAGTTGGTAATTTCAGCAAAAGGTTTGCTGAAAATCAGCGAGCTGATTTTTACCAAAAAAAACTATTTGATTGCAAATAAAAACTATTCGATTGCAAACAAAAAAAAATCCTTGTTAAAATCACTAAAGTTTCTGCTGAATATTTGTAGACTGAAAAAACTCAAAAAACTTGTAGCTTTGAACTAATTTTAGTCCGAGAGGACCAATTTTTGCGGGGATATTATTTTTTACGCCCAATCTACTGGAAAGTGCGTGGGGAGGTGAAAAAAATAACAGTTTTGCACATTCCATATACTTCATGGGTGCTCTAATACCCATATATGTACATTAGGGCTATAAACAAAATTTTCGCATAGCACCACGAGGAGGGCAATGTTGTAATATTAACGAAAAACATTATTTTGGGTCATTTTGCAAAAAAACTTCACCCACCAAATTCATTTTCTAAATCAATATAGATTTTTTTTCAAGTTATTAATTTTATATCATAAGGCATACGTAATGGTTATATGCCGAAATATTTAGAACTCAAATTTAGTTAAATCAATTAGAAAAAAAAATTTTTTTTAAAAAAAATTTATAGCCCTAATGTACATACTTGCATCATTTTTCGGATCCATACATATATGTTCATATATGAACAATAGGGCTTCATCTTGCGGTGTAGAAGATGGTGGATTCATTGTAAACTTCTTGATTTGGAATGATTTTTTTTTTAAATATTTTTTTATCTCAAATTAGCACTTCACACTTCGAGTTCTTCACAACGACTTAATGCATTCACAAAAACTGTTGCGTTATATATGGTCTAGGAGACGAGGTAATAAGAATGAAATGGTAATTTCAATTCTACCTGTAACCGATTTTGTTGTCAAAACTGCCCATAAAGTACTTACATGTAAATTAAACGTTAATCTGACTTCAAATTCTGTTAAGCAAGTGCGCCTTTTATTACTTCTGGAAAATCCTTTATGATAATTTTATGCTCAATTCTACCTGTAACCGATTTTGTTGTCAAAACTGCCCATAAAGTACTTACATGTAAATTAAACGTTAATCTGACCACAAATTCTGTTAAGCAAGTGCGCCTTTTATTACTTCTGGAAAATCCTTTATGATAATTTTATGCTCAATTCTACCTGTAACCGATTTAGCTTAAGTAAGTTTACGACATGCAGCTGTGTCTTGTGGTGGCTTAAAAAACCCACACAACCTATTTTACGACCTGCAACAGAACGACACGTTCAATTGCTAGCTAGCGTTTCCAAACGAGTTATACCGGAAAATGTAGAGGCTGTTATGGTGACGACATTAGAGAGCCGTGCGAAATTGCCCAGACTTGAAAGCAAAAAAGACTTCAAACAGTAATTTTTTTTATTTTCTTTTCTATTACTAATTTAAATTAATTTTTTCATTTACATATGTTCTGACTAAATAAATTTCTAAAGAGAAAAAATAAATAAAATAATAAAAATAAATAAAATAAATAAAAAATAATAAAATAAAGTGCCAAAAATGGTGATTTTTTAAAATGTTTGTATGGGGAACCCCCCAGGGGAGTTCCAGGGGGTGTGCCACTGGCATGGGTGGATCGGCCCTCCAAAGTTAGTGGGGGTCGGTCATACATTTGGACTCGATTGGGGCACTCTAAATGGGTCAAAGTGGGATTTTTCAAAACTTGACCCTACGGGACAAAAGTCAACAGTTGGGGTGTAGTAGAATTCGTTTTAGAGGTATGGTTCCTTCGGCAAAGTTTCTTATTTTGATCCCTAGAATACGATTTTCCCTGAGCCATGGGCGATTTTTTTGCCTCCCCACAAATCGACCCGGCCTAATGAACAAATATGATTTTTATAAAAAAAAAAAATAATGTAAATTTATATTGGATTTAATCGATTTTGTATGAGCGGAAAATACTGGGACCCCGAGAAATACGAGAAAAAAATCCCGATGTCCCGGGAAATGAAAAAGTCCGGGAAAAGAAAAACCCCTTGTTTGTAGCCATTTTTTTTCTTACAAAAATATAAATATGAATCCAAAGAATTTCGATTTTTTATTTGCATAAAATTCAAATTATTTAACAAAAAGGCTTAAAAACTTTTTAATTTTGCAAAGTTACTCTTTTATCAAATTTTACTTACAAAATCGTCAAATTGAGACAAATCGTCAGAGTTAGCAGCACTGAGTGTCAGCTATCCAGCCAGCCAAAAAGGAGAACTCAATGAAGTTGAAGGTATCACATAAATTGTTTTGTAACTTCAAACGAAACTCATATTCATATAATAAAAATTATTTTTTACTACAAAATTCATCATTCATGATGAATTTGTCTCTGTAGTGGACCACGTTCCATAAACATTGAAGTTTGCTGTCTGTCTACGATAGACTCAATGTTCGTTTGCATGTGCTATGGTGTGAAGTTTATGAAGAGTTTTGATTTTTTAAAATATTGTTATGCGGTTGTGGTTGACCACTTGAAAATATTTGTAAATATGATATTTTGAGAATATGAATTTACAGTGTGTTTAGACCAAACACAATCTTTCGTACAAATTCTATAAAATTAAATTCCTAACAAAATTTAAAAAATTTTTTTTTTTTGCAAAAAATACTAATATTTTTTCACGAAAAATTTTAATATGCCTAAAACTTTAAAATAACTGCCTTTGTTTATAAAAAGAATCAGAAGAATTCGTCATAATATTTGCGTGAAAACACTAACTTGAAAAAATTTTTCTTTACAATTTTTTTGCCGCATCTGTTCTAACAAATTTTGTGAACAAAAATGTTCTCAAATTATTATTTTTATACAAATTTGTTAACGAATTCGGCAGATTCTTTTTACCATCCAGTAAATTTCTCACAATTTTATTGACGAGTCAAAACTTCATTTGCTTTATTGCAATTTTAATTGTAAATTTTCAAATTCTAAATGGAAAATTTGAATTTAATTGAAATATTTTAGTTTAAAATACTACTGTAAAGACAAATTCATTAGATGTATTTGAGCTTTGCAACGAAATCTTATTTGTTATAAATTTGTGTTGTACACAGAAAAAACTAAAAACCAATTTTAATTACGAAATTGATTATATCAATTAAAATTTTATTTAATTATGCACCTATCACTCAAATATTACTATTAAATAGTAAAAATTGTATATGATTAATTGAAACAATTAAAATATTAATTGAGTTAATTAAATATTTGATTAAAAACAGTTTTTACTTTTATAATATGTTTAATACGATATTTTAGGTTAATTATTTTTTTTCTGTGTAGTCTAAACGTGGTAAAATTTGATTTCTACTTGATGTGAATATGCTTATGAGCTTTAACTCTTTGTTTTAATTTCTTCTTAGAGTTTTTGTTGGTTGATTTATTTATTATTATTGTTGTTTTTTGATATTTTGAATCCACTTGTGTTTGTCAAATGCAAATAAACCATTTTTTCGAATTTGATATAAATTTTGTTTTTTAGGTAATTCTCAAGGGTTTTCAATCAAATTCAAAAAATACCACAAATATTTATTTGTGTGTATAGTTTTTTTTTCATTCTTTTGTTTGGTCATCTCATCTTTAGATAATTGGGTAAACAAAAAAAAAAAGTATTGAAAGTTACAGTGTATTGTGATCGCAATGGTATGTCAATAATAAAGAATTTCGAAATAAAATAAAACTTTTCAAACAAGTGTGAATTTTTGTACGTCTGTCCCGTCTATCTATCTGTTGATTGAGTGGATGAGTGGTTTAGAACAAAAATTTTGTTTAAAAAAAAATTTTAAGATTTCTTATGGTTTACCAATGATTTTTTGCTTTTTTATACTTGTTTTACAAAATTAGTCATGAGTGGTTAAGTTTAAATACGTAATTATATTGTTATTGAAAATGTGTAGAAAAAAGAAATACACTCAAAATTTTTGGTATCTAAAGACCGCTGCAAATGTATTTAAAAACAAATTAAATTCAAACAAATTAATTTAAACATTTCATTAAATTCAACTTACATTTTCTATTGTTTTTGACTGTTAATAAAATTAACAAAAAATTAGTCAAAACAACTAACAGAAATTACTTACATACATACATTCGTTTTGGTTTATTTTATTATTATTTTTTTTTTAATAAAATGGCTGAATAAAATGAATGTTAAAAATTTTCAGTATTTTATGTTTTTTGTTTTTTTATAATGACTTAAGAATTTAGTTAAAATTCACATTTCTTCCACAAATGACTATTATTTTCACTTGAGAGAATAAAACTGAAATACTACTTAAACAACTAACAAATTCTGAATGCAAAAATTCCCTGAGTGTACTTATCATAAACAGTCAAAGGTTTATGAAAAGATTCATTATGGCATATTCAGCAATAGTGAAGAATTTCTTACAAACTTTAAGTCTCTATGAAAAAGCTTATTGGTTACATTCTGTTATCGTCTCTTTTACATATCTTTCACAGTAGTTAACTTTTTCTTTATACCTAATTCGTTTACATTTATTTTAGAAAAATATTAACTAAAGAAAAATTTCCCATCCCAGCAATTGTATTTATTTGCAATTATTTGTAAATTAAGCTAGACGTGTGTCAAAAGATTATGACAAATTGTTGAGAAAATTCCTAAAGGAAACACTATTAACCACAGGTGGAAATTATTTGTCATAACAATTGAAAATTATTAAAACCAACAAATTATCTTCAATCACATAAAGTATGGTTCACATAATATCAGAACGAATTATCTTGAAATTGATTTTAAAAAGTTGTTTCATAAAATAAATTGTTTAAATGCTTTTAAAGCTTGAAACGTTACTAACAAGGGAATTCACTCAACTGATAATTTCAAATGGCTAAAATTTGAATATTTATTACACTCATAAAAAAGAAGTTAGTACTGATTCAATTGAAATAATTTTTATGTTATTTTGTTTTTAAATTAATATGCATATTTCGTGAGAAAAACAGTTTACAGTGTTTGGTTTTAAAATTTTAAGTTTTTATCGACATTTAAAATCGAGTGAAAAACATACTTAAAGGCTTCTTAGGTTGAGGTGTCTGAGATTATCAGCCATCTCGGGGATGTAAAAAAATGACCCTTTTTAGTTTTTGCAAGTTGTTTGTCATTTCTTTCAAAGCCGGAGAAAGATTTGCAAGGGTCTATCACCGGTACTTTTTTGTTTTTGTTAGATGTTGTTGCGCAAAACGTATTTATTTTAGGATACTTAAAATTTTTTAATTTCAGGGTTCAATGTTAAATTTCTTTAAATATTTTCTATGAATTTGTTTTATTTTGGAATTTTTTTAAACAGAAATCGATTTTTTTGTTGTCAACCCAAATGAATGTCAGGATAATACAAATAAGAAAGAAAAACCAACGAGAACATGAAACAAAAATTTCGCGACATAAATGAATTTCATGAATTGTATAGTTGACTGAAAGATAAACTAAAAAAAAATATCACACAAATTTTTTCAACAAATTCTCAAAAAAAAAAAAAAAAATAAACAGACTCCAAACCAAATATCTTGGAGTTGGTGGGGTTTTATTTAAAAATAGTTTCTCAAACAAAAGCAAACAGATGCTGATGGAACAAGCATCATCATGACGATGATGATCGTGAGTTAGTTGATAATGAAATAGAGATTCTAGTGACGCTAGTGATCCACAGAATAACAACACAACGTTACAAGATTTACGCCACGAATTAAATGGCAAGAAGCTTGAAACAAAAAAATCTAAAACGACATCGCGCAAACAAAACAAACCAAACATCATTGCAAATGACAATGACAACATGAATAAGAAGTAGATGGAGACAAAGAAATATATTGCGTCTACACTATTTACAAAATTTTCGTTAAATTAATTAAATTTTTCTTCTGAAACAAAAGTCAGTAAAGTCAGCAAAAAATGTTGATGTGTCAGCAAATTTTTAATCAGGAGCGTGCTTGGAAAAAATTTGGTAATTTCTGCTAAAGGTGTTTGGGCTGATTTTTACAAAAAAAAAAAAAATAGTAATATCAATAAAAGTTTTGCTAACACTTAGTCGATTGCAAATGAAAAAAATCCTTGCTAAAATCACTAAATTTTTGCTGAATATTAGTAGAATGAAAAAAATTTTAAAAATTTGTAGAGAAACTTTACTTTAGTTAATTTATTTGCTGAAAGTTTAAATATATAAATTGTGTAGAGTTGTCTTTTTTGATCATTTCCGTTGTCTGTACTACAGACAAACTGCGACATCAACATCTTGTCTATCTGGTTGTTGTCCACGCTATAAATGCGGCAATTTTGTAGTAAAATAAATTAGTAAAACATTGGTTCAAAATTAGTTAAGTGCTAAAAAATATAACAACAACTTTTCCTAAAAACGGAATTTCAGCAAAAAAAAAATGCTGAAAAGTAGTAGTGATATACAAGACGTTTTACTAATATTTCTACTAACTTAATTTTTTGAGTGTAGGAGAGTAAAAATACGAAAACATGTTTTTACACTGAGAGAATTATCTGCATGATATTAATGAATTTTTGCATAAAATGAACGAAGTTTTACTGGAACTCGTCCATTGAAACTTTTCATTGAATTAATGAAATTTTTCATAAAATATTGTGAAAAATTTCATTTTATTTATTAAAATGTTTAATACACTGAATGAAAAAGTTTCATTAAAACTAGATTCATAAAATATATGAAGAATTTTCATCCATTCTGAGAATTTTTTCATTTACTTTGTGAAGAAAACTTCATTAGTTCACTGAAAAATTTCATTAAAATTCGTCCAGCAAAATTCCCTCTGTGTACAACATACACTAAATATATTCGTACACTTACACCTATTTTTGTTTTGCAAGAAGATTAAAAATAAATATAAATAACATACACTCATAGAAATAAACCTGTAAAAATAGCATAAAAAGCTACCAGAAATTAATTAAAAATGATCTTGCAGAAAAAACTGCTGAAATTTGCAGATTGAAGAATTTTATTTTGGAGTTAACCTTTATACTGTAAAATCTGACAAATTATACTGCAAAATCTGCAGAAAATTTTGCCAAATATTAGTAGACTAAAAATAGCAAAAACAAACTGTTACTTATACTGTTGGTTTTTAATTTTTATTTAAAAAATAAAAGTAGTTTTTTCGACCTTTTTAATTGATTAATTAGAAATTAGAAAGAATGAATTAATAAATTTCTAATTAAAAAACTGTTATATCTAAAAATTTTTTGTTATTTTTAAGTAAAATTTAGTAGAATGCAAATAGCAGTCTATCCCACTAAAATCAACGGAAATATTTGCTAAAAAAATAGCAAACTACTGATTTTAGAAGGCTCAATTTTTATTTGCACTTAAACAATCGAAAAAAAACTCTGAAAATTTTTAACTTTTTGAGATTTTTAGTCTACTAATTACACTGTACAACACGAAAAAAATGACGGCGTTCTGACAATGGATTCTGGCAGAAGGGAACAAAAAAAAATATACGTGTGCCGGCATTTTAAAAGATCCCATCGGAATTTTATTTTAGGGGCGGTTAAAATTTCCCTCCTTTTTCAAATGTTTATTGCGAATCCGCATAGGAAACAATTAGCGTTTTTTTTAATCACCTGGATTTAGAATTTTTCATACAAAAAGTGGATTTATTAAATCCAAAAAAAAGCTGGATTTAATAAATCCATAATAAAAGCACAAATATATGAAACAGCCTATTAATTTAATGTCAGAAAAAAATACGAATAAAAATTAAAAGAGAAACAAAAAAATTTAAAAACTAACATATAAAAGGTTTTTATAAAATATTTTTTTATGAAATATGTTTAGAAAAAAAAACTACACCTCACCAAATACATATTTTTAATCTTGGACATGGAAAAATACCTGAAATAGAAATGGCAATTTTTCACTCTACAGTAAGTAATTTAATTAAATCCAATTAGTGAATATTAAATATTGCAATGGAATTTTTCAATTGTGTAAAAATATAAATTGAAGTGATAAAACTGAAAAGGCAGACTTTTTATCGCTGTTTTATAAAAAATATAATTAAAAATTAAAAGTTAAAGTAAAATCCTTCATCATCGAATTCGGTATTAGAAATTAGGGTGAAAGAAGTGTCGGACAGAAAATTCTTTTTAAAATAGAGAGAATCTAACCCCATCTGTTGAGCACTTTTAGAAATACTTTTTGGATTTATTAAATCCAAGTGATTAGAAAAAACGGCTAATGTCAATCTTCAATTTTAGATATTGGATGTGTTCAGCGAATTTATATAAAACACTACCAGGAACATTTTTGAGCAACATTTTAACCCTTTAACTCTTCAATTAAAGGGACTTTTTGGCCCGTTTTAAAAAGGGGCGATAAAAGTCCCTTTAAGATTCACATGGTTTCCCTCTAAAATCAACCATGTGAATCTTCCATTTTAGTTATAGGATGTGTTCAGCGAACTTATGTAAAACAATACGAGAAACATTTTTGTACAACATTTTAACCCTCCAACTCTTCGACTTACGGGTCTTTTTTGTCCCTTTTTAAAAAGGAGCCAATTTTAGCGGTTTAATTTGTTTTCTATTAACTAAAATTTATAACAAAAATTCTGTATATTTAACAGTTTTATTTTTGCCGATCCTATCATACTAATATTTAGCAAAAATAATCTGCTAAGTTTAGCATTTTTTTCTGCAAGGTCATTTAAACAAATTTTTAGTAGTTTTAACTAGGGTTGGCCAGCAATACCGCAATATTACCGTTACCTATTCAAAACCCTTTCAGCTGCCTACCGTTACCCCTAAAATACTATTACCGAAATAAATGAAATACTGTTATCCTTAAAATATCATTTAGATTACCATTAATGGTTTTAACAAAAAATTTTACAGCCTTTTTTTTCTATTAGTGTATACAAAGTTCCTCTTAGAAATGGTGTTGTGTAGTTTGTTAAGAAGACACACACATGACAACTTCCAGCAACATACACCACCCCTTTTTTCATTTTCCAAAGCAGTGGATTTCAAGATCATTACAAAAATAGGTACAAAAATATGTGTTTATAAAGTATTTTATTTGTAGTTGCTGTTCCTTTTGGTTAGAAGTTTTCAAGACGCGTGTATTTAGCGACAGGTTTTAAATGGAATGAATTTTCAACATATTTTAACGTTTAAATGTTGTTTGTTGTTCATCAACAACATTATGAGCTTCACTATCCTCATCATAATGATGATGACGATGATCACGGTGATGACGATCATCCTAAATAATAATGAGGATGAGCACAAGTTCGCACAACAAATCAGAAATAAAATAAAAAAACACTTAAAACAATTGTTGCAAATAGGAACTTAACAGCAACAAAAACTAAAACCAAGGCTAAACAACAACAACAACCATTACAAATATTATACTAAAAACATTTGATGGGACACTAAGTTTTAAAGGAATGAATTCTTGCTTTAGTTTCACAAACTCCTTTATTTACGGAATTCAAATTAAAAGTAAAGTCAAATTTCAAAAAATGATAACTTTTTTTTAGATCATTTGCATAGAACATAAAGAACATGCCTGCAACAGATTATTTTTCACAATTTTCCAAATAAGTTTTGGGATTTTAGCACATTTAATTGATTTAATAAAGAATGTTTGTTACAAATTATAATATATTTTTTTTTTTTTATACAAAAATGGCGTTAAAGAGGCATTTAAGTTTTAAAAATTTGGATAAATGGCGATTGTGACTTCCAATTTTCAGTTAAATTATTTTAAGAATTTATTCAGGAGTTTTTAGTGAACTATATTATGGAATTCACTCAAAAACGATCTCATTCTTGTAATCCCCTGCATAAGGTGGATGAGCAGCAATATTGAACACACACACAGCAATATTTAGTAGTGGAATCATCAGCAATATCAGAAATAGAAGTAGTTGCAGTAGAATAAGAAGAAGCGTGTCGCCAATTGATCGTGAGTTTTACTAAGAAAAATGTCGCGACAATTGTGAGACACAAAACTCTTTAACAAAACCAACATTTTTACAACAAATAAAATAAACATTACATTACGCCGTACGCTGTTGTGTGTACTTACAATTTAGTTTAGTACTGCTTAGAAAAGAAAAATCAGAAGAAGAATTACCAGCAACAATAACAAAAGCAACTGCAGCAAAAAAGAATAACAAAGTAGCGACAAGTAGCAGCAGAAAAATAGCGGAGAATGTAATTGAAATTGTTAAGAATTACGTGAAGAATTCAAAAATGCAATTCTTCAATGGTAAGAAATGGAAGAAGTTGCAACATATAGACAACAACAACAAAACACATCTGAGAATATATTAAACCACATTATTTAAAAAAAAAGTTGTTGAAGTTGCTGCTGCGGCTGCAGTTATTGAGTTAGAGTTCAAAGGCAACTTATGTTGCCAACATTAAAAGCGGGCGTTAAAAGTAACGAAGCTGTGAATCTTCTTTGTTTAGCAGCATTTAACAGTGGTTTTTGAAATCAAAATAAACGAGTAAAAAGTTAAAGTCAGGCATGCTCATCTCAACTAGTATTTGGATCGATCTGTAATCTGAATGGGTTGTAATGGACTTGTGTCAATATCATAGGTCAAGCCTTGTGAATGACAATCTCTCGACTGATTTTAGCCAAATTTAACAGGGTTTGTCCTTGAGCCGACAAGTAGTTTTATCAAATTTCAACAAATCTTAACTTTTGCGTACATGGACAGACAGACGGACATAACTTAATCGAATTAAGAAGTGATTCTGAGTAAATTGGTGTAATAAAAGGTGCTGCTAGGTACAATATTCTTTGATATTACAAATATCAACACAAACTCTTTATACCACGAACGCAGTGGCGTAGGATTTACAAATTAGAAAAAAACACAAAATAACGTCAATGTAAATAATTCGATCTAATAATACTCAAGTTTTAAAATGTGAAACAAATTTTTCTATCCTTAACCATGTAAGGCTCAAACCAAGGAACATGGAAACCACGAAGTGCAATCGGACAGTTCTCCGGCACGTGATTATGAGGGCCGAAACGCATCTTTATGTTAAAAAAAATTTCCGAAGCGTTCGCGAGATACTTTTTACAAGAAGTGTTTGCGAATGGTGACGAA
Organism: Leucophora obtusa; assembly: GCA_949987735.1. Lineage (NCBI taxonomy): Eukaryota > Metazoa > Arthropoda > Insecta > Diptera > Anthomyiidae > Leucophora > Leucophora obtusa. Next base: position 356,358,234 of record OX465295.1, read on the forward strand.
CTAGTTTTGAATAATTCGTCCCAGCAAACATGTCGGAGAACGGTCAGTTTGTTAGGCGTCTTCGCATATTAACTTATTTTTGCCTTAGCTTTCGACTGATATATTATGATATAATACAACTTTCGTTATATCTTTGGCATTTACAGTCGGATCTTAAAGTATTATACATCCCGTTCTAGTAGTTACCTATCAGATCTCAGTTGCTACCACCCTAATGTCAGAAAATTAAAGCTCGCAAAAAATCATTAAACTTTTGCTAAGGAAGTTTTTCGACATTTTTTAGTAGACATTTTTTTATTTTTTGGTTGCCGAACGTAGGGGTCGCCTTTTTAAATTTTTTTTCATTGGATTTTACCTTAATAGCAAAACACTGGTCTCCCCGAGGCAAAAACATTGATATGTCACACTTTGAAATCTGACTTTAAATGCCGAAGCCCTACGTTCGGGAAAAATTTTTTTTTCTTAATTGCCTTGCAAAAATGCTTCATATTGGAGGGTGTACGGCGAACATTTTTTTCCGGAAATAATTCTAAAATTTCTTAAAAATATTTTAGTAAAAAAAAAATTATTTCAATTAAAGGTGGATAAAGTTCCCAGTGTATAAAATCATTACCAGCTATGTGGTTATGTAACTACATACTTGGTAATGGTAACTAGTTACTTTTGTTATTACATTTCTTATTACCTTTATATGGCGATGTCGCGAAAAATAATGAGTTATAGTTACAAACCACCATACGAAAAATCAAAAAATATATCGTTACCTATGTGCTTACCAGTACTGACAAAAATAATGAGTCTAAAAATAGATTTTCAAAAATATAAATTATATAAAAAAAAATAATTTTTATTGTATTTTTTTTTTTAAATAAAATTTGCTGGTGCGGGAATCGAACCTGGGTCTACAGATTGCCAGTCAATAGCTCTACCATCTGAGCTATATCGACATATAATATTTAATAGATAAAAACATAATTGACCTGCTGCACACAAGTAAGCTTACTCGCCAACATACAAAAAATCAAAAAATATGTGGTTACTTATATCCTTACCAGTGTTTAAAAAATATTGAGTCTAAAAATAGATTTCAAAAAATTTAAAAAAAAATCTAGAAAATTATTTTCTATTTGAAATAATGATAAAAATAAGTCATTATCAGTAACTCATTATTATATGTTTTAAAATAATGCAGAAGGTAAGTGGGTGTCATTACTGGTAGTCCATAAAATAATGATATGTCATTACCGTTTCTACACTGGGTTATTAAGACAAATGTGTGTTACATATTTTAACTGGGCACGTCTTAGTCTTATAGTCAGTGGTTTGATAAATCAAATTAAATCAATTCTTAAAATACTTTATGTTTACTGTTATTGAATTTCAATTAAGTAAAAAAAAAAATGTTCATCTCAAAAGAAGCGAGCAGGTGGCCCCGTTGGAGTCGACTAATTTTCTGGTAGACTTCTTAGCCCAGAATTTGAATGTAATGGGCGGCGGTCGGTATGGTATGCATGGCTTATGCTGGAATTGTAAATATTAGCGAGTAATGCTAAAAACTCCCCCAGGAAAATTTCCTGTTCCAAATAATTGGTTGTAGAATAGCTACTTTTATGCACGTGGTAAACAAGATATGTTGCGTTTAAGCTGATGTTTGTAACATCAAAAAACATTGGACCTAGATCCATCTTTCACTCCTAGTAAACCGATCCACTCAGAATCACTTTGAGAGTCGATTTAACGATGTTCGTTGAACCGTCTGCCCTAGACTAGATCCAGATATTATTCTCCATCAGTTATATGGGTTTCCGAACTAGTGTCAGGAATCGGTTCTAGTGAAACTAGTTACAGCATTGGTGTGGTTGGCAACCGATTATGAAAAAATTTCCAGCGTTGGTTAAAAATGATGTACGTTGGAATGAACGAACTAGTGGAGACCGGACAATGCAGTTTGTTACAGACGTAGGTCGTTATAATTGTAGAAAATATTTTTCCAAAATTATTAAAAAAACCTTTTCTGTGTAATTGTTAAAGAATTCTTCCGCCGGATTATAATGTGATAATGATCACTAACATGATCAGGAAAAAATGTCCAAAACTTTCGTTATTTTTCATGCCAAATACATAATTTTAATTTTATTGCAATCAAAAAGTGGTTCCATATGGCAGGTAATAATTAATTTCTAATATATTCGTCGTCTTGCGTCCACCATTTTGTCTTTAACAAAGGTACTTTCAATCACTGTAAGAGATTAGTTACTTTTAAACAAAATTTAAGATTTGAGTAACAATGATCACTCGTTAACAATGTAATATTAACACTCTCATCAAAATCCACACATCAGCTTCTTCAGCTGATCTGGCAAAAGGTTTTTCCATTAAACCAGCGGTTCTCATCAATTTCATTTCACCGATCTCTTCAGAAATTTGTAATATTTTATATCAAAATTATTATCATTTTAAGAAAAATGACTTTCCAGCTAAATTTTTTAGAAACTGCTACCTGTCAATCTTTTATAGAACATGTCCTTTTACCACTGGTTTCATGAAACAGGCTCTAGAACAGGTTGCTAAAAGTCAAAATAAAAGGTTTCACTGTCCCAGAAACAGTTATATGATGAGTTCTAGAACAGGTTCTAAAACATCTTGTTCTAGCTTGGAGGAAAATAACCTATTGCTAATAGGTCAAAATCCCTACAAAAAGAACGGTTTGTAGAACATAAATTAGAATTCTGCAACTGGTTTCACTGCAGCCGATGTAAATGGTTCCGGAATTAGCTCTACGGATCTTATATGAAAGGTATGACTGACGTAGAATCAGTTCCAGAACTAATTCTAGTCCAACCGGTTAAACTTGGGACAATTTCAAACAAAAATCATCGGTGGCAGAATTGGTAGTAGAAGGGGCTGTAAAGAAAAAGTAGCTATTCTGCAACCAATGTTTTTGAATATTTTCCTAGATTTCAATAAAATAAAATATTGAAATAAAAAAAATTCATAAAAAAATCATAAATGATTTTAAGGGGGTTTTGATTAAAAACAATCGGAAAAACTGGAAAAACTTTCAATATCTTTTGGTTTTGCCTAGAAAAAGTTCTCGGAATCTGAAGAAATTGATGAAAGAAAACCGGACATTTTTTCTAGACCACATTAAATCCGGAATAAAATCAGAATTTTTTAAACTATGCAAAAATTCTGTGTCCCTGATGGTTTTGAAAATCTTAATTTTTCATAATTTTTTTTTTTTTTATTATTTTCCGCTTTTTGAAAAGAAAAAAAATCTGGAAACTGATTCATTTTAATTTTTTTTTAAATAATTTTTTCAACTCCTTGCAGACCCCTGGGATGCAGTTCTGGACTCCATTTGAGAAACATTGCTTTATACCATTATATCCATTCCATATGGTGGGATATGTTATGATAATTGTGTTAGTATGTTCTATACTCGTATGGGATGCTGTTGTGGTTCATGGACATCATTATTGTTTATTATAAGTTTTACTCTTTTTCCATAAATCTCAGGTATCGTAATGAACTTCTTCTGCATCTTGATAATCAAATATAATCGAGTAAGTATATTTTGTGATAATGATCATTAACGTGATCATGAAAAATTTTCCAATTTTTTTTTTGTTAATGTTGTTTAATAACAATAAATAAAAACAAACAATATTGTGGTAAAACTGCAATTGTTTTATGGATAAAACATTTTCTCATATGAGAGTATGTGTGTGTGTGTGAGTGTATGAGAATGTGTGTGAATGAATTGATAAAAATTTTTATATGAAAATAATGATCATCCATGATCCACGACAAAAATGGTAGAGGAGGTATCTGGGCAGTTATTCAGTCTCTCGCTCAGTCAGTTTAGTTGGACAATCAGGCAGGCATAAGGCAGATTTAATGATGATGATCATGCTCGACGCTTGAATGTTGATGGACAATAATGACGCGACAACCGGAAGTCTATTTACAATTATTTGTAATTTTTTTTATTTTATTATTATTTGTTATTTCGCATTTTATTTATTGAATGAAGAATTAAATGTTTTGCGGTACATAAAGATTATGATCATCGCTACTTTGATTTTCAGGAGTATAGCGTTTGGTTTAAAATGATCGATGAAATATTTGAAAAATATATTTTGTTATGAAACCAAATATTTTATATATGATATAATAATAATTTTGCGCATTTTGTTTTAGATGACTACTACACTCACAATATTTTAATCTTAAGAATAACCTAAAATACATACTAAATTCTGTTTTAAAACAGAAAACAACGAAATTATTTAAATTATTTTTTTCTAAAAATAGAAATTTAAAAATAGAATATTTGACTGAAAATAACAACTCCTACAGACGATACATATTTTTTATAGTTTGTTTTTTATTGATTGATAAAAAAGTTAACCAATATGTTTCAATGTATTTTAATTGATTCTTCAATTGAAAACAAGCTTTTTATTACTTTTTAAATAACCCTCAATCGGTTATGGAAAATATATTGTGAGTGTATATTTTTATGGTAACTCTTAAGAATTCCCAAGATATTAATAGTTTTAGTGCCGCTGGAACTCTCTCAGCCGATTCCAGCGGCAATAAAATTTGGTTATGTGATAGAGGAGACAAATCTATTCGACTCTTGCATTTTCTTTTCGGCCCAGTCTTTAGGTGGTAAAAATTACGCAAAGTTTGGCCTCAAAATACGTAGGCCCCTGAATTCGTGTACGAAATGTTAAGGGTCATATGTAGAAGAATTTTATGATTAATAGAAAAGCGATTAGAAAAAGCTATAATTCAAGAAGGTTAACGTCCCGGTTTTATAGTCATAACTACGAAGATTTTTTCCTTAAATATTCCCTACATAGAAAATATTATTGCCAATAAAATTTCAATTTTCAAATAAAAATAAAAATTTAATTGATATGATTAAACTTTTAATTGAAAATAAATTTGAAATTAAACAAAATTTTAATTGAAATTTATTGGCAATAATTTTTTTTTGTGTAGTTAGCATAAAATTTTTTGTAATTAAATTAATATGCCAACATTTCAGATTTTTATAATTTTCTATCCACGGGCTAATTATGGTCAATTAAATGTTAAAATGAAATAAAAATCAAATTATTTTTGTCTGCGTTTTAAAAATAAGTAGAAACATTTTTAAATTAAAACGAAAACAAACATAGTTTGATTCCAACGATGTAGTTTTACACCCTAATAAATATTTATGGGGGAGGGCGGGGCACCGGTTGAAGCACCCTAATGGACATGCATGCATATTTGTGAGCATGCAGAAACATACATTAAACCTGCATAGTTCCATATATATCATATTTAGCTGGGTAACAAATTCAACATTAATATTAATTATACGCTCTAGTGTTTGCCTAAAAAAAAATTGGTTTGAATCGTTTAAAATTTTTTAGTGTCAATATTTAATTTAGTTAAATACAGCAAAGTTTTATTTTATGTAATAAAATATCAACTTAATTTATATGTCAATCTTAATTTAAACATTTCAAATTTTGTATTATAGAATTTTAAAATTAACTAATAAATATAAAATTTTATAACTTGTTAAAAATTGATCCACAACATCAAACAACAGCGATTTTTATGGCAAATCTTGTTATTTAAGAACCATAAAAATATGTATATTAAAAATTTTAAACGCCAAGCAAACTGAAAACCAAAAATCGCTGACTGGTTGACAAATGATTAACACATTTATGGTGAGGGGGAAAAAACTAAAAAAAAATACAAAGTATTTAACAAAAACCTCAAAAATCGCAAAAAAAAAAATCTTAAGTAGAGTTTTGCAAAAAAAAATAATCCGTTTTTCACCTAATTAAGAACAAGTTTAAGATTTCAAAGCCAACATAATGATAAGAGACTTTATAAGACTGATATTGTTTTTTTTGCGAACCCAAAAGAAAAGGCGGCGTTTCAATTTCATAAGTTCTGGCCAAAACCAAGTAACGCAATTAAAACTAAAACAAAATCTTTGCCAACACTTGGAGATTTAAATATTGTTGTTTTGTTTTGTTTGTTTGTTGCATTTAGCTGTTAAATAAAAGTTGATACTTATGGCTCTTAAAACTACACACCTCTTCTTGTTGTTCTGGCATCTTTTTGATGTTGTTGTTAAACTATGGCCCAATGTAAAAGAGGTTGAACTTTAAGCTGTCAAGTTAACAACACTCCAAAAGTCCCTTTTTTGTGAAATGCCATATAGAGAAAACTAAAACTGAAATGAAAACTTTAACTGGCCTTTAGCATGGCTGCTTAAATTGATGTGAAGTGAAATGAGGCTTCTGCAAATGTTTTCAACATTTTAATGTTATGGACTAGGGGAGTTGGTTGCTGATTTCGTTTTAGGTTTTTTCTTGGCTTTTTTCGCATTTTTGGTTTGTTAAACAGACAGTCCGTTTAAAATTGTAAGACGTTTGCATCTTTTAATGTCATTATCAAGATCGCTTGCATTTAATCTGCATAACAAACAAACCAACCATGCAAAAAAAACTAAAACAAAAAAAAAACGAAAACGAAATAATACCAGCAAATCTGTGCGAAAAAAAAAACTTTTTAACGCACTTACTCTGGAAGTATTAACAAAATGTTGTTTAAGATGAAAATGAAGATGATGATCATGAAACCTTTATGCATCCAATATTTACAGAAAGGTGAGACCGATCCAAAAAAAAAAAGAGCAGAAATTAAAAAAATTTATTAACACACATAAATTTTCATTTAAACTAGATTATTATAATGTTGATTCAAATGATAATGATGACCTCCTTTTTTTCTTTTCGTCTTAAAAGAAATGATTCAGTAATTTATTGAAAACTTTAGGTTTCACTATCATTTCAGTAATTGACATGAGATTTTATATCGAAAGTGATATTATTTTACCAAAAATTTCATTAGGACTTTTTATGAAAATTTAAGTTATTCAGAGTAAAAAACCTTATCCGAATGTACACAGATAAAATTGTTTGATAATGCAATTAAATTTTTGTTAATACAATGAAACTTTTAATTGAAATTGAGCCCACAATTGATTTTGTAAATACAAGCAATATGTTTGTTATTTGATTGCTGAATTTATTTCAATTAACTTATTTTATATTTTCCTGAGCATGGGCAAATACTTGTAACCAAATAAGATTTTTTTGCATTTGCTACTATTACACCATGCCCCCTAGCGGAGATATTTGCAATCAAAGTCGAAACGTCAACCCGCTGACATATTTCAATTGATCTAGATTTTTTCAAAATTATATTTTTAATTTATTCTCTTAAATAAAATCTAGAACTTGCAAAAAAAAGGGATACACAATTTCTAGGATTTTTGTTTTGTGACTTTTTTAGGTTTTTTTTTATTGCCTGTTTTTATAAAAAGAATCAGACGAATTCGTTAAAACATTTTTGTGAAAAACACAAACTTGAAATCATTTATCTTTCAAAATTTTCAGTCGCACTTGTTCTACTTAGAAGTCTTAACAAATTTGTGCAAAAATTTTGAAACAAAATCGTTTTTAAATTAGTGCTTTTCACACAAAATTTTTTTTAACGAATTCGTCTGATTCTTTTTACAAAAACACCCAGTTAATCCGACATTAAGATTTTGAAATTTATATATGGCAACCCTGTAATAATTAAAAGTTTTTTTATTTGTGGTTATAGCCAAACGTTTATACTATCTTAAGGGCTGATTATGGGACCGTAAACGTAAATGTGCTGTAACTGTAACGTGCCGTAGCTAAAAAGTACACTTATAGATTACCGTAGACGACATTACTATTTAGCATCTATTACATGTGTTTTTTTATTTTATTCTAAATTTTTCCATTTATTTATTAATTTTTATTTCTTTTTTTGTTGTTTGAATCTATTTTTTTATTCATTTTATATTTTTCGACTAAAATCATTTATGTAGCTGTTGCGATGACGGATAGAAAAATCTGATTTCAACAGAATGATCCCGCAAGTACGTTTACATTTACGTAGTAGTAACCATTTATATACACTTCTTCTTGTGGTTTCGAAACAGCTGATTCGCTACAGTTACGTTTACGGTTGTGTACAAACTAGTTCAGTTGAATGATTAAAAAAGTCTGTAAAAAATATGGATAAAACTACTAAATAATAGTTAAAAATTACCTTGCAGAAAAAACTGCTGAAATTAGATTATTTTTGCTGAATATTAGCGAAACAGAAACAGTAAAATTTTATCTGTTAACTACGATAAACACGAGTATAGAGAATTTTAGTTGTATTTTAGTTAAATTTTCGTCAATAGAAAGTAACATCTTAATAGACTAAAAACTCACAAAATAAATTTAAATCTTCAGTTTTTTTTAATGCAAATAATTATTATTTTTTTAGCAAAAATTTCTGTTGAAGTTAGTAGGATAGATTGCTATTTGCATTCTACTAAATTTAACTTCAAAATAACATAAGATTTGTGGATATAACAGTTTGTTTTTGCAATTTTTAGTCTATCAATATTTAGCAAAATTTTCTGCAATTCTACAGTATAATTTATCATTTTCAATTAACTAAAAGTTTACTTAAATATAACTAAAATTCTGTAAATTTAATAGTTTTATTTTTGCGTTCTTGTTTTAGTAGTATTTGCAAAAAAAAAGCTGTTAATTTCAGCAGTTTTTCTGCAAGGTGATTTTTAGCTAATTTTTAATAGCTTTTTCTGATATTTTTACAGGTTTATTTCTGTGAGTTTAGATCTAGTGCTGGTAAAAATATGAGTAGTGGGTATCGAGTATTTGTCTTTTTATTTGAATACTCGATATTCAAAACTACTACTCGATATTTTCAGAGTTGCATTTTGTGACTCCGCTAAAATATTTTCCACAAAAATATGACTCTGCTAAAATATTTTTCAAAAAATTACAACTCTGCTAAAATAAAAAATCAGAAGTAAAATATTTAAAATAATATGTTCAAAAATTATGAAAAACGCAATGATAGTTGGTGAAAAAGTTTAAAAATATGTATATAAACTTAAATATTGAATTACCATAAACATTTTCAAAGAATTTTACCAAAAAATTTTTAAAAATTTCAAATTTAAAAACCGTTAAAAGTATCGAGTTGTATCGAGTATCCAAATCAAAAATATCGAGTAGCATCGAGTATTGAAAAGTAACCAAATTTACCAGCACTATTTAGATCATCATTATTCACTCTTGGAACAATTGTTTGTATCTCTTTACAATTAAATTTTTTGAAATTTAAATGGTTTTTTTTTTGGCAAATAGTAATATTTTTCTTCGAAATTAAGAAAAAACAGTAACAAAAAAAATTTTTTTATCAAAACCAATTTTTTTTTATTTGTTTTTATAAATATATTGAAAAAAACATGTAAAAGGTGAAAGTGCGTAAAAAATTGTAAAACGAACAAATCAATTGACGACACGCAGTTCAGTCATAGCTCAGAACAAAAAAGAAGAACGAACTAGTCCACTGACTCGAAATGAGCGAATCAGCAAAGAACATGTTGTTTTTTAACAAACACGTTGGCTTTGTTTCAATACTCGTACTCAAGTTTAATTGAAAAAACCTTGGTAATTTGTCGTATCAACAAAATATTTTATTGATACAATACAATTAAAAATGTTGTTGAAATGGAAATTGAATATTAACAATTATTTTTGTCACTTAAAACTTGGCGATATTTTTATTTGTGTACATCTACGAGGGCAGTACGAAATGTTCTTAGCCTGACATAGTGATGGCGGTATAAACAGCAAAAAGCTTTGTATAATGGAAACTTCCAACCGTCATATGAACACATGTTAAATATCATTTTGATATGTCAACTCATTTATATAGTAACAGGTGTTCAAAAAAGGCGATTTAGTGATTTTTTTGTAATGGAAAAAATACAAATTCGTGATGTGATTAAATATTTACATAAGAAAGGTTTATCGGGACAAGAAATTCATAACGATATGGTGAAAGTGCTCCTTCATATGCAATAGTAAAAAATAGCTAAAGTCCATTATATGATATTAGCGAACGACGAGTGAAAGTGCGTGAAATAGGGAATGCCGTAGGCATCTCAAATGATCGAGTACATTTTATTTTGCATCAAGAATCAGATGAAAAAGCTTTCTGCAAGATGGGTGCCGCATTTGTTAACAGTTGACCAAAAACGCATTCGAATGAAAATTTTAAAATTCAACGAATTGAAGTACGAATTGCTTGACCACCCACCTTATTCTTCTTATTTAGCTCCCTCTGACTTCTACCTGTTCCCAAATCTAAAAAAATTCCTTGCTGGCAAACGTTTTACCTCGAATGAAGATGCAATGGCAGCTGCAAACGATTATTTTGAGGAGCTTCAGGAAAATTATTTTAATCAAAGGATAGAATTGCTAGAAAAACGTTGGACTAAGTGTATTGAAGTTTCAGGAGATTATATTGAAAAATAAAATAATTTTAAAAATCTACCTCTTGTTTTTCATTGCTAGGCTAAGAACATTTCAAACTGCCCTCGTAAATTAAAGTGAATAAAATAGAGAAGAGAGGTAGCCCAGCACTTTATCATTCTAACGGTTTTAGAAATTGACGTATTATTACAGTTAAAATCATATATAAGAAAAAATAACTAAAAAACAAATGAAATAAAATATATTGGGCATCTAAATATATGAAACACCACAGTTCGATTCACGTAGAAAAAAGATATGGTTGAAATATGACCGCGGCCATAAATATATGTTACCTAATGTTTTAATTATCCCAGCAAAATCTTTCATTACCAAATAAGTGGTTATATAATAGAAATTCATAGCTCCGCACAACTTATTTTTTGGTGTCTAAACTTATTATTTTTGTTTGGCGTGGTCGTTTTTATAAGTAGTCACGCTTACCCGCTCGCTTACGAAAAATGAGAAATAAGTAGTTATGAGATTTTGAATAAAAAGTGGTTACACACATGCTTACAAAAAGTTGAATTATAAGTGGTTATCCGATTGCTTATTTGATTCTTAAAAATAAGGAGTTAAGCAAATACTATTAGCTTAATAAAATACATTCAGAAAAATTTAAGTTTTTTCTAGTGTGTAATTTTAGGACTCGTCATAAAAATTTAAACATTTACATATAATAAATAAAAATGTATAAAATTTAACTGCGTAAAAAGTACTTATTTAAAATATTACGAGTTAGTCATTATTTTATATTTAGAAACAATGAAAACAATAGGCCGTTATTAGGAAGTCATTATTTTATATTATAAAATAATGCAAAAGGTAATGATATATCATTTTTGGTAATGCAGATAGTAATGAGGTGTCATTACCAATATTTTGCTGGGATACTTTACAAATGATATTGTCGCCCATATTCATTTTATAGTTAAAATCTGTCTTTTTTGATTATCATTTTATTCTATCGGCCTACAATCACATATTATCCTGATAATTATATTCATCTCTTCTAATTACAATCATGTTATTATCTGAATTGAGAGCAATCATGTTTATAATAATTGGTATAGTTTCGCCAACTATAATCATCGATCAGTAAGCGTCATTCTTGTTTGAGATATTGTGAAAATAAGTTGAAAGAAGCAGTCAAATAAAATAACACATATTAAACAAAAAGACAACGAAATAGCAACAAATCTACCCAGGAAGTCTGGATAAATGTAGCAAACTTTAAACAACATTATTGTTTATTGTGCATTATAAATTAAGTAAAAAGTGATAAAAAAAAAGTTCTTCAAGAGCTTCTGTAATAAGGAGTGTGACATATTAAAGTTTTTTATGAAAGTTAAATTGAAAAAATAATGTACAAAATTCCAAAAAAAATTTTAAAAAGTGCTCATAGTGTGATGTGAATTGAGCACAATATTATCTACATGACCATAATATGATCACTATGAAAATAGTATGATCATTAGGAATATATTGTAATTATTAGAAACATATTTTTATCATATTGGATGCATTGTATTCTAAACAATATTTCCCTAATTAATAATGAATTTATTTAAATATGTAATTATATAACTTTTTAATTCAGCTTCAACAGAATATGAAGGACCATAATATGATAATATTGAAATCATCATACTACAACCGATTCTTTGAAACAGAAAATTTTTCTGGGATAAACCAAAAACAAAACGTGTAAAAAGGTTAAAGTCGGGCATGCCGACTATACAATACCCTACACCAGTCTGGTTAAAAGCCAACTAATGTTTGGATCCGAAATTCGAATGGGTTAAAATGGGACTTGTGTCAAAATTTTCTATAATGTGAGTCAGCGAACCAAATTTCAATAAAATATCTTAATATTTGCGACCTGCAGTTTATAACCAAGCCAATTTTGGGGGGACCCTTATATGGGCACATGTACCGGTGTTAACCAAAATCAATAGGCTTCGTCTTTGGGCTGATATAGGTCGGTGTACCAAATTTCATCAAAATATCTTAATATTTGCGACCTGCAGCGTTTAAACAATATAATTTTGAGGGGACCCTTATATGGGCACTAGGTTTAAACATGGACCCGTGTTAACCAAAATCAATAGGATTCGTCCTTGGGCTGACATAGGTCGGTGTACCAAATTTCATCAAAATATCTTAATGTTTGCGACCTGCAGCGTATAAACAATATAATTTTGGGGGGACCCTTATATGGGCACTAGGTCTAAACAAGGACGATGTTCACCAAAATCAATAGGCTTCGTCCTTGGGCTGACATAGGTCGGTGTACCAAATTTCATCAAAATATCTTAATATTTGCGACCTGCAGCGTATAAGCAATATAATTATGGGCACAAAAATGCATGGACAGACAGACGGACGGACGGAGGGACAGACGGACATCGTTAAATCGAAATAAAAAAAATTCTGAGCCGATCGGTATACTATAAGGTGGGTCTAGGACCAATATTTTTTGGTGTTACAAATATCAGCACAAACTTATAATACCCTGACCACATATTGGTGTAGGGTATAAACACAAAAAAAGGAATAAAATGTTCTTAATTTTTGGAACTTGTCTGGCTAACGAATAAAATTATATAGGTCCCGTGCAAGAAATCACTTAAATCCGCTATGTTTTGCTAATATCATTCAAAATCAATATATTTAATCTCAGATAGGATCTTTCATTGAATACTACGTCAAAGCATGGACCGATTTAACTATTTTAAATAGATAGCGTCCTTAGGGAAATACAAACGTATGTGCTAAATTTCGTGTAATTATTTCGAAAACTGCGACCTGTGGTTTGACTACAAGGACCTGAGTCGAATAGTACACTATAGAGCGTACTACCTTACAGGCAAAAAAAAAAAAAGTGCGCCGTACACCCTCCAATATGAAGTATTTTTGCAAGGAGGTTTCAAAAAAAAATTTTTATTTTTTTTTGCCGAACGTAGGGGTCGCCATTTTACATTTTTCGTTATATCTTTGGTATTTACAGTCGGATCTTAAAGTATGATACATCGATGGTTTTCTCTCGAGGAGACCAGTGTTTTGCTCTAACGACATTTTGACCTCAAGTATCCCGTTCTAGTAGTTACCCACCAGATCTCAGTTGCTACCGCCCTAATGTATCACCCTAATGTCAGAAAATTAAAGCTCGCAAAAAATCATTAAACTTTTGCTAAGGAAGTTTTTCGCTAAACCCAGTAGAAATTTTTTTTATATATTGGTTGCCGAACATAGGGGTCGCCTTTTTAATTTTTTTTTTAATTGGATTTTTACTATATAGCAAAACACTGGTCTCCTCGAGGCAAAAAAATCGATATATCACACTTTAAAATCCGATTTTAAATGCCAAAGCTATACAAAAAATTAAAAATGGCGACCCCTACGGTCTGCAAAAAAAATTTTTTTTGAAATCGCCTTCCAAAAATACATCATATTGGAGGGTGTACGGCGAATTTTTTTTGAGGTACGGTCTAGTACACTATAAGGTGGGTGTACGCCAATTACACTGCATGACACAGAAAAGATTAATGGAGATCTGACCACCAGTTCTATATATTGTATTTCGGTGAGCAAATACCATTTCATTGCAGGCGGTCTTAGCTTAAAAATATTGGCCGTTTTTTTAATCACTGGATTTATTTTTGGATTTATTTTATTTCGTTTAAAAATTCACATTTTGTTTTTTAATTTTCAAAATTTAACTTTTTTTTATCAAAATCTAATACTTATTCGCTAACATAATGTGAAAGAAAATCATTAAATTTTGTAAAAATGTGAACACTGGGATTGAATTAAGCTAAATCCAAAATAGATTTATAAATAAAAATAAATCCGTTTTGGATTTAGCTTAATTAAATTCCAGAAATTGCGTTTTCCCAGAATTAAAATTTTTTCTTTCACACGAATAAATGTAGAATTTGGATAAAAATATAAAATTTTGAAAATTAAAAAACAAAATTTGTATTTCTTAATAAAATAAAATAAATCCAGTGATTAAAAAAAGGCATATTGATTTAAAAATGGATCTTAGTTCTCACTATAAAACTGTGTCTTAATCAATTTCTGCTTTGAATTGCTTAACACTGTGGCGTATGATTAATATTAATTTTAGCTTAGCTTTACAAAAATCCACATGACTTACTTTTTTGAAAAGTCACACACTAGTTTAAATACCTTATTATTATAGATAGATAGAGCTTAGACTTTAAACTTTCATTTAATTAAAAAAAATGTTTTGAAATTCTTTTATAAGTTTGAAACTTTTTCAATTTTAAAACTGAAATTATTTAGAGTCGATTTTTTGCTTTAAAGAAAAATCAAAATGTCTACAAACTTCTCAGAAATACATTTATCATCGTCAAAAGCTATTTCATCATCAACACCAGCAACCAGCACCAGCAGCAGCATCATCAGCATCAGCTTATCATCATCATTATCATTGTCTGTGGCAGTAGTTGGTTGTTGTAGTTGAAGTAGCATTAACAATTGCTTTTTACTGCTATCAATAGTAAGTAAACATTGTTAACAACATCAAAGTCATCAATGTTAGCAACAGCAACAACATAAGATTTATTTGTGTAAGAAAAAAATGAGAAGATGAAGAAAAAAAAGATGAGGCTGTTGAATATTTAAACAATTTTTTTTGTATTTTATTTTATACAACTAAATGTGTGTGATTGTGTGTTTATATGTGTTGATGATGGAGGTTGATGCTGATGGGATGGCAACAATTGTCGCATGCAATTGTTTTGTTTTTATTTTTTCATTTCTATAATACATTAAATCTTGAAATGTCGTCGTGCTTTACAAAACTAGACAACAAATATTTTGTAAAATGGATGAAACAAAAAAAAATTGTAAAAACGTTATGCGACATGCGGTGTGGCATCATGATCATCGTTGTCGTTTATTGTCGTCATCATCATCTGTACCAGCAACAGCCAGTGATGTTAAGTTAATGGTATCTTTAAATCAGAGCTTGGAAGAACTACTTCTTTTTGTAATAAATTTTCAAAAAATTTAATAAAATTTTTTTATTTTAAGTATTGAAATCAAAAAAGTATGTAACAATATTAGCTAAATCTACTAAAAATTAGTTAAAACGATCTTGCAGCAACAACTGCTGAAATTAGCAGATTATTTTTGCAAAATATTAGTAAGATAAGAACAGCAAAAATAAAATAATAAAAAATATAGACAATTTTAGTTATATTTGAGTTAAGGGGGTAATTTTCTAAAACACTTCGGTGAAGTGTTGCGTTATTTCTATAGAAATTGTTTGTGTTACAAAAACAATTTACATTGAAAGTTCCCTTCACTTCACCCAAGGGTTTTACGAAATTAGGTACTAAATTTTAGTTAATAGAAAATAACAATTAACAAAAATGTTTGCGAAATAATTAGTAGACTAAAAAAATCACAAACAAATTTCGAAAGTTTTTTTTCGATATTTTTTTAACCCAAATAAAAATCAAGCCTTCTGAAATCAGCAGTTTACCATTTTTGGTTTTGCAAATATTTTTGTTGATTTTAGCTGGTTAGACTGCTATTTGCATTCAACTAAATTTAACTTAAAAATAACAAAAAATGTTGTAGATCAATATAACAGTTTTTCTAATTTTAGTCTACTTACCTTTAGTAAAATTTTCCGCAGATTTTTAAAATTTGCAATTATTCAATAAAAAAAAGGAATTAATTCCTTTGAAGCTCTGATTTAAATGTGTGTTTTATACCAATA
This sequence comes from Leucophora obtusa, assembly GCA_949987735.1. Lineage (NCBI taxonomy): Eukaryota > Metazoa > Arthropoda > Insecta > Diptera > Anthomyiidae > Leucophora > Leucophora obtusa. The sequence goes on from OX465295.1 coordinate 356,374,452, forward strand.
TGTTCTCAATAAACTGCAATTGTTTTAATATGATGCACTATGGGTTTGGATTTTTTTTTTAACTAATTCTAGTTACAAAAACCTTTTTTCAGGTAAAATCAGACAAACACCATATTTTAATCTGTTCGATTAACAGTTTTTTAATCTGTTCGATTAACAGTTAATCCAACTTTTAATTTGATTACTATTTCTAAAGACTTTGTATTCAATTATGTACAACTCTGCGGTTTGTTATAACGGCGCTTTGCAGCTCTTTAAAACACACACAAAGTCAGATAAAATTAATGTTAAGTGCTGCCGCAAAAATATTTTGGACCTGTTAACAAATTTTTTGCTAACACCGACATATTCCATGTTCATCTTATGCCGGATCCCTATCGGTGCCACCTTAACATTTCCGCACCGTTTGGATCAAACTTACTCAATTTTGAAAAACGATAGAAAACGATACTGAAAATATTAGAATAGACCGTTAGTGCTCATTAGACCGTACCTCAAAAAAAAAAGTTCGCCGTACATATATGAAGTATTTTTGGAAGGTGATTTCAAAAAAAAATTTTTTTTTTGCCGAACGTAGGGGTCACCTTTTTTAATTTTTCGTTATAGCTTTGACATCTAAAGTCGGATTTTAAAGTGTGATATATTGACTTTTTTGCCTCGAGGAGACCAGTGTTTTGCTATATAGTAAAAATCCAATTAAAAAAAATTAAAAAACGCGACCCCTACGTTCGGCACCCAATATATAAAAAAAATTTCTACTGGGTTTATCGAAAAACTTCCTTAGCAAAAGTTTAATGATTTTTTGCGAGCTTTAATTTTCTGACATTAGGGTGGTACATTAGGGTGGTAGCAACTGAGATCTGGTGGGTAACTACTAGAAGCGGATACTTGAGGTCAAAATGCCCTTAGAGCAAAACACTGGTCTCCTCGAGAGAACAACATCGATGTATCACACTTTAAGATCCGACTGCAAATGCCAAAGATATAACGAAAAATGTAAAATGGCGACCCCTACGTTCGGCAAAAAAAAAATCAAAAATTTTTTTTGAAACCTCCTTGCAAAAATACTTTATATTGGAGGGTGTACGGCGCACTTTTTTTTTGCCTGTACACCGCGGGAGTTGTTGAGACACTAGGATTCTAGGGTGGACCCGTATATGGAGGAAACTAAGTTAATTTCGATCAGGGGTCTAACATGATCTTGAATTACTGCAATACCGGTTTTTAATGCAACAGATGGCGATGACTGCTGTTTTGTTTTTTCTGGCAACACTACTCTGTTTAGTGGGGAGCTGTGTTGCCATAAAAATTTGAATTCATTCAGATTTTTAAAGTTTAAATCCCCAATTTTATACCCAATTCATTTTAATTTAAATAGAAATCCAATTTAAAAGAAAAAAATAGAAGCTAAGTTCGCATGAAAATGAAAAATTAAATGAAAACCCCTAGTACAGGGGTGACAAGACTTTTTTTCGCTGCGTGCCAGAAACCGACAAATTTTTTATATGTAAAAATTTCTCGCGTGCCACCTGAATTTTAGTTGTCTTTTAAAAGTCCTTTTTTTTTAATTTTTAAAATTTGGAAAATTTCTCTTAAAAATATCATCGCAGATGTACATATTTATCAGCGCTACGGATAACCCTCATGGAATAACCCCCAAAGGAAAAAATTAAATAACATCCAAGAAATGATGTAAAAATGTTTGACGGTTATTTAATTTTTGGGGGTTTATTTAATCTTTAAATATTGAGATTATTTCATTATAAAAAAATACCCAATGAAATAAAATTAAAACAGTTTGGACATTATTGCCCTTTCATTTTTTTTTTTTTTTTTGGTTATCCCATTTTTGGTGGTTATTTCATTTTGTTAAAAAAAAAGTTAACTTTTTGGGCGCCATCAATTATTTAAGTACGTAAGAAACTAGTTGAAAATGTGCTGATTTTGTTAAAATAAATAGCACGATTTTCATCATCATAATAAGGAACAAAAAGCAAATTTTATGGATTTGAACAGAGAATGTTCTATTTCAGATGAAATGGCTCTGCGAAACACGATCAAAACCCAATTTCAAATTCCAACAAAAGGGGTTATTTCATTATGAAACTTATTTTCAGCCTTTATTTCATTGAGGATTATTTCGTAGCACCTATCTTCCCTTAAAAAAAAATTTATTTTTTAGATCCAATTTTATTACAAGTTGTTTTTAATTTTTGTGCAATTTTCTGGTACTTTTTATATCTCCGATTATGAGGCACTTTCTCATCGAAACTTTTATACTTCTTTCAATCTAGAATTTTGGAAATTTTACCCAGAATTTTCTGATAATCGAATTTGCGAGTTCGGTATTAACCATATTTCTTTAAACAAAAAATGGTGGCAATACTGTGTTTTAATCATTTAATCATCATTTTAAAACACGATTTACAAGCTCTATGAAAAATTTCACCATTATGGAGTTAAATCACACAATTTTGTAGCGAAATTTAACATTTAACTAAATTTTTTGTTGGTCTTCTAATAGTTAAAATTTTTTTTTAAAAATATGCAACAGAACGTCGCGTGCCACCTAAAATCCAATCGCGTGTCATAGTTTTGCCAGCCCTGCCCTAGTACTTTTTGAACCCACATGAAATTTATTTTTTCTGTGTCCTTTGCATTTGTATTTTTGATTAATTACACTATGCGACAGTCAAAATCGGGATGGGATGAAACCAACGGGAAATGTTGTATCGGTCAAAAACAAGTTATACCTGTCCCGGCGTTTCGCTGGGTCAGCCCTAGGAATCGAGATATATCTTTTTTTTTACATAACTCGAGAACTACTAGTCCGATTTTGCTCAAACAATTTTAAAAAAATTTAAAATTACAATTCCTTTAATCTGTTCATATAACGTTTTTCTATATACTCAACAGTTTTGCCGTTAAAAATAAATGTTTGTTACCGCTACCATTAAAATCAATTACCTTTTGTTTATTACTTTTTTTTAATATTTTAGGCAAAAAATATTTTTTTCTTCATACATTTATTTTTACCGGCAAAACTGTTGAGTATATAGAAAAACGTTATATGAACAGATTAAAAGAATTGTAATTTTTAATTTTTTTAAAATTGTTTGAGCAAAATCGGACTAGTGGTTCTCGAGTTATGTAAAAAAAAAAACCACCAAAGGTCAAATCGATATATCTCGATTCCTAGGGGTGACCCAGCGAAACGCCGGGACATGTATAACTTCTTTTTTACCGATATAACTTTCCCCGGTAGTTTGAACACTTCCCGATCACTGACCCCTACCATTTGTCTCACAGTGTTATTGAGCTTGGTTACTTTTAATATTTAGACAACATTTCTTCAATAATTCAAATATTTTGGAGAATTGATTCGATCGACTTTAATTTAAAACGAGTAAAAAAGTTAAAGTCGGGCATGCTGACCATATAATACCCTACACCAGTCTGGATAAAAGCCAACTAATATTGGATCCGAAATTCGAATGGGCTAAAACGGACTTATGTCAAAATTTCATATAAAATGATAAAAGCAAATATGGACCGATACTATCTAGAATCAATAGGCTTTATCCTTGGGGTCATGTGAGCCAGCGAACCAAATTTCATTGAAATATCTTTGTATTTGCGACCTGCAGCGTGTAATAAAGCCAATTTTGGGGGGGACCCTTATATGGGCACTAGGTCTAAACATGGACCGATTTTAACTAAAACCAACAGGCTTCGTCCTTGGGCTGACATAGGTCTGTGCACCAAATTTAATTGAAATATCTTCGTATTTGCGACCTGCAGCGCGTAAAAAACCAATTTTGGGGGACCCTTATATGGGCACTAGGTCTGTATACCAAATTTCATCAAAATATCTTAATATTTGCGACCTGTAGAGTACGCACAAGAAAGCATGGACAGACAGACGGACGGACATCGATAAATCGAAATAAAAAGTGATTTGGAGTCGATCGGTATACTAAAAGGTCTAGGTCCAATATTTTTTGGTGTTACAAACATCAGCACAAACTTATTATGCCCTCTCCAAGTAGTGGTGTAGGGTATAATAAGACACATATGATTTATACGAAAGTTCTTCTGATGTTCAGCCTAAAACTAAATATTTTAAAATTTACCATTTTTTAGTTACAAATTAGTAATTATCAAAAATTCAAAAAAATTTACCAAAAATATTTAAAAATATTATATTATATCATATTTTGTTAAATACCCAAATCCTTTTCCTCAAAATCTGTCCCAAACCGAAGTCGAAATCCCTAATTTGGGCCCAAAGCCCCCTTACACTGTTAAAACCTCACTTGAGAAAATAAAATCCTCCCTTGACAAAATTCCCCAAAATTTCCTCCATGTTAGCGACATCTACAATTTGTTTAAAAAGTTATCGACGTGGCATCTCTACATTATAAATCTCTGATTTCGATACTCAGTAAAAGGTAAGATATTAAGTATTTTCACCGGGCAATATTCAACTTTGGGTGAGGTATTTCGTTAACAGGATGGAGTTCCGGAGTTGAGAGCGCACAACAAAATAACTTCAGGCTTAAGTGTATGTTCTATTTTCAGGACATGAGTCGGCTATGGGTATCTTCACTTCCGATTCTTCTTTTTCAACCTAACCTAACTTAAATCCAGCAGAATAATTTTGCTATCTAAACGGGCTATAAGGCCTTTAAATGCAACATAAAATCAATATTTTCTTAGTTATTATATGATTCTATTCCATAGTCTTCATAGTTTCTGCCTTAAACTACTTAACGTTAATATATCTTGCAACTAGTGCAACATTTTCTTAAGTTTACTTTTGCTACTTTACCCGATCACTTGACTGATCACTTTTTTTTAAGAAAATTGAAAAAATATATAAAAGATCGTGCAATTGTTTTGTACATGTATATTTTTTTTTATACAAAAATTTGTATTTTTTTATATTTATTGTATAGTGGGTTATATTGATTGGTGTTGTATGTTGCTGTTGCTATAATATTGTTATTGCTAACTTTACATAAGTGTTGTTTATAGTATGCGTTTTTTGTGTTTTTTTTTAGATTTTTGTTTCATTTTTTCCACTCACTTTACTTCATATGTAAGTTTTGCCGAGTACCAAGTCTAAAAACTAAGTAAAGGCCTTTGCCAATGACATATGGATGCTCGAGTTCTCAAGGTATTGTTTTGTATTTTGAATTATTTTTTCGTATTTTATATCTGCTGATGTGGCTTTACTACGAATGTATTTTGTAAATGGCTATTGTTTTCTATAAGTATCGTAGCAAAATACGAAAAAACGCTACAATAATAAAAAAAAGAGAAGTTTAAGCAATACATGTAAACGGAAGATGGCAATTATTTTTTTCTACATTTTTTCTCTTTATTTTGTGTTGTTGTTGTTGTTGTTGTAATCATATGGAAAATAAAATGTGTGTGAAAATTTTTATTTTATGTTAAAAAAAAGTACAATAAACTTAAAAAAAAGAGCTAAAATTGTAAATATTTATAAGATACTTAACAAATTTAAGAAGAATTTTCAAAAAATTCATTTAAATTTTATGCATTATGTTTAATGTTTAATTTATTAGTAATTTTTAACAGAATTGCTAATAGATTAATAATTTATTATACATATACTAAGAAGAAAAGCTTAAAATCTTAACTTTAATACAAATTTTCTAGTGGCTTTCTGTCGTTGATAGGAACAAAGTTATGGAAATTTATATAAATTAAATTTTAATTAATATTAATCATACGCTCTAGTGAACAATATGTAGGCTTAACAAAAACTTCTTGCAAATATTACAATAAAACTTTATAGAAAATTACAATTTTTGATTTAAGTAATCTCTATTATTATTATTTTCTTTAAGAAAACAAAAGTTTTTATTTTTATTAAAATCGACAGAAGATCGTAACAAAATTATCTTGGTAAATGTTATAGAATTTTAATGATATATTGTGTAAGACTTACTTACTCAGCTTCACCTTACACCAAAATCATGAATATTTTGTTTATGGTTTAATTCTTCAATCTTCGAGGAACACAGTAGCTTGGAAGGTGTGATTAACGTAAAATCAGTTCCAGAACTGATTCTAGGACAACCGGTTCCACTTTTGAGCTATAGAAGCGGTTGCTTTTGGTACAATTTCAAACAAAAATAATGGGTGTTAAAATCGACAGTAGAAGGGGTTGTAAATGAAAAGTAGCTATTCTACAAGCGATTCTTTGGACAGAAAATTTTATAGATGTTCTTCTGTTTTAACATAAACATTTTATCAGTACTTTTTGAACGAGTGCAAAGAAAGCTCTTTTCCACCAATTAAAAGTTAAAAAAATATTCTTCGGAAAAAATTTTATTTTTATTTTACAAAAGTTTTTTTATTGCCGCCACCGGGTATCGAACTTGCGACCTCACGATTGCTAGTCTAGCGCTCTAGCGCTGAGTTTTTCTTTGGCATAAAAACACCACTTTTGTTACTGCGAGATATTGCTCCTTATTCTCTTCAATAAAAGTGCTTATTAAACGAGTGTAAAAGGTGCACTCCAATTCAATATTGTTTTCAGTACTACTTTATTCGTCCCGCCGGGAATCGAACCCGCGACGCTCTGTTTGGAAATGCTAAATGATACAAAAATCACGTTTTAGGATCACTTTAAGAGCAATTACTCTTTAGAAGCAATACTTAAGTGATTTTTTGGATGTTGTTAAGAAGTAATTCTAAAAAAGCAGTAAAAATATACTAGCGGATACTTTGGAAGCAATGAAAGAAGTGACTTTTGAAGTTGTTCAGAATAACTTCTAAAAAAGCAGTAAAAATACACTAACGGATACTTGTGAAGCAAGTTTGTAAACAAGTTTTTAAAGCATTACTTTCAATTTTTTTTTTTTTTTTTGCTGGGAACTAAACGGAATTTCACCCATTCCAATTTAGCCTTTGAATACACAGTAATTGATTGGTCAACTTAATAATGACTCACCTTTCCTTTTACAAAAATTCTTTTATGCACAAAAGCTTTGTGAAATTGAAAGTCTACACCATTTAAAATAAATTAATGAAAATTATTTCACAAATTAACGAAATTGTAATAAAAAGACGAAAAAGAAGATGAAACAAAAACCCTAAAGAATTTTCCCACACACACGCACTTAAAACAAAAGCCGAAATATGACCTTAATTTTATAAAAAAAAAGGCTGAAAAAACGGAAAAAATTAAACAGAAAAGCCACAGCATTTACAATAAAAGAAAAAAACCTACAGCAACAACTTTAAATAAAAAAAATATTAAATGTTAAAAATAAAATTATAAAATAAAAAAACCAATATACCAAATATAAAGACTTAACACGGAAAACGAAGACAGATCAGAAAGTATAAAACAATTGATATAATAAGAATAAGTAAAACTTGACAAAACGAACGAAAGTGTTAGACCCAAAATTCAGATACAAACCCAGCAAAACCGCACATTACCAAATAATGTATAAAAGTATGGGTAGCCATAGCGGTACATGCATTATTTTTCACCTTACTTCACTGATGTATATTACAGGCGATGAACCCCAGGGGAAATATATTACCTTAGAATTGATAAAGTAAGTGGTTACGTATGTGGTTACGAGGATAGGAAAATTAATATGTCTAAAATTAGATTTTCATAAAAAAAACATTTAAAAAAAATTACATATCCGTATTACAAATATTTTTTTATTAAATATCTATACATGGTCACGCTGGGAATCGAACCTGGGATTTATGATTTTTAGCCGAAAACTTTACCCATTAGCCATCGCCACATTTAATATTTGATAGCGTCAAATGTAAATAAATTGTTGTGTTTCGCTTCTTCGTCCGTGATGTTAAAAAATATAAAACCTACCCGCATGGTTAAAAAAAAAACATGAAAATAGATGTTCTAGAATATTTTTATTATTTTATGTAATTAATTTAAATTTCTAAATCATGCAATACGTAATGAGTAATTGGTAAGTCATTCATTTTAGTTTCTTTTCATTTATTTAACCTTCTTTTTTAATTTTCAACTCTACTATTTTCTTGAGCCGTAGGTTTGGTTTTTATTTATAAAAAGTTTTTTATTTTCGATATTTCGCTACTCCAATGTGTAGCATCTTCAGGAAATAACAATTAAAATTTTAATTGTTATTTGTAATTAAAAAAAATAAGTTTTTTATTTTCGATATTTCGCTACTCCAATGTGTAGCATCTTCAGGAAATAACAATTAAAATTTTAATTGTTATTTCCTGAAGATGTAGTTGTGGGCTTTGGTAGGAAATAACAATTAAAATTTTAATTGTTATTTCCTGAAGATGCTACACATTGGAGTAGCGAAATATCGAAAATAAAAAACTTTTATAAAATTTTAATTGTTATTTCCTGAAGATGCTACACATTGGAGTAGCGAAATATCGAAAATAAAAAACTTTATATAAATAAAAACCAAACCTTAAGCTCAAGAAAATAGTAGAGTTGAAAACATTAATTTTAGTTTTAAAATAATATAGAAGGTAACGAGCTATCATTACAGGGTAATGGATGAATACGATATATCGCACCCATTACCAAAGTTTTGCTATTAACATTATAGACAAACTGAAATAGACATCTGATTTAACTTAAATTCAGCCATAGACAACACAGTACAACACGAAAAAAATTACTGTGTTCTGACAATGGATTCTGGTAGAGGAAACCAAAGAAAATGGACGTGTGGCGGCATTTTGAAAGATCACATCGGAATTTTATTTTAGGAGGGGTTAAAGATTTTCCCTTTGACCCATTCTTGCAGCATATCGGTATATGAAACTATGTGTTCTTTACATCTGAGCTGTGTATGTTCAGCAACTTTGTAGAAAATATTACTGCAAATATTTTTGTGGAACATATTAACCCTCTAACTTCCCAACATAACGTTATTTTTGGCTCTATTCTAAAAAATCGTAAAAAAACACCCCTTACAAGGGGAAGGGTGACGATGAAACGTTCTACAAAAATGTTGGCCATAAAATTTTACCACATATGTCAGAACACACCAAAGCCCACAACTTAACACAAACAGCAAAAACCAGTCAAATTCAAAATTGCCCATTAAGGGTTAATTTAGTTATTATTTAGAGTTAGTACAAAAAATTCTTTCAAAAATTGATTTTTCGGGGTTGATGGGTATGAACAAATTATTTTCTATTAAATTTCACTATAGGTGTACAAACAAAAAAAGCTCTTAATAATGTATATACAAAAAGAAATACTTCCCGGTTAAAAATAACCACATATGTTCATGTATGTATGTGTATGGATGTTCATGTGTGGTTTCATATATATACATTAACGAAAATTGAGGTAATATGTAGACACATGTGCACACATGTTAATGTATGATAATATACTTATAATCATGTATGTGTACATATGTTTGTTCATATATTTTCATACATTTCTGCATACCTAATTGTATATTGAAAAAAATATGTTGATTTTTGGTTTAAAAAAGTTAATTATTTTTATTAATTAAGATTAAAATAACAACAAATACTAAATAATGAAACTTATTAATAATTAACAAATTAACGTCAGCTTAAGTACAATTTTTTGACAAATTTATGTTTATTGAAGTAATGAAGTAAAGTCCTCAAATGAAATTGAGAATATTTTAAGAAAAGTCGAATTTTAAACCATTTCATTTTGAGAAACTTTTTTATTAAAATTGAGATTTTCATTAAAATGAAAAAGTAAATTTTCCATTGAAATCTGTATATTTCCAATTGAAATCGAGTTCTTTACTTTATATTGAGAAAATTTAGAATCTAGTTAAGATTTTTCATTAGAATCCAAATAAAATTTTTAGTTAAAATTAACAAAAAACATTAAATCAAAAATGTTCATCCAATTTAAAATTAAAAATCGCAATTTTATTAAAAAAGTTTGTAATTTGAAATACAAACTTTCGATATCAATTGAAATTTTCAAATTAAAAAAAAAATTAATTTCTACTTGTAAATTTCTCAATTTTATATGAAAAATCTAAATAAAAAATATGTATAGGATTGTAGTTTTTGTATAGAATAATAGTCGTCAAATTCTAAAATTTTTTAACTGAAATCTTTTAGATTGAGGACAAGACTAGAAGGCAAACAAAACTGTTATCACAATGAGCTTCTTCAAACTGTTTACTTTTCAATCTCTAGCAGTTTCTTCTGCCGTCTAGATAAGCTTTTAAGGCACATCTATACGAGAGAGAAAACTTATAGAGATAGAGCAAAAAACACCTCTAATTAGCTCTATTGTGAATGATTTAAGCTATTTAGAGGTGTTTTTTTTTTCTCTATATCTAGCAATTTTCTTTCTCGTGTAGATGTGCCTTTAGACCTTTTTTTATCCAGATAAAACTCTAAAATTTTAAGAACTCTTTGTTATAAAAAATTTCTTAAAATCTCAGGAAAATTTGTGTTTAGTTATTTTCTACAATATAATATTAAGTATTACGAATTAAAGGGCTTTTCCCCTTTATTATGTATAGCATGGGCGTGTTTACTAAAACCGCCTTTTTACAAATCGACTTTTTTAAGAATAAAAATTAACAAAAAACTAAAATTTCCTTAGTATATCTAATAAAATTTTAATGAAATATAATGCTGTTCAATATTCCAAAAATAACCGTTAAAACGACTTTACTGAAAAAACGCATAAAATCGATAACGCCTTACATAATCAGGGAGAATATATAATTATTATTTATCAACACATTAAGCTTGAAGACGACCTCATGGAATGCAGCAGCGATTTGTTGCTTAGACCTCTGCTACCATTGGCATAAAACGATTGTACCAAAATAAAAAATATTTTTCATCAGCGTTCTAAAAAAACGAGAAGGTTTTCGGGAAATTAATACATACTCTAAATGAAACTACAATAAATTACTTACATCATTTCATGAATTTGGTGTAAAATATGGTTTGTCTTCTTCAGCATATTTCTTAGCACAAGCATGCTCAAAAGCTACAAAATCCAATAATGAATGAGCACCAATTTCTGCCTATGATCACAATATGTAGGTAGGACTGTAATGCTCAGTTTTGGTGTTAGGTACCGGGTCATATCCAGTTCCAAAACAAAATGCAAAATTTTACAAATAAGTAAAAACTCTATTAAAAGTTATATTATGTGAAATTTTCTTACCTGTCAGCTTCGGCACATTTTTGAGTTTGACCAGCTTTTATTTTAGCAAATGTTATTCCACTTTATTTCTTAACTTGTTTTTACCTAAAACATCAATAAATATTATAATTTTATTATTATATTATTATTAAAAAATCTTACCTTTTTTAATTTATTTTTGTTTATTTTTTGCTCAACAAATAATACAGAGAAGTCATTGACAATTTGATTAAAAATTACAAGTTTTTTTTTATTTTTTAGACATTTATGTTATAATGTTGCTGTATTTGTAATAAAAACGGTAGGGGACCACAAAATAAAGATTTTGATTTTTGTATGCCTTATTCCTGAAATATTTTCCTTTAGGTGGACAAAAAATCTTTTAAATTTTCTTGGATTTAAAAAAAACTTTAGAAGTCGCAGTCGCTTCTTTTGTAAAACGAATTTTTAAGGTTTTTCAATTTTTTGTATTGCTGAATATATGCTAGAATTTAGACGTTAAAAAAGACAAAGAAAAGTTAAAAGTATATGTCGCCTATTCCGTAAGATATTACCCAGTATCTTACCAATTGTCTTTAAATTTTAATAATAAGGGTTTTCACAAGGGGTGTACTATTTGTTGTATCGTTGTATCGTCCTAACAAAAAACAGAGTTGTTAAAAATTAAATTGAAAAAATACAACATTTGAGAATAGCACGATACAACATTTTTACGTATGTTTAGTGTCCTATGTTTGAGTGTGCTAACCGATAGAAAACTGAATAGAAAATCGTTGTTAAACACAAATAAAAATTTTAACAACTCTGTTTTTTGTTAGGACGATACAACGATACAACAGATAGCACACCCCTTATGAACAACCTAAATATTTTGGATACTTGTATTTATTCTATGGAGTAGAAATAACATTTTCTATTTTGCGAGTTTTTCACTTCTCGTTAAACAAAAACATATTATTTCTTTTTTGCATTTATTTTCAAAACGTTAAGTATGCGTATAACTGCCCTATTAAAAAAATTAATGAGGTACAACATGCAGTCATATCTTTTTCTGATGTTGGCCAAAACAAAATTTGATCCGAAAAATGGTGGATCATGCTGTATTCATTTATATGCACCGTAGATCTAATATGATGAAATACGATCCGAAAATGGGTTTATCTAATCATATAAAATTGGATGTGACGTAATGACAATCAAAAACTAATTTCAATAGAATGGACGATTTAATGCAATATGAGCGACCTTTGAATGAAGTATTTTTGTCTAATGGTATCAAATAAAATGTAACTTTAATGTACTAAATCTAATTATATATAGTAAGATAAACCCATTTTTCGGATCGTATTTCATCATATTAGATCCAAGGTGTATCTAAATTAATACAGTACGATCCACCACTTTTTTGTAGTTTAGGCTATACCAAAAAAAGATACGTTTGTATTTTATAACATCTAACTTTTTTACTCGGGTGATGTTAAAACTAAACAATAATATCCATTTGGAATCATGTACATAATTATATAACAACATATGTAACAACATATGTATTCATATATGATGATGTGTGACATTCATGGGCCAATATATGACATATACCTTCAAATATGATTACATACATTACAATATATGAGATCTTTTTCTGACTGTATGAACCCATATAGGCATTCATATATGACATGTGTGTTCATACATCATTCATGTGTGAACAAGCATGATCCCATATATGAGATCATATGAACATGTATGATTATTTTTAACCGGGTTAGTAAATATATAAGTTCGTAAGTAAGTTTCAATGCACTTTCCTTTTCACTCTTGGCAATTCGAAACCATTATCGAACAATGTCCAAGACAAATCTGTTATAAGAGATAAAATGCTCTTGCCGTTGTGTTCTTCAATAGGAAGACATATCAGCTGAAAACGTTCGCCGTGTTTTTCAGATTCCGTTGACAACTGATTTTCAAAGAAGTCCATATGTGAGTTCAAAAAGTGGATTTTCGTTGACATGTGAACCCCTAATTTTTCGAACTCTTCTAGCATTGGTGTTGGTGTATGTTTGAACAGAGGGAGATCGACATTTGCCTAGAACATTTGATATAACCAGAGAAGACAGAAAAAAGCAAATTTCGATATGTTTAAAGCAAAAAATGTTATAAAAAAGCAAAAGACAAAAAACTTGAAAAAACAACAGTTTTCAAAAAAAAATAATTCAAAGTTAAGAGAAAAAATATTTTTTTGTGAGCAAAAAAAAAGAATTTTTAGGCAAAAAGTTTTAAAAAAAGCAATTCAGAGATCAAAAATCTTAAGAAAAAGCTAAAAAAAAACGAAAAATCCAAAAAAAGCAAAAACAAGCAAATATGAGTAAAACAAGCAATAAAAAGCATAAAACGCAAAAACAGCAATTTTGTCTTCTCTGGATATAACGTCTTTAATACTTTCCAAGCAGTCAGTTAGTTTGGGGAGATCGAACTCGAAACTTTCACTCCAGGCTCGAGCAAATGAAGGCTTTTCAAGTCGGCTGCTAATATTTCTGCATTATTTTTTGATAGCTCCAATTTTATCACCAATGCATTTAAATGCTCTGTACGAAATTAGAGATGATGGTTTCGGTTTCGACGTTTGTACCAGGTCCCCAAAGTAGACTTGGACTGCGAACAGGTAGTGCAGGTACCGCAAGTACGTCTGAATGTGGCGATGGAAGCAAAGCTGGTGGCACGGCCTTATATACAAAGTTCTTTCCATTGTGCCTATTTAATTTCATTATGCCACTATTTTGGCAAATATGGAATGTAGTCTCGTCGTGCTCATCTGGCTCTAGCCAACACAACGCAATGCCAAAGTTCATTGAGTTTCGTTCACCTAAAAAATTATTGTCGTGCTAAGAATATCAATCATAACTTGTACAACCTTTAGACCACAGCATCAAGCCGTTGTAGCAATTTCGGCAGATATGTTTTGTCACCCATGGCTCATCTGAAAAAACTCACAGTTCAAAATAAAGCATGGATGGTAACCGAAACGGTGCGGTTATCGGTAAGGGTAACGCTATTTTAGATTATTTCGGTAACGGTATTTTAAGGGTATCGATATTTTATTTATTTCGGTATCGGTATTTTAAGGATAACGGTATCTCAGTTATTTCGGTAACGGTATTTTAAGGATAACGGTATTTCAGTTATTTCGGTAACGGTATTTTAGGGGTAACGGTAGTCAGTTGAAAGGGTTTTGAATCGATAACGGTATTTTAGCGGTATTGCCTGCCAACCCTGAAATAAAGTTTACTATCCACTTTACTATTGAAAAATTAAACCTTGAATTCTTTAAGGGGATGCTTGCCGCAGACACAGCAAAAACAGTCAAGATTTTCCAAACAGTCAGTCATTTTTATTCTTACAAATTCCCTTGTGGGACAATTAAAAAACGAAAAAGATTAAACTCCCTTAAGGCAATTTTGAGTAGCAAAAAGGAAATGATAAAAAGAATGAAGAAGAACATAAACAATAAAACTGAAGTCAGTGGCATAGATACAAAAGTATTCGGTATTTGGTTGTCAAACTATCACTACAGAGATGGGATGACCTACATATGTGAACATTAACAAAATTAGCCCTTAATGGGCAATCTTGAATTTGACTGGTTTTTGCTGCATGTGTTAAGTTTTGGGCTTTGGTGTTTTTTTTTTATTCCAGAGGGGGTCAATTTTTTTTTACGTATGCCCGCTAAAGTGCATTTGTGACGTTTTCAGAAAGGAAGTTGTATGATAACCCAGAGCATTGAGTAGTATATAAAGTAGAAATGGGAACGTTAGTGATATTTGACTCACTTACGCTCACGAACAAAAGGTAATAATTACAACTAGGTCGACAACGATAGCGACAATTGCCTTGTGATACATTTTGCATACGAAGCAAAATGCCGACTTGTCGTGCGGCAATTTTTCGTCTTAGGCCCGATTACAGAATGTCCAGTTAAAATTAAGGCGACAGTTAAATTAAAATTTTATGAGGGAAACAACAACAAATGTGTCAATTAAAGTACCAGTAAGTAGCTAACTTGGAAATTCAGTAATCGGGCCTTAATAAAATTTATTCTATTTTCGTCACGACACACTAACACACACTCAAAACATTTGTGAAATTGACCATATTTTTATTTGAATTACACAGAAAAAACAGTAGGCACCAACAATGGGAATTTGTAAAAGCAATCACATTTCCTTTTAAATTGAAATTTTATTCCCAACAATTTTTTTGTTTGAAATATTTGTAACTCGTTTCTTAATTGTTATCTTTCATATAAAAATTGTTTAAAAATAAAAATTCAAAGTTACAAAAAAAAAATAATTTTTTTTTTGGATTTACAAATTTTTTTGTTGGTGCGTTTTTAAAAAGTTTTTTTTGGTATGAGAAGGGTGTTTAAAAATTTAATTAGAAATTTGTAAATTCTTTCTGTGTAGGATTGCCTATCAAAACAGATTTTGTGATTAATGTATAAATTATAAAAACTATTTCGTGGATCATCTTTTCTACTCACCAACCAGCAGCAATAATCAACATTTACCAACAGTTAAACAGATCAGACATATGACTCACATTTCTAAAGGTATTCTCTTCCGATAAAGAAGATGAAGATTTGCTTAAAATATCATTTCGCTAAACAGATCATTTCTGTTTTAAAGAAACAAAATGTTTCACAAAATTAAATTATTTAATCTTGTAGCAATTTAAAGAAACAAAATTAAACAAAAAGTTAAGCCTATAATAAAGGTTACAAAATCTATCATTAATTTATGGCTTCCGTATTAACAAAAAAAAAAAAGAAAGAAAAAAAAAAACAAATGTATTGTTTTTAACAACAATCATTATTGACGTTATTTTTTTTTTTTTGTTAAACTTTGCTCCAAAAATAAAAATAAAATAGTTTTGGAGTTTAAACGCCAGCTTAAACTAATTGTGTATGAAATCATAGCCAAAATAAAAGTATTATCTAGTCTATCATTATCTCCACAATCGTCAACATCGTCGTCATTATCATCATCTTCTTTGACAGCAACTGTTAACAGCATTAAGATTTTTGATTTTGAAAATCTTGAAAAAAGAGTTTCGTTTCATGTTTTCATTTTCATTGTGTGTTTTTGTTTTCTGGTAAATCCTTCACTTATAAATTTATTTTGTAATAAAATGTCAAATCAATTTGTTTTTTTTTTATTTGTCGGATTTATTTAAGTGATTGATATGCATGCTGGATAAACAAAATTGTCTGGAAATTGTTGAGTAACCATTTTAAAAGAAAATATTGAATGAAATCCATAGAAAAATACCTTAATAATAACGAGATAAAACTAACAACCTGTTGCTTTTTGTAGGAAAATAAAAATGAAATTTTATGAAACTGAATTGAATGCAGTTGAGTTAACTGAAATTTATGGGATTTCTTTTGAGGCTTTATACATGGTCTGAAACCATGAATTGCTGAAAAAATAATACTCCTCAGAAAGTACACAAAAAAAAAGTCTGTAAAAAGTTTAGTTAAACTACTAAAAATTAGTTAAAATTGAAGTTGCAGAAAAAACTGCTTAATTACCAGATTATTTTTTCATATATATTTATAACTATCTAGCAAAAATAAAACTTTTAAATGTAGAGAATTTTATTGTAGTTATGTATATTTGAGTTAAATTTTTGTTAATAGAAAATAACAAATTAATCAGTAACAAAATTTTGCTAAATATTTAGTAGGTACCCCAAAAAAATCACGAAAGATTAAAAAAAAAATTTCGACTTTTCTTTTTGTGAAATGCAAATAAAAATCGAGCCTTTTGAAAACAGCGGTTTAAAATTTTTTTTAGCAAATATTTCTGTTAATTTAACAGGATAGACTGCTATTTGAAATCAACTAAATTTAGCTTAAACATAACAAAAATTATGTAGATATAACAGTTTGTTTTTGCTATTTCTAGTCTACTAACATTTAGCAAAATTTTCTGCAGATTTTACAGTACAATTTGTACAATTATAAATTGAAATTAACTAAAAGTTAACCCAAACATAACTAAAATGCTGTAAATTTAACAGTTTTATTTATGCTTTTCTTATTTTACTAGTAGTTAGCAAACAAAAATCTGCTAATTTAACAGTTTTTCCTGCAGCATTATTTTCAACTAATTTTTAGTTACTCTTTCTGCTATTTTTACAGATTTTTTTCTATGAGTGTATGTATCGGAGCTGAAAGCACCGAATAAATAAACTTAAACAAAATCATTAGATTGGTTTAAGAGATATGACATTTTAAAGTTTTTTGTGTGTATAATCAAAAAGTAGGTGAAGTAGTTTTAAAACTTTATTCCCACTTTCCTATTTTGCGAAAACCATTTCTAAAAAATTATGTAAAAATTATTTTGAAAAGTTTCGGAATTGATCTTCGACTTGAATTTTTCATCTAAAAATTTTTATTTTTTGAACAAATTGAGAATGCTTTTTTACGATATTTTGTCTCTTAAATATAACATATTTGAAAGACTTTGTTGTACTAACTCTAAATAATAACTAAATTAACCCTTAATGGGCAATCTTGAATTTGACTGGTTTTTGCTGTTTGTGTTAAGTTTTAGGCTTTGGTGTGTTCTGACATACGTAGTAAAATTTTATGGCCAACACTTTTGTAGAACATTTCATCCCCGCCCTCCCCCTTTTTATGGGTGTTTTTTACGATTTTTTTAGAGCCAAAAATTAGCGTTATGTGGGGGAGTTGGAGGGTTAATATATTCCACAAAAAGATTTGCCTTGATATTTTCTACAAACTTGCAGAACATAACCTACCGATATGCTGCACGAACAGGCCAAAGCAGGGAAACTTCAACCCCCCCCCCCCTAAAATAAAATTCCGATGTTATCTTTCAAAACGCCGACACACGTATATTTTTTTCTCTCCTCTACTAGAATCCTTTGTCAGAACCCCGTAATTTTGGAAAAAATTTGAAATTCTTTAACAGTGTTATGTTAGTGAATTTGTTGTTCTGTAAGGACGACAAGCTGGAAGGAAGAATTTTTAATATCTTCATGGGAGGAAGACATACTTTTCAAAGCTTTCTTCATAGTTTTGCTTCGCCAGAAGCAAAAATTATAACTGCTCAACACTGCTAGTCGCAAATTTCAACAAGCTGGGCACCCTACTGGTAAAGCTAATTCGAGTACGCTGAATTCAGTGGTGATAGCCGTTTTTTAAAGTTAGCGCTCGTATTCGCGATTAAAAATTTTAATGCTAGGGTATCAAAAAAATTATATTTTTATACTTCTGGGATCATTTTTAATTATAAATTTATCAAATTTGATTAAATATGTACAACATTAAAGAAGCTGCAGTTTTTTTCAATAAATTTTTTTTCGCAAAATTTTTTTTTGTGATTTTTTTTTGGAAAAACATTTTTTTCTATAAAAAAAATTACAATGCTACGTTATTTTGTGTATATTCAATAGGGTTCAAAAATATATTCAATAGTTAAGAAAAAAAATTTATTTGTAAAAAAAATTTTTACGCGAAAAAAAAATGCGAAAAGTTGTATTTAACAGAGTTGGATTGATTTAAGTTCAAAAATAATCACAAAAGTATAAAAAATATCGTTTTATGGTACTTTAGTATTGAAATTTTAAATCACAAATATCGCGAAAACGACCGCTAACTTCGAAAAATGACTAGCAGCATTGAATTCTCAATATATACTCAAATTAGCTTTACCAGTAGGGGCGCCCAGATTGTTAAAAAAGTGTCAAATTCCAGCACAGTTTTTTGTAGTTTGTTTTTAATAAATATTTTATTTCATTCCCAGTGTAGAAACGGTAATGACATATCATTATTTTTTGGACTACCAGTAATGACACCATAACGACTTACTTTTGTTATTATTTCAAACATCCCAATAAACATTTACCCTTAAAACTAAATTGAATTCGATTTTATAACAATAATTTTTTTCCAATATTAACCTTAGAGAATACTGTTGAGAAATTGTAGTTCTCGAACTGAGAACTATAGGATTCTCAATAAAAACGACTTGTTGATATCAAGCTTTTTTTATAAATATTTTTCGAATCAATTATCAGACTCGATATTACTACATAATTTAACTTTATAATATTGTTGATAATGATTTGAGAATTTTATCTTTCTCAAACTTGAAAACAGAAAATTTAAATCTAGGAATATTGTTGATAGAAAATATTATATAAAACACTTTGATAATGATTCAATATCAATAATAAATTTCAAAGCATATTTTTAACTAGAAACACATTTGAGTTTAGACTTGAGATTAATACACAAATTTGAAATTTTTAAAAATAATTCTAATATAGTTTTGTAATTTTTCACAAAGAAAATTCAAAGGCTATATTTGTTTCATAGGTAATGACTTGAAGTAAACGTTTGATATCAAATAGAGAATTTAAAATTTCTTTAAGGCTTGAATCGATGTTTATTGGGATAAAATATTCTTCTAGAATTTTTTGTAAATTTTTTTGAAATCTATTTTTAGACTTAATATTCTTTCAACACTGGTATGTAACCACAAATTTTTTGATTTTTTGTATGTTGGCGAGTAAGCTTACTTGTGCGTACCAGGTCAATTATGTTTTCACAAAGTTCAGGGACCTGTCCTGGGATTTGTCTTGTGACATGTCACAAGGGGTCAATTTCCCCCTCCTATGACAACGCCATGTAAATGTGACCAGTCTATTTCATATAAAGGGGCCAGTTCGGTGACAGTTTGTTAAAATTTCCCGTAGGGTAGTTACTTTTCTTATTACTTTTGTATGGCGATGTCGCGAAAAATAATGAGTTATGCTTAAACACCAGCATACGAAAAAAATTAAAATATGTCATTACATATATGCTTACCAGTATTGACAAAAAGAATGAGTCTAAAAATAATTTTCAAAAAATAA
This sequence comes from Leucophora obtusa, assembly GCA_949987735.1. NCBI lineage: Eukaryota > Metazoa > Arthropoda > Insecta > Diptera > Anthomyiidae > Leucophora > Leucophora obtusa. The sequence goes on from OX465295.1 coordinate 356,394,574, forward strand.
GTTTTATAAAAAACAATATTTTTTTATTGTAAAATTTTTTTAAATAAAATTTTTTATTGCGGGAATTGAACCTGGGACTCCAGATTGCCAGTCAATAGTTCTACCATCTGAACTTTATCGACATGTAATGTTTGACAGATCAAAACATAATTGACCTGCTGCACACAAGTCAGCTTACTCGCCAACATACAAAAAATCAAAAAATATGTGGTTACATATATCCTTACCAGTGTTAAAAAAATAATGAGTCTAAAAATAGATTTAAAAAAATTAAAAAAAAATCAAGAATTACTTTTTATTTGAAATAATGATAAAACTAAGTCATTATCAGTAACTGATTATTATATGTTTTAAAATAATGCAGAAGGTAAGTGTTTGTCGTTACTGGTAGTCCAAAAAATAATGATATGTCATTACCGTTTCTACATTGGGATGTCGAGATAGCTAAGATGGTAGAGCTATTGACTGGCACTCTTGAGTCCAAGGTTCGATTCCCGCACGAGGAAATTTTATTTAAAAAAATTTTATAATAAAAAAATATTTTCTTTTATAAAACTCATTTAATTGAAAATCTATTTTTAGACTCATTCCCAGTCAGAAATCGCCAGCGGTACAAAAAATCAAGCACTGGCATACCACTGGGTAACCACGGTATTAAAAATAAATGACTGGCAGAACACTCATTTGGGACGCTTTGCCAGCGTTTGCGAAAAGCGTTTTACCAGTATTTGTTTTACAAAAATTTCGGTGGTTTATAAAAAAAACCACTGGCAAAGAATTGGCTTAGAGTGGTATGCCAAGGTTTGTAACCAGTGGTTATCCAGTGCTACCTAGCCAATGCTACCGGGCGTACAAAAATCAATTCACTGGAAAACCAATGATTTTTTAAAAATGCTGACGCTTCGTTAAAAAATGTTTGTAGTCGGAAGGTTCCGAGTTCAAATCCGGTTGCAAGCAAAAAAATTTTTTTTGATTTTTTTTTTAATTTAAAATTTTTTTTGTTTCATAAAATCAATTTTTTTGTTTGTGGGAAAGCTCCTTCAAGACCAACTTTGTTTTTGCCCTCCAAACACTGGCATACAAGTTACTAAAAATTGTTTGCCAGTACTAGCATTTTGGCACAGCCAGTAGTTGTCCAGCTATAATCACTCATTTATGTGTTTAGCCATTAAATATTATATGTCTCGTTAGCTCAGTTGTCTAATGATGTTATCATTTTGGGAATGGGAAAGCACTTTTTGCCAATACTTGTACCACCTGTTAAAGTGCTTTGCCACCGCTTTCCCGTTTGTATTTTTCTGAATGGGTTGTTTTTGTCAATACTGGTAACCACATAGGTAAAGACATATTTTTTGATATTTTTTTCGTATGCTGGTGTGTAACTCATTATTTTGCACGACATCGCCATACAAAAGTAATAAGAAATGTAATAATAAAAGTAAAATAACCTGTTGCAGCAAAGAAGTAAAAAGAAAAATTATACAAATTGTTTTTTGTTTTAATATTTTTACAAAATTATACTTTAATAAGTTGCCTTTCAATTGGTCAAATAACAAAATTATTTAACATTTACTTAACCAAAAAATACAACAACTGACCATTCTTTTGACGGTATCTTTTATACGAACTTTTTTATAATTTTTGGAAGAAGCAGAAAAAAACACTATACGACATGCTGTGACCAGAGCATGGCATGTACAAACATTTTTTAGTGAAACTAAAAGAAAAACATGTGAATTGGTTGTACGTGACACGCAACAAAATGCAACAACTCCAAAAAACCAAATAAAGAACTAAAAATACTAAGTAAAAAGAATTTAATTTTTTTGGATGGACCCCACACTTAACCCAGCAAATCTTTTTCGAGGTACTTCTTAAAAAAAATATATTCTAGTGCATTGATAATCCATTTTGAGGACACATTTTCTACATTTTTCATATTAACCAAGAACTAGTAGTTTTTGGAAACTACTTGAGTTTACTTGTCAAATTCCATACAAAATTTGAAGAAACAGCTAAAAGTTTTTAAAAACTTCTAGATTTTGGTTTTAGTGTAAATTGTATGGTCTATTTAAATCATTAACAAGTTCTTTGACGCTGATCTAGTTTTCCAATCAAGTTTTATGTGGAGTCCGGTCTTTAATTTCAATGTTATTATAACTACTTGAGATAGATTTACAATTAGTAATTTAAAACAACAATTTGTTACTGGGATATACAACAAAGATGCAGATTGGAACTCCAGAAGAAGCTTTTTTTTATACTATATATATATTATTGTTATGTGTATGTATGATGATGATGGTGTCAGTAGAACAGTATGGAGGATAAAGTGAAGGAACCGATATGTATAAAAAAAAACATTGCAAAGTAAACATCACTCATTGTAAGGAATGGGAAGCTCAATGAAATTTATTTAGTGATGTGAACAACTGACAATGTTAAGCGTGAATTTAAAGCCTTTTTTGAGTTTTTCTCTTGGTTGAATCGAATAGTTAGTTGATATGAACCTGTTCGTGTAGATCCTAAAAAGCACGTAGCAGACTGGGTAGAACTTTTTCAGATTTTTCTTTTTATTGCTGTTGTTGTTGCTGGTAACAATCTTTATGGGCAGGCGTATATTTTGGTACATACGTACGTTTGGTGATGCGTACACGGGTGATCAATTTAATCGTGCAAATAACACACGACGACGACACAATAAGTAAATATGAAATCAGCAAACCAACATCTGCAGCATCATCATCGTCATCTTCTGCATCCCGACATACCAACAACGACAACAACACAAAACAACTAAAAAAAGTTATAGTCGGACAAGCCGATTCTATGAAACCCTATTTAGCCCAGTAAATAAAAAATAGGAAGTAATGCTTTACAAGCTACTTCTTTCACTGCTTTACAAGTATCCGTTAGTGTATTTTTACTACTGTTTTAGAAGTAATTCTGAACAACTTCAAAAAATCACTTCTTTCATTGCTTCCAAAGTATCCGTTAGTATATTTTTACAGCTTTTTTAGAAGTACTTCTGAATAACATCCAAAAAATCACCTAAGTATTGCTTCTAAAGCATAATTGCTCCAAAAGTAATCATAAAAAGTGATTTTCATATCATTTAATATTTCTAAACAGATGATCGTGGTTTCGATTCCTGGAAGTACCATTATTTTTCATTTTTTTTATATTTAAAACTAATTTGTTTAAGTTCAATATTTTTTTAATTTTAATACCTTTAAAAACATATAAAATAAAAATTATGAAAAATTGCTTTTCATGCGCTTATGAAAATATGTAGTACTAAAAACAATATTGAATTGGAGTGCACCTTTTACACTTGTTTAATAAGTACCAAGTCAGAAATCGCCAGTGGTGTTAAAAATAAATGACTGGCAGAACACTTACTTGGGACACTTTGCCAGCGTTTTCAAAAAGCTTTTTACCAGTATTTGTTTTACAAAAATTTCGGTGGTTTATTAAAAAAACCACTGGCAAAGAATTGGCATAGAGTGATATGCCAAAGTTTGCAACCAGTGGTTATCCAGTGCTACCTAGCCAATGCTACCATGCGTACAAAAATCAAATCACTGGTAGACCAATGATTTTATAAAAATGCTGACGCTTCGTTGAAAAATGTTTGTAGTCAGGAGGTTCCGAGTTCAAATCCGGTTGCAAGCAAAAAAATTTTTTTGGATTTTTTTTAATTTAAAATTTTTTTTGTTTTATAAAATCAATTTTTTTGTTTGTGGGAAAGCTCTTTCAAGACCAACTTTTTTTTTGCCCTCCCAACACTGGCATACTAGTTACAAAAAATTGTTTGCCAGTACTAGCATTTTGGCACAGCCAGTAGTTGTCCAGCTATTATCACACATTTATGTGTTTAGCCATCAAATATTATATGTCGCGTTAGCTCAGTGGGTAGAGCAATCGTCTGCCAATCTGACGGCCTGGGTTCAAATCACAGCAGGACGAAAAAAAAATACATATGAACTTTTTTTTAATTTTATTTTGGAAAACATATTTCCAGACCACCTATTTATTGGTTTTGCCAGCGTTTTGCCAACGTTTAAAAATTTTGTTCCTCCAGTGCTTTTCCGGCGCTTTTTGAACAACTGGTCCTTTTGTCTAATGATGTTATCATTTTGGGAATGGGAAAGCACTTTTTGCCAGTACTTGTACCACCGGTTAAAGTGCTTTGCCACCGCTTTCCCGTTTGTATTTTTCTGACTGGGTATTTTTATTGAAGAGAATAAGGAACAATATCTCGCAGTAACAAAGTGGTGTTTTTATGCCAGTCAACTTTCGTATCAAAAAACAGTTCAGTAGCAATCTAAGGTAGCAAGTTCGATACCCGGTGGCGGCAATAAAAAACTTTTGTAAAATAAAAAAGAATATATGTTTTTGCGAAGAATTTTTTTTACTTTTAATTGGTGAAAAAGGGCTTCCTTTGCATTCGTTCAAAAATTACTGAAATAATTTTTAAGTGGGAGTACTCCTCTCCTATGTTCATTCAATGTTAAAATCGTTAGTGTTTATGTTAAAGAAGAAGTACATGTAGATCATCATTTGCAGTGCATTTTCTACTGCTTCGGCATCTGTTTTTTTGCTGGGAAAATACACTGTGGTGTTGAGTTTCATAGAGTCAAAAAGACAAAAGTATTTTTTTTTTGTTTTTTCATCAGTTTTTTGGGGTCTTGAAACCTTACGCGTCAAATCACTTAGGTCCCAAGTTCTACTTTACAAATTGGTACGATTCATTCAAAAATTTTATACCAAAGAATGAAAAGACTACGAATGAACAATAAATAACATTTTCGTAATTTTTCACACTTTTCAGCCTTCAAAACACTGTAAAGAAACGTAAAAGAAACGGAAGGAACTTCACCAAATTTGGGCCAGCTATTCGATTTGTATACTAAAAGTTGGATCTCTCCGCTGAATATTTTTGATTGTTATAAACATCACCACAAACTAATAATACCCTATTCCACAGAGTGGTGTAGGTTATAAAAACTACCTCATCATTTTCCATACACTACGCTGCACTAACTCTTTGCAAACAACGAACGTCATGCGAATCATTGTCATTATTATAAGCTGCTGTTGCGGCTGCTGCTCTAGCATCATCTTCCACCTCATCTTATTCTCTAAGTTTAATTTTACATTTTGACTGTTAAAGGTTACATACTCGCACATACCACATACTTATGATAACAGAAGTTAAAAAGAATACAATTAATAAAACTTTAACAACTTTTAAACCCATCGAAAAAAACTCACAAGAAAATCAGTACAGTAATAGAAAAAAAAAGTTTGCAAACATTTAGTTAAAACTACTAGAAATTAGTTAAAAATGATATTGCAGGAAAAACTGCTGAAGAAAAACTGCAGATTGTTTTTGCTAAATATTAGTTAGCAAGGAACAGCAAAAAAACTGTTAAATATACAGAATATTAGTTATATTTCAGTTAAATTTTAGTTAATCGAAGATAACAACTTAACCTACTAAAATCAGCAAAAAAAAATTGCTAAATAACACTGTGAGACAAATGGTAGGGGTCAGTGATCGGGAAGGGTTCAAACTACCGGTGAAAGTTATATCGGTAAAAAAGAAGTTATACTTGTCCCGGCGTTTCGCTGGGTCACCCCTAGGAATCGAGATATATCGATTTGACCTTTGGTGATCTTTTTTTTGACATAACTCGAGAACCACTAGTCCGATTTTGCTCAAACAATTTTAAAAAATCTGTTCATATAACGTTTTTCTATATACTCAACAGTTTTGCCGGTAAAAATAAATGTATGAAGAAAAAAATATTTTTTGCTTAAAATATTAAAAAAAAGTAATAAACAAAAGGTTATTGATTTTTATGGTAGCGGTAACAAACATTTATTTTTAGCGATTAAATTTTTACAGATTAAAGGAATTGTAATTTTTAATTTTTTTAAAATTGTTTGAGCAAAATCGGACTAGTGGTTCTCGAGTTATGACAAAAAAAGATATATCTCGATTCCTAGGGGTGACCCAGCGAAACGCCGGGACACGTATAACTTGTTTTTGAGCGATATAACATTTCCCGTTGGTTTCATCCCATCCCGATTTTGACTGTCGCATAGTGTAATTAGTAATCAGCAGTTTTGCATTTTTAGCAATCATTTCTGTTGATTTTAGCAGAATAGGCTCCTATATGCATTCAATTAAATTTAACTTTAAAATAAACATTTTGTAGATATAACAGTTTGTTTTTTAGCAAAACAAATCAGCTAATTTCAGCAGTTTTTTCTGCAAGGTCATTTTTAACTAATTTTTAGTAGATTTTTCTGCTAATTTTACAGGTTTATTTCTATAAGTGTACCCTTATGGTACGAAACCCTATGGTGGCTTTATTGTGCTAACCTAATACATTAAAAACCCTCATTTTGTTCCACAGTGTTACCAAAAGATCCCTAAAACTCACCGAGTTTAAATTTGAAGAAGTTTTAATGTCAAACATTCTTCTCAAAATACATTTTTAAAACTAAAGAATCAGAAAAGGTCTTTTAAAAACAACTAAATTTTCAAAGGAATTATTTATTGAAACCAGTGTACAATTTAATTGAATCAATTAAATATATTGTTGATATAAAAAATGTTCACGTTTTTAGTTAGTTGAAACTAGGGTATTCAATCGATTAATCGTTATTCGATTAATCGAACAATTTTTCTCAAAAATTGTTCGAATAATTTAAAATGTCCAAATTTCTAATAATTTCATACGATTAATCGATTAATCGAAATTGGTACAAAATTACAAAAATTTTTAAAAAATTTAAATTTTTTATTAAAGTAAATGTGCTAAAAACTCAAAATTTTTTTAAAAAATTGTGATAAATAATTTTCTGTAGGCTTTCATTCCGGATTTCATTCTGGCCTAAGAAAATAATTAAGGGACAACCTTTTAGAATTTCTATAAATATTTGTTAGCTTCAACTCAATGAGAATTTCATGTTTTCAAGTAGGAGCGTTAATAAATATCTTAAATTCCAAAGAAAAAACAAAAACAAAATAAAATTATCACAGTTTGCTTTGTCATCTTCCAAATTATTACCCTGTTGTTGTGAATTATCTAGTAAATTAATGGTATCTATTTACGTATGGATTTACGAAAGAGAGACAAATTAATGTACGGGGTCTTATATTCTTCTTTCGGGTGTGGTTGTGACCGATTTGGATAAAATTTTAATATGTGAAAGGGAGGCCAGAAAAAATAAAAATATTGACAAAATCTGATCTCAGTTATTACATTTTCTTTTTAATCTTTATGAATTTCAACAGAGTTACTGAATTTATTTTTGTTCCTTTTTTTAAATAAAATTATTAAAAACACAACAAGTGTATTATTTTACAGAAAATTTTTTCGATTAATTTTGTTCGATTAACCGGTTAAGAAAAAACCCGAATAATTATTTGCACGATTAATTGATTAAAATAAAAAGCCGATTAATTGAATACCCTAGTTGAAACTCAAAAAGCATGGAAGTTCTTTTCTGACTCGAGTATTATTGTCAATTGGAGTTGTTGAACTACACGCAGAGAAAAGGTATAGTTGCAACATAATCGCGGCTACAAAACTATGTTCCCTACTACCATAGTTGGTTGCTGCAATCAAATTATTAATGTATTAATCATACTATACAAATTATATTATCAGCGATAATAATTTTGTAGTTAAAATCTCTCTTTTTTTCGGTTATCATGTTATTCTCTCGTCTATAGTCATATATTTATTTCTGATTACAATCATGTTATTATCTTATTTGAGAGAGATCATGTCCATAATCGTTGGCATAGTTTTGCCAACTATAAGATGCTCAGAATATGTGACCTTCTCCGAGAAAAGGGACCTAGTGTGTGAAAATGAAGTTTTGAGAAGAACGCATTTAAAGTTTCATAACGCATTATCACTTTGAACACACCTTCAGTTGGGAGATGCGATTTGGTATGGTTAGTTATGATTGGGTGCCGACTTTGGTGACGTCATGCCTATGTGGTGACTTATTTTTTTCGCTTTTAGTGTGACAATACCTTTGCTATTATTGCTGCTCTTTTCGCTCTCAGCTATCTGTTCAGCAAAGGGTTGATGTGCGTATACTAATACGAAGAACATTGTAAAAATAACTATAAGAAAGAAAAAGAATAAAGTGACGCTTCAGTCTTGTGTTATCAATATCTCAAAAGTTGTTTCGCAATTTTGGTTGTTTTGTAATTTTGTTACTAAGCTGATGTTAATTTGAAGTAGTTTTTATAAAAATGGATATTTCTGACAGTTTTGATGATGATTTAAAAAGACTAGACTCGGTTTATGGCGATGATGAGATCGATATGACGTTATCTGAAAGTGTCGGTGCTAATACTTCGGGACTAACTGAAAATCAAAGTATTTTGCATGATGTTTCCGAATCCAATATTATATCCGAATTGGAGGAATCCGTTGAAGATATACAAGAGTCGATGAACATCGATTTTCCCAAGTTCGTTTTTGTGGGGTAAATACATTTTCATCAGAAATCTAACTCATTTCATTTTATTCTACACCCTTTTAGGTACCAGAATCCACTCTTAAGTCCAAACCCGTTTTTTGACACACTAGGTCCCTTTTCTCGGAGAAGGGCACATATGTGTTTTTTTATGAGAGATAAGTTGGCGTCATCCTTGTTTGAGATTTTGTGACAAGAAGTTGTGAGAAGGAGTAGAATAAAATCATACATATTAAACAAAAATACATAAAATGTCTTTTGGTATTAAGAAGTTTCGCCAAAATGAGGATTGTTAGGCACCCCTTGCTGTTGTTGTTTACTGTTTAATGCACAGTACAAGTACACAGTGCTTACAATTAGTGTAATAAATTAAGTACAAAGTGATCAAAATGTGATTTATTTTTATACTCACGTAGAAAAAAATTTTTTGAAGAGAGTCTATAATATGGATGACATTTTTTAACAACCTCATTAGAATTTTTCATACAAAAAGTGGATTTATTAAATCCAAAAAAAAAGTTGGATTTATTTATCTGAGTTTACACATAAAAATTAAAAAAACAAACACAAATATATGAAACATTCTGTTAATAATAATGTCAGAAAAAATACGAATAAAAGTTAAAAGAGAAACGAAAAAATTTTAAAACTAGCAAACAAAAGCTTTTCTTTAAATTTTTTTGTATTAAATATGCTTACAATAAAAAAACTACATCTCAACAAATACTTATTTTCCATCCAGGACAAGGAGAAATAGCTGAAATAGAAATGGCAATTTTTCAGTCTACTGTAAGTAATTTAATTAAATCCAATTGGTGAATTTTAAATATTGCAGTGGAATATTTTGTGTAGAAATATGAATTGAAATGATGAAACTCAAAAGAAAGACTGTTGCTTGCTGTTTTGTATAAAATATAACAAAGCATTTAAAGTTACAATAAAGTTAAATGCATCATTGTATTTATTACTAAAAATTAGGGTGAAAGAAGGTCGGGTAGAAAAATTCTGTTAAAATAGGTGGAAGCTATTGAGCAATTTGAGAACTACTTTTTGGATTTATTAAATCCAAGTGATAAAAAAATGCGGCTATATTTTAGTTTTGTACGAAAGCAAAATTGAAAAAAAGATGTGAAATGTTTACGAAATAATATGTTCCTAATATGATCTTAAACGATCACAACATTTGCTATGTGACCATAATATAATCACTGGTGAAATTGTATTCTTAACAATATTTTTCTACGTGCTGATATCAAATGTTGTCATAAATTATTTTTATTTATAAATATATATTTATTTATATATATAACTGATAACTAAAATAATTTAATGAAGATTTTATTTAAATATGTAGCTTAGTCCTTGAATAAATATAAGTAATATTTTCAATAAAACGAAACGTGTAAATCTATTTCATCCAGCTTCAACAGAATGCTGGGCGAACACTACAGGGATCATAGTATGATATGTTGGACTATATGTAATATGATAATATTGGCACTATTTTGCAATCATAATATGATAATTTAAGGTCGCAATCACAAACCCAAAAATATGTAATGCTCTTCGAATATGGTCATCCCAACCATGTTTCATCTTTGCGTGTAGTTCGTTCAAATCGTTGTTTTGAAATGTGACCGAACTGCGTGTAGTAAAAACTGTTCATATCATATCAACATATTTGACAAAATTATATCTGTGTCTATGCAATTAATTTTACATATTTTTATGTCTGATTTTATATAATTTTATATGATTTCAACCAATTATGCAGAACCAATTTTATCCAACTATACAGAAGCAAAAAATTATTTTCAACCTGGTTAATAGAGAAATAGACGAACTAAAACATTTAAACTTCTGCATTGTGTGCTTGTGTGTACTGTTGATAATGCTGAGAGTTATTTTAAACTTCAGGATAATCCAAACGCAGTGTTGCATTGTTGAGTTACTGTTGTTGTAATTGTTGTTGCAGCATTATCACTATGTTTCGATCAGAAAGTTTTTTTTCGTCTCAGTTGTGTGTCTTCAACCCAGGAATGTGGCCAACAAGTACAACAAATATTCCACAGTTTCATACAGGTATAAAAAATATATGATCACTGGGTATAAATGTGTATGTAAGTATAAAAAGTTGATCTTTTCTTTCACTTTTTTTTTGTTGTTTTTTGATCTGACAACAGCGAAACGAAAAAAAAACAAAGGTAAAGTACACAACAACAGCAAACACTACATTCATATCATACTTTACGAAAATTGCACTAATTTAGGTTGATCTTTAAACAAAAAAAAAAAAAGAAAAAAAGTTCAACAAGGATTATCGGCAGACATTAAACAACCAGCAACAAACAAGCATTGCACAAAATCAAACTGTATGTAAAAGGAAAATTGTAAATTCCCACAAAAATTGTAAAATTGTAAACCTTAATTGCCCTACCGAAAACCGAACCAAAAAAAAAGCAGCAACAGTAAATACACCAACACATACAATACAAAGTTGTAGATCAATACACACCTCCCAATTATTACTGCAACCTGCCGACCGAACGAGCAACACCAAATATTTGTGCTGCATTTTCACAATATAAACATCCTTTTGTATCTTTTGAAGACTTTTCAACCATATGTGTGATGTTTTGAGACGTGCCTCATTATTATTTGCCACATGTTGAAATGTCACATACTGCTGCAATATACAATTCAAACTCAATAAGCAACCTACATGTCGGTATGTCACCACCAACAACTAAGACTTACAACTGAAAATCGAATCGACAACAAAAAAAAAAAATCATACCAATCACAGGTATCATCAATATCATCATAAAACCAAACGAAAGACTCTTAAAACAACAACACTTGATTCCTTTTTCCTTTAGTTTGTACGTATGTATATTTCCCGTTAACACCACCACAACTACTCGTACCAGCACCAGTACTTTTTTGGTTAATATTCCACATTTACTTGTTATTTTTGCGATTTTTTTCTTGGCAATTGGCGCTTACATTAAAACCATATTTGTTGCGGAATATGTGTCAGTTTTGCGTTTTGTGATTTTTCTCGTCTCACTCACTAATCAATTTACACAACCAGCCAAAAAAAGCTTATTTACGTGTATTTACCTGTGAATAGTTGTCAATTGGAGTTTTTTTTTTTTGTTTCTTTCACGGCGTATTTTTCATCTAATCACAAATAACAACATCTTAATCCAACCAATGTCAATCATGTATGTAGACAAGCTTAGACATGTATTGCTGCTATTGTGTGGCTGGCTAGTATGAATTCATTCGCACACTTAGTAACATTGTTGCCAAGTCTTTTTCAAATGTGTAAATTTTTTAAAAATTTTATATTCCAACAACTTTCCAAAATTGGTAGTTTTGTGATTGAAGTTTTGTTTGAATTATTGTAACTAATGAAGGAATGGATGGACAGCAGAGGCAAACTGATGAAGATGTGTAATGTGATGTCATTACAATGGAGAGGGTCAGGTGGAAGTGAATATATAATAAATACCTAAAAAATCGTAATTTTAAAAACACTTTTGAACTCATTGAAATTTAATGACGATAGTCCACGTTTCCTAAAACAAAAGTTTACAAACTTCCACAGAATAGGTCGATTTATATGACACTTCAAAATTGACCGCATGCGGCATGTTTTGGAAATAGCCTCGACTCTCCAAACAATTAAAGTTAATTGGCCTTTATTGCGGTATATCCAAGAGCTAACATTACTCATGCCATTAGACTTTCCTAAAAGAAACAGTACAATGACATATTCTCGGTTAGTCTCTTAAATGTCACAGAGGGTTAAATTTCCCTCTCCTATAATAACGCCAAAAGTTACAAGTTCCTCAGATTGATCAAACTATAAAGTAGCTAAGCTAAAAATAAAATCAGGTAGAATTTGCCGAAAGTAATAAGCAATAAGCAGTGATAGTTAGTGTTCTGGTGAAGAAAAAGTAAGGTGATGTCATTATAGTGGGGAAAGTTCAAATGGATTTTTTTTAGATTCCCAAAAACTCGTAGAAATCGAAACTTGTACGTAAAAACCATACGTCAATGTGGCAACATTTGCGAAAAGGTGACACGGAGGAAATAAGAAGATAAACATAAAAAAAATCTAAAGTAGAATGTTTGTATATGTCTGTTTGATCACTACTGAAAGAGTGAAATAGTGGCAATCTGACAATAAAAATATAAACAATAATACAATTTAATGGAAAATCACTGATGAAGCCTGTCCATAAAAAAGGCAGAAACTGGATCTAGTCTGATTTGTAAATTTAATGTGTTTATAACTTTTGAAGAAAATGTTTATTCATCTTCTTAACCTCAAACCTACTAAATTCGAATTAATGTTGTCGTTTAAAAAATGATTTTGACACGGAAGACAAAGACCGCCCAGGTCAGCCAAAAAGGTTCGAAGATGATGAATTGCAGGCATTACTCGATGAAGATTGTTGTCAAACTCAAGAAGAACTTGAAAAATCATTGGGAGTCACTCAAGCAGCAATTTCAAAACGTTTGCAAGCAGCAGGATTTATCCAAAAGCAAGGAAATTGGATACCACACGAGTTGAAGCCCAGAGACATTGAAAGACGATTTTGAATGTCCGAAATGCTGCTTAAACGCCATAAAAAGAAGTCATTTTTCCATCACACAATTACTGGCGATGAAAAATGGATCCATTACGACAACCCGAAGCGCAAGAAATCAAATCAATACCAAAGCTGAATATCCATGGCGCCAATGTAATGCTCTGTATTTGGTGGGGACAGAAGGGTCCCATCTATTATGAGCTTCTAAAATCGTATCAGACGATCACAGGGGACCTGTACCGAATACAATTGTTTCGTTTGAAGCGAGCATTGGCCGGAAAACGCCGGGAATATGCGACCAGACATGGAGCCGTAATATTCCATCATGACAACGCTCGGCCTTGTATTGCAATACTATTTAGAAAATAGTGGTTGGGAAGTTTTGCCTCACCCACCTTATAGTCCAGATCTTGCCCCGTCCGACTACCATTTGCTTCGATCAGAACAGGGTATCCGAAATTGGATTGATTCGTTCTTGGTCTTAAAAAATGAGCAGTTCTTTGGCGCGGAATCCATATATTCCAAAATTTCCCAAAAAAAGTGCCCCTTTTCTAGATTATGCAATTTATAATTTTTGAAGAACTATTGATAAATCCTGAAAAATAATTGATAACTTCTTAAACACGAGTACAATTAATAGTTTCTGAAATACATTTGATTATTTCTGAAAAACAATTGATAATTTCTGAAATACAATTGATAATTTCTGAAAAACAATTGATAATTTCTGAAATACAATTGATAAAACTGAAATTCAATTGGTTATTACTGAAATACAATTGAAAATTGTGTAGTTATTAATAACGTATTATTAGATGTTTCAGAATAATATACGAAGTATGTCGGTGTCATTACTGGTAGTAATAGCTTACTGTCAAATTTTGAGCAAACATTATTTTTTGCGAAAAATAACCGTTACTCAAACCAAGGAAAAGCTTGATAAGTACTATGGGGACCAACATGCACCAACAACTTCAATGGTAAAAATGTGGTTTACTGAGTTTTGTTGTGGTCGCACAAGCACTAGTGACGCTGAGGTCAATACACCTGAAAATGTTGAAAAAATTCAAGATATGGCGTTGGCTGATCGGAGAGTGAAGAAGGTGTGTGCGATTTTCGATGCCATACGCATTTCAAATGATACTGTGGTTTCGATTTTAAATGATCAGTTGGGTTTCAAAAAGCTTTCCGCAAGATGGGTGCTGCGTGCTCACAATTGACCATAAACGCAATCGTGTGACAACTTCAAAGAAGTGTTTGGCGTTGTTTATCCTCCAGTGACTATTTTCTATTTCCAAACCTAAAGAAATGACTGTAAAAGAAAAAAGTCTTTAAAAAATTTAGTTAAAACTACTAAGAATTAGTTAAAAATGATGCTCAGGAAAAAACTGCTAAAATTAACAGATTATTTTTGCTATATATTAGTAATATAAGAACAGCAAAAATAAAACTGGTAAATACACAGAATTTTAGTTATATTTGAGTTAACCTGCTAAAATCAGAAAAAAATTTTGCTAAATAATTTGTAGCCTAAAAAATCAGAAAAGAATTTAAATATTTCAAAGTTTTTTTTTCCATTTTTTTTTTATGCAAATAAAAATCGAGCCTTTTGAAAACAGTAGTTTATAAGTTTTTTTTAGCAAATATAATATTATAATAATATCTGTTGATTTTAGCAGAATAGACTGCTATTTGCATTCAACTAAATTTAGCTTAAAAATAGCAAAAATTTTGTAGATATAAAAATTTATTTTTGCTATTTTTAATCTACTAATATTTAGCAAAATTTTCTGCAGATTTTACAGTACAATTTGTTATTTTCGATTAGCTAAAAGTTAACTTAAATATAACTAAAATTCTTTTCTTATTTTACTAGTATTTAGCAAAAAAGATCTGCTAATTTCAGCAATTTTTTCTGCAGCATCATTTTTAACTAATTTTTAGTAACTTTTTCTGCTATTTTTACAGATTTATTTCTATGAGTGTACAATTGGAAAGTTGTGCTTACTTTTTGTATTGAATTTTTCCAACTGTACTTGTAGTAAAAGTAGTAACAGGTAGTAAGTAAACGAACAGGCTTTATGTAAGATCCTACATACAAATGTTTGAATATAAATTCTGCTATTTTAAATTCAGTCATCATTAAGCCTGCAATAATCCTTGCAAATGTGATACCTACCTTTATAATTAATAGAATCAATCAATTATAATCAAAGATCTTTAATAAACGTATAAGTTTTTTCAATGAACCTGTGTATGTATGTGTAACCATGTAAAGGTAAAATAATAACAAATTTCCACGCACTCACCGCAGGTGCAAAAAAATGTTATGTGCGCCTCATTAATTAGAGCAATGAAGCAATTGTCGCGACAACATCAACAGCAACAATATACACATTAGCAGCATATAAAAACAATAACAAAACACATTAATGTAGTAATAATTGTTGATAATGATGGAAAAGAGAGCAACTGAAATTGTTGCAGCAGCAACAAAAAGTCTCATGCATATAAACTATAGTTATTGTGTATTAGGTATTACAAATGAAACAGCGCCCGCATGATTGTATTCATTGAACATGGAAGTCAAGCCTATAAAAAGATGTATTTTTTCGTACGTTCATTCGTTTTTCGTTTTTTTTTTACAGATCAATGATCAAGCCAAACTATACGTAATGGTTGGCTATAACTATGATACAACAAAATGTACTTGTTAATAACAAAAGTTTGGAGTTTTAAACTTTTTTTTTTTTAAATCGATAACTAAATAAGGTTACAAAGTTACCACCACCACCACCAACTCACTTTTTTGTTTGGAGGAAAACAACAACAATAAAACTAGATGGTGATGGCGACAACGATTGATCTTTCTAATGATCACAAAAGATGGATAAACACAGCATGTATGCCATCCCATACACGTAGAGGCTATAACAAGCCTAAAGGTAAGTGCATGTAGTGAATTTACTTGTAGATTCATAGTCAACTTCCATTAAGTACCTGTTAGCTAGAAGCCAAACGGTAGTCAAGTCATTGGAAGTGAATGACGGAGTGCGACTGTCTGTCTGGCTGTTTAGCTTTACCAGAAACACTCACAATCAGTACGTGAGAGTGTGTCTGTCTCCAAAGATTTGGAGGTGGTGATGGTAATCGTTAAATGCTGGCGTTAGACATTGTACCATTTTGGTAGCAAAAGTGTCACCGCTATTTACACACAGACGACAACACACACACTGGTTTTAAACTCAACTAACTAACGAAAGTATAACAAACTTATTATGACCATGTACAGAAGAAGGTTTTCGAACTGTTTTTTTTTTCTTCTTGTGCTCTACAGTTATCATACGCACTGGTGTCCAACCACGAATAAGGTGAGACAAACATCGATTGAGATTTCACAAAAGGATTGTTTAATATATTGTGTGATTGAACACTGGGGCAAGAAATCGGCAAAAGTTGATTATTAATTTAAAGGACTAAGAAAAATTAAAAAAAAAAACAAAATTCATAGATACTGTTTTAGCTCCTAAGGAAATTATACAATTTAGGATTAGTGATATTAAATAAACTGATTTTAAAATTCGTTTAGCGATTAAACTTTATATATTTGGAGGCATGAAGACTTTTTTCAATTCCTATTATTTTTCTATTATTAAATCTAAGTTGTATAAATTTATTTATGTTAATGCAATTATATACAATTTTTTTTATCACATTTAGCACACCTGATTTGATATATGAATGTTTCACTTGCCAAATCGATTAACTCCATAAAGAAAAATGAATGAGTCTCAATGAGAAAAATGAGAAAGTAGTAAATATTGTTTTTTTAAATTCTTGTTAAATTATAAATTTTGTAAATGAATGTTTTTAGTTCGATTTTAGATCATAAATTAATATCACTTTCTGTTTAAATTATTTTTCAAATTAAAGAAAGATGATACAATTTTCACAAGAAAATTACAAAGAATAAAAATTTGAAAGAATTCGATAAGGCCAGCAAGACAGAATACGTATTTTTGGCTTTCGCTGCAAAGCCATCATTCAGTGTCATTTGCCTTGATGGGTTAAACTGTCAGTTTTTTTGTCGTTCAGTAATTCTAATATTTATTATCAGAGAAACTTGTTTTGAATATTTTACAGTTAGGGATCAATAAAGTGTTTTGAAGTCAAAGTTTTATAAAGTGGAGTTAATTGATTTGGCAAGTGAAGCATTCATATTGTAATTATAGTAAATTATACAATATTTTATTAAAACCTTTTTTAATAGGGTTGGAAAAAAATTAAACCGTAAATTCATATGCAGTGAAGAAAACTTATCTTTACCTGGAAAATTCATATTAACGGGAAACTTGTCCAAAATTGAGCTTGACGTACAAAGTTCTATTTACACCTGCAGTCACGCACATCTTACCACTTCACTTTTCGCAGTATTTTTTAAATTTCTCAGCTTACGTTTGGACCACATGCAAAATTTTTTAAGGGGGCTAAATACTGTAACAACAGCATTTTAAAGGCCATATTTGAACTGTTGTCAAAAATTCAATTAACAATATTTTTAATATATTATTTTTTTATTTTAAAATGATGTTATTGTAGTATTTTTAAAAAATATCAGTTTTATATTTCCCCAGCCAAAATCGCCAGAGTTAACACTTCATTACTGGCCTTTTTTAAAAAAGGCAAAATCGGCTGCCACTGTGCAGCCTTCATCAATTATCGGAAAATAAAAATATAAAGTGATTCTTAATCCCAGATAAATTCTCTAGTCCTTATCGTGGCCCGATTTTTATTTATAAATGTTTTTTTTAACAAAGTTGCCACACAAACTTAAAAATTCCAAAAAGGCAAGAAAAAACACATTTGCTTGGGGATATAAATACTATCCACGATAAGGACTAGAGTTTTTTGTTGCCTATGAAAGAAAAAAACCCGGATCGAAATCGGTTAACCCGCCTTGGCTGTACAGTGGCAGCCGATTTTGAACTCAGGGTTGTGGGAAAACGCGTTTAAAGTTTAGAATTAATTTTACGCTAAGAAAACTGCAAAATTTAAAAAAACCGTGTATGAACAAAATTTATATCTCGCAGTTTTCTACATATGCACCAAATTTAAGAAGAATCGGATAAAGAGTATTTTATATATTAACCCAAATATTCTTAAAAACGATGGTAGAGAATTTATTAAACATTTCATTTCGGTCAAAATCTTTTGTTTCGTACATTTCTTTATTTGTTTTTTATTAGGCACGACAAGTCCCGTTATGACTTCGCCATATTTTTCTCCGTTCGACAAAACTGTTGAGTATATAGAAAAACGTTATATGAACAGATTAAAGGAATTGTAATTTTTAATTTTTTTAAAATTGTTTGAGCAAAATCGGACTAGTGGTGCTCGAGTTATGTCAAAAAAAAGATATATCTCGATTCCTAGGGGTGACCCAGCGAAACGCCGGGACACGTATAACTTGTTTTTGGCCGATATAACATTTCCCGTTGGTTTCATCCCATCCCGATTTTGACTGTCGCATAGTGTTATCGGCACAGTGCAAGTTAAACTTGCTCTCATCAGACCATATAACGTTTCACCATTGGTCTAGAGTCCAATTGCGGTGCATTTTGGCCCACTCCAACCGTTTAGCTCTCATTTTTTGTGTCAGGAGGGGTTTTTGCTGGTCTATTGCCACAAAGTCAGAATTGCTGGAGTCGTCTACAAAACGTTTCCACACTAATGCTAGTGGGGTTGCTCTTCTTATTTCAACGGCACTTTTAAAACGATTCTTCAGGCTCATTCGGTGTATGACGGTATCTGTTCGGTCAGATGTCTTTCTCCTAGTTCTTTTCCTGCTGCTGCTCTCTACACGGTCGTCAAGGTTCTTTTTTTCAGCAAATTTATCACGGTCGGATGACTTCTTCCTCCAATGTAAAAATAATTTGGTCTCGAGTTAATCGCTTATATTTTGGACTCATTTTTGAGGTCTATCTGTTTAATATGCCACTACTGATTTATAAATGATTATTTTCACAGATAAGTTAATATAATTGCGATACAGCAAAAAATACCGTTATAAATTGTATTTAAACAAGCGTTTGTCAAAGAAAATTCAGTGGTAAGATGTGCGTGACCGCAGGTGTATCATAACTTAAAATCTTATCTTATTGTATTTTGTGAGTGAAGGAATTTGAAAGTACTGATATTAGAGTCAATATGGCCGCCCGAGTTGAGATACTAATATCGGATACAGTTAACACTTTCACTACCGACTTTTTGTTTGCGGATTTTGTTATTTTGATTTCAGATTCTTGTTAAGAGTCTTCAAATTAGAAAAAAATATGTAACATATTAGATGAGCTACTTTTATTTCACCTTAGGCATAAGGAATAAGATAAACCAGTTTAATTGAAATTTGTAAGATACTTAAGCAACTCCAAAAATGAACGTTTATTCTTTTAAGGAGAAGTATGCATTTACAGCAGCTCTATTTTTATTATATGCACCTACAATTATTCTGACCATATAATCTCCAGTCGCAAATGGAATGGCTTTAAACATATCTCCATGTAACACCAAATTTTCCACAATAAGATCATGCTAAAAACAAATATCAAAATGTTAATTAAGGAGTCGGTACTTATCCAAACTATCAAATACATACATCATATGGACACGTATGATTTATATTTGTACTGGGTAATATTAAGTCATAAATAATTTTCCAGAAAGGAAGACGTTTAGGATTTTTAAAAAATTTACACATATCAACACTGTTATTGTAAATAAATGGCCGATAATCATAACTTTTACGAAAGAGTTGAGCATGAACCTACAATAGAAAATTAATTGAAAAGTAAAACTTAACAGTTTTGTATTAACCCATCAGTGCATACTGTTTCTCTGAATCACTGGAATTACATAACAACAAAATAGTATTATGTAATTTCAATAATTAAATTAACACGAACTTCTTCATACATTAATGGGTTAAAATAAGTTTGAAATATCTTACCGAAATTTTTGTTACGGGTACTTTAAATAAACGCCAATTTACATTTAAGCCAACTTTTTGGCGTCCTAAGAGCTTTAGGCTACATTTTGTAACATCAGTAAACGATTTATCAAATTCTTCACATTTAACATTCGTAAATTTAACGTAAGCGCTTTTAACAATAATAATATTTATTATTATAATTACAAATATTATGCGTAATTTTTGGAATTTCAACATCATGGTGAGATAATTAAAAACTAAGTAATGAAAAATTATGAAAAAAATGTTAAGTAACTATTAAACATTTGTTAAAAATGTAGCGTAGAAACAGGGGGAAATTTTAAAAGAACGAATTCTTTAATAATCCACGAATTTCAAAAATTTTCGAATTTCGTCACGTAATAGCGTAATAGAAGTAATAGCTGATTAATGGAAAAAATACATTTTTTTGAGGGTATTATAAACTCATAGAAATAAACCTGGAAAAGCAGAAAAAGCTACCAAAAATTTGTTAAAAATTACCTTCCAGAAAAAACTACCGAAATTAGCAGATTTTGTTTTGCTAAATGCTTCTAAGATAAGAGCAGATCTTTAGAAGATCTTTCTAAAGATCTTTGCAGATCTTTAGAAATATTTGAGTTAACTTTTAGTTAATTGAATGTGACAAATTATACTGTAAAATGTTGCTAAATATTAGTAGAAATAGCAAAGGTAAATTGTTATATCTACAAATTTTTACTTTTATGTTAAATTTAGTTAAATGCAAATTAGCAGTCTATCCTGCTCAAATCAACGAAATATTTGCTAAAAAAAAAATAGTAAACTGCTGATTTCAGAAGGCTAGATTTTTATTCACATTAAAAAAAAAATGGAAAAAAAACTTTGAAAATTTTAATTTTTTAGTCTACTAACTATTTATTTAGCAAAATTTTTTGCTGATTTTAACAGGTTAAGTTATTATTTTCTATTAACTAAAATTTAACACGAATGTAACTAAAATTCTTTATATTTACAGTTTTATATTTGCTGTTCCTATCTTACTTATATTTAGGAAAAATATTCTAGTAATTTTAGCGTTTTTGTTTTGCAAAGTATTTTTTAACTAATTTTTAGTAGTTTTAACTATATTTTAACAGACTTTTTCTATTATTGTAGTTCGATACCCGCGTTTAAAGTTGCCTTCGTAGTAAATTTTTTTTTGATAATTTTTTTCTCGAATTTTTGGAAAATTCTGTAGAGTAATTTTAGCCTATCAGAGCATTATTTAGTTTGAAGTTAAGAAAAAATCTGTATTACCCTAGTAAAAATGATTTTTATATATTCATATATGATTTTTATACAATCATTTATGATTTTATACAATTATAACTTGTCGAGTATTGTGAAACATATATTTTTATATGATTATATCAAAAGATATTTAATTATATAAAATTATATTAACCAGATCCACCATTTTTCGGATCAAATAATATATTTTTTATATAATTATATTAATCCATACATGATTTGATCCGAAAAATGGTGGATCTGGTTAATATAATTTTATATAATTAAATATCTTTTGATATGATCATATAAAAATATATGTTTCACAATACTCGACAAGTTATAATTGTATAAAATCATAAATGATTATATAAAACTCATATCTGATTATATAAAAATCATTTTTACTAGGGTAGTTAAAAATTACCTTGCAGAAAAAACTGCTGAAGTTGGCAGATTTTTTTGCTAAATACACTGTGAGACAAATGGTAGGGGTCAGTGATCGGGAAGGGTTCATACTACCGGGGAAAGTTATATCGGTAAAAAAGAAGTTATACGTGTCCCGGCGTTTCGCCGGGTCAAGTCTAGGAATCGAGATATATCGATTTGACCTTTGGTGGTCTTTTTTTTTACATAACTCGAGAACCACTAGTCCGATTTTGCTCAAACAATTTTAAAGAAATTAAAATTTACAATTCCTTTAATCTGTTCATATAACGTTTTTCTATATACTCAACAGTTTTGCCGGTAAAAATAAATATAAATAAATAAAATTTTTTTTTATTTATTTTTATTTTATTAATTTTTATTTGTACATACACTCACAATATTTTTTCCTTAAAATCAACCGAATATGTACATTAAAACAATTGAAAATAAGTTAAAAAAAGGACTACCCACTTTTCGTTCAAAACAATTGTATTTTGTCGTTTATTTTTAATTGTTAATTTATTAACTGGCAAAGTCGGTAAAAATAATAGATTTCTCTTTTATTTTAAAATTATTCGTATTATAACAACTGATTGTTTTTAACAGAAAATTTTGATTGAATATTTTAACTTCTACCGAAAGTCCGTATTTTGTGTATTTTGTTTATTGAATAACTGATAGAAAAAGTTAAAAAATATATTTCTTTGCAATTTAACTACTTATACAATTGAAACAACTTTACTGATTTACTTTTTAAACAACTGTTGAACTTTTACGGTAAAGTTATTGTGAGTGTACATATTCTTTTTCGTTTTTGTAACGTTTTTGACATCTCCCTGAAGTCGACTTGAACCCGCAATCACCAGAATGTAAACATTATCGCGTTACCGATTGATCTAAATAGCCAAAACAAAATTATGTCATTATTTGGACTTTTATATTTAAATAATTTCAGTTTGCAACCCTAGTGTTCATTACTGGAACATATATCTATTTTAGTAATTAGCAAATTCAAAACCCTTATAAAAATTATAGCATATCTTACGGGTTAGTTGAAAATATATAATGAAAAAATTCATTAAATGAATTTTTCATTAACTCAATGAAATGTTTTCATTAAATCAGTGAATTCAGATTAATGAAATCGATTCATTAATAGTATGAACGAAAATTCTATCAGTGTACCCTGCTAAAATCAGCAAAAAAAAATTACAAAATAATTAGTAGACTAAAAATCACAAAAAAAAATCAAATTTTCAAAGTTTTTTTTAAATGGAATAAAAATATAGCTTTCTGAAATCGACAGTCTACTATTTTTTTAGGCAAATATTTCCGCTGATTTTAGCAGTATAAACTGTTATTTATTTAGAAAACATTGTTTTCTATTGTTGTTTATACATGAATGGATGTCACTACATTGCTAGATCTGGCAAAACAACAGAGTAGTACATCGGAAGATGACAAAGCAAATTGTGGTAAATTTTTTATTGTTGTTTTTGTTTTTTCTTTGCTATTCTAAATGTTATACTTTGATTTTTTAACGCTGCTAGACGAGTACAAGAAATTCTCATTGAGTTTGTAATTTAACTGAACAAATATTTCAAGAAATTCTAAAAACGTCCTCCCCTGAGATTTTTTTTTACAATTTGTTAAACACGTTTGGGATTTTAGCACATTTAATTCCATTAATGCAATAAATTTATATCCCGATAAAAATAAATTTAAAAGTTTTATTTTTACTGTTCTTATCTTATTAATAATTTTTTTTCTGCAAGATCATTTTACCAATTTTTAGTAACTTTTTCTGATAGTTTTACAGGTTTATTTCTACGAGTGCGGTTCATGGCATTAAAATTTAAAGTAGATCTAGTGCAACGTCTCTATTTATAAGAATAGCAATAAAAGACTCAAAAACTCTACCTTCTTTTATTGCGTTTTTGGAAGGGAGAGAAGAAAGTAGCGCTAAAAATGCGCTTCTTGATCTCGTGTCTATTTATTGTCGAGATGTGTCAGTTGATCAAAGTATTTTTTAATTGTTAAATTGTCTCTATATGAAAAACTTTTTTGTGTATGCCATGACCGGGTATTGAACGGGACACCCTATACTCATAGCATCACTTCTTAACGAGATACACCACGATCGGCACAGCGATGAGTGTGGCGAATTGCCATTTACAGCCTACACAATGTATGTTTTGTAGTCAGAAGAGCCAGAATTAACTAATACCCAGTGTAGAAACGGTAATGACATATCATTATTTTTTGGACTACTAGTAAAGACACCTACTTACTTTCTGCATTATTTTAAAAGATAAAATAATGAGTTAAAAATAAATGCTTACTTTTTTCATTATTTCAAAATAAATAGAAATGTATTACCAATAATAACTTATTTTTATCATTATTTCAAAAGAAAGTAATGTTCTAGATTTTTTTGTAAATTTTTTTGAAATCTATTTTTAGACTCAATATTTTTGTATGTTGGCGAGTAAGCTAACTTGTGCGCAGCAAGTCACTTATGTTTCTATCTATCAAATATTACATGTCGAGATAGCTCAGATGGTACAGCTATAAACTGGCAGTCTGGAGTCCCAGGTTCGATTCCCGCACAAGAAAATTTTATTAAAAAAATTTTTACATTAAAAAAATATTTATTTTTTATAAAACTTATTTTTTTGAACATCTATTTTTAGAATCATTATTTTAGTCAATACTGGTAAGCACATAGGTAACCACATATTTTTTGATTTTTCGTATGCTGGTGTGTAACTCATTATTTTTCGCGACATCGCCATATAAAGGTAATAAGAAATGTAATAATAAAAGTAATTAGTTACCATTGCCAGGTATGTAGTTACATAACCACATACCTGGTAATGATTTTCTACACTGGGTATATAAGCAATTTATTTTTCAATTAAAATATTTCCCCTTTTTAATCCTGTTGTTGGAGATGTCGTTGCCGCTGGGCAAATTTGTAAATTGGTTATGAGTAGACTTTGTAACTTCGCATTGGACCAATCATAATTAATATTAAAATTAATTACTAACAGGGTAATTTTGTAACGCCTTGCGTTGCGTTATTTTCCATACAAGTTATTATTGTAACAGCAACAATTTATACACAAATTAACTCAACGCAAGGCGTTGCGTTTTACAAAATAACCCACTAAGAATTTTTATAAAGTTCATTCATAGGAAGACGAAAATATTTTTATTTTGAAAAATTTAACAGACATAAGGCAATTGTAACCATCTGGTAAGATCTACTGAGATCTGGCTTTTATATACAGAAAAATACAACTTTGGATGCATTGATTAGGTACTTTTAAGTATTGAGTACTCGAAAAACTGTCGGTATTGGGTACAGAATACCCAAATAGTCAAATTTTATAACTCTGGCATGATAGCCTCAAGGCAAATAAGGAAACCCAAATATATTTGTTATGTCAAAATGGCCCATAAGACAAAAACTGAGTGAGATAAAGAAAAATTGTCGTCAAATTCAAAGACAATTGAATTAATTCTTTCAATGATTTTTCACGGGTTGATGGTAAATGAAATTAGTATTGAAATGAAATTATGTAAATTTAGTTTTAATAATATCGTACACACACGTTTCGGTTAATCTATACTCAAAGTTATTTAAATCTATTATATACAAATTATATAGATCTTTTACATAGATATTTAATATAAAATTAATAACAGATAACAGTAAAACCTTCCAATAACAGACACTATTAATTTTGGCCTACTCATTTAACGGGTAGTTTGACGAAACCAAAAGCAAACGTTGGAGTAAAATTATATTCATTTAACCCATATTAGAGCCCAGTGACAATCTGTAACAGTGATTATAAACTTGGCAAGTGACCCTCCTTAGGTTTTAGGTCTTTTCCAGAAATATTAAAATACCTTTAAGATTATTGTATAAATTACACTTTTTTCTGTAGCGGGGCAGTCGGCTTAGAGAGCCTCCTATATAAATTGGTTCAAACATATCCTGCCGATCTTTGACGTGTGCACAAATAGGTTAGAGGTCTAATATTCCTTGATACTGTCCGCTATCAGAAGGTTCACTGTATTTAAAATAGGGGTTCTTTTGCATTTTAGTTTTTAATTGTTTATAGTTTTCGACCATGACGATATAACTGTTTTATACCTCGTTTAGACAGACCCAGCTAAATCTTTCATTACCATATAAGTGGTAATATAATGAAACTAAAATTTTTACTACCCATTTGAAAATCGAAATATATATGAACATACATGATCATACATTGACTTGTATATGATCATGCATGGACATACGTGATCATATATGACTATGCATAGTTCAATGTATGACCATACATGATCTCAAATATTTCTATATATCTTTGGATCCGAAATTTGAGGGTATATGGATGTATATGTCCATATATGATCATATATGAGTATATATGACTCATATGTGATCATATATGGTCATATATGAACATGTATTGTCATATACCCTCAAATTTCGGATCCAAAGATATATGGAAATATATGAGATCATGCATGGTCATACATTGAACTATGCATAGTCATATATGATCACGTATGTCCATGCATGATCATATACAAGTTAATGTATGATCATGCATTTTCATATATATTTCAATTTTCACAAGGGTACTTATAATTCGGCGTCAGTACTAGTTATTTTTGTTAGGCGAAGTCGTTTTTATAAGCAGTCTAGCTTTCGCGCGATTACTTAATTATTTATAAAGATAATGTGAATTTGGTAACTACTTATTTTTTAACCACTAGTAAGTATATAAATAAGTCGTATTATTTAACAACTTGTAACCACTTATTTTTTAACTGCCTATAAGCACACGAATAACTATTTATTTTGGTAACTACTTATTTTACATACTTTTGTAATGCAGCGGGTAAGTGGGTGCACAAATTTTGTGAGTTTTTTCATGCAGCGAATATGGACAGCTACTAACAAAAATGACCTTGGCGAACAAAAATAATCAGTTTTGACATCGAATTATATGCAGTAGACCCTAATTCTACTGCTTATTATTTAGATATTAGTAATGAGCACCCATTACTGAGATTTTGCTGGGGATCTCTCAAAAGTCGGATTAACTGCTTAATCGGGCACTAAATAAGTAGATTCAACCATATTTTAATCTATTTGGTTGACAATTATGCAACTTTTAATCTGGTTACTATTTCTAAACGACTCTGTATTCTTACTACTAATTGTAAGCAACGCTGTTTTTTGTTAGAATGACGAATGGCAACACTAAAAAATACACACACAGAATGAGATAAAAATTAACGTTAAGAAGCTGCAGTAAAAATGATTTGGCGCTGTCGACAAATATTTTGCCAACGCCGACATTTTCCATGTTCAGCATGTGCCGGATCGCTTTCGGCGCCATCTGAGAATTTTAAACTGAAGCAGTTAAACTTTTAACTATCAAGTTAAACTTTTAACTGTCAAAACATGCAGGTGTAAACGGTGAAGATTAAAAATTTAAATTAACTTTAATCAAGTAGATTAATTTCACTGTCTAAACGAGCTATTAGGAGAGCTATTTTGGAAGCACTGCAGATATAGCGGTTGTCTTTTCTCTCTCTTCCGAAAATGCACTAAAAGAAGGCAAAGTTTTTGATGTAGTTGTATTTTTGTTATAATTTACTGCTTCTAAGTGGGACATCGCGAAGAAAAATCATGTCATATACCCGCAATAAAGGAAGCTGCTTCCGAAAATGCAGTAAAAAGCAGCACTTCGTTTATTGCGGGTATATGACATGATTTTTTATTAAAATAAAAATTAAGAAATTTTCTCTTTATGAAAAAAGCACTGGAAAAATATTGAATTGCACTTGTTTACTAAGTACGTTTATTGGAGAGAATAACGCACAATATCTTGCAATGACAAAGTGGTGTTTTTTTTCTGTCAACATTCATATCAAATCATAGCTCAGCGGTTGAGCCCTAGACTAGCAATTTTGAGGTTGCAAGGAGAATACAAAAAATATTACTTTTTTGCTACTTTTTACTTTCAATTAATGAAATAGAGTTTCCTTTGTACTTGTTTAAAAAGTACTGAAAAAATTCTGAAGTGGGAGTACTCCCTTCTTGTGACAACTAAATGTTAAAACCATTAGCGTTTCTGTTAAAAAAGAAGTACACTCAAAAAATAACTTAGTAGAAAAGTTAGTAAAATGTCTTGTATATCAAGTGTACTGGGTTTTAGCAATTTTTTTGCTGAAATTCCGTTTTCAGCAAAAGTTTTAGTTATATTTTTTTTGCACTAAACTAATTTTGAACTAATGTTTTACTAATTTATTTTGCTACAAAAATTGTGCTGATAACCACATTTACAGCGTGGACGACAACCAGATAGACAAGATGTAGATGTCGCAGCTTGTCTGGATGTACTACAGACAACGGAAATGTTAAAAAAAGAAAAACAACTACACAATTTCTATATATAAATTTTCAGCAAATAATTAACTAAAGTAAAATTTCGCTACAAGCTTTTTGAGTTTTTTTTTTCAGTCTACTAATATTCAGCAAAAAGTTTAGTGATTTTAGCAAGGATTTTTTCATTTGCAATCGACTAAGTGTTTTTCTGAATATTACTATTATTTTTGCTCGCTGGTTTTTAGCAAACCTTTTGCTGAAATTACCAACTTTTTTGCAAGCACGCTCCTGACTAAAAATTTGCTGACACAGCAACATTTTTTGCTGATTTTACTGACTTTTTTTTTAGTGTAAATCTTGATCATTAATTGTACTTATTTTTCTAATGCTTTTGCATCTTGTTTTTTCTTGGTTTTTATTAGAAGAACGAAAACAATAGACTAGTCTTCTTTTTCTACAGATTTGTAATCTATTTACTATCGAACTAATTTGTGTCCATTTCGCGAACAATCATCCCATAGTGTATTTGTTGTCAATGGATTACATTTGCAATGGGAGACATTGTTATTTTTGGGCTTTTCTTAAACAAAAACACATTTTAGTTTTTTTTGGTAATCTTCATTTGTAATTCAATATAAACTTGTTATGATTTTCGCTGATTTTTAACATGCTTAAACTTTAATGTGACATTTTGACCATTATCGTTGTAATCGTCATATGGTGGTGAACACAATAATGTGAATTTTTGTTTGTTTTTCAAGATGCTGGTTTTAATATATTTAAAAAACAAACGGACTTTATTTCGTAATTGCCATTGTTTTCAATAGTCATCAATCAAACTGATAAAATTGCATAACTTTGAGAAGATCCACTACGAGATGATTAAAAGGGTAAAAAAATTAAGGAAAAAACCCGGTGGAAAGGATGTTTCTATACAAGGCTAAGATTTAAAGTCTATTGAACTTTAAGTATTGTCTAGTTTTAAAACCTCTCTAAAAATTGCATAATTAATTTTGTTTTTAATTACTATAATTCCTTACATTTAACAAATATAAATATTTATAAAACAAAGCGAAAAAAAAAACAAATTCCGAATATAAATCACATGAGAACGTAAACTAATTAAAAAACGAAAAATTTTCAAAATTCAATACACGCAAAAATCAATATCTACTTACCAATATCAGCTCCACAGTGCAAGAAACCTTTTAAACAAATCAAGCGAAATCATGGTCGAAGAACAAGACACAGGATACGTAGGAATATTAATAAACCAAATCAGTAATGAATGGAATGGATGAAAATTAAACTTACACAAGGAAGGTGTCCCAAGAAACAGTTACTGAAAATTTAAATTTATAATAAGAAGACTATATTTCACTAGTATAAAGCCAAACTTCTTTAGGGTTGGCAACAGCTTTCTAATACATATTTATGATAGGCTTCATTATTTCAAGTGCAATAAAACGTTTAATTTAAATCATTAACGAAACGTTTTTGTATATTAATTAAATGTATCATTAAAACGATTAAAAGTTTTATAAGGTTTATTGCGTATTCTTTTCTAAAAAATATGTTGTCTTTTTTATGCTCTTTTCTTACAAAGTGTTTTTTTGTGTATAGAAACAAAAAGTAAATGTAGACAAATCAGGTATCAAATTAAAGGTATTTCAAAGACCTTTTTAAAAGTATATAAAATATGTCCAATCATCATTTACTTATTTAACAATAAGCCAAAATACAAGGGTAACTATTTATGTTGTGAGCCTTGGCCACTTTAACACTTGTTAGGCGCCAAAAATATATTTCCACTAGGAAGTTTAACATTTTGTTGTTTACAAAAAAGTGAAAGTTGTGTTTCAGCACAAAAAAGAAATTAACCCGTGAAAGTTTTCGAGCAATGATTTATTACGATTTTCGATGTGGGATATCTAGACAAGAGTGCATAGACAAATTAAGTTCAACCTTTGGTGATAAAGCTTCATCCTTTGCAACTGTGAAACGATAATGAATTTTATCGCGAATGTCCTTCAATCCAGGACGAATTTCGAGAAGGTCGTCCAAAATCAGTTGTTGTGCCAGAAAACATTAATGTTGTGCAAAAACTGATAATTCAAGATGGTCATGTGACATACTCTGAGATTGAGGTAAGGTAGTCTCAACATAAGTTCCACCAGCATAAATATAATAAAATTTAGCCATAAAAGAGATTTGTTCTCGTTGGATTCCTCATAACTTAATAACAGCTCAAAACGATGCTCAGGTCAGTTGGTGCAAACAAATGCTCAAGAAATACAATAGCGGTACTTCAAAGGACCTGTATAAGATCGTTTCAGGTGACGAATCATAGATCTATTCATATGAGCCTAAAACTAATCAGCAGTCATCGAAAAAAAGGTCGCTTGGTTTTTTGGAAAAACTGATAATATGGCAACAGTGCCGTTAGAATAACGTAGATCAGTTAATTTCAAATGGTACACCACCACTTTTTAGGATCACTTTCAGAGCAATTATGCTTTAGAAGCAATATTTAAGTGATCTTTTGGATGTTGTAAAGCAGTAATTCTAAAAAGCTGTAAAAATATACTAACGCCTACTTTGGAAGCAATTAAAGAATTTATTTTCTAAAGTTGTTCAGAATTACTTTTAAAAAAGCAGTAAAAATACACTAACGGATACTTGTGAAGCACTGAAAGAAGTAGTTTGTAATTGCATTACTTCCAATTTTTTATGCTGGGTTGTACCATTTCTGCAACTTTTTTATTCTTCAAACTTGGTAACGTTTCAACAAGAGCTGCGAAGCACAAAAAGGCATTTTGTAAAAAAGGACATTTTTGTTCCAGAAAAGAAAACGCTATTAAACTGAATAATAAACTTTTTCTAAATATGATAAAACTTTTAACAAGAAACATAGAAACCAGGAAGCTCAAACTGACCGTTGAGTGGCATGTTCGTCGGGATTTCGGGAAGTGTTTGCGACTCTAGTGATCATGTGAGCGGCGAATGAACATGCCGCCGAACGGCAAGTTTGTATTTCCTGGCTTTTATGTTCCTTGCTATTACTATAAGTGAATGTATTTCAGCATACCTTCTTTGCTCCAGCGTATAAGATAATAACGATGGCGAATGATCAATGTGTGCCAAGTAAACACCCGCTGCATACAACATACAACAAACACATCTTTAAAAGATCACCCAACATCAAAAGCTGAAATAAAACAAACAAAATAAAAAGTTTTAAGTAGAGAAGGTCTAGAGAAGATTAAATTAAATAATGTTTTTGTTGTTGTTGGTTTAATTCTTTATTTGTTTATTGGATTTGTATACAAAATACCCAAAAGATAAACGACATCTATACGCCAGTGACGACAACGACAACATACAAATGGACAGTTGAGGGGTTTTTTTTTTTTTGTAACTATGGCATGCAAGGAGCCAGAGGAGAGACAGTGTTGGAGGTGATATTTAAAGATGCGTGTTGACGATCTTTAGTTAAGATCAATAAACAACAATAAAACATTGTAGAAACAATCAACTACATTAAGAATTTTCAAGGTAGTACTCAGAAAAAGGTATGAAAAAACAGAAAGAGTTTGACCATATTTTAGGCTTCATTGATCTCTAATTGCTGACTTGAAATATAAAGCCATAAACAGAGACCTGAAGGGAAGATGGCAATAAATACTGTAGACTTTAAACAGAATCTGAACAAATATTTTAATAAAAAAAATTGGACAAAAAAAAGGGGGTGTTTTGGGGTTACTTTAGATTTTTGATATGTAATAGAGGGGATAAAATTAAGAAACTCTCGATAAGAAACATATTGGCCCAAGTTGACTTTAGGGGGCAAGAATGCGTTTAAAAACGAGTAAAAAGGTTAAAGTCGGGCATGCCGACTATACAATAACCTACACCAGTCTGGGTAAACGCCAACTAATGTTTGGATCCGAAATTCGAATGGGTTAAAATGGGGCTTGTGTCAAAATTTTATATAATGTGAGTCAGCGCACCAAATTTCATTAAAATATCTTAATATTTGCGATCTGCAGTTTGTAACCAAGCCAATTTTGGGGGGACCCTTATATGGGCACTAGGTCTAAACATGGACCGGTGTTAACCAAAATCAATAGGCTTCGTCCTTGCGCCAACATAGGTCTGTGTACCAAGTTTCATCAAAATATCTTAATATTTGCGACCTGTAGAGTGCGCACAAGAATGCATGGACAGACAGACGGACGGACAGACGGACATCGTTAAATCGAAATAAAAAAAATTCTGAGCCGATCGGTATACTATAAGGTGGGTCTAGGACCAATATTTTTTGGTATTACAAACATCAGCACAAACTTATAATACCCTGACCACATAGTGGTGTAGGGTATAATTATTCGAAAACTGCTTCCCACCAAAAACATGGTAATGACAGATCATTACCGTACAGATTACCAAGTAGTAATAAGCCGTTACCCTTTACATTACATTAAAACACAAAATAATGGCTTACTTAAAATAAGTTCCCGTGTAAAAAAGTTTAGATCTGACCAGATCTTTTTGGTTCTCAATAGATATGATTGAATCTAATTAGATCCTGTACCAGATCACATCAAATATGATCAGATATGGCATATGTGATAATATCTTATGGCAAGATCTGATCAGATCTAGTGCCAAATTTGTTCAAATCTAAAGTGATCTGGACAAATGCGCCAGATTTGATCAGATCTAATTAGATCTCAAATTTGTCCCCAATTTTGAGATCTAATTAGATCTGGTAAGATCTACGAAGATCTGGCCAGATGTGCCTAGATCTGATCAGATCTAATTAGATCTCAAATTTGTCCCCAATTTTGAGATCTAATTAGATCTGGTAAGATGTGCTGAGATCTGACCAGATCTGATCTTTTTTACACGGGTTATATATTCTATTAAAATAATTACTTACTGGTAATTGATTACATAACTACCGATTAATATTTTTTTATATTTTAATACCAATTAATAGGTTTTAAAAAATTTTTCAACTAAATTGAAAATTTTTACAACCAAATAGAAAATTTTCACTGGAAAAATTATTTTGCAAAATTCTTAAGATTTTAAAAAGTTCCTAAAAAAGCTAGTTTTTTAAAATGGTCTTATTTATTTCATCCAAAAAGTTATATCAACAAATTATTTTACATTGTAGAGTAACCACTTATTTACTAATTTCTGGGTCACCATTTATTTCCTGACTTTTGAGTAACCACTTATTTTTTTACTATGGGTAACCATGTGGTAACTCATTCTCACTCACTTTTTTTTTAAGCGAGAATTTAATGAACACCCATGAATTTTGGGGCATAGCGAACAAAAGTAATTAAGCGAGTAAATAGCCTGGTAAGTAGTAAAACCTTGTGTGTGCTATTTACTCGCTTAATTACTTGGTAATGTCTGTTTTTGCTGGGTTCATATGTGTATTACTTTACTGTATAGATCAGGGCTGGCAAAACTATGACACGCGTGTCAGTAGTGGCACGCGAGTGGATTTTAGGTGGCACGCGACGTTTTATTGGATATTTTCAAAAAATTTTAACTATTAGAAGACCAGCAAAAAATTCAGTTAAATGTCAAATTTCGCTACAAAAATTTGTGATTTAACTCCATAATGGTGAAATTTGTCATAGAGCTTGTAAATTGTCTTTTAAAATTAATAAAACTCTGTATTGTCACCACTATTTGTTTAAAGAAATATGGCTAATACAGAACTCGCAAATTCGATTATCAGAAAATTCTATGAAAATTTATAAAATTATAGATTGAAAGAAGTTTAAGTGCTTCGATGAGAAAAAGCCTCATAATCGGAGAAATAAAACGTACCAGAAAATTGCAGAAAAATGGAAAACTAATTGTAATAAAATTGAATCTAAAAAATGTAGTATTTTTGAAAGGGAAAATAGGTGCTACGAAATAACCCTCAATGAAATAAAGGCTGAAAATAAGTTTCATAATGAAATAACCCCCTTTGTTGGAATTTGAAATTGTATTTTGATCGTGTTTCGCAGAGCCATTTCATCTGAAATAGAAATTTCTCTTTTCAAATCCATAATATTCGCTTTTATTGGTAAAAACCGCGTCATTTATTTTAACAAAATCAAATTTTTGGCCGAAGCACATTTTTCAACTACATACTTTCTTACGTACTTAAATAATTTTGGCGCTCAATAATTTAACTTTTTTTTAACAAAATGAAATAACCACCAAAAATGGAATAACCCCCCAAAAAAATTAAAAGACAATAATATTCAAACTGTTTTGATTTTATTTCATTGGCAATTTTTTCGTAATGAAATAATCTCAATATTTAAAGATTAAATAAACCCCCAAAAATTAAATAACCGTCAAATATTTTTACGTCATTTCTTCGCGTTATTTAATTTTTCCCTTGGGGGTTATACGTAGCGCTGATAAATATGTTCATCTGCGATGATATTTTCAAGAAAAATTTTACAAATTTTAAAAATTTGTAAAAAAAATTACTTTTAAAAGACAACTATTTAAGGTGGCACCCGAGAAATTTTTACAAAAAAAATTGTCCATTCCTGGCACGCAGAGAAAAAAGCCTTGCCACCCCTGGTATAGATGATCTTCAAAGTACATTTCCGTTGATACCTAATTTGTTTATATAATTTTGGAAGAATGCTGAAAAACTTCCAAGAACGGAACCATTATTCTTCTATATTTATTTGCCTCTCTAGGTACAAAAACCACGTTATGCTTTTTGTACCATTCAACGGCCGATCTGCTATAATGCACGAAGACAGATCATGTCAAATGAATGGTATTTTCTGTACATTAAACGACTTCAACCTCGCCTCTTTCTTCACTTTTCTAACAAAAGACTTTATTAAAAATATTTAAGAAATATTAAACCGTTACATTACATTACATTATAGAGGCGTTAGATTATAGAAAGGAGCTTGTAATGGAATGCAATTATTAAACCTTTTAAGATTTCTAATCAATGTTTTTTAATCTATTATCGACTGACGACAATATGTCATAGTCGCATGTTCTAATTTTCATAGATTTTGTGTTTCCTAAAATATTCTAAAACTATTTTATATAATAATATAAAAATTGTAAAACAAATATTGAATTGAAAATAAAGAACAACTAACTAACAAAAGACTTCGAGAAATTCGTGTTTAGGGCAAATTTTCTTTCGGAAATGTTAGGATTTTTCCCAAGGAGAGTCAAAATTTTCTTTGGCTGGCCAGAGTCATCATCCCATCAAAAAAAAATTGGAAGTAATGCTTCACAAGGATACGTTAGTGTATTTTTACTCATTTTTAGAAGTAATTCTGATTTTTAGAAGTAATTCTGAACAACTTCAAAAAATCACTTCTTTTGATATACATATATTGCTTCCAAAATATCGGTTAGTATATTTTTACAGCTTTTTTAGAATTACTTCTGAGCAACATCCAAAAAATCATGATAATAAAAAGTGATTTTGATATTTCTAAACTGATGATCGCTGGTTCGATTCCTGGAGGGACCAACATTTTTTTAATTTTTTTTTTACTATTTACAATTAATTTGTTTAAATTCAATATTTTTAGAATTTTTAAAAATATATAAAATGAAAATTATGAATATGTACTGAAAACAATACTGAATTGAAGTGTACCTTTTGCACTTGTTTAAAAATCACTTTTATTAAAGAGTATAAAGCACAATATCTCGCAATAACAAAGTGGTGTTTCGCAAGTTCGATACTCAGTAGCGGCAATAAAAAAACTTTTGTAAAATAAAAAAATTATAATTTTTTTTCCGAATAATTTTTTTTTAACTTTTAATTGGTGAAAAAGAGCTTTCTTTGCACTCGTTGAAAAAGTACAGAAAAAATGTCGAAGTGGAAGTACTCCTCTTCTATAACAACTCAGTGTTAAAATCATTAGTGTTTATGTTAAAAAAGAAGTACATCTAAATAATTAATTGCAGTGCTTTTTCTGCTGCTTTGGCATCCCTTTTTTTTTGCTGGGATCCTGATCTTTTTTTAATAACTGGACGTTCCTTGTAATCGTTGATGGCCCGCGAAATAGTATTCCGAGACACCTTTGCTTCCTAAGCGACGGTTTTAAAAGACCGATTTGGATTTTTATTGAAAATTCTTATTATATTTTCACGCAATTTTTTTTTCGACTATCCACTTCAAAGCAAAATAAATTGCGCAGTATCGTTAATATCATTATAGTTTTCAATTCTAACGTCATTAAACAAAATATTTAAGGACTCAGTGTAATTGCAAATAAAACTGTAGTTTTGTTAAACTCTTACTTAAACTTAATTTGTTAAATAAAAAAAAAAAAAATGTGTTAAAATCACCAATTTTATTTTAAGCCAAAAATATGGAATAAATTTTGTTAAATTAACAAATTTATCTGTTGAGCCAACAGGCATATAATTTTGAGTGTACACTAGACCGTGGCACCTTACAGACAAAAAAAAAGTGCGCCGTACTCCCTCCAATATAAGGTATTTTTAAAAGGCAATTTAAAAAAAAAATTTTTTTTTTTGTCGAACGTAGGGGTCGCCATTTTACATTTTTCGTTATATCTTTGACATTTACAGTGGGATCTGAAAGTATGATACATCGATGTTTTTCGCTTGAGGAGACCAGTGTTTTGCTCTAAGGGCCATTGAGCTCAAGTATCCCGTTCCAGTAGTTACCCACCAGATCTCAGTTGCTACCACCCTAATGTACGACCCTAATGTCAGAAAATTAAAGCTGGCAAAAAATCATTAAACTTTTGCTAAGGAAGTTTTTCGATAAACCCAGTAGAAATAGCTTTTTTTGGTTGCCGAACGTAGGGTTCGCCTTTTTAAATTTTTTTATTGGATTTAGCAAAACTTTGGTATCCTCGAGGCAAAAAAATTTGTATATCACACAATAAAATCTGACTTTAATGCCGAAGCTATAGCGAAAAATTAAAAAAGGCGACCCCTAGGTTCGGCAAATTGAAATTGCCTTGCAAAAATACATCATATTGGAGGGTGTACGGCGAACTTTTTTTTGTGGTACGGTCTAGTGTACACCGAAAGTTTGATCTGTAGAAAATTCTAAGATTATTTTTAAAAAATTTGTAGAATAAAGGAATAAAAGCGATGTTCAAAAAAAATCAAGTCGCAATATCTCGAAAAACGTTAGTGCGATTTCAAAATATTTTAAATTGGCAAAGTTAGCAACAATTATTTTAATTTTTGCATTAAAAATACAAAAATAGTTTTTTCGGACTTTCTATATCTTCATATATTTAGTTAGAATATTCTTCTACCTCAAGTCCAAATTCTAATATGATATTGTCATATTAGATTTTTTATATTATTTATATTTTTTACAAATGATTTATCGCACGATACATTTTCATTATGGTAGTTTTTAAAATTTTTGCAAATATCGGAAACTTTAGTAGCAGGTATGAAACTTTCTGATTCTCCCAAATTCGCTCCTCATAAGTTTTAGAAGACTTAGCGCTATAATAATTGCTGAAAAAACCGCTCTAGTACACATGAAGACTTGGACCAGGGTTGATATTGGAATGGTTACGAAGGTTCTGTCGGGAAACTGGAATGTGGGGAAGAGGAAGGTAATCTTAAGATTAGGCCAAATCAGAGCTTTGAAGAATTAATTCCTTTTTGAATGAATTCACTACCAATCGAATTCAATTTTCTCTAGAATTGAATGAATTCCTTTTCTTAAGTAATTCACTGAATTCATTCAACTGAATGCGTTCATCAAACAACAAATTCAAAGAATTAATTCAATTGCAATAGTTATTTTTATTAAATCAAATGAATTAATTCACCGGTGAACGGTGAATTAAGCAATTTTACAGCATGTGCTGTAAAAACCGGATGCTGTTTATCAACCTACATGATTCAAAAATAAAGCCTTTTACTATTAAAAATAAAAACTTTACAGATATAGATAAATTTGATGATAAAAAAATATAACTATATAACTAGTTTGAAAAATTAATAGTTTTATTTTTTTCCAAATTTATCTATATCTGTAAAGTTTTTATTTTTAATAGTAAAAGGCTTTATTTTTGAATCATGTAGGTTGATAAACAGCATCCGGTTTCTAATTTGTTACTAGCACACGCTGTAAAATTGCTTATTTAAAACTTTTATTTGTACATTATTGTTTTCTTCTACTGAACGGCAGAAAACAGGCTTTGAATTCAGTGAACTTATTTTATTTCTTTTTTAATTCAGTGAATTTATTTTATTTTTTTTTCAGTTCAGTGAACTTATTATTTTTTTTTTTAATTCACTGAATGTAATTTTATTTTTTTTTAATTCACTGAATGAAAATGAAATTGAATGAATTCAGTGGTGAATGAATTCAGTGGTGAATTAATTCAG
This sequence comes from Leucophora obtusa, assembly GCA_949987735.1. Lineage (NCBI taxonomy): Eukaryota > Metazoa > Arthropoda > Insecta > Diptera > Anthomyiidae > Leucophora > Leucophora obtusa. The sequence continues at coordinate 356,433,203 of OX465295.1, forward strand.
TAAGGAATTAATTCACTTTTTTTCCGTTCGATTTATAAAATGGATCGCGTTCACCGGTGAATTAATTCATTTGTTTTAATAAAAAGAACTATTGCAATTGAATTAATTCGTAACAAACTAAATCGAACGAAAGCAAATATGAATTAATTCCATTCAATATATGGTGCTTAGTGAATTAATTCATCGAATTTTTAATTCAGGATTGAAAAATTCAATTAAGGAATTAATTCTTCAAAGCTCTGGGCCAAATGAACTGGACGTAGTGTAGTGGGAATTTTAACAGGCCACTTAACACCATAGTCACACCATTCGGAAATGGGACAGAGTAGCTCTAGCGTTTCTAGGGAGGGCGATGAGACTCTGCAGTGCTTTCTTTGCTTTTACCCGGATTTCGCAAGGAGCAGGGTGATATTATAACGTCGCTGGAATGTTTAAAGGGTATTGCTTTAGGAAAACTGATGCGCTACCAGAAGGATACTAAATTCTTCCAGTTGACCGGCATATTTCAGAGCGTGCAGCATATCTTGTTGCTGTTAAAGGCTTTTGTCCTTCTTTTAGGTCTAGGGCACGAATGGCGAATAGCTCTTCCTCTTTTCAACATAACCTAAAATATTTAAAAAATATTTCAAATAGTTTCGTTTTATGCACAATCATGTTTCTATAATAAAGAAAAATATCAAAAACTGCATGCGTCCTTGCAGTTAAAAATCTTTTATGTTATATTTTTTTTTTTAACTTAAACTTTAACAAATTGTAATTGTTTGTTATTTTTTTAATGCTACCAACTGTGATGTTGGATCAACTGTGGGATACTCCTTTTCTTAGACTGTTTATTTTTTATTTTCTGTTGAAACGTTCAAATCTTAATATGCATGTCATTAATTTATTGATATTTCTTGAAAAAAAAAACAAAAATAAAAAACAACAACAACCTTAAGAACTTAATCATCTGCCATCAACAACTTCAACTGATCTTGTTGGTTTGCGGCTAAGCAACAAGCAGTAACTGACAACAACAACATCCATTCCATAAATGATTTGAAGATGAAGCAAAAAGAAATCAAGAAGAATCTCATCAAAATGTTTAACAACTTTATATGAGTCAATATGAATTTTAATGCAGTTTTTTTAGATACAAATCTGTAATAGCAATTTAAAGTTTGGTTATTGTATAGTAATTCAATTAGTTTTATACCTGTAGATTTAAATTTTTTTATTGATCAGAATCAACTTTTCGTAAATTTTAAGTTTTTTGAACTTTAAAAGAATGTTTGAAATTAATTTGAAAGAAACGCTTATTTATTGCGGTCTTTAAAGTGGCAAACAGACGATGAACATTATGGACAGCATATATTCTGAAAAATCAAACACTCAATAGATGATCAATATTGTTTACAATATTTTGAAAAATCAACCAATATTTTGGTCGATATTACTGACCATTCTTTTAAACATCAAATAGAATTTTTTATTTTTAAACACTTTGTTGCGACTGTTTGGTTTTTCTACAAATTTTTAAGTGATATTGGACGTGTGTACTCCTTTTTACCAGATGATCAATATTATTGACAATATTTTGGGAATTCAACATATTAAAATTTGGAAATTGTTTGTTTTTATTGGTCATAAGTTTCATAAATATTGTTATGAATAAAAAACTTAATTTAAAATTTATTAATTGGCCACTTTTTTGCTAAAACACTTTTGCTTTTGTGATTATTCATTCGAGTGACAAATTATATTGATGTTGTCACCAATATGGTAATTTATTTTAATTTTCTCCTAAACAAATCTCTCATCTCTTGTGTTATTATTTAAAATTAAAATAGTTACAAAGAACTAAAAGTGTTTTTTTTTCTACACAAACAACAATTTTTAATTGCATGTGATTCAAAATTATAACAATAATTCAACAACAATGTACAGAAAGTAAAAAAAACTGAATAGTGTTTAACACTAACACTAATTATTGGTAGTATAATAGAGAATTTAAATACATATGGAAATAGGTAGTAGTGGCATATGGAACAAAAACAACGTGTTTAAATCGTATGAATACAACGGACGAGAGCATTATGTAAAATTAACATTATTAGTTGAAACAAAATGCCACAACACTTGATAAAACACTACATACTCCAAACACGGCCTAAAGGGCACTAAAAATCGTATTTACGCCCATAAAATAAGTATTAAAAATAGAAAAAAAAATAGAAAAATAAATTATTGGGATAACCCTTAAAATTGCATTAAAAGCATTAAATGTGCCAAAATGATAAAACTAGTTTAGCAAATTGTGAAAAATAATTTATTGTAGGTCTGTGCCTATCCGGATTTCGCTTTTTCAGAAATATTCTGAAATATTTATTGGGTTAAATTAAATACAAACTCAATGAAAATTTCTTGTTTTCGACTAGGAGCGTTATTCAACTTTCCAAATATTAAAGAAAAAACGGAAACAACAATAACTAATTACCACAATTTGCTTTGTCATCTTCCAAAATACTACCCTGGTAAGTGTTTTTATTTATTATTTATATATTCAAAGACAAATAGACAAATTTGGTATCAAATGAAAACTTTTTTGGAGGCATTTTTTAAAACTTTCATATTAAAATCCATTTTTGTGCTAAAAAAACTGGTGATTCCAACAATTTCGAAGTATGTATCAACAATAAATATATATTTTTTTGTTTTTGCAAAAATATCTGTTAATTAAGGTAGCAGTGCTTAAATTATTATAGACTAGTATTAAGCTAGCGCATCTCTACTATATATGGTTAGAATCATAATGCACCAACAACAAAACGTATGTCAGGGTCTCTTTATTTAACTTTATACATTTTATATTTAAATCCAGCTTAACATTCACATTATTATTTAGCAAAAAAAAAAAAATGCAATTATTTAGTAGATGCATTTAGAAAAACAATAATAAATACAAATAAAATAGCAAATATGTGTACAAAGTACCCAGACACTTTATGGTCGTCGTACGTATCATAATTATAATTGTAGTAGTAGCTGGGGCAGTAGTAGTAAATGTATGAATAAACTGCAGTAGTTAGATTCGCTTTTATTTGTTTAATCATGATTTTTGTTTTATAATTTTATATTTCTAACTATAAAATGCATCATCTAACATGCATCATGCACAACAAGGTTAAAAACATGTTGTTTGTAATAAAAAAAAAAAAAAAAAAGCTTAGCAACAATAAACCCTCTGTGTGAATAGAAAAAGTGGCGCTTATTTTTGATAAACTTCTGATTTTGTTGTAGTATTTGGTTTCTATGGGAAAAATGTAAGAAAACTAGGATGTTTGTGTAATATTTTAGTACTTTTCAGATATTTATTTGGTACTTTTAAAAAAATACAATTGAATAATATTTTCGTGCCTTTAATGGGTTGGTATTTTTGATACTTTTTTGATTTTTTGTACTCTTGAGATTTTTGGTACATTTAGCAAACCATAGAACATTGACACCATTGAATAATATTTTGGTACTTTTAGGATTTTTGGTACTTTTGGTACTTTTAGAAAACAGCAACTGAAAAATATTTTGGTACTTTAAGGAATTTGGTACTTTTAGAAAATCATGACTTAATAATATTTTTTTACTTTAAAGATTTTGGTACTATTAGAAAGCCACAATTAATTAATATTTTGGTACTTTTAAGATATCGGTACTTTTAGAAAACCACGATTGTATAGTTTTTTTAGGTTTTTGGTACTTTTAGAAAGCCACAATTAAACAATATTGTGGTACTTTTGAGATGTTTGATATTTTTAGAAAACGTCGATTAATTAACATTATTGAATTTTGATTTTGCTATTTTTAGAAAACCACAATTGAAGTATAGATCGGTACTTTTTCGATTTTGGTACTTTTAGAAAGCCGTAATTGAATTATAGTTTACTACATTTTTTATTTTGGTACTTTTAGGAACCCACAATTGAATATTTTGGTACTTTAAGAAAATCATGATTAATTAGTATTTTTAGTTCTATTAAGATTTTTGATACTTTTAAAAAACCATGATTAAATAATAGTTTGGTACTCTTTAGATTTTGGTACTTTTACAAAACCAGTGTTCAATAATATTTTTGTACCTTTTAGAGTTTGGTCGTTTTAGAAAAACTAAGATTACTTAAGATTTATGTCCCTGGATTTTGGTACTTTTACAAAACCTGAATTGAATTATAGTTTGGTACATATTAAATTTTACATATACAATATTTTGGCACTTTTGCGAGCTGTAAACGCTTAAAATAAAACAATTGAATAATATTTTGGTACTTTAAAGATTTTAGTACTCTTAGCGAATAGCGATTGAGTATTCTGATACTTTTTAGAATTTTGTGCTTGTAGAAAACCATGATTAAAAAAAAGTTTGGTACTTTTGAGTTTTGCGTATCTTTATAAATGAACGATTGCATGATTTGTGGTACCTTTTCGATTTTGCTAATTTTCAAAAAACCGCGACTGAATAATAAAGGGTTTTTCAACAGGGACGCTACAAAAGTAGAAAGACAGGGACAGCAAACGACGCCATATTTCTTGCCGCTCTTTTGACATTTCTCTTCAGTAAGGTTTGCCATTTCATGATGGAAAGATATACGAGCCAACAACGAGTCGAAATTATTAAAATTTACTACCGAAATTCGGAGTCAGTGGCCTCAACGTTAAGAGCGCTACGTCCAATTTATGGTCGTCATAATCGTCCTAGCAGATCAAGAATTGAGCGTCTAGTGGAAAAATTTGAATCCACAGGCACAGTACAAAATGTTCCCGTGCCAGTGAGACAAAGAAGTGCCCGTAGTGTCGAGAATATTGCTGCCGCTGAGGCTTCAGTTGAAGAAAGCCCAAATGTTCTCAAGCGTTCGGCATCTCTGTGACGTCGTTGTGGCGAATTTTGCGAAAAGATCTTAGCCTACATCCTTACAAGATCAAATTGACGCAAGAACTGAAGCCGCTTGACCACCAGAAGCGTCGTATGTTCGTGAATTGGGCTTAGCAACAACTTGAAAATGATTCGGATTTTCATCGAAAAATCATCTTCAGCGATGAGTCTCATTTCTGGCTGAATTGCTTCGTCAATAAATAAAATTTGCGTTATTGGTCAGACAGCAATCCACACGAACTCCATGAGTCATCATTGCATCCCGAAAAAATTACGGTTTGGTGCGGTTTATGGGCCGGCGGCGTCATTGGGCCGTACTTCTTCCGTGATGATCAAGACCGGCACGTTACTGTCAATGGGAATCGCTACCGTTCAATGATAACCGAATATTTTTGGCCCCAATTGGATGATATGGACTTGGAGGACATGTGGTGCCAACAGGACGGCGCCACAAGCCACACAGCGAATGTCATAATCAATTTATTGCAAACCAAGTTTGGAGAACGTGTTATCTCACGAAATGGTCCAGTCGATTGGCCGCCTCGGTCGTGCGATTTGACGCCGTTGGACTATTTCCTGTGGGGCTACGTCAAATCTATGGTATATGCCAACAAGCCAGCGACGATTGATGAACTTCGTACGAATATCGAACGTGAAATTGCAGCAGTATCGGCCGATTTATGCTTGAAAACCGTCGAAAATTGGGTTCAGCGTCTGGACTTCTGCAAGCGTGCACGTGGTGGCCATGCAAAAGAGATCGATTTCCATACATAATGGCATCGAACGTACTTTCACAGGAATAAATAATTTCATTGATATCCAAAACCGTTTTTGTTTTATTTAAAAAAACTTTTGTAGCGCTCTTATTGAAAAACCCTTTATTTTGGTATTTCTGAGATGTTTGGTATTTTTAAAAATACCAAAAAGATTATTATAGATAGTTTTTAGCAATTTAAGAAAACCACGGTTGAACAATATATTGGAACCTTTTAGATTTTGGTACTTTTAGAAAAAAATGATTGAAAATTTTGGCATTATTAAAATGTTGGTACTACAAGAACATTCCGATTGAAATTTTTGGTACTTTTTAAATTTTTTGTACTTTTATAAAATTACGATTAATCAGTGTTATTAGTTTTATTGAGATATCTGCTACTTTAAGGATTTTTAACGATTAATTAGTATTTTCTATTTTATTGAGATTTCTGGTACTTTACGGATTTTTTTACTTTTAGAAAATCAAGATAAATTAATATTTTGGTACTTTTAAGATTTGTGTACTATTTGAAAACACTGATTGCATAATATTTCGGTACTTAACAGATATTGGTACTTTTAGAAAACCACTATGGATAAATATTTTGCGACTTTTTGGGTTTTCGCAATTTTAGGAATAACATTATTGTGATTTTGAGATTTTGAAACTTTCAGAAAACCACGATTTTTGGTACTTTCGAAAATGTTGGTACTTTTAGTAAAACAAGATTAAAAATATTTTGGTACTTTTAAGATTTTGATCATTTTAGAAAACCGCGGTTGAATATTTGGTACTTTTGAGATTTTGGTACTTTTAGAAAACCAAGTTTGAACAATATTTTAATACTTTTGAGATTTTTGTACTTTCAAAAAAACAGGTTTGAATAATATTTTGTTGCTTTAAAGATTTTGGTACTTTTTGAAAAACCACGATTGAATAATATTTTGGTATCTATGAGATTTTGGTGCTTTTATAAAACCACAATTGAATAATTTGGTACTTTTGAAATATTTTGTACTTTTAGAAAATTTATTTTGAAACCTTTAATCTTCCAAGTAAAAAGGTTTATATATAATCATATGTGGCTTTATCTAATAATATATAATCACTAGGGCAAGGAATTTCATGCACTTAAAAATGGAAAATATGCGCCTAAAATATGCGGCTAAAAAAGAAAAATATGCAATAAAAATATAAGAAATATGCACTAAAAACTATTATTTTTGAAAAATAATGCTCTTTAAAATTTAAAAATATATTTAAGTTAGTTATTTTGAAAACAGACAGAGAACTCGAAGATTTCCCATAGGTCAATAAGGTTTTTAAGAATGTTTATTTTGATTGAATCAAAATATGAAAACGTATCAATTTTTTATATTTTTTTACAAAATAACAAATGCTCCTGAAAATGAAAAATATGCACAAAAATGCATTAAAAAGCACTAAATATGCATTAAAAGGACACCAAATATGCATTTACGGTCAAAATATGCAAAAGCATGCATTTTTGACAAAATATGCAAAAATATGCAACTACAAATCGATGCCATTTTGTTCTAAATTTGATGATTCGGATAAATATTTAGTCCATATTAGTTTTGGACTAACGAGAAAAAACATGCATTTGCATGGAATTCCATGTCCTTATAATCACATTATTATAATTAAGGTTTGAAACCTTAACCATGAGCAAAGTCTGCATAAAAATAAGTCTGGACAGTGTTAAATTTATCATAATTTTAGATAAGTTAGCCGACCTAAGGCTTTGATACTCTTATGTTGCTACTTTTTTAAATACTAACAATATAAATGTTTCTTCTAATTGTTTATCTTGTCCTTTAGTTCCCCTAGTTTTTAACAAAAATCAACTGTTTCCTTATAAATAACTTCCACACTAATAAGTTTAATAAATATTTTATTAGACTCCCATCTGGTATCTATTTTACCTGTAACTAAATATGAATAAATCGTTTGTTGAATTGTTTCTGTATGTTTCACGTTTTTATTTCCATCTCAATCCTCTACACATTTCAAAAACAAAAAAATAAACAGTTAAATCAAAGAGTATACATAATAAAGAGATTGGGGGACTCTCTATCACTGAGAAAGCATTTGTTCTATTATGTGCCTTGGAACAGGAACATACTCAAACCAATATCACCCAGCAAACATGGCAACACGAAGAATATTCTCCGAACATATCGCGAGGAAGAAAACATTTATTGCCGGCAATATCAATTTCGTATTCCGGAAGTTTCCTCCGTCGGAAACAACTGTTACACTAAAACAATATTTCCAGGCAATATGAAAGCAATAACTCATATGGAAGATAAAAGGGATATCGCTAAATAAACTCCCAGTACAATAAAAAAAAACATTTTAATTTTTTCATTATTAAATTTAAGCCTGAAAAACAATATCTGCATACATAATCCATTGACCAACTTATAAATTATTTTGATTTCATCTTAGCCGATTTTTCCCGCGCAATTAATCTTAACTTTTCACGAGATTATTTCCTATATATCTTTTGATTGTTTTTGTACAAATTTAGTTTTAATTTTTTCCAAATTGATAAAAGATTTCAAACAAATTTGCTTTATCTTCCAAATGATACAAAGGTGATATTGCCGCAATATTGTCATAAAAAGTTATGACAAAAGATTTTTGAATTACTTTTTTCCAAATATCGTCGAATTATCTTCCAAGTGATAAAAGGAAGACAATTTCAAAGTAAATACTACTTGATTATTTTCATTCAAATGAAATATCTTCTTGGAAGGTATCTTTTAAATGTTTGCAGGGTCATTATGTGCGCTCTTTGTATGACTCAAAACATCGATTGTAACCAGGAATGGAAAATAATAATTTAGTTATAAAAAGCTAGAATGGAACTATACTATTGAATTATACTATTCCAACAGTATTATATCCCTAGATTATGAATTTTAAACAACCATACGTAAAAAATTGCAAAATAATACCGGAATGCGAAAAAAGGCTTTGGGGTTCAAAAAATTAATTAAAAGTTTTACATTCTGCAAACGATGCCACAATTTTCTTCTTTTGCAACTAACCACCAAACTTTGTTTTATGAAATGGGCATTATACTCCGTAGATTATAAATTTAAAAAACCGCACTTAAAAAATTGCAAAATAATAGAGGAACGCGTAAAAAGAAAATAATTAAAAAACTCAATCAGCGATCAACAGTCTGCAAATGAATACAATGACGCAAAAATTTTCCTTTTTGCAAATATTTTTTTCGCGATTTATTTTTTTTTTTGCAAACTAAGCACCAAATTTTGTATATAAAATTGGTACTATATACCCTAGATTATAAATTAAAAAAAATCACACTTAAAAAATTGCAAAATAATCGCGGAAAGCGAAAAAAGGCTTTATGGTACAAAAAATTAATTAAAAAACTTAATCAGCGATTTACATTCTGCAAACAAATATATTGATGAAAAAATTTATCCTTTTTGCAAATTTTATTTTTCGCGATATTTTTTGCAACTAGCCACCAAACTTTGTTGTCTAAAATGTGTATTATAGCCCCTAGATTATAAATTAAAAAAAAACGCACGTAAAGAATTGCAAAATAATAGCGGATTTTGAAAAAAGGCTTTATGGTACAAAAATTTAATCCCTAGGTTATATATTTAAAAAAACCGCACTTAAAAATTGCAAAATAACGGCGGAATTCGAAAAAGGCTTTATGGTACAGAAAATTAATTAAAAAAAGTAATCAGCGATCGACATTCTCCAAGCGAATATATTGTTCCAAAAATTTCGCTTTTTGCAAATGTTTTTTTTCGCAATTTATGCTAATATTTGCTAATATCTAAATATTTAATTTTTATGTTTTATAACGAGCCAAAGAGAAAGCTATTTTTTAGTTACTTACATTTTTAAATATGTAAGAGCGATCGAACATTTTTTGGTATAAGAGCCCGATTAAGTGAACCTTTTCCATCCCTGATTAACCAGTCGGAGTTCGTTCCTGTTCCAAGCCGCCTAATATTTTTTCAAATAAAAAATATTGAGAGAGTTGCAAGGCCTTTGGTTAAATGGATTTTATTTGTTGTTTGTTATTTCAATAAAATTTTATTTCTGTCGCTCTTTTTTTTTACTAAATAAATAATTGCGCACTTGACAATTTTATAGCTATTGTTAAGAATATAATTTTATTGTAATTAAATTTTTTTCAATATTAATATGCACTTCTATTTATAGTTGTAGAAGCGCCATTATATTTAAAATGAGGATGTGTTTTACGGGAAATCCACTAATCAAATAAATTATTAAAATTAACACCATAATAAACTTTTTGATTAACAATAGAGATATGTAAGTAACAAAAGCATATAACAAGTATTAAATCATCTTTTGATTTGATGACTTAAAATATTTCGTATTAAAATGAAATTTATTCTACACATTTGTGACTCAGGAGTCCTGGGATTCTTTGTCATCGCCCCAGTGTGCAGCAGAGTATATATTAACTTGTCATCAAAACATGAATAAGAGACCTTAATAAGCCTCAATTACTAAAGCTGCCTATAAGAACTGAAAACCTTTTAGAATGTATTTTCTAAATTTACTATTTTTAATAAAAAAAGTTAAGTTGTTTCGATAGAAATCAATATTTACTCGTACTACAATTACTCCCATAAAATTTTTCGTGCACCCGTTTTTAATAAAGAATGCTCCATATAGTATCAAAGTCGACACCCGTAGTATCAAAGTCGACACCCGTATTATCAAAGTCGACACCGGTGACTTTAACTTTGGTTAAGTATTGACCAATTTTAACAATAATTACAGTAAAGAAAAAAAATATAAGAATTGACAAACAATTCCAAGACAATACTGTACAACAAAATCAAATTCTTTTAGAAAATAACAAGGTTCTGACAATGGATTCTGGAACAAGGGACCGAAGAAAAACACACGTGTATCGGCGTTTTAAAAGTTTGTTTCTGGCCCTATGTTTTTGGAGGGTTAAAGTTTCCCCCATTTTTCATATGGTTATTGTGAATCGGCATAGGAAACCATGTGAATCTTCCATTTTAGGTATGGGATGTCTTCAGTGAAATGTTGTAAAACACTACGAGCAACATTTTTGTGGAACATTTTAACCCGCTAACTCTTCAATTAACGGGATTTTTTGGCCCCTTTGCCAAAAAGGTACAAAACAGACCCGTAAGTTGCAGAGTTAGAGGGTTAAAATGTTCCGCAAAAATATTTGTCATGAAATTTTACTACACTCACAAGATTTTTTCCTTAAAATCAACCGAATATGTACATTAAAACAATTGAAAATAAGTTAAAAAAAGGACTACCCACTTTTCGATCAAAACAATTGTATTTTGTCGTTTATTTTTAATTGTTAATTTATTAACTGGCAAAGTCGGTAAAAATAATAGATTTCTCGTTTATTTTAAAATTAATCGTGTTATAACAACTGATTGTTTTTAACAGAAAATTTTGATTGAATATTTTAATTTCTACCGAAAGTCCGTATTTTGTGTATTTTGTTTATTGAACGACTGATAGAAAAAGTTAAAAAATATATCTCTTTGCAATTTAACTACTTATTCCATTGAAACAAATTTACTGATTTACTTTTTAAACAACTGTTGAACTTTTACGGTAAAGTTATTGTGAGTGTATAAGTCTCTGAAGATATCAAGGTTGAAAATTTAACTTTCATGCCAGAAATAAATCAAAAATTGGTCAAAACTTGTTATTGTAACCCAATATTATCCTGTTAACCGATTGATAACAGCAATGTAATGTCTCGGTTTGTGTGTTCCAATCATAATTTTCTTATTGCGGACAACTGATGAGTTGGGGTGATGCCCACGAAACAATTATATTGTCTATCATGAAAATTATCAACCTTTTTGAAACAACAAATAAAATCTAATATGATAATATCCTATTAGAATTTGGAATTTTTCATTAAAAGCCACGCCCACTTAAAACAAGTGACAAAATAATAAAAAAAAATACGTTAAGCTGAAATTCTGCACAATTTTCTGGACCATCTCCTCGCCTTTCGGGGCGAATTTAGACACCATTTTGATCTTTAAAAATAAAGGCAACGAGAATAAAATTAGAAAAAACTTGAATTGTTCCTATTATATTTTCCACCACTGTATATCTAGAAGATTTTTGTTATTTTTATGTTAAATTTAGTTTAATACAAATAGCAGTTTATCCTGTTAAAATCAACACAAATTTTTGCTAAAAAATAGTAAACTACCGATTTCAGAAGGCCAGAGTTTTTTTTTAATTAAAAAAAAATAAAAAAAAAAAAAAAAATAAAAATTTTAAATTTTTTTTATGGTTATTTAGCCTACTAATTATTTAGCTAAATTTTTTTTTGCTGATTTTAGCAAGTTAAGTTGCTATTTTCTATTAACTAAAATATAACTCAAATATAACTAAAATTCTGTATATTTAACAATTTTATTTTTGCTGTTGCTATCTTACTAATATTTAGCAAAACTAATCTACTTTCAGCAGTTTTTTCTGCAAGGTTAACTAATTTTTAGTAATTTTAACTAAATTTTTTACGGATTTTTCTATTAGTGTCGGTCTAATCGTAGACCGATTTAAACCAAAAGGAATAGGTTTCGTCCTTGGTTCGTCAAAATATCTTAATATTTGCGACCTGTAGCGTGCGTATATGTCCATTTTTGGCGACCTGGGTCTAAACGTTCCATGAGCCCGTGTGAAGATGTGCACCAAATTTCATTAAAATATCTTCAAATTTGCGACCTGCAGCGTGCGAACATTGGTGGGACCTTGATATAAGGACTAATTCTAAACGTTGACATAAGTCGGTGTTTCAAATTTTATAAAAATATCTTAATATTTGCGACGTCGTTAAATCGAAAAAAAGTGATTCTGAGTCGATCGGGATAGGTCCAATATTTTTATATGTTATAAACAAACTTATTATACTCTGTCCACATAGTGGTGTAGGGTATAAATAATATTTTGTAAAGTTTTCTTAATAAAATGTTTCTTAAGTATAAAATTAGCACATTTTTCACATTAATCTTTTGCTTAAAAATTTAATGTGACAAAGCTTTAGTTTTAATTCAATCCCTACAGAAATTAAAATTACAAATCTTTTTTTTTTTAATGAATTTATTAACAAAAACAAAAAAAAACTTTAGCAAACAACAAAATGTATTAAAAGCGGGAAGAAATAAAAAGATATGTTTGTTTTAGAGAAGACACACCTTAACACGTTACAAATTTTTAGACTAAAAAATTCAGCAACAAACAAAAAAAAAAGACTGGAAAACTTAATGTTCACTTGGAAAATTGTTTTAGAAACACTAAATAAAACAGCACCATGTGAACACTTTTAAGCTGAGAGACATATGACGAAGTCTGTGTTAAACTATGACGACAACGGTGATGATGGTGCTAAACAACAAAAAAAATATATGCTTTAAAGCCAACAAAACTAACAATTCTAATATTGACAATAACTGGAAAAACTAAAACAATACAAAACATTAAAAGATTTTATATCATCCACCAAATCCAATGGTTAAAGTATAAAAACCTACTGCTGCAACAAGGAATCTAGCAAAGTAACAATGGAAAAACAATGGATATCATGATGTTTTTAAAACTTCTTTGACTCAATGTTTCCATGACTAACTGTCACTCAGTTCGACTCGACTGTCTGTCTATCAGTCATATAATCATTCTTTCCAAACAGTCATAACGTCATCATGCCAAATTGAAACCAACTATCAAAAAAGGCAAAGAGACACAAACCTTAATGTCTAGCTGTGGAAAAAATGGAAAAATAAACTGTGAAAAGACAGGCCACCACAAAAACAAAGTGAGTAAACAAACGAAAACCTAAGATTTTATTTTAATTTTTATTTTCATACATTGTTAAGTTTAGTCTTTTTTGTTGGTTTATTGCAAATGGGTAGGGTCGTCTTTTGCCACAAACCTAAAAGCAAAGGGATAAACTTATATTTGAAAATGTTTAAATAAAGCAATGAAAATTTGAGACAAATTCGATAATTTTAAGACATAGCGCTTTGAAGTGTATTTGACCTAAAATATAAGATAGAAAATTATACTTTTTCTTTTTTCAAATTTGTTAAGTATATTCTTTACTTAACAAATTTTAACAAAATCCATCATAAAATTAAAGTTTAACATCACTTTTGTGTCCAAATTAAACATTTTTTAAGCTTTACTTACTAACTTAAATATGGCCCGCCTCAAAACTTGTCTAATTTAACTAGAAATGTTTCCATTTTAATTTAAAACTAATTATTAGTCTGCAAAAGAGCCTGCTTATCAATATTATATTCAGAAATCCTCCTCAAAAATAAATGCTAGTCTTTTAAAAATTTTGTCTTTTACTAGCAACTCGTGAAAAGTAAATAATAAAAAAGTCACCTCTTAACCAGACAACGTGCGACATGATTCAATGAAGAAGAGCAACTTAAAGATATTCTTCACTCACTCCTTACTCAGTCTGTGTCACTCGTTTGTATGAGTGTTATTGTTAGTGTGACTGCTATAAAAATAATAAACCAATTATGCACTTGGCTGCAACATTAAGACTGTGTAAACAATACTACTTCTGCCTTACATTAGTCTAAGGTTGTGACTTTGCAAACAAATGCAACAAGTTGGTATAATATTCAAAATATAAAATTATTAAAATTTTAAAGATTTCTTTATTCGAAACTTTTGTTTTAAAATAAATTGTATAAATCTAGGGCGAGGAATGACATTTGCAGACCCATAAAATTAATTCGTGCTGATAAGAGAATTTGTTGTTTATCAGATTATTTAGTTGCAGCAATCGAGTTTTCAGGTTATGACTATAAAATTTGTATTAAGGTGACTGAAATTCTATTCTTACAGTCAAATTAACATAAGTTATAACTAAAATTAATTTCAAGATGAATTTATTTAAATTCAACAGAATGCTGGAAGAACACAACAGGGATCATAGTATGATATATAGGACTATTATATAATAATACTGACATCATTTTGCAATCATAATGTAATCATTTAAGGATCATATTATGATAAATAAAAGGTAAAAATATGATTGCCACAACTATTTCATAATATTATGAACGCAATCATAAACCCAAAAATATATGATGCTCTTCGAATATGGTCATCCCAACCATGGTTTTTCTTTGCGTGCTTGAAATGACAACATGTGTGGGTTCAAATCCCATACACAAGCATGGTGATTTTTCATTAAATTAAAATAAAAAAATGAAAAAGAACTTCATATTCGTTCAAATTAACATTGTTCATTTTTAAAGAGAATAACTAACTTCCTTCCCATGATAGGCCAATGTTAAATTCATCGATGAAAACTCCAAATTTGAACAACTTCCTATTCAATATCCAGGAAAAAAATTTGGAAGTAATGCCTTAAAAACTACTTCTTTCACTGCTTCATAAGAATCCGTTAGTGTAGTTTTACTGCCTTTTTATAAGTAATTCTGAATCACTTCGAAAAATCACTTCTTTCATTGCTTCCATAGTATCAGTTAGTATATTTTTACAGCTATTTTAGAATTACTTCTGAACAACATCCAAAGTGTTGCTTCTAAAGCATAATTGCTGTAAAAATTATCCTAAAAAGTAATTTTGGTATCATTTGGTATTTGTAAACAGGGTTCGATTCCTGGAGGGACCAATATTTTTTTAATATTTATAATTAATTTGCTTAAATTCCATTTTTTTTTTAAATTTTTCAATTTTTAAAAATATATAAACTAAAAATTATGAAAAATTGGATTTTATGCGCTTATGAAAAAGTACTAAAAACAATACTGCATTGCAGTGCACGTTTTGCACTTGTTTAAAAAAATAAAGCACAATATCTCACGATGACAAAGTGGTGTTTTTATGCCAGTCAACTTTCATATCAAAGAATAGCTCTTTGGTAGAGAGCTAGACTAGCAATCATGAGGTCACAAGTTCCATACCCTGTAACGGCAATAAAAAAAATTTGTAAAATAAAAAAAAAATTACAAATTCTAAATAGAATTTACAATTTTTTATTTTACAACCATCTTGATCTTAAACCGAACAAAAATAACACTCATTGTAAAACATCTTCAGATCAACTAAAAATCTACAATAAATTACCCATAAAAAAAAATATAATTTTTTTCGCGAAGAATTTTTTCAGTGTGCAAACATTGCACAAAAGGAGACACGGAGGAGATTGGAAGATAAACAGAAATCTAAAAGTAGAATGTTTGTATGAGTCAGTTTAATAACTTCTGAAAGTAGAGAATAATAACAGAAAGCTGAATAGGAAAGAAAACTATAAACTAGCTGCACTGCATTCAAGGCCTTACTTGGATTAGATGGCTAAGCTGTCGAATCGAACAGGTTCGATTTCTACAGCCGACAAAAAATTTATAAATTATCATATAGAGACAATCTAACAATAAAATATAAACAATAATACAATTTACTGGAAAATCACTGATGAAGCCTGTCTACGGAAAAAAGGCAGATACTAGATCTAGTCTTATTTGCAAATTAATGTCTCATAATATTTAGAGAAAAAGGTTTATTCTTCTTCTTAACCTCAAACATACTAAATTTTTATTTAATTGGTGAAAAAGAACTTCCTTTGCACTTGTTCAACAAGTATTGAAAAAAGATAAAGTAGGAGTACTCCTCTCCTATGACAACTTAGAGGTAAAATCATTAGTGTATATGTTAAAAGAGAAGAACATCTAGATCATCAATTATAGTGCTTTTTTTGCTGCTTCGGCATCTCTTTTTTTGCTGGGTAGTTGCTGTATTTTAATTACTTATTTTTCCCCATTTTTGTTTTTTCTGATGGGAAGCGGTAATATTCTATGATTCTATATGATCTTTTGACAGATCTTACTACTAAATATTACAACAGTGTAGAAAAGCCTTTAATTATAATAATTCCTCATTCCTAAAGAAAAGGGTTAACCAGACACTTTAAGTTCTGATAATGATTAAAAAATTCAAATACATATTACAGTACATATTTATCTAATCATTATAAAACCAAAAATTTTCCATACTATAAAAAAAACTAAACTTTCTTTTGATGTTGTTGGTCTATCATTTATGAAATAGTATAAAGAATTTGGGAAAAAAAATTAACAAATATTTATTATTCATTACCAGTCAAGTGAAATTATATACAAATGTAACCTTCTGGTAAAATAACAAAAATACACTAAAACAAATAACAAATAGAAGACGATTACTTAAATAAACCTCAAAATTAAAAATTGGATAAAACACATCCAAAATTCAACGAGTTGTTAAGTAAATCAATAAGAAATATTAAAAATATTTATAAAAAAATTTCAAATATTTTTTTTATAGATGTTATAAAAAATAAATATTGTTTGTCTATATAAATGAACGAATATGTTCAAATACCTTTCATAGAGTTGAGGTGATTGTTGATTTTAAATCAATTTACGTTTTGTTTAACATTAACAACAAAATGAAATGAAACTCTACTTAACTAAAAGCAGCCGATCGGTATTGTTTAAATAACGTTAATAAACAATTTATGTGTTTGTTTTAAGACTAACAAGTGTCTTAAGGAGAATCGAATGGATTGAATGGATGAATGGATGGATGGAGGTTATTAATGTTTAATATGGGAATTTAAAAATACAATAATTGGGAATTTCATTTAATTTTCACCTTAACATTAAACAAAAAAAAAGGTGTTAATAAATGTTTACGATAGCTAAATCGTATAGTTTTTTTGAGTAAGATTAAAAAAGATTAAAATATGAAACTGATAAAAGCTAGTACATATTTTTATATAAAAATTCATATAAATAAAAGTGTAAATTTTAATCATCGCACATTTTTCTATAGGAAATCCTGAGTACTTTTCTATATAAAGAAATCGTATACTCTTTCTACAGAAAGAGTATACGATTTTGAGTTCTTTTTCCTGTAAAAAAAAAATATCAGATTCAGAGAATTATTCTTATAGAAAAAATGTTTCAGATTCAGCGAATACATGATTTTCCTAAAGGAAAAAATCCTGTCCTTAGAAATGGAGGGATTTTCCACAGAAAGATATCCTCAGTATCTGTAGGTTTTTCTGTAGGAAATAGTACTTGAAATCTGGGGTTTTGTATAGAAAGAATCCTCAAAATGTGGAGGTTTCTCTATAGAAAAAAATTAATGGAATTTCCTATAGAGAAAATGCGAGGAATCTGGGGGTTTTTATAGAAAGAATCCTCAAAATGTGGAGGTTTCTCTATAGAAAAAAATTAATGGAATTTCCTATAGAGAAAATGCGAGGAATCTGGGGGTTTTTTTTATCAAACAAGCTCTTTAGAATCAGAGGGCTTTTACAGGAAAAAGTCATCAGAATTTCAAGGTTTTCTTTAGAAAAAGTTGCCACTCTATGAAGGCTTTAGGAAAGAGTCCTTAGAATCTAAACAGGTTTTCTATAGGAAATAGTCCTCAAAATCTGTTGGTCAACAGTTCTCAGAATTCTAAATTTTTTTATGGGAATATTTTCAGAATCTGAACGTTTTTCTTTAGAGGAAAGTTCTCAGAATCTAGGAATGTAAGGACTAATGGAACGCACAAATTGTATGAACTTTTTAAAAATTTTGCAAAAATAAGTTTTTTGTTTTTATTTATTTAACAAAAAAATACTTTAAAATGTTTTTAAATATCTAGAATTAATTGTTGGGTCAACTAAATTAATAATATTGTTAAGTTTTTACTTTTTAAAAGATGTTGGTTTATTTCCTTTAAATAAACCGGGTTCTTTTCTATTGCAATCAAAATAACCAATCCCACCGCTAACACCACACTTTACCATCTAAAAAGTACTTTTATCTGCCTTAGATAAACCGGGTTGGTGGTCTTAGTAAATAAAAATAAGCTTTAAGGTGCGTTTACAATGACGGAGTACTCCAATCTGTAGCAAATGTTATTTTTTTCTCTTTCATACTAACACATTTTTGTATTGTGCTATCTCTTGTTATTCCACTCCAGAGTAAAAGTTGTTTGACTCTGGAGTACAGATTTCCAACACTCTAGAGTTAACATTGGTCTGTTAATTGTTTAACATGACAACTATACACTGAAAATATTATTACAGTAACTGACTGTAGTTTATTTAAAAAGTTATCCGTACATTTATTTTTAAATGATTATACAGTTAAAATACAAAGAAATATATTTTTTAACTGTTTTTGTTGTTTATTTAAAAAACAAATTACATATAAATACCGATTTTCTGTTACAGTTAATATTTTTATTTAAAATGTTTTGTTAAAAAAGAATTCCCTTTCGATTTCTAGGTCAGTTAGAAAAAACGAAATAAACTAAATATCATTTATTCTTACGGATTTTGTAGTTAATTTTTTGAAATTTAAAAAAACGAAACAAATGAAAAATCATTATTTTTTAAAGATTTTGTAGTTTATTTATTAACATTTAAAAATAAATGTTCTTTAGATTTAAATGAAAAGTCAGTAGACCGGTTTTCAAGTGATTTTTCATTTATTTTAAATTACATTTTCAGTTAATTTAAACTACAAACTATTTTGAGTGTACTCAAAAAGAAAAAACATCACTAAATTGTTCACATCTCTAATTTTAAGTGTCAACAAATTAAAAAAATAATAACAGAATATATTGTGTTGTTTTCGGTAAAATTTAAAATAAAAAAAAATTATTGAAATTAAAAACGATAGAAATTATGCCAAAAGAGTCGCGAAAATATGGAGTAAGTACTAAAACGTCAAATGAGTTTTGAAGTAACTCTACTCTGCATTTTGAACAGTTAACATTTTAATCTGTGCTGCAGAGTAGAGTCACTCTATCATTGTGAAAGCACCTTTACACTTATTTATTTAACACTGTATCACTTTAAATACAACAATATAACACACACACACACAAACACTAATGAGTAATTGACTATACAATGGTAAATATTACGCAATTAACAAGCTCTAGTGCGCAACTTTTTTAGGTGAACCGGGTCATTTTTGTGAAAGATTTTTCTTACAAACTACTATCAGAATATTAGAATATTTCTACAAATTTTACTTAATAAAACTTGTAAACCCCTGTAATTTCAGGATTGATAATTTACACGTTCAATATTATCGATCAGTGTTTTGAAAATCAACCAATCAGAACAAAGTATTTAAAAATAAAATATGCGCTGATTGGTTGGATTCTGAAAACTTCATCATTAAGATTGAACGTGTATTCCTGCCTTAAACATTTTTTTGTAGACAACCCTGGCATTTGCATCAGAAAATCATATGACTCAAAAAATATGACAAATTCAAAAAAAAAAAAAAATCTTTAGCAATTACTTTGACTTTTTATTCAACAATAGTTAAAATGCAGTGATGTTGTATTTTTAATATTTTTCTTATTATTATAATTTAAACAATAAAATAATTGTTAACAAAAATATTTGAAATAATTTAATGATGATGAAGATAATCATCCGCTGTAATTTTTGTGGGTAGGGTTTTTTTTGTTGTTGTTTTAATCAATTCAATCAGCACACATTAAAATAACAAATATTGAAAATAAAATGATTTTCCCAATAAGAAAAAAATATGGAAACGAGAAAATATCAAACATTTTGAAAAGTATTTATACTGTCATTATAAAGTACTTGCATATGGGTGTTAAACAAACCAAACCTTTTTTGCTAATTGTATTAACTTTGGCTGGCATCATTGTTTCAACTTCAGCCAACGAACCACATTCAACATGCCACATTTAGTGAAAAATTAACAAACAACTAACAAATTTGATTTAAACATCTTTTTTTTTGGTATTTTGTTTTTGTTTTCATCGTAAATAAAAACAAAAAGATTTAACCATCAAAAACGTTAACAAGTGATATTTACATAACCTCAATTTTTTCTAACCAGCAAAACAAAAAAAAAACGGAAAATAAAAGTTAACACACTAATTTGTTATAGTCAACAAGATCTGTGAACTACGAAAAGTTTTAAGAAAATTACATGTTTAGTACATCATTACTCAAATACAAAATGTGCTCATATGAATTAATGCCAGTACGTACAACAAGTTTGAAACCAGTTTTGAAAACCCTTGTGAGAAAAGAAAAACAAAAATACTATTTTACATTTATTTTAAGAAATCCAAAATATTTATCAACAACCTGCTTAATTTTTCTTTTGAAATTCAAAATATCGAATTGGTGGTATATTATGCTTATCAATAAGTTTGTATGCAAATCTTGGAAGAATTAATTCCTTTAACCAGTTTTTAAATTTTGAATTAAAAATTCAATGAAATAATTCACAAAAGACCATATATTAAATGGAATTAATTCATATTTGTTTTCGTTCGATTTATTTTGTTACGAATTCATTTAATGCTAAGTAATGGTTAGCGCGTTGGACTGTTACACATCAGGTTGTGGGTTTGATCCCCAACCAAGGCAACATCAATTTATGAAAAATAATAATATGTGTGAGTTTTTTCTATCCCTCATACATATCGCAGCTTCCTCCTTCGGTGTTCCCATAGCACTTAACACCACCGAAGAAAAATAAGAGGGCTATGAACTAAAAAGATTCAACACAGTTCGCTAACTCTTCATCAGATGGCGCGCAACAACTGTTCTAAGATTCAATATCTCGCGGAATTACAGTGTTGCCATATTCCAAAGAAAACAACACGTTAATTTATAGGAAGAATTTTCTGAGTGTTGCTTCTCTTTAAATAAAAAAAAAAATTAAATTAGCAGTCGTGCGTAAGCTAGACTGATTAAAACGCCAAATTATAAGTATTAAAATTTTTTATTTTCATTATATAACTACTTATTTGGTAATGAGAAATATTGCTGGGTAGTACTATTTTGCAGAAAATATACTAAAATTTTTAATAAAAGCTAAAAATAGTCCACGTTCTGCATATTTAGGATGTGCAAATGTGATATTGGTAACTACTTATTTTTTAACTACTTATCAGTACACAAATAACTACTTATTTTGGTAAGTACTTACTTTTAATATTTTTGCAATACAGCAGGTAAT
Organism: Leucophora obtusa; assembly: GCA_949987735.1. Lineage (NCBI taxonomy): Eukaryota > Metazoa > Arthropoda > Insecta > Diptera > Anthomyiidae > Leucophora > Leucophora obtusa. Next base: position 356,454,978 of record OX465295.1, read on the forward strand.
CAGGTGCCCAAATTTTGTGGGTTTTTTCAAGCAAATAATATGGACAACCACTTACAAAAACGACCTTGTCGAATAAAAATAATGAGTTTTGACACTGAATTATATGCAGTAGACCCTAATTTTACTACTTATTATTTAGATTTTACCCAGTGTAGAAAATCATTACCAGATATGTGGTTATGTAACTACATACTTGGTAATGGTAACTAGTTACTTTTGTTATTACCTTTATATGGCGATGTCGCGAAAAATAATGAGTTATGGTTACACACCAGCATACGAAATATCAAAAAATATATCGTTACCTATGTGCTTACCAGTACTGACAAAAATAATGAGTCTAAAAATAGTTTTTCAAAAAAATAAATTATATAAAAAAAATATTTTTTGTTGTATTTTTTTTTAATAAATTTGCTGGTGCCAGAATCGAATCTGGGTACTATTGTAAAAATTATTAAACAAGGATTGTCATATGAGAATTTAAAAAAATTGGACAAAAAAAATATACCTATGTATGTATATATGATTTTTAAAAGAAATTTCTCAAAATTAGTGTGATTAATAATTTAGAAAACCGTTTTCCGTATTCTGGAGCGTTGTAAGCTGACATCTCATCATCATCTGTCGTAGATAGGGAACAGTCCTGGGTCAGTAAGTAAAGCTTTTCTCTGAGGGTAATTTAAATCTTTACCTCATTAACTACGCTTATCACTCCTTTTTGTTGCTGCTTCTCCTGACATCTTTCTAGCACATATCCAAATTTCATCAAAATCAAATAGAGTTACTTAACTAAGATTAAAAATCAAGTTTTCAAATAGCACACTTTCTTAATTTCAATCGAAAAAATTTGCAAAATTTTAAATTAAGGTTAATAATTCCATCTAACTGATCAAATAACTTATTTGTGGATTTCATATAATGAAAAAGTTTCACTTAGATTTTTATGTTGCTAACATCTGGGTTTGTATATGACCCTTGGTGGCAAGTTAACGCCCAACTCCTAACATGTCTCATCATTTTTTGTAACTTATAAACTGCCTGGTATAACATTTTTCCCTACATAATAATCACCATACCACACCATGGCTAAATTAAAAGACTCTGACAGAAATTGTTAAATTAATACCAACAAAAAAAAAATCAAACCTGGCAATAGACAACAAGATTGTGGCATAGTTTGTGCAAGTACATCTCAACACATCCATGTCTTGGCAGGCTTCTTCGTCTTCTATTTTTAATGTTCATTTTCTTAATGCTGCATGTTATTAACCTGCCATGTTATGGGATGTTGTTGCAAGTACATAATGTTTTTATAGGTTTTTTTAGGAGATTTATTTTCAAAGATAATAAATTTGTAACTTGTGCCTTGTATGTTTTTATTTATTTTAACAAATAATCACAAAAAATCATACATTAAACTTGAAAATCTGTTTTTTTGTTATTTGAAGGTAAAAGTAAACGAAGTGTAGTTCACAAAATGGATTAAAGGTTTTAAACTTTAAGAGCAAATCATAAAATTGTTTTTTCTTAAAAAATTTTACACAGAAAGTTTGGGGAAAATAAAGTTTTTTTTACTCGTATAAAAACTCAGCTGAGTAATCCTTGAGAATTTTCAAAAAAATTTTCCCAAACCAAAGAGTTTTTGTACACAAGGTCTTCGTATTACAGGAAAATGTCAATTTTATACCCTTTACCAAATTATAAGATATAGCTTATACTGAGTAGGGTACATAGGGGTGCCTTCGGCAATGAGCAATAATAAATACCACTGTGGTGCAGTTATAAAACGTGTTTCATAATAAGAAATAAACACATAACGAAATCAAAATTTACTCAAGAACACAGCAAAAAAAAATTGGAAGTAATGCTTTGAAAAGCACTTTTTTCATTGCTTCCAAAGTATCCGTAAGTACATTTTTACTTGGAAGTAATTCTGAACAACTTCAAAAAATTATTTCTTTTACTGCTGCCATACTAACATCTGTTAGATAGATAAAGATTTTTTCGAAGTAATTCTGAACAGCATTCAAATAATCAGTTGTTGCTTCTAATGCATTATTGCTGTAAAAAAAGAGATCCTAAGAAGTGATTCTAATTCAATTTATTTCCAAATAGATGATCGCGGGTTCGAATCGTGACGCGGCCAATATTTTTTTATTAAAACAATTTTTTTGTCTTTTTAGTTTATGATTTTTTAAATTGAAAAAAAAATATGATAAAAAATTGCTTTTTATGGAAAAATACTGAAAAAATATAGAATCGTAGAGTACCTTTTGCATCTGTTTAATAAGCTCTTTTTATATAAGAGAATAAGATACAATATTTGGCAATAAACATGTGGTGTTTTATGCCAGTCAACAATCATATCAAAGAATATCTCAGCGGTAGAGGGCTAGATTAGCAATATTGGTTCAAAAGTTCGAAAACTGGTGGCGGAAATAAAAGATTTTAAAAAGTAAAAAAAAATTATTTTTTTAATTTATTGTTTACTTTTGTTGCTGCAATAGTTAAAAAAAAGCACTGAAAAAATATTTCAGTGGGTGTAGTGCCCTCCTATGACAACTCAATGTTAAAATTATTAGTGTTTCTGTTAAAAAAAAAATAAGTGCATCTAGATAATTAATCGTAGTGATTTTTCTACTAGTTTTGCATATCTTTTTTTTCAGATAAACAGACACTGCACAGTGGGCCAGTATAATCGAATTTTGGGCAAAACTAGAATATTGAGTATATAAGACCAAAAGATATCACAAAGGGGGGTTTGATTGTTGCTGATCACGAATCTCAAATAAAAAATATAAAATTCAAAATGGCGGATCCAAGATGGCGGCCATTAAATTTTAGTTTTTATTATGTTGGACTTAAAATAATCAATTATATAGGTCTAGGATTCGCTGATCAAAAATCTGAAATTAAAATTTTTAAATTCAAAATGGCGGATCCAATATGGCGACAAACAATTTTTTCCACCACCAGGTGAAGTTTTTGGGTAGCAGATTAGGAATCTGAAATGAAATTTTAAAAATTCAACATGGCGGATCCAATATGGCGGCCATGAATTTAAAATTGTAATGTATTGGAAAAAAAATTACACTGTACAACAAAAAAAATCAGGTTCTGATCACAACTAATTCTGGCAGAGGGACCAAAGAAAAATATAAGTGTGTGTATAAGTGTAAAAAAGACCCATAAGTTGAAGAGTTAGAAGGTTCCGCAAAAATATTTGTCATGAAATTCTACTATAAGTCTCTGAAGACATCAACGTTGAAAATTTAACTTCAATGCCAGAAATAAGTCAAAACTTAAAATGTGTTTAAGGGTTAATTTCGTACTTATTCACAATTGGCACTCAAATGTCCCACAAACCTGGACTTTAAGGGGTTATTCTGTGTCAGAAAACCAAAACCTACATTTAAGGTAATTCTTAGTGCTATTGGAAATCAGCGAGATCTGCAGTTACTTTTTCAGTTAAAGGGCAAAATCTCGAAAGTTTATGGACGGTCGCAAAAGCCTATGTAGAAGACATCTTATGGAACACATTGGCATTCAAGTTTTTCAATTATCTCTTGGAACATTTTGTAGCTTTTTTTTTGAAAATTTAGGATTTTCAAAAAAACCCATATTTTTGAGCTAAAATTAATAATTTTGTTGCTTTTTTAACAGGTTTCTATTTTTTTTTTTAGAGAACTAGTTTCAGTTTTATAATCTGAGATTATTTTTGGAACAAATTATTGTTTATTTATGATTTTTTTATTGTATCATTATAAAATGAAAAATGTCACAATATTAAAAAACTTTGACTTTGAACTCTCGCCAACTAACAATGAGTAGCCACAATGGTATAATATTTCACTCACAAAATATTAAACAATCCTAGATTTTAAATATATAAACATATTTTCCCTTTACCTGAATTGTACTTTTGGCCAAAAAACGGCGATGCTGGCCCACAGTGCACTGCCTGAACGGACACTGAAAACACTCCAAAAAAAGCAATTTTTACCTCTAAATGCCTTTTAGTAGCGATTACTTCATACGATTTTTCATAGTTACATCATTTGCAAATATATAAAGTTATTGAAAAACAAATTAACAATAACACTTAAAAGAAAATGTGGCAAATACGCCCTAGTCTGCCCTACATATTAAAAAAAACAAACATTAAATAATGATGAATAAGTTCACTAAGAATGCTTTAAATTTACGAGTGGGTTACAATTAAGAAATTGAAACCAATTTTAGTTAATAATAATAAAAATTAGTAGCATGACACTAACAAAATTGCAAAATCTAAATAAAAATTACAAAGAAAACTAATAATAATTTAAAAACTCATAAAATCAAAAGACAACATCATCAATAGGTAAAGAGCAATAAATGACAGACGACAGCAGCAAAACACTAGAATTATACACATTTTTAATAGGGAAACTGCCACACAAAAAATTATTGAAAATCAGCAGAAAACAGCAGCTCTTAAGTCAAAACACCACAATTTAACATCTGTTTGTAACTGAGATGTTGCCGTTGCTGCTTATTGCCCTAACTTTGTTGCCAACTTAAAAAAAAAAACAATATTATTGCTGTATATAAGTTTAAGCTTTACACACCATCATCAACAGCAACATCCATTGAAATCTGTTGAAGGCGTTGAAAATTGTCAAAGGCAGGCGTAACATGGCAAGCCATAAAATACGATACATAAAATCTAGCTTAACTTAAGTCATAAAATAAAAATAGTTTTCCCTCAACCACTACGATGCAAACTACAGTCAAATATATGAGCTTTTATTTGAATCTCTAGCTGAATCTCACTTTGGCGGACCAAACCTTTAAACATTACAAAGAAACCAAAATATAAGCACACCTAAAAAATCACTTCAAACTAAGAAATATTTTGAGAAAATCTTAATGAAACAGGAAAATGTGTGACGATGCAAGAAGATTATCAACGACTTTATGGTGGGCTACACAAATTTAGACTAGCGGTTGAATATTATATTGAGATTTTCATTAGGTCTTCGAACACTTTTGAACACTCAGATTTACAATAACTTAAACATGTAAGAGTCAAAATTAAAGGACACAAAATTTCGAAAAACTGAATTCGTTTTGTTTACATGGATATCTTAATCTTCCCCTATTATAAGAATCACTATTTAGCGATGGTAAAAGGCGAAAAAGCCGAATATAATATTGGGCTTTCAACATTCCTGGAAGAAGATTAGATTAAACAAGAAATTTTGAGCTTTCTACACTTGTAAAAGAAGAAATAGAACCTTAAGGCTGCGGCTACGGATTCCACTGCGGTAAATAGAAACAAATTAAATGACTACGGTGACGGTTGTTTTTATACATACATTCTGATTTTCTTTACAAGTAGGTGTGTACATTAGGGTTTCCAAGCTTGTATGCAGGAAAATTAATTTTGAGTTATTGACCGGTCTACACCTTGGGAATATTTACTTAGGTGTAAAACTATGTCCCCCAAAAAATTAGGATAATTGGATATCGGGAAGAAGTGCCGCATCGGCCCTGAAGTTTGGAACATGGATTAGAAGGGGAAAATTATGACGTTTTGTATATTTTCTCAAAAACGTTGATATTTTGAAACTAATTTGAATTAAAAACATGAAAGAAGAAGATTCGGTTCCAAATTTTTAAATTTATTAAAATAATGGTACACTCATAAAAAAAAGTTAGTTCAAAAGTCTGTTAAACGCGTTCTGATTAATTGAACTAATTTTTCTGTTATTTTCTCTAAAAAAAAGCCCGTACAAATAGGTAAATATTCTGCTAAAATAACAGGAAATAGTACGTGTTGACCTATTTGTACAAGATTTTTTTTATTAGTGTACCACCGAAACATCTTTTTATTTTATAGGCACCAAGAAACTCAGATAAGAAGTATTTTTTTATATTGCGTTGTGCTAACTCGTTTTAAATTAGTGCCAAATAGGTCAGAATTTTTCAACGCTGTTTTCAAATCTACAACTTAAAATTTTTTTTAAAATTATTTTCAAGAATTTTGAAAAAATCAACTGTTGGACTTAAAGGTTTTATTAAGAACATATCAGAGATTAAAAACTACAAAAATTGTAGGAATTCCTTTTTCCATTTGACTAGGGCAGAGATTTTATTTCAGCGGATTTCGAGAATACAGCGATTTTTTGGCATTTATTTAGCTTTTAGGCAAGTCAGTAGAGTAAAGAATCATTTCGTAATGGCAGAAGAATTTCTATTCTAATTTCTATGTAACATCGATTACTTTTTAAACAAACTGTAGATGTCGCTTACATGTAGGAAATTTTATCAAAGGAGGATTTTATTTTGGAAAATTTTGTTGAGGATTTTATTTTGTAAAATGAAATTTTAACAGATTTGTCAGGTAAGGGGATTTGGGCCCAAATTAGGGATTTCGACTTCGACATATTCAAAAATTGTGAATCTTAAAAGATTTAGTTTTAGGCGGAAAATAAGAAGAATTTTCGAATAAATCATATCGCACTTGATCAACAACTCAAAATTTTAAAATTTTCAGTAGAGGTGAAAAACTGTGTCATAGTAAGCAAATTCTATTTGAAAATATATTTACATTGCTTTTCTTTTAAATTTTTGCAAAATCAATTTTTTGAGTTAATACCATTTTTCTGATACTTTTTGTTGATATAAAGTTAGTCACTACACTATCACGAAAATGGTCTCAAATGTGGTTTTCGAGATGAAAGAGTAATCGGAATACGTTGAAATTTTTACAGTAGATATATTTTGATGTTGTTAGTTGATTTCTTGCAAAAAGCGAAACTTTATGTGTATTATTTTAAATTAAAGTCAATCAAATTGGGTCTATTAAAGTTTTTCAAAATTTCTCCAAAATATTTAAATTATTGCAGAAATGTTGTCTAAATATTTATAAATCTTGAAATAACGAAAAGCAACCACGCTCAATAATTAATCGAAAATTTTCTATTTTCAAAATACTGAAAATGTAACATGCAAAGGACTCAGAAAAATTCAAATTTTGTGTAGGTTCAAAAAGTATTAGGGGTTTTCATATATTTTCATATGTACCTTCTGAATCGTGTAAACTCGTCTTTTGCAAATTTAATGTTCAAAATAGTTTACAAGCCCTAGAACTTACACCTACTAGATTTACACTTAACCATTAGTTTTTGAAAACTACTCGTATTTAATTGTCAAATTCCACACAAATTTTATAAAAAAAAAAAAATTCCCCATAATAAGTTTCGTGTGCAAATTGTGTAAAATTTTTTCTCTCGAAAATTTAATGTACGACTTTTATTTTAAAACACTGACATTTTAGCTTAATTGCGATTTGTCTTTCGTATAATAACATTTTTTTACTTTCACAATTTTAACAAAGATTTGAGGCCTTTAAAGTTCGGTTGAAAAAGTAAATATTTCTTCTTAAAATATTCAATTTTCATTTCTTAAGAATTTTTTGAACTTAAAAGCGATGCTAACTTAGCTTTTTTCCTTTTAAATTGAGTTTTTGTTTAAATAAAAATGAATTGGGTATAACATGGGGGATTTAAACATTTAAAATGGGAATTAGCTAAAACTTTTCGGGCAACACTGCTCCCCAATAAAATGAAGCAATATTGCCAGAAAAAAAAAACAGAACAGTAGTCAGCACCATCTGTTGCATTAAAAACCGATATTGCCATTAATCAGGACCATGTTAGACCCCTGATCTCAACAATAATCCGGTAGTCAAAACTGAAGATTTCTGTTGTCACAACCGAAGCATTCGATTGGCAATAAATCCGCTTGTAACGACGAATCTGTTTTTTGGGTGTACTATAAACACATAATATACCTTTATGTCAGAACTTAAAATGCAATTTAATATCGAAGATTTGATTTGAGTTATTCCAACTTCCACGATTAGATAATAAATTTGGCCTAAATTTAAAATTTTTGACATTTCTATGTGAAATTACTCCAGATATAATTCGAATTAAGCGTTACAAACTCTATAAGATACATTATTTGCAGGTCTGTGTTTTTTGAAAGGCAAAGTAATAAATAATAGTTTTAAGAAAACATTTACCCCTCAATTCATAAATGCTTTGTAAAGTTATAGCAGGTTTACAAAACGTCATTTTCATACAAAATTTGTTCAATAAACCTCCTATAATTTTAAAAAGCGTTTATGAATTTAGGGGTTACTTTTTTACTGAAATATAAGGTATTTTTTATTGACGATTTCTCATTCACAAATTACGATTTTTTTCTACTAAAATTGACGATTTTTCAACAAAATGTGTTGGCAGCACTGGTTGTATACCATCTGATGGAGAGTTGGTGAACTGATTGAAGTTGTTTATTTCATAGCTCTATTAAATTATCACACGATATGTGTGAGGAATAGAAGTCATTCATATTATTCTCATAAATTGATGTTGTCGTCACTGGGGCTCGAACCGCAACCTTCTGTGCAACAATGTAACGCGTTTGACATTTAGAAACGCACTGCGGATCCTTACTAAATTAAGAGTAAAGATACAATCTTGCGGATGCTTTTTTTTATTTTATTTTATATATATGGATTTTTGACATTAAAAACGAACTGCGGATTCGCTCTTAATTAAATCTTAATTTAATTTATCTACGTTTTTTGTCATACTCGCGAATTTTCATTCTCACACTTTCTTTAATGTTGCCATATTTTCAAAACATCATCCCATTATTTGGTGATGTTCAGGGAAGGAAAAGTTGATAAGTTCGAACTTTTATTTTATTTTTAATATTTTTTCGTGTTTATTATTACTTTCGGACTCATTAATTTCGGACATTTGAATTTAATAATCTTTACTGAAGTTAAAATAAAAAACTGAAACAAATTTAAAATGTTTCTATACAAATTTAAAATGTTTCTATGCGGCCCTATGCTCCTTGCAGGAGTAAAAGGAACAAATATATATATACCGAAACGAAAACCACATCCCGCACACATACAGGTAAAGAAAATGTGCATGTATTTATAAAAACAACCATCACCGCTACCGCCCTCAATAAATTTATTTTTCTCACCGCAGCAGAATCCGCAGCCGCAAGGTTGTATCTCTACTCTATAAGAGGAGAAACACAATCACAGTTAAAACTAAAAGCGAAAAAATTTCCCATATATTTTGTATGAAAAGCAAAGAACTGTCGGGCTACTGGATTATATTTCGCCGGAATAGAAGTTATTCAATGCTCACGGCGAAAATTTTACAGCTCATTCATTTACTATCATAAGTTGTTAACAGGGTTGCAACGTTTTAATAAAAAGTCAATTTTTAAGTACAGCGGCTGTTTTATGATCGCAGGTACTGCGTTGGTTGAAGAATTTTCGTCAAAATCCCCAGCAAAAACAGACATTACCGAGTAATTAAGCGAGTAAGTAGCACACATAGGGTTTCACTACTTACCAGGCTATTTACTCGCAACATTACTTTTGTGCGCGATGTCCAAAAATTCATGGGTGGTCATTACCCTCTCGCTTACAAAAAAGGTGCGAATAACGAATTACCCATAGTGAAAGAATAAGTATTTACTCACAAAAATGGAAGAAGTGGTTACTCAGAAGTTAGGAAATAAGTTGGAAAAAATAACTTGTTTACCTCGGAAAATTTTCTATTCAGTTGGAAAAATGTTCGAAACAATTTAATACATAAAATATTAATATTAAAAAGACTAAATCAGTACTTATTTAGTCAATTACCAGTAAGTGATTACTTTGCAGGAATATATAAGTACTTCTATAACTTATTACCAGTTTGTCATTATTTTGTATTTTAAAGTAATGCAAAAGGTAATGACCTATCACTAATTGCCCAGTGTAGAAACGGTAATGACATATCATTATTTTTTGGACTACCAGTAATGACACCCACTTACCTTCTGTATTATTTTAAAACATAATAATGAGTTACTGATAATGACTTATTTTTATCATTATTTCAAATAGAAAATAATTTTTTAGATTTTTTTGAAAATTTTTTTAAATCTATTTTTAGACTCAATATTTTTTAAACACTGGTAAGGATATATGTAACCACATATTTTTTGATTTTTTGTATGTTGGCGAGTAAGCTTACTTGTGTTCAGCAGGTCAATTGTGTTTTTATCTATTAAATATTACATGTCGATATAGCTCAGATGGTAGAGCTGTTGACTGGCAATCTGTAGACCCAGGTTCGATTCCCGCACCAGCAAATTTTATTTAAAAAAAAAATACAATAAAAAATATTTTTTTTATATAATTTATTTTTTAGAAAATCTATTTTTAGACTCATTATTTTTGTCAGTACTGGTAAGCACATGGGTAACGATATATTTTTTTGATTTTTCGTATGCTGGTGTGTAACGACAACTCATTCTCATCTTCAACATGGCCATATTTTTAAAATTGAATCAAATTTTTGGGTGGTGTTCAAAGATGGATAAATTTATAAGCTCGTACCAAAACGCATCGTTTGAGTGCCAATAGTTAACACGATTCAAAATTCGCGACACTCTACTGTAAATACTTGGACTAGAGTCTTAAACTCAAATAAGAGTCCACGCTCAAACTACACCGCCATTAGAGTGGAGCGATTTGTATGGACAAAAATTTTTTGATATTGTGCCTTGATGATGAAATGATGATGATGATGTTGATGAAAACAAGCAGAAAATAATTTTACTTATATACTTTTACCTCTAGTTGCCACATTTTTGATTCGATTTTCACAAGTAATACCTTTCTGGCAAGGTTGTAATTTTATGTTTACATCTTCATTAGTTGTTTCAAAACGCCAACGCAAGATGGCGCTAATCTAGCATTTATTTAAAAATTGCAAAAAATTGAAATTTGGGCGCCTCGAAAATGATTTTTTTGATATGTTGTAGTGGAATTTTTTTTCCTCATGCCAAAAGCTATCGAAAAATCGATGGCACAATATCGATAGCTAAATCGACCCACCCTAACCGCCATACATACAAACTATCATTTCATATTAATACAACTTTTATCTTATAACGACTTAAACGCCATACACATTAACGAGATTGCTTATCTCCTCGTTTTTGGTTCTTCATTCTATTACCATATAATGTTAAAAAATTATGTTATGTGGTAATGGAATAACGAACAAAAATGAAGAGCTTTAGTTATCTCGCTCATGTGAATGGGGCATACCCAGAATTTTAAAGACATTATCGACTTAAACTCAGAATATTGTCTTATACTCAGGCTACCCGTCTTATACTCAGATTACCCGTCTTATACAAAGACTTATAATCTTATACTTCGACTTTCGTCTTATATTTAGATTATCATATTTTCCTTATAATTTTATCTTTAACTTAGTGTAGCAGCTTAGTGTATCTGATTGTGTAGGGTATCATCTCATAAAAATTTTCCTTTGCTTAGATTTGCTTAGCTAAATGCTTAACGAATCCAATCATATACAAATAGTGACATTTTGTAATTTTTATATAGGATTCCTTTTTTTGTTATATTCTTATATTCCGCCACTATTGCTAATCGATTTTCGAAGATTTTTTTTTTTTTGGGTTCTTTGGCAAAATATAAAAAGGGAAAATTAACAAGTGTATTTTGTTTAGTTGAAATCTTTATAATCTTAGTATTTTTTTTTTTATTTTTTTAATCAACCTTATTAATGTTTGTGCCTTTTTGGTAGGTTGCAATTCGGATTTAGGTTTTTATTTAACAAATTTTTTTACAAATTATTTTACCACCTTATAAATTGATCTCTCATTTAATAAGATAAATAGTTAACCTTTTTTGTCGACTTGTTTTAGCCAATAATTTAAAGATTTATGGTTACCAATTGGAAACGTGATTGTGCTGAGTTGAGCACGAAAAAAGGCTAATAATGGTCTTTAAGACATGAAAAACCTACACCTGTTACGAGTAGTAATTGTAATTGATTTTTCTGTTTGGTTAGTACAATAAAAACAAAAAAAAAAAACTAACTTACATTCTCTATATACTAGTGAGAGACTAGGTCACTAAGTCTTATAGCCATTTAGGGAAGAGATGACATCGAGAAACTTAAGATTTTATAAAGGTGATTCATGCAATCTTTTTATGTAAATCTTTTAGTGCTGATATATTTTATTCCGCATGGATTGTTTTGTAATGCAAAATTAACAATAGGGAATAGAGAGTTTTTGGGAATTTTGAACAAGTTTAGTGTAAACTAAACCAATTATGTACAAAGTCTTTCATATGACAATGATGCTCTAGTCTTATACTCAGATTATTGTATTTGACACAATGTGATATTATATTCGCTAGTGTTTTGAAATCAGAATACAGTCTTTTACTCGGACTACCGCATTATACTCAAAGCATTATATAGAGATTGCCGTCTTATACTCACAGTATTGTATTATACTCAGACTATTGTTTTATACTTAGACTTATTGTCTTATACTTATGCTGATGTTTTATACTCAGACCACCATCGTGTTATACTTTAACTACAGTCTCATACTCAGATTATTGTCTTATAATCCTAATACCGTCTTATACTATTGTCTTATACTAAGACTAGTGTCTTATGCTCAAAATATTGTCTTATACTTAGACTATTATCTTATACTTAGACTATCGTCTTATACTGAGACTACCGTTTATACTCATAATTAAACTATAGTCAGAACTAACTACGATTTCTGTTTTAAATAGTATGTTCAAACAAAATTTTTTACTTCCGTAATACTGAAAAGTTTTCTTACCTCTGACTATAAAACCTGTCATTATAGTCCGAATACCGTCTCGTACTTGGATCGATCTTAAATCTGACTATAAAACTGGATCAGACTATTGTCTTACATTCAGACAACCGTCTTATACTCAAACTATTATCATATACTCAAAATTTTGGCTCATACTAAGTCTGTTGTCTCATACTCAGACTATTAGCTTATACACAGACTGCCGTGTTATACTTAGACTATTGTCCTATACTCAGACTATTATCCTATACTGAGACTATTGTCTTATACTCGGTCTTGTACTCAGACTTCCGTCTTATACCTATACTAATGTCTTATACTCAGAATATTGTCTTATACTCAGAATATTGTCTTATATTCAGAATATTGTCTCATACTCAGACTACAGTCTTATACTACTCGTACAGTCTTATCCCCAGACTATCGTCTTATCATCTTATATATGGGCTACAGTCGTAAGCTTCGAGTCCGGTGTTATACTCCGGTTAATCTCCTATACTCAGACTATTGTCTCATATTCAGACAACAGTCTTATTCTCAGACTTCCGTCTTATACCTATACTAATGTGTTAGTCTGATTGCCTTATCATCTTATACTCTAATTTCCTTCTTATACTCAGATTGCTATTTGATATGCAAACTAGTATAAGTAAACTATACTTGGCTTAATATATTTCGCTCGATTTAATCTCTTATACTCATACTAGCATCTATCTATCTCAACTTTCCTATATTTCACGCCTACAAAACGCACTGTTTAGTTACTACTAAGTTTAAAACAATTCAGTTACTAAATTTTTTTTTTATATAAACATAATTTATATTTGAATTATTACCTTATGATTTTGTTTGAATAACGAAAACAAGAAAATGCACTTTACTATCAAAATACCATTATTAATTATTACAAGAAAAATTTGTTTTAATATCACATCACCGAAATCAAAACATAAATCATGCTGTATGAATACGACTGAGACTGACTAAATTGTATGTACGATATTTTTTGTTCTCTACGCATGTGTGAACATTTAACAAACATTTTTAGCACAAAAATCCAGCAACAATAGCAAATGGTGTATGAAAATAATAAAAAGACAATTGGCAATTTAACGCATGATTAGATTTAAAGACAAAAAAAGATTTCATACCACAATATTTACCATATAAAACAAAAACAGAAATAAAAAAATATTTGTTTATTTTTTTTATAAGCCAAAGAGGAACAAAAAGACAACTAAAGATACCCAAGTGACAGACAACATTCATATGAAGATGATTATAATGGTTGGAATGGATGGATGAATGGGTTTGTTAGTTGGGTTGACTAACATATGGATTATAATTCTTTTTTTGCAATATTAAAAACAAAAATACGAGGGTGGGCATGAATATATTTTAGTCAATGTCTCATGTTTAGATCTCTTATACACAAAACTACTCAGACTTCTGTTTTATAAGCAGACTATTATCTTGTGAGCAGTCTAAAATTATAACTCATATCAGAGTCTCAAACTAAAGACTAACATAAAATCGTCTTATATTCCATTATCCTCCTGTGGCCCTATGCTCCTTGCAGGAGTAAAAGGAACGAATATATATATTCCATTATTTTGATTATTCAGAATGTCTCGTATTCAGACTACGTTTTAAAATACACTAGGAACATCATCTTATACTTAGAAACTCTTCATATGCCAGGGATCCTTTCAAAGTCAGACTACCGGTTTATGCAAAGACTACATACCGTTTCAAACTCACACTATTGTCTTATACTCAGACTGTTATCATATAATCAGACTCTTGTGTTATACTAACACTTCCGTCATATACTGAGAATATTGTCTTGACTACCGTCCACTACTCAAACTATACTCAGACTTCAGTCCTGCTCTTAGTTTGTCATCTTATACTTACACCATCGATATCTTATACTGAGACAAGAGTTTAATACTACTCAAACTATACTGCCTTATACTCAAGCTTTTGTCACAAGTACAGTACAAAATCTGAGATGATTTCGATTGTTTTATTGAAAGACTATAAATCTAATTGATATTAAGTTTACTTTTCCCACCACCCTCGTTAAATTTAGTTTTAGAGGCCTTTTTCTTTAATGGTAAATATGTTTAGACACATTCACATCCAAAAGTCTGTAGTTAATAAATAGTGGAAGTTAATAGATATTTGTTTTTGCTGTTTTTTCACAAATCTCAAGCTTCTTTTTGGTTTTAAATCTTTAATAAATTAACTTTGAAGTAGACGATGGGTAATATGGTTGATATTAGTAAAAGACAACTGCATGGATACGTTTTAAAACATTTACTTATACAAATGTGAGTGTGAAATGCTTATTAGACTCAATTAACAAGGCGCGTTCAGAAAAACAAAATTGTAAAAATATACAGACACGTTTTAAGTTTAAAAAAAATAACTTCATGAGATAAAACTTAATACCTTCATACAGTAGTATTTTTGGTTTAAAATTTTTAGGTTTCCGACAGTAGATGGGCATTTTGTTATACATAGTGTATGGCTGTTTCTGGTGAGGGTTTTGTGTTTATGATTTATGAAATTACGGGATTTTGCAGATTTAGTTAAATTTTGTTGAAAGTTTTTACGGTTATTAGCAGTGTCTTTTATGTTGGCGTTTAAAATTTTTTTTTTATAGATTTTTAGCTAGAATTTAAGTTTGTATTTCATTTACGTTTAATGTTGAATGATGGTTTTGGGAATACTTAAATCAAAAGGGTGTAATTAAAGGATTAATTTGGTTGGGAGGTAGGTATGCATAATAAAAAAAAATAAAAATAATAAAAAAAGGGGTAATTGTTTATATTTTTAAGCCATACTTCCTGTTTATAATTGGTTAAGAAATTTTGACCACCCAATTGAAGAATAGCTCCAAAGCACAATATGTTATTACATTTAAGCTTTCAAGATAGAAAGAAAATTGAGATAAAATCTGAATGAACAGAAAATAAAGATACAATTTAAATATTTTCTAAGTCTCTAGTAAAAGGCATTTTTTTTTAAGTATAAGGCAATAGTCTTCGAATTGGAATATAGTCTAAGTATAAGACTATTTTAAGTATAAGATGGTAATCTGAGTATAACACTATAGTTGTAAAATAAGACATTAGTCTGAGTATAAAAAAGACAAAAATCTGGGTATAAGACAATAATAATAATCTCAGTATAAGATAATAATAATCTCAGTATAAGACAATAATCTAGGTCAGTTGTCGGCACAAAGAGAGAATGTGAATGTATTGTGTTTCTACACTGTGAGAAATTAGTTTATCATTTTTAAATTTATATTTGTACATTAAGAACATGAATTAATGAAGAAATGTAATAATGAATGTATGAATGAATTAAAGAAATAAAACAAAATAATTTATAGTAATTTAATTTTTTTAAATAATTCATAATAAATTTTATTATACACATTATTTAAAAAATATGTATTTTTTTGTATATAAATTATTTATTCTTAAAAAGTATTCCATTATTTTAAGAGTGTAATATTTTTCTAAAATTTCTTTAACAAAGCGACGTCGACCTGCTTTTTTGAAAGCTACCATGCTACTAAATAAATTTTACGCTCTTAGTTGAAAGTTTTGTTGCCATTCGTGTCGTGTACGTGTGAAAAGCCGATTATGATCTGCCACTGGTGGCTATGGATGCCGACCACTAATCTAGATATAAATCTACAGTACGAGTATAAGAGAATAGTCTGAGTATAAGACACCAGTCTAAGTATACGACAATAACCTGAGTATAAGATGACAGTTAGAGTATAAGACAATAGTCTGATTATAAGACGATAGTATAAGTAAAATCCGTTAGTCTGAATATTACACAGTATTCTGAGTATAAGATGGCAGTCTTAGTATAAGACGGCAGTCTCAATATGAGCCAGCAGTCTGAGTAAACGACAATTGGCTGGGTATAAGACAAAAGCTTGAGTTTTAAACAATAGTTAAGGGACTGTTTATCTATTACGAAAATAGTCTAAACGAAAGAAATTGACAATTGCTTTCGTTTAGAGCAGTGGTGGAAAATATAATAGAAACGATTCAAGTTTTTTGTAATTTTATTCTCGTTCCCTTTATTTTTAAAGATAAAAATCTGGGCTAAATTCGCCCCTAAAGCGAGGAGATGGTTCAGAAAATTGTAAAGAATTTTATCGTAATGTTTATTTTTTTTTTATTTTGTTACTCGTTTTAAGTGGGCGTGGCTTTTAACGAAAAATTTGGGATATCGACTTTTTATCAAATTACATAGTAAAATTTAGAGAGTACTGATCGGTTCTGTACAAACTGTATATTTTTAAAAATCCTATAAAATTTCGTTAAGTCTTGCATTATTTTTACCTACAAATAGTAGCCAGACTTAAAATGGCAGTATCTTAAAGATGACCAAATTTTTATTTGTTTTTAGCGATTTCCTTGTCTTTTGGGGCAAATTTAGACACTATTTTCTGATGAAGAAAAATAGCAGTTTTTGAAAAAAGTACTTATTATGTTAATTCATAATAAGGAAATTTGGCCTCGAACTGCATTAATAAATTTCTAATTAATCAATAGTCTGAGTATAAGACAATTATCTGATCATAAGTCGGTTGTCTATATAGAAAAATAACTTGTGTATAGGAGTATAAATCAGTATATTGAGTATAAGACGGTACTCTGAAGGTTGGAAATGTTAGTGATTCAAAATTTTCTGCTCTATTTATGTAGGTAGTTTAAAATTAAGATAACATATTAAAAATATAATTTTTTAAAAAATCTCGATCCATTAAAGAATAACAACGGGTCAACATTTGCAAATATCTCCGCTAGGGGATATTCGTGTACAAGTCTTTGACCATAATAATTTTCGTTGAAAAATTCACGTGATTTCCTAATCAGGAGAAAATGGGTTAAGATACTCCTATCTTGATGAAATTTAGTACACTAACTCATGTGGACCAAAAGACAAAGCACATTTTTTTTATAAATTTGGAAATATTTTGACCTAGCGCCCATATAGAGTATAATCCCCATTTTCTCAAATTTTCCGTTATTAAACAAAATCAATTTTTTTAACTGAATTTTTTCTAATTTTTTACCAATTTATATTTAAATTGAGGTGACAAAAGTATTTAACCTAAAAATGTTATTTTTAACGACTGAAAAATAACTAACAAATGCATTAAAAATAACTAAAACTTTCTTAAAAATAATTACCAATATTTTTACTACAAAAATTTTAATACAACTGACAACTACCGTTTGTTTACAGTTAATTATTTTGTATTAAAAACAAACAAGAAAATAACAAAAAAAAAATCTTTTTGAAATACAATACAGATCATTTGCAATAAAAAAAAATCAGAAAGTTGTTTTTAAAAAAGAATGCAGACCATTTGTACAGATTTAATAGGACAAAAATATTAAAGTGTAAGATTTTGAGTTTTTTTTATGAAAATAGAAACAGCTTTTGTGGAAGAATTGAATTTGCGCTCAGTATAATTTGGCAGTTACTTCGTGAGAGTTATTTGTGTAGTAATCAGTAGTTGTTGTTTTTAACTGTACTAACAATTGTTTTTCTATGGAAAATTACAAATCAACTATTATGACAGTTATTTAAACTAACAACTGTTTCCAACTGTTTTCAAATGTTTATTGTGAATTGGCATAGGAAACCATGTGAATCTTCAATTTTAGGTGTAGGATGTGTTCAGCGAACTTATGTACAACACTATGAGGAAAATTTTTGTGGAACATTTTAACCCTCTAACTCTTCAATTAAAGGGACTTTTTGGCCCATTTTTAAAAAGGCACAAAAACGACCCATAATTTGATGAGTTAGAGCGTTAAACTGTTCCACTACAATGTTCCTCGTAGTGTTTTACATAAGTTCGCTGAACACATCCTATACCTAAAATGGAAGATTCGCCTAAAATCCAGGTTTGTTGGACATTTGAGCGCCAATTTTGAATAAGTACGATATTAAAACTTAAACAAATTTTAAGTTTTGACTTATTGCTGGCTTTGAAGTTAAATTTTAAACTTTAATGTCTTCAGACCAGGGCTGCCATAATTGCCGATTTTTCGGCATTTTGCCGATTTTTTATTAAAAAATATGCAAAATGCCGATTTGCCGATTTTTGGTCGAAAAATGCCATTTTTTGTTAAAACTCAAAAACACGAAATTTTAATTTTTGGTGATTTACAAATCATGTTAGGATTTGCACTTTAGGTAGAACAATATTTCTAAATATTTTTCAAAATTTGTTTCATCCCGAATACAAAAATATCAAACATAAATCAATTTCTGACGAAGATTAATGGCAATTTTCTATGTTTAAACTACTTTTAAAGACAAATATGTAATACTAAAACTGAATTGATAATATCAAAAACGTTGGAAAAATCAATAATAAATGCATATTTTTAAGATTTTAAATGCATATTTTCAATATTTAAAGTGCATATTTTTCGATTTTAATCATACATACATCTTATGTACATAAAACACGATTATAAATGCATAAATATAGTATCCTAGTAATAATAGGCCTTTTTTTAATCACTCTATTTAGTTTTAGATTTATTTTATTTTGTTTTTTAATTTTCAAAATATAATATTTTTATCCAAATTCTACACTTATTCGCTAAGATAATGTGAAAGAAAAAATTTTAATTTTTCGAAAATGCAATTTCTGGAAATTAATTAAGCTAAGTCCAAACGGATTTAGGTTAATTCAATCCCGGTGTTCACATTTTTACAAAATTTAATGATTTTCTTTCACATTATATTAGCGAATAAGTATTAGATTTTGAGAAATATATTAAATTTTGAAAGTTAAAAAACAAAATGTGAATACTTAAACGAAA
Source organism: Leucophora obtusa (assembly GCA_949987735.1). Taxonomy (NCBI): domain Eukaryota; kingdom Metazoa; phylum Arthropoda; class Insecta; order Diptera; family Anthomyiidae; genus Leucophora; species Leucophora obtusa. The sequence goes on from OX465295.1 coordinate 356,474,621, forward strand.
TAAAATAAATCCAGTGATTAAAAAAGATCCAATATTTGCATAATATTTCAAGGTGTACGGGTACCTTAAATTCGGAGAAGAACTATTTTTAAAATCTGTAAAATTAATTTATGTACAAAGTATTGGTGAGATAATATCTGAATATGTATCATAAAAATATTCATAAAATTACAACTAAAATTTTTTTATTAACATTTCATTTATCTCTTAAGCTTTTATTTTTATTTAATTGTTAAACTTAAAACATATTATTTTACACGAAATGTATTTTTCACATATTTTTTTATGTAAAGTAACCTAAATATTACAAAAATGAGTGTTTTTGAAAATGCCGATTTTTGCCGATTTTTTAAAATCAAAGTGCCGAAAATGTCGATTTTTTTGAGAAAAAGTGCCGATTTTTCATCAAAATCATCTGGCAGCCCTGCTTCAGACACTTATAGTAAATTTGATGACAACTATTTTTGCGGAACATTTTAACCCTCTTAGTCTTCCTCTAAAGGGACTTTTTTGAACTTTTTTAAAAAGGGACAAAATGTAACATCGGGCATAAATTAGTTGGTACTAATATTTGTTCTGATTTCTTAACTTTCATTTAAAGTTTTTTGATATTTCCTTAAAAATGTGACAAAATAAATTATGCCATTATTGAGAAAAAGAGATAAAAAATCTCTATTTCATAAAATCAGGTTACCATGTCAATATAATAGATAACAATGTCAAAATATATTGAACAACTGCATTTATTTTCAAACAACATTAAACTGATCATCTGCTAAATCAAAAAACATACACGATCCATTGATACAAAATGCAATAAATATGAAACAAACAACTTTAATATTATGTATATAGAAAATTTATTCAAAAGACAACAAAAATATGTATCTTTGTAAGGAATATATTAGGGTGATAATGAAAATATATGGAATATTGTTGTGTCATTTAATCTAAAATTTAAATGGTGAAAATTTGTTTAAAATCGGATTGAGATCAATGTTTCGGAATTTTACAACAAATTCAAAAATATTTTAATTTAATTTATGATGAATTCAAATATAAAAAAATTTCCAAATCGCCCGAACAGTTTTCGGGATATCGTAAAAATTTCGCTGAAAAACTAGACTTTTTAATAAAAAATCAATATATATAAAAAAATTTCATATTCGTGTTCAGCATACTAAATTTTATTAGAAAAATCATAACTCACAAGATTTAAGAAAAAAAAATTGTTTAAATTATTCCGAAACTCCCGAACTTTGACCACAAAAGTGCTCGGCTTGGGGTTTTCTAAATTTTCATCAATATTGTACTTAAGACTTAGACCTAGTGGTACCATACACCGCCCTGGTATCGTCGAAAATTCAAAAATTAATTTTCATTGCCACCCTAATATGAATAGAAGAACAAAATTTAAAAAAAAAATGGAAAAATAAATAAAAACATTCAACTAAAGGCGCCACTAGCAGCACTTTTACAATAACAATCAAAACATCTCAAAACATCTCAAAAATAACCATCATCCAAGCAAACATCTAATACATCTTTATGCAACTGACTTTGTTTTTGAAATAATGTTGGTATTTTTTTTTGTTGCCATAAATACAAAATACAATATAAAAATCTAAGCAGCCACCATTATGGTCAAATGGAATTTGTACGTTCACAGCTTTTGAAATATATCTATTCAATAGAAAAACATTTTTTAAGATTTGCTATTTTTTTTTTTATATCAAATGTTCAAAAAGGAATCACAATACCTCTATGGTTAGGAGAACACAAAAGAAGACATGTTCCATATAATTGTTTCTTTGCAAAAATAGATGAAACACAACAAGAACAAAAAAACTCATACAAAGAATAATAAAAGCTTAAGCAATGTCGTTGTTGGACTATACATCATTTTTATATGTATGATCGATCAGTTGTCCTCTACACAGTGTTGCCACATAGCCAGTTTTAACTGTTTTTAACAGTTTTTTGGGATGCCTAACAGTTTTCCAGTTTCTTCATGTAAAAAACTGTTTTTTTTTAATTCATGGATTTTTTACAGTTTTTTCATATTAAATCGGCACATTTGTTTCATTTACAATTTTTTTATTATTTTTTTAATTAAAATTTAAGAATTAAAATATAAATGTGCTTATGCATAATAATCTGAATTTGTTGAATTTGTTTTATGATAAAAAATTTGGTACAAATCGAAACATAAATGGAAAAATGAAAAATTTTTATAACTAATTTCATCAAAAATTAGTACGGAATAAAATTAGCTAAACCATATCTGACACGTCATAGATCCGTCGGACATTTTTAGCCGAACTTTTCAGATCACTTCTAAATGAAGGATAATTTAGAAATTTACATTTTTTTGAAAAAATGTTTAAAACAATGTCTTATCAAAAAATGCTGAAATTGAAAAAGGTTCACATCTCGGATTCGATGAACTTTTTTTAACTTCAGATTCGGGCCTAGGAGACCAAAATTCTTTAAAAAAAACTTTAATTAGGAAGCTGTGCAAGAAGTCGATTACTATAAATGCCTACTATTTAGGCATAAATTATTGAAATCTTGATATTTTGAAAATTGAGACCCTGGGATAATATTTTAGTCCGAAGGTACTTCGAAATCCCAGAATTTCTTTTGATTTTTAAAATTTTTTCGAAAAACAGTTTTTCTATAAAGAAACAGTTTTTCTTTACAGTTTTTCTAAAAAAAATATATGGTAACACTGCCTCTACATGATGATCAGAGAGTTTAAAACTATACAGCGCACAGAGGAGTATTTGACCCGAAAAGCTGGCCAAAAAGCAAAAATGTATTTAAAGAAATCTAAAAAACAAAGTACGCAGCTGAATAGGCAACTAAATTCTGCATTAGCTTCCAAATTTTCAAGATATTAAGTTGAGATTTGTTGTTCCGGAACGCTGTTAAAGTCAGGAAAGTTAAAAAAAGTTCATACGTTTTTATTGATTTTTTTTTAGTTTTAAGAGGTTTATATGATATTTTTTTATGGCTGAACGAAGGGAAATTTTAAATTGATTTTTCTTTTTTCAATGAAAGACTTGATCAATGCTATTTTCAGCAATTTTGAAAAAATTTTATCTTAAATATTTATGGTGGAACACTTCATTCAAAAATGAAAAAAAACATTTTTTACACACTTTTTTGCAAAAAAAAAGAAGATTTTTAAAAGGCAAGGTAGTGACCCAGCAAAATATTGGTAATGACACCTCATTACTATCTGCATTACCAAAAATGATATATCATTACCTTTTGCATTATTTTATAATATTAAATAATGAATTCCTAATAATGGCCTATTGTATTCATTGTTTCTAAATATAAAACATTGACTTACTTGTATGAGTTGAAATAAGTACTTTTTACACAGTTAAATTTTTTTATTATATGTAAATATGTTTTGTTTAAATTTTTATGACGAGTCCTAAAATTACACACTACAGAAAACTTAAATTTTTCTGAATGTATTTCCTTAGGCTAATAGTATTTGCCTAACTACTTTTTTTTAAGAATCAAGTAAGCAATCGCATAACCACTTATAATTCAACTTTTTGTAAGCATGTGTGTAACCACTTATTATTCAAAATCTCATAACTACTTATTTCTCATTTTTTCGTAAGCGAGCGGGTAAGAGCGACTACTTATAAAAACGACCACGCCAAACAAAAATAATGAGTTTAGACGCCAAAAAATAAGTTGTGCGGAGCTATGAATTTCTATTATATAACCACTTATTTGGTAATGAAAGATTTTGCTGGGGAGTGTAGTAAAAAAATTATATACCAAAATAAAATTGGAAAACTCTTATTTTAAACAAAAGAAAAAAAGTTTGCGCCATGATTTTTGGTGATTTTTTGAAAATTTTATTTTTTTCAATTTTTGCTCATTAGGCACTTTTTCTCATATTTTTTGTGAGTCATAAACATAATGATGCGGCCAAATTAATAATGAATATAACGAGATCTCCTAGAAAAGCAAGAATTTGCAAGCAATCTTTATAAACTTCTGAGGTCAACCCGGTACGAAAAACCAATATGAAATTATATTACTAAAAAATGCTAAAAAAAAAGCCATAACCGTAACTGAAAACTTTTCGAAGTAAAGCTTCACTCTCTTTTCCTTGATGAGATTTTACTGCAGTTGGACTTTGAAGAACCTCATTTCCTGGAACTTATAAGTAAATAGGGTTGTAATGGTTCACACCAATCATCTTATATGCAAAAATTTTAAAATAAAAAAGATAGTGACGCTAGTATATTCCGAAGCTCTTGAGTGCCTTCAATTAATCGCAAATGCTAATGGAAAAATAAAAACGGTACACTCAAAAAGTTTGGCGGTAGAATCTACTAAAAAAGACAGTTAAAACAGAGGTATATGCAGTTAAAAAGGCGACAACGGTATTTACTTTTAAAATAACTAAAAATGTTGTTATTTTCAACTGTTGAAAAGTAACTAACAAATGCGTTAAAAAATAACTAACGATGTCGTAAAATTAAGTAAAAATTTTTTACTACAAAAATTTAAAAACGACCGACAAAATGATTAAAATCTACTGTTTTTTTACAGTTAATTCTTTTTGTATTATAAACGCATATTTCAATAAAAAAAAACAATTTTTTCTATCGATTACAAAAATAACCGTAATTATTTCAGCCTACTTAAAATTTAAAGTAAAAATTCCAAACGGTTCTCCAATTATTATGCTTTTATGCATTGGAGATACAATACAAGTTTTTGATTTTTAGGAATATATCAATAATAACATATATAAACTAAACAAGAATTTTTAAGGAATTTTTTTTATTTTTTAAATAACTAACAAAAAGAACTGTTTACTGTTAAAGTACGGTTTTGGTACTTGTTCATTATGATATTAAAAACAACTGCTTTAAACAACTGTTACTAACTTACCGTACTTTTCGTTAGTTGTTTCCTTAAATAACTGTCATAACAGTTGCTTTCCATTTTTCCATAGAAAAAACAACAGTAATTACAGTTAAAAACAACAATTATTGATTACTATACAAACAACTGTCATGTAGTAACTGTCAAACTTTTTTGAGTGTATGGCAAAATCCAACAACATCCTCAAATAGTTTGTGTAGACCAATCCGCATTCCGCATTTTAGTTTTGGAAAAATCTTGACTAATTCCGCAGATACAGCATGTCAAAATTTGAATTTTAGTTCCAAATATTTCCACTAGAGGGCGTTGCAAAAGCACAAAATAATCTAAAAAAAATTTTCTTATATGTATCTTCAAACTTTGGTCGATAAAGGATAAAAATACAAAATAAAAGGAAACATCCAAAAATCCGCCACTGGATTCTTTTTATCCAACTAAACCTAAAAATATCAAAATCCCTGAAGTTTTAGTTCAAAAAACACGTTTAATAATTTTGGCCAGCTTTTCGGGTCAAATACTCCTCTGTGCAGTGTATAGTTTTTTTCGTCTAACTATTTATCGATTTCTGATCATACAATTTACAATCACTCAATTTGTACGGTAGTGTGGTACGCTGCGTTATGCCATCATAGATGGAGCGACCAAAATAAAACAAAATATTAACCCTTTAATGTCCAAGGACGCCAGAAAGACGTATTCAGATCTTAAGTAATTTTTGGCTAAATAACAATTAATCATTAACCCATTAAAGCCTAACGCCCTGTTAATTTGTCTGACGTCGACAAAACTTTATGCTGACAATATTTAAAGTATTTATGACATGTGCTCTATGACAACCTCAAGGTAAAAGCAGGCATGTTTCACCTCAATTTAAGCTACATCGGAATCGGAATATGTGATGTTTTTACTACATTTTTCCACTGTTTTTTTTAGCTCGGTATATAATACCTATCATAAGAAAGAGCATTAGAGGGTTAAAGTACTAGCCATTTATATTGGTTGTTGTTGCTTGGTGTTCTTCACTGATAATCACAGTGGCATACACGAGCGACTAAGTAGATGCCTCAACAATACAAGACTCTATTGTTGTTGTCTATATTAGTTAGTTTCCATTTTTTGTTGTTGTATTTTTGGGTTTGTTGTTCATGATATTGATGGTGGCCTATTGATTGTGTACTTTGTTCTTGGTCAAATAATGTTTAACATTTCCATATTAGTTGATTTTACAAACAGTACCGTTCGTTTTCTTTGGAAAGAGTCATAGAAGAAGAATATCGGTCATATGGAAATGTTATGACGAGGAAAAGTGATGGAATTGTATATATAATTGAAATATTTATAAGGAATTGTTTAACAATTTCCAAAAAAAAAAAAAAAATGTCATAAATTAAGCTGACAAGAAGGGTATCCCGGAGTCACTCTCTGATTTCGCTGAAATTTCGATTTGTGATAGAGGAGAAAATAATGAACACTGAATGTTTTTAGCGGCCTAATCTCATGTTTACGGGATAAAAATCAGGTTCATTGTCACACGAATGAGTGTATTGCATGGATTTTGTTATTGTATTTTCGTTCGTGTGGAGCAAAACGTCATCTAGAAACACCACCTAAATATGTAGTTATTTTTTTCTGTTGAAAAATAACTAAGAAATAAATTAAAAATAAACGAGTAAAAAAGTTCTGATTTAAAGCCAACTAATGTTTGGATCCGCAATTTGAATGAGTTAAAACAGACTTGTGTCAAAATTTTCTATAAAATCATAAAAGAAGAGAAAATCGAAAATATAGCCCATATGGGCGATAGGTCCAAATATGGGCCGATACTATTTAGAATCAATAGGATTTTTCCTTGGGACCATGTGAGTCAACGAACCAAATTTCATTGAAATATCTTCGTATTTGCGACATGCAGCGTGTAACCAAGCCAATTTTGGGGGGACCCTTATATGGGCACTAGGTTTAAACATGGACCGATTTTAACCAAAATCAATAGGCGTCCTTGGGCCAACATAGGTCTGTTTACCATATTTCATTGAAATATCTTCGTATTTGCGACTTGCAGCATGTAAAAAAGAAAATTTTGGGGGTACCCGGCACTAGGTCTGAACATGGACCGATTTCAACCAAAATAAATAGACGTCGTCCTTGGGCCGTGTACCAAATTTCATCAAAATATCTTAATATTTGCGACCTGTAGAGTGTTCACAATAATGCATGGACAGACAGACAGACGGACGGACATCGTTAAATCGAAATAAAAAAAATTCTGAGCCGATCGGTATACTATAAGGTGGATCTAGGACCAATATTTTTTGGTGTTACAAACATCAGCACAAAATTATAATATCCTCTCCACGTAGTGGTGTAGAGTATAACAACAATGTCTTAAAAAATAACTGAGAAAGTTTTACTACAAAATTTTTAAAACTAGCAACAGATTAGTAAAAATTACTATTTTATGCACTTAAATTTTTTTCAATATAAAAATATTGATATTTTAATAAAAGAAACCGTATATAATTAATTAATTAATTGGACGGGTTGCGAAGTCATCCGACGTAGAATTTAAATTAAAATTCCAAACAGCTCTCCAGTTATTACGTTTTTATGCAGCAAAGAAACAATAGAATTTTTTTATTTTTATTTGCAAACGATGAGTCTTCAAAAACTCAACGAAATTTTTTATTTTTTAATAACTATCAAAAAGAACAGTTTACTGTAAAGGTACTGTTTTAGTAGTTGTTTAATATTATATTACAAATAACTGCTTTAAATAAATGTTGTGAAATACCGCACTTTTCGTTAGTAGTTTTAAACAACTAGCATAATAGTTGTTTTGGAGTTTTTCATTGAAAAACTACTATAATTACAGTTAAAAACAACAATTATTACTACGCAAACAACTTTCAAACTCTTTGGAGTGCATAGAAAGTTTATATCTAAGCCTAAATGGTAAAAATCCGGGTTCAACTTTAGCCCAGATTCTGAAAGTATGTTACAGTATTTTAAAGGCAGAAAAGTTCGAAGAATTACGAAAATTGTGTTGATCTATCTTGGTTTTCTCACTCTTCGGTAAAAAATTGTTGAATGATTCTACCAGTAGGGAAAAATAACTCGAGGCCTAACTAATATACCAACTTATGGACGAAAGACCCGGCTGAAAAGCCCAAAGATTGACATGTAAAGTTTCAAGACCCCAAAGAAAAATCGAAAAATTCAATACCATAACTTTGGATTTTTAACGATTGTAGAGCCGATATTTACACAACATAACAATTCGGAAAATTTAATATATCATATAACAGACAGCATAAAGCCTAAAACCCCGATGCGTTTTAATACGGAAAGAATCGCAATATGAGTTTCGGCAGTTCGAGTCAGTGAACTAGATCGTTTAAATCATTCTTTTTTGTTTTGGGCTGTGACTAAACTGCGTGTCGTGTCCAAAACCCAATGATAATAATCTAGTTCATATCATTCAAAAGAGTGAATCATTCAATTGAACTAGTTCGTTCATGAACGACACAACTCTGCAACTGTATTATACACACGCGTAAAAGCTTATAAAAAATACTAAAACAACCGAAATTATTTTTTAAAAAAATAAGAAAATGATAAATAGAAAGTGCTTTGTATGTTTACCCGTAGATAAAAATCTGACTTAAATTTTGGTGCCTATTCCTACGAAAAGTCTGTGACTCTTATTTATGACTGTATCTAACAAATTCGATTATTAGATTTTGCTTTGAAATTCAACAAACTCGATTGTTGATATGACGACATCGGTTGGTTAAATTTCAACAACTGTTGGCTATAAATAAATTCAATAAAACACGTTGTTTGTATTTACAAAATCAGTTGTAGGCTCAATTTCAATTCAAATTTTAATTGCACCTAGATTTCGCCAGGAACATTTTTTTCATCGGTTTCTAATCACATAAATTTTAAAACTGGTTGCACTAGAACCAGTTACTAGGAACTAGTTCAAGAACCAGTTCCACGGAACTTAACTGTAATGTATAACTGACGGAGAATCAGTTCTAAAAACATACACCAGAACTAGGTCTAAGGCAACCGGTTCTACTCTGGAAATATAGAAGCGGTGGCTTTTGGGACAATTTAAAACGAAAATCATCGGTGTTAGAACTGACAATAATATGCGTTACAAAGAAAGAAAAAGAAGGTGTTCGGCAACTGATTCTTTGGAAGAAAAATTTTTGCTGGGTCTTTACCATATGACCAAACATCAACAAAGTAACAGAGTTTAGCGAAAAAGTAAAAAGAAGCAAAATTTGGTACACTGAGAGAATTTTCATCACTTCAATAATGAATTTCTTCATAGTTTCAATGAAAATTGTCACTGGAACTCGTCCATTGAAAGTTTTCATAGAATCTATGAAACAGGTTTCTTTAAAGTCAATGTTTATGAAAAGTTCATAAAATTAATAAAACTCTTCATAAAATTACGAGTGTACGAGTGGTCAATGAATAAATCATTCAGCCAATGAAGAGCTTCATAAAATCTATGAAGCAATTTCATTTACTATTATTTATTATAGTTGGTTGTTGTCGTTGCTAAGCTGGTGTGGATAAATAAAAAGTACTTAACAAATGCAAAAGGCCTAGTCAAATCGTAGCATATTTTACGGATGTACAAAATATATCCAAAGAAACAATTCATTAAATTAAAAAGTTTCATAAAAAAGTTTCGAAAACATTAATGATTTATAAAAAATTTATTTAAAAAAAAATAAAAATTATAAAAGATTATTTCCCAAAGAAATGACGATATTTTATAAAAAAAATTTAAAAAAAAGTAAATACAATTGAACAATTTTATATATATTTTCATTAAATTTATAAAGATCTAATTTATGAAATTCAATGAATTTTTTAATGAAATTATGAAATTTTATGAAAGAAATGTTATAAAAACGTTCATAATATTAATTAAATATTATATACATAATGAAATTCTTCATTGATTCTATGAAATTATATCATTAATATCATGACGGATAATTTTCTCAGTGTATCACTTAAAAATTTTGCGATAAAAACAGTTTTTGTAAATATTATATAAATGACAAATAAAATGACTTAAAACGAGATCATGACATCATAAATTGCATTTCTTTTATTAACTAATAGGTTTAGGGCAAAATAAGTATTTAATTCAAGATCACCTATAAATAGCAAAAAATACGGAGTTTTAGTTCTTTACCCTTTAAAAGTTCGAGTTCTTTAAATGAAGCTTAAAGTTGAGTAGATTTAAAATTTTACTTAACTCATTATCTGAAAAAAATTTAAGGTAATTAGAATGCCAAATAAAGGCATATAAAAAGGCATTCTCATACTGCTGAGAACAAATTTCATATAAATAAATTCTGAGTGACATTATCGTCCTTGAATGTCATGATTTTCTTATATAACTTAAAAAAGAAACTAACGTTTCTTCTTTAAAGTTTCAAGCATATGACTAGATTTCGAAGACTTATTTATGGAGGAAAAACTAAAACCTAAAAAACTCCATACCAAATATAAACCATATTTGGCGAAAAAAAAATATAATTAATGATTACCATACATTTGATATGTCCACATAACCCACTTGTTACTGTATTTTAACTTTTTTTTTTTTTGACTAATCGCATGTCAGACAAAGAAAAACTAAAAAGAAATATAAATATTTTATAACTGGTTAAAAAACATTCATATTTGTATGAGTAAAACTGAAGACTAGGATGGGATGAAAATATAAAAATGGCGATTTTTTGGATGTAGCAATGTGGGAAAAATGCTTCAAACTTTAAATATGGGATCATGTTTGATGCCATAGAAATCACAAGGATTAACTCATATATTATTTGAGTACACAAAAAAAAAATTGTTAGAAGTTAGGAAAATTAGACTAACTATGTAAGTTAATTTTCCTTGGAGTCATAATTTTCAAATTTGAATATCTCACTTTTAAAATCTAACTCGGAAAAACGGCAATCACCCCTCGAATCAGGTTAATATGTCGTCTAATCTAAGATTTCAAAACTTCTAACGCAGAGAAAATATAATAATAAGAAACTCAATTTTTTATCTTTTATATAATCTTTATGCACTGGTCGAATTAAAAAACCTATAATTTTAAAATTTCCGGCCACTCTACTGAGGATTAACTGCATACGGGTTTTAGTGCAGTTAACTAACTAAATGACATCAATTTTAAAGCAAATTATTAGCAATATTGGTAATATTTTTTATATTTGCAAATAAAACTATACGGAGAGTTAGGATTAGAAATATCCCAAAAAAAAATTAGACAAAAACACAAATGCGGACAGATATTTTGGTAGAAATAACATATTTATGTATGATTATTTAGGCTTAAAAAATGCATAAAATTCAAGTAATAAAATATGTAATAAATATTTCGGACAACAAATAAATAGAGAGTAGTGTCCGACCGAGTGTTAGGCTTCGGAGTTAGGAGTGTTATTCTTAAAATTTTTTAGTAAGTAATTTTTGGTGAAAAGTGAAATTATTAACCCTATATGGATCAGATTACAAAGAATAATAATTTTTATCAATTGGAAAAAAAATTTTTTTGATTCATTTAAAGTAATATTTTTCCGAAAATTATGAAAGGTCCCAAACAGAAATCGCAAGTGGTACAAAAAATCAAGCACTGGCATACCACTGGGTAACCATGGTGTTGAAAATAAATGTCTGGGAGAGCAGTCATTTGGGACGCTTTGCCAGCGCTTACAAAAAGCGTTTTTCCAGCATTTGTTTTACAAAAATTTCGGTGGTTTATAAAAAAACCACTGGCAAAGAATTGTCTAAGAGTGATATGCCAAGGTTTGCAACCAGTGGTTATCCAGTGCTACCTAGCCAATGCTACCAGTGGTACAAAAACCAATTCAATGGTAGATCAATGATTTTATAAAAATGCTGACGCTTCGTTAAAAAAGGTTTGTAGTCAAAGAGGTTCCGAGTTCAAATCCGGTTGCAAGCAAAAATTTTTTTTCCGATTTTTTTTTAATTTAAAATTTTTTTGTTCTATGCACTCAATTTTTTTGTTTGTGGAAAAGCTTATTTAAGACCAAATGTTTTTTTCTTCTCCCAACGCTGGCGTATTAGTTCCAAAAAACTGTTTGCCAGTGCTAGCTTTTTCGCACAGCCAGTAGTTGTCCAGCGATTATCACTCATTTATGTGTTTATCTATCAAATATTATATGTCTCGTTAGCTCAGTGGGTAGAGCAATCGTCTGCCAATCTGACGGCCTGGGTTCAAATCACGGCAGGACCAAAAAAATACATATGAACTTTTTTATAATTTTATTTTGGAAAATATATTTCCAGACCACCTATTTATTGGTCTTGCCAACGTTAAAAAATTTTGTTTCTCCAGTGCTCTTCCGTCGCTTTTTGAACAGCCGGTCCTTTTGTCTAATGATGTTATCATTTTGGGAATGGGAAAGCACTTTTTGCCAGTACTTGTACCACCTGTTAAAGTGCTTTGCCATCGCTTTCCCGTTTGTATTTTTCTGACTGGGGTGTTATTCTGTAAATTTCCTAGTGGGTCGTTTTTAGCCAAAAGTATAAAAATTAACCCCATATGGATCATGTTACATAAAATAATTATTTTTATCCAGTTGAGATTTTTTTTTGTCAATTTAATGGCTTTACAATATCGTAGTCATAATTAATATTAAGTTTCATGGGTCCTTTCTGACCCCAGGCCACTAAGGGTTAACGATTTTTTAAACAAATGTAAAGATAATTATAGTCTTAGCAAATTTAAGTGATACTTTTCCGCAAACTATGTAAAGTTTGATGAAAGCATTCAAATTTTGTTAAATTTTTGACAAAATTAGCAATTTTTGTAAAATGTCCTGGAAAGCAGTTGCTCCAAACACAAACTCGAATTATCATTTTTTCAATTTATTTTTTTTTCTTTAATATCAACTGTTATGTGGTACAAATAGCAATCGACATCTCCAAATTAGGCATTTTAAAAAATCTTTGAAATTAATTTTAAAAAAAGTGTTTGGATTTTTATCAAATTCGTGCGTTATTTTGGATTCCAGACTAAAGTGGGTTAATGATATCCGATGAAGTTAAAATTTCATACCTGAATCATTTTTACTATATTAAATGAATAAATGAAATAAAAAATAATTTTTTTCTAAATTTCGAAGTTTGGGAATTTTTAATAATAATACACTTTTTTCCAAAATGGGCAATTTTCGTCCAACTTTCGGCACGGGTTAACGTTTTCCAGAAAAAAAAATTAATTTCTTACATTTGGGAACATTTCCAATAAAACTGGGGGGTGTAATGACGAATCTATTTTTAAGGGACACCCTAACCCACACTCATAAAAAATAAACTTCTAAAGCTACATTCACAGTGATGGAGTACACCACTCTGCAGAGTGGAGTGTACTAAAATAGAGATGGCATGATACAAAAAATATGTAAGTGCGAAAAAGAAAGGAACAAAATCCACTCTGTAGAGTGGAGTACTCCATCACTGTGAATGTAGCTTAAAAATAGCCGAAGAAGCTACTAAAAATTGGCTAAAAATATCCTCGTAGAAAAAACTGTTGAAATTAGCAGATTTTTTGCTAAATACTAGTAAAATAAGAATAGCAAAACTAAAACTGTTAAATTTACAGAATTTTATATAGTTGAGTTAACTTTTAGTTAATTCGAAATGACAAATTATACAGCAAAATGTAAAGAAAATTTCGGTAAATACAGTAGACTAAAAATACCAAGAACAAACTGTTATATCTGCAAAACTTTTGTTATTTTCAAGTTAAATTTAGTTGAGTGCAAATAGCAATCTAACCCGCTAAAATCAGCAGAAATGTTTGCTAAAAAATTAGTAAACTGCAGATTTCAGAAGGCTCAATTTTTTATTTGCTATAAAAAAATCGAAATGATATAAAAATCACATATATAACTTCATACGGTAGATCTCACACTGAAGGTTTAAGGGTTAACTAAAAGTTAAACCAAAAATTTTTTGTTATTTTGTATACAATTTTTTGACATTTTCTTTTGTTTAATAGTTAAGCTAAAGTTAAACCTGCAGTATGAGACCCACCGATAGAGTCTATATTGGACATCCTAATATTTTAATATGAATTTTTTTTTTTCAAATTGTATATCAAACCAAACAAACAACATTGTGAGATGTCAAAAAAAAAAAAACGAAAACTTGCAACAAAAAAATATTTGTAAAGATAAGCGGCATTTGTACATCGTATACAAACTCAAAGAAAAATAATTTAAAAACAAATATTTACAATCATAGAAATTGACAACTTTTTGCGAAAGTTTAAATAGCAGAAAATTTGTTTTTTGTTTTTTTTTTTCACTAAAAGGAAACGCATTTTCCCGTAATTAACACAAGATGAGGAAAACAAATTGACTATAAACTCTATCATTGGGTTTGTTGAAGCTTGCTTTTGTTGTTGTATAAATATTCAAAAGATAATCAGCAACATTAATGGCAAACTTCATTACCAAACAATTTTTTTTAAAAGGTTTTCCTGGAGTTTTACTACAACTAAAATTCTGTGCATAAATTCTATAAATTTTTGAGATTCAAGTCAAATAATGATGATGATGATGATGACTGAAAAGACATAAAAATAATATGGAAAATTGATGACATTTCAACGCAGCAATCTACAGGGCTCATTATATGATAAATAAACTTGAATTTTAGTTAGTAGCAATAGTGGTAGTAGCAGGAGTTAACAATTGTTGCTGCTAATGCACTATGGGCAAGAATTAAGCAAAGTTCGGAGTGTAAATTTAATGAATCAAAATCAAGGTTGGCAATCGATACATTTCTAATACCGGTATACATCGATGTAAAACCGTAACCGATACTAATACCAAAACCCCTGATTTAAAAAAAACCGGTATTCCAAAACCTTTTCTCTTAATACAGGTATTTTTAGTAGTTTTTTTTTTGGCATTTTTAGGAAAAACGATTAAAAAAGTTAGTCGGGCATGCCGACTATACGATACACTACACCTGTCTGGCTAAAAGCCAACTAATGTTTGGATCCGAAGTTCAAATGGGTTAAAATGGACTTGAGTCAAAATTTTCTATGATAAAAGAAGAGAAAATCGGAAATATTGCCCATATGGGCAATAGGTCCAAATATGGACCGATCTCATCTAGAATCAATAGGCTTTGTCCTTGGGACCATGTGAGTCAGCAAACCAAATTTCATTGAAATATCATCGTATTTGCGACCTACAGCGTGTTAAAAAACCAATTTGGGGGGGGGGGGGACTTTATATGGGTACTAGGTCTAAACATAGACCGATTTTAACCAAAATCAATAGGATTCGTCCTTGGGCCGACGTAGGTCGGTGTACCAAATTTCATCAAAATATCTTAATATTTGTGACCAGTAGAGTGCGCACAAGAATGCATGGACCGACAGACAGACAGACGGACATCATTAAATCGAAACAAAAAGTGAGTCTGAGTCGATTGGTATACTAAAAGGTGGGTCTAGGTCCAATATTTTTTGGTGTTATAAACATCAGCACAAACTTTTATACCCTGTCCAAGTAGTGGTGTAGGGTATAAAAAGGGCTTTACTGAGTTTCGTTGTGATCGCACAAGCGCAAGTGACGCCTAACATTATGGAGCGCCAATTGAGGCCACTACTCCCGAATATTTCGAAACAATCTACTACATGGTGTTGGCCGTTCAGAAAGTATAAGTTTCCCAGATTGTTGATGCCATAGGCATATAGTTTGAGAAATCTGTCCGCAAGAGGGATGGGTGACGTGTTTGCCCACAATTGACCATAAACCTAATCCTATGACAACTTCAAAGAAATGTTTGGAGTTGTTCATCAGCAATACAGACGAGCGGATTTAGCCCCCGTATTTACGGATTTAACCCCCATGGGATTATTTTCTATTTCCAAACCTAAATAAATGGCTAAAGGGAAAGAGTTTTAGCTCCAACGATGAAATCATTGATGAAACAAAATTGGAGAAACGTTGCACAAAGTGTATTGAGCTAAAAGCGGAAATGACGACTGCATTAGAAATGAACCAATTCTAAATTTATATACCCGATGAATACATTTTACAAAACTTATTGAAGTTTATTAAAGTTAAGTTTCTACAATAATTATTTTAATTTTTGCATTAAAAAATACAAAAATTAGAACAATATTCTGACTAAAAACATTTCCCCCCATTCATCTTAAACACATTGACAATACATTTAAATTAAATTTAAATTTAACGGTTCGCTGTAATTCAAAAATCTGTGTTTATCATACAAAGAGTTGAATAGAATCAGCTGAGATATCTTAAGAATGAAGGTTCAAAGCAAAAAAGAGTAATAATAACAAAAGGATAAAAATAGCATTGTTAAATTTCTTTGATGTTAGTCTAAGTTGAGTTGTTGATAACAAATTCGATTTGCTTTCAACAGTCACATAAGTAGACGATTATCAAATATTAACCCACTCAAGGCGAAAGGCACTGATGATGGCTTTGTAGAGAAAGCCGAAAATGCGTATTCTGTCTTGCTGGTCTTATCAAATTCTTTGATAATTTACTTGTAAAAATTGTATCATCTTTCTTTGATTTGAAAATAATTTAAACAGAAAGTGATATTAATTTATGATCTAGAGTCAAACTAAAATAACATTCATTTACTTAAATAAGAGATCAACTAAACATTTTCCCCCATTAAAAGTTAAGTTTCTATATTGATTGGAAATTGGAAATTTTTCTTAAAAAATTTCTCTTATTTTCCCATTGTTTAATAATGCCAACTGCAAATCTTAACATATTTTCTCCTAAAACAGTTTTACGCATAATTTTTTATCAATATAATCATAAAACTTGTTAAAGCCAAAAACCAAATCATCACCATAATCATCAAATCCATATTCATAACTTTTCATAAATATTAACCAGCGAAGTTTGTAAAATGTCTTGGAAAACAATCTTACATATTTGGTTGATGGCATATGCCAATTTTAAATCCTCTACAGATATTGGAAACAAAACAAAAAAAACAAAACATCACACAACAGCAAGAGGTCGAATAGACCACACCAATTGTTTAAATAAATGCCTTTAAAACTATCCGCACTATTGCCGGTTACCAACCAACTACTTGTCGTTTAGGAAACATTTCCCAGAAACTTCAACTTAAGCTGACTTCTTAATAAGTTGGTCATCATTAAGTAGCAGCAAACAGCAACAGAAAAATTTGCTCATATGCCAATTGGTTTTTTGTTTGTATTCCTGCTGCTGCTCATTTCTAACTAATAATGCAAACTAACCAAAACCAACATAACATACGAAGCCAATCCAAGCCAATCCAAGCCGATCCAATCCAACCATACAGCAATCAGTGGTCTTATGAATTCCAACTATTAAAATCATCCGACTCCTGCATATTTACTACTATAACAATATTATTGGTATTTTTATTTGGTTGAGTTTTGTTTCTGTTTCTTTATTCCTTCATCTTTTTGGCCATAAAATTATTAAAGTCATTGACTCATTTATAGTTTGGGTAGTTTTTTCTTTTTTTTAATTTGAGTTTTATTTGTTGGGAGTTGATTTTTTATATGAATATTTGTGTGGACTTTAGGGGTAGAACTTGCTAGCCCCATTTTGAAATTGAGGTTTATGGAAGAAATTTATTAGATAATTTCCATAATTCAAGTAAGGATTACGATCGAACATTCTTCGCTCATAATAACTGGACGAAATTGGACGAATTGATAAGAATTATGGTAAGTGTAGTCCAAAAACTTTCTTGCTTTTTGTATACTACAAATTCCAAAAATTATTCCGCCAGAAACCCAGAACAAACCTGAAGCTGTGCCGGAAATTATAATCAGAATTCACAAAGAATTTTCAAATGAATCATAATAGGGTATGTCAAACTGAAACTTTGTAGGAATTTTGCTTGCGACGGGGGTAGACAAATTGTGGATAGTTATCAAAAATATTTTTGGAAAGTTTCAGTCAAATCGGAATTGATCTTCGACTTTTCATCTGAAATTTTTGAACAAGGTGAAGTTTTTTCACAAAAAATGTTTCTTTATTCTCTCTTAGATTAGGTTAGGTTTAAAAAGAGGAATTGGTAGTGAAGATACTCTTCACAACCCACTGATGTCCAAAAAAAAAAAAAATAGGACATATACTTAAGCCCGAAAGTCGGCCTGTTGTGCGCTCTATTCCAGGAACTCCGTCCTGTTGGCGAATTCCTCTATCTATCCCATTCCCCTCAGGTTACATAAAGTTGGAATATTTTCTGTAGATATTTTCAACAAAGATAGCGTTCTAAGGTCTCGTCATCCTCCCCGCAAGTTGTCCTATGAGTAATAACGGTCCATTGATGTAGTTCAACTTTAAAAGCCTAAATTGGTTTCGGGTTCTCCAAGTTGACTATGCTCAGAGAAAACCCTTCCCTGGCCAATTCGTCAACTATTTCATTCCCTGCATTATACCAGAACCCATACAATTTCAATATTGGATGAAAAGTTATTTATTTCCTCCTTGCACCGGAGGATAGTAGCTCATCCGACTATCCGTTAAGATCCATAAAGATCGTTATATTTCCGATAATTCCTTTAACATTTATAAACTTAATTCAGTCCGTGATTATTCTGATCTCCGCCTGAAAGATGGTATTATGATCCGGGAGGCGAAAGCCTTTGACAAAGCATAGAGGTCGCAGTTGCAGAAGTAGAAGTGAATACCTGGGTTGTCCCTCAAAGAGGTACCTTCCAACCAGTTGCAGTTTTTGACCTCTCGAAAATTATACCACAACTCAATTATGTGATGTAGTATCCTGCTAAGTCGTCTAAGAACTTCTGGTTTTTGATTTTGCAACTTCCACAAATGCACTCACCAGCTGCATTCAGCCGAAGCATAGTCAAGGCGGCCTCATATTTTAGCCGAGTCTAAGTAGGTTCTATCGACAAAATTATATCCAATATCCTGGTGGATGTGGTTCTGATGTCACCGCTGATGCCTAAGCAGCACAGGCACTGTATTTTCTGAAGTGGCTTATTATTTTAATATCTCCCACGGCACATCATGTCTCTAATACTGATGCCGTTGACCAGTCTAAAAGAGACAGGTCAATGTCAAAGTGATCTAGGGTCGGACATTATTAAAGGCTTCCTAGGACATTACTAAGTGCTCTTTATCAATAAATACAGCCAGAGTATACATATGTAGATAAATCCCTCATCGTGGCAAAATACCTCTTGAAGGGCAGTTTCCAATGGACGTCCCATTAGGTACTCGTATTGCTTGAATCTAATAAGCAGCTCGCTAGGAATTTCATCCTTAACCATGTCGTTCTCACTTGTTAACGAAAAATAAATGAACATCGAACAAACATTGCAGTCTCCACAGCGAATTGATAGTCACGCACAGTGGGACAAATTTACTTATTTACAATTCTTAAGGGAATTTAGTATTTCAAATTTTTACTGTAGTTAATAGTATTTGAATAGTTGAAATACAAGCTTTTGAAATTTAAAATTTTTTAGGAATTGTGAGCTTATCTCAAATTGTTCGAAAAAAAGTAAATTTTTGTAAAATTAATATAGATTTCGGTGTATCGATCTTGGTGTATCTTGTTACAGATGAAGGTAGAGGGTTGCCGGTTCAAGTACCAGTGATGGCATACACTTTGTAGTAAAAGTTCATAAAGAAATAATTTAACAATTTCAAAATAATTTTCAAATCCTTAAACCTGCGTCAGTTTGGTGTTAGTTTCCTTGTATCTGTTACAACTTTGCAATAAAAATATTTTCTTCTCCTACCTTTTCTTTAAGAAAATTTTTTTCACTTTGTCCGAAAATTTCAGATTTTTAGATGAAAAGTGCAATTTAAAAATCAATTATAATTTTGAAGAAACTTTCCTTCAAAATCCTTATTGTGATATGTCAGCAGCTGGCTCCGCTTAGGAAAGGCCGAAAAATCTTCGGTCAAAATCCCCACTTCGAATCGGTCTTAGCACCTATTGGGATTAAGACCATTTTTTACCGGTTACAAACCCCCAATTACTCTCAAATGGGGTTAATGTCCCTGGAGTCAGTATTTGCTAAGCCAAACTATTTGAATTTTTTAAAAGTAGAAGGTTATGTGCCCATATTTTGGCTATATCCCTAATAGATGTATATCTATGGTTAAGGAATAATGCAAAATATTTCGGTGTGTTTTTTGCTTCTTTTGTTGGTGGATTTAGTACTCATCTATAGCTGTTGTTGTTTAATGTTTACCGTCTTAGATGGGAAGCTTTCCTTAGGAAAATCTAAGGACCTAATTACATAGAATAAAAAATACAATTTGTAAACAAATAAACTGTGATGCACACTGTGTTCGAAAGGAAAATCGCTAAAAGTATTAAAAATCGTTACAAACACATAAAAAGCGCTGGGAACATAGAAAAACTTAGGAAATTTCCAACATTTTTGACAATATCGTTATTCCCTTTTGCTACCTTCCTAAATTCTAATTTCCTATTACTAACACAATGCATTACATTTATAGAGGAGATCTCCTGAGTATTGATATGTTGTGTTTCCTTAAGAATACCTTCCCCAGTAGTTGGAGTATAATTTTGCAGCGAATTTCTTTCATTTTGTGGTCAATTAAAAACCATAATGAAAATCGCATTTCATTTCAAATTATTATGAGGTAAATAAAATTTAGAAACTTACTTTTTATTGTTAGGCGTTGACATGGGTAATTTGATAAAAGTCCATTGCAGCAAAACAAATGTTTAACTGGGATTCATAGTATTTTCATTAAGCTGAAAGAAAGAAGATAAAAATAGGTGGAGGTGATTAAAAATAGGATTTCTTATTTGGAATTAAATAAAGAACAATTTGAAAATAATACCCTACACCAGGTATAAGACTACATAGGGTATATTGAGTTTGTGAAGCCACCAATAATATTGAGATTAACCTCACCTTAAGGGCATATTTTGTGCTTTTTAAAGCATTTTCTAATTTGTTTGCCTTGAGTTGCTTATTTGGTGACTTTTGATGGATAGTTTGTGCCTTTTAATGCATATTTTTATTTTTTATAAGCATTTTTGCTATTTAAAAAAAAGTAGAAAAGTCTAGATTTTCATATTCTGTTTCACAAAAAATATTTTTTTTTTGTTATTTCGAAAAATAAACATTCTTTAAAATCTTGTTCACCTTGTTCGAATTCAATGTTTATTGGCAAAAAAGCTAACCCATATCTTTTTTATGTTACAACGCACAGTGGGCCAGCATCATCGAATTTTGGCCAAAACTAGAATATTCAGTATATGACACTAAAAAGTATCACAAAGGGGGGTTTGGAAGTTACTGATAACGAATCTGAAATAAAAAATTTTAAATTCAAAATGGCGGCCATGAATTTTTAGTTTTTAATATATTGGACTTAAAATAATCGATTATATGGGTTAGGGTTCGCTGATTAAAAATCTAAAATTAAAATTTTTAAATTCAAAATGGCGGATCCAATATTCTTATGCCACCTGATTTACTTAAAATTTCCACCAGATTACGAATCTGAAATCAAATTTTAAAATTCAACATGGCGGATCAAATATGGCCGCCATAAATGTACAAAACAAAATAGGGTTCAGACAACTGGTTCTGACAGAGGGGACCAAAGAAAAATATACCTATATCGGCGTTTTAAAATTTTGCGTCTGGCCCTATGTTTTTGAGGGTTTAAAATGTCCCCCCTCTTGCAAATGTTTATTGTGAATCGGCATAGAAAGAAATAAGATTCACATGGATCTTCCATTTTAGGTATAGCATGTGTTCAGCGAACTTATGTAATACACTCCGAGGCACATTTTTGTGGAACATTTTAACACTCTAACTCTGCAATTAAAGAGTCTTTTTTGGCCCCTTTTTAAAAAGTGTCAAAAAAGACCCGTAAGTTGAAGAGTTAGAGGATTAAAATATTCGACAAAAATATTTGTCATGAAATTCCACTATAAGTCTCTGAAGACATCAAAGTTGAAAATTTTACTTCAATGCCAGAAATAAGTCAAAACTTAAAATGTGTTTAAGAGTTAATTTCGTACTTATTAAGGATTGGCGCCCAAATGTCCAACAAACCTGCACTTTAGGGTGTTAGTCTGTATGAGAAAACCAGAACCTTCATTTAAGGTTATTTTTATTCCTATTTTTTATTTTTTACTAAAACTCTGGAATACATCATGAAAATCAGCCAGATCTGTAGGTAATTTTTCAGTTAAACAAAGTTCATGAACGGTCGCAAAAACTTAGGTAGAAGACATCTTAGGGAACACACTGGCAAATATCTCTTGGAAAAATTTGAAGCCCATATTTTTGAGGTAAAATTAATAATTTGGTTACTTTTTTCGTAAATATTTAACAGGTTTCTATTTTTTTTTTGCGCCGTTTTGTAACGGTGGAAGATCTATTACAACACGCGGATATATAACATCACACTGGAGAACAAGCAGCAGTCTTTTCTCCGGGTGAACTAGCGTCGAATAAGATTAAAGTGTGTTTATCGGCTAACAACGTCATGGCGACAGTTTTCAGATATGCACGCAGCATAATCCACATCGATTACCTTCAAAAGGGAATAAAAATAAATGGTGAATATTATTAGACAACTTATTAGATCGATTCAAAGCCAATTTAAAAAAAAAATATCATATATGGCCAAGAAGTGCTTTTTTAGCACGACAATGCATGGGCGCACACGTGTGTAGTCGCCATGACAATAATCAATGAATTGGGCTATGAACTGCTACCGCATCTGCCATATTCTCCGGATTTACATCCAGTGGCAATTTCTATCTCCAAACTTAAAGAAATGGCTCGGCGGCTAGAGATTTAGATCCTACGATGAACTCATTGAACAAACAAATGCCTATTTTGAGGATCTTGGGAAATCCTATTAGTTGGAAGGGATAACAAAATTGGAAACACGTTGCACAAAGTGTATTGAGTTGAAGGAGATTATGTTGGGAAATAAATATTTTTTTATGCTAAAAAACTATATTTTATTTTTATAAAGTTAATGATTCATTGATCCATCCCCATGGCGTTATGAAAAATGTTCTACATACTAGGTCCAAAATTGGGCGCCATTTGATTAAAGCATGTGTTTTATATCAATATTGTTACTGATATTAAGGCCCGATTACTGAATGTTCAGTTAGCTACTAACTGGTACTTTACCTGACACATTTTTGTTATTTCTCATATAAAATTTTAACTTAACTGTTGGCTAAATTTTAACTGCACATTCAGTAAGACTTGTAAAATAGATTAATATTTAGGTAATCACATCTGGATGGTGTTTTTTAAAATTTAAAATAGGGAATATGGTGGGTATATTTAGGAGACTAAAATAAATTGTTATCGCTTAAAAATTGTTACTCGACTTGTAACTGGTCAACTCTGAAAACGAAAATCGTCGATAGCGCATACAAAAATCTTCGGATGTTTACGCTGTTTCTGTAAACAACAAGTTGCCAGGGAAGCTGATACCTTGTGAAGAGTGGCAGAACTGTTTAACTGAGGACAGATCACTGAACTCTCACAATAAATTTAATTGGAAAATAAATCACTGCAACTAAACTCCTTTAATAGAAAAAATTGATTTTTGGAAGAATCTTAATGGTTGATACAACCAACGAATTAGGTTTCACTGTTTCAGAACCATCGTTTGGAAAGTTTTAGTGGTCGTTGGAACAGTAGGACAGATTGAGGTAGCTTTTATACAAAACATTAGAAATTCCCTGAAAAGTTTATATTTTCACCATTATAATTGTAATTCAGATTTGACATTATTTCCAAATCGATTCTCATAATAAAAACATAGCCAACATAAATTATTCTCAGAATTCAAAAAGTATCAATATCCGTTTCATCACCTTCATATTAAACGAATTATAATAACTGCCAGAAAATAACAACAACAAAAACTACAAAAGAAATTCCTTTAATTCTCCAAAACATCATCATATATGTATGAACAGAACACCAAACACAAGCATGAATAAACATGATTTTTGCGTGTTTAATATCTGGCAACAAAAAATATTTGTGTATAAAATTTTGTACTTGTTGCTGACTTTTAAAAAACTTACAAACAGCAACCTTTTTTCGAAAATGTTTTAAATACAAAAACGTTAAATCAGTTTAATGCTTCCGCAAAAATTTTTTTTTTTTTTTTGTTATTATTAAGTATGTTTTATGTTGTGTTGCAGTTGCAATAATAATACACATACAATTCTTTTACAACTTTGGATGGATGGCTCGATCGATTGTTGAGTTAAAGAAAAAAAATATTCTATTTTAACAAAAAATTGGAAAAAAAAAAAGTTATTTATTTCTGTGTAAAATGTATTTTTGTTGCACTGTTAATCAAATAGAGAAAAAAATGTCGCCAATGTTTTTCAATTCAACTGTCAATCAATATGAGTTAAAATACTGTGGACGATGAAGTACCCATCTTTATGTATTTTAAGTTGTTTTGTGTTGTTGTTGCTGTTGCTGTTATTATTCAGTGGTTTCTTAAAATGTTGTCAATTGGGTTCAAAATGAGGAAAAATACTGAACTCGATATTGGTTGGTGTATTTAAGGAATACTTAAATATTATGCTTATAGTGTTGCTGTTGCTAGAGTTGTTTGGGAAGCGCAACAGTTGCAGTTGATTTCACAGGAACAGTGACCAAAAATCAATTGGAAATTATATACATTGTACGGATATACTATGTTTACAAAAACATGTAGAGTGACCAGCTGGAGAGTTGCAGAAAAATTCTTTAATTTTTGTCCGAATTCAATTAAACTGAAATGGAAATCAAATCAGTGGTATTTTGAAAATCTATGCAATGATACACTAAAAATATACAGTTTTTAAACTAAACTAAAGATTTTGAATGATTTTGAATAATTTTGAACACCTTTATTTACTTACCCCCAGATGTGAAAATTTTCTAGTATTGATTTTCAATAAAATCAATTCCATGGCATTAACCAAATGCGGCCCTATGCTCCTTGCAGGAGTAAAAGGAACAAATATATATAACCAAAATATAGGAATCAAAATCTAGATTATAACAAAAATCTAGATTATAACAAACCGAGAGGTAATACTAGAACTAGTTCTGGAAGCTTTAGATAAAAATTTCCGGTGATAGAACTGATGGTAGAAACAGGTTCTGTAACCACTTTTTGGAACAGATAATATGTCTGAGTAGTGTTTTATCGGCAATACTCTTCCATCTTTACATTGTAATTTTTCTGCCTGTTTACACACCATTAAATTTTTTAAAAATCGGTTTCTAACCCCAACTTTTAAACTAGAACCGCTCTACCAGAAGTAGGTCCAGAACTGATTATAGTAGATTCTACTTTAGATTTAATTAACATGTTGCTTGTGGGAAAGTTTCAAACAATAATGAATAATGGTGATTCATTGTGAGGTACTTCTTTCAATAGGGATTATTTGATTCTATTTAAATTATAGTGATTCTATTTAAATTATTCAGCAGTATTGTAAAAACCAGCGTTCGATGGGAAATGGGTTTTGTACGCTTAGAGAAACATTTTCTTTAGCGTCAATAAGAAAAATTTGCGTAGTTTGACTGAAGAGCAATCCGAAGAGGCTGAACAGCTGGCACTACATCCACACACTTGTTGAGAACCAAGATGGTACTATGAGCTCCTCTGAAGCCATGTTGGTTTTTGGTGAAATATAAATGGTAAATCGGCAATGGCAACAGGATTGTTTCTACAGCCGCCTTGATGTAAACCAATTTAACAGTTTTTAACAAAGGGATGATTTGCTCAAACTACCAGAGATCGAGGATCAGCAATTATCGAAATGAAACACTGAGCTTACTTCTTAGCCTCTAAACGTGAGACTGGGATGCTAAAAAATAACTGTGCGAATTTCGTTATTATTATTATTTTGTACTTTCATTGTCTCTGCCAACATCTGTATGATTCGCTCATCAGCTGGATCTCTAGCAAGACGGAGATCGTGTTGATTTTGTCTAATTTTGTACATTCGTGAATTCCACATTTAGACAGCCAAATGAATCTACTTGATTTAAGTTAATCTACTTTGTTACATACTCGTTTACATATGAGGTATTCTTTGCCAATCGGGCCACCCTCCTCTCCAAAATTAGTGCGGAGTTAAATTATCCATTCATTGGACCGACCAAGGAGTACTTGGCCGCTGACTGCGTTATTCGGTGTAGTAAGAACTCAGTGTATACGGACGTTTCAAATATGGAGACGGGGACAGGGTCGGGAGTTTGTTTTTGCGATCAAGACATTGGGATCTCCATGCCATTCTCAGACGTTTGTAATGTTTTCCTGCCAGATGTCTAAGCAATTGACATCGTCGCACGAATAATAACACAGTACAACATGAAAAAAAATTACGGGGTTCTGACAATGGATTTTGGTAGAGACAAAAAAATGTACATGTGTAGGCGTTTTGAAAGATCACATCGGAATTTTATTTTAGTGGGTGTTAAAGTTTTCCCCCTTTTTCAAATGTTTCCATGGAGAGGGTTAAATGGATGCAGAGGGTTAAAATTATCCACAAAAATGTTCTTCGTAGTGTTTTACATAAGTTCGCTGAACACATCATATACCTAAAATTGAAGATTCACATGGTTTTCTATGCGTATTCACAATAAACATTTGAAAAAGGGGGAAAATTTAACCCCCCTAAAATAAAATTCCGATGTGATCTTTCAAAAAACCGACACACGTATATTTTTTTTGGTCTCCTCTACCAGAATCCATTGTCTGAATCCCGGAAAAAGTCAGAAATTGTTGTACAGTGTAATGGAATGGGATATGGATCTATCATCCGTTAGCACCTTTGTGGGCAGTCTTGCCCTGGAATCCGATATGATTAGATATGGGTGTGTGAAGCACGGCATTGTATCCTTTGGCCGGATTCGTCAGCACTAGGTCAGGCTGGGCTGCAAAAATTATCTATTTGGACGCGGTGCGTGGGGCCTTTCTGATCTAATCTAAGCTTGTAACCGATTATGGCCTTTCGGCTAGGTTATTGTAATAAATAAAGAAATTGAAAATTGAAATAAAAGACCAGAAGTCGAGAACACAAGTATCAATCATGATCGATCAGGGAGCTTTGGAGGATTTTAAAACCATTGGTTGCAGTTCGACATATTTTCGCACTCCAAACATCTTCCAATCTTCGCAACCAATGAAAACATACGGGAGTTGACTTGACTAGAACAAAAGTTTGGTTCTGAAGAACTAGGCAAGAAGAAGACGTAAAGGGTTGTTCAACAGGGACGCTACAAAAGTAAAAAGACAGGGGCAGCAAACGACGCCATATTTTTTGCCGCTCTTTTGACATTTCTCTTCAGTAAGGTTTGCCATTTCATGATGGAAAGATATACGAGCCAACAACGAGTCGAAATTATTAAAATTTACTACCGAAATTCGGAGTCAGTGGCCTCAACGTTAAGAGCGCCACGTCCAATTTATGGTCGTCATAATCGTCCTAGCAGATCAACAATTGAGCGTGGGGCTACGTCAAATCTGTGGTCTATGCCAACAAGCCAGCGACGATTTATGAACTTCGTACGAATATCGAACGTGAAATTGCAGCAGTATCGGCCGATTTATGCTTGAAACCGTCGAAAATTGGGTTCAGCGTCTGGACTTCTGCAAGCGTGCCCGTGGTGGCCATGCAAAACAGATCGATTTCCATACATAATGGCATCGAACGTACTTTCATAGGAATAAAGAATTTCATTGATATCCAAAACCGTTTTTGTTTTATTTAAACTTTTTTACTTTTGTAGCGCTCTTATTGAAAAACCCTTTAGAAGAAATAAACCCAAGACACAAACAAACTGCACCCGATTACAATGAAGGATGCACTATAGTCTTGCCTGCAGTAGAAGAATCATTCGAGACTGGCAATCGTACTGACTAGTCATTTGTTGACAAGTAATGAGAAAAACAAACTCGGAACCAACAGCGCAGCTTAGGTATATCCGGAGGAGGAAAGACTTTGGATAGCTCATTTTCTCTGCGACTATCCATTACTACAGAGTATTTGACACAGGACCTTTGACGAGCACAATATTATGGTCTTGTTCGTTTTCTTGATCCTATTACTTTAATCGTTAAGGTCTTATTCGTTATCTTAATTTTTTAGGGCAGATTTTGAACTAATTGATTATATCTGTGGATCAAGTTTTAAACCCTTATCGCTGCTAGCTTTGCAGCGCGCCTGTCTGATATGGGTTCTTGGAGGCCAAGTCCCTAAGAACATGCGAGATTTTTGGATCTTCTGCCCCCGTGTCTGTGCGGACTTTTTGACTACCAGAAGGGACTTCGATAAGTCATTTATGGTTAAATTCCCTTCCAGCGGCGAATGGGGTAGGGGTACTATACGGGCCATTTTGATATTGAGGTATACACTGACGGGTCTAAGATGGTCTGCGGTGTTATATGCGGTATTTACTCTGAGAGGTTGGATATTGCAGACTGCTATAAGCTTACCGATAATTCCAGTGTTTTTCAGGCGGAAGTTCCAGCAATTAGGGAGGCGTGTAGGTCAATTGTTCAAAGAAGGTATTCGGAAACATTGACTTTTTGTCGACAGTAAGGGGGCTCTCATGTCTTTGGGCCCTTATTTGATAACATCCACCATTGTTAGACAGTGTAAGGATGAACTGTCAAAACTAAACTGATGATGGTAGAAACATCACTATTATATGGATTCCCGTCCATAGAACTCGGAATATCCAAACACTAACTTGTGAAAGCAAGAGGTAGATAAAAAAGTAAAAGTAGGTACCGGCGAAATAAAGAAACAGACGTGCCCGGAGTACGACTGGAACGCTACATATCCCAGATTCTGGTAGACATTTCGAGACTGACTGTTGTGTTGACGGCCAATAAAGATTGGGATAGGTTCAGACTAGAGTATAATGCACATTGTCGCAGTTGCGGATCACCTGCAGAGGAAGAAATGATATACAAATACCTTGTTGGGTGCGCAACTCTCATCGGCGCTGTCCACAGGACTTTCGGGAAGTATATTCTACAGGAGTTATCTAAGATATCAGGGATTGGGCTGGGTGTTCAAATTAAATATCGCATCACTTCAGGTTCGATATAGCACTCTCAATATCAAAACGTAGTCATCAATCACTCTACTTGTTGCTTGCATAGTGCGAACTGCCACTTAATCTAACCAACAATCCCTTATTATTTCCTGGTCACCTTACAAATACAAAAACTACTTCCACTATAATGAAGAATACTTTGTTTTAAAAAGCACAATAATATACAATACAACAACGAATGTGACTACGACGTGTAATAATTGCACTTTGCATACGAATTGTCATCACACGCTCGTCACACGAAAACCAAAAAAACAAGAAAAAGAAGACAAAAAAATGAATGACTGCTGACTTGTGATGGTCACATAACAAAACGACCAAAATAGCAACAGTAACAACAACAACAACTAGAAAAAAAACAGATCATCAGTGGACAAGAACTAAGTTGCAACAAAATGTAGCATAACTTGAGACAACTACACAGAGAAAATAAATTAGTGCTGATAGCCGAATATATTGCAAATCTGTGACCGTGACCACAAAATCTCAGTTACCTTAATAAAAATTCGATATTCACAATCAAAAAGTTCAATTACTAAGGTGAAACTATTCGCTAAACAACAAATCGATTTTAAGGATACATTTTTTTACCGAATGAATTGTCGCAATCAAAAGAGATCCAAACACATATTCAATTTCTGTAACCGAATGAATCCGTTGCTACAACAGAGTGTTGTTTATGAACAGAAATTCCAATGTAAGAAAGGAGTTATTTGATTACAGAATCTTAATAATGCTCCGTTTGGAGATTATTCGATTGTACCAACCCCTTTATTTATTTAGTTGATATAACAATAATTTAAATCCCGAAAATTCGGCTGTCAAAA
This sequence comes from Leucophora obtusa, assembly GCA_949987735.1. Lineage (NCBI taxonomy): Eukaryota > Metazoa > Arthropoda > Insecta > Diptera > Anthomyiidae > Leucophora > Leucophora obtusa. The sequence goes on from OX465295.1 coordinate 356,504,603, forward strand.
TCGAAACCTTCAGTTAATGCGATTATATTATTCGATTAGCAACCAAATCTGTTGTAAGCACAAATTAGTTTTTTGGTTGACGAATCAGTTGTTGCAATCAAAAGATATCCACACAAATTTTCAATTGTTGCAACCGAATGATTCCATTGCTGCACTAATGAAAAAAAGTTAGTACAAAAGTCTGTTAAACGCGTTCTGATTAAATTAAACTAATTTTTCGGTTATTTTTTCTAAAAAAGTCCGTACAAATAAGTATAAATTCTGTACATGTATTTGCGCCAGCACAATCTTGACCTATTTGTACGGACTCTTTTTTATGAGTGTACAACAGAATTTTGTTTATCCCAATAAAACTTCGGTAGAGACAACAAAAATTTCGTATGGAGAACAGAAATTCCAGTGTAACTACCGAATTGTTTGATTACAGCAACTGAATGTTTCGTTTGGAGATTATTGGACTGTAACAACCCATTCCTTTATTTAGTTGAGATAACAGTAATTTTAATGTAACAACAAAATCTCGCTTATTTCAACAAAAATTCTGTTGTCACAATCGAAAAATGCAATTACTTCAATTAAATAACTCGATTATCACCAGTTCGGTTGTAAGCACGAACTCGTCTTCTGGGTGGTGAACCAGTTGTCGCAATCAACAGAAATCTAACAAAATTTTAAATGGCTGCAGCTACAACAGAATTTTTCATGACAACAAAAATTTAGTTGCAACAACAGAAATTTGTTTAGGAGAACCAAAATTCCATAATAATGCATGATTTGTTTAAAGACCAACCACTTTTCTTCTTTTTTTTTATCAGTGTAGTGGTCAGTTATAAATTGCAACTACACACTGCGTATTCACTTTACTCACTGCATATGATTAACAATCAAATCAAATGTTGTTGATAGTTGTTGTTGTTTTTCTTCATCTATTATTTAACATGTTGTTGGTATTGTTTCTCGTGTTGTTGTTCACTTTATTGGTCCCAAAGGACTAAACAGTAAACAACAACAGCAGAAAGAGAAACTACAGTAGCATAATACCAGAATAAATACTAACAATATTTTACTCAAAGCTTATTGGCAGCAACTGTTTTAACTGCGCGAAAACCTGGAGTTATATGAATTTCAGCCGTTTGTTGTTGTTGTTGTTTGAATGATGATTGATGTCAGTTGTGTCGGTTGATTGAAAGCAAAGCGCAATTCAATGAATACTGACAATAATTTTATGCATATTTTTTTTGCATCACACAGAATAGTAGTAGTAGTACATGCGAACACACATTTGTGTGTTGAATTTTCGGAATCATTTAATATGTTGGCGTTTGGTTGGTTATTGAATTTATGTTTGTTTTTGGGTTGTTGCAAGAAATTTTTATTTGACAATTTTTATGGGGGCATTTTTAAAATGCGTTCTCCTCTTCTGTGTCGTTGTCTTTCTCGGTTTCTTCTCGTTATTATATTATACACTTGTCTTCTAATGTCTTTAAGTTTTTGGTGTTTTATGCCAAAAATAAAACAACGATAACATTTGTGGCGCAGCTTTAACTTTAGTGACTGCCACACGCAGTCTCATTTTGCATTCACTACCAGTGAGAAAAGCATGTGTGCTTGTTTTGCATTTGTAGCAGAAGTAGGTTTAAGCTTTTCTTATACGATATTTTTTTTTCTGGGTTGTGAATTGCGGTTGTTTTAGCGCGTTGGCGTCTTTTGGAATTATGAGAGCCGAACAGCCTTGCCTTTTGTGTGTGAGTTTATGTCCTATAGTTTATGAGTATATTGCAGAGGATTTGTGGCATTTCATTTTATTTGGCAAATTGTTTTTATTTATATTTTCTTTGTTACTTAATTGTCAATTTAAGTTTTTATCATTGTTGGTTAAAGATTATGATCGGTTAAAATAAATTTACCGACAACCAAACCCAACACTCAAAATAATCGGTAATTTACCAAAAATGTTTTTAATTTTAGCATGTAAATACAATTTTGTTGAAGTAAATACACTCTCATAGCAATTCTGTTGTGACAATCGGGCAATGTGTATGAATCATACTATTCACCCCCCCTCCCTCACCCCCAAAACCACTTTAATCTGCCCGAAATTCAAAAATTTTATAACTTTATTTTAAAACCCTTAAAACTAAACTTTTATTAAAACAACATAATTCATGATGCGCGAATATTTAATATATTTTACATCTGCACAAAACTTCACGATCTGGCCAATCTTCAGATCAACTAAAATCTATGGTAAAATTATTTAAATTTTTTTATAATACCGAAAGATGCCCGAATTTATGCTTTAGTCTAAAATGTTACTTTCGAAACTGTGCGAAAATAAAAAGTAACTTGTAAAAGGTTAAATCTAGGTCTGATAAGAGTTTTTCCATTGACATTTAAATATGTAATGCATTTCAAAATTTCGCGAAAGTTATCCGAAATGTTAAAAAGTATTAAATTTGATTTAAATGTAGACGAAATTTTAATTTTAAACATTTTGGTAGAAACTTATAAAATATTGATGCACAATTTTATAAAGTTTGGTACATTTCTGTTTGTCATTTGTCCGAAACTGCGCGAAAATACAAAATCGCACTTAAATCTACAAATTTATATTTTAAAAGGCTATCATGATACTGAAATTCAGTAATTTTTAAATTTCGCGAAGCTTGCCGAAATTTTATAAAAAATTCAAGATTTAATTTAGATGTGAATAAAAATTAAATTACAAGCATTGGTTTGAAGAATATTGAATTTTGCGGCTCAATTTTTGTGTTTCATTTGTCCTAAAGTGCCCGAAAATAAGACAAATTCAAAAAGGTCTTACAGCTCTTAATATTTGTATTTCAGAAGGTTATTTGTTAATACACATAAAAATATTTAAACATTTTTATATTAACAATTTTCAAATTTTTAGTTCAAACGAAATATATAATTTTAAATATTCGATTTTGCTAGTTATTTAATTCTTATGCACAATTTTATAAAGTTTCGTATATTTCCATTTATGATCTGCTCGAAAATAGAAAAAATATACAAAGTCCCAATTCAAACAAAATCTGTCGAAATATTAAATTTATGAGTTTATTTTTCCATTTAAATTTAAATATTCAAAGCGTTTTTAAATTTTACGAATCTTACCGAAAATTTTCTAAAATCCATAATTTAATTTCAGGATGAATAAAAATTTTATTTTGTATAGTCGATTGAAAAAATTAGATTTTGCTGAACAATTTTAGATATATGCGTAATTTTACACATATCCGAAACTGCACGAAAATAAAAAATATATATAAAATTTTACTATATTCACAAAATGCCAATTTTAAAAGGTTATCATGATGTGTATGAAAAGAATTTTCTACAAAAGTTTAAGGGATCAAATTTATCCCATCTTGCCGAAACTGTTCGAAAACGTAAAATTTACATTTAAATGAAAATAAACATTTGATTTAAAACATTCAGTTGGAAAATATTGGATTTTTCTAAACAATTTTATACAGGTTTTTACATTTCAATTTGGCGAAAACTGCGCGAAAATATATAAAATATTTAAAATTTTACTACAATCAAGAAATTTTTGTTTAAAAAGGTTATTATGATACCGAAAAAAAAATTTTTCTGTAAACATTTCAAAAATTTCTAAATACAGCTTTCGGGAATCTTACCGAAAATATTTGGAAACCTAAAAATTTAACCAAATTGTTAACAAAAAATTTACTTTACATACAGGGTTTGACATTAATGGATTTTGCTACACAACTGTATAAAATTCCTCGCATGTCATCCGTACAAAACTGCGCGAAAGTGGGAAACATTTAGAGAAATTGAATTAGATCTAGAAATTTGTATTTTAAAAGTTTATCGCGGTACCTTAGTACAGCTTTTTTAAACAAAACTGAACAAAAAGAAGATTTTAAAATTACGAGAATTTTACCGAAATTTTTTTTAAATCTCAAAAATTTTAATGTAAATAAAATTGTGATTTTGAATACTTTATTGGAATCTAATAAAAATTTTCGGTACCATTTTATAATGTTCCGTACATTTCCACTTACCATTTGTCCGAAACTATGATAAAAAGAGAAAAAATACAGCATTTCATAACAATTAAGAAATGAGTGCTTTAAAAGTTTATCGTGATATCTAAACAGACTCTTTTTTATAAAAATTGAAACACAAATACAATTTTTAACTTACCGAAAATGTTCGAAAAACTTAAATTTTAATTAAAATGTAAGTAAAAATTTTACTGTGAATATTGAATTGGAAAATATTGGTTTCAGCTGCACAATTTGGTAAGGATTTAAAAATTCCCATAACTGATTTGGTGATAACTGCGCGAAAAAAAGTTTAAAAAATTTCACTATAATCTTCAAATTTAAGTTTTAAATATTTGTTGCTATACCTGAATTGAGTTATTTCATTTAATATTTTTACATTTGAAGCATATTTAAATTTCGCGAATCTTGCCGAAAATTTTCGAAAATGTAGAGCATTCTTTTAACAGTTAATAAAGAATTAATTTCTAATATTAAATTTTATTCACAATCTTAAAAAGCTCCGTACATTTCTATTTATCATCTGTGCAAAACTACGCGAAAATTTAAAAATTTTAAAACACCTACAAAGAATCACTTCAAAATGTTCTGAAGATAGGTAAATACAACTTTTATTAAAAATCTTAAACGTTAAAGTTAAAATTTTAAACTTCGCAAAACTGACCGAAAGTAATATATGTAATATTTTTAATTTTTCAACTGTCCACAACTGCTCGAAGTTAGGAAAATTTTACGAAATCTACAAAGTTTCCCTTTAAAAGATACATAAGAACTAATTTAAACATTTAAGATATTTTTTAACTTCGCGAAACTGGCCGAAAACATGAAATTTTTGGTTTATTACATGCTGAGTTATTGTAATACGTTTTCACTATATCCAGCCCGAAACTCGAATGCAATCCTCTCTAATATCGAATTTATTTGACTGCAGCAATTACTGGAACTGTATTTGGTTAAGATTTTAGTTCTTTTGTCAGTTTTGGTTCAATTCTTTGAAAAGTTAAATTATTAAATAAATCAAAATCGGTAGATTTAAGCTTTTTTTCTAGTTCTATATTATCAAAGTTTGATCAATTCCACATCAATGTTTATTTTTTCGGTTATGATTTACCGTTTGTTTCTTTCAAAACTATTTTAAATTCCTATTATCATGGAAAAAAAACTCTCAATCAATACTGTTTAATAAATATGATCATCAACACCTTTCCCTTTTCAAAACCACCAATAAAAGAAATATTTAGCACACATTTTAGTTTTAAAACCCATTTATCAAAATATTGAAAAAATTACATATTCATGGATATTATTGCCTATTGTCTGTTGTTTGAAGAGTTGCCCCCCATTCTGTGTTTTTTTTTTATATAAAATGATCTGATTTAATTTAATAAAGGTCTACTTCTATATCTCCTCACACTTAGAGAATTTTAAAACGAACATGTTTTTTAGTTTTTTTTTTTTTAACACAGAAAACAATCAGCTGTCATGTAGCATATCAATGGCGGCGCCTCTTAAAACATACACCAAGATAGATGACAGACAGACACCATGAACGAATAAATGGATTCAAACCAATTTTAAACGTTTGATGTTGTTTGTTGTAGTCATCGGTTTCTTATATGAATTGAATTGGCCCTGGATGGATGGCTGTCTGTCGGCGGAGGGTTTTTCTTATTGCTTGATGTTTCTTGATGTCATAAATTTAAATTAATAGACCTTTTAATTAACAAAAGGATACTGGACGTGTTAAGGGTAATTATTAGTGATTTCATTTAATTTTTCTTGGTGTTTTTTTGTTTTCATTCTTGTTTAAAAATGTGGGTGTAATTTTAAATGATACGTTTGTGGCAAAGGATTTATTTAGTCATTAAATTATCAAATAAAAAAAAGGTGTTTCTTTTTTAGGTTTTTTTTCGGAAAAACGTGATTTAAATTAAAGGTTTGTATGAATTTTAAATATGAATCATAAATATTCACAATGTACTATATAATTAGGAAAGTGAATGGGTTTAAAAATATTTGGCAACATTAACAGTTAAATCTTCCATTACTAAATAATGGATTTTAGAATAAGAAAATAAACATTGTAACGAGTTAGTACTACTGTTTACTAATGAAAAAGTAATGCAGGGGATAAAGAGTTCGCATTACACTGTACCACTGTACAACAATTTCCAACTTTTTCCAAAATTACGGGGTTCTGAAAAAAAATATACGTGTGTCAGTGTTTTGAAAGATCACATCGGAATTTTATTTTAGGGAGGTTAAAGTTTCGTGCAGCATATCGGTTTATGAAACTATGTGTTCTTTACATCTGAGGCGTAGGGTATGTTTAGCAACTTTGTAGAAAATATTACGGTAAATATTTTTGCGGAACATATTAACCCTCTTACTCGCCCACATAACGGTAAATTTTGCAAATTGTAAAAAAAATCAGGGATAAAATGTTCTACAAAAATGTTGGACATAAAATTTTACTACATATGTCAGAACACACCAAAGTCCAAAACTTAACACAACTTCAAGATTGCCTATTAAAGGTTAATTTAGTTATTATTTAGAGTTAATACAAAAAAGTCTTTCAAAAATTGATTTTTCTGCATATAACAGTTTCTTTTTGCTGTTTTTCTTTTATTAATATTTAGCAAAATATTCTGTAGATTTTACAGTATATTTTGTCATTTCGAATTAACTAACTAAAAGTTATATTGTCGCTGTGTTTTACTGCGACAATATTTTAGCAAAAAAAAAAACAACTGCTAATTTCAACAGTTTTTTCTGCAAGTTAATTTTTAACAAATTTTTAGTAGCTTTTTCTGCTATAAGTGTACTTTTTTATGTGTGTAATGCAGAAAATCTTTAAACTAATAAAAAATTTCTTAATTTACTAAAAATTAGTTCAAAATGGCTCTGCGGAAACAACTGCAAAATCAGCAGAATCTGTTTGATAAGCATTTGTTGGATAAAAACAGAAAGGATAAATCTATTAAAATTGCAATTTTAATTTTAGTGGTACACTCACAATATATTTTCCATAACCGATTGAGGTTTATTTGAAAAGTAATAGGTAAAATTTGTTCTCAATTGAAGAATCAATTAAAATACATGGAAACATATTGTTTAACTTTTTGTATAAGTCAATATAAAAAACAAACTACAAGAAAACACGCATCGTCTGTAGAAGTTGATATTTTCAGTCAAATGTTCTATTTTTAGTTTTCTATTTTTTAAAAAAAATTATTTAAATAATTTCATTGTTTTCTGTTTTAAAACAAAAAATTCAAATATTTTCGGTTTTCTTTTTTGTTAAAATAGTTTGTTTGTATACAAAATTATTTCAATTGAAATTACAAGAAATTCTTTACTCATACACACAAAAATAGCCAATAAAAATATGAACGTGTGTGTGTAGTGTTTTGAAAATTCAAAAAAAAACTTTAAAATATGAAAAAACAAACTACGTAATCGTTTTTTTTCTAACGTTTTGTCAGTTAAAAAAAAACACAAACAAAACAGACTTTTCAATTATTTTTTTTTAACAATGTTTACAAATAGATAGCAAAATGGTTTGAATATAATGAAAAATCAGTGGTCCTTTTTTTAATTGTGTTTGTAATTAATTTAATATGTATTTTAGGTGGTTTTTAACGATAAAATATTGTGAGTGTATGTTTTTTTACTTTATTATAATCAAGAATTTGCCCTGCTGATATTGGCAAAATCATTTTTTGAATTTTAACAGACTAAAAACATCACAACAAATTTTATGTTTTTAAATTTTATTTGAATTTTTTTTAATATAAATCCCAGCAAAAAAAGATGCAGAAGCAGTAGAAAAAGCACTGCAATTGATGATCTAGATGTACTTCTTTATTAACAGAAACACTAATGATTTTAACATTGAGTTGTCATAGAGAGGAGTAAGTACTTCCACTTCAACATTTTGTCAGTACTTTTTGAACGAATGCAAAGGAAGCTCTTTTTCATCAATTAAAAGTTTAAAAAAATTCTGCGCAAAAAAAAAAATTTTTCTTTATTTTACAAAGTTTTTTTTTATTGCCTCCACCGGGACTCGAACTTGCGACCTCAAGATTGCTAGTCTAGCTCTCTAACGCTGAGCTATTCTTTGATATGATAGTTGACTGGCATAAAAACCCCACTTGTCAATAAAAGTACTTATTAAAGAAGTGCAAAGGTGCACTGCAATTTAGTGTTATTTTCTGTACTATTTTTATAAGTAAATAAGCAATTTTTCATCATTTCATATTTTTTAAAATTTGTGTTTAAAGAAATCAAATTTAAACAAAAAATAAAATGAAAAAAATACCAAAATCACTTTTAGAGTAATTATGCTTTAGAAGCAATATTTAAGTGATTTTTTGTATGTTGTTCAGAAGTAATTATAAATAAGATGTAAAGATATACTAACGGCTACTTTGGAAGCAATGAAAGAAGTGATTTTTTGAAGTTATTCAGACACATTTCTTCTTTATTTTACCTCAAAAATTATAGGTACCAAAAAACCATTGAGTTAATATTTTCTTTAACTTTTCACATCGATTTAATACCTTCTATTAATCAACACTTCTCCACGTATGTGACCTTGTCAATATAAAATTGTTTATAAAATTTTTGATAAATATTTATTATTCTTTTTTTCCCAAACCTGTCAATTATTTAAAAGTTTTTGTTTTTTAACTTTATTGGCGCATATACTAAATGCCAAAAAGTTTTTCTCCTGCTGTAATTTAATAAGTTTTATTATTATTATTATTGAAAGCCTAGTTTGCCTTCATCCTTATGTGGGGGCAAATATCCTTCGACAGTAATAAACCCACTTGAAAACACTACAAGTCATACATTGTGTTGATTTTTAACTATAGAAAAATGCTTCCTTTTTCACAAGTATATTTTCGTATTTTTTTTTTTTTATTACTTTTTTCGGGTATAATCTAAAAAAAACAAATTGGTGCCATGACATGCTTATAACTTTTTCATAGTGCAATATTTTCCACCTTTATACTCTCCGTAAGAATATGAGGTTCATAAAGGATACAAGAGAAGGTAAGGAACATACTTTAAATGCACTACATAACAAATTTTGATAATATTTATACGCTTTTCAATATTCTATGAGATGGAATTCACTGAAATATGGGTTTGCAATCATTCTAGTGATCTCCGATCACGCCCCCAAAAATTAAGCGGGAATGTTGAATAATGAAGGCAAATATTGGTAATTGTAACACGGCTGGAAAATTTAACATCTCCTGCAATTTCAGTGTTGCCATATTTGAAGCCCTCCATCTTTCACCGCCTTTCATCTCTCCGCTATCCCATTTCCAAATGTTATTTCTCTTAAAAAAAAAAAGCGAATATTTTTTATGAAAAAAATTTCGTTATTAAAATAATGATCGTCTAACTTTGATGTAGGGTATTAATACAACAAATTATATCCTCCCTGCTTAGTGTTGTAGTAGAAAAAGGCATGTTTTTATTATTAAATACTATAGCATACCCTCCAGTAATTTCTTCACTTTTTGACCTGCCATTGAGAAAGTACTCGATATGTTGTACCGAATACAAGGAAATCTTTTCTTGACTACAATTTATATTAGGGAGAATTTATATTTTCTTTTTTCTACAATTTAGAAGAAACACACATAATTTGATACTAAAAACAAGTAAAAATGTTAAAGTCAGGCATGCCGCCGATATGTGGTTGAAAGTCAACTAATGTTTGAATCCGAAATGGGCTTCTGTCAAAATTTGTCTATAAAGCACCGTAAGTTGTTTCGATTTCACGTGAAAAAACTGTAATACTCCATATAAAAAAACTAATTTTTCACGACAATGAGTTTTACGTGAAAATTGTGTAGACTTTGTTTTCACGCAAATTTAATATACAAGACTAATATTGTTCTTGGGATAAATTGACATTTTGTCTTTATTGTGATTGTATCTTTGTTATAAAATTAAAAAATTGTTAATTTTTATAAATTAAGTTGCAATTTGAGGCCTTTAGAGTTCGAGTGAAATCTTTCCACGTGAAAAACAACTTATGGTGCTTAAATTGGTAAAAATAATAATTAGGAAATGGGGATATTTAAAATAAAAAGTGTACGTCAATAAGCCAAGAACAATTCAAGAGCTAAAGGATGAGATAATTCGACACATTAACGACATTGAACCTCAATTATGTCACAGAGTCATTGAAAATATGGACGATCGTATAGAGGTATGCCACCGAAGCCGTGGCGATTATTTGGCCGATATTTTCACACATAATTTTCATAGATCCTTCTATCATAATAAAAAATATTAAGATAATTCTCTGAAAACTTTTTGTTTTATTTACAGTTGACATCGTGCGTTATGGTTGGACCATCCTTTAGTTATAATCAAAGAAAAAATAAATAAATTGAAAAAATGGTAATTCGCCACTCATTTCCAGAATATTTTTTGCAATTGATTATTTTGTCAAAAATTGTATAGAAGTATCCGTTAATGTATTTTTACTGCTTTTTTAGAAGTTATTTTGAACAACTTCAAAAAAACACACTTTCCCGTGTAAAAAACTTTAGATCTGACCAGATCTTTTTGGTTCTCAATAGATATGATTCAATCTAATTAGATCCTGTACCAGATCACATCAAATATGATCAGATATGGCATATGTGATAATACCTTATGGCAAGATCTGAAAAGATCTAGTGCCAAATTTGTTCAAATCTAAAGTGATCTGGACAAATGCGCAAGATATGCCTAGATCTGATCAGATCTAATTAGATCTCAAATTTGTCCCCAATTTTGAGATCTGATTAGATCTGGTAGGATCTACGAAGATCTGGCCAGATATACCTAGATCTGATCAGATCTAATTAGATCTCAAATTTGTCCCCAATTTTGAGATCTAATTAGATCTGGTAAGATGTGCTGAGATCTGGCCAGATCTGATCTTTTTTACACGGGTTAGTATATTTTTACAGCTTTTTTAGAATTAATTCTGAACAACATCCAATCACTTAAGTATTGCTTTAAAAGAGTAATTGCTCTAAAAGTAATCGTAAAAATTGATTTTGGTACACTGAAAATATTATTACAGTAACTGACTGTAGTTTATTTAAAAAGTTATCCGTACATTTATTTTTAAATGATTATTCAGTTAAAATAAAAAGAAATATATTTTTTTAACTGTTTTTGTCGGTTACTTAAAAAATAAATTACATATAAATACGGATTTTCTGTTACAGTTAATATTTTCATTTAAAATGTTTTTCGATTTCTAGGTCAGTTACAAAAATTAAATAAACTAAATATCATTTATTCTTACGGATTTTGTAGTTAATTTTTTGAAATTTAAAAAAACGAAATAAATGAAAAATCATTAGTTTTTAAGGATTTTGTAGTTTATTTATTAACATTTAAAAATAAACGAAAAGTTCTTTTGATTTAAATGAAAAGTCAGTAGACCGGTTTTCAAGTGATTTTTCATTTATTTTAAATTACATTTTCAGTTATTTTAAACTACAAACTATTTTGAGTGTATCATTTGGCATTTCCAAACAGAGGTTCGCGGATTCGATTCCCGGTGGGATCAATATTTTTTTTTTCTTTTATTTTTTTTTAATATTTGTTTAAATTTAATATTATTATTTAATATTATATATTATTAATATTAATTATTACACTCAAAATAGTTTGTAGTTTAAATTAACTGAAAATGTAATTTAAAATAAATGAAAAATCACTTGAAAACAGGTCTACTGACTTTTCATTTAAATCAAAAGAACTTTTCATTTGTTTTTAAATGTTAATAAATTAACTACAAAATCCTTAAAAAAAATAATGATTTTTCATTTATTTCGTTTTTTTAATTTTCAAAAAATAAACTACAAAATCCGTAAGAATAAATGATATTTAGTTTATTTCGCTTTTTTTACTGACCTATAAATCTAAAAGGTTTTCTTTTTTTAACAAAACATTTTAAATGAAAATATTAACTGTAACATAAAATCCGTATTTATATGTAGTTTGTTTTTTAAATAAAAGACAAAAACAGTTGAAAAATATATTTCCTTTCAATTTAACTGTATAATCATTTAAAAATAAATTTACGGATAACCTTTTAAATAAACTACAATCAGTTACTGTAATAATATTTTCAGTAAAAAATGGCGATAAATTGGTTTTTATGCACCTGTGAAAATAGTACTGCAAACAATATTGAATTGGAGTACACCTTTTACACTTGTTATTAAACAAGGTACTTTTATTGAAGAGAATAAGGAACTTCATCTCGCAGTTACAAAGTGGTGTTTTTATGGCAGTCAACTTTCATATCAAAAAATAGCTCAGCGGTAGAGCGTTAGACTAGCAATTTTGAGGTAGCAACTTTGATAACTGATGGCGGCAATAAAAAAAACTTTTGTAAAATAAAAAAAATATAACTTTTTTTCCGAAGAATTTTTTTTAACTTTTAAAAAAAAAGCTTCCTTTGCACTCGTTCAAATAGTATTGAAGAAATATTGAAGTGGGAGTACCCCTCTCCTATGACAACTCAATGTTAAAATCATCAGTGTTTATGTTAAAAAAGAAGCACATCTAGATCATAAATTGCAGTGATTTAACTACTGCTTCGGCATCTCTTTTTTTCTGGGTAATTAATGGTTGAAATTAGAACAGAGTTGTATAAATTCGTATTAGAGTTGCAAAAATTCGTACTTTGTTTACAAAATTTTATTTCTTCACAGAAGAAATAAATTTAAAAATAAAAACACACCATTTATCGCAAAAAAGCAAAATTAAATACAATAAAATATAAAACAAGAAAAATTAATGCAAATCCAACTGAATTAATGAAGAATTGTGGCGAAAAAAAATACAACCATATTCTTGTTGTGCTTTCCTTTTTTTGTAAACGTCAAAAAATGTCGACGGTCGTTTGTCGCTGAATTTAAATTAATTCCGACGACTTTTGCTGTCGTCGGTCGACAATCGACCCAGTTGTGATTAAACTCAAAATGTCGCCATGTCGTCCTGCGATTTGTCATCGTAATAGAATCTATTCTATTTTCATGACGACACACTAAGACACACTCAAAATATTTTTCAAATTATTGCCATATTTTTAACTAATTAAGGGTTGCCATTAAAACAGATTTGTAGAAATCCGTATTAGAGTTGCAAAAATTCGTACTTTCCTAGTGTAGAAACTGTAATGGCATATCATTATTTTTTGGACTACCAGTAATGACACCCACTTACCTTCTACATTATTTTATAACATATAATAATGAGTTACTGATAATGACTTATTTTTATCATTATTTCAAATAGAAAATAGTTTTCTAGATTTTTTTGAAAATTTTTGAAAATCTATTTTTAGACTCAATATTTTTAAAACACTGGTAAGGATATATGTAACCACATATTTTTTGATTTTTTGTATGTTGGCGAGTAAGCTTACTTGTGTGCAGCAGAATAATTATGTTTTTATCTATTAAATATTACATGTCGATATAGCTTAGATGGTAGAGCTATTGATTGGCAATCTGTAGACGCAGGTTCGATTCCCGCAGCAGCACCTGATTCGAATACTGTCATTTATAAGATATTTAGTGTGTTTTTTAATCACCTGGATTTAGAATTTTTCATACAAAAAATGGATTTATTAAATCCAAAAAAAAATCTGTATTTAATAAATCCACAATAAAAGCACAAATATATGAAACAGCCTATTAATTTAATGTCAGAAAAAAATACGAATGAAAATTAAAAGAGAAACAAAAAAATTGAAAAACTAACAAATAAAAGGTTTTTCTTAAAATTTTTTTTTTATGAAATATGTTTAGAAAAAAAAAACTACACCTCACCAAATACATATTTTTCATCTTGGACATGGAGAAATAGAAATAGAAATGGCAATTTTTCACTCTACAGTAAGTAATTTAATTAAATCCAATTAGTGAATATTAAATATTGCAATGGAATTTTTCAATTGTGTAAAAATATAAATTGAAGTGATAAAACTGAAAAGGCAGACTGTTTATCGCTGTTTTATGTAAAATATAATTATAAATTAAAAGTTAAAGTAGAATCCTTCATCGTCGAATTCGGTATTAAAAATTAGGGTGAAAGAAGTGTCGGACAGAAAATTTTTTTAAAATAGGAAGAATCTAACCCCATCTGTTGAGCACTTTTAGAAATACTATTTGGATTTATTAAATCCAAGTGATTAGAAAAAACGGCTATTATGTCTTGTTGTATTAGAAAACCAAATTAAATAAATACAAATACAAAATTTTATTTAAAAGAAAAATACAATAATATTTTTTTTTATATAATTAATTTTTTTGGAAATCTATTTTTAGACTCATTATTTTTGTCAGTACTGATAAGCACATAGGTAACGATATATTTTTTGATTTTTCGTATGCTGTTGTGTAACCATAACTCATTATTTTTCGCGACATCGCCATATAAAGGTAATAAGAAATGTAATAACAAAAGTAACTAGTTACCATTACCAAGTATGTAGTTACATAACCACATATCTGGTAATGATTTTCTACACTGGGTTGTTTACAAAAAATTTGTTTTTTTTTTACAAAAAAAATATTATTCAAAATAAAAACACATAAATAAAATAAAATACTACCATATTTTTGTTTTGCTTTCCTTTTTTTCTAAACGTCAAAAAATGTCGACGGTCGATTGTCGCTGAATTTAAATTAATCGCGACGAATTTTGCTGTCGTCGGTCGACAATCGACCCAGCTGTGATTAATTTCTAAATCATATTTTCACAATAATGTTTAAATAATTTTTAGATATCAAGAAACGTTTCATTAATACGACAAAACATTTTATTAAACCAAAATTTATGAAACTTTTCAGAAATTTTATAAACTTTCTTTTTGGGCCTAAAATATATTTCACCTTTCAAAAAAAGTACCAACCTAATTTACATCATTGTAAGAAGAAGACGTTTTAAACGTTCTATGCAACGTATTATTCTACAATGTAACATCGTGTGTTCGTTCATTACTATTAAAAACAACAACTTTATTGAGACATTATTGACGCGAATTGGTGTCAAGCATTCATATTGAACTATAGAAAAGAAGGAGAAGCACCAACAGTAGAAGAAGAAGGTGTTTGGTTGCGGTGATTCTAAAAAAAATAAAAATTATAAAAAAACCAATATAATAAAAAAAAGGTGGCAAATGCTTAACAATAAAAAAAAATTATATATAAAATAAAAAATAAACGAGTTCAAAGTGCATTTTTATCAAAAGCAGGTTAATAGTATTTTATTCGATTTGTCGTTACAATAATAATAATAAACTAAAATTTAATAGAAAATTAAATTGTAAACAAGTTATTAAATATAAGAAAATATTTTACATCATAAGCAATAAAAGGCTTAAAACGTTTGATCAATAATATATTGTGAGCCATATACGTCATCTTGTGTTATGTTAGTTTAAGAGCATCCATATGTTAGGACTGAAACACATAATGATCACAATATTCATAATATGATCCTAATAATCATGGTATGATACTAAATGATGATGAAATCATCATCAGTAATCATAATATGATCAGTAGGAATCATATTTATGATTACTAGGACTATACTATGGTGAATTCGTTTCCCCAATCGTATTCAACTATAGTTTTTCCCTGTGTGTATCAAATGAAGTTGAAATACATTTCAAAGCATAGATTTTATATACAAAATAAAGCATAAAATGATTTCTTAAATTTGCTACAAATCTAAATACAACTTTGCATATAATTTCAATATTGATAAAAAAAAAAACTTTACCAATATGCACCCATTTCAGAAGTGTAGGGTAGAGGGGGGATCCTTCGCCATTGGGGCACATACACTAATCCCATTTTTCTCCGATGTTAAGGGAAATAAAAAATTGGAAAAAATATATTTTGTGCATTTTTCAATTACCTTTCCTTGACATCCACTTTGACGAATTTATATCACATGTGGTCGCAGATAGACGTGTTTTTGTGTTTTTTGGGGTGCCAAAAAAATAATTGAAAGCAACTACATTTTGCAATAACTTCCTCAAATCGTGTAATAAAAAAATAATTTTTCATTATGTTAGACCTATGATCCTAAGCTTTCAGAAAATAATAATTTGATTTTAATAAATGCTTAAAAAGTGTGAAAAAATATTTATTTTATGTTAGTGCCTGTCTCTGGGGCACAATCACCAGATGGCCCCTGGAGCTACGAAGAGTTGGTGCATCCCTACCTAAAATGCTCTATAAGACTTTTCTATATGTTTAAAATATGTTAAACGGTAAAATAGAACAATCGTGTTCATTCTTAAATTTATATTAATTATTCAGTTTTTTGTAATTTTGAAGAATCATTATATTCCAGATTTAAATTATTTTTTTTAATGTAGTGGAGATTTATTGATTAAAAAGAATAATATACCTTAAAGAACTTTTTCTAAATTATTTATTTCAATCATTAAAACATTGACTTTGACGTATTAACAATATTTTTTTGTTGAAATTGTATCTAGCTCTTTTGGCGAATATCCCCCAGGTTTGGGGCAGTTACGCCGATTTGGGTTACTTTGAAAATCATTAAAAAAGTAATAGAAAATATGCAAATAATTAGAATAAAAATCATAGAAATTAAAGCCAAGATATGTAGATCTTCAATTTGAAAGAAATTTTTGAAAAATAATTAGGGGTTAAGAAATGACAGAGCTTTGAAAAAAAAGTGGCGAAGGATCCCCCCTCTACCCTACTCTAAATTTTTCATAAACGCAATAAAGTGTTTAATTGAGCAAGCAATGATTAAGCTTATCATAAATGTGATCACACTTATCCTACCACTGTAGAAGTCCCTATATACGACTTGTCCCATTAAAACTTTCTAATATTGCAACTTTTGAAGCCCATCAATCAAATCCTTATATTAAATTTTTTAAGGAAACTTCAATCTTCTAACTAAAAAGTACATATGCAAATAGAAAGTTGTCATATTGACCCGCTACTGTAATAAAACTCTCACCATATATGGATTTTAAACATTTGGCGGAAAATACAATAAAACAATCATACAAACGAAAAATTCAAAAAAAAAAAAAAAAGAACGCAATGTGATCGTATGGTCAGACAAAAGGTGACACTTGAGAAATGTGGTGTTTAACAAATAAAAATTTTCTTTCTTCAACAGCATCACAAAAGAAAAATCTATAAATAACGGTTGGGGAAATTGGACAAAAAAAAAAACAAACGTACCAGGGAAATTGAAAAAAAAATCCTAAATTTTTACAATCATAAGACTTTAAAGCTTAACATGTCGCAAAATATGCACATTTACGCGCAAAGACGCAAAAAGTACGCAAAGTTTATAGAAAAAAATATTCATTAAAACAGCAGCAGCAGCAGTGGGTATTATATGCAATCAGATAAATTCATAGTAATATTCTCCACTTTTTTTCTAGCGTATTTTTTGAAAGTCATAAATGTTTTAGCTTAAAACCTCAATTGCCATATAATAAAAAATTGTATAGGCAAATAGGATTTGCAGAGGTGTAGATAAGAAGGGAGGAAAAGGCATTGCACAGTTTTTATTAAAAACAAATTAAGAAAATTAAAGTTAGGCCAGCCGAATAACATACATACATATATTATTATCTCACCACAGTGAGATTTGGGTAATTTCCCGGGTAGCGGATCAAATACCGGGAAAGGAATTTTAACTAACAATGCAATTAAGTGAATCTTGACCAAGTATTTTTGGCAAACTGGAAAAATATTGTTGATGGAATCTACTGAAAATTAAAGTTAAAACAAAGGTATATGCTATTAAAAAGGCGACAAAGGTATGTACCGGGTGGGCCAAAAGTCACCATGGGGTTTAAAATAATTGATCGCTGATTTAAATAATAAAATTCTATTATTCTGGTTCTTTGTTCAGTTGTGAATCTCCATTATTTATTCTCCAGGTGTTATTTATATAATCTAAAAAATAAAAAATATATAAACGAAAAAGTTATTAAATGTGACTTTTGGCCCGCCCTGTATTTACCTTTCAAATATCTAAAAATGTACACTCAGAAAAGTTCTGTGGTTACTACATGACAGTTATTCGTGTAGTAATGCGGTTGTAGTTATTTTAACTGCAATTGCAATTGTTTTACTTGGGGAAGAAATTTTCAATGTTTTTGGTAGATATTTTTTTAACAACCCACAAAAAATATTGCATTTACTTTACGGTTACTTTATGCAGTGGTGGGCGCTGTGGTGTAATGGTTAGCATGTTGCACTGTTACACGTGAGTTTGCGGGTTCGATCCCCAGTGTCCGCAACATCAATTTAGAAAAATATTATGTATAATTTTTCTATCCCTCATACATATCGTAGCGTCCTCCTTCGGTGTTCCCATAGCACTTAACGCCACCGAAGTAAAATAATATAACAGGGCAATTATTGTATTGTATATTAATTGAAGCCCTTCATCTTTCACCAACTTTCATCTCTTCTCTATCCCCTTTACAAAGAAAACAACACTTTAATTAATAGGAAGAATATCCTGAGTGTTTATTCTCTTTAAAAAAAGTTGTTTTAGAGTTTTTAAGAAACACATTATTTTTTAAGTGTGTGCGTGTTTGCCTCTCGTTGAAATATTCCACACATAGAAAATATGTGTCTCGCACTTAAAAAATATGGCATTTAGAAATTTCTAGTGAAAGAATATGAGGAGAATAATTGTTCTCTTGTGTCTTTAGTCAAAAAAAGGACGCAGAAGAAACCAGACTGAAATTTACTACGTAAAAAATTTTACTAAACAAAAAAAAATAAGGTGAATTATATAATAGAAAATTATACAATATATGTATATTTACGTAAATATTATAAAATATTGTATTTCTTTCTTTTTTACCTTCAACTTTCAGAAAAAAGGAAGCCAAACAAATATTTCATCCCCGCAATAAAAAAATTCGAACTAACATAAGCAAACGCCGCGATACGGGTCTTCTAATTTAGCCTCTATTTTCACCCCTCACTCTCAGAATCGACCTAACTTTTGCTAACCTGAATTTGTTCCACAGTGTTATTTGGTTGCCAAAATGGAATGAATTCATGAATCAATTAAAATATATTGTTCTAATCGAAGTGCTGTGATATTAACCGAATTTATGTATTGAAAAAATGTATTGATTGCAAAAATGTACTTCAAGCGAATTAAATATTAAGTTGGGTAAGTCTGGCAGCTCTACTTAATCAAGAATTGTAAGTGGCTCTTCTTAAAGCCAAAGTCGAAGTTAAGGATTACCTGTATCCCTTCCCAGTGTAGAAATGGTAATGACATATCATTAGTTTTTGGACCACCAATAATGACACCGACTTACTTTCTGTATTATTTTAAAACATATAATAATGAGTTACTAGTACCCAGTTATGTAAGGGAATTTCAAAGCAAAAAATAACTCATTACCAATAATTAGGTACTTATTTTCACCATTATTTCATATATAAAGTAATGTTCTACATTTCTTCGACAGCACGATCTTGTATAAAAAACTTTTTGCCAAATTCCCCTTTAAAAAGTCTTTTGTTCCACCACCATGTGAAGCACATTAAAAAAAATAAAAGATGCTGCGTTTAATTATCGGCACATTGCATCAGCTGTGATGTGACTGCTAGAAGAAGCATCAGTTAGAAAGACAGACGGAATGGCGAATTGGACAGACAAAATAGATAGAAAGAAAAAAGTTGTGCGTATAATATAGCAAAACCTGGTAAAAATGTTTGCATGATGATGCATGCATGTTACACACATAGTTCGCACATTTGCCTATCACTATAAATGTTGTGTGATAGAGGGGATCGCAATTTTAAATTTTACAATTTTAAAAATTTACTATTTATGAAAAGTTGTTAAAAAAACATAAAATATTACACAAAAACAAATTTTAACCTAACACCTAAAAATTTTAAACTAAACATATGTTAAAAATAAAAATTGTTTTTAAACAAAAAGTTGCTTAAGAATATTGCGTGGTACTTTAAAATATAAAATTACAACCTATTCACGTAGTGGTATAGGGTATAATGACCGGATCAGACCTCAGCTAGTTTTTCAAATCAGCCAGATATCACCAAAATAATGATAGTTTGGTACTTTTGCCATATCTTGAAAACTAAGCGAGATATTGGGGTATTAATACACCTCAATACAGGATCACGGAAACGGGATCAGCCCTTACTTGACTAGACTCTGCAATCGCGAATTTCTTCTAAAATAAGAAAGGTCTCTTGGGGCGGACTACCGAATAGTGCTGGTAAAAGTATGAGTAGTGGGTATCGAGTATTTGTCTTTTTGTTGGGTACTCGATACTCAAAACTACTACTCAGAGTTGCATTTTGGACAGACAAAATATATAAAAATATGACTCCACTAAAATATTTACCACAAAAATGTGACTCCGCTAAAATATTTATCACAAAACTACAACTCTGCTAAAAGAAAAAAAAAATCAGGAGTCAAATATTTAAAAGTATACTCAGCAAAACCTTCTATTACCCGGTAATGACTTTGATAAGAAGAAATAAGGGTAGGTAACCTCTTACTTTTCTATTACCAAAGATATTATTTTAACAAGGGCATGTCTATCGAGGTAACTCCTTACCTAGTAATATGTTATTCTGAACTTACAGGTAAGGAGTTTTTTAAAAACATTTTGTTTAAATTTTCATTTTTTAAACCGAATATCAAATTTAAATTCCCGGGTTTGTAACAAAAAATAGAATTTCTAAAATTTTATAGAAAAACCAATTATTTATAACAATA
Organism: Leucophora obtusa; assembly: GCA_949987735.1. NCBI lineage: Eukaryota > Metazoa > Arthropoda > Insecta > Diptera > Anthomyiidae > Leucophora > Leucophora obtusa. The sequence continues at coordinate 356,525,506 of OX465295.1, forward strand.
AAACATCCAAATGTATGAATTTGGTATTAAAAGTAATGCAAGGGTAAGGTGCAAGGGTCCAAGGTAATGCAAGGGTAAGCGGTTTAATATATTAGCAGGTAATATGCATAGTAGTACCCATATATTACCAAGGTTTTGCTGGGTATGTTAAAAAACTATGAAAAACGCAATGAATAGTTGGTGAAAATTTTAAAAAATATGTTTATAAATTTAAATATTGAATTAATGTAAATATTTTTAAAGAATTTCGCTAAAAATAATTTCAAATTCAAAAACCGTTAAAAGTATCGAGTAGTGTCGAGTATCCAAATCAAAAATATCGAGAAGTATCGAGTATTGAAAAGTAACCGAATTTACCAGCACTACTACCGAACAGAGCTTCGAAGAATTAATTCCCTAATTCCATTTTTTTGAACTGAATTTATATTTTGGGAATGAATTCCCGTTTAATTCAAGGAATTAAATTTATTTTGTTTAATTCCCTAAGGAATTAAATTTTTTTCGTTTAATTCCCTAGGAATTCAATTTTTTTCGTTTAATTCCCTGAATTTAAGTTTTCAATTCCAAGGGAATTCCTAGGGAATTAAACGAAAAACATTTAATTCCTTAATTTTTTAAAAAAAATTTACTTTGCTGAAAAATATTACTTTTTTGAAAAATATAACATTTTGAAAAATGTAACTTTTTGTGCAAAATAGTACTTTTTTGACAAATGGCACTTATTTGTAAAATGGTACTTTTTTGAAGAATATTATAACTTTTTTACAAAAATTGTTATTCTCTGTAGTTTACTTGTATAATCTCAAATATAACAAAAAAAAAACATAGGGATGCCAATCCCGAAATCCCGGGATTATTCAATAAAAATAAGTCCCGAATCCCGGGATTCGAGCTTAAGAATTTCACAATTGCAAAAATATGTGGTAATTTTTACAAAATTGTATCCCTGCTAATATTTTTAAACCGTTTTTTATACAAATCTATATTGTGCAGTATTTCTTATTATATTTCGGAAATCATCGATTAAAATTCAGAATAAAAAGTTGTATTTCAGAATTTTTCATTTGAATTTCTGCACTATATGTGAAAAACAATTGAAAAATTCTGAAACTAATTGAAAATTCTAAAATTTAATTGACAATTTTTAATTAAAATGATATAAGAATAGTGAATATAAAATTATTGTAAACAAAAACAGCATACAACATATCGACGCAGTTAAATTCTTAATTCTTAAGTTTTTTCAATTCTTTCGTTCTTTAAAAATAAACAGGAGTATGTAAAAAACATATAAAACAGTTTTGTTTTAAAGTTCTCATGCATAATAATTGGAAAACCTTATAACATGTTTATAAAATGAAATATGTATGAAAAATTTGTTTTATAAGTCACTTATATATTTTAAAAGTGTTCATGCATATGAACATATAATTCTTTTACATAAATTTGAAGTTTTTACACATTTTTTTAAATAAAAATTTCCCAAAATGGAAAAAAAAAATCACGAAATCACGAAAAAAAATTCGGGATCCCGAAAAATCCCGATCCGTTCCGGGATCCCGTTTTTTTAATTTTGAAATCCCGAATTACGGGATTTTAAAAAACCAATCCCGATTGGCATCCCTATTTATAACCAAAGAAAGAATTCAAAATCTACTGTTTTTTAAGCATTCTAATTTGTTCTTTTTTTTAACCAATCAGAATGTTTAAAAAAAATAATAATATTTTGGTAGGGTTTCTTCACACAAAGTGAACAAAAACGTTACCGTTTAATTTACTTCAGTGCAAATATGACGAACCTATCAATTCATATGGGGACTTTACTGCTGTTATTTGATAAAATTTATGAAGATTTTAGCTTTACAGCATTTGACTCAACTTGGGAAGTTTTTGCGTAATTGAATATGAATTCTAGAGAGGTAGAGCAAAATCTTGCGGCGATTTTACTACCATATACAATTACTTTCATTTCCATTTGGTTGTGCTGAGACCCTTAACGGAGTGTAATCTAAATTTTTCATATTTCGGCCCACTCTAAACTATACTCTCTGGATAAAGTTTCTCATACGCAATTTTTGTTTATGGCCATCCAGTATTTTATAGTATTTTTCTTGTGGTAAATATTGTGGTGTCTTCAGTTTTAGCTGGCTTGTTTTGCGTAAAAAAAAATATTATTTATATTTTATTAAAACGTGATTTGCAGTATGTTGTATGAATCTTGGCCATCTCTAAACTTACGTGTAAACGGATGAATGGTTAGCCTAAAAATATTTGTATTTTTTGTTCAATAGGGAGGGACTTATGGACATAATGGACTTTCGAGGAAACAATTAAAATAAAAGGCCTGACATTGTTCCTCTCAATATTCAATATGTAACGAATTACCTAATTGAAAGAATTATATGGGTAATTTAACAGAAATTGATTCTGATATTGGGCCTAAAATAAAATCTCTAGGAAATAACAATTTTTTTCAAAATTAAAAAAATGCATTCCAATAAATTCGCTTGAAATTTTTGTAGAGTTACTAAATTTTTACCCGTAAATAACAGCTTTTATTCGAAGTAAAATTTATTTTACTTTCAAAAGAATTTTTTTTTTAATTTTGAAAAAAAAAAATTACTTTAATGAATTCGGTTGAAATTTTTGTGGATTTACTAATTTTTTAACCGATAAATTGTTTATTTCAATATAGTTTATTTAAGTCCACAAAACAAAAGTGATTTCGCTTAAATTACAGATATAAATAAGTGTAGATTTCTTATTTATACAGTTTCTCAAAGTGAGTTCCACAAAAAAGATACACCTTAATCATCCTTAAGTCTATAAAGACCAACTGGTTGTTTACCTGTATGCGTCACATACTTATTTACATTTATTTCTCTTCACTTCTTCACTTAATTTCTTCAAACTAAAATAAAAAAATCGTAAGAAACTCTTCCTTCTCCACTTTTCCCCCTGCTTAAAGTGGCGTTCACCATTCATTCTATTTTGTGCGTGTAATCAGTGATTTTTTTTCTTCTAGTTTTTGCCTGGCTATTTCCATTTACTTTATCTAATTTACGCGTATGTAAAATATTCGACAGTTCGTTGAAAAATTATTCACTTTAGGTGAAAGGAAAAAAAATCTCATTACCATCATCATCTTCATCTTTTGAGCAAACAAACATAGCACTACAGTCTTCTCAAAATTGATTAGAAATAATTAATGTTCTTTCTATTTTTCGTTTTATTATTTAGTAAAATTGTTATAAAAATGTTTCCCCAAACACGAAAAAGAAAAAGTTAAATACTTTAAAATTTATTGGCAGTGGACAGAAGAAAGGAGATATATGCGTAAATGATCTTAAGCGTTTGACCTAATTTTTTTTTTTTTAATATTTTTAATATAATTTTATGCAAATATGTACATTAGACCGTACTTGAAAAAAAAAGTACGCCGTACACCCTCGAATATGAAGTATTTTTGCAAGGCAATTTCAAAAAAAAAATTTTTTTATTTTTGTCGCCTTTTTCAATTTTTCGTTATAGCTTCGGCATTTAAAGTTGGATTTTAAAGTGTGATGTATCGATTTTTTGCCTCGAGGAGACCAGTGTTTTGCTATAAAGAAAAAATAAAATGAAAAAAATTTAAAAAGGCGACCCCTACGTTCGGCAACCAATATATAAAAAAAAATTCAACTGGCTTTATCGAAAAACTTCCTCAACAAAAGTTTAATGATTTTTTGCGAGCTTTAATTTTCTGACATTAGGGTGCTACATTAGGGTGGTAGCAACTGAGATCTGGTGGCTAACTACTAGAACGGGATACTTGAGGTCAATGGCCCTTGAGAGAAAAACACTGGTCTCCTCGAGAGAAAAACATTGATGTATCATACTTTCAGATCCGACTGTAAATGCCAAAGATATAACGAAAAATGTAAAATGGCGACCCCTACGTTCGGCAAAAAAAATAAATTTTGACACCTCCTTGCAAAAATACTTCATATTGGAGGGTGTACGGCGCACTTTTTTTTACCTGTAAGGTGGTACGCTCTAATGTACATATAAGACAAATAAAAAATTAATAGAAATTTTCCAAATTCGAATTTGAAAACCTACTACTTTTAAATGCCACTTCAATGGATGTGTTGGTTTACATGCTATTTCTTACTATCTTTACCATTATTTCGGAGTTGTTAACTTTATTTTAAAATCGCTAAGAACAAAAAAAATTGTTCATGTCTAAGACACTGTCATGGTAGGTCGTAGACCATTTGTGGATAAAAATAACGCAAGATTTAAGGAAATTTTATAGGATTTCCAACAATATACAGTTTGTATAGATCCGATCAGTACTCGATAAATATTACTATGTAGTTTGATAAAAGATTGATATCGTTAATTTTTCATTAAAAGCCACGCCCACTTAAAACAAGTGACAAAATTAAAAAACAGACGGTACGCTAAAATCTGCACAATTTTCTGAACCATCTCCTCGCTTTTCGGGGCAATTTTAGCCACTATTTTGATCTTTAAAAATAAAGGCAACAAGAATAAATTTTAAAAAAAAACTTGAATCGTTCCTATTATACTTTTCACCACTGTAGTTTCTTTGGATGGCAAGCCATTTTAAAATTGCCTTAGAGATGACACTTGAATCGATAACTATTTTTGGATATACCTACCTAAACTAAAAGCAAAAATTTCTTAAAATTAAATTTTACTTCTTCAGTTTTAAATGCTAAACGCAGAATGTAAAACCAATTTTTCTTTTCTTAATGTCAATTATAATTTTTTTTCTCTTCTTTAATAAAATGTCAAGTATTTATTGTTTTGTTTATCTTGATTATTTTGACGATTGTTGTTACGAAAGTTTACCATACAAATTACATACATCAAAGTTATTTTTAACTACATATCATTTTAATTCAATATAGAAAGAAAAAATCTTTTTAAAAACAATCATTATCATCATTGACATTTTCTTAGAGAAGAAAAAAAATAAATATCATCATTTTTAAATAGAGCCACTCTTTCAAAATTATAATAATGCTGGATTACACTTGTTTTCTTCTTGCACATGAACTAATGACGTATTCTATCCGATTACGTTATAATTATCTTATTACGTTAACAATCATACACACATTGTTGCCACCCTGATTGCGTGTGTGACAAATTAGAGACATATGAAATAGAATTGTAACGACAGGCTACAAAATAGATAAATAAAATTAATTTTTAATTTAGCTTAGCAAATTTGTAAATTTGGAAAAAAAGAAAAAGCCAAATTTTTTGAGAAAGTAAATGATAGATACATTTTGTTTGTGGTTAAAAGACAATAACCAAAAATGGTTTGAAATAGAATTTCTTCCAAAACATTTAATTAATTTTCTCTACAAAATTTGTTTAATGTCAACTATTTGCACAGCAATTGTCATAAACCATCTCCGAAATCCAAATTCAAGTGATTTTGCAGTTTGTAGCCTGTCGCCATAATTAAAAATTTATCTATTATTGTTAATTTTTACTATGGTATTACATTAGTTTATTAACAAAGATGACGTTTTTTCAGAGAATAATCAACAAAGAAGTACAAGACAATAAATAAATTGTGAAAATAAAATAAAGTGCACTTAATGACCTTAAATGTCAACAATCTTCTTAAAGTGTCTTTCTGTGCACACAATATTGTTGGGTCATCAAGGGTAAATATAGTCACCAGCAGATACGCACATAATGCTAAATACATCATGTAAAATACTTATATGCATGTAAAAAAATTAAATCTATATGTTAAAAAAGTGTTACAAGTGGAAAATTGTAAAAGAAAAACCTTGACTCTTTTATACGTAAATGTGTTCTCTATAAAATCGTAGCGAGCAGTGCTGCCACAAGATAAATTCAATAAAATAACACATGATGAATGTCAAAACCACATCAAATTTTCCAAATAACACATGTAATTTAAAAGAGAATTAATAATATTAAGTCCTTAGAATCTGCTTTAATTTTCCGACTGTAAATACCAAAGATACAACGAAAAATGTAAAATGGCGACCCCTACGTTCGGCAAAAAAAAACTTTTTTTGAAACTTCCTTGCAAAAATACTTCATATTGGAGGGTGTACGGCCCACTTTTTTTTTGCCTGTAAGGTGGTACGCTCTAGTGTACAGTTTCTTTTGACGTTCACAGTACATTCTCATTGTCTTATGTATCTAATTAAATAAATTAAATATTTACTTATTTCAATTAACCGTACACAATTTTTAGTAATTAATAATATCATTTGTGTGATAGGTGCAAAATCAATTAAAATATAATTTATATTACCAATTTCGTAATTGAAACTCGATCTTAACTTTTTGTTTTGGGACTTTAGCATACTTAATTCCTTTAATGAAATTTTCTGAATTTTAATTGATGATTGCTTAGTTTTCATTGATATTTTTAAATTTCATCTAACATCTCCTGAATTTCAAATAACATTTTCTATTTCTATGAATTAGAGTTCGGAATTTCTATTTGAAATTCAGAAAATATTAATTTGAAATTCATATTTTGTATTTAAAATTTAGAAAATATTAATTGAAATTCCGATTTTGTATCTTTATTTTGAAAATATTAATTGATATTCCGAAAATATCACTTGAAATTTAGAAATCATCAGTTAAAATTCAGAAAATATCAATTGAAATTCAGAAATTATAAATTGAAATTCATGTTATGTTTTCTGAATTTTAATAGATATTTTTCAGAATTTCAATTGAATATTTGTGAATTTCAGTTGTTATTTTCTGAATTTCAAATAACATTTTCTGAATTACAACTGATGTTTTATGAATATGAATAGATATAGAATTTTAAATGATACTTGCTAAATTTAAATTGAAATTTTCTGAATTTAAAATGATATTTTCATTATTTCAAATGCAAGTTCTGAATATCAATTTATATTTTCTGAATTTCAAATTTAAAATCTAAATTTTGATTGTTATTTTCTGAATTTCAAATGGAAATTCTGAATTTCACTTGGTAGTTTCTGACTTACAATTGCAAAAGGTGTAGTTGGAAAATTTATTTATTTTATTATTTTTCTTTTTTTTAATAACCAACTCTGTTAAACATTATTTTAATTTCAATTAATAAATCTATTAAATTTGAATTTGGCAACATGTTGTGTTGTTTAAATAATGAAATCGAATTCATAAGAGATGCCACATGTGTGCTGCTACTTTTACAAATACACCGCAATAAAGAATTTATGAATGACTCTAGCTGTGTGTTGTGGTTTTTCTTTATATTTTAGACTACTCTACATGTTGTATGAAGTAGATGTAATAGTACATGTAACTACCACAAAATTCCAATGGACTAAGATGACAAAAACACTACAAGCCATACTAACTACCATGTTGCAATCATAATGACTGTCAGCAGTAATTGAAAACAAAATAGAATAGCACATATTCTTGCTTATTTGCAGCATTTACAATTCAGCTTAAGGCTATAACTTTGTAAAACGGCTAGCACCATTAAATGTATTGAACTCGAATTTAGTTTACCAATTAGAAAATTTTTGTAACGCCCTCAAACAAACGTTACCAAAATAAAAAAAAGACCGTTACCCTTTAAATAAAATGACAAAAGCACCGTTAATCTTTAAACCCTTTAAATCTTTACGTTTTTTAATTAGTTTTTTTTTATTAAAAATTATTTTTTTCCAGATGAAATCTTTAAAAAAGATTACTTCAATGATTAAAAAAAATCTTCTACAAAAGAAAAGTCTTTAACAATAATATTTTTCCATACAACTGTCAATTTGTTTGTATAAAAATCTAAAAAAAAAATATTGAAATTTTTCCTAAAACACAACAGCAACAAAAACTTCTCCATAAAAATATAAGTTACGCATTTCTTCATAATTTTCTTTTTATATATTTTATTTTACCAATAGAATAGAGAATAGAGTTAAGTACACCGTTATTAGGTTATAAGCTATCAATTATATGCATTCAAAGAACAACATTCAAACAACAAACTGCAACAACTTTTAAAGATAGTTTTTTTTTTCAAAATTGGTGACTACTAACTGCCATGGAAACAAACATGTATTGTATTATAACATACGATGACTATATGATTTTTAACCCTAAAGCACCGTAAGTTGTTTTTCACGTGGAAAAACTGTTATAATCCATATAAAAAAACTAATTTTTCACGACAATGAGTATCACGTGAAAATTGTTTTGTTTTCACGCAAATTTAATATACAAGACTATTATTTTTGTTGTGAAAAAGTGACATTTTATGTTTGTGATTGTTGCTTTCAAATTAGATAAAAAAAAAAATTTAAGGCCTTTAAAGTTTAAGTGAAACTTTTCCACGTAAAAAACAACTTACGGTGTTTTAAAGGCAGAAATGAAAAAAAACTTCCGTTATATTGGATGCGTTATTTTTTCTGATTCAGCGGATTTTAAAAACTTTGGGTAAAATATTTTAAAATAAAGTCCAACTTTTTTTTATAAATTGTTGTTCATATTGGATCAGCCATTCGATCAATAACACTGTGAGACAAATGGTAGGGGTCAGTGATCGGGAAGGGTTCAAACTACCGGGGAAAGTTATATCGGTAAAAAAAGAAGTTATACGTGTCCCGGCGTTTCGCTGGGTCACCCCTAGGAATCGAGATATATCGATTTGACCTTTGGTGGTCTTTTTTTTGACATAACTCGAGAACCACTAGTCCGATTTTGCTCAAACAATTTTAAAAAAATTAAAAATTACAATTCCTTTAATCTGTTCATATAACGTTTTTCTATATACTCAACAGTTTTGACGGTAAAAATAAATGTATGAAGAAAAAAATATTTTTTGCCTAAAATATTAAAAAAAAGTAATAAACAAAAGGTTATTGATTTTTATGGTAGCGGTAACAAACATTTATTTTACCGGCAAAACTGTTGAGTATATAGAAAAACGTTATATGAACAGATTAAAGGAATTGAAATTTTTAATTTTTTTAAAATTGTTTGAGCAAAATCGGACTAGTGGTTCTCGAGTTATATCAAAAAAAAATATATATCTCGATTCCTAGGGGTGACCCAGCGAAACGCCGGGACACGTATAACTTGTTTTTGACCGATATAACATTTCCCGTTGGTTTCATCCCATCCCGATTTTGACTGTCGCATAGTGTAATTTACATCAAAACATGTCACATTTTCAGAGATTTGACTCTGCGGCTTCTAAAACTAGCAGATAAATAATTTAAAACGAATCGGATTACATAAAAAAGCTTTTTGTTACATTGGACCCGCCATTTTGAATTTTAAAAATTGGATACCTGACTCGTGTTCAAAACTCTCCGATAACTAATTTAACATGGATCCGATTAATTCTTTAAAATATTATTCAATATTTAAAATCTATTGTGAGATTCGTAATCAGCAACCCCAAAAACTATAGAGTATCAAATTTCAAGTGTATCCATAAGTAGTTTCTCAATTCGAGCCGCCATTCGCCATAGTGAATTTGAAAAAACGACGAGCTGCTATTAACAATTTTTCCTATAAATATTTTTGTTTTTTTGTTTTCATATGTAAGTAACAATTTTCTTTAAAACTTTATATATTGGGCTAATTATCTGGTCACCTATCACGGATTAAATAGACAACAAAAGTTTTAAAAAATGTTGTGTCACAAGATCCAGTTTTCCAAAATTTTAAGTAAAAATAATTAAGGTCCTAATAGTAAATCTTTGTCAATCTTGCCCTCTTAGGGTTAAACAAAAAACGTACTTGTACAGGCCAAAAAAAAAAAAAAAACACACAGATGCAAACAAATATCGACATAAAAAATACAATACTGAATATTGAATGGTTTTCCATGATTCTTACTACCTTTTAAAGGCAGTCATAATGTTAAGACACAATATTTTCGTTTTTTCATATATTTTCCACTTTTTTTCAAGTACCATTATACCATAATGTTGATCATAATGAGGTTCATCAAACTTCTACTTTTTCCAATTTCTACTCTACGGTTCATCTACGGTGTGTTTAGTACAAGGAAGAAGTAAAAATTTACTACATTCGCTTTCTAACATCCCATACATGTGTCCACTAAATGTCAATTAACTGAAGTTTGAGATTCTTTTGAAAACCACAAAAAGAAAACAAAAAACAATCATACAACAAAAGTTACATCTTTTCTTTAAAGAATTTTGTTAGTCATTTTGTTAGTGCATCGTACTCTGTTTACACAGAGTTTGAAATATCAATGTAAATCTAATTGAATTCGTATGTAAATGAAATAAGATTTTATGTGGATTTTGAGGAAATTCACTTCTTACAGATTTGAAAGAAACAACACTGTGTCTGCATGCTATTAATCAGGGTTGGCAGGCAATACCCTTAAAATGCCATTATCGATTTAAAATCCTTTCAACTGACTACCGTTATCCTTAAAATACCGTTACCGAAATAACTGAAATGCCGTTATACTTAAAATACCGATACTAAAATAAATAAAATATCGATACTCCTAAAATACCTTTACCGAAATAAATTAAATACCCGTGGAAAAAAAATTGTACGTGAGTAATTGTACATGATTGAAATTTTTCTTTCGTGAGAGTAAGTGAATGTAGTTCAAATGTTCTACAAAAAAATGTTCATAAATTTTCTTTGAGCCATCCGGACAAAGAATTTAGCTAGAAGAACTTTTATACTGCTTTTGATGTCCGAAGTGTTGGCAAAGAAATGAAAACTTTTTTTTATATTACTCGTACCCTAATACACTGATCTGGCATCGACGTGTTGCATAATACTGTTCCACAACGTGTGTCATATTTTTAAAAGACTTGCACTTCACCACAGAGTTGCAAAAATTGGTATCAGAGTTGCTTAAATTCGCAATTTGTTTTATAAAAAAATTATATTTTCGATAGAAGAAATCTAAATGCACATCTACACGAGAGAGGAAACTGTTAGAGATAGAGCCACAAACACCTCTAAATAGTTTAAATCATTCACAATAGAACTAATTAGAGGTGTTTTTTGCTCTATCTCTAGCTGTTTACTCTCTCGTATAGATGTGCCTTAAAATTAAAAATACAGAATCTATCGATAAAAAGCAATAGGCAATTTATCGACAAAAATTTGTTGTTTTTTTTATCAGCTTTTATACGAGAACAAGAAATTCTCATTGAGTTTGTAAATTAACTTAACAAATAAATATTTTTAGAAATTCTGAAAATGTCGTCACCTGACGACCTCATTCGACAAGAATGAAGTCCACAATTTGTAAAATAAGGTTTAGGATTTAGCATTTAATTCCTTTTAATGCAATTAATGTTTATCCCGATAAAAATGAATTTGGGGAAACAAAAATTAATGAAAAACTGATTGAAATAGTGAAAAGATATTAAAAAATAAATAATCGTATATGTTCCCAATAAAGAACAAAATTGAAATAGAATAAAATTGCAAATAGAAAAAACTTTCAAAAAAGCTTTTCCCAAAAGAATAATTTTGCTTTTATTGTGAATAAATTCCTATTTTCATTCGCAATGAGTTTTATTAGCTGTGAAATGTGCCAACTTTTTAGTACTTGGGTGCTACCACATTTTTTTGAGGTTTTCATCATTTGTTTTCGACCGTTGTGTTCGCAAATACTGAACAAATTAAAGGATTTGTTTTAAAATAATCAATTTTATAAAAAAAAAAATTATTATTGCGTTTACCTTATTTAATTATTAAGCAAATAAAGTTGATACCGTTTTATTGGTTCGCAGTGGCAGCACTGTCATCCAGAAGAGTAAGAGTTGCCTACTTTCGGCAAAGTTTCCGTTTTTTGAGATTTATTATTGGGTAATGAAAATAAATGAAGTTATTAATCTTTTGCTCATTAAAAACAAATAAAACCACTTAACAATATGTATTAACAAGTTCACATTTATGTTTATAAAAACAAAAGAAAAAAGTAAGAAAGAAAATCTTCGAAACTAAATTGGGTATTTTTTGAGAAAGATGTTGATAGTATTGGGAATTGCACTTAGTTAACAAAAACGTTAACCCTTAACAATTACAAGAAGTGCCATCTTGAATATTGGGAAAAAATTGAAAATGTTATGGATTTTTCGTATTTTATTAGATTAAAAGTCAATAAAGGTGGCCGTATAGTATTCTAAAAATTTAATAATTATATTTCTTTCAATGTGAAATGTTTTTTTTCTTAAAAAAAATTGCATAGAAAGCAAATATGAGATTTTTTTATTTGTGCTTGTTCTTACTGCCAAAAAAGAAAAATTTGCCGGAAAAACTAAGAATTCTGAAGTGTTTTTTTAATTGGAATTTTTAGTATTAATTGTTGTACAAATTTCAAAATTTTGATCGCATTAAATCAATTAAACATTCGAAACCAAAAATCGGAAATGTGTTTTTTGTTGATAAATAACTTTTTATTAGGAAAAAAGTGCATTCTATTTACTTTCGACAAGGTTTTTGTGGACGAAATAAAAAGAGTAAATTGTTCTGTTTGAAAATCCCAGAACACCAAATATATTCTAACGGTGGGTCTCATACTGCAGGTTTAAACTAAGGTTAATAGTTAACCCAAAAATTTGTTGTTGTTTTGTGTAAATTTTTTTGACATTTTCTTTTGTTTTTATTTAAGTTAAAGTTAAACCTACAGTATGAGATCCACCGTAAATGTTTATTAAAGGAATTAAATATGCTTAAATCCCAAACGTATTTAAAAAATTGTGAAAAATAATCCGTTGTAGGCATGTCCCTATCCGGATTTCATTCTTGCCTAAGCATATGTTAGAAATTTAGAATTTTTTATTCTAAAATTAAAATGGTAACAGGGGGGAAACCAATTTTTTGTATAGCTTTAATTTTTTATAAACGTCAAAAAGTGTCGAATTTTAAAAAATCGCTATGTCTTTTGTTAGTCAGTCAGTCGTTAGTGGTTAATTTCTTAAGTAAAAGTAAATGTAAGAGATTAAAAACGTTTCAGATTTTGATCTCATTTTCATAGTAAAATCGAATATCTTATACTCCAATGTAAATGAAGTATAGGTGAGATTAAAGAAGTTTAGAAAAAAAAGCACCACGAATTGGTAATACTCAAAATTATCATTGTAATGATTGGTTACAAGTGCGCGTTTTTTTCAAAATCAATTGAAAATTAAATGTTGTAGATGTATTGGATTCGATTGGATGGTAGATACTTTTCATTACGATCATGAACACATCATTTTCCTGCTTAATATCCCATATCTTGTATTGTAACATTGTTTTTTTGGCGTTAATGCAAATGAATAGAAACCAATAAAGATAATTTTTATATGGTAAAATTATACCTCCCGCTTTTTATTCACCAAATAGCAGTGATAATTTCCATACATATGTGCAACTAAAGATTATAACCTTTAGTTGATTGGTTGCAACAATGAAATGGCTCGTAAATGCATTTTAATAAAATGTAGGCAAAGAAAATTGCGTTTGCGATATTTTTTTAAATTTAAAAAGTACAATCTTCATTCAATAAAACTTATCGTAACACTTAATATCTTCAAAAAATTATCCTAGTATGGAATGAAATGCCACAATGAATAATTTTATGGGCAAGTTTTATAGACAGAACTCCGCGCAATTTGTTTCTTAAATATTTTTTTTAGAAATTTTGTTTGAAAATTTCTTACTAAAGAAATACATATTTAACAAAGGAAAAAAATAGTGCTTAGTTCTGACTATGGTATAAAACTGCCCCTATACCTATTGTACTTAAAATTAATGTACAAAGAAAACCGTGCCTGGCAACGCCCTTTTGTGACAGTTATACAATACTTTCAAACCAAAAAATAATTCCAAATAAAAAGAAGTATAACATCAGTTTAATTTTATCAAGAAATACCGCTTACATCAAATAAATATGTATATATAAATGTAGAGGAGCATAGGGTAATGTGGGAAATCAAAATTTCACCGAAAAGTTATTAGTACCGATTCTATAAATACAAACAATTATACATAGAACAACTCGATGTAATGGATCCTTTTGAAAATAAGTTCAACATAACACTTTACCCCTCGGTACCCTAACATAGTTCTCTTTCTTCTAGATTTTGTAACAAATTTACAAAACGAATTAAAACCAAAGCCCAAATAAAGAAGAAAAACAACAGATTTTAGTTGGTAAAACTAAACATTTACATAAATTTAATCAATTCGCTATGTTGACATTAGTTTTCGCTAAGAGATGAGATGCAGTAAGTTAAGAGATGGTGATGGCAATAACAGCGAATAAAAACAATCGATATAAAGACGTCTTTAACTATACGAACAAATCTTGTTGTTGCCACACTGAAAATTGTAATAATGATGGTGTTGCTTGTTGTTCATGTTGCAAAATGAAAACAAATAAAAAATTAGAAGTTAATGGTAAATTATGATTAAAACGTATTTAATAGATAATTAATAAAATTTGTAGAATTCGATATAAAAATTGCAATATATATATATATGTTCCTTTTACTCCTGCAAGGAGCATAGGGCCGCATACGGTTTCACCCAGCAAAATATTGGTAATGACACCTCATTACTATCTGCATTACCAAAAATGATACATCATTACCTTTTGCATTATTTTTTAATATAAAATAATAACTTCCTAATAACGACCTATTATATTCATTGCTTTTAAATACAAAATAATGACTTACTCGTAATAGTTTAAATAAGTACTTTTTATATCCCAGTGTAGAAAATCATTACCAGATATGTGGTTATGTAACTACATACTTGGTAATGGTAACTAGTTACTTTTGTTATTACATTTCTTATTACCTTTATATGGCGATGTCGCGAAAAATAATGAGTTGTCGTTACACACCAGCATACGAAAAATCAAAAAATATATCGTTACCTATGTGCTTACAAGTACTGACAAAAATAATGAGTCTAAAAATAGATTTTCTAAAAAATAAATTATATAAAAAAAAATATTTTTTATTGTATTTTTTTTTAAATAAAATTTGCTGGTGCGGGAATCGAGCCTGGGTCTACAGATTGCCAGTCAACAGCTCTACCATCTGAGCTATATCGACATGTAATATTTAATAGATAAAAACACAATTGACCTGCTGCACACAAGTAAGCTTACTCGCCAACATACAAAAAATCAAAAAATATGTGGTTACATATATCCTCACCAGTGTTCAAAAAATATTGAGTCTAAAAATAGATTTCAAAATATTTTCAAAAAAATCTTAAAAATTATTTTCTATTTTAAATAATGATAAAAATAAGTCATTATCAGTAACTCATTATTATATGTTTTAAAATAATACAAAAGGTAAGTGGGTATCATTACTGGTAGTCCAAAAAATAATGATATGTCATTACCGTTTCTACAATGGGATAGTAAAATTTTTTACATTTTTATATGTAAATATGTTTTATGTTTAAATTTTTATGACGAGTCCTAAAATTACACACTAGAAAAAACTTAAATTTTTTTGAATGTATTCCCTTAAGCTAATAGTTATTTAACTCCTTATTTTTAAGAATCAAGTAACCACTTATAATTCAACTTTTTGTAAGCATGTGTGTAACCACTTATTATTCAAAATCTCATAACTACTTACATCTCATTTTTTCGTAAGCGAGCGGGTAAGCGTTACTACTTATAAAAACGACCACGCCAAACAAAAATAATCAGTTTAGACGCCAAAAAAAGAAGTTGTGCGGAGCTATGAATTTTTATTATATAACCACTTATTTGGTAATGAAAGATTTTGCTGGGCAGTAATCAGGTATGGTTTAAGATGAATGGCTGATTGGGCCAAAGCATCCAATCCTGGTGTTGGGGCTGCCAACATTGCCTCCAGGCCTGCAGTGTGTGCGCAGGGATTCTATCCAAGTGCCAATAGGGTTATACCGCCCATGGTCGGTTGGGATATTGTTTTGTTGGTTGGCGCCAATTGCTCGCCACGACGTTATAAGGATCACAGGCAAACTCGAGACTTCGTGGGAGCTCGAAAGACCCTCGGAGACTCTCCCCTTGTAACCGCTGACTGTCCGCGGCTGCCATTAGCAGCTACTCCACATTTCTGCGGAATCACTATCCGCAACCTGTGACACGTCCGGTAGCACTCAGCTGTGCTTCCCATAAGCAAAAAATATATCATACATCATCATAAATTTTTTTCCCGCAAGGGCGGAAAAAAAATTGCAATGCCATCCAGCAAAATCTTTCATTACCAAATAAGTGGTTATATAATAGAAATTCATAGCTCCGCACAACTTATTTTTTGGCGTCTAAACTAATTATTTTTGTTTGGCGCGGTCGTTTTTATAAGTAGTCACGCTTACCCGCTCGCTTACGAAAAAATGAGATGTAAGTAGTTATGAGATTTTGAATAAAAAGTGGTTACACACATGCTTACAAAAAGTTGAATTATAAGTGGTTATCCAAGTGCTTACTTGATTCTTAAAAATAAGGAGTTACATAAATACTATTAGGTTAAGGAAATACATTCAGAAAAATTTAAGTTATTTCTATTGTGCAATTTTTGGACTCGTCATAAAAATTTAAACATAAAACATATTTACATATAATAAATAAAAATGTAAAAAATTTAACTGTGTAAAAAGTACTTATTTAAACTATTACGAGTAAGTCATTATTTTATATTTAAAAGCAATGAATAAAATAGGTCGTTATTAGGAATTTATTATTTTATATTACAAAATAATGCAAAAGGTAATGATGTATAATTTTTGGTACTGCAGATAGTAATGAGGTGTCATTACCAATATTTTTCTGGGCATATAAATAATATAATAATAATACTAATAAAGTCAAATATCGTCGGCTTGCCTGCAAGTAGTGCTATGTGTTTTTTAATAGATTTCCAGGAGATCGAAAAAACTGTTAAAAATTGCCTTTTAAGATATTTTATTGACATCATATGCCTTAATGATGATTTTAGTAAATGAGGTCGTGAATCATTAAGGCACAAGATGCCAATAAAATATCTTAAGAGGCTATTTTTTAACAGTTTTTTCACTGTCCTCAAAATTACATTCTACATGTATTTTTTTTTACTAACTTACAGAAAATACTTTTGAAGTTGTATTTTACCTAAGTGCTTCCATAATTATACACTTTTTATCTTTTCTGTGTGCCAATGCTGGAAAAAATTTTATGACACAAAACAATTTTTTTTGTCTTTTTTATTATAAGAACTAAAAAAAAAATTGTTTGTCTTCAACCGGAATTGAACTCAGAACCTTCTAACTACCAACCTTTTTTAGACAAAGCGTCACAATTTTTTAAAAAAGACATTGCGCTACAAGTGCATAAATTTTGTACCATTGGCAATTTCTGACTGGAAAGTACTGGATAACCAATTTTTACAAACATTGGCATAGCACTCTAAAGGCACATTTACACGCGAGAGAAAATTACTAGAGATAGAGCAAAAAACACTTCTAAATAGCTCTATTGTGAATGATTTTAGTTATTTAGGGTTGCTTTTTGCTCTATCTCTAGCAGTTTTCTCTCGCGTGTAGATGTGCCTTAAGGGTATTTTTTGAGTTTTTTTTTAAAACCACTGAAATTTTTGTAAAGCAACTATTGATAAAACGCTTTTTGCAAATGATGGCAGAGCGTCCCAAATTACTGTTCTATCTGTCAGTTATTTTTAATACCAGGGTTACCCAGTGGTGTGCAAATACTTGATTTTTTGTACCACTTGCAATTTCTGACTGGGTAACTTAAGAATATGAATTTTATCTCCACACATGTGAAATCATGTAACCATGACCATAAACAATTCAAATAACACGAACAAAGAAGAATACTGCGTTTACACTACACTTCGAAACGCACAAATAACAACTTACAAGGAATCTACATAGAGGTGTAATATCTCAGTATATCCTAAAGAAACTTGGATAAGCAGTAGGAGGTAAAAAATTAATTGACACTTTTTTTCAGTGTAGTGGCGTAATTTCAGGTTTATGGAGCAATTTCAGGCTTTGAGTTAATTGTACATCGATTTAAAATACCGGAGAAAATAATAAATTTGATACCGGTATTGCCAATTTTATGGACAGATGGTTGCCACTTATTTAAAATATGGGTTAAAAAAAACTCTTCAGGAAAAGATGTATTGACGTTGTGACTTGAACATAACTTGAGTTGAGCTTGAATTTCAGTGAATATCAGAAATTAACTATAGACGAAATTTGATTTGCGCCTTTGGGACTGTCGAAAATAGGGAAGGGAGCCAATTCCGTACATTTAGAACGACAAACTTCAAACGATATTTTTTTTTATTCAAAATATTTTTTTTTTATTCCAAAACCAAAAATTTACAGGCGACCTGA
Source organism: Leucophora obtusa (assembly GCA_949987735.1). Taxonomy (NCBI): domain Eukaryota; kingdom Metazoa; phylum Arthropoda; class Insecta; order Diptera; family Anthomyiidae; genus Leucophora; species Leucophora obtusa. Next base: position 356,543,893 of record OX465295.1, read on the forward strand.
TTTACGCCTTTTCCAATGGGGCCGCAAATCGGGGTTCGAAAGTATTTCAAATAAATTGTGCTATAATGATATGAATTTGGGTTAAATTAGAGGGGGGGGGGGGGCATTTAAGTAATTTCGAGTTTCGAAAGTTTACGATTTCAGTTTTCAAGTTACTCTAAATGCGTTACAAAAGAAGAAAAAAATAATTGCAACTTCATAAAAAGTGAAGGTTACATTACACCTGAGATTCACGTTATTACAAACTACAAATACAAGCTGACAATTAATGCTCTAATTATGACAAATTATAAAAGAAAATCATTTCAAACAGAAGATTGGTCCATTGACAAGATACAATGCAGCAAAGTGACAGTTATTTAAAATACTTCCGTCAATAATGACGTTAACAATATCGATTAAAATTGTATTAATTGTAATATTAATTTGTATAGAAACTACACTCGGTTTATATCGTGGAGAATTTGTAACCTTAAGAAGACATAAAACCGATGAATGGCCACAAGAAGAAGACGAAGAAGTGGTGGGCACAACAATTTCCAGTGTTGCCAATGCGGAGTTAAGAAGAAAATTTACTAAAACCGATTATATGATATCTGAAAATCCTTATAAATTAAGATATCAACCGGTAAATCTAATGCCACGTTTATTTTGGCATAAGCTGCCACAGCAACAAGAAGAACCATCATCAACTACACAAATGCCAGTGGAGGAAATGCCGATGATAACTCAAATGCCGGAAGAACCAATGGAACCAGTAGTTACAGAAGCTCCAACAGAATCTCCATTAACATCTGCTCCATCCACAGAAGCTCCACCATCACCAGAGATGACTTTAGAAACTCCCGCTCCCACAGATATGATAATGATTACCTCTACCTTGAAACCTATGTCCTCTACAACAGCTAAACCTTTAAAACCTTCTACTACCTTTACCACCATTATGAAACCCTCTATTCCATTTCCATTTAATATATCTGCTAAATTGAAAAACTTATTATTGTTTGGTTCTCCCTCCCAAGTGAATCTAATACAAAAACACGGAGCTGTGGACACCAAAGGTAAAACTAAAAGTAAAGGTTTCCTTAGTCTATTTGAAGTCATTAAGTTTGCCAATGCTAAATGTTCTGTCTCCATGGGAGACATACGTAGCCTGGATGGTATTTGTTACCATGAATTTGAGTGTAAAAATTTGGGTGGGATTTCTACTGAGAGGTGTGGCGAAGGATTGGGTGTCTGTTGTATATGTAAGTGAAATTTTAAATTTTTGTTTCCCCTACAAACAGAACTTTATATTGTTTAACTAGTTTTGACTAGTTGTGGTGATACTATTGGACAATCTGTATCTTACTTTGAAAGTCCTAATTATCCTTTGCCTGTACGGGAGATGATGATTTGTGTTCTGATTGTTAATTTACGTAAAAATGTACAACAGCTGAGATTTGATTTTTTAATGTTTGAGGTTAGTATTGTGTTGAACTTTAAAAAGAAAGATTTTGTTTTTTTTTTTTTTGCTTCAGTTAAATCGTCCTACAGATGGCGACTGTGTGGATGATCAATTTATTGTCTCTGGCCAAAATGTTAATTTTGTTGTCCCTGTTTTGTGTGGCATAAATACCGGACAACACAGTAAGTAAACTTAAGCGCTGTGGTTTGGAAATTGCAATGAAGCTAAGACATATATCATTATGAGGGAAATAATGTCGGCTTTAGATTGACATATCACAAGATTATATTTTTAAGGTCAAAGGTTGTAGAAACTAGTAATATTTTGTTATTCCTTAGCATATTAGAAATTTTACAGTTCTCATCAAATCAACGTAAGAGCGTTGGCGTTATGTCAAAAAAAAAAAAACAATCTATTTTTGCAGTGTAAAAACAGTAATAGGGTATAATTAGGCTAAAGTTTACTTTTTCGGGCACCACACTAATAGAAAACAGTCTGTAAAAAATTTTGTTAAAACTACTAAAAATTAGTGAAAAATAATGCTGCAGAAAAAACTGCTAAAATTGGCAGATTATTTTTGCTATATATTAGTAATATAGGAACAGCAAAAATAAAACTGTTAAATGTACAGAATTTTAGTTATATTTGAGTTAAATTTTTGTAAATGGAAAATAGCAAATTAACCTGCAAAAATCAGCAAAAAGATTTTGGTAAATAATTTGTAGCCTAAATATCACAAAAAAATTTTAAATTTTTTAAGTTTTTTTTTTTTGATTTTTTTTTAATGCAAATAAAAATCGAGCCTTTTGAAAACAGCAGTTTACAATTTTTTTTTGCAAATATTCCTGCAGGATAGACTTCTATTTGCATTCAACTAAATTTAGCTTAAAACTAGCTAAAATTTTATAGATATAACAGTTTATTTTCGCTATTTTTAGTCTACTAATATTTAGCAAAATTTTCTGCAGATTTTACAGTACAATTTGTTATTTTCAATAACCTAAAAATTAGCTTAAATATAACTAAAATTTTATAAATTTAACAATTTTAATTTTGCTGTTCTTATTTTGCTAGTACAAGAGTTAGCAAAAAAATCTGCTAATTTTAGCAGTTTTTTCTGCAGCATCATTTTTAACAAATTTTTAGTAAATTTTTTTGCTATTTTTACAGATTTATTTCTTTGAGTGCACTCAAAAAAAAGTATGTAGTCCGCTTTAAGCCCAAACCAAATAGTGAAAGTGGCAGTGCTGTCAAACTTTGTTCTTGAATTTCGTTAAAACGATTTAATATTTTTAAAAATTTCTTATCGCGTTTTGTTTAAAAACAGCAATAAGAATTTTTTTAAAATATTAAATCGTTTTCGCAAAATTCAAGAACAAAGTTTGACAGCACTGCCACTTTCGCTATGTTTAATTTGAAAAAATTAACTTTTTAAAACAGAAAAAAATATTTGAAAAATTACCAAAAATACATTTACGATCTGGCGTACATTACCGATAATAACGAAGCTAGTTTAGAGTCTCTAATTGTAAAATCAGTTAAAAAATTTTCTCCAGGACTCACTGGATAACGCCAGGATACGTTTTACAAATATCTCTCTAACTCAAAAACTAGCCAACAGATTTTCTTGAAATGAAACACAGATTATATACTTAGAGCTAGTAGTAAGCAGAACTAATTTCGTCAAAATTGATGCTTAGTGCCAAATTCGACAAAATGCGTAATTTTCGAAAAGCGAAAATCACCATAACTTTTGAAATAACAAGAATTCATCAACAATTTTCGGTATGCAAGTTTATTTTATTAATAGTGTTTACAGCAAAAACCGAAATTATTTGACTACTGGGTTTCAAGATACGTCATCAACCTTTGTTGTGCTATATCGCCTAAATAAAGCGATAAATTAAAATTTTAATATTTGTTCCATAGTAGATTTGTAACGCCAAATATATGTTTTAAATATTATTGTAATCAGAAAAAAGAGCATTAGAGGGTTAATTTGTTTGATTGAGAATCGGCACCGGTCAACGTTTTCGAAATTTTTTTTCCGAGATATTGTGCTTTATTCTCTTCAATGAAAATACTTTTTAAATAATGCAATTCAGTATTGTTTTCAGTACTATTTTCATACGCGCATAAAAAGCAATTTTGTCATCATTTTTTTTCATATATTTTCAAAGATTTAAAATTTTGAAAAATATTGAATTTAAACAAATTAGTTATAAATGTTAAAAAAAAATAAAAGAAAATAAAATAAAAAAATAAAGAAAATAAAAATAAAAAAATAAAAGAAAATAAAAAAATAAAAGAAAATAAAAAAACTAAAAAAATATTGGTCCCTCCAGGAATCGAACCCACGATCTTCTGTTTAGAAATACCAAATGATACCAAAATCACTTTTTAGGATCACTTTTAGAGCAATTATGCTTTAGAAGCAATACTTAAGTGATTTTTTGTATGTTGTTCAGAAGTAATGCTAAAAAAGCTGTAAAGATATACTAACGGATACTTTGGAAGCAGTGAAAGAAGTGATTTTTTGAAGTGGTTCAGAATTACTTCTAAAAAAGCAGTAGTAGCAGTAGTTTGTAAAGCATTACTTTCAATTTTTTTTTTTTTTTTTTTTTTGCTAGGTAAATAAAACAAAATAAATCAATTTTTTGAAAAAAATTCTATTTTGGCCAAAATAATTGAATTTTGTCCGCGATCCGGCACGGTTTTTTTTAAGATCCCCCCCCCCCCATTTTCCCTTGCCCTTTTCCCATAAAGGTAATTTTTTGTGGGCTAAAGTTCGAAGTCCCATGTCTCAAAAGAACATTTTTATTTTTATTATTTAATATCTACAAATATTTTACATTTGCGAAAAGGTTTAAGGAGGAATATTGATTCGTTTCTGAGTTATGGACCAAAACGTGGTTTTAATTATGTTTGGATTATGGAAATCAAAATTCCATATCTCGAAGAAATGTTTTTGAAAATTCCTAGAAAAAAATATGCTTTTGCAACTGCTGGTATTGGTCATTGCTAGAAAGTTTAAATGTAGAATCCTGATTTGATAAATCACGAAATTATGCTCCAAAACCTATTTATTTTCCTTTTATTTCCAGTTTACATTGATGTTGGCAACTCACTGGATCGTAAAATTTATTTATCCTTCTTTGCTAAAGTTGCTACAGGAGCTAGATCATTTAACATCAAGGTAATGCAGGTAAGTGGAAGAGAACAAAATAAAGTTATTGACTACAATATTTAAAATAGCGTAAATCTTAGTTAGAAGATAATTTGGCACCCGAAGGTTGTTTACAATACTACACGGAATTAGAGGGAGTGGTTAAATCATTTAACTATGATATAGATGGTACCATAGTGGATAATAAGGAGGCTACTTACTTTGTAAGTTATTTGAAATAATAACTGATAGTTTAATATCAATAAATGGATCTTCATTTATCTCTTCAAATAGAACAATTTAAATTATGTCATTTGCTTGGAACGTGGCAAAGATTACTGTACGGTTAATTATATTATGGAACAAATTGCTGGCAATGGTGATCAATTAGATTTTCAAATTATCAATAAAGATGAAGGTTGGTTTCATTTTGTGTAAATGTCAATGAGTGTCTAAACTTCAAACTTTCTCACGTTTTTGTTTATTGTTTAATTCATTTGTTTGTTTGTTGCTTTCTTTCGCAGATGAAAATGATTTGGTGCCGAATGGTCAGGCTGGTGCTGGCATTTTCAATTGTCCCGATGATTTTATAGCCATCAATCAGGTGCGTCTTTGTGCTGAACGTTTTAATGATGGTACCGAAAATGAAGATTTTACCATGAATGCACCAGTTAGAGATGTCGCGGCGGGACCAATTATTTTGCCCTTTCGCAGTGATGCCGAATATGTGGGACGTGGTTTTCGTTTGGCTTATAAACAGGAATTATGTTTATAAGGAAAACTTTCTTTGTATTTTTGTACGATAAACCGTTAGTTTAGATTAAGGAAACTATAGAAAATTTGCATTAAATTTGTTTATGGTCATTGTTGGTGTTGCTGTTGTTTTTGGTTTGGTTTATTTATTGTTGGAGGTTCCACTTGTTCCAGTTACGCTAGATTTAACATTTCATTAGTATCATGGGAATATTAGCATACATACATATGTTGGTTGTTTTCCTATATATTTTCTTGTTGTTGTTGTTGTTGTCATTGCATAGTGGGTTATGAATAAGAATAAGTGAATACAATTATAATATAAAATAATTTATTAGATTTAGATGACTATTCCTACCTGTGACTCCTTGTGACCGTGATAAGACTATTTTTAAAACTGAAAGTCACAACTTTGCATACACTCAAAAAAATAAGTTAGTAGAAAAATTAGTAAAACTTCTTGTATATCAAGTGTACTAGTTTTCAGCAATTTTTTGCTGAAATTCCGTTTTCAGCAAAAAATTTTGTTATATTTTTTTAGCACTAAACTAATTTTGAACTAATGTTTTACTAATTTATTTTGCTACAAAAATTGTGCTGATAACTGCATACATAGCGTGGACGACAACCAGAGCTTGTCTGGAAACGGAAATGACAAAAAAAGAAAAACAACTCTACACATATTTTATATTTAAATTTTCAGCAAATAAATTAACTAAAGTAAAATTTCGCTACAAGTTTTTTGAGTTTTTTTCAGTCTACTAATATTCAGCAAAAAGTTTAGTGATTTTAGCAAGGATTTTTTCATTTGCAGTCGACTAAATGTTAGCAAAACTTGCTGAAGAATACAATTTTTTTGGTAAAAATCAGCTCGCTGATTTTCAGCAAACCTTTTGCTGAAATTACCAACTTTTTTGCATGCACGCTCCTGACTAAAAATTTGCTGACACAGCAACATTTTTTGCTGACTTTACTGACTTTTTTTTGAGTGTACGAAAACAACAATGAAAATTCAAAAATTCAAATTGTAAATATTATGAAGTTTTCGAACAAAAAATTTAAATAAATATAATTTATTATGACTTTGCAGCAACAAAAAATAAATGTTAAAATCAAAAAATAAATGTTAGTAAATTCAGCAAAAAAGTTTGCTGTCTCATCAAATTTTTAATCAGGTGGGTGCTTGCAGAAAATTTGCTAATTCCAGGAAAATCGTTCCTAAAAATCAGTGAGGGTCAGTGATCGGGAAGGGTTCAAACTACCGGGGAAAGTTATATCGGTAAAAAAGAAGTTATACGTGTCCCGGCGTTTCGCTGGGTCAACCCTAGGAATCGAGATATATCGATTTGACCTTTGGTGGTTTTTACCGGCAAAACTGTTGAGTATATAGAAAATCGTTATATGAACAGATTAAAGGGATTGTAATTTTCAATTTTTTTAAAATTGTTTGAGGCAATTCGGACTGGTGGTTCTCGAGTTATGTCAAAAAAAGATATATCTCGATTCCTAGAGGTGACCCAGCGAAACGCCGGGACACGTATAACTTGTTTTTGACCGATATAACATTTCCCGTTGGTTTCATCCCATCCCGATTTTGACTGTCGCATAGTGTTACAGTTACAAGGAAGGTTCTATTGTGATAATCTGCGATCTTAATGAAATATGGATATTTTGTAGAGAAAAAAAAATACTAAGACTGGGTGTCAGAGATTATCGTCCATCTCCGACATTTAGGGGTTCAAACTGGGGTCAAAATTGTACCATTTTTTGTCATTTCCACTTGTCATTTGATCCAAAGAAACTATATTCAAATGTTATATTTTCGAATAGGTATTTTTAAGCGTCATTTTTTTTTTTGGTACCCTTCTTTGGTGCATTTTTGTTGTTTTGTAGTTGTTGTTGTAAGAAATGTGTTGGTTTTAGGGTACTCTATATGAACAATATAGTCGTACGATCGTCGAATTTAGATATATTAATCCTTAATACGTTTAAGCTGACCAGTATTTTTTATTTTTCGATATACCAGCTATTTTGGGTTTTATCGGGTTCTTCCCGAAAACCTATATTTTACATTATGATGGCAACCCTATAACTCCAATATAGGCAATATGGGTATCAAAGTTCATATTTTCGGAGCACTTTACGGGCATTGAAAAGAAAGTAATTAATTCGTAAATTTAAGCTAGCCTACCCTATAAAAACCTGTGAAATAAGTGTTTTTTCACATTTTCTACGTTTTTCTAATATTTGGTGCTGCAATTATTTTCCATTCAAATTAAGCCCTTTTCAATAAGCTTTTCAATAATATATAACATGATATGAAAATAATGTACTTTTAATTTAAAAAAAATAAAAAACTTCAATTAAGTACTATACAAAAAAGTACAAAAATGTACTTTTTAAATGTTAATCACATTTTTACTTGCACTATCATGTTATTACTGTTTCCTTCTGGTTCTTAGTTTTTTTGTCGTGCATATCAGTTTAGCGAAGAGACGTTTTTGTTTACTTTTAACTATTTTCAGTCCCACTGTTCATTGACGACAATTTCCTTTAAGCTGATTGATGATTTTTTTTATTAAACGACAAAAACACTATATTGTGTTTTATAAATTCCCATCTAACTATTGTAAAGCAAAAGGCATGTAAAGGCAGGTAAATGCATGACTTATATTTTGCATCCAGCGTTATATTCCTGTGTGCTTTGTTTGTCGCCTGGTTTTTATGTGATTTTTGTTTTCGTCATCATCATCGTCATCAGAAAAGCATATCAAAGCGCCACCCACATGCCATAAAAAGAAACAAACTTCAAAAAAAAATTAAAACATAGATCCCTTTAATATTATGGAATACAAAACACCCTCTTACTGTTTATGAATGTAGTTTTTTTTTTGGCTAGTGTGGCAACTTAAAAGCCATTCCGTTAGTTAAAACCTAAAATGTGTCATGAGGGCAATAAGGGATCGCTTAAGATGATGTTAACGTTCGGCGATCTTAGAGGAACAAAATGTGTCAGTATTTGCGAAAAAGAAGACACCACAAGAGGTTGGAAGATAAACAAAAATCTAAAAATAGAACTTTTTGTAAGTGTCTGTGTTGATTCTGAGTAAAAAAAAAGAATAACAGAAAGCTGAATAGGAAAGAAAACAACGAATTAGTTACCTTGCATTCAAGGCCTTACTAGGGTGAGATGGTTAAGCGGTCGCACCTAAATATAGTTACGTTTGTAATGTAGGCCGACGGGTTGTTGAAAAGATTACCATATAGAGGCAAAATGACAATAAAATAGACATATAAACAATTAATACAATTTAATGGAAAAATCACTAATGAAGACTGTCCATACAAATAAGAGGCAGAAACTGGATCTAGTCTGATTTGAAAATTAATGTGTTTATAATTTTTAGAGAAAAATGTTTATTCTTGTTCTTAACCTCAAACCTAATAAATATAAAAAAATGTTACTTTTGTTAGAGAATTTCAAGATTATGATCAGTGTTTGTAAAATGTAATTATGTATTCGTACACTGAGAGAATAAGCTTCTTGAGATTCAGACGTTTTATTCTAAAATTTATTAATCTTCATGAGATTCAGACGTTTTATTCTAAATTTTATTAATCTTATAAAATTTTCATAAAAGACAAAACCACTTTCAAATTTAAAAATTCTTCCATTTTCATTACAATAATGAAACTAATTTTAAAATTTCTTATTTGGTGAAAAAAATTTTATACTACATTCTCTCTCCGTAAGTCGAAAATTGTGTGTCAACTAATTTAACACTTTAGAAAACATTGTTTTCTATTGTTGTTTATACATGAATGGATGTCACTACATTGCTAGATCTGTCAAAACAACGGAGTAGTACATTGGAAGATGACAAAGCAAATTGTGGAAAACATTTTTTATTTTTTCTTTTGATATTTTAAATGTTTAATAACGCTCCTAGACGAGAACAAGAAATTCTCATTGAGTTTGTAATTTAACTTAACAAATATTTCCAGAAGTTCTAAAAACGTCGTCCCCTGACGATTTCCTTAGGCAAGAATGAAATCCAATTTTTCACAATTTGTTAAATACGTTTGGGATTTTAGCATATTTAATTCCTTTAATGTAATTTCACTCTAATTTCTGTTGAAATTTATCGTACCCAACCTCTAAAAAGTGCTTGCAAATTTACTGCTATAAAATGAGTAAATTTTTGTTTACTGTAACTCATAGTGAGCAAATATAAACACAAAATGCGTAAAATTATTTTCTACACAATTTATAATTAAACATATTGTACGTACATTTTTTTTTTTTTTATTTTGTTGTTACGCAAAAATTTTACACATTTATAATAGTAACGAAAATGCGTTGAAACTGACTATTCAAGAAATTTTAAAATATAGAATAAAATGTTATAACAATAAATTGTTTTATTATAAATTTTTATGAAAACGTGTACTAATGATGGAACTGGAAAATTCCCGAAACGATCGTGGTTCAAAAATATATCCGTTAGTGTATTTCTACTGCTTTTTTAGAAGTAATTCTGATCATACTTAAAAAAAATCATTTCTTTCATTGCTTCCAAATGTTCTTTAAGGGTAATTCTAAACAACATTCAAAAAATCACTTAAGTAATGATTCTAAAGCGTAATTGCTCTAAAAGTGATTCTAAAAAACATCTTAAATCCGATTTGTAAATAATTTCCAACCAAATGCATTATCGCCAAACACATCGAGTCATTAAAGGGTTAACTGTCACCTATATATACACAGAGAGAAGAAATCAACCATAAAAGAGTTCATAGTTCATGGTTTTTTTATATTATACGATTATTTGTTTTATTTTCCTTAAAGATTGACAGGTTTTTATGTTTATTTTTTGGTGGATTTTGTTATACGATTTCGTTCTGTCTTTTTTTTTCTTTTGGTAATTTCCAAAATCTATGACGAAATTTATTTCATCAACTTTGTTATGCATATATTAACATTTTCAGCTTAGTTTACTAGAAAATTATTATTACTTTTTCGAGTTTTCTGTAGTAAAAATATATTTACATTTACATTAACCCACGCCCTCTTTCTGTTAGCGGTTTAGAGAAAAATAAAATAAAAAATAAAAAACATTTCTGTTCATCATAATATGAGTTTGAACCGGCGAATGAGTTTGTTTAATTTGCATATCAATTGTTATTTTATTGCAGTTTTTGTCTGTCTATGCGGTTTTTGGAGTGTGTGATTTTTATTTATGTTTAACTGTTGTTTTGATGTTGGGGAGTTGATGTTTTTTTTTTTTTGGTAATTGATGTAATTTTTCATGACAAATTTTAATAGTTTTAACAATCACTCTCTAATCTATTTAACGTGCTGTGGGGTCTGTAATAAGATTTTTTTAATTGAATCAAAGGAAAATACACCCTTTACAATTTTCATTCTTATTGTGTTAATCCGCTTAAAATTTGTATGACTTCCCGGCAAAAAAAAAATTGGAAGTCATACTTTACAAAACAATTCTTTCACTCCTTTCATAAGTATCCGTAAGAGTATTTTTTACTACTTTTTTCGAAGTAATTCTAAACAACTTCAAAAAAAACTCACTTCTTCCATTGCTTCCAAAGTATCCGTTAGTATATTTTTACAGCTTAGAAATAATTCCGAACAATATCAAAGAAATCACTTAAGTATTGCTTCTAAAGCGTATTTGTTGATCCTAAAAAGTGATTTGATACAGTTCGCGATGATGTCCGCGGGTTCAAATTTTTTAATTTTTTTATATTCAATTCTTTGTTTTAATTTTTAAAAATATATAAAGTAAAAATGATGAACAATTACTTTTTATGCACTTGTTATGAAAATTCTACTGAAAATATAATTGACTACTACTATTTTACACTTGTTTAATAAGTACTTTCATTGAAGAGAATAGGACAAACAATAACTCGCCATGACAAAGTGGTGGTTTTATGCCAGTCAACTTTTATATCGAAGAACAGCGGTAGAGAGCTAGACTAGCAATCTTAAAGTCGCAAGTTAGATACACGGTGGCGGCAGTAAAAAAAAATGTTTAAATAAAAAAATATATATTTTTTTTAACTTTTAGTTGATGAAAAAGAGTTTCCTTGGCACTCCTACAAAAAGTACTGAAAAAATGTTAAAGTGGGAGTACTCCTCTCCTATGACAACTCAATGTTAAAATCATTTGTGTTGATGTTAACAAAGAAGTACATCTATATCATGCTTTTGCATCTCTTTTTTGTTGGGTTCTTAACTTTTTTTTTAATTTTATTTTATCGGGATATACATTAACTGCATTAAAGGAATTAAATATGCTAAAATCCCAAACGTATTTAACAAATTGTGAAAAATAATCCGTCGTAGGCATGTCCCTATCCGGATTTCATTCTTGCCTAAGGAAATCGTCAGGAGACGACGTTTTCAGAATTTCTGGAAATATTTGTTAAGTTAAATTACAAACTCAATGAGAATTTCTTGTTCTCGCCTAGGAGCTTTATTAAACATTTAAAATATCAAAGAAAAAACAAAAACAACAACGAAAAATTTTTATTTATTAGTACAATGATGGTGTACTCCAATCTGTAGCAAATTTAGTTCGTTTCTCTTTCTTACTAATACATTTTTGTATTTGGCTATCTTTTTTATTCCACTCCAGAGTCAAACAACTTTAATTTGATACGGATTTTTTGCACTCTAGAGTTAACATTGATCTGTTAACTATTTAACATGATCAATGTTAAATAGTTAACAGATCATGTTAACTATTTAACATTGGTCATCAATGTTAAATAGTTAACATCACAAATTTGCCCACAGCTCTAATTGTCAAGAAATTATAAAACAGAATATATTAAGTAGATTTTCTCATGACTGCAACCAAAAGATGAACTTTGTCGTAAGTTATTTTAATAGAAATCGAGTTTTTCAAGTAAACACACGTCGGATATATTAATTATCTAACGAGCGGGAATTCCCGGGATCCCGGGAAATTCATAAAAAAATCCCGCTGTCCCGGGAAATGAAAAAGTCCGGGAAAAGAAAAACCCTAACCGTATCAAAATACATATTCCTGCTAAATTTTACACTCCTAAACAGCCCCAAGTATAAGCGCAAACAATTTTAAAAAGTTTTCTGCCTCTCCTGTAAAATTTTTTAAATTTAATTGACGGCTTTTTGATTTCATAGGACGATATGTAACACATCGGCTGAAAAGTCCGTAGGATAACCAATAAAACAATATTTTTTTTTGCAAAATGGTACTTTATTCATCAACATAGTCTCCTCCGAGAGCGATACAATTACTCCAACCCCTTTCTAAGATTTCGATACCTTTTTTAGAGAATGATCAAAATAGGCCTCTTTTTCGACAATCACCTCTCCATTCGAACCAAATCTCTTTCAGCGAGAAGTCTGAATACAGTTAAAAATCGCTGAGAGCCAAATCTGGCGAATACAGATGGTGCGGAAGCAATTGAAAGTGTAATTCGTGCAATTTGGCCATGGTAGCCAACGACTTGTGACACGGCGCATTGTCTTGGTGAAAGAGCACTGCTTTTTTTTGCGATTTCCTCCTTCAAACGCATCAGTTGGGCCATGTGGCGATCGATTTTGATGATCTGATCTTTTTAAGGTAATCAGCCCAGCAAAATCTCAGTAACGGGTGCTCATTACTAATATCTAAATAATAAGCAGTAAAATTAGGGTCTAGTGCTTATTTTTCGGTGTCAAAAGTCATTATTTTTGTTCGACAAGGTCGTTTTTGTAAGTAGTTGTCCATATTCGCTGCATGAAAAAACGCACAAAATTTGTATACCCGCTTACCCGCTGCATTACAAAAGTATATAAAATAAGTAGTTACCAAAATAAGTAGTTATTCGTGTGCGTATACGCAGTTAAAAAATAAGTAGTTACCAAATTCACATTATCTTTATAAATAAATAAGTAGTCGCGCGTAAGCTAGACTGCTTATAAAAACGGCTTCGCCTAACAAAAATAACTAGTACCGACGACGAATCGAGTTCAGAACCTGTGGCTATGCTCACTGGTAGTTATGGCAAAATTCTTTCGAAGCACAATATTACCGGGATAGCTCTAAGTTCTTAACCGGAATTTGTTAAGCATCTCAGAGACCAAACCAAGGCGATGAAATACCATCTTTGTGGTCAGACGCCAGTGGTCAGGACATCATGTTAAGTCTACTTGATAATGGCTAGACAAAAATTCTTTCTAATCATTGAATCATAGGGCGTGTTGTAGCAAACACCATGTAAAATACTAAAATACAAACCAGAGCTTTTTGATTGGTCTTGTGATATTATCTAACGAATTTTCCAACTAATTTACTAATTGGTACAAGTATGATAATCCAAACTTTAGCCTTTAAAATTTTACTTGATATTTATGTTTCACCTTTTGACCAGAAAAATTAACTTTATTAAGTTGTTTATTCTTTTGTTCACCCAAAAATAAAAAATGACATTGCTCCAATTCCTAAAAAAAATATCACCCTCCAAAAGAAAAAAAAATAACTAAATACAACACTGTTTGTTACTTGTGTGGCATTCGTTTGGTTCTTAATTTTACTACCTAAAACTATATTTATCTTAATAAAGCAGAGGTTCTTACTATGTCTGTCACTTAGGATCATTTATGACACTGCAAACACATTCGCAATTTGATGCATGTCCACTAGCCATAACTATCACAGCATTTAATGCGGAAACCTAAGGATAATATCACACTTTCCTCTTAAATGGAAGTTGATATAGATATACAATAGGTGTTAATATTTAGATCGATAAATTTGTTAAAACGATTTCAGAACATAGATCATTTGAACTTCTTTATCTTCGGTTTGCATTGCTATTGTTACAAGTTCACAAACTTCGGGAAACTACCTCTGCTATGGTCCGTTATTTGAGAACCACTTCCCTAAAGTATCTGCTGTATTCTATCAAGATTTGTAGCAACAAATTCACGCGTACATTTAAACATGATTCAATCTAGAATAAGTACACTGGAGAACATTCGTATCTAGTAGTCCAGCTACTTAATATCACTCGTCGTTGTATTCACATTAGCCAAAACACATTATGTGGCATGTTTAACGATCCCCCAACCAACGGAATGACCTAAACCAAACCAGACCTAACTAACTAACTTACCAATAAACCAGGCGGTAGTATTTTGATCAAGATGCAAACCTAATAAGATAAATTTCTGTTACTGTTTTGCTACATGTGGAAAAATGCTGATCAAGATGAAGATGATGATGACGTTTTTTATTTGAAATCTATTAAAATTATGTTGTTGTTTTTTAACATATCAGGAGGTTTTTTTTATTATTGACTTTTTCTAAATCTCTTTAGAGCTGAAAGATTTAGGAATCTGTATCGATTAAAGAATTAACAAAAAACCTAAATAGCGGTTTATGGAGATTTGAAAAATTAAACTGTTAAAGAGTTTTTTTTGGGCTTTATGGTATAGTTAGCCATTGTTTCCTTTTTTGTGATTTCCTAACAAAGTTTTGTACTTTTTTGTTAAAAAAAAAATAGTGTGTGTTTTTCTTTATTTTACCGACAAAACAGTGGGATAAATAATAGAAACATTTGATATTCAGAAAAATAATGAAGTTATTCAATTCCGAATGATGTATCCTTCAGGATGTTGATTTAAATAATTCAATAACAAAGCAATTACTAAGAACGCGGAGTGAGTAAAGATTTATTATCTACTGAAACTCTAAATTTGGCTAATACACTATGCGACAGTCAAAATCGGGATGGGATGAAACCAACGGGAAATGTTATATCGGTCAAAAACAAGTTATACGTGTCCCGGCGTTTCGCTGGGTCACGCCTAGGAATCGAGATATATCTTTTTTTTTTGACATAACTCGAGAACCACTAGTCCGATTTTGCTCAAACAATTTTAAAAAAATTAAAAATTACAATTCCTTTAATCTGTTTATATAACATTTTTCTATATACTCAACAGTTTTGCCGGTAAAAATAAATGTTTGTTACCGCTACCATAAAAATCAAATAACCTTTTGTTTATTACTATTTTTTAATATTTTAGGCAAAAAATATTTTTTTCTTCATACATTTATTTTTACCGGCAAAACTGTTGAGTATATAAAAAAACGTTATATGAACAGATTAAAGGAATTGTAATTTAAATTTTTTAAAACTGTTTGAGCAAAATCGGACTAGTGGTTCTCGAGTTGTCATAAAAAAAGACCACCAAAGGTCAAATCGATATATCTCGATTCCTAGACGTGACCCAGCGAAACGCCGGGACACGTATAACTTCTTTTTTACCGATATAACTTTCCCCGGTAATTTGAACCCTTCCCAAAGGTTTCTTCATCTAGAGAGATTTCGAGGTCGATTTTCACGGACATTATAGCTTTACCGAAAACGAGGTTTTCTTTTCACAGATCTTAAAATATGCGCAGAGATTATGTTCCGACGTTTCAGATCCTAGCGCACAAAAATTACAAACATCAGTGTCCTATTGACAACTTTTGTACCGCTGGTACCTAAGATCACAGTGACCAGTATAGTCCTCCTCCGCTTAACTGTCAAGCGACAAAAGTCGTCTCGATCTCTTACTAAATGAAGAAATGAATCTCATAGCTTGGCGTTAGCAAAGAGACTCTTCTCAATATCTAAGATATTCAGGATCTCTTCATAACTTGTGCTCCTGCCTAGCATACGCAGTGGGTACTTCGCAGAGAAGTATTATTGGACGATAAAGAGTAGGCGGGACACACATTTGGGTGGACAGTCAGTCATGCTCAGAAATCCACCCTAGTGTAAACGAGCTGCTGTTGTTGTTTACTCTTCCTATGAACTAAATAGACTGGTCACTTTTACATGGCGTTGTCATAGGAGGGGGAAATTGACCTCTTGTGACATGTCACAAGATAAATCCTAGGACAGGTTACTGAACTCTCATAAAAAACAAAGTTCAGGGACCTGTCCTGGGATTTGTCTTGTGATATGTCACAAGGGGTCAATTTCCCCCTCCTATGACTACGCCATGTAAAAGTAACCAGTCTATTTCATATAAAGGGGCCAGTTCGGTGACAGTTTGTTAAAATTTCCCGTAGGGAAGTTATTTAAAATCGCTCATCATTTTCATGTAATCTCTCCACCTACAAATCTCCCACTGTGCCCCTACATAACTGAATTTGGTTAGCCATTGTTTGGTTTTGATAGCATACATATGTTTTTAACTTTGTTGTTGTGGTTGCTGTTGTTGTTTTTTATTCCTAAACTAATAGCTTTCTAATGATGTACTTGTTGTTACATTTAATCATTGTCTAATATTGTATTTTTTTGCTGTTGTTTGTGGTTGTTGTTGCTGGATGATGTTGCTACATATTGTCCTGTTGTGTTTTATGGCTCAAATAATGTCGCTATTGATTTTTTGTTTTTTTGTTTTGTTGCTGTTGTTGCTGCCGATTGTTGTCGTTAGTTTGTTTGTGTTGTTTTCCTTTATGTTGGTTGGTTGTTTGCTGTCAATTTGGCTTGTTAAACTTTAAATATCTTTTTTTAGTGGTTGAGTTTTTTTTGTTTGTTTGTTGCTGCTACTGATTTCTTTCTTCCCCTATTGCCCTCTATTTTTAATAAATTAAAAATTTCATTGTTTTTCATATAAAACAATTGAGTAGAGCAGCAGATTAAGCGGCAGCAGCATTATCAAAAACAACAGTGGTAGTTGTTGTTGTTTTTTTATTACTTGTTATCGTGTGCGGTATCAAAAGCTAAATCTGCTAAAGATTAAGTTGTCATTTTAGCAAACAGTGCTGTTAAATTGCTGTTAGTTGTTTTTTTTTTTTTTTTGTTGGTTGTTGTCAGTATTTTCTGTGTGTGGTTTGCTTTAATATGTCTATAATGAGGATTTAATTTCTTTAGAGTTTAATTAAGTTGCTTTGTTGTTGCAGCTTCTATTGCAATGTTTTTTTTTTATTGGTGTTTTGCTTGATTTTCCTAATAAATTTTCTTTAGTTGGTAATTGTATGCTGATCATTTGGGAGAAGACAAAAAATGTCATGGGAATTTTCGTATTTGTATAAAAAAATGTTAAAGATTTCAACTAATATTTAGGAGAATGAATTGGACAAGTTTAGCGATGAGATAAATTTTATAGAAAACAATTTAATTGTAAAACTTTTCTGATTTTGCATAAACCTACCAAACACTGAAGCACTACCGGAACTAATTATTAGTTGCTAGTACTAAATCTATCACTATATGTTTAAAATTGGTACGTTTGGAACTATTTCTTAGAAAATGAACTTTGCTTTGAATGCTTTCAACTACATTCAAAAAAATAAATTATTAGAGAAATTAGTAAAACGTCGTGTATATCAAGTACACTAGTTTTTAGCAACTTTTTTGCAGAAATTGTGTTTGCAGCCAAATTTTTTTTATATGCTTTTAGCACTTAACTAATTTTGAACTAATGTTGTACTAAATTATTTTGCTACCAAAATTGTGCTGATAAATGCATTTGTAGTGCGGACAACAACCAGAGAGACAAACTGTAGATGAAAGAAAATCATACTAAAAACACAACTCTTCTAAGAACTAAAAAATACAACCGTGAAAGATTTTTGTATTTGTTTTTCCGTACATAAAACAACAGGACGCCAAAAGATGCATATACATAAAAATATAACACAATAAGATAAATTATATTTTAAATTCTGGGCAAAAGAAAATATTTAAGTTTAGTGAAGACAAAAAAAAGAAAAGAAAAGAAAAGGTTTTTATAATATAAAAGCCATAGTTTTTTTTCCTTTTTTGTTATTTAGAATTGTCTACTAATGTGGAAGTCTGGACGTATTTATATTTTACGAAGTTTCCTAAATAATGTAAATTTCCTAAATAATGTTCAAAATAATCACGAAAACACATATTTTAGACTTAAAATTTCAGCAAATAAATTGACTAAAGTATAATTTCTCTACAAATTTTTTGAGTTTTTCTTTAGTCTACTAATAGGTGAGTTTCTTTACTTTTTGGGTAAAGTTCGGTAAAATGAGAGTAAGCACAAAATCCTCTCACAAAATGACAAAATTACCCAATAGTACAGGAACGCAAAAAACCACTTTTCTAGCCCAAAAACTTATTTCAAAGAATAATGTTAAAAAGTGATGGGACTTGAAAAATTTTGTTTTGTGCCAAGTGTGTGACTAAAATGTGCCAAATGGGCCTTTATTGTGCCAAAACTCAATTTTCACTTAGAAACCGTGTTTTCAACTTTCATTTTGTAAATGCATTCTTATGGAATTATTTTGAATTCTTATGGAATTATATTTGAATGAATTAAAATTTTCTTTCAATTAAAAGGTGAATGATAAATTAAATTCATCCGATACTTATTAAAGATTTGGGAATGCAGCCAATGAATGAATTCTTTAGGAATGGTTGCACGGAATGGTATACATATAAACATTTTCTAAAGCTGAATTAATTTTTTTA
Source organism: Leucophora obtusa (assembly GCA_949987735.1). Classification (NCBI taxonomy): domain Eukaryota; kingdom Metazoa; phylum Arthropoda; class Insecta; order Diptera; family Anthomyiidae; genus Leucophora; species Leucophora obtusa. The sequence goes on from OX465295.1 coordinate 356,562,762, forward strand.
TGAATTAAACTTAAATTAATTCTTTCGAAGCTCTGAGATAAATTTATAGCATTTGAATTTTTAAAATTCTATGGATTAAGCACCGTAAGTTGTTCAGTTTTCACGTGAAAAAACTGTTATACTCCATATAAAAAAAATTATTTTTCACGACAATGAGTTTCACGTGAAAATTGTGCAAACTTAGTTTTCACGCAAATTTAATGTACAAGACTATTCTTTTTCTGGTGAAAAAGTGACATTTTGTGTTAATTGTGATTGTGGCTTTGTTATAAAATTAAAATATTGTTAATTTTTTAACTTAAATTGCAATTTAAAGCATATAAAGTCTGAGAGAAATTTTTTCACATGAAAAACAACTTACGGTGCTTTATTCGGTAATATCTTCGATGCCATTTTTTAGTTTTGCTTTATTCGAAAAGGTATTTTAATACCAATAAATGCTTAGAAACTAAAAATTAAAGAATTGTTATTTTTTAAATTCATTTTCTATTAAATTTTGTAGATAACCAAAATGTGCCAAAATAGTATCAGTTGTGCCATTGTACCAATCAATCTTAGATTGTGCCAAAAATCCCATCACTGATGTGAAAATACGTATAATTTCAGTTTGCAAATCGGCACAAATAGACATATTTATTCGCATTTAAAAGTTGTTTTTCATTTTATTCAATTAATTTTAACAAAAAACCAAGTTTCTTTTGCTTATTTCTTTAATTTCACAATTGTTTTTTGTTTATATTTGCATCAGCTGTTTTACCAAAGTTTACCCGAAGAAAAAGTCTGGGTAAATTTTGGTAAAAAGAGAAGCACTAATACACTCTCATTAGCGCTCTCATTTACCCAATTCTCGAGTACGGGAACGCTTTTGGGTAAATTTCGGTAACTTTGGGTAAATTTCGGTAACATTGGGAACGTACGGGAACACACTGAATATTCAGCAAAAAGTTGTTTTGATTTTAGCAAGGATTTTTTTTTTGCAATCGTCTAAGTGTTAGCAAAACTTTTGCAGAGATTACTATTTTTTTGGTAAAAAAAAATTGCTGACTTTACTGACTTTTTTTTAGTGTACCCTGGAGGTCTGAAACAGCAGGCATGGTAATTGCAGACGAACTCCCATTTTCCCTGGTCCTAAAGTGATCGTAAAAGCACTATTACCACAACTTCAGAGTACAGTTCCCCAACCGAATTCGGTTGTAACAAATGAATTGAATTAAAAAAGGCGACCGGCAAAAAAAATAAAATTTTTTTTGAAATTGCCTTGCAAAAATACTTTATATTGGAGGGTGTACGGCGAACTTTTTTTTGCGGTTCGGTCTAATGCACAGGCTATGACTTGTAGCATCACCTCTTAACCCATTTCATAACAAGTATGGATTCCTTGGAAATTTTTTTCAACAAAACTTGGTAGAGGGATAGACCGGTTCGGTCTAATACACAGGCTATGACTTTAGCATCACCTCTTAACCCATTTCATAACAAGTATGGATTCCTTGTAAATTTTTTTCAACAAAACTTGGTAGAAGGATAGACCGGTTACGTAGTAAGCACTTTTTGTAAATTTGTATGGCCAAGTCGCGCCCTCTAGTGGCGGTATAAGTTATTCAAATTGTAATTTTGACGCTGTGCGCACTTAAATGGTTAATATTTTTTCAAAATTTTTATTTTTATATTTTGATAATACGAATTTCTGTGAAAAAATTACATGAAATTTAAATTATTTCGTTTGCAATAAATATTTGTAAGAAAAAATCCTTATTTTTAGAAGTTTTTTAAAAATTGTTATTTGGCAACACTAATTGCTCAGATTTGGAAGCTTCTTTGGTAGTTCTTCTTTAAAACGGATTAATTTTCCACATACTTACAATTTTACAAATACGAATAACCTCTGATAAGATTAGTCAATTTATTTTTTAAAGTGCGAGCTGAACTCAGAATTTTTATTTCCTTAAATATTTTTCTTTTCATTTCTTTATCGAACTCACATCACTTTTATTATGCCGCTCTTCCTTATATTTTTAAATATTTTTTGAAAAAAGTGCTTTAAAAAAAGTCAAAAATAGTTTGTTTTTCAAATCATTATATGGCAACCTTGGAAGCCAAATTCTTGTAATTTTTTAAAAGTCGTTTATAGTCAAAGCCTCAAATTATCACAAGCTTTCTACGCCATAGTAATATCGCCTTCCTATCAAAAGTTATAAGCTCTTAAAAGTAGATGTGACTTTAAACTTTAAATCGCGAATTTTTTAAATTTTAAGGAAATAAAAATGGATTTGCCTTAATGGCATAAAGTTCCATAAAGTATTTATGTGCTGAATTTGAAAAAAATCAGAAGACATGAAGTCAAAAAATGCTGTTTTTTCCGGTTGCTTTGACTGAAACATTCACCCCTAAATTCATAAACGCTTTGTAAAATTATACGAGGTTTATTGAACAAATTTTGTATGAAAATGACGTTTTGTAAACCTGCTATAATTTAGGGGTTAATTTGCAATTAATTCGTTTGTCACAAAAAACTGTTTACTGGTTGTACTTGTGGAAAACTTCATCTCTTAGCTTGTCACAAATTTCGAGGAATGAACTACTCTCAAATACTCTCGTTCTAAGTCTTTCTAAAAAACACATCCTATAAAATGATGGCATACTTGGAAGCTTTTGTTTCCATTCCTATTTTTAAATTAAACAATTTATTATGTGTCAATATGTTCAATACATCTTCATGGGTGTCCAAAGGAGTTTTTAATAAATAATCATCAGAAAAGATGAACAAGTGCACAAGAAGACTGGATTTATTCATCATTTAAAAAATAATAATTAATATGCAGTTTAAAAATCTTGTCTTGATCTGGCAAAGATTTTTATCAAGTTTAATATTTTTTTATAAACTTTTGTCTAAAGTCATAATTAATCATTAGTTTTGGTTCGAATAGATTGGGATGGGATGCCTTAAAATGACCTACGACAAACAACTGAAAAGATGGATAAAAGTAAGAAACAAAATGTAAGAAGCTTTAACATTTGATGGAATGTAACGAACATGTTTTTTAAATCACCAAATTATGTTGGGTAGCCGTGGCATTTTAAATGTGTGTGTTGTTTCTTTGTCCTCCTTTAAAAAGACACTGAAAATCAGTGTTGCTTTTAAACGTATAGATCGATGACTAGCTGAATGTTTCGGTTAGTTGGCAAGGCATGGCATACGTTGGCAACATATGCTAACACATTAAGCATCTTTTTTTGTTGGTATGAAACTGCTGCTAACTAACTACTCCATTAGAGTTGTAATTGTAAAAATGTTATTGCCTGCTTAAGTTATTTTTTTGCATTTTCCGTTAACCTTTTGACCACCAACACAAACTATTGTCGGTCTAGTCTAGTCCGTATGTCTGTCCGTCCGTCCGTCTGTCTCTCTGTTTGCAAGTGCGTTTTCATCTGTGTCTCGAAACACTCCTTATTTTCTGTTTTGGTTAAACTTGTTCCAATGATTTTTTAGAAATTTCAAAATCATGGTCATTCACTTGTTTATAACCTTAACAGTCCCAATATACAGAGAGACAGAAGTATTTGTACTTCATCCACCATGCCATGATTAGTTAACAACATTATATTCGTTCTCGCTGCAGTTATATTTGTATTTAAAAGTGCGTAAAAATGTCTGCTTTAGATGGTTGCAAGTTTTTCGTTGCTGAGTTGGATAAATAGCTGGGAAGTAAGTAAGTAAGTAGTTTAGTTTAGACGTTCTTTTTAGGATTGTTAGTTGTTGGCATCTTTTAAATGTTTGTAATGCTTCGTTTTTGAACAGATTTTTGTTGTTATTTTTGTTTGCTTTAGTATGCTTAAGCCTTAAAGATTAATGTTATATGTTAACTATTAGTGGAATACTAAAGGCTATGATAGGTTCATGCAATGATTTGTAACCCTCCTACAGAAGCCTAAGCAGACTTCCATATTTTTACATTTACAAAAACTTAATGAATAACGAATTTTTGGGTAATGACTGAAATATTTGCCAGTAACAACCCCAAAATAGTATGACGAACTTTTTCAAGCAAGAGCTGCACATTTAACTTCCCATTCGGATGGCCAGGCAGCATTGAAGGCGTTATCTTCACAGAGCTTCACATCATTCTCGAGTGCTTTAATTCTTTGACCCCTACTAATGCAGTGCATTGTGTTGTGTTGATATCAGTAAAAGAGATTATCGGAAGAAGGAAATAGGGAGTGATGTTTGTGGACATTTGACTTAAATTTCTCTATATTATAAGTATCTGGGAATTACTGAGCTCTGAAGCCCTCCTTTATACAATAATAGATTTTAAAGGCCCTGCCCAAATATGAAAGTATTCCATTTTCGGTCGGATAAAGGTGGTAAAATGGTGAAAAAAACAGAAGGGGTGAAGTAGTTCTTGCGACGGTTAAGAAAAACAAGATAGTAGAGTGCTTCTTTCTACAACTGATTAATGTGATTTGTCCAGCGGACATCATGTCCAAATCACCAAGAGCCATCCATGTACACAGATGACAATGATAACCCCACGACTATATCGAAATACCATTGGGTATTGCGTGCATTAAAGTCGACCCGATTTACAGGATCCCACTAAGAGATTGTCACTATATCCCGATTGCGTATGATTCATAATCTGCGTTTTGCCTTCCAACCTTCACTAGGCTTGGCCTATTATTGAAGGAATATGAATGACAAATGCAAAATAGTAGATAGGATTGGAAGTTTGGCCGAGAAATTCGTTTAGAAAGATAAGAGAGCAGGAGAAAGAACGGAACTTAAAATTAGAAGATAGGATAACCCTGTATGTCAAGATATTTCTCACGAGGCTACTTCTTTCGAAAGAGCTGATGAATTTTTTAGTTAAAATTAATAATAAACAAAGGCTAACATTATTTAACGAGTCTTTGTTGAACTGAATCCAATTCTGATCTTAGAATTTCTCCATCTCATCAGGTTCCTGAGAAATTTTAAACCAAAACGAGCATAAAAGTTAAAGTCGGACATGCCGAATATATGATACCCTACAAAAGTCTGGTTAGAAGCCAACTAATGTTTGGAATGGGTTGAAATGGACTTGTGGCAAAATTTGTCTAAAAAATTATTTTAAAAAAATATATAATAACAGTAAACAGTTTTGATGTTAGGTACCTACGAGAAAATCGGTAATATAGTCCACTAGGTCCAAGAATAGACCAATTTAAGCCTAAATCAAAAGGCCGATATAAGTCGGTCTTCCAAATTTCATTAAAATATACTAATATTTGCGACCTGTGGCGTGCGAACATGCCCATTTGGGGGAGCTATATACGGTCACTGGGGTAGGTCTCGACCAATTCTACATAAAATCAATAGGCCTTGTCCATGAGCCCATGGGAATCAGCGTACCAAATTTCACTAAAATACCTTCGTACTTGCTACCTGTAGCGTGCGAAAAGCCAATTTTGGTGGGACCCTTATATGGGCATTAGATCCAAACTTGGACCGATTTAAGCCAAAATCAATAGGTCGGTGTACCAGAGTTCTTTAAAATATCTTAATATTTGCGACCTGTACCGTGCGCACAAGAATACATGGACAGATAGACAGACAGACGGATGGACGGACGGACATTGTTAAATCGAAACAAAAATTGATTTTAAGTCGATCGGTATCCTAAAAGATCGGTCTGAGTCCAATATTTTTTGATGTTATAAACATTAATTATACCCTGTCCGTTGTGGTGCAGGGTGTAAAAATTTTATGTGCTTCCGCAAAAATCGGTTGAGGATCTGGAAGTAATAATTTTCATCTCCATAGTTATTTTAAAATTTGCAGACCTTATTTTTTGCCGCACAGATCATCCGCTGTGATGGAGCGATGAGGATTCCGCAAGTCAAAGGGAATTAACTGTATCTCTGGAAAATATATTTTGGTGTCATAGTCAAGAGTTTTATCAAGCCTGGGGCTGTGTTATTTATTCGTTTAAATATTAAAGAGCAGGAAAGACAGCGGAGGATGAATAATTAAAGGGGCAGGAAGCTTGTTTACAGGAAATGTTGTCTGGCTCCAACCCCTACGTCTCTATCTTCTCCTCTGACTCGTTGAAATGAAATTTCTGTTGCTCCATGAGAGACGGACCAGGCACGGTAATTCTTTTCTACACCGAGAAAACAGACTCGCGTGAAATTTATTGTCAATCATGTGAATCGGTTGGAGCAACCGAATTGCAAATATAATGTACTGCTAGAACTAATTAAAACGATGGGTTTAGAAAAACCAGTTTGGTGATGGAACCCATAGTAGAACATGTTCTAAAGAAAGTGGTGATTCTACAAACGGTATTTTGGAACAATTTTGCCAGTCTGAGTACATTTGATTGTCACAGACTTACTACTAACCTAATTTGGAACACAAAGAAGAAAACTACTTATTTGGAGTCTGAGCTTCAAATACTTTCTTTGTGTTTTCCAATTCTATCCTTAACTAAAACATTAGATCTCCACCCACACAGAACCTAGGTTAGGTTCCTGAGGCAGCTGCCATAAAGGCCAGCTCACGAGGGTCCTTCTAAATCGTGTTCCCGTTGTGGGAAGAGTGAACCTAAAAGACTACCTCTTTGGACAGTGGCAATTTGTATTCTGAGCACCATGGATTTTTATTTATGCTATAAAAAACTTATAAGATCTGCTATGTTAACCACATTTGATTTGAATTAAATTTGGATATGTTACAGAAAAAATAAGCATGTTTACCTTTTTAGCTGCTCAATCTCACAATAAAAGGTTAAAAATTGCGGTTAACAAATACCCGGTTTTCGGTTTATTGTTTCAAGTTTGTTCCAAAGAAATATACACATTGGTATCGAATGAAAGATATTTTGAAGACTCAAAATATTAAAAAGTTTTCAAACATATAAATTTCGAACAACTTTGAAAATAATTACTTACCGGTTAAATATCAACTTGGGCCGTAATGTTTAATACCGAAAGTTACTTACTTTTGTAACCCCAATGATATCTCCTATTTTATCGAAAGCTGGAAAAAGCCACAAACAGACTCTCCTTGTAGGTCAACTGATTCTAATAATAGATTTTAAATAAAACCTCGGGTCTTATTAAACAAAGAAAAATAAGACTTGAGAGACAACAAGAAATGAATTGTAAAATTTCAAATAAGAATATATTGAAACGATCTGCTGAACCAGGACTATTTCCACAGGGTCAAGGCAATCTCATAAGCCGGCCGTGTTCAGGCCTGGGGTGTATACTTGCCGCTTTCGAGATAATAAACATAAGAGAGAAGATTAAAGTAAGAAGGATGAGGGTTGTTGATGAAAAAATTGGAAAAAAAAATAGCCTATGTCAGCCTCACATAGATTTACTCTTTCTAGCTTGCTGACTATAGGATATATTTTAAAAAAATATGCTACTTAGAAAAAGTAAACAAACAGATAGTAAATAAATATCACTACACACACGTAGAATAGATCAAGATTCCAAAATGCACTATAACTGAAACACCGTCGTTTGACGCCATTTTTTTAAACCATCCTTGGAATACGACTCAACGTCCGAGAGGTGAAAAACACACCCCAGCCCTCATCTCGGCTAGTTTAATAAGTCGCTGAGAAGGTAGACCAGTTCGTAGGGCTAGAGCGATGCTGGAGATTTTTCTACTATTCAACCCAGAATAACGAAGTTTGAATTTGAACAAATTCATTTTTCTTCATCCCTTTTTGTAGTGTATCCCATCAAGTCGTTATTACTCACTATTCTTTAACCAGTTTAAATCATTTCTATGTTCATAGTTGTTCTTGGAATATTTAAAAATGTTCAACTCTCCTTCATTTTTAAGCTGGTAATTGTCCGTATAAATAGTAGTTAATTCTTCTCCCAGGTATTTTGGAGTACAAATATGAACGTTTTTATTTTTATGTAGTCGAATGTAATGTTAAAATTTTTATTTGCCAACATTTCTTAAATAATCTTCTCCTTTATCCAGTACCACTTAAAAATTTATTTGTATTTGTGGCGTTGCCGTTGTTGGTTGTCTTTAACAAGTTGCCAGGTTAACTACTTAACATCATTGTCAATTTGGTCTTTTTCTAAAAACGGAATGATTAATTATAGTAATTTTCATTAAAATGTGTAGGAATTTAGGAACATTTTTGGAGAGATTAGGGAAAACAAAATTTTTTAATGGATTCCTAACAATTTGTATGAAACTTTTCTGTACTGCTGTTTCAAAAAGTTTGGGAAAAGGGTACAGACATACTCTAGGTTTTTATGACAATGTCGTCTTGTAAAATAATTTTGAAAAATCAAGCCCTTCACTATCTTAACTACAATATCTAGAAGGAATCATCATTTTAAAAATCATCATACGCATGATTAAAATAAACATACAACTTGTTAAAGATTTTAAATCAAATTAAAGTTTCATGATCTCTAAAAGAACTTACCTTGAATCAATACAGTCACGTTTCCATTTCAATTCTCGTTGTATAAAATTCTGCCAATGCTGGATGACGGATGCGCGGGTTCCTTTTGTTGCACATTTTGTTTTAATTGATGATCAATTTTATTGATTTTTTTTTGTTAGTTTGAAGGAACTCTTACTGCATGTGGTTGACATTTCCTCAGTTTTTGCTTTGACTGGTGGTTTTAGTACAGGTTTTTATGGTTTCACAAAATTTATTAGCGCCTCGACTTAAATTTAGGTTTTTTATTTGAAAATGAAACAGGTGTTGTATGATTGTATGGATTTGAATTGATTATGGAAGGAAGATCCTAAATCAAGCGTTGAAGTGTTTTTTGTTTGCTTGTATGCGTTCATTTTCAGCATGACATCTAAGATAAGGAAGTTTAATAAATTTTTGAAGATGTAAAAAAGAACTGTAAAAAATAAAAAAGATAAAAAATATTTTTTAAATTATCACGATTATTTTTAAGTTCTTTAAATTGTTTCCCACTAGAAAACAAAACAAAAAAACGTCTACTTAAACTTAAGTTAAGGACTTTGTTTTATTCACAACTTTATTCGTTCATATAAATCACAAATATAAACACAGAAATTGCAGTTAAAGTAGTCAAGGATAAAGCAGCAGCAGATAACAATTGAACAATAAACAACAATCCATTTGATAAGTGCTAAGGGAGACCGGGAAACATCAGCACCATTTGTTGCTTTGCCAATAAAACAATGACAACAATACAAAAAAAAATAATAAAAGTGTGAATATTATGTGTTTTATTGCTAGAGTTTGTTTGGGGTAAAAACAGGACCGTTACCTCCATAATTTAAAGGTAGGGGTCAGACAAAAAAATTAGAGTCGAAAACTGACAAAATTGATACAAACTAATATTTTTACCGTTAAAAAAAACAATTTTTTCTTTTGATTCTAAAAATGTGTGTTATTTCTTCGTCCTAATTAAAATTTCAATTCAAAATTCCAAACGGCTCTCCGGTGATTAAATGTTTAAGCACTGGAGATACCATACAATCTCCTGAATTTTTATTTGCCAACCAAGATAATATCAATAACAACAAATATAAACTAAACAAGAATTTTTATAAACTCAACGAAATTTTTATTTTTTATATAACTGACAAAAATAACTATTTACTGCAAAAATACTGTTTTATAGTTGCTTATAATAATATTAGAAATAACTGTATATAATTATGAAATAGAATAATTTTCTTTAGTTGTTTTTTAAAATAACTGTCACGTTTGTTGTTTTGCATTTTTTTACAGAAGAACAACTGTAATTGGAGTTATGATTAGATTAGATACGAAGGCACTACGCACCGCGACCAATATAGATCTTTTGTGCTGCCTAGAGTTCCCTAGAGACGAAGGCTACCAATAAAGCCAATAATCCCGTTAGGAGAATTTCCCCCAAACGTCGGAAGATGACACGAAACGGTCACCCAGAAATCTGAGTCTCCTGTCGCACAGTCTCGGACATTCGCAGAGAACATGTTTTGATGTCTCACTTTCCAGCTCACAAAACCTGCAAACATCAGAGTCCGATCGGCCCTGTCTGGTACCTGAGCTCACAGTGACTAGTTAAGTATCCCGTCAGAGTCCTAAGGTTACCCCTGTCGAGTGACAATAGTCGCCTTGATACTCCGCTGGACAAGGAATTAAATCTCTTGGCCAGTCGAAGTTTCCCAATGCCTAGCAAACTCAGTCTCTCGCCATAGCCTGAGTTTTTCCATGGCGTACCCCCGGGTATCCCAAAAAATGGTTCTAAGGCGATGAAGGGTCGGCGGGCTCCACAATTGGCTAGACAATCAGCCCTTTCGTTACCCTTGTGCCCTTCATGACCAGGAATCCATCCCAGTGTAAGGGAGTTGTTCCTACCGAGTTCGTTGAGAATTCCCATACATTCGATGACCAGACCAGATGATACCCCGTAAGCTCCTAGAGCCTTTAGCGCAGCCTGGCTGTCATAAAGAAAGAAGATGCGGGATCTAACCGTGCCTCATACGCAGATGGCGAAAATCTCCACCTGAAAGACGGAGGGGTACTTGCCCATTGGCCCCCGTGTCACAATTAGCCTGTTTCGAGCCATCAGTGAACCATATCTGAGTCCCCTCCTCGGGCTTCCGGGATTGGCTTGTCCACATATTTCTGTCAAATTACATAATGCCTGACGAAAATCTGCTCCGGGATCATTTTGTCCGCGACCTTTAAGATTGGGTCGTCCATAAAGGTCCCGGCGATCCTCATGTAACCCTTTAGGTCTCCGCTCCTCATGTCCCCGACCGCCCAGAGACGAAGGGGGCCTATGCTTGCAGCTTGAAATATGCAATGGTGGAATACCCAAAATGGCCCCAATGGCATCCGTCGGGCACGTTCTCCCGACAGCATACGTGATCATAGGTTTCAAAATGGCGTCGAATGACCATTAAGACCATGTGTGGTCTTAGACCCCATGTTTTCCCAAAGAGCCTCTAACAGGTATAATATGCCTTGGTGGCCTTCTAGGTCGCGGAGTCGAGATGATCATTCCACGTAAGGGATTTATCTAGAGTCACCCCTAAATATTTCACACTATCCGAGAAGCGTATCGTTTTTTCCCCAACAACAGGTTCGGTCAGGTTGACCCTTCTTCTCCTTGTGAACGGTATCAGGATCGTCTTCGTCGGGTTGATAGTCAACCCTTTTTCCCGACGAGTGAGTAAAGTTCAGAACCTGCTGCATACGATCAGAGATGGTCCTGTCATCCCAGCCGACAACGGAGATGACAAGATCATCGGCGTAGCCATAGGTCCTGAAGCCCAGGTCATTCAGGCCCTCAAGCAACTCATCAATGACCAGTGTCCATAGTAAAGGCGACAGTACACCGCCCTGAGGGCATCCTCTGGTCGCATTTACTAGTAGACCCAATACCGAACGTGATTTCCCTAGCGTTGAGCATCTCCTATGTTCAATTTATAATCATTGGAGAGATGGGAGGGAAAGAAATAGCGCTATCTTTAAAACTTCGGATACATTGGTAGCACCATCTGCCGAGTAATAACAGAAACACAAAAATATTACATTTTAAAAATAAATTGTGTAAAATTTAACGAATGGGTTCGTAAAAATTAGTTATAAGTAATTTCAAAAATTATCACTCAAAATTAGTTAAAGAAATCAGGATTTTAAGTTTTGTTTTAAATGAGGATATCTAAAATCCTTGTTAAAATCAATGTTTCAACTAAAAATTTGTTAAAAATTAGTCAAATCGAATTGAAACCCGTTTGACAGATTTTTTAACGACATGTTAGGCCTTTTTTTTAATCACTGGATTTTTTTTTGGATTTATTTTATTTTGTTAAAAAATCCGCATTTTGTTTTTTAATTTTCAAAATAATATATTTTTATCCAAATCTTATTTCCGAATATAATGTGAAAGAAAAAATTTCAATTTTGCGAAAATGCAATTTCTGGAATAAAATTAAGGTAAATCCAAAATGGATTTATTTATTTTTTAAATCCATTTTGGATTTAGGTTATTTCAATTCCTGTGTTCACATTTTTAAAAAATTTAATTATTTTCTTGCACATTATATTGGCGAATAAGTATTAGATTTTGATAAAAATTATAAATTTTGAAAATTAAAAACAAAATATGAACTTTTAAGCAAAATAAATAAAACCACCCAGACAGAAATCGCCAAATGTACCAAAAACAAAACACTGGTAGAGCACTGATTTTATAAAAATTACTACGCTTTATTAAAATAATGTAAAGTCAGAAGGTGTCGAGTTCGATTCCGATCACGAGCATACAATTTTTTGTTTTCTTTTTTTTATTTTTTTATATTTTTTTTATAAAATTAAAGTTTTTTTTTTTTATTAAATTTCATTGTTTTTTATAAAATAATTTTTCTTAATTTTTTTTAACCATCTATATTTTGGTTTTCCGGACGTTATGCCAACGTTGGCAAGTGAGTTCTAGCAGACGTTATGCCAATGTTTACATATTAGTCATTGTTATCATTCATTTATTATTTAAGCTATGTTGTACTATATGTCTCGGTAGCTTAGTGTGTATAGCGATTGTCTGGCAATCTGACGGCCCGGGTTCAAATCACAGTCCGACCATGTTTTATTTAAAAAGATTTTTTTTAAGTTTTTTGGACCATCATTTTTTTGGTTTTTCCAACATCATGGAAATGTTGGCCGCTTAGTGTCATCCAACCTTTTGCCGACGTTTGTAAGTTAGCTACAACTGCTGTTATCATTGATCTAATTTCTTAGTTATTAGATATTACAAGTCTTTTAAGCTTAGTGTGTAGAGATCGCGGCTGACAACCTGGCGGCCTGGGTTCAATTCCCGTCAGAACCATGCTTTTTAAAAAAATACTAAAAACAATTTTTTTAAATCTATTTCTAGACCACCTTTTTTTCAATTTTGACAACGTTGTGAAAACGTTGGCAAGTCAGCGCCAGCCAATACTGTCAAGATTGTTAATCCCACGTTCTGCCAACGCATAACCGACCATCGCCAATGCTATGCCAACATTGTGCCGATCTTATTTTTCTGCCTGGGCAGTGATTTAAAAAAGGCCTATTATTTTAAGTGTAGGTCTTGAGGAATCGTAATTTCGTTTAAAGATTACCCAGGAAAATTTGTTAAAATCGATTGCCAACCACAAAAATTCTGCAACTGCATTCAGATAATTATGTCGGTAAAATTAACTGCAATTGCAGTTAAAAAAGCATTTGAATTAAATGCAATTGCAGCTGCTTTTAACTGTAATTGTAGTTAAAATAACTGCAATATCAGTAATTTTTAAATCCAATTTTAGGGTGTACTTTTTTTACTGCAATTGTGGTTAATTTGATCAACATAATTCTCTACACACAGATAAAAAAGTTAGGAAAAAAAATTTGTAAATAGTTTCCAATCGCACTTTACTATTTTTATACTGATTTTTAGTACAATTTTTTTTTAGTAATCATTTTTGCTATTCTCTTATTACAAATTATGTATTTTTTTACTAATTCACGCTGCTGATTTCAGCAAAATATTTTACTAATTTTTCAAAACCGAGTGCTAAATTTAGCAAAAAAATATACTAATTTAAAAAAAAAATTTTTTTTGATTTTTTACAATTCTTGTTTAGTTTATATTTGTTACTATTGATATATTCTTAGTTTGAAAATAATACTCAGAAAATTTTATTGTATCTCCAATGCATAAAATGGTAATAACTGGAAAACCGTTTGCAATTTTGACTCCAAATTTCAAGTACGATTAAGTAATTATACGCTTATTACAATCGAAAGAAAAAAAGTTTTTTTTAGATTTTACAGTTTTTTTTATTTTTTAGTACACTTTTTTGCTAATTTCAGCGGATTGATTTTAAATTACAGTTTACAACAATTTACTGAAATTTAGTAGCTGCAACTAATTATTTATACTAATTTAATTGTACTAAAATTATGATATTTAGTAAGTTTTTTAACTGATTTTAGCAAATCGATTTTGAATTGCAGTTTACATAAATTTTACTAAAATTTAGTAGCGGCTATTAATTTTGTTGTAATACAGATCAGCAGACATGTGTTGCTAAATTTAGCAAAAATACCGCTGGGCTCGAAACAGTTAAATTTCCCGTAATAACAGCAAAATTTTCAGTAGCCATTACAGACTTTTTTGGTTGAGTGTGTGTTTCCACTAGAACCGATTCCATGAAACTAGTTCTTATATATATATGTAAAGTATAACTGATGTCTCCATAGAGTATCTGTACGCAAAATTTGATCAAAAATCGGGAGACCCTCGGTCCATTTTTTTAAATCCCATGGCCGTGATCAATCTTTTATCACTGCAATGTTTTTCGTGGCTTTTCTTGGGAATACTTAAAAAGGTTGATTAAAGCCAATCTTGACTGAATTAGCCTGTGTCGTAAATGACGTTCAACAACTCTGTTAGAAGTTGGGTATTACCGTCCTGTAAGTTGTGTTCTCGTTTCATAGCCTGATCGGCTGCTATCGATATCAGATAAGTTAATTTTTGCAACAATATTAGTAAATAAAGTCAGATGTATCCCAAATTTCTTATTACAACCCGCTTCTGTAATCATTTCTAAACCTTTCTATGAGCACAATATTAATTTTCAACAAATTGTTTGTATTACTATTGTTGGTTTGGATGGTGTGGCTGGTTGACTTTGGTTGCCAAACACACTCAAAGGCAACACAACAATAAACGGAAGTGCTAAAGGGTAATAATCACACTTTTATATAGCATATACAACAACATGTACTTACTTCTCAGTCTCCATACGGAGACTATGTGAGTAGGTATATCAAAGAGTTAACATCTTATGCTGCCACTGGATTTGTAGTTAAATAAAATTTTTATGTAATAAGTATGGGATGTATGTTTTGGATGGATGCAAAAGTGTTGGAGTGAATACAATACAAAAACCCTTTGGCATTCAATACAAAAAGGGAATTAGTAGCAGGAACAAACCAAACGATATGGTTTGAACCAAAACAACAATGGAAAAACAGCCACCTAAGTGGCTGGCTGTATAACTGATGTTTTTTTTTTATATTTAAAAGTATTATAGCTTTTGGCAAAGAACAATTTGCAGCAGCAACAGTATGCGCAGCAAGTAGTACCAGCAACATATTAAATACAAATCGAACAACATTTTACACAAAAAAACCACAAAAGAACAAGTGCAGTTTCAACAAATAAATAATAAATTTCTTACTTATTTTACAAAAATTTATATTACCATGACTTCTTCTCATACTTGGCCATATTGATGAATTGGCAATCATCAATATTATCTGCATAAGAGACTACGACAACAATAGCTTCTGGCATTATTCGGTATGATATCCAGTATGTAGAGATGAAAGTTTCAAGGCTTTTAAATCAACATTAATTTTTCAAGAAAATCTTTTTAAAGTAGATAGAAAAAAAAATACTTTCTTTTTAACACTTTTGATAAGAATCGTTAACAAATTCACTACATATGTACATATTAGTTTAAAAATTTCCAATTTTCCTGATTTTATTATTATTTATGACTTTTTTCGATAATTTGTTGTGATTATCTTTTAAATATTTTAAAGAGTTGTTTGAAAATTTTAAACTCTTATCATTATCTTTTAACACCTAAAATGTGTATATGAGCCTTTCTATACCAACTGCCCCAGCTACAGGAAAAAGTATGTCGGATTAATGTCATACTT
This sequence comes from Leucophora obtusa, assembly GCA_949987735.1. Taxonomy (NCBI): domain Eukaryota; kingdom Metazoa; phylum Arthropoda; class Insecta; order Diptera; family Anthomyiidae; genus Leucophora; species Leucophora obtusa. The sequence continues at coordinate 356,578,463 of OX465295.1, forward strand.
ATTCACTCAGGGAATTTTTGCAGTCAGAATTTGTTAGTTGTTCTAGCAATGTATTGGCATCCTGCTAGATCAGTCAAAACAACAGTAGTATATTGGAAGATGGCAAAGCAAATTGTGGCAAAATTTTTTTTTCTTGATTTTAGCACATTTAATTCCTTTAATGCAATTAATGTATATCCCGATAAAATAAATTTAAAAAAAAATAAAAAAACGGAAAACGGAAAATTTTTTACATGTTTTATTCATATCATGTAGTACATAAACACTCTAAGTTTGACATTGTTACGATATACTTTTTTTAGGGGCCATATGCATAATCACTTTTAAAATTTATAAATGGCTTATAAAACAAATTTTTCATACAAAATTCATTTTATTAATGTGTTAGGTGTACAGTTGCTATGGAAAGCCTTATACCTATTATAATGCTGAATGAACTACATATTTAAGTATTTTTCGAGTGTATATCATAAATGTTTGTATAGTGTTTATTTAGGTTTACAACTGCTTCGTTTTCTTAGAATTTATTTTTCTCACGATTTTTCTAAGGGTTTAAAAATTTTATAACTTATTTTCTAATAAATATTTGAAAAAAATATTAAATATTACTAATTTTGATCATAAATTTCATAAACATTATTGTAGTTGTTTTCGCCGTCAGTGTTCGTCTATTGGCCCTCTAATGGGCAATACCACCTTGCCAGATACTTTTTTTCGTAATTCCCAAAAAAAAATATAAAAATAACCCAAAAAATTCCCAATTAGAAAAAATGCTTAAAGAAGTAATAAAGTTTATTTAATTTGCCTAAATTAACATTAGATAATTACTAATTAGATAGAAACTAATTTAGGGGCGACACTGGGTTTAAAACCAACCGATTCTAAAGAAACTCAGGCAAAACTGCAGTTTATGGGGTTTGGGCAAAAAAAAAAAAAAACTATGACTCCCTCTGGAAATAAAAAAGAAAAAACCGAAATTATTTTTGGGAGAAGCTCAGACCCGGGAGGTCGGTGGAGGGCTAAAAACGGGGGAACATAGTAACATGTAAGTGTGGGTACACAAATTAAAGAAAATTGTCTCACGATTCCAAAAATGTTATTTTTTTTATATCCATAAAACGTAGCCCTAACTAGAGCTATTTTAGTCCCTTAAGACGGCGGACTGAAAATGATGAAATTTTTTGTATGGTAAAATGGTACTCAAATGATAGAAAATGTCCCCACGATATGACGAATTTGTCTAAAATTAATATTTTAGATACTGGGACACTTATCATACAAACATCTCAGGAACTTAGGGACAAATTTGTTGGTAAATAGAATATACTGAAAACGACAGTTAAAACAAGGGTTTATGCAGTTAAAACGGCGAAAAAGATATTTACCTTTAAATTTACTAAAAATGCAGTCATTTTTAACTTTTGAAAAATTTTAAAATAACTAATATATCGTACAAATAACTGTCAATGTTGTAAAAATAACTGACAAATACAAAAAAAAATAACAAAATAATACAAAAATTTAAAAAAAAGAACAATTTATTTCCTTCTATTTCAAAAAAAATTTGTAAATACCTCATCCTGTTTAAAATTTGAAGTCAAAATTGCAAAAGTTTAATGATTTTTTGCCAGCTTTAATTTTCTGACATTAGGGTTGTTCATTAGGGTCGTAGCAACTGAGATCTGGTGTGTAACTACTAGCACGGAATACTTGAGGTCAATGGCCCTTAGAACAAAACACTGGTCCCCTCGAGAGAAAAATATCGAGGTATCACACTTTAAGATTCGACTGTAAATGCCAAAGATATAACGAAAAATGTAAAATGGCGACCCCTACGTTCGGCAAAAAAAAATTGTTTTAAATTGCCTTGCAAAAATATTTCATATTGGAGGTGTACGGCGACCTTTTTTTCTGCCTGTAAGATGGTACGGTCTACAGGGCAGCGACTTTCATGCAAATGCATGTTTTTAGTCATTCATCCAAAAATGATTTAAAGCAAATATTTTTCCGAATCAAAGAATTTGCAACAAAATGGCATAGATTTGTTGTTGCATATTTTGTTATAAATGCATATTTTTGCATATTTTGCTTTTAAGTGCATATTTCTATTGCATATTTTTGCATATTATTCATTAAATTGCATATTTTCTTCATATTTTTGTAACTAAGAGTAAATAAAATAAATATAAATAAAAAAAATAAAATAAGATTTAATGAAAAATAAAGAAAAAGAAAAATTTTCAAACGCAGCACTTAACTAGAAGGAAAATATCAAGTTTTCATTTACTTAGACATTTATATTGGATTTAATTTTTAACCAAATGCTCGAATAATAAATATGATTTTAAAAATCGATAAATTTAAAGTGCATTTTTTTGGTTTTAAGCGTTTATTTTTGGATTTTAAGTGCATATTTTTGGGTTTTTAGTGCATATTTTTTTGGATTTTTAGTGCATATTTCCATCTAAGTGCATATTTTGCTTAATTTACTGCATATTTTAAGCGCATATTTTCAATTCTTAAGTTCATGAAAGTCGCTGCCCTGATAATAACAAATATTTTCAAAAATTCAACAAAATTTTTAATTTAATTTGATTTTTTTAACAAACAATTGTTTACTGCAAAAATACTATTTTCCTAGTTGTTTATTATAATACTAAAGATAACTACTTTAAACCACTGTTACGAAATACAGTACTTTTTGTTATTCGTTTTTCTTTAATAACTGGGGAAATAGTTGTTTTTTATTTTTTATAGAAAAAAACTGGAATTACAGTTAAAGGCACAACTATTGATTATCACACCAACAACTGTCATATAGTAACTGCTAAGTTTCTGTCAAAGAACTGTAGTTTTACTAATTTCTCAGTTGAATTTTATATTTATTTAAATTTAATAGCCTTTCCACTGGCCTTTAAGGCCCAATTACTGATGCTAGGTTTCAAACTGACGGTTTATGAATTAACTACTTCACTCAAAAAATATGGACAGTTACTACATGACAGTTGTTTTTGTAGTGAGCAGGAGTTGTTTTAACTGTAATTACAGTTGTTTTTCTGTATAAAAATACAGAATAGTAATAGTAACAGTTAGATAAAAAAAAATTACCGAAAAGTGCTGTTTTTCGCAACAGTTATTTAAAGCTGACAAAAAAGTGTGTTACAGTAAACTTTTATTTCTGTTAGTTATAAAAAAAAATAAAAAAATTCGTTGAGTTTTTAAAAATTCTTCTTTAGTTTATACGTAGTTTTATGACTGACATATATGATGCCACGAGTCATAGCCTGTTTAGGGGGTGCCGGTTCCATTCCCGGTCATGGCATACACAAAAGAAAAGAAGTTTTTTTATATAGAGACAAATTGACAATTAAAATTAAATTAAAAATACTTTGATCAATTGACACATAAACTAACCACTGACTAGTCTTTGGGTGAGACGAAACTGCGGCAGTCTGGTGATTCCCTTGTGTCTGTTAAATTTTTTAATAAAAATGTTTTCTTCTTTCTGTAAATTAACTTAAGAAAACAGAATTTTTAGTTAATTTTACTACTGTATTATTTTAAGTGTAAGTACCTTGTTAATATTAATACCTAAAAATCGTAAGAATCATAAAAATCGTTATAAAAAAAGTACGATCATATTCACCAGAAACAATGATCAATAAACAATGTGATATGCATATGAACTTCATCCAATAAATGGAATTGTTATTGGTACAAATAAATGGCTTCATTGCCTCCGATGGCAATCAAGTGTAAACAGAAAAAAAGAGTTTTACAACTGAATACAAATAACAGGGAATACAATCAATAATAAAAATTATTTAGTGGAAAAATATTGAAATAAATATAGAGTATTTTTATGAACTGTTTTAAACAAGTAACTTTATACAATTGAATTGAAAAAAAAACTGTACTAGGGAATAACAAACAATTAAATAGGAATTATTTGCAAGTAGATATTGTAATAATTGCAATAAATCCACCCCTTTTTTAATGAAATTTATATAGTTTGTGGGTGTAGTTTCGAAATATTTGGTTTAATTTACACAGAACTTTAAGGACTTCATTAAACATTTCGAAAGTGTATCAATAATTCTATGCATAAAATCAATTTAGTGAAAAATGTTGTAAAACATGTAACACACGTTTAATTTAAAATTTATATTAATTTCAATTTATCTACAACCCCTTTTTTCGATTATGAATCTGTAACAAAACATATGCAAATCGTTTTTAAGGATTCTTTGTGTGTTCGTTTACTTTTACCCCTTTAAAGTAATCCTGTAGTGTAAAAGTGAAAACTATAGGATTAACTAAAAACAAGACTGTGAACTTTAAAATGACCTATAAAAAGAGTTATGAAGGTAAATGAAGAACAAACATTTTTTCAAATTGTTAATTGTTTAGTATTGCTTCTGAGCAAGTTTTTACCACTCTCTTTAAAATATAACCACCACCCTGAAATTGACGAATTTCTCAAACATCAACACCTGCTTCTAACCCCTTTGTGTGCAGTTATGCCAAAAACTGTACGTTTATAGCAAAAATGTTGTAGTTAAGAAGCATTAAAGTTTTACACTTGATTAACTTAAAACCTTTTGAACTTTAATTATTAGTGAACGTCTGCAATTACAATTTGGCAAAAACATAAAACCCAAAGTAACCACAAGTTTTATTAATATATTAAAAGATTTTGAAGTTCACAAATTTATACAAAACCACATATAAAAACGAAAAGAGAGACAGACGACTATTCTAAAACATTTTCTTCAGAGATTTTTAGAGAATGAATTTCTTCAGATAAAATATTATCAACTACTGTTAGGCGATGATTTTCTTTGGGAGTAATAACAAAAGTTTTTTCAGCCTCTTCGATTTCCACTTTTTCTTCAAAATTTAAATCGTTATCATTGGAGTTTTCATTATCTCCAATTGAATTTGAGTTTTCTTGATCTTCATCGATTTCAGTTGCTTTCGAAGATTTTCTATTTTTCTTTTGTTTGAATACTGAATTCCAATAATTCGATAGTGAAGATTTTAAAGTCAGACGGGAAAAGGAAGCAGCCAATTCTTTACTACTTTCCGAACTTTTGGGATTAGCTATAAGAAGTAGAAAATTCAGATTAAACTTTCAAAAATTCCTGGTAGAGAAAAAAAGAAATACAAAATCCTACATTTAATTCCACCAAAATGTAATTTAAAACGTTTAAATTCAACTTTAGATTCTTGATTATCAACTTCAGCTGCAGAATCACTTGCATCACCTATCTGTGTAGAATTTTGTATTTCAGTTTCCAAATTAATTTCACCTTTATCTAATTCTACTTGATTTTTGTCCAAATCCACAACGTCTTCTTCGCCAGTTTTCTTTTTATGCGACATACGAAAGAATCTTTTTAGAGAGTTACTTTTTAATTTACGTTCATCTTCATTATCATGTTCCATATTCTGTAGAGATTTATTTTCTTCCCTTACATCTGGTTTCTCACGGTCTACTTCACCTTCAGCTAAAGATATCTCTCTTAGTTTTTTAAATTCCTGTACTGAAGCCATTGGTAGTATTGATTTTGGGCTATTTAAATAATATCTTGTCTTTTTGTGGAGGACAATTTCAAAATCTCTTTACAAAAAAAATGTTTTTTTGTATTTTATATTTTGATTTATAAATTTTTTAACAAATGTTATTTATATTCGGACAATTTTTGAAAAATATATCATGGATAAAGACTATTAAAAATCTTACTGTAAGGAAATTATGCATAAACGTAGTTTGAATTTTGTTGTATAAACCCAGTCAGGAACTGAGTTTATACAATCTTAATTTTCTTCACCCAAAATCAGGATAAATATAAAATAGCTGTGTATACCCATTCCAATTGTTAGTTGCTATCAATAAGGTCGGCGTATACGACTTAAACAACAACAATTTGTTAAATACGTTTGGGATTTTATCAGATGTAATTCCTTTAATCCAGAAAAATAATAGTCTTGTACATGAAATTTGCGTGAAAACAAACTCTACATATTTTTCACGTGAAACTGATTGTCGATGGAGTATAACAGTTTTTTTCACGTGAAATCGAAAAAACTTACGGTGCTTTACCCTGATAAGAAAATAAAATTCATGTTTACACTAAAATATTTTTGTTTTAAGTAAAGAATGGCCCAGTTAAAATCGATACGCATAAATTTTTCAATTATATTTTAAGAAAAAGTCAGACATAATAATATTGTTACGAAATTAGATTAGTCTAGTATAGAAAATATCCCGAAAAACAGGGTTTACTAAAATCGTAAATCTGGCAGCACTAGATTTAAGTATAATGTTAGTATATATATATTTAATCCTTTAATTCCCAGTGGAACATAGGTGTACCGGAATTCTCTACCACCACGGAAGTAAAACTATATAAGGCCGCCATATGTCATTTTGTTGATCAGTTGATTACACAGTACTAGTCGCAAAATTTAACAAGCTGGGCACTAGAGATGAGCGATCCGGTGATTTTTGAATAACGCTGCTACCAGTGATCGTGATTTTCAAATCACCGTTCTTTTAAACAGTGACGTGATCACGGGTTTGTAATAGAGATGGGCGATTTTTCAGTAACATTGTTCTCAGTGAATGTGATTTGCAAATCGTTTTTCTTTTAAACTGTGATGGTGATCACGGTTTTTCTATGGAAAAGACTGCGATTTTCTGACAAATAAACGAAATAATATTTATGGCGAGTTTTTAAGATGTCAGTTAAACTTGGTTTAGTTAAACCGAAAACGAATTTTGTCAGCCATTTCAAAGTTTATTAACAAAAATTTGCCGGAAAAACTTTTTCTCGAGTATAATTTATTTCTTTATTGAAATAAAACAAAATAAACAACATTTTAAAAGCAGTATTCCAGTTACAAAACTGGGCCTGAAAAGAAGAATAGTTGCGACCGGTAACAAAGACATGATAGAAGGAGACATTTTATTCAGAAGAGTGTGAAAGCAAGTCACTGTTATTGAAAAAAAAACATGTATTACTGTGCACAATAAAGTTTGCAAGAAAGAAAAGTACAAAAATATTAAAAGATCGACATTCTGAGTAACTGCGACTTGAAATATATGATCACTGCCGTTACCAGTGATTTATCAATAACTGTGATTAAATCACCGGTATGAAAATATCGCTCATCTCTACTGGACGCCGTATTGGTAAATTTGAGTACGCTGAAGTCAATGGTGATGCCGTTTTTCAAAGTTAGCGCTCGTATTCGCGATTAAAAATTCTGACACTAAGATACAAAAAAAATTCTATTTTTATACTTCTGGGATCATTTTTAATTATAAATTTATCAAATTGATTAAATATGTACAACATTAAGGAAGCTGTAATTTTTTTCGCAATTGTTTTTCCCAAAAAATTTTTTTTTTTTTTGCAAAAACAGTTTTTCTGCAAATAATTTTTTTCTGTACATTTAATAGGGTTTAGAAAATTATTCAATAGAGTTGTATTTAACAGAGCTGAATTGATTTGAATTCATAAATGATCAAAAAAGTATAAAAAATATCGTTTTACGGTACTTTAGTATTGAAATTTTAAATCGCGAATACGAGCGCTAACTTCGAAAATCGACTAGCAAAAGTGTCAAATTTGAGCACAGTGTTATTATATTTAATCCTTTAATTCCCAGTGGAACATAGTGTTATTAGCAATTGTTTAATACAGTAGGGCTTTGTTAAATCATTGTATTAAAATCATTACTGTGGGTCTTAAGGCACATCTACTTACACGGGATAGAAAACTCGCTAGAGTTTATAAAAACTTAACTACCCAAGTAAAAAAGTTTTGATATAGTCATATATTATCATATAAAATTTTGTACAATTATATATTGGAACATATATACCAAGATATAATTATATAAAATTTTACGAAATTATATCCTAAATATATAACTATATCTTGTTATATATTGCACAATATATAGTGCAACATATTACAATATCCAATTATATATAGGCCTATATATAGTTAAATATGCCTCATATAATTATGTATAATTGCATCGAATTGTATACCATTATATCTAGTTGGATATGATTATATTATATTTGATGCATTTGGATGAGGACAAAATCCGGATAAAATTATATCAAACCATATTTTATTCCATCAAATTGGATCTAATTGTGTCAAATTAGATCTGATATGATCATAATACGATATAATTTGATAATATTAGATGTTCTCATTTTTCGGATATAATTATATATAATATCAAAAGTCATACAATTTTTTTTTATATATATATATAAAAAAAGTAAATGTCAAAAAAATTTACACAAAACAACAAAAAATTTTTGGGTTAACTATTAACTACTGGCCTTATCGAATTTTAAAAATTTTTTTTTTCTCTGTAATTTACTTGTATGATCTCAAATATAACAAAAAACATTCATTTACCAATTAAAAGATCAACTATACATATGTACCTTTATACAGAAAAAGTTATTTTTAAAAATATCTAAAATTTTAGTGCAGACCTTTACAATCAATAGAACATAACACTTTGGTACTAAAATTTCAAATAAATACTTCATCTTCTCTGTGGCATTCACCACTTGCATGCCGAAAAAAAAGTTTGAACTTCTTCGTGCAAGAAGTAGAATAATATCCCAGTCAGAAATCGCCTGTGGTACAAAAATTCAAGCACTGGCATACCACTGGGTAACCACGGTGTTAAAAATAAATGACTGGCAGAACACTCATTTGGGACGCTTTGCCAGCGTTTGCAAAAAGCGTTTTTCCAGTATTTGTTTTACAAAAATTTTGGTGGTTCATAAAAAAAAACCACTGGCAAAGAATTGGCTTAGAGTGATATGCCAAGGTTTGCAACCAAGGGTTATACAGTGCTACCTAGCCAATGCTACCAGGCGTACAAAAATCAATTCACTGGTAGACCAATGATTTTATAAAAATGCTGACGCTTCGTTAAAAAATGTTTGTAGTCAGAAGGTTCCCTCCCAACACTGGCATACAAGTTACAAAAAATTGTTTGCCAGTACTAGCATTTTGGCACAGCCAGTAGTTGTCCAACTATTATCACGCATTTATGTGTTTAGCCATCAAATATTATATGTCTCGTTAGCTCAGTGTATAGAGCAATCGTCTGCCAATCTGACGGCCTGGGTTCAAATCACGGCAGGACCAAAAAAAATACATATGAACTTTTTTTAAATTTTATTTTGGAAAATATATTTCCAGACCACCTATTTATTGGTTTTGCCAACCTTTAAAAATTTTGTTCCTCCAGTGCTTTTCCGGCGCTTTTTGAACAGCCGGTTCTTTTGTCTAATGATGTTATCATTTTGGGAATTGGAAAGCACTTTTTGCCAGTACTTGTACCACCAGTTAAAGTGCTTTGCCACCGCTTTTCCGTTTGTATTTTTCTGACTGGGATATTATTATTAAAAAATGTTTTCATTTGCTTTCCCGAGAAACTCACACAACACCAAAAACAAACCGTGAACACTGTAGTCTCTCTATTAAAAATATGTATTCTCTGATGTTACTAAAACTCTGAGAAAACATGTTAAGGCCAGAGAGTGCATATATTTAATAGAGACTGCAGTGTTTTTGTTGTTGTCACGGTTTTTTGTTGTTGTGTGAGTGGCTCGGTAAAGCAAATGAAAACATTTTTTACATAAAAAGATGTCATTGCAATATGTTAACTAAATATTGTTGCGATCAAGAAGAACTTTCATTTTACTTTTATTGTGTTATTTTCTACACAGAAAGAATTTAGAATATTCTAGTTAAATTTTTAAACACCTTTCTCATACTAAATTTGTAAATACAAAAAAAAACTTTTTAAAAAGGCACCAACAAAGAAATTTGTAAATTCAAAAAAGTTTTTCTTTTTTTTTTTTGTAACTTTGAATTTTTATTTATAAACAATTTTTGTATGAAAGATAACAATTTACAAACGAGTTACAAATATTTCAAACAAAAAAATTGTTGGGAATAAAAATTCAATTTAAAAGAAAGTAGGCACCATTGTTGGTGCCTACTGTTTTTTCTGTGTATTAAAATTTAATATTTTTATTGTATTTTAATAATTTGTTCGTTAAAATACTGAATATTTAAAAAATGTGTTGAAATGTTATTAAAAAAATAAGAAAAAAAGGAATTAAAGTTTTAAATTTTACCAACATGTTTTCATTTGCTTTGCACGACTTCACCAATAAATAAAAAGAGAGGAGGTTGGGAGTGAGATGCATAGACACCGTCTAATATGGCCGCGGCTATCGCAAATGCCGGCCTCTATATGGGCATTTCCATCATGTCGAACGGGACCGTCGAACACCTTTAAAGTGAAAAAAAGTCAAAATAAAACGAATTTTATTTTGACAATAGGCTTTACTTATATCTTTTTATTAGCCCTACAATTGGTGCTGCGTTTGATTTTTAGCAATTTTTCGTTTTCAAGATAATTGTAAAAAAACAAGGCATTCGCACGGGACAAAAACAGAAGTGGTTTTCGCGGCTAACAATTAAAATACCGATTTCAGCGAAACCTGAAGCAATATTTCAATGTGACTAATTTTACACTATTGTGCATTGATTTCTTTTAAAAATGGTTGTAAGTTTACCCAAAAACGATTCATATTATTTTTTTAATTTAATTTTATTCACTGTCGCACGTGACATGGCGCACTGGACATTTTTTTCCACCATGAGATTTATGTTGTTTCTGTTGTTCTTTTTACGAAATTATATATAAACAAGCTTAGTAAAAATGTTTTTAAATCGACAGAAGTATTCAAGGTATTTATTTTAATATAATAATCAAAAACAAACTTAAAAGAAATATGTAGTATGAATTAACCCAGCAAAATTGTCGGATGGAAAGAACCCACTGTAGAACAACTTGTACGTGCATGCAACCTGTTCTAATTTATTTTCTATCATCGGTGATTTTTGTTTGAGTTTGTCCCAAAAGCAACAGGTTCCTTTCCTCCAAATTAGAACAGGTTACTTTGGAACCGGTTCTAGAACCAGTTATAGAACTGGTTCCGCGACAGTGAAACCTTCCATTTTGACTCCCAGGAATCAGTTCACGTAACCGGTGGTAAAAACACCTGTTCTAGAACAGATTCAGACGCAACCAGTTCAAAAAACTTTTGCTGGGAAGTATTTATTTATATGAAAATATAAAACACAGTTTTTTTAGAATAGACAGTCCTAGCTGCTTTTACTTCTTGACCATGGTGCATGCCAATTTTAAAAAAATTTAAAAGTATGTATTTACATAAATAAATCATTTACATAGGAAAAAAAAAAATTCAATTTTTTAAATTTCACACTTACGATGTCGCACGTGACCAACTGTGTATAAGTACCAAGATCACAATTCTTCTTATTTTTCAGGTAGGTTTTTTTTATTTTAATTGTATAAAAATCTCTGTTTGTAATCAATATTTGATGAGCTTTCTGCGTGTACTTCCGACGCACTGATAAAAAATGTTGTTTTTCAATGTCGCACGGGACATCGAAATATGCGACAGTGCAAATCAAAAACTTACAGTTATTTTTAATCGCATTGTTTTTTATGCATTCTTTTATGACTCTTTGTACCTTTAGAAATATTTTAGAAAGCAAAAGTCAATGCATAAGGTCTCTGTTTAAAAACTTTTCTTATCAAAACAAAATGTGCAATAGAAATATCCAAATAAGAAAAGATGCGCTTGTGCGACTTTGCATTCGAATACCTCGAAATGGGTTATGAATAAATGCGAAATCTTTTTACGTTATTTAAATTTGATTGTTTCCCTATGTAAATATGATAAAACAAAGTGTTTTTAAGAACTTTTAATATTTTAGTCTCCGTCGACCTTTCGGTGGAAATGCCCATATACAAATTCCGACGTGTTTATGAATATAAAATAAATATTTACAAACACCAAATAATTGTTCGCGTGCAAATAGAAAAAACTGTTAAAAATAAAACCACCTGTTTCAGATTGCAAGACTCTCACCAAAAACAGTTGATTTCAAACTAAATCACTAAATCAGCTGTTTAGCTACATATCAACTCTCAGTAATACACCGGTAAAAATTACCACAACTCAATAAGTAAGCAAAACAAACAGAAATACAAAAAATAGTCAAAACAAATCCATAAACAAATAAAAATCAGCTGAATAGGAAATATTCAAAATGAGCAGGCGCTAAATGTGAAAGCATGTAAATAACAAACAACTGTTGCTCAAGTAGTGGTTCGACGGGAAAATATTATTGATTTGGTTAACATATGTTAACAAAAATATATGGTGGTATTTATGTACTTACAACACAGGGTTGTAATGATAAGAGAATACATACTAAAAGTTGAAAATTTTTCAGTCATAAAGTAAAGCATTTAGAAAATATTACAACAGCGAAAAACTTTTTTAATAAATAAAAAATTAATAAATAAAAGTTAGAAAAAGGTAATTGATAATTTTGAAATGACTAAAATATTTTAAACTAAAGAATTTTAAGACATATCTTAAAATGAATAAAAAAGTTAAAGTCGTCATGCCGACTGTATAAACACCAGTCTGGTTAAAATGTAACAAATGTTTGGAGCCGAGATTTGAATGGGTTGAAATGGTGTCAATATTTGTCTATAAAATGGTAAAAAATTGTAAAAATAGTAAGAAATTTCGAATTTACCCAATGTTAGATGTATTTAAGGGAAAATCGGAAATATAGCACACATGTTTGCTAGATCCAAATATGGATTAATTCTATCTTACTCAATAATCTCTATCCTTGGGTCCATATGGGGTAGCGTACCAAATTTTAATAAATCGCCTTTATAATTGCGGCATGTGCTGTGCAAAAAAGAATAAGTGCAGCAAATTTCATTCCTGCAACCTGTAGCATGCGAACTAACTTAAGAGCCAATTTTTGTGCATTTACAGATCTTAACCAAAATCAGTAGGCTTCGTATGTGGGCCGATAAAATTAAATGTGTGAAATTTCATCAAAATGTCTTAATATTTGCAACTTGTAGCGTACGCACAAGAATACATGGACAGACGGACATCGCTAAATTAAATCAAAAAGTGATTCTAAGTCGATCGATATACTAACAGGTGGATCTAGGTCCAATATTTTTCGTTGTTACAAACATCACCACAAACTTATTATACCCTGTGCACGTAGTGATGTAGGAGGTAAGAGTTAAACGTTAATAACAGATAGTTCTATAAAAATTTGCCATTCATAACTATAGTTAAGCACTAAACTTTGTTAATTTTTAGATAATTTTGCAAATTTAAATAAATTATTTTCATAATTTATAATTTTCATTAATATATTTAACTATTTTTTTTTTGTAATTTTTCGCAACAGCTGTTTTATGCGCATCTGCCAGTAAATAAATAGTTATACATACTTCAGAGATACAGGATACATTTTTTCAGTCGAAAAAATTCGCTGTTAATAAATACATCTTTTTCTTTGTGTGGTGCTGTATTTAGCAAAAATCCGTAAAAAATTGCAAATTTATTTAAGAAATTAACAAATTTTGAGGTAAATCTTTATAAATTTATAAAGTTTATTTAAAGTTTTATAAGGATAATATAAAATTGCTTTAAAATATTAAAGTTTTGAACAGATTTAAAGGAAATTTTTATTTAAAGGCGCTCCCTAAGAGTTTTTGCCAGAAAAAAATATGTTATATAACATATTTTTAGACAACTTATTTTAAAGATTTTTTTATTCTTTTCTATAGAATAATGGATAATGTAGATCTTTAAATAAACTTTTTTAGTATTATTTATTTATTATATTTAAATATATTTGGAAATGTTACTAAAATTCTAATAGTTTGATCGCTAAATAGAAATATTTTCACAAATTCAGAACATTTTTTTTCTATAATAAAATTAACATAAGATTCTAAATAAAATTTTTCAGATTTTGCAAGAATTTTATTTAAAAAAAAGTTATTAAATTTTGGCCAGACTATTTCCAAGTTAATTTTATCTTAATTTTATACGAGGCAGTTGACCTAATTCTTATGCACCAAAGGTTTAGATAGACAAGATGCAGACTTTGCAGCTTGTCTGCCTGTAGTATAGACAACGGAAATGGTAAATTAAAAAAAAATATTCCAAACAATTTCTAGATTTCAATTTCCAGCAAATAAATAAACAAAAGTTTAATGAATTATTTCAAATTTGAATTAAAAATACAAAAAGTGTTTTTTCGGACTTTAAATATTTTCATATATTTACCCAGCAAAATTGTCGGATGCAAAAAACCGATTGTAGAACAAATTGTACTTGCATGCAACCTGTTCTAATTTATGTTCTATCATCGGTGATTTTTGTTTGAGTTTGTCCCATAACCAACAGGTTCTTTTCCTCCAAATTTGAACAGTTATAGAACTAGTTCTGCAACAGTGAAACGTTCCATTTTGACTCCCAGGAATCAGTTCTAGAACATGTTCCACGGAACTGGTGGTAAAAACACCTGTTCTAGAACAGATTCATAGGCAACCAGTTCAAAAAACTTTTGCTGGGTAGTTAAACTATTGTTCTTGAATATTAAGACTTGAGGTAGAACATTAACTAAATAAACTAAAGTATAATTTCTCTTGAAATTTTTTGAGTTTTTTCAGTCTACTAATATTTTGCAAAAAGTTTTATTGACTTTAGCAAGGATTTTTTTCATTTTCAATCGACTAAATGTTAGCACAACTTCTGTTGAATTTCCTATTTTTTTGCTAAAACCCAACGATTTTGCTGACATTAGCAATTTTTTTCAAGCCTTCTCTGATTAAAAATTTGTTGTTAGTGTATTCATTTTCATAGTCACATTTTCTGTGTAATAAAGAATTCGATCTACCCAAAAAGTCCGGTGAAAATGTGGATTGTCAAGCAACCTTCAAATAAAATTGATCACTTCTGAAAGTAAAAAACAATAACAGAAAGCTGAATAGGAAAGAAAACTATGAATTAGCTACACTACATTCAAGGCCTTACTTGGGTTAGATGGCTAAGCTGTCGAACTTTAGTATAGTTGTAATGTTTGTAATGTAGGAATATGCAATTAGCAATCGATATTGTGCCATCGATTTTTCGATAGCTTTTGGCATGAGGAAGAAAAAGTTCCACTACGACATATCAAAAAAATCATTTTCGAGGCGCCCAAATTTCTTTTTTTTACTTTTTCTCAACTTTTATTTTTATGGTGTTTTTAGTAGGAAATAAAAAAAAATCGGCTGATTTAATTTTTTTTTTAAATATTACCTTTCCAAGGTGAAATTGTACGCTAAAAACGATGGCGATAGCAGAATGTTTTCCTTGAGGTTTTGGACGAGTTTTTGTCGAAAAATCGATCTTTTTTTACGCGTTAATTTTTAAGGTTTCTTAAATTTCGTTTGTTAAAAAAAAATTCGCCGATTTAAAATTTTTTAAATATATCCAATCCAAGGTAAAATTGTATACTTAAAACGATAGCGATATCATTTTTTCAAAAAAAAAAGGTTTTTTCGTAGTGGAACTTTTTTTCCTCATACCAAAAGCTTGCAAACTTCATTGTGCACTTGCTTTCACACTCTTCTGAATAAAATGTCTCCTTCTACCATGTCTTTGTTACCGGTCGTAACTATTCTTCTTTTAAGGCCCAGTTTTTAGGAAGTGGATTTTCTTTAAACTTAGTTTAACGAAGTTTGTAACTGGAATACTGCTTTTAAAATGTGGTTTATTTTGTTTTATTTCAATAAAGAAATAAATTATACTCGAGAAAACGTTTTTCCGCCAAATTTTTGTTAATAAACTTTGAAATGGCTGACAAAATTTGTTTTCGGTTTAACTAAACCAAGTTTAACTGACATCTTAAAAACTCGCCATAAATATTATTTCGTTTATTTATCAGAAAATCGCAGTCTTTTCCATAAAAAACCCGTGATCACGATCACAGTTTAAAAGAACAACGATTTGAACATTTCACGATTTTACTGAGAACAATGTTACTGAAAAATCGCCGGATCGCCCTTCTATATTACAAACGCGTGATCACGGTCACTGTTTAAAAGAACGGTGATTTGAAAATCACGATCACTGGTAGCAGCGTTATTCAAAAATCACCGGATCGCTCATCTCTAGTTCAAACCCGTTTCTAAAAAGGAGTATGACAGATTTAAGTTTTGTGCGAAAAAAAATTATCACAAAGTTTTCAACATTAACACAATACGATCACTGGGAACATATTATGATATTTAGGAATATAATGTGAACATTAGAAAAATATTATGATGATCACTTCAGATGTATGGTGAAATTTTATTTTTAACAATATTTTTCTACACGGTGATTCTATATATTTTTTTTACGCAGCAAAATAATTTGGAAATCATTACTACTAATCAAACCTACTACTTCTTTCACTACTTGAAAAGTAAGCTTTAGTGTATTTTTACTGCTTTTTTAGAAGTAATTCTGAATTACTTTAGAGAAATCACTTCTTTGATTGCTTCTGAAGTATTTGTTAGTATATCTTTATAGCTCTTTTAGAAGTAATTCTGAACAGCATCCAAAAATCACTTAAGTATGGCTTCTGTAAAAGTGATCCTAAAAAGTGATTTTAATTTTATTTCCAAACAGATGATCGTGGGTTCGATTCCCGGCGGGACCAATATTTTTTTTTATTTACTTTTTTTAATATTTATAATTAATTTGTTAAAGTGAATATTTTTTTTATTTTTTAAAATATATATCGCACTTGATCAACAAGAGGGTATTAACTCAATATTTTTAAAATTTCACTTTTTGCAAGAAATCAACTAACAACATCAATATCTATCTAATGTAAAAATTTCAAAGTATTCTAACTACTCGTTCTTCTCGAAAATTACATTTGAGAACATTTTCGTGATAGTGTAGTGGCTACCTTTATATCAACAAAAAGTATCAGAAAAATGTTATTAACTCAAAAAATAAATTTTTTTGCAATAATTGCAAAAATTTAAAAGAAAAAAAATGTAAATATATTTTCAAATTGAATTTGATTACTATGATGTATTAGAATTTTCAAATTCTCTTGAATTGTAACCACAAACAGTTTTTCACCTCTACTGAAAATTTGAAAATTTTGAGTTAATACCCTCTTGTTGATCAAGTGCGATATATAAAAAAATATAAAAAATTGCTTTTTGTGGACCTCTGAAAATAGTACTAAAAACAATACTGAATTGCAGTGCACCTTTTGCACTTGTTTAATAAGTACTTTTATTGAAGAGAATAAAGCATAATTCTGGAATAATAATTTATGCCAGTCAACTTTCATATCAAAGAATAGCTCAGCGGTAGAGAGCTAGACTAGCAATCTTGAGGTCGCAAGTGCGATACCCAGTGGCGGCAATTCAAAAACTTTGTAAAATAAAAAAACTATAATTTTTTTTGCGAAAAGTTTTTTTTACTTTTAACTGATGAAAAAGAGTTTCCTTTGCACTCGTTCAAGGTACTGACAATATGTTGAATTGGGAGTGCTCCTCTGCTATGACAACTCAATGTTAAAATCATTAGTGTTTCTGTTAAAAAAGAAGTACATCTATGTAAATCATTAATTGTAGTGCTTTTTCTACTGCTTTCGCATCTCTTTTTTGCTGGGATACATTAAATGAAAATATGAAAAATTGCTTTTTATACACCTGTCAAAATAGTACTGAAGACGTTCATACCTTTTTAAGTCAGTTTCAAGAGAATGCTGGAAAAATACTATGGATCATAGTGTGATATGCAGGACTATAATATAATAATATTGACATCATTTTGGAATCATAATGTGATAATTTAAGGATCACATTATGATGAAAAAAAGATATCGGATAATATGATTATCGCAATCATAAACCCAAAAATATATATTGCTCTTCGAATATGGTCATCCCAACCATCTTTTTTCTTTAAGTGTATCATCTTCAGATACATTTCCATTTTATTTATTCTCAAATGCACAAAGAAATTTTATGAAAATTGTACTTTTTCGAACCTAAACTTAACAATTACATCAACGGTATTTCCCTTATTGAAACCCCTTCAAATTTTTAAAAAATCTCTCCAAAGAAAAAAGTTTAAGTTATGGAGTTATTTTTCTACAAATAATGTTTTTAATATTTAAGAAACTTTCAAAGTTTTTGAATGGCCTTGATGTCCTTTAGATCATTTAGTTAGGAAACAGCTTGGACAGGTCTCAACTGCCAGTTTTCTGCTGGCAGCTGTTTTCACAACTGTTTCGACTACCAAACGAATCTGCATATTCGAGAGGTAAATTTCGATAGCCCCACTTGACATATTATTATGGTCTGCAAAGAATGTTCCCCAAAAACCAGGATACTAACGAAGTATCTTCTATTAGAAAGCATTTATTCTTTTTTTATAAACTTTTCCTTCTATCAAAAAGTGTTCGATATTCTTGTTTTACTTCCACTTTTCTTTGTTTTAAATTTTTTTTCTTTCAGAATGGGAAGTCCATTAGAAGGGGCTTTGGAAATTCTAAGGATGTGTCTGATATAATGACTGATAGTTTTAAGACGCAGCTCGTCAATATGGGTACTCGTGCTCAAGCCTGTAAGTAATTTTTATAATTTCAACTTTAAGAACTCTAATAAAAATTGTATTTCCCCTCAACAGTCAAGGCAAAGTTGCGTTGCCTTCATGAATATCATGTACGTCTATTACATAATGTCTTACCAGCGCCCTCTGGCGTTGACATCGCTAACAATATTAAATATTTCTCTCAAACTCTACTAAGTATGTTTAAAATCATTTACATAAAATAACTTTTGATTTATTAACATAATTGGTCTCTCTTTCTCTCTCAGCTGTCCTTAAAGATGTACGTACCTCACCACACGAACTTATACGCGATCCCTCTGAAGATCCCACACGTATGTCAGCCTATCCCAATCTAGAATATGGAAATCTATATAATGCTTTAACTATGCTAATTGATGTTGCACCATGCATACAATATGGTCAAATTGGTGGGGTGTTTTTGATTTTCAATATTTTCTTTTTTAATTTCAAGTGATATGAATTTTCTATTTTTCTCATTTACAGTTTTTGGAAAAGCTCTATTACAATGTTTATGCTGTATCTTACCCTTTTTAGATAAGGATTTAATTGATAATTTACCCTATTTAGCTAGCTCTACCATATCTGTATTACCCCCTGCATTACATCAAGATATTGTTAATGCTCTATGTTATTACATCTTACCATTTACTATAAGTAAGTAGTTATTGAGAGGATAGAATTTAGAATTATTATTAATGTAATTTATATGTTCTAGCTCGAAGAAATTCCGATGAACAGGAATCACAGGCCTGTCAATCGGTATCCTCCGTCATAATGATGGTTTTACAGTACTCTAATAATCCAGGTAAGTCTTCTGCTTATTTCAGTTTATATTCTCTTTATTACACTTTTTTCTCTTTGTTTCACAATGCAGCACATCATTGTCAACTCTTGGAATGTTTGATGACTCTTAAGCATAATGTAGTTAAGGATATTTTATGTGTTATAGCTTATGGTACTGCAGTGTCTAGATCTTCAGCGGCTAAATTATTATTTTACTATTGGCCAGCTTTTAATCCTAATCTATTTGATCGGAAAGTATTACTCTCAAAATTAACAAGTAAGTAAAATACTTTCTCGCTCAGTTTGTCCTGCACATTTCCTGTATTGGGTACTATATCTGTAACTGTGCGCAATAATTCTTTGGGATCCTCCTCCTCCAGGCTTTGGGTTTGAATACAAATACTGCTGTGCTTACTCTAGCTCAAATTTCTCGCTCAGTTTATTATCTCTCATGATATAACGTTCTTTTTCCCTTTATTCATTTATTTATTTAATTTAAAATTTATCTTTTATATTTTATAGTCCACCCTTTTATCCTCCAATCAAGCTTAACACAAAAGCTAAATGTAGTTGCATATTTCCCATGTTGGCTACCATTTCCGTTGCAGCTCGTAATCTCCCCATAGGATGAATCCAACAGATATTTTAGTTTGAACTTTGATTCGACTAGAAATACTTTCCTATATTTTACATCAACCTTTATCGCTCTGCCTAGCTAATAATATTTTTCTTTCCATTTTAAATTACTATAGAATATTTAGTGCAATAGCTCTTGTTTTCTCAATTATTAAATTTATTAATCTCATTTAGATTAGGAATGTTAAATGTCCCATTTTGGGCGCCATTTTTTTAACGGTTTGTCATCTGTTCATTGAATGAATCTCAGACACGAGTATGCTCATGCTAAAGAATATCTTCTTTCCCACCATTTTCCTGTCTCAAACTCTTATTCGCTCAGTTTATCCTCTTCCAGTACACTCCAATAAGGGCAATATAACAATATAATACTTTCTCACTTGATTTATTTAAAAACCTTATTTATTTAAAAACCGCGTTGAGCGCCAATAGTGTAACTAACTGTTCGTACTTTCCCTTGGTATCAATTTTAATGGTACTGAAGGCAATACCTAGGTTAAAAGAGAAAAATTTCATTTAGTATTAAATCTACTCGTATTCTTAAAACTTTTCTCTAACCTTTGTATTTCCTCTCTTTAAAAATCTTCTACTGTTTAGCCATTTTCTTCGTTGTTACTCCTTTTGTTATTTATTCACAGTGTTGCCATTTCAATGCTTTTCGGGTATTTTTTGGTACTTTTCTCCTTCCCGTACCCGGTGATTTTTTAGAAATACCCGTTTAAAAAAAGCGGGTATTTACAGTGCTTTTTTAGATTTCTGGCAGTTCTTTTTGTACAGTTTATATTTTTAGTATTTGTTTTCGTTTTTTTAAATTTTTCTAGACTTTTCTTTTAAAGTTGAAAAATAATACCTACGAACTATACAAAAAATACATTTTTTCACAATGTTTGTAGTACAATTTTAAATAGCCATTTCCTTATATTTAATCTTCAAAATTTTGAAATATTAGTTTGGTGGTTTATTACCCGTTTTTTGGTCATTTTTTTAACCTTTTTTACACGATTTTACAAAGCTAAAATGTGTTTTTAAATTCTTGACATAAATTTTTAAAAAAATTACTATCGTGCTTTTTTACCCCATTTTTGATAAATTTTTACCCTTTTTACCCGTTTTCACAATGCTCACGGTGCTTTCCTGCCTTCAAGAGTTGGCAACACTGTTTATTCATATATAGCTACACCTTCCTCTCTTTGTCCTTTAACCTCAATCTGTCCTAATTTTTGTATTCTCTATTTTTTTAGATGATTTAGTACCCTTTGTTTGCCAAAGAGAACACTGTCCAAATGCCGGTAATGCTGAAGCAGCTAAAGTTTGCTTCGATCATAGCATAAGCATTACTTATGCCCCGGACTGCCCTCCACCACTCTATCTATGTATCGAGTGTGCCAATGAAATACATCGAGAACATGCGAATTTAGAATTTGGCGATATTTTACATCCCATGCAGCAAGTTTCCATGGTATGTGAAAATAAAAATTGTCGCTCTTCTGAAAAATCAGCATTTTCCATATGTTTCTCAACGGAATGTGCCAGTTATAATGGTAATCATCCCATACGCTATTGCTCTCAATGTCACAGTAATCGTCATAACTCGCGGCGAGGCGGTGATCATGTTGTTCATCGTAGTTTACCACCAGCTTGGCAAATGGATCCAGAAATGCAAATGCATATGGTAGAATGTGTAGTAAGTCTGTTGAGGGAAGCGAAACCATTGAATTTTGAACCGGGCAAAGAGAGTTCAGATTCTAAGAAAAATGGTACTGGTGGAGCTACAGCTACTGGTGGAAATGGTATAATTCCAGACGCTATATCTCTGGAAGAACGACAAATGTTGGGTAGATATGGCATATGGTTATTGGTGGGACGTTGTACTCCTACCGCTGATACTCCTGTAGAGATTTTGGGTAGAATTTTAAGTATGTTATTCCATTGGTTTCATGTTACCGCCTATTCTTACGATCCCAGTCTAATAGAAAGTACTATAGAAAAATTAAAAAATGAACATGTGGTGGGATGGCTTAAAGAAATCAATCGTATTCATTATAATGTAAGTTAGCTATTCCAAAGAGGCAAGTTATAGCTGTCTAATCATATAAATATTAAATTTTCTTAGACCTTTATTTCCTGTTTATTGCCACATCCTCCGGAATATGCTCGAGTAGGTGGCCATTGGGAGACTTTAGCTTCCCGTACAGCTCATCTTAAAGAAGGTTTACAGCGTTTAATTTGTTTGGTTCCTTATGACGTCATCACATCCGAAATTTGGGATTTCGTTATGCCGCATTGGATGGAAGCCATAACTAATGATGTAGCTGAAAAAGAATTAAACGAACTAAAAATAGTTTTAAGCAAAATTTTAGATCCTGAAATGTCTCCTTTGGGATTCGATGCTAAAACTATGTATAACTTTGTAGCCATAAGGTTTGAAAAGACTACTGCCAAGGTACAACAACAAGCTTTACGTTGGCTACAGATCCTTTCCAAATTGGGTATATTAATACCTTTGGTCCAGTTGTTTGCAATGTTTGGTGATGGCGTACGCATCATGAAATATGGTGTACAACATGAATTAATGCGTGAAAAGGATGGAGGAGCAAAAGGAGGTGTTAAAGCCACGGCCAAAGATGCTAAGGATAATCCTCCTAGGAGAAGTTCTATATGTAAGTTTACATCTACCAGATGAACTTCAATTAAGTAAATTATTTGCTTTGAATTTCAGCTCCTGTTGTTGAAGATGATTCTGGCAACACTTCTGCCATTTCCGACGATGAGGCTCCCACAAATCGTCATACTGAGTTCTCCACAGATGCAGAACATAATTTGACTTGTTGCATTTTAATGTTGGATATTTTATTGAAACAAATGGAATTGCAGGATATAGAACAGCACATGGGTATACACACGTCAGTGTGTGAAAACGTTTCACGTTTAATGAAATGTATGGTCACGGCCGCTCGTGTGGGTCTAAGCAGCCACGTGTGCTCTTTAAAGGTAGATAGTAATTTGAAACTTTCTAAAACATCAAAGCTTTTTCGCGATAATACGGTCATTGCTTCTCAAAACAAGGAACACAGAAGGACAGGAAGTACAAACTAAACGTTCTGCGTCATGTTTGCCGGGACGAACTATTTCCAGCGGATTCGTCGGATTTGCGAACGCTTTTTATATAAACTATCTTACCCACCAAAAACATGGTTTCAACTACTAACTCGCTTAACTGCTTGTGTTCGCGGTGTCCCAAAAGTAATGGGTACTCATTATTTTGTGACTTCTTGTAAGTGAGAGGGTAATGAGTATTAATTACTTTGTGTTTTTAGTAAGTGAGAAGATAATGGCTACCCATTATTTTTGGGACATCGAGAACAAAAGTAATTAAGCGAGTAAATAGGCTGGGTAAGTAGTTGAAACCATGTTTTTGGTGGGCACGAACGCTCCGGAAAAAAATTTAACATAATAAAAGAAGCATTCGCGACTCAATTACGAGAGTCACGAACTCCTGTTTTATTGTGTTCAAATTTTTTTCGAACATACCGCAGAACGGTCTGTTTGAACTTTCTGGTTCCTTTGTCCCTTAGTTAGAATATATAAACATTACTCGATTATTTCATTTGTGATTATTTCACTATCAAAAAAGAAAAATTTTCAATAGGAATTCTACACCAAAATCTTTAATCTTACAGGGTTGTTTTCGATCCAAATCATCGATCCTTTAAGAGTTCAATCTAAGCTCTAACCAGTTAATTCTATTCCAAACTGGAAGTCCTTAAATTCCACCAGACAGATCTATTTGGAATTTCATATAAAAAATTTTATCTGAAACTCAATCTTAGAGATTTATCTGAACCCCAATCGGGAGTCTTTAAAGAGTTTAATATGATCTCTAGCCATGAGTCTTTCAAGAGTTATATACGAATTCAAGTCGAGAGTCTCCAAAAAGTTCTATCCGAAGCCGAGTAGAAACTCCCCATAAAGTTCCATCTGAACTGATATCTTCTTTAAAGGACTGAATTCCAATCTCATAGAAATCTTTCAGAACAGCAACCCGTAGTTCTATTTGAACATAGTCATAAAAAAGTTATTTGTGAATGCGAAAATCAGATATTTAAAGAGTTCTAACCCCAAATGGGAATTCTCAGAGTTTTAGATGAACTCCAATCTTGTATTTTCAAGAGTTTTATTTCATCACCAAAAAGTGAATTCATGAAGGCCAACGTGCTCTTAAAGAAATCTATTTGAACCCCTAATCATGTATTTTCAAAGATCCCTATATGAACCGCTCATTCAGTGGTCCAAACAAAGAAACTAGTCTGAACTTTAAAAAGTGGTCCGCCTCATGAATTACACCTATATCGATTTTAAGTTTTTTAACGTTGAACTACCTTCTCATGTCTAAACTGGTAAATTTTCATCTGTTAGGGGATTTTAAATCTATTGTAATTGTAAGAAAACAGATTCATTGTGACAACCAATTTTCTGTCACCCTAATTGGAGCCACAAAATACAAAAGAATTTCTGTTAACACAATATATTTTAACTGTGTCAGAAACATATTCGAATGCGTAATCCAAATAATTCTAGTTCTCCCTCCAACCCATTCAGTTAGCAAGAGATTCGGTTGTCACAATGAATATGTTTTCTATGTGTAAGCAGTGGTCTGATCTGAGGATCGAGTAGCGAACATAGTGGAACTTTTTTTTTTATGTATAAAGGGGTAGATTTTTATTATAACTGTGTGAGGAACACATTCGATTGCGTCATTCAAATAATTCGATTGTTGCAATCAAATCATTCAGTTAGCAAGAAATTCGGTTGTCACTGTGTAGGCAGTGATCTGAGGGTCGAGTAGCGAACATAGTGGACCCTTTTTACTGATAATATTGGGTTTGTAAAATCTGGTATTACCATTTTTCCTATTTTTAATTTCATTTTATTTTAACCCTTATTATAATACATACATATACTATCATTGAAATACTTTAATCGAACCAATATTGTTCGTCTCAAGACAAAAAAAAAAGTTTGTCTGCAAAAATACGTGTAGTCTTTTTAGCGCTCAGTCTCAAAACTTTCGTATTTCTCTCTATCTCTTTATTGACTATTTCACGCAATATTCATCTCTCTATAGCAGGTATGTTTATCTACAACCCTTTTCCACCAGTCTGTGATCTTCCTTTTTTTGTCATTATTAAGAATTTATTTGAATTTTTCAGGTGGGTGAATGTGCTTACTGTGAAGCCTCTATAATGTGGCACCAATTGTCTACAAAAATTGTGCAATTTATGGCACCCTTAAATCCTCTAAGACCACCAGATGTAAGATAAATGTTGAATTTTTAAGACAATTTTTCACAATTCTGATAATTTTCATGTTCTCATTACAGGTTCCAATTGAAGATATTATTGAAGAAGAGAAATCTTCTCGCAAAAGTCCTCCCGAAAGTGATAAGGAAAAAACTAGAGAACGTGATGTATCTCTATCGATGGCACCTTTACCCATACCCCTGGGACCATTAGGTGGATTTTCAGGTGCTAAATTTTATAATATTTTAAATTTTAAATCCTTAAAAATATAAAAAACTTTAAAATCCTTTAAAAACCCTCCCTTAAAAAAGTAATATAAAATTAAATGCTCTCCCTATCTGGAGAAGGGAGAGTTTAAAGAATAACTCTCAGCAAGTCTCTCTCTCTCTCTCTCTCTAAACAATATTTTAGAGTATTTCAGTAGCTAAAAATCCACTTAGTGAAATAAAATTTTAGTTTGTCAGTTTTTTCTGTGCACTTGTAAAAAAAAAGTAATAATGAATCCTAAAACCAACTGAAACACTTTAAAACAAACACTAAATTTAACCATAATGAAGAAATAAACTAAATTCGGTTCTTGTTAATTTATAAAAAAAAAATTAATTCAATATAAACTGTCTCTCTTTCCCACTCTGATCACTCTTTGAACTCTTATTAAACTTAACAACATTTTTCTATCTCTCTCTTCTTTCTCTCACTAACTGCTTCCTAACTGTAAAACTCTTCATCTCTATCGTTCTATCTCTACAAAAATATACTCCATTTTTTTTACATACACTCTTTTAATCGTCTAACATAATATGTTTTAATTTAACATATATCATTATATATTATCACTACTCTATTTACTTTACTATTGTCTGTGATGCCCTCTCTCCACACCCAAGACCTTTTTAAGCTCGAT
Organism: Leucophora obtusa; assembly: GCA_949987735.1. Taxonomy (NCBI): domain Eukaryota; kingdom Metazoa; phylum Arthropoda; class Insecta; order Diptera; family Anthomyiidae; genus Leucophora; species Leucophora obtusa. Next base: position 356,604,708 of record OX465295.1, read on the forward strand.
CCATTTTTTTCAGACGATGGGAAAATTATTATTATGGCAGGTGATGCAACATTCATTTTTTTATAATTCTTCTAACAAAAATTCAAATCTATATATCAGCGTCTGTTGTTAAATGATAACTCTACTGTTTCTTATATTCAAAATATTTAAATATTTTTCTTTACAAAACTAATGTTTCAAATATATAACTTTCCACTAAATATGCTTCTTTAAGAACAATAATGGAACACTAAAAATTATATTAAGTAGGCCAAAGATAATTAATATTATTTAATTTTTTTTCAAAAAATCGACTATCAGAAAAAAACTTTTTAAAGTTTTTAGGGTCATATGCATAATCACTTTTTAAATTTATAAATGGCTTATAAAACAAATTTTTCATGCAAAATTAATTTTATAAACGTGTTATAAGGTTTTCAAATTATTATGCATAAGCACTTTAAAATTTAATTATTGCGATGGTTTGTATTTGCAAAAAATTTCCAGTAATGTAAATTCTCTCTGGCTGTCTTTACAATTTACACAAGTTGTTTTTGGTTAATATTTTTAAACAACTGCCCTAAGTTGAAAACACACTTATTTCAGTAAATATTTTCCTTTACTTTTACACTTAAACTCTACACTTTTTTACACAGAAATGAAATATGTCCACTACAGAGCATACACAATATTTTCTTTAGACACAAAAACAATTTAAACAACAAAAAATCTAGTTTTTTTTTTACTTTTATCCTTGTTTTGTAATAGTTTTATCCCAAATAGTTTATATAGTTGAACAATGACAAATTAAAATATTGTATACAGTTTTACACTAAAACCCATCTCAAATCTAATTGATTTCGATGAAAATCTATTTCAAATCTTTTGGATTTTAACTGCAGAAAATAATGTTTCACAATATAGCAGAATTTTTAATTTTTTTGTTTTTTTGTTTTAACCCATATTATCAAAAGGTCTCTTTTTAAATGCGCATAATACCATTACCTACTTTTAACATGGAAGGAGATCCGTTAAGAGTTTTGTATCCACTTTGATTGTTGTGTATGGTCACAGTAAATGACCAAAAATCACGAAAATTCCAAAACTTCAAAAATTATGATTTCTTTCAATTTCTTGTTTGGTTTTTCTATAAGCCAACTAAATTTTCTCCATATTGGTGAAACTACAATGACCTCATCGCAACTGGGAAAAATTTTATAATTTAATTAGATTGTTCATAAGGGGTGTGCTATCTGTTGTATCGTAGTATCGTCGTAACAAAAAACAGAGTTGATAAAATTTTTATTTGACTTTAACAAGGATTTTCTATTGGGTTTTCCATCTGTTAGCACACTCAAACATAGGACACTAAACATACGTAAAAATGTTGTATCGTGCTATTCTCAAATGTTGTATTTTTTCAATTTAAATTCTAACAACTCTGTTTTTTGTTAGGACGATACAACGATACAACAAATAGCACACCCCTTGTGAACGACCTTAATGAATTCGGGTGTCGTCATATGATACGAATATGTACTCACCGCAGTGGGGAGCAGATGTGAGTACATGTTTGTATTTCTTGCGCTTCTCAAAGGATAAAAAGAGTAATAATAAAGCTATTTCAATATATAATTTTTTCATTTTATTTATTTTTTAATTCCTAACTAAACTGTATTCAAAACAAAATAAAAATAAATTCACAGGAAAAACAACATAAAACTAAAATAACTCTCATGTACTCAATTGTGAAAACTTTTGAATAATTTCATCTGAATACTCCGCCATTCCAACTTCAAACGTTGTCAAAGCTCATTAAAAATTTTGCCCAGTCAACCATTCTAGAACGATTTTGAAGGTGTGTTTTGTGGAAATTAAACTTTGTCCTCAGCATATGCGCTCAAATCGGGAAGATGGGTCTGTAAAATTTTCATATAGTCTTCTTTCCTCATGATGCCATCAATTTTTTGTAGTGCCCAACATGCCACCAGGTAAATCGACCCCATACCATGATATTGCCACCACCATGTTAAACTGTCTGTTTAACGTGTTGTCTTTGGATGACTGAAATCGGTTGAATTTGCATTTATCGTCAGCAGTCCAATGTTTGTGTTCGTTGGCAAATTTTAACCGTGCCACAACATTCATATTCGACAATGCAGGTTGGGCTTCTTTACAGCTGAGATGTAGCCAATGTTGTTGAGCGCTCTTCTTGCTGTCCATCGGCTAATATTTTTGTTTATCGCTAGGGAAATGTTTTTTGGCGTTAAAATCTTGTCTGCCCTCATCTTTCGCATAATAAGTCCTACGTCCCCATACGTTACATATATTACGCAATTATTTATGTAAGAGACATATCCATTGTTTTTATTAAAAACTTGTCATGTACAGTACAGTAAAATACATTATTAAATGTACTGGGATATACCAAATAAATAAAATTCCAAGGCTGTGCCAACGTTGGAAAATAACTACGGCCAAGTGTTTAATGGTGTTATCATTTCGACAACATGCCAATGACGTAAAAGCTGAAAATCCGACGCATTTCCAGTACATATACTTACTTCCGTCTCCAGAATAGGGCCGAAATTGTGCCGTTTGTATTTTTCTAACTGGGTTATGACAACCGATTGACTTTGTATCCCAGCAAAACCTTGGTAATGACTGGACATTACTACATGCATTACTTAGATCTCATATCTCATTACCCGTTGAATTACTTTTAAACTGAATGTAATGAGTTACCGATAATTATACCCCACACATTACTATTTCACAATAGCTGAAACCAATAATATACCCAGGTAGAAACTGCCGACGTTGCAACAAAAATTGTACTGGGAGAGCACTGTTTTTTACGAATTGGCGGTACTACTTAAAACTTACTTTGCCAATACTGTTTTCTGAAAATTAACGAGCTTTTTTAATTTATTAAAATTAACAATTTTATAAATTTTATGTATTTTCATCTTTTACACAATTATTTATGTAAGAGAGACATAACCATTCTTTTCTTGTAAAGTTTCGACAAAATGTATGATGTACACTAAAAGGACAGTAAAGTACTAGCAAACTACTAAAATTGTTATTAAATGTACTGGGATAATACCAAAAAAATAAAATCCCAAGCCTGCGCCAACGTTGGGAAATAACTACGGCCAAGCGTTTATTGGTGTTATCATTTCGACAACATGCCAGTACAGTGAAAGTTGAAAATCCGACGCATTGCCAGTACATGTACTACCATCTCCAGTACCGGGCCGACATTGTGCCGTTTGTATTTTTCTACCTGGGTATGTTCTAAATCATTAAATACCATAACTATGGCGTAGCCTAGTGGTTATCGTTTTTGCCTGACAGACATGAGGATCGCTGCTCAACTCGTGTTAGCTTCCATTGTTGTTTTTTTTTTGTAATTTATATTAAACATCTATTTATAGAAATGTTGATGTTCATTAAGCAGTATTTAATAACAACAAGTTTTGTGAAAAATAGACATGTATAACAGTTGCCACAATAAATGTGTACATAAGTTAAAGCAATAAAAATCATAGTGATGTCGTGGTCTAATGGTTAGAGTGTTTGCCTGACAATCGTGGGGTACGCTGATCAATACGTGTCAGCTCCTATTGGTTTTTAAATTTTTATATTTTTTAAAATCTATATTCAACATCTATTTATAGAACAGCTGATAAACTTCTTACAGGTAACATCAGTGTAATGACTTTCCTCCAATGACATCACCATGTTAAAATAAGTAGTTTAGTAATTAAAAGGTAACTACCCAGGTAGAAAAATACAAACGGCACAATGTCGGCCCAGTACTGGAGACGGTAGTACAAGTACTGGTAATGCGTCGGATTTTCAACTTTCACTGTACTGGCATGTTGTCGAAATGATAACACCAATAAAGGCTTGGCCGTAGTTATTTCCCAACGTTGGCGCAGGCGTGGTATTTTATTTTTTTGGTATTATCCCAGTACATTTAATAACCAATATAGTAATTTGCTAGTAACTTACTGTCCTTTCAATGTACATCACAAATTTTTAATGTATTCTTTCGAAACTTCACAAGAAAAGAATGGCGATGTCTCTCTTTCATAAATAATTGTGTAATAGATCCAAAAATACATAAAATTTTTAAAATTGTTAATTTTAATAAATTAAAACGAGTAAAAAGGTTAAAGTCGGGCATGCCGACTATACAATACCCTACACCAGTCTGGTTAAGAGCCAACTAATGTTTGGATCCGAGATTCGAATGGATTAAAATGGGACTTGTGTCAAAATTTTCTATAAAATTATAAAAGAAGAGAAAATCGTAAATATAGCCCATATGGGCGATAGGTCCAAATATGGACCGATTCTATCTAGAATCTATTGGTTTTGTTCTCAGTACCATGTGAGTCAGTATGGTCAAATATTAAAATATCTTAATATTTGCGACCTGCAGCGTGTAACCAAGCCAATTTTGGGGGACCCTTATATGGGCACTAGGTTTAAACATGGACCGGTGTTAACCAAAATCAATAGGCTTCGTCCTTGGGCCGAACCGACATAGGTGGGTGTACCAAATTTCATAAAATATCTAAATATTTGCGACCTGCAGCGTATAAACAATATAATTTTGGGGGACCCTTATATGGGCACTAGGTCTAAACATGGACCGGTGTTAACCAAAATCAATAGGCTTCGTCCTTGGGCCGACATAAGTAGGTGTACCAAATTTCATCAAAATATGTTACTATTTGCGACCTGTAGAGTGCGCACAAAAATGCATGGACAGACAGACGGACGGAGGGACGGACGGACGGACATACGGACATCGTTAAATCGAAATAAAAAAAATTCTGAGCCGATCGGTATACTATAAGGTAAGTCTACGACCAATATTTTTTGGTGTTACAAACATCAGCACAAACTTATAATACCCTCTCCATGTAGTGGTGTAGGGTATAAAAAGCTCGTTAATTTTCAGAAAACAGTACCTACTGGCAAAGCACGTTTTAAGTAGTACCGGCATTTCGTAAAAAACAGTGCTCTCCCAGTACAATTTTTTTTGTAACGTCGGCAATTTCTACCTGGGTAGTGAACACTTAAGATTTCAATACCTAAAACTCATTACATGGTAATGAAAGGTTTTGCTGGGATGTTATGTTCTTTAGCTATTATTCGAGAAGAGGAGCATTCTTTGACATGTTTATAATAAAATTCTCAACTGTACGCAATAGATTTCTCATGATTTTATATAATTATGAAACTGTTATGGCATAAATGAAATTCACGAAATTGATCAAACTCGATTTTAAACTAATATTTGCGTTACCAAAGCATAAATAACAATAAACAAATTATAAACATATTCCAAAGTAATGGTAAGTTTTTATTTTTTTCTTCTAATATTTATTTTACAACACGGTGGTGCAAAATTGAGTACATGAGAGTTATTTAAGTCTTATTTTGTTTTTTCTCCGAATTTGTTGTGTTTCATTTTCTTTTGAATGTAGTTTTGTTAAGAATTAAATGAGAAATAAAATAACAAATTTTTTTTTAAATCGCTTTATTATTACTACGAGGGCAGTTCTAAATGTTCTTAGCCTAACAATGAAAAACAAGAGCTAGATTTTTAAAATTATTTTACTTTTCAATATAATCTCCTGAAACTTTCATACACTTAGGCCCGTTAACTTATCTCAATTTATGCCCGGGTTAAGACCTCTACTTAGCCTTAACCTTAATATATTTTTTGAATAACTTATCTAATTACACTGTGAGACAAATGGTAGGGGTCAGTGATCGGGAAGGGTTCAAACTACCGGGGAAAGTTATATCGGTAAAAAAGAAGTTATACGTGTCCCGGCGTTTCGCTGGGTCACCCTAGGAATCGAGATATATCGATTTGACCTTTGGTGGTCTTTTTTTTGACATAACTTGAGAACCACTAGTCCGATTTTGCTCAAACAATTTTAAAAAAATTAAAAATTACAATTCCTTTAATATGTTCATATAACGTTTTTCTATATACTCAACAGTTTTGCCTGATCTCCATTTACAAAAATTTAGCTCATATATAACTAAAATTCTGTATATTTAGCAGTTTTAGTTTTGCTGTTCCTATATTACTAATATATAGCAAAAATAATCTGCTAATTTAGCAGTTTTTTTCTGCAGAATCATTTTTAACTAATTTTTAGTAGTTTTTACTAAATTTTCTACGGACTTTTTTCTATTAGTGTAGGGGTGACCCAGCGAAACGCCGGGACACGTATAACTTGTTTTTGACCGATATAACATTTCCCGTTGGTTTCATCCCATCCCGATTTTGACTGTCGCATAGTGTTATTCTTCTAACCAATGCTAAAATTTAACCATAGAAATTTCTATGGTTAAGAAACTTAACCAAGGCTATTTTAGAACAATTCACCCTACATCAAATATTTTAATAAATTAAACTTGTAATGATGATTATTAAAAAATATCTAAAGCGCAGCTTTAACCAAACTTTGACTAAGAACCGTTTATGATACATATAAGTATTTTCGATGTGCATTTTCCCACTTTACCAAAACTTACAAAAATTGCATCAGTACTTAAAATCGTGCACAAATTTCTGCTATTTAGGATTTAGGTTTCTGCGATAGCTTACGAAAATTGGCCTCTTGTAAGAAAATAGGAAAATTTTTCTTTTTATGGGTTCAAGGTGCCAAAATCTGCCTTGAGTAATTAAAACCAAAAATGTTGACCAATATTAGAACGTAAATAAAAACGCGGAAAATAGCTTTTTTACGTACCTATTTTGAAATACTATACAAAACGCTTAAGACTTTTTCTTACGACAAATATTTTTTTAATTTGTGTACCGTTATAGGAAGAAATTATTTTGAAAACCACTCTCAGAAAAACAATTATTCCATCAATTTTGGGTAACTTGCATTTAAGGATTTAGAATCAAATTCAAAATGAATACTGTATCATGTATCAAAGCTCAAACCGCTGAAAGTTTGTTGAGGTGTGTTATCAAGGATTTGCAGAATTTTGGTACAACGTGAAGTACAAGACTACTTACTGAATTTAAATCTTAAATATAAAAAAGCGCATAGAAATAACTCGCGCATTCACGAAATGTAAACCAATCATGTTTTAAATATTGTAAAAGTATGTGAGGCACCCCTGGACAACTCACAGTTTTGACTTGCAATTACAAAAAGATACAAAATCATGCACAGCGATTATTTTTCTACTCACTTTGATGTGCTGATCACATACATTGCCTTAATTTAATAATCTATCACAAAATTTCCACTGTTTTTTTTGTAATTTTATGAGCGAATCTGTTCGCGGTTGTCTCGAGCAGCACGAAGTACTAATTAATAGTTTAACTTACCAAATGGATTTAATTAAATCACCTCGCGTAGTATGCAAAAAGAAACAATAATTTTTAACGACCGCGAATCTTAAAAAAAAACGACGTGGTCAAGTGTATTATTTTTTTATGACCAGAAATACACAAAAAACCGCGAGAAAAACTTTTAATTTTCCCGTATTGAAAAAAAAAATTTTTGTTAGAAATTTTTGTTTTTCCTTTTGTTTTTATTCTGACATTTCACACTAAAGTTAACTACCCAGAGTTCAAATATTGATAAGGTATTATGGTTAAATTTTCCTAGGGATAAATATTTAGTATTGGTTAGTTACCCATGGTAAGGTTAACTGCTCGGGATAAGTTAATGGGCCGTAGACCTGTTAACTTAACTCAACATAAACTGAATTTAGTGCTTAACCATAGCTATGAATGTCAATTTTATATGGAAATATCTGTGGTTAACGTTTAACCATGGTTATGTTGGAAATAAGTTACTCGCCCTTAATATATTTTTAAGTATAATTTGATACAATTGTATTGGGAGTTTGGTCTTATCTTTTATACATTTATATATAAATTAATTAATTTAAATATAATCATATGCACTTACATATTACACCTAGGGCTTTAAAATTCTCAAATTTTTTAAACTCCTGGCAATCCGAAATTTTTTTTTAACATTCCCGGGATTTTTCAGTAATATTGACATAATTTTTTGCTCAGATGTTAATAGCAAAAACTACTTTCTGTTCGAAAAATATAATGTTTCAATTTGACGAAAAATGATAATCCAAAAATGTTTTTTTACATTAAATTTCAATGAAAAATTGAATTAAATTAATATGATTTCGAAAAAATTTTGACACCAACAGACTGACATGATGAAAATCCTGTTCTATTTCTTGATAAAACTGTATACAATATTTAAATTAAACTTAAAATAATTTTTATCAAAAATGCATGTCCTAGCATTCCGAAATTAAAAATTTTAAACTAGTTAAAATACTTACATTTTAGTAGAGCCCAATTTTTTTTCGTTCGTTAGTAATTTCTCTATATATAATTTTCTTTCCTTTGCATGGAGTTACGAGAATGAACCTTTTAAGAAAAAGAAAAAAATCCTGTAATCCAAAAAATTAAAAAAAAAACTGGTATAATTTCAAAATAATTTCTTTCAAAAGCAAAATAAAATTAATATATTTTCTTAACACTTAGGTCCGGTACCAGTGGTAGTGCCACAACCTGAACCTCATTCAGTGGGAGGAGTTTTGGTACACATGCCCCACGTATGTTCGGTAAGTTACACTCAGAAAAACAAAAGTTTAAAATCTATTTAAAAATTGTTTGAAATATGGAATTTTGTTATGTTACGTTAAAGTTTAAAACAGGAACAAAAAAAGTTTAAGCAGAATGGATTTAATTTATTTTAGTTAAAACAAAGACAAAACATCAAAATGCATTGAAAGTAAAAGTACTAAACACAATTAAAATAAACTCATAAATTAATAAGGGTTAAATATTGCAAAATATTATTTTTAATTATTTTTTTTTTTTTCAATTAAGTTTTATGTTTTAAATAGTTTTTTAATATTTTTGTATGTTTTTAATTTCTTTCTTTCATTTGTTTTCTTAAATCTTCTATAAAAGTTAAAAATATTGACTCAAAAATTGTTATGATCTTAAATTTTTTTTATTTTTTTTTATTATAGAAAAACGATAATGGCCATTCGGTTGATAGTATTGAATTGAGAAAAGTTCACGCTACAGACGAGGTACTTTGTGCATTTTTTGTCACAAAAACAACAAAATTCGCAGTTTCTTCTTTGTTTTTAATACAAAATTCGTAACTTTTTGGTGTATTTTTTTATTTTTTATTTTAATTATTTTTATTTAGTTTCTTCTTAAATGTAATTCTTTAAAAAAAAATATATATATATATTAATATATTTAAAACTATATGTTCAGTGTATATATAAATGTACAAAGTAACATTAATTTCTACAAAATTATATTTTTTAAGATTTTGTTTTATAGACACAATTTTTTGGGACCCTCCTGAAAAATGTGTAGTGTACTTACACGTGTACTTTATGTAACGTGTGCTTGCGATATGGGAGAATTGAGTGATTTTCTTTTATGTCACTTATATACCATTATACTTATAGGTACTTACAAAGTATATTAGTTTGTGTGTAATTATAATAAGACCATGCCCTGGGTAAAGTAAGCCAGGTTGTATGTAGGTTCTGAAAGTAATCTGGGATACTTGTAGTTACTGGAACCCGCGAGTACCTTCGGAAACTACTTACAACCTGGCTTACTTTACTCAGGGTATGATCGCATTGTAATGATACACAAGCCAATATAGGTACTTAATACACAAAAAAAAAATTGTTGCTGTGTCAGCAAATTTTTAGTCAGGAGCGTGCTTCCAAAAAAGTTGGTAATTTCAGCAAAACGCTTGCTGAAAATCAGCGAGCTGATTTTTACCAAAAAAATAGTATTCTTCAGCAAAAGTTTTGCTAACATTTAGTCAACTGCAAATGAAAAAAATCCTTGCTAAAATCGCTAAACTTTTTGCTGAATATTAGTAGACTGAAAAAAACTCAAAAAACTTGTAGCGAAATTTTACTTTAGTTAATTTATTTGCTGAAAATTTAAATATAGAATATGTGTAGAGTTGTTTTACTTTTTTTGTCATTTCCGTTTCCAGACAAGCTGTGACATCTACATCTTGTCTATCTGGTTGTCGTCCACGCTATGCATGTTATCAGCACAATTTTTGTAGCAAAATAAATTAGTAAAACATTAGTTCAAAATTAGTTTAGTGCTAAAAAAATATAACTAAAATTTTTGCTGAAAACAGAATTTCAGCAAAAAAAATTGCTGAAAACTAGTACACTTGATATACAAGACGTTTTACTAATTTTTCTACTAAGTTATTTTTTTGACTGTACATAAATACAAATATGTATGATATGTAACTTTTTAAAATTAAATTACTTTTTAATTTCTTATGCAATTGTTAGCCGTGTTTGTGCGCCAAGAAGTTAACAGAAACATTCACTATAAACTGATAGCACTCATGCATATGATGTTGAGAAAAACATGTATAGTTTTAATCGTTAACTATTAACGTCAACTAATAATGTATTTAGACTGAGGGAAAACTACCTAGTTTTTGGATCTGCTTGTTTTGTCAAAACGCATATATAAAAAACATGCAGAAACTGGGTTTGCACGAAAACCAGGTTGGTTTTGCTGTCTAAATTCAGTATAATTTAAAATTTACATCGGGTTTTCGAATATAATTTACCGCACAAACATTGGTGTTAAACGAAAGTATCCCATATCGTAAATGCACAATGCGAAGTATTGTTTTTTATATAAATGCCAATGCTTTGGCATTAGCATTTACAGTTAGAAAATATAGGTTTTTTCTAATTTTATTCTCGTTTTAAAGATCAAAATAGTGGCTAAATTCGACCCGAAAGGCGAGTAGATGTTCCAGAAAATTGTACAGACTTTTAACTCAACGTATGTTTTTCTTTATTTTGCCATTTGTTTTAAGTGGGCGTGGCTTTTAATTAGCGATATCGACCTTTTATCAAATTGCATATTAAAATTTAGCGAGTACTGATCGGATATATACAAACTGTGTATTGTTGGAAATCCTATAAAATTGCCCTAAATCTTGCATTATTTTTTATCCACAAATGGTAGCCAGAGTTATCATATTTTGTGACACCTAAGTTCGGCAAATAAAAATTTTTATTTAAACCTCCTTGCAAAAATAATTTAGATTCGTCGGTGTACGGTATGGTCTACCGTTTACCTTTAAAATAACTAAATATTTAGTTATTTTTAACTGTTGAAAAATAACTTACAAATGTATTATAAATAACTAACAATGTCGTAAAAACAACTGGAAAACTTTTACTACAAAAGTTTTAAAAAACTACTGAAAAAATTGGCGAAAAAACTACAGTACACTAATAGAAAAAACTTTGTAAAAAATTTTGTTAAAACTACTAAAAATTAGTTAAAAATGATGCTGCAGAAAAAAACTGCTAAAATTAGCAGATTATTTTTACTAAATATTAGTAAGATAGGAACAGCAAAAATAAAACTGTTAAATACATAGAATTTTAGTTACATTTGAGTTAAATTTTTGTTAATAGAAAATAACAAATTAACCTGATAAAATCAGCAAAAATTTTTGCTAAATAATTAGTAGCCTAAAAAATCACGAAAAAATTTATAATTTTCGAAGTTTTTTTTCGATTTGAAAACGGCAGTTTAGAATTTTTCAGCAAATATTTCTGTTAATCTTACAGGATAGACTGCTATTTGCATTCAACTAAATTTAGCTTAAAAACAGCAACAATTTTGTAGATATAACAGTTTATTTTTGCTATTTTTAGTCTACTAATATTTAGCAATTTCTTATTTTTCTATTATTTAACAAAAAAAAATCTAATTTCAGCGTTTTTATCTAGATCTTTCGAATCCCCAATGATTTTGGCGATCTCTACAAATCCAAATTTTATTTTAAAAGTGTACGTTTTTGTCTAGATCTTTCGAATCCCAAATGTTTCTTGCGATCTCTTCGAATTGACATTATATTTAAGAAATTCAAGTTTATTTCCAAAAAATCAAGTAAATTCCAAATTTATTTTAAGATTTTAATTCAATTTTGAAATTTTTATAAAAACTGTTTGCTATATCACGTTTCTATCTAAAAATCACTCAAATCCTAAATTTATACTGAGATTATCTCATTGACATCTCTTCATTTTCAAAACCTTTTAGAAGTCAACTTTTTGTCCTTGATATTTTAAGAATCATAATTCTACATAAAAAGATACTTCAAGCACAATATCTTTCCTAAGTTTAAGTCAAAGTCGAAGAAGAAGCCTAAACTATTTTTATCTCCAGTTTTATTTTGAGGTCTCTTTAAATTTAAAATCCAAAGAATTCATCCACCCAGTGTAGAAACGGTAAGGACATATCATTATTTTTTGGACTACATACCAGTAATGACAGCCACTTAGCTTCTGCATTATTTTAAAACATATAATAATGAGTTACTGATAATGACTTATTTTTATCATTATTTCAAATAGAAAATAATTTTATACATTTTTTGAAAATTTTTTGAAATCTATATTTAGACTCAATATTTTTTCAACACTGGTAAGGATATATGTAACTACATATTTTTTGATTTTTTGTATGTTGGCGAGTAAGCTTACTTGTGTGCAGCAGGTCAATTATGTTTTTATCTATTAGATAGTACATGTCGATATAGCTCAGATGGTAGAGCTATTGACTGGCAATCTGTAGACCCAGGGTCGATTCCTGCACCAGCAAATTTTATTTAAAAAAAAAATACAATAAAAAATATTTTTTTTATATAATTTATTTTTTTGAAAATCTATTTTTAGACTCATTATTTTTGTCAGTACTGGTAAGCACATAGGTAACGGTATATTTTTTGATTTTTCGTATGCTGGTGTGTAACCATAACTCATTATTTTTCGCGACATCGCCATATAAAGGTAATAAGAAATGTAATAACAAAAGTAACTAGTTACCATTACCAAGTATGTAGTTACATAACCACATATCTGGTAATGATTTTCTACACTGGGCAATTTATCTTAAAATGTTTTCGAAAAAGTTCAAGAATTAATCGAAACCACAGAAGTCCATATACGACTTTATACTAAAATTAATCATAAGGTTAATGATAATGTAAAACGTTATTTCAAAAGTATTTCGTTAGGAAGATCTCCAAGGATGTTCTAAAGTCTATTTTCGCTGGAAGAAATAAGAAATTTTTTTCGAAATCATATAACTTACAATTTTTTTCATAGAAATTAAATATAAAAAACGTTTCTGAATAAACAGTTTTCGTCAAATTGAAACATATTCAGTATGGTCGTTTACTCGAAATTCTTACTACTTGTACTACAATTGGAAAGTCTTGTTTACTTTTTGTATTGAGTTTTTCCAGCTGTAGTAAAAGTAGTATCTTGTAGTAAGTAAACGAACACGCCTATTATGTTTTTCGAGCAAAAAGTTCAATTAGCCACACTCACCGCTATGCCGACCGTGGTGTATCTTGTTAAGAGTTGATACTATGAGTCACAGCCTGTGCAGAGGGCTGCCGGTTCGACCCACGGTCATTGAAATACACAAAAAGTTTTCCATATAGAGACAATTTAAAACATGTCGGGAATTTGAAAACCCTAAATAACCCAAATTTTTAGAAACGGCAGGTTTTTTGAATACTCCAGTGAAAACTAAGTATGAATGCGGCTAGCCTTTTAAATTTGTAGAGATTCTAACAGATTCGGATAAATATATATGGGACATTCTTCATTCAGACCACAACCCTAAAATATTTATGTGAATGTTAAGTTGCGTTTACATCTGTTTTCAAATCCCTAGATTGCAATGGAAATCTCGAACCGAAATCTTGACCGCCTTGACAAATGCATTTTTTTTTGTAAACAAAGTACCACAAAAAAATAACCTCAAATTAAAAATATTTCTAAAAACTTTTTTATTTATTGGCGGAGTACAATTTACATTATTTATGTAAAGATCTAGCTAAATGTGTTAGTGAATTTTTTTTAATTTTTTGTACACACATAGAACAGATTCGTTGTGACAACCGAATTTGTTGCCAACCGAATTTTGGTAGTCCCATGTACTATCACATTATTCAGTTGGTGCAATCGATATTTTCTGATGTACGTACTATATTCAAACAATATATAGACGTTACCCCAATCGAATTTATATGGTAATCCCAGCCGAATTAACTATTTAGTAGACCCAACCGAATTTGTTTAGAAATTCCTACCGAATTAAACAAAACACTGTTTCCTTTTGTTTTTTTTATCTTTTTATTACTGATAGAAATAAATAAAAAACAAATACATGTAACAAAATACTAAAAGTAGAAATAAAAAAATATAATAATGATAAAACATTCTTTAGGAAATGGTCATCAGAATCTGTTTGCCTTGTTTCTCTTGGGAAAAGTTTGCAGAATCTCAAATATTTTTTAACACAAATTTACCCAAATCTGAAACTCATCAGAAAGTGTTTTTAGAATTCCTTAGAATCTCAGTGTTTTTGTGAAGAAAACGTCCCCTGCATCTGAAAGATTCTGTAAAAAAGTTCTTCCTGGCGGAACGGAAAGGTTCTCCTACATAATAAAAACAAAAATTGGTAAACAAAATATACCCAGAACTTAACATATTTACTAAATTACCTTTAATATTTGCTGGTACCGCCAAAATCTTAATAACTTCGCAATGGATATTTAAAAAATTGTTTAGTAAGAAAGACAACAAATTTTTTTGTTTAGTTTTTTATTTAAGAAAATTTTTTGTTGTATTTAATTTTTGTTGACAGCTATTTTTAATAATTTTATTGGCTTTTTGTTGGTTATGGTGGCTAAAATTATTTGAATTTTTTTTTAATATTTTGTGCTTTTGTATTGCAACTGAAAATCTTTCAAAAAACTTGTATTGTATACTTTTATTTTGGTTAACCTAACCAATATTCAGTAGAAAATGCTTAGTAAAGCATTAGTAAATTTCGATTTTTTTAAATTTGGTTGCTATTGCTCATTTATGGGGGAAATGTACACTATTTAGGTTTTAAAAACAGTTGCCACCATCGAATCCGTTTTAAGAAATTTATTTTTGTATAATTTGGTTGTGAGTCCTTAATTCTCTTGATGGAAGTATATTAATTTAGTTGCAATAACAAATTTTTTTTCTCTAAAGACAACTATTTTTTAGTACTATTTATATTGCATAGTTTTAACCAAAATTATGTTGTAATTATAAAATCATTGGTAGCATTCGGCAGAGAAACCTTAAACTGATACCGGTGACTTGTAGCGCTTTGTGATTACTTACTCTGCTGAACGATGATTTCTTTGTTTTGTTTTAAATACACTTTTTCTATAGTTTGCTTTTATTTTTTTTTATTTTTTATTTTTGAATTATATTTGTATGTTTTTATTTGTCATTCATACAAAACAATTTTTATTGTAAATGAACAACAACAAATGTATCACTTATTGATCAAAAGTAGCAAACATTTTTTACGCTACCAAAACATGACAGCGCTACCTGAGCGCTCAGACTGAGCGGTTAGTGTTCAGATCGTTCAGCAGATAGTTGTACAACTGTTGTAGAGCTGTTGACTATTAAATTGTATCTGCCGAATGCACCCATTGTAATTGCAACAATTTTCCAACTGATATTTTCCCTGCGTGTAAGGACGACAAGCTAGAAGTCAGATTTTGCAATATTTTGGTGGAAGGAAGACATGCACTTTCAAATGCTTTCTTCATAGTTATGCTTCGCGGGAAGCAAAAATTAGAACCCCGCAACACTTATAATCATTAGTACATTTCCATTGGGTTTAAAGTTATATTTATTATATTTATAATATTTTTTTTATTTCATTATTTTGTGTTATTTTTAGGTTATATTTTTTGGTCAGCTGTTGACCATCGTTGCCACTTTTTCACGCAAAAACTCTACAAATTAAGCGAAACGCAGTGTTGTATTCTGTAAGTCATCACATTTGTGAGATTTTCATGATATTTCTTAGAAATCTCGCGAATTTACGGGATTTCTTTTGTATGGAGAATCTTGGGATTTCGCATGAGATTTTAACTGAAATCTCAATTTTAGTCGAAATCTCGGGATTGGGTGCAGATGTAAATGAAACATTAGTCTTTTATAATCGATATTTTATTTAATTTCCTTTGTATAATTTTGTAATCTTAATTTATTTTTACCAAAAACTTATCAAAAATCTTAATTTTTTCTGACTCAAAGTATCTTGTATGTGTGTGAATATTAAAAAAAAAACAAAATAAATTGTTTAAAATAAATGTAAAAAATTACAATTAACTAATTTTATATGTAAATAATTTTATATATTTAACTTAATTTTTTAAATATTATTTTACGTACAATATAATTTTGTTTAACTTTATTTCTTTCAGTGTAAAAGCATGAAAATTTACTATTTTTTATTAAAATCAAAGACAGCACAAAACTATGCAACACTAAAGCACCAGAACAAAAAAAATATGCACCATTTTTTAGAATAAAAAAAAAAACAAATGTGTTTCTAAATTCATTTATAATTGTAAAATACACTGTAAAAAATAACAAAAACAGAAAATTACAAACTTAATCTTAAATGTTTGTGTGACTTTGTATATAAATGTATAAATGTAAAAAAAGTAAATGTTGTTTTTAAAAAATCGTTAATAAATTTTTTTAATTTATTAAATTTTCTCAAAATTAGATAATGACGGCTACTGTAGAAACAGTTTCAGAACAGTTAGATTTAGCTTCAATATTACCCGCAGATCGGGCTATAGCTAGATCTATAACATTATCAGATGCTGATGTGGGTAAGTTTAGGAGGAAATTTTCCAAAGTAGAGTGCGTATCAAATTATTTTAACCCACTTTCAGGCAGTGCTAATGTAAGTGTTACCAAAGCTTCGGTTTTGGGTGGCGATAATGGTTTAGGAAATGGCAGCACTCATGGTGCCTGTGGTTTGGAAAATGGCAGCCTTTCTGATGAAGACGAAGATGAAGATGGTGAAGATTTTTGGCATACTTCTGTAGGAAAATTTAAATTTTCTTTGGATCAATTGCCTCAAACTTTACAATACATACATCAACTATTAACGGTAGTTATTTTTAACCGTGTACTTAAGAGATTTATAACAAGGTTGTTAAATTTTAGGAAATTCCCACTATTAAGAAGCCAGATATTTTATACTATGTCCTACAATGCTTGAATGTAATGGCATTACATGGTGATGCTTTGGCTAAAGCGGCCAGGGAACATCGTGGTTTCTTCATATGGTGTCAGGAGAATTTACTAATAAAAAAGTGAGTATAAAGCTTCGAGCAAAGGAAAAAACTTTAACAGATTTTTAAACTGAATTAAATTTCTATTTCGGCAATTAAAATGTTAAGAACTCCCATTCAAATAAATAACTTTAAAATGTCGGCAACTCTCATTTCATAACTAACTCTCTTATGGACATTCTAGAATTCTCAAATGATTTTCCACATATCTTAGGTATTTGACATACGGGTAGACGGCTTAAATAATAGCCAAGTTCTTGGATAAGATTTTACCAATGAGCGAAGCTTATAGGATCTTGTAAGCGGATATTTCGTACGATATCATTTTTATCAAAAGCTAAGTATCTTTCACATCCTTGAACTCGTACAGAACTTGCATTCTTGTTGGATAGCACAAAGAAGAACTGGTAAATCTAATTTCCTTCTCCAAAATAACTTTAGAATGTGTCCCCGGACATAGAGACTTTTACCGATATTCTAGTTAGCAACGAAAAGATTTGTTTTGGATACTTTCTTGGCGGCGTCAGTCATCAATAAATCCGTTTCCCACGAGCAGCTAAAAATTTAGGATAATTTCTTTTTTACCAACTTTACATTATTTTGCGAACAAAATAATCTTTTGCTTTTTCACTCCTAACAAAATGACACATAAATTGCTCTTTAATTTCTACAATGATTTTCCTCTTTCAGCCTCTGGGAACTTTGTAATGCTGAACAGTCACATATTTGCCAAGTTGGTGTACCATTCTTGTTACATTGCATAACATTACCTCTAGGCTCTGATGTATTTTGGCGTGTCGTACAAGAAGCCTTTCATGACACCGACTGGCGCATACGATTCACTGCAGTTGAACGAGTTACTGTAATTACACGATTTATGGATTCGACCCCACTACGCACAGAAGTTGGTCTACAAACGGCCTTGGCTACAGCATTTTGTCATCTGATAGCCAGTATGGATGACATCAATGTGTATGTGGCCCAAAGAGCTACCCTCTATATCGGAACCATACATGACACCGCAATTCGGTCACTCCTCTTCTGCTTAGAATCACAATTTGATTTATTTATAGTCGATCGTCCAGTGGTCTTGCAGTCCGTCTACCAATTGCATAATTCTTTATCCGATCGTAGGATATTAACATGGGAATTCTTTTTAAATCGTTTTGATACATTATTTGTGGAAGCACAAATAACATTGGAAAAATGTGGTGATATCTCGTATTTACGAGATTTAAGAAATTCTGAAAATGGCAGTGAGGCTCTATCCTCTAAAATATTAAAAGCTCGGGAAGCTTTAAGTCAATCGGATACGGCTAGTGGTGGCATGGCTAAAACTTTGAGTGCTTCATTTGGTACTAAATGGCCTTACAAGAGAACCATGTCAGCTCCCGCCAGTATGATACCCAGACAGGATTCTAAATTTGGTATGTTTTTTATAGATAATCTGAAGTTGTTATAGTTACAAATGTCCTCTTCTTCATTAAATTTAGTACCCGATAAAGAGAAAATATACAGCCGCCAGGTATCGGCGCCTATATTGAAACGGAAAACATCCCGCTTTGGTTTGGGTCAGTTTTTAGGCTCTAGTAGTGGAGCCAGCCAAACTTGTACTAGTTATAGTTATCCAACAGCTAGCAACACATTATCACACCGTGCGGCTTACAGTACTCATATAACCACACACTCTGTAACGTCGTCACATTCACACCATTCACAGCAACCTCCCCTATCCTATTCCCCAAATCCGCCATGTCCAGTGCATCATCAACCTTCCACTTCTCATGGCCAACATCCCCAACATTTTATATTTTCCACAACATCCCATCATCAATCTAGTAGTAGTGCACCAGTAGCAACAACATCAACTTTAGCCTCGACTCATAGTCAAAGTCATCAGTATTTAGTGCATTGTGTACCGCCTAGTCAAACGCTAATTCATAGTCCAATGCCAACGTTACAAGAAGCTGATCACTTTAAGCAACAAACGAAATCCCAACCTTCATCCCAATCACATCATTATCCGCCACATGCCAACACCCATTCCTACCATTCTCATTTTCAAAAACATCCTTCTGCTCCAAATCTATTGCCTCCTCCACCTCCAGCACCAGCACCAAGTCCCAGTCCTTCAGCTTCAGCCATACCAATGAATTGTACTTGTGATGTCGGTTGCACACAAGCATCAGCGAGTGCTAGTGCACCGGCACCTCAAGGTAGGTTGTAGTAGCATGCTTTTATAATAGAATTTCTCTTTGTGTACAAAAGAAAAAAATTAATAATATTTATACTCTCATAATTGTCGTAATGGTGTCTTCTTATACATATATAAAAATATATGTTTTTCTCTGGATTATTTTTTCTATTTTTTCTTTTCATTTCTTTTTACCAACACACAAAAAAAACTTGATGTATAACAATATGAATACGGCGTTTTAAAACTGTGATAAGCCTTGTGTCTCGCTCTCTGCTACTTCTCGCTCTACTATGGCTTTTTGTAATTTTGTTGCCACACACAAAACAATCCTTCAAAATTAACTTGGATTAAATTCATTTTTGAACATAAATCTTTGTAATATGTAAATATGTTTGAATTATATATTTTTCTTTTTAACAACAACAGATTTATGGTCAAATTTCCACAGGCCCAGTCATTGTTCGGATTTTCCAGGCACATGTAAATTCTGAAATTTTTTAAAAAAAAAGTTTGTTTTATACAATCAATAACTGTTAAGCACTCGAACGATCTTCACTGGTAGTATGACTAGAGCTAACTGAAAACTAAAGTTAGCAATGTCTGTCTTTAAATTCTTTATCACTTAAGCTTTGTGAAAAAGATTTCTTTATTTAAAAGCCAAGCATGCTCTTCATATCACACACTTTCTTTCTCTATTTCGATAATTAAAGTAGATAGTGTTGCCAGATAGTTAAAAGTTGATATTCATAATTTAAGGTTGTTTATTGTTGTTTATTAATAAACAACAATAATAAGTTAACAATTGACATTACTATTGCGCCACCCTGTATTTACAAAATCAATTGTAGGCTCAATTTCAATTAACCCTTTCGACGCCAACTTTAAACGGCTGGGAAAATTCGGAATTAGGGGGATTTGTAATAAAAGACTTGCCAACACTGCTGAAGAATCAAATAGAGCATAATATCAAAGCAACAAACAAAACGGCAATATCATATTTGATTTTGGACTTGAGGTAGAATAATATTATAAAATATTCCCTTTATTTAACCACCACAAGCTCAACTCGGAATCAAAATGAATGGAAACTATTCTAGCTTTTAGCAAACGTTCGATACTGAGGGTCTTCTAAATCTCTCTGACAAATCTTAGATTTTAAAAATTTTCCTTTTATAAAATTCTAAAAATTTGATACAGTTTATATAGTTTCTATACTTCACAGAAAAAATAATTAACCTGAAATATCGAATTAAACATATGATAAAAATAAAAACTGTTTTAATCAAATATTTAATTGAATCAATTAATATTTTAATTATTTCAATTAATCTTATACAATTTTTAGTAATTAATAGTATCATTTGAGTGATAGGTGCAAAATCAATAAAAATTTTAATTAATATAATCAATTTCGTAATTTAAATTTGTTTTTAGTTTTTCTTGTGTAGATTTGGCAGCACTACTTTAATTTTTTGAAAATATGCCATTGATTATATAGATATCTTACTTTTTCCTCTTTTGTCAAAAAACACATTCTTGCGCACAGTTTGTGTATAGGTACCCTGCGGGGAATGAGGAGTCAATTGCCCTCCAAGGACCTATCCCGTGACCGGTCAACCGAAGGCATATTACTAAATTAGTACAAATATGAACAAAAGAGGATGAATTAATTTTCAAAATATTTTCTGATCCGTTATTTTCACTGTTGCTTTTAAAAAACTGGACCGATACCGAAATAAAAAACAAAATTCGCGGCATATTTTTAAAAATATTTTTTTTTTATTATTTTACTCTTTTATTTATTTTGAACTTTATTTTTTATGATTTGCTTATTTTAGATCTTATTTTAAATATCTATAATTTTTTGCTAAGAAATTGTAAGTTTTGTATTTTCAACGATTTTTTAATATTAAAGTTGTTTTAATTTTAACAATTGGTATTTCATTTAACTTTTCTTTTTAACTTAAGGGGAATTTTTAAAATTTTTATTTATATTATCAGGGTTTTTGAGGTACTTTTCTAATTTTTAATTGATTTAATGGGGGAAATGTTTTAGTTGATCTGTTATTTTAAGTAAATGAATGTTATTTTAGTTTGACTCTAGATCATAAATTAATATCACTTTCTGTTTAAATTATTTTCAAATCAAAGAAAGATGATACAATTTTTACAAGTAAATTAAAAAGAATAAAAATTTTTTAATTTAAATAGAAAGTGATATTAATTTATGATTTAGAGTCAAAGTAAAATAACATTCATTTACTTCTAATTGATTTTTTTAATTTAATTATGGCCAACGCAAAAAACGAGTCAACTGCCATTAAAGGACCTATCCCATGACCGGTCAATCGGGGGCATATTCAAGGCACTTCCACTATATTTGTGTGTGTCAGAGAAACAAGCCAGCCGCCGTGAGCCGTTTAAGCCGCCGCCGCTGGTCGGTTTTGCCTCAGCCGCCGCCGCCGATTTTTTTCGGCTCATTTCGGCTGGGAGTATCAATTTTCCAAAATAAAAAACTAATTCCATTTTTAAAACAAATTTTCTACTTCATCATTTCAGCAAGTTTTGAAATTTTTTAGCTTTTCAAATATGTATAGAATTATTTATTTGTAACTGAAATATGTTGACATTTTTTTAAAAATATTGAAATTAAAAACATTTTTTTTCAATTTGTATACTTTGACGGCTTTTTTTACAGTATTTAAAAAAAGCATTTCTTTACTATTGTAATTTATTTTGAAAATGGGTTAGTGCTTAGTAAAATGAGATTATTTTGTTTAAATTAACTGAGAAAGTTATCGTATTTTTTCTATACAATTAATTTCAGCTGTTATAAGACAACTCGATGTTCTTATTTCCACACTCATTAAGGTTAACATCAATTTTCTTATAAATGCAGAGATTCCATGTTTATAAAAAAATTTATAACTTTAGCAATTTTAAAGCCATTAAAATAAAAAAACTTCATTTTACTGTGAATTAAACCCAGTTTAAGAATGAATTAGATAAAAATTAATTTTTTTATACAAAATGTTGCAATTAAAAGTCGTCGAAATAAAAAAAATTTGAAAAAATTAGGAAAATCAGTTTTATTTGAAAATATTTTCACACAATTTTGCTGAACATATAAACATATGTACACCTACAAAAAATTTTTGTTGTCCCAACCGAATTTAGTTCCAACCGAATCGTTCGGTTGCTGCAAAATTTTTTGTAGGTGTACATATGTTTATATGTTCAGCAAAATTGTGTGAAAATATTTTCAAATAAAACTGATTTTCCTAATTTTTTTTATTTCTACGGCTTTTAGTTGCAACATTTTCTATAAAAAAAATTAATTTTTATCTGTTGTTCCAACTGAAATAGGGTTGTTGCAACCCAAATAGGGTTGTGATAACCGAAATAGGGTTGGAACAACCGAATTTTCGGTTGCAGCAACCGAACGATTCGGTTGGGACTACAAATTTTTTTTGTAGGTGTATATATTTGGAAAGCCCAACTATCACTCCTTCTAGGTCTGTTCAAAAACTAAAAATTGTAAATTTTATCGATGAATTTAACTTTAAATTCTTTTTTATCTGATAATTCTAACTTTTTTGGAAAAAAAACTTAAACATCTTTAAATTACAAGTATAACGTTCTATCCAGCCGATCAAGCCGCCGCCGCCGCCGATTATTTTGGTCGGCTTGTTTCTCTGGTGTGTGTGTTAATTTTGTTTTCTTTTCTATTTTTTTGCTTTTCCTTTTTATTTTTTATTTGCTATATTTAAACACTATGTTTTTTCTTTTTTTATTTGAACAGAAACAAAAATATATAATTTTACCATCAACCAGTCATCACCCACAAGCAACATTAGCTCAGACGGTAGAGCGTTTGCCTTACAAGCAGAAGGTTGTGTTATGGAGCCCAACTTTGACGCGAAGTAGATTATTTTTAATTCTTAATTTTTTATTAGTTTATTTGAAAAACTATTTTTGGACACACCACCTTACTGTCACAAGGTGTCTAAACTGTGGCAATTGGTCATTTCCAATGACAACGCCATGGTAAAGTGATATGTTTCTTTCAAATAAAAAGACCTATCAACGACCGGTATCCGCCCCCGGTCTCCGGACCTAACCTGCGTGTCATCTGGGACCGGTCACTTTCCCCGTAGGATATAGTACATGTGTCCAATACATTCTCATGAGATACGTCCACTGACAGAGTGTCAAAGAGTAAGACAGCTATGTAATCTATGGCCCAAAGCTTAAAGCATGTTCCCACATCTTCAATTTTTCTTTATATCAAAAATAATTTTTGCTTAACAGAATTTTATAAATTTATAAACATCTGGTAACAATAAAACCACCCAAAGCTTTAAGCATGTCCACCTCTCCCTATAACTGTTAAGAAACATGTTGCCTCTAACTTAAAGCAGAATATTTCAAATATTCTGATCAAATTGCACTTTTTTAACAAAATAAAAGATCGAATCAAGTATCTGATATTTGGTTGATACATATGTGAATGAGGTCTAACTTTTAAACTTTTTAAGTTAAGCTTTTTAAAAAACATTTTTTTTTCTATGTTGATTTTTTATTTTGAAATATAACCCTTGCAAAACTGGTATGTATTCCTAAAAACTTCCAACTCTGTATTATTAAAAAGGCTTGATTGTATAAAAATTTCTAATACCACATTCATATCTGAGTTTTTGGCTCTTGTAGTTTCTAACTTGTCAAAACGCATATAAAAAAACCAGCAAAAACTGGTTTTGTACAAAAACTAGGTGGTTTTTGCTCAAGTATAAATGTAGTATAAAACTAAATGTCAAACTATCTTTTAGATGTAGTATAAGTGTATGTATTTGAAAAAAAACAAAGATATTTTGACTTAGAAATTTGAACCAAGTAAACATTGGTAATTTAATGAACCATGCTGGGAATTAAAAATACAGTTTGGAAAATAAAGTTAGGAAAATGGCCGTTAAAAATATATTTTTAAAATAAATCTCTATCACTTTCTATCATTCTGTTTAACAAAAGTCTTTCTCACTTTCACTTGGCAAAGTTTTATTACAATTTATGCAAGTTTACTTGGTTTTAGTTTTTCTAAGTGTTCAAAATATTGATTTTACTTTTATGGTTTTGACATTTCCCTTTATTTCTTTCTCATATACCCATAAACAAAAACTTTAGATGGACATATTCATTCTTTGAGTGGCATGCATGATGATAGTCTTATTGGTCTACTGAGTCGTATCACCGAATTGGAAGAATCTGATCGTGAAACAATACATTTATTGGTTTTCCTATTGATGCAATTTATGTCTAGACCCGATCAAGCTTTCCCGTCAGAAGATAAACCGATTTCAAAGACCCAGGGTATAGTGCTGAAACATTTATTCTTGTTATTAGGTCATAATCAAATTGACAAAACATTCCATACTTCGCCAGAAAATTTGAGGTAAGTATTTAAAATCCAGAAACCAGTTTTTTATTTTAGATAAATTTTGAATTTTTTTATAAATCGAAGAAGCATGGTTGTATTAAAACAGTATTGGTTCATTAATTTCAAATAATTTAACTGATCTTAAAAGTATGGTTGCCAAACAAACTTGAAAATACTTAGGGAGTGCTTCCAGATCACGTTGAACGAAAATAGAATAACAAAATACATGCAGTTACTCATTCGTCTCATAACAAATGTCTCATAGAAACCCCATATTAATCTCGAACAGTGTTGCCAGATCAATTTTGAATAATTAAAGATTTCAAAAGCAAAGTAGCCATATTAAGTAATTTTTAATTAAAACTAATTCCTTTTCAGTAACGAAAACTTTTTAAATAATTTTGCTGATTTTTATTAAAACAAATCATAAAACTGTTTCTTAGGAAACACCTTATCATTAATACATTAAAACTTGTTATGATTTTCTGCTTCCAGAGCTTCCGCCGTCTTTAATGCTTTCATGGCCAATCTTCCACAGGTATTGGATCAAAATCACTTGATAGGTGGTCTTATATTATCCTCTGTTATGCAAGTTATCTTATACGCTCCTAATCCCAACAATAATGCAGCAGATTCTTATCAAAATCAAGTTTTCAATTATTCTCTATGGTATTTGGAATTATATCCTCGTCGTAATTGGATGTTTACCATGTTGGTGGTGCTCTATAAGTACTCGTATACCCAACCGCCCCAGAGTGCTTACGTAAACTCAGCTATACGCATAATTATGAATAGTTTACGTAATCATTTCCATCAATGTCGTCGTATACCGACTACAACAATCTTGGATATACAAGGTACTTCTAGGTCACGTGATGCAAGTCAACCTTCATTAGGTACTGATCCAGAGGATAAGGAACAAAGTCCACCAGCTAGTCCCATGTTTCCTTCGGAGGGTACTAGTGGTGCTTCAAAGGGTAAAGCACAAAATGTGGCCTTTACTCCTAAATTGCAACATGCTTTTAGAAAATATAATGACTCCAGTTTGGATGCTGATGAAACCGAATCGGAATTGGTAGCTATACCAGAGAGTGATCTATCGGATAGTACTCTACATGGCAGTAGTGCTCCAGGTTCATTTGATGATACAATACACTTTGAGGAGATAACACCCCTAAAATTGGAAGCTTTAAGAAGTCGTCGTGCAACGGAAGAAAATATTAAGAACCAAAAAACCATGATAACCACAAAAACTGGGGATACTTATACCACTAAAATCAAAGCAACAACATCAGAGACCGTTTCCACTACAGTAGTAGCCACTCATTCCCGTCATAGTCTCCAGGAAGGTGTACGAATGATTGTTACTCCGTTGGTGGGTACTGAACCCTCCGAAACAGCTATAATTAGCCCACCCGTTGATGTCCATCGTGCTATTACCGTACGCAACAAATCACAAGATTCTGCTGCTTCCACTTCAAAAATGTTTGCTGCTATAGCTACAAATCATTTAAAAGCATTAGGAGCTTTACAAGATTTATCCCCAAAAGTTATCGAAGCTAAATCACATTCATCAAATGGTTCACGCTCTACTAATGGTGGTAGTTCAGAAAGTTCCGATAAACGAAGTGCAGCCAAAGCTATAACAATGGAACAACCTAAAAAACCTATGGGTAGGCACAAGACCATTATAGAATGCAGTGCTGGCACTTCTTCCTCTTCCAATGGTAATGACGACTCGAAGTTAAGTGCCAACCACAAAAGGTCTACATCCAAAACTCTAAAAAGATCAGATAAAGCTTATGGTTCTCCCGACTCACCACTCTCTAAAATGAGTGTCATGCCAAATCCGGTAGATGAAATAGATCAATCATCACTGCCACCACCTAAAAATATTGGAACTTTAGAAATACCCACTCCCGAACGTTTATTACCCATAGGTACACAAGAAAGTGTAGCCGCCATAGCAGATCGTTTACGTGAAGATTTAAATTTACCCGATATTAGTCATTTGAAACAAGATAGCCTTGATGTTTCCGATAGTACTAAAGATGATGTTACACCCTCTAGTCGCACTAATTCCCCAAGACGTTTAATTAAACAAGTAGCATTGGAAGAACCTTCCACAACTCATTATGCTTCCCCAATGCCACAACCGTTAAGAGAGGAAGGTCATGATTTGCATGCTTCCATCTTGAGAACAGTACAACAGGAGATAAAAATGACTACTGGTAGTAGTAGTGTTCATGCTGCTATGGTTACTAACCAAATCCCTGTTAATGCTGCTACTCGTTCGGATAGTTCTAAGAAGCCACGTCAGAAAATGGCACCATTTGCCGTAGATGTTAATGCTATTCCGGATATACGTTCACGATTTGCTGGTTCATGGCCACCACCACCCTATCAACCACCCGAAGAACAAGATGATGATTTGGAAGAAGGTCAAGAGAATGGTGTTAGTGGACAAGGACATTCTATTCCTCAACCCAATAGAGTGGTAAGTTTTTATTTTTGTAAAAGTAAATGAGTACCTCATTTTAAAGGAATGCTCAATTTTATTTATTTTATTATACACGAGATTTATGTTCCTAGAAACTTAAGAAATTCCATAGGTTTTTTTGTTTTTTACGAATTTTAAACCATGAGACGAGTAACATTCTGAGCGGCTTGTTCATATCGTTGGAAGTGATTTGGTTGTTTCTCGATTAATATACGTGGACAACACAACGACAGTCTCAATTGCACTTGTGTTTTTGTTTGGCAGAGTTCATTATTCCTTTGCCTCTTGTATGATTCTTAGTCCAAATGCTTCCTTTTATCTAGTTAAATCCTCTGATCGAAATTTAAACCATGATATGAGTGAGTTAATGACATCCTAAGCTGCTTCTTTTTATCGCTGGAAGGGACTTGGTCGATTCTCGATCAAAAGGCGTGGACACGAACTCGACAGTCTCAATTGGACTTATGTTTTTGTTTGGAAGAGTTCGTTATTACTTTGCTGCTGATGTTGTTGACCCACTTGCATGATTCTTAGTCCAAATTCTTCCTTTTATTTAGGTAAATCTCCTGATCGAAAAGATTATTTTTGACCTGCCTCCAGGGGATCTAATTACATTCTAGTAGTAACTTATTCTCTAACATCTCGTTGTTTTCCCTTACAGACAGGACTTTGCATACTTATGTGAGTAGTCTTCTGACGACATTTGTAGGCAGCGGGCTGTAGAGGTTGCTAAACCGTGGAGCCTAGACCTGCAGAATTTACCACGGCCCAGCAAGGTTTTCTTTGTACTTCCCCATAGTTTTATGACTTAAAGAACTTGTTTATACTTTGCAATTTATTATAGATTGCAGTGGCATGCGCAGAGGTCAAAGGCTGCCGAATGTGTTACCCCGAACATTTCAGTCATTTTTTGTCGGGATTGTACCACCATGGATATTTAACTCATACTAATAGTGTTGGCTAACCATGGATCTGGCGAACATGAAACAAATCACTCGTGAAACAACAAATATTGTTTTGTTGTTATTGTTTTGCATTTAATTCGTTTCTTGCTCGCACAGCACCGGGTCTAATAAAAACACCAGTTTAGTTTCTTCGACAATGTTTTAAAGAATGACAATTTTTTTGATATAGGCGAATATTTCCCGCTGTGAAATAGGAAGTTAGATAACTGAGAATAAAGGTCTCTTTCGCATATAGGTTCTCAATTAATTACTGCATTTATGTTACTTATATGTGAGGACCCCACCAACATAGTACGTTGTAACTGTTCTTACAACCACTAATCTACATTTACGAATTAACTTTCTTCGTTTTCTGATGGAAATAATTGAAATTAATTTTTCTTTAACTAATAATTCCCAATTCTTTTTCCAGAGTACACGTCGTGTTGGTGATTATACAGTCTGTGAACGTTGTTCAGAATGTGGTGCTTTAATTGAGGAATATACTGATGAAGAAATTGGTCTATTAATTGTTATATTAGGCACTTTTATACATCGAGAACCAGCTATGGCAGCACCATTCTTACCAGAAATATTAACCATAACATCCAAGTAAATTTCAAAACAATATTTAAATTAAACAACATTCTCTAAGTAAATGCTATTTATACATTACAGAATTTCCTCAACTTGTACTTATGCTTGGCAGGGAGAAAATGGTCCACCCTTATTGTGCAGTGCTCAAGCAGTGGCTTTACAATTTTTAAGATGTGTATTACACCAATTGGCTCCGAATGGAATATTTGTGCAGATCTTACAAACGGAAGTTATAAGTAAGTTTAATCAGGATATACACTCAAAAAAGTTTGTCGGTACACTAATAGAAAAAAGTCTTTAAAAAATTAAATGAATACTACAAAAAATTAGTTAAAAATGAGGCTGCATAAAAAACTGCTAAAATTAGCTGATTATTTTTGCTATATATTAGTAAGATAGGAACAGCAAAAATAAAACTGTTAAATATACAGAATTTTTGTTATATTAAATTTAAATTTTTTTAATAGAAAATATCAACTTAACCTTGTAAAATCAGCAAAAAAATTTTGCTAAATAACTAGTAGCCTAAAAATCACAAAAAAAATTTCATTTTCGAAGTTTTTTTAAATGCAAATAAAAATCGAGCCTTTTGTAAACAGTAGTTTACAATTTTTTTTAGCAAATATATCTGCTGATTTTGGCAGGATAGACTACTATTTGCATTCAACTAAATTAGCTTAAAAATAACAAAAAATTTGTAGCTATAACAGTTTGTTTTTGCTAGTTTTAGTCTACTAATATTTAGAAAAATTTTCTGCAGATTTCACAGTACAATTTGTAATTTTCGATTAACTAAAAGTTAACTTAAATATAACTAAAATTCTGTCAATTTAACAGTTTTATTTTTGCTGTTCTTATTTATCTAGTATTAAGCGAAAAAATCCGCTAATTTCAGCAGTTTTTTCTGCACCATAATTTTTAACTAATTTGTAGTTGCTGTTTTACTATTTTTATAGATTAATTTCTATGAGTGTAGGATCTACAGATAATGACAGTTAAAACAAAGATATATGGTTTAAAATAACTAAAAATTTAGTTATTTTTAACAGTTGAAAAATAAATAACAAATGCATTAAAAATAAATAAATGTTTTAAAATTATATTTAATTAAAAAAAAACAATTTTTTGCTTTAGTTTGCAAAAAAATGTGCAATTGCTTTAGCCTACTTGATATTTGAAGTACAAGTTCCAAACCGTTCTCCACCCTATGGGGAAAGGGACCGGTCCAAAGTGACACGCAGGATAGGTCCCAAGGGGGCACGGACCGGTCCTTGATCGGTCTTTTTGTTTGAAAGAGACACGTCACTTTAACATGGCGTTGTCATTGGAAATGACCAATTGCCACAGTTTAGACACTTTGTGACATGTAAGGTGGTGTGTCTAAAAATAGCGCTCTTCAAATAAACTAATAAAAAATTAAGAATTAAAAGAAAATCTACTTGGCGTCAAGTAGGGCTCGATTACACAACTTTCTGCTTGAAAGGTAAACGCTCTACCGTCTGAGCTAATGTTGCTTGTGCATGATGACTGGCTGCTGGTAAAGTTATATAGTTTTCGTTTCTGTTCAAATAAAAAAACAAACACTACAAGCAAATAAAAAAAATGGAAAAGAAAAAAATAGAAAAGACACAAATATAGTGAAAGTGTCTTTAATATGTCCCCGATTGACCGGTCATGGGATAGGTCCTGTAATGGCAGTTGACTCGTTTTTAGCGTTGGCCATAATTAAATTAAAAAATCAATTAAAAATTAGAAAATTACCTCTAAAATTCTGATAATATAAATAAAAATTTTAAAAAACATTGAAAATACTTAAAATTTATTAGCAAAAAATTATAGAAACTTAAAATAAGAGCTAAAATTAGCAAATCGTAAAAAAAAATAAAGTTAAAAATAACTAAAAAATATTTTTAAAAATATGCCGCGAATTTTGTTTTTTCTTCGGTATCAGTCAAGTTTTTAAAAGCAACAGTGAAAGTAACGGATCAGAAAATACTTAGAAAATTGATTCATTCTAATAATTGTTTTACATTTCCCCGTAGAAAAACCACTGTAATTACAGTTAAAAACAACAACTACTTATTACAACCTTATATGATATAACTGTCATGTAGTAGCTGTCAAACTTTTTTGAGTATATGCAAGTCGTCAGACAGAGAGCGGTTAACAGTAGAACCGCTCTCTCGCAGGCTCTGTCTGAAAATTCAAGAAGTGAAATTGCAGTAAATGGGTTAATTTTTTTATTATATTTTTTCATATTTCATATACAATTTATTAAAACAATTTTTAATATTTATCAAAATTTTATCACAAAACTTAACGTATTACCTTCTATTAGAACTTCTTGATATGTCGGACAGTCAGTTAATATAGGTTGGAGTTCATGTATACTCTTGCGATTCTATGCTCGTTATTTTAATTGAAAATAATTTTGATTTTATGAAATTCAGTATTTTATTAACGTATTACCTTCTATTAGAACTTCTTGAAATGTCGGACAGTCAGTTAATATAGGTTGGAGTTCATGCATACTCTTGCGATTCTATGCTCGTTATTTTAATTGAAAATAATTTTGATTTTATGAAATTCAGTATTTTATTTTTTTTTTTTCAGTGAAAGTAAGACGTAATACCTTTCGCAGCATTGCTAAAGCTTTACAAGATTTCCAGGAATTAAATGCTTCCAGTCCCATTTACATGGCGTGTGAAGCTTTACAAGCAAAAAAATCCTTACCAGTGGAAAATTTACATATTATCTTCCGAAATATGGCGGAATACTTGCAATGTGTGGTGCCTGATGCCACAGTACAATCAGCTTGGCCTCAGGCTATGGCCAGTTTGGAAAATTTACTGCGCCAAGTTATTGTCATATTGCCAACGATAACAAACCATGAATATCTTTTGGATCTTATTGTGGCTACTTTACGTTTAAATTGTGTGCCTAAAACGCTATTGGATCCTTACTCGAAGATTTTAGCCTATTGTGTACAACACACTAATTTGGATTATGCCGTCCTCTATGATATATGCATCAACAGTCGTTCGTTCTCGCGTGATCGTGATAAGCAGTATTTATGCCGTCAAATGATATTTGAATTTGTGCAGGCTTTAAAGTTTAAAATCAATATACCAGATCATAATTTATTGATGATTATAGGATTTGTTTTATTGGATGCCGGTGGTACTTTACCGCCGGGTACTTTACAAGATATACCAGAAATACCACCAACTGTAGCTACCAATTCAGCAGATTGTTTACGTCAATATATTAATGATGTCATTGACTTTTTGGCTGACTTTCATACTCTCAGTAAAATTAAGGTAAGAGAGAATTAAAAGAGAGTAAGGTTTACAGAAATATGTTATTTCATAAATATTTTTAAAGCTGTTTAAAGTAGATCTGTTAATTCGACCTTAAGCAATTTTAATTTAAGCTTAAATGATAGAAAGTTAATTTTCAAAAGAAAAATCAATATACATACTATTCTTATAAAAATGTTTTATGCTGCTTTTGTTTTCTATGACTTGCCTATTAATTCCAATATTTTTTTTTAGTTTTCTTGTATTTGTAAAAAAATATGAAATTCCTTTGTTGTTGGTTTTCAAAATTTTAAATCGAATTAACCCAATAAACCATAATATCATCGTTTATGATACAAAAATATAAACTCGTAATGATATAATAATTTTTAAAAATAACGATAAATTTTCTGAAAAAGTCACATTTGCTTATTCTAATTTAATCGTTAAAGATATCATAAATACTTCTTTCTTTCGATATCGTTAATGATATCATATTTTCATCGAATAGTGATAAAATAACGACAAAAATTTTGCAATTCACTAAAATATTATCGCATTGCCTGATATTTTCGATATCATAACGATATCATTATTTCATGAAAAAACTATATCATTAACGAATGTGCATTTTTCTTCACAGTACCTATTACTTATGAATCGTTAATGATATCATTCTCGGACAAACGTATCATCGAAATGATATCGTTACGAATTCGAAACGATATCGTTTGGTTTGTTGGGTAAGGAATTTGAATGTAATTCCCAAATTTCTCAATCGAATAAACTAAAATACAATTACAAACGGTTGAATTTCCCAACGATTGAATTCAGTGATTGAACAAATCGAATGATGAAGAAATGATTGCAGTCTTTAAAATTAAATCGAATGAGACCTCATTCACTTCATTCGATGTGTAAAATTGCAGTTTGAGAATTCAGTCATTCCATAGTACATCAGAATTAAAAAAAGAATGAGTGATTGAAGTCTTTAGAAGCTCTAAGTGAGGTGTTTAACAGTACATTTTTTTCAACTTAAACACTTAAAATTATTTTATTTAAAATCTAAACACGTTGTTAAACGCGCTACTTTTAAGTTTAATGTTATCAGTTGTGTGAATGACAACACAGAAAAAACAGTAGGCACCAACAATGGAATTTGTAAAAGCAATCACATTTTCTTTTAAATTGAAATTTTATTCCCAACAATTTTTTTGTTTGAAATATTTGTAACTCGTTTGTAAATTATTATCTTTCATATAACAATTGTTTAAAAATAAAAATTCAAAGTTATAAAAAAAAAAATTTTTTTTGCATTTACGAATTTCTTTTTTGGTGCCTTTTTAAAAAGTTTTTTTTTGTATTTGCAAATTTGGTATGAGAAAGGTGTTTAAAAATTTAATTAAAATTTTGTAAATTCTTTCTGTGAAGATGGAAATTTAAAGCGGCCCATACATAGGCAATATTATGGCACGACTTTCGAAGTTGTGCAAACATATTTACCATGTATGTACTAAATTAGAGGTTAAGCAATATTATGGAGTGAATCAAAAACATTTGATTGCTACTGGACAACTTGATATATTGTATAGTCTATTGACAACATTGTGCAATTTTAATTTTTCCTTTTTATGTTTGTGGTTATGTTGAAATTATATATTGCATAGAACAGGGCTGGCAAAACTATGACACGCGTGTCAGTAGTGGCACGCGAGTGGATTTTAGGTGGCACGCGTTGTTGAATATTTTCAAAAAATTTAAACTATTAGAAGACCAGCAAAAAATTCAGTTAAATGTAAAATTTCGCTACAAAAATGTGTGATTTAACTCCATAATGGTGAAATTTTTCATAGAGCTTGTAAATCGTCTTTTAAAACGAATAAAACTCTGTGCTGCCACCGTTTTTGTTTAAAAAAATATGGTTAATACAGAACTCGCAAATTCGATTATCAGAAAATTCTTGGAAATTTTCTTAAAATTCTAGATTGAAAGAAGTTTAAATGTTTCGATGAGAAAATGCCTCATAATGAGAGAAATAAAAAGTAGTAGAAAATTGCACAAAAATGGAAAACAACTTGTAATAAAATTCGATCTAAAAAAATAAGTTTTTTTTAAGGTAAAATAAGTGCTACGACATAACCCTCAATGAAATAAAGGCTAAAAATATGTTTCATAATGAAATAACCCCCTTTGTTGGAATTTGAAATTGGGTTTTTATCGTGTTTCGCAGGGTCATTTCATCTAAAATAGAAATTTCTCTGTTCAAATACATAATATTCGCTTTTTATTCATTATTATGATGTTAAAAACCGCGCAATTTATTTTAACAAAATCAAATTTTTGCCCAAGGCACACTTTTCAACTAGTTTCTTACGTACTTAAATAATTAATGGCGCCCAATAATTTAACTTTTTCTAACAATGTGAAATAACCACCAAAAATGGAATAACCCCCCACAAAATGAAAAGGCAATAAAGTTCAAACTGTTTGAATTTTATTTCATTGGGGATTTTTTCATAATGAAATAATCTCAATATTTAAAGATTAAATAAACCCCCAAAAATTAAATAACCGTCAAACATTTTTACTTCATTTCTTCGATGTTATTTAATTTTTCCCTTTGTGGGATGACATTTTTAAGAGAAATTTTCCAAATTTTAAAAATTTTTAAAAAAGGGCCTTCAAAAGACAACTAAAATTAAGGTAGCACGCGAGAAATTTTCACAAAAAAAATTGTCCGTTTCTGGCACGCAGCGAAAAAAGTCTTGCCACCCCTGGTATAGAATATTGTGGGGATATTTTGTTACACGTATGTTGCAATTTATTGTATGGAGTGTGGAAAAGCGGGGTAAAAAAAATAATATGCCATTATATTTTACATAAAATTGCAAATATATGGAGGGTCTTAAGAAAACATAAACCAAAAATTAAAAAAAAACAAAAATTGAATAAATTGAATTAAATTTAAGTGAAACCCATTTAAAAGGCTCTTTTTTCTTAACGAAGTGATAGTCGTACCAAAAACTAATTAAATTTTACTTCCGGTGAAGGAAAATTGTAGAGACAGCCATGAAGTTGTCCCTTAACTGTTGTAGAAATTGAAAAATCTCATTTCCGACTTTGACGGCCAATGTAATAACACTTTTGATGGCAATAGCAGTGCCAAAAATTAATTATTCTTGCAGCCGGCCGAAGAAGATATAAATTTTTATAAAATTTTGTTAAATTTTTTGTTTTCTGTTTACACTTGTTAAGTTTTTTATATGAACGGATATGTTTAGTTTTTTTAGTTTACATTAAGAATCCTACTGTGAACAGATATTGCGTATTAAAATCTTTTTAGAAACTTTTGATTATTAACGTAGATTAAAACAACAATTAAAAATGTAATTTCAAAAAAATCTAGTTGCATTTAAGAATGTTAGCAATTTAACGCTTCGACTTTGGTTGCAAATATCCCCGCTAGAGGTCTTTGGCCATATCAATTTTCATGGAAAAATTCGCACAAATTCTTAATTCCGGAGAATATGGGTCAAAATTTTTTAGACCTGCTAACTCATCAAAAAATAACTAGATCTTAGTGCTTAGCAATAGTTTTAAATGTCAAATTCCTATGGAATTAATAATGGTTAATATACAACTCTGGCTATTTTTTAGGTTTAACACATTTCTGTAAATAATAGCTGTATTTTAACTATATCCGTTAACTTCTAAAAAAAACCCAAGTTACACAAAAATGCGATTTAAGCGAAAACTTACACATTATTTTTCGTATGCACGTTATAATTATCCACTTTGGAAACTCAACGGTTATAGATTTCAACACATAATGCAATTTCTTCTCGTTACGTCCTCGAGGGTTTTGCCGACAAGCGTTTAATTATTATTGTCCGACCGAACTCACTTTTTTAAGGCCGAACCCAAGCCGAAGCCGAAATTCGGCCGAAGCAGAATACTTTTGTGTTTAAATAAAAATACAATTTCATGCAAGGTTTTCAAATTCAAAAATGCGGAAACCAATTCCTAAATATGTATTTCTAAATTGCAAAAACATAAAAAAGTTGTATTTTTCGCTCTTTAACCCTTTGACGACCATACATTTTCTGCTGAAGCGATTTTGAAAATTTTGCGATTTTCATAATCTCTGACCTAATAATAGTTATGCCAAGAAAAATTGGCTCCGTAGAACCCCTCCTTACCCCTCATTTCGCTTGCCAAAAATATTTGCCATTTGAAGACCCTGCCGTTCCGGACGAACTGATTTTTATTATTATTTTATTTTCGTGCCTAGAACTAAATTATGGATATGTTACAAAAAATTTACCTCATAGACCCCT
Source organism: Leucophora obtusa (assembly GCA_949987735.1). Classification (NCBI taxonomy): domain Eukaryota; kingdom Metazoa; phylum Arthropoda; class Insecta; order Diptera; family Anthomyiidae; genus Leucophora; species Leucophora obtusa. Next base: position 356,641,289 of record OX465295.1, read on the forward strand.
TGCTTGCCCTTCATTTCGCTTGTCAAAGTTTGTGCTTTTTACCCCTTAAATAAAGAATTCTAAATAACCAACTTCGAGGGCTCGCAAGGGGAAAGCAGGACTAGGTAGGGATTTGCTGCCTACTACATTTTTGTTCCCCCATTTCTCCTTTACAAATCCCTTTTGGAAATATTTACTTTATCTTTTGTCTGGCCAATTATAAATGCGAAAAACCCTTGGGCAAACATACTTGCCTAGGGTCGTCAAAGGGTTGACTAAAAATTAAGTTAAATATGTGCACATTTATAAGTTACTATACAAAATTAAAGAGCTAAATGTTGCAAAATATTGATTAATAGAAAAGTTCGGTATTCGGCCAAAATTTTGCCGAACATCGAACTTGGCCGAACTCCGAAGCCGAATACTCGGTCGGACACTATTAATTATATCGCCAATATTGCAAACATATTTGCAAATTTGTTTTAATTTTAATCGGTTTTACATAGATTTGCATTTAATACTTAACGTAGATAGGCAAGAGCGAAAGTACAGCTAATATTAATTAATTCTATTAAATTTTCTTATTGGTTTTTTTTTTTTTTATAGAATTTTAAAAATTCTCAAACTCAAAACGGTTTGGGAGAAGATACTCTGGGTGGCGTATTAAAAGGAGCTGTATCACAATATTTGGCTTTAGAAATGTCCAGAGGAAATTCAAGAGATAATAAGGCAGTTGCTAGATATTTGCCCTGGCTTTACAATGCTCCTTCTTCACTACAACAAGGGTAGGATTACACTAACTAAATATAAGCAAACAAATTCTTTAATTTTCTTCTTTCAACAGTCCCAAAGAATTTACTGAATGTGTTGGCCATATGCGTTTACTGTCCTGGCTTTTATTGGGTTCATTAACTCACATGGCTTTAGTAGAAAGACGTTCCACTATCCACATTACATCTACCACCACTTCGACCCAACCTACTAATCCTACAAATCCTACTGCTGGTCATCAAGCACCTGCGAGTCATTCCAACTTTTCACAACCTGTTCCTCAAGAAGCTTCCTGTCATATTGCTGACCATATACAAGTTATATTCGCTGGATTTGCTGAACAATCCAAGACGTCTGTATTACATATGTCCTCTTTGTTCCATGCCTTTACTTTATGCCAACTATGGACAGTGTATTTGGAGCAGGTGGCCCATACTTCTAACAATGCAGAGGGCAGCACTATGGGCGTTTTATTTGAATTTTGGGCCAAAGTGACCCCGTGTATTCTACAATTGGTTTCACATTCGAAGCCAAATAAGGAAGCAAATGATTTTTCCCAAAATTCAAATGCTAAGGTAAATAAAATCTTGAAAATTTAAATTTATTTGAGATATTAAAATGTTGATGAAATTTTAGCTATCGGAAATGGTTAATTTACATTTCTTAAGTTTATTGGAAGCTTTGAAAGAAACTAACTCTACGGTATTAAGTAAATTATTGCCATTATGGAGTCCAGTATTATCATCACAAACACAGGTAAATTTCAAACACTTGATATAACCCAGCATGGTGTCATTTTGACAACAGCTATTGTAATTGAGAAATTTTTTTTTTTTTATTTAATTTAAACTTTTTTTCCTGGTTTAAACTAACCCAGTAGCAAAAAATACCAGTTCAGAACCAGTTATGTACTAGTCTATTTGAACCAGGCAACTAGTACGAGTTCTACCGCCTCTCCATACAAACAACTGTAGAATTTAACATGGAGATGTCATAGGAATGGGGGCAATTGTCGCCAAACTCCCACTTTGGTACTAGTTGTAGAACTAGTTTGAAAATTACAATTTAAGGACGAAAAATAGGGAGCAAAACTGGTGCTAATGTAACACTCGCGGAACCAGTTCTGAAGTGACTCTTTGGAAATAGTAATAGTTAAAACCTGAATTATATTGATAAAAAACAAAGATTTTTCTTTGATGAAACGTAGATTAGACCGATAGTTTGCTCTTAATGAGATAATTAGGTCCATTTACCGAAGGGAATTTAAAATATTTTATTTTTACGATTTCTAATCACAATAAAAAAATTTAGTGTTTATTTTAAAACTCAGACTATATTAAAAACAAATGTAAACAAAACTAGAATTTCAAAACTGTTATTTAAGTTTAATCTTTTTAAAGAGTTTCCGCATACTTTCAATAAAAACAATAAATACACAAGTGGTAAAAATTATTGTTTAAGGAGGAAAAACAGAAAGCTTTATTGGTACTTATACGAAATTTATCAAACTAGTTCTGGAGTGACTCTTTGGCACAAGTACTGTACCAGTTGATTTGCACCTAAATTCAATTCACAGTTAAAAATTTTAGTATTTATTTCCAAACTCTGGGTTTTTAATTAAAAACCGAGATTTGAAATAATAATTTCAAATCTCGTATTTCGATTTATGTAATTTTTTAAACAGGTCCTACATAGATCGGGTTTAACTAGTACACCAGTGGTTCAAAATGATTATTTTGAGAACTAGTTTCGTAATACCAGTCAAAAAACTAGTGCTTTTTAGAACTAGTTCGCCCATTTGCTACTGGGAAATTATTCTCTTCTAAATTCTTTTTAATTGTTCTATTTGTATTTTTTGGATTTTAATTTTGTATAAAGCGTAATATTACGAATATTATCAGGCATGTCACAGGGTTTTTTTCGGAATTGATTTGATTTGGCAATATCACTTTCCCAATTTTTTTCCTAAATTGAACCAAAACAATTTTTTTTTTTTTTCTTCTGAATTCGCAGTTTAGGTTGCTACGGATAATTTTTGTATTGAAAATATAACGTTTTGTTTAGAATCGAGTATGCTACAGGCTTTATAGTTGTATTTAAAACGTTAAAAGCTTTTCCAAAAACGTAAGCCGAGAAAAAAATCGTTTTCATTCCACTTTCAAAAACCAAAGTGGAATTGATATTAAGTGTGTTTGCGTACCCGAAAATTTGTACAAATTCGAACAAATTTGTACAAGTTTTTACTGGAAGGTGTTTGTTTATACAATAAGTGTGTTTGGGTACCTGAAAATTTGTACAAATTCGTACAAATTTGTACAAGTTTTTACTGGAAGGTGTTTGTTTACACAATTACTCAGTAAGGAGAGAGGAAAAATACAGAGTAAAGTGACAGTTCAATACCAGAGAACTTACAAGTTTTTACTGGATGAATTTTTGCTAGTAAGAATTTGTAAGAAAAAAAAACATGGTTGAAAACATATGATTGAAGAAACAAAACATTTGTCTAAAAAATGTTTAAATAATTTTTTGTAAAAACAAAAAATATTTAAAAGCTTATAAGCTTATTTACGATGGAAGAAGTAAGTAACTGATCATTTTATTAGCTTTTATTTATTAATCCAATAATTTGAATAGGTTTATTTCGCAATCAGCTATTTTAATAACTGTTGTCAATTTAGCTATTTTTCGACAAATCTAGCGATATTTCAACTCGTTTATCGGGTAAAATATAATTTAGCTATTAGCGAGAAAACTAGCGATTTTTCTTTTTAACAGTCTTGACATTTTCTTAGCATTTTTTTTACATTTATTTCCTTAACAGAATTTTGGAATCATTATTATTCAGCGATTTATCGCTAAATTTTTATGAAAAACTTAAAAGTTTGAAAAGTTTGGCGATGTATCGATAATTTTTTAAGAAGGTTTTTAGAAGTTTGAAAAATATAGCTATTTTTGTGAAATTTTTCAACAGAACCTGAAAAGTTCGTGAAATTTAGCGATTTATCGCTTTTTTAAGTTTTTTATAATTTAGATATTTTCTAGTGATTTTTTAGTTTGATTTAGCGATATTTTTAGGAAAGAAGTTGGCAGCAGTATTTTACTAATTCTTACAATTTTTCTGTTTGCGTACATTTTTAGATATTTTTCTTTTTGAGAGTAAATTTTGCCTTACTCTCTGTAAATTTGTTACTGAGTAATTTTTACTGGACTTTACTGGAAAAGTACCCAAACACACCTATTAAGAGCAGCTTTAGCTGATAAAAGCTTTTGTAGTGTTGGTTAAATAAATAATTTTCTGATTGATTAGCAAAACGTAATTTTTTCTGAAAAATTAAAATTTTAAATTCTGATCGGCGATCTTGTTATACCCTACACCACTATGTGGTCAGGGTATTATAAGTTTGTGCTGATGTTTGTAACACCAAAAAATAATGGTCGTAGACCCACCTTATAGTATACCGATCGGCTCAGAATTTTTATACCCTACACCACTATGTGGTCAGGGTATTATAAGTTTGTGCTGATGTTTGTAACACCAAAAAATATTGGTCCTAGACCCACCTTATAGTATACCGATCGGCTCAGAATTTTTTTTATTTCGATTTAACGATGTCCGTCTGTCCGTCCGTCTGTCTGTCCATGAAATCTTGTGCGCACTCTACGGGTCGCAAATATTAAGATATTTTGATGAAATTTGGTACGCAGACCTATGTTGGCCCAAGGACGAACAAGTTTGATTTTGGTGAACATCGGTCCATGTTTAGACCTAGTGCCCATATAAGGGTCCTACCAAAATTATATTCTTTATACGCTGCAGGTCGTAAATATTAAGATATTTTGACGAAATTTGGTACACAGACCTATGTTAGCCCAATAACGCAGCATATTGATTTTGGTGAACATCGGTCCATGTTTAGACCTAGTGCCCATATAAGGGTCCTACCAAAATTATACTGTTTATACGCTGCAGGTCGTAAATATTAAGATATTTTGATGAAATTTGGTACACAGACCTATATTGGCCCAATAACGCAGCCTATTGATTTTGGTGAACATCGGTCCATGTTTAGACCTAGTGCCCATATAAGGGTCCTACCAAAATTATACTGTTTATACGCTGCAGGTCGCAAATATTAAGATATTTTGATGAAATTTGGTACACAGATCTATGTTGGCCAAATAACGCAGACTATTGATTTTGGTGAACATCGGTCCATGTTTAGACCTAGTGTCCATATAAGGGTCCCACCAAAATTGGCTTGGTTACAAACTGCAGGTCGCAAATATTAAGATATTTTAATGAAATTTGGTGCGCTGACTCACATTATAGAAAATTTTGACACAAGCCTCATTTTAACCCATTCGAATTTCGGATCCAAACATTAGTTGGCTTTTAACCAGACTGGTGTAGGGTATTGTATAGTCGGCATGCCCGACTTTAACCTTTTTACTCGTTTTTTAACTACAAATATCAAAATCTTTTTTAACTAGAAATATCAAAATCAAACTTATATCAAAATCTAGCAGTTGGAACACTAAAGTAAAAAAAACGGTACGAATATGATTACGAAAAACGAAATCATATTAATTTCTTACGAAATTTTTTTTAAGTGAAATTACTAAAACTTATAATTATTTACTTATGTTTATCTATTATATTTGGTCTCAATATGCAAAAATACCATTTACTTCTGGAGAAGCAATTTTCATTTTTAATTTCACTTTCAAGTGAAATTGAAGTCTGTGACAACCATGTATATTTCTTTTTTCAAAAACAGGGGGTAACCGCGTAACACGATTCGAAAAAAAATGTTCGAATTCGTAAATCTTGCGAATATTGTTAAAAATATAATTCTGTATAAAAATTCTACTTTTCACATTATTTTTACCTGTACACTACACATAAAAATTCAAAAAATGAGATTTTTGCTTACGAAAGGTACCAAATTTACGAATTCGAAAATTTTTTCGAATCGAGTTACGCGGTAAACCACAGGATTGGTCAATTTTTAGTTAGATGGAGAATAGCAAAAAGACTTATGAATAGACTCGCGAACATCCAGTGAATAAGCCTAAAATACATTCTAGTTGTAAACTCATTGTATGTAGCGCACAACGAATGCGTACCTAAAACAACTAAAACAACACTGTACTAAAATAGATTATGGCAACCCGTCTCCAATATATACGCAAGCTGCCTTATCTTGAATGTAAAAACGGAGGAGATTGGAAGATAAAAAAAATCTAAAAGTAGAATGTTTGTATGTGTCTGTGTTTGATCACAATAACAGAAAGCTGAATAGGAAGGAAAACTATGAATTAGTTACATTGCATTCAAGGCCTTGCTTGGGTGAGATGGCTAAGCTGTGGCATCTTAGTATAGTTATGTTTGTAATGTAGGAATAGGCACAAGTTCGATTCCTATAGCCACGCTTACTCGTACTTCGCAGAAGAATGCGAGTTTCCAAATTTTTTTTTTTTATTTTAATCCTTTTTCGACCAAAGTTTTAAAAAACATGGATACACACAAATAAAGTATTTTAGATTAATTTTGTGCCTTTGCAACGCCCCCTAGTGGAAATATTTGGAACTAAAGTTCAAACTTTGACATGCTGTATCTTCGGAACTAATCAAGGTTTTTCCAAAACTAAAATTTTGTATTTTTTTATAACAAATCTCTACATTTTTAAAGTTTTTTTTTTAATATATTTAAATTGATTTTTGATATTTATTAAAAAAAATTGTTCAAATAGGGAAAAAGCTGCATACAGAGAGTTTTCTGCACAAATTTTAATGACCTTCCCAATCGCAATAACTCTTTAATAGCATGTAGATAACTCCCTCAATTTATCATTGCAGACCCTACCGTACACCTAAGGGCCTAGAGACCATTCTTTTGGTGGCCAGTTCCCTACTTGGGTCATCAACGATCTATGTTCTCCTAATAGTCCGCCAATACGGTAATCCTGTGGAAAGACAATTAGGGGAAAAAGCGCCCTAAAATATTAAACTTATCGGTTTTTCCATTAATCGCTACAACTTACCACCGCAAATGGAAAAATAACTCCCCGCCCCCCCCCCAAAAAAAAAAATTAACCAGAAAACAAAAACAAAATAACCAAACCCACCATCCATACGAAAACATAGCCGTGCAGGCACTTGGGCAATTCCTGAAGCACTTTCGTCCCCTGCCAAAGGGACTCATCAGCGGAATTAACCTACTGGTTCCATAGAACCCCTCTGGGATGCATATCAACATGATCCCGAAAAATTACCAGAATAGTCAAACATAACAAACCAAATCTCAAATGATCACAAAACCATAAATTCAAAAAAACACAGAACAAATTTACCAAGTCCACTCCAGTATCACACACGAGATACAATAACTACTGCCCATAACATCCGTGTACCATACCACACACTCGCGAGAAAAAACTATAACATTTATTCAACACACAAACACAATAATATACAATATTTACATAGTTAAAGATATAAAATTAAAATGTCAGAAACCTACACCTCATAAACTCACACAAAACCACACGAAAAAACCAATGAGTAGACGTCACCAATAATTAGGACAATATTCAAATATTTCCTAGAAACCCGTCAAGAAAACATGATCAACACATCCACAGCACCTGAGAGAGATACCTACCGAATGGTGGACTTGTACATCAACTTTATAGGTCTGTTTCTTTACTTTTTGGGTAAAGTTCGGTAAATTGAGAGTTAACAACAAATACTCTCACGAAGTGCCAAAAATGCACAAAAGTAAACGAACGTGAAAAACCATATTTGAAGCCGGAAAACAAACGTCAATAGATTTGTGAATTATAGTTCGTTTTGGTGAGCGCTCTTTCTAGTTCTTGTTCAATTTGTTGTAAAAATCTAAATAGCTTTTCTAATCTAATCTAAATAGCTTTTTAAATCAAAAATTTTAATAAAAATTTCCTTTTTAGGCATTCTATTTATTTAAGGAATACATATTCTATTAAATTTGGAAAATATATTAATATTTCGATTTATTTACATATTTATCTCTTTAACACATTTAAACAAGCGTCTTCAAAAAATTGTTGGTAATTTTATGGAGTTGTTACATCACCGATAAGCTTTTGCAACTTTTATACTAATTTTTGTAAATGATAAACATATTTTCTGAATGAATGAAATGAGCGATTGAACTAAAAGAGCTATTATTTGTGAACTAGGTCTTTGGTTAAAATTAGTGAATAGTTCAATTGAACTAGTTGAACCCAACTGATGATATAACAGCTGATAAAAATAATTTACCCAAATTTACACGAAAAAGTCTGGGCTTTTTCGTGCAAGAAGAACAAGAATATTACTCTCATGACAGTTCTCATTTACCCAAGTGTGGAGTAAGAAAACGCTTTTTAGTAAAATTGGGATCCCGCGGGATCCCAATGTTGAGTACCCGAACACACATTATATAATCAATCATTCGCCCAATAAAATCCATTGATGAAAATCATTTTTCATTCAATTACATTTACAAGGCAAAAAACCATTGTATAGTTAATAGGCAGTGTTAATCCCCAAACAAAAGTTTATGACTGACAAAAAAATATGAGAAAAAGTGCCTGATGAGCAAAAATTGAAGGAACAAATCTACTTTACGGGCATAGCTCAAAAAAAAAAAAAAAAACCGAAATTAGGGGTAAAATAGGTGAGTTCAGAAAAAAAATTTAGTGTCGGCGGCCCGTAGTTTCCGAGTTATGGCCCCTTAAACTTGGATATATCATTTAATTTATATATTTTTAACTGCGGAATGCGTTACCTGAACGGAACGAAATGGGTATCATTAGAAACATTATTCAAGCACCTTTAATCCGGTATAAAAAAATTTCGAAACTATTAACCCATTGCGGCCCAATTCATGATTTTCTGTTTTTGAAATGGAATTTTTCCCGAAAAAGGCTGTTATCTCAATATTTTGCGTATGAAAGGTAGGTATAAGGTAACACTGAATTATATGTAAGACTATAAGGTTTAATTTAAGGTATCATATTATGCAATGATCCATAAAAAACAGGGTTGGTTACCGTTTCATCTACCACGCCGATACTAAAATTGATTTGAATATTTTATATCTTCGATATCAGTTAGGTCAATTGTCTTCATATTTTAGCGTTTTTATTTTCTTGGTTTGCCGGTTCAATTTCTTATTATTCCCAAATTACCGTTATGATTTGCTGTTTTGGTATTTTAGCGGTATTATAACGGTAATATGCATATATTACGCAATTGAGCCAATAAAATATCGAAATAAAAACGGGAAAATATAAAGACAATTACTCTTAATGGTGTCAGCATTTTAAAACGTTCATATGGGGTTTGGTTTCAGCATGGATGACAATTACCGTTATATTAAAACTGAAACGGTAACCAACCTTGATAAAAAAAACCGGAGATATTAACGTTTAAAGTTGTTTTTTTTTTTTTTTTTTTTTTTTGTATATATAAAATGAAGTAAATTCTTCATTGTTGCTAATATGCATTTCATGAAAAAAAACAGCTTATTTAAATTGAATTCGCGTTTTTTATGCGTTATTTTAAGGGGAAAACTAAAAAAATTTTTGAAAAATTTAAAACAAATGTATATATATATGTATGTATATAAGAAAGAAAAAAATAAAAAATCGCCTATGTGATAGGCAGTTTAGTGGCTTCGCTGAGTAAAGTTTGTCCCTGTAACCGGCCTTCGGCCGGGCTTAGGGGTTTTTTCCTATGTGATAGGCAGTTTAGTGGCTTCGCTGAGTAAAGTTTTTTCCGTGTAACCGGCCTTCGGCCGGGCTTAGGGGTTTTTTCCTATGTGATAGGCAGTTTAGTGGCTTCGCTGAGCAAAGCTTTTTTTGTGTAACCGGCCTCCGGCCGGGCTTAGGGATTTTTCCTATGTTGTATGCAGTTTAGTGGCTTCGCTGAGTAAAGCTTTTCTGTGTAATATGCTTTGGCCGGGCTTGGGGGCTACCCCTATGTAGCGTTGGTTTTTTTTTAATTTCGTAAATATTGGAATCAGCAATCTCGCGCGATTTTTTATTTTTTTCTTTACAGATATGCCTGATTTTCGGCGCACTCGCAGCTGTTGTTTACAGTGTGTTAATTAATATATATTTTTAAAGAATTTTTGAAACAACAAATAAAAATCTAGTATGACAATATCATATTAGAATTTGGACTTAAGGTGGAAGAATGTTCTAACTAAATATATGAAAATATAGAAAGTCCGAAAAAACAATTTTTGTACTTTTTAATGCAAAAATTAAAATAATTTGACGTTTATTTATTTATTTATGTATAAGCACAAAAATAAAAAAATTAATATGATATTTAACTGTTAATATCTACGGTGTTATAAGGGATACAGGTGTAAATTATATCTTAAATTAAAGATGAGAGCCTTAACTACAATTAAATTATAGTTATTTTGTATTTTATATTGGTGAAATATTGAGATAATGGGCGTTTTTTCCTAAAAAGTATGGATAAAAAACAGACTTTTACGATTTGACGCTTAATGGTTTAATGGATTCGCGAGTATTATATCTCAAATTAAAGGTATTTTCAATAGCCTTTTCTTACGATATATATTTTGTGTTTTTCCGATAATAAATGGCGAAGATACAAAGAATTCAAATTCAAACTTTGGGGGTCCATAACCCGGGAACCGGGGCTCGCCGACAAAAAAAACATGCATCGTTGAACTCGGCATTGAAAGTTCTATCTTCCCTGAAAGTTTGAAACAAATCCGAGTTATGCCCGTAAACTAGAGTTTAGCCGAAAAGAATTAAATTTTTTTTTCCTATATAACATTTTTTCTACACTTACTACTCTCACTTTTAAAAACCTTCTTCCTTTTTTTTGCAAAAAAAGTGTATAAAAAAACCTTTTTTTAATTTTAGAACGAAGAGTTTCAACATAAATATTTAAAATAAATTTTTTAAAAAATTGTTGAAAATAGCTATTAATCAAGTATTTTATTAAAAACAAAAAATCAATTTAAAACCTCCTTTCGTTCAGCCATTAAAAAAAATATAATATTAACCTCTTAAAACTGAAAAAAATCAATAAAATGGGATGACATTTTCTTAACTTTCCTAACTTTAACAGTGTCTCGAAATTATAAATTTCAACTTAAAGTTTTGAGAATTTGCAACATAATGCAGAATTTAGTTGCCTATTGAGCTGCGTACTTTTTTCAAATTTCTTTAAATTCATTTTTGCCTTTTTGGCCAGCTTACTCCTATGTGCGACAGTTTGTTAAAAAATTATCATATAGAGACAATCTGACAATAAAATATAAACAATAATATGGAAATTTTATGGAAATTCATGGATGAAGCCTGTTCATAGAAAAAAGGCAGAAACTAGATCTAGTCTAATTTGCAAATTATTCATCTTCTTAACCTTAAACCTACTAAATTAAAATTGATAAAATGCATATTAATTAATTACAATATTAGGTCTGTTCGACGTCGTTACCGCGGGAACCCAATTTATCCGAATCAACAATTTACACACAATTTTGACAATAGAAACGCTTTCTGGTAAAATTGGGCAGCCACGGTAACGTACGTGGAACAGAGCTATTAATTGCAGCTGTCTACATGACGTTAAAACAACGCTGTACTAAAAAATTATTCATTTTATTCAGACCTTTAATAAAAATAATTCAATCATCAGTCATAATTCAATTTATAAAAAAGAATTTTAAAAATTATTTTCGACTCGCGCGAATTAGGTAAATTTTTTTTATGTTTTGCTAATTAATTTTGGTCATTAATATGTCTGCAAAATAAATAGAAAATTAGATTTTCTCCTAATAAATGAATATTTTAAATAATTCGTGCGAATTACCTTTATATTATTTGATTTGATTTTGCAAATATGTAATTCTTTTTAAATTAATGATTTAATGCTCTGTTTTGATTTATACTTCGCGAAATATCTCATAAAACAAATTATTCAATCGAATCAAAATTTAATCAATATGAATTAGACCATCCTTATTCACCATAAGTTATTCACTGATTCATAAAATGAATTAATGTTTATGCGAATTAATTCAAAAAAGAATTATATTTTTCAAGCTCTGTAATAATTAGCATTCCGTAGATATTTAGTACAGAACTACAATGAAAATTCTCAAAATGTACCGATAAAAATTGCCCGGGAAAAGGTATTAAAACCCTGCACACAGAAAAAAACAGGGGGAATATTACCTAAGAGCTATGTAATTATTAGGGTTTATGTATTGGGAATTCCCGGGACATAAACCCTGAATACGTATTTTCGGGTCCTGCCACAAACCCATCCTAAATATTCTTTGCATTTATATGTTAATAGTTGACGATGATCTATTTGTATTGAATTGAAACAAATAAGCAAATTGAAACTATTCAATTAGACTAACATCAACGAAATTCTAACAATGTTATTTTTATCCAGCTGCTTCCTATGGAATTCAACTCTGATCGACAACTTATGAAGCACAGATTTATGAACGACAATGAATCGTTAATTTTACATGCATATTCTAATTATTTTTTAGCCTAAAACATAAATCCACGTTGATAGTAAACAATTAGGTATACGTATTAAATTATATTTTTCACTATATCTAGTGTGTTAAGATGAATAAAATATTATTTAATAATATTCTAGTTAAAAATATTCAAGAGAATTTGCCTAATAATTTGTGTGAAGAATACTCACTTTTCAACTTTTTTATAAAATAATTCTATACAAATACTTCTGTAAATCTGCATAGAAACAAAATCTTTACAAATACAAATTTTTGGATTCCATATTTAAGAAATACTTCAGCAAAAAATCTATCTTAGTTCTAACTATAAAACTGGTTCGAGACAAGTTTGCACCCATTAAGAATTCCAATATATCCTGAAAGAAGAGAAGAAATTAAAATGCCCGTGTCTTTCAATTTTTTTAATATATCAATTCGTTTAACCGTTCCAACCGAGAATTAATTTTTAGTTAATATATTTCACTTTAAAATTAAGACGGCCTTCCATATAAATATATTACCTAAATAGTAATTCGCGATTTAAACTGTTAAACGAATTGATCTAGAAAAAGTGGAAGTCATGCATATTTTATATTTAGCCATCCTTTCAGAATATATTAAGTCGATTTTATCATGGGTACTACCAAAAGATGAACTTTGTCGGACGGTGTTTTAATAGAAATCGAGCTTTTCAAGTACAACATATGTATGTCGGATTTATTTATTTTCTAACGAGCGGGAATTCCCGGGATCCCGGGAAATTCAGAAAAAAATCCCGCTGTCCCGGGAAATGAAAAAGTCCGGGAAAAGAAAAACCCTAGTAATTATACAACTACATAATTTTCAAGTTAATTTTACAAAGTTCTAGTAAAATATGCAAATTTTTTTGTAAAATATATACAATCCTTGCAAAAGATATACATGTGTAGCGGAAAATATCCGAAAAATTGTAAAACTTACTTCGAACTTATGTAGTTGTATAATTACATAGCACTTAGATAAAGTTCCACCTGTGTTTTTTCTGCGTGTAGTAACAGCACAAAAATCTTATATCTTGACTAGATGAATACATTACTTTTCGTGTATACATTACTTTCCGTGATCCACTCTAAACTTTTTTTACCCAAATTGCCTAAAGAGGCAACGAAAAATATTTTCTTGAAGTTATTGTGTTTTCGCTCTAAACACATGGTTTAACCTACTTTCCAAAAAAGTGTTGGATGGTTGGAAGTTTAAAATTAAAAAAGGTTAATTTAATAATTCATTATTAAATAATTGCATGGTGTTACATATATGTACTATGTAACGACTACTTTGACTGCATGCAGCGCCTAGTATATGTAACCCAGAAACATTCTTTTGGTTAAGTAAAATTAAACCACAAACTAATTATAATCTTGGATAATTAATTTTTTCAAGACAACGGTTAATTTCAAGATAATGTTAATCATTTTTAAACAATTAAAATTAGAAGATATTAATAATTTAAAATTTTTATTCAAGAAAGTAATTAAATTTTGCGAGAAAAGTAAAAGCTTTCGGGCACAAATAATTTGGTGTTTATATGTTCTCAAAATTCGGTAATTGTGTGATCCGAAATTTTGACCACTTTTAGTTTTTCTCTAAAATCGGTAAAAGAGAAAATTTTAAAAATTGACAAAATATGTGTCTACTTATTTTAGAATATTCAACTTTCAATAAAATCTGGAGTCTAATTAATACGGCAACTTATTTTTAACAATAAATTGAATCCTTAATTTTCTAAGAATTCTACAGCTTGATTTTTTTTTTCTTTTAATTTCCTTTTACCCCTCAATATGGAGGATTATATGTCGTAATTAACTCATATAATTGTTTTTTATCTTTTTATTCCACTTTAGCTCTCCGATACATTGCATGTGCGTTTACAAAATGTACGTGATTATGCTCCCGATTATGAAGAACAGCAAACTCATCAGGCAGATGCATTATTGAAATGGTTACAACGTTTGCAATTCAAAATGGGGCAAATAGAATTGCAAGCTTCAACAGCTACACAATTCTATTCGATTTAAGCCAAATTTAAGACAAATATAATATTATTACAACTTTATTTTCGACATATAATAAAACAATTATTAATGAGAGCTCAGCTCTTAGATGTAGTTAAATGTCTTAGAAAATAAGATAAAGGCCAAATTTTCGAAAAGCCAAACATAAATTTTGTAGTAAAATTTTAGATTGAATGTTATTAAACTTTGTTGAAGTTAAATAATATAAAATAAAATTAACTAAAATATAAAAATTGAAAAGTACCTGTTGATTTATTCATATATAATGTAGCTAACACCACCAGATTTTTCTTCATCAAGCGGATCATGTACCTCTTCGATATCATGAAATTGCTGTTCACCTTCTATATGATGGGTATGTGAATTTGAATTGGTATTGCGATAATTAATAAAGGACGATTTTGCTTTTAATTCCTCTTCAGAGGGTAGTTGGATTTTACGTGACTCTAAACGTTTAAGTTTATTAGATAAACGTTCAGCAGCTTGTTTTTCTTGGAGTTCCTGAAGGAAAGAGGATAAATATAAAATGTTTGAATTTAAAATGCTATTTCAAAAATACTTTAAGTTTTATAAGATATTCAGCCTGAATTTCTACCGAATCCATTAGTGTTAGTAACTGGGTGCCATTATGCTGTATGGGCGGTGGTGTGGCTGCTGTTATTTCCCAATGTTTGCCCTGTTTACGTTGTCTTTCTTTTATAGGATCGTGGACATTTGATATTGTTGTACGATATGGTTTAAATTTTTCTCTTTGTGCAGGTTGTACTTGTGTTTCTGTCTTATCTACTAAATAGTGCACATGAGGTTCCAATTCTAAAGTTTGGGAACAAGCACTACTACTTCGGGATTCTGATTCATGATTAGAATTTAAACTATTGTGAAAAGTTTGTAACATTGGCTTAATACTATCTATTTTTTCCTTAATATCTATGGCTACAATTTCAGCTTCAATGGCAATATCTGGGTGATAATCTTCACATATATTCTCGGTTGTTACCCCAGAATCTGGAGAATCCGCTTTAAAAGATTTTATTTCCTTCAAGTCATCCTCAGTAATTAATTTTACTTCAGGTTTTATCATCTTAACTTTTTTCTCATGCATTTGTCGTTGAGCTATTATCTTCAAAGGATCCATTTTATTTTCATCATCGCTATCCAACACATCCTCCAAAGGATTTTCGTTATCTTGTATATTTATTAAATTGCCCTGCCATTCCAATTCATCCAAAGTTTTCTGTCCATGAGAAGCAATATTTAAGTTGGAAAACAGTTTTGCCGCCTCATCCACATTGGAACGTTTTTCAAATTCCTTCATAACTTTATCATAGAAGTCTTGAATACGTTTACCCTTATCCGGCAGCTTTTGCAATTTAGCTCTAAAATTAATAAAATATAGCTTTCCATTTTTGATTACTTCTTTTTAAAACTTACTTATTTTGTAATAACTTTTCCTCGCGTTCCTTAACTTCTAACAACTCCACTTGTGTCAGCTTGCTGAGATCCTTATTTACATAGACTTCTTTTTTAGCTAAAGGCATTCCTCCACCGGGTATTCTATTTAATTGAGCTCGTGGTATGGACGCCATTTCATAAACTTTTAAATTATCGACTTACGTTTTTTATTAACCAAGGATTTATGAATATTTTCTAAATTTTACCGCAATTTCGCCAACTTCACAAATTTTACGTTCTTTTCCACAAAAACAAGACATTGCAAAACACTGCGGATCAGCGCTACCAACTTCGTTGATTTGTCTCCAGTTTGACGATTTTTTAATTAAAATTTGATGAAATGAAGATTGACGATTTTGCAAAATTTCATACACACAAAAAAATTTTTGCCAAGTAGTTAGGAGTATTTCAACTAATAAAGTTTTTAATTTTAAGTTGAAGCAATTAAAAACTTGATAAAGTATTTCTAGTTTTCGCATAATGTACGCGAAAATACTTTTTATGTTGTATTTACATATGCACCCAAAACCCGAGATTTCGATTAAAATTAAGATTTCAGTGAAAATCTCATGTGAAATCCCGAGATTCTCCATACAAAAAAAATCCGTAAATTTGCGAGATTTCTAAAGCGGAGAACACACGAAGGAACATTCGTGAAAAAAATGCCCATTATTTTACGAATGTTCATTTGTGTACGTTAATGTTCGTGTTGACATTCGTGCAATTCATGTTTACAAAATTTTTTAATATTTTTTGTTCATAAAAATCTCTAAAATGTGAAGACTTCTACAAAATACAACACTGCGTTGCGTTCAAGTTTTTGCATGAAAAAGTGGCAACAATGGTCAACAGCTGACTAAAAAATATAATCTGAAAATAACACAAAATAATTAAATAAAAAAATTATTATAAATATAACTTAATGCGGCATTCACACCTAAATCTTAAACACGTGTTTAGCTAAAACGAGTGTAAATGAATAAAGAACTGTTGTAGTAGAATAAAGAGCTAAAATACGTGTTTTAGCTAAACACGTGTTTAAGAATTAAGTGTAAATGCAGCCTTATGGGTCATTCACATGAACGATATAACTAAATCTCCTCATTTGTGTTCTTTATTCTATTACCATATTTTGACCTGATATGGTAATAGAATAAAGAGCCAAAAACGAGGAGATTAGTAATCTCATTCATGTGAATGACCCATTAGACCCAATGGAAATGTACGAATGATTATAAATGAAATGTTGCGTGGTTCTAATTTTTGCTTCCCGCCAAGCATAACTATGAAGAAAGCATTGAGAAGTTCCTTCCACCAAAATATTACAATATCTGGCTTCTAGCTTATCGTCCTTACAAAAAAAAAACAAGTTTACTATCATATTTTGCGCTAGATCTTGACATATAATAATGTAAATTGTACTCCGCCAATGCATAAAATTGTTTTTAGAAATATTTTAAATTTGAGGGTATTTTTCCACTTTGCACTACTGTCATAAAGTGCAAATGTAAACTGTCAAGATTTCGGGTAGAGATTTCCATTGAAATTTAGGGATTTGAAAGCAAATGGAAACGCATGTTTTTCTTAAACAAATTTACATATTTTAGAGCGAATAAAACATAAATGTTAAGCCTCATTCATGCTGAACCTAAAACTAGAAGTTTTCGTATTTTTTGAGGTTTCGATTTAAAATTTGTATGGGATTTGACAATCGAAAACAAAATAAATTTCAATTACTGTTTCAATTCGTGCACGGAAAAAATAAAAAGTGTATTATTATCGAAGTACTTAGGTAAAATACAACCTTAAAAGTATTTTTTGTAAGTTAATAAAAAAATACATATAAATTTAGCAATTTTTAGTTTTTGTCAACTTGCCTTAGTTTTTGGCTCATTCCATTTGTATGCACTTAAAATATGTTAAATTAGTTTTTTCTTTTGTAACTTTACTTAAAAAATATTATATTTTAATTAAAAAATTGTGTAACTTAGCAGAAAACTTTTGAAGTTGTATTTTACCGAAGTACTTCGGCAATCATAAATGTTTTATTTTATGCGTATGGTATTTAGGTGGAGAGCGTGGTATAACGTGGTACGTCAACCAATTTCGAAAAATTCCTCAAAAGTTAATTGTATTCCGTTACAATAGCGTGTAGGACCCTAAAAATAAGCCAAAGACATATTTTTGTACATTTTGAAGCAGGATAAGTTTTCCAATTTATTCCACATTACCCCACTGATAGAAGCCAGTAATAAAGGGCTATTAAAAATGTGAAATTGTTACAAATAAAGTAAGGCAAAATACTTCTTAAGCAAACTCTTACCCGCTTTCATTGAAATATGAGTTTTTAGATTGAAGATTTTTCGACGATTGGTCATTTAAGTGGAGTTTACATTATATCATAAGTCATAGGATATGTAAAAAATTTTTAGGTATTGGGAGAAACAATTATTTTTTGAAAATAAAAACAAATGCTTTGCAGAGTTTTGCTTTTAGGACAAAAAATAGCGCCTAAAATGTTGATGACAATATTCAGAATCGGTTCTCTGGTTATTTACAAAATTTTCATACAATAAAACTACGTAAGTCACCGTGTTCATCACCGTTTTAAAAAAAAATACACAATTGTAAAAAATTAGGTGAAGTGAGGCGCTGTGTTTTGAGAAATTATGCTATAAAGTGTTTTTTTAGTTGAGAAAGTGCTAGAATTCCCTCTAATAGGTCACTCACATGAATGAGATTTAAAATCTCCGTTCTTGCTTCTTTATTCTATTACCATATAATGTAAAAAATAACCTTATGCGGTAATAGAATAAAGAACATAAATGAGGAGATTTTGTTATCTCGTTCATGTGAATGTCCTATAATAGGTCATTCACATGACCGAGATAACTAAATTTCCTCATTTTTGTTCTTTATTCTATCACCATATAACATCATATGTTGAAATTTTATGGTAATTGAATAAAGAACACAAAGGGGAGATTTAGTTATCTCGTTTATGTGAATGACCTATAAAACACATTTCTCTGAGCGATAAAAACGCTAGTTTAGCGGAAAAAGCGCCAATTTCACAACAGTGTTCGGTTGCGTGTCATGCTTGTCAAGCATAGACTTGCCAGACTTTGATGTTTTGTCCCCAAATTTGATCTTGTGGAGTTATGTTTTCAATTGGTGACAAGGGATTTTTCGTTGAAAAATATTTTTGATATATTTTGAAGATATTTGAAAGCTTTGGTAAATATATGTTAAATTTTTAGGAAAATCATTAAATTTGATGCAAACAATTGCAAATTTTCAAAGTTCAAATATGAAAAAGTTCTTATAGACTAATCTCTCAATTCATAAATGCTTTGTAAAGTTTTAGCAGGTTTACAAAACGTCATTTTCATACAAAATTTGTTCAATAAACCTCCTATAATTTTACAAAGCGTTTATGAATTTAGGGGTAAGGCCCGATTACTGAATGTTCAGTTAAAATTTAGCCAACAGTTGAATTCAAATTTTATATGGGAAACAACAATAAATGTGTCAGTTTAAGTCCCAGTTAGTGACTAACTGTACATTCTGAAAATGAGGCTAAGTCCTAAAGCACCGTAAATTCCCAGTCACAATGGGGTGTTGGCAAAGCGTTGGCATTTTAAAAATTCAGTGCCTTCCTAGTACTTTAAATAGAATAAAATTTGTGATTTTTTATACTGCTTTGCCAGTTCATTCCGACAATATATTTTTTATTTGGAATGCATTTTATTATAAAAAAGCACAAAAAAGTTAAATACACAAAAAAGGAAAAAAAACTTAAAGAATAAATAAAGTACTGGGAACATGCCAAATATTTTGTATAGTCAACGCTTTGTCAACACCCGCGAATAACGTCAATTGACCGTCTTCCGTTGTTATCATTTCGACACCCTTACAGTACCGTAAAAGCAGAAAATAGGGTGTTGTGCCAGTCCCATATTTTTTGTACCGTTGGAAATTACTGACTGGGTTATTTTTCACTCAGACTTTAAAGGATCTAAATCGTATTTTAATTTGTGAAAATTGTCAATTTTCACCAGGAAAACTATAGTCCTGTGCATTTAATTTGCGTAAAAAAAAATCTCCACACTTTCTATTATTGTGAAAAATAATTTTTTTTAAACAATTTACTGTGCTTAATTCGTTTCGATTTCACTTGAAAAAACTGTTATACATATTCCATATAAAAAAATATTTTTCACGATGATTTTCACGTGGAAAGTGTATAGTCTTTGTTTTCATGCAAATTTAATAAACAAGGAAAGTGAAAAAGTGATATTTTGCGTTTATTGTGATTGTGTCTTTCTAACAAACTAAAAGATGGTTAATTTTCCGAACTTAAAATACGATTTAAGGCCTTCGAAGTTCAAGTGAAATTTTTCCACGTAAAAAACAACTTACGGTGCTTAATCCAGCGTTCACACATACGTGTTTAACTCGATTTTAAGTGTTTAAGCGTTAAACATGTTCAAGTGAGATATTTTACAGTACATTTTCCCGCCCTTAAAAGCGCTAAATTATCATGTTTAATTTCTAAACACCTTGTTAAACACGATAAGTTTGATATCAATTGGTGTTGAATGACAAGTTTGAAGCAGAAGAAGACACAAAAAAAATAAAATTGAATAAAATAACTAACTTTAAATAAAAACCAGTTAAAATGTGTTTTTTCAAACATTAACATGCTGCTGGTTAAAATTCAAATCAAGTGACGAGTTGATGAAGTCGACGTACATTATCATGCACGCCTCTCGCCAAAGGGTTAAAAATATTAAATCGTTTTCGCGAAATTCAAGAACATAATTTGATAGCACTGTCACTGTCCACTGGCACTTTCACTATGTGGTTTGGGCTTAATACGTCATTCACATGAACGAGATAACTAAATCTCCTGATTTTTGTTCTTTATTCTATTACCGCATAAGGTTATTTTTTGACACTATATGGTAATGGAATACAGAACCAAAAACGAGGAGATTAGTAATATCGTTCATGTGAATGGCCTATAAAGCCTAAAACAGATAAACGCAGTGTCGTCAGTATTTTTATTTGAAACAAATTTGACAGCACTGCTGCAGATCACTGGCACTGTGAGTATCTGGACTGGGCTTAGCAGTGCTTGAATTGGGGTTTTATGGGGATATTTATAATTTTTTGGGGACAAGGAAAAAAGCATCTGGCAAGCCTTTTCAAGCACACAATCAAGCACAACTCGTTTATATCGTAGCTGTCAAATGCATAGATTACATAGAGGTTTTCCTCTTTGACATTTGCTGTCAGTGCACGTAACTCATGAGAATGTGTTGGACATACATTCTATACCTATACAAAAAATATTTGATTGGATTTGAAAAAATGTGTTTGGTGACAAAAGAAGAAGACGAGTGATATCTCTATGTAATCTATGGTCAAATGCCATAGTTATTTTTAATAAAAAATGTTCAGAAAATTACTTTCAAGTGAAAAAAACACGAGTAGAGCAGCAGTACAAGCCTTGCGAAAGAAACGACGAAGAATCATGTAAATTGCGCATTTATACCCCGACAGAAAAAAGAAAATCAATTTTAGAAATAACTGAGAAGCATTTACAAATTTCTACAAAGTTTATTTTTTTTGGAGCCGCTTTCAAAGCCTTTTATCCAAAAACTGAAGGGGGGCAATACAAGTGGTTATTGTATTGTAGAAGAAGAGGTAGGATTTTCTTTTTGTCGAAAGGCGCTAATCTATGGGACCACTGAAAAAGAAGCATCTATAAAGAAATGCATATAAAAATTTTTTAGTTAATGAATTTATTGAAAAAAGTGTGTTTAAAACGTTGCATCATCGTTAAATGAAAATAAACCAAGAGAAGAAAGATATAAAACGAAAATAAATTGTAAAGTGTGTGTGCGTGAGTGTAAATAATTAAAAAACATTAATAAAAAAAGAAGAAACGGGAAATATATATTTTACGTATACAGAAATTTATAGACAATATGAAAAGAAATTAGAAAAAGTAAATAATTGTTTAATTTGTGTTATGGAATATAATAATTAATGAAATATCTTTTAATTGCAAATTGGAGGCTGAAAGTCTTATTTACTGGTAAATAGAAATGGATAATTCCAAATTTTTAACGTTTCTAGGTCTTCAACTTCGTCTAGTAGTGTTTCCAAAAAAAATATATAATAAGGGAATTGCCCTTAAAAATTAAACTAGTTTCTATGATTTTCGCAAAACTAAACTTTAAACTGTACCTTAATCGATAATTTGCAAGAAATTTTGAGCTGCCAAGGTACTACCGAACTGTACTACTATAGGATTTATATCCTTATAACTTTTCGTTTCGCGTTTCCTTGCAACGACTTTAAAAAGAATTAATAATACTTGTTGATAATTTTCGATAAAGCACTAAATTTCAATTCTAGAGCGGATAAATCCGAATCGCCCCAACACTTTTAATAACTTCAAAAACCCAAGAATTAAATCATGATATAGATAGAATTTTTACATGGGCTGCAGTGAATGGATTGCGTCTCAATCCAAATAAATCAAAATGCTTATTAATGAAGGAAAAGCACTTACAAATTGATGATGAAATAAATATCTTTTTTGGTGGTTCAAAAATTGATATTGTATACACTGCTAAAAATGTAGGTGTTATTTAACAACACATTAACGTGGTCAAAATATATTAACCAGGCCAGTAGTAGAACATATAGTATGCTGCGAAATCTATGGGCCACTCAACACTTTACCCTCTTGAAAGTTAGAATACTGATTGCAAAAACGTATCTTCTACCAACACTCTTATATTCATCGGAAATTTTCACTGGTTGCAACTCCAATGATATGAGAAAACTTACCACAACTTACAATAACATAATCCGTTACATTTATAGTTTAAAAATATTTGATCATATATCCCAGTATTCCACCCATTTATTCAATGTCTTTTTTCGACTATCTTAAGTTCAGAAACGTTATTTTCATTCATAAAATTGTTATTACAAAGGAGTCAATTATCTTTATGATCGTTTACAATTCTTTATATCTCCAAGAGGCAAGGGCATAACCCATTTTCATCATCGTGACCATGCTTCCAAATGTCAGTTTTTTATATTCACCATACATCTCTGGAACCAACTTCCAAGTAATTTGCAGACCACAGTCAACGCAATAAGATTTTGAAAATTACTTGTTGAATATTTTTCATAAATCTTTTTTATATCATTTCATCTGATTTTCATTTTGTTTCATTTCTTGTATTATTTATTATGTAAATCAATTTTTTTTATTTAATAACTGTTTTTTATTTTTTCTTTTTTTTATACATTTATTTTTATATTTAAATTTATATTTTTTTAATTTTTTTATTTTTTTTTTAATTTATAATTCTTTTAATCACAATTTAGGGCCTATTACGAAAATAGTCTAAACAAAAGAAATTGACACTCACTTCCGTTAAAAATATATGGGAAACAAAAACAAATTTTTGTTACTTTGCTTTCGTTTAGAGTATTTTCGTAATACAAAAACTAGGGCTTATTAATTTATTATTACTGTATAACTCGTCTGATTCTAATACTGTCATTCATAAGATATTGTGTCTTTTTGCATTAGAAAGCCAAATTAAATTAATAAATAAATACAAATCGAGTCCGATTGCAATGAAACCCGCATTATACCGCATATATTATTTCGTCAGGGCCAAGTTTGAGTTTAAAACGGACACCATATCCAAGGTGGACTGTGGTTGAAGTTCTATTAATTTTTTTGTGTGTTTTTTTTTTCAATAAACTCTTCAAATTTATTACAATGTTAATAATTTTCCCGCTAAGTTCAATATATTAATTACTTAAAAATCTGACCGATGGGATCAGTTTTATGCCAGAAAATTAGAAAATTCTTAGACCAAAAAATATATATATATATATACCTATTTTTGGAAATTTCTTACTTAAGAAATATTCAAGAACAAAAGACTAAGGTCCAGTTTTATAGTCAAAACTATGAACATTTTTTGTCTTAACAAAATTTGTTATTATTTTTATACCCTACACCACTATATTGTTAGGGTATTATAAGTTTGTGCTGATGTTTGTAACACCAAAAAATATTGGTCGTAGACCCACCTTATAGTATACCGATCGGTTCAGAATTTTTTTTATTTCGATTTAACGATGTCCGTCTGTCCGTCCGTCCGTCCGTCTGTCTGTCTGTCCATGCAATCTTGTGCGCACTCTACAGGTCGCAACTATTAAGATATTTTGATGAAATTTGGTACGCAGACCTATGTTGGCCCAAGGACGAACAAGTTTGATTTTTTTGAACATCGGTCCATGTTTAGACCTAGTGCCCATATAAGGGTCCTATTAAAATTATACTTAATAGGCTTCGTCCTTGGGCCAACATAGGTCTATGTACCAAATTTCATCAAAATATCTTAATATTTGCGACCTGCAGCGTATAAACAGTATAATTTTGGTAGGACCCTTATATGGGCACTAGGTCTAAACATAGACCGATGTTCACCAAAATCAATAGGCTGCGTTATTGGGCCAATATAGGTCTGTGTACCAAATTTCATCGAAATATCTTAATATTTACGACCTGCAGCGTATAAACAGTATAATTTTGGTAGGACCCTTATATGGGCACTAGGTCTAAAAATGGACCGATGTTCACCAAAATCAATAGGCTACGTTATTGGGCCAATATAGGTCTGTGTACCAAATTTCATCAAAATATCTTAATATTTGCGACCTGCAGCGTATAAACATTATAATTTTGGTAGGACCCTTATATGGGCACTAGGTCTAAACATGGACCGATGTTCACCAAAATCAATAGGCTACGTTATTGGGCCAATATAGGTCTATGTATCAAATTTCATCAAAATATCTTAATATTTACGACCTGCAGCATATAAAAAGTATAATTTTGGTAGGACCCTTATATGGGCACTAGGTCTAAACATGGACCGATGTTCACCAAAATCAAACTTGTTCGTCCTTGGGCCAACATAGGTCTGCGTACCAAATTTCTTCAAAATATCTTAATAGTTGCGACCTGTAGAGTGCGCACAAGATTGCATGGACAGACAGACAGACGGACGGACGGACAGACGGACATCGTTAAATCGAAATAAAAAAAAATTCTGAACCGATCGGTATACTATAAGGTGGGTCTACGACCAATATTTTTTGGTGTTACAAACATCAGCACAAACTTATAATACCCTGACCACATAGTGGTGTAGGGTATAAAAAGGATACGATATTGAATTAAATAAGATTAATACACTAAGGCCGAGTTTTTGGGATGCCAGTTAAACTTGGTTTAGTTAAACCAAAAACGAATTATATCAGCCATTTCAATTTTATTAAGAAAATTTTTCCTGAACAACTTTTTCTCGTTTAGAATTTCGGTCTTCATTGAAAGAAAATAAAATATATCACATTTTAGAAGCAGTATTCCAGTTATAAACTAAGTTTAAAGATAATCTACATCCTAAAAACTGGGCCTAAAAGTTATATATAATCTACTCTGATTAAATTTTTTAAAAACATTACTCAAGGAATTTTCAGAATATTAAAGCGTACTATGAAACTATTTTTTCATATTTCTTTTTTTTTCATTTTAACAAATAAAGGAAAGAAAAGCATCTACATTTTAAAATAAAAACAGTAATAAGGAAATCATTATAAATTTGCTCAAGCCCCAGATCTATGATTGAAATTTTAGCTTTAAATTCATTAAGTAATCCGAAAACCGTTGGAGAACAGTTTTTTCCAAGACATATTTCGAAGGCGAATACCATGTCGTTATTTGAATTTTGCAAGGCAACCATCGTAAGCTGAAAATCAACGTTTTTAGAAAACGATGCATTAAGTTCCAATGCTATAATTTGCAATACGTTATTAGTTAAATTCTTATGTTAAAGAAGTTCATTTACCAATTTTTAACTTTAATTAAAATTTGTAACTTTAATTGGCATTTTAAGTTGACGGCAGTTATTTTTTAAAGATATATTTTTGAGTTTAAGAAATAATATATTTTTTGTCACTATAGAATTATTTATTTAGTTTTATTTTACGACTTTCAAGGTGTAGAGTCAATTAAAGCATATCGACATTTAAAGCAGGTGACATTTATAAATCTTTTTGTGATCAAGCAACGAGTAAAGGATTGCAGGATACTTAACCTCTGTTAACCAAACTCTTGACGGGTCTGTTTTAAATGATAAAATGTGTTAACATTGCAACAAATTTTATTAACATATTTTTTTGGTGTACGCGAGCGACTTATATAGAGCCTTAACAATACATTTTAATTGTTAAGTTTTATATATTTGCATTTATTGAAAAGAGGAATTCATATTTGGGTCATAGTCCAGGATATTCAATGGGATCCAATTCTTTATTTCCTTCCCTTTTTCAATGGGAACTGCAATTGAAGTATTTTTTAAAATATCTACGAATAATTAAAAAATATGTAAATAATCGTAAATTAATAAAGTACGTGAAATTTTATTAATTTTTTTGTTTTTTTAGAGAAAAAAAATCCATTGTAACCAATTTAAAAGTTGTTTGTTTTGAATGACTTACACATATTTTTGCTGGGTATAAGCGGTAAAAACGTAGAGGATTGTGTTCGTATTCTAAATAGTGAGTTGGAAGAAGTAGAAAAATATCTGAAAATGAACAAATTAAAACTACACAGAAAACAAAAGCTATGGTGATAAATGGCACTACGGATGAAAATATAATTATCCAAGGTGTACCTATAGAAAAGGTGGAAGAAATTAAATACCTTGGGGTCGTTATAGATAATAAACTGAAATTTGATTTGCATTTTAACTACATTTGTAAAAAAATTTCAAAAAAAATCGCTTTCCTTAGAAGAATTCGTAGAAAAATTTCTACAATTACATCTATAAGAATATATAATACCATGATAAAACCTCATTTCGAATACTGCTCAACGTTACTATTTCTTGGTAGTCAATTAATGAAGGAGAGACTTCAAAAACTGCAGAAAAAAGGCATGAAAAGCATATTGCGTTGTCACAGATTATCTCACATACGGGACATGTTGAATAAGTTGCAGTGGCTGTCGGTTAATAAAAGGCTGGCGATGAACGTTTTAATATTCGTATTTAAGATGAAAAATGGAATGCTGCCGAATTATATGCAGAAGCAGTTGGTTTATGTAGCGGACGTACAACCGTATAATTTACGCAACATTTCTCATTTTAGATTAAATTTTAGTACAACAAATTTTTATCAGAACCTTTTATTTTATAACGGTCTTAAATTATTTAATGCAATTCCATTAGAATTGAAAAACGAAACTAATTTTTTTGTGTTCAAACGTAGAATTGTACTATATGTAAAGCAATTTTTTTAATGCAAAAAAAATCCATAAATTTATAGTTTAAAATTTATTAAATTGTATAATTAATAGCACTTATGCTAAATAAATATATATTAAAAAAAAATATTTTGGAAGTTTTTTTTATAAGTTGATTATAAAAATAAGTATTTTGTAATGAAGTGGGTAAACTCTTACTTTTCTATTACTAGACCTATTATTTTAACAAGGGCATGTCCATCGATGTAACTCCTTACCTAATAACATGTTATTCTGAACTTACAGGTATGGGGTTTTTAAAAACATTTTGTTTAAATTTAAATTTTTTAAACCGAATATCAATTTTAAATTCACGGTTTTTTTAACAAAAAATAGAATTTATAAAATTTTCTACAAAAACGAATTATTTATACCAATAAAAAATCCAAACGTATGAATTTGGTATTGAAAGTAATGCAAGGGTAAGGGTCTAAAGTAATGCAAGGGTATGCGGTTTATATATATATATATGATATACTACCAGGTAATATGCATAGTAGTACCCATATATTACCAAGGTTTTGCTGGGATATTGGCAGAAAACAGAACTGGCAAAGCACATTTCGGATGGTTCTGGCATAACGAATAACACTGCGATCTCCCGTTACTATGTTTTTTGTACCATTCAAAATTTCTACTTGGCTAGTAGTTTGTAAAAATTTCGGAACAAGTGGAGCCCCGATTTTTTTATTTTTTACAATGTGCTTTTTGAGCTGATTTAAGAAAATATTTATCGATTACAAAATTACAAAGTAAAGTGTCGTGCTCGGGAGTAAGCACGAAAATACTCACAATTTTCTGAACCCACATTTCTTTATAATCGTTAAGTACGTACTGAACTCAAAGTTATTAAATTAATACTCGAAAATTTTAAGTATTTACTGGGGGGTTACCGCGTAACACGATTCGAAAAAAAATTTTCGAATTCGTAAATTTTGTACTTTTCGTAAAAAGAAAAGTTTTAGCAAAACGCTTACTTTTTGAATTTTTATGTGTAGTGACCTTGTACAGGATAAAAATAAATTAAAAAGTATAATTTTTATACAGAATTATATTTTTAACAATATTTGCAAGATTTACGAATTCGAAAATTTTTTTTCGAATCGAGTTACGCGGTTACCCCCCTGTTATAATGTTACTTAATTCCGTTTAAATTGTTCACGCTAAGACTCAATAAAATTAAAATTGAATTTTTTTGAGTGCTGAAAAAGTTATAAACAAAAAACCGCACACATTTTCGCTAATAAATATTTTTAAATTTTTTGATTTTTCGGGCATGCGACCACACATTTTCAAGTAACTTTTCCGTGCTGATTCCGAATTTGGTTTCCAGCACATCTGGTTTTTGAGCAAATTGTCAAAAAAGTCAAAGTTACCAAAAACCTTTTTTTTTTTTTGGCTATTTTTGAGTTGTTTTTACACACTTTTACCTCGATTTAATGCAAAAATATAACACAAAATTTTCATTCCTCACGGTAATTTTATTCGAAAATGCATAGTCGCGCTATATTTCCATTATTGATTATAAGTAGGCCAACCAAAAAGAAGCCAGAGCATGTTTTTTATTTGAAATGATATAACAATTTAGATTAAATACAAGTTCTGATCTTAAAAATATAAGAATTTTAAGCTATATTTGTTAGAGCTTTTTTTTGCTTATTTTATCTAATTTTGCTTGTTTTTGCATATTTTGTAAATATTGGCTTATTTTTGTTATTTTCTTTAAAAAAATAAGCTTATTTTAGCTTTTTAATGCGAAAATAGAGCATATTTTTGCTTTTTTTCATAAAATCAATAATTTTAAACATTATTTTAAGTCGACATAAATTTTTATATTTAAAATTAGTTTTTTTAAATTTATTTTAAATTAAAAAATCTTTTTTTTAAAGTAAAATTTTTATTTTTACTTCCCGAATTCTAATAATACAAATATGTCAATGACGGTTTCCTTAGGCAAGAATGAAATCCGGATTATTTTTCACAATTTGTTAGTTTTGGGATTTTAGCACATTTAATTCTTTAATGCAATTAATGTATTTCCCGATAAAAATAAATTTAAGAATGTATTAAATAAAAAATATAATTTTATGAGGATTTTAATGAAGAAATGATGAAGTTTAAGGGCTTATTTTTGCATTTTAACTGCTTATTTTACTGTTTTTCCGAACTTTTTTTAAGAGCTTAAAACATTGCTTTTAGGGCTTTTTTTTTGATTGCCCTAATTATAAGTAATGTTGTTTTTTTAAATTTTCCGTCCGTCTGTCTCTCCATGTATTCTTTTGCGCACGCTACAGGTCGCAAATATTAAGATTTTTTGATAAAATTTGGTAGACCGATATATATCGGCCCAAGGACGAAGTCTTGAATGGTTCATATCTTCATTACCTACTATTATTATTTGAAAGTGCTAAACGGATCGGACGAATTTCGTATTCTCTACAACAGCGGTTCCCACTAAGTTTTGCTTCACGGACCCCTTGAGACATTTCTACTAGCTCACGGACCCCCAAACCAGTGTTTAGCGAGAGGTACTTTATAAATTATGGGGCAAAATTAATATAAGCACGTGCTTATTTTAAATGATGGCCAATTTTAAGCAGGAATAAGGAAAAAACATTTTTCAAATCAATATTTTGTTAAATTATAAAAAAAAATGTTTTTTTTAATTAACTTGTTTTATGTTTTTTGTCGGATCTCTTCGCGGATCCCCTGGAATTCTGCTACGGACCCCCATTTGGGAACCGTTGCTCTAGATAATGGAAATGTAATGGAACAGGGAAGGAAATGGAATAGAGCGGGGAATGTCCACGCCCCCTTTTAACACACAAGTGGAATGAAATGGAATTGACCAGGTAACGAGTGGAATTGAAACTCTAGATAATGGAAATGTAATTGAACATGGAACGAAATGGAATAGAGCGGGGGAATGTCCACGCCCCCTTTAAACACACAAGTGTAACGAAATGGAATTGACCAGGTAACGAGTGGAATTGAAACTCTAGATAATGGAATGGAACAGGGAACGAAATGGAATAGAATGGGTGGATTTTTTTTTAAACACATAAGTGGAACGAAATGGAATTGAAAGGGGAAGGAACGAGTGGAATTTAAACTCTACATTATGGAAATGTAATGGAACAGGGTACGAAATGGAATGTGGAACGAAATGGATTAGAACGGAGAATGAAGGGTAACATATTTGGTTGACGAAAAATAAATTGTGATTCTTTGTCATAACATTAGAAAAATACTAAAGACTTTGGGAAATTTATATTTATTTTAAAAACAAACTTAACAAATTTTGTCATATTGCAATGCCACCAATACGACGCAGCAATTTAGGTCGGAGAGGGGAACGAGTGGAATTGAATGGAACAGAGAATGGAATGTGGAACTAAATAGAATAGAACGGGTGAAATTTTTTTTAAAACATTGTTTTAACAATGGAAATGGAATCGAATAGGGAATGAAAAGGAATGGAATATGGCACGAAATGCAATAAAAGCGTTGAAGTTTTTGCATAGAAAAAAAGAATGGCGTTTTTTTTTCTTTTTTATTTCAACTCCTACTGGCGCAATTCGGCCAAAAACGCTAATTTTAAGATCCAGAGCCAAAACAGCTGCATTTATAGGAATGGATTCTACAACAAAATTGAATATAAAAAACTTTTTTTTTTTGCATTTTCAAAATACACCGGATAGCCATTAGAGTGATTTGAAAACCCACTTTTTTAAAAAATTTCAAAAAATTTACTTTTTTATTACACACAATGAAAATGTATTCCCTGCTGAGAACATTGGTGCAAAAATTGTTGATATACCGCGACCAGTAAACTAGATAAATAAGACATTAAGTTTGCCCCTAAAAAATAAAAAATAATTGTCATATTTTTCTTATTTTCAGATTTAAAAAACCCGGAAAATTAACCGGAAAATTTAACCCATTTTGGAAACCGGTAAAAAATACAAATTCCCTATGTCAGATTCTGAATACAGTGAATTCTTGGATGTAAATGGCCAAGATGAAAGTGAAGGAAATGATCAGCAAATGCAAACACAAATGCAACAATTACAGAGTCATCATTATCAAATGCTACAACAACAACAACGACTACTGCAGCAACAACAACATCAAGCAGAAAATGTAAATTTTATGGAATATGCTGGTTCTACAACCAGTTCTGGAGATTCCAGCGTATCCTCAACTTCATCCGAGGAATCGGATGATAACGAAACAGAGGATATTTTAGAATTGGCTAAGATTACTAATGAAGTTTTAAATTTGCCACGGGGGTTATGTGAAAATGCAGCAGTATTTCAAGAATTTTTCTCTTTGGAAACATGGCATGAATTACCAATACCCGTGCAAAATCATTTACAACAATTTCTTCCACGTTTTAATCAATTGCTGCCGACACAACTAGCAGCAATCGAACAGACACGTACCCTGTCTATGCTCTTTAATAATCAACTAACACGATTTGGTAAAAGTCCTCTAACGACACTACAACAACAATTGGAATTTGGTAACTGTAGACCAGATATAATGAAACTTCGTAAAAATATCATGAAATCTCGAAGGAGAGAACAAAGATTTCAACATTGCGAACAATTATCACAAATGGCTAAACAGTTATTTTTATCCCGCCAAAGATTACTAGATACCGCTTATAAATCATCACCAGATACAATAATAAAACTTTCTTCGTATAACACAAATCAATCTAAACCAGCTAATCTTTACACCGACAACAAATTATCAGCCATGCGGGCAAGAAAACGTTTCTATAATGAAATTTCAAACATAGCCCAACAATTAGGCTTCAAAGATGATTTGGCCCTTAGTGCTGATGAAGATGATGATGATTGTTTGGTAGCTAAAGAATTAAAAAAGGAAATTTTATTGCAAAAAAAGTCTTTAGAAGATTTAAATGAACCTGCCAAACCGGCTACCTCACTAGCCGATCGTTGTATTTATAGTACTGTATTTAAGAAACGACAAGATATGGAAGATGAAGAAGCATTCCGTTTACAACAAAAATCCAAGCAATCAAAGTTAACAAATCGTAACTTTAGAGATTATTTGAGAGATCATAAGAGAAGGAAATTAACAGAGCCGGTAAGTTAAATACCCGTTTTAGGATATGATAAAGTGGGGGTAAACGTCTCATCCTTAAACTTAACTATAAAAAAGGAAAATGTCAAAACAAAACAACAAATTTTTGGGTTAACTAATATCCGGTGTAGAAAATCATTGCCAGATAAGTGGTTATATTACTACATATCTGGTAATAGTAACCAGTTACTATTCTTATAACATTTCTTATTACTAGGGCAAGGAATTTCATGCACTTAAAAAAATATGCGCCTAAAATATGCGGCTAAAAAAGAAAAATATGCATTAAAAATATAAGAAATATGCACCAAAAACTATTATTTTTGCAAAAATAATGTAATTTAAAACTTAATAAAATTAAGTTAGTTATTTTGCAAACAGACACAGAACTCGAAGATTTTCCATAGGTCAATAAGGTTTTTAAGAATGTTTATTTTAATTGTATCAAAATATAAAAATTTTAATTTTTTATCTTTTTTTACAAAATAAAAAATGCTCCTAAAAATTAAAAATATGCACAAATATTCATTAAAAAGCACAAAATATGCATTAAAAAGGCACCAAATATGCATTTAAAGTCAAAATATGCAAAACCATGCATTTTTGACAAAATATGCAACTAAAAATCGATGCCATTTTGTTCTAAATTTGATGATTCGGATAAATATTTAGTCCATATTAGTTTTGGACTATCGACAAAAAACATGCATTTGCATGAAATTCCTTGCCCTACTTATTACTTTTGAATGGCGGTGTCGTCAAAAATAATGAGTTATGCTTACACACCAGCTTACGAAAAGTTAAAAAATATGACGGTAGATATATGCTTACCAGTATTGACAAAAATAATGAGTCTAAAATAGATTTTCAAAAAAATTACTTTTACACATTTTTTTTATTACAATTTTTTTTTTATAAACATTTTCTCATGCCCGGAATCGAACCTGTCTATAGTTATACCATCCAAGCTATCTCGACATGTTATATTTAAAAGATGAAAACATAATTTATCTGCTGCACACAAAGTATGCTTACGCGGCAGCATACAAAAAATCAAAAATATTACATATATACTTACCAGTGTTGAAAAAATATTGAATCTAAAAATCAGGGACGTAGCAGTTATAACTTTTATTAAAAAAACTGATTGGTTTTCAATTATTTCTTGTTTGAATATTTTTAAATTTCTGTGCTCCGTGTGATTTCTATTTTGAATTCAAACAAAACCAATCCAAACATGAGTTTTATTTTTTAATAATAGTAAAAGCTATTTTGTAATTTTTTTTCTTTTATCAAAAATTAACAATTAAAAATATAATTCAACAGCAGTGGAACCAATGAATTTAACAATTATAATATCCTGATGATGGTAACTAGGTCTAATAAAAGATTAAATTTAAAGTAAGTTAATACGTGTAATACATCAAATGAAAAAGTTAGTACTTGATTAAAAAAAAAACAAAAATCATTCAGTAACTTCTATAAAAACTTTTAAAATAAAAAAAACAGAAATTTATTGAGTAAAATATAAAAATTTAAATATTTTTTGCACAATATGATTTATAAAATATAGTGCATTATTGAAACATTATAACTGATCAAATTTGTGTTATAAATATAATTGTTATTTAGGGTCTCTGCTAAAAATAGATTTAAAAATAAATCCGGAAAATTACTTTGTACTTGCGATTTGTAGAAAAAAATATGTCATTATTGGTAACGCATTAGTTTTTGTTATAAAATAATAGATAAACTAACTAACTAGTTATTAATAATTCATTATTATATGTTTTAAAATAATGTAGAAAGTAAGTGGGCGTCATTATTGGTAGTCCAAAAAATAATGATATGCCATTACCGTTTCTGCACTGGGTAGTTAACTCAAAACAATGCAGTGTGAAACTCACCCTTAGGTTCTTAATTCTTTTTGAATATTTATTGTGTGTTTTTTTTATAATGATTTAAAGATATGTTTTAAAGACTTACCGACCGATTTCGGTTTTTTTCTAAATTCGAATAAACGGTAAACCGTGTTTTTTTGTCTTGTTTAACCTGTTAAAGTTGTTAAGTCTCCGCAAAAATTTAGCAATAGTAGCAAGCTGACTACAATTTGTTTGAAGGTTCAGAGTCTGCATATAATATTAAAACATCAAATTGGTGACATTTCGCAAAAAGTAGTATTGTATTTTGTTGGGCTGTGTAATTTGATGAAACTTACATAGTACCAAAGATTATATATTTTATAGATTAACTATGCTACTCACGGTTCTCTCGATAACACTGTGAGACAAATGGTAGGGGTCAGTGATCGGGAAGGGTTCAAACCGGGAAAAGTTATATCGGTAAAAAAGAAGTTATACGTGTCCCGGCGTTTCGCTGGGTCACCCCTAGGAATCGAGATATATCGATTTGACCTTTGGTGGTCTTTTTTTTTACATAACTCGAGAACCACTAGTCCGATTTTGCTCAAACAATTTTAAAAAAATTAAAAATTACAATTCCTTTAATCTGTTCATATAACGTTTTTCTATATACTCAACAGTTTTGCCGGTAAAAATAAATGTATGAAGAAAAAAATATTTTTTGCCTAAAATATTAAAAAAAATAATAAACAAAAGGTTATTGATTTTTATGGTAGCGGTAACAAACATTTATTTTTACCGGCAAAACTGTTGAGTATATAGAAAAACGTTATATGAACAGATTAAAGGAATTGTAATTTTTAATTTTTTTAAAATTGTTTGAGCAAAATCGGACTAGTGGTTCTCGAGTTATGTCAAAAAAAGATATATCTCGATTCCTAGGAGTGACCCAGCGAAACGCCGGGACACGTATAACTTGTTTTTGACCGATATAACATTTCCCGTTGGTTTCATCCCATCGCGATTTTGACTGTCGCATAGTGTAATTAGCGAACTCGGGCCAAACTCGGACAAAGAGAAAAATGCATAACAAAATCTATAAAAAATGCGATGAAATAAATAGAGCGGAGGTTGAGGTGGATAAATAGTACGGTTTTTGTAACAAAAACAATTTCTATATAGAAATGACGCAACACTTCACGGAAGTGTTTTAGAAAATTAACCTTATGGATGCGCTATTTAGGGCGATTCCAAACATTTCTAGACGGGAAGTGGCAGCTTGATAATCCACTAACTCGTACTGTAAATAATTATCTGGTTAATGAGTTTATATGATTCTCCTCCGGGTTAATTCTTCAAATTAGCTCCAACAGTATCCAAATGTCTGATATAAAATGTCCTAAGCGTAGTTATCTTATTTTTTCTTCCAAATGAGTTTCGAGGGTGTTAATATAAATCCTTCTTCAGTCTTTATGGCACTCAACCACTCAAAAATTCCAAATAGCGTAGTTAATATTTCATAATTTTCCGTATATTTAATCAAATCCAAATATGTTTATTAATCGAGAACCAAATTGCAACTTGTAATAATATGGTAGTAGGAATTATATTGGTATCGTAAGAGGAATAATTTATAACGAAGCCCTTTAAGCATTAACAAAGTTTTCAAAAGGCAATCCCAATATTTTTCGGCGCATATCGCGTAAAGTAGGCAACGAAACGAAATTTGAAAAACGCACTTATATAGTATATTTTCGTATATATGTATATATAGTATATTTTCGTCAAGCGCAGGGTACACATTTGATTGCAGAAACTGTAAGGCGGTTTGAGGCTAATACGAGTAGTAGAAGTTGATTGATGAATAAGAATGAATTATGCTCAATCAAAAGCTTTGAAAAAGAACATAATGAATTCTTTGAGAATAAGATATATGTAAACATTTTAAAAGGCTGAATTTAATTTTCTCGGATTAAGCACATACCATTATGAATTTTCACAAGTGTAAGTTTTTTTTTTTTTTTTTTATTTTTTTTTTTATTAAATCTTCATTTACATAACCGAGCCCTTAGGGCCTAATATGGCTAATTAAAGCTACTAAAAAATATATAACAGACTTCTATATAAATATATGTTAAGGCTAATGCATAATACAATAATAATATTTAAACTCAAAATTCCAAAAATTAACATTTACATGAGATCAAATAATACAATAATATATTTAAAAAGTAATCAGATCTAAAAAAAAAAATTAATAATAAATGAATGCTGCAAGAATAAATTCTAGAAACAGTTGAACTCTCACAAGATAAGCTTTGAAAGTTTCATTAAAAATGCGTACATACTAAAGCTATCCATACATTGCGCAACCTCTCCATTTAAGTCCCCAAACTACTAACACACATGGTATTAGAATAAAGAACTAAAATGAGAAGCTGTACAACAATATTGCAAGTGTATGGCCAGACTAAAGAGATGGATGAAGTTTCGTGAAAAATTGCAATTTTGGGTTTTTTGTGATTGCGTCTGTCTTTGAAAATAAAAATTCTTGTTCTCGATTTAATTTACTTCCATACGAAATTAAAAAATTTCCTAAAAAGTGACTTTAATAATTTTTACGAAAATGGCCAATATTTATTGAAAAATACACCGTAAAATAATTTTTGAAATTTAATCTAATGTCAGTATTTTTCTATATATTATTTTTATTTAGACTCTTCCCGAATTTGAAACATCTGATATTCGTTTACGGGATGTCTGCGCTCGTGCCCAAATGGGTGGAAACTTTAAGAAAATCTTTGGTGTTGGTAAAACACCAGGACGTAAACCAAAAATAATGCCAACACTGGCAGCTACAACATCAGTGGCAGCAACAAAAGCAATCACAGCAAATGCAACAAACGCAACGACCACCAATACCAACATAACAACAGCTATAACACAACCAATATCTTTACCACCGTTACCGCCTCTACCAAAAAGAAGTGAACCACCAGCTTTAGTACCCATACAACAAACTATTAAAAAACCCGAAACATACCAAGTAGTAAAAACAATAGCCAACATGGCAGCAACATTAACACCCACAAAGGAACAGCAACAGCATAAATTACAACATCATAACAATAATTCTAATGATACTTTACATTTAAATCCTTTATTAAATGTCGCCAATCATACGGATAATCTTAATTTATGTATGGATGATTCTTCATTGTTAGCCGGCGAACATGATGCTTTCAATATGTTAGATAGTGACGTAGAATTACAACAGGAAGAGGTGGAAACGTTTGCTGGAACTTGTGAAGAGACTATACCTGCGTTTGTTATAGCTAATGATATAGTTATGCCGGGAAATAATAATAACAAATTGGCAGCCGTAAATGATACCAAGGTGATGCTAACGACAAGGAATCAACAATTGAATAGTATCAACCAACAGCCCTTACCAAAATTAGAACCTTTATCTAGAATAGGAGATACAAAAACAAGTGTTAAACCTTTAGTAAGTCAAAAATCTACAACTAATACAACACCGGCAAGTGAGTTGATCCAGGAGACGCATGCTTGTTACTTTTCATTAATACGTGACTTTTTCTGTTCCACACCCAATCATCGTATGCGTTATGACGATTTACGTAATAAAATTGATGTTTGGCTTAGAAATCCTATAACAGCGCTAAATGAATGGTATTCTTTAGCCGAAAATTGGTCAAATCTTTTAAGGTCGGCTATTAATTTTTTGGTAGGTGAATTTCCCGATTTACCTGAAGAATATGTTCCATATATAGAACATAAAATTCAAATAAATATCTATCAATGGATAGGAGCAGGGCGTGATTCTGATACACGTCTCAGTGAATTATGCACTTTGTGGATGGAGAAACGAAAACTGCCAAATGATTCATACAAAAGCACAGTACCGAAGGCAGAACTTAAATTAGAGATAAATCCTAGAAATTCAATAGAAAATGACGATTCCACTGAGGGAGGTAGCGATAAAGATATTGTCTTATCACCGCCTCCCCCACCACCCAGATTCCCCACAACTTGGGCGGTTAGAGCAGCAACATTAGCAGAAATTTCTGAATTTCAAAGACAAGAGAGAGATCGATTTGAACAGCCACATAAAGCATACACCTATCGCATGCATGGTTATGAAAGTGTAGTTGGACCAGTCAAAGGCATTTATACTCCTCTATTGGCTTTAAGCAAAGCTAGAGGCCATAGTATGATGGTAGGAGATAGACCTAATTTTGTTACCATATTAACATTAGTCAGAGATGCTACTGCCCGTTTACCAAATGGCGAAGGAACAAGGGCAGATATTTCTGAACTATTAAAATGTTCTCAATATATTAATCAGGATGCGGCAGAAAATGTTTTACAAACTATTGTTAGTGGTGCTTTAGATCGTATGCATACTGAACACGACCCCTGTGTCCGCTACGATCCTAAGAGAAAAATATGGATTTACTTACATCGTAATCGTTCGGAAGAAGAATTTGAACGTATACATCAGCAAAATCAATGTATAGGTAAAACGAAAAAATTACCACAAAGAAAACCAAGACCAGTTAATGCCACAAATAAATCATTAAATTTAATAGATCAAGATCATTTTAATGTGTTAACACCATCGGTTTCTAGCAATAACAACAATAATAGCAATGGTACTTTAATATCAATGCCAGCCCTGGTACCCTCAAATCCTATAATAGTTACCAATCAAATACAAAGGCAACAACAGGTGCTACAACAGCACCAACATCAGCAGCAGCAACAACAAATGAACAAATGTCCACCAGTACCACCATTGAAATATAATATACCACCTTCCGCCCAAACAAACACTAACATCAATCAACAGCACCAGCAACAACAAAAATCTTTATTAAAGACAACACTAAGAACAGAAAATAGAACTCCTAATTCATCTTCTTTTTCTCCAGCAACCACAACAAATATTTCCAAACAATATAGTTTTCAAATGCCACAAGCCAAAAATAATCCTAATCAAAATAGTACACCCATAATAGTGGCAACACCACAAGGTCTACAAACAGTACATGTATCTAATGCCACATCGGTAATGCCATCAACAGCAACAAATCAACAACATAATTCACAGCAACAGCAATCAAATCCTACTGCCCAGTTGGCCGGCAAAAGAGTAACACTTAATAAACCAATTGTAATCAATCAAATAACGCAGCAAACATCAAATATTTCTTCTTCCCAATCCACCACCTCCTCACAACAGCAAAAAATTAAATCTCAACAACAGCTAATTCAAAAAACACAATTAATACAAAATCATCGTATAAATATTCAAAATCAACAGCAACACCAACAGCAACTAATAACTCAACAACAATCAAATATTATTATTCCCATATCCATGGCTAATAACATGAGCATAAATGTCAACTCTTCAGAACAATCTAATACATCTTCCTCATCACAATCGTCATCCCTACAATCTCCAAAACAAAATATTATACGTCTTGTTCCTGCTTCAAATGTTAAGTCACTTATGAATTCTCCCACCACTACTCAAATTGTTAATAGGCAAAGAATTGTATCTACCCAATCAACTGAAAGAGCCAATGCACCTCAACAGAAATCGAATTCGGGAATACAATTGTTATCAAATAGTGGTAATGTTGTTACTGTTAGTAGTGGCATAGGAGGATCGGTTACCAATCCGGCTGGGTCTGTTGTTAAAATGTCTCCTCAACAATTTGTTTCCCTACAACAAAAACAGGCTCAACAACAACAGCAGCATCAACAACAACATATTATTGTTAAACAAGCGGGCGTTACAAAAACTCAAACGTCTGTCGGAGGTTCTAAAACACATAGGGTTATTTTAGGTAAGTCTTCTATCGTTTTTAATTTAAACTAAACCTTTCAAACTAATTTTAAAAGATTTTTTTAAAAAACAGCCTTATTTTCACAATGTCCCGTTAGCTACTAACTGGGACTTGAACTGAAACATTTGTTGTTGTTTCACATATAAATTTACAATTTAACTGCTGATTAAGTTTTTGTGTTATCGGGCTGTTATTGTATGCAAATGCAAACCAATAAAATATGTAATATAAATTATGAACACTATTAGAAAACCTTCTAAAATGATTCTGCTTAAAAATAAACATCAATAATTCTCTTTTTCCATACCGATCAGCTAAAATTTATTTGTATATTTGGTGTTAAAATAAGCTGTATCTACAAACTTTCAAATTTTCTGTTCGCGTACTTTTTGTACAAATTTTATTTTGGGAGTAAACATTGTCTATATGTTTGTGCGGAGTAATTCTTACTGGACTTAACTGAGAAAAGTAAACGAATGAACCTAAAGCCAAATAATAATTTTGTTTTTTATTAACCCAATACAACACTTAGTACACGGTGTGAACACCTTTAATTATATTAAGGTAGTTCACAAGGGGTGTGCTAATTTTTGTATCATTCTATCGTCCTAACAAAAATAGAGTTAGCAGGTTTGAGATTAAAACGGCATTCACACCTAAATCTTAAAGACGTGTTTAACTAAAACGATTGTAAAAGAATAAAGAGCTAATATACGTGGGCGCTGTGGTGTAATGGTTAGCGCGTTGGACTGTTACACGTGAGGTTGCGGGTTCGAGCCCCAACCAAGGCAACATCAATTTATGAAAAATAGTAATATGTATGAGTTTTTTCTATCCCTCATACATATCGCAGCGTCCTCCTTCGGTGTTCCCATAGCACTTAACCCCACCGAAGTAAAATAATATAACAGGGCTATGAACTAAAATAAAAAGCTTCAACAAAGTTCGCCAACTTACCGTCAGATGGCGCGCAGCAACTGT
Source organism: Leucophora obtusa (assembly GCA_949987735.1). Lineage (NCBI taxonomy): Eukaryota > Metazoa > Arthropoda > Insecta > Diptera > Anthomyiidae > Leucophora > Leucophora obtusa. The sequence continues at coordinate 356,682,349 of OX465295.1, forward strand.
TCTAAAATTCAATATCTCGCGCAATTACAGTGTTGCCATATTTGAAGCCCTTCATCTTTCACCACCTTTCACTTCTTCTCTATCCCCTTTCCAAAGGAAGCAACTAGGGAAGCCAAACGGGAAATCCCGAATCCCGAAATCCCGGGATTTTCGGGATTGGCAAAATCCCGAATCCCGGGATTATTTCTCAAAAATCCCGGGATTTTCTTATTTTTTTAATATTAATATAAACGCAAATAAACAAAATGAGCAATTTTAGATTACCTACGTTTTTTCTTGAATTTTCTCATATTGACAAGAAATTGATGCCAAGATATTTGTAAAATTATAAATTAAGTAGATTATTCGAGTAAATTAAACTAAATTTCAAATTTTTCTGCAAAGTCTTTTGCAGAAAAATTTGAAATTTTGGTAAACAATATTAAGTTTTTGAGTAATGCATGCGAAAAATCAAGTTTGTTTGTTATTTTACCGATTTATTCTTCCAAGCGATATTCGATTTCTGAAACTGGGACTGTTTGTTAGTGGGCAAGGTTATCGCAACGAATCTGTTTTAAAATCAGCTTACAAAATACTGGGCGCAAGTGTACTTAATGACAGGCCTTCATATATTATCCAAGCCAGAAAAATACAAACGGGAAAGCGATGGCAAGGTATTTTAACAGGTGGTACAAGTACTGACAAAAATTGCTTTCCCATTTCCAATATGATACCGGCAATAGGCAAAAGGACCGGCAGTTCAAAAAGCGCCGGAAAAGTACTGGAGAAACAAAATTTTTAACTTTGGAAAAACGCTACCAAAACCAATAAATAGGTGGTTTGGAATTATATTTTCCAAAATAAAATTTAAAAAAAGTTCATATGTATCTGTTTTTTGCCCTGCCGTGATGTTTTGTAAAACAAATACTGGCAAAATGATTTTTGCAAACGCTGGCAAAGCGACCCAAATGAGTGTTCTGCCAGTCATTTATTTTTAACATCGCGGTTACCCAGTGGTATGCAAGTACTTAATTTTTTGTACCACTGTCAATTTCTGACTGAGATGTTTCAATATTCATAAAATGTACCACATTATTAATTAACAACTATTAAATAATTATAAAACGCTTTATTCTATAAAAAAAATTAGTTACATAACATACAAATTTTTACAAATAAAGGAAAATTTAAATCCCGAAATCCCGTAAAATCCCGGGATCCCGAAAAATCCTGTAGTCCCGAAAATCCCGGGATCCCGGGATTTTCAAATATCCATCCCGATTGGCATCCCTAGAAGCAACACGTTAATTAATAGGAAGAATTTCCTGAGTGTTGCTTCTCTTTAAAAAAAAAAAAAAAAAAAAAAAAACACGTGTTTAAGAATTAGGTGTGAATGCAGCCTAAGAAGAAGAATAAACCTTTTTCTCTAAAAATTATAAACACATTAATTTTCAGATCAGATCAGCCTAGATCTAGTTTCTGCCTTTTTCTATGGACAGGCCTCATTATTATTGTTTATTTTTTTATTGTCAGATTGTCTCTATATGATAAATTTTTCAACAACCCGTCGGCTGTAGGATTCGAACATGTGCCTATTCCTACATTACAAACGTAACTATACTAAGGTGCGACCTCTTAGCCATCCCACCCAAGTAAGGTCTTGAATGCAATGTAATTAATTCATAGTTTTCTTTCCTATTCAGCTTTCTGTTATTGTTTTTTACTCAGAAGTGATCACCACAGACACATACAAACATTATATTTTTAGATTTTTGTTTATCTTCCAATCGTATGGGGTTTTCCGTTCAAATTTCATAATGTATTTTAGTATTGTGCAGTGTTGTTTCACGTCATATAGAAAGTTGCAATTAATATTGTAATTGATACGCATATTATCAACTTTATATGCCTCTTATATATGTCCTTTATTTATCCAAATATTATAACACATTATGCCACTCATATGCCTCTTAGTTTACTGAAAGCATAATATACAATACTTAACGATGAACTAACGAGCTACTAATAATGTTCAATATCTAAGTTGAATAAAGAAAACAAAAATTTTAATAATTTAAAAATTTTATAAATTTTTGCAAAAAAAATAGGAATAGCGTAAGAAGAGCCATGCCTGTCTTTGTTAGCTTACTCTCTGATATTACAAAGTGTAGTGAACACCAAGAAAAATAAGAATAACGTTGACAACATTGCACCATTGACCCATTTTTGTGGCAAAAAGTCATTTTTCGCACATTCAAGAATGATTTTTTTTTGTTGGTATTCAATTAAGAACACATCAAAGCAAATAACGGCAAGTTTTGTTTTTGTACAAAATTAACAACGACTGCTTAGCAAGTGGTCAAAGTCATTGTTTGTGAACAAAGTGTTGAACGCAGTATACACAGTGCAATTTGGTAGAATTTTTAAATTTCTTTAACTAGTTAAAAAAACATAAATTTAAACTAAATATTGAAAACAAAAGTTATAGTAAGTGCTTAATGGTTCAAGAGAAAGATTTTATTAAAAAAATTTTTTTTTGGCAAAAAAACTCATATTTCTGACATGACTTTTAGTTCAAGTTTTTTTTTCTGAAAAATGAAGTTTAGATAAGCTTTAAAAAGTTGGCCGAATTTGGCTGTGTTTAAATAATCAGAAACGTGTTAAATGGAGAAATTTGAGTTTAACTTCTCAATTTCATGTTGCGATTTTTGCGTTTTTTGAGAAATATCATTTTTGGTAGGCAGCCTCCGCTTGCAAAATAGCGAACTTGCGGAAATTTGGTTGGATGAGCAAAAGAAAGAGGAAAAGAATACTAATGTTTACAATTTTATTGTTGGTAAAGCTGAATGCGGCAATGTTTTGAATGAGGAATCGGCTTATGGGAAGGAGAAAGTGCGAATTTTTTGTAAGAATATCTCAGATGGGAGACTTCTCAAAGGAAGATAAACATATTTTAGATGCAAAACGAACTCTGGCTACACGCTGAATTTATTTTCGCAATTAAAACTAAGCCAACTGCAGCTTCAATAGGGCTTCCAAAGAAAGAGTATCCTGAGAAATCTTTACGAACAAAGAGGAAATTTTAAATAGATTTATTAAACAATAAAAATGAAATTAAAAATGAAATGAAATTACTTTAGATAATGAAATGTAAAACAAAATTTTAAATAGCTTTATTAAAAAAAATAGTTTCTACAAAAATTTCCACTTGTTCAATTTTCTGCTACAATATGCCCCAGATTTAAAAAAAAATATTTTTTTATTTTCTTTTTTGAGATTTAGGGCAAAAAAAGTTAGAATTTTAGACATTTAACATTTTTACCCAAGCAAATCAGAAGAAATTTTAAAATTTACGCCGCCATATTGGATTCGCCATTTTGAATTTGAAAAATTTTAGCTCAGATTTGAAATCAGCAACCTTAAAAACCCCCGTATACCAATTTTCGTTCAAATCGGAAGAAATTTTAAAATTTACGCCGCCATATTTAATTCGCCATTTTGAATTTGAAATTTTTACCTCAGATTCGAAATCAGCAACTTTGAAAACCCCCGTATACCGATTTCCATGTAAATCTGAAGAAATTCTAAAATTTACGCCGCCATATTGGATTCGCCATTTTGAATTTGAAAATTTTTACCTCAGATTCGAAATCAGCAACCTTGAAAACCCCCGTATACTAATTTTCATGTAAATCAGACGAAATTTTAAAATTTACGCTGCCATATTGGATTCGTCATTTTGAATTTGAAAAATTTTACCTCAGATTCGAAATCAGCAACCTCGAAAACCCCCGTATATAGATTTTTATCCTTATTCAGTGATTCCTTATAGTTTTGGCCAGAAAATGGGGTCATTTTACGTATAGTGTATTGGTGAGAGTATGAGAAAGAAAAAATGGGAGAATAACAAAAACCGCCATTAAAACAAAATAGATTATATCAGTGTTGCCAGTTTTTTTTCAGACTTTATCCCCAATTTTCAAATTGTTATCCCCAAAAATCCCCAATTTACAATTTGTTATCCCCAAAACTTAACTTTTTTTAAATTAATGTAAAAATACCATATTCATTTAATTCTTTTCGGTACCTTATACACTCAAACTCAATAAATTTTGTAATTCTAACAAATTATAAAAAAGAACAAATAAATTTAAAAAACAGCATAAAAAAATGTGAGCCAAATTTTTTCGTTTTAAATATTTCAGAATCAAAATTTTCCGATTCATCAGCTTCAGACATTTTGTTGCGTATGGTACTGTATAAAAAAGTTTTAATATTTCAGCAGATGGATTGAACTTTTGACAATTGAATAACATGTAAAGTATATATTTAATTTAAGAAGAGCTTCTTATAACTCATATTACATCCGAATAACCTTAAATATTTTGGAACCAAAAGGTATTCAAATTTTCACCAAAAGGAATTAAGGTTTGTACGCACATTAACTTTCCAGACACAAATTTGTGTAGCCTAAAATCATGCGCTACTATCATCATACTTAAAAGAAATATATAAATATTTAGAATTATCAGGGTTAAATTCATAAAAATATAAAAAGGCAATAATATGTTATCCCCAAAAAATCCCCTAAAATTTCGTGTCATCCCCAATAAATACCCGGATCCCCAAACGGAAATTTTTATCCCCATTGACGAAAAAATCCCCAATTTGGGGATAAATCCCCTAAACTGACAACACTGGATTATATTTCACGACAGCACCGCTCAGCAATTTTTAAATATCAAAATGTACGGAAAAAATCGGTGAGCTCTTATTCTGGGCCTACACTTACAGTTATTTTATTAGTGATGCTAAAACTAAATGGTTATTCGATTTACAACAAAATAACTGTTTACTTCAAAAATACTGTTTTGTTAGTTGCTTAAATAATATTCAAAATAACAGCTTTAAAAAACTGTTACGAAATACAGTACTTTTCGTTAGCTGTCTTTTTAAATAATTGTCATAATGGTTATTTTGAATGATTTTGAATTTCTGAAAAACAAAAATACAGATTACTACACCAAATTTAATGTAGTAAATGTCAAATTTTTTGAGCCGTATCTCGCGGAATAATGTAATCTGAGTCCCTAAAGTTGGTTCTTTATAAATTGTATTGCGATATACGCAATATTGCGATTTCCGAAATTACCCAGGTAGAAATTGCCGACGTTACAACAAAAGTTGTACTGGAAGATCACTGTTTTTTACGAAATGCCGGTACTACTTAAAACATGCTTTGCCAGTACTGTTTTCTGAAAATTAACGAGCTTTTTTTAATCTATTAAAATTAACAATTTTATAAATTTTACGTATTTTTACATCTATTACACAATTATTTATGTAAGAGAGACATCACCATTCTTTTCTTGTGAAGTTTCGAAAGAATACATTAAAAATTTGTGATGTACACTAAGAGGACAGTAAAGTTCTAGCAAACTACTAAATTTGTTATTAAATGTACTGGGATAATACCCAAAAAATAAAATCCCAAGCCTGCGCCAACGTTGGGAAATAACTACGGCCAAGCGTTTATTGGTGTTATCATTTCGACAACATGCCAGTACAGTGAAAGTTAAAAATCCGACGCTTTGCCAGTAATTTTACTACCGTCTCCGATACCGGGCCGACATTGTGACGTTTGTATTTTTCTACCTGGGTATTTTTTTATGATTATATTTTTCCTGACGTAGTTTTTCAGCATACGGAAATTGCAACTAATTTAATTTAATCATGAAATAATCCATAACAAATTTACTTTAATTTTTCTATTAAAATTTAAAGAAAAATTTGGAGGGGTTTTTTTTTGTTAACTTAATTTTTGAATTTTTTTTGTAATGAACATTACATAAACATGATCATGTTTCTGGATTTTGAAATATTCTTGTTAGGAGTAATATCGCAAATAACAGTCCTTGGCATTGGTATATGGGTGCATATAATCTGTTTTCTCAAAATGAAACTTTCTAGTATTCTACGAATTTTTTTATTTGAACATGGGATTTTAGCTAACACATTTGTTGTTTGCCATATAAAATTTGAATTTAACTGTTTGTTAAATTTTAATAGGACCTTCAGCAATCGTTCCTTAAACTAATTCTATTAAACTCGAATTTCTTCCAGGAAATACCTCTGTTATGACGCAAGCTGGTCAAGGTAAAAATATAGTTTTACAACAAATACCAGTAGCTTCATCATCCGTAGTGGTAACGCCAGCACACACGACAACGATAACATCTTCTACATCAACTATCAGCGGCAATAAAATACAAACAATTAATACAACAAATTTAACACCCCAACAACAAAGAATTCTTATACAAAATCTAAAGCAACAACAACAGCAGCAACAACACCAAACAATAAATCAAAATCAAATACAATTTAAAACCGTACAAGTGGTAGGAAATAATACAGGCACTCAACAGCATAATATTGTAGGAAGATCGCCAACAATAACAATGTCACCAAATCAGCAACAACCCAAGACTCTAGTGGTAGTATCACAAGATAATGGTACACAGCAACAACAACAACAAATAACTAGAATACTCAAATCCAGTCCACAATTAAAATCAGAAGTTACAACAGGATCGAAAGGAACTCGTGTTATAACAAGTTCAACAGGTCAAATTATATCATTAGATAGTTTAATTCAAAAACAAGGCGGAACACTGCGTATAACCGGAAGTGGAGGAAATACACAAACTATTAAAACAAATCAACAACAAATAACTATACAAAAATCTCAACTACAACAGCAACAACACCAACAAAAGCAACTTCAAACCCAACAATATGCTATTGTCTCTGTACCAAATAGTATTATTTCTTTAGGCAACAATCCTAATTTCACAATAGGCCAACGAATTATTACCACCCAAGCTGGAGTTTCCTCCGGATCATCCCTTAATACCACTTCTTTAGTAAATAAAGGATCTACTAGAGTTACCCCAACAGCTGTAGCCTCATCAACGGGTACTGGCCGTGTTATAACCGCTACAGCAGCTGGTACAAAAATTATTACAAAACCAACGGGGGCTTCAACTGGAAATATACGTGTTATTAATACTGTTAATCAAACAGGAAACGTAAATATGGCTACTTTACAAGGAAAACAAGTTGTTTTAGCCACCGGTAAAACTATGAATACTATTAATAAGGCCCAGATGCAGACACAGCAATCGCAACAACACAACATAGTACAAACACAGGGAGGGAGTATTGTTATCGGTGGTCAAACTGTTAAGCTACAACAAGGAAATGTAAGTATAATAATAGCACGAAAGTAAATTTACTTCCTAACATTAAACAAAAATGTATACAAATTTTCTCAAAACATTTTACTCCAATAATATTGCATTTGCTAGCAAGCGATATATTCTTAAATATAGCAACGCTTCCCAAATCTTTTCAACAGACTAATGCGACCCTTAATACCATCATCGAAATTACTTGAAATAGCATTTTTCCCATGCCATGAGAGAAATACGAAAAAAATCTGATTCTTCTACAAACAATCGAAATGTCTTTGACCTAAAAAGATGTAAGAATAAGTAGATTATTAAAAATATTGAAAATTTTCCAAGATTGAGAAACTTTGTACTCGTTTCGGCATGCATTTAATAGGTCCATTCGATTACTCAATAATTTGTACAAATTTTTACTGGATGGCATTCGTTAACACAAATACTCAGTAAACAGAAAGAAAAAAGAGAGAATAAAGTGACAGTTTTATGATGAGGGTTTCTAAGACTTTTTCGTTTTCTTGCAAATTTTTACTGAACAAATTTTTGCAGTAAGAATTTGAAGCTGAAAAAAACATGTTTCGAAAACACATGTTTGTTTATTGTAAATAAAAAAAATATTTTCCAATTATGTTATTTTATGGAAATGCATATTTACAGTGTTATGTTGGACTGGAATTCCAGTGTCCCTTTTGCTGGAGTATGCTATTGAATTACAGAGTAAATCAAGTATAAATCAAGGCTTGAAATTAGAAAATGTGACTGGAATTACGCTTGATTTCAACTTGAATTCCAGTAAAACTTTCAAAATAAATTATGGAAAAGATAAGAACTCCTTCTAAAAAGTTTCTGCTTAAGATTTAATATCAAAAATTATCTTCTTCCATAGCGACCAGTTCAAATTTATTTGTATATTTGGTGTTGTAATCAGATGTGTCTACAAATTTAAAAATTGTTGCAAATCTTCTGTTCGCGTACATGTTTAGGAAAATTTTATTTTGAGAGTAAAACTTGTCTTACTCTCTGTAAGTTTGTACTGAGTAATTCTTACTGGACTTGACTGAGAAAAGTAATCGAATGGACCTATTATTGGTCAATTTATTTCAAATTTTAATCATATGCATTTCAGACAAAATTGGAAAAAATACGTATTCGCTTATCAAAAATCAAAAAGATAAAACAATTTCAATGTCACCTCAATATTGAATAATATTACTTTGGATTTCAAAACAATCAATAACGAGTTATGCTTACCCTGCATCATAATGAATGGTTGTAACCAGAAATCGAACCTGGGAATCCAGATTGTCAGTCGACAGCTCTACCATCTGAGCTATCTCGATATGTTATAATTGATAGATAAGAACATAATATGTCTGTTTGTTTACATGCTAGTTTTTACTAGTTTTTTTTCTTCTCATAAATATGTTTTTACCGTGAAGTGCGCAAATTTTATAATTCAGTTGCTTCTAATTACTACTTCTGATACAATTTTCTTGCATTTCACTTCAAAAGAAAATCTCCGAGGTAGAAATTGCCGACGGTACAAAAAACAAAGCACTGGCAAAGCGTTGCTTTACAATGGTACAAAAAGAGCATTGCAAAAGCACTAATTTAGAACGTTTTGCCAACCTTTGGAAAGAGTGCTTTCCCAATACTTGTTTTACAAAGTTTACTACTCCCAGTGTAGAAAATCATTACCATATATATGGTTATGTAACTACATACTTATTAGATACAGTGCTTTTTTGGGATTGGGATTTTACAGATTTTTTTATGAAGAATTGAATAAAAAACAGTTGATCTACCGATTGGCAGAGCACTTACTTTACTATTGTTACCAACGCTTTGCCAATGTTCGGAAAGATAAACGGCCAACCGAAGATCGACGTTATCATTTTAAGGTTGACCCAGTACTTAAATTTTCGAAAAACGGACGCTCTGCCAGCGCTTGTACCACCATATACAGTGATTTGCCAACGTTTTGCCGTTTGTATTTTTCTACCTGAGCTGTTTTGGTAATTCTTCGGCACTATCTAAATTTACTAGTTTTTACTAGAAGTGTAAATAAACAGAGCTAATAATTTACAAAAAATCAAAAATATGTGGTGATATATTTCCTTACCAAAGTTTCCTTAATGGGTCTAAGCATAGATTTATTTAAAATTAAAGAGATCTTCTAAAGTGATCTTTTAAAAATAATATAGAGTTTATGTACTTTGCTTTTTAAAAGATTTTTTCTTTCGTTTTAAAAAAGGTCTTTAAAAAAACTATCTCGCTTACACCGTATCTTCAAGTGTTGTAAAATTCTGATTCAATTAAAAAAAAATTGGTACACAAAACTCGTTTTATTTTTATTGATTGAATTATTTGAATTATTTTTAATCAATATCTTTTATTCAAATAATTTTATTTTTGTTGATTCTTTTACATACATACATCACAACCATAAAAGATTATGACTAAGGTAAGTTTATAGTTATGATCTTGCACGGATACTGATGAGGGGGAGTAACGTCCTCCGAAACAGCTGTCTATCCTGTTTGCAAGAACAAAATTTTTAAAAACTAATATGCACGGTTTTAAAAAATAAAAACATCGAACTAGAGGCTAAAAAATATCTGCCCTCACCAATTTGTGAGTAAAGTTCGAACAAACAAGTTTTGTTTTTCATTGTATGAAAGCAAAATAATCAATTTCAAAATATTTATTTTTTCTCATTTTTGTTTTAAAAATAAACATTTTTTAAAATCGTATTTACCTATGGAAGTTCGAGTTCTGTGGCTTTTTGCTAAATAACTAATTTAAATATATGTATTTTTAAGTTTTAAAGTGCATTATTTTTGCAAAAATAATAGTTTTTAGTACATATTTTTAATGCATATTTGTCTTTTTAAGCCGCATTTTTTAGGCGCATATTTTGCATTAAATTCGTTGCCCTAGTAATCACAAAGCGTTACTAGTCACCATTATCATTTGAAAAAATCATTAACAACAAATCGTCGCTGCGCCTAAGAAATTAGCTATGCGCCATTTTCCGATTTTTTTTATTATTGCAATAAAAACACTTATTGGGCGTGCGTTTTCATACCAAACCGTTTTTTCGATATCTCAATTGGTTCAAAAGTAGCTATTTGTTTTCTATATTACAAAGGTTCCTTAAAAATAAATAAATAAAAAATAAATAAAAAACCTATGTGCTCTTCCACACATAAAGTGTGTTTGCGTACCCGAAAATTTGTACAAATTCGTACAAATTTGTACAAGTTTTTACTGGAAGGTGTTTGTTTACACAATTACTCAGTAAGGAGAGAGGAAAAAAAGAGGGTAAAGTGACAGTTCAATACCAGAGAACTTGCAAGTTTTTACTGGATGAATTTTTGCTAGTAAGAATTTGTAAGAAAAAAAACATATGATTTAAAACATATGATTGAAGAAACAAAACATTTGTCTAAATAATTTTGAAATATTTTTTTGTAAAAATAAAAAATATTTAAATATAAGCTTATTTACGATGGAAGGAGTAAGTAAGTGATCATTTTATTAGGTTTTATTTATTAATCCAATAATTTGAATATGTTTATTTCGCAATCAGCTATTTTAATAACGGTTGCCAATTTAGCTATTTTCTCGGCAAATCTAGCGATACTTCAACTCGTTTAGCGGCATAAAATATAATTTAGCTAATAGCGGGATAACTATATATATATAGCTATAGCGAGTTTTCTTTTTAAGACAGCCCAGGTAGAAATTGCCGACGTTGCAACAAAAATTGTACTGGGAGAGCACTGTTTTTAACGAATTGGCGGTACTACTTAAAACGTGCTTTGCCAGTACTGTTTTCTGAAAATTAACGAGCTTTTTTTAATATATTAAAATTAACAATTTTATGTAGTTTTGCATCTATTACACAATTATTTATGTAAGAGAGACATAACCATTCTTTTCTTGTAAAGATTCGACAAAATGTGTGATGTACACTAAAAGGACAGTAAAGTACTAGCAAACTACTAAAATTGTTATTAAATGTACTGGGATAATACCAAAAAAATAAAATCCCAAGCCTGCGCCAACGTTGGGAAATAACTACGGCCAAGCGTTTATTGGTGTTATCATTTCGATAACATGCCAGTACAGTAAAAGTTGAAAATCCGACGCATTGCGAGTACATGTACTACTGTCTCCAATACCGGGCCGACATTGTGCCGTTTGTATTTTTCTACCTGGGAGTCTTCACATTTTCTTAGCATTTTTTTACATTTATTTCCTTTACAAAATTTTTGAATCATTATTATTCAGCGATTTATCGGTAAATTTTTATGGAAAACAAAAAAGTTCGAAAAATTTGTCGATGTATCAATAATTTTTTAAGAAAGTTATAAGAAGTTTGAAAAATATAGCTATTTTTGTGAAATTTTTCAACAGAACCTAAAAAGTTCGTGCAATTTAGGGATTTATCGCTATTTAATTTTTTTTTATAATTTAGATATTTTCTAGTGATTTTTTAGTTTGATTTAGCGATATTTTTAGGGAAGAAGTTTGCAGCAGTATTTTACTAATTCTTACAATTTTTCTGTTTGCATACATTTTTAGATATTTTTCTTTTTGAGAGTAAATTTTGCCTTAAGGCTTCATTAGTCTAATCGTAAAGTAAAAAAACGTATCTGTAATCAATTAAATGTGTTAAAATAATATAGAAATATACTTTTATCTTTTTTCTATGCATTGAAACTGTTGTCAAGTAAAATCGTAAAAAAGTTCTGTTGAAAATAGAAATTTTCTATTTTATTACTTGAAATTTAATTCTATGCACAAGAAAAAGAAAAAATACAATATTTTTATTTTTTATACTCTTTTTATTCATTATGAGAATAATACGTTAATTTTTTTACGATACTTACAAACTAATTTGGGCTTTACTCTCTGTAAATTTGTTACTGAGTAATTTTTACTGGACTTTACTGGAAAAGTACCCAAACACACCTATAGTTAATTTCATTTCAAGCGTTTGCTTTGCGTTTTCTGTCAAACTCAAATTTGGTAAAGATTTTTTTTTAACTAAAATTATAACAATTTTAAATTTATTTGAATAACAAAGCAAATTTAAGCGAAAAACGAAGATAAATTGCGTTTTATTTAAAAATATCTTCGCTTAGATTTTAAATGCGTTGTGACAACCGAATTTTTTTGTCAATCCAACCTCATAACTGAGTTGTGATAACCAAATTAAGACCCCAATTCTGTTGTTGCAACCGAATGTCAGCCAAATTCGATTGTGACGACAACTTCGGTTGTAGCAACCGAATCACGACGGTTGTCGTGACGACCGAAAAAATTCGGTTGTCACGACGGAATTGTTCTGAGAGTGCTCATATGCAAGTTGCATTACGTTGCATTTGTATCTTTAAAAATTGGATCATTAAAGGGTTAACTAAAAATCTACTTCTTTTTATACCCTTAATACATCACGAAGATCTCCAATTTTTACACTCAGATAAAAAAGCTAGTAAAAAAATTTGTAAACAGTTTCCAATCGCGCTATACTATTTTTATACTGATTTTTACTACAATTTTTATTTTTAGTAATCATTTTTGCTATTCTCTTATTACAAATTACGGATTTTTTACTAATTTTCGCTGCCGATTTCAGCAAAACATTTTACTAATTTTTCAAAAGCGAGTGCTAAATTTAGCATAAAAATATACTAATTTAAAAAATTTTATTTACAAGAACTCGTTGATTTTTTACAATTCTTGTTTAAGATGAATGAGGGGAATATTTAGTTGATCTCTTATTTTGGTAAATGGATGTTCTTTTTTAGTTTGACTTTAGTTTAGTTTATATTTGTTACTATTAAGTGCGTTCCTTTACTTTTTGGGTAAAGTTTGGTAAAGTGAGAGTAAGCAGAAAATCCTCTCACAAAATGACAAAATTACCCAAAAGTAAAGAAACGCACAAAACCACTTTTCGAGCCCAAAAATGCATTTCAAAGAAAAATGTGAAAATGCGTATTATTTTAGTTTGAAATATTGAATAAACACACATATTTATTTGCATTTGAAAGTTCTTATTAATTTTGTTCAATTAATTATTATAAACAACACATTTCTTTTGCGTATTGGTTTGTTTAATTTAATTTTTAACTTATTTTCACAATTGTTGTTTTTGGTTATCATTGCATCAGCTGTTAGTTTTACAATTTACCAAAGTTACCCGAAGAAAAAGTTTGGGTAACTTTGGTAAAAAGAGAAACACAAATGCACTCTCTTGAACGTTCTCATTTACCCAATTTTCGAGTACGGGAACGCTTTTTGGGTAAGGTTGGATCCCGCAGGTTCCCGCGGGAACGTAAAGGAACGGACCTATTGATATATTCTTAGTTTGGAAATATCACCCAATAAATTTTATTGTATCTCCAATGCATAAAAATGTAATAACTGGAGAGTCGTTTGCAATTTTGACTCCAAATTACAATTACTATGAATTATACACCCAAAATAATACGTAGTTGTTGTTCACGATTTTTTCAACTATGTCATAGGTGAAATAACCCTCACTATGGCATTCTCGATATAAAGTAGTGAAAGGCAACTATGCTTTCTAGCAACCCGTAAACCAACTATGGGAAAGTTACTGGCAATGATTTTTTAGTGGAAATTAAAATCCATCGAATGAAGTAAATGTCAACTACGTCTTATTTTTATAATTTTTCATTAAAAATTTAATTTACAGATTATTTTTTATTTACACAATTTATATATAAAACCAATTGATTTCAATTAATTAAATAAAGAAAGTAGTGCAGACAAATTCTTTTCGTTTTTGGAATAATTGAACACTAGATTTTATTTGAAAAATTATTCACGGAAAATCTTCTTGAAATCTAATTAAAAAAAAAAAAAATAATGTATTAATAAAGTTTATATATTCACATTTATCGTATGGAGTAATGATTATACTTACAAATGCATTTAATTTACACCTTTGATGAGTATTTTAAACATTTAAATGTTATTTAAGAAAAAAATGTTTTGTCTTTTCTAATTTCTTTTTTATATTCTTGACAAATTTTTAAGTTGTTTTATATTTCATATAACAGGGTTACTTAGAAATTGATTTTTTTATTTCTTCCATAGTTATTATTAATTATCATAGTTTATTCAAATAAAATGGAAATCGACTATGAATTTTGTTAACTATGCCACTATGTAATTTTTTGGGTGTACGCTTGTTACAATCGGAAGAAAAAGTTTTTTTTATTAATTTTTTTTTTAGATTTTACAGTTTGTTTATTTTTTAGTACACTTTTTTGCTAATTTCAGCAGATTGATTTTAAATTTCTGTTTACAAAAATTTACTGAAATTTAGTAGCTGCAACTAATTATTTATACTAATTTCATTATACTAAAATTATGATATTTAGTAAGTTTTCTAACTGATTTTACTAATTTCATTGTACTACAGATCAGCAGATATGTGTTGCTAAAATTAGCAAAAAATACCGCCGGCCTCTAAACAGTTAAATTTCCCGTAATAACAGCAAAATTTTCAGTAGTCATTACAGACTTTTTTGGTTGAGTGTATGACACCACAAGTAATATTAACAAAAGCCCATTATCCAATTTTAATACAATTACTCTGTAAGAACTCAGTATTTGAAAAGATCTTTTTGTAAACAAAAATAGTTATTTGTATAAAAAGCAAAATTAAAGTCCATCAAATGGCAATTTAAAAATAGCTATGTGTACTTTTTAGAAAAACTTAAATAGCGCCTATGCGCCTAGAAAGGCTGAATTTTTTGTGGTATAATTATGGGAAAGTGGTACAGGAATAAATAAAAAATATTAACAAAATATCGCGAACTTACAAAACTAAACAGTTTTTTTGGCTCTCCTGTAAAGTTGGGGAAAAACATCTGTATTCTTAGGTGCAGCGACGAAATATACGTTCTCGTACCTTACCGCGGGTACCCAAACTTACCGAAATTTACCCAAAAGCGTTTCCGTACTCGAAAATTGTGTAAATGACAGCGCCAATGAGAGTGAATTTGTACGTCTCTTTTTACCAAAATTTACACAAACTTTTTCTTCGGGTAAATTTGGTAATTTATAAAACGAACAGATGATGCAAATAAGTATAAACAAAAAACAATTGTGAAAATAAATTTAAAATTTGAAATAAAGAAATACGCAAAAGAAACTTCTTTTTTATAAGAATTAATTGAATAAAATAAAAAAAAAACTTTTAAATGCAAATAAATATGTGTATTTGTACAATTTAATAAACTGAAATTAAAGGCATTTTCACTTTGTTCTTCGAAATAAATTTTTGGGCTAGAAAAGTGTTTTTTTGGGTAATTTTATCATATTGTGAGAGGATTTTGTGCTTACTCTCGTTTTACGGAACTTTACCCAAAAAATAAAGAAACAGACTTGTGGTATTTAAAATATACACAATACAATATTGGGATCCCGCGTGATTAAAGTCTTCCAGGTTTAATAAACTATGTGTTCCTTTTTGTAAATAAAAATGCTTGAAAAAGGACTTTTTGTATTAAAATTTTTAGTTTAGAAGGGTTACACTAGAAGAGCTAGCTTGATCTTTACAACAAATTGAACTAGAAAGAGCGCTCACCAAAACGAACTATATGGCACAAGCAGTGTTGCCATATAGCCAGTTTTAACTGTTTTTTACAGTTTTTTGGGATGCCTAACAGTTTTCCAGTTTTTTCATGTAAAAAACAGTTTTTTTAATGGATTTTTTACAGTTTTTTCATATTAAATTGGCACATTTGTTTCATTTACAATTTTATTTTTTTTTTTAAATTTAAGAATTAAAATATAAAAGTGCTTTTATAAAATCAATTTTGTATAAAATATTTGTTTTATAAGCCATTTATAAACTTAGAAAGTGAAAAATAACAATAAAAATTTTATATTGTAAAAAATTATGTACAAATCGAAATATAAATAAATTTAAAAATGCCAATATAATACTGCAAAATATCTTACTGGAAAAACGAAATATTTTTATAACAAATTTCATCAAAAATTAGCACGGAATAAAATTGGGTGAACCATATCACGACATAGATCCGATGTATATTTTTTAGCGGAACTTTTCAGATCATTTCTAAATGAAAGATAGAATTTAGAAATTCATATTTTTTTGTGAAAAAAATTTTAAAACAATGTCGCGTCAAAAAAGGCTAAAATTGATTTTTTTTAATAAATATTTGGCAATTCTGGATAACAATTTACTACTATTTTTTCAATTATGATTGAGGAGAATTCCAAAAAACGTAATTTTTTACGGGGTTTTTTACACACCGTCAAACAATTTCCGATATAACAATACTTAATCCCATTAAACGTAATTTTATGTGGAATGCAAATCCATAAAGAATATTTTGAAGTACAACATTGACCAGTAAAGTATTCTATCCTAAGTCAGGGGTTAATAAAAAAAGGTTCACATCTCGGAAGGGTGATTCGATGATCTTTTTTTTATCTTCAGATTCGGGCCTAGGATACCAAAATTCTTAAAAAAACGTTTTATTATAAGGCTGTGCAAAAAGTCGACTACTATAAATCCCAAAGGCAATTAAATTATTCAAATCTCGATATTTTAAAAATTGAGACCCTATTTTAGTCCCAGAATACTTCGGGATCCAAGAATTTCTTCTGATTTTTAAATTTTTTTCGAAAAACAGTTTTTCTATAAAGAAATATATGGTAACACTGTGCACAAGTCTATTGACGTTTGTTTTTTGGGCTCGAAATACGGTTTTTCGCCTTCGCGTACTTTTTTACACTTGTCATTTTTTTTGTTTGTTTCTTTAATTTTTTAATAATATCTGCGAACAAATTTTTTTTATCTCTTAGACAAACATTCAACAATTATTACAAAAAAGTGGCAATATAATTACTACCCAAAACCAGGCATCCAATCAACAAACAACAGGAACGACACAGCTGCAAACAGTTATAATGGGTAATCAAATATTAAGAGTACAACAAATGCCCCAAATTGTATCGACAACAAATCGCTTAAGTGTCGCCAATAATAAAACAATAAGTAATAGCGATAATAACGTAACGACAACAAACCCCAATACGCCAAAAACTATATTTGTAGGAACCTCAGGTCAAACTCTGAGGCTTCAACAAGCTTCATCGTCATCGTCGCAAACAATAACAAATAAAAATATTATTGTACAATCCCAACAACAAGTGAGTTTTCTTAAGTTACATTTAATAAGTAATAAAAATACAAAAATATATATTTTCTATATTTCAAGAATATTTCATCTGTAAAAACTGCCACCACAACAAATGTAGGAACCACACCGAATCGCGTCGTTTTAGCCGTTCAAGGTGGAGGTCAAATATTTTTATCGCCTAATTTTCAAGGTGGTAATATTAATCTTAAATCATTGCAAAATATGAAAGTTGTATCATTAGCTCAACATCAAGCGTCATTGTCAAAAGATTCATCATCATCATCCATACCCTCAACATTAACATCCCAAACAACAACATTGAAAACTTCTAGCACACCCACTGCAAGTGATGCAAATGTGTAAACAAATTTTAATTATAAATTTTTGTTAAAACATTTATACAATTTGTATAAAATGGATACAAAATAAATTATCTACGCCAAGCGTAAAATGTCGTCTAACTAATAACATTTTGTACATACATGCATACAATGTAATATATAAAGTAAATATTTTCATCATATATTAACTATTATATACATACATACATAACCATTCTCCTTCACCCTCTCTCGCTCTTTCCATTAACAAGCGTTAATTATGCAAAACTTATTTTGTATAAAAATTAATTAATTTATACCAATTAATGTTAAACAAATTACACACACCCACTACTTGAGTTAGTAAAACAAATAACAAAAAGAGTTTAATTCTTATTAATTACGATGATTTAGCTTTAAAATAAAATAAATAAAAATAAAAAAATATCTTGGATACAAAAAGCTTTTAATATTTAAAAACATTTTATTACATGATATGATATGATATTCATCGCTCTCTTTCGAAGATTGACAATTTATATCGAAAATGTTAGCCTTTACAGACGTGTGTAATTCTTATGGCTGAATTTTCGATATAAATTAAGAAGAGAGTGATTTAACAGAGTTAGGGAGAGTTGGTTAGTCTTTTAATGATATAGTCGTTGGTGTTATTATGTACGCGTTTAAGATCATACTATCACAAATTCCAAATAGAATTTACAATTAATTATTTTACAAGAAATAGAGAAAAAACTTTGAAAAATTGTTTCCTAGAACCAATGGTTGTATAGTTTTCTGTGGATTTTTAGGTATAATCAACGACCATATAGACTAAAGACAAACCACCCGCCTCTTCTGCTGTTAAAAAGTCTCTTTAATTTTATATGCAAACTGGTTTTAAGAGAAACAGTTTTTAGTGTTTTTTTAATGCGTATTTTTTAATATTAATTAGCAAAATTTTGTGCTAATTATACAAAACTAATGCAGAGAAGATATCAAACAATACAAGTACACTTTACAATTTAATTAAAATTGCTTAAAAACAATAAAAGTTGTTATTTTACACTGAAACTCTCTTAAAACCAGTTCAGCTTTTTAGATGAGAACCGTGGATAGTGCCTGGTATAATTTGGTTTTGGTTGTAGACAAACATAAAGGTTAATGCTATTTTAAGTATGTACTACGAAGTACTATCATCAGATTGTCTTTATGGGGCTCTCTCTAGGTTATAATGTAGATTTAAGTCTTTGTATTTAAATAAACTCTTACTGAAAATTCAGAATGAGAATCATATCAAACATTTACCAGTTATGTTTGCAATGAAAACCTCTTTCTCTTTGTTGCCTTAACCAAAGTTCCTTTACTAGTACAGCAAATGTTTTTGTTGTACTAAACTTTGAAGATTGTTATTCTATTTATTGTTAGAACGAAAACAAATTAACTTTTACCAGGCGGTATTCGGCGCTCTCTTTCGAAGATTGACAGTTTATATCGAAAATGTTAGCCTTTACAGACGTGTGTAATTCTTATGGCTGAATTTTCGATATAAATTAAGAATAGAGTGATTTAACAGAGGTTGGGAGAGTTGGTTAGTCTTTTAATGATATAAGTCAGTAACGTCAGCAAAATATGTTGTTGTGTCAGCAAATTTTTAGACAGGAGCTTGCTTGCAAAAAATTTGGTAATTTCAGCAAAAGTTTTGCTAACACAAGGAAAATATATCATGTGATAACCTCCGATCTTAATAACAAAATATTTCGAAATTTCATTTCCCATCAAACTCTTTCATTATACCCTACACCATTACGTGGAGAGGGTATAATAAGTTTGTGCTGATGTTTGTAACACCAAAAAATATTGGACCTACACCCACCTTACAGTATACCGATCGACTCAGAATCACTTTATTTCGATTTAACGATGTCCGTCTGTCTGTCCATGCATTCTTGTGCGCACTCTACAGGTCGCAAATAAGATATTTTGATGAAATTTGGTACACAGACCTATGTATATATGTCGGCCCAAGGACGAAGCCTATTGATTTTGGTTAAAATCGGTCCATGTTTAGATCTAGTGCCCATATAAGGGTCCCCCAAAATTGGTTTTTATACACGCTGCGGGTCGCAAATACGAAGATATTTCAATAAAATTTGGTTCGCTGACTCACATGGTCCCAAGGACAAAGCCTATTGATTCTAGATAGGATCGGTCCATGTTTGGACCTATCGCCCATATGGGCTATATTTCCGATTTTCTCTCATTTTATAATTTTATAGAAAATTTTGACACAAGTCCATTTTAACCCATTCGAATTTCGGATCCAAACATTAGTTGGCTTTTAACCAGACTGGTGTAGGGTATTATGTAGTCTTTTACTTCTTTATTTATTCGTAATACAATAAGCCTACAAGGCCAAAGAACGTATTACTAAGTAGTACTAAATACTTAACTAATTATAAGAAAAATTATAATTAAATACATATGTATATAAATTTCATTATTATTAACAATAATAATAATAAAAAGAAAAAATATAAATCAATATAAAGTAGCAACCTAAAAAAAAGAAAAACACTTGTAAGATATGGCAAAGATACACATTAGCTCTGTTTCTTTACTTTTTGGGTAAAGTTCGGTAAAATGAGAGTTAACAAGAAATACTCTCCCGAAATAACAAAAATGCACAAAAGTAAACGAACGCGAAAAACCACATTTGAAGCCCGAAAGACAAATGTCAATAGATTTGTGCATTATAGTTCGTTTGGGTGAGCGCTCTTTCTAGTTCTTGTTCAATTTGTTGTAAAAATCTAGATAGCTTTTCTAGTTAAACCCCTTTTTAAATCAAAAATTTAATAAAAATTTCCTTTTTAAGCATTTCTATTTACAAAAAGGAATACATAGTTTATTAAATTTGGAAAAGATTTTAATATTAAACAAAAGCTTCGATTTATTTACATATTTAACTCTTTAACACATTTAAACAAGCGTAAAAATTGTCGGTAATTTTATGGAGTTGTAAAATCACCGATAGGCTTTTGCAACTATTATACTAATTTTTGTAAATGATAAACATATTTTCTGAATGAATGAAATGATCGATTGAACTAAAAGAGCTATTAGTTGTGAACTAGGTCTTTGGTTCAAATGAGCGAAGAGTTCAATTGAACTAGTTGCACCCAACTGATGATATAACAGCTGATTATAACAATTTACCCAAATTTACACGAAAAAAAAGTCTGGGCTTTCTCGTGCAAAAAGAACAAGAATATTACTCTCTCATGACAGCTCTCATTTACCCAATTGTGTAGTAAGATCCCGCGGGATCACAATGTTGAGTACCCGAACACAGCTATTATGACCATTATAAATTAGTAGTCCCAATCAGCGAAATTCGACAAATTTACTGATTCTCCAGAAATTGGTATCTCTTGAAATTACGTAAAAGTCTATTTTTAAATGTATCGGTATAAACAGTTAAATCATGTAAATTCTCAGGTAAGCGATTCCAAACCCTAGCGGTTCTAACAAGAAACGATGGATCATAAGCTGAACATGTATAAATAGGATAAACAATAGGTCTGTTCGGGTACTCAACATTAGGATCCCGCGGGATCCCAATTTTACCAAAAAGCGTTTTCTTACTGCACAATTGGGTAAATGAGAGCTGTCATGAGAGAGTAATATTCTTGTTCTTCTTGCACAAAAAAGCCCAGACTTTTTTTCGTGTAAATTTGGGTAAATTGTTCCCAGCAAGCATGGCAATACGAAGAAGATTCCCCGATCATATTGCCAGGAAGAAAACATTTATTGCCGGCAATATCAATTTCGTATTGCGGAAGTTTCTTCCGTCGGGAATAACTGTTACCCGAAAGCAATACTTCCAGGCAACACGAAAGCAATACCCCAGGAAGATAAATCGGCGATATCGCTAAGTTATCATCTGGAAGATAAAAAGGTGATATCGCCAAATAAACTCCCCGGTACAATATAAAGGTTTTATTTTTTAATTGTTAAATTTAAGCCTGAAAAAGAACATCTGCATACATAATCCATTGACCAACACATTAATTATCTTGATTTCATGGTAGCCGATTTTTTCCTCGCATTAAATCTTGATTTTTTCAAGAAATTTCTTTCCTATGTGTCTGTTGATAAAAAATTCAATTTTTGAATTATTTTTTTACAAATATCACCAAATTATCTTCCAAATAATAAAAGGAAGACAATTTTAAAATACTACTTGATTATTTTCATTCAAATGAAAAATAGAAGATATCGCTTTAATATCTTCTTGGAAGATATCTTCCAAATGCTTGCAGGGTTTTGTATTTCTGTAACACAGTTTTTATGGTTTTTTATTGTTGTATTATATTTTGAGTTGAAAAGAGAACATTTCAGTCAAATAAAATATTTGTGAATAACGGTTGTAATAATTTTATTTCTGCAGACTTCAACAGTTTGTTTTGCGGGCTTCAAATATGGTTTGAAGCGTTTGTTTTACCGAACTTTACCCAAAAAGAAAAGAAACAGACCTAATATAAGTATGCCTCATAGATCTAAAAAATATAAATTTAGAAGCCAAATAATGAGGCACATCAAACTTCAGTATTTTAAATAGGAAAACCATATTGCGTAATTCGAGATATTGTGCAAAAGAACAGCCTAAAAATTCATTCACGGCTTCAATAATGCGAGCATGATCATCATGAGGAATCCCAAACACAAATCGTACTATTCTCCTAAGAACACGTTCTACCCTATCTATATTATAGGATAGTGTACCACATACAACCTCAATACCATAATTGAAGTGCGACATAAGTAAAGCATACGCGATCGTGCGCTTGGGCCTAAGTGGCAAGTGAAATCCGCAGTGCTACAGTGATCTAAGACCCAAGGTACGTTAGCGGATATAGCATCCTCTTGGGGACCAAAATTTAAGTACTCATCAATTATCACACCTAAACACCTAAGATTATTAACAAACTTAATATGTTTGTTTCCGTACTTTACCGCAGTTACCCAAACTAGCACAAAAGCGTTCCAGTACTCAAAATTGGATGTAAATTGTTGTTGTTTGGGCTGTTTTGGGTTTCCGCGGGAACGCACATAATATTTACACCACCCTTACTAATATAAGGATAAACAACACTACGAAATAGTGAACGAAATATAATAGCTTTGGTTTTAAGCGTGTTAATAGTAAAGTAATTTTCATATAAAGTTTACGTGCACCTAAAAGTTAATGTCGAATATTTATGCTTTTTTCCTATATAATTGCTAAAACCAAACATAATTCAATTGTGAATAATTCGTCAAGCGAACAAAACATGGAAACTAATTGCCAACGATAGTAACTAAAATAATGCGATTTTTCATTTTTTTAATTTTTGGTCTAAAATTTTAAAAAATTGCTCTAATTCGTTCGACGGATTAGGAAAAAAAATCTCATTTTTCGAAATACTGAGAAAATTTCCGTTCATTTGAGTACAATTTTCGTTTATATTAATTTTTCACTTTTTTGATATTTTTTGTTCCCTAGTCAATGTTCTTTAATGTGTTCGCCGCTTTACGGTAGGTCTCACACTGAAGGTTTTAGGGTCAACTAATAGTTAACCCAAAAATGTGTTGTTGCTTCGCATACAATTTTCTGATATTTTCTTTTGTTTAATAGTTAAGCTGAAGTTAAACCTACATTATGAGACGCACCGTTAAAATATAATTTATTTTATGTTCCTTATCAAAAATTTTTGTAAACACGAATTGAACGATGTCAACACGCACACACACACACACATTCACAAAATAATGGGAATTTTTCACGAATGTTCCTTAATGTATGGGCCGCTTTAAGTTTCATTCACATTACAACATTCAAATTAAACGTATCGCGTTTTAAAAAGCTGTTATAAGATTTTAAACATAATTGGTTCCGAACTAGTATTTTTTGCTACTGGGTATGTTCTTGTTCGGATTATTAACAAAACTTGATTTTTACGATTCGATTATTCGTTGTTTAATTATTACAACATTGTTCTAAAGCTTTGTTTAGTTGGCATAGCCAACAACTGATGTATACAGTTGAATTCAACTCTGTACCAGTGATGCCATTTATACAATTAAACACAGTTCAACTCTCTATACCTGAAAACAGTTTTTTGTACAATTTTTTTAGCGGCGTTTCTTGAGGCTGATAGAAAAAAGAAACAATTTGCAATACTTTTTTAAACAATTTAATAACTAAAATGTTTGCACAACTATAAATTTAGTGAATTTAAGAAAATAACTTGATATTTATTAAAATATTTCGGTGTATTTCGCTAGGAAAAAGTGTACTAACGCAAGTTGGCCAAAGAAAAAAAAAACGACAAATTTTCTTGAGAAAAAAGTGAAGCTGGCGCAGGAGAAAAAACAAATACGAAGGTAAGATTTCTTGTTTTTGGGGCAAGTAGTTTTTCTTTAAACAAAATTTATAAATTTTCATATATAATATCATGTTTAGGCAGGTTTTAGTTTGTTTTATTATAAATTTGGCATGCAGCTGAGAAAAATGAAATTGAAAAGACTAAACCCAGTAAACATTAATATTGCTTTTTAGGTTACGGTTTATGTCTGGGCTATTTTTTCAGTACTTCGTTATTTACTCAAAATAAAAAAAAAACACGGTGGATCTCACACTGCAGTTTATGGTTAACTAATAGTTAACTCAGAAATTTGTTTTATATATAATTTTTTAACATTTCCTTTTGTTTAATAGTTAAGGTTAAACCTACAGTATGAGACCCACAGTGAAGCTGCCTACACACTAGGGAACATACTTAAAAAAAGAGAGCATTTTTTGTGAATGTGTGAGTGCGTTTGTGTGTGTGTGAGTGTTGAGAGCGTGCATTTCGTGTTTACAAAATTTTTTGATATTTTTTGTTCCCTCAACCATGTTCCCTAGTGTGTAGGCAGCTTAAGGGTCATATAAATTTTTCATACAAAATTAATGTTATAAACGTCAAAAACCTACTTAACTCCTAATTGCTCTGTTAAGGGTGAGTTACCCAAACCTAAAAGTAACTGTAACGAATCAGTTGTTTCGAAACCACAAGAAGAAGTGTATACAAATGGTGACTAACGCGTAAATGTAAACGTACTTGACGGATCATTCTGTTGAATTCAGAATTTTCTATCCGTCATCGAAACAATGATTTTAGTCGAAAAAAATATAAAATGAATAAAGAAAATAGATTCAAACAACAAATTAACAAATACACAGAAAAATTAAGAATAAAATATAAAAGCACATGAAATAGATGCTAAATAGTAATGTCGTTCACGTTATTTTACAGGTGTACTTTTTAGCTACGGCACGGTACAGTTACATCACATTTACGTTTACGGTCCCATAATCCGCCCTTTAGTTCAATCGTTGATTTTATACCTTTTTTGATATTTTTTGTTCCCTACTCAATTTTCCTTAAAGTATGGGCCGCTTCATACTAAGAGCTTTGAAGAATTATTTCCTTAATTCAATTTTTCAATTCTGAATTATAAATTCGATGAATTAATTCAAAAAAACCATATATTGAATGGAATAAATTCATATTTGTTTTCGTTCGATTTATTTTGTTACGAATTAATTCAATTGCTATAGTTCTTTGTATTTAATCAAATGAATTAACTCACTGGTAAACGCGTTCAATTTTATAAATCGAACTGAAAAAAGTGAATTAATTCCTTACTGAATTAAAAAAAAATAAAATTACGTTCAGTGAATTTAAAAAAAATAAAATTACGTTCAGTGAATTAAAAAAAAATAAAATTACGTTCAGTGAATTAAAAATAAAAAAAAATACGTTCGCTGAATTAAAAAAACAATCTCCTTTATGGTCTCCTACAATAAAACTCGAAATTTGTGGTTGAAAGATGAGGTTCATAACGTTGATAACAATAATCAAAAAAGTTAATTGCAGGTCATAAGGTTAACGTATTTTCATATGAGCAATGTGTAAATTTGCGTGATGGTCGTGCTGATTTAAGTGACTGTTCATTTTCCTCCCCGCATAATGCAAGGCCTGGATATGGTTTGAACACTGAAGTATTTTAGATATATTTATATTAAAAAAAGGGAAACAAATATAATTTAGTTGATCTCAAAATGTTGGTAAATTCAAGATTTGCATTAGATTTGGTTTTTTAAGCAGTTTTTCAGGCATGTGATGAATATCGAAACGATCTGGTTTTCAATTGTTAATATTTTACGATCTGTATAATTAAAATTATTTTTTATTTCCTAAATTAGAAGTTCCGAGTCAAATAAACTGATATATAATAATTTGGAGCCAATTTTATTTTCTCTAAACTAATTATTCTAGATTGAAAAACTGTTCGTTTTCGCTTGCGATTTTCGTCACACCTGTTGGACAAAATGTTAATTCTACTTGTATGAAAAACACTTAAATCTACTTTTAAGATATTTTATTGGCATCATATGCCTTAATGATTCACGACCTCATTTAGTAAAATCATCATTAAAGCATATGATGCCAATAAAATATCTTAAAAGTAGATCTTGTAACAGTTTTTTGGCTCTCCTGAAAATCTATTAAAAACACATGTGACATTTTGCAGGCCGGTCGACGATATGTATAAGATCAGCTTTTTAGTTTTTTATTGAATTATTAAGTATATAATTGTATTTAAATCCACATACATTTTGTTTGATTCAAGATAGTAAATAATTTTATCTAAAATATTCTTGGGTCACATTTAGTTTTATAAAGTGTTGTTCGAAGCAATATACAAATTTATCATCAACGAGATATAATTTGATAAAGTATATGTATTTGCATATGGCATATAAAATGATATAAGAGAAAATATATTTAAAGATATGATTATATAAGGCAACGAATAAGAAAATTTTGAAATTCGCAATCGCAGATAAACTCATATTTATTTTATCCGTTGTTATTCACTCTCTAATATGAATAGATACAATTGGATCAAACCGAACTTGATCAAATCTAATCGTTTTTTCACGGGATGTCATATTGTCTTAAACAGAAGCAGAATTTGAATCTCTTTAAATCTCAATATTACTGATATTACGCTAAAGGAGGACAATCAAAGTTGTTTGAAGATTTTAGATATTGAGAAAATAAATCCTCGTATTAAGCACATAGATGTTAAATATTATTTTATTCGTGAAGTCAAGCAATCCAATGAAGTCAAATTTGAATATTGTTCTACTGAAGAAATGCTGGCAGATCTCTTAACAAAGCCTTTGCAAAATATCAAGATATCAAAATTTAGAAAAATGATTGGTCTTAATTAACTATTTTACAAATTGAGTAGGGGTGTTGGACAAAATGTTAATTCTACTTGTATGAAAAACACTTTGTAAAATATATTTGTAATCATTTTATGTTTGATATTTTTGTTTGAAAAAGAAAATTAATTTTAATAATTCCGTTTTCTATTGTTTTAAAATAAACACAATTTTTTATTCTAATTATATATAAAAAATCACACCGCTGTGCAATTATTTTAACCCGAAAGGATAACTATAGAATTTATTATCCAATAATACCCCGTATATTATATTTGTACCATACATACGCATTGCGCATAATTAATTGAATGAAATGTATTACTAATTTTTGCGATATATCCTAGTAGGAGTATAAAACTATTATATTTTTTTTCTATTTTTTATTTTTCTTTTTTTTTTTTTTTTATTATTTTCTTATGACATTTTGATGGAAATTGTTATATTCTGCCATTTTTTTGTTTGTAATGGATTTAAGACAAAATCTTGGAAATGTTATTAGTGATAACAGCTTTTTACAATCCCAATTATTTAAATTCAATCGAAATATTAATTTTGGCCATTTAAATTGTACAAGCTTCAATTTGAAGCCTAGTTCTTCTAAATTCAGTGAAATTAAGAACCTATTGGATGGTAATTTCTTGCAGGTTGTTGGCATAGATTGTTGGTTTCAGTGAAACATGGTTGAAGAATTCAATCTCTACTAATGTCTTTAATATTTCTGGGTATGTTTGTCATAGGAATGATCGTCCGTGCGGCAATGGTGGTGGAGTAGCTCTTTTTGTTTCTGAAAATATAGAACAGAAGGTTGTGCATATTGGCGTAAATTATAGAGTAGCTGAATGCTTGTTTGTAGAATTAACTTTTAATGATGTTAAAATTTTGGTTGGAGTTGCATATTTACCCCATGGTGATTTTGAATGTTTTGAAAGGGAGATCTCTGATTTGATTGTTCAATATTCGAATATTGTGATTATGGGTGATTTCAACAATAGCCTATTTGATCCATCGAAGTCTTTAAGAGTTAGAAACATTTGTAGTAGGCTGAACCTATCCCTTGTTCATAATTATATGCCCACACATATTGCTTGTAATTCCACTTCATTGCTGGATTATTTTTGGTATCGTCCACTGAATTGATTAAGTATTCTAATCAATTTCAATGCCCTGGCATTACTCTTTTATTTTTATATCTCTTATAATTTCGCCACCGGTTGTTAAGAGATTTTATGAGTACTATGATTATGATGCGGTTAATATATCATCTTTGGAAGCTGCAGTAATGGAGGGTAATTTGGGTAATATATTTTTGACTAATAATGCAGATGAACAGTTGCTGATTTTGAATAATAATCTGCAATGGTTGCACACTTTTGTTCCCTTTAAGAGGCGAATGATTCGAAATCATGATGTCAACTGGATCAAAGCTCCTGAGATACAATACTTTCAGTCACTTAGAGATCTTGCATATAGTACTTATTTGAATGATAAAAGCGATAACAACTGGCGAGTTTTTTGTCGCTGCAGAAATCGTGCAAGGAATGTGATTGGAAAAAGAAGAGGGAAGCTCATGGATTAATTTTTCAGGATAAGTCTAATAAGCAGATGTGGTCAATGTTGAATAAGAAGGGTGTAGTTAACGATACGGATTAAGTCTTCGTTTTTCTGGATTACAATGTTTTCCACGTCTCATATTGGTACAATTAGAAAAGAATAAACCTATTTCAAACGCAAATTATGAAAAGAAAATTATTACTAAGTGCATCGAGTAAAATTTTGGCAATTATTGCAAGTGTCCTATTTTTATGTCCAAGTCAAATATGAACAAAGTAAAGTAATTTTATTGTAAATATTTGCATGTTTTAAAGTTTTATATATAATCTGAGACTAATTGATTACAGTTTACTATAATAGAAAAGAAATATAATTATTGCTTTATAATTATTAAGAGAAATGCATGCAGATAATTTTGTATGAAGTGTCCTTTTTCTATGTCCATAGCTGTATATACATTTTTTGTTATTTTGTAACACTGTAATTTGTATCTAAAACTATGGGTGCTAAAGACGTGTTCATTTGGATTCACTCCTCTATTGCATATCCAAATTTCAGCGAAATCTGTCAGAAGTTTTCAAGCAAAATTTCCAACTTAAGAAATATTAATGACAAAAATCGTTCTTAGCTCTGACTATAAAACTGGTGAATACTAGAACGGGCACTTAGGGCAATACATTAGTGCCCTCGAGCCAAAAACATCGATATATCATACTTTAAGATCCGACTGTAAATGCCAAAGATATGAAAAATTTAAAAAGGTGACCCCTACGTTCGGTAAAAAAAATTCGAAACCTTGCAAAAAATAATTTTGATTTGACGGTGTACGGCGAAGTTTTTTGGTGGTACGGTCAGCCTTGACCAATGTTGATTCTTAAGTTTCATATTTCTGTATTGAACTGGCTTTAATAGGCGTCTTCAACGGAGAAAACAAGATATTATTGAATTATTCATAAATTTGATTAATCAAAAATATTATTAATCAATTAATCATTATTTTGAATAACCGAAATAACTGATTAATCGATTAATCATGTTTTTAATGAATCAAAATTGTTGAACAATCGGTGAATTGATTAATCGATTAATCGCATACCCCTGTCTGCTGTTTACTTTTTGTTAGTGACTGTATACACAAGTATTTAAGGCTCTATTAGTCTGGTAGTAGGTCCATTCGATTACTGGATAATTTGTACAAATTTTTACTGGATGGCGTTCGTTAACACAAATGCTCAGTAAACAGAAAGAAAAAAGAGATAATAAAGTGACAGTTCTATGTTGAGAGTTTCTAAGTCTTGTTCTTTTTCTTGCAAATTTTTACTGGACAAATTTTTGCCAGTAAGAATTTGCAAGCAGAAAAAAAACATGTTTCGAAAATATATGTTTGTTTATTGTAAATAAAAAACAAATATCTTCCAATTATGTTATTTTATGGAAATGCAAAGCAGTAAAACTATCAAAACAAATTATGGAAAAGATAAGCAAACCTTCTAAAAATTGTCTGCTTAAGATTTAACATCAAAAATTTTCTTCTTCCATAGCGACCGGTTAAGATTTATTTGTATATTTGGTGTTGCAATCAGCTGTGTCTACAAACTTGCAAATTGTTGCAAATTTTCTGTTCGCGTACATGTTTGGGAAAATTTTATTTTGGGAGTAAATCTCATCTTACTCTCTGTAAGTTTGTACTGAGTAATTCTTACTGGACTTGACTGAGAAAAGTAATCGAATGGACCTAGTATTGTAAAGTATCGTGTCAGCTGTTTACTTTTAGTAAATGACAGTATGCACAACTAATTAGTACATTTGAGGTAAGAAAATCTATTGAAAATAGATTTATACTTTACGATACCTCACTTCGACGCACTTTACTTCCAAACTAATTTGAGCCTTAGTTTGGAAGTACATTTGAGGTAAGAAAATCTGTTGAAAATATATTTCTCCCTCACGATACCTCATTTCACCTCACTTTACTTCCAAACTAAAGCTCAAATTAGTTTGGAAGTAAAGTGCGGCGAAATGCGGTATCGTGAAGTAGAAATCTATTTTCAATAAATTTTCTTACCTCAAATGTACTTCCAAACTAAGTAGTTGTGTATACTGTCAGTATACTGTCACTAATGGAGCCTTTAGTCTGGTAGTATCGTAAAGTATCGTGTCAGCTGTTTACTTCTAGTTAATGGCAGTATACACAACTACTTAGTTTGGAAGTACATTTGAGGTAAGAAAATCTATTGAAAGTAGATTTCTACCTCACGATACCTCATTTCGCCGCACTTTACTTCCAAACTAATTTGGGCTTAATGGAGCCTTAACTTGGGATATAATTGTTGTGTAAAAAAAAAGCGTACGGTAAAATTTGAAATATGTATTAAAAACAGTGATATTTCTACTTCAGAAAATTTCTCAAAATAATATCTAAATTGTATTTATTTTTAGATCTACATTTGCAATTCAATTTAAACTGGGAATTTTTAAAAATATTAACCTAAATGGGAAAGGATAAAACAAAATCCAATTCAATTGGTCATAATTCAAATGATGCTAACAAAACTATTGAAGAAAATAAAGAAAATTCTTTAAAGGATAAGAATTCCGTTCGTTCCGGTAAATCAGCCAAGAAAAGTAGCAAATTGAATCCAACCATCTCCGAGGTATTGGAGGATGAAATTACTAGCGATAGCACAACAAGTTCTGACTCAAAAGCTAGCAGCAGCAGCAGTAACACAACTATCAACTCCTCCAGTACCTCAACCCCAAGAACCACCTCATCCATAAAGAGCAAGACTTCGTTAAAAACGAATAAAAAAGTTGACAAGAAATCTTTTAAATCGGATAAGAAAGATAAAAAAGAAGACGAATCCGAAATAGTAGACAAAATATATTCTAAATTGTATAAGAAAGATAAGGAAGAAGAAGACGACAGAGTTGATAACAATTTGAAAGATAAAGACGAAGAAAAAGGTGAAAATACGCATAAAAAAGGAGACAAAGACCCAGAAGTAGAAAAAGGCGAAAATACGCATAAAAAAGGAGACAAAGACCCAGAAGTAGAAAACCCCGAAAAAAAAGAAGAAAAACAATTTTGTATTGCCTCAAATAGCAATAACAATACAGGATTTAAACTACGCATAGTACCTTTAGAAAAATTACTTGAAAACCCCCCTAAAGAACAAGAAGCCAAAAAAGAACAAGAGAAATCCTCTCAATCCCTTCTCAAAAGGGAAAGAGATAAAGATTTTGAAAGTTCTTCTGGAAGTCATCAAATAAGACGTTTACCCAAAAGATCATTAAAACCAGTATCATTTGTTGAACTTTCTGATAGCGAATCAGAAGAATCTTCAGAAAACGTACACATAAAAACTGTAGCAAAACGTAAAGCAGCTACAAGAGAAAAATCCGAAGATTTAGAAAGTATTATATCTTCTGAATCTTCAGACGACGTACTACCCATAAAAACTGTAGCAAAACGGCAAGCAGCTACAAAAGAGAAATCGAAAGATAAAGGGAGAATTAAATCTTCGGACTCTTCAGACGACGTACTACCCATAAGAACAGTAACAAAGCGTCAAGCAGTTACAAAAGAGAAACCTAAATATATAGAGAGTATTAATTCTTCGGAATCTTCAGACGACGTACTACCCATAAAAACCGTAGCTAAACGTCAAGCAGTTACAAAAGCAAAATCTAGACCCCGCCCTCCTCCCTCTCCTTCTAGCATAAAACGTTGTGTAGTTAAATTAAAACGTTCTAAATTATCCGATTTTAAAAATCTAAAATCCTCTTCTTCGACTAAAAAAAAAAGTAAAATGAATGGTAAAACAGAAAAACCTTCAACGTCATCCGCTCGTAGAAAGCGTTTATCATCGGACGATGATTCTGATTTTGATGTTAAAGAAGCCGGCGGTGGCTCAGATGATGATAGAGTCTCGGCTATGGAAGATGATGACCAACTTTTGGATAGTCAAGGTGATAGCAGTGATAGTGAGATAATACCTACACGCAAAAGACGTGTTTTTCAAAAAGATAAAGACTCGGATAATTCTGATGACGATTTTGAGTTAGAATCCAATCAGCAAAAGAAAAGGCGTCGCATAAAAAAAAATTCCAGTGATGAATCCGATGATGAAGATGAGAAGAAGGACAAAACTAAACGTAAAGATATTCGTAAAATTATAAAAACCTCTGAATTGAATATCAGTACTAAGACGGCTACAAAAGAAGAAGAGGAAAGGCGAAAACGTATTGAGGAGCGTCAAAAACTTTACAATGAAATTTATGAAAAACCCGATAGCGTAGAAGCCAATGAATTGGTGTTAGATTTTGACACAAAAACCAGGAAAACTTTGCTGGAAGTCGACAAGGGTCTAATGAAGAAACTTAAACCACATCAAGTGACTGGAGTTAAATTTATGTGGGATGCTTGTTTTGAGACCATTCAGGATGCTCAAGAAAAACCGGGTTCGGGTTGTATTTTAGCTCACTGCATGGGTTTGGGTAAAACTATGCAAATTTGTACTTTATCCCATACACTCTTGTCAAATTCCGGCAAAACGGGTGTTGAGCGCGTCTTGATTATCTCGCCTTTAAGTACTCTTAATAACTGGGCTCGTGAATTTAAACTTTGGATTGGTTTCACTCGTAAACGCAATATTGAAATCTATGATATGTCCAAATATAAAGATAAAAATACACGTATTTTTAAACTAAATGAATGGTTTGAAGAGGGTGGTGTTTGCATTATGGGTTACGATATGTATCGTATATTGACCAATGAAAAAGCTAAGGGTTTGCGTAAGAAACAGCGTGAACAATTACTTCAGTCATTAGTGGATCCCGGGCCGGATATGGTTGTATGTGATGAGGGTCATTTGTTGAAGAATGAAAAAACTTCGATAAGTAAAGCTGTCACACGTATGCGCACATTAAGACGTATTGTTTTGACTGGTACACCATTACAAAATAATCTCAAGGAATGTAAGTATAAAAATTGCATTATTTAAAAAAAGTATATTTTTACACAGAAATTGTTTTACTTACAAATTTTTCAAAATTTTATTTTTCACTTAAAAATTAAAATAATGTGTGATAGCAAAATGTTAAAACATATTCAATACCTTGTGCTAGTTGATATGATGGGTGAAGGCTTATATTCAATAAGGGCTATCTACTAGGGATGTGCGATTAATCGATTAATCAAACTTCCTGATTAATCAATTATTCAACAATTTTGATTAATGAAAAATATGATTAGTCGATTAATCAGTTATTTCGATTATTCAAAATAATGATTAATAGATTAATCATTACTTTGATTAATCAAATTTGTGAATAATTGATCAATATAGAAACATGAAACTTAAGAATGGACATTAGTCAAGTCTGACCAGAGAGCAAACAATCTGTCTGATTTTCTTTATTTGGAGCTATATAAGGCATTGCCACAAAAGAAATATGAAATTGCCGTAATTTTTTTATTTTTAAATATTTTTTTAATATTAATTAAAATTATTCAAGTTTTGATTAATCGAAATTCAAATTATTCGATTAATCATAATTCTGATTAATCAAATTTTCTATTAATCAATTAACTGATTAATCAGATTTCTAATTAATCATACTGTTTGAATAATCGATTAATCGCACATCCCTACTATCTACAAATGTACAATTGTTCAGAAAAGCT
The DNA here is from genome assembly GCA_949987735.1 of Leucophora obtusa. Taxonomy (NCBI): domain Eukaryota; kingdom Metazoa; phylum Arthropoda; class Insecta; order Diptera; family Anthomyiidae; genus Leucophora; species Leucophora obtusa. The sequence continues at coordinate 356,716,674 of OX465295.1, forward strand.
TAAAAAAAACTGTAGTTCACGTTTTGTGATTATTTTTCTTACTTAATCTTCTTAATTATTTATAAAAAATGTTACTAATTCTTACCTATACATTTTTTAAAAGTTTCCTTGGGATAGAAAATCACCTTAACTTGAAAACAAATGGATGTTTCTAAAATTTGGTAAAAAGAATATATTTGGTATAAGAAGCAAAGCTTATAAGTTTAAATAATATATATTGAAGTTAAGGTGCGCTTTCGCTCAATTTCGCATTTTTGAAGAAACGAAAATTGCTACATCCTCTTAAGTAACAGCACAAAAAATATAATTTTTTTTATTGGAATTACATCTTGGTAAGAGATTTAAGCATAAACCTAACAATTTTTATGAGCTAGTTTTTGAGATTTCCGGGGGGTTTCTACAAGACGTGTGTCGTTCCTTGAATGAGTGACTACATGTATTTTGTTTTTGCATTGCATGTATTTTGTTGTTGTATTTTCGTTCGTGTGACGAAAAACGTCATCTAGAAACATCACCTTCCTCTTAACATATTTTGGCTCATATGGCCTAAAATATACAACGAAAAAAATGTTGTAGAAGAACTTATTGTTTATTTTCCATGAGAAATACATGGTATAAATTACATTGTAAAAAAGCTTAGGCCGGTTAGAGGGTTAAGGTGATAGCGATTTCGCTATCGTATCGTCCTTTGGTTTTTTGGGAAAGTACATTTTGAAATTTATACTGGTACTTAAAAAATTCCAACTATGATTACCATGTTCTTGTGCTTCATGCCCATCTATGGTTAAAAATAGATAAACACACCTGATTCGTCAAAACATAAAATAAATTCGTTTATTGCTTCTGCTTTCAGGTTATTATCTTAAAGAAACATGTATTTTTAGAACATGTTAATGCATAAGTGGATAGAAAAATACACAAAGGCCACAGGCTCGTGTGTGACAAATAAAAAAAAAATAAAAAACAATTTTCCTAATGGATCAGTAGTTTAAAAAGTCTGTAATTGTAACAATTTTTTTTATTTAACATAAGTTTGCTAAATAAACAAATTAAAAAACTTAGTTAAAGGGTTAAAAAATTAAAAACAAACTTCGATTTTAAAACCGCGTAACTCCAAATGCGCATAAAAAAGAACTAAGTGTACCTGTATCCGCGTTTTTCTATAAGATGTTTTAAAAGAAAAAGTCATACATTTTCATATAAAAATTCGTACAGATTTTGGTGAGAAAAATTTGTCATAACAGCCTTAGTAAATTGATTAAAACTACCATTTACCCTGCACTAGAATAATCAGCCCTGCAGAGATGATTTTGTATCGTTCTTCTTCGCACTTACATAATTTTTTTGTATCATTCCACCTCTATTTTAGTACATTTAATTCCAGGGTACTGTATCGCTGCCATTTTGAAGAAATCATTATCCGCTACATATTTTTACAAGTGACAAAAAAAGAGTATAACAGATTTGGCACATTTGATTCCGTCATTATTGGTTTTTTAAATTTTTTTATTAAAATTATTCATTATCATTTCTTTTTCACTTTTCTTAAATTCTTTTTAGACTATTGTATGATACAGTTTATTAAACCCAATTTATTGGGAACCTACAAAGAATATCTTAATCGTTTTGTAAATCCCATTACAAATGGACAATATGCCGATTCCACAGAACGTGATATGCGTCTAATGAAACATCGTTCTCATATCTTACATCAACTTCTACAGGGTTGTATACAAAGACGAGATTATTCGGTGCTGGCACCGTATTTACCACCCAAACATGAATATGTTGTGTACACAACACTCTCAACAGTGCAACAATATATCTACGAACATTATATGACACATCAGCGTGATGTGGGCAACTCAATGTCAGAAGGTAAAGGTGCTCGTCTTTTTCAAGATTTTCAAGAGCTTCGTCGCATATGGACACATCCTATGAATATGCGCATCAATAGTGATTCGGTAATACGTAAAAAAGTTTTAGCTAATGAGACCGATTCAATGGAAGATTTCATAGATGATGATAATGATGACGAAGAAGATGCTGTGTCCTCTGATTCTTCAGTGAATTCTTCAAAATCTTTTGGCAGTGGAGGTAGAAATGCTGCCCCCAAAAAGCCGATTAAAACCAGAAATTTTCGTCGTAATGCTGTTGAAAAAGGCGAAGAAATTGATAGTGATATTGAAGAAGTAACACCGGTAGATCAAGATGATCCATCCGAATGGTGGAAACGTTTTGTATCCGATAAGGAACTCAATAATATAAATCATTCCCCGAAATTGGTTATACTAATGCGTCTTCTGGAGCAATGTGAGAAAATTGGTGATAAATTATTGGTATTTTCACAGTCTTTACAAAGTTTGGATACAATTGAACATTTCTTATCTTTGATTGATAGTAAAACTAGAGGTTATGAATATGAAGGTGAGTTTTGGAAATAAAACAATATAAATCAGTTTTTCTTTAAAAATTTTCAGAATTCACAGTTTTTTGAACGAAAAAATTTTCGAATTGTTTCAAAATCTAAGAATTTTTCTAAAGAAAAAATGTTTCACATTTTGAGAATATTTCTGAACTTCAGAAGTTTCCTATATGAAAAAAAATTTAATATAAAAATTTTTCATATGAAGTCAAAATGTGAAAATTTTTCTAACCTTGTAAGAGAAATATAAAAAAATGTATAAAGTTGAAAATTTTTCTAATAACAATGGCTCACAAGAGAAATCTCGCAAATAAGAATTCAGATTACATTAAAATTTGGTGATCAGTGCTGCCAACTCCTGAAAGCAGAATAGCACCGTTAGCATTATAAAAAAATTACAAAAAATGCGTAATAAAGCACCGTAAATTGTTTTTCACATGAAAAAATCTTACTCAAAAGTTAATTTAAATTCTAAGGGTCATATGCATAATCACATTTTAAATGTATAACAATTTTGTTGTTTTATTAGAAAGACACAATCCCGAAAAAGACAAAATGTCACTTTTTCACAAGTAAAATAATATTCTTGTACATTAAATTAGCGTGAAAACAAAGTTACACAATTTTCACATGAAACTAATTATCGTGAATAATCATTTTTTTATATGGAGTATAATTGGCCAATGAGGCTTTCTAATTAAAAATGTTAAAATAAACAGTTTTTTTCACGTGAAATCGAAACTTGCTTTCTGTGCTTACAAGTCAAAAACGTACAACAATTGTTTAAGTTTACTTAAGTTTAAGTACACTTAAGTTTACGGAAAAGGGATAAAAAGCACTAAACTGATTTTGCAAAAGTTTATAGTTTAAATGTAAGTGAAATCGTATTATTTTTGACATAAAAAACAAGAAACAATTAAAAAAGAGAAAAATGCGATTTGTACAAAAAACCGCTGTCAAAAATCGGAAAAAGCACCATAAACAAACGATTTAAACAATGGGCATTTAAAAAAACAATCGGGTACGTAGAGATAAAAAGAATATTTTTAGAAGTATTGAGTACTCAATACAAACTGTTTTTTGGAATACTCAATACTTAAAAGTTTATACTAACGAGCATAGAATCTCAAGAGGATGCATGCTTCTCTTCTCCTGTTAGCTGGCTTTGGCCGACATTTCATGAAATTTTATTAGAAGGTGATAGGTTAAGTTTTATGATTAAATTTTAATAAATATTAATTTTTTTTTTAATTTTTACAATAAATATGCATAATATGAAAAAATATAATAAAAAAACTAAACCCGTTAACTACAATTTAATTTCATCAAATCTGAGACAAAGCCAGTGAGAGAGCGCGTAACAGTACATGAGCGACTTGCATAGAGCCTGTTCATACTTAATACTTTCGTAGTTGTATTTTTCTGTATATAAATTTAATTTCGCCACTAAAAAAACTATGAATATTCAACGCTGCTTTTTGGTATGAAAATTCGTACCATGGATGGTAACCAAAACCATGCGGTTATCTATAATTAGATTATTTCGTTAACGGTATTTTAAGGAAACGCTATTTCATTTATTTCGGTATCGGTATTTTAAGGTTAACGGTATATTAGTTACTTCGGTAACGGTGTTTTAAGAATAACGGTATTTTAATTATTTCGGTAACGGTATTTTAAGGGTAACGGTAGTTAGTTATTTCGAAATAAAAACAAAACCAATTTACCAACTTAATGTACGAAAGATAGTCAATAAGCACATGCAATTATAAAAAGCCCAGGGGGTCATGGGAAATTATTTCCAAATGCCAACCTCACCCACAGTCCACCTTGGACATGGTGTCCCCGTTAATGCTAACGAGGCTATGACGCCCGAGTATGGGCGATATAACCCGGCAATCGGACTATGTGCCGGAACGATTCGGATGTATTCGAATTTATCCGAACAAGGATTGTCACTCCGGCTTTAAATGAGAATTATTAACTACAAATTCTCATTTTAAAGCCGTTACAACGACGACGACCAAAAGCTAAAAATTAAAAATAATGGTAACGGTATTTTAGGGATAACGGTATTTCATTTATTTCGGTAACGTTACCCAGGTAGAAGTTGCCGACGTTGCAACAAAAATTTATTGAAATTAACAATTTTATAAATTTTATGTATTTTTGCATCTATTACACAATTATTTGTGACGCGCAAAATAGAAAGGGACCTAAGGGTAAAAACCGGTTTTGTTCAGGAGGGCATGGGATCGGTCTCATTCGATGTTGTCCACATCAAAAAAAAAAATTGATTTTTTTTACCCTTAGGTCCCTTTCTCTATGCGCTGTCACATTTATGTAAGAGAGACATAGTCATTCTTTTCTTGTGAAGTTTCGAAAGAATACATTAAAAATCAGATGTACACTAAAAGGACAGTAAAGTACTAGCAAACTACTAAATTTGTTATTAAATGTACTGGGATAATACAAAAAAAAAAAAAAAAAATCCCAAGCCTGCGTCAACGTTGGGAAATAACTACGACCAAGCGTTTATTGGTGTTATCATTTCGACAACATGCCAGTACAGTGAAAGTTGAAAATCCGACGCATTGCCAGTACATGTTCTACTGTCTCCAATACCGGGCCGACATTGTGCCGTTTGTATTTTTCTACCTGGGTTATTTTAAGGATATCGGTATTTTATTTATTTCTGCATCGGTATTTTAAGGATAAGTGCATTTCAATTATTTCGGTAACGCTATTCATACCCTACACCACTATGTGGTCAGGGTATTATTTAGGGATAAAGTTATTTCGGTTATTTTTAACTATCGTATAGGTGAATACCCCTAACTAAAGCTTAGTTGAATTAATTTAGTTGCAAGTAACTAAGTTTTTTTAAAAATCGAAAAGAGCTACAATTATGTAGTTGAACTCAATTGAACCTGTATTTTAGTTAAAAAAGACGATTAAGCCCCGATTACTAAATGTGCATTTCAAACACTAATATATCACTATGTTTTTTGATGATGTAAAAGATTATCTTGTTTCTCCAAAGCAAAAGCTGAAAAACTTCCAAATATCAAATGTTAGGTCAGTGGTATATAATATTCTGGACATATCTGTCCACTCGATCTGAATAATTTTAAATAATTGTTTGCAAATATTTGTTATGATTTTGTAAAAATAAGTTTATTTTTTTTGTCTCAAATCTTTTACTATATATTTCTCCTTTTATTGAAATTGGTTTTGAAACATTTTGATGTTTGGCACTGTGCGAGGTGGCGAAATAAATTCTAAACTAAATACATATTGACAAAAGGGTTTAAAATTTCTTTAAAAATTTCATAGAAATTTGGAAACCTGAATTTACGCCCTTATTCTAAACTTTATAACAATGACAAAATTGTGACAACACTGAGGTGAACGGTATGTGTTGTCACAATTTTGTCATTGTTATAAAGTTTAGAATACGGGTGTTAGTTTAGATTTTATTTAGCCAGTTCGGACCCACCCTTTATATTTGAATTGCTATTTACGGGGCAATTATAAAATATTTGTAATAATCCTTTTAATTAGTGTAGTTATTTTGAATAAAATTAAGTTCAACTAAGAATTTGGTCAACTATCGAACTACGCAATTTTTTCGGTGTAATAAAAAAAAAATAACCAACAAATATCCGAAAACCCTGAAATGGCAACACTGCCTTTGAAAGAGGAGACAAAATTAACAGCCGCATATTTTTCTGTTCGGCCCAGGCGGAATTTATAAAATTGGTATTGTATTGTTAAAAAAATGCTAAAAATAAAGTTTAAAACGATTTTTTACATAATTTTTTTTTGCCCCTTAAACTAAACAAGAGAGTTGTTTGAAAAGAAAAAATACATGTTCATTAATTTTGTCTCCTTTATTACACATCCAAATTTCAGTGATATCGGAATTATTACTTAGGAGATTTCCCTTGTGAGAATGTAAAAATTTTTCAATAGAAAAAACTTTTTAGTAGAATTATTTTTTAGAAAAAAGTCTTAGAATCTGCAAGCATTTCTGTATAAAAAGTCTGATTTTTTTAGTGGAAAATGTCTAAAAAACTAGAAATTTTTTACTTTATTTTCTGAGTTTTTTTTACATAAATTCGAATACTTCTTCTACTGGAAATAGTCGGCGTAATATAAGCATTTTTTATTGTTATTTTATTTTCTAGGTGATGTTGGTGATTTTAAGGGCTTTTGGAATCCTGGAACTGATTATTTCCGTTTAGATGGCTCTTGTTCAGTTGAACAACGTGAGACTATGTGTAGAAAATTCAATGATTCTACTAATTTGAGAGCACGTCTATTTTTAATATCCACTCGTGCTGGTGGTTTAGGTATTAATTTAGTTTCAGCTAATCGTGTTGTAATCTTTGACGTCTCTTGGAATCCTTCCCATGATACACAGAGTATTTTCCGTGTATATCGTTTTGGTCAAATAAAACCATGTTATATATATCGTCTTATTGCTATGGGTACAATGGAACAAAAACTTTACGAACGTCAGGTGGCCAAACAGGCTACAGCTAAGCGTGTTATTGATGAACAGCAAATATCACGCCATTATAATCAATCTGATTTACAAGAATTATATACATATGAACTGAAACCAATGGTTCCCCGTGAAATACCCATTTTACCTAAGGATCGTCTATTTGCTGAATTGTTATCACAACATGAGGAATTATTATTTAAATATCATGAACATGACTCTCTGTTGGAAAATGAAGAAAGTGAAAATCTTAGTGAAGCCGAGCGCAAAGAAGCTTGGTCTGAATTTGAAGCTGAAAAGACACGAGCCGTGCAAACGACTCAATTTATGGCATATGATCGTGGAGCGTTTGGTAATCAATTCGGTAATGCGGCCGGTAGTGTTACATCAAATAAAATCTTTGGTTTCCGTTCAGATGTTCTATTGCAATTGCTTAATATGAAGATAGCCAAGGATCATCCAGATATGACACAAAATCAAGTTATACAAGTGGTACCGGCATATTTAAATGAGCTGTACAGTCAAATGAACAATGGTGATCCTACAATGTATAAGGACCTATTAACATTGCATGCCACTTTGATTCATCCCAGTGGCATGTATATGAGTCCTTTATTATATGTTAATCAAAATCCTGGGGCAGCTGGTTATTACCAAGCTAATAGCCAAATGGTTAATGGTGGTATGGTCCCTAATCCAATGGTTCAAGTACCAATTGCAGCTAAACCTGCTCCCGGTTTTGATCCGAATCAAGTTTACGAAATTGATTAAACTTTTCCTTTTTGTTTTGTCTATATAATATTTAATTTAACACGACTATAATTTATAGATTAGGGTACACACAATTCTCTAAATGGTTTTTGTTTACTGTGTTTATTTCAAACCTTTATTTTTGTTACTTTTTCTATTGATTTATGAATTATTTCCTTATATGTACTAAATATGAGAGTATTTAGTAGAAGAATTCGTTACAATTTGTTAATATTTATAAAAGAAGAAAATATCAAATTTTCGGTTCTCGATTGTTTTTAAATCGATTTCGTTTTGAGAATAATTTGTTAACTTTTTTCAAGATTATAAGATTGATATGATCAATCTTATAGTTAGAAAATAAATAAAATGGAATATCAAAATTGAATTATCAAAGAATAGAGATAGATATACAGAAAATGTGTTGTACAATTTATATGAAGCTTTTTATTTTTATCACACTCTACAAATCATGGCAATGTAAAATAAAACAAAACTTCATTCATAAACATGGCATCCCGGTGAAAAATGTCCATATGTGAACATTTATGGTTCAACCATATATGTATGGATCCGAAAAATGAGGTAACACCTAAGTATATGTTCATATATGGACATATATGAACATATACATTTATTAAATATATGCGAATAGGTTGGTTACCGAAACGAATAACGGTAAGGGTAACGGTAACGGTATCAGATTTCGTTTGTTTTTTTAAGTACTGAAAATACAGATTTTAAGCTATAAATTCAATACTGGTAGTTTTAATAAGTAAAATTATTATCTATAAATTTTTTGTAAAAAAAACATTCAAGATTATAAAATAAAAAATAAAAAAATTGTAATTTTTATATAAAATAATAAATACCGGTAAAATACCGGTAACTACCCATAAAAATAACGGTATCGGTAACGATAACGGTATTTAGAAATTTTTTTAGAGGTATCGATAACGGTAACGGTATTCAATTTGAAACGGTATTTTAGCGATAACGGTATTATAACGATAACGGTAACCAACCTTGGTTTAAGGCACTGTCATTTCAAATCTATTTCTAGATAAAAAATAATGCAGAAGTTAAGGAAATTTTGTAGGATTTCCAAAAATATACAGTTTGTATAGATCCGATCAGTACTCGCTAAATTTTACTCTGTAATTTGATAACAGGTCGATGTCGCTAATTTTTCATTGAAAGTCACACCCACTTAAAACAAGTGACAAAATAAAAAAAACAGACATTACGTTAAAATTCTGCACAATATTCTAAACCACATATTTGCCTCCCGGGGCGAATTTAGCCATTATTTTAATTTTAAAAAATAAAGCAACGAAAAAAAAATTAGAAAAAATTTGAATCGTGCCTATAAAATTTGCCACCACTGTATATGGAAAAATTTATTCTTCGAAATATGTTCATATACAAGTCCCTTTTGCGTAAATTGAATAACATATACTTTCATATTTGTCCATATATGAGTGCCATTTCCATATATGAAATAACAGATGCTTCCATACATGTCTGTATATGAAATTTTTTCCATATATGGAATCACATATACTTCCATATATGTTCATATAAAATCCATATATGTTCATAAAAAATCCATATTTGTTCATATGTGTCCATATATAAACCATATATGAACATGTTTGAGCGTATATGAACATTTTTCACCGGGATACGTTAAAGAACCTGACTGATTTTCTTTCTTGATTTTGCCACAAAATCCCTCTGAAAAGCCAGAATTTTTGTATTAATAAATATTCAGGAAGTTTCATAAGTATGATAATAAAACGATGTATTACATAAAATAATTTCCACTGCCCAGGTGAAAATATATATGTTCATATACTGTCATATATGGTTTTATGTATGAACATTAGAGTTCGTCAGAAATGTGTAAAATTTTTATTTTGGGATGTCATATTTTTTTTTTTAGTTGTATCAAAAAAAGAATGACGTTTTTTTATTTCAACTCCTTCCACTGGCGCAAGTCGGCCAAAAACGCTGATTTGTAGACCCATATTCTGCAGAGCAAAAACGGCTGCATTTCTGGGAAATCTGACTTCACCATTCGATTCCACAGCAAAAATTTAAATAAAAAACTTTTTTTTGCGTTTTCTGAATACAGCAGATAGTTATTAGAGTCGTCCAAAAATCCACTTTTTCAAAAATTACAAAAAAGTTACTTTTTTATTACACACAATGAAAATGTATTCGAGAACATTGGTACAAAAATTTTTCATATACCGCGACCCGTTAAAAAGTTATTTAGCAATCAAATATGTTTAATAAAAAAATTTTTTTGTAATAAACATACAAAAATTACAAATTATTTTGCCTTTACTAAAAAATAACCCCTCAATTCATAAATGCTTTGTAAAGTTATAGCAGGTTTACAAAACGTCATTTTCATACAAAATTTGTTCAATAAACCTCCTATAATTTTACAAAGCGTTTATGAATTTAGGGGTAAGTTTATAATGCGGCAGCGAGTATTGAAAGCTGCATTTTAATTAGCTCAAATACTTTTTCATTGAATTGAAAAAAATCCAAATTTGATTAGCTAATAACTTTTTAACCATGTACTCAGCCGGAAATACATTTTCATTGTGTGTATTAAGAAAGTAACTTTAGAAGTTTTTGAAAAAAGTGGATTTTCGAACCACTCTAATGGCTATATGGTGTATTTTGAAAATGCAAAAAAAAAAAGTTTTTTATATTAAATTTTGTTGTAGAATCGAATGCTAAAGTCAGATTTCCTGTAAATGCAGCTGTTTTTGCTCTGGAGGAAAAGGATCTTAAAATCAGCGTTTTGGCCGACTTGCGCCAGGGAAGCAGATTTCGATTAAATTTATTAATTTAAAAAAAGTATTCCATTTTTTCTCTAAATACTCTCAATTTTAATTTATAAATATTTTGCTTTCTCCCCCTCTAGTTTTCATAACCGACATTTTTTCTTCCCTATTTCAGTTTGATAAGTTGATTTAGATGCTATTTTTTACAATATACATACATATATATTTTTATTTTTATATTTTGTTGTTAAAGAGCAGAGATTTTAAACTCTTTAAATCAAATTTAAGTTAATTTTTTTTTTATAAAAAAAATATATTTAAACAAAATAATTATTAATCGATCAATATTATATACTTTAACATTAAAATAGAAAAAACTACCCAATATCTTTTAAAAAGGATATTTTAATGTTTGGTTTAGTTCGCTATCTAATAAGTTTCACTCTCTGCATACATGAAATGCCACTATACAATACAATACATTAAATAATATTAATCCCTCACTATATCACTAATTCAACAATAAATGAATAATATAATTTAAAATAACAAAAAATTAAAAGGACACACATAAAAATCCCATATAAAACACCAGGTTAATTAGTAATAAAATTATTTAAAATACAAATTGTTTTCTGTTGAAATTTGTTTGAATTTGCAGTGAAAATATTCGTATACATGTCCTTTACAGAGATAAGTTTGAATAAAAAAAGAAATTGTCAATTTTTTGAACAAAGTGCCATCTAGTGATAACGATGTCGTTATAACTTTTGTTTTTGGTGATGACATACCCCTGCATTTGATTTTCAAACACAGGGTTATTCTTAATCGGTATACTCCCAACAAATACCGGTTCAAGCCTTCCCTAGTAAAAATGATTTTTATATATTCATATATGATTTTTATACAATCATTTATGATTTTATACAATTATAACTTGTCGAGTATTGTGAAACACATATTTTTATATGAATTTATCAAAAGATATTTAATTATATAAAATTATATTAACCAGATCCACCATTTTTCGGATCAGATAATATATTTTTTATATAATTATATTAACCCATACATGATTTGATCCGAAAAATGGTGGATCTGGTTAATATAATTTTATATAATTAAATATCTTTTGATATAATCATATAAAAATATATGTTTCACAATACTCGACAAGTTATAATTGTATAAAATCATAAATGATTATATAAAAATCATATCTGATTATATAAAAATCATTTTTACTAGGGTTAGAGAGAGTTTAAAATTTATATTTGATATAAAATGTATATTTCAAATCTGTCTCAATAAATAAAATGTAGTCCTTGAATACAAATTTCATTTACTTTGTGAAGAAAACTTCAATGGTTTGTTGAGGGATTTCATTGAAACTCATCTAGAAAAATTCTCTCTGAGCAGCTTTTCGCTTTTTTATGAAGTTTATTATAAACTTTTTTCTTACAAGCTGCTAGGCATAAAATACATTATAGTCAAAAGCTCATTGCGTGCGATATACAGTATTGTTCGAAACCTAAGCAACTTTTCCTAATAAAGTAATCAAAGTCCTACATATTCTTTTTAAATTGGTTTATACAAAATAACACTTTTAATTTTTATTATGTTATGTGCCTACATTCTAATAATAACAAGAAAAATTTAATTCCATTTCCTTGCCAGTAAAAAAAGAACAAAAATGAAATTGACTCCATATATTGCTGTTCGAAACTTAAGCAACTATTTTGTTTTTGTATTTTTTTGCAACAAATAAACAAAAATTTTGAAACGTTTATTTAATTCCCGTTTAGTTTGACAAAGAAAATTTAATTTTTTTTGTTTCTGTAGATTTAGAATCAATTACTTAGAAGTGCAGCTATGGCGCGTAAAGTTACGGAATCGATTTTAAGCTTAAAATTTTTGAACTCTTTAATAAGGGCCAATCGCAAGTCTCTATAGCTAACAAATTAAGCATTAACAAATCAATAGTTTCTCTACTAATTAAAATGTACAAAGCTACTGGAATAGTAGAGAAAGCCAATACTAGAGGGCAACCTCGAAAAACTTTACATCGAACAGATTGAAAATTGTCCGATTAATTAAGAAAAAAACCCTTTATTTCTTACAAAAATGTTGTGAGTGAGCTTAATCTCAATATTAGTTCGAGCAGTGTGAGAAAACGATCATTGGAAAATAATTTGAGAAGCTTCATGCCGTCTAAGAAACCTATACTGACAAAAAACATTTAAAAAAGAGGTTTGCCTAAATGATTTTGCAACGTATTCGTTAATTTTCATTAGTTTTATGAAATTTAAGGTTGAATTTTGCAAAAGCTCACGCAAATTGGACTGTGGGGAAATGGAAAATAGTTTTATTCAGCGACAAGTCTAAATTTAACCTGTTAAATTCAGATGAAGTATGCCACGTTCGAAGACCGAAGGGAAAACGATTACATCCGCGTTATTGTAAAGGAACAATAAAGCATGGGGGCGGAAATGTAATGGTGTTTACCTGCTTTTCGATGAGTGGAGTTGGCCTTTTGTTGAAATACAAATAAAAATGGATCGCTTTGTTTATTTGGATATTTTAGCCAAACACATGCTTCAATATGCCGAATTGGAAATGCCACTTCGATGGGTGTTTCAGCGTAATAATGACCCAAACTCTCGTCAAAGTGGGTCAAAGAATGGTTACCTGTTAATGGGATTCAATTATTGGATTGGCCAGCTCAATCTTCAGAATTGACTCCCATAGAAAACCTATTCGGCATTTTGAAGCGCAGGGTCGGAACTAGGGATGCCAAACGGGAAATCCCGAATCCCGGGATTTTCGGGATTGGCAAAATCCCGAATCCCGGGATTATTTCTCAAAAATCCCGGGATTTTCTTATTTTTTAATATTAATATAAACGCAAATAAACAAAGTGAGCAATTTTAGATTACCTACGTTTTTTCTTGAATTTTCTCATATTGACAAGAAATTGATGCCAAGATATTGGTAAAATTATAAATTAAGTAGATTATTCGAGTAAACTATGCAAAGACTTTGCAGAAGAATTTGAAATTTTGGTAAACAATATTAAATTTTTGAGTAATACATGCGAAAAATCAACTTTGTTATTTTACCGATTTATTCTTCCAAGCGAAATTCGATTTCTGAAACTGGGACTGTAAGTTTTGGCTGGGACTGTAAGTTTGAATTCTTCCATGAAAACATTTGATAACGATAACCAAATTACTTTGTTGCTGTAATTACACGATTTAGCGGGCAAGGTTATCGCAATGAACCTTTTTTTAAAATCTGCTTACAAAATACTGGGCGCAAGTGTACTTAATGACAGGCCTTCATATATTATCCCAGCCAGAAAAATACAAACGGGAAAGCGATGGCAAGGTATTTTACAAGTACTGACAAAAATTGCTTTCCCATTTCCAATATGATAACGTCAATAGACAAAAGGACCGGCAGTTCAAAAAGCGCCGGAAAAGTACTGGAGAAACAAAATCAATAAATAGGTAATTTGGAATTATATTTTCCAAAATAAAATTTAAAAAAAGTTGATATTTATCTTTTTTTTGCCCTGCCGTGATGTTTTGTAAAACAAATACTGGCAAAACGATTTTTGCAAACGCTGACAAAGCATCCCAAACGAGTGTTCTGCCAGTCATTTATTTTTAACATCGCGGTTACCCAGTGGTATGCAAGTACTTGATTTTTTGTACCACTCTCAATTTCTGACTGAGATGTTTCAATATTCATAAAATGTACCACATTATTATTTCTATATTCTATAAAAAAATTAGTTACATAACATAAACATTTTTACAAATAAAGGAAAATTTAAATCCCGGGATCCCGAAAAATCCCGTAGTCCCGAAAATCACGGGATCCCGAAATCGGGATCCCGGGATTTTCAAATATCAATCCCGATTGGCATCCCTAGTCGGAACTCGCCGTTTTAGTAATAAGCGGTATCTGATAAATTGCTTAAAATCAGAGGGGGAATGGTTACCAACCACAACACTATCAAATCTAATAGATTCTATGGCAAAACGATGTGCGGAAATCATTTGCAAGAAAGGGTATCATAGGAAGTACTGAAAGTTGCTTAAGTTTCGAACAGCAATATATGGAGTCAATTTCATTTTTTTTTTTTTTTTACTGGCAAGGAAATGGAATTAAATTTTTCTTGTTATTATTAGAATGTAGGCACATAACATAATAAAAATTAAAAGTGCTCTTTTGTATAAACCAATTTAAAAAGGATATGTAGGACTTTGATTACTTTATTAGGAAAAGTTGCTTAGGTTTCGAACAATACTGTATAAGGAGCTACTTCATTTTATGAATACAGCTGTTCGTACTTATTGGGAGCCCTTGGTTTGTGTAGATGCCACTAAGATGAGCGAAGATCCAATCATCGTGGAAACATTTTTTGAATATTATGTGGTCTACTGTAAAATAATAAACTTTAAATTTAAATAATAACAAACAACAAAGCAAAAAAACAAACGAAGATATTAAATTTTATTATTTGAATATATTCTCCGCTTGATTTTTCCTTATTTTGAGCAGTTTTTAAATATAGGCTCAACTGATACTAAATATTTTCTCAAATTTCAGCGCCCTCTACTGGTGAGTAGTGTAAGTTTTGATTTCCTATCTCTATAATTAATAGTCTCTGATCAAATGCTTTCCCCCTGTTCTCATTTTAAATTTGGAATAAAAAATTCTAAAGTTAAACATTTACCCCCGTATTCAAAATGAAAAGTTAGTAGCTTTTTATACATCGCACACAACGAGTGTTAACTAGAATGTTTTTTAGGCCAATCAGCTAGTTAGAGTTTATTCAAAATGATTTCTTAGCACACCGATTAATACCAACCCTGTGTTTGAAAATACAAGTCTTTTTTTTATTATTGTGAATGGATTTTTTTGATTTTTGGCGGTTGCTAACAGAACATTAGAAGGAATTTAGCAACAATATTAGAATGAGTTTAACAACAGTATTATGAATAAAACTCATGTTAACTCTATGCTAAATTTTCATTTTGAATACCGCTGTTTGAATATTTTTGGTGTTCTTGTTCTGGGATTTTCAAACAGAACAATTTATTCTTTTTACTTTCGTTTTATTTCGTCAACAAAAACCTTGCCGAAAGTAAATAGAATGTACTTTTTTCCTAATAAAAATTTATCACCAAAAAACACACTTTCTATTTTTGGTTTAGAATGTTCTTTATTAAATGCGATCAAAATTTTGAAATTTATACAACAATTAATACTAAAAAATCCAATTTTGAAAAAACAGTCCAGAATTCTTAATTTTTCCTGAAAGTTATTCTTTTTTGGCAGTAAGAACAAGAATAAATGTCTTTAAAGTTTGGCGGTTTTCCATTTAGTTTTTTATATACAAAAATTTTGAAATGCAATCAAAATAATTTTTTTGTGGTGAAATGTAGGCATAGAACCTGTATTCATATTTAGGCTTGAAATTTGAGGCATAAAACTTGATATTAAAACTACTGTTCGCGTTTTAGATGGATTTTTAAGGTTTTAGCATAGTAAAGAAGCAATTAAAATGAAAATATTTCAACAAAAAAATCTATTCATCTATAGCGGCCTATACGTTAAAACCGCGATTTTTCAAAAATTTTGTATGGCAGCATAGCTTTCCAAGATGTCCCCAAATTCCAACTTTTAGTATAATATGGGGTCACCTCTAAAAACTGTTGTTAAGGCACATCTACACGAGAGAGAAAACTTCTAGAGATAGAGCAAAAAACACCTAATTAGCTCTATTGTGAATGATTTAAGCTATTTAGAGGTGTTTTTGCTCTATATCTAGCAATTTTCTCTCGTGTTGGCTTACAGTGAGGTTACACGATCAAGATTTTGCTTTCAAGTTGGGCTGAGTTCCAAAACGTCATTTGCAATGCAACTGAACAAAGTCATGCATTCGTAAACGCAATTGATGCGCATATAAAAAGCAAACTGTGCATCACAAATGTTGTTGATGCTTTGTTGACATGTTTTTATTACAAAGTAAGCAACACACTTGTTTGCTTTGTATCGAAACATTAGTAAAACCACAAACACTGCCATGTGTTTTGACGTTTAGGAACTCACCCTTGATAACACATACTGCTTGTCAAATTCAGTTGAACTTGAAGCTGTGACGTAGGCTGCATGCAACTTGATAGTAAATTTTGCTTCCAAGATGCCGTCGTCAAGGAAGAACTAAAAATGCTCGCCTCTGTGGGCTGTTTCCGCACTGTAGGCTGTTCGAAAGGACTATTTTTTTCTTCACATATTCCAAAGACATTTTCATGTCAGCAGAAATTGATTTTTTATTTATTTTGATTTTTAAATCATTTCGTCGATATACCGAAATATTCCCATTCCGTATTTTATCAATCGTGTTTTATTGCGGCACAATATTTGTAAAAAGAAAAATAAATTTACAAGAAATTGATCAGCTGTTTAAAACTTGAGCGTCAAGTTTTCTCAAAACTTGAAAGCAAAAATTGATATCAAGCTGCTGTTCAATTTTTAAAATGTGAGTGTGTTAGTAAAAAAATGTGAGTGGATTGAAACTTGAAAGTCAAAAATTGATCGTGTAACCCCTATAATACACAAATCAACATCCGTAAAAAATTGGCCATTTTTTTCACGAATGTTCCTTAGTGTATTCCCCGCTTTATAGGCCCTAGAGACGATCAAGCATGCTGCACAGCTTGGCTTGATGTTTCCGTGTATTTGTTTTTGTAATTTCCATCAAACAAGGCATTACACGATCAAATGCTGTACATGTTGCACAGCATGCTTGACCGTATATAGGCCGCTTTAGAATGAGTTCGTCTCAATTGAGAACACCCAAAATTTCAATTTTATTGCAATATCATGATATCGCTGACATGCAAGCGGCTCTTGCAATGATGCCTGCCATCAAATATCACTTTTCGTTTTAATTTTTTAATGAAAAAGTAACAGAAAATTTATTATTTGTAGATAAAAGTTAATATAAAAATTTTGTATTCGAAGAAAAATCTATATTTCGTAGCCATGCAATTTTCAAGTGTTCTCCACCACTTTGCAATTGATATCATTCTGACGTTTCTCAGCAATGGTTTTGACATTTAATATCACATTCACAATGATAGAGTACTCCACTCTGCAGAGTGGAGTGTATTAAGGCACATGTACACGAGAGAGAAAACTGCTAGAGTTAGAGCAAAAAGCAACCCTAAATAGCTTAAATCATTCACATTTGAGCTATTTAGATGTGTTTTTTGCTCTATCTCTAGAAATTTTCTCTCGCGTGTAAATGTGCCTTAACCCGGTGTCTTCAAATGCACTAAATTATATGATATGAAATGTCAAAACCATTACAGCGAAACGTCAAAATGATATCAATTGCAGAGTGGTGGAGAACACTTGACCATTTCATGGATAAGAAATATCATAGATTTTTCTTCGAAAAACACCAAATTTTATGAAACATTAATGTTTACCGACAAATAATAAAAAACTAAACACTTTTCCATTCCTTTTTACCAAATTTTTTGTTGTTTTTCTATTACAAAATTAAAATGAAAACTAAAAGTAACATTTGATCTCTGGCATCATTGCAAGATCCGATGGCATGTCAGCGATATCATGATATTGCAATAAAATTGAAATTGAGTATCTTCACTTGAGATGAGAGCATTTTGACAATTGCTTGCTATCATTTTATTGCATGTCAAGACACTAGGTTAAAATAGAGATGGCATGATACAAAAAATATGTAAAAAGCAACAAAGTTGTTGCTTTGTGTATTATTTTCAAATTTCTTTGCACATTTCATTGCATTTGTAGACAATAGGTTAAATAAGGGTTGCCCATCGGAACAGAGTTCCAGAAAATCGTACTTTGTTTACAACAATCTATTTTGACAGAATATAACTGGAAATAGAAATACGGAATTTTCCGCAAAAAGGCGAAATTAAAACAGCAAATTATTTTTTCAGTTAAAAAAAAACTGGAGACACAAAGTTTCTACAAATCTATGCACATCTCGGCAAAATGTCTTCCTCCTCTAACGTAAATGGTAATTTAATGGATGAATTTGAAGAGGCCTTCCAGAACTGCTTATTATCCTTGACCAAATTAGAAGCAAACACCGGCACCAACAAGGAGGAAGTCGAATTAGAGGTACAAAAAACTACTAATCGTTTCATAGATGTGGCACGACAAATGGAAGCTTTCTTTTTGCAAAAACGTTTCTTGGTCTCAACCCTAAAACCAGATCAACTTATTAAAGATGAAAACCAAGATTTACGTATAGAAATACAACGCAAAGAAGCACTTTTAAATAAGCACTATAGCCGTTTGGAAGAATGGAAAGCATGTCTATCAGATATACAACAAAATCCAGCTATATTAAATAGGCCGGTAGGTCCAGGTGGTTTGGCAGAAGCTGCTGGATCAATGAGTGGGCCATCTGGCTCGGCTGGACCAATGAGCGTTGTGGCAGCAATGGCCGCTATGGGTGGGCAACCCGGACGTGTGGGTATGATGCCAAATATGCCTGGTGGCATGGGACCAATGTCACAAATGACTCAAGGAGGTCCGCAACAACAACATATACAAACTCAAAAAATGTTACAAGCTCAACAAATGCAACAACTACGTATGATGGGAAAATTACCAAAGTAATGTTTATGATTTTTGTTCGTTTTGCCTTGGACGGCTATAGTTTCTAAATAAAGTATAGGTTTACGAAAAGCAGTATTAATTTGTCGTTTTGTTCAGGTCGCAAATATTGATTCTATTTATTGTATATAATACCCTTTTTACCGTACTTTTTAAGAATTAAACACAGCGGTATTCAAAATGAAAATTTAGCATAGAGTTGACATGAGTTTTATTCCGTCAGTGCGTTTCCGTACGTTCCCAAAGTTACCGAAATTTATCCAAACGCGTTCCCGTACTCGAGAATTGGGTAAATGAGAGCGCTAATGACAGTGTATTAGTGTTTCTCCTTTTATCAAAATTTACCCAGACTTTTTCTTCGGGTAAACTTTGGTAAAACAGCTGATGCAAATATAAACAAAAAACAATTGTGAAAATAAATTAAAAATTTTAATTAAATGAAGAAATAAGCAAAAGAATAACATAAAAGTCTGTTATTTTTAATGGAAAGAAATATTTAAAGTTGAAACCGGCTATTTTTTTTTGTATCCGACGAAGAGAAACTATGAAAATCATTTGAAGGTGCCGTCAAGACCATTGACAAAACATTGAATATTTTAGCCACAGGGTATGTAAATAAATTTTCTAACTCGACATTTTCAAAAATGTCCAGTGGGCCGTACCAATAATAATAATGCGACGAATTGGAATACTATTGGGAAGAGACAAAACTATTTGTAATATAGTTGTTTCTCTCGCACTATTGTTTTTGGTGCAGCTCTGCTAGTAAGTTGCAGAGCTGCAAATTTGTATAGTTCCAAAAATGTCCGCCCGCAGCGCTGGTGTCTGTCGTCACTGGTATACCCTGTGATTTTAGCTTTCAACTAATCATCGCTATACTAAAACACATTACTTAGCAAATATAACATTGTATCTTTCATAATATAAATGATATATGTATTCCGCCCTTAAATAAAATGGTTTTTAGAAAATCTTAATTTTGGTTATTTTTTAAGGTAAGTTTGTTTACAAAAAATTTGTTGTTGACCGATCGAAATCCCATTCATCTGTCAAATATTTTAATGTAAACGATATAGATTTCGAATTGGATTTCAAAATGAAATCTAGTGAACATTTTTACAATGTAAATTCAATATAACCCACTTATTTATTTCAACAAATATGGCCCGGCCGTCTATATGTTTAAAAAAGGTTCTAAATTAAAATATTTACATCGTTTTAGAAGAAGTCGAGTGTAATTATGTAATTTTGTTCGAAAAAAAATGCTTTCCAATAGAATTTTAATATTGAAAATAAAACAACACAGTTAACATGAAGGCAAACAAGAAAAAGATTTGTATACAATTCGCTGACGACCAAGTATGGGTGGTATAATCCTGGGGGTTACCGCGTAACTCGATTCGAAAAAAATTTTCAAACTCTTAAATTTTGTACCTCTTGCAAAAACAAAAACTTTAGCATAAGTCTTTTATAATTTTCATATATAGTGTACAGGGTTAAGGATAAAAATCAAAACTAGAATATATATACAGAATTATTTTTTTTAAACAATATTCGCAAGATTTACGAATTCGAATTTTTTTCGAAATATGTTACGCGGTCCCCCACAGCTTGCATAAAACCCTCTGAACTAAAACTTTTAAATTCCTACAATTTTTTTCGAATCGAATTTCATAACTCAGATTTTTTTTTATTTATTATAGTAAATTTTATAATAATATATTAAATATAAGATTGGAATTCTGGGTAAATATTTCTTTAGAAACATTTTCCAAACTAATGAAATGAAAAAATGAAAAAACTTAAAATACTTAAAAAATAGAATTTAAAAGTTAAATTAAATGAGTAGTACTGAGTGTATGTATGACTTATATACATTATATGATGAAGAATATCTATTAAAAGGGAGCATGTTTATGTTTTTTAATATGACGATTAAGACTAAATTTTAAATCAAATGTTTTATTACAAATATGACATTTAAATTTAGCTTTGCTGTTAGTTTGTGTTTCGCGATTAGTGTCTATTAAATGTTGTTCATGATGTATACGTAATTGTTCTATAGTGGCAAACGTTTTAGTACATTTAGCACAAGCAACAGCAAGCAAATCATTATGGACTGACGAAGAGCTGAAATACGTTTCAGTTGTTTCTTCTTGTATAACTTCGTCAGATTCATTGGTAATAGATGATATATCAGATGAGTCTAATCGTGGTGGTTTTAATTCATTAGTTTGCTCATGCTGAGATTCACTTTGAACCTCATAATATTCGTTTGTTAGTGACTTATCATGGGCTTTGTCTTCATCGTGTTGATTTTCAACATTTTTCGGTGGCTTAGTAAAGTTTTCTGAATGCATAAAATGTGAATCACAATTTTCTGTTGGTATATCTTCTAAAGCTTTACCATCGTTGTAGCTATTATCTGTTTCTTGTAATTCATTTCTATGATTTTCATCATCATAATCTTGAAAAACAGATATAGATGATATACGTTCCTCTTGTCGAGAGGTTGGTATATTAATTGCATTTATTAAGTCATGATTTATGTTAACGGTTTTCACTTCACCAGTTTGCTGTTGGGGACGATGCTCTTGTTTAACATGCATCTCTAAATCTATTTGTTGCATAAACTTTTCTTCACAATGAGCACAAAAGAATTTAAAATTTACTATATCTTCCTGTAACTCTGGTTCGTCTACTCTTAACAAATCATCTTCCTCCTCTGCTGTGAGTTCAGTTTCCTGTGCATCTTGTACAATAACTTGATTTGCTGTAGGATTTTCATTAATATCTTCTCTGGCATGTATTTGCCAAATGTGTTCTTCTCTTTCATTATCTGATGAAAATGCTAAATTAAGAAAATATTTTGTATTTTAATTGAAGCGATTTTTTTTAAAACTTCTTAGTTGTTTACCTTGTGTACAGTATTCACATGGATATTTTGTAAGTACTTCATGTTCTCGTAAATGTGATTTCATTTTTTTGGCCAAAACACCTGTAAAAATGATTTGGTATATTAATACAATGAGATCGAGTTTTTTTTAGAAAAAAATCTGTATAATTCTTTAACGCCGATTTTGATAAGAGTAATAACTCTTCGGTTCGTTTTTTGGTACTGTATCATATTAGTACAAATAGCTTTTTGCAAGTAAATGTATTAGATTGTCTAAATTTCGTAAAGCTAACAGAATATGTGAAATTTTTCAAAAAATCTATCGTTCTACAATGCAATAGTGTACGATCTAAATCAGTACGTCGACGTTACCGCAAGTCCCCGTGGCAACCCAATTTACCCTAAACATCAACAATTTACACACAAGTTTGACGATACGCTTTTTGGTAAAATTGGGAACCCGCGTTAACATACTTAAAAACAGAGCTGATCAAATTAATTCAGAAATGACAATTTTTGTAGAAAATCTGAGAATTCTTTTATCTTCTTAAGGTTTATTATTAATATATTATTTCTATTCTTACCTTTTCCACATATTTTGCAATTAATTTTAACATGATTAGCTCGTTTATGCTCCTGTAAAGCTTCTTTTGAATTGCAAACGAATCCACATTGAGTGCATTTAACATGTTTACTTAGATTGTGCCACTTCATATGGAATTTCAAACGTGCTGGAGTAGAATTTTTAAATTTTTTACCACAAATGTGACATTCCAAATCACGGATTTCATGAGCCCTTTGCATATGTTGTTTGTGTTCCTCACCATTTGGTGAAAGATGTTGACATAGCTTACATTCAATTTGTTCGTCCTGTAAGATTGGCACACCAGAAGATGACATTTTAGTTAAACTATCATTTTGCACAATAATTTGAGTTTTTATGGTAGCTGCTGCTAATGGTGCAATATGATTGACCACACTTGAAGCAGATTCAACCATATTTATAGATTCATGTGATTCTTCCATAGGTATAGTTGCTGCCTCAATTAGTTCTTCTTTAATAGGAACATGCGGTATATTAAAAGGTGTAGCACCATCATATTCAGTATCACTGAGTTCATCAACATAAATAAAATCGCATTGTGGTTGCTCTTCATCGGGATCTCGTAATTCAGTTTTGATTTTTATATTGGCACGATTTTCTTCCCTAATACTATAGAAATGGCGAAATTGTTCCTGCGTCTCAATACAAGATGTACGAAATTTGAATACTTTTTGAAATTCATGTATACAAGTACTGCATACATATTGGGGATGACCATCGTTTTCGCCCACCTAAGCAAATTAAGAGTTCAGTCTATCATTTGTTGATATTTTATGCATAATCTTACCTCAACTTTCCACTGGGCTAGTTCTAATCTTATTAGCATCATTTCTGGTTGATCCACTGGCGATTGGAAAAGTGGCTTCAGATAATTGGAAGTAGTCATGTAGTAAATACCACATGTACGACATGCTTCTATGGCATCTATTGTTTCATTTATAGTTGCCATTTTATGTTAAACATTTATTTTTCACTTATATATATAGTTTTTGGTTTTTTCGTAAAAATTCAAGAAAAATGTGTGTCTATTGTTTTTACAAGCCGTGTTTTTGACGTTATAGCATAGTACACTTAAGTCTCTTTTTATGCGGTTTTTTATGCAGATTTGAAGTTATGCGGATTTAAAATCGACTTGCGTTTTTTACAGCTTTTATAAAGCGGCGAATACATTAAGGAACATTCGTGAAAGAATGTAAATTTTTTGACGAATGTGCATTTGTGTATGTTAATGTTCGTGTTGACTTTCGTGCAATTCGTGTTTACAAGATTTTTGGATATTTTTTGTTCCCTACTCAAAGTTCCTTAATGTATTCGTCGCTTAATACTATATATACTATTTTATAAAATAAAAAAAATTTGTCTTATTTTTTAACGGCTTTATAAAAGAAATGGATAAAACCAAGAAAAAAAGACAGTAATTTTGTTAGAAACAAAAATGGCAATTTTAGATCGCATACAAAATGGTGACAGATATGCCTTTATTGGAAAATATTTTAAACTTGGAGAATCTTCAATAAGCGCAATTAAAATGAATGAGTCTCAAACAAGAAAATCTGTTATTTCTGGCTCACAACTGAGTTTAACATTGTCAATTCTCTTGAATACAATCGTATTCTCATTACTGCAGAAGTGTGGACATATGTGGTTCCATGTATGGAGATTTATGTATCCATGTATGGAAAAGCATTCATGTTTATGATCATGCACGAACATACATTAAACCTGTATGAATCCATATCTGTAGATTTTTAGCCTTGATATTATTTTTTCCTCATTTTTTGTTTTTTTGGTATGTGTTATTTTGTGTTAAAAGTAAAAATAAATGAATAATCATTTTTTTTATTTTTTATTCTATGGTTTTTATGCGATTTTAGTTAAATTTTCTCACCTTATTTTAAAGTTATGCTGTTTTTGAAATTTTTGGAACGCATCCCCCAATTTTGTATGGAATTAGAGTTCTTTTTTATACGGATTTATTTTATGCGGTTGTTTTGTTACGCATCTACCGCATAAAAAAAGACTTAAGTGTACTTACAAAAAGCACTATAGAGTTGCCAGGAATTGTAAAAGTTTTATTTATAAATCAATATAAAGTGCTGCCATATTGTTTTCAATTAACGAAATTCAAAATTGTACGATGTTTATGACGATCGTGTAGAGGCAGCTTTCGTGACAGGGATAATGTTGATTTTCTGTTATTCAAACAAAAATCGCCGTGTTCGGAACTAATAATCCGGTACTTTTCACCGAATTTTGTAAAAAAGTAAAGGGTTCTTCAATAAGAGCGCTACAAAAGTTTTTTATTCCAGTG
Organism: Leucophora obtusa; assembly: GCA_949987735.1. Lineage (NCBI taxonomy): Eukaryota > Metazoa > Arthropoda > Insecta > Diptera > Anthomyiidae > Leucophora > Leucophora obtusa. Next base: position 356,741,665 of record OX465295.1, read on the forward strand.
AAAGTACGTTCTATGCCATTATGTGTGGAAATCGATCTCTTTTGCATGGCCACCACGGGCACGCTTGCAGAAGTCCAGACGCTGAACCCAATTTTCGACGGTTTTCAAGCATAAATCGGCCGATATTCGTACGAAGTTCATCAACCGTCGCTGGCTTGTTGGCATAGACCATAGATTTGACGTAGCCCCACAGGAAATAGTCTAACGGCGTCAAATCTCACGACCGCGGCGGCCAATCGACTGGACCATTTCGTGAGATAACACGTTCTCCAAACTTGGTTTGCAATAAATTGATTGTGACAATCGCTGTGTGGCTTGTGGCGCCGTCCTGTTGGAACCAAATATCCTCCAATCCATATCATCCAATTGGGGCCAAAAATATTCGGTTATCATTGAACGGTAGCGATTCCCATTCACAGTAACGTGCCGGTCTTGATCATCACGGAAGAAGTACGGCCCAATGACGCCGCCGGCCCATAAACCGCACCAAACCGTAATTTTTTCGGGATGCAATGATGACTCATGGAGTACGTTTGGATTGCTGTCTGACCAATAACGCATATTTTGTTTATTGACGAAGTCTTTCATTATGACGACCATAAATTGGACGTAGCCCTCTTAACGTTGAGGCCACTGACTCCGAATTTCGGTAGTAAATTTTAATAATTTCGACACGTTGGCTCGTATATCTTTCCATCATGAAATGGCAAACCTTACTGAGGAGAAATGTCAAAAGAGCGCCAAGAAATATAGCGTCGTTTGCTGTCCCTGTCTTTCTACTTTTGTAGCGTCCGTGTTGAAGAACCCTTTATCAGCATTGCATAAAAAGTAGCACAATTTCGGATTATTTTGCATGAATTGCTTGAATCCATTAACGTTTTTACTTAGCGTCTTAACGAGACATCGATTTGTGCAACCAACGACCAATTTCTTGTTCACCCATGAATTTGTCTCGTGTGGTCCACTCTTGTTCAGCGGCCTATATACGGGCAAGCATGCTGTACAACATGTACAGTATTTGATCGTGTAATGCCGTGTTTGATGGAAATTACAAAAACAAATACACGGAACCATCAAGCCAAGCTGTAAAGCATGCTTGATCGTCTCTAGGGCCTGTTCATGTTTTGTTCTTGTTCAGACAACGTTGTCAGCACAATTGTTCTCACAAGTATGTGTAACATCAACCACGATGCCAGATCTAATTTTTACTTAGTGGCATTACTAAAGAGAATAAAAGAAAACGAGTAAAATGTAAAGAAAATAATTTGCATTATTATTGAATTTATTGCAATTTACTTTTTATTTTTGGAAAAAAATTAGTGAAAAACACATTGGAAACATGAAAATAAATAGTTTCGTTTGTGACCTACTCCAACAAAAAATAATGAATTGTCTGACATTACGTATTCTCCAACCAAAACAAATGGACAAATTTTTTTTCCGTTATTCTGCCGAAGATTAGTTTTTGGGCAAACAAATCAATGTCTCGTCAAGACTCAGAGTTATGAACGCGATCATGCAAATCAAGCAAAAAACGGGTAAATTTATTTAAAAGTACCGTTTATAATAAGTACCTTGAAAAAACAAAAATGAAAACATCAGAAAAGCTGTGACAGTTTATTTTTTCCCTCCATTTGTTGTGAATTGCTGATTATTAACCAGTAAGTCAAATAAATTTTACACTATTTTTATTATTTATTTATTATTCAAATAAACCTACTGAGCCCTTTAGGGCCTATGGTCCTAACAAGTAGTTATTTTTAATATCCCTTAAAACTATAATCTTAAAAAAAGTAATTAATCCATATTCTCCTGAATTAAGAAATAATTGTGCCAATTGTTTGAAACTTACATGATTTGCTACTGAGGGCCCTAGGAACACGAAACTGAAGTTGAAATTATTTTGTCTTATATAGATCCATAGCTATTGCCTGTCGTCACATGACGATGCTATGAGAATATGTGTACAATTGTTACAAAAAAAAAATCCAAAATTTTTTTAAGAATAGCAGGAATATTTATTAAAAACTACATTTTTCCATTAAAGGTATAGAAAATTAGCTTTATTTTCCAAAATAAATTCAAATATACTTCAATTTCTTAAATAAACCAACATTATTTCATGGAATAGCGAGAGAAAATAAAAATTATACTCTTGTTGTGGCTTCTTTTTAGGAAGTGTTCTATTCGGCCATAACGTAAAGTATCTACTACGGCAAGTTTAAGGCTATTTCGCTGTCGTTCTTGGTAGATTCCATACTGAGGTAAGGTACGAAGCTCCAAACCTTGTCAAAGTTAGCCCAAAATGACTATATTTAAAAAAAAAACATAAAAATTTTGTACATTTTGTACACAAATTCATTAAATTATATAAATTTTCCAAATTGCGATGGGGACATTGTAGTTTCACCAATATGCAGCAAATTTAGTTGGCTTTTAGAAAAACCAAACAAGAAAAATATATTAATGTAATAAATTTAAATTTGTTCCTTTATTGAAGAAATCATAATTTTTGTAGTTTTGGAATTTTTGTGATTTTTGGTCATTCACTGTGTCCAGAAACAATAACCAAAGTGGATAAAATAAACACCGAATGAACATATGAAATTTTTTGTTTACAAAACTCTTAACAGAAGTCCTTCCATGTTTAAAGTAACGGTATTATGCACATTTAAAGAGGCCTTTTAATGTCGTCATATGACGACGCTAGGATAATATGGGTTAAATCTAGTGTTTCCAATTCGATTAATCGATTAACCGATTCCTCGATTAATCGCCTCTATTTCGGTTAATGTCGAAACAAATAATTTAAAACTCAAATAATTATTCGATCCGAATAATCGGTTAAAACAGGTCGATTAACCGGTTACAATTTTAATATGGAATTTTTCCCTTATTTTTTTTCCCAAAACTTCATAATTTTCTTAACTTTGGTTAAAAAATTACAAGAAAAGCTTAGAATAAACATCAAATTACAAAAATACCATCAAATTGTTTTAAAATTGAGTGAAAGAGGCCGTTAAGCCTTTAGATACCAAAATAAAGGTGTTTCTAAAACTACCCAAAATACACGAATGTCTGGCTGGATCAGCGACGAAGTGCTCTATAGGCTTTAATCAATACAGTAGGCGATTTTTGATTCTGTTCAAGGTTGCATTTTTATTTTATTTATTTTATTTTTTCAAATATGTGTCCCACAACTGTCAACTGACATCTTAATTCTGTAGAAACTCTACATTTTCTCACATCTCCAAAGAAACTGTGTATAATCGATTCAAAACCACATCAATTCTACAACATCTCCAACTACACCATTTTTAGTTTTATTTCAAAATTGTTTGAAAATGTTTTAAAATTATCCAAATATATTTTAAAATTGTCTAAAAAGGTTTCAAAATTGTCTAAAATAATTCAAAATTATCCAGAAAATTTTTAAATTCTTGCAAAAATATTTTAAAATTGTCCAAAAATTACTCAAAATTGTTCAAAAATGTTTTAGAATTATTCAAATATCTTCCAAAATTGTCCAAATGTTGTTAAAAATTGTCTAAAAAACTTTGATATTTGTCCAATTGCATTTCCAAATTGTCCAAAATGTATTTTAAAATTTTCAAAATGGATTTCAAAATTACAAATATATTTTAATATATTTTATTTGTATTTAAGAAAATTATATTTGTATTTTAAAATTGTTCAAATACATTTCAAATTATTCACTTGCATTTAAAAATTTTAAATATGTATTTCAGAATTGTAAAATTGCATTCAAAATAATTCCATTTGTATTTCAAAATTCTCCAAATGTATTTCAGAAATTTCCAAATGTATTTAAAAAGACTATTTGTATTCCAAAATTTTCCAAATGTATTTAATAAAATTCCAATTGCATTTCAAATTTTTCCAAATGTGTTTCAGAAATTTCTACTTTTATTTTAAAAGCATTTTTACAAACATACATGTTTTCTCTTTCATAACGAAAATTTTATAGGAATTATGAGAATTAAGAGAAAGAGAAAGCATTTATGTTTGAAAAAATGCTTTTAAAATAAAAATAGAAATTTCTGAAATACATTTGGAAAAATATACCCCTCAATTCATAAATGCTTTTTAAAGTTATAGCAGGTTAACAAAACGTCATTTTCATACAAAATTTGTTCAATAAACCTCCTATAATTTTACAAAGCGTTTGTGAATTTAGGGGTTAGAATTTTATTAAATACATAAATACAGAAGGGAATGTTAACTCAAACTTTGGATAATTTTTTTTTATTGTCAATGGCCCTTAAAAACGGAAAAAAGACTGAGAAATTTAACAATTGTTTATGATATTCTTTAGTCTACTAACTCTGCTATTCAGAAAATTGTTTTGCAAATTTTTGTATAGTAAATTGGTATTTTCATTTAACTAATATTTTACTCAAATGGAACTAATTTTTTTTTTTTCTTCAGGGGAGGAGGAAGAACTTTGGATAATAATTTTTTTAAATGCAATATTATATTTATTGTAGTATTGATTAAATTTGCATTCAAAGAAATTTTGTATCCAAAGTTTTACAGATTAAAAAAAATTTCGTAAGAAGTAAAAAATCTACCTTGATTTATGCTATTTTTAACTTAGGTACTAATATTTAGAAAAAAATCTCCTAGTTTCAGCAGTTTCTTTTTGCCATTTTTAACTAATTTTTAATAGCTTCAGCTATATTTTACATACATTTTTCTATTAGCATAAGAAATGTTTCAATTTAGATAATCTCAGATTCCGAAACTTTTCAACCTTAAGGTACATTTACACGCGAGAGAAAACTGCTAGAGATGGAGCAAAAACACTCCAAAATAGCTAAACTCATTCAAAATAGAGCTAATTAGAGGTGATTTTTGTTTTATCTCTAGCATTTTCTCTCCAGTATAGATGTGCTTTTTTAATTTGAAAATTTTTTTTAAATACATCGTGTTCATGTGTCATGTTGATATTTAACTAAAACAGGAATCTGTTAGTGTTTTTGTTGGTAAAAAGTTAAGGAAATACATTAATTTTGTTTTAAACGATTAATCGATTAATCGCCAATTTTCTCGAATAACCGACCCGAATAACCGATTAATCAGTTTTAGTGATTTTCCGAATAATGCAATAACCGGTTAACCGCCTATGTCGAATAATTGGAAACAGTAGTTAAATCTGAATATAAGAGCATTATAGCATTTTATTATTTACAAAAATAAAAGTAACAATATGCCAAAAATAAATATGTAAAAGTCTATTACGTTATAAATAGAAATAATAAAGGTATTCATTTAAAGTATTTACGCCTCGTATACTGTGTATATGTTATAAGTTTACTCGATTAATGTCAAAACTAGTTTACGAGCCCTCGTAAATATACGCCATACATGTCAAAAATAAAATTATTAGTGGTATTCATTAAACCGCACTTTTTTACACAAGTGGTAATTTTATGAGTTTACAGGAATATTTAAATGAACGCACATTGTACTAAATTGTTTTTTTATAATTAAATTTAATATTTTTTTTTTTGGTAATTTCTAAATATAACACACGGATTTATTTATATTGATGTTTTCCTATTGATTCTAAAATAAAATTTATAAAAACAAATTAAAGAAAATCAAATAAATTTCATATTTGACAATTTTAAAGTGTGTATATAAATACCAAAAAGTTTACACATAAAAATAGTTACATAAATTTACCAGGGCTTGTAAACTATTTTTGACATTTATTGTCTATAAATATAAGTTTTACGCTATATAACAGGAAGATACGACGTTTAATGAATACCATTATTGTGTTTGTTATTTTTTATTTTATGTTTTATTTATTTTTAAGGGGCTGGTATCTTATCTGTGTATATGTTGTAAGTTTACTCGATTAATGTCAAATATAGTTTACGAGCCCTGGTAAATATACGCTTATATTTTTGTTTGTAAACTTTTTCGTATTTATTACTGTTTCCAATTATTTGACATAGGCGGTTAACCGGTTATTGCATTATTCGAAAAATCACTAAAACTGATTAACCGGTTATTCGGGTCGGTTATTCGAGAAAATTGGCAATTAATCAATTAATCGTTTAAAACAAAATTAATGTATTTCCTTAACTTTTTATCAACAAAAACACTAACAGCTTCCTGTTTTTCCTGTGCTTAAAAAAGCACATCTACACTAGAGAGAAAATGCTAGAGATAAAACAAAAATCACCTCTAATTAGCTCTATTTTGAATGAGTTTAGCTATTTTGGAGTGTTTTTGGTCCATCTCTAGCAGTTTTCTCTCGCGTGTAAATGTACCTTAAGGTTGAAAAGTTTCGGAATCTGAGATTATCTAAATTGAAACATTTCTTATACTAATAGAAAAATTTATGTAAAATATGTATATGTAGCTGAAGCTATTAAAAATTAGTTAAAAATGGCAAAAGAAAAACTGCTGAAACTAGATTTTTTTCTAAATATTAGTAAGTAAAACTTTGGATACAAAATTTCTTTGAATGCAAATTTAATCAATACTACAATAAATATAATATTGCATTTAAAAAAATTATTATCCAAAGTTCTTCCTCCTCCGCTGAAGAAATAAAAAAAATTTAGTTCCATTTGAGTAAAATATTAGTTATAAGAAAATAAAAATAGAAATTTCTGAAATACATTTGGAAAAATTTGAAGTTCAATTAGAATTTTATTAAATACATAAATACACAAGGGAATGTTAACTCAAACTTTGGATAATTTTGTTTATTGTCAATGGGCCTTAAAAACGGAAAAATAATGAGAATTTTAACAATTGTTTATGATATTCTTTAGTCTACTAACTCTATTTTTTTGTAAATTTTTGTAGAGTAAATTGGTATTTTCATTTAACTAATATTTTACTCAAATGGAACTTCTTCAGCGGAGGAGGAAGAACTTTGGATAATAATTTTTTTAAATGCAATATTTTATTTATTGTAGTATTGACTAAATTAGCATTCAAAGAAATTTTGTATCCAAAGTTTTACTTACTAATATTTAGAAAAAATCTCCTGGTTTCAGCAGTTTTTCTTTTTCCATTTTTAACTAATCTTTAATAGCTTCAGCTACATATATTTTACATAAATTTTTCTATTAGTATAAGAAATGTTTCAATTTAGATAATCTCAGATTCCGAAACTTTTCAACCTTAAGGTACATTTACACGCGAGAGAAAACTGCTAGAGATGGACCAAAAACACTCCAAATTAGCTAAACTCATTCAAAATAGAGCTAATTAGAAGTGATTTTTGTTTTATCTCTAGCATTTTCTCTCTAGTGTAGATGTGCTTTTTTAATTTGAATTTTTTTAAATACATCGTGTTCATGTGTCATGTTGATATTTAACAAAAACAGTAAGCTGTTAGTGTTTTTGTTGATAAAAAGTTAAGGAAATACATTAAATTTGTTTTAAACGATTAATCGATTAATCGCCAATTTTCTCGAATAACCGACCCGTATAACCGGTTAATCAGTTTTAGTGATTTTTCGAATAATGCAATAACCGGTTAACCGCCTATGTCGAATAATTGGAAACAGTAGTATTTATACATACATACATTTGAATATTAGTGGTATTCATTAAACGTCGTATCTTCCTGTTATATAGCGTAAACCTTGTATTTATACACAATAAATGTCAAAAATAGTTCACAAGCCCTGGTAAATTTATGCACATATTTTTATGTGTATACTTTTTGGTATTTAATACACATTTGAAAATTGTCAAATATGAAATTTATTTGATTTTCTTTAATTTTTTTTTATAAATTTTATTTTAGATTCAATAGGAAAACATCAATATAAAACATCAATTAGAAATTTCCAAAAAAAAAAAATTAAATTTTATTCTAAAAAAACAAATTAGTACAATGTGCGTTCATCTAAATATTCGTGTAAACTCATAAAATTACCACTTGTGTAAAAAAGTGCAGTTTAATAAATACCACTATTGTCAAAAATAAAATTATTTTGAATTTTTTTGTATGTTGTTTTTTATTTACTGTTTTATTTGTTTTCAAATAATAAAAATTTAAAAAATTCTGTGTTTAATTTATGAAAAAATCGAAAAAGTGGCTAAATGCAAAATTGAAATGTGAATAGGCTTAAAAGGTGCGTTCATTCAAATAAACAGGTAAAGTTATAAATATACGCGATTACAAAAATACACAGTTTACGAGGGCATAAATCCAGTTAGATGAATGCCACTATTGATTTGTTATTTTAGATATTTTCATTTGACAATACGATTAAGTACACTCAGGGAATTATGTAGGTAAAATCAACTGCAAATGACAGTTAAAATAACTGCATTTGCACTTAAAAAGGTGTAGACTACATTTGCAGTTAAATTAACTGCAATATGAAGTTATTTTTAACTGTTAAAAATCAACTGACAAATGTAGTAAAAATAACTACAAATGCATTTGAAACAACATACATGCAAATTATTGTAAAACTGTACAAACAACTGCAAATGTCGTTAAAAAACATAAATAAAAATTATTTTAAAAATTATAAGTTTAATAAAAAACAAATTTTTGTAAACACTCTTAACTTAATTTTATTCTAAAATAAATTTAAAATTGAGAAATCAAAATTTACACTTTATGTCACTTTTATTTTTCACTATTAAGATATTGTTGTAGATGTCCGTCTGTGAGGGATGAGATATGCTGTTGTTTAGCTTCCTTTTGTTCTCCAGGTAGAAAGGAATGGGAATATAAAAGAACTGAAAGAAAATAAATACAATATTTTTTCAACATTCCCGTAAATAAATTTATATTTTATATTATAAAACTTACCTTATTATTTTAATAATTTAATAAAAAATATATAACCTTTTCCACATTACGCGTCCTCACTCTTTGGCGTTGTTTTATGACTAAGACAAAAGAAAACATGTTCTTCTCATATTCTTTCACTAGAAATTTCTTCATACACATGCTCTTGTTTGCTTCTTGTGTGTGCACACACACTTGAAAATTTAAGTATTTGTAAAAAAAATTCAAAATAACTGCATAAAATAAATGTTACTACAATGTAGTAGTTTTTGTAGTTTGTTTAAAAAAATAACTGTCAAAAACATTGAAAAACTTTGCTCTAAGTAATTTAACTACAATTGTAGTTAAAATAACTACAACCGCATTACTACACAAATAACTGTCATGTAGTAACTGCAGAACTTTTCTGAGTGTAATAAAAGAAAATAAAAAAGTTTTGAAAACTTGCGAAATAAGAGTTTTTTATTGAATTTTTCGCATGACAGGGGGCGATGAAATTATACAATAGATGACTAAATTGTTCTTTTTTAAATCTGCACTCAGGGAATTATGTAGGTAAAATCAACTACAAATGACAGTTAAAATAACTGCATTTGCACTTAAAAAGGTGTAGACTATATTTGCAGTTAAATTAACTGCAATATGAAGTTATTTTTAACTGTTAAAAATCAACTGTAAAATGTAGTAAAAACTACAAATGCAATTGAAACAACATACATGCAAATTATTGTAAAACTGTACAAACAACTGCAAATGTAGTCAAAAACATAAATAAAAATTATTTTAAAAATTATTAATTTAATAAAAAACAAATGTATGTAAACACTCCTAACTTAATTTTATTCTATTAAAAATTGAGAAATCAAAATTTACACTAATGTCACTTTTATTTTTCACTAGTAAGATATTGTTGTAGATGTCCGTCTGTGAGGGATGAAATATGGCGTTGTTTGACTTCCTTTTTTTCTCCAGGTAGAAAGAGATGAGAATATAAAAGAACTGAAAGAAAATAAATACAATAATTTTTAATAATCCCGTAAATAAATTTATATTATTAAACTTACCTTATTATTTTAATAACTTAATAAAAAATATATAAACTCCTAAACTCCACATGCTCCTGATTGCTTCGTGTGTGTGCACACACACTTGAAAATATAAGTATTTGTAAAAAAAATTCAAAATAACTGCATAAAATAAATGTTACTACAATGTCGTAGTTTTTGTAGTTAGTTTGGAAAAATAACTGTCAAAAACATTGAAATATTTTGCTCTAAGTAAATTAACTACAATTGTAGTTAAAATAACTACAACCGCATTACTACACAAATAACTGTCATGTAGTAACTGCAGAACTTTTCTGAGTGTGCCATCGCAAAATGCCTCAAGTAGGAAGTGTCTTTTTGCATGCTACATGCATATATTAACTTTTTTCATTGGGTGAGTGTGTATAATTATAAATTTTTTTTAGTCCAGGAAGGTGTTATTAAGAAATATTTATGAAGGATAAGATGATTTTTGATGTGTTTTGCTACATTCAATCCAAACTTATATAGTATGAAATAATTAGAAAACTAGGTTCAAAAGAAAACAAATCACAACTACACTCACAATATTTTTTCCTTAAAATCAACCGAATAAGTACATTAAAACAATTGAAAATAAGTTAAAAAAAGGACTACCCACTTTTCGTTCAAAACAATTGTATTTTGTCGTTTATTTTTAATTGTTAATTTATTAACTGGCAAAGTCGGTAAAAATAATAGATTTCTCGTTTAATTTAAAATTAATCGTATTATAACAACTGATTGCTTTTAACAGAAAATTTTGATTGAATATTTTAATTTCTACCGAAAGTCCGTATTTTGTGTATTTTGTTTATTGAATGACTGATAGAAAAAGTTAAAAAATATATTTCTTTACAATTTAACTACTTATTCAATAGAAACAACTTTACTGATTTACTTTTTAAACAACTGTTGAACTTTAACGGTAAAGTTATTGTAAGTGTATGCCTGTACATTATTTGTTATTTGTTTAGGAAAACATATCTTGATCAAATTTAATATACACATGCAGTGGCATCTCCCAAAGAAAATATAAAGTAAATTTCTACAAACCATGAAACGTAAACGATTGATTTTCTTTATTCTATTTCTAAGATATCTTGGAAGAGTTATTTCTGCGGAATTTAGAAATTCTGTGGAGAATAAAATATATGAATCCAAAAATAGTCCTCGGTGGAAAAAAAATGACACACTATGGAATTTTTTCGGTGTAGTTTGGAAATAAAAATCAGAAACTTGTTTTGCTCTCCAATGCATAAAAGCGTAATAACTCGAGAACCGTTTGGAATTTTACTTCAAATTTTAAATAGACTCAAGTAATTGCAATATTTTTGTAGTCGAAAGAAAAAAATTGTGTTTTTTATTAAAATATACTTTTATAATGCCAAAAGAATTAACTTGTCAGTTGTTTTAAAATATTTGTATCAAAAATTTGTTTGTTAATTTTACGACATTATTAGTTATTTTTAATGCATTTGTTAGTTATTTTTCAACAGTTAAAAATAACAAAAAAAATTTAGTTAGTTTAAAGGTGCCTTTGTTGCCTTTTTAACTCCATAACCTTTGTTTTAATTGTTATTTTCAATAGATTCTACCGACGAAAAATGGCACAGTATATAAAATATTTTTCAAAACTTTTACAAAGAAACTATTAAGTGTTTAATTTTATTCTAAAATATTCTCTTACTACAACAAAAAATATAAAGTAGAATACTTTTCGAATATTGTGTGGACAAAAAAGAGTATACTTTTGTGTTACAAAATTTTAAATCCAAGCACGCAATTTAATTTTGTATAATATTTACTGAACACTAATGTATTAAGTTATTTTCGATTACATTTTTTTATATATACTTTTGTGGCACAGTGTATAAAATATTTTTCAAAACTTTTACAAAAAAAAACTATAACTAAAATATTCTTTTAATACAACAAAAAATATAAAGTAGGATACTTTTCGAACATTGTGTGGACAAAAAAGAGGATGCTTTTCGAGCATTGTGTCCCAAATCTCGAGATCCGATCACGCTATTTTATATTTATTATCAAAATACCGAAAATTATTAAAAAAGATGGGTCCATCATAAAAAGTTATTTTATGTTAATCCAAAATAATAAATGGGTAAAATCTCTGATCACTTAATAAAAAAACAGTGATCACAAAAAATAATCACTTTTAACTCTGAATACCCTTCAACATTTTTAAACTTTCTTACACTCAAATGAAAGATAATTTTATATAGATATGAAATTTGAAAATAAAAATAAATTAAAAACATTTTTAGACTAACTTTTTGAAGGCTCGACTGAAAAATAAAAAACGTGTTTTTCAGCAAAATTCAAGTAGCAATATTTTAGAACTCCTTCGGCCGATTAAAAAATTTTTATTTTTTTTGGATTCAGCGAACTATAATTTATTAGAAATTATATATCACAACAACAAATATTTTTTAACAAAATTAAAGGATTTTTTTAAAATTTCCGAAATTTCAACTGCTTTGCGGGGACCTTGAACGTGAACCGATTTTCAAAATTTTTATTTATTACTGTTTACTGGACACATACGCAACTTTTCCGCTCCCCCCGTTTTTGAAATTCGCAATTCGGCAAAGTTCGGCCTACTCTAATGGTTACATTCTCTACTTGTTTGTTGGAAATATTTTTGTAATTTTTATAAAAGCCCCTTTTGTTTTTGGTCAAAACAATTTAATAATTATTTTCAGTTTGTTTTGGAAATTAAATAAATATATACATTTTTCATAAATCTAAATTGGTTCTTTTGTGTGATTCTTAGGATCTCCACATATGTTTAATACTTAAAAAGTTTGACGACTGTTACTACATGACAGTTGTTTGTGTAGTAATCAGCAGTTGTTGTTTTTGACTGTAATTACAGTTGTTTTCCTATGGAAAAATACTTTAACTTACACTATATTTACATTTGGTGCAGCTTATATCTCTGTCTAGTATCAATTTACAATAGCGGCCGACAATAAAATTCAATATCTACAAGAAAAAGAACAATAAATTAGTTAAGGTTTAACTGATTGTAATCGCGATGGTGTTTTGCATACGGTACAAGTTCGCACACTTTGCTACCAGAACAACTAAATGTGTCAGTAAATATTTTTCAATTGCATTCGCTTGCAAGAAAACCATCTTTAAAACACATCATAATTTTAATATATCTTACCATCTGATGTATGAATATGGCTTGAAGTTGTTTGGTTGGGGGGTGTTAGGACAGATTCACGTTAATGCGAATCATTTTTTGTACGAGTATTATTTTCTAGCAACTGAAATAATAATTTGAGAACTTTTTTCGAAAAACAAACCCAGTAGCAAATGGTCAAACTAGTTCTAAAACGTACTAGTTTTTTGACTAGTAATTACATAACTAGTTCTCAAAATAATCAATTTAAACCAGTTGTGTACTAGTTAAATACGATCTATGTAGAGACTGTTTAAAAAAATTACCTGAATTAAAATATGAGATTTGAAATTACTATTTTTTTGCATTTTTATTTAATAAAAAAATCAGAGTTTGTAAATAAACACCTAAATTTTTTTATTGTGAATTGAACTGATGTGTAAATCTTGTTTTTCTTTCTAAAACAATAATCTTTAACAATTTGTATACCTAATAGTTTCATTGAAACTGCGCAGAGATTTAAAAATATTGAATTTGAATACGAGTTTTGAAATACCACCTGCGTTTGTAATATGTAATACATTCTGAGTTTGCAAATAAACACTGAAATGTTTTATTGTCATTAGAAATCATAAACACAAAATATTGTAAATTTGATTTGGTAAATGGATATAATAATCTCAGTAAGAGGAAACCTTTGTTTTTTATCTATACAATTGAGATAGCAACCAACTGGTACAGTACTATTTCCAAAGAGTCACTTCGGAACTGGTTCCGCGAGTGTCACATTAGTGCTAGTTTCGCTCCTTATTTTTCCTCCTTTCATTGTAATTTCCAAACTAGTTCTACAACTAGTACCAAAGTGACAGTTTGGCGACAATTGCCCCCGTCCCTATGACATCTCAATGTTAAATTTTACAGTTGTTTGTATGGAGAGGCGGTAGAACTCGTACTAGTTGTCTGGTTTAAATAAACTAGTACATAACTGGTTCTGAACTAGTATTTTTTTCTACTGGGAACTAACACTGATGAAGTCCGTATTTAATGTTAAGGAAACGGATACGCCAAAACGGAGTTAAAACGTATTGTGTTCGAAATCCGATTATACGGTCCGTTAATGTTCCGTACACGTACAAGCATTGACGGATACGTGCATTCGGACCGTTAATGTACCGTAAAAGCCGGATTTATGATTCCGTACGTACCGGACAGTCCGGAAAATTGTTTCTTGGGTAATAACGGAAAACCGTTTTGAATTTTTACTACAAATTTTAAATAGGCAGAAGTAATTACACATTTTATAATCGAAAGAAAAAAAAGTTGTTTTCTTTTTTATTAAAATATACTTTTATAATACCAAAAAAATTAACTGTAAAAAACAGTTGTTTTCAAACAGTTTGCCGGTTTTTCTTAAATTTTCTAGTAAAAATTTCTCAGTTAATTTTATGACTTTGTTAGTTATTTTTAATGTTTTTGTTGGTTTATCGGCTTTTTATCTGCATAAATGTACCTTTATTTTAATTGTCATTTTCAGTAGATTCTACCGACAAACTTTTTTGAGTGAAGTTCGTACTGTGAACAGCTTATTTAAGCCACAATTTCAATTTGTTAAGGCACCTGTACACTACACACAGAAAAAACAGGAGGATATTACCTAATAGCTATGTTGAAAGCTCGTATAACTCGCGAGAAAAAACTGCTGCTAGTGTAAATGTGCCTTAAGAAATAGTTTTCTGTTTTGTACAAAATGTATTTTATTTATTTTCTTAATATTAATCAACTCAAAAAAGTTTGACAGTTACTACATGATAGTTGTTTGTGTAGTAATCAGTAGTTGCTGTTTTTAACCGTAATTACAGTTGTTTTTCTATAGAAAAATACAAAACAACTCTTATTGCAGTTATTTAAGAAAACAACTAACGAAAAGTACTGTAATTTCGTAACAGTTGTTAAAATCAGTTATTTTTAATATCATAATAAACAACTACCAAAGCAGTATTTTTACAGTAAACAGTTGTTTTTGTTAGTTATTTAAAAAATAAAAAATTTCGTTGAATTTTAAAAATTTTTGTTTAGATTATATTTGATATTATTGATATATTCCTAGTTTGCAAATAAAAATCAGAATCGTGTATTGTATCTCCAATGCATTAAAGCTTAATAGCTGGAGAATGGTTTGTAATTTTTACTTCAATTTTTAAATAGGCTGAAGTAATTACACATACTTTTGTAATTGAAAGAAAAAATGTTTTTTTTTTTTGTTTAAATAACTGTAAAAAACAGTAGTTTTTGGTCATTTTGTCAGTTGTTTTAACATTTTTGTAGTAAAAATTTGTCAGTTAATTTTACGTCATTGTTAGTTATTTTTAATGCATTTGTTAGTTATTTTTCAACAGTTAAAAATAACAAAATTTTTCGTTAATTTATAGGCAAATACCTTTGTCGGCTTTTAACTGCATATACCTTTGTTTTAACTGTCATTTTCAGTAGATTCTACCTACAAACTTTTTTGAGTGCACAACTAACTTTTAATGAATTTTTTACGTTTTTTTTGGTGTGGAAAGTGATAACAGCTATATTACAATAAACCTATTTTTTGTGGCACATAATTTTATATAATAAATTGTTTGTATTTTTCGGAATGGAGCTATGGTCCACATAATACTCAGTTAGCTAATTCGCTGCTGCCCACACAAGGTCTACAAATGTGTGGTATTATTTTCTTCATAAGCATTATTTGTAATACCTCCTCCATTAACAGTATTATTACAATTACTGCTGGTATTATTACTGCGATTGGGTATAAAATCACTTTGTTGCAATTGTATAATTTTTGCCTCTGTATATGGACCAATAGGTATTTGTAAATTATCCAAGGTATCCATGTGTATAGGACACGGCTGTTGGCTCTGTTGTTGTTTTTGCAGTTTTTCCATTTTTTGTTGCTTTTTGCAGAGAAGATTTGTAGAAGATTTTTTAGAGAAATGTGCTTCAATTTCCTGAAAAGTACATTAAATATTTTGAAATTAGGTAAATACTTTTTAAAATTTATCTAGAATTTTAATAGAACACTACGTTCTATAATTAAACATAAACATTAGGATGTACCGAACTTTTAGAAATTTCGCGACGGAAGAGCACTCATACGATGCGCATTAAAGAATTGATAATGGGAAAAATAACGAAAAAAACTTAAGGTACCTGAATAAAAAGTATAAAAGAGATTTGAAGAATTAATTCGTTTTCGAATTAATTCATTAAAAATCGAATTTAGATTTGTTTTGAATTGAATGAATTCCTTTTTTTAAAGTAATTCACTGAATTTGTTTAATTGAACACGTTCAATTAAAACAAAATTTAAAGCATTAATTCAATTACCATAGTTCTTTATATTAAATAATATTTAATTATTTTCTGAATTAATTCACCACTAAATTCTTTCAATTTCATTTCCGTAAAGTGAACTAAAATAATATTTTATGGTCAGTGAATTAAAAAAAAAAAAAAAACGTTCACTGGATTGCAAATCCAAAATTACGTTCACTGAGCTTAAATTTTTTTTTATTGTAGAGCAGGTTAAAAATAATTATTTGTGCAAAAAGCAAATTAAAATTAATTTTCTAATAATAGGCTATTTAATAGTAGCCGTGTTTTCGACTTAACTATATCCGTTAACTCATAAAAAAACTGAAAGTGCATAAAAACGCGTTTAAGACGAAAACTAACACATTACTTTTCGTATGCACGTTAACTTTCAACACGGATAATTATCAACGTTGAAAACTCAACGTTTATACATTTTCACATCTACCGTAACTCATTCGCGTTACTTCCTAAAAAGTTTTGCTGACGCGCGTTGGATTACAACGAAACAATTATAAACATAACGTGTTTAAAATTTTTTTATACTACGACCGGTTTAACATATATTTGCTTTAAATACTTAACGTTGATAGGCATGAGACAAAATACAGCTAGTGTTACAAACTCGTATCGTCCTCTATAACAAAAAATATGCATACAAAACTGGCCAGGAATTCCATAAAAAATTGACGATTATCGTCCACATTTCGAAGCAAAATTTCTAACATCTAACAAAAATCTTGAAATATATGGTGGACAATTGGTGTCTTTTACCAAATTTGTTAATGTGCTATCGTTGTAAAATAGCATGATTTTTCAACCCATAGAAAGTTGTCAAATTTACGATAAATGCTATTGTACTACTAAAACGAGTAAAAAGGTTAAAATCGGGCATGCCGACTATACAATACCCTACACCAGTCTGGGTAAAAGCCAACTAATGTTTGGATCCGAAATTCGAATGGGTTAAAATGGGGCTTGTGTCAAAATTTTCTATAATGTGAAACAGCGCACCAAATTTCATTAAAATATCTTAATATTTGCGACTTGCAGTTTGTAACCAAGCCAATTTTGGGGGAACCCTTATATGGGCACTAGGTCTAAACATGGACCGATGTTCACCAAAATCAACAGGCTTCGTCCTTGGGCCAACATAGGTCTGTGTACCAAATTTCATCAAAATATCTTAATATTTGCGACCTGCAGCGTATAAACAACATAATTTTGGGGGGACCCTTATATGGGCACTAGGTCTAAACATGGACCGATGTTCACCAAAATCAATAGGCTTCGTCCTTGGGCCAACATAGGTCTGTGTACCAAATTCCATCAAAATATCTTAATATTTGCGACCTGCAGCTTATAAACAATATAATTTTGGGGGACCCTTATATGGGCACTAGGTCTAAACATGGACCGCTGTTAACCAAAATCAATGGGCTTCGTCCTTGGGCTGATATAGTTCGGTGTACCAAATTTCATCAAAATATCGTAATATTTGCGACCAGCAGCGTATAAGCAATATAATTTTGGGGGGATCCTTATATGGGCACTAGGTCTAAACATGGACCGGTATTAACCACAATCAATAGGCTTCGTCCTTGGGCTGACATAGGTCGGTGTACCAAATTTCATCAAAATATCTTAATATTTGCGACCTGCAGCGTATAAACAATATAATTTTGGGGGGACCCTTATATGGGCACTAGGTCTAAACATGGACCGATGTTCACCAAAATCAATAGGCTTCGTCCTTGGGCCAACATAGGTCTGTGTACCAAATTCCATCAAAATATCTTAATATTTGCGACCTGCAGCGTATAAACAATATAATTTTGGGGGACCCTTATATGGGCACTAGGTCTAAACATGGACCGCTGTTAACCAAAATCAATAGGCTTCGTCCTTGGGCTGATATAGGTCGGTGTACCAAATTTCATCAAAATATCGTAATATTTGCGACCAGCAGCGTATAAGCAATATAATTTTGGGGGGATCCTTATATGGGCACTAGGTCTAAACATGGACCGGTATTAACCACAATCAATAGGCTTCGTCCTTGGGCTGACATAGGTCGGTGTACCAAATTTCATCAAAATATCTTAATATTTGCGACCTGCAGCGTATAAACAATATAATTTTGGTAGGACCCTTATATGGGCACTAGGTCTAAACATGGACCGATGTTCACCAAAATCAATAGGCTGCGTTATTGGGCCAACATAGGTCTGTGTACCAAATTTCATCAATATATCTTAATATTTACGACCTGCAGCGTATAAACAATATAATTTTGGTAGGACCCTTATATGGGTACTAGGTCTAAACATGGACCGATGTTCACCAAAATCAATAGGCTGCGTTGCTGGGCCAACATAAGTCTGTGTACCAAATGTCATCAAAATATCTTAATATTTACGACCTGCAGCGTATAAACAATATAATTTTGGTAGGACCCTTATATGGGCACTAGGTCTAAACATGGACCGATTTCAACCAAAATCAATAGGCTTCGTCCTTTGGCCGACATAAGTCGGTGTACCAAGTTTCATCAAAATATCTTAATATTTGCGACCTGTAGAGTGCGCACAAGAATGCATGGACAGACAGACAGACGGACGGACGGACGGACAGACGGACATCGTTAAATCGAAATAAAAAAAAATTCTGAGCCGATCGGTATACTATAAGGTGGGTCTATGACCAATATTTTTTGGTGTTACAAACATCAGCACAAACTTATAATACCCTGACCACATAGTCGTGTAGGGTATAAATAGCTTAAACTGTGAATAACCTCATTGTTTTAAAATTTTTATGTAGTATGTTAGATCAAAGAGTATATATTATAGAGAGATATTATGCTAAGCTTAAATCTGTCTAGAAAAGGGCGAAGTAGGTCAAACTCGATAAACAACATTTTTCTCTTAAAAATGAGTTGAGTGAAACATTTTGTCCAGAGTAGGAAAATAAACTGTATACAACATGTAGGGTAGGGTACGGCTAAAGAACACATACCGTATCTATCGTTTTAGCGGTTGTGTTTGTACACAAACCGAATGCGGTACACTACGATTGTCCAATGAACGCAAACGCTACGATTATGTAGTGTACTTTCAACACATATTCACACCCCGTAGCGTACCGAATTCGGGTAGTGTGTATAAACACAAACACTAATTGGAAAGAATAGCGAATGTGTTTTCTACGTAACCAATATGCTTGTGTATTGTGTTCGCGATGTGCGGTACGCAACCCTAAAAGTACGGTTCGTTAGAGTTTATTTTCCTACTCTGATTTTGTCAATTTTGTTACAACATGTGTGACAACATGATAAGTGATAAATTTGAAGCTTTTTGGTGAAATTATGCGCCTTTTTAGGTTATATTATGATTACTACCTGTTTTACGCCCAATTTTTATATAAATTTGTGTAATTTACTATATATAACGACACTAATTGTAAGAAAATTTTTGTTTACTCTTTTAACATATTTTAATCAAATTTGACAAAAAATATATATAAAAAACAAAACAAAAAAAAAACAAATTACCAATTTTTTTTTGTGTCTTTTTGGAGATTTTTCGTTTTTAACCATTCTGAATGCTTCAAACCCAATTCTGTGCTTTTAAACCCAATTTCTGTGCTTTCAAAGCAATTTCTGTACTTTCAAACCAAATTTCTGCAACTTCATACCAAAAATTCCCCTAAATAAGGCAATATTTACTCCTTTGTTGTTTATTAAGTTGAGGTTAACTTGCGAACAAAAATAAAGAGTACCAGTTGAGCACGTACGAGTAGCATGGAATGACTCTGCCCGTATGACACTAGCTTTTTTCATCACATTTTCTTGACTTTTTTTAAGGTTTTTGTTAAAGTTTTTGCTTATTTACGAAAAAGATAAAAAGGAAAAGAAAAAAATCAAATAAAAACACAAAAAAGTCATGAAAGAGTTAACCCTTTGACGACCACAGGCAAGTATGCTTGCGCAAGGGGTTTTTGCACTTATAAATGCCCAGACAAAAGATAGAGTAAATATGTCCAAAGGTGATTTCTAGAGGAGGGTTGGGGCAACAAAAATGTAGTAAGCGGTAAATACCTGGTCCCGCTTTCACCTTGCGAGCCCTCGAAGTTGGTTAACTAGAATTCTTCATTTAAGGGATTTTTTTGTAAAATATCTATAATTTAGTTGCGGAACGGCAGGGTCGTCAAATTACAAATATTTTTGGCAAGCGAAATGAGTGGGTAAATCCAATTTTTCTTGGCATGACTATTATTAGTTCAGAGATTTCGAAAATCACAAAAACTTCAAAATCGCTTCGGCAGAAAATGTATGGTCCTCAAAGGGTTAAGAAAAAAGCTAGTGTCATACGGGTTTAAGTGTACTGATTTGTACTGATTTTTGTAAATTTGTACTGATCGTACTAATTTTTATCTTTTTTAATAAGAAAAATCAAAATACAAATTCAAATACAATTCTAAGGGCCATTAACAATAAACAAATTAACCTAAAGTTTGAGCTAACTTAGAGTTACAGCTGTCAAATTCCATACAAATTTGAATTTTTTAACTTTCAGTTTGTATTAACTTTAGGTTATTTGTTTATTGTTAATGGGGGTAAAGTGAATTAATTAATTTTTTTTAATCAAATCAAGTGAATTCGTTCAATTGAACGCGTGCAACTGCAGTACTGATTTATGAATTAATTCAATTGTTATAGTCTTTTTTATCAAATCATATAAATTGATTCACTGACTAATGAGTTAATTCTTTATAAAAGAAGAAAGGAATTAGCTCAATTTATAAACCGTTCAGTTCAGTTTTTTAAAAAATATTTTTCCGTTCAGAGATTAAAAAAAACCTTCCCTTCAGTGATTTTCGATCTTTTTATCGTTCAGTGGTTTAAAATCTAATTTTTACAGTTCTGCTAATAAAATAATTCAGTTGCGACAGTAGAAAATCAGTTGATATAACAGTTATTTGGCTGTAACACTAAAAGTATTGTAGCAGCCGAAGCGGTTGTCAGAGTGGTCGCCAGTACGATTCTTTTATCTGGGTGTAGAAAACATCATCATAAGCTGCAGGTCTTTCGTAGAAAGAGCATAAAATTGACCCTCGTATTCATAAGGAAGAATACGAGGGTCAATTTTTTTCAGATAAAAAAGTTAGTAAAAAAATTTGTAAACAGTTTCCAATCCCACTTTACTATTTTTATGCTGATTTTTAGTACAATTTTTTTTAGTAATCACTTTTGCCAATCTCTTATTACAAATTACGGATTTTTTTTACTAATTTTCGCTGTTGATTTCAGCAAAACATTTTACTAATTTTTCAAAACCGAGTGCTAAATTTAGCAGAAAAAAATATACTTAGGGTTTTCACAAGGGGTGTGCTATCTATTGTATCGTTGTATCGTTCTAACAAAAAACAGATTTGTTAAAATTTTTATTTGACTTTAACAACGATTTTCTATTGGGTTTCCTATCTATTAGCACACTCAAACATAGGACACTAAACATACCCCAGTGTAGAAAATCATTACCAGATATGTGGTTATGTAACTACATACTTGGTAATGGTAACTAGTTACTTTTGTTATTACATTTCTTATTACCTTTATATGGCGATGTCGCGAAAAATAATGAGTTGTCGTTACACACCAGCATACGAAAAATCAAAAAATATATCGTTACCTATGTGCTTACCAGTACTGACAAAAATAATGAGTCTAAAAATAGATTTTCAAAAAAATAAATTATATAAAAAAAGATATTTTTTATTGTATTTTTTTTTAAATAAAATTTGCTGGTGTGGGAATCGAACCTGGGTCTACAGATTGCCAGTCAACAGCTCTACCATCTGAGCTATATCGACATGTAATATTTAATAGATAAAAACATATTTGACCTGTTGCACACAAGTAAGCTTACTCGCCAACATACAAAAAATCAAAAAATATGTGGTTACATATATCCTTACCAGTGTTTAAAAAATATTGAGTCTAAAAATAGATTTAAAAAAATTTTCAAAAAAATCTAGAAATTTATTTTCTATTTGAAATAATGATAAAAATAAGTCTTTATCAGTAACTCATTATTATATGTTTTAAAATATTGCAGAAGGTAAGTGGGTGTCATTACTGGTACTCCAAAAAATAATGATATGTCATTACCACTTCTACACTGGGACGTTAAATTATTGTATCGTGCTATTCTCAAATGTTGTATTTTTTCAATTTAAATTTGAACAACTCTGTTTTTTCTTAGGACGATACAACGATACAACAAATAGCACACCCCTTGTGAACAACCTTACTAATTTAAAAAATTTTATTTACAAGAATTCCTTGATTTTCTACAATTCTTGTTTAGTTTATATTTGTTACTATTGATATATTCTTAGTTTGGAAATAACACTCAGAAAATTTTATCGTATCTCCAATGCATAAAAAGCTAATCAATGGAGAACCGTTTGCATTTTGACTCCAAATTTCAAGTACGATGAAGTTACTAAAAATTAGTTTAAAATGATGCTGCAGAAAAAACTGCTAATATTAGCGGAATCAGTTTGCTAAATATTCTATGCTAAATATTAATAAAATGAAAACAGCAAAAAAAAAACTGTTAAATCTACAGAATTTTAGTAATATTTGAGCTAAATTGTTGTTAATTTCAAATAACAATTTAACCTGCTAAAATTAGCAAAAAAAAATGCTGAATAATAGTATAATAAAAAAATAGCAAAAAAAACTTAAATTTACAGAATTTTAGTAATATTTGAGCTAAATTTTTGTTAATTGCAAATAACTTGCTGAAATCAGCAAAGAAATTGCTAAATAATAGTAAAATGAAAATAGCAAAAAAAAACTGTTAAATCTACAAAATTTTTGCTAAAATTTTCTGAAATCAACAAAACTTTTGCAGATTACTAGCGGACTGGAAAAAGGTAAAAAGGAGCAAATGAAATGAAAATTAATAAATAAAAAATAAATGTGTATTTAAAAACATACTTGGGACCACTTTATTGAATGTGTCAATTAATTGAATTTTTTTCCAATTGGCATTGTTCAATGCCTAAATGTCCATTTATAATTGATGAAAGAAGTATTTGTTTTCATGTTTTAATAAAAGAATAAATTTAGAAAAAAAATTAAAAATTCGCGTATTTCTTATATTTTTTTATATTACAATGCTTTTTCTTCAATTATGTGTACATTTCATTACCATTGTTTTCATCAATGCAAATTGAAAAAATTTCATTGGCATTGAATGGTGATGAAATTTGTTGGCATTGACATTGAGATAAAGTAATGCTAATTATATTTCAATGCCAATGAAAATTTCCCAAGAATGATTTTTTGTAAAAGTGGTAATATTTATAGACAATAATATGTTAACCCATGATACAACCATACTAGAAAGATGCATTAGAACAACAAACACAACAAACAACAACAAAAAATGTAATCGGCTACTTTTGATACATAGCGAAAGCATACGAAAAAATCCCTGAACTGTCATAATAAAACCTTGAACTGTCAAACTCTCCCTAATGCATCTACCTAGTATGGTTGTATCATGATGTTAACCATAACAAAATGTATTTCAGAGACCCTTCTTTTGATTTTCATTGTTTGCTGTTCGGATATGTACTTCCGAAAGGTGAAAGGAAAGAAGGTGTGACCGATTAAAAATATTGTATTCTTTAAATAAGCTTAAAAAGTACAATATTGGGGGAAAAAAATTAGGGTCATCCCCGTAAACTCCACTTGCTCCCCAGAGATACTTTTAATCACAATTTTCATATTAAAATGGTTCATCCAAAATAAACCTTGATCTTTGAAAATTAATGTATTACGATAAATAGAAACTTTTCTTATAAATTTTAATAATTTAGATATTTTATGAGTAGGACAAATTTTCAACCATTTCAATATAGCTTTATTTAAAAACGAGTCATTTAACATTCTGTTTATAAGCGCTCCAAAATTGGTGGTTTAGTTTACAAAAAATTTGTAAAATTAGCAAATCTTCTGTTAAAAATTGGTAACTAAAATTCAGCAAAATACTGTAAAGTTAGCAAATTTATTGTTAAAAATTAGTAACTAAATTCAGCAAAAAAAAATAGCAAAAAAGTTTGTAAGTTGGTAATGTGGAGGTAGCAAAAAAATTAACTAAAAATTAAATTTTAACTAAAAATTAGTTAAAAGTTTGTTAAGTTGAAGTACTAACAGTTTTACTAACTTTTCTGCAAACTTTTTTTTATGAGTGTACGCTTGTTACAATCGAAAGAAAAAAACGGTTTTTTTTAGATTTTACAGTTTGTTTCTTTTTTGGTACACTTTTTTGCTAATTTCAGCATATTGATTTTAAATTACAGTTTACAACAATTTACTGAAATTTACTAGCTGCAACTAATCATTTATACTAATTTCATTGTACTAAAATTATGATATTTAGTAAGTTTTTTAACTGATTTTAGCAAATCGATTTTGAATTGCAGTTTACAACAATTTTGCTAAAATTTAGTAGCGACTACTAATGTTTTCTACTAAATTTCCCGTAATAACAGCAAAATATTCAGTAGCCATTACAGACTGGTTGAGTGTGTGCTAGAAAAGCTAATAGGAAAAATAGTTTTGAATGTTGAACCACATTGACCAGTTGGACCAGTGGGATTGAAAAAAAACAACAAAAGTTCGTTACACTGATGACTAGGGGAAGGAGTTTCATGCAAATTCATGTTTTTTCAAGATAATCTATTTTCCATATTGTTCTAAAATTTAGAACAAAATGGCACTTATTTGTAGTGGCATATTTTCGCATATTTTGTCAAAACTTCATATTTTTGTATATTTTGATTATAATCGCATATCTGGTGCCTTTTTAATGCATATTTTGTGCTTTTAATGCATATTTTTAATTTTTTTGAAATGCATATCTGGTTAGTGCATATTTTATGCTTTTTAATGCATGTTTTTAATTTGTTGGTGGCATTTTTTATTTTGTTAAAAAACTAGAGATTTTCATATTTTGATTCAAACAAATTATCTTAAATAATACTTACTCCTAATGTCCTTCCTTCCGTTTCTGGTAAACAAAAATACAGTGTTATGGCTCCAACAAAAGCTACTGCAGAATAAAACCAAAATGTACCAGGCATCGTAAAAGCCGATAACATTTGTAGAAACAATTTATTAGCCAAAAAACCAAAAATGTAGCCCAAACCACTAACTAAACCGGAAGCCGTACTACGGACTGGAGCAGGAAATACTTCACCAATTAGTATCCAGGGAATCATACGAATACCAAAGTGGGCAAAAAATGCGGCACCTAATAGTAACACCAGAGGTATCCACACTAAATTGTTTTTCTCCTGCTGAGGTACTTTAAGCAATATATCTTTTGAAATTGAAGGCTGATTTTCTAATGGCTCCAAAGAAATACTAGATTTTTTGATAATCGAAGTGGAGATATCTTCTGGTATTGTTGTTGTCGTAATAAATTCCATTTCACTTGAATCTTCTAAATCAAATTGAGGTGTAGTTTTTGTATAATTTAGCCTGTTATCATCATAATCTAAATTCGTTAAATCTACAAATGTAATATTATAAGGATCCAAAGCCGAAGGTCCTTTATTTGAAAAATATCTTCTAGAACCATTAAACTGCCTAGCATTTTGATTATCCTCCTCAATATCAGCGGGCTTTAAAGTGGTTATATTCTCCATCATATCCAACGGAGCTTTCAATAATAAAGCCTTCTCTTCTTTTTCAAATATTTTCGTTATATTATCACGTGATATTATACTATCTTTAGGAACTATTGAAGATGCATTTACAACCACATTATTCACAGCAAATCCAGGTACCACCTTTAAATAATGCGCGTAAGTAGCTGTACCAAAGAGACAAATACCCACACCTATAGTTGATATTAAGACCAATGGTCGTTTTCCGGTAAAATGTATAAGAAACACACACATAATAGTGGCAATCAATTCAGCTACTCCCAATAGTATAGTAGCATGATATTTGTTAATTGGAGCCTTTAAAGTATGGAAAATTTGCACAGCGTATGTTTGTAATGAAGTTTTTCCTGAAAAATGTCCCACAAAGAATGTAAACGCCACCAATAAAAATGGTGCCAAAAACGATCTTTTTCTAAACATCCTTAACCAGCTGTAATATGATTTACCACCATTAGCTATCCTTGCCTGTTCAGCCTGCTCCTCTAAAGCTGGCTGTGTTATCAATTCATCGTATAACCTATTAAATTCCTCTTCTATTTCATGTTCTGATACCCAGCCACGTAACCATTGCAATGCCTTGATAGCTTCTCGAAAACGTTCTTCCCGTATTAGCCAGTGTGGTGATTCAGGTACAAAACACAATGCTATTATTGAAATAACTGGAAATGCTGAACTTACTGCTGCTATCGTTCGCCAATCCATTAATGAACCCATTATAAATTGTATAAAAACACCTGTAATAACGCATGTTGATCCCAACGCTGATAAAATTCCACGGTACTTGGGTTCTGTAATTTCAGCCACGTATGTTAGAACCTGTAGGAAAATAAACAAATGTTTTTTTTTAATTAGAAAATAATTTTAAATACAAAAGTGCTTATGCATAATAATTTGAAAACCTTATAATACACTTAGAAAATGAATAAAAAATTTGATTTATAAGCCATTTATAAATTTAAAAAGTGATTATGCATATAACCCAAAATGTTTCTTCATTAGGTACAGGGGTTAGGTGGGGCTAAAATTAAATCTTAAAATTTTAATTATATTTTAAACTGCACACACGACTTTAAAAAAAAATAATGATTCCATATTTTATATTGCAGATGAATGAACTAAAGAGGGCGTGGAAAAAATGAAGTAAAGATTTTTAGCTTAGGGATTGAAAAGTAACCATTTTTTCTTTGTTTTATGTTTCCAAGAAACTATATCGAAAACTGATATTCGAATTATATTTGGATGCCATTCGAATTTCGGATCCAAACATTAGTTGGCTTTTAATCAGACTGGTGTAGGGTATTATATAGTCGGCATGCCCGACTTTAACTTTTTCACTGGTTTTTCTTATAGTTGGACTCTTCACAAACATTATTTCTCACATAAGGATATTCGTTCTCTCTTCTATTTTGGATTATTAATACTGAAACCATAGTATACACTGAAACTAGCAAGTTTCATATACAGTGTGTTCGTTTACTCGAAATTGTTACTACTTTTACTACAATTGGTAAGTTTTGTTTACTTTTTGTATTGAATTTTTCCAGCTGTAGTAAAAGTAATAACTTGTAGTAAGTAATCGAACACGCCTATACATACACTCAACCAAAAAAGTCTGTAATGGCTACCGAAAATTTTGCTGTTATTACGGGAAATTTAAATGTTTTGAGCCCAGCGGTATTTTTTGCTAATTTTAGCAACACATGTCTGCTGATCTGTAGTACAACAAAATTAGTAGAAAAATTAGTAGTCGCTACCTAATTTTAGCAAAATTGTTGTAAACTGAAATTCAAAATCGATTTGCTAAAATCATTTAAAAAACTTTACTAAATATCAATAATTTTAGTACAATGAAATTATTATAAATAATTAGTTGCAGCTACTAAATTTCAGTAAATTGTTGTAAACTGTAATTTGAAATCATTCTGCTGAAATTATCAAAAAAGTATACAAAACAATAAACAAACTGTACACTCATAGAAAAAAGTTTGTAGAAAAGTTAGTAAAACTGTTAGTACTTCAACTCAACAAATTTTTAACTAATTTTTAGTTAAAATTTAATTTTTAGTTAATTTTTTTGCTACCTCCACATTACTAACTTACACATTTTTTTGCTATTTTTTTTTGCTGAATTTAGTTACTAATTTTTAACAATAAATTTGCTAAATACTGTAAGTATTTTGCTGAATTTTAGTTACTAATTTTTAACAGAAGATTCGCTAATTTAAAAATTTTTTTTGTAAACTAAACTACCAATTTATAAACAGAATGTTAAATGACTCTAAAAATTACTGCATATTTTTAACTCGCCAAAAATAATGCAAAAAGTTTTTAAATAAAGCTAAATTGAAATGGTTGAAAATTTGTCCTACTCATAAAATATCTCAATTATTAAAATTTATGAGAAAATTTTCTATTTATCGTAATACATTAATTTTAAAAGATCAAGGTTTATTTTGGACGAACCATTTTCATATGAAAATTGGGATTAAAAGTATCTCTGGGGAGCAAGTGGAGTTTACGGGGATGACCCTAATTTTTTCCTCCCAATATTGTACTTTTTAAGCTTATTTAAAGAATACGATATTTTTAATCGGGCACACCTTTCCTGTGGGTGGAGCTTTAGAGGTGAAAATGGAAACTGAAATAAATTCGGAAGTACATATCCGATAAGCAAACAATGAAAATCAAAAGAAGGGTCTCTGAAATACATTTTGTTATGGTTAACATATTATTGTCTATAAATATTACCACTTTTAGAAAAAAACATTCTTGGGAAATTTTCATTCTCAATGTCAATACCACCAAATTTCATCACCATTCAATGCCAATGAAATTTTTTTCAATTTGCATTGATGAAAACAATGGTAATGAAATGTACACATAATTGAAGAAAAAGCATTGTAATATAAATAAAATATGAGAAATACGTGAATTTTTAATTTTTTTCTTAATTTATTCTTTTATTAAAACATTAAAACAGATACTTCTTTCATCAATTATAAATGGGCATTTAGGCATTGAACAATGCCAATTGAAAAAATTTCAATTATTTGACACATTCAATAAACTGGTCCCAAGTATGTTTTTAAATACACATTTATTTTTTATTTATTAATTTTCATTTCACTTGCTCCTTTTTTACCTTTTTCCAGTCCACTAGTAATCTGCAAAAGTTTTGTTGATTTCAGAAAATTTTAGCAAAAATTTTGTAGATTTGTTTTTTGCTATTTTTGTTCTACTATTATTTAGCAATTTTTTTGCTGATTTCAGCAAGTTACATTGTTATTTGCAATTAACAAAAATTTAGCTCAAATATTACTAAAATTCTGTAAATTTAACAGTTTTTTTTGCTGTTTTCATTTTATTAATATTTAGCAAACTGATTCTGCTAATATTAGCAGTTTTTTCTGCAGCATCATTTTTAACTAATTTTTAGTAACTTTTTCTGCTATTTTTACGGACTTATTTGTATGAGTGTAAAATCTAAAAAAAATTAATAAAAAAAGTTTTTTTCTTTCGATTGTAACAAGCGTATAATTATTTCATGGTACTTTAAATTTGGAGTCAAAATTGCAAACGGTTCTCCAGTTATTACCTTTTTATGCATTGGAGATACAATAATATTTTCTGAGTGTTATTTCGAAACTAACCCCTAAATTCATAAACGCTTTGTAAAATTATAGGAGGTTTATTGAACAAATTTTGTATGAAAATGACGTTTTGTAAACCTGCTATAAATTTACAAAGCATTTATGAATTGAAGAATATATCAATAGTAACAAATATAAACTAAACAAGAATTATAAAAAGTTTTGAAAAATTAGTAAAATGTTTTGCTGAAAACAGCAGCGAAAATTAGTAAAAAATCCGTAATTTGTAATAAGAGAATAGCAAAAATGATTACTAAAAATCAGTATAAAAATAGTAAAGTGCGATTGAAAACTGTTTACAAATTTTTTTACTAAATTTTTTATCTGAGTGTAGTTTTATATTCCCAGCAAAATCTTTCATTACCAAATAATTGGTTATATAATAGAAATTCATAGCTCCGCACAACTTATTTTTTGGCGTCTAAACTGATTATTTTTGTTTGGCGTGGTCGTTTTTATAAGTAGTCACGCTTACCCGCTCGCTTACGAAAAAATGAGAAATAAGTAGTTATGAGATTTTGAATAATAAGTGGTTACACACATGCTTACCAAAAGTTGAATTATAAGTGGTTATCCGATTGCTTACCTGATTCTTAAAAATAAGGAGTTACGCAAATACTATTAGCTTAAGGAAATACATTCAGAAAAATTTAAGATTTCTCTAGTGTGTAATTTTAGGACTCGTCGTAAAAATTTAAACATAAAACATATTTACATATAAAAATGTAAAAAATTTTACTATGTAAAAAGTACTTATTTAAACTATTACGAGTAAGTCATTATTTTATATTTAAAAGCAATGAATATAATAGGTCGTTATTAGGAAGTTATTATTTTATATTACAAAATAATGCAAAAGGTAATGATGTATCATTTTTGGTAATGCAGTTAGTAATGAGGTGTCAATCAATCCAATACAACCCAGCAAAATATTGGTAATGACACCTCATTACTATCTGCATTACCAAAAATGATATATCATTACCTTTTGCATTATTTTATAATATAAAATAATGACTTCCTAATAACGACCTATTGTATTCATTGTTTCTAAATATAAAATAATGACTTACTCGTAATAGTTTAAATAAGTTCTTTTTATACAGTTAAATTTTATACATTTTTATTTATTATATGACGAGTCCTAAAATTACACACTAGAGAAAACTTAAATTTTTCTGAATGTATTTCCTTAAACTAATAGTATTTGCTTAACTCCTTATTTTTAAGAATGAAGTAAGCAATCGGATAACCACTTATAATTCAACTTTTTGTAAGCATGTGTGTAACCACTTACTATTCAAAATCTCATAACTACTTATTACTCATTTTTTCGTAAGCGAGCGGGTAAGCGTGACTACTTATAAAAACGACCACGCCAAACAAAAATAATGAGTTTAGACGCCAAAAAATAAGTTGTGCGGAGCTATGAATTTCTATTATATAACCACTTATTTGGTAATGAAAGATTTTGCTGGGATATTGACAGCAATGTAAATCAAATGGGAGTACTGCATTAAGCCCATATGACTAGCAAGTGTCATATAGGCTTTACTGATATTCATTTGACAGATTCTGATTGATTCTATCTAGCTGAACTCTTCTTACACATTATTTTCCCATAAAGCCTATCTGACATTTGCTAGTTTCTAGATTCTAGTTTTTTGCACCATAAATGCAAATCATATGAAGGGTACTGCATTACCAACATCAATTTGACAGTTTGGTAGTTTTTCGATATAGTTGTTCTCTTCACACACAATCAGTGTGTTCGTTTACTCGAAATTCTTACTACTTTTACTACAATTGGAAAGTTTGGTTTACTTTTTGTATCGAATTTTTCCAGCTGTAGTAAAAGTAGTAACTTGTAGTAGGTAAACGAACACGCCTATTATTTCTCACATAAGGAAATTCGTGCTCTCTTCTATTTTGCATTATTAATACTGAAACTAGCAGGTGTCATATAGGCTTTAGAAAAATATTTGTTGTTTCTAGATAGTGCCATTTTTTATTTAAGCGTGTTTCAAAATTATAACACGCGCTTATCTCTATTAAATATTATACATACTGGTGCTTCCATAAGACCACCTCCCAAACCGCTTAGACATAAAGCTGCGTACAGATGTTCTGTTTTTGTAGAAAAGTGAAATAAAAGCCATGATGCTAAAATAGGTAAATTAACAAACTGAAAAAAAAGACAAAAAAATATTTGTACAAATCATAATTAATGTAAATACAATAAATATACTAATACTGCATTAATGGGTTCTCTAACGGTCTTAATGAGGGTCGCATATGCACAGAGAAAACAAATTCAGGAATATATTTAATTGCGACAATCAAATAATTAAGTAGCTGCAACTAAACAATTGAGTTTGCAAGAAATTCGGTGGTCAC
The DNA here is from genome assembly GCA_949987735.1 of Leucophora obtusa. Taxonomy (NCBI): domain Eukaryota; kingdom Metazoa; phylum Arthropoda; class Insecta; order Diptera; family Anthomyiidae; genus Leucophora; species Leucophora obtusa. The sequence goes on from OX465295.1 coordinate 356,773,846, forward strand.
AATGGATCTGTTTTCTCTGTGTGTGATAGAGGATAAAAAACTATGTACACCTGCTTTTTTTTTTGTAGCGGCCCAATCTTATGTTTAGGGGCCCAATCTCATGTTTATGTAGGGTAAAAAACGACACAATTTTTCGGTTAGTTTTTGATTTTATTTTTTAACCCTTAAACGTGACCCGGTGTCTTCAAATGCAATAAATTATATGATATGAAATGTCAAAACCATTGCAGCGAAACGTCAAAATGATATCAATTGCATGGAGAACACTTGACCATTTCATGGATAAGAAATATCATAGATTTTTCTTCGAAAAACACCAAATTTTATGAAACATTAATATTTACCGACAAATAATAAAAAACTAAACACTTTTCCATTCCCTTTTACCAAATTTTTTGTTGTTTTTCTATTACAAAATTAAAATGAAAACTAAAAGTGACATTTGATCTCTGGCATCATTGCAAGATCCGATGGCATGTCAGCGATATCATGATATTGCAATAAAATTGAAATGAGAGCATTTGAGTTGAGAGCATTTTGACAATTGCTTGCTATCATTTTATTGCATGTCAAGACACTAGGTGAGATAGGGCCGCTAAAAAAGTTGTACGAAAACTAGGAAGCTTTGGCTTAGTATAAATTCAGTATAAAAGTAAAAATAGTAAGTAGTGCACTCATTTTATTACACTAGTTCCCGCTTAAATGCGTCCGCCTGATTCCCTTAAGCTGGCCATACACTTGCAATATTATTGTACAACTTCTCATTTTAAGTCTTTCACACATGTCTACCACACATGGTAATAGAATAAAGAACTAAAATGAGAAGTTGTACAATAATATTGCAAGTATATGGCTATTTTCATGTTACTATTATTACCTGGTAGATGGCGCCACCAATATATCTGAAGTTTTAGAGATGGCGCTATTTCTTTCCCTCCCGATTTTTTAAAATGGCCCATATCTCGAAAACTAAGAGATAGAGCAAATTTGATGAACATTTTAACTACCTCCTACCGTGTAATACCCAAAAGGGGTTATCTCTATCCACTGTGGTGTAATGGTTAGCGCGTTGGACTGTTACACGTGAGGTTGCGGGTTCGAGGCCCAACCAAGGCAGCATCAATTTATGAAAAATAGTAATATGTACACTCAAAAAAATAAGTTAGTAGAAAAATTAGTAAAACTTCTTGTAAATCAAGTGTACTAGTTTTCAGCAATTTTTTTGCTGAAATTCCGTTTTCAGCAAAAAATTTAGTTATATTTTTTTAGCACTAAACTAATTTTGAACTAATGTTTTACTAATTTATTTTGCTACAAAAATTGTGCTGATAACCGCATGCATAGCGTGGTTATCAGCACATCTACATCTTGATGTCTACATCTTGATGTCGCAGCTTGTCTGGAAACGGAAATGACAAAAAAAGAAAAACAACTCTACACATATTCTATATTTAAATTTTCAGCAAATAAATTAACTAAAGTAAAATTTCGCTACAAGTTTTTTGAGTTTTTTTCAGTCTACTAATATTCAGCAAAAAGTTTAGTGATTTTAGCAAGAATTTTTTTCATTTGCAGTCGACTAAATGTTAGCAAAACTTTTGCTGAAGATTTCTATTTTTTTGGTAAAAATCAGCTCGCTGATTTTCAGCAAACCTTTTGCTGAAATTACCAACTTTTTTGCAAGCACGCTCCTGACTAAAAATTTGCTGACACAGCAACATTTTTTGCTGACTTTACTGACTTTTTTTTTTTGAGTGTATGAGTTTTTTCTATCCCTCATACATATCGCAGCGTCCTCCTTCGGTGTTCCCATAGCACTTAACTCCACCGAAGTAAAATAATAAAACAGGGCTATGAACTAAAAAGCTTCAACAAAGTTCGCCAACTCACCATCAGATGGCGCGCAACAACTGTTCTAAAGGCACATCTACACGAGAGAGAAAACTTCTAGAGATAGAGCAAAAAACACCTCTAATTAGCTCTATTGTGAATAATTTAAGCTATTTAGAGGTGGTTTTTGCTCTGTCTCTAGCAATTTTCTATCTCGTGTAGATGTGCCTTAAAATTCAACATCTCGCGCAATTACATTGTTGCCATATTTGAAGCCCTTCATCTTTCAACACATTTCACTTCTTCTCTATCCCCTTTCCAAAGGAAGCAACACGTTAATTAATCGGAAGAATTTCCTGAGTGTTGATTCTCTTTAAAAAAAAAAAAGAGTTGGACCTTGGCAGGGCCTTGGACCCACGGAAATTTTTAATAAAAATTTTCCACTTCGTAAAATGGCCCATATCTCGAAAACTAAGCGAGATAGAGCAAAATGGACAAAATGTTTGCTCAGTTGAAGTGCCCTTATATGCCCTCGAATGATATGGATTAGGCCCGGGGAGAGTCCTGAGTCCCTAAATTTTAATAAATTTTACGACTCAGTATAATTACAGATAAAACTGTAGTTTTACAAATTTTTTACTTAAATTGATTTGTTAAATTTAACAAAAAAGTGTTAAAATCAACAAATTTTATTGTAAGCCAAGAACAGGAATAGATTTTGTTAAAGTAAAAAATTTTTCTGTTCAGCCAACAGACTTATTATTACTTTGAGTGTAGTTTTCCGAATTTATAAAAATTGAGTTTATATTTCACAATGTCGATAAAATTATACACACAAAGCAAAAAATTGCGTTCACTGAATTGAAAAACAAAAAATTTCGTTCACAGAATTCAAAAGCTCTTTTCTGCCGTTCAGTACACAGTGGAGTGTTTTCAAAATATTTTGGAAATAATTCAGAAACTTCACACGCCCATAGCAAGAAGCTTTTGCCTCCATATTAAAAGTTTCTTTAAGAACAAATATAGTATTTATATTTTTCTGAAAGCATACTTCTTTTAGATAGACCTGATGGAAAAAAATATTCTTCACTTGTCAATTTTTCTTCCCCCAGACCACTCCGAATTCGAGGAAAAAATCCCATTTTTGGAAAATTTTCACAGTGCTTTGGGAGTTGTAAAATTTTTTTCATCTTATATCAATTTATTTTTTATATTTTTATATAAAGAATAGTAATAAGAAATGTCTGAATTATTGCCAAAATATTTTGAAAACACTCCACTGTGTACTGAACGGCAGAAAACAGCTTTTGAATTCAGTGAACGTAATTTTTAATTTTTCAGTTCAGTGAAAGTAATTTTTTGTTTTTTAATTCAGTGAATGTAAATTTTTTTAATTCACTGAACGAATATGAAATTGAACGAATTCAGTGGTGATTTAATTCAGTAAGGAATTAATTCATCTGATTAATAAAAAGAACTATAGCAATTGAATTAATTCTTTCAATCTGTTTTTTGTTGAACACATTCAGTTGAACGAATTTAGTGAATTACTTAAGATAAGGCATTCGTTCAATTCTAAAGAAAATTGAATTGGATTGGTAGTGAATTCATTAAAAAACGAATTAATTCTTCAAAGCTCACCTCACCCCCATGAGAAAGTCATCTCTGTACAAAAATGGATATTGTTTGGGCCTTGAACCATTTGGACGTTTTTTAAAATTCCATTTTATAAAATGGACCTCGAAAACTAACCGATATAGAGTAAAAGAGACAAAGCCATTGCTCCCTTAGAGTATCAATAAATGCCCTTATTAATTATGGATCAGCTCCGAGAGAAAAGTACAAATAAAACTGTAGTTTTACAAATTCTTTGATTAAATTCCGAATTTTTTAGTTTAAAAAACATTTAAAAATCAGCAAATTTGATTTTAAGTCAAAAATAGGAATAATTTTTGTTAAACTAATAAATTTTTCTGTACAATACAATTTTGAGTGTAAGTTAAAAAAATAGAAACGTATTTTATTAAATTAATATTTTGAAAATTTGCACTCAAAATTATTTAAAGTACTGAGGATTTTCATTAATGTGTTAAATGAAGATAACAAAAATCTTTGTTTAAATGAGTGTTTTAACTAAAAATTTATTAAAAATTATTCCAATCGATTGGAATCCCGATTTACAATCTTTTTTTTTACTGAAGCGTAGTTTTAAATGCACTAACAGAGCTTTGAAGAGTTAATTCGTTAATTCTGGGCTTCGTTGAAAGAGAAACTAAGGTAATAAAAAAAGTCGCCAACTATGTCAAAGATTTCCGCGAAAGTGGTATTTAGCAGCTCGAAAGTTATTTAATAATACCATAAAAACGTTGATGGAAAGGCATCAGAAAAATTTTGTAAAATAAAAATAATAAATAAATAATGCGGAAACCTGTAGAATTGTAGTATCAACAAAATCGCCTAGTTGGGCTACCGCCATTTTAAAAATCAACGATATCTCAAAACAAGAAAATTTTACTTTTCAAATAATTATGTATATTTAAACAAATTTTATAAATTTTCAAAAAAATAATATTTTTGTATTTTTCTATCGGCTTTAGCCGAAAATTGGCTTAGCCGATTATTGTCGGCGGCTGAATCGGCTTGGCAAAGGTGTCGGCTGGCGGCGGCTAACCGGCTAAAGTCGGCTGGCTTGTATCTCTGGTGGGGACCCTTATATGGGCACTAGGTCTAAACATTAACCGATTTTAACCAAAATCAATAGGCTTCGTCCTTGGGCCGAAATAGGTTTGTGTACCAATTTTTCCAATTTTGGGGGACCCTTCTAGGTCTAAACATAGACAGATTTAACCAAAATCAATAGGCTTCGTCCTTGGGCCGACATAGGTCTGTGTACAAAATTTCATTTCAATATATCTTCGTATTTGCAACCTGCAGCGTGTAAACAAGCCAATTTTGGGGGGACCCTTATATGGGCACTGGCTCTAAACATGGACCGATTGTACGTCGGCCCAAGGACGAAGCCTTTAGACCCTTCTAGGTCTAAACATAGACAGATTTAACCAAAATCAATAGGCTTCGTCCTTGGGCCGACGTAGGTCTGTGTACAAAATTTCATTTCAATATATCTTCGTATTTGCAACCTGCAGCGTGTAAACAAGCCAACTTTGGGGGACCCTTATATGGGCACTGGCTCTAAACATGGACCGATTGTACGTCGGCCCAAGGCTTAGTCGGTCTACCATATTTCATCAAAATATCTTAATATTTGCGACCTGTAAAGTGCGCACAAGAATGCATGGACAGACAGACGTACGGATGGACGCAGGGAAATCGTTAAATAGAAATAAAAAGTAATTCTGAGGCGATCGGTATACTATAAGGTGGGTCTAGGTCCAATATTTTTTGGTGTTACAAACATCAGCACAAATTTATTATACCCTCTCCACGTAGTGGTTGCTTGTTATTTATTTTTCTATAGAAAAACAACTGTAATTACAGTTAAAAACAACTACTGATTACTACACAAACAACTGTCCTGTAGTAATTGCCAAATTTTTTTGAGTGTATCAGTTAATTTCAAATGTAGTTGTAGTGTACACTTTTTTAACTGCAATTGCAGTTAATTTTACCGACATAATTCTTTTAGGCACTAAAATAATTAAAAATTCGTAAAACGAAAAAGCCTCCAACGTTTTTAACCCCCATTTTGACCCCCTTCTAAATGTGAGATTGGGCCGCTATAAAAGGGGCAATCATTTTTGTCTCCGCTATAATGTATAAAAATTTTATTAAAATCGGTGTGTACTGCTCCGCAGATCTTACTTGTCAATTATACAATAGGTTTGTTCCACGTACGTTACTAAAAAGCGTTTCTATTGTAAATGGGTAAATGAGAGCGTTGATGAGAGAATAATTTGTTTCCCTTTTTACCAGAAGTTACCCGTACTTTTTTTCGGGTAAAATGGTAAAACTGTCAAATCACTAGCTTCTTATAAATCAGCTGTTTTAAATTTGTAAAAATAATAGACAATAATTAATAGCGTTATTAAATATATATATATTTGTTCCTTTTACTCCTGCAAGGAGCATAGGGCCGCAAGCGTTATTAAATACCACGTTCTAATATTTTTTCTTTATTTCCTTCGATATTTTATTCTTAAAAATAGCTTTTGTTTATATGAACAACTTTGACGTTTATTTTTGGGCTTGAAATATGGTTTTTTGTGTTCCCGGTATTGTGAACAATTTTACCATTTTTTGAGATAATTATTTGGATGCTTCACTTGCCTAATCGATTAACTCCATAAAACAGAAAATTCAGAAATTTGTTTACTCTCATTTTAACTTTACCCAGAATTACGTGGATCAAACCTAATATATACCGTTTATTTGGAAACATAAAAATAATAGGGGTTTTCATATAAACTCGTAAATTCCTGGTAAACCTTTAAAAAACCACGTTTATAAAGTGCAAAAAAAAGAACACGAATAACTATTATTACAAAATTAACTCATATTTGTAATAAATTAACGAAATGCTTCACCGCTGACCTAATTTTAATCTTTTTAATGTTTTAATTAACAATAATTGCTATCGAATAAAACTCGATCTTCCCCCAGGTTTACACCGTTTACAAGTAGAATACGAGTTTATATGAAAACCCCTAATATTTTGCTTCTTTATAAATTTGAATTTTGTTTCTTTTTGGCACTTGAAATACCATATATGTTTTAAAGTTAAACAACAACAATAGAATCTGAATTATAAAGTTAAAATCAATCCGAATTGCAGACTATGGAAAGGCAGGGTTTAAGAAAATTAAATATTTTAACTGCACAATTTTCTTGAGCTTAAGGTTTTGTTTTTTATGTATAAAAAGTTTTTTACAATTAATTGTTATTTCCTGAAGATGCTACACATTGGAGTAGCGAAATATTGAAATAAAAAAACTTTTTATACATAAAAAACAAAACCTTAAGCTCAAGAAAATTGTGCAGTTAAAATAAAAAAGGAAGGTTAAATAAACTACAAGAATTTAGAAAATTAAATATTTTAAGTCTTTGAAAAAACTTACCTGCATAGCTCTTCTCTTGCCTATAGGTTGGGTCAACAATCCCGAAAATAAACAACCCAAAGGCACACATATCAAATTAATTGAACCTGATCAATAGAGAAACAAATTTAAAAATAAATAAATCAATATGGGCTATCTAAAAAATATTAACACTAGAATTCAATATTTTGTAAATATTTAATTACCGATTGATTTAGGGGTTTTGATATAAACTCGTATTCTACTCGTAAACGGTGTAAACCTGGTATGTTTATGAGTTTAATGTCAAACTCCATACATAAAAAATATGGTTTGAATTAATACAAAGTTTACAAGGAATTTATGAGTTTATATGAAAACCCTTATTATATTTATTAAGAGACACAACCCAATAAGCACATAGGTTTTAAAAATTCAAGTGCTTTAAATATTGCTTGAAGTAAAGTACATTTCAAATTCTAGCATTTGTATATTTAAAAAAAATATTTGAAACTTGAATTTTTGTTTCCCTTTTGCTGGAGTATGCTATTGAAATAAAATGTAATTAAAGTTGTATTCAAGCCTTGAAACTGGAAAGCAGGGCTGGAATTGAACTTATTTTCAACTTGAATTCCAGTGAAATTGTTTATAGGGAAACTGCTAAAGGGAAAACTACAGGTTGTTAAAGTTGCCCGATTTTATGTGGGTTCGTTTTCGAGAACAACCCCAATTATAATTACTGTAAAAATTTCCATTTTTTTTTTTAATTTCAGACAAATACATTTTCGTTGTCTTGCCTGCAAATAGTGCTATGTGTTTTTTAACAGGGTTTCGGGAGAGCGAAAAAATTGATTTATATTACCCTTTCGTTATTATTATACTTTCGTTATTGACATCATGATTTTAGTAAATGAGGTAGTGAATCATTAAGGCATATGATTTAAATAAAATATCTTAAAAGGATAATATAAATCAGTTTTTTCGCTCTCCTGAAAACCTCTTAAAAAATCACGTAGTATTACTTGCAGGCAAGCGGAGGTTTTGTAATTTTTTTTTGTCTTTTGATAAATTTTGATGATTGTTTAACTTTATTTTAAATCCACTTGAGAGATTTAACTATTTGACTGGCACTAAGAATTGTCTTACTTTTTTCGATAAGTAGTTTAGTATAAAATTAAAAAAATGTATCACAAAACCACCAAAACGAACCAAAACATTTAAATTGTCCCAGTGTAAAAACTGTAATGATATATCATTATTTTTTGGACTACCAATAATGACACCTACTAACTTTCTGCATTATTTTAAAACATATAATAATGAGTTACTAATAACTCGGTACATTTTCCATTATTTCAAAACAAAAAATAATGTGTTACCAATAATCACTTATTTTATCATATTTCAAATATAAAATAATGTTTTAGATTTTCTTGTAAATATTTTTCCAAATATATGTTTAGACTCAATATTTTTTCCATACTGCAGTGTCCAAATAAGTATGTAACCACATATTTTTTTATTATTTCTATGTTTACCGTACCACAAAAAAAAGTTCCCCATACACCGTCGAATCTAAATTATTTTTGCAAGGAGATTTCGATTTTTTTTACTGAACGTATTGGTCGCCTTTTTACATTTTTCGTTATATCTTTGGCATTTACAGTCGGATCTTAAAGTATGATATCCCGATTAAACCAAATTTATATCGGGGTTCATATAGTCATATGTAATTTTATCCGAGAAATGGGCCCATATAATTGCATAAGTTTGCATCAGTTCAGTTATAATTTGATAATATCTGATATAAATGTATCTGAATAATGAAGCGATACAATTTGATCAGATTTCATATAGTGGTATAAAATTATAGCTGAACAGGTACAAACATATAGAAAATCATAAAGTATTGTATAAGGTTTATGCACTACAAATTTCACTGAAAACCTATATATTTGCAGAAATAATTCCCTGAGAGTACGAGTTTTTGTCAGACCTAATTCACTTCCGAAAGTTCATTATTCTTCAGCTTTAACGTTAAACTTTATGAAAACTGTTAAACTTTTTTGGATTTTGTAACCGATTATGGCCTTTCGGCTAGGTTATTGTAATAAATAAAGAAATTAAATTAAAATTAATTAAAAGAACATTTTGCATTAAAGCACAAACACCTTTACTGTTGCTTTAAACGGTGTGTATAAATTTTATAACAAAGTTTAAAACATTAGCCGTTTTTTCTAATCACTTGGATTTAATAAATCCAAAAAGTATTTCTAAAAGTGCTCAACAGATGGGGTTAGATTCTCTCTATAATTTTCTGTCCGACACTTCTTTCACCCTAATTTTTAATACCGAATTCGATGATGAAGGATTTTACTTTAACTTTTAATTATATTTTATATAAAACAGCGATAAAAAGTCTGCCTTTTCAGTTTTATCACTTCAATTTATATTTTTACACAATTGAAAAATTCCATTGCAATATTTAATATTCACTAATTGGAATTAATTAAATTACTTACTGTAGAGTGAAAAATTGCCATTTCTATTTCAGGTATTTCTCCATGTCCAAGATTGAAAATATGTATTTAGTGAGGTGTAGTTTTTTTTCTAAACATATTTCATAAAAAAAAATTTAATAAAAACCTTTTATTTGTTAGTTTTTCAATTTTTTGTTTCTCTTTTAATTTTTATTCGTATTTTTTTCTGACATTAAATTAATAGGCTGTTTCATATATTTGTGCTTTTATTATGGATTTATTAAATCCAGCTTATTTTTTGGATTTAATAAATCCACTTTTTGCATGAAAAATTCTAAATCCAGGTGATTAAAAAAAAACGCTAATTATAAAAAAATTATAAGAAATTTCTTCTCACTGAAAATTTTATTTTAACAGTCTCTGGAAATATTGCCTAAAGAAAATTATAAAAAAAACTTAGAAGCAATTGTTGGCGATTTTGTAACTCATTTCGACTTAGGTTGTTATAAAAAAAGGAAGTTCTAAATTATAAATAAATGTTTGGGCTTAAGGAGAAATAATTTGTGTTTATCATTACAACGCTGTTTGCACAAATACAGAAAATAAATGTAACAATTTATTACACGGAAAATACAGTATAGTGAAAACTCCTAATACTGCAAATGAAATATTTATTATATAAGATGATGTTTTGTCAAACAGAACTTATTAAAATTTCCAAAAATTTTACGTATTTTAGTGTATAAGATGTAGAAAATATCAAGAACACACAGAAATATGAGAATTCAAAAATTATATTGTCGACAAAAAAAAATTAGTAGCCGCTACTAAATTTTAGTAAAATTTATGTAAACTACAATTCAAAATCGATTTGCTAAAATCAGTTAAAAAACTTACTAAATATCATAATTTTAGTACAATGAAATTAGTATAAATAATTAGTTGCAGCTACTAAATTTCAGTAAATTTTTGTAAACTGTAATTTAAAATCGATATGCTGAAATTAGCAAAAAAGTGCACTAAAAAATAAAAAAACTGTAAAATCTTAAAAAATCTTGTAACAAGCGTATAATTACTTCATCGTACTTGAAATTTGGCGTCAAAATTGCAAACGTTTCTATAGTTATTAGCTTTTTATGCATTGGAGATACAATAAAATTTTCTGAGGGTTATTTCCAAACTAAGAATATATCAATAGTAACAAATATAAACTAAAAAAGAATTGTAAAAAATCAAAAAAAAATTGTTTAAATTAGTATATTTTTCTGCTAAATTTAGCACTCGGTTTTGAAAAATTAGTAAAATGTTTTGCTGAAATCAGCAGCGAGAATTAGTAAAAAAATCTGTAATTTGTAATAAGAGAATAGCAAAAATGATTACTAAAAAATTAAATTGTACTAAAAATCAGTATAACAATAGTAAAGTGCGATTGGAAACTGTTTACAAATTTTTTTACTAACTTTTTTATCTGAGTGTAGTGTTTGATGTAATATATATTTATATCAGTGCTGTTCAAAAATAAAAATGTATGTAGTTGTAGTTGTGTTAATGGGTTAATAGTATCTGTATGAATTTATTTTTTATTGAAAATATGAAAATATTTTTTATAAAAAGTGAAGTACTATCGGAAAATATAAATAAATACTACACCGTTTTAAAGAAATAAATATAAACAAAACTACAATTTTTGAAAGAAAAAAAAAATAAATTCATACATAAGGATGTCTTTTTTCATTCTATGTAATTCATACATATCAATGATTTCATTGTATTTACATATTTATAAAATATCTTTAATCCGCATTTATAATCATAAAATATTTGTCGCACATTGCTATTGTTTTTTTTTTATATGCATACATCCGTACTCATGTTCGGTGTTGACATTTCAGTGCTTTTCGGGTATTTTTTGGTGCTTTTTTCCTTCCCGTACCCGGTGATTTTATACAAATACCCGTTTATAAAAAGCGGGTATTTACAGTGCTTTTTCAGTTTTCTGACAGTGCTTTTAGTGCTTTTTGTACAGTTTATATTTTTGGTATTTGTTCTCCTTTTTTCAATTTTTCTTGAATTTTCTGTCAAAGTTGAAAAAATAATACGAAATATACAAAAATTCATTTTTTCACAATGTTTGTAGTACAATTTTAAATAACAACTTTGTTATATTTAAACTTCAATATTTTGAAATATTAGTTTGGTGCTTTTTTACCCCTTTTTTGGTCATTTTTTGAACCTTTTTTACACGATTTTACAAAGTTAAAATGTGTTTTTAAAATCTTGACTTAACCTTTTTCAAAAAATTATTATCGTGCTTTTCTACCCCATTTTGGATAAATTTTTACCCTTTTTACCCGTTTTCAAAAGGCTCGCGGTGCTCTCCTGCCTTCAAGAGTTGGCAACACTGCTCATGTTCATTCGTTGCTGTTTCAGCGACAACTAAAAGCAAGAGCGTAAGAATCAAGGTTGCCATTTTAGCTATTTTCCGGCTAGATCTAGCGATTTTTTTTCATCTAGCTATAAAAAAATCGCTAGATTGCATCTAGCCGGAAGATTTAGCCATTAAATTTTCTTCATAGCTATTTTTAGCCATTTTTTTAACTTGGAGTTTTTTAAAGCCCCCTAAGCCATTTTGCAGATTAACCCATCGCTTTTTTTCAACAAGTCATAAAAAACTATTTAGGTTGCATCTAGGCGGCATATCTTTTTCTTCCTAGTTAGTTTTCATCAGTGGCTTTAAAATTTTTTTGAATCTTTTATTAAGTTTATGAGCTCAGTGCAATGCTGTTCTATTTTTTTCATATGATTAATGTTTGATAGAATTGTTTATTTCAAATTAAAATCAAATACACAAAAAAATATCGGTGCCAATTATTTACGAGTACTTCATCTAATGAAATATTTTTGCATAAATTATTCAAAACAGGAGATAGAAAAAACTAGGCAGAGATTGCTCTTAATTACTTGGAAAATATTTTTATGTGTGTATATACGAAAAAATTGAAGAGATGAAAAAGGAAACATGAATGAATTTTCAATTGGAAGTCTATAGTTTATTCAAATATATATTCCAAAAAATTTTTAACCTTGAACGATAACTTCTTCCGTAATTTTTTCCATTGCTATTTGACCAAAAACTTTTTTAAAGGAAATGAAAATTGGGTAATTTTTAAGAAATAGACTACCTTAAACTATTAAATTTTTAAATAAATAACAAACTTTTTTGCATTTTTTTAAAATTTAGCGATTTCTAGCGATTTTTATTTTGTAATCTAGCTATTTTTTATGTCCTAGAGTTGGCAACCTTGGTAAGAATACATGTGAATCAGGGATGGAAAAGTTGATACGATCGTACTTTTTTTGATACTATTTGATTCAAAAAAATACCGTAGTACTCCCGGGTCACATTTGATACTCTTGCGTCGTCATAACTACTCAAGGGTAAGAAAATGCAAATAAGTCTCAGCTTTTTTCCATCATGTGCAAATCACGATCGCGAATACAATCCGCATTTACTTTTTTCCTCTTTTGTCAATTTCGCTGTTTTCTCATCAAATCTAGCTATTTTTAAATGCATTTAGCGTGATAAAATATTAGTTTTTTAAAAAACCAACTGGCTCTAATTTTTATTAAAAAAAAAACTCGAAAATAAAATAAGTTTGCTATTTTAGTTCATTTTTGTACACAATTGTGTAAAAAAGCCCCTAAGTTTGCGCCTAAAAAAATTGTATGTTTGTACTCATTTTTTTATTTATGCAGTTTGATGGGAGTAAACAAAAATAGGTTTATCGTAAAATAGTTCGGAATTTATGACGCGTAATTCGAAAATGAAATAGAAATAAACAGGGCAGCGACTTTCATTCATACATGGGAATTTTTCATTACCATTGAAATTTCATTACCATTACTTCATACTAATGACAATGAAAAAAATTTCATTACCATTTAATGGTAATGAAATATTTTTCATTAGAAAAATCATTACTAATGGTAATGAAATTACACTAATGTATAAAAAAAACTAATTACAATTGATTAAAAACCATTTGTTTACAAAAAAATTCAGACAAATGAAAGCGAACAACGGGTTTGGCCGGGGAACTTATAAAACATAATTTTTTAAGGAGGATCCATTCCATTCCGTTAAACTTTACCTGGGTACAAATAACAATGGAATGGAAAGTAATATTTAATTTCAAATGAGCATGAGCCTGAATGAGCATATTCCATCTTCGATTTCAGCGAGTTTTACTCCAATTTTTACGTCTTTCTGTCAATGGCAATTAATTTTTTTAATTTATTCATTATCAATGGTAATGAAATTTAAAATCATTGTCATTAATCAATGAAATTAAATTTTCGAATCATTACCATTATTTAAAAAAATGATAATGAAAATAATTTCATTACAATTGATATCAATGAAATGGTAATGAAATCATCAATTAATTAGTCCACCTAATTAATTAGTCCCATGTATGCGTTCATGCATAAAAAATATAAAAATGTGCACTAAAAATATGCTCAGAAAAGTGAATATGCACTAACAACAAAAAATTTATCGATTTAAAAAAAAATCATATTACCAGAAAACTAAAATCCAATATAAAGTTGTTGCAACAGCAGGCTGTTTTCAACTCGCTCTTTCGAAGATTAACAATTTGTATCGAAAATGTTAGCCTTTGCAGACGTGTATAATCCCTATGGCTAAATTTTCGATACAAATTAAGAAGAGAGTGACTTAACAGAGGTAGGGAGAGTTGGTACCTCTTTTAAATTATATGCTCGTTGGCAACAGTATGCTTCTTATTTTTTTATATGCTGTATCGTATCAAGATATACAAATTCCTCCTTTAGTTTATTTATATTTAAAGCACAATAAGTTGTTCCGTTTTCACTGTAATACGCCATATAAAAATATGATTTTTCACGACAACGAGTTTCACGTGAAAAATGTGTAGACTTTATTTTCACACAAATTTAATATACTATACTTATTTTTCCTACGAAAAGGTGACAATTTGTGTTTATTGTGATTGTCTCTTCCAAGAAAATGAAAAAAATATTCATTTTCAGAATTTACATTAACTTTTGAAGCCTTTTAATTATGCTTTAAGCACCAACTTACGGTGCTTAAAGCATTAAATTATGCTTTAAGCAAGCAAAAAAAAGTAATAAAAGTCAATAAATATGCACTTTTAAGCAAAATATACAAATCTTTTTTGAGCTACTAAATACAAACGTACATTTGCATGAAAATTGCTGCCCTGGTGATATTTATGTGAGTTATAACGAAATTGCGCTAACAAGCGTAAATCGTAAGTTAATGTATTTTTTCTTAGCAATTAAAAAGAGCTAAAAATATTTTTATAGTACTCTTCGCATCGAAAAAATACTCTTCAAAAATTTTTTGATACCGACATAAAAACCTTATTTCCCATCCCTGATATGAATTGAGCAGGGACAATTGTCCTATGAAATGAACAGCACAGGGCTGCCATATAATTTTTATGAAAAATCGGCACTTTTTCCCAAAAAAATCGGCATTTTCGTTACTTTGATTTAAAAAAATTGGCATAAAATCGGCACAATCAAAAACACTTATCAAAATATATATGTATATACTCTTAAAAAACTATATAAAAAGAACATTTCAGTGTAAAAAAAATATGACTTTCACTGAAAATAAATTAAATTTAATAATTAGCAATCAAATTAAAGTAAATGTTTTTGAGATAAATTAAATAATAACAAAAATGCCAATACTACAAAAATTAGTTCCACAATTTTTAGAGATATTTTTTCTCTGAAAAAGATAATTCTATTTTCAATCAATTCGCATAAAAAAGTTTTGTTTTTATGAATCAGTTAATAATTTATGTTATAATAACTTTAAATCCATGATTTGATATTGAATAAATTGAGATAATGATTTAGTGCAATTTATATCGAATTAATATTGATTTGATTTAATAATTTATTTTATGAAATAATTCGCGAAGTACAAAACAATTTAACCATTTTTAGTTGAAATGATTTGTTAAAATTTTATTAATTTCCTTGATTACACTATGCGACAGTCAAAATCGGGATGGGATGAAACCAACGGGAAATGTTATATCGGTCAAAAACAAGTTATACGTGTCCCGGCGTTTCGCTGGGTCACCCCTAGGAATCGAGATATATCTTTTTTTTTGACATAACTCGAGAACCACTAGTCCGATTTTGGTCAAACAATTTTAAAAAAATTAAAAATTACAATTCCTTTAATCTGTTCATATAACGTTTCTCTATAAACTCAACACTTTTGCCGGTAAAAATAAATGTTTGTTACCGCTACCATAAAAATCAATAACCTTTTGTTTATTACTTTTTTTTTTTAATATTTTAGCCAAAAAATATTTTTTCTTCATACATTTATTTTTACCGGCAAAACTGTTGAGTATATAGAAAAACGTTATATGAACAGATTAAAGGAATTGTAATTTTTAATTTTTTTAAAATTGTTTGAGCAAAATCGGACTAGTGGTTCTCGAGTTATGTCAAAAAAAAGACCACCAAAGGTCAAATCGATATATCTCGATTCCTAGGGGTGACCCAGCGAAACGCCGGGACACGTATAACTTCTTTTTTACCGATATAACTTTCCCCGGTAGTTTGAACCCTTCCCGATCACTGACCCCTACCATTTGTCTCACAGAGTTATTTAACTGAGAGAATTATCTGAATGATATTAATAAATTTTTGCACAAAACCGATGAAATTTCACTGGGCCTCGTCTATTGAAACATTTCATTGAATTAATGGAATTTTTTATAAAATGTTGTGAAAATATTCATTTCATTAAAAGTTTCATACACTTAATGAAAAAGTTTCATTAAAACTAAATTCATAAAATATATGAAGATTTTTCACCAAATTTAAGGAATTTTTCATTTACCTTGTGAAGAAAACTTTATTATTTAACTAAAAAACTTCTCTCTATGTGGGTTATATAATCCGTTATCAGTTATTAGTAACTACTAGGGTTTGGGATTTCCCGTACTTTTTTATTTCCCGGGAAACGGGAATAAAAAAATTTGATTCCCGGGAATCCCGGGAAATATTTTTGAACAAAATTGTTAATGAAAACCACCTATATACGTAATTTTTATTAAAAACAAAACACTATTTCAGAACAAATTCAGTCTGTGTAGTGAGAATTCAAAGTAAAAATTTCAGAATGTTGAACATTTAACATAAAGTACTCTAAGCACTGCCAAATGAATTGCATGATTCCAGCAGAAAGCACCCACGTCTGGACTGTCGGAAATAAACCGTTTCATGACATTTGGCCCATTAGATATGGTGTCCGCAATGTTATTTTTCATAGACAAATAAAACTCTTCTAGTCTTATTTCTACAATTCTTCTTATTTCATCAGCATTACAACTTCCTGATATATAAAACAACCCCAGGTTATAAAATGAATTATTTCCGTTTATACATATGTTCAAATATCTCTTTTGTGATATTCTTGTCCACTCATCTAAGATTATAGTAAATCTCCTATTGTTAGAAATATTGCTCGATATTTCTTTTATCATGATATATTTTACATGATTGTAGTAATTTAATATAATGTTCTTTACATCGGTTTCTTTTTTTGCAATGCCAGGTTTTTATTATAAAAACTTTCTCGAATAAACGATGATCTAGTTATGGTGCGGATTGACTGCGGCAAATTTGGATACCATTTTAGGAAATGTTTGCCCTACCATAAAACCCTTAATGCCTATTCAGATTACACTTTTTTCTTCGGGTACTTTGCTAATTTTAGCTTGTTGTTGTTTTCTTCAAGAGAAGTTGCATGACCATCAATTTTTTTTTTTTTTTTTTTTTGTGAACCAAATTTAGATGTCGGATAACCAAATTTAGATACCACCGTTCGGGAATTCCCTAAAAATAACATATAAGCTCAGCTTTTAATTTTGTATTGGATTATTAAGTATATATTTGTATTTATCTAAAATATTCTTGGGTCACATTTAGTTTTATAAAGTGTTGTTCGAAGCAATATAAAAATGTATCTTTAACGAGATATAATTTGATCAAGTATTTGTATTTGTATATGGCATATAAAATGATATAAGAGATAAGATTTTTTAGGATATAATTATATAAGGCAACGAATAAGAAAATTTTGAAAATCGGAATCGCAGATAAATTCATATTTAATTTTCAGATAAATTCATATTGTATCTCCAATGCATAAAAAGGTAATAACTAGAGAACCGTTTGCAATTTTGACTCCAAATTTCAAGTACGATGAAGTAATTATACGCTTGTTACAATCGAAAGAAAAAAAGTTTTGTATTCATTTTTTTTTTAGATTTTACAGTTTGTTTATTTTTTAGTACACTTTTTTGCTAATTGCAGGAGATTAATTTTAAATTACAGTTTACAACAATTTACTGAAATTTAGTAGCTGCAACTAATCATTTATACTAATTTCAATATACTAAATTTATTGATATTTAGTAAGTTTTTTAACTGATTTTAGCAAATCGATTTGAACTGCAGTTTACAACAATTTTGCTAAAACTAAGTAGCGACTACTAATGTTTTTACTAATTTTGTTGTACTACAGATCAGCAGGCATGTGTTGCTAAAATTAGCAAAAAATACCACTGGGCTCAAAACAGTTAAATTTCCCGTAATAACAAAAAAAAATTTCAGTAGCCATTACAGACTTTTTTGGTTGAGTGTAGGTTCGGCAAAAAAACCATTTTTTTCGAAATTGCCTTGCAAAAATACTTCATATTCAAAGGTGTACCGAACACTTTTTTTTGCCTGTAAGGTGGTATGGTCTAGCGGGCATACTTGCGTGCATCATGTCAGTTATGTTTTTATCTATCAAATATAATATGTCAAGATAGCTCAGATGGTAAAGGTAACGACTAGCAATCTGGAGTTCCAGTTGTGAAAAAATTTACAATAAAAAAATAATTGTTTTTATAAATTTTAGAAAATCTATTTTTAGACTCATCATTTTTGTTAATACTGGTAAGCATATTCGTAACGACATATTTTTTGATTTTTCGTATGCTGATGTATAAGCACAACTCAGTATTTTACTCGGCATAATCATAAGAAATGTAATAAGAAAAGTAACTACCCGAGTAAAAAAAAGTTAGATGTTATAAAATACAAGCATATCTTTTTTTAATATAGCCCAAAATACAATTTGATCCGAAAAATGGTGGATCATTTTGTATTAATTTAGATCCATCTTGGATCTAATATGATCAAACACGATCCGAAAAATGGGTTTATCTAATTATACAGAATTGGATTTGATACAAAAAGTTACATTTTATTTGATACCATTAGACAAAAATAATTCATTCAAAGATCGCTCAGATTGCATTAAATGGTCTATTCTATTGAAATTAGGTTTTGATTGTCATTATGTCATATCCAATTTTATATGATTAGAAAAACCCATTTTAGTGACCAAAAAAACCTGGTATAGATGTCGCTGAAAGCTGGTATTTGAAACAAAAAATTGGTATACTCACAACATATGTTTAATATGGTATTATACCAATGAGAACAAAGGGGATCTTGCTCCCATTCAGAGCGATAGCTTTGCTTCCGCTGTTTTTGTTTTTCACGTAGATTATCACCACTACCGACACGAATTTTTTTTAGGCGTTGAAGGGCCATCAGAATCGTCATTTTCTTTTTCTTCATCTGTTGATGATATGATAATCTGCAATAACAGTAGTGACAAAAATTTCCTCACAAAAGAAAAAAATCTACATTCAAAGAACAGCTGTTCTCATAAACGACAAAAAATGGGATATAAGTCATACCCAGCAAAATCTTTCATTACCAAATAAGTGGTTATATAATAGAAATTCATAGCTCCGCACAACTTATTTTTTGGCGTCTAAACTCATTGTTTTTGTTTGGCGTGGTCGTTTTTATAAGTAGTCACGCTTACCCGCTCGCTTACGAAAAAATAAGAAATAAGTAGTTATGAGATTTTGAATAATTAGTGGTTACACACATGCTTACAAAAAGTTTAATTATAAGTGGTTATCCGATTGCTTACTTGATTCTTAAAAATAAGGAGTTAAGCAAATACTATTAGCCTAAGGAAATACATTCAGAAAAATTTTAGTTTTCTCTAGTGTGTAATTTTAGGACTCGTCATAAAAATTTAAACATAAAACATATTTACACATTATAAAAAAATTTAACTGTGTAAAAAGTACTTATTTAAACTAATACGAGTAAGTCATTATTTTATATTTAGAAACAATGGATACAATTGGCCGTTATTAGGAAGTCATTATTTTATATTATAAAATAATGCAAAAGGTAATGATATATCATTTTTGGTAATGCAGATAGTAATGAGGTGTCATTACCAATATTTTGCTGGGTAATTAAGTCGGTAGGCTACAACTACAAATATATTGTATTTTGTATGATATAAAAGTATATTGTTTTTTTTTAACAAAATGTATAAAAAATTAGATTGTAGCTTGTCGCCACACTTGTGAATAGTAATTCAAGTTTTGTGGCGGTTAAAATGTCAGTAAAACAGCTGTTTTCGTTTCTTCCTTTACACTTTTAATAAAAAACAAAATTGAAATCATAACTTATGATTATGATTCATAAGTTATAAAAGTTGGTATTATTGCGTACCAACACAATTTTTAGTTGGTACATGGTACAAGACCCTGAAAAAGTGTATGTGTACCAACAAATTGGTACGTCTAACATCACTGATCTAAATTAATGCAGTACGATCCACCATTTTTCGGATCAAATTTTATTTTGGACGGCATCAAAAAAAGATATGATTGTATGTTCTACCTCATTCATTTTTTTAATCGGGTAGTTATCATTACCAGATATGTAGTTATATAACCACATATATGGTAATGATTTTCAACGCTGCGATGTAACTGAAGTTTTTGAATTCAAAAAGCTATAATTTTGGAAATACATACATATAATATAACATCATAATACTAAATTTTTTTATCCTAAATATATAAATATTATGTTAAAATTTACTTACTAAACCATGATATTTCATCTTTATTTAATACTATGTCACTGGGTTCTCTACCCTCTCCTCCTTGTATGGCGGGTATAACAATCGTAGGAAATCCCAATGTCATGCCGTATACTATTCAAAAATAAACAATAAATACAGATTTTGTTTGTTCCCATAAAAATAAAAAATAATTACCAAAAAGTAAAATATTTTTAACACTAACAGCTAAAAATTGTGGTAATGCTCGTCGAAAATTACTTATTTCCTGTGAATCACTCATCGAGAAACGGTGATTACCATTTTGCATGAACAATGGACGATCATTAACCGAACTGAAAGTTTAAAAATAAATCAAATATATTATTAAGGCCCGATTAATGAATGTCCAGTTAAATTTTAGTTTTATATGAGAAACAACAACAAATGTGTCAGTTAAAGTCCCAGTTAGTAGCTAACTGAACATTAAGTAATCGAGCCTAAAAAGTTGGTTTTAAAAAAGTTTCACTTAAAAAACACAAAAAAATAATTACTTATTTCGTAATGAATTTATTTTTTTATTTTTTGTTTAATTTTGATTGTATAATTAATTTGCTTAAGTATTTATTAAACGAAAAATGTTTGTTAACATGATATTTACCCATTTTTAAAATCAGTTGATTTATTTATATCCATAGTTTGTGTGATGTATACAAAATAATTTAATTTAAATTAATTATATTTTTATTATTACTCTAATAAGGTGTTGACGTTTTTTGGCATTTTATTAAGATTATTTTTTAAAAAGGTTAACTTAATTGTGATAAACTGTTGGACAAATAAATACATATTGCGAGCTATTCAGAAAAATTGTGCTTGCATTTTTCAAGAGCTTTCTTTTTAACACACAAGAAAAAACTGATGCCAAAATTAATAAGGGGGACCAATAAAGTAAACTTATGTACAGCTCGTATTTTGTGTAAACAATTTAGATTTATTTTACATTAGAGTTGCCAAAAAAAACAACGCATTTGTATTAAGCAAGAAATTTGGAGAATGCAACTGCAACGCGACTGCTACTAATCTGCTACTCAACAATCTTTGCCCAGATTACATAAAACGATAGACGAGTATCGTCGACTTTTCGAAGTTTAATATCTGCCACATTACATACAAATTTTAAAAGACTGTAAAAAATTTGGTAAAAGACAGCAATTTTGCATTATATATTTCAAGATTTTAGTAACCAACATCTTTAAAATGTTAGAAATTTTACTTCGAAAAGTGGACGATAATCGTCAATTTTTTATGGAATCCCTAGCCTGGTGAACGATTTTATTACTAAGCGCTAAGACAACAAGTTGAGGTAGCGCAACCTTATTTTTGTAGCATACAAAATTAATGGTACTTTTGATGGTCTTTTTTCGGTATTGGACACCCTACTTTATATGTATGAAGCTTGACGTAAACCTCGCAAACTTACTTGTAAACCAATAATACACGATATATGAAGCCCTACGATAATTCCCCCATTGTAATTTGTAAAAATTATTTAATTTCAAATTAAGATTTCTCATTTTTTTAAATTATTTTTACTGAAATACTTCAAATAACATTATTCAACAAATTGAGGAACCTACACCTGCAAACTTTCTAATAAACTATGGCACGCTGATTCTGAATCAGGCACATATATATTTTTTTTCAATGAACGGTTTTGAGAATTTGCTGTTTTAAAATTTTGCGTTCGTTAAGGCTCAATTAGACGTGCCATAACCATAACCATATAAAACAGCTGTTCAAACCAATCTTATGGGCTACAATGTATTCGGTTATTGGTGACATGCCATAACACCATAACCGTAACCGTAGATACCAATTGAATTTTGGTTTTCTGCTATGGCGTTATGGTTACGGCTATGGCGATATGGCACGTCTAATTGAACCTTTACTCAGTTTTTAAATTAGGACCGAAGAATCATACCATTTCCTCAATAATTATTTGTTTACATACATTTGAGTATAATCATGTCGGTAAATGTTCAAGGATATTTGACTGACACTGCAAGGATGTTGAATTGTTACTTTTCATAAATTTATCCTTTTAATTATACCAGTTGCTAATCAGTGCTTCCACTCTCTAACTAGACAACGTAATAAACAGAAATTGCAGAAAAGAGTAGTATATATCAAGAATATTTAAATTTAGTTCAAAATTTTAATACATCATGTCATATATTTCAAGATCCATTGCATGGAATATCAAGCTTGACACAAAATTTTGTTTATTTGAATTCTTTGTTTCTACACTTAAGATAATACGTCAGTAGAAAAATCTGTCAAACGGGTTTTAAATCGATTTGACTAATTTTTAACAAATTTTTAGTTGAAACACTGATTTAAACAAAGATTTTAGTTATCTTCGTTTAACACATTACTAAAAATCCTCTGTATTTTAATTTTGAGTGTTAATTTTCAAAATTATTTATAACTAATTTTTAAGGACCCATTCGTAAAATTTTACATAATTTATTGTTAAAATACAATATTTTAATGTTACTGTTATTACCCGGTATATGGCGCCACCAATGTATCCGAAGTTTTAGAGATAGCACTATTTCTTTCCTTCCCGATTTTTTAAATGCCCTGTATCTCGAAAACTAAGAGAGATAGAGTAAAATAGACGAACATTTTGACTACCCGACTAAAAAAGTTTTCATATAATCTTATATGATTTGATATAATTATAAATGTTAACACTTTGGTATTATAAATATGTTTGATATGACGTTATATATAATCATATGCGATTTGGTCTCCAGGCATATATTAAGAGATCTGCAAATATAGTTTATACATAATTATATATAATGGCGTATAAGCTTCTCTAAACAATCTTATATCAAAATATATAACAAAGTTAATATAAAATTGTAATAATTTTATGTATAAATTTATCTGACATGATATCTAATTATACAAAATTTTATAAAGTTTAATTGCACTATAAAACATTAAAAAAAAACTCCGAAATTGTGGATCTGGTTTTGAATTTTGCACTTTGACATTTAAATAAATGTTTATAATTGAATTTAACATATATTTTCCAAATAGTTAGCGAAATACTCTTTATTAAACTCAAAATAATTTTAAAGAAATAAACAAAGGAAATTTTTTTTTTTCATTGTGGTATTAAAGGTCGAAATAATTATTTTTACTTTTAAATTTAAAAATTAGACAAACATATGTTGAAATAAATATGGTTTAAGTTTATTTATTTTTCCGTAAAAAAAAATTAATTGTGAAAGTTAATTTTTTATCATGTTGGTTTTTTATTTTTATTTTAAAAAATTAAATTTGTTTTTTTCGACCTTTTTAATTCATTAATTAGAAATTTATTAATTCAGTTCGAGGATTATTTCCTTATTATGAATTAACATAATAAGTACTTTTTTCAAAAACAGTTTTTTTCTCTTCATCAGGATACTCTCCTGACAAATACTTCACAGAGTTTTTGCTTTCAAAAAACCTCTACACTTTCAGGAATGAAAAGAGGATCGTTTATTTTTCGGATCAAATTGTATCAGGTGAGATAACATGCTTATCTCGCTTGATATAATTATATATTCCAATATTCGGATCAAATTAGATATGGACGTATATATTGGTTTATAATATTTTATATTTTTAATAAAAATTTTCCACTTCATAAAATAGCCCATATCGGAGTGCTCTTACATGTTCCTAGATAATATGGGCTAGGCCCGGAGAGGATCCCGAGACCCTAAATTTGAACAAATTTTACGACTCAGTATAATTACAGATAAAACTGTAGTTTTACTAATTTTTTAATTAAATTTAGATTTGTTAAATTTAACAAAAAATGTTTTAAAATCAATAAATTTTTTTTTAAGCCAAAAAAAAACAGGAATAAATTTTGTTAAAGTAACAAATTGTTCTGTTGAGCCAACAGACTTATTATTATGAGTAATTTTAATGTACCTGCAGGTAAAAAAATTAAATTATATTAAATTGCATATAAATTAGATATGCGACGAGATCAAATTTGAACCGAAAACTTAAAAGATATAATTGTATCTAAAATACATCAAATTGTATCGAATTCGATACAATGTTACACTCCATATAAACAAAAAAAAAAAAGAAGATTTTTCACGATAATAAGTTTTATGTGAGAATTGTGTAGAGTTTGTTTTCAAGCAAATTTAATTTTCTTAGGAAAAAGTGACATTACGTTTGTTCCACGTAATTCTGGGTAAAGTCTGGTAAAATGAGAGTAAACAAATAATTATCTCAAAAAATGGTAAAATTGCTCACAATACCTGGAACGCACAAAACCACATTTCAAGCTCAAAAAGTTATTCATATAAACAAAAGCTATTTTTAAGAATAAAATATCGAAGGGAATAAAGAAAAAATGTTATAAAGTGGTATTTGTTAACGATATTAATTATTGTTTACAAGTTTTGTTAATATTTTAATTATTTTTACAAATTTAAAACAGCTGATTTTTAAGGTCCATTCGATTACTTTTCTCAGTCAAGTCCAGTAAGAATTACTCAGTACAAACTAGACAAGATTTCCTCCCAAAATAAAATTTTCCCAAACTTGTACGCGAACAGAAAATTTGCAACAATTTGCAAGTGTGTAGACACAGCTGATTACAACACCAAATATACAAATAAATTTTAACTGGTCGTTATGGAAGAAGAACATTTTTGATGTTAAATATTAAGCAGACAATTTTTAGAAGGTTTTCTTATCTTTTCCATAATTTGTTTTAAAAGTTTTACTGCTTTGCATTTCCATAAAATAACACAATTGTAAAATATTTTTTTTTATTTACAATAAACAAACATATTTTTTTGAAACATATGTTTTTTTCTGTTTGCAAATTCTTACTGGCAAAAATTTGTCCAGTAAAAATTTGCAAGAAAAAGAACAAGACTTAGAAATTCTCAACATAGAACTGTCACTTTATTCTCTCTTTTTTCTTTCTGTTTACTGAGTATTTGTGTTAACGAACGCCATCCAGTAAAAATTGTACAAATTTGTACAAATTATCCAGTAATCGAATGGACCTATAAACAACTAGTGATTTGACAGTTTTACCATTTTACCCGCAAAAAAAGTACGGGTAACTTCTGGTAAAAAGAGAAACAAATTATTCTCTCATCAACGCTCTCATTTACCCAATTTTTAACAATAGAAACGCTTTTTGGTAAGATTGGGTTCCCGCGGGTACCCGCGGTAACGTAAGTGGAACAGAGCTATTGGCTCATATGAATAAAAAATAGATATTACTAATAGGGGGAAATACAGGGTTTTTTAAGCAATTACTTCACAAATCTAGTCTGCTTCGGAGTAGACTAGAAATTTAATTTTTTAATTTTCGTTTACGTTTCATGCTATTCTACCAGCCAATTGGTAAATTTGGAGTTAAAAGCCATTCCTAAGCCCATAGTAATTACTTCGAAGTAATTGCTAAGTTTTATTCATATGACCCATTGTGTCTTTGTTATAAAATTTAAAAAAAATTTCATTTTTTATAATTTAAATTGCAATTTGAAGCCTTTCAAATTCGATTGAATTTTTTCCACGTGAAAATATGAGAATATTTTTCGGAAATGGTGTAGAGTTATTAAATAAACTTTAATTTCAGCTAGTCACGAATATTTTATTATTATTTTTATTTTCAACGTAAGAAATACCAATATTGATTAATAACCACGACTTCAAGTTGACACAAATCATATTCGTTAATTTATGTTTGTAATACAAAACACTTTTAATACGATAGATAATTATGCATTAAGCTCTAAGCTTTATGTTAGTAATAAAATTGAATTAAAAATTCATAAACAAACATGGAACTTATTCTTAAGAATACTTTTATGGCATGTACCTAAAGCCGGGTTCGCATACGATAACAAAAATTAAGGCTTTGGTCTCTTAAGCTAGCGAAGGTGTTATCAGTTATCAGTTGTCTATGTTTTAAATTACAATGTTTTTAAAATTTTAATTACGTCTGTTCCTTGACTTTATAAAATAAATCTCTTTTGGATGATTTAATATATGTCATAATATTAACCATTTTTTCGCCACCGTCTCTTTATTTAAGATGCACTGACTTTGAAGAACCTGGGTATATTTAGACAGGAAAGCGCAATTAAATCTACAATATTTGATAGTTTTGTGTAAGTAAAACTTAAAAATAACTTTATTAGGCGAAAGAAAGATAATAAGTCTTATACATTAAATTTGCGTTAAAACGAACCATACACAATTTTGTTTCACATTCACGTTTAAAACTTATACTCCCTATGAAAAAAAAAATATTTTTCACGATAATGAGTTTTACGTGAAAATTGTGTATACTTTGTTTTCACTCAAATTTAATACAAAAGACTATTATTTTTTTAGTGAAAAAATGACGGTGCTTTACTTGTAACAAACTGTTAATTTTACTGTAATAACAACATAACATAGTTGTTAATTTTACAAATTTTTTAAATCGAATGAAGAAAATCGGATGTCTTTCCTAAATTCTTCAATATCAAGTGGTACAAAATCGAATGATCGATTGAATTCAGAAATTGTTAATCGAATGAGTAAGAAATCGAATGAATTCCCAATGATTGAATTCAATAATTGATAAAATCGAATGCGATAGAATGATTGAATTCCTTATATTTGAATTTGATCGAATAAAATCGCTGCGATTGTATAAATTTGAATTCATTCGATTTAAAAGGAAATCGAAAGGTCTTTTTAGGGAATTCATTCAAAATAGAATTCATTCTTCGAAGCTCTGGTATATCTAAGTAAAACTTTCCATAAAATTTCCCGAAAAAATTGCACTTTTTATGGATTAATAATTGTGGTTTTAAACTTTTCTAAGAATGAATTGCAATATATCTCAATGAGTTGTTTCCTTTCTTCTTATTGTAACAACAAAAACTTTAAAGTCATAGGTTATCAATTAAAACAGTAATCACTGAAGAAAAAACAGATTTAATTGTCTTGTTTATAATCCACTAGAAGGATGTTAAATATGGTGTTGAAAATTGCCGTTTAAAGTTTTATGTATGTATTTGAGTTACATTTTGAAAACCAAAGTTTCACATTTTCCTTACGTTGCATTTACTAAAATCTAGTTTAAATAAAAAATTCAGTTACATAACCAGATTTTCGAAAACCCCAGTTCCTTAACTACCCAGACAGAAATTGTCAAACGTACAAAAAAATTGTTTTGGCAAACCACTGATTTCACAACTAACTAGTAATCACAGTCAGTGTTGCCGTTCTGATTATTTTTAACCAAAATTGGTTATCTTTTTCCAATGAGGAGATGTGATCTTTTTTTCATTTTGGTAACTTTTTGGCAATCAAGTATATCCTTTTTTTTATGTGGTTTTAAATTTATGTTCTCCTAATGCTTGTAAGAAGCTTTTCGTACAAATTAAATTTCTTCCTTGACCAAAAGTTGAATTAACTAGAATTGAATGAATTCCTTGACTAAAAGTTGAATTAACTAGAAATGAATGAATTCCTTGACCAAAAGTTGAATTAACTAGAATTGAATGAATTCCATGACCAAAAGTTGAATTAACTAGAATTGAATGAATTCCTTGACCAAAAGTTGAATTAACTAGAATTGAATGAATTCCTTGACCAAAAGTTGAATTAACTAGAATTGAATGAATTCCTTGACCAAAAGTTGAATTAACTAGTATTGAGTGAATTCCTTATTGAATCAATTCATTAAATTTTATGAAGGCATTAGAAAAAAATTAATGAATTCCTTTAAGATAAATCGAATGAAAAAAAAGGAATTCATTCAATTTCTTAAGTTTGGTCAGGGAATTCATTTCCAAAATATAAATTCAGTTCAAAAAAAAAGGGAATTAGGGAATTAATTCTTCGAAGCTCTGCTTTGAACACACCTTCAGTTGGGAGATGCGATTTGTACGTTTTTATGGGGTAAATAAATTTTTATCAGAAATCTAACTCATTTCATCTTATTCTACACCCTTTTAGGTACCAGAGTCCACTTTTAAGTCCAAACACGTTTTTTGACACACTAGGTCCCTTTTCTCGGGGAAGGTCAAATATACTAGAGTGTCACATTATCACACAAGTGCTTATACTTTTCTTCACACAAGTATGAAAAAAAGTATGCTGAAATTGTCTGGTTGTCAAAAAAGTATAAAACAAAATCTTTTCAGTGTTCAGACTGTTATCGACTCACACAACAAATAAATTAAAACAGTTATTTTTTCTTCTATTACTACTTTTTTTTCACCACTAGTTGTTTTTAATCTTTGTTTAACATTTATTTGTGAATAACACAACACTTGTGTTGAGACAAGTGGTAACTTTATGAAATATTTCAAAAAATAAATCTTGTCAAAAAAGTGTGACCGTATTTTAAATGTGTGCACTAAAGACGTCACTTATTTAAGGGAATTTTTGGTATGAAATTGCAGAAATTTGGTTTGAATGTACAGAAATTGGTTTAATGTGCAGAAATATCAGAAATATGTGCTGCCATATAAATTTTACCCATTTTTTGTGTTAAAAATGCCAGGAAATGGCATGGAAATGAAAAAATCTCCAAAAATAAATAAAAAAAAAAATTGGTCCGATCGGGTCAAAATTTTTACCACAGGTAAAACTTTTAATTGGGCTTGCAAAACAACTTTGTTTTTTGTCGGTTGGGCCTATCCCGGGAGTTATTTCGGTTCAAAGTTTGAAGTTGGAATTGCTTATAACTGTGACATTAACGATTTTTATGTTAATTAACTCATTACGGCTCAATTTAAAAATTTTAACTTTTAGAAGTTTTTTTATAAAAAAAGGTTTTATTTCAGAAGATTGTGTATTCAAAAATATAATTTGTAATTAGGCCCTGTGCGAGATAGTTAAAAAAATTCTAAAATTTGACAAAAGGTTTTAAAATTTCATTAAAAATTATTTTTTAAATTTTTTTTTAAATTTCATAGAAATTTGGTAACTTGAATTTAGTTTAGATTTTATTTAGCCAGTTCGCACCCATCTTTATTAATATATTAGCTGTGTTTGCGCGGCAAACTATAAACGTTGGCTTATGTTGTGTGCGTTTTGTCGTGATCGGATAGGTATCTTCAGACTTATTCCAATTTCAATTTTCAACTTTAAAGCCCCGCCCACTCGAAAGTAGGCATTTCCGACAAAAATTATTTATATTTTTGAACTCACAATAAAAATATCTACCTACGATAAAAATTTTGAACTTATCAAAGTTATGCCCGTAAACTGCACTTTAGCAAAAATTTACTTTTCTTTAACTCTTAACTTATTTTAAAATAAACTAAGTTTAATGCTTATCCATAGTTATCCATGTCAAATTTATATGGAAATATCTCTGGTTAACGTTTTACCTTGATTATGTTGGAAATAAAGATATTCGTCCTATGCCTTATTGGCCTTATAACACTTATAATAAAAACTCGACGTAATTAAACTCAAAACAGGCAAATTTTACCAAAAACCGGCAAATTTATACTTTTTACTTTTTTTTTGTAAATATGGCATTCTTCCACCATAACTAAATACACAAAATGTTGCAAATCAACTTAAAAATGTTGCAATTCAACTTAATTTTAAGAGAAAAATGTTGTATATCTAATTGGCCCGAGTTCGATTTTTTTTCGAAAGAGTTAAGAGTAGCATAATTTCTCTCTATAATATACACTCTTTGATTATATTAATGTGCTAATTCATAAAAAAAATTATTTGGTATTTAAAGCTTGCTATAGTTAAAGTACATATTTCGCTTAATAAAGAGTTATTAGAAATCTTGATTCATAATCGTATTTTAACTATTAATTAATTTTTCGATTTGATTCTGGTAACACTATTGTTTATTTTCTCTCTTCTCTCAAATAAGTCGCAAGTGATGTACAAATTTAGTAAACGACTGACTCGGTAATAGGAAGTGAAAATCTATTTTTTTTAATTAGAGAACTAATGATGTGCTAAGATAAATTTAAAAGCCATTAAAAATATTTTTTATTTTATTTGTAAAGCAAATCAATGCAAATGTGTGTAAAAAAGTAATTTTTTAGAACATATTATTCGAAGCACAATCGAATTTCTAATAATGTTTTGACAGTCTGTACATCACTATTGTTTTGTTTTTCTTTTTAATTTTATTTTTACATTTTTTTTTTGAAATTTTTTCGAAAAAGGTCATTGGCTACGCAATTGTTGTAGCTTTTTTCAGTTTGATGGATGCAAGTTGTTGGAAGCCACACATTCTAGGGATGGGATGGCTTTAATAAATCATTTCATGCCTGAAAATGAAATAATTAACAATTAAATGGTGGCTTCCTCACTCCAAACTTTATAAAAGGTTTAAAGTTAATGAGTATCGACTATAAACCTATATTATTTTTTTCGTTATTAAGCAAATATGAATACTGTTTTTCACAAATTAGCTCAAAATCCTGCAATAAGACTGTTGTAAAATTTTATGAAGAATTTATGAGAGGAATAAAAAATAAACCTTAAAGTTAATATCGCCCACTACTTAACCTAATTCACAAGCTTTTACCGTTTACTTCGAAGTCGAACGATATAAAATATAAATGCAAAGCAGGTCACTGCTCAGTTATACGATTGATTACATTACATAGTACCAGTTACCGGGTACCAGGTACCAGAAATACTTAATTTTTATGTTGCTCTACACTGCAATAATCTTGAAATTCTCTAAATTCAAGAATAGGTTTCGAAGTACATATGCACAAAAAGGTTACAAATGTTTATACTGCTTTAAACAATTGTTACGAAATACAGTACTTTTAGTTGGTTGTTTTTTTAAATTAACTGTTATAATAGTTGTTTCTTATTTCTACATAGAAAAACATCTGTAAATACAGTTGAAAACAACAACTACTGTCGTTTATTAGTGAATGGTAAATTTCGAGATGTACTCCCATTATTACTCACTTTTCAACCGGTGGCCCACTGGATTTTCATTTTTTTAAACACAAATACATATGCTTGGTATAATAAAAAATAATCTTGGAAAACTTAATAGCCTGTTTTTCTTTTCTTGAAACAGACTTCAAAATGTTATAGAAAAAATTTTCGAGCTAACTTTGCAAAACCCTTTGGGAGATTTGTTTGTGCTTGTGTAATGGCTGACGGTGATGACCTAAAATATGTTGCACAGTTTAATTGCAAATCCAACCGAATTCGTGGAATTAAGTTTGGAGAAACAGCCATTTTTTTTTTGTTTGTTTTGTCAATTTTTAACTAGGAAAGATAAATGATCTGTTCGAAGTCGTTACCGCGGTCTCCCACGGGAACCAATTTTGACAATTGAAACGCTTTTTGATAAAATCGGGTACAAGCGTTAACGTACGTAGAACAGAGCTATAACAACAGAAGTTGAACCGAAAATGACGATACCGTGGGGGTTTATATCACGGTTGGTGAAGGAATTTCGAACTAAAAATTTTGAAATTTTTTTAAGTGTAAGTAATTTATATATGTACATACATATGTACAACGAAAAAATTCCTCAGTAGCTCAGTTAGGAAAAACCTCAGTTGAAATTGAAATATTTTAAAATAACTAAATTTAGTTCTAGTTAATTCAACTTTTAGTCAAGGAATTAAATTTATTTCGTTTAATTCCCTACGGAATTAATTTTTTTTCGTTTAATTCCCTGAATTTAAGTTTTCACTCAATGCCCATATCTTAATGTTCTATCTTAGTTTTCGAGATACAGGCCATTTTGTAAAATGGCGAGATAGAGCATATATAGCATATAGCATACATACATATATTTTTCTTTCACAAATGTCAGTGGTAGAAATTTAAGCCAAATGGAAGAACCTTAAACCGTGAACCACTGTGGTCAAAGTTCACATTTTTTATTTATATTTTTCGTTTTTTTTTTTTGGAAGACTGTATAAAATTTTACAATTTTAAAGGTATATTACAAAAACTGGTACGAATTATCATATTAAATGCCTTCAATTTACAATGAGTTGTTACAAATTCAAGCCAACTCAAATAATTCTAAGCCATACTGGCAGAGATCAAAGTTCAAATTTTTGGGAAATATTCAGAAAACTAAGAAGAGCGCCGTTAAAAAGTGTAACATAACACACATTTTTCCTAATAACTTTTTCCACCTTTAATTAAAATATTTTTTTTTATCAAAATGTCTTTGAGAAATATGTCAGATTTTAAAATGCTTGTGTTTGTCAAAATCAAATGGTTTATTTTTTTACAATGGAGATTCAAAAACAAGTACGAAAAAAAATTATTTAAACTACTGAAAACTACTCCATTGTGGACTTATAAAAAAATTTCAACAGAAGTGCGTTTAATTCAATGTGTTTCCAGAGTTGTCAAAAAGTTTAACATGGGCCTAATAATTGAAAGAATGCCTGGTACGGGTAAAGCAAAAGGACCCAGCAAAGAAACCAAAGCCAAAAAGATGGAGAAGCCATCGAGGTCGATTCCATACATTTCTGGTCGCGAAATAACACGGCGTGCAATGTTTGGATAGTTTTTGCGCAGAGTTAAAGCTAACTTTGGTCTTAAAACATTTAAATTTCAGAAAGTTCCTAACATAAATGCTAAGAGAAAGGTTGAGGCCAAAAAACTAGCAAAACTTCTCTGTATTACATTTTTTTAATGGCACACTCAGGGAACTTCTGCAGCCAGAATTTGTTAGTTGTTTAAATAGAATTTCAGTTTTGTTATTTTAAGTGAAATTAATATTCATTTGTAGAAGAAATATAAATTTTAACCACATTTGTAAGTCATTAAAAAAACAAATAATATAAAATATTGTGCATTCGTAACATTCATTTCATTCAGTCATTTTGTTTTTTTTTTTTTTGCTTTTAAATAAACAAAAAAGAATGAATGTCAGTAATTTGTGTTAGTTGTTTTGACTAATTTGTGGTTTATTTTATTAAAAGTCAAAAACAAAAGGGAATTTAATGAAATGTTACAAAATATTTTAAGAGCGCACTCTTTATTTGACATTTGTTAATTTTAAATCAGAAATTTACAAGTACTTTATAAATTAATATACCTCAGTTTCCCGAGCTCAACTGGTGAATATTTCAGCCAAATCCAATAACTCTAAGCCCCGGAATTCGAGATTAAAATTTGTTGTGAATATTTTCCAAAAAATCTTATAAAACATCACTAATTTTGAAAGTGTATAAAAAAACCCAGAATGACTCACAGTTAAAGATACTCATGTTGAACAACTTGTATCACTTTTTATAATATCTTTTTAAAATTGTTAAAAAAATAAAAAAAAATCCAATATCCAAAAAAATGTTAATTTTGACTCCGATTTTTTTCATGTTAATTTTAGGTCTAATGCTAGAATAATTTGCTGAATAATTGGAAATCAGCAGATAAAATTTTATGCGAGTCTAATACACACTTAACCCTCTAATGCTCTTTGTTCTGATTACTTTAATATTTAAACCATATATTTGGCGTTAAAAATCTACCATGGAACAAATATTAAAATTTTAATTTATCGCTTTATTTAGGCGATATAGCACAACAAAGGTTGAAGATGTATCTTGAACAGAGATACAAGCCGGGCCATTCTCTCGGCTGGCGGCGGCTAATGACTAAAATGGTCGGCGGCGAATGATTTTTAGAGTTGAGCCGCAAACGCATCGGCGGCGGCTGGCTTAAAAAAATAGTGTCGACTGGCGGCGGCTAACCGGCTAACGTCGGCTAAAAGGAACATTTTCCAAGAATTTCAACAGATACATACACGCAAAAAAGCAACTGCAAAAATATCGAAGTCAACTTTGCAATTTTTTTATAGGTACACTTAAAATAACACGCCAGTACAAAAATCTCAAACCGGTTTCAAATCGATTTGACTAATTGTTAACAAATTTTTAGTTGAAACACTGATTTAAGCAAAGATTTTAGTTATCTTCATTTAACACTATACTAAAAATCCGCAGTACTTTAATTTTGAGTGTTAATTTTCACCAATGCATCCGAAGTTTTAAAGATGGCGCCATTTCTTTCCCTCCCGATTTTTTAAATGGCCCATAGCTCAAAAACTAAGAGAGAGAGCAAAATTTGACGAAAATTTCGAGTACCTCTAACCGTGTAATACTCCAGAGAAAGGGGATATCTCTATCCAAAAATGGACCTTGGCGGGGCCTTGGACCTCGGAAATTTTTAATAAAAATTTTTCACTTCATAAAATGACCCATATCTCGAAAACTAAGCGAGATAGAGCAAAGCGGACAAAATGTTTCCTCCATTGTTGTGCCTTATATGCCCTCACATGATATGGATTAGGGCCGAGGGTCCCGAGACCCTAAATTTGAATAAATTCTACGACTCAGTATAATTACAGATAAAACTGAAGGTTTACAAATTTTTTACTTAAATTGATTTGTTAAATTTGACAAAAAAAAATTTTAAAATCAACAAATTTTATTTTAAGCCAAAAACAGGAATAAATTTTGTTAAAGTAACAATTTTTTCTGTTCAGCCAACAGACTTATTATTTTGAGTGTAGTTTTCCGAATTTATAAAAATTGAGTTTATATTTCACAATGTCGATAAAATTATACATACATTTGTTAAATTTTACACAATTTATTGTTAAAATATAAGATTTTCATCTCTCTGCCATCACCTATTAGATGGCCCCACCAGTATATCCGATGTTTTAAAGATAGCCCTATTTATTTCCCTCCCGGTTTTTTAAAATGGTACATAATAATAAACAACAATAATAAGTTAACTAAGAGAAGTAGACCAAAATGGAAATGAAATTCGACTGTTCCTAGCTTTACCTCCCCCAGAAGAAGAAGAATTAATTATTTAATTCAGTATTTGAATTCTGAATTAAAAATTCAATGAATTAATTCACAAAAGACTATTGAATGGAATTAATTCATATTTGTTTTCGTTCGATTTCTTTTGTTACGAATTAATTAACAGAGCTTTGAAAAATTAATTCGTTAATTGTGGGCTTCGTTAAAAGAGAAACTAAGGCTGCATTCACACCTAATTCTTAAACACGTGTTTAGCTAAAACACGTATTTTAGCTCTTTATTCTATTACAAAAGTTGTAGTTTCTTTTCTTTTGTTACGAATTAATTAACAGAGCTTTGAAAAATTAATTCGTTAATTGTGGGCTTCGTTAAAAGAGAAACTAAGGCTGCATTCACACCTAATTCTTAAACACGTGTTTAGCTAAAACACGTATTTTAGCTCTTTATTCTATTACAAAAGTTGTAGTAGAATAAAGAGCTAAAATACGTGTTTTAGCTAAACCCGTGTTTAAGAACTAGGTGTGAATGCAGCCTAAGGTAACAAAAAAAGTCGCCAACGATGTCAAAGATTTCCGCGGAAAGTGGTATTTAGCAGCTCAAAAGGTATTTAATAATACCATAAAAACGTTGATGGAAAGGCATCAGAAAATTAAAAAATTTTGTTAAATAAAAATAGAAAAAATTTGTATATACCCAATCAGAAATCGCCAGTGGTACAAAAAATCAAGCACTGGCATACAACTGGGCAACCATCGTGTTGAAAATAAATGACTGGGAGAACACTCATTTGGGACGCTTTGCGAGCGCTTTCAAAAAGTGTTTTTCCAGCATTTGTTTTACAAAAATTTCGGCGGTTTATAACAAAAACCACTGGCAAAGAATGGTCTAAGAGTTATATGCCAAGGTTTGCAACCAGTGGTTATCCAGTGCTACCTAGCCAATGCTACCAGTGGTACAAAAACCAATTCACTGGTAGAGCAATGATTTTATAAAAATGCTGACGCTTCATTAAAAAAGGTTTGTAGTCAGGAGGTTTCGAGTTCAAATCCGGCTGCAAGTAAAAATTTTTTTTGGATTTTTTTTAATTTAAAAAATTTTTTTTTTCTATAAAATCAATTTTTTGTTTGTGGAAAAACTCCTTTAAGACCAACTTTTTTTTTTGCTCTCCCAACGCCGGCATATTAGTTCCAAAAAACTGTTTGCCAGCGCTAGATTTTTAGCACAGCCAGTAATTGTCCATCGATTATCACTCATTTATGTGTTTAGCTATCAAATATTATATGTCTCGTTAGCTCAGTGGGTAGAGCATTCATCTGCCAATCTGACGGCCTGGGTTTAAATCACGGCAGTACTAAAAAAAAATACATATGAACTTTTTTTAAATTTTATTTTGGAAAATATATTTCCGGCCACCTATTTATTGGTTTTGCCAACGTTCAAAAATTTTGTTTCTCCAGTGCTTTTCCTGCGCTTTTTGAACAGCCGGTCCTTTTGTCTAATGATGTTCTCATTTTGGGAACGGGAAAGCACTTTTTGCCAGTACTTGTAACACCTGTTAAAGTGCTTTGCCACCGCTTTCCCGTTTGCATTTTTCAGACTGGGTAGTTTTATAATAATCTTAATCTTAAAAAATACGGTTATAAAATAGCTTTTATTTTTAAAATTGAATGACTGTTTCATCAGTTTTTTTTTGGATTTTGTGATGGACATTTTTTTCAAACGCAGTGCTTTTAATGCGGAAACCTGTAGAATTGTAGTATCAACAAAACCGCCTGTTTGTGCTACCGCCAGTTTGATGCAAAACATTTTAAAAATCAACGATATCTCAAAACAAGAAAATTTTACTTTTCAAATAATTATGTTTATTAAACAAATTTCATAAATTTTTTAAAAATTAATATTTTTGCATTTTTCTATCGGCTTTAGCCGAAAATTGGCTTAGCCGATTATTGTCGGCGGCTGATTCGGCTTGGCAAATGTGTCGGCTGGCGGCGGCTGACCGGCTAAAGTCGGCTGGCTTGTATCTCTGATCTTGAAACCCAGTGGTCTATCAATAAAATAAAATTACGTACCGAAAATTGTTAATCAATTGTTGTTATTTCAAAAGTTATGGCGATTTTCGCTTTTTGAATATTAAGAAATTTTGCGAATTTGGCACTAAACATCAATAAATTTTGACGAAATTAGTTGTGCTTACTACCTCAAAGTATAAAATCAGTGTTTAATTTTAAAAAAATCTGTATGCTTGTTTTGGAGTTAGAGAGATATTTGTAAAATGTATGCTGGCGTTATCCTGTGAGTCCTGGAAACAATTTTTTAACTGATTTTACAATTAGAGACTTTAAACTAGCTTTGTTATTATCGGTAATGTACGCCAGATCGTAAATGTATTTTTGGCAATTTTTCAAATATTTTTTCTGTTTTAAAAACTTAATTTTTTCAAATTTTCTAAATTTTCACTTTACATGCTTCTCGCTTGAAAACCATTCCTTATACAAAAAAAGTTTGAAGGCAAAAAAGTAGACAGTTACGTTTTCTATGGATATAATACAACTTGTTTAATAAAATATTGTTATTTAGCCAAAAACTATTTAAAAGCAGAAGACCGCCTTTAGGCAGCCTTGGGCATTAGAGGGTTAACAATTGCATTGTATTTAAAACAAAACAGTAGATATCAGGTTTTCTAAAATTAAAATTGTTCGGTAATTTGCATTAGTAAAACAATTTTTTTGATTTATAACTTTTAAAACGGAACGGTTTTTATGATTATTTAATAAAATCAAAAAAAAATCAAGATTGGTTACCGTTATCGTTATAATACCCTTATCGCTAAAATACCGTATCAAATTAAATACCGTTACCGTTACTAATAGCTCTAAAAAAATTCCAAATACCGTTATCGTTACCGATACCGTTATTTTTATGGATAGTTACCGGTATTTTACCGGTATTTATTACTTTATATAAAAAATTTAAATTTTTTAGTTTTTTTATTTTATAATCTTGAGTTTTTTTACAAAAAAAAAATTATAGATAATAATTTTACTTATTAAAACCACCAGCATCGAATTTATAGCTAATAATCAGTATTTTTAACACTTACAATTAAAAAATAGGCAAAATTTGTACTTTTTTTTATGTTTTCGACGTAATTTATTATACCGGTACGTACCTGTATTGCTGTTTCGATAACGGTATACCGTTACCGAAACAGTCTTAAATACCGTTACCTTTACCGTTATCGAAACAAACAAATTTCGATACCGTTATTCGTTTCGGTAACCAACCTTGAAAAAATAATAATAACGAGGTTATTAACATTTTTTTTTTAATTTAAACAATTTCTTTGTACTCAATGATCTGACACATAACACTCTTTTAACGTTTTTTAGAATTTCTAAAAATAAATGTAAAATAAATTGAATAATTTTTTTATACAAAAGAGAAAATGCAAAGTACATACCATATGTATGATGTTTTTCAAGCCAACTGCCACGATACAGGAAAAACTATGTCGTATCAATCTTAAACTTACTGCATATGTTGTCCTATATGATAGGAATAAAAAGAAATTGGAGCAATTTTTCAAAAAAGTGGGCGAATTTGGAGCGGTTAAATATTGAAAAATTTAGCATTTATTTTTACGTTATTATTTATTATAGTTAAATGTAATTTAGAAATTGGACTATGTTAATAGGGTTATTAATGGGGAATTAATTTTTTTTATTTCCGACATACTTTTAGGTCATCGCTCATGCATATTGGTTTTTTAAGAAACATTTCGATTCATACAAAATATTTGCAATATACAATATTCAAAGAATATTTTCTCCACAAACAAGCCGAGTAACACTATAAAACTTTCTGTGTGGAAAGAATAACATCTGAACTTTTTTGTAAAATAAAAAAATTTTAACCGATTTTTAGATAATACATATTACACTAAAAATTCAGAACTAGTTTTGATTGAAAGAATATATATATATATCTATTTTAAATTGCCCATTAAAACTCTATTGGTATAATCAAACTTGTAGCATTTTCCAAATTCCATTAAATTTTAATAAATAATACATATGTATATTAAAAATAAACGCAAATTTTGTCAGTATTTAACCACGCCTGCTCCGCCACCTTTCGCGGTATAATCGGAAGTATGCCAGCAAAACTTTTTAGGAAGTAACGCGAAGAAGTTATGTTAGATTTGAAAATCTATAAACGTTGAGATTTCAACGTTGATAATTATCCGCGTTGAAAGTTAACGTGCGTAGGTAAAGTAATGTGTTAGTTTTTGTCTCAAACACGTTTCTGTGTACTTTGGGTTTTTTCCTGAGTTAACCGATATAGTTAAGTCGAAAACACAGCTATTGTAAGTTTGACATTGAAAAGACATACCTTTCTTTTAGCTGGACAGTTGGCTTGGAAAGCATCATATGGTATGTACATTAGAGTACTTCAAATTTCAAGACTTTGGAATTTTTCAGATCCTCAAAGCCCCGTCGATGTGACCAACAATTGAATGTTTCACTTGCCAAATCGAATAACTCCACTTTCAGAATTTTATAAAACATTAACTTCAAAACATTTTATTGACCCCTAACTGTAAAATATTCAAAACAAGTTTCTCTGATAATAAATATTAAAGCTACATTCACAGTGATGGAGTACACCACTCTGCAGAGTGAATTGTACTAAAATAGAGGTGGCATGATACAAAAAATATGTAAGTTCGAAAAAGAAAGGAACAAAATCCACTCTGTAGAGTGGAGTACTCCATCACTGTGAATGTAGCTTAATACTACTAAACGACAAAATTTATAATTTAACAAAAATTAAAAAAAACAATATTTACTATTTTTTAATTTTTCTCATTGAGACTCATTCATTTTTCTTTATGGCAAGTGAATCATTCAATTAGAAGTTTATGCATTTAAAAAAAAATAAAAAGTTTTAATTAGAGTTTGCTAAAAACCGAAAAAATTGAAAACCGCGGTTTCGGTTTTTCAAAATTAAAAAAACCGCGGTTTCGGTTATTTTTCGGTTTTCTTGTGATATTAATTGAATTGTTATAAAATAATTTAATATGTATAAAAATTAAATTGTATAAAAATTAAAAATTAAATATTTTAATACATATTTATTAAAATTCGATTGAATTTCTCACTCGAATAAAGCCAATAAAGCCATAGCCGGGGGGAAAAATGCGGAAACCGTTATACATTAAAATTTGTATTCTTTTTTCGGCAAATAAAGCTGTATTTAAAGAGTTAAATCCGAAATTTAGCAGTTTTTTTTTTAAATAATATTATAATAATAAAATTTTATACAATAAATTTTGCGGACTACGAAATAAAACTTTTTGAAAAATAAGCGGTGAAAATCTGAACTGAATACGTGAAACTCAATACATGACTTTTTGGTGCAATTTTTTTTTCTAAAATTATAACCCTCAGGAGCTAAGCCCTTTTCGAAATTCAAGACTCAATAATATGTAATTTAATTAACTATTTTAATTGTTTTTAGTATTTTTTAAAAACCGACTTATTTTTGTCGGTTTTCGGTTTCGGCTTTGAGGATTCAAAAACCGCGGTTTCGGTTTCGATTAAAACCGAACAGCAAACTCTAGTTTTAATCTTAATGTGCCTAATGATGATAAATGTAGAGTGCAAGAAAGGTGCATAAATTTTGTGTGTTTTTTCATGCAGCGAACGTGTACAATAGAGTGGGACGAAATTGAAAAAATGTCCCATACTAAAGCTGTAGAATTGCGAAAAAGTTGTTTCAACCAAATTGGGAAAAATGATATTTTGAAAATTGGTTAATGTCTTCCGTCTCCGGTAGTCGATCGAAGTTTCCGAATCTCAAAAAAATGCCTTAATTTCTAACAATCAATTAATATTTAGTGCGTTTACCAGACGCTCAATTGTTGCTTATCCGCTACTCAACAATCTGGTGAACGATTTGATTAGCTACCGCTAAGTCAACATGTTGTGGTAGCGCTACCTTGTTTTGGTAGCGTAAAAAATTTACGCTACTTGTGAGCAGTTAATGATACATCAGCTGTCGTTTGTTTTTTTTTTGTATATTTTTTTTAAAGAATAATAAACATATACAAATATGATCATAAAGGAATAAAAAATTTCGAAAAAATCAATGAAATATCTACAAATATTTTTATTTTAAAACAAAAACAAAAGTAGCATCGTTCACCAGATTAAGGTAATCATAAAGCGCTACATATCATTTGTAGCGGTAGCGGGTTTCTCTGGTAAACTTGCCCATAGTGTGATACATCGTTTTAAGCTAATTAGCCAAACAAGAATATGCCAACATATTTGAAATCGGTAAAACATTTTTCAAAATACTTATGGCAACTCGGATTTTTATGCAAATGGTGCTTTTGATCGTTATTCTAGAATTTTTTAAATCCATTTTTTTTTTTGTTTGGCATTGGCGAATCTGCAGTGTATTCTCACCTAAAACCTACTAAATTAGAATTAATAAAAATACATATTAATGACAATATTAATTGTATTTGGTCTATACGACGCGTTTGAAAAAACAACCATTTACTAAAAAAAAAATAAAATTAACAACATTTTCGGTATCTCTGGCCAATAATAAAAAAATACAGAATAACTTTTTCGGTATATTATTAGTTAACGATATCGCCATAACAGTTCAGAAAATTAGAAGAGAATCGTACTACAGAAAGTAGGAGCGGCTTATAGTCATAAAAGGTAACATAATTTGAAAATGTATGTATACTTATTAGACCGACTCACGAAAAAAAGTAAAAAAAAGGAACCCCCCTCAAAATAACCTTGGTTTAGAACATATTGTTTCCACCACATTGAATTTCTGATAAAACGCGGAAAATCGCGAATTTCAAAAAAATCTGAAACACGTGTTCACTTAAATCGTCTATAGATTATGATATGTAAGTTTGATATTTCAATCACAAATACCTCCGACAATACAAAATAGTCAAAAATTTGTTTTTTTTTATAGAATATCCTTGAAAATAGGACACGTCAGGATATGCTTGAATATGTTATATATACCGCTGGACGCGCCTCTAATAAAACTTTCATATGATACCTATATTGAGTATGTTGTCTCCAGCTAAGATCCAAATTTCTTACAAAAACTAAAAAAAATACCTTTTTTAAAAATGGTCTAACTCCTGAGATCTCATTGCTAGACCCGAAATCTTTTGGAAATCATCATAAAACAAACCAATGTTTATTTTAAGGGGACATTTTTTTACTTTTTTCTGTCCATATAAGGTGAGTCGCTCTAATGTACATATATAAAAATATGTTCATTAAGGTGTTCCTTAAATTACGAGTTATCGATTTTCAATTTTCAGTTTAGGTTCATTTAGCTTTTTTCTTCTTGTGATATACCGTTATGATATTGATTGTGATCAACGTGATTTTATAAAAAAATTAATAGGTCGAGATATTGACACTTGATTTTCATTGAAAATTGCATTTTTTTTTCTTATTCACAAAAAATTATTAACCTAAATATTCTTATTAAAGATTTGTTTAAAATAAAATTTGTTTTTAATGAATTATTTAATTAAATTAGTTAAATATTTGAATTGTTTCAATTAATCGTACACGCTTTTTTATAATTGATAATACAGTAAAACTCGCTTAAGACGAACTCCGGGGTACTAGATTAATTAGTTCGTTGTAGATTAGATCGAGGTTCGTATTAACCGGAGTAAAATTTATTTAAAATGTTCTAATTATCCACAAAATATTTAAATTTCCTTGAAAGAACTTTAAAAATTTTATAATTTTTTATTTGGAATCCTAAATATATTGTTTGCAGTATATTTAAGAAAAAATGTCTGTGTGTTCGGTTTAAATTTGTCAGAAAACAAAAAAAAATATATAAAAAATTGTCGAATTTTGTTAGTTTGTATTAAAAGTGGAAATTTATATAGAAATTTGTTTGTGGGACCATCACAAACAATTCGTTTTAACCGACTGTTCGTCTTAAGCGAGTTCGTATTAACCGATGTTTTTATATTGAAATTGTTGCCAAAACTTCGGGACTTCTAAATTAGTTCGTATTAAAGCACCGTAAGTTGTTTGAGTTTCACGTGAAAAAACTGTTATACTCCATATAAAAAACTAATTTTTCACGACAATGAGTTTCACTTGAAAGTTGTGTAGAGTTTGTTTTCACGCAAATTTAATATACAAGACTATTATTTTTCTTGTAAAGAAGTGGCATTTTGTGTTTATTGTGATTGTGCCTTTGTTATAAAATCAAAACATTTTTAATTTTTATAAATTAAATTTCAATTTGAGGCCTTAAAAGTTCGAGTGAAATTTTTCCACGTGAAAAATAACTTTCGGTGCTTAACCGAGAATTCGTCTTATCCGAGTTCGTAATAAACGAGTTATACTGTATCATTTTCGTGATAGGGGCAAAATCAAAATATAATTTATATTAGCAGTATTTTGTCTCATGTAAAAAAATTTTACAAAGGTTATGTTAATAACTGTTCCGTTATAATCGAGTTTTTTTATGAGTTAACGTTTTTTTATGAAACTCGTTTTTTTGTGTGTGCATTTATAAAAAATTTTCAAAAAATATTTTTTTATTTCTTTTATTTTTTTAGTCATAATTATTAGAGCATTATTATCTGTAAAAGATCAAGGATCATTAAAATATGTATATTTATAAAATTTCATGTGTTTGATGTTTGTTTTTTTAAAACATTGCACCCGTAATTATACTCAAATTAAACCGTTCCTTTCGGTAGTAAAAAATAAAAAAATTTATCAGTTAGGCACCGTAAGTTGTTTTTCACGTGAAAAAATTTCACTTGAACTTTAAAT
The DNA here is from genome assembly GCA_949987735.1 of Leucophora obtusa. NCBI lineage: Eukaryota > Metazoa > Arthropoda > Insecta > Diptera > Anthomyiidae > Leucophora > Leucophora obtusa. Next base: position 356,817,946 of record OX465295.1, read on the forward strand.
GGTTTAAATTGCAAATTTAAGTTATAAAAATAAACATTTTTTAATTTTGTAACAAATCTACAATCACAATAAACACAAAATGTCAATTTTTCACCAGAAAAATAATAGTCTTGTACATTAAATTTGCATGAAAACAAAGTCTACACAATTTTCACGTGAAACTCATTGTCGTGAAAAATCATTTTTTTATATATGGAGTATAACAGTTTTTTTCAAGTGAAATCAAAACAGCTTACGGTGCTTTATTTCAAAAATTTTCTGAGTGTAGGAAAAATATACAATTTCCGTTTAAATCAAATACCAACAATTTGATTTAAATAAAATCGTGACAGAAAATTATATAGAAACGATTGGTCACAAAATATACATATAAAAAGTTTTTACAAATTTTGGGAAATTCAATAAATCTGCAATTTTGGTAACAAATGGAACAAAACTGAGTGATGTTAGAATTAAACATCGACAACTCGTAATTTAAGCGACACCTTAATGTACATAAATTGTTTACACACAATCAAATTGTATTTAGAATAAACAAATTTTTCTATAAATTTTCTAAACACAAAATCAAGTTTAAACAACATTTTTTGTCTGCAGTAATTTATGTATAACTTAGTTTGTAGTTTACTATGTTGTTTTAATACAAGTTTTGTAACTTTATTTTTGATATTTTCACCAAAGTAAGGGAAATTTTACTGGTGGAATGATCTTTTTTCAATTAAAATTTATTTTTTCTTTAATTATTGAAATATTTGTTTTTTGTACTTCAATACTTTTATTTTTAAGGCACTTTTTTCGTTAATTAATATATTTTTATATGTTAACTTATATTTTGAACAACTTCGCGCCGCGGTAGATTTTCGACTAACATTACTAGTGGCTTAAAAGCTTTAGCAACACAAAATATTGTGTATTGTGTTTAACTAAAAGCAAAATCAATTTATTTTGTTTTTAAATTTTAATCGTTTTAATGTCGTTTGCTGTCGTAGTTAAGTATATTTTGTGTATTTTTTCTCTTTTCCCACATTTTTGTTTTGTATTTGCAACAACTGTAAGCCGGGTTTTAATTTATTTTTATTTTCAGTTAGTACACTGAAATAATTTCTCAGGTACTATCTACTAAATTTTCAACTGAATCTCAGGTGAAATATCCCTTACTGAGGCTTCAGTTGATTGATTTAATTAAATTTAACTAATGGTATTTCTAAAATTTTACTATTGGAGTTTTTAGTTACCGGCAATGAATTGTTATCTAATGAAACATATTTTATTTTAGTAGCTAAAGCACCGTAAGTTTTTTTTAATTTCACGTGAAAAAACTGTTATACTCCATATAAAAAAAACTAATTTTTCACGGCAATGAGTTTCACGTGAAAATTGTGTAGAGTTTGTTTTTACGCAAATTTAATATACAAGACTATTATTTTTCTTGTGAAAAAGTGACATTTTGTGTTTATTGTGATTGTGCCTTTGTTATAAAATCAAAAAATTTTTAATGTTTATAAATTAAATTGCAATGTAAGGCCTTAAAATTTAGAGTGAAATTTTTCCACGTGAAAAACAACTTACGGTGCTTAATAACCAATTAAACCCCGCTATTTAATAGGAACTGCAAAGATTTGTATTTGGTTGTCGGTGAAATACTTTTTAATTATAATAAAAAAAAAACAATTAGGTAATTCACAAGGGGTGTACTAAGTATATGTTGTATCGTCCTAACAAAAAGCAGAGTTATTAAAATTTTTATTTGACTTTAACAACGATTTTCTATTAAGTTTTCCATCTGTTAGCACATTCAAGCATAGGACACTAAACATACGTAAAAATGTTCTATTGTGCTATTCTCAAATGTTGTATTTTTTCAATTTAAATTCTAACAACTCTGTTTTTTGTTTGGACGATAGAACGATACAACAAATAGCACAACCCTTATGAATAACCTTAATAAAAGCAACAATTACATCAGAAATAATTCCTCCAATATTTTTATTATCGGGTATTTCCTTACGAAATAATACAGGATTTTTCATCAACTAGCAGCAGCTGTAAAACTTCCTGTTCAAAGCCCTGAACGCACTCCAGATGTTGTTTTTATCTTTTTGAATTTGAGGCACAATAATATGTTTAACCCTTTAGAAAAACGTGTAAGTCCACACAATGTATTCGATTTCGTGTACTTCACATTGTGCGTATTTACGATATGAAATACTTGTGTATAACAATTGTATATGAAACTAAAAATATTTTAAATTTTTCAAAAATTTTGTCTAACTTACACGCCACTATACTTGTGTGTACTTACGAAGTATATTGGCTTGTGGGCCATTACAATGCGGCCATACCCTGGCCAGCTTGTGTGTAGAGTTTGTAAGCACTCGGGGATTCTAGTAAGTACACACAAGTATCTCCGAGTACTTTCAAACCCTACACACAAGCTGGCTTACTTTACCCAGGGTAAGGCCGCATTGTAATGGCCCACAAGCCAATATACTTCGTAATTACACACAAGTATAGTGGCGTGTAAGTTAGACAAAATTTTTGAAAAATTTCAAATATTTTTAGTTTCATATACAATTGTTATACACGAGTACCCCATATCGTAAGTACGCACAATGTGAAGTACACGAAATCGATTACATTGTGACATTATAATTCTCAAATTTATTTTTGTTTTTTTATTTTTCACACATTTTATTATAAAATTATTAGTTATGACTACTTCTTATGTATCATAAACAACTTGGGTCATATGCATAATCAATTTTAAAATTTATAAGTGACTTATAAAGAAGGGGACTTGGAAAATCCCCGAAACGATCGTCTTTTCATTCCTGAAAGTGTTAGAGGTTTTTGAAAGCAAAAACTCTGTGAAGTATTTGTTAGGAGAATATCCTGATGAAGTAAAATAGCAGTTTTTGAAAAAAGTACTTATGTTAATTCATAATAAGGAAATTGGCCTCGAACTGAATTAATAAATTTCTAATTTATAAAACAAATTTTTCATACAAAATTCATTTTATAAACATATTATAAGGTTTTCAAATTATTATGCATAAGCACTCTTATATATTTGCTTATAGTTATATTTTCCGTCAAAGTTTTATTTTTCACACATTTTATTATAAAATTATTAGTTATGACTACTTCTTATGTATCATAAACAACTTGGGTCATATGCATAATCAATTTTAAAATTTATAAGTGACTTATAAAGAAGGCGACTTGGAAAATCCCCGAAACGATCGTTTTTTCATTCCTGAAAGTGTTAGAGGTTTTTGAAAGCAAAAACTTTGTGAAGTATTTGTTAGGAGAATATCCTGATGAAGTAAAATAGCAGTTTTTGAAAAAAGTACTTATGTTAATTCATAATAAGGAAATTGGCCTCGAACTGAATTAATAAATTTCTAATTTATAAAACAAATTTTTCATACAAAATTCATTTTATAAACATATTATAAGGTTTTCAAATTATTATGCATAAGCACTCTTATACATATGTATGTATATTTGCTTATAGTTATATTTTCCGTCAAAGTTGAAAAAACTCTACCAGATTTCGAAAAAAAAAACTCAGGGGTGAAAGGGTTAAGAAAAAGTTAATGATAATTATTTTAGTTATTTTAAAATATTTTAATTTCAACTGAGGTTTTTCCTAACTGAGCTACTGAGGAATTTTTTCGTTATACATATGTATGTACATATATAAATTACTTACACTAAAAAAAAATTTCAAAATTTTTAGTTCGAAATTCCTTCACCAACCGTGATATAAACCCCCACGGTATCGTCATTTTCGGTTCAACTTCATCTGTTCAACGTACGTTAACGCGGGTACCCGATTTTATCAAAAAGCGTTTCAATTGTCAAAATTGGTTCCCGTGGGAGACCGCGGTAACGACTTCGAACAGATCATTTATCTTTCCTAGTTAAAAATTGACAAAACAAACAAACAAAAAATTGCTGTTTCTCCAAACTTAATTCCACGAATTCGGTTGGATATGCAATTAAACTGTGCAACATGTTTTAGGTCATCACCGTCAGCCATTACACAAGCACAAACAAATCTCCCAAAGGGTTTTGCAATGTTAGCTCGAAAATTTGTTTTATAACCTTTTGAAGTCTGTTTCAACTGCAACCCATGCAAGAAAAGAAAAACAGGCTTATTAATTTTCACCAAGATTATTTTTTATTATACCAAGCATATGTATTTGTGTTTAAAAAAATGAAAATCCAGTGGGCCACTGGTTGAAAAGTTTTGAGTAATAATGTGAGTACATCTCGAAATTTACCATTCACTAATAAACGTCAGTAGTTGTTGTTTTCAACTGTATTTACAGATGTTTTTCTATGTAGAAATAAGAAACAACTATTATAACAGTTAATTTAAAAAACAACCAACGCAAAGTACTGTATTTCGTAACAATTGTTTAAAGCGGTTATTTTTAATATCCCTAGTAAAAAAGGTTTTAGTAAAATATTGTATAATAATATACAGTGGTAAACATTAATGGACACATGTTATAGAAAAATTGGTTATTTACTTATTGCCAATAAAACTAAACTGTCAGAAACCTTTGAATGTGTATATTATTCATTGTTAAAGAACCAAAAATCCATTCGACTTGAATAATTGGCGAAGAATGCAATTGAAGTTCCGAATAAAATGTATCAATTTTTGTACGCATTCGATAATTTTTTTAAATAAAATAGCGGCATTTGTGGCGAGTGGTTGAAAAAATTTAAAACAGCAAATTCGAAAGAGCAAAAAAGTACCAAAAAAAGCTACCAGTGAAAAGCCCTCAAAAATTGCTTTCCAACAATACCACACTTGCACGTGGTTCCTTTGGTCGAAATATCTTAAAAAGAAAAAAAACCTAAAAAGGACCCATTTTTGAACCCCTTTTTGGACCCTTAAAATTCCGAGGTGGCCGATAAGCTGAGACAGGTCGATCTTAGATTTTTTTCTCAATCACATATCCAAATTTCATCAAAATCGGAGTGTTTAGGCTGAAGTACTTCCGTTGTTAGAAATTTTTAATAACTTAAATACTTATCCTTTATAAAAATTTAATAAAATTGAGTTTTTTTAGAATTAAGAACGTTTTTTTTATATTTTTGTAAATTTTTTCAATAATACCGGTATATACCGGTATTAATGTTTAAAATACCGTTACCGATACCGATACCGAAACAAATAAAAAATCGATACCAATACCTATACCGTTATTCGTTTCGGTTGCCAACCTTGGTATAAATGCAACATGGCAGAGCTATTTAAATAAACCGAATATTTCGCTACAATCAAAATGGAAAATATTTCAAGCTGTGTGCAGGGCAATACAATCTTATGGTGCGCAAGTCTGGGGATTTACATCGTTTGAAACTGTCGATAAACTACAAAGAAATTTTCTTAAAAGAATTTTAAAAATACCAGACTGTACTCCCAATTATGCATTGGCTTTAGAAACAGGAGCGGAAGATAGTCACTTTTATACCCTATGTCTACATCTAAATTACATCAACGCAGCTATATATAACTACAACACTGAAAGACTTCCACATAAATTATCGAAACTTATACTAGAGAAAAATATTTTTTGGGCAAAAGAAATTAATAGAATCGGCGAGGAATTCAGTATATACTTCAGTTTAATGAGTGGTATTGAGTGGCGTTCTAGATGTTTAGATTTTGTATCTCAACTTAAAATTAAAAACTACAATAAAATGTTACAAGCAGCTTCTGCAAGTGAAACTCGTATTTATAAAAATTTAATACCAGCTATATGCGACCAAGCTACCTTATATTTGTGACCAAAATTTGTGTATAAATGAAGTTTCAGCTATATTGAGAGCACGTTGCGATACTCTCCCATTGAAAAATGTTCATAGAAATAGTAGAACTAATACTACCACTATATGTTGCTTGTGTAATTTGGGTGAAACTGAGAACCTAATACACTTTATGGGAAGATGTCCGATACTCAGGGAATTCCGGGTTAGATATATAGGGAAAAACTATATTAATGAATATGAGCTAATAAATCTATTGAACGGTATGAATAAGCAATGTAATTGGAGAAATTTAGCAGCTTTTATAATAAATGCTTTAAGATATAGGCAAATTTTGCTTACAGAATACGATACTTAGTACTTAACATTTTAATTATTGTAAATGAAATGTAATTATAATGGCTGACGACATAATGTCAATGCCTTTAATGACTTTATTATTTTATATATAAAAGTCAACTAACTAACTATACTCGTATAACTGCATCAATATAAATAAATTTATACAACTTGGATCTAAACACTGTTTACTGTAAAAATACTGTTTTGCTAGTTGTTTACTATGATATGAAAAATAACTGCTTTAAAAAACTGTTTCAAAATTAAAGTATTTTTCGTTAGTTGTTTTCTTAAATAACTGTCATAACAGTTCTTTTGTATGAAAGAAAAAACTAATTACAGTTGAAAACCACAACTACTGACTACACACAAACAACTGTTTTATAGTAACCATCAAGTTTTTTTTGAGTGCAAAAATATTTAAAAATACGTAGCTATTACGAATTATTTTTTTTAATAAATGTCTTAAAAATTTGTTTTTGATTTTTCATCGCAAAACAAAAAACTCTCATGTAGTTGCTGCACAATTTCTTTGAGTGTGCGTAATAATGAGCAACCTCTCTTGCGTCTTTGCTCCGGGATCACCGTTGTAACAGACAGGCATTTCAAAAGTCATAAAATAAAAGCCCGTGGGGATTTGTTTGTGTAACTATCCACTTTTATTTCGCGGGGAAATCATTGAGTCTGTAATTTCTTTCTGATTTACGAAGTACAATGACACCTCAGCAAGCTGATAACTACGGTAACATACAATTGGAGGAGTCCACTATTGGAAGGTGAACTGACAATAGCATATTAATTCGAATTGTAAATAAAAATATAATAGATGTAAGCACTCGCTACATATTTTCCATTATTTTTAATATTTTATTTTATTAAGCACTGGATGCACATTTATTTTCCACTATTTTAATTTTTTATTTTATTGAGATATTTAGTTTCTACTTTAAATTTGTTCACTTGAAAAACTGAAATATTTTTTATCCACTCAGAACAAAAAACTATAAATTTTGTATACCTTCTATTTTAATTTTCAACTAAAACAAATTATTTTCACAGAGTAGTGTGAAGGGTATACAACATTTCAGCTAAACCGATTATAACACTTTAAATTAATTTGTTGCTTAATTGTTTTTGTAATTTTTAATGAGAATAACAAAAAACTGGAACTTCCGTTTAAAAGTTTAAGTAACAATCATTTTTTTGCATCGAAATTTAATTGATGTCGATGTGGAAAATAAAATAATAAAAAAAAGAAAGTAAATAAGATGATATTTAGTGATCAAATTTAATTTAATGTTGTGTGAAGTAAATTAAATAACGATGATATAATTTTCAACAAAAATAGTTTTAATTTACTAATAACTACAAACAGAAAAACAAAATTAAAAATCAATCAGAAATAACATTAAATTAAATAAGAACAGCTTTGAAACAAAAATTGTATTCTTTTTAATTTAGAAATCTTTTTTAAAATGCAAAAACTAAATTAAAAATGTTGACATACTAATTCAATTAGAAAGAGTTTATTTTAACTATAATCATATTTACTGTAATAAGATTCATACTTAATTTAAAAATGTTCATAAAAAATTAAAATTTAATTCATATATAATATATCGTAATAGTTGATTTAACCACGACTTTTTTCTATATGCAGGGATATTAAGTTCATGTAAATATCGTACATGTGTGCGGTTATTATTGTAGTTTAGGAAGAGCGGTAATCAAGTATCTTTGCAAATCAACAAATTTGCAAAAAATGGCATTAAATATCTTAAAAATATGATTACTATCTTCCCGATGCAAATTAAGGGTAATTTTTAATAATGCCGGGAGAGCACAGTTTTTGCGTTAATTGAATAAAAAAATAAAAGAATTTTGCATTTTAAAATATGTATTACTATAAGACTTTCTGAGTGTTACAATCAAAAAAGTTTGACAGTTACAGTAGCTGTTGTTATACCCTACACCACTACATGGAGAGGGTATAATAAGTTTGTGCTGATGTTTGTAGCACCAAAAAATATTGGAGCTAGACCCACCTTATTAACATATTTTGATAAAATTTGGTACACCGACTTACGTCGGCCCAAGGACGAAGCCTATTAATTTTGGTTAAAATCGGTCCATATTTAGACCTGACGCTGCAAATACGAAGATATTTCAATGAAATTTGAAAATGATAAAAAAATCATTTCTAAGAAATGGCGAACATTTTAAATCAAAGGTTATTTCGAACCGAATTAAATTCGAAAAGTACGATTAGCCAGTGGAACTTCAATTAATCATATATTGAAATTTGTTGAATATATAGAAGAGGAATTATTCAAAAAGTTCCAAGGTACACGCATTTTAATTTTTGCAAAAAATATAATTTTCTTCTTATTTGTATAATATAGTTGAAAAATTTACTGGTTACTGCATTTAGAAAATGTCAAACTTGATATTGATTTAAGCCAGTAAGGTAGACGCACCCAATTTTAGGGTCTCCTATTAGTGCTGGTAAATTTGGTTACTTTTCAATACTCGATACTACTCGATATTTTTGATTTGGATACTCGATACTACTCGATACTTTTAACGGTTTTTAAATTTGAAATTTTTTAAAATTTTTTAGTAAAATTCTTTGAAAATGTTTAGGTTAATTCAATTTATAAAACATATTTTTAAACTTTTTCGCCAAATATTCCTTGCGTTTTTCATAGTTTTTTAACATATACTTTTAAATATTTTACTTCTGATTTTTTCTTTTAGCAGAGTTGTAGTTTTGTGATAAATATTTTAGTAGAGTCACATTTTTGTGGTAAATATTTTAGCGAAGTCACATTTGTATATATTTTGTCTGTCCAAAATGCAACTCTAAAAATATCGAGTAGTAGTTTTGAGTATCGAGTACCCAAAAAAAAAGACAAATACTCGATACCCACTACTCATATTTTTACCAGCACTACTCCTATAGACTTACCTGAAAATTTAGTTTAAAATGATGATTAGGCAAAATAAAAATCTTCATAGAAGAAGACTTTACAATATAACATTAACAAATAGGGGAAAAATTCAAAGTTGCAAGGTACACGACCAGTGTTGCCACCAGTAAAGCAAAAAAATACACAGCCGTAGGTCAAAAATTATCCAAAACCATATGAAATTACACAACAAATTAATATTATTTAGTTTAAAAAAATCGTTATTTTTATAAAAAAAAAATCATACATGCACATATGAGGCCCTTTGGACTCTCCTGAGCCAGAATCAAAATACAATAATTTGGAAATAATGCACTTCTTACCGGCTGGCTACGTTGCTGTGAAATTTCACACTGTTAGAGAGCTTAAGTTTTGAGGCCTGAAATCATAGACCGAACGGGAGCTGTGCCACTCAGCTCCAAAAAAAGGCACCACTAAAATGTGAACATTTTTAAAGCTTGCAATTTTTCAATTTATCAACATATTTTAAAAAGGTAACAAAAAAACTATCATTGGTAGAAAGTTCGCAAATGCTGTTTGAATTACATTCTACCAATATGTTCTTAATTTGGAGAAAATCTGTTAATATTTAGACACAGTTTACCTACAAAGGTCTTATAAATCAATTATAGAGTGCCATTTATAGTAAAAATAGCCTTTGCATATTAACTAAGACTGAATTAATGAATTATTTAAAAGATATATTGATCTGCCCCACTGTACTGCCGTAAGAAAATTATTGTATGATCAAATCCCTCAAATTTCTCACGAGAAAGCCACAATCATAACAAAACCAAATTTCTTTTGATTAATTTTAAATGCCACCCAAGACAAAAATATTTATTTATTTTGCATTCAGTTTGACAAATATTTTCTCAAAATATTAACATAATATTGAGTTTATATACAAATAATATAAAAAACTAGTTTTTTGACTTCCCCCAACTAAATTGGGTTTCGCGTAGAACAAATTTACAAAAATAATTAACCAGAAACTTAAAATTTGTGCAAGATGTTATACAAATAAACTTATTTTATCAACTGTGGAACTTGAAAGTATGGAATTAAGCAAACTTTTTAGTAAACAGCGAAATTACACAAAAACTACACAAAAATGTCATTATTCAAAAATTATCTAAGGAATGTGTAAACAGTCCCGTTTTTGAATAATTACACGACATTCCCCACCCAACGGAAATGCCAAATAGGATTTTTGGCATTTACCAGATAGACTTTACCTAACATTAAATTCGTTCATTTAATATTTTTCGCAAATGGTTTTTTACTTTGAAATCAATTTTTCTGAAAGTGGGTATATTCATAGTTATGCAACACTAGATCTACGTTATAAAAAAAAATTTTTTTTTTTTGGATTTTCCTTTTAGTTGCAAGGTCTTTTATGTGTCTAAATTATTTAGAGCCTCACATATCAGCTGTTTTATAGGTGCGTCTATAGTTTTGCTACTGAGTGTATAAGTAAATTTTCTCTCTGGTACTGTGCGTATCTGAATCAAATCCGTTTTGATTTTTTCCAATATATTGTACTACCTTCCAATATGACATAAACACAGTAAATTTTTTTCACAATACTAAAAGTTGACCAAGAATATTGCGTAGTGTATGGTTAGCTTAAAGCAAATCTACGTTAAACCGATTAAAGTATAAAATAATTTAAAGCAGTTACTGTTCGTAATAGTTGCGGTATAATATAACGAACATCAGCAAAACTGTTTAGGAAGTAACGCGAAGAAGTTGCGTCAGATGAAAAAATGTATAAACATTGGGTTTTGAGAATTTTAAAAATAAAAAAGTTAAATCATTTGGCGAAACAAATTATTTCTACTTAAGTTCTTACATTTTTTATGTCGAAATGAGATAGAAAATCCCAAACAGTTGTTTCAAATTTTCTTTAGGCAAAACAACTTATTTTTTGGAAATAATTTTTCCAGAGACTGTTAAAAATTAAATTTGAAAAATAAAGAAATTATGTAAATACCTATTACTTTTTTATAACACAAGCTTTGAACTTTGTCAAAAAATTTATGCAGAGACTTTTAAGCAATAGCAAAGGGTGTTTTTGCTTTCCTGTAAAATGTTTTTTTGCCAAAATCGAAAATAATTTATTAGCTTTCATGAAATTTAACGTTAAAGAGAAAAAAATCATGAACTTTTCGCAGGTGACAAAAACCTGTACTCTAAGGTAATTATTTCTGCAAATATTTAGGATTTCAGTAAAATTTGAAGTGCGTAAATCGTATTCAACAATGTATCATTTTTTATATGTTTGCGCCAGTTCAGCTATAATTTTATTATATAAAATCTTATCAAATTGTAACGCGCCATTGTTCTGATGGATTTATATGTGATGTTATCAAATTATTACTGAATTGATGTAAACTTATGTATTGTAATTATATAGACCCATTTCACGGATAAAATTGTGAAAAATACTCATAGAAAATAAATTTGTTGGAATTCTATCGGAACCTACGAAATTTTGTCGTTATTCAGCAATTTTAATTGCAATTACTTAAAATTCATCATCATAAATTTAATTGTGAACAGAAAATATATAAGATTAACCGAAGCACTGTCATATTATCCAAAATATTGGCTTTTATAACCAATATTGAAAAAATACATTACCTTCAATACCAAAAACCATCAATTTATCGAGGATTTAGACATTTCTATAAAATATTGGCAGCAAAAATCTAGTATCAGTTGAGTATCAGTAAAATTTGTCACTCTATCCAGAGTATTGTTTCTTATACAATTATATCTCGCCGAGTATTGTGAAATGTATATTTTTATATAATTATATCAATAGATATTTGATTTAATAAAATTATATTAACCAGATCCACCATTTTCCGGATCAAATCATATATGGGTTATAATATATAAAAATATATTATCAGATCTGAAAAATGGTGGATCTGGTTAATATAATTTTATATAACTAAATATATTTTGATATAATCATATAAAATTATACTTGATGTTACATATGACAATACTTAACGATATATAATTCTATAAAATCATAAATGCTTATATAAAAAATATTTTTTCTCGGGTATAGATTTTTTTGAAAATACCCAGTATGGAAACGGTAATGACATATCATTATTTTTTGGACTACTAGTAATGATACTCACTTACCTTCTGTATTATTTTAAAACATATAATAATGAGTTGCTGATAATGACTTATTTTTATCATTATTTCAAATAGAAAATAATTTTCTAGATTTTTTTGAAAATTTTTTGAAATCTATTTTTAGACTCAATATTTTTTAAACACTGGTAAGGATATATGTAACCACATATTTTTTGTTTTTTTGTATGTTGGCGAGTAAGCTTACTTGTGTGCAGCAGGTCATTTATGTTTTTATCTATTAAATATTACATGTCGATATAGCTCATATGGTAGAGCTATTGACTGGCAATCTGTAGACCCAGGTTCGATTCCCGCACCAGCAAATTTTATTTAAAAAAAAAAATACAATAAAAAATATTGTTTTTTGTATAATTTATTTTTTTGAAAATCTATTTTTAGACTCATTATTTTTGTCAATACTGGTAAGCACATAGGTAACGATATATTTTTTGATTTTTCGTATGCTGGTGTGTAACCATTACTCACTATTTTTCGCGACATCACCATATAAAGGTAATAAGAAATGTACAAAAGTAACTAGTTACCATTACCTAGTATGTAGTTACATTACCATATATCTGGTAATGATTTTCTACACCGGGTAATTTTTTTATTGATTCAAATTAAAAGACAAGTGATTTTTCTGTTGTTGATATATAAGTTTATTCATAAACAAAATATTCAAATTTCCAACCTAAAAAAAATCAAATTTGAAATTTGACTAAAAAATTTAAATCGAGTTTAGCCTAGAGGAAAAGCTATGGGCTGACAAATGGAAGGTCGCCGATTCTATCCCAGTTCTCGACATACAAAATTTTTAATTTTTAAATAAATTTTGTGGAACGTGTTATTCTATTTATAGAATAGAATTTATAATCCATAAACATTAAAGCAATTAATTAATATAACAAAAACTGTAAATAAATTTCGGTAATTACAACGATATTAAAAATCAATAAAATTGATTGTACCTGGAGCTACAAAAAATCGGTTGGCGAAAATTTCGACTGCAACTACGGATTTGATATTTGCATATAAATTTGACATTCATGACTATGGTTACGCACTAAACTCAGTTTATTTATAGATAAGTTAGCAGGTCATAATCGAATAAAAGTAGGTATATATTTGTTTAGCTAATTTTATATTATTTGATCCAATTATATAGAACCATTTTCAATATATAATTGGATTTTATGCAAAAAATATTTTTACCGGTGAATATAAAGGGTTGTTCAACAGGGACGCTACAAAAGTAGAAAGACAGGGACAGCAAACGACGCCATATTTCTTGCCGCCCTTTTAACATTTCTCTTCAGTAAGGTTTGCCATTTCATGATGGAAAGATATACGAGCCAATAACGAGTCGAAATTATTAAAATTTACTACCGAAATTCGGAGTCAGTGGCCTCAACGTTAAGAGCGCTACGTCCAATTTATGGTCGTCATAATCGTCCTAGCAGATCAACAATTGAGCGTGGGGCTACGTCAAATCTATGGGCTATGCCAACAAGCCAGCGACGATTGATGAACTTCGTACGAATATCGAACGTGAAATTGCAGCAGTATCGGCCGATTTATGCTTGAAAACCGTCGAAAATTGGGTTCAGCGTCTGGACTTCTGCAAGCGTGCCCGTGGTGGCCATGCAAAAGAGATCGATTTCTATACATAATGGCATCGAACGTACTTTCATAGGAATAAAGAATTTCATTGATATCTAAAACCGTTTTTGTTTTATTTAAAATTTTTTACTTTTGTAGCGCTCTTATTGAAAAACCCTTTAGAAAAAGTGAAACTTTTTTATTTTATCATTTTGTAACAACCATGTGGGAAAAATAATCGGTCACCGGACACGTCACGGGGACTGGGACCGGTAACTTTTACATGGGCTTGTCCTAGGAAGGGATCAATTCCCCCTTGTGGCGTCAATTGCCCCGACGCAAAAGAACCAGTCACAGGACTGAAGCAAAAGAACCTGTCACAGGACCTATTTTCACCGGGTACGGGACAGGTCATCGGTTAGATACTTTCAGACCGGTCTTGTTTTCACCGGTCACGAGACAGGTCACACGATAGGTTCTTTCAGACCGGTCCTGTTTTTACCGATCACGGGATAGGTGCTCGCGTCACAACTGACCCCTGTTTTCCCACAGGGAAGGAATTATACTTTCGGATACAATTTTACATTTTAAAAAATTAAAAATAATCGACTGTTACCATATGGAAAAATGTATGTATGTCAAGATTAATTGATATTTTTATTAAAGCTTATTATTTTTAGAATTCAATACTATATGTACATTCAGAGTTGGGGTTAATCAATTACTTTCCAATGATCACAACGTATTTCCATTGCCATTATGTAACCGTAATTGTAATGAAAAAAGTTTATTACTTTTGTGTAAGTAGTGGTAACGAAATTTTATTATCATGGAAAATCGATGTAAGTAAGCTCAACACAAGGGCTCAACTACAGTTCAACGCTCTTTTACTGGCTCTGTCTGACATTTCAAGATAAGAAGTGAAATTGCAGTTAATGGCTTTAGTTTACTTATTATATTATTTCATATTTTGTATATTTTTGTTGAAAAAAATTTTATTACTTCTACTTAAACTTCTTAGAATGACGGACAGAGCCTGTTAACAAAGGTTGAGGTGCATGCATAGTCTTGAGATTCCATGCTCGTTACTGTACGCCATTGCTTATTGTAGCATCTTTTTCAGTTGAATAAGAATTTGCGTATTTAGGCCATAGTTCTTTTGGGGAAATATTCCTTGCCGTATTTTAAAGCATCTTATCCAGGGAGTAGACAACAATCAAAATCGGTCTAAAAGCAAATTCCGCAACTAATGTAGTATCAACGACCATAGAATCTCGTAGTATAAACAAATTCTCAACTCTCTCAAAGATTTTTTAAGATTCTAGTGGTTAAAATATCTCCGGAAATTATAAAATTTCCACAATCAAACGATAAAAAGAAGGGTGTTGCTAACGGATTTCAAGAAGTAAAATTATTTCATTCTCTAATAAATATTTTTTGCAGATAGCTGTGTTTCCAAATGTAGTGGGAAACTACATTTCAGCCAGAACACCAAAGCAAAAGATTTGTCACTCCTAATTACTCATTCAATGTATTTAAATGTCGTTTTCGGCATTTTTTCTTTATAATAGCTGTGTTCGACGTAAATGGTACAGTGTACATTCCCATGTACGTTACCGCGGGTACCCAATTTTACCAAAAAGCGTTTCTATTGTCAAAATTGTGTGTAAAATGTTGTTGTTGTTTCGGTAACCGAATATTTGTATGGACTTACAAGGAAGGTATCCCAATGGATTATCTCCGATCTTAATGAGATTCTTGTATGTGATAGAGAAGAAAAGAACCATATGGACTATATTTCCGAAATGCATCTAACATTAAAAAAATTTTAATTTCTTACCAATTTCCTTATTTTAAACGATTTTATAGACAAATTTTGATATTTTAACCCATTAAAATTTTTGATCCAAACATTAGTTGACTTCAACCACACCGGTGTAGGGTATCATATAGTCCGCATGCTGATTTTTTTTTTCATATAAAGAAATATTTTGCCATTTCGTTTGAGAAATATATTAACCCTAGAAGTGCATCGCTATTTTTATAGCTGTTTGAAAAGCACGGTTGATGTTAGTCGAATCGACTAACAATGCACTTCTAGGGTTAAAATTTTTTACAAGAATCGAATAATTTTAGGTGCAATATATTCAGTATCAGTTGATTTTACCTGATAGCTTAATAACTTCTTTAAGGGGTATCGACCATAGAGATTTTTATATTTTATTTGGATAGAGCATACTCTTCAGTATGTGCTCCGAAAATTTCAATAAAAAATTCGAAGAAATAAAATTTTCACATGTTTTTTTTTTGGAAAATATGTTTTAGTCAAAGTAATATTCTATGCGATAAATTTATATACATTTTTGGGTGCGTTTCTATTTCATTGTTTTAATTTGATATCTTATATCGCATAATACGGCAGAACAAAAATAAATAAATTATATCCAAAGAAGAATTGCACGCAGTCTTTAAAGAAAAGCCAATGACGATTCCGCGATGGTGGGCGAATGCAGGTATTAATGACTTTATATTAGCTATAAAAGTAATCAATGTGGATAAAAATAAAAAAAAAATAAATTTAAAAATTTAGAAAAAAAGCATTTTTACCGCAATGAAATGTATAATAATTTTTCTGTCATCGTTTTTAACATTATTGGGGTTAGTATATCAAATACCCTTTGACCAATTCGTCCCAAATTTGATGTGCATGTAGAAAACGAGTTGATTTAAATTGTATTCATACAAGGTTTTTTGAAATGTTGCTGTTTTCTTAACGTAAAATTAAATTTAAACTTTAAACGCGTTTTTCCACAACCATGAGTTCAAAATCGGCAGCAGAGAAACCAGCCGACCGGAGGCTTGATCTGCTGGATAGAACGGCGGCGGCGGCGGAGGCTTGATCTGCTGGATAGAACGTTATACTTGTAATTTAAAGATGTTTAAGGTTTTTTTCCAAAACGTAGCAGTAGAAAATTGTACAAAAAGTTAGAATTATCAGATAAAAAAGGAATTTAAAGTTAAATTCATCGATAAAATTTACAATTTTTAGTTTTTGAACAGACCTAGAAGGAGTGATAGTTGGGCTTTTCAAATATATACACTAGGGCGGGTCGATTTAATAATCGCCCATGGCTCAGTGAAAATCGTATTCTAGGGATCAAAATAAGAAACTTTGCCGAAGGAACCATACCTCTAAAACGAATTCTACTACCCCCAACTGTTGACTTTTGTCCCGTAGGGTCAAGTTTTGAAAAATCCCACTTTGACCCATTTAGAGTGCCCCAATCGAGTCCAAATGTATGACCGACCCCCACTAACTTTGGAGGGCCGATCCACCCATGCCAGTGGCACACCCCCTGGAACTCCCCTGGGGGGTTCCCCATACAAACATTTTAAAAAATCACCATTTTGGCACTTTATTTTATTATTTTTTATTTATTTTATTTATTTTTATTATTTTATTTATTTTTTCTCTTTAGAAATTTATTTAGTCAGAACATATGTAAATGAAAAAATTAATTTAACTTAGTAATAGAAAAGAAAATAAAAAAAATTACTGTTTGAAGTCTTTTTTGCTTTCAAGTCTGGGCATTTTTTCTTTTCTATTACTAAGTTAAATTAATTTTTTCATTTACATATGTTCTGACTAAATAAATTTCTAAGGAGAAAAAATAAATAAAATAATAAAAATAAATAAAATAAATAAAAAATAATAAAATAAAGTGCCAAAAATGGTGATTTTTTAAAATGTTTGTATGGGGAACCCCCCAGGGGAGTTCCAGGGGGTGTACCACTGGCATGGGTGGATCGGCCCTCCAAAGTTAGTGGGGGTCGGTCATACATTTGGACTCGATTGGGGCACTCTAAATGGGTCAAAGTGGGATTTTTCAAAACTTGACCCTACGGGACAAAAGTCAACAGTTAGGGGTAGTAGAATTCGTTTTAGAGGTATGGTTCCTTCGGCAAAGTTTCTTATTTTGATCCCTAGAATACGATTTTCCCTGAGCCATGGGCGATTTTTTTGCCTCCCCACAAATCGACCCAGCCTAATATACACCTACAAAAAAAATTTGTAGTCCAAACCGAATTTTGTTCCAACCGAATCTTTCGGTTGCTGCAACCGAAAATTCGGTTGTTTCAGTTGGAACAACAGAAATAGGGCTGTGATAACCGATTTATCGGTTGCAGCAACCGAACGATTCGGTTGAAACCAAATTCGGTTGGGACAACAAACATTTTTTGTAGGTGTACATATGTTTATATGTTCAACAAAATTGTGTGAAAATATTTTCAAATAAAACTGATTTTCCTAATTTTTTCTAATTTTTTTTATTTCGACGGCTTTTAATTGCAACATTTTGTATAATTTTGAATTAGATAAAATTAATTTTTATCTAATTCATTCTTAAACTGGGTTTAATTCAGAGTAAAATGAAGTGTTTTTTATTTTAGTGGCTTTAAAATTGCTAAATTATAAATTTTTTTATAAACATGGAATCTCTGCATTTATAAGAAAATTGATGTTGACCTTATTAATTGTTAGATGTATTGATAATTTTTTTACATTAATTTAACAATAAAAAAATAAATAAAAGTGTGTAATGAAAAAGTGATGTGACAAAGAAAAACTAAATAACCAGTGTAAATGACTTTGCTTTTGTAATTTAGCGTTTTTGCTCAGTTTAAATTCAGTATAAGTCAGAAATTTTGAAACAAAATTTCCAACTTAAGAAATATTTTTGACAAAAATTTTTCTTAGCTCTGACTACAAAACTGGTGCTTTTATTTCTTTTTTACTCTTGATGGTTCAGGAAATGATGAAGTAGAAAATTTGTATTAAAAATGGCATTAGTTTTTAAATTTTTTATTTTGGAAAATTGATACTCTCAGCCGAAATGAGCCGAAAAAAATCGGCGGCGGCGGCTGAGGCAAAACTGACCGGCGGCGGCGGTTTAAACGGCTCACGGCGGCTGGCTTGTTTCTTTGATCGGCAGCCACTGTACAGCCAAGGCGGGTTAACCGATTTCAATCCAGTTTTTTTTTGTCTTTCGTAAGCAATAAAAACTCTAGTCCTTATCGTGGCCCTTTTTTTGAATTATTCTCAAATTATATATCCCCAAGCAAAAGTGTTTTTTCTTGCCTTTTTTGGAATTTTTGAGTTTGTTAAGAAAATTTAAAAAAAGTGAAAATCGGGCCACGATAAGGACTAGAGAATTAATTAAGAATTACTTTACATTTTTATTTTTCAATAATTAATGAAGGCTGCCCAGTTAAAGAATGAATTAGATAAAAATTAATTTTATCTAATTCAAAATTATACAAAATGTTGCAATTAAAAGCCGTCGAAATAAAAAAAATTAGAAAAAATTAGGAAAATCAGTTTTTTTAAAAAAGGCCAATAATGAAGTGGCAACCATGTCGATTTTGGTTGGCAGAATTTAAAACTTAACATTTTTTAATACAATATGTTTTTCAAATAAATGTTGTTATTTAAATTTTTGATAACCTTTCAAATATGCTCTTGAAAATGCTGCTGCTACAGTTTTTCCCCTCTTAAAGAATTCTATAAAAGTTTGTAGCGGTTAAGAGAGTTTGGCCTTAAATGGGTTAAAAACTGATTTTAACTCTATAATTGAATTTATTTAAAAACCATTGAAATCAATATCTAATTACAAAAACAAATAATATACACTAACTACACTAACCATATAAAGCAGAAACATTTTAAAATTTATTAAAATCTTCAAATAAAAAACATTTAGGGTCATATACATAATCACTTTTGAAATTTGTAAGTCATTTAAAAACAAATTTTTCATACAAACTTAATTTTATAAACCTGTTATAAGGTTTTAAAATTATTATGCATAAGCACTTTAATATGTGAAATTTTCCGGTATTAAATGTTATTAAATATTGTATTTTACAATTTAAAACAACAAGCACTTCTCATATAAAACAACGTATTGAATTGCAACATTTTAAAATCTACTAAATGTCACCGTGACGTGAACTTGTATGAATAAAAATTATAAAAAAAAAGATTTATTATGTTTGTTTAAAGTATTTTTTTTGTTAAAATTTTATTTTTAAATAATAATACAACCACAATAAAAAGATCTTGACACTATGTTACTTACTATTTACACTAGAATGGACCGAAATTTTTTTTTTATCAAAATTTGGTCTAGAGCACCGTGAAAATTATGAAATTTAGAAAATTATAAACTATATCCACTCAGCAATGATTTACTTGTCAAAAGAAAAGTTTTGGTATCCATATTGCCCTATTTAGAACATATTGTTTCCACCACATTGAATTTCTTATAAAACGCGAACAATCGCGAATTTCAAAAAAATCTGAAATAGGTACGTGTTCATTTAAATCGACTATAGATTATGATATTTAAGTATGACATTTCAATCATAAACATCCCCGTACAAAAGAGTCAAATTTTATAAAATATCTTTGAAAATAGGACATGTCTGGATATGCTTGAACATATTATATATAAACTCACAAAAGTTTGTCGGTAGAATCTACTGAAAATGACAGTTAAAAGAAAGGTATATGCAGTTAAAAAGGCGACAAAGGTATTTACTTTTAAAATAACTAAAACGTTTGTTATTTTTAACTGTTGAAAAACAACTAACAAATGCAATAAAAATAACTACCAATGTCGTAAAATTAACTGATAAATTTTTACTACAAAAATTTCAAAACAACTAAGAAAATCGGTAAAAACTACTGATTTTCACAGTCAATTCTTTTGTTTATTTGCAAACTAGAAATATATCAATAATAACAAATATAAACTAAACAAGAATTTTTAAAATTCAATTTATTTTTAAATAACTAATAAAAGCTACTATTTACTGTAAAAATACTGTTTTGGTAGTTGTTTATTATGATATAAAAAATAACTGATTTAAACAACTGTTACAAAATTGCAGTACTTTTCGTTAGTTGTTTTCTTAAATAACCGTCATAAAAGTTGTTTTGCTTTTTTCTGTACACAAACAAATGTAATTACTGTTAAAAACAACAACTACTGATTACTACACAAACAACTGTCATGTAGTAACTGTCAAACTTTTTTGAGTGTACCGCTGGATGCACCTCAAAAAAATTGTCATATGAAACCCATATTGAGTATGTTGTCTTCAGCTAAAATGCTAAATTCTTACAAAAACTAAAAAAAGATCTTTTTTAAAAATGGTCCAGCTCGTGAGATCTTATTGCTAGACCCGAAATATTTTGGGAATCATCATAAAACAAACCAAGGTTTAACTTGAGGGGGCACTTTTTTTTACTTTTTTTCTGTCCATATAAGGTGAGTCGCTCTACTATACATACATTAGACCGTACCTAAAAAAAAAGTTCGCCGTACACCCTCCAATATGAAATATTTTTGAAAGGCAATTCAAAAAAAAAAAATTTTTTTTTTGCCGAACGTCGTATCATTCTTTAAGATCCGACTGTAAATGCCAAAGATATAACGAAAAATGTAAAATGGCGACCCCTACGTTCGGAAAAAAAAAAATTTTTTTTGAAACCTCCTTGGAAAATACTTCATATGGGAGGGTGTACGGCGCACCTTTTTTTTGCCTGTAAGGTGGTACGCTCTAACATACATATTTATACATACCTATAATTTAAAGAAATTAATAACTTTTTTATTATTTAGTTTTTTGGATATCATTTCATTACAGATTATTTAATTTTTTTACTTTAGGAGTTATTTCATTATGAAACTTATTTTTAGCCTTTATTTCATTGGGGTTTATTTCGTTTTTTTGATTGGGTGTTGTTTAATTGTGGTTATTTCGTAGCACCTATTTTTCCTCTAAAAAAAATTTTTTTTTAGAACCAGTTTTTTTAAAGGTTTTTTTTATTTTTTCCAAATTTCTGGTAATTTGTTATTTTTACATAAACTTCTTTCAATCTAGAATTTTAAAAAATTTTAGCTGTTTTAAATTTGCTAATACACCAATCGCAGGGAAATTTTCTAAAGAACGAATTTGCGAGTTATCAACCATATTTCTATAAACAAAAAATCATTTCAATACAGATTTTTAATACTTTTTAAAGGCGATTTACAATCTCTTTAAAAAGTTTCACCATATCCTGCTACTTAATTTCACTTGCATGCCATAGCCCTGTTCTAGTATAACGGATTTGGAGTTTTTCTGAAGCATTGTAACATTCTCGAGATGAAAAAGTATGGCATGTTTTTATTAAATTTATTAAATGCAGTTTTTTAAAAAATTATTTGAAAAAATACATTTTTTTATTTAAAATTTTAACACCAAATGAAAAAGTTAAAAAACTAGATCTAAGTAGTATGACTTGGAAATTAATATGTTTATAATTTTTAGAGAATTATTCTTCTTAACCTCAAACCTAATATATTAAATTAAAAATAGTTTAAGTCTTTTCAGAAAATTTAAGAAATTTTTCATTTACTTTGTGAAGAAAACTTCATTAGTGTAATGAAAAATTTCATTAAAAGTCGTCCAATAAAAATCTGGACTAAATTTGTTAAGAATATATCGTTATTTTGAGTATATCATAATCTCCGAGAAAAGGGGGTTTTGGTGTTTCTCATAAAGTAATGAAGATAGATAACTGAAATTTGGCATATAGCTTCGTTTTATCACGAGAAGAAAACCAACCAAAGGATTTTTGGCTATTCGAACATTTAAGGGGGAAAACGGGGACGAGAAGTTTCAAAAAATCGATTTTCGAACCTCATTTTTGGTGGATAGGAGAGGGAGTGAGGCAAACACGTTACATATTTTTTTCTAATTGGAGGACTCCTAATAAGAATCTGAAGTCAAAATATATCCGCAAACAAAAAGTCGGTAGTGAAAGGGTTAAGAACATTTCTAATAAGTTTGATAATAACTCTGTTTTTATATTTACAATTCTTTAAAAGTTTTATATTTCAAAGTGTGTGTGAATAGTGAATTTTTATTCAACTAGAACACTGAAGAACACAAAAACTAAAATTAACCCAGCCAAAAAATTGATGATTACTCATAAATAGCATAGACCAATTAGCAAGGACTATTCTTTGTGACGTTAACCAGAACAATAACATTTCAAAATCCGGAAATATTACCATGGTCAGTACATAGCTTGCTTCACTTAAGATTAATATATGCCATTTACGATTCATGAAAAATTTATTTTAGCCTATAAATTGAATTCCAATTAAAGTTCTCGCAATCACAAAGCTAAATATTCGAAATTCTTTCACATTTGTTAAACAAAAATATTTAAGTGTACCTAAACATTTGTCGTTTATGCCGAATTTTATTTTTTTATTCCTTTTTGCAAATTCGTAAATATTATTGTTTTTATTGTTGTCAAAATCGTCTAGGGCAACCGAAAAAAACATCGATGTATGTAGCTTACCTTTTATAATTAAACCATAATAAATAGTAAGATTTTTGGATAGGTTACGTCTTATTTAAGTCAAGCATAAAATTCATAAAATTAATTTTAAATGAAACAAAGGAGTAAAAAATTAGTTTAACAAATTTTTATCAATTTTCTGTTGAAACTGATATTTTATACATATGGGTTTACTACTGCGTTTTTAGAGTGAGAGTCAGTCTTAAAAGTACTTTAATTATAATGAAAAATAAGTTAAGATAGGATTATGCCTGGTGTGAATGGATCATTTTCGTACACAATTTTAAATGTTAATGATTTTTTCTCCCTCGATAAACATTCCAACAAACAATTCGTCATAAACGGAATCCAACTCCGTATACGTACCGTTTTCTGGATCCGTTTACATAAGGAACATCGAAACTGATTTGAATCCGTTGAAAATCCGTCAATGACGGACCGTTTACGGACCGGTATGTCATGTTAAAAACGGACAAGCCCGTTTAAAGTCCGTCAATGACGGACCGTTATGTCATGTAGAAAACGGACTAGTCCGCTGAAAGTCCGTCAATGCCAGACCGTTTCCGCACCGTTATGTCATGTAATAACGGAGTATTTCCTTGTCCGTATCCTACCGATTTTTTCCACTAAAATAGACCATATCCCTGCAAACATTAAAATACGAAAATGTTTCGCAATCGTATCGCCTGGAAGAAAAACTTTATTGCGGCAATAATCATATTCTTATTGCGGAAGATCCCACTTTCGGGAGTAAATGTCCTCTCTATAGCGATACCCCCAAGAAATACGAAAGCGATACTTCTGAATGATAAAACGGCGATATCGCTAATTTATCACCTGGAAGATAAAAAGGTGATATCGCTAAATTAACTCCTCCAAACAAACTAAACGATTTATATTTTTCATTATTAAATTTAACTCTGAAAAAGAATATCTGCATACATAATCTATTGACAAAAACATTAGTTATCTTGTCGCCATCATACCCGATTTTTTCCGCGCACTCATCCTCATTTTGCAACGAATTTGTTTCCCATATTTCTTATAATTGTTTTTTGTACAAATATCGTTTTATTTTTTCCAACATTTTCAAAAATTTTAAACGAATTGTGTTTATCTTCCAGATGATAAAAAAATGATATTGCCGCAATATTATCATAAAAAAATTATGACAAAAACACAATTTTGGAATTGGTTTTTCCAAATATCTCTAAAATATCTTCCAAATAATAAAAGGAAGACAATTTCAAAATACAACTTGATTACTTTTATTAAAATAAAAAATAAAAGATATCGCTTTATTATCTTCTTGGAAGATATGTTCCAAATGTTTGCAGGGAATGTTTATTATTTTCAATACAAAGTATTTCTTTTTTATAAATTCATTAATAATTATTATTTACAATTACAATATTTAGCACATCCGGCTCGGTTTACCTATCTATCCAGCGCTTAGGGACACGGAGTAAAATCCAACATCTATATGGAAAAGAGACAATAAATTAGTTATGGTTTAATGTACTGTGTACACGATGCAAATTCTCACATGTTATACACAAAACATTGTGAAACATTAAGTTTCATAAATCTTACCTTTTTACTTGATGTTGTTTGATTAATGGTGTGATAGAAAGAATTCCCTCTATTGCGTAGTCTCCATATATTCTTCGCATTATAATAATATTTTAACCGACTTTTTCAAAAAATAATTTTTTATTTTGTAAACAAACTGCAACCGATGAAATCCGTATTTAAAGGTACGGAAACGGATACACCAAAACGGAGTTAAAACGTATTGTGTTCGAAAATCCATTTATACGTATACGTACAAGCATTGACGGATACGTACATTACGGCCGTAAAAGCCGGATTCATGAATCCGTACGTGCCGGAGATTCCGTAAAAATGTTTCTTGGGATATTTGTATGAATACCGAAAAATGGATTTTTGACTTTATTTTCAAAGTAGGTGAAGAATTTACATATTTTTGTAATCGATAGTAAAAAATATTAGGTGTTACCATATAAACTCGTATTCTACCCGTAAACGATGTAAGCCTGGTATGTTTATGAGTTTAGTGTAAAACTCCAAGTTATAATGAGTTACCCTATTTTTTATATTTTTATAAAAAAAAGGTTTTCATATAAACTCGAAAATTTGTTTGGGTTTTTATAAATCATTTCGACTTGAGTTGTTTTAGAAAAGGGAAATTTAAATTTTAATGAAATGTAAGAGCTTAAGTAGAAATAATTTGTTTCAAACCCTAATCTTTCCCCCTATTAGTAATATCTTTTTTTATTCATATGACCAAATATTTACCACACTGAAAGAATTATCCTTCATTATATTAATGATATAATTTCATAGAATTTTTTTTCGTAGAATCAATGAAGAATCGCATTATGTATATAATATTTAATTAATATTATGAAATTTTTCATAACTTTTCTTTCATAAAATTTCATAATTTCATTAAAAAAATTCATTGAATTTCATAAATTAGATCTTCATAAATTTAATGAAAATGTTCTTTATATACATATATGAAATTGTTCAATAGTATTTAGTTTTTTTAATTTTTTTAAAAAATTTAATACAATTGGAATTTTATATTAAACATTTAATTCTCAAATACAAGAGTTTTATACAGAGACAATTAATTATAGAGATAGGAAATCAAAACTTACACTACTCACCGATAGAGGGCACTGAAATTTAGTATAACCTGAGCAACTACTTACTATCAGTTTAGTATAAGCTGAGTATAAAAACTCAAAAACTGCTGAAAACTGCTCAAAATAAGGAAAAAACAAACGCGGGATATATTCAAATAATAAAATTTGAGATATCTGTTTGTATTTTTTTTCTTTGTTGTTTGTTATTATTTAAATTTAAATAAAAAAAGAAAATTGTAAATTTTTTTACAAAGTGCCATTATTGATAACGATTTTTTTATAACTTATTTTTTGGTAATGCCACACCCCTGGTTTTATATAACTATAAGGCCGAGTTTTAGTGATGCGCATACATTTTATACTGAGAGAATTATCTTATAATTTTTATTTTTCATTTTTTTAAATTAATTTTGGACTATGAAATTTGTTTATAAATCATATTAATTTTTTCGAAACATTGAAAAGGAATTTCATTAATTGGATTAAGCTTATTATAAAGTTCTATGAAAATTTTTAATTTTTTCATTAGATATATTTTGTACATCCGTAAAATATGGTACAATTTACTACGCTTTTTGCATTTGCTAAATACTTTTTATTTATCCATTCCAGCTTAGCAACGACAACAACCAACTATAATAAATAATAATAAATGAAATTGCTTCATAAATTTTATGAAGCTCTTGGCTGAATGATTTATTCATTGGAGGAGTGGGATATTCATTTTATGAAGAGTTTCATTAATTTTATGAACTTGTCATAAACATTGACTTTAATGAAACCTGTTTCATAAAATCTATGAAAAGTTTCAATGGACGAGTTCCAGTGACAATTTTAATTGAAACTGTGAATAAATTCATTACTGAAGTGATAATAATTCTCTCAGTGCACTATTAGTAATATCTATTTTTATTCATACGAACCATTGTTAGTTATTTTAACTGGATATGCTATTTGCTATTAACAGTTAAAAATAACTATATTTTTAGATTTTTTAAATTGATATACCATGGTTGGCAAGCACTAACCCTAAAATACTAATAATTTAAAACTCTTTCAAATGACTACCATTAACCTTAAAATAAATACCACTAACGAAATAATTTAAACCTTAAAATACCCTAAGGAAATAATTTTGAAATAACATTATCCACTATTAATAACCGTATGAATCGGTTGCCAACCCTTAACTGTCATGCTCAGTAGATTCTACAGACAAACTTTGTTTATTGTATTTAAACAATTGTTATGCTTCAAGAATTAAAATTAAATTTAAATTCGGCCCACTCTATTAACCATTTCATAAACCACTTACAGAACTTCATAATAGCCAGTAAAACACCTGTTAATTCAAACGTAATCTGCACAGCACGCTCATAAAAAAGTTAGTAGAAAAGTCAGTTAAAAGTCAATTACAACAAGTTTTATGTTATTTTGTCTTTAACTATTTTTTTTTGTAATTCCAATTTTTTTAAATTAATTTCATCCGTATTTGAACTAATTTGATATTCCTCTCCCAAAATCAAAGAAAAACATACGTCAACGTAAAAAATTGTTGTTGTTTCTCATATTATTATACCCTACACCACTATGTGGTCAGGGTATTATAAGTTTGTGCTGATATTTGTAACACCAAAAAATATTGGTCGTAGACCCACCTTATAGTATACCGATCGGTTCAGAATTTTTTTTTATTTCGATTTAACGATGTCCGTCTGTCCGTCCGTCCATCCGTCTGTCTGTCCATGCAATCTTTTGCGCACTCTACAGGTCGCAACTATTAAGATATTTTGATGAAATTTGGCACGCAGACCTATGTTGGCCCAAGGACGAACAAGTTTCATTTTGGTGAACATCGGTCCATGTTTAGACCTAGTGCCCATATAAGGGTCCCCCAAAAATTATATTGTTTATACGCTGCAGGTCGCAAATATTAAGATATTTTGATGAAATTTGGTACATAGACCTATGTTGGCCCAAGGACGAAGCCTATGGATTTTGGTGAACATCGGTCCATGTTTAGAACTAGTGCCCATATAAGGGTCCCCCCAAAATTGGCTTGGTTACAAACTGCAGGTCGCAAATATTAAGATATTTTAATGAATTTTGGTGCGCTGACTCACATTATAGAAAATTTTGACATAAGCCCCATTTTAACCCATTCGAATTTCGGATCCAAACAATACACCAGACTGGTGTAGGGTATTGTATAGTCGGCATGCCCGACTTTAACCTTTTTACTCGTTTTTGTCTAGTTTTATACACGCCTAACGCCGGCGTACGCTATGCTAATATCTAGTAACTTATATTTCTTAATTTTCGAAATAGAAGAAAATCGCCATTATAAACCAACCGTCTCAGTGCTTGAAATATTAGTTACATCAGGAAAAAGTTCTGTCTAATTTATGTAAATCAAAATTCTATTTATTAGCAAAATTCTTAGCTAATTTTTGTCTATGTTTCGATAGTAAGTTAAAATGTTGAACTAAATTTTTTTGTTAAAATTTATCTTAGCTACATTGCAACAGAAACAATGACATATCATTATTTTTGGAACTACCAGTAATTACACCTAATTTCTACATTATTTTAAAATATATGATAATCAGTTACTAATATCTAGTTACTTGTTCCATTATTTCAAAATAAAAAATAATGCATTAACAATAACTACTTATTTTTATCATTATTTCAAACATAAAATATTATTCTAGATTTTTTTAAAAACTATTTCTAGACTCAATATTTTATCAACACTAGTAAGGATATATATATGTAACCACATATTTTTGATTTTTTGCATGTTGGCGAGTAAGCTGACTTGTGCGCAGCAGGTCAATTATGTTTTTATCTATCAATTAATAAAAGTCGAGATAGCTCAGATGGTAGAGCTATTGACTGACAATCTGGAGTCCCACACAAAGAGAATTTTTATAGACGAGTTTTAATGAAATTTTTCAGTAAACTAGTGAAGTTTTCTTCACAAAGAAAATTAAAATTTTCTTAAATTTAATGGAAAAAGCTCCATATATTTTATGAATCTAGTTTTAATGAAACTTTTTCATTGAATGTATGAAACTTTTAATAAATAAAATGAAATTTTTGGCAACATTTTATGAAAAATTCCATTAATCCTATGAAAAGTTTTAAAATAATTTACAATAAAAAAGTATTTTGTTTATAAAACTTATTTTTTGAAAATCTATTTTTAGACTCATTATTTTTGTCAATACTGGTAAGCCCATAGGTAACGATATATTTTTAGATTTTTCGTATGCTGGTGTGTAACCATGACTCATTATTTTGCGCTACATCGCCATACAAAAGTGATAAGAAATGTAATAATAAAAGTAACTAGTTACCATTACCAAGTATGTATGTAGTTACATCAAAGATTATATACTTTATAGATTGACTATGCTACTCACGGTTCTCTCGATAATTAGCGAACTCGGGCTTAACTCGGGCAAAGAGGAAAATGCATAAGAAAACCTATTTATAAAAAATGCAACCAAATAAATTGAGCGAAGGTTGAGCGAGATAAGGTGGATAGATACCCACTGGTTACATAACCATATATCTGGTAACGGCTTCTACACTGGGAGACCAAGATTTTCAACTTCAGTAAAAATTCTGGAGACGCAATTACAGGTACTATTTTCTGTTATCTTAGCAGAATTTTTGTATTTGAACGGGATTTTTATGAGTGTACATTTAACTTTAAATACATATGTACATACAAATTTCAACAAGGTTTTGTATTAAATTATTTTTTGTATTTTTCGTTGTTTTTTTAACATGTTGAAATGTAGGTACAACAAAAAAGTATTTTACAAATCGAAATTCTTGTTGATTTAAGTTTAAAAGATGTGTAATTTTTTTAAAGTAAATTTTAAAATGTGGGAAAAACGATCACGTGTTTCAAGAATTTTTTTTTTTTCTAAATGCTTAAAATCCCAGAATTTAGTGAATTTTATTTATCTTTACACATTTTTTTTAATATCTTTATATTTTTGATAAAAACATTTTAGTACATACAGAGTTGGTATATGCCGACTAACATTTCTTCTTAGTCTGGTTTCCGCCATTTTTAATATTAACGTTAATTCCTTTTAAATCTATTATTTTGAAATTTCCGTTTTTTACATCTATGCGTTTGAGGTTGATATGTTAAACTAAAATAAAAATGAGAGAAAATTGTATCTCATTATCATCAATTTTTCTTTCTATTTGCCTAAATTCACTTACAAAAATATATTGCACAGTGGGATTGAATAAAAAAATCAAAATTTTACAAGTTATAAGGAAAACAACAGATGTGGCTATGCAAAAGAAGCTTACCTACCGATTAATTTGTTTAAAAAATACGAAAATGGATATTTTCATATTAATTTTTTATTGTTATTTTGAAAAATTAGCATTCTTAAAATCTTTTTTACCTAAGAAAAAGCTTTGAATTCTGTGGATATTTGCAAAAAATTAACTGGCATATTTTTAATGTTATAAAATGCGTTATTTTTGCAAAAGTGCATATTTTTATGGTTTTAATGCATATTTATGTTTATTAGCCGTATTTTGTAGGTGCATATTTTCGATTTCTAAGTGCAAGAAATTTATTTTCCAAAAATCTGAAGAATTATGTTGCAATTAACCAACGAAATGCTTATATTGAAAGCTAAGACACCTGTTTGAAATAACATATAGCAATTTTTTTCTTGTACAAAACGCCAGGACTGTTGTTACTCTCCCTTCCTCTGTTAAAATCAGAACCCCCTACTTCCGGAGAAATGAATAGAACCAACGAGCATAAAATCTCAAGAGTATGCATGCATCTCTATCTCTGTTAACTGGCTCTGGCCGAAATTTCAAGAAATTTTTTTAGAAGCGATAGGATAAGTTTTATGGTTAAAGTTCAATAAATATTAAAAATAGTTTCAATAAATATGCATAATATGAAAAAATATAATAAAAAAAACCAAACCAGTTAGCTGCAATTTAATTTCTTGAAATGTTAGACAGACCCAGTGACTCACATTTTTACGGTCCTATGAGCACCAAACAGCTTAAAACATTTTTTAGAATACAGTTTTCGCAGTTGGATTCCGAGTCTTATTGTATTTATAAAAACTTCAGGAACTTGGAACAGGAGTGCACCAATGCATTATAGGTAAAATGACCCCATTTTCTGGCCAATACTATAAGGAATCACTGAAGAAAGATGAAAATCTATATACGGGGGTTTTCAAGGTTGCTGATTTCGAATCTGAGGTAAAATGTTTCAAATTCAAAATGGCGGATCCAATATGGCGGCTTAAATTTTAAAATTTCTTCTGATTTACATGAAAATTGGTATACGGGGGTCTTCAAGGTTGCTGATTTCGAATCTAAAGTAAAATTTTTCAAATTCAAAATGGCGGATCCAATATGGCGGCGTAAATTTTAAAATTTCTTCTGATTTACATGAAAATTGGTATACGGGGGTTTTCAAGGTTGCTGATTTCGAATCTGAGGTAAAAATTTTCAAATTCAAAATGGCGGATCCAATATGGCGGCGTAAATTTTAAAATTTCTTATGATTTGCTTGGGTAAAAATGTTAACTGTGTAAAATGAAAATTTTTTTTGTCCAAAATCTCAAAAAAAAATATTTTTTTTAATCTGGGGCATATTATAGCAGAAAATTGAACAAGTGGAAACTTTTGTAGAAACAATTTTTTTTTCAATAAATCTATTTAAAATTTTGCTTTACATTTCATTATCTAAAGTAATTTCATTTCATTTTTATTTTTTAATAAAGCTATTTAAAATTTCCTCTTTGTTCGTTCAGATTTCTCAGGATACTCTTTCTTTGGAAGCCTTATTGAAGCTGCAGTTGGCTTAGTTTTAATTGCCAAAATAAAGCGTTTAGCCAGAGTTCGCTTTGCATCTGAAATATGTTTCTCTTCCTATGAGAACTCTCCCATCTAACTGAGATATTCTTACAAAAAATTCGCACTTTACCCTTCCCATAAGACGCTTCCTCATTCAAAACATTGCCGCATTCAGCTTTACAAACAATAAAATTGTAAACAGTAGTATTCTTCTCCTCTTTCTTTTGCTCATCCAAATAAACTTCCGCAAGTTCGCTATTTTGCAAGCGGAGGCTGCCTACCAAAAATGATATTTCTCAAAAAACGCAAAAATCGCAACATGAAATTGACAAATTAACATCAGAACTCTTC
The DNA here is from genome assembly GCA_949987735.1 of Leucophora obtusa. Classification (NCBI taxonomy): domain Eukaryota; kingdom Metazoa; phylum Arthropoda; class Insecta; order Diptera; family Anthomyiidae; genus Leucophora; species Leucophora obtusa. Next base: position 356,850,123 of record OX465295.1, read on the forward strand.
ATTTAACACGTTTCTGATTGTTTAAACACAGCCAAATTCGGCCAACTTTTTAAAAGCTTATCGAAAGTTCATTTTTCAGAAAAAAAACTTGAATTAAAAGTTATGTGAGAAGTATGAGTTTTTTCCCCAAAAAAAAAATTTTTTTAAATAAATTCTTTCTCTTAGACCATTAAGCACTTACTATCACATTTGTTTTCCATATTAAGTTTAAATTTGTGTTTTTTTTTAACTATTTAGAGAAATTTAAAAATTCGACCAAATTGCACTTTATATACTGTGTTCAACACTTTGCTCACAAACAATGACTTTGACCACTTGCTAAGCAGTCGTTGTAAATTTTTTACAAAAAAAAAACTTGCCATTATTTGCTTTGATGTGTTCTTAATTGAATACCAACAAAAAAAATTCATTCTGGAATGTTTTAAAATGACTTTGCCACAAAAATGGGTCAAATTACCTACAGTGCAATGGTTTCAATGGCATTACAATTAACCAATGCCAATGAAATTTTTTGGCATTACAATTGAGCAATGCCAATGAAATTTTTTCAATTGGCATTGTTCAATTCCTAAATGCCCAATTATAATTGATGAAAAAGCATTTGTTTTCATGTTTTAATAAAAGAACAAATTAAGAAAAAAATTAAAAATTCGCGTATTTCTTATCTTTAATTCGCTATTTCGTCAAGTTTACATTACTAGAGGCTGATCCATCTAGACCAACGGTTCCCAAATGGGGGTCCGCGGACCCCCAGGGGTCCGTAGCAGAATTCCAGGTGGTCCGCGAAGAGTTGTTATTTAAAAAAAAAAACAATTCTTTTGTTATAATTTTTAAATTATTTAACAAAATATTGATTTGAAAAATGTTTTTTTCCTTACTCCTGCTTAAAATTTGCCATAATTTAAAATAAGCAGGTGCTTTTATTAATTTTGCCCCATAATTTATAAAGTACCTCTCGCTCAACACTGGTTTGGGGGTCCGTGAGCTAGTAGAAATGTCTCAAGGGGTCCGTGAAGCAAAACTTAGTGGGAACCGCTGATCTATACTTACCAGCGTTAAAAGAGTGAACAGCAGTATACTTGATGCAACTTGATAAAATAACGAATGTTTGAATGTATGTATGTATATTTGATCTTTTAATTGTTAAATGAATTTTTTTGTCAGATTTGAGATCATACAAGTAAACTGCAGAGAATAAAAATTTTAAAAATTCGGGTCCCGCTACAGACCCATCCTCAGTATTCATGTCTTTGTGGGTTAATAATTGGTGATGGTCTACTTATATTGAATTCGAAACAAATAAGCTACCGTAAACACAACACAATTAGACTAATACCCCATTCACAATAACGAGGTTTCAGTTGTCTTGATGATTATTGCATTATCTCATGTATTATCTCGTGATTCTCCATACAAATTTTCTATCAATAATCACTTCAATTTCACAAGATAATTTATAAACCCAGTCAATTATCTCCTAAAGCGGCCCACACATTAGTGAACATTTGTGAAAAAATTCCCAAATTTTTGTGAATGTGTGAGTGTGTTTGTGAATGTGTGCGTGTTGACATCGTGCAATTCGTGTTTACAAAATTTTTTGATATTTTTTGTTCCCTACTCAATGTTCCTTAAAGTATGGGCAGCATAAAAGTCAGGGTGTGAGAGTGCCTTTTGAGTAATCAATACTTGTTTAGCTGAGTACTCGATACTACTCTATACTGCGTTTTACATATTTCTTTTCTAATACTGGGGTTACACGTTCAATTTTTGCCTTTAAAGTTTCAATACACTCACACTTTTTTACTAACACACTAACACAAATAAAAATTTGGAAAAGTGTGAGTGTGGTAGTAAAAAAATTTAAACTTGAAAGGCAAAAATTGATCGTGTAACCCCTATGTAAACGAGTTGTATTTACATATAGTTGTATTTTCATGGCAAAATAATGCATATATTTGAAAAAATACAACTATGAATGTACTGAGGAGTTTCGTTTGGGCATTGAGTACTCGGAGAAAAGAACACGGTACTGAGTACTCAGTACCCAAATATTTAATACTTTTATAACTCTATAACACAAGAAATAAAAACAACACAAATAGAAAAAATAAATTTTAATGTTAAATAAAAATCAACAAAAACAAAACAAATTGTGCTTTTAAATAAAATTGATTATATATTTCATCGACCGTTGAGTTAAATGTAGCTGCATTATCCTTCCGGGCAACAAATTGTATACAAACAGATCTTCAATAGCTGCGGTCTTCCTCCGACCAAAAAATCAAAAGTTTCATCTTTAAACTAGTCATCCCTGTTCGAAAAGTTTAATACATAAATATTAAAGTTGTATTTCATCCAAAGCTATTAAATAGTTTATTCCGGCAGTGGAAAATATATGTTTTTTGAAATATTTTTGAAATTTTTGGTTAGGTCGCAAATATTTTTTGTTTACAAAAATAAACAAACAGCTGTTAACGAGATAATGAAAACCCCTTCAACCGTATGTGAACAGTTTTGATTATTTTCCAAATCTAATTGCTAAATCGCCTACAAAACTTGTTTGTGAATGGGCTATAACATCAACTAAATTTTAACAATGGCCTTATCGAATTTTTTCAATTTTTACTTGTATGATCTCAAATCTGACGCTATAGCGAATATTTATATATAAACATTTTCTCTTATTATTAGCTTATTAGCTCTGAAATTTTTCATTCTTGTCTTAATTTCCTTTTATATAAAACAATTTTTTTGTATGCAATGCATTTTTCTTCAATTATGTGTACACTCAAAAAAGTTTGTCGGTAAAATCTACTGAAAGTTAAAACAAAAGTATGTATATGCAGTTAAAAAGGCGACAAAGGTATTATTTACCTTTAAAATAACGAAAAATGTTGTTATTTTTAACTGTTGAAAAATAACTAACAAACGCATTAAAAATAACTAACAATGTTGTAAAATTAACTGACAAATTTTTACTACAAAAATATTAAAACAACTGAAAAAATAAGTAAAAACTACTGTTTTTACAGTTATTCCTTTTAATATCCCTAGTAAAAATGATTTTTATATATTCATATATGATTTTTATACAATTATTTATGATTTTATACAATTATAACTTGTCGAGTATTGTGAAACATATATTTTTATATGATTATATCAAAAGATTTTTAATTATATAAAATTATATTAACCAGATCCACCATTTTTCGGATCAGATAATATATTTTTTATATAATTATATTAACCCATACATGATTTGATCCGGAAAATGGTGGATCTGGTTAATATAATTTTATATAATTAAATATCTTTTGATATAATCATACAAAAATATAAGTTTCACAATACTCGACAAGTTATAATTGTATAAAATCATAAATGATTATATAAAAATCATATCTGATTATATAAAAATCATTTTTACTAGGGATTTTAAAAGTGTATTTTAACCAAAAAAAAAATATTTTTTTCTTTCGATTACAAAAATATGTGTAATTACTTCACCCTATTTAAAATTTGAAGTAAAAATTCCAAACGGTTCTCCAGTTATTATGCTTCTATGCATTGGAGATACAAGTTTCTGATTTTTAATTACAAACTAGGAATATATCAATAATAACAAATTTAAACTAAACAAGAATTTTTAAAATCAATGAAATATTTTATTTTTTAAATAACTAACAAAAACAACTGTTTACAGTAAAAATACTGTTTTGGTAGTTGTTTATTATGATACTTAAAATAACTGATTTAAACAACTGTTATGAAACTACAGTATTTTTCGTTAGTTGTTTTCTTAAACAACCGTCATAAGAGTTGTTTTGCATTTTCCATAGAAAAACAACTGAAATTATTGTTAAAAACAACAACTACTGATTACAACACAAACAACTGTGATGTAGTAACTGTCAAATTTTTTTGAGTGTACATTTCCTTACCATTGGGTATACAATTCATTACCATTGTTTTAATCAATGCCAATTGAAAAAATTTCAATGGCATTGAACGGTAATGAAACTTTTTGGCATTGGTATTGAGATCAAGTAATGCCAATTAAATTTCAATGCCAATGAAAAATTCCCAAGTATGATTGTACGTTTACGATATGATTTTTGAATGCACGCATGGTGGTTAAAGGTTTAATATTGATTGTCGAAAAAGTAGACTTTTCAAGTTATAAATCTTTAGGTTTCAAAATATGTGACCATCGGCGATTGTGTAGAATTATTTACTTATATAAAAAGTTAATTTTTTGTTCATCCCACTGTTCATCATATTTTTTAGAGTGATAAATCTCACTTTTTTCAATTTGTTTTGTCGTTCATTGCTTTGATTTCAAATTAGTTAAGACATGATAATTAAATTGTTGTACTATTTTTAAGGTGCGTTATTTTTTATATTACTTATACTCCCGCTTAGGCATTTCTTTTGAAACATTTTAACTTACATACACGTAAAAAGGTTTGTCGTTACTATATGACAGTTGTTTGTGTAATATCAGAGTTGTTGTTTTTAACTATTGTATAATTACAGTTTTATTTTATGGAAAAATACAAAACAACTGTAATGGCAGTTATTTAAGAAAACAACTAACGAAAAGTATTGTAATTTTTTCGTAGCAGTTGTTGAAAGCAATTATTTTTAATATCATAATAAACAACTACCAAAACAGTATTTTTAAAGAAAACAGTTATTGTTGTCAGTTATTTTAAAAATAAAAAACTTCATTGAATTTCGTTGAATTTTAAAAATTCTGTAATTACTCTTAACAACAACTACTGATTACTACACAAACAACTATCATGTAGTAACTGTCAAACTTTTTTGAGTGGACATTAGTGGTGTTTTGTCCAGTGGACATTAGTGGTGTTTTGTTTATAGTAAAATATATGAACTTTTTAGGATATTTTCACTACACATGTATATATTTTGCAAGGCTTGTATATATTTTACAAAAAAAAATTGCATATTTTACTAGAACTTTGTAAAACTAACTTGAGAATTATGTAGTTGTATAATTACATAGCTCTTAAGTAATATTCCTCCTGTTTTTTTCTGTGTGTACATTAAAGGGCTGAACGATTCATCTTAAATGAGATTTCAAGACACATGATAGCCTACAAGCCATAACAAGTTGTGTGGTTGTATTTTTTATAACGATTGAATCAGTACAAACAACAAAAAAACACGATGGCAAAAAAGCATATGGATAGTGAGACGAATCCCATCATGAATCGTTTATCACGGATGACAACAGTACATTACCACATCATATTATTGTGAACTTAAGCAACCAACACAATATCAACACCATCGTTTTAGTGTTACTGAAAACTTATGTATAACAGTGTTGCCAGTTTGGGGGATTTATCCCCAAATTGGGAATTGTATCATCAATGGGGATAAAAACTTCCGTTTGTAGAACTGGGGATTTATTGGGGATGATACGAAATTTTAGGGGATCATTTGGGGATAAAATATATTATTGCTTTTTCATATTTTTATGAATTTAATCCTGATAATTCTAAATATTTATATTTTTTTCTAAGAATGATGATAATAGTGAATGATTTTTAGCTACAAAAATTTGAGTCTGGCAAGGTAATGTTCCTAGAAACTATAATTCCTCTTGGTGAAAATTCAAATTCGTTTTGGTTCTAAAATTTTTAAAGTTATTTAAATTTAATAAGAGTTATAAGAAGTTCTTCTTAAATTAAATGTATACTTTACAAGTTACTCAATTGTCAAAAGTTAATCCATCTGCTGAAATGCTAAAACTTTTTAATGCAGTACCATACACAACAAAATGTCTGTTATTTATTAAATGTCTGTTTATTACTAAATATTTAAAATGAAAAATTTTGGTTCAAATTTTCTTTGCTGTTATTTAAATTTATTTGTTCTTTTTTATAATTTGTTGTAAGCACAAATTTATTGAGTCTGAGTGTACAACTTACCGCAAAAAATAAACGAATATGGTATTTTTCCACTAATTTTTCGAAAAAATTAACGAAAACAAATTTTTATATAAAATAAAAGTTGGAAATTTTTTGGGATGGCAAATTAAAAATTGGGGATAAGGTATGAAAAGACTGGCAACACTGATGTATGTAACCGAAATACGTACCTACTCTGTTGAAAGCTATCATGTTATGAATGGAGTATTTTTTTTTTGTTATGCTTTTAGTTGAGAGTTTTGTTTTCATTCGTGTTGTGCAGCAGCGATGGTATTTGAGAATTTTCGTTTGGTGCCTCAATGATGCCAAAAAAGTGCCAAAAAAGCTTTGAAAGTGCCAAAAAAAAAAATTAAGCAACATTTAATGTTTCAAAAAAAATATGTTCAGCTTTTATTTCAAATATTTATACATTTAGTTACTTTAACCCTTAAATGCATGGTGTAGCCATTTGGCAACATACCAGTTTCTTAATAAAAAACGCCACTTGATGCATAAAACTCAATTTTTGGGCATTGGGGCCCTTTCTGCACAAAATGCTCTTATAAACTATAACTCAGATTTTTTAAACCGTTATAGGAACAATCTTGGTTTTGCTTCTTATGTTTGTGAAAAATCTAAAACACGCGTTTTTTTTACAAAAAGTGCAATATTCAAAAATGTTTGTTTAAATATTTAAAGTGGTATTCTCGCAATAAAATTAATTTTGGCAACAATAAATGTATAATTAATATTTCATATATTTTTTTTTCTTTTTTTTTCATACACGTTAAAATAATCACAATTTAGCTATTTGGCAATTTTTTTGGTATTTTTCTTGAAATGTACACGCCTTTAGAAATCATATATAAAAAAATGGTTAAAATTGTAGAGATCATGCATTTAAGGGTTAAGTAAAAAGACAAAAAAAAAGGCGGGCAACTTATCTAAAAAGTAACCCGAGTTTAACATTACCTACCACAAATATTTTCATATAAAAATGCCATTCTTAACTATAGTAAAGCACTAAACTTACGTTATTTTAAGATAAGTTAGCAGGTCCAAGACTTTCAAAAAATTTTACAATTAAATTCGATAATACAATAGAATCAATTAAAGATTTTCTAATTTTATCCCCGTTGCTTTTATTTTTAAATATCAAAATAATGATTAAATTGTCCCCGAAGAACTAGAAGGTGTCCAAAAAATTGTAGATATTTTTAGTGTAGCATTTGTTTCTTAATTTTGCTAACCCTTCTTAATAGGCGTGGCTTTTAATGAAAAACCAGCGATATCGACCTTTTATCAAATTATATAGAAATTTTCGTAAAAAGTGCCAAAATTCTATGGAGAGTGCCAAGGTGCCATTGAACATTCAATAGTGCCACAAATGGCACTTTTGTGCCACTTTTACCAACAGTGTTGTGTAGGTATGAAAAGCCGATTATGATCGGCCAATGGTATAATGAAAAAATTAAAATAGACAAATGTGTCTACCCCCAAAAAATTCTTTAGTTGATCGTAATGAATATTTCAACTATTTAATATGTGAAATACTCTAATGATACCAAAAAAAAGCTCTAAAGCGACGAATACATTAAGGAACATGAGTAGGGTTTTTAGCAAACTCTAGTACGTATTGGTTTTATTATATTATTTATTTTTAATTTTATTTTTCAATATTGTTTAATTATACCACCGATTCTTTCTAAATGTTTTTTTTTGGAATGAATTTGGTAAATTTTATTTTATAGAATTTCGTTAGGTTATTTTAAGGGTATCGGTATTTTAAGTTATATCGTTAAGTTATTTTAGGGTTAACGGTATTTTAATTTATTTCGTTAGGTTATTTATAAGGTTAACGGTATTTTAAGTTACTTCGTTAGTGGTATTTTAGGGTTAAAAATAGTTCATTGAAAGGGTTTCGAATCGTTAACGGTATTTTACGGTTAGTGTTTCCCAACCAAGTTAAAAATTTTAAAAATTGCCAAAATTAAAAAAATCGTTTAAATTTAAAAATTGTCAAAATTTGAAAAAATCATAAAAACCGCCAAAATTTTGAAAATAGCAAAATTTAGAAAAATCGGCAAAATTAAAGAAATCGTCGAAAATTAGAAAATATCATCAAAATTAAAAAATCATCGACATTAAAAAAATCGCCAAAAAGCTATATATATTTATATTAATAAGAATTAATATAAATTATTTTTTTTGTTTTTATAATTTATTATGCATTAATAACATTATTAATTTTTTTTTTACTAACTTTTTTATATAATAATATAAAAATTGTAAAACAAACATTGAATTGAAAATAAAGAACAACTAACTGCTAACTTTTTTATCTGAGTGTACATTTATACTTTTTCGTTTTATAAAACCTACATATTATAACACAACACACCATCGCATCCATAGCATTCATTGCGATACTTAAACACTAGTTCAAAGTACTAATTGCTATGTTATGGTAGCGAACAATCGTGTGTCACTACAATCACTTATTGTTTTTTTCGTTGCCATGTTTAATGCTTAAGCTCGCTTACGTTTTGATTTGTCTTCTAGTCGTAACAGGGTGGTTTAAATCGTAATGCACACATACTAGCACCATGTGATTTAATGACTACAACAAACCGATTGCACTCACGCAGCCCTTTAGTGTACATTTAGACTGATACTACATTTTTACTTGAGCAAAAAGTACCTGGTTTTTTGCTCTTGTAGTTCTTAACTTGTCAAAACGCATACAAAAAAACAATCAAAAACTAGTTTTGTACAAAAACTAAGTGGTTTATATCTATGCTAACGTATACCTATGCTAACACGACTTCAAATCTGTAACGGTAACTCTGTATTGCGAAAATTATAATGTTATTTATACTCAAATGATCGCTGGACTGTAAATAATCATCTAGTATAACAGACTTGAAGTTTTTCTGCAGCATGTAACATTCTCGAGATGAAAAAGGATATCTTTAATAAGATTTGAAAAAATGTTGTAAACTCCGTTCCTAATTTTTACACCTAAAGCACCGTAAGTTGTTTTCCACGTGGAAAAATTTCACTCAAATTTTAAAGTCCTCAAATTGCAATTTAATTTATAAAAATTAACAATTTTTTAATTTCATAACAAAGACAATCACAATAAACACAAAATGTCACTTTTTCACAAGAAAAATAATAGTCTTGTATATTAAATTTGCGTTTAAACAAAGTCTACACAAAGATAAAAAGGCGACAAAGGTATTTACCTTTAAAATAACTAAAACTTTTGTTATTTTTAACTGTTGAAAAATAACTAACAAATGCATTTAAAATAACTACCAATGTCGTAAAATTAACTGATAAATTTTTACTACAAAAATTTCAAAACAACTGACAAAATCGGTAAAAACTACTTTTTTTACAGTCAATTCTTTTTGTTTATCTCTATATGTGACAGCGCATAGAGAAAGGGACCTAAGGGTAAAAAAATCATTTTTTTTTTGATGTGGACAACATCTGAGCATCGAATGAGACCGATCCCATGCCCTCCTGAGTAAGGGACCTAAGGGGACTTTTCTAGAAAGTACTTTCAAGAATTTTGGACAGGGACGTTGTAAAAATGGGGGTTAAAAAGGGGAAAAGAGCCCCCCTTGACGGTCTGCCCAAACCGCTGGAGGTAGGAAGTTGAAATTTGGTATAAAGGTTCCTCCACTATCGTAGACATCCACCAAGACGGGATTTTTTGGAAATTTTTACACGGAGGGGCAAAAAGGGAAAAAAGTCTCCCCCTTGACGGCCTGCTCAAACTGCTGGAGCTATGAAGTTGAAATTTGGTATGTAGGTTCCTCGACCGGTGTAGACGTCCGCTGAGACGGAATTTTTGGAAATTCTTATCGGGAGGGGCAAAAAGGGGACAAAAAAAGTACCTTTTTCCAAAAAAGTACCTTTTTCCAAAAAAAAGTACCTTTTTCCAAAAAAAGTTCCTTTTTCCAAAAAAGTACCTTTTTCCAAAAAAGTACCTTTTTCCAAAAAAGTACCTTTTTCCACAAGAAGTACCCTTTTCCAAAAAAAGTACCTTTTTCCAAAAAAAGTACCTTTTCCAGAAAATGTACCTTTTTCCAATAATAGTACCTTTTTCCAAAAAAAGTACCTTTTTCCAAAAAAAGTACCTTTTTCCAAAAAACGTACCTTTTTCCAAAAAAAAAGTGCCTTTTTCCAAAAAACGTACCTTTTTCCAAAAAAAAAGTGCCTTTTTCCAAAAAAGTACCTTTTTCCAAAAAAAGTACCTTATCCAAAAAAGTACCTTTTCCCAAAAAAATACATTTTTCAAAAAAAATACCTTTTTCGAAAAAAGTACCTTTTCCAAAAAAAGGACCTTTTTCCAAAAAAAAATACATTTTTCCTAAATATAACTTTTTAAAAAAAGTACCTTCTTCCAATAAAGTACTTTGTAAAAATAAAGTATCTTTTTCCAAAAAATTCCATTTAAAAAAATATAATTTCACAAAAAGTACTTTTTTTCTTCCCCCCACGGATATCACCACTAAAACAAGGTTTCTTGATATTCGGCATAGACGTCCGCTAAGACGGGATTTTTGAAATTCCTATCGGGAGGGAGATAAGGGGAAAAGTATTCTCCTTGACGGCCTGCCCAATCCCTTCTGGCCAACCTAAAATTTTAAATATGTATTCCCTGGAGTAGGACTAACTCACCGGCAACGTAATTTTTCTATTTTGGAACAGAAACATAGTAAAAATGTGGGTTGAAAGGGAAAAATGTCCCCAATAACGGCCTGCCCAAACCGCTGAGGCAATGAAGTTGAAATTTGGTATGAATGTTCCTCATCCATCGCAGACAGCCACGAAGATCGAATTTTTGTAAATTCCTAAAGGGAGGGGCAAAAAGAAGAAAGCCTTCCCTTGGTGGCCTGTAAAAACCCTTTCGGCTAGAAACCTGAAATTTAAAATGTGGGTCCCTGGAGTAAGGGCTAACTTATTAGAAAGATACTATTTTGAATTTTGGACAGGGTCGTTATAAAATAGGGGCTCAAAAAGGGAAACTGGCCCCTTAACGACCTGTCCAAACTGCTGGAACTAGGAAGCTGAAATTCGGTACTTAGGTTCCTCTTACAGCCTAATTCCAACCGGGAGGGACAAAAAAAGAAATAGTGTCCCACTTGACAGCCTGCTCAAACTGCTGGAAGTAGGAAGCTGAAATTCCCTGTCGGTGGATTTTTGGAAATTCCTACCCAGAGAGGCACAAATAGTAAAAGTTGGCTAGAAACCTGAAATGTTAAACATATGTTCCTTGGAGTATGGACTCACTTATCGGGAAGGTGCTTTGAGGAATTTTGGACAGGGACATTGCAAAAATGGGGATTAATGAAGCGAAAAGTACCGCTTAAAGGCCTGCCCAAACTGCTGGAGGTAGGAAGTTGAAATTTGGTACTAAAGTTCCTCCTCTATTGCTAAGATGAGATTTTTGGAAATTTCCACAGGTAGGGTCAAAAACAGGAAAAGTCTCCCCGTTAACGGCCTGTCCAAACTGCTGGAACTAGGGAGCTTAAATTCGGTATTTAAGTTGCTTCCCCAACGTAGACGTCCCCTAAGACGGTATTTTTGGAAACTCATACCGGGAGGGGTAAAAAGTGAAAAAACTTATGAATGTTCCTCATCCATCGCAGACAGCCACGAAGATCGAATTTTTGTAAATTCCTAAAGGGAGGGGCAAAAAGAAGAAAGCCTCCCCTTGGTGGCCTGTAAAAACCCCTTCGGCTAGAAACCTGAAATTTAAAATGTGGGTCCCTGGAGTAAGGGCTAACTTATTAGAAAGATACTATTTTGAATTTTGGAGAGGGTCGTTATAAAATAGGGGCTCAAAAAGTGAAAGTGGCCCCTTAACGACCTGTCCAAACTGCTGGAACTAGGAAGCTGAAATTCGGTACTTACGTTCCTCTTCCAGCCTAATTCCAACAGGGAGGGACAAAAAAAGAAAAAGTGTCCCACTTGACAGCCTGCTCAAACTGCTGGAACTAGGAAGCTGAAATTCCCTGTCGATGGATTTTCGGAAATTCCTACCGAGAGGGGCATAAATAGTAAAGGTTGGCTAGAAACCTGAAATGTAAAACATATGTTCCTTGGAGTATGGACTCACTTATCGGGAAGGTGCTTTGTGGAATTTTGGACAGGGACATTGCAAAAATGGGGATTAATGAAGCGAAAAGTACCGCTTAAAGGCCTGCCCAAACTGCTGCAGGTAGGAAGTTGAAATTTGGTACTAAAGTTCCTCCTCTATTGCTCCGATGAGATTTTTGGAAATTTCCACAGGTAGGGTCAAAAACAGGAAAAGTCTCCCCGTTAACGGCCTGTTCAAACTGCTGGAACTAGGGAGCTTAAATTCGGTATTTGGGTTGCTTCTCCAACGTAGACGTCCCCTAAGACGGTATTTTTGGAAACTCATACCGGGAGGGGTAAAAAGTGAAAAAACTTCTCCCTTGCCGAGTTGGGCAAACTGCTGGATATAAAGGGTTCTTCAACAGGGACGCTACAAAAGTAGAAAGACAGGGACAGCAAACGACGCCATATTTCTTGCCGCTCTTTTGACATTTCTCTTCAGTAAGGTTTGCCATTTCATGATGGAAAGATATACGAGCCAACAACGAGTCGAAATTATTAAAATTTACTACCGACATTCGGAGTCAGTGGCCTCAACGTTAAGAGCGCTACGTCCAATTTATGGTCGTCATAATGAATGGCTTCGTCAATAAACAAAATATGCACACGTACTCCATGAGTCATCATTGCATCCCGAAAAAATTACGGTTTGGTGCGGTTTATGGGCCGGCGGCATCATTGGGCCGTACTTCTTCCGTGATGATCAAGACCGGCACGTTACTGTGAATGGGAATCGCTACCGTTCAATGATAATCGAATATTTTTGGCCCCAATTGGATGATATGGACTTGGAGGACATGTGGTTCCAACAGGACGGCGCCACAAGCCACACAGCGAATGTCACAATCAATTTATTGCAAACCAAGTTTGGAGAACGTGTTATCTCACGAAATGGTCCAGTCGATTGGCCGCCTCGGTCGTGCGATTTGACGCCGTTGGACTATTTCCTGTGGGGCTACGTCAAATCTATGATCCATGCCAACAAGCCAGCGACGATTGATGAACTTCGTACGAATATCGGCCGATTTATGCTTGAAAACCGTCGAATATTGGAATAATATATTCTGCAAGCGTGCCCGTGGTGGCCATGCAAAAGAGATCGATTTCCATACATAATGGCATTGAACGTACTTTCACAGGAATAAAGAATTTCATTGATATCCAAAACCGTCTTTGTTTTATTTAAAGAACTTTTGTAGCGCTTTTATTGAAGAACCCTTTAGAGACCTAAAATTATGTATGTAGTAGGTTCCTCCTCCAATGCAGACGTTCTCGGAATTTTTGTAAATTCCTACCGGGAGGGGTAGAAACGGAATAATTCTCCCCCTTGATGGCCTAACCGAACCCTTTGGCTAGAAACCCGTAATCTATAATATCTTTTCCTTGGAGTATGGGCTAACTTATCGACAAGGCATTTTTAGGACTTTGGACAGGAACGTGGTAAAAATGGTGGCTCAAAAGGGGAAAATTGCCCCCCACCCAGAACATCTGCGTCTTTAGCTAGAAACCTAAAATTTAAAGAACGAGTGTATATGGAACACTAAAATTAAGAAACTAAATAGGAAACGAGTGGAATTGAAATATAACATAAGTGGAACGAAATGGATATAAACGTTGAACGAGTGGAATTGAAATGGAAATGGATTGGAAGAGGGAACGAAATGGAATGGACTATAGAAGGAAATAGAATGAGGAGCGAGATGGCATATAATGGGGAACGAGTGGAATTGAAACACTGCAGTTAAAAGAGGAATGGAACGGAGCAAGTGCAAACAAATGGAAATAGAAGCGACTGATATCAATATCGATACACAAGACAGAAGGAACGAAATGGAATGAAACGGCGAACGAGTGGAATTGGAATAACAGATAATGGGAACGAAATGCAATGGAATGGTGAACGAAATGGAATCTTGGAAGGAGTTGCATTGGAACACTGAAATTGTTAAACAAAATGGAATGGAATTTTAATGACTCAAACTGCCGGAGTTTGGTACTTGAAATTTCGCATGCGATTGAAGCAGATTATATATATTTGGGATTTTTACTGGGAGGAACAAAAAGGGGTGAAGAACCCTTTTTAATTACCTATTCAAACACTATCCACGGAATATGAAACTTATGTAGCATTGAAACATACTCTCCAAAAAGTTAAACAAAAAAAGTTTTATATATTCTGATATTTAAACTGCAGGGAACGAAGCACCGGTGGAAGAAACCGACGCAGTAAATTTTCCAACTGAATTTGTGAATTTACTTGAATTGCCAGGTCTACCTATACATAAACTGGAATTAAAAAAAAATACAATGCACGCTAACAACGTAGATACGTAGCTTTGCCAGGTATCTTTAATATTATAAATCGATTGCCAACCCTGCTTTACGTTATTTATTTTCATTCAAAACACAAATGAATAAAACTACTAGATAGACCCGTACTATCTACCTAAGTTCGCACTTTACCAAATTATCTTGACATACACACGTATATTACAATTTGTAAATGATTCATCAGTAACAATCCACTTTCATGAGAAGAAGTGATCAAATATTTATTTATTTTAAACCCATTGTTGTGTCAGAATTATTTATTTGTGGTGGCTGGGTGAAGGCTTTTATAATAAAAACTGTACTTTAAATAAACAAAGCGAATTTACCCACCCAACCAAGAATACGACCTATCTACGCCGATGGCTTGAACAACAGACAATTAGTTGTTACATGCTCACGTGTTGGTATACTAAATGATTTATTTATATAAAAATGAGACAAAAAATATTGTTTGTACTTAAACATTACAATAAATTTACCTTAACAATTATTTTATCTTAATAACAAATATTGTGTTTTATTTTATCTAAAAGAAATTTAATTCTAAACTTTAAGGCACGCTAACAACGTAGCGGGCTTCGCCCGCTATCTTTAATATTATAAATCGCTTACCAACCCTGCTTTAAATTTTTTTTATTTTCATTCAAAACACAAATGAACCAAACTATTTACGGGTCCATCTACCTATGTGCGCACTTTACCAAATTATCTTGACATACACACGTATATTGTCAAGAATTATTGTTGTGTCAGAATTATTTATTTGTGGTGGCTGGGTGAGTGAAGGTTTTTATTATAAAAAACTGTATTTAAAAAAAGCAAATTTTAAGAAAATCATCACGAATACGACTTATATATAATAAATTTACCTTAACAATTATTTTACCTTAGCAACAAATATTTTGTTTTATTTTATATAGAAGAAATTTAATTCTAACCTTTAAGGCACGCTAACAACGTAGCGGGCTGCGCCCGCTAGTAGAAGTATATTTTAATAAAAAAAAATATTTTTTTCTTTCGACTACTGTGTTATTACTTCAGCCTATTTAAAATTCGAAGTAAACATTCCAAACAGTTCACCAGTTACTATGCTTTTATGTATTGGGGATACAATACAAGTTTTTAAATTTTTATTTGCAAACTCGAAATATATCAATAATAACAAATATAAACTAAACAAGAATTTTTAAAATTCAACGAAATTTTTTATTTTTTAAATAACTTCCAAAAATAAGTGTTTACTGTAAAATTACTGTTTTGGTAGTTGTTTATTATGACATTAAAAATAACTGTTTTAAACAACTGTTACGAAATTACAGTACTTTTCGTTAGTTGTTTTCTTAAATAACCCTCATAACAGTTGTTTTGCATTTTTCTATAGAAAAACAACCGTAATTACTGTTAAAAACAACAACTACTGATTACTACACAACAACTGTCATGTAACTGTCAAACTTTTTTGAGTGTAGAATTAGTCATACGTAACGTGACGAATCAGCTGATTCAACCTATCCTATAGAAAAGACACAGAAGCACTTATCCTTCGTAAACAAAACGAGTCGGAACGGACGAACATGTTGTAAATTGATTTTCTATCCGTATTTACGTGACAGCTGATACGGCATATGTTTATTAAAAAAAATTTGAAAAAACTAATAAAAAGGCACAATACGAAACAATATTAAGTGATAAACTTTAAAAATTGTGCAAAATTGACAATGAATAACAATGAAAATTAAAGTTCTGTTTAAAAACATTTGATTCGTTTTCATTTATCTATAACTGCGCGTTTTCTGCTCCGTCCCGTTACCTTAGGGTACGTTACGTCTACGTATGGCTAACGAGCCCTTAAGTATGGGTTTGTTTTCTTTATTGATGTCGGTTACTTTGGTGTTAAAATTTGACATCTGGTAACACCATTGAAAAAAAAACGTGTAGCGTTTGTTGCAACTTTTTCTTTTTAACATTTTATCGAATTTTGTAAAAAAGTATCAGACTTGCATAAAGAGTACCACAATTTCGGATTATTTTGCAGAATTGCTTGAATCCAGCTCCGCTAACGTTCAAGCACGCGATCATGCAAATCAAGCAAATTAAAATAGGTAAAATTTTTTAAAAGTACCGTTCATAATAAGTATTTCGAAAAAAATGAAAACGTCAAAAAAATATGATAGTTTATTTTTCCCCCTCCATTTGTTGTGAATTGCTGATTATTAGCCTGTAAGTCAAATCAATTTTACACTATTTTTATTATTTATTTTATTATTATTCAAACAAACCAACTGAGCCCTTTAGGGCCTATGGTCCTAACAAATAGTTATTTTTAATATCCCTCAAAACTATAATCTTAAAAAAAGTAATTTAATCTGTATATAAGAGCATTATAGCATTTTATTACTTACAAAAAATAAAAGTAACAACAATATGACAAAATGTATTGCGTTATAAAAATAAATAAAAAAAAATAGATATAATATGGCAAAAATAAAATATATATGATAAAATGTATTGCATTATAAAATTAGACGATTTAAAAGTAAATCAACTATGAAGCTTGAAACATGGCAAGTAGTGACTTCATTAAATGACCAAGAAACAAAACCAAAGGATGTTTTAGTCGAATGTTTTTTAGAGGTAAAAATAGTAGGGGATGTGGCATACAGATTATTTTTTTTTTTCTAATGCAACGATAAGAGATTAATCAGAACTGGGTCGACAACGACATGTGCTTTTTCATATATTTTGTATGGGAAGCAAAATGTCGCCATGTCGTCCGGTGATTTGTCGTCATAATAGAATCTATTCTATTTTCGTGACGACACACTAATACACACTCAAAATATTTGTCAAATAGTTGCCATTTTTTAACTAATTAAGGGAACAGAGTTGCAGAAATTCGTATTAGAGTTGCAAAAATTCGTACATTGTTTACAAAAAAAATATTTTTTTGACAGAAGAAATATAATTGAAAATAAAAATGCATAATTTACCGCAAAAAAACAAAATTAAATACAAAAAAATGTAAAACAACAAGAATTAATGGAAAACCAATTGAATTGGTGAAGAATTGTGGCGAAAAAAATACAACCATATTCTTGTTTTGCTTTAATTTTTTTCTAAATGTCGACAATCGATTGTCGCTGAATTTAAATTATACGCGACGACTTTTGCTGTCGGTCGACAATCGACATAGTTGTGATTGAACTCTTAATCTGGAACTGACTGTTTTGTTTTTTTTTTTAATATATAGTGAATTGCTTATAGGTATAGGTTGTATACAACAGGAAAACGAGAAGAAATTTAGCCCTTGATTTTATAAAGCGAAAGGAAATATTCCTCCAGAGGAATATGTACACACATTCCTCAGGCGGAATTATTCCGCTCGCTTTATAAAAACAGGGGGTTAATTGGTTATAATTTTAACTGAACTGAAAATTTTACCATCTGGTAACACCAATAAAATGAAAACATGTGTAGCGTTTTTTGTAGTAAATTAACTTTTTCACTAATTGGCACATTTGCATCAAAATTTTCAAAAACATCAAGATGTAAGTAAAAATGTATATTAGAAGTTATAAACAAAATAACAAAACTTGCGTTGTTTCAAGTACAATTACCTCACACTGCCCGTAAAATGTCCATTACACCTGCAACAGCTGTAACCCCAAAACGTTTGCGTACCGATGGAGCTCCACTTACAATTGGTACGCACAGTGGCACCTTTCATTGTGACGAAGTATTGGCATGCTTTATGTTAAAACAATTGCCAGAATATGAAAATGCAAAAATCCTTAGATCTCGTGATTATGAAGAATTGCAAGAAAAATGTGATATAATTATAGATGTAGGTGGTGAGTTTGATCATGAGAAGAAATTATACGATCATCATCAGAAAACATTTCAGGAAACAATGAGTACATTAAGACCCGAATTAGGGTGTCAATACAAAATACGGTGAGTTAGATAAATAAAATTATTGGAAATTCTGAAATAACTTTCTCCTATTTAGTCTAAGTAGCGCCGGTTTAGTTTATTGTTATTATGGAGAACGTGTTATAGATGAAATCTTAAGAAAACAAGCCAAAATAACATTGACACCAGATAATTTAAAATTAACATTTGTACAAATTTACCGTAATTTTATAAGTGAAATTGATGCTATAGACAATGGGGTGCCCTTATGTCCTGATGGTCTGGAGCCCTTGTATAAAATATCTACACATTTATCCAGTCGAGTGGGAGCATTTAATCCCAATTGGGAAGAAGAGGGTACAAATGTTAATGTCGATGAACGTTTTCAAAAAGCCATCTCATATGCTGGTAAAGAATTCATTGATAATGTTCTGTCCATTGGTGGTTCATGGATTAAAGCCAGAGATTATGTACGTCGCGCTTTAGAGTCTGCAAAAGATATTTATAAAAGTGGTGAAATTTTGCTGTTGGAAAGATTTTGCCCTTGGAAACATCATTTGGCTGAATTGGAAAAAGAATATAAGGTAGAGGGCATACCTAAACTTGTAGTTTTTACTGATACCTCTGGTAATTGGAGAGTGGCTGGTGTACCCGTAACGCCCGACAGCTTTTTGGGACGTAAATTTTTACCTGAACCCTGGAGAGGTTTAAGAGACGATGAACTTTCTCGGTTGGCGGATATTGAAGGTTTATATTTTTGTCATCATAATGGTTTTATTGGTGGTGCCAAAACTAAAGAAGCTGCTATTGCTATGGCTATTAAAAGTGTTCAATGGAAAGTATAGAGTATCAAAAATAAAGTTTTTAAAGTTAACGTCTGTTTATCTATTATGAAAACAACCTAAATGATGGAAGTTGCCAATTACTTTTGTCAAAAGTGGGGGAATGAAGCCTCGAAACGCATGTACCTTGGAACTTTGAATTTTTTTCCTATTTATTGTCTTATTGTCAACTCTTATTTTTACTTTGTGTGCCTTGCAAGGACCAAACTAAATTTTTGTGGAAATTGGAAACTAATTTCTTTAAAAGTACTGCTACTTTTAATTGACACATTTGTTGTTGTTTCCCATATAAATTTAACTGTTGGTTAGTTTTTAACGGGACATTGAGTTATCGGGCCCAAGTTTCTTATTCCGTATATCCAATTTATTTAAGTACATGATGAATGGAATCTCCAGAAGCTTGATTGGCTACGAAGCAATCTTTGAATAAAAATTTTCATTGTTTTAAAATTGTTTTCGTTAACTCTGCTTTTATTAAATACTTTATATAAATTTTTCTTTCAGCCCATTAAAACAGAAAATAATTTTTGAGAATTTTTTACTAGAAATGTAAACAAATAAGGCTATTTTTACCATAAAATTTTGGCTTAAAGGTCCATAGATTACGTAGATCCCTGCTCTTCTTCTGCTTTTGCCATTACAGAAATTTTTTTCACACACATTTAAATATTTTTTGTGTTGTTATAGGAAGTATGTCCCACACATTCTTGTGAGATACGTCCACTGACAGCGAATGTCAAAGAGTAAGAGATCTACTATGTAATCTATAAGCGTGTTCGTTTACTTACTTCAAGTTACTACTTTTACTACAGGTGGAAAAAATCAGTACAAAAAGTAAACAAAAGGCGTGTTCGTTTACTTACTACAAGTTACTACTTTTACTACAGCTGGAACAATTCAATACAAAAAGTAAACAAAACTTTCCAATTGTAGTAAAAATAGTAAGAAAATCAACTAAACGAACACACTGAAAGCTTGTTCGTTTACTTACTACAAGTTACTACTTTTACTACAGCTGGAAAAATTCAATACAAAAAGTAAACAAAACTTTCCAATTGTAGTAAAAATTTCGAGGTTTTTTAACATCTTTGAAATGCTAGAAATTTATGGAATCCCTAGCCTGATTAATTTGTGGTTTACTTGATCGAACTTTTTAAGTACCTTTTATTGCCGTATTAAACATTTTGAGTCGCAATTATTCTATACAGAAAGGCAAATTTTTGTCTATTGATTTTTAATTGTTTTTCCAATTTGCTAAAATTGTTTTCTATTTTTCACAATTTTTGTCTTGATTTTTAATTGTTTTTCCAATTTGCTAAAATTGTTTTCTATTTTTCACGACCAAGTTTTTAGTGTAAAAATTTATATACAAATTTTTAAAAACGATACGAGTATTCACTACAACTCGCACATTTCTTGTAAACCTTGTATAAATACCAGCTATATTTTTTATGTATGGAGTTTGACAACAAAAACCATAAACATGCAAGGTTTACGAGTAGAATACGAGTTTATATGAAAACCCCTAATATAATTATTATTATTTATGTAATATATTTATAATTTCTATTATGAACTTCTTTCTTACTACTAACATTCCAAGAAAAACCACTTACGGCATGAGCTTTTGGCACGATCGTGAAAATTTTAGGTCTTTCTCTCTATAAAAATTATTATAAAAAATTTATAATTTACTTCCTTTGCGGGATCCCGGAAATTCAAGAAAAATGTCCCGCTTTCCCGGGAAATCAAAAAAGGGATACGTAACTAATTTTGGCGTTCTAAACACTCATTTAAAGAATTTTGAAATCGCTCTTTCGATTTTCGAGATATTACATGATTTTTATTAAAGTTTTCTTTCTTTATAGAGATATTATAGAAATAAGATTTTTTATTTTAGCATTATAAAATAACACAAAACAACCTCTCATTTGATTTTAATAACGTTTCTAACAGTAGAAATATCTCAAAAATTTGCCAACTTCGAAAAATGGAACATTGGTCGCAGGTCGCCACGGGTTAACGTTTTCAAAATAAAATTAGTTTCTAATGCTTTGTTAAAACAAATTTTGCTTGTTTAAAACAATTTCTTTTTTATTAATTTTAAACAGGATATCTCTTGTGGAGAATTAATTACAAAATACAATAAACGAAAAGTACCTAAAACCATTTCCCGGATTTTCCTTTAATCCATGCGCGTCTTTAAAGTTTTTGTAGTAATTTTATCCTTTTCAATAACATATACTGTAGCACCCCAACCACTGATAGCATCTCGATCAAAGGCATTTATTATAGCTTGTGAAATAACTTCAAATAATTGATCGGGTTCCAAATCAGGTTTCCACAGTGTTTCACACATGCCATACAGCTGCTCACCACAAGTGCCAGCTACTACAAAATCATCTGGCACATTGGGGCAACCAATTAAATCCATATTACAAATAAAAGGTTCCATAGTCTTAGGATCCAAACCGGCAATGACTGGTTCTATGAAATATGGTCCAAAACGATGTTCATATAAAAAGCTCGAAAGCATTGCTGAAAATCTGGCCGGTTGCATTTCACGATTTTCTCTGGTTTCATACAAATTCTTGCGGAATGTCAAACGATCTTTGACAGTTAAAATATCAGTCTGCAAGCCAACTAAACCCAAAAACATTCTTGGATTAATTTGGAACACTTTTTCGAAATCAGTTTCAATGGTTTGGGCCTGTACGCCAAAACGTCTGTCAGTCGCGATGGCCACACAATCTTTGCCACGCATTGCCACAACGCAACCGCCGTTATAAGCCAAAATAGACATATTTCTTATTGTAGTCTTTTTTTTAAGTTTTAATGAAAACTCAATGAATTTCCAAAAATTCTCAGAATAAATGCCGCTTTCAGACCTACTAAAGACGATGACTTTGTGTTTCTTTAGTGTTACCTAGAGTTGTGTCGTTCATGAACGAACTAGTTCATTTGAACGGTTCAGTTTATTGAACGATATGACATCGTTCACCATTATTCGTTCTTTTCGTTCATCTTTCATTTCGTTCATCGTTCATTTCGTTCTTTTTTGTAGTCATAAAAAGTTTGTATACCTTTCTTATTAATTTTATTACAGAATTAAATGTTTTTCTTAATAATTTCATATTTTTAATAAAATTGTAATTTTCTGACACTATTAGTCTATGCACAATAAAATTAATATAAACATGTAACATGTAGTGCGCCAATAAATTGTCGAATGAACGACGCCGTTCACGAATCACTGTTCAGACACAGCTCATGACAAAAAAGAACGATTGAACGATTAGAACGAACTAGTTCAATGAATTTTATTGAACGATATGACCGAGTCAGAGGTTAATCACAACTGTGTCGATTGTCGACCGACGACAGCAAAAGTCGTCACGATTAATTTAAATTCAGCGACAATCGACCGTCGACATTTGTTGACGTTTAGAAAAAAATGAAAGCAAAACAAGAATATGTTTGTATTTGTTTCGCTACAATTCTTCACCAATTCAATTGCTTTTGCATTAATTCTGGTTGTTTTGCATTTTTTTGTATTTAATTTTGCTTTTTTGCGGTAAATTATGTATTTTTATTTTCAATTATATTTCTTCTGTCAAAAAAATAAATTTTTGGTAAACAAAGTACGAATTTTTGCAACTTAAATACGAATTTCTGCAACTCTGTTCCCATAATTAGTTAAAAATATGGCAACATTTTGACAAATATTTTGAGTGTGTATTAGTGTGTCGTCACGAAAATAGAATAGATTCTATTACGACGACAAATCGCCGGACGACATGGCGACATTTTGCTTCCCATACAAAATATATGAAAAAGCACATGTCGTTGTCGTTGTCGACTCAGTTCTGATTAATCTCTCACCAAAAAGAACGATTAAGCCCAACTCTAGTGTTACCGTGCTTGAATAACTTTTCAATAAATATTTTACAACCATGCTATTATATAAAATAGATGCCATATTGCTAAAAGCAGTACGGCCAAGCATGATAGCGATTCCATAAAAAATGACGATATCGTCCACTTTTCGAAGTTAAACAGGCCGTTTACCCCCCGTTTCCACATGCAAGTGCAAGTTCGAAAAACTCAATACACTCACACTTTTTCACTAATTCTATCACACTTATACGACTTGCGGCTCAACTTGCAAGTAAATTTTGAAGACAGTGGATTTTTGATACTTGCGGCAAGTGAAATGACAGAATAAAGAAAACAGTGTTGCCTAGTATTGTTTTCTAATAATTTACTAGTATTTGGTAAAGTAAAAGTTGTAATACAACTGATTTTGTATTTATTTGTAAAAAAAAAAAGTAAAAAAGAACACAACGGCATATCCGGCACTATCCACGGCTCTCATCTGAAAAACTGAACTGGTTTTAAGAGAGTTTCAATGTAAAATAACAAAAAACGTGAAAAAGTGGTATTTTTAATTAACTATTTTTATTGTTTTTAAGCAATTTTAATTAAATTGTAAAGTGCACTTGTGTTGTTTGATATGTTCTCTGCATTAGTTTTATATAATTAGCACAAAATTTTGCTTATTAATATTAAAAAATTTGCGTTAAAAAAACCACTGAACCCTGTTTCTCTTAAAACCAGTTTGCATATAAAATTAAAGAGACTTTTTAACAGCAGTTGAGGCTGGTGGTTTGTCTTTAGTCTATATGGTCGTTGGCATATCTTAATGGTAATTTAAAATATCAATTTTAAAAGTTTTTGAAAAAAAAATTGTTAAGAACAAAATTTTTCCCAGCTTTGTTAGAATATTGAATACTTGGCAATACTGGAGTGCTATTTTGTGACAACCTATGCCTACGACGATATTTTAAAAATGAACTTGCTGCAAGTAGTGTGGACACATGTAAAATTTTCATGTTTTTTCGGTAATTTTCGCTGATAATACGTATTCTCAACTTGCAACCATTTACTTGCATGTGGAAACCGGGGGTTATCTATTACGAAAGTAGTCTATTGGCATTACTTAATCTCAATGCCAATGCCAAAAAATTTCATTACCATTCAATGCCAATGAAATTTTTTTCAATTGGCATTGATTAAAACAATGGTAATGAAATGTACACGTAATGGTAATGAAATGTACATATAATTGACGAAAAAAGCATTGTATACAAAAAATATTGTTTTATAAAAAACGACATTAAGGCAAGAATGTAAAATTTCTGAGCCATAAAAACTATAAATATTCACTATTTTATCAAGTTTTATCAAGTATACTGCTGTTCACTCTTCTTATAACACTGGTTAGTCTAGAGGGATCAGCCTCTAGTAATGTAAACTTGACAAAATAGCGAATATAAGATAAAAAACACGCGAATTTTTAATTTTTTTTCTTAATTTGTTCTTTTATCGAAACATGAAAACAAATGCTTATTTCATCAATTATAATTGGCCATTTAGGCATTGAACAATGCCAATTGCAAAAAAATTTCATTGGCATTGATCCATTGTAATGCCAAAAAATTTCATTGCCATTGGTCAATTGTAATGCCAATTAAATCATTACTTAATTGGTCCATTCAATTAACTAGTTCCAAGTATGCTTTTAATGGTGTTTTGGAACGAAAACTTATTAAACGAGTTTTCGAACTCAGTATAAATGAGGTATTTAGTCTATTTAGACTGGGCAAAAACTAGTAGTTTTTGGACATTTTTAGTTTTTGAGCCGAAAACTACAAAATTAATTTAGTTTTTCCATATAATTTTCATACAAACTGAAAACCAGATTCTACCTGGTTTTTGCCAAAAAACCAAGTAAAAATATCTGAAATGTGCATTTTTGATACGAATATAGAAAGTAAAGCAAGTGTCAAAAAAAAAAATTTAGTTTTTTAAGAATATTTCTATTTTAGTTTGAAATTGTGTGTTGTTATTAATTTTTAAATGTATTAATAATTTTTGTCCATTAATTTAACAATAAAAAAAGAAAGAAAAATGTGTAATAAAAAAGTGAAGTGACAAAGAAAAACTAAATTACCAGTGTAAATGGCTTGGTTTTTGTGATGTAGTTTTGTACAAAAACCAGCTGGTTTTTGCTTAGTCTAAATTCAGTATAACAGAAATATTGGTAGCATTCGGCAGAGAAACCTTAAACTGATACCGGTGACTTGTAGCGCTTTGTGATTACTTACTCTGCTGAACGATGTTTTCTTTGTTTTATTTTTAAATACATTTTTTCTATATTTTCCTTTAATTTTTTAAATTTTTTGTTTTTGAATTATATTTGTATGTTTTTATTTGTCAATCAAAAGTATCACTTTTTGATCAAAAGTAGCAAACATTTTTTACGCTACCAAAATATGACAGCGCTCAGATTGAGCGGTTAGTGATCAGGTCGTTCAGCAGATAGTTGCACAACTGTTGTAGAACTGTTGACTGTCAAATTGTATCTGCCGAACGCACCCATTGATCACATTTTTATTACACGCAAAATATAAAACATGTATAATTGCCGAAGTACTTCGGTAAAATACAACTTCAAAAGTTTTCTGCTAAGTTACACAATTCTTTTTTGCCAGTACTAGCATTTTAGCACAGCCAGTAGTTGTCCAGCTATTATCACTCATTTATGTGTTTAGCCACCAAGTATTATATGTGTCGTTAGCTCAGTGGGTACAGCAATCGTCTGTCAATCTGACGCCTGGGTTCAAATCATTCTTGGAATTTTTTATTGGCATTGAAATTTAATTGGCATTACTTGATCTCAATGCCAATGCTAAAAATTTAATATTGAAATAAATTCAACGAAACTTTTTATTTTTAAATAACTAACAAAAATAACTGTAAAAGTAGTTATGATATAAAAGGATCTAATGTGGTTAAGATTAACTTTTATTAAATCGTTTATCTTTTTATTTTTATTATTATTGTTATTATTATTTTATATTAATTTAATTATTATTACAAATAAATAAAAAAAATTAATTTGTCGACATTTCTATAAAAAATAAATGATTTTATTCCTGGGATTAACATATTGTGGGTATTGCAGTATCGAAGGTATGAAATGCTAGTTAGGTACACTCACAAAAGTTTGTCGGTAGAATCTACTGAAAATGTCAGTTAAAACAAAGGTATATGCATTTAAAAAGGCGACAAAGGTATTTACCTTTAAAATAACTAAAACTTTTGTTATTTTTAACTGTTGAAAAATAACTAACAAATGCATTAAAAATAACTGCCAATGTCGTAAAATTAACTGATAAATTTTTACTACAAAAATTTCAAAACAACTGAGAAAATCGGTAAAAACTACTGTTTTTCACAGTCAATTCTTTTTGTTTATAAAAGTATATTTTAATTAAAAAAAATATTTTTTTTTCTCTCGATTACAAAAGTATATGTGACAGCGCATAGAGAAAGGGACCTAAGGGTAAAAAATCAATTTTTTTTTGATGGTACACCAAAGATACACGTATTTAAATCTTTAAAATGGCTCTCCTGAACAAAACCCTTTTTTACCCTTAGGTCCCTTTCTATTTTGCGCGTCACATATGTTATTACTTCAGCCTATTTAAAATTCGAAGTCAAAATTCCAAACCGTTCTCCAGTTATTATGCTTTTATGCATTGGAGATGTAATACAAGTTTCTGATTTTTATTTGCAAACTAGAAATATATCAATAATAACAAATATAAACTAAACAAGAATTTTAAAAATTCAACAAAATTTTTTATTTTTTAAATAACTAACAAAAACTACTGTTTACTGTTAATATACTGTTTTGGTAGTTGTTTATTATGATATTAAAAATAACAGATTTAAACAACTGTTACAAAATTGCAATACTTTTCGTTAGTTGTTTTCTTAAATAACCGTCATAAAAGTTGTTTTGCTTTTTTCTATAGAAAAACAACTGTAATTACTATTAAAAACAACAAATACTGATTACAATTAGAAAAACGTGTAAGGCAACACAATGTAATCGATTTGGTGTATTTCATTTTGTGCGTACTTACGATATGGGATACCTGTGTATAACAATTGTATATGAAACACAAAATATTTGAAAATTTTCAAAAATTTTGTCTAACTTACATGCCACTATACTTGTGGGCCATTACAATGCGGCCATACCCTGGGTAAAGTAAGCCAGTTTGTGTGTAGAGTTTGAAAGCACTCGGAGATACTAGTTATATAACTAGTTTGAAAAATTAATAGTTATATTTTTTCCAAATTTATCTATATCTGTAAAGTTTTTATTTTTAATAGTAAAAGGCTTTATTTTTGAATCATGTAGGTTGATAAACAGCATCCGGTTTCTAATTTGTTACTAGCACACGTAAACTTGCTTATTTAAAAATTTTATTTGTACATTATTGTTTTCTTCTACTGAACGGCAGAAAACAGGCTTTGAATTCAGTGAACTTATTTTATTTTTTTTTCAAGTCAGTGATGATTTATATTATTATTTTTTTTTTAATTCACTGGACGTAATTTTATTTGTTTTTAATTCACTGAACATAATTTTATTTTTTTTAATTCACTGAACGAAAATGAAATTGAACGAATTCAGTAGTGAATTAATTCAGTAAGGAATTAATTCACTTTTTTCCGTTCGATTTATAAAATTGAACGTGTTTACCAGTGAATTAATTCATTTGATTTAATAAAAAGAACTATTGCAATTGAATTAATTCGTAACAAAATAAATCGAACGAAAGCAAATATGAAATAATTCCATTCAATATATGGTGCTTAGTGAATTAATTCATCGAATTTTTAATTCAGAATTGAAAAATTGAATTAAGGAATTAATTCTTCAAAGCTCTGCCTACAACTTATACTATGTCATTTTACAAGTATATTTTCACTGTAGCACCGTGTTATTTGTTCACACAAATTTTTCTTGTTATTGGCCGGCGCAGCAGAAAAATTTTTGCAACCGAAAAAAATCGCCGTAACACCATTAACATACCGCTGCCGACAAGTTTGCTCTTCCGCCGCCGCCGATAATTTTTAATCGGTTTGTTTCTTTGCTGGTGGGGCCATTGCAAAAATTGTATAAAAAATCGAAACTTTAGGAAAAGAATTGCAAACCACTGAATTCAACTAAATAAAAAAATTATATTATATTTATAATATTTAAAAAACTGACGAATATATTGAAATAAAACAGTATAATAAAAGATTACGAAATTTTTCAGAGAAGTTGTGAAACTATAGACGATAGTGTGGTGTGTTAAGTACAAAATTAAAGCAGAAGTAAAAAGGTATAGAACGTCAGTAGATATAAAAAAACAACAAACACTTTGAAAAAACTTTAAAATAGAAATAGACAAAATTTTATCTATTTTTTGCAGCAAAAAAAAACAAAAATTGCACTCACCATTTCATAAAGTAAATATAACCACAAAACAGGAATACAAAAAAGTAAAATCGGCTGATATTCATCAAGCCGGTGAAGTGGTGCGTTATTGTCAACAACAACAAATCTTTTAGTTGCTATGGCTGAAGCTGTGGTAGAAGAAAGGCCTTCTGCGCCACCAAGGTTCTATTGCCATATGTGTGACGTTGAAATTAACATTCCTAATACTAATACTACCGATTACATATGTCCCTTATGTTCAGGAGGTTTTGTAGAGGAACTACCACCAGCTGCGGCTACAAATGTAAGTAGTGGTTCTGGTGGAGGTAGTGGCAGTAGTAATGCTGGTTTTATGGTGGGTGGTAATGACGAGCAACAACTTGAGGCCCTACGTGGCCAAATAGCCAATCTATTAGCTTCACGTAATGGTCCGAATTTGGAGATAAATATCAATCCTAGTGCATCGATGCGTCCCCAACCTAGAGGCATTGTTTCTTTAGGTGCTGTGCCGACTACTGGCGGTGGTCGAGTACGACCACAAGGTTTAGACCGCTTGGATAATGTCCTATTAGACTTTTTACAATCGATTTCTGTTGGTGGTGTGGCCGGTGAAATGAATCCTTTCGATAATTCCCCTCTATTATTTATGGGTAATTTGGGAGATTATGCTTGGGGTCGTGAAGGCTTAGATACTATTGTTACCCAATTACTAAATCAAATGGAAACTGCTGGCCCTCCACCTTTAGCTAAGGATAAAATTAATGATATTCCCAAGGTAGAAATATCCGCCGAAGAAGTAGAACGCAAGTTACAATGTTCAGTATGCTGGGAAGATTTTAAGATTGATGAAAAAGTACGCAAGTTGCCCTGTTCTCATTTATATCATGAGGATTGTATTGTTCCGTGGTTAAATTTACATGGTACATGTCCTATTTGTCGCAAATCACTAAATGGCGACGAGGAAGATGATAATGATGTTCATATGGTGGATAGTGTAGATCAACATCTGTCTGGAAACTCAGCTTCAGTGTGTCCTATACACCAACATCAACAAAATCCAAATACTACCAGTAATAATTTGGAACAACCTGGTACTAGTAATGCTGCTGGTAATAGTAGATCATCAACTTCTAGTCAACAACAACAGCAACGCTCAAATCAACGTTCTGAAAATATATTTGGTTTTGAAAAAATGGATAGTGTTGATTTGGATTAAATAGAAAAAAACACTTAACAAAACGAGAGCTATTAAAAAATAATAATATTCTCACGGGCCTTTAATTGTTGACAGATATTTGTATACATTTTTTGAATGACTAATACCTTTATAAAATTTCACTAAGCGATATTGTCAATATAGCTTTTTAATTGTAGTTGATACATAAGTATTTGTGAAAACTAATGTTCCATAGTTTTGAAATTTAGTCCGTTTTACTGTTTCTAAGCCTACACTGAATTCGAAATAAAGAATTATTGCTTAATTCGTATATGTTACATAAATAATCTAGGATTAAAAATGTTAGTTAAACTTAAATGTTGATTGACAAACAGGAAAATCGTCTTGTGCATGTTTGCAATCCTAAATTTGTAATAAAAAGTTTAAAAATCACAAGTATTTTGAAATCATTAAAAAGCCATAATCATAAATCCTAACGCCATATTTTTCTTATCGGCCCAATCTCATTTTGAATTTGTAAAAACTTGGTATTAAATGCGTCTGAAACTTCTTTATTTTTAAAAATTTGTATGCACAATTTAAACAGTTTTTAAATCTTTGTATTTTTTTTACAAAGCTAGTAAGACCTAAATTCTCTCAATGGAAATAAAATATTCTCTTTTTAACTCTCTTTTTTCTCCCAAATTTAAGATTGAGCCGAAAAGAAAAAATATGAATATGTTAATTATATACACTCTATCACATCCAAATTCCAGCAACATCTGAATTCTCACTTTGGAGAGTTTCTTTGTAAGTCTTAGCCAAATTCCTTCTTAGGTAAAACTTGGGGTCAGTTTTCTAAGTTAACACTTGATTTTTTTCTGAAACCTATGTATAATATTTAGACCAGTTAAGTGAACTTTTTGGACAATTTTATAAGCAGGATGGTCTTAGTATGAGATACTCATACTAAGACGGTCATTAATGCTTAAAACACAAAAATCTGAGTCTCTTAAATTTTTTTCTGAATCTTAAGTATAAATATTTAGACCAGTGTTGCCAACTCTTGAAGGCAGTAAAGCACCATGAGCATTTTGAAAACGGGTAAAAAGGGTAAAAAATTACCAAAAATGGGGTAAAAAAGCACGATAATAATTTTTTGAAAAATTTAAGTCAAAATTTTAAAAACACATTTTAGCTTTGTAAAATCGTGTAAAAAAGGTTCAAAAAATGACCAAAAAAGCACCAAACTAATATTGCAAAATTTTGAAGTTTAAATATAACGAAGTTGTTATTTAAAATTGCACTACAAACATTGTGAAAAAATGTATTTTTTGTATATTTCGTATTATTTTTTCAACTTTGATAGAAAATTCAAGAAAAATTTAAAAAAGTAGAACAAATACCAAAAATATAAACTGTACAAAAAGCACTAAAAGCACTGCCAAAAATCTGAAAAAGCACTGTAAATACCCGCTTTTTATAAACGGGTATTTGTAAAAAATCACCGGGTACGGGAAGGAAAAAAGCACCAAAAAATACCCGAAAAGCACTGAAATGGCAACGCTGATTTAGACACTTAACTGAACTTTTCAGATAATTTTGTAAGCTGGATGGCCTTAGGATGCGATACTCATTCTAAGACTGTCATTAATGCTTAAAACACTAAAATTGGAGTCTCTTGAATTTTTTCACTAAATGTTACATTTTGCTATAAATATTTCTAATGCGGGCAATATATTAAGCAATAAAAGCAAACTTTAAAATTTAACTGAAATTGCTTTAAAACATGAAAAATAATTAACTAAAAGTACCACTTTTTCACTGTTAAAAAAAGTTCAAGTTTTTAGAGGTGAGTCGTGGATTGCGGTTGATAAAATGAAAAAAAAAATGTAAAAATTAAATGTTTGTGAATTTTTTACACATTTTATTCACATTCTTTTGATTGTTTTGTAAATGAATAACCAACCCACCAAGCAATTATGAGCATTTATGACTCAGAAATAGGCTTCACTTTTTTCTGTAAGTGATTAGTGCTTGTATTCTCAAAACAAATTTTCTAAATCAAAATTTTCTCCATTGCTTTGAACAATTTGAAAGTCATAATTTTTAAAGATAATCACTTGTTTTGAGACACGCTTTTAGGATTTTTACCCCAAGGTTCATATTTTCTAAAAAAGAAATGAGTGTTTTTAAAAAGAAGTACCTTTTTATGAGTGAGTTATTTAAGTCTTATTTATGAGAACTCCGAAAGAAAGACATGATAAAAGTAATGAATTTATGCATAAGAAAAAAGTCATTTCAAATTATTTGAAAAAATATTGATTATACATATTTTATTATTACATATTAATTTTCCCACATTTGTGTAGGTTGGAAAAGTTTAAAATTAAGTTGGATTCACAATGATGAAGTAATCTACGCTAAAGATTGCATTAAGGAAATGAAGAGAATGATACAAGAACTGAGCGCTAAGGAAACACGAACAATATATACTCTGCAGAGCGGAGTACTCCACCATTGTGAATCGACCTTTATTAAAGTTATGTTTTTCAGTTAAAATTTTAAAAATTATAAATTAACCATATGACAAAAAAAAAATTAAAATAAAGACTTTCTTTAAATTGATAATAGCATTTTCCTTTAGAAAAAATACTAACATTACCCAAACAGGTTTGTCGATTCATGTTGAAAAGAGACAGTTTACAAGGAAACCATTTTTAATGAAATTTGGATACGTGATAGAGAAAAAAATCTAAGATTGACCTGACTCGACTTTTGGGCCACCTCGAATTTTTAAGGGGTCAATAGAGGATTCAAAATTGTCTTTTTTTTGGTTTTTTTTGCTTTTTGAGGCATATCAACCAAAGAAAGCGTATGCAAGTGTAGCATCGTTGGAAAGGGATTTTCTGGGACTTTTTGTTGGTACCTTGTTTTTTGGACATTTTTGATTTTTTAAATTACTTTTGTACAGTGCACCATACATTTTCAATATTTTTGATAAATTTTTGTTTACAAATTAATTGAAGGTCTGTGCCCAGTATTGAAAGTTTATCAACTAAATTGAAAAATTCAAAATGTTTTGGCTTTTTGTTTTTCAACTTTATATTATTAAAAAGGGCGTGGCCAATATTGAAATGTTAGTTTTTTTTTAAATTTGTTTTTGTTGTTAAAAAATAAATAAAATAAAAAAGCATATAAATTATTGGAAAATAAATAATCACTGTAAACGTGGTTTTATTTTAAAATCTGCTAAATTTTGCAATTTTCTATAGGATGGAAAATATTGATAAATTTTAATCAACAAATTTTTAAGAGAAAAATTATGTTTATCGAGTTTGACCGACTTCGCATTTTTTCGAGAGATGTAAGAGTAGCATAATATTTCGCTATAATGTATACACTAGAGTGCTCCAAGCTTGTATGGAGGAAAATAAATTTTGAGTTTTTGACCGGGCTACCCCCTGGAAATATTTATTTGGGTGTAAAACTACGTCTCCCAAACAAGTAGGATAACCGGACATCGGGAAGACGTGACGCATCGGCGCTGAAATTTGGAACACGGATTACAAGGGGAAAATATGACTTTGTGAATTTACTCGAAAACATTGATAGTTTAACATTAAGTCGAATTAAAAACACTATTAAAGAATCGTGATTTAGAGTGAAATCTCCTTCTAATAAAGCAATAAAAACTTAAATCGGTTAAAAATCAGCCGAGTTATAACAATTTTCCCAGGCAACTGATGCGTCGCAGGCCACTTAATCAAGAAATTCGGGTCTAAATTTTAAAATTTATTGAAATAATCTACTACAGAAACATTTTTTATTCTATAAGTTCCAGTAACTCAGATAAGAATTATTTTTTTATATTGCGTTTTGCTAACTCGTTTTAAATTAGTGCCAAAAAGGTCGGAATTTTTAAACACTGTTTTCAAATCCACAATTTTAAATTTTTAAAAATTTTTTTAAAGAAATTTTAAAAAATCAACGATTGGACTTTAAGGTTTTATTAAGAACATATTAGGGATTAAAAACTACAAAAATTGTAGGAATTCCTTTTTCAGAAATTTTCTTTGAGCGGATTTCGAGAAAACAGCGATTTTTGCCATTTTTTTAAGCTTTTGGGCAAGCTTTTTTTTCTTCTCTTAATTCCAAATGATTTTTGCCGGAATATAACAACACAAGATTAAATACTTCAATACTGAAAATTATTGTAAAATATAAATCAATTAAATTGCCCCTGTGTAAGGTCAGAGGTTAAATTTGAGGAGATTAATATAACAGATATCCCTGAGTTACTATTAATTAAACTTCTTGATATTATTTTTCTAGATCTAAAAATAATATTCCTAATTTAATTTTATAAAATTAACCCTTAAGTGCTGTTGGGGCCTATATGCCCCACTCAAAAAATATTAGTCTATTTTCATCATAGGGTCAAAAAAGCCCAAAGAGCACTTAAGGGTTAATTTTCTTAAGAATAATATAATAATATTTTTAGATCTAGAAAAATAATGTCAAGAAGTTCCGTCAATATCCGCTCAGGAATATCTGTTATATTCAGAGCATTGAAGAGTTAATTCCTTAATTAAATTTTTTCAATTCTGAATTAAAAATTCGATAAATTAATTCACTAAGCACCATATATTGAATGGAATTAATTCATATTTGCTTTCGTTCGATTTATATTGTTACGAATTAATTCAATTGCAATAGTTCTTTTTATTAAATCAAATGAATTAATTCACTGGTGAACACGTTCAATTTTATAAATCGAACGGAAAAAAGTGAATTAATTCCTTACTAAATTCGTTCAATTTCATTTTCGTTCAATGAATTAAAAAAAAAAAATAAAATTAGGTTCAGTGAATTAAAAAAAAATAAAATTACGTTCAGTGAATTAAAAAAAATAATAAGTTTACTGAATTGAAAAAAATAAAATAAGTTCACTGAATTGAAAAAAAATAAAATAAGTTCACTGAATTCAAAGCCTGTTTTCTGCCGTTCAGTAGAAGAAAACTATAATGTATAAATAAAATTTTTAAATAAGCAATTTAAGAGCGTGTGCTAGAAAAAATAAACAAATTAGAGCCGTTTACATTATAGGATTGAGTCATATGATTTTAAGTAAAAGAAATCATAACACTGGGAATATAATCCTAATTAAAATCTTAAAGACTTTAAATGTGAGAGAGCTAACTCAACAGAGATGACTTTGTGTGTGCAAATCTTATGAGAGAGAATGATTTTTTGAAAAAAATCTAAAAATGAGAAATCCAATAAGAAATCTTATGACTACCAAAGTAATCGTATGACTGCCAAAAAAATATTATGCACATGGTTTTTTTGACAGATCATATTATTCAATCCTATAATGTAAACTACTCTTTATCAACATACATGATTCAAAAATAAAGCCTTTTACTATTAAAAAAAAACTTTACAGATATAGATAAATTTAGAAAAAATATAACTATTAATTTTGCAAACTAGTTATATAGTTATATTTTTTTCAAATTTATCTATATCTGTAGTTTTTTTTTTTTTTATAGTAAAAGGCTTTATTTTTAAATCATGTAGGTTGATAAACAGCATCCGGTTTCTAATTTGTTTATTTTTACTAGCACACGCTGTAAAATTGCTTATTTAAAAATTTTATTTGTACATTATTAGCTGTGTTTCTGTGACTGCATATCAGTGTTATATAGAACGATTTTGACAATTTTTTAACTTATTCCGGCTTTCTACTGTCAAAATTATTCGAGATAGCATTGATAGGCATGCCACACAAACACAGCTATTGTTTTCTTCTACTGAACGGCAGAAAACAGGCTTTGAGTTCAGTGAACTTTTTTTATTTTTCAATCCGTAGCCAAATGAAAAAAGGAATTCCTACAATTTTTGTAGTTTTTAATCTCTAATATGTTCTTAATAAAACCTTAAAGTCCAATCGTTGATTTTTTAAAATTTCTTTAAAAAATTTAAAATTGTAGATTTGAAAACAGTGTTTAAGAATTCCGATCTTTTTGGCACTAATTTAAAACGAGTTAGCAAAACGCAATATAAAAAAATAATTCTTATCTTAGTTCCTGGAACTTATAGAATAAAAAAATGTTTCTGTAGTAGATTATTTCAATAAATTTTAAAATTTGGACCCGAATTTCTTGATTAAGGGGCCTGCGTCACATCAGTTGCCTGGGGAAATTGTTATAACTCGGCTGATTTTTAACCGATTTAAGTTTTTATTGCTTTATTAGAAGGAAAATTCACTCTAAATCACGGTTATTTAGTGTTTTTAATTCAAATTAGTGTTAAACTATCAATGTTTTCGAGAAAATTCACAAAAAGTCATATTTCCCCCTTGTATCCGTGTTCCAAATTTCAGGGCCGATGCGGCACGTCTTCCCGATATCCGATTACCCTAATTTTTTGGCGGACGTAGTTTTACACTCAAATAAATATTTTCAGCGGTAGCCCGACTAGTACGAGTTATACTGTAAAAAACAGTAGTTTTTACCGATTTTGTCAGTTGTTTTGAAATTTTTGTAGTAAAAATTTATCAGTTAATTTTACGACGTTGGTAGTTATTGTTAATGCATTTGTTAGTTATTTTTCAAAAGTTAAAAATAACAAAAGTTTTAGTTATTTTAAAGGTAAATACTAGGGATGTGCGATTAATCCATTAATCAAACTTAATTCTGATTAATCAATTAATCGATTATTTGACAATTTTGATTAATCAAAAACATGATTAATCGATTAATCAGTTATTTCGATTATTCAAAATAATGATTAATTGATTAATCATGATTAATCAAATTTATGAATAATTGAATAATATCTTGTTGACGACACCTTTTAATGCCAGTTCAATATAGAAACATTAAATTTAGGAATGGAATTGGCCAAGTCTGTCCAGTGAGAAAACAACCTTTTCGATTCCCTTTATTTGGAGCCATATAAAGTAGCGCCACAAAACAAGGACAAAATTTCCATATTAATGATTAATCAAAATTCAAATTAATCGATTAATCATAATTCTGATTAATCAAATTTTCAATTAATCAATTAATTGATTAATCAAAGTTCTGATTAATCATACTCTTTGATTAATCGATTAATCGCACATCCCTAGAAAGATATTTATTTATAATAATAAGGGTTTTCACAAGGGGTGTGCTATTTGTTGTATCGTCCTAACAAAAAACAGAGTTGTTAAAAATTAAATTGAAAAAATACAACATTTGAGAATAGCATGATACGACATTTTTACGTATGTTTAATGTCTTATGTTTGAGTGTGCTAACAGATAGAAAACTGAATAGAAAATCTTTGTTAACCTTCCTATACCCGCGCTAATTTTTGTAACACCTATACCCGCGCGCGGTCTCACAGACCAAAGGTTTTAAAACCTGTTTCTTCATAGTTTTTCCTAACACAACCTATATAGACAATATTTTTTTTTAAACTTAAAGATATAATGAAGAAAATTATACCATGCAATAACTTTATTTTCAGTAATTTTATCGATTTTCAGTCGTTTACAAATATATTTGAAAAAAGTGTTTTCTCGGTCTCACAGACCAACGCGCGGGTATAGGAATACAACGATACAACAGATAGCACACCCCTTATGAACAACCTTAATGTAAAAAAATTCAAAAGTAAAAAATATAAGTTGTATTCATTTAATATATTTCAAGGTTGGTTAATGTTATCGTTATAATACCGTTATCGCTAAAATACCGTTTTAAATTGAATACCGTTACTAATACCTCTAAAAAAAATTTACAAATACCTTTATCGTTACCGATACCGTTATTTTTATTGGTAGTTACCGGTATTTTACCGGTATTTATAAATTTATATAAAAATTAAAATTTTTAACTTTTTTGTAATAATCTTCAGTTTTTTTTTCTACAAAAAAATTTATGGAGAGTTATTTTAGTTACTAAAATTACCAGTATTGAATTTAAAGCTTATAATCTCTATTTTTAACACGTAAAATGAAATATATGTATGTTAAGTTTTTACTTATTTTTATATGTTTTTAACGCCTTTACGCCTTTATTATGTGTATAATTAGAGTAAGTTTACTCGATTTATATCAATTTATAAACCCATGTAAACTTCCACATATTTTTAAACGAATTTTAATAGTGTCAAACATAAAAATTGGTTTCAATTGCTTTTTCCTTTTTTATTTTTAGTTTTATTTGTTCATAAATAATACAATTTTCAAAAAAAATTTATGTTTAATTTATTAAAAAACAAAAAAGTGGCTAATGGAAATATTAAATCTCAATTACTTTATAAGACGCGTTCGTTTAAATATACAGGTGGAGTCACAAATATACGCGATGTGTATAAATATACGGTTTACAAGGCGTAAATAATTTAAATGAATAGCACTAATAATAAATATAATATTTAACATACTTCTAAAACTTTAATCACACTATGTCTGTTCCCGTACTTTACCGCGGTTAGCCAAACTAGCCCAAAGGCGTTCCCGTACTCAAAATTGCGTGTAAATTGTTGTTGTTTGGGCTGTTTTGGGTTCCCGCGGGTACCCATGGTAACGTACGGGAACGCACATAATATGTGCGTTCCCGTACTTTACCGAAGTTACCCAAACTAGCCCAAAGGCGTTCCCGTACTCAAAATTGCGTGTAAATTGTTGTTGTTTGGGCTGTTTTGGGTTCCCGCGGGTACCCGCGGGAACACACATATTGTATGTTAAAAGCATGTAAACATTTTTTAAAGACTCAGAAAAAAACAAACAATATTTATGCAGTTTAATAATATTATTGTAATAAAACAGAATAAATTATTTTTGTATTATGTTATTTTATTTTAATAAATACTAAAATTTAAAGAATATTTTATATTTAATTCTTGTAATAATTTTTATTTGAATTGATTATGCTATTGTTTCAATTTAAATATTAACCACGAAAATGAATTATTTAATATAAATATATTCAAAATGATAAATTATTGTACATTTAATGAAAACTAAATTATAAAAAATAGCTTAGTTGAAGACAAGATTGAAAAGTAAAAAAAAAATTAATAAATGCATTAATACATACAATGTAGGTAACTACTTGCCTTATTAATTTCATTTAAAATTCTCTAAAAAAATAGATATTTACTTCATACTAGAGTAACTGGTAGTCTACACGAGACATCGATTTGTTCAACCAACGAACAATTTCTTGTTCGCCCATGAATTTGTCTCGTGTGGACCACTCTTGTTCATGTTTTGTTCTTGTTCAGACAACGTTGTCAGCACAATTGTTCTCACTACTATGTGCAACAACAACCACGATGCCAGATCTAATTTTTACTTAGTGGCATTACTAAAAAATAAAGAAAATAAAAGAAAATGAATAAGATGTTAAGAGAAAGTATTATTATTGAATTTAATGCAATTTACTTTTTATTATTGTAAAAAAATTAGTGAAAAACACATTGAAAACATAAAAATAAATAGTTTCTTTTGTGACCTACTCCAACAAAAAATAATGAATTGTCTGCCATTACGTATTCTCCACCCAAAACAAATGGACAAATTTTTTCCCGTTATTCTGCTGAAGATTAGTTTTTGGGCAAACAAATCAATGTCTCGTCAAGACGCTAAGTAAGGCGTGGTAAAAACCCAGTATTTTGTTCACAAGAGCGAAAAAAATTTTCTTTATGTTTTTAGGCCAAAAACTACACGCAGAAAAAAAACAGGTGTATCTTTTAAAAAGCCTGCTATGTAAAATTTGCATAGTAATGAACTAATACAAAAATACAAGCCCCAAATTCCTGGTAATTAATTGATATGCATTTTTGCTAAATTACGAATGCTTTTTTTGTTAAGTTGGTTAAGTACGTGCTTTGTTAAATTTACATTGGTGAAATTTATTTAAAAACGTTCTATGTAAAATTTGCATTGATCAAATTTTGAAAATAAAATAAGCAATAAGTATATTTTTCTAATAAGACAGGTAAATGTCAAAAAGCGCTTAGAGTTTCCTTTGACATATGCAAATCAATATGGTGGATGTACATGTAATTTTCATGTCGAAATTGCTTACTTGTTGAAAAAATACAAGCCTAAAAGTATTGAGTAATTACTTTTTAGCATTGGGTACCCTAAAAAAAAGTCGGAAATGAGTACTCGGTACTCAACACTTTTATAGACATAGTAATTTTTTATTTACTTAATTTTTTTTTTTTGCAAAATGAGTCTTATAATTCGCATTTGTTTTTTAGACAAATAGTTTATATATATACATCATTATTATACCTACAGTTATTGAACGGAAATGACGAATATAGCAATGAAGGGTTGGTAAACACAAAACACAATTACAGTTCGGCAGCAGAGGAATTGAGGACAAAGAAAAGTATTTAAAATATAAATAAAATTTAATTAATTAAAATTAAACCAAAATAAAAATACAGAATTTGCAATTTTTCTTTTATTTATTTAAAAAATAAACCATGTTTTTTCTACTAAAAGAAAAAAAGTTTATTTTCCTTCGCGTGTTGTTATATTAACAAAGGCTTCGATTTAATTACATATATATCTCTTTGAAAATTTACCTAAGCGTCTTGACAAATTTGTCGTTAATTTTATGTAGTTGTATATCTACCACGGAACTTTGTAAACTTTTACTCTAATTTTTGTAAATGTTACACCTTTTTTTCTGCGTGTACAGAAAGCTACAATTACAACATAGTCAAATATCACTACATTTTCTACTAAATTACATGGGAAAAAATTCCACCGCAATTTCTCAAAAATTCCACGCATTTTTTTATATGGAGTTTTTCGCGAGAGTACGAACAAAATACTGGGCTTAACGTACAAAACTACACCGAAAAAATTTCGCAGTTATTAGCAACCAATTTTCAACTGAGTCGCAGGTAAAATACCCCTTAAGCCCTAGCTAGCTTTTTCTTTACTTTTTCTTGAGTTTTTTTTTATCTTTTCGTTATCCATCAAAATCACACATTACCAAATAATGGGTAAAGTAATGTATCGCCATAGGGTTGCACTGATTACTTTATACCTTAATTCAGTGATGAATTTTACAGGCGATGAGCCTCAAAGTAATGTGTTCATTGTTACCAGTATGCTTACAAAAAAAATTAATAATAATAGGTTCCTTAGTTTCAGATAGGGAATGAAAAAGTAATTGGTTACTTGCTTTTATCCTACATGGAATTCGAATAAATTTTTCCGTTTTAAAAGTAACAACCAACTAACAAATGGCCACTTTAAAAATATTTACAAAACTTAAATAAAAAATTATCGAAGTAACTGATTTTTATGTAAAGAACATTCGGTAATGCGTTACTTTATGGTTTAAAATAATGATAAATGTAAGGATCGTACATTACTTAATAATGCATTATGAAATGAACTATCGGTAACTCATTATTCTGTGGCTCTAAATAATGCTGAACATAAGGAGTATACATTAAAAAGTAATGCATTACGTAATCAATTTTCGGTAACTAATTACTTTATGCTTTAAAATAATGGTGAG
This sequence comes from Leucophora obtusa, assembly GCA_949987735.1. Taxonomy (NCBI): domain Eukaryota; kingdom Metazoa; phylum Arthropoda; class Insecta; order Diptera; family Anthomyiidae; genus Leucophora; species Leucophora obtusa. The sequence continues at coordinate 356,891,357 of OX465295.1, forward strand.
GGAGTATTCATTACAAAGTAATGCATTATATATCCAATTATCGGTAACTAATTACTTTATGTTGAACAATAATTACACTTGTAATGAATACACATTCCCTGGGTAATAAACAAAAACTTCAATAAAAAACCCTTAAAAAGTCAAGAAAGGGCAAAGAAAAAAGCTAGTGTCATAAGGACTTTACTGAGGCTCAGTTATTTAAGTCAATAGCCCAAACCAAGTGAAAGTGCCAGTGGACAGTGGCAGTGCTGTCAAACTTTGTTCTTGAATTTCGCGAAAACGATTCAATATTTTTAAAAATTTGTTATTGTCCCTGTATAATTCAAAGACCCGTATTTGGAAAATTACAAATGAATAATAATTTTATTTATCAAAAAAGTTTGACAAAAATTTACAAAATTCTAAAACTACTTTGTTTCGTTTTCGTGAAATAAGTATAATTTGGTACAAGTAGAATCCTACATTTCCCCCACTCGTGAATCAATGTGATTCACCTTAAGTACAGCTATTTTGGAAGCCGGTCGGCGTGTGATTCCGTTGCTAGTCTTTACATCTGCGAAACGTACTTGTCCATCTTTTGAAGGATAGATCTTGATAATTTTATCTTTAACCCATTGATGTCGAGGCAAACTTGGATCACAAACTAAAACAATGTCATCTAGTTTCAGTGCTTCAACTGTTTTCAGCCATTTGGATCGACAAATTAATTGCGGTAAATATTCTAGGACCCATCTTTTCCACAAACAATCTTTAAGGTTTTGAGCGATGCGTCACTGTTTTCGAAGACATATTTCATCATTTGTTGTGTTCGGCGTTTGAGTTGAATTGAGGCATCCCATCAAGAAGTGGTTTGGGGTCAGAGGTTCTTCTTCTTTAGTGGATATGGGAATATCTGTGAGTGGTCTAGAATTGATGACATTTTCTGCTTCAATAAGTACACTTCTAAAAGTTTCTAGACGGGGTGCGGTCTCTTTTAATAAAGTTTTTTGTAAAAGTCTCTTTATTATTCTTATCAATCGTTCCCAACAGCCCCCTGAACTCGGATTTGCTGGGCAGTTAAATATCCACTCTATGTTACTTTTTACAGCTTCATTGTTTATTTCATCAACATTCAATAAGCGATCTTCGGTTTTCAACATCTTCTGAGCACCAAGAAAATTTGTACCATTGTCACTTCTTAGGGTGCGTACAGAGTGGCCGCTTGTTGCCGAGCCGAGCTGACTGATGCTTATTGCGGGAACTTGTCATGCGAGAAACAAGTTTGAGTGTGCATAGTGGATGCGAGATTCAGCACTGATATTTTATCTATTATTTGTGTTTTATGTATGTTTGTATGCATTTGGGTTTGTTGTTCATTCTGACATTGAGTTTTAAAATTTTACTTATTAACGCATTTCTTCAATTATTCTTGAAATGTTTATTACATTTTTTTTTTTAAATTTTGTTTATAAGTTTTTTTTAATTTTTTTATAATTGTTATAATTTTATTTAATTTTTATTATTTATTTGAATTTTTATTTTTTTGTTTAATTTTTATTTTATTAACATAACATAAACAATGTTTTCGGCGCTGAAAAACGCTTTGGAACTGTTTTCTCGCATTCAATCAGCTTTGCGCTCTGACCAGCTCGGCGCCCTCTATGACCTGTTCGCGCTTATTTGTACTAATTTGTATAGTACCAGTTTTCTCGCATTGGTTCTCGCAATAAGCGTCAGTCGGCTCGGCTCGGCAACAAGCGGCCACTCTGTACGCACCCTTATACGAACTGGAGTGCCGCGGCGATTAATGAAATTTCGAAAGCTAAGTATAAAGGCTTGCGTTGAAAGATCTTCGGCTATTTCAATATTAGCGGCGCGAACAGTCAGACATGTAAATATCACGGCCCACCTCTTTTCTCTACGACGACGAATTGTTACATTAAATGGTCCAAACAAATCGACACCAGTATACGAAAATGGACGAACATATGGTGTAACACGGTCAAGTGGTAATTGGCCCATAATTGGTTGTTGTGGTATGGCAGAATCAAATTTACAAATAAAACAATTACGTATTACCGTCTTTAATAAGGACTTAAGGTGAGGTATCCAGTATTTTTGACATACTTCATTCATTGTAAGCAATGAATTCTGATGATGATTTTTTCCATGGAAATATTGCACGATAAGCTTGGAAACTGGATGATTTTTAGGAAGAATAATCGGTCTCCTGGCGTCAAATGGTAGATAAAGTGCTTCATCAAGGCGCCCATTGACTCTCAACAGACCATCATTGTCAATATATGGCACCAATACTCTTTTGGACAGGTTGGTAGGTTTTAAGATATCCAATTTCAGTTTGGAAACATTCTTCTTGTACTTTGCGGCAAATAAGTTTATTTGCAATATCTAATTCGGCAACCGTTAGCTGGTTTGGTTTATTACCATGTCGTTTTGCAAATCGACAAATGTACGCAGTAGTCCTTTGTAGTTTAACATAAGAAGATAACCTTTCGTAATCAAATAAGTCGCACTGCTGCATCTCTCTTACCATAAGTTGTGGTTTCAACTCTTCTTCTAAATTATAACTCGGCGTGCTTATAGTATTTTTTGGCCAATTAATTGCATCATCTTTTGAAAAACCTGGACCCAATAACCATTTATTTTGAGGATTGAATTTGGGTGCACTCAGGGAATTATGTAGGTAAAATCAACAGCAAATGACAGTTAAAATAACTGTATTTGCACTTAAAAAGGTGTAGACTATTATGAAGTTATTTTTAACTGTTAAAAATCAACTGACAAATGTAGTAAAAATAAATACAAATGCAATTGAAACAACATACATGAAAATTATTTTAAAACTGTACAAACAACTGCAAATGTAGTTAAAAAACATAAATAAAAATTATTTTAAAAATTATAAGTTTAATAAAAAACTAATTTTTGTAAACACTCTGAACTTAATTTGATTCTAAAATAAATTTAAAATTGAGAAATCAAAATTTACACTTTATGTCACTTTTATTTTTCACTATTAAGATATTGTTGTAGATGTCTGTCTGTGAGGGATGAAATATGGTGTTGTTTAGCTTCCTTTTGTTCTCCAGGTAGAAAGGAATGGGAATATAAAAGAACTGAAAGAATATAAATACAATATTTTTTCAACATTCCCGTAAATAAATTTATATTTTATATTATAAAACTTACCTTATTATTTTAATAATTTAATAAAAAATATATAACCTTTTTCGTATTACGCGTCCTCACTCTTTGGCGTTGTTTTATGACTAAGACAAAAGAAAACATGTTTTTCTCATATTTTTTCACTAGAAATTTCTAAACAAGCGCTTCATAAACATGCTCCTGTTTGCTTCTTGTGTGTGCACACACACTTGAAACTTTGCTCTAAGTAAATTAACTACAATTGTAGTTAAAATAACTACAACCGCATTACTACACAAATAACTGTCATGTAGTAACTGCAGAACTTTTCTGAGTGTGGCTGTATGGTGCGAGTGCCTAAATCTGCTGAGTTAAGATGACTTGGAACCCAATTCCACTGTTCCGGACATGAATTATTCAAAATTTCAGCAATTCTATGGCTCAAGGCTTTAAATCGACGTTCCTTAGAGTATATCCAACGTAATACTGTTTGGGAGTGCGACCAATAATAGACGGCTGATATTTCAAATTCGATGTTCTGGGTAACTGATTTTGACAATCTTATACCAAGAACAGAGGCTTGAAGCTCCAAGCGGGGTATACTCATAAGCTTTTTGGGTGCACAGCGAATTTTTCCTATTACAAACGATACATCAATGCCTTCATCATAAATAATTCTAAGGTAACATGCAGCGGCAAAAGCATCTTGACTTGCATCCACAAAAATATGAAGTTGAATGTTGTGGCTTCTTGTTAGATTTGGTGATAGATAGCGAGGTATTTTAAAATTACGAATCTCTTTCAATTCGTTCCACCAAGCTATCCATCTCTTGTGGAGTTCATCTGGGATATAATCATCCCAGGACAATTTAAAATCCCACGTTTTCTGAACCAGAACTTTAGAATGTAGCAAGAAGTCGGCAATCAGGCCAAAAGGATCAAAAACAGCCATAGCCACTTTAAGTAGTTGTTGTTTCGTTGGCACACCAACTCCTTCCAAAACGTGAGGCGGAAGGCGATAAAACTTGGTCTGAAACTCAAAAGTGTCATCTTGTTTGTTCCAGTACATACCTAAAATCTTTTCTGAAGACGCTTGTTTTTCCATCTTAGTTGTTGTCATGTCTTCTGGTATGGTGTTATTCATAAATGATTCAACGGTGGCATTATTGGAGACAAACCCTCTTAGTTCGAATCCTCCTTGTTTATGAATATGAACGACATCTTGACAAATTTTCAAAGCTTCTTCTTCATTGTGAAAACTGCAAACAAAATCATCTACATAATGTTTTTCTGTGATGGCTGTAACTGCTTCAGGAAACTCTTCCGAGAATTGCATGGCGTTGAGAATTTTTACGTATTCAGCATAACAAGGAGAGCATATGGAACCAAATGTCATTGATATCATGACATGATGTTGAATCGGTTGTCCCGAATCTCCGCATCTCCACAAGAACCTTTGTGAATCTTGATCCTCATAACGTATTTTGATTTGAGAGAACATTTCTTTTATGTCAGCAGCCACTGCAATTTTCCCTTGCCGGAATTTCATTAATATACCAAGCAATGGCTTTGCCTGTTCCGGACCTCGAACAATGTTGAATTTAAAGAAACTTCACCAACTTTTGCAGCAGCATCGAATACCACACGCAGTTTGTCAGGTTTATGTGGAGTTACCACTCAGAAATGAGGCAAATACCAACTTGGATATTTCGTTTCTTTCACTTCATCATCGGTTAACTTACGAGCGTAGCCCTTTTGAAGATATTTATCCATTTCTTGATTATATTTTGCTGCAAAATGTGGATCTTGAGCCATCTTCTTTTCTATTGTGAATAGTCGCTTCTTTGCCATTTCGAAACTTGTTGGCAGGTTTGGTGGATATTTTTTCCACGAAAGTCCAGTTTCGAACCGATTACCTACTCTTCTTGTTGTCTTTTGCATAATTTCTTTGGCGTTTCTATTTTCATCTGAAAGAAGCAACTCGCCCTCAGGATTGGCTCCAAAACTTTCGGTGGCAATAAATTCTTGAACTATGTTATGTATATCATCACTGATAATTGTCAAAACTTTTAGATTATGTGGAATATTAGCAGCTGTTGGTCCATATACAACCCAACCAAGCTTTGTTTGTGCTGCTATGGGTTCGAAATCACCACCCTCTTTAACACATGAGGGAACTGCTAGACGCGCAAAGTCTAAGCCAAGTAATACAACTGGTAATGCGTTCGAATAGTTCTTTAAAGGCAATGAAGAAAATTGTGGATAATCTGACTTATAGAATGACTGATTTGGTAATTTCATTTTCCCAACTGTATAAACATTTCTTAAAGCATATTTGGAGGCTGATTCTTGTAGGCCCTCTATTTCGAACTGAACCTTAAACGACTTTTCGGTTACTGCCTCTTCTCCATACCATTGAAGTTTTAGAGGTGATGACTTTCCGTTAAGGCCAAGTTGTCGTGCTGTTTGCTCGTCGATTAAAGAAACTGATGAACCCTCATCAAAGATGGCGAAAACCTTTAAAGAACCAGCAGGACCAGAAATTTTTACAGGCAGAATTTTGAATAAAATACTTGCCTGTTGTGTCCTACAATTCAAGATCGGTTACAGCTGAGTTGAAACAACTGGTGTGATGACTGGTGTTCGTCGAGTGTTTTCTCCAGATGCCTTTTTCGTAGATTCATGTAGCAATTTATGGTGAGATCGCTTACAATTTTCGATAGAACAGGGCTTCTTTTTACGGCATGTTGACGTTCCATTTCCTTTGTATAAACAACTAAAACACAACTTCAATTCCTTTACTTTAGTCCAACGAGCTGCTAAGGACATGCCGAGGAAACTTTCGCATTTAATAATAAAATGTTCACCCTTGCAGATTACACATTCCAATTTTTTGGAATCGTCAATTAACATTTGTTTTGGCTGGATTAATTGTGAAGAACTTGGCATAAGACTAACTACTTTAGCAACGTCGTTCAACCAATGGGAAAAGTCGACCAAAGTTGGATATTGCTTTATTTGTATAGCATGACGAGCCCAATCAAATTGTTGGTCCGCTGGAAGCTTGGTGACTAGTTCCTCCAACAAAGTAACGTTCATCAAGTGATGAGTACAGTTGGCAGAGTGGAGGAAGGTTACAACATTCCTTACCTTAGTTGAGAACTCGACGAATTGATTTAACTTTTTGGGGCTTATGGCAGGAAACTGTTTACTTGAGAACGAACTAACAAATCTGATCTTCCAAACCGAAATTCTAGCTCCTCAATTACTTTCGGAACGTCATTTGGATAAATAAGCATGGAAACCACAGATTCTCGCGCCTGTCCTTGTAGGCTTTTCTGCAAACGCATTAGGTTTTGTCTTTTACTATACTTATACATATCCGTCGTTTCATTGAAATTGGCAATAAACAGAGGCCAATCTTCAGCAAGACCGGAAAACGATGGTAAATCATATAATTTATGTGTTGAATCACAGGAGACCACAGCATTGACTGAAGCCGGCATTGTATGCTGAGGCAGATCTTCACTGATTCTTTCCGTTAATAAACTGGTTGGCGCAGTATTGACTGAATGTGGAATTGCATGCCGAGGCAAGTCTCCAACGGCTCTTTCTTGTAAATCAGAGGAGACTACAGCATTGGCTGAATGTGGTAATGTATGTTGAGGCAAGCCCTCATTGTCTCTTCCTGGTAACGAAACGGACGACTCTAATCTTTGTTTAACAATCCGAATTTCATTTCTTAAAAAGTCCATTTCCTTTCGACTTTCTGCCACTGACCTTGCTAATTCCTGGATACCTGACAAAATATCTGATATTTGGATTTGCTCTTCAGGTGAATCTTCTATCATAGTTGTATTGAGATCGGCGGGGGGATCTTCTTGATTTTTTGCGTTTTTTCTAGGCATTTTCAAATCTTGTTTTCTTACTTTCACGGCAAAATTATATAGATGGCAAAATTGTTTAATTTAATTCTATAACTTCCCAGCAAAACCTTTCATTACCATGTAATGAGTTTTAGGTATTGAAATCTTAAGTGTTCACTAGTTACCTTTTAATTACTAAACTACTTATTTTAACATGGTGATGTCATTGGAGGAAAGTCATTACACTGATGTTACCTGTAAGTAGTTTATCAGCTGTTCTATAAATAGATGTTGAATATAGATTTAAAAAAATATAAAAATTTAAAAACCAATAGGAGCTGACACGTATTGATCAGCGTACCCCACGATTGTCAGGCAAACACTCTAACCATTAGACCACGACATCACTATGATTTTTAACGCTTTAACTTATGTACACATTTATTGTGGCAACTGTTATACATGTCTATTTTTCACAAAACTTGTTATTAAATACTGCTTAATGAACATCAACATTTCTATAAATAGATGTTTAATATAAATTACAAAAAAAAAAAAACAACAATGGAAGCTAACACGAGTTGAGCAGCGATCCTCATGTCTGTCAGGCAAAAACGATAACCACTAGGCTACGGCATAGTTATGGTTTTTAATGATTTAGAACATATATTATTGGTTTCAGCTATTCTGAAATAGTAATGTGTGGGGTATAATTATCGGTAACTCATTACATTCAGTTTAAAAGTAATTCAACGGGTAATGAGATATGAGATCTAAGTAATGCATGTAGTAATGACCAGTCATTACCAAGGTTTTGCTGGGTTGTAAAAATTTACAAAGCAAACGAAAACTGTAGAATTCAAAGACCCGTATTTGGAAAATTACAAATGAATAATAATTTTATTTATCAAAAAAGTTTGACAAAAATTTACAAAATTCTAAAACTACTTTGTTTGTTTTGTTTTCGTGAAATAAGTATAATTTGGTACAAGTAGAATCCTACAGTCCCAGTGTAGAAAATCATTACCAGATAAATGGTTATGTAAGTACATTCTTGGTAATGGTAACTAGTTACTCTTGTTATTACATTTATCGCGATGTCGCGAAAAATAATGAGATGGTTACACACCAGCATACGAAAAATCAAAAAATAAATTGTTACCAGAGCTTCGAAGAATTAATTCCCTAATTCCCTTTTTTTGAACTGAATTTGGGAATGAATTCCCTGACCAAACTTAAGGAATTCAATGAATTCCTTTTTTTCATTCGATTTATCTGAAAGGAATTCATTAATTTTTTTCCAATGCCTTCATAAAATTTAATGAATTCATTCAACAAGGAATTCATTCAATTCTAGTTAATTCAACTTTTGGTCAAGGAATTCATTCAATTCTAGTTAATTCAACTTTTGGTCAAGGAATTCATTCAATTCTAGTTAATTCTACTTTTGGCCAAGGAATTCATTCAATTCTAGTTAATTCAACTTTTGGTCAAGGAATACATTCAACTCTGGTTAATTCAACTTTTGGTCAAGGAGTTCACTCAATTCTAGTTAATTCAACTTTTGGTCAAGGAATTCATTCAAGTTAATTCAACTTTTGGTCAAGGAATTCATTCAATTCTAGTTAATTCAACTTTTAGTCAAGGAATTCATTCAATTCTAGTTAATTCAACTTTTAGTCAATTAAATTTTTTTCGTTTAATTCCCTAGGATTTAAATTTTTTTCGTTTAATTCCCTGGATTTAAGTTTTCAATTCCTAGGGAATTAAACAAAAAAATTTAATTTCTAGGGAATTAAACGAAAAAAATTAAATTCCTTAGGGAATTAAACGAAATAAATTTAATTCCTTGACTAAAAGTTGAATTAACTAGAATTTAATGAATTCCTTGACCAGAAGTTGAATTAACTAGAAATTAATGAATTCCTTGACCAAAAGTTGAATTAACTAGAATTGAATGAATTCTTTGACCAAAAGTTGAATTTATTCCAACACATTATCCAAATGGTACAAATAGTTTACTTGATGTATTCTTTGTTAATCATAATAACAAAATACTGCTCTATGATCAGATCTCCGCTCCTGTGTTTTCAAGGCATGACCTTATATTTACAGTATATAATGCTTATACTAACACTGACGATATTCATTATACCAGAGACCCAAAATAACTGTTATATTTCTTAAAAAGTCACCACCCAAATTTATTTAATTATAATATTACAATAATGCACTATATTTTATAAATCATATTGCACAAAAAAATTACAAAGTTTGGCAAAGATTTTAATTTTTTCAATTTTTATATTTTACTCTATAATTTTCTGTTGTTTTTTGATTTTTATTTTAAAACTTTTTATAAAAGTTACAGAATGATTTTTTTGAAAAAATTAAACAATAACTTTTTTATTTGATAATAAAATAAAAATTAAAAATTGACCTGAATTGAATGCCGGAAGTTGCTGTAATATACATATTTACTCACTTTAAATCACTGTTCAATATTTTATTAACACTAGTTGACATCATCAGGATATTATAATTGTTGAAGTCATTGGTTCTTTGGCTTTTGATTTATATTCTTAATTGTTATTTTTTGATAAAGAAAAAAAATCACAAAATAACTTTTATTATTTTTGAAAAAATAAAAATTGTATTTGGATTGTTTTTGTTTGAATTAAAAATATAAATCAAACAGAGCAAATAAACAGAAAATTAAAAATATTCAAACAAGAAATAATTGTAAAACAAGGAGTTTTTTGAATAAAAGTTATAACTGTTACGTCCCTGCATTATACATATCGTGATTTTCAAAATATTGACTGTGTGGCACTAAACCAGCGACTCGATAGCATTAACTGGAACTTAATTTACGACTTTGAACATGTCAATGATCAAGTCGCTTTTATCCAAAATAATCTCCTTGAAGTATTTAATGAAACTGTTCCAGAAAAGACTAATATTATCAAGGCAAAACAGCCTCCGTGGTTTAATTTAACTATAAAACATTAAATTGATATGCGAGATTTAGCTTATAAAAAATGGAAAAGATATAAAACCCCTGAATTGCAATCTTTGTTGAAATCAGCTAGAAAAGAACTTGTCAGTAATATTAATACGGCTAAATCCACGTATTATCAGCGAAAGTTTTCATCAGCTATAGACAGCAAGAAAAAATGGAAAGAAATTCGTGAAATAGGAATTGGTAAAAGGAGTGTTTGCACTGCTGGATCTGACGTTGATATTGGTAATTTAAACAACCAATTTGTTGAAATTCAAGTGGAAAGGCCAATTGGAAATGAATATGAGGAAATCCATACAGTGCCTATTGAGAACTGTTTTTATTTTCGATGTGTTGATCAATCAGAAGTTCTCAAAAGCTTAACATCGATTAAGTCAAATGCTGTGGGTTTGGATGGAATAAATCCTAGATTTTTAAAACTTGTCACCCCTAAACTCCTGCCCTTCTTTACGTATATTTTTAATACAATATTAACCAAGTCAATTTACCCTGATATGTGGAAAGAATCGAAAATAATTCCGATTCCCAAGAACAACAGTGAGTTTAGACCAATTGTCATACTACCATTTTTGTCCAAAGTCATGGAAATCTTATGCAGCATCAAATTAATGAGTTTTTAGAAGAGCGTAATCCTCTAACTGCAAAACAGTCTGCTTTTAGAAAGGGACGAATCTGCATGCATTACAGTGCTAATCGAAGTAGTTGAGGAACTAAGACCAAATTGGATAATGATATGGTATATTTTCTTGTACTATTGGATCACAGCAAAGCTTTCGATACAGTTGATCACTCAATACTTCTAACAAAACTGCAAAAGCTTTTCCATTTTTCTAATTCTGCAATTAAACTTATTTCATCATATCTTTTAAACCGCAAACAAGTTGTCTCCTTGAATGGCTTAACTTCCAATGCTGTTGATGTTGTTAGAGGGGTCCCACAGGGCTCTATTCTTGGTCCACTCCTTTTCTGTATATACATTAATGATCTTCCTGATGCTCTGAATCACTGTGACATTCAAATGTATGCGGATGATGTACAGCTGTACTTAAGCACCAAAATGGAAGATTTGCGTCATTGCATTGAATGCATTAACTATGATTTGAATAAAATTCATAATTGGGCGACTGCAAATGGTTTGTGTATAAACCCAACAAAATCAAAATGTATATTCTTATTAAAAAATAATAGGAAAAGACTTGCTAATGATGATCTGTTGATGATAAATAATGTTGATGAACAATAAAATCAACTTGTTCCATCATCAAAAAATCTGGGAATAACGTTTAATACTGAACTTTCTTGGAAAAATCATATTAACATTTCGGCTGGGAAAGTTCATGGAATGTTGAGAAACCTGTGGGCTGTTAAAGCCTCGACGCCTTTTGAAATACGGATGCTTCTGGCTAAAACATATTTAATACCTGTTCTACTATATGGATGTGAAATATTTGCCAATTGTGACTGTATTGACTATTGTCGACTTGAGGTCACGTACAACAACATAGCCAGATATGTATTTAATCGTGGTAGAAGGGATAGTATTTCATCATTTTCATATCAGTTAAATAATATGTATTTCAAAGATTTGTTAAAATATAAAAGTCTCATGATGATGCATAAGTTAATTTCTATAAAGGAACCTGAATTTCTCTACAGAAAACTTACTTTTGCCAAATCTAAATATAAATATCTTTTGTCTACAAGACAATTTTTCAATTATACAATCGGTCTTTGGAATGATTTACCCTCATATGTTCAATTGCTTAGCAACACATTATGTTTTAAAAAGGAACTTTTAAATTTGTTTAAAATTAATTAAATATATTTATTTTATTATGTTTTATGTTTATTTTGAATTTATATTTAACTATGTTTACTTTTAAATTTTAATTTAATTATAAATGTCATTGAATGACTAATATTAATATGAAAATTTGATTTGCTATCACTGTAATTTATAAGATTTATTCTTGTTGTGATAGCTATTGAAACAATAAATAAACTAAACTAAAAAAACTAAACTAACTAGAATTGAATGAATTCCTTGACCAAAAGTTGAATTAGCTAGAATTGAATGAATTCTTTGACTTAAAATTGAATTAACTCGTGTTGAATGAATTCTTTAGTGAATGAATTCTTTAATTCGAATGCTTAGTGCTTTGGTCAGAGAATTCATTCCATAAATTTGAATTCTTTGAACTCATTCACAGGAATTAATAACTGTTTATGTTTTATTAATAAATTCGTTCCTTGAATTAAAGAATTGAATTAAATTTTTGGGAATTCATTCCAAAAAGGAATTAATTCTTTAAAGCTCTGATCGTTACCTATGTGCTTACCACAACTGACAAAAACACCTTTGTTTTAACTGTCATTTTCAGTAGATTCTACCGACAAACTTTTGTGAGTGAAATATAACATACGCTAATTTTTTGCGTGTATATAGAAGCCACGAAGGTCTATGGAATATGAATATTTCGGTATATCGACGAAATGATTTAATAATCAATTTCTGCGGGCATGAAAATGTCTGTGGAAGATGTGAAGAAAAAAATAAAGTCTACAGTGCGGAAACAGCCCACAGAGGCGATCATTTTTAGTTCTTTGCTTGACGACGGCATTTTGAAAGCAAAATTGACTATCACCCAGCAAAATATTTGGTAATGACACCTCATTACTATCTGCATTACCAAAAATGATATATCATTACCTTTTGCATTATTTTATAATATAAAATAATGACTTCCTAATAACGACCTATTGTATTCATTGTTTCTAAATATAAAATAATGACTTACTCGTAATAGTTTAAATAAGTTCTTTTTACACAGTTAAATTTTATACATTTTTATTTATTATATGTAAATATGTTTTATGTTTAAATTTTTATGACGAGTCCTAAAATTACACACTAGAGAAAACTTACATTTTTCTGAATGTATTTCCTTAGGCTAATAGTATTTGCTTAACTCCTTATTTTTAAGAATCAAGTAAGCAATCGGATAACCACTTGTTAATTAAAATCTCATAACTACTTATTTCTCATTTTTTCGTAAGCGAGCGGGTAAGCGTGACTACTTATAAAAACGACCACGCCAAACAAAAATAATGAGTTTAGACGCCAAAAAATAAGTTGTGCGGAGCTATGAATTTCTATTATATAACCACTTATTTGGTAATGAAAGATTTTGCTGGGCAAGTTGCATGCAGCCAGTGGGTATCGATCCTCCCTTGTCTCGCTCAATCGGTCTCTTTTTATTTGTTCGCAAACTCGGGCACAACCAAAATAACACATTTTGCTTGTGTAAAATCAAAGAGCGTAAAATAAGGAAAAATTCCAACTATTATACAAGGGAATTGCGGGGAAATTATATGCTTTTAAGGGAAACGAGATTATTTCATAATGCGTCATAATTGAATTTACTGTGTTCACTGTTAATGTAGTGCCTACAAATGAAATAAAATACGTAATAAAATTTTAAAATAATTTGGTGTCTCCACCACACATTAGGCTTAATATTTTTTTTATCAATTAACTTCAAAATCAATCGCAGAGAAAATTATTTTACATGGAGAGTATATAATTCATACACAAAAAATTCCTGTAGGGAAAATGATGAAAGCAAGGGTACTTATTAAAAATTTGTTCATTAAAATTCGTGGATTTTATCAAGTTTTGTATAAATTGTGTAGGTACTTCATTCTGTAAATGATGTTGTGTTAGAAGTTGACAACACTCATTTCAAAGAAGAATAATGAAAAAGGAAATTTTACCTCATCACATTTTTCCCCTCACAGTACTCACAGCATCTTTTGTGTGTGCGAACTGTTTTCACCCGGTTTTTATTTGCTCGCCTGAGTTCGCTAAAAATATAAGAGAGTCATTGGAAGGATCGTCTCTCTCTATATGTATACTCTTTGATGTAGCCTAATACTGAGGTTACACGATCAAGATTTTGCTTTCAAGTTGATAACACAAATGCTTGTCAAATTCAGTTGAACTTGAAGCTGTGACGTAGGCTGCATGCAACTTGATAGTCAATTTTGCTTTCAAGATCCCGTCGTCAAGGAAAGAACTAAAAATGCTCACCTCTGTGGGATGTTTCCGCACTGTAGGCTGTTCGAAAAGACTTTATTTTTTTCTTCACATCTTCGACAGACTTTTTCATGTCAGCAGAAATTAATTTTTTATTTTTAAATCATTTCGACGATGTACCGAAATATTCACATTCCGTATTTTATCAATCGTGTTTTATTGCGGAACAATATTTGTAAAAAGAAAAACAAATTTACAAGAAATTGATCACCTGTTTAAAACTTGACCGTCAAGTTTTCTCAAAACTTGAAAGCAAAAATTGATATCAAGTTGCTGTTCAATTTTTAAAATGTGAGTGTGTTAGTAAAAAAATGTGAGTGTATTGAAACTTGAAAGGCAAAAATTGATCGTGTAATCCCTATGTAAGTCACAGCTTCAAGTTCAACTGAATTTCACAAGCAGTATGTGTTATCAACTTGAAAGCAAAATCTTGATCGTGTAACCTCAGTATTACACGTTCAAGATTTTGCTTTCAAGTTGATCACACATACTATGACACATACTGCTTGTCAAATTCAGTTGAACTTGAAGCTGTGACGTAGGCTGCATGCAACTTGGTAGCCAATTTTCCTTTCAAGATGCTGTCGTCAAGGAAACAACTACAAATGCTCGCCTCTATGATCTGTTTCCGCACTGTAGGCTGTTTGAAAAGATTTTATTTTTTTCTTCACATCTTCCACAGACATTTTCATGTCAGCAGAAATTGATTTTTAAATCATTTCGTCGATATACCGAAATATTCATATTCCATAGAATTTCCTGGCTTCTATATACACGCAAAAAATTAGCGTATGTTATATTACACTCACAAAAGTTTGTCGGTAGAATCTACTGAAAATGACAGTTAAAACAAAGGTATATGCCGTTAAAAAGGCGACAAAGGTATTTACCGTTAAAATAACTAAAAATTTTGTCATTTTTAACAGTTGAAAAATAACTAACAAATGCATTTAAAATAACTACCAATGTCGTAAAATTAACTGATAAATTTTTACTACAAAAATTTCAAAAGAACTCATAAAATCGGTAAAAACTACTGTTTTTTTACAGTCAGTTTTTTTGTTTATAGAAGTATATTTTAATAAAAAAAAATAATGTTTTTCTTTCGATACCAAAAATGTGTTATTACTTCAGCCTATTTAAAATTCGAAGTAAAAATTCCAAACCGTTCTCCAGTTATTATGCTTTTATGCACTGGAGATACAATACAAGTTTCTGATTTCTATTTGCAAACTGGAAATATATCAATAATAACAAATATAAACTAAACAAGAATTTTTAAAATTCAACGAAATTTTTTATTTTTTAAATAACTACCAAAAATAACTGTTTACTGTAAAATTACTTAGACTGCTTTTTGTCCACCCCAGAATTTTAAAAAATCTGTCTATAATTCTTGTTCTATGATTATTTTTTTTTAAATATCAGTTAATCCTGTGTTTTTGATTGGGAAAATGTCTTCTAGTTTCCTAGGAAGATAATTTGTTGGAATCTAAGGGTCAGTTTTACAGCCAGAACTAATATCGATTTTTGTCTTGAATATTTCTTAAATAAGAAATATTGTATAAAAATTCTTACTTAAGAAATATTTAAGAAACAAATCGATCTTCGTTCTGGCTTTAAGAGAAAAATTTTCTTGGATTTAATAGTTTTTTAAAGGAATAATTAGTTAATATTACACTCATGGAAATAAATCTGTAAAAATAGCAGAAAAAGCAACTAAAAATTAGTTAAAAATAATGCTCTAGAAAGAACTTTTTTTTTTGCTAAATACTAGTAAAATAAGAACAGCAAAAATAAAGCTGTTAAATTTGCAGAATTTTAGTTATATTTAGGTCAACTTTTAGTTAATTGGAAATGACAAATTGTATTGTAAAATCTACAGAAAATTTTGCTAAATATTAGTAGACTAAAAATAGCAATAACAATCTGTTATGTCTATAATTTTTTGTTATCTTTAAGCTAAATTTAGTTATATGCAAATAGCAGTCTATAATGTTGAATTAGCGGGAATATTTACTAAAAAAAAAATGTAAAATTGTAAATTTAACAGGTTTATTTTTGCTGTTCTTATTTTACTTGTATTTAGCAAAAAGAAATCTGCTAATTTAACAGTTTCTTCTGCAGCATCATTTCTAACAAATTTTTAGTTACTTTTCTGCTGTTTTTACAGATTTATTTCTATGAGTGTACACTTTTGAGGAAATTTCAATATGTTGTAGAAGCAAAAATTCTACGAAGAAAATGTCAGTTTTTGATCACATCACATTTAATTTAAGTAAAAAAGTGTTTTTTAAGATTAAGGGTCTGAGAATGGGCAAATAAACAGCCAAACATAAATGGAGCCCTTGCCCACCCCAGAAAAATGGTCTAGGTACGCCTATGAAAATTACTGTTTTGGTAGTTGTTTATTATGACATTAAAAAATAACTGTTTTAAACAACTGTTACGAAATTACGGTACTTTTCGTTAGTTGTTTTCTTAAATAACCCTCATAACAGTTGTTTAGCATTTTTCTATAGAAAAACAACCGTAATTACTGTTAAAAACAACAACTACTGATTACTACACAAACAACTGTCATGTAGTAACTGTCAAACTTTTTTGAGTGTATGCAAACATGGTTGGTAAAAACGATTTCCTACAGAAAAAAATAGTTTTCATTAGCTTAGTTTAAATTTTTTTATAATATATTTGTATTTATTGAATCTTTCTTTTAAAGAAAATAATAAGTTATCAAATCTTAAATACTACCTAAAGTCGCGTTTACATCTGTTTTCAAATCCCGAAATTTCAATGCAAATCCCGACCCAAATCTTGACCGTTAACATCTGCATTTTGTGACAGTAGCGAGATTTCGATTTGACAACTGGAGTTGTAAAAGTATTGAATATTCCGGTACTGAGTACTCAATACTGACTGTTTTTTTTGAGTACTCAATACTAAAACTGTACTACTCGATACTTTTAAAGATGCAATTTTCCCTAGAAATGTATATTTTTCGTATGAAAATACAACTCTAAAAATAGTACTTACAGCTCTGAAAATACAACTCTTTTTGTGAAGCAAAGAAATTTGTAACGAATTTTTGGGAAAAATTATTTTATTTATTTATTTAAAATGTTTTAAATTAATTAAAATGTAAGTAACAAAAGTTATTTAACATGTGAATTGTTATTATTTTTCGTAATAAATACGAATTCATAACATTTTTATTTTTAAATTCAAAAAAACCGTTAAAAGTATTGAGTAGTATCGAGTACTCAATTGAAAAGTATCGAGTAGTATTGAGTACTCAAAAAGTATCGAAATTTCACAACTCTATTGACAACTGCATTTTTTTGTAAACAAAGTACCATAAAAAAATAACCTCAAAATAAAGATATTTCTAAAAACCATTTTATTTATTGGCGGAGTACAATTTGCATTATTTTATGTAAAGATCAAACGCTAAATATGTAAGTAAATTTGTTTTTTTGTAGGGACGACAAGCTGGAAGCCAGAATGTGCGTTCCCGTACGTTACCGCGGGTACCCGCGGGAACCCAAAACAGCCCAAACAACAACAATTTACACGTAATTTTGAGTACGGGAACGCCTTTGGGCTAGGTTGGGTAACGCCTTTGGCAATATCTATGTCGGGAACGCACATAGATATTGCAGTATATTGGTGGAAGGAAGATATGCACTTCTCAATGCTTTCTTCATAGTTATGCTTCGCGGAAAGCAAAAATTAGAACCACGCAACACTTCTTATAATCATTAGTACATTTCCATTACTTCTAAAGTTATGTTTATAATAATTTTTTTATTCCCTTATTTTGTGTTATTTTTTTAGTCAGCTGTTGACCATCGTTGCCACTTTTTCATGCAAAAACTAGAAATTAAGCGAAACGCAGGGTTGTGTTCTGTAAAAGTCTCCACATTTGTGTGATTTTCATGAGATTTCTTAAGCGGAGAATACACGGAGGAACATTGAGTAGGGAACAAAAGATATCAAAAAATTTTATAAACACGAATTGCACGATGCCAGCACGCACACACACACAAAAACACACACACATTCACAAAAAAATGGGAATTTTTTCACGAATGTTCCCTCGTGTATTCTCCGCTTTAGAAATCTCGCAAATTTACGGGATTTCTATTGTATGGGGAATCTCGGGATTTCACATGAGATTTTCACTGAAATCTCAATTTTAGTCGAAATGCAATATTATACTAATTGTACCAGACCAATGCCAGTTTCCAACTAAATGATTTTAGATTTTATTATACATCATTCCAATTCCAGGTCTAGCGTGTCTTTTCTCTTCAGACGCATATGACCATCGCTAGAAAGTATGTTGCGCGCTAGGAGATTTGGATGCTCAATAAGTTTGTCTACGTATTTTAAACTGCTTTTTCTTGCCTCTTCGAGAACAGTGGGGATGTTGAGATCCTTGTGAAGGTTTGCATTTTTGAAATACCAAGGGGAACCAGTTATAATTCTTAGAATCTTAGATTGTCTTCTCTGGAGCTTTTCGATATTTGAAGCAGAAGCTGTTCCCCACAGTTGGATACCGTAGGACCAAATTGTTTTAATTACTATGTTGTAAATGAGAACTTTGTATTCTAGACTAAATAGTGGATCTCGAGTTATAAGCCACATCAATTGAGATGTCTTCAATTTTATTTGAATTAATTTTGATTAGATATGTTTGCTCCAAGTTAGTCGACGATCAAGGTGAATTCCTAAGTATTTTACGTGATTTTGTTGAGGTGCTAAAACGTTGTTAATTTTGATGGGTCTGCAATTTTCCTTTCGTACAGTAAAGGTTACATGAGCACTAGACCGTACCTCAAAAAAAAAGTTCGCCGTACACCCTCCAATATGAAGTATTTTTGGAAGGTGATTTCAAAAAAAAATTTTTTTTTTTGCTGAACGTAGGGGTCGCCTTTTTTAATTTTTCGTAATAGCTTTGGCATTTAAAGTCGGATTTTAAAGTGTGATATATCGATTATTTTTTTTGCCTCGAGGAGACCACTGTTTTGCTATATAGTAAAAATCCAATTAAAAAAAATTAAAAAAGACGACCAATATATAAAAAAAATTTCTACTGGGTTTATCGAAAAACTTCCTTAGCAAAAGTTTAATGATTTTTTGCGAGCTTTAATTTTCTGACATTAGGGAGGTACATTAGGGTGGTAGCAACTGAGATCTGGTGGGTAACTACTAGAAGGGGATAATTGAGGGAAAAACATCGATGTATCACACTATAAGATCCGACTGCAAATACCAAAGATATAACGAAAAATGTAAAATGGCGACCCCTACGTTCGGCAAAAAAATAAATTTTTTTTTGAAACCTCCTTGCAAAAATACTTCATATTGGGGGTGCACGGCGCACTTTTTTTTTTGC
The DNA here is from genome assembly GCA_949987735.1 of Leucophora obtusa. Classification (NCBI taxonomy): domain Eukaryota; kingdom Metazoa; phylum Arthropoda; class Insecta; order Diptera; family Anthomyiidae; genus Leucophora; species Leucophora obtusa. The sequence goes on from OX465295.1 coordinate 356,910,886, forward strand.
TGTAAGTTGGTACGCTCTAATGAGCATACTTAAAAGGATTAATCTTTAGTTTAAATCAAACCCTTCAATTTTTATATAAATTACTGACACTTTAGAAAACATTGTTTTCTATTGTTGTTTATACATGAATGGATGTCACTACATTGCTAGATCTGTCAAAACAACAGAGTAGTACATTGGAAGATGACAAAGCAAATTGTGGAAAATTTTTGTTGTTGTTTTTTCTTTGATATTTTAAATGTTTAATAACGCTCCTAAACGAGAACAAGAAATTCTCATTGAGTTTGTAATTTAACTTAACAAATATTTCCAGAAATTCTAAAAACGTCGTCCCCTAACGATTTCCTTAGGCAAGAATTAAATCCGGATAGGGACATGCCTACAACGGATTATTTTTCACAATTTGTTAAATGCGTTTGGGATTTTAGTAGTGTTTCCAATTATTCGACATAGGCGGTTAACCGGTTAATGCATTATTCGAAAACTCACTAAAATGGATTAACCGGTTATTCGGGTCGGTTATTCGAGAAAATTGGCGGTTAATCGATTAATCGTTTAATGCTAAATTAATGTATTTCATTAACTTTTTATTAATTAAAACACAAAAAGCTGACTCTTTTCATTAAATATTAACGTCATATATGAATACGATGTATTTAATAAAAAAGTTTTCATATTCGAAGGTTGAAAAGTTTCTGGATCTGAGATTTTTTTAAAAAAAGGTCTGTAAAAATGTAGCTAAATGTACTAAAATTTCGTTGAAGATGGCAGAAAGAACTTCTGAAACTAACAAAATATTAGTAAGTTAAGAACAGGAAACCTAAAACTGTTACATATCGATTACTTAACGTAGACTTTTTATTTAGAAAAAAATTTAAAAATATGAAAAGCTTAGATACAGAATTTATTTGAATGTGATTTTTAATCAATACTGACACTATAAAAATTAATATTGCATTTAACTTTTTCAGGCCCAACTAGCTTGCAAAAATGTAATGTAGTAAGATTCTTCCTACAGCTACGAAATTTTCATTAAAGGCATCGATAAAAAAATTTGAGTTCTCTTTGAGATTAACTTCAGTTAATTGAGAATACCAATTTACTTTGTTTCTCAGTATCTTTTTCGTTACTAAAGGCCATTAACAGTGAAAAAATAACCTAAAGTTTGAGCGTACTTACTCTGAGAGAATTTTATCGGACGAGCTGTAAACAAAATTTTCAATAAGCTAATGAAGTTTTCTTCAAAAAGTAAAAGCCAAATTTATTAAATTTTATGAAAAAGCTTCAAAATTTTTATGAATCTCTTTCTAAAAAAATTTTTTTGGGTGGATTGGGTGTATGATATTTTTAATAAATAATATGAAATTTTTCATAAAATTTTATGAAAAATTGCATCAATTCAATTATAAGTTTCAATAGACGAATTCCAGCGAAACTTAATTGAATCGTGTATAAATTCATCAATAGCTGTGTTTGTGCGGCATTCCTATCAACGATATCTCGAACAATTTTGACAATAGAAAGCCGAATTACGTTGAAAAACTGTCACAATCGTTCTTGATAACACTGATAGAGAGTCACACAAATGCAGCTAATAGCATATAGACAATTCACTAAGTGTGCAGTTGCAGAAATCAAATTCTATATAAATTAAAATTTTTTAACTTTAGGTTATTTGTTTTAATTCGAATTTAAATTCTTTGAAACGGGTTCGGGTTCAATGTTGCTGTAGTGGAACATGTTTTAGAATTGATGTGGTTTTGAACCGATGTGTATGTACACTTTCTTAGGAAAAATAAGAAAAGTTAAAGTTCTTACAGAATTAACATGTTAATTGTGTAACAGTTTTAAAACAATTACAGCCTTGTCTTAAAGGACATGGAGATATAATTTATATTAGTTTAAATTTTTAAAAGAATTGAAACAGTAATGCAAAATTGTCTATTTTATTTCATAAAGAATCCTCCAGCCAGTCGTGTATTTCGTGGGTTTTGTGAAGTTTTAGAAAACACCTTCATTTTGCTATGTTCTTAAGGCTTTTTTACAAATAGAAATTTTGATACATATTTTTTTTAAAACATTTGCGCAAAATTTTATTAAAAATTGGGAGTCTGATTGTACAATGTCGACTTGTTTGCGGTTGCTCGAAAAAGGTATTTAAAGGCTTAAGGACCTATTTCACACAATTTTTAAAGAATTTGATGCTATTTTAGTTAGTATTTGTTTTTTCTAAGCTTTTCTGGTAATTTTGTAGCACAGATTAAGAAAATTGTGAAGTTTTGGGAAAAAATTAAGGAAAAATTCCATATTAAAAATGTAACCGGTTAATCGACCAATTTTAACCGATTATTCGGGTCGAATAATTATTTGAGTTTTAAATTAGCTGTGTTTGTGCGGCACGCTCTCAATATTTGCTTATGTCATTTCCATGCGAATTTGACATTAGTAACTTTAAGAGTTAACACTAAACGTTGGTTTACGTCAAATTTATATGTGAATGACATAAACCAACGTTGATAGCTTGCCGCACAAACACGGCTATTATTTGTTTCGACATTAACCGAAATAGAGGCGATTAATCGAGCAATCGGTTAATCGATTAACCGAATTGGAAACACTAGATTTTAGCATATTTAATTCCTTTAATGCAAATAATGTATATCCAGATAAAATAGGGTAAGGGAACTAATATGCAAGTGCTTGTGCAAATTTAAATGTTACTGACACTTTAGAAAACATTGTTTTCTGTTGTTGTTTATACATGAATGGATGTCACTACATTGCTAGATCTGTCAAAACAACAGAGTAGTACATTGGAAGATGACAAAGCAAATTGTGGACAATTTTTTGTTGTTGTTTTTGTTTTTTCTTTGATATTTTAAATGTTTAATAACGCTCCTAGACGAGAACAAGAAATTCTCATTGAGTTTGTAATTTAACTTAACAAATATTTCCAGAAATTCTAAAAACGTCGCACAGTGCTTTGTCCCATAGGCAAAATTAAAAAAAAAATGTATGCGGAACGTTAGTGACTTATACATTTTTGAAGAGGTGACATAATACGCTAAATAAATATGAAAGAGGAATTCAGTATCTCCACGTTTTGTTAACAACAGAGGGTGCTAAAGTCAAAAAAATTTTGAGCTAAAATAGTTAAACGAAAATCTAATTTTAACTGCTTTACAAAAAAAAATTGGAAAAAATTCATTTTTAAAGATAATTCTTTGAAACACGGTGGTTTTGTTATTCACTATATTCGCAATAAGCAGAAATTATTTTAAGTGAAAATTTTTTATAGAATAATATTTGGTGGTATCGAAAACTTAAGATATTTTTCGACTGGAAATCCCAAAGTTGCTTAAGTTTGGTAGAGTAAAAAAAAATATGGAAGAACGCAGTGTTACCAACTCCTGAAGGCAGGAAAGCACCGTGAGCATTATGAAAACGGGTAAAAAGGGTAAAAATTTACCAAAAATGGGGTAAAAAAGCACGATATTAATTTTTTGAAAAATTTAAATCAAGAATTTAAAAACACATTTTAACTTTGAAAAATCGTGTAAAAAAGGTTCAGAAAATTACCTAAAAAGGGGTAAAAAAGCACCGAACTAATATTTCAATATTTTTAAGTTTATATGTAACGAAGTTGCTATTTAAAATTGTACTACAAATATTGTGCGAAAATGTAGTTCTTGTATAGTTCGTATTATTTTTTAAATTTTGACAGAAAATTCAAGAAAAATGTAAAAAAACGAGAACAAATACCAAAAATAGAAACTGTAAAAAAGCACTAAAAGCACTGCCAGAAATCTGAAAAAGCACCGTAAATACCCGCTTTTTTAAAACGGGTATTTGTAAAAAATCACCGGGTACGGGAAGGAAAAAAGCACCAAAAAATACCCGAAAAGCACTGAAATGGCAACACTGGAAGAACGTCTTTTTTTATTTATGATTTTAGGACATCTTGAAGCTGTTCGATAGAATTTGAAAAAAAATTGTTTTTTTTTAACCTTCGCACTCCTAAAGCTTTTTACATACGTACACTCAAAAAAATAAGTTAGTAGAAAAATTAGTAAAACGTTTTGTATATCAAGTGTACTAGTTTTCAGCAATTTTTTTGCTAAAATTCCGTTTTCAGCAAAAATTTTAGTTATATTTTTTTTAGCACTAAACTAATTTTGAACTAATGTTTTACTAATTTATTTTGCTACAAAAATTGTGCTGATAACAGCATTCATAGTGTGGACGACAACCAGATAGACTAGATGTAGATGTCGCAGCTTGTCTGGAAACGGAAATGCCAAAAAAAGGAAAACAACTTTACACTCAAAAAAAAAAGTCAGTAAAGTCAGCAAAAAATGTTGCTGTGTCAGCAAATTTTTAGTCAGGAGCGTGCTTGCAAAAAAGTTGGTAATTTCAGCAAAAGGTTTGCTGAAAATCAGCGAGCTGATTTTTACCAAAAAAATAGTAATCTTCAGCAAAAGTTTTGCTAACACTTAGTCTAAACTTTTTGCTGAATATTAGTAGACTGAAAAAAACTCAAAAAACTTGTAGCGAAATTTTACTTTAGTTAATTTATTTGCTGAAAATTTAAATATAGAATATGTGTAGAGTTGTTTTTCTTTTTTTGTCATTTCCGTTTCCAGACAAGCTGCGACATCTACATCTTGTCTATCTGGTTGTCGTCCACGCTGTGAATGCGGTTATCAGCACAATTTTTGTAGCAAAATAAATTAGTAAAACATTAGTTCAAAATTAGTTTAGTGCTAAAAAAATATAACTAAAATTTTTGCTGAAAACGGAATTTCAACAAAAAAATTGCTGAAAACTAGTACACTTGATATACAAGACGTTTTACTAATTTTTCTACTAACTTATTTTTTTGAGTGTACACATATTCTATATTTAAATTTTCAGCAAATAAATTAACTAAAGTAAAATTTCGCTACAAGTTTTTTGAGTTTTTTTCAGTCTAGTAATATTCAGCAAAAAGTTTAGTGATTTTAGCAAGGATTTTTTCATTTGCAGTCGACTAAGTGTTAGCAAAACTTTTGCTGAAGATTACTATTTTTTTGGTAAAAATAAGCTCGCTGATTTTCAGCAAACCTTTTGCTGAAATTACCAACTTTTTTGCAAGCACGCTCCTGACTAAAAATTTGCTGACACAGCAACATTTTTTGCTGACTTTACTGACTTTTTTTTTTGAGTGTAGTATACCGAAACCCACATATTTTACACATATTTTAAATAAACGAGTAAAAAGGTTAAAGTCGGGCATGCCGACTATAGAATACCCTACACCAGTCTGGGTAAAAGCCAACTAATGTCACCAAAATCAATAGGCTGCGTTATTGGGCCAATATAGGTCTGTGTACCAAATTTCATCAAAATATCTTAATATTTGCGACCTGCAGCGTATAAACAGTATAATTTTGGTAGGACCCTTATATGGGCACTAGGTCTAAACATGGACCGATGTTCATCAAAATCAATAGGCTTCGTCCGTGGGCCAAAATAGGTCTGTGTACCAAATTTCGTCAAAATATCTTAATATTTACGACGTGCATCGTATAAACAATATAATTTTGGGGGGACCCTTATATGGGCACTAGGTCTAAACATAGACCGATGTTCACCAAAATCAATAGGCTTCGTCCTTCGGCTGCCATAAGTCGGTGTACCAAATTTCATCAAAATATCTTAATATTTGCGACCTGCAGCGTATAAACAATATAATTTTGGTAGGACCCTTATATGGGCACTAGGTCTAAACATGGACCGATGTTCACCAAAATCAATAGGCTTTGTCCTTGGGCCAACGTAGGTCTGTGTACCAAATTTTATCAAAATATCTTAATATTTGCGACCTGCAGCGTATAAACCATATAATTTTAGTAGGACCCTTATATGGGCACTAGGTCTAAACATGGACCGATGTTCACCAAAATCAATAGGCTGCGTTACTGGGCCAATGTAGGTCTGTATACCAAATTTTATCAAAATATCTTAATATTTACGACCTGCAGCGTATAAACAGTATAATTTTGGTAGGACCCTTATATGGGCACTAGGTCTAAACATGGACCGATGTTCACCAAAATTAATAGGCTGCGTTATTGGGCCAATATAGGTCTGTGTACCAAATTTCATCAAAATATCTTAATATTTACGACCTGCAGCGTATAAACAGTATAATTTTGGTAGGACCCTTATATGGGCACTAGGTCTAAACATGGACCGATGTTCACCAAAATCAATAGGCTGCGTTATTGGGCCAATATAGGTCTGTGTACCAAATTTCATCAAAATATCTTAATATTTACGACCTGCAGCGTATAAACAATATAATTTTGGTAGGACCCTTATATGGGCACTAGGTCTAAACATGGACCGATGTTCAAAAAAATCAAACTTGTTCGTCCTTGGGCCAACATAGGTCTATGTACCAAATTTCATCGAAATATCTTAATAGGTGCGACCTGTAGAGTGCGTACAAGATTGCATGGACAGACAGACAGACAGACGGACGGACGGACGGACGGACGGACGGACGGACAGACGGACATCGTTAAATCGAAATAAAAAAAAATTCTGAACCGATCGGTATACTATAAGGTGGGTCTACGACCAATATTTTTTGGTGTTACAAACATCAGCACAAACTTATAATACCCTGACCACATAGTGGTGTAGGGTATAAAAAATGCATTTACTCCAACATATAATGGGTTACATAATGGGTTAATGAAGAAGAGATGAAAAAAGAATAATAACAAAAAACTAGAAAGTATGGCTAACAATACATACCGTGAAGCATAAGCATAAATAAACATACCCAGTCAGAAATCGCCAGTGGTACAAAAAATCAAGCACTGGCATACCACTGGGTAACCACGGTGTTAAAAATAAATGACTGGCAGAACACTCATTTGGGACGCTTTGCTAGCGTTTGCAAAAAGCGTTTTGCCAGTATTAGTTTTACAAAAATTTCGGCGGTTTATAAAAACACCACTGGCAAAGAATTGGCTTAGAGTGATATGCCAAGGTTTGTAACCAGTGGTTATCCAGTGCTACCTAGCCAATGCTACCAGGGGTACAAAAATCAATTCACTGGTAGACCAATGATTTTATAAAAATGCTGACGCTTCGTTAAAAACAGTTTGTAGTCAGAAGGTTCAGAGTTCAAATCCGGTTGCAAGCAAACAATTTTTTTTGATTTTTTTTAATTTAAAATTTTTTTGTTTTATAAAATCATTTTTTCTGTTTGTGGGAAAGCTCCTTCAAGACCAACTTTTTTTTTGCCCTCCCAACGCTGGCAAAAAATTGTTTATCAGTACTAGCATTTTGGCACAGCCAGTAGTTGTCCAGCTATTATCACTCATTTATATGTTTAGCCATTAAATATTATATGTCTCGTTAGCTCAGTGGGTAGAGCAATCGTCTGCCAATCTGACGGCCTGGGTTCAAATCACGGCAGGACCAAAAAAAATACATATGCATTTTTTTTAAATTTTATTTTGGAAAATATATTTCCAGACCACCTATTTATTGGTTTTGCCAGCGTTTTGCCAACGTTTAAAAATTTTGTTCCTCCAGTGCTTTTCCGGCGCTTTTTGAACAGCCGGTCCTTTTGTCTAATGATGTTATCATTTTGGGAATGGAAAAGCACTTTTTGCCAGTACTTGTACCACCTGTTAAAGTGCTTTGCCACCGCTTTCCCGTTTGTATTTTTCTGACCGGGTAGTCACTGAGTCGAAAGCATTTTTTGTTTTGACCAAAAATCGTAAAGTTATCGATTGTTGAGGGTTTGGGTGGGTTTCAGGAGTGCGATGATTAACCGCAAATTTAAAAATTTTATACATTTTCCAAACCCTTTTACCTGAGTTTTAACAAAGTTAGAAAGAGCTAAATATTAAGGTACCACCAAAAATTAAAATAATGTTTTTTTTTTAAAGAACTTGAAAATTGAAACACAAGCTTCGTTTTAATGTGGTGTAAAAATAAAAAAAATTCTAGAAACTTAAAAAAAATTTAAGTAATAACACTTTTTTTTGCGGAAAACCTAAAATTTTATAAAGTTTAGTGAAATTTAAAAAATATATAAAAAATAACGTCTATTTTTTTACGATTTAGATAGTCCATTAGGATGTATGATTTTCTGTAAAAAAGAAATTAAAATTTCGAACCGCAAATTTTAAATTTTTAACTTTTTCTACATATCCCAATCAGAGGGCGAAGTCGAGCGGCTTCGAGATTAGCTGTGTTTGTGTGGCATGCCTTTCAATGCTATCTCGAACAATTTTGACAGTAGAAAGCCGGAATAAGTAAAAAAACTGTCAAAATCGTTCTAGATAACACTGATATGCAATCACACAAACACAGCTTTTGTCGGCTAAGCTGACTGGTTCATTATTTTTTTTAGATTATAATTTTTTAATTAAGCAGGTTATTTAGAAATCTTGATATATTTAATCTTTTTTGTTATTATTGATGTGCGGTAAGTTCTTAATTGCGAAAACTTTAAGTTTTACTGAGCATATTTAGAAAGTTTCCGCACTGAACCAAAAGTCGTAAGTGAAATCAACATAAAAATTTTGTTTCTTTTTGATGAAACGAATTGTTAAAACAATATATTTTTTATTCAAATTAACATACTTATTTCCGTCAATAATTCTCTACAAAACAATTGTTGTTTTGATAATTTTTTGTCCATTTTTTTAACAAAATTTATTTTGGTAACTCTAAAAAATTTTGTAAAAAGTCTGCAACGTAAATTTGATATAATTTTTCTTCAATTTGAAAAAAAGAGTGTTAAATCTGTGGAAAAAAGTTTAGTGAGGTTAGTTTTGTAGCGTCATTACTCGTGCTAGCATGTGTATTTGTAATTGTCGGAAATATCAATAAGATAATTAACATATTCAGTTACTTAAAGTGAATTGCTAATTGAAGATTTATTAATTTTAATTTAAATAAATTTGTATAATTTTGTACGTTCTCAATTAAATCGTACATTAAAATTTCTGTCATTAATTTTGATATTATCTATCTTTTTCTTATTTTGTTTAAGGCAAACTATTAATGAAAGTAATATAATGTATTTGAATTATTAATTTAAATAAAGTTATATGTTTTTGTATATAAAATGGTACATACATGTTTTTTAAATAAAGAGTTTTTAGTATATGCTATATTATAATTTCAATTTTATATTTCATTATTTTTTATATTTTATCAAATTCATTATAAAAAAGACATTTCTTAAAAAATTTGAAATTGGTGAAATATAAAAAATAATGAAATAGAAGTCTAAAAATTAATAATAAATCGATAAAAAATAAATTAATTAAATAAAATGCATTGTTGAATTTAATAAAATGCATTGGTAAAACAACAAAATCATTATGCAATTTAATTAAATATAATTGTTAAGACAACTAATTTTTGTTAATACATTTGACGATATTTTGTCAAAATAATACCACATAAAATAGTTAAACACCAAAATATAAATCTACTAAACAATGCGTTAAATTGATGGACTGGTTTTGTTAGTTGTATAGTGATCACCCATTAATCAATTTTATATGGATTTTAGTTGATTTCACAGCAGTTTTTGGTTCAGTGCGTGAACAGAACTTGCATAGAAAGTCAAGTTCCGTATATTTTATTTTTTTACATTGTTGTTTTTGACATTAGTTGGAATTAAACGGCGCGAAAATGTAATAGTGTTGATGCTGTTTTCATATATATTTAGTAAACATCGAAGGACTTTAATCCCTCATTCTATGGACAATTCTGATTGAATATGGAATGATTGAATTCTCAAGCTGCAATTTTACACGTCGAATGAAGACTTAATTGGTCTCATTCGATTTAAACTTCAATAATTTTTTCTTCATTCAATTTCAGTTATTGAATTCAATCGTTACGGCACATGTACACGCGAGAGAAAACTGGTATAGATAGAGCAAAAAGGAACCCTAAATAGCTTAAATAATTCACAATTGAGTTATTTAGAGGTGTTTTTTGCTCTATCTCTAGCAGTTTTCTCTCGCGTGTAAATGTGCCTTTAGAAATTCAATCAATTGGAAAGTTTGGGAGTTTAATGGATTTATAGTTTATTCTATTGAATAATTTGGGAATAACATTGGATTATTAGTTTTTATTAAAGGAATTTAATACTTTTTACAAATACAAAAAACTAAAAACAAAATAATATTGGAATTAACAATTATACAGATCTCATAGAAGTAGTTAAAGCACGAATAATAAAGAGCACTTCAACAAGGGTATGATTTTAGACAATAATTTTTTGATGACATTCAAAGTTTAAACTATTTCCAGTAATTACTATTTTACATAACTTATGAATTTAAGCTTTTTCTGTAGGTTTGGAATTGTTTAAACTCGAAAATCATACAAATTTATGACTTAACTGTGAATTCAATGTTTTTTTTTTCCTCTTGTACTTGAAAGTAATCTTCAATTTTACTGTTCAAATAATAAAATCGAATGTTATTTCCAAACTGCTAAATCAAATGATACAAAATCTAATGGTAAGAAGTTGAATAAATTCTTAACGATTGAATTCAATGATTGACAAAATCGGATAGGGTAAACTGATTAAATTCCTTAAAAGTAAATTCGATCGAATGAATTCCAAAGCCCCTGCGAATGGTTAAAAATTAATTCAATCGATTTAGGAGGAAATCCAATAGTGTTTTTAGTGACTTCATTCAAAATATAAAAGTGGTAGAACCAATTTTATCAAAATAGACAAAATCTTACTAATTTAATTAATTTAAATTAGTTTTTGTCAATTTTTTTTTAGTGAATTTAAATTAGTTTTAATTTCTTAAAAATAGTCGATTTTTTTTCTGAGCCGCCGCCGACCGAAATTTTACATCGGCTTCGCCCTCTGATCCCAATTTTTAAATTTTATGTAGATATATATGTATGTATGTAGATGTATAGGCTGTCCCTTAAAATACGATTTCTCGATTTTCATTCATTACACAGCCAAGTTTTCATCTAGTAGGTTAAAAATTGAAGAATTTTTTTTTTTTAGAAAACTTTAACCCGTGCTGAATTGCGGCCGAAAATGGCCCATTTTTGAAAAAGAAAATAGCATATCAATTAAAAATTCACATAATTCGAATTTTTTGCAAACACTAGTTTTTTATTTAACTTGTTATTACCTTTCCAGGACATTTTATGAAAATTGATTATTAATTAATTGTCAACCATTGGTTCTAGGAAAGTTTTTCATAAGTTTTTCTCTATTGGTTGTAAAATAAAAATTGTAAATTCTATTTAGAATTTGTAATATTTGATCTTAAAGCGAACAAAAATAACACTCATTGTAAATTGATTATTTTGTCAAAAATTGTTTTCACTAAATTTTAGCAAGTTACCAATATTTTTGACCATGTGTGTGTCATATTGAAGGTTTTGCTAAAATAAAATAACATTGCATCATAAAAACTTGTAAAAATTGAGCAATAATACTGCTCGCCTGTGGCGCCCTTAAAATTGATAATGAATGATAAAAAGGATATATGGGAGATAGTCATATCCTTGCACCGAATGAAACAAAATTTGCCACTGAGATAAAAAGTATAATTTTATAAACTATTGTAAGTTTCTTGTGCATTCTGATCTTAAATCTGGCCAAAATACAGTTTTTGATAAAAAGGATATATGGGAGGTTGTCATGTCCTTACACCGAATGAAACAAAATTTGCCAAAGAGCTAGCAAGTATTATTTTAGGACTATTTTAAGTTTTTGGTGCATTCTGATGATAATTTCAATAACTACAATTTTCTTATCTTTCTGATAATTTTTATTACAACAAAGTTCATAATGACAATAGTTCTTTCTTTCTCGTTTAAATTGGGATATCAAAAATAATAATAATAATATTTTTTAGAGTAGCAAATAAATATATTTTCTTATCAGGGTTTTATGAATTCTAAATTAAGATTATCTTAAGTGAGTGGAATATTGTAATTTATTAATTGGCCAATAGGCTTTCAAAATACAAAATGGTGAATAAATAAAAAAAAAAAAAAATGTAGCCAAAATATAGTTTTTTTAGAAAAAGGATATATGGGAGGTAGTCATGTCCTTATACCGAATGAAACAAAATTTGGCAAAGAGCTAAAAAGTATTATTTTACAAACTATTTTAAGCTTTTAGTGCATTCTGATCATAAATGTAGCCAAAATATTGTTTTTTAGAAAAAGGATATATGGGAGGAAGGACATGATCCTTGCCCCGAATGAAACAGAATTAAACACTGAGTTAAGGGACACAATTTGACTGGCAGTAACCAATTTTCGCCTTATTCTGTTTATAATTGTAGCTAAAATTGAAAATTTTAGATTAAGGATGCTGAAACTTCGAATTTTTCTTAATTTACATGTTCTGAACCAGCACACCGAATTTCATTCTTCTACGATAACTCCTCTAATTTTGCCGATTTTCTATATGGGGACGAGGCACTGTGCGTCGTCCCCTGACGATTTCCTTAGGCAAGAATGAAATCCGGATAGGGACATGCCTACAACGGATTATTTTTCACAATTTGTTAAATACGTTTCGGATTTTAGCATATTTAATTCCTTTAATGCAATTAATGTATATCCCGATAAAATAGGGTAAGGGAATATAATTTTTTATTGGTACATTATAAATTCTTTTGTACATTATGTTAAATCACTTTCTTTTCTTATCTCTTTAAAAAATTGTCAATATTTAGTTACATTAAGGGAAAATGATAAAAAATTTCATGTACGAGACCCAAAATAAACTTTAGCGGTGGGTCTCATACTGTAGGTTTAACTTTAACTTAACTAAAAACAAAATAAAATGTCAAAAAAATGTACACAAAACCATAGTATACTATAGTAGCCCCACTCATTAAAAAATTTAGAGCTTGTCCCTATCTCATGTAGTTGTAGTGGTATTAGGTCCATTCGATTACTTTTCTCAGTCAAGTCCAGTAAGAATTACTCAGTACAAACTTACAGAGAGTAAGACAAGATTTAATCTCAAAATAAAATTTTCTCAAACATGTACGCGAACAGCAAATTTGCAACAATTTGCAAGTTTGTAGACACAGCTGATTACAACACCAAATATACAAATAAATTTTAACTAGTCGCTATGAAAGAAGAGAATTTTTGATGTTAAACCTTAAGCAGAAGGTTTTTTTATCTTTCCCATAATTTATTTTGAAAGTTTCACTGCTTTGCATTTCCATAAAATAACATAATTGGAAAATAATTGTTTTTATTTACAATAAACAAGCATATTGTTACGTTTTTACTTTTTAAAAACGTTGGTTTATTTCCCTTAAATAAACCGGATTCTTTTCTATTGCAATCAAAATAACCAGTTCCAACGCTGACACCAATTATTACGTTTTACCTTACAAAACGTTCGTTTATCTCCCTTAGATAAACAGTCCTGGTGCTGTCGCAGCGATAATACCAACCAATTAGCCAATAATCAAAACACGAACACACTTAAGTTTGAAATAGCTTAGACGCTCTTATTTATTTATACACTATTACTTATTTACAAACTCTCTCTATTATGACCATTACTAGAGCGCTACTAACTTTAACACGATACTAATTCGCGGTCTTAACAGCACAACTGTTAATTATCAACTTCTCTTCAATAATGTTAACGCGCGCCTTATATAGTAACAGCCATATTTCTACAACACACTGGATAATTCTAGCATGCTATACTTAACTCTACATACGCTTACAGACTATATACACAACCATCTATACATTATTACTCTACATTAGTCTTAACACTATACACAAACACAAACTGTTATAATAAACACTTATCATTAACCAACTATGCAATATAACTCTACATTAGACTTAACGCTATACAAACACACAAACACTTATAATAAGTCTACATCACGCTTAGAGACTATACAGTCACACAAACATTTATCATTAACCAACTATACAATATAACTCTACATTAGGCTTAACGCTATACAAACACACAAACACTTATAATAAGTCTACATCACGCTTAGAGACTATACAGCCACACAAACATTTATAATTAACAAACTATACAATATAACTCTACATTAGGCTTGACATTATACATACACACAAACACTTATTATTAACCAACTATACAATTCTAATGCGTAATTAATCATAGCATATTCTTAGGTGTATAATTAAATGTAGTACTATGTTGCCAGATTGATGTATTTTGTGCATCCCGTCTCTTGGGCTATTTTCTTCTAGAAAAGTCCAGAGTTTTCTATACTAGGCCAAGCCATTTTCGTAACACTGCCGCCCACTTAAACCTATTCGTCCCGAATAGGCACAGATGTTCCCCTTCCATAGTTGGCTAGTTTCTTCAGATGTTCCCACCTCATTTTAGATCGTAGGCTGCTATACTTGTACATTCATCAACCATGCCAATTAGCCCCTTGACTGATTTAAAAAGGCCGTCCCGACGAGTTTGTGGTTTTGACGACAATCCTGGATTTCGTTGAGTGTAGAGAAATAGACCCAACTGGCCCCCGTTGTATGCCACAAAACTTGCAGCTCCATCGTTTTCTTCTTTTTTTTCTCTTTTTGAAATTTAGAAAGCGATGCAAACTCTTACCTCTTGACGGACCCGGACCGATTCGGTTAGATAGCACATTTTCCACTAGCCAATGATGACATTCACGGTACGTGGCTTCCTTACTAGTTGGTGCATCAGGATTAGGTATACTCGCAGTATAAAATGCGTTGATGTCTGCATTCCAACTTAACTGTGGTTTATTTTGCACCTGAGTTGGAATCAATGCATTACCTTCTTTAACCTGAACATCATCACAGTAAACATTCAGAAGATCAATAGGAGCGGCATCCATGACATCGGAAACAACTTCATGTTCTGTAAAACTTTTCAAAGCCACTGTCATTTTAGCAAATGTCATTTTCTCTCCAATCGTAGTAGAACTTCTAGGAAATTTCATTTCTGTAGATAACCAAACCGGCAAAGTTGAAGCTATTTCTTTACTGCTGTGAAAACATGATGTCTTTATTCTACTAGAGCTTTCCCGAACAACTCGAACCAGCGCACCTTGGCATTGAAGATCGCTCACATTTGTCTCTAGGTCATTCTCCAAATTTTCCATTTCTCTCTTAAAATCGACCAGCCTCTCATCAAAGTTGCTGCCTTGTGCTTCAACACAACCCACTCTTTGCTCCATGACCTCTTCGATTGCCTTCGGTTTCTCCTTTGTGACTCTAGAATTTTCACAAACTTCATCTAGCAGTTTCTCATCTGTGGCTTCAGAAGGTTTCCAATCTTCATCTAGAAATTTCTCATTTGCAGCTTTAGAAGTTTCGTGAATCTCATCTAGATTTTTCTCATTTTCGTAAAATTTGCTGCCTTGTGCCTCAACACAACCCACTCTTTGCTTCATGACCTCTTCGATTGCCTTCGGTTTCTCCTTTGTGACTCTAGAAATTTCACAAACTTCATCTAGCAGTTTCTCATTTGTGCATCTAGATGTTTCCTGTGCTTCACCCAGAAGTTTCTCATTTGCAGCTTTAGAAGTTTCCTGAACTTCACCCAAAAGTTTCTCATTTGCAGCTCTAGAAGTTTCGTGAATCTCATATAGACTTTCCGTAGTTGTAGCTCCAGCTTCAACTTGTAGTTCCTCATTTGCTCTCGAAGTTTCTTGATCTCCATTTAGAAGTTTCTTATTTTTGCCTCTAAGTGTTTCCAGAACTTCATCTAGTTTCTTGTTTGTGGCTCTAGTTTCTCTAGAGTTTTCTTCCATTTTCTCCATCATTTTTCTATAGTTTTCTTCCATTTTGCTAGAATTTTCTTCCATCATTTTTCTAGAATTTTCTTCCATTTTTCTAGAATTTTCTTCCCTTTTTCTAGAATTTCGTTCAATCATTTTTCTAGAATTTTCTTTCATTTTCTCTATTATTTTTCTAGAATTTTCTTCCATTTTCTCTATTATTTTTCTAGAATTTTCTTCCATCATTTTTCTAGAATTTTCTTGAACTTTTACTAAAAGTTGTTCATTGGTGGCTCTGTAATCGGCTTTAAATTCCTTCAGAGCGAAAAGTATCGCGTTGATGTCCATATTAGCTGTAGCCGTACGTGTACTTACTTCTGTTTCTCTCTTTTCTCTTTCTTCTTCTTTGTCTTCAAACTCGTAAGTATCGATGTCCACGCCACGTCTCTTGAATTCTTCTATAAGTCTTCTCTGAAGTTCTGCCTTATTACCTGTTGTCGGCAGCTCCAACTTACTCAATTCCTGCTTGAGCTGTTCCACTTTAAGCTCTTCAAACTTCATTGCTTTTAGTTATGTTTATTTGGCAATCTCCTGGTTACTTATTTTTCGCAATCCCACTTCTGACACCAATTGTTACGTTTTTACTTTTTAAAAACGTTGGTTTATTTCCCTTAAATAAACCGGATTCTTTTCTATTGCAATCAAAATAACCAGTTCCAACGCTGACACCAATTATTACGTTTTACCTTACAAAACGTTCGTTTATCTCCCTTAGATAAACAGTCCTGGTGCTGTCGCAGCGATAATACCAACCAATTAGCCAATAACCAAAACACGAACACACTTAAGTTTGAAATAGCTTAGACGCTCTTATTTATTTACACACTATTACTTATTTACAAACTCTCTCTATTATGACCATTACTAGAGCGCTACTAACTTTAACACGATACTAATTCGCGGTCTTAACAGCACAACTGTTAATTATCAACTTCTCTTCAATAATGTTAACGCGCGCCTTATATAGTAACAGCCATATTTCTACAACACACTGGATAATTCTAGCATGCTATACTTAACTCTACATACGCTTACAGACTATATACACAACCATCTATACATTATTACTCTACATTAGTCTTAACACTATACACAAACACAAACTGTTATAATAAACACTTATCATTAACCAACTATGCAATATAACTCTACATTAGACTTAACGCTATACAAACACACAAACACTTATAATAAGTCTACATCACGCTTAGAGACTATACAGTCACACAAACATTTATCATTAACCAACTATACAATATAACTCTACATTAGGCTTAACGCTATACAAACACACAAACACTTATAATAAGTCTACATCACGCTTAGAGACTATACAGCCACACAAACATTTATAATTAACCAACTATACAATATAACTCTACATTAGGCTTGACATTATACATACACACAAACACTTATTATTAACCAACTATACAATTCTAATGCGTAATTAATCATAGCATATTCTTAGGTGTATAATTAAATGTAGTACTATGTTGCCAGATTGATGTATTTTGTGCATCCCGTCTCTTGGGCTATTTTCTTCTAGAAAAGTCCAGAGTTTTCTATACTAGGCCAAGCCATTTTCGTAACAATATGTTTTCGAAACATGTTTTTTCTGCTTGCAAATTCTTACTGGCAAAAATTTTTCCAGTAAAAATTTGCAAGAAAAAGAAGAAGACTTAGAAACTCTCAGCATAGAACTGTCACTTTATTCTCTCTTTTTTCTTTCTGTTTACTGAGTATTTGTGTAAACGAACGCCATCCAGTAAAAATTTGTACAAATTTGTACAAATTATCCAGTAATCGAATGGACCTATTAAGAACAGAGCTTTGAAAAATTAATTCCTTTTTGAATGAATTCACCACCAATCGAATTCAATTTTCTCTAGTATTGAATGAATTCCTTTTCTTAAGTAATTCACTGAATTCGTTCAACTGAATACGTTCATCAACAACAAATTCAAAGAATTAATTCAATTGCAATAGTTCTTTTTATTAAATCAAATGAATTAATTCACCGGTGAACGCGTTCAATTTTATAAATCGAACGGAAAAAATTAATTCCTTTCTGAATTAATTCACTACTGAATTCGTTCAATTTCATTTTCGTTCAGTGAATTAAAAAAATAAAATTGCGTTCAGTGAATTAAAAAAAAAATAATAAGTTTACTGAATTGGAAAAAAATAAAATAAGTTCACTGAATTGAAAAAAAAATAAAATAAATTCACTGAATTCAAAGCCTGTTTTCTGCCGTTCAGTAGAAGAAAACAATAATGTACAAATACAATTTTTAAATAAGCAATTTTACAGCGTGTGCTAGTAAAAATAAACAAATTAGAAACCGGATGCTGTTTATCAACCTACATGATTCAAAAATAAAGCCTTTTACTATTGAAAATTTACTTTACTTTAATTAATAGTTATATTTTTTCCAAATTTATCTATATCTGTAAAGTTTTTATTTTCAATAGTAAAAGGCTTTATTTTTGAATCATGTAGGTTGATAAACAGCATCCGGTTTCTAATTTGTTCATTTTTACTAGCACACGCTCTAAAATTGCTTATTTAAAAATTGTATTTGTACATTATTGTTTTCTTCTACTGAACGGCAGAAAACAGCCCAGTCAGAAAAATACTAACGGGAAAGCGGTGGCAGAGCACTTTAACAAGTGGTACAAGTACTGGCAAAAAGCGCTTTCCCATTCCCAAAATGATAACATCATTATACAAAAGGACCGGCTGTTCAAAAAGCGCCGGAAAAGCACTGGAGGAACAAAATTTTTAAACGTTGGCAAAACGCTGGCAAAACCAATAAATAGGTGGTCTGTAAATATATTTTCCAAAATAAAATTTTAAAAAAGTTCATATGTAGTCAACAGTTGTACAACTATCTGCTGAACGACCTGATCACTAACTGCTCAGTCTGAACGCTCAGGTAGCGCTGTCATATTTTGGTAGCATAAAAAACGTTTGCTACTTTTAATCGATTAGTGATACATTTGTTGTTGTTGATTTTAAAAATACTTTTTTTTTGTAAGAATGACAAATAAAAACAGAGAAATATAATTCGAAAAGAAAAATTTAAAGAAACCAAAGGAAAATATAGAAAAGTTGTATTTAAAAACAAAAAGAAAACATCGTTCAGCAGAGTTATTAATCACAAAGCGCTACAAGTCATCGGTATCAGTTTAAGGTTTCTCTGCTGAATGCTACCATTGAAAGTTCCCTTCACTTCATCCAAGTATTTTGCGAAATTAGATACTAAATTTGTATTGGACAACTTGAAATATTGCATAACCTATTGGCAACACTGTGCAATTTTAATTTTGCGCTGTTTATGTTTGTGTGCATTTTGAGGTTATGTGGAAATCATACATTGCATAAAAGATTGTGGCCATCTTTTGTTACAAATATGTTGCAATGTATTGTATGGTGTGTGGCAAAACGAGAAAAATACTGTGCCATTATATTGGACATATTGTAAATATATGGGGGGCTTAATAACACAAAGGATGGCAACACTGATTTTAGCCCTTTTGTGAATTATTTCTATCGCTTGTTCGGTTTTAGTTTGTTTATATTTAAGCTGCAGTCAGCGTTTTTTATAAATAAATTTAATTAAAAATAAATAACCGTAAGTGACTTTACATTATGAGCGCTCACGAAGAAGTCGCCGATTATGAGCTTGATAACGAAATAATGTGTGACCTGCAACAGGATTCAGATTTAACGCGCTTAACAGATTTGGTATTATAATTAAAATATAATTTGGTTCATTTATACATTAAACAAATTTAAATTTCAGGTCCGCAAACACTATTTAAATTATTTGGAAAAACAGCTGCAGGAAAATTTGATAAGTTCTGAATTATATCATAACAAAAATGGAATTAAAGAGAATTCTGAGGAAATCTATAAAGAATCAATTAAAAAAACAGCCGAGATATTGGAGGATAAAGCTGTTAAAGCATGTATGATAGCACAGTTTTATCAAAGGGCTATGGTTAAAATTGTAAGTTAATTCGTTTTTACAAGGTTCACTCGGATATGGATAAAATTTGCATGTGTTGAAAATGAGAAAATAATTTATCGAACACGTATTTCTTAGCAGCATAATCTCATGTTGTGGCTAAAAAAAGTTTGTTAACAAACGAAAATTTTGCTAAAATTTTGAAGCTAAAAATACTACCGGCAAAACATCGACTTAATACTTGTTTTACAAAATTTACGACTGTATATGAGAAATAATACTGGCAAAAAATTGGATTATGGCACTTTGCTAGGATTTTCCCTTTGCAAAAAGGATTTTCCCAGTACTTGTTTCACGAAATTTACCACTGTATATGAAAAATTGAATATCGGAATCTCATCCAATTCGTATTTTTTTTGTTTTGTTTTTTAATTTTATTTCATAATTTTATTTATAATTAAGATCCATTAACTTATTTCGAGCAGTTAACTTTAACTTAACTATGGGTAACTTCTACTAGCCTTAACCGCTGGTAAAAAATATTTTTTTCATAACGTCTAAATTTTCGATCACTCTAAAATTTGTATCATATGTGTAGACATTTTTATTGTGTTCCGGAAAAGAAAATTTTTTTGTGGGACATGCCCGCCTTCGAGTGAGCGGGGCTTTAAAGTCAAAATTAAAATTTGAATAATCTGGAAGTACTAAGTAAAAATGCCGATTTAATCAATCGTGAATATTTTGTTTTGACGAACGGCAGCAAAACTTTACTTACCAAAGCCACTACACTGCCTACCACAGTCCGGCCGAAGGCCTGCAACACAAAAAAATTTTACTCAGCGAAGCCACTAAAGTGCTTATCACATAGGAGAAAACCCCTAAGCTCGGCCGAAGTCGGGTTATACAGAAAAACTTCTCGCAGCGAAGACACTAAACTGCATATCACATCGGAGAGAACCCCTAATACTGGCCAAAGGCCTGTTATACAGAAAAAAAATACTCAGCAAAAATACTGCGTCTACAATAAATCGAATACTCCAACAAAACTAAAAAGTATTGAACTTTGACACAAAAAAATTTTGTTATTTAAAACATGGTTGGCAAACACTAACCTTAAAATACCTTTAACGATTCAAAACCCTTTCAACGAACTATTTTTAACCCTAAAATACCACTAACGAAATAACTTGAAATACCGTTAACCTTAAAATACCCTAACGAAATAAATTAAAATATCGATAACCTTAAAATACCCTAACGATATAACTTAAAATACCGTTAACCCTAAAATACCCTAACGAAATAGTTTTTATGAGTTTGTTTTGATTAATTACAAATGGTATTGTTAACTATACGTACGGTCGTAATATTAAGTTTGTTCGACGTAATTTTGGGTAAAGTCTGGTAAAATGTGAGTAAACAAATATCATGTCTGTTCCCGTACTTTACCGAAGTTACACAAACTAGCCCAAAGGCGTTCCCGTACTCAAAATTGCGTGTAAATTGTTGTTGTTTGGGCTGTTTTGGGTTCCCGCGGGTACCCGCGGTAACGTACGGGAACGCACATAATTATTTCAAAAAATGGTAAAATGCTCATAATACCGGGAACGCACAAAACCACCAAGCAAAACCTTGATAATGGGGTTAGACCTTTTTCACGCATTGCCTGGCAATGGGTACTCACCCAGGTAGAAATTGCCGACGGTACAAAAACAAAGCACTGGCAAAGCGTTGCTTTATAATGATACAAAAAAAAGCATTGCAAAAGCACTAATTTAGAACGCTTTGCCAACCTTTAGAAAGAGTGCTTTCCCAATACTTGTTTTACAAAGTTTACCACTGTTTATGAAAAAAACCACCGGTAAAACATCGGTTCAAAAAGATTTGCCAACGTTAGGTAAAAGGACTTTGCCAGTACTTGTTTCACAAAATTTACGACTGTACATGAAAAAATACTACTGGCAAAACATTGGATTGCAGCGCTTTGCCAACATTTGCAAAAAGGATTTTGCCAGTACTTGTTTTACGAAACTTATGGCTGTATGTAAAAAATACACAAACTGATCACTTAATGTTCACCCTATTTAAGTACCAGTTTTCAAGTCTATTGATAAAACTGGAAAATTGTTCTTATGGTAAAATTTGTGTGAAAATCTATTGAATTTGTAGTTTTAAGCAGAGATGTATTCGCTTATTAGATACAGTGCTGCTATACTAAAATATACTTTTCTCTTTTTTTCGGTATTTGGGATTTTACAGATTTTTTCATGAAGAATTGAATTAAAAACCGTTGATCTAAAATACCGATTGGCAGAGCACTTATTTTACTATTGTTACCAACGCTTTGCCAACGTTCGGAAAGATAAACGGCCAACCGAAGATCGACGTTATCATTTCAAGGTTGACCCAGTACTTTAATTTTCGAAAAACGGACGCTCTGCCTGCGCTTGTACCACTATATACAGTCAGTGATTTGCCAACGTTTTGCCGTTTGTATTTTTCTACCTGGGCATTTACCTTGGTTTTACTTAGAAACCTAAAGTAATACGTTACTAATATTGTGATACATCAATACTTATGTGGGAGGATTGAAATAATGAGTTACCGATATAGAGATATACCACTACTTATTTGGAAGCTTTAAAATAATATATTACAGATATTGTGTTATATATAACTTATTAATAAGGGTAAAAATAATAATCTAATATCTTTAAAATATACTACGAAATAACGTAAAATACCGATAACCGTAAAATACCTTAACGAAATTATTTAAAATACCGTTAACCTTAAAATATCCTAACGATATAACTTAAAATACCGTTAACCCTAAAATAACTTAACGATATAACTTAAAATACCGATAACCTTAAAATAACGTAACGGAATACTGTTGAAATAACGTTATCACTTATCACTAACTTTATGAAACGGTGCCTACCCTGATTTAAAATGATACACAGAAATAATTTACAAGATTCTAATTAAATTTTTAAACACCTTATACCAAATTTGTAAATACAAAAAAAAAACCGTTTTAAAAAGGCACCAACAAATAAATTTGTACATCCGAAAATTTTTTTCTTTTTTGTAATTTTGAATTTTTATTTTTATACAATAGCTGTGTTTGTGCGGAAAACTATCAACGTTGGCTTATGTCATTCCCATATAATTTTGACATCAGCCAACGTTTAGTGTTAACCTCTAAACGTTACTAATGTCAAATTTGTATGGGAATGACATAAGCCAACGTTGATAGTTTGCCGCACAAACACAGCTAATTTTTATATTAGATAACAATTTACAAACGAGTTACAAATATTTCAAACAAAAAAATTGTTGGGAATAAAATTTCAATTTAAAAGAAAATGTGATTGCTTTTACAAATTCCATTGTTGGTGCCTACTGTTTTTTCTGTGTAGGGTTTCAAGCTTAAAGTCTTGAATATTCAGTTTAGTAACAATTGCGTACCGATATATGGGCAAATCTACGGAACTGGGCGATTCCATGTTACTCAGGATTTAAACCTTTTAATAACAATATACACTGCTGGTCACTAGAATAAGGCCAACGGTCCATCAGCTTATTTCTTAAAATTTTTATTACTTTTGGTATTGTTTTAAGAAAAGTTGTTGTAATAAATTAAAGAGAGCGATGCTAACACTACAAAAAACAGAGTTTTTTGTTTTTAAAGAACCGTTATATTTTTTTATTTTGTTTTTAGTAAATGGTGAAAAAAATAATGATTTTTAACATTTATCACTAGAATAAGGCCAGTTGCGTTTTTTCAGGAAAGGAGTGAACATCTCGCGAAAATTTTCGGAAAAGCAATTAGTTCGACCAGTTTTAACCTTTTTAAAAAATAATGGGTAAAAAAGCATCATTGTCCATAGCTGAAAGAGCAAAAATTGAGGCTTTTAAGGCCGAAGGTTATTCCAGCCGTATTATAGCCACAAAAATTGGTAGAAGCAAAACAGCTGTGAACAATTTTCTTAAAAATGTGGAAAACTATGGGAAAAATATGAAAGGGCGAACTCATCGAGCCACTTCACTGCGCGAAAGACGTTTAATTATAAGAAAGTCCTCAAACTCAGCTTGTTCCGTGAGCAAGATTCGGTCACAAACTGGGGTAAGTGCGAGTGTATCAATTAGACGCATTATCCGTTCTTGTCCTCATCTACAAAGAAAGAAACTACAAAAAAAACCACCACTGAACAGTCAACGTAAGGAAAAAAGGTTAGAATTTGCACGTGATAAAATGACGTGGAACAACGAGTGGAGAAACGTGGTCTTTTCGGATGAAAAAAAGTTCAATCTTGATGGGCCCGATGGATTCAATTATTACTTTCATGATTTAAGAAAGGAACCCAGAGTTTTGGCTAGACATCATTCACGGGAAGGAGGAGTTATGGTTTGGGGGGGCTGTATCCTACTATGGAACATCAGAAATCGTTTTCGAGAGCGCTAAAATGACCTCGCAATCCTACAAATGCATTCTAGAAACAGCATTTCCACATTTTATCGAGCTGTTCGGACCGATATCTTGGATTTATCAACATGATAACGCGCCTATTCACACAGCAGGAATTGTAAAAAACTGGATTCGGAGCCAAAATGTCGAGCTCATGCAATGGCCACCTTATTCACCAGACTTAAATATTGTCGAAAACGTCTGGGGCTGGATGACAAGAAAAGTCTATGAAAATGGAAGACAGTTTGACAACAAAAATTCATTAATTGAAGCAATCAAGGAAGCTTGGGCCGAAATTTCATTAGACTACCTTAAGTCCTTGTATAACTCCCTCCCAAACTGAATTTTTGAAGTGATTTCCAAAAAAGGAGGTTGCACTAAATATATATATATTAGGCCGGGTCGATTTGTGGGGAGCCAAAAAAATCGCCCATGGCTCAGGGATTTCTAGAACCTCGTTTACGCAAAATTGTCAATAAAGTAATTACAGATAATTCATATTATGCGCATTCGGAAAATATCTTGTTATCAATGTTGTTTGATGATAGCAAAGAAAAGCGCGACTGTGCTATCAAGATAATTCTACGCTATCGAACCGATGTTGACGACCCAACGGGACTTAGAGCTTATAAAAAACCAGATATAAACTTTTATTGCACAAGTTACACGGAAATGATCAATATGAATGACATAAATGACGTATTTGAACCACCATTCACGCGAAGCATTCCATACAATACTTTGAAAGAATATTTAAATCAAGATGATCCACCGTTTAATGATCCAAAAATTCCATCACACATACAAGAAACAGAACGACACGTTCAATTGCTAGCTAGCGTTTCCAAACGAGTTATACCGGAAAATGTAGAGGCTGTTATGGCGACGACATTGCCCAGACTTGAAAGCAAAAAAGACTTCAAACAGTAATTTTTTCTTTTTTCTTTTCTATTACTAAGTTAAATTAATTTTTTCATTTACTAATGTTCTGACTAAATAAATTTCTAAGGAGAAAAAATAAATAAAATAATAAAAATAAATAAAATAAATAAAAAATAATAAAATAAAGTGCCAAAAATGGTGATTTTTTAAAATGTTTGTATGGGGAACCCCCCAGGGGAGTTCCAGGGGGTGTGCCACTGGCATGGGTGGATCGGCCCTCCAAAGTTAGTGGGGGTCGGTCATACATTTGGACTCGATTGGGGCACTCTAAATGGGTCAAAGTGTGATTTTTCAAAACTTGACCCTACGGGACAAAAGTCAACAGTTGGGGGGTAGTAGAATTCGTTTTAGAGGTATGGTTCCTTCGGCAAAGTTTCTTATTTTGATCCCTAGAATACGATTTTCACTGATGGGCGATTATTAAATCGACCCGCCCCAATATATATATATATATATATATATATAAATCATATAATTTTTATAAAAAATCATAATCTTTAGCAAAAATATTGTTTTTGTTGCTATTTTTTGTTATTTCCTTTTGTGGCCTTATTCTAATGAATCATTTGAAAAAGCGTTTTTTTTACATGTTTACGAAAATATGAAATAAAATATAACAGTTCTTTTCCAAAAATTGTTTTTGTATTTTTTTAATTTTTAGTGTAGGTTTCTCTTTGATAAAGACACAAAAAAAGAAAAATAAAATATAACAATAAATGAGAAAAAAAGAAAGTTTAAATTTAATACTCTGGCCTTAATCTAGTGACCAGGAGTGTATAATATTTTTGATGGTATCAGCATTTTCGAGGCAATGAATTTAAGCAGGCGAACATCTTAAATTTTAATATTTATACTGCTAATGTGCTCTACTCAATTAAAAACTACCCTAATTTACCCTAATTTTGCTAGTAACTTTCAAGAGTTTTTCAACTCTTGCTTATAACTTTTTCAGCATAAAATGAAATGGCCCAAAACCTTTGGTGGATAATAATTATGATGTTAGAAAATCTCCCACTTGTTGAAAAAAATAGGTGCCCTCAATTAGGAACAAATGGTAGTTCTTTAAAATATGTAACTCTATTTTTTGAATAAAGAGTAATTTCAGACATTTTTAATTTTTGCGCTTTCAGCCTCAATACAATTGAAATTTTTTTATACTGACGTATAACTGATAAGTAAACAAAAAAATTGAGATCAAATTAATAAGTGTGCCTTCAAAAATAAAGAAAATATGACAATAATAATCTCTTCACCTCTATGCGTGAACAACTTGAAATTTGATATTTTTTGAAGGGCACAGCCGCAGTATGAGAAATAATTAGTGGCAGTCCTGCGTGATCAGTATATATCGGTGATACTATTATTGTGTGGAAGTGCTAAATGGTTCGTACTATTAGTTTGATGTCCAGACTAAACACGTGCACAGATAGAACTGCTTGTACAAGTTTCGGTATGTCTACTGATTTGAATACGTATTGATAAGTAGTTTAGTGTTTCTGGTATAGTTGATATTGTTATTCTTTCCAGTAGATTGTGTGTAAATTAATAAAGAGAGAATGAGCGTAATATATTTGTTTTACTATAGTATGCTCAAAAAAACAAAACAGATAATGAAGATTGTACAATAGATACTTATTGTACGCTGCCAATAAATATATTGTGAAAATTTCGACGAAATCAACCCCATGTCTTTCTTCGACCTCTTTTTCACTAATTTTATTTAAATTAAATACAATTTTTTGTTTTAATTGAATTTTATTAATTTTTAAATACAAATTTCAGAACAAATTTAATCTTTAGTCACTTGATTATTTGCTTCCACAACAATTACTTGAAAATATTTGTGGTACAATAAGTATTTGAGAACAAGAAACAAATAAATGCTTCACTCAATACAAAATAAGAAATAACTGGTATTGTGTTTATGAATAAACCCTACGGGAAATTTTAACAAACTGTCACCGAACTGGCCCCTTTATATGAAATAGACTGGTCACTTTTACATGGCGTTGTCATAGGAGGGGGAAATTGACCCCTTGTGACATGTCACAAGACAAATCCTAGGACAGGTTACTGAACTCTTATAAAAAACAAAGTCCAGGGACCTGTCCTTGGATTTGTCTTGTGACATGTCACAAGGGGTCAATTTCCCCCTCCTATGACAACGCCATGTAAAAGTGACCAGTCTATTTCATATAAAGGGGCCAGTTCGGTGACAGTTTGTTAAAATTTCCCGAAGGGAAGTGAGTGCGTTGAAACAAAACAACAATATCAGTTACACTTCTTCTCTTATTTATACCAATAGTAACAGTTATGTATATGGTATATTTGTTTTGGAAATACTTTAAGATATACAAGTGCACGTCTTTAGTCCAGACCCATTTTAGGTTAAATTTTTTAGCTTTTCATAGATTTTTGAAGCTAAAAGTGATGTAGAAACCAAACGGATAATCCGATCGTTTAGGCACTTACACACAACAATATTAATTGCGATATATATCATATAAGCCAGATTTCAGTCATTAATTCTTTTATCTGTGGATGTGCTAGTCAATTTAAAGTTGGATTTTTAGCGTATTCTACAGCGAAAATTGATGTAAAGCCTAAAAATAAAATCCGATCTGTTTAGCACTTTCACATAATGACAGCTATTTATAATAAGATCTATCGTTCCAATAGATTGGACTCCATAATTCTTAAAACTGTGGATGTGCCTTAAATTTGAATTTAACCTTTTAACGAATTTTGGAGAAAGATGTGTTGTAGAGAATACGAAATTCGTCCAATCCGTTAAGCACTTTCAGATAATAATAGTAATGCAGATATGTACCATTCAAGACATATTTGATCCCATAATTCTTTAAACCGTGAATGTGCCATTAAATTTTTTGCTGCAGTTTTGAGGGAAATTTATATGGGCACAAGTCCAAACATAGACCGATTTAAACCAAATAGACTTCGTCCTTGGGCCGATATAAATCGGTCTACCAAATTTTATCAAAAAATCTTAATATTTCCGACCTGTATCGTGCGCACAAGAATACATGGAGAGACAGACGGACGGGCGGAAAAATTAAAAAAACAACATTACTTATAATTAGTGTTTCCAATTCGGTTAATCGATTAACCGATTCCTCGATTAATCGCCTCTATTTCGGTTAATGTCGAAACAAATAATTTAAAACTCAAATAATTATTCGACCCGAATAATCGGTTAAAATTGGTCGATTAACCGGTTACAATTTTAATATGGAATTTTTCCTTAATTTTTTTCACAAAACTTCACAATTTTCTTAATCTTGGATAAAAAATTACAAGAAAAGCTTAGAAAAAAACAAATACTAACTAAAATGGCATCAAATTCTTTAAAAATCGTGTGAAATAGGTCCTTAAGCCTTTAAATCAGTGGTCGGCACTCATAGCCACCAGTGGCCGATTATAATCGGCTTTTCACACGCCCAGCAAAATATTGGTAATGACACCTCATTGCTGTCTGCATTACCAATAATGATATATCATTACCTTTTGCATTATTTTGTAATATAAAATAATGACTTCCTAATAACGGCCTATTGTAGTCATTGATTTTAAATATAAAATAATGACTTACTCACAATAGTTTAAATAAGTACTTTTTACAAAGCTAAATTTTATAAATTTATATTTATTGGTAAATATGTTTTGTGTTAAAATTTTTATGACGAGTTCTAAAATTACACACTAACAAAAACTTTTATTTCTCTGAATATATTTCCTGAAGCTAATAGTATTTGTGTAACTCTTTATTTTTAAGAATCAAGTAAGCAGTCGGATAACCACTTACAATTCAACTTTTTGTAAGCATGTTTGTAACCACTTATTATTCAGAATATCATAACTACTTACTTCTCATTTTTTCGTAAGCGAGCGGGTAAGCGTGACTACTTATAAAAACGACCACGCCAGACAAAAATAAGGAGTTTAGACGCCAAAAAATAAGTTGTGCGGAGCTATGAATTTCTATTATATAACCACTTATTCGGTAATGAAAGATTTTTCTGGGCGTACCCAACACGAATGGCAACAAAACTCTCAACTAAGAGCGTAAAATTTATTCAGTAGCATGGTAGCTTTCAACAAAGCAGGTTGACGTCGCTTTGTTTAAGAAATTTTAGAAAAATATTACACTCTTAAAATTTTACAAGAACAGGAAATTTATTATGAATTATTTTTATTTCTTAAGTGCATTAAAATTTTTATTAATTCTTCAATTACATAACCGAGCCCTTAGGGCCTTATATGGTTACTAACTAATGGAATACTTTTTTAAGAATAAATAATTTATATATAAAGAAATAAATGTTTTTTAAATAATGTGTACAATAAAATGTATTATGAATTATTTAAAAAAATTAAATTACTATAAATTATTTTTTTTTTATTTCTTTAATTCATTCATGCATTCATTCATTCATTCATTATTACATTTCTTCATTATTTCATTTTCTTAATATACAAATATAAATTTAAAAATTATAAACTAATTTCTCACAGTGTGGAAACACAATACATTCACATTCTCTCTTTGTGCCGACCACTGCTTTAGATACCTTTTTCGAGCAACCGCAAGCAAGTCGACATTGCACCATCGGGACACGTCATATGTTTTGAAAGAATCCCAATTTTTAATAAAATTTTGCGCAAATGTTTAAAAGAATATCAAAGTTTCTATTTGTAAAACTTCTCAAAACACGCAATAGACAATTTTGCATTACTGTTGCAATTCTTTTAAAAATTAAAACTAATGTAAATTATATCTCCATGTCCTTAAAGACAAGGCTGCATTGGTTTTAAAACTCTGTCACTCAATTAACATGCTAATTCTGTAAGAACTCTAACTTTTCTTATTTTTCCTAAGAAAGTGTGTATAATCGGTTCAAAACCTACTGAAACTTTTAATAGAATTGATGCAATTTTTCATAAAATTTTATGAAACTTTTATATTATTTATTAAAAATGTCATACACGCAAAAAAGTTTTATTAAAAAGAGATTCCTAAAAATTATGAAGCTTTTTGGCATTTACATTGTGAAGAAAACTTTATTAGCTTATTGAAAATTTTGTTTAAAATATGGTCCGATAAAATTCTCTCAGAGTAAGTTCGCTCAAACTTTAGGTTATTTTTTACTGTTAATGTCCCTTAGTAACGAAAAAGATAGGTACAACAAAGTAAACTGGTATTCTCAATTAACTGAAATTAATCTCGAAAGAGAACTCAAATTTTTTTAGCGATTCCTTAATGAAAATTTCATAGGTGTATGAAAAATCTTATTAAAATTTAAAAAACTTTAGGTATATCATTTCTTTAAATGCAATATTAAATTTTATTGTGTCAGTATTGATTAAAAATTTTTTTCTGAACAAAAAATCTACGTTAAGTAATCGATATGTAACAGTTTTAGGTTTGCTGTTCTTAACTAACTAATATTTTGGCAGTTCCTACTGCCATCTTCAACGAAATTTTGGTAGATTTAGCAACACTTTTACAGACCTTTTTTAAAAAAATCTCAGATTCCGAAACTTTTCAACCTTAGAATATGAAAACTTTTCTTTATTAAATACATCGTGGTTATATGTATATAACGTTAATATTTAATGGAAAGTGTGTTTTAATTGATAAAAAGTTAAGGAAATACATTAATTTTGCATTAAACGATTAATCGATTAACCGCCAATTTTCTCAATTAACCGACCCGAATAACCGGTTAATCAATTTTAGTGATTTTTGATTTAATGCATTAACCGGTTAACCGCCTATGTCGAATAATTGGAAACACTACTTATAATCAATAATAGAAATATAGCGCGATTATGCATTTTCGAATAAAATTACCGTGATGATTAAAAAATTTGTGTCATCTTTTTTCATTAAATCGAGGTAAAAGTGTGTAAAAACAACTCAAAAATAGCCAAAAAAGGTTTTTGGTAATTTTGACCTCAATTTGCTCAAAAACCAGATGTGCTGGAAAAATTTGGAAACCAAATTCGGACTCAGCACGGAAAAGTTACTTGAAAATGTGTGGTCGCATGCCCGAAAAATCCAAAAATTTAAAAATATTTACTACCGAAAATGTGTGCGGTTTTTATACCCTACACCACTATGTGGTCAGGGTATTATAAGTTTGTGCTGATGTTTGTAACACCAAAAAATATTGGTCCTAGACCCACCTTATAGTAAACCGATCGGCTCAGAATTTTTTTATTTCGTTTTAACGATGTCCGTCTGTCCGTCCGTCCGTCTGTCTGTCTGTCCATGCATTCTTGTGCGCACTCTACAGGTCGCAAATATTAAGATATTTTGATGAAACTTGGTACACCGACTTATGTCGGCCCAAGGACGAAGCCTATTGATTTTGGTTAAAATCGGTCCATGTTTAGACCTAGTGCCCATATAAGGGTCCTACCAAAATTATATTATTTATACGCTGCAGCTCGCAAATATTAAGATATTTTGATGAAATTTGGTACACCGACCTATGTCAGCCTAAGGAAGAAGCCTATTGATTTTGGTTAACACGGGTCCATGTTTAGACCTAGTGCCCATATAAGGATCCCCTCAAAATTATATTGCTTATTTGCTGCAGGTCGCAAATATTAAGATATTTTGATGAAATTTGGTACACCGACCTATATCAGCCCAAGGACGAAGCCTATTGATTTTAGTTAACAGCGGTCCATGTTTAGACCTAGTGCCCATATAAGGGTCCCCTCAAAATTATATTGTTTATACGCTGCAGGTCGCAAATATTAAGATATTTTGATGAAATTTGGTACACCGACCTATATCAGCCCAAAGACGAAGCCTATTGATTTTGGTTAACACCGGTCCATGTTTAGACCTAGTGCCCATATAAGGGTCCCCCCAAAATTGGCTTGGTTACAAACTGCAGGTCGCAAATATTAAGATATTTTAATGAAATTTGGTTCGATGGCTCACATTATAGAAAATTTTGACACAAGTCCCATTTTAACCCATTAGAATTTCGGATCCAAACATTAGTTGGCTTTTAACCAGACTGGTGTAGGGTATTGTATAGTCGGCATGCCCGACTTTAACCTTTTTACTCGTTTTTTATAACTTTTTCAGCACTCAAAAAAATTTATTCACGCGAACAGATTACTTCTTTTTAATGTATTTTAAATAAGTTAATCTAGAAAAAAAATGTGTGCCACTAATTTTAAATTTTTCATTTTTAAAATCTGAAATCGACCTGTTTCGTAGATTTTCCCTATAGGTTTAATTTTGAATATACTTTTTGCAAAAAGTCACAAAGAAAAATTAAAAACCTTCAACTGCTGCAGAATTGGTAAATATATTGGGTCATACCGGAACTCAATAAAAAGATATTTCAGAGACCTTTTTTTGCTGTTAGTTTTTTGCTGATCGGTTAAGTACTTTAGATCTTATTTGAGTTCGAATTTTCAACTTGTCCGACAAAAAAAAATATTTTGAAATCAGCGCAAAAAGTACTACATGGAAAAAAAATAAAAAAAATTGTGGCTATGCCCGTAAACTTCACTTGCTCCAGAATAATTCACCCTACATAAGGTATTTTAAGAAATTAAACTTGTAATGATTATTATAAAAAAATTTAAAGCACAACTTTAATCCAGTGAACTTTGAATCAAAATCGTTTATGAAACCTTTCCTTACTTTCCCCAAACTTACAAAAAGTATTTCAGTACTTAAAATCGTGCACAAATTTGTAGGTTTCTGCGATAGTTTATGGAAATTGACTTTATGTAAGAAAATAGGAAAAATTTAGCTTTTTGTGGGTTCAAGATGCCAAAATCTGCTTTTCGTAATTAAAACCAAAACTCGATGGTCACCAATATTAGAACAATTTGACACGAAGTACACACCACTACAAAATGAAAAGTCGTTGCTGTTTGAAAGAGTATATATTTTTAGCATTTGACTTGCTCATTCCAAATCTGTCTTTCGAATTCGTCCATGGCCTCTTAATTTTGAGAAAATCGTGATATAAAAAAACGTGTCAAACAGCATTTTATTTCATATGGACAATCCGCAGTTTCGACTCATAATTACAAAGATTCAAAATCATGCACGGCGATTATTTTTCTACTCACTTTGATGTACGGAGTACTGACTCTAAATGGCTTGTGAAGCGGTGAAAAATATTTTTCACTCATTAAAAAATAATGATAACAAATGATAGTTTTACCACTTCAATTCTTGCAAACCATTCAGAATCGGTACTCTGATCACATAGTACCGATTCTCAACACGAATCATTCCGCGGTTGTCTGGCTCTGTACGAAATACTAATAAATGGTTCAAATAATCCTCTTTTATTTTGTAGACTTACCAAATATGTTTGATTAAAATAACTCGCGTAGTGTGCAAAAAGGCACAATCATTTCATAGTATTTAGCGACCGCGAATCTTAAAACAAAAAACGATGTGGTTAAGTGTATTATTGTTTTTATGACCAGAAACTACGCTCACAAAAATAAAGTCTGTAAAGTCAGCAAAAAATGTTGCTGTGTCAGGAAATTATTCAGCAGCATGCTTGCAAAAATGTTGGTAAATTTAGCAAAAGTAGGTTGCTGAAAATCAGCGAGCTGATTTTTACCAAAAAATAGTAATATCAGCAAAAGTTTGGTAACATTTAGTCGATGGCAAATGAAAAAAATCCTTGCTAAAATCAATAAAACTTTTTGATAAATACACTGTGCTCTAATTTGAGACTTTTTTTAATAAGCTGAGCACTAGATCGTACCTCAAAAAAAAGTTGGCCGTACACCGTCCATTCTAAAATATTTTTGCAAGGTTTCAAAAAATTTTTTTTGCCGAATATCGCCATTTTACATTTTTCGTTATATCTTTGGCATTTACAGTCGTATGTTAAAGTATGATACATCGATGTTTTTCTCTCGAGGGGACCAATGTTTTGTCTAAGAGCCATTGACCTCAAGTATCCCGTTATAGTGTTTACCCACCAGATCTCAGTTGCTACCAGAAATGTCAGAAAATTAAAGCCCGCAAAAAATCATTAAACTTTTGCTAAGGTAGTTTTCCGACAAACCCAGCAGAATTTTTTTTTATTTTTTTGGTTGCCGAACGGAGGGTTCGCCTCACAGATTAATACCAGATGTGAAACCAATGACAGGTGTCAAAAAAGTATTCTCGAACCGTATGGTTTTGTTTACATGGAAGTCAAGTCAAGAGGGAGTTAACCATACATATCTGTCTCTTTTTAGATTTTTGTGCTTTATCTTTTGTGTTTTTCTTAAATGTTTGCGTTTTGCTTTGCTCATTTTCTGTCGGCCATATTGCCCAAATCAGCTGATTCATATCTGGTATAATTTGTGGTTCGCCTTTTTAATTTTTTTTCATTGGATTTTTTCTTTATAGTAGAGATGAGCGATCCGATGATTTTTGAATAACGCTGCTACCAGTGATCGTGATTTTCAAAACACCGTTCTTTTAAACAGTGACCGTGATCACGGGTTTGTAATAGAGATGGGCGATCCGGCGATTTTTCAGTAACATTGTTCTCAGTGAAATCGTGAAATGTTCAAATCGTTGTTCTTTTAAACTGTGATCGTGATCACGGTTTTTCTATGGAAAAGACTGCGATTTTCTGATAAATAAACGAAATAATATTTATGGCGAGTTTTTAAGATGTCAGTTAAACTTGGTTTAGTTAAACCGAAAACGAATTTTGTCAGCCATTTCAAAGTTTATTAACAAAAATTTGCCGGAAAAACTTTTTCTCGAGTATAATTTATTTCTTTATTTAAATAAAACAAAATAAACCACATTTTAAAAGCAGTATTCCAGTTACAAATTGCGTTAAGTTTAAAGATAATCCACTTCCTAAAAACTGGACCTTAAAAAAAGAATAGTTGCGACTGGTAACAAAGACATGATAGAAGGAGACATTTTATTCATAAGAGTGTGAAAGCAAGTCACTGTTATTGAAAAAAAAACATGTATTACTGTGCACAATGAAGTTTGCAAGAAAGAATAGTACAAAAATATTAAAAGAACGACATTCCGAGTATTATTTACTGAACTACTTATTTTAACATGGTGATGTCATTGGAGGAAAGTCATTACACTGATGTTACCTGTAAGTAGTTTATCAACTGTTCTATAAATAGATGTTGAATATAAATTTAAAAAAGTATAAAAATTTAAAAACCAATAGGAACTGACACGAATTGGTCAGCGTACCCCACGGTTGTCAGGCAAACACTCTAACCATTACACCACGACATCACTATGAAGTTTACTGCTGTACCGTCGTACACATTTATTGTGGCAGCTGTTATACATATGTCTATTTTTCACAAAACTTGTTATTAAATACTGCTTAATGAACATCAATATTTCTATAAATAGATGTTTAATATAAATTACAAAAAAAATAAAAAACAATGAAAGCAGACACGAATTGATCAGCAAACTCTATGTCTGTCAGACAAAAACATCATCCACTAGGCTACGCCATAGTTATGGTTTTTAGTGATTTAGAACGTATATTATTTATTTCAGCTATTGTGAAATAGTAATGTGTGGCGTATAATTATCGGTAACTCATTACATTCAGTTTAAAGGTAATTCAAAGGGTAAGGAGATATGAGATATAAGTAATGCATGTAGTAATGACCAGTCATTACCAAGTTTTTGCTGGGCTGCTTATACATATACTGATTTTTATTTTAAGTCCAAGATTCCAATAAACTTATTTGTAAAAATTATAACGTTTTTTTTGCACTAATAAATTTTATATATTTTTTTAAAGATGTGTACACTGTAGTGTACAAGGGGAGTGAAAGAGTTAAAATATAAATAGTTACCCTCATACCACCATATAGGTGCTTTGTCAACACTTTTCCGTTTGTATTTTTTACCTGGTTTGTGATGGAGAAAAACTAAAATTATTTATTCTTTGGCTAAACAAAACATAAAAGTAATCATGTTTCGTTGTTCTGCTCTTGCAGTTTAAAGCAACGAATCTGAAAAAAGAAGCCGTATAAAACTATTCGTTTTTGTACAACAACAAATGTTATGTGAAAACGAAAAATTTTATGTGGATTCGTTTTTTAGAACATCCTCATTTGTGTTTTTACCTTTAAGCTAGATTCACAATGATAGAGTACTCCACTCTGCAGAATGGAGTGTACTAAAATGGAGATGGCATGATACAAAAAATTTGTAAGTGCGAAAAAGAAAGGGACAAAATCCACACTGCAGCGTGGAGTACTCCAGCATTGTGAATCCGGCTTTAAGCTTACGGTCAGCAGATACTCTTTGATAGTCAACCATTCTACAACAGTTTTACAACTATCTGCTGAACGACTTGATCACTAAGCGTTCAGATTGAGCGCTCAGGTAGCGGTGTCACATTAGCATAAAAAAATGTTTGCTACACTCAAAAAAAAGTCAGTAAAGTCAGCAAAAAATATTGCTGTGTCAGCAAATTTTTAATCAGGAGCGTGCTTGCAAAAAAGTTGGTAATTTCAGCAAAAGTGTTTGCTGAAAATCAGCGAGCTGATTGTTACCAAAAAAAAATAGTAATCTCAGCAAAAGTTTTGCTAACACTTAGTCGATTGCAAATGAAAAAAATCCTTGCTAAAATCACTAAACTTTTTGTTGAATATTAGTAGACTGAAAAAAACTCAAAAAATTTGTAGAGAAATTTTACTTTAGTTAATTTATTTGCTGAAAATTTAAATATAGAAATTGTGTATAATTGTTTTTTTGTCATTTACGTTGTCTGTACTACATCCAGACAAGCTACATCTTGTCTGTTGTCGTACATGCTATAAATGCGGTTATCAGCACAATTTTTGTAGAAAAATATATTAGTTCAAAATTAGTTTAGTGCTAAAAAATATAACTAATACTTTTGCAGAAAATGGAACTTCAGCAAAAAAATTGCTGAAAACTAGTACACTTGATATACAAGACGTTTTACTAATTTTTGTACTAACTTATTTTTTTGAGTTTACTTTTGATCAATGTAATTTCTTTAAGAATGATAAATAAAAACACAAATTACAAGCTACAAGTTACCGGTATCAGTTTAAGATCTCTTTACTGACTGCTACGAATGACTGACTACTTTGTATAAACCTAAACTCATACAAATATATCTGTAAAAATAGCAGAAAAAGTTACTAAAAATTATGCTGCAGAAAAACTGCTAAAATTGGCAGATTATTTTTGCTATATATTTATTAGTAATATAGGAACAGCAAATATAAAACTGTTAAATATACAGAATTTTAGTTACAGAATTTAGTTAATTAGTAGCCTAAAAAATCACAAAAAACTTTAAAATGCTCGAAGTTTTTTTTGATTTTTTTTTAAATGCAAATAAAAATCGAGCCTTTTGAAAACAAAAGTTTTCAAAAAAAACTGTTAAATATACAGAATTTAGTTAATTAGTTGCCTAAAAATCACAAAAAACTTTAAAATTCTCGAAGTTTTTTTTGATTTTTTTTTGAAATGCAAATAAAAATCGAGCCTTTTGAAAACAGAAGTTTACAAGTTTTTTTAGCAAATATTTCTGCTGATTTTAGCAGAATAGACTGCTATTTGCATTCAACTAAATTTAGCTTAAGAATAACAAAAATTTTGTAGATATAACAGTTTATTTTTGCTATTTTTAGTCAACTAACATTAAGCGAAATTTTCTGCAGATTTTACAGTACAATTTGTTATTTTTAATTAACTAAAAGTTAACTTAAATATAACTAAAATTCTGTAAATTTAACAGTTTTAATTTTGCTGTTCTTATTTTACTAGTATTTAGCAAAAAAATCTGCTAATTTTAACAGTTTTTTTTCTGCAGAATCATTTTTAACTAATTTTTAGTAACTTTTTCTGCTATTTTTACAGATTTATTTCTATGAGTGTATGGTATAAACTGAACAGCAGACAGACGATTTTACTCTAGCATAGAGATAGACACTACTTACCGGTAGGTGGCGCTGAAATTTAGCACCTATTTAGTATCACTTTAGTATCAGCTGAGCCTATATTAGAAAACT
The DNA here is from genome assembly GCA_949987735.1 of Leucophora obtusa. Lineage (NCBI taxonomy): Eukaryota > Metazoa > Arthropoda > Insecta > Diptera > Anthomyiidae > Leucophora > Leucophora obtusa. Next base: position 356,949,201 of record OX465295.1, read on the forward strand.
CAAATATTTCTGAAAACTGGGCAAAATAAGAAAAAAAACAAGCGCGGAAGATATTCAAATAATAAAATTTGGGATATCCGTTTGGTTTTAGCTTTTTTGTCTTGTTATTATTTCAATTTAAATAAAAAAATAAAATTGTAAATTTTTTTAACAAATCTATCCCTCGTTCTATTTTAAATTCTGGTTGACTATGGATGGAGTGATTGAATTCTCAAACTGCAATTTTACACAACGAATGAATTCTTACGGTGGGTCTCATACTGTAGGTTTAACTTTAACTTAACTAAAAACAAAAGAAAATGTCAAAAAAATGTACACAAAACAACAACAAATTTTTGGGTTAACTAATAACTAAAGTTTAAACCAGAAGTATGAGACCCACCGTTAATTGTTCTCATTCGATTTAATTTTAAAGATTTCAGTCATTTTCATATATTTAGTTAGAATATTCCTCAAGTCCACCTCAAGTCCAAATTCTAATATGATATTGTCATTAGATTTTTATTTGTTGTTTCAAATATGACAATATCATATTAGAATTTGGACTTGAGATGGAAGAATATTCTAACTAAATATATGAAAATATAGAAAGTCCGAAAAAACAATTTTTGTATTTTTTAATGCAAAAATTAAAATAATTGTTGAAAATAAGCACACCACGGCTAAAATCTCATTCAAATATTTATTTTGTTTTGAGTTTAAAATTTGTTGTTTTTACAAAATGTATTGACAACAGACATACATATAAATAGTACCCAAAGGGTACTTTTATGTAATTGTTGCTTTCAAAAAGGAGTTGATTTATAGCTTGTTTTACCAAATCAGACAGTTCATATACGAAAGTACAAAATTCTCGTCCCGTTGATTTTTTGTACCTTATGTAATGTCTCGGTTTGAGTAAGAAAGTTATCATTTTCTTATTGCGGACAACTGAAGAGTAGAGTGATGTCTACGAAACAATTGTATTGTCTATCATGAAAATGATCAACCCCTTTTTGAAACAACAAATAAAAATCTAATATGACAATATCATATTAGAATTTGGACTTGAGGTGGAAGAATATTCTAACTAAATATATGAAAATATAGAAAGTCCGAAAAAACAATTTTTGTATTTTTTAATGCAAAAATTAAAATAATTGTTGATTTCAGTCATTTTTCATAATTCGATTTGTTCAATCACTGAATTCAATCGTTAGAAATTCAATCGGTTTTTGCTTAATCGAATTAAAAGTTTTGGACTCCAATCAATTTCTAATTCATTCGATTGACTAATTTGGGAACGACATTCGATATTCTTACCTAGTTCTTGGGATATCAGTTAAACCGAAAACGAATTTTACCGGCTATTTCCAAGTTTCCCCTTAGAAAAACGTGTAAGTCCACACAATGTAATCGATTTCGTGTACTTCACATTGTGTGTACTTACGATATGGGATACTTGTGTATAACAATTGTATATAAAACTTAAAAAAATTTAAAATTTTCAAAAATTTTATCTAACTTAATGCCACTATACTTGTGTGTACTTACACAGTATATTGGCTTGTGGGCCATTACAATGCGGCCATACCCTGGATAAAGTAGGCCAGCTTGTGTTTCGAGTTTGAAAGCAAAAATAAATGGAATGACTTCTAAATGAATCACTTCCTTCATTACATCACACAGAATTACTCCCTTAGGAATGGGTTTTAAACAACATATAATGCTGCAATAAATACACTCATAGAAAAAAGTTTGTAGAAAAGTTAGTAAAACTGTTGGTACTTCAACTTAACAAATTTTTAACTAATTTTTAGTTAGTTACTAATTACTAATTTTTAACAGAAGATTTGCTAATTTTACAAATTTTTTGTAAACTAAACCACCAATTTTGGAGCGCTTATAAACAGAATGTTAAATGACTCGTAAAATTACTGCATATTTTTAACTCGGCGGTATGAACTAAGTCCCCAATGAACTAAGTCCCCAAAATCAAAATGAACCAAGTCCCCGAAATTTTGTACAGGGAAAAACAACAACGAATTTGGGGACTTATTTCACTTTTTGGGGACTTAGTTCATTCTCAAATTTGGGGAGCTAATTCGCAATGAAATAAATCCCCAATTACTGGAAACAAACTAAACCCCCAAAATTATTTTTGGGTAGTTAATTCATTTTCACTAAAATTAAGATTATTGAAGATTGAGAGCACCTGCCGCGCGTGAATTTTATAGCTATATCTATAACGACTTGTAAAAAAACGACTAGCCGTACTTACCTGATTTTCTTTTATTTTTTGTAAACAATCAAAATTTAAACATTTGGGGTCGCCTTTGTACAAAAGCTGTTTTCGTACAAAGACTTCGCCGGAACTTGAAATGGAGCAATAATCTTGTGTGCCCTGCTGTACCTTTACCAACAAAAGCATTATTCATTTGTTAGCTTTTGTTGTTTCAGATATTTTATGAAATAAAAAATTCTAAAATTTCAAATATTTTTAAGACAAATATTTTTGTTTACATTTGAAAGAGAAAAGCCAAGAATTTTTAAGACTTGGTAGCATTTTTATAATACACTCATAAAAAAAAGTTAGTACAAAAGTCTGTTAAACGCGTTCTAATTCAGTTGAACTAATTTTTCCTGTTGTTTTCGTTTAAATCCGTTGTTTAGCTAAAGTTGTTAGTTATCCAATTTCACCACAAAAACATATTTGTGCTGTACTTGAACTAATTTTTCCTCCTGATATTTATTTATTTTTTTATAAATGATTTTGACAATGTATCAGCTAATATAGATAAATTTATCGGCAACTTTTTTAATATTTGTGTTTTCAAAAGAAAACGCTAGGGGCGCTAGTATACAGTGATTGATGGTGAAGAGTTTGCCGACCAATACAAATTAGAAAATATATAGTAAGTGTATTTTAATGTGTGTGATGAGTCATCACTGATGACGCTTACCAATACAAATAAAAATAATATGGCGCTTGTTAAGAAAGTGCTAGTAAATAAAATAATATGATATGATATTAGTCAGCAAAGGAACGCAAAAGAAAACGGAGGTTAAAATCGCAGTTAAAATTGTATTATACTATTAAATATGTTATTGTTTTTTTTAATGCAAATAGTGTTTTTGGATTGCGTAATTTATTCGAAAATAAAATTAACAATATTTACATTAATTTGTTTCTATTCAATTAATAACAAAAAGTGATTGTAATTTTAGCAGCATGTTTTGCAGATTTTTGAATGTTAACTGAATTTTTTACCTGTTTATAACCAACTAAAATTTAGCAGAAAACATGTGCTGATGTCAACTGAGTAATTTTCATTTCCATTAAACAACATTTCTTATAAATTATTGTATTTGAACTAACTTTTTTACCTAAAATTTAGGTCACCTAAATTTAGCAGACCATGATTCTCAATATCATTGAAATTTCTGCTGGCGCAAATTCAGGTACTATTTCCTGTTATTTTAGCAGAATTTTTAACTATTTGTACGGGCTTTTTTTTATGAGTGTACTTAATTTTTAAGAAGCTAAATTTATACCTACTTAAAAGTTTTATAAATGCTTAAATTTGTATGGAATATTTATACAAAATTCGTAAAAAACAAATCTTTTTTGACCTAATTCCACAAATGTGGGGAGTTATTTCATTTTCGTTTTGGGGATTTCTTTCATTTCATTGGGGGGTTATTTCATTTTTGAAATTAGGGGTTTATTTCATAATGAAATAAACCCCCAATTTTGGGGATTTAATTCACTTCCTTTTTTGGGACTTAATTCATTGGGGATTTAGTTCATAGCGCCTTTTAACTCGCCAAAAATAATGCAAAAAGTTTTTAAATAAAGCTAAATTGAAATGGTTGAAAATTTGTCCTACTCATAAAATATCTAAATTATTAAAATTTATGAGAAAAGTTTCTATTTATCGTAATACATTCATTTTCAAAGATCAAGGTTTATTTTGGACGAACCATTTTAATATGAAAATTGTGATTAAAAGTATCTCTGGGGAGCAAGTGGAGTTTACGGGGATGACCCTAATTTTTTCCCCCAATATTGTACTTTTTAAGCTTATTTAAAGAATACGTTATTTTTAATCCTGTGGGTAGAGCTTTAGAGGTGAAAATGGAAACTCAAATAAATTCGGAAGTACATATCCGATCAGCAAAAAATGAAAATCAAAAGAAGGGTCTCTGAAATAAATTTTGTTATGGTTAACATATTATTGTCTATAAATATTACCACTTTTATAAAAAATCATTCTTGGGAAATTTTTATTGGTATTGAAATATAATTGGCATTACTCTATCTCAATGTCAATGCCAACAAATTTCATCACCATTCCATGTCCATGAAATTTTTTTCAATTTGCATAGATGAAAACAATGGTAATGAAATGTACACATAATTAAAGAAAAAGCATTGTAATATAAAAAAAATATAAGAAATACGCGAATTGTTAATTTTTTTCTTAATTTATTCTTTTATTAAAACATGAAAAAAATACTTCTTTAATCAATTATAAATGGGCATTTAGACATTGAACAATGCCAATTGAAAAAATTTCAATTAATTGACACATTCAATAAACTGGTCCCAAATATGTTTTTAAATACACATTTATTTTTTATTTGTTAATTTTCATTTCATTTGCTCCTTTTTTTATCTTTTTCCAGTCCACTAGTAATCTGCAAAAGTTTTGTTGATTTCAGAAAATTTTAGCAAAAATTTTGTAGATTTAACAGTTTTTATTTTGCTATTTTCATTCTACTATTATTTAGCAATTTTTTGCTGATTTCAGCAAGTCAAATTTATATTTGCAATTAACAAAAATTTAGCTCAAATATTACTAAAATTCTGTAAATTTAACATTTTTTTTTTTGATATTTTTATTAAACTACTATTCAGCAATTTTTATACCCTACACCACTACGTGGTCAGGGTATTATAAGTTTGTGCTGATGTTTGTAACACCAAAAAATATTGGTCCTAGACCTACCTTATAGTATACCGATCAGCTCAGAATTTTTTTTTATTACGATTTAACGATGTCCGTCTGTCCGTCCGTCTGTCTGTCCATGCATTCTTGTGCGCACTCTACAGGTCGCAAATATTAAGATATTTTTATGAAATTTGGTACACCGACCTATGTTGGCCCAAGGACGGAGCCTATTGATTTTGGTTAACAGCGGTCAATGTTTAGACCTGGTTCCCATATAAGGGTCCCCCCAAAATTATATTGTTTATACGCTGCAGGTCGCAAATATTAAGATATTTTAATGAAATTTGGTTCGCTGACTCACATTATAGAAAATTTTGACACAAGTCCCATTTTAACCCATTCGAATTTCGGATCCAAACATTAGTTGGCTTTTAACCAGACTAGTGTAGGGTATTGTATAGTCGGCATGGCCGACTTTAACCTTTTCACTCGTTTTTGCTAATTTTAGCAGGTTAAATTGTTATTTGCAATTAACAACAATTTAGCTCAAATATTACTAAAATTCTGTAAATTGAACAGTTTTTTTTGCTGTTTTCATTTTATTAATATTTAGCAAACTGATTCTGCTAATAAAGGTTTCTTCAATAAGAGCGCTACAAAAGTTAAATAAAACAAAAACGGTTTTGGATATCAATGAAATTCTTTATTCCTGTGAAAGTACGTTCGATGCCATTATGTATGGAAATCAATCTCTTTTGCATGGCCACCACGGGCACGCTTGCAGAAGTCCAGACGCTGAACTCAATTTTGGACGGTTTTCAAGCATAAATCGGCCGATATTCGTACGAAGTTCATCAATCGTCGCTGGCTTGTTGGCATAGACCATAGATTTGACGTAGCCCCACAGGAAATAGTCCAACGGCGTCAAATCGCACGACCGAGGCGGCCAATCGACTGGACCATTTCGTGAGATAACACGTTCTCCAAACTTGGTTTGCAATAAATTAATTGTGACAATCGCTGTGTGGCTTGTGGCGCCGTCCTGTTGGAACCACATGTCCTCCAATTCCATATCATCAAATTGGGGCCAAAAATATTCGGTTATCATTGAACGGTAGCGATTCCCATTCACAGTAACGTGCCGGTCTTGATCATAACGGAAGAAGTACGGCCCAATGACGCCGCCGGCCCATAAACCGCACCAAACCGTAATTTTTTCGGGATGCAATGATGACTCATGGAGTACGTTTGGATTGGTGTCTGACCAATAACGCATATTTTGTTTATTGACGAAGCCATTCATTATGACGACCATAAATTGGACGTAGCGCTCTTAACGTTGAGGCCACTGACTCCGAATTTCGGTAGTAAATTTTAATAATTTCGACTCGTTGGCTCGTATATCTTTCCATCATGAAATGGCAAACCTTACTGAAGAGAAATGTCAAAAGAGCGGCAAGAAATATAGCGTCGTTTGCTGTCCCTGTCTTTCTACTTTTGTAGCGTCCCTGTTGAAGACCCCTTTATTAGTAGTTTTTTCTGCAGCATCATTTTTAAATAATTTTTAGTAACTTTTTCTGTATTTTTACGGACTTATTTGTATGAGTGTAGTGATATTTACAGCAAAAACCGAAATGTATTTGACTACTGGGTTTCAAGATACGTCTTCAACCTTTTACGTGCTCTATCGCCTAAATAAAGCGATAAATGAAAATTTAATATTTGTTCCATAGTAGATTTTCAACGCCAATATATGGTTTAAATATTATTGTAATCTGAAGAAAGAGCATTAGAGGGTTAAAGACAATCTACATCCTAAAAACTCAGCATTGTCATGGAAAAGTAGGAGAATCGTACTGCTGAATCTTTTAAAACAAATCACTCCTTTTATCTGTGATTATGACCCAGTTAATTACAATAAAGACCAAAGACCGGTTTAACTAAACCAAGTTTAACTGACGCCCTAAAAAAATTCCAAAACATCAATTATCTGCTTCATTTTGTCCTTAACCTATAGATTTCACTTGTAAGACGTTCAACTCAAGAAAAAAGAATTATTACACAACTGGAAAAGTTAATATTAACACAAGGGCAAACAAAATTAAAAATTTCAACCAAAGAAACACAAACTGAACCCGATTTTTTCATATCTCTTGAAAATGATATTCACAAAATTCCCTTGCCGCCGCCTCATAAATTCGATGAAGATGACAATGATAAACCCACAATGACTTTGGATGAAAAGATTAAAATGTTTCAAAAACATTTACAAAAAGAAAAATGTGCTGAAGTCATGAAAAAGTGTCCCTTAAATAACAAAGATGACTATAAAATTGCTAAACGAAATCATAAACATACAAAACGTAAATCTTATCACGGACACCATAGACCTTACAAGGAACAAAATCATAAAAGTAAACGGGAAGAACAATTAAGTCCGACAGCATCTATAATAACAAAAATGTCATCTCCGGATCGTGGCCCCATAATTCCTATACCAAAAGTTACAAATGTTGAAGTATCCTCCAAAGAGCAAGACAATGATGATAACGATAGTGTGGCTATGGCATTGGCCCGTCTTTTTAGTGAAGAAAAAACTGAATTAGATGAAATTTTTGGTATAGATCCCAATGAACAATCAGATGATCCCCAAATTTGCAAAATTCTTAAAGAAATTGAAGAATCTATAATTAATAATGATTGTTATGAAAAACCCTTAGAAGATAAAAATACAGTGACATTAGATGTTATTGAAGAAAATCCTGTTAAATCTCTAAACAATTCCTTTGAACCTGTTAAGGTAAAACAAAACGATTGCGTTAAAACTTCTTCCAAATGTATCGATTTGAGTAAAAGTATTTGGCCCTGTGAATTATTCATGCAAAGACGTAAACTTAGTGAATCTTTGGCACGTCTTATTGAAGAAGATTTACGTTGGCATGATGTTATGAAATGGAAATTTTCTGAACTATTTGGTGAAGACAGTGACGATGAATTTACCCCCTGCAGTCCTAGCATTGAATTGGATGAAACTTTAATTGGCAGCTGCATAAAACGCATATCGCCTTGGGTTGTTAAACATCTTATGAAACCTATGAAAGATGGTCTAATTGGTAATCGATTCTTATTTAAAAAGTTGGCTAAGCATTTGGCACGTTGTATTATTTTGGAAACCCAATATCCTGGTAATTAATATTTTTTATAAACGATTGACGCTAATTAAATTAATACATTTTGAATTATTTTAGATGAATATCTTATTAAAAACTGTATTGAAAATTTCTTTTGCCTGCATCAGGTTGTTACGTCTTTGGATGATTTCGTAGATTTACCAAGTATATCGTTATTGTAAATATTTTAGTGTTTTCCTTATAAAATCTCGAGTTTATACAAGACAAAGTATTATTTAAATAAAGTTGACCATCAGTTGATTAAAGACTACTAAAAGTGGGTCCTATACTGCAGGTTTAAGCGTTAACTAATTGTTAATCCAAAAATTTGTTGTTGTTTTGTATAAAATTTTTAACATTTTGTTTTGTTTATTAGTTAAACCTATAGTATGAGACCCACCGTAAATGTTTAACTTTCAATACCTTAAGGGGTTTTTAATTCGTTCTTGAATGAAAAATTAAAATAATAATAGCTGAAGGGTTTTCTAATCTTTTGTTGGATGAAATTACTCAGTTACTAATATCGATTCAAACCCCTTTCAACTGACTGCCGTTACCTACAAAATACCGTTACCGAAATAACAGAATTACCGTTATCCTTAAAATACCGATGAGAAGAGATACAACCTTGCAGCTGCGGAGAGAAAAAACAAATTAAATGACTGCGGTGACCAGTGTTGCCGTTTTGGTTATTTTTAATCAAAATTGGTTATTTTTTTTTCCAATGTGGAGATGTGAACTTTTTTTTTCATTTTGGTAACTTTTTGGCAATCAAGTATATAAATTTTTTTCTCTGTGATTTTAGATTTATGTTCTGCTTATGCTTGTAAGAAGCTTTCCGTACAAATTGAAATTCTTTTTATGAACATTTGTAACTTTTTTGCGCATAGTTCGAAACGTATCCTTGAATTTAAACAATTTCAAGATTATTGCAGTGTACAGCCACATAAAATATTAGGTATTTTTGCTACACGGTGACTGGCTCTATGTAATGTCAATCGTATAACTGAGCAGTGGCCTGCTTTGCATTTATATTTTATATCGTTCGACTTTGAAGTAAACGGTAAAAGTCTGTGAATTGGGTTAACTAGTGGGCGATACTAGCTTTAAGGTTTATTTTTTATTTCTCTCATATATTCTTATTATAATAAATATCTTAAATAAAGAATTTCAATCGGAAAAAATGCGTCTTCCATATGTTTATGGCCAATTGAAATTAAATTTTAAATTAGTTTTGAGCAGTTTTACAAAAAGTAATTACGTTAAAAGTTTAATTTCATTAAAAACGGTTAATTTGATGAAATTGATGTATTTAATTAATTAAATGTAGAAAATATTTTTATTGGCCGTAAAGCTGAATTATTTTTGAATGAAAGTAACTTGTCCAACATTAAAAAATATGAAATTAAAAAAAATATACAATCTTTTTACATATATAGAACTTTTAAAAGAAATGCTATGAATTTTCAAAAAAAAAGATTTAAAACATCTTGCCATGATAACACCAAATCAAGTTTTAAATAATTTATAAATAACTCTGGAGCCTTTATTGTCATCTTTCCCAAACTTAACAAGCGGTAATTAAGAAAAAATTTTAACCCACTGAAAATTACAGAACATTACAGAATTAAACAGTGACTTGGATAGAGTTGAATTTTGGGATCAAGAATCCAAATAAAAAATGGAATAGTTGAAAAATGTTTAGAATAACTAATTTATTTTGATCAAAATTCACTGACGTTGCCACATAGTTCAGCTGCTGCCGAAAAAAAATTTTCACAGCTTATTTTAATGAAAACAAAGTTTCGAAATAACCTTGATTTAAAAACTATTAATAATAATAATAATATAATGCAGCCAAAAGAATTGTGAAAAAACCAAAATTATTCCCACTATGTGTGGTCTGCCAAAGAGATGTTTTAACCTTATAGAATAATTTTTTTATACCTCAAATAACAAAGTGATAAATTTTACTTGAAGCTAATTTGTTAACCATTATTTGGAATGAAATTAAATTTAAGTTTTTTAGTTATTAACGGTGGGTCTCATACTGAAGGTTTTAGAGTTAGCTAATAGTTAACCCAAAAATTTGTTGTTGTTTCCAGAGCTTTGAAGAATTAATTCCTTTTTGAATGAATTCACTACCAATCGAATTCAATTTTCTCTAGAATTGAATGAATTCCTTTTCTTAAGTAATTCACTGAATTCGTTCAAATGAACGCGTTCATCAAACAGCAAATTCAAAAAATTAAATCAATTGCAATAGTTCTTTTTATTAAATCAAATGAATTAATTCACCGGTGAACGCGTTCCATTTTATAAATCGAACGGAAAAAAAAGTGAATTAATTCCTTACTGAATTAATTCACTACTGAATTCGTTCAATTTCATTTTCGTTCAGTGAATTAAAAAAAATAAAATTACGTTCAGTGAATTAAAAAAAAAAAATAATAAGTTCACTGAATTGAAAAAAAAATAAAATAAGTTCACTGAATTGAAAAAAAATAAAATAAGTTCATTGAATTCAAAGCTTGTTTTCTGCCGTTCAGTAGAAGAAAACAATAACGTACAAATACAATTTTTAAATAAGCAATTTTGCAGCGTGTGCTAGTAAAAATAAACAAATTAGAAACCGGATGCTGTTTATCAACCTACATGATTCAAAAATAAAGCCTTTTACTATTAAAAATAAAAACTTTACAGGTATAGATAAATTTGGAAAAAAATATAACTATTAATTTTTCAAACCAGTTATATAGTTATATTTTTTTCCAAATGTATCTATATCTGTAAAGTTTTTATTTTTAATAGTAAAAGGCTTTATTTTTGAATCATGTAGGTTGATAAACAGCATCCGGTTTCTAATTTGCTTATTTTTACTAGCACACGCTGTAAAATTGCTTATTTAAAAATTTTATTTGTACATTATTGTTTTCTTCTACTGAACGGCAGAAAACAGGCTTTGAATTGAGTGAACTTATTTTATTTTTTTTCAATTCAGTGAACTAATTTTATTTTTTTTTTCAATTCAGTGAACTTATTATTTTTTTTTTTAATTCACTGAACGTAATTCTATTTTTTCTTAATTCACTGAACGTAATTTTATTTTTTTTAATTCACTGAACGAAAATGAAATTGAACGAATTCAGTAGTGAATTAATTCAGTAAGGAATTAATTCACTTTTTTCCGTTCGATTTATAAAATTGAACGTGTTCACCAGTGAATTAATTCATTTGATTTAATAAAAAGAACTATTGCAATTGAATTAATTCGGAACAAAATAAATCGAACGAAAGCAAATATGAATTAATTCCATTCAATATATTGTACTTAGTGAATTAATTCATCGAATTTTTAATTCAGAATTGAAAAATTGAATTAAGGAATTAATTCTTCAAAGCTCTGGTTGTTTCGTATACAAGTTTTTGTCATTTTCTTTTATTTACGGTGGGTCTCATACTGCAGGTTTAAACTTTAGTTAATAGTTAACCCAAAAATTTGTTGTGGCTTTGTGTACATTTTTTTGACATTTTCTTTTGTTTATAGTTAAGTTAAAGTTAAACCTACAGTATGAGACCCACCGTTAATATTTAAGTTAAAGTATGAGACCCGCCGTAGTAAGCATTTAATATGTTAAAGACTTTTATTTTTGTTTTTTGTTAAATTTAAATAATAAATATTTTAATATATTTAAATAAAAACTAAAAAACTTCAAATTTTGGTTATTGTTTTTCTCATTTGGTAACTTTTTTTAAATATTTTGGTTTCAAACAATTTTTGTTTGTGGCAACACTGGCGGTGACGGTTGTTTTTATACATGCATTCACACTTTCTTTACATGCATGTGTGTGTACATTTAGTGTATGTGGTAGGGATGCCGAACGGTACTGGTTTTTCCAAATCCCGGGATTCGGGATTTATCGGGATCCCGGGATATTTCGGGATTTTTCGGGGTTTCGGGATTTTCTTGTTTCATCATATTTTTAATTTTAAAAATAAATAGCTGAAATAAAGCCTACAAATTAAAATAATTTATTATAAATCTACTTATTATTTCTTGTAGTATGAAGAAATAAACAAATTAAGCCGGATTCACAATTCACGCTGCAGAGTGGAGTGTGTAAAATAGAGTTAGTATGATACAAAAAATATGTAAACGCAAAAAAGAATGGAACAAAATCCACTCAGAGTAGAGTGCTACAGCATTGTGAATCTGGCTTTAAACAAAAACTACACTCTTAGAAATAAGTATGTAAAAATAGCAGAAAAAGCTACCATAAATTAGCAAAAAAGGCTCCGCGATTAAAACTACTGAAATCAGCATAACTTGTTTGCTAAATAATTGTTAAATTTCCGAAATATAAGAAATATACTTATGAGTTAAATTTAAGCAAATTGCAAATTACAATTTACCTCTGAAGAAACTTTTTAACTAAAAGTAGCTAAAACACTGCTATATCTACAAATTTTTAGTTATATTTGGCTAAAATTAATTGAATGCAAATACAAACTACTCTGCTGAAATCACCAGAAATATTTAGTGACTAATAGGTTTTTTAAATCAACTAACATAAAATATTAAGCACATTCCTCTGGTAAATTCCTTTTGGTCGACAAAATTATTTTGCATGAAGTTATGATTTCAGCAAATTATCAATAAAATAAATAAAAACAAGTCCGTTAAAAGATTAAATAAAGTTGAATTACTATTTTTAAAAGTTTCAAAGATGAATAAAAGTTTTCAAATTATTGAGGTTTTTATTCAGATCTATTTAATCGGTAATCTATTTTAATATATTATTTATAAATGGGAAAAATTAGTACTTTAATAACATTTAATAAGATATTAAATTTAAGTGATTTAGGTCGAATATAGCAATAAAAACAAATACAAAAAAAGATATAAAATATGTCAAATAATGAAATCAGAAATCCCAGGATTTTTTCAAGACCAATCCCGGGATTTCTAAATCCCGAAAATCCCGGGATTTCGGGATCGGTATCCCTAATGTGTGGAGAGCACCAGCGATGGGAAATGAGGTTTTTGTTTCAGTATAGAAAAATTTGTAATTTTTTATATTTTTTTTTCATTTTAACTTCGGCAAATATTATTAAATTAAAATGATAGGCTAAATGAGTTCGAAACTACACTCAAAAAAATAAGTTAGTAGACAAATTAGTAAAACGTCTTGTATATCAAGTATACTAGTTTTCAGCAATTTTTTGCTGAAATTCCGTTTTCAGCTAAAGTTTTAGTTATATTTTTTTAGCACTAAACTAATTTGAATTAATATTTTTGCATACAGGTTAAATGTATGTTCCTGCATGCTCATAAACATACATGCATTCATGTTCATACATGGATACATAAATCTCCATATATGCATCATATATGTATGTCCACACATGTGCATTAACGAAATTTGAGGTATTATCTACATGCATGATCATGCATGTTCATGCGTGTTCATGTGTGTTCATACATGTACACACATGTAGATATTACCTCAAATTTCGTTAATGCACATGTGTGGACATACATGATGCATGTATGGAGATTTATGTATCCATGTATGGACATGAATGCATGTTTATGAGCATGCATGAACATATGTACATTTAACCTGTATGTATTCTATATGTCGATTTTAAGCTGGGTAGTATATTTTTCTGCTAAATTTAGCACTCGGTTTTGAAAAATTAGTAAAATGTTTTGATAAAATCAGCAGCGAGAATTAGTAAAAAAATCCGTAATTTGTAATAAGAGAATAGCAATCGACTAAGTGTTAGCAAAACTTTTACTGAAGATAACTATTTTTTTTGGTAAAAATCAGCTCGCTGATTTTCAGCAAACCTTTTGCTGAAATTATCAACTTTTTTGCAAGCACGCTCCTGACTAAAAATTTGCTGACACAGCAACATTTTTTGCTGACTTTACTGACTTTTTTTGAGTGTAGAATCAACGAGTATATAGGCTAAAGAGTTCCCATAAGAAAAAAGTGTACTCTTTGGTTCCCTTAAAATTTATATGGATTGGGTGCCCTGTTAATTCCTTTGAAGAATAAGAGAAACAAAAGGAAAACCGAAAAAGTTAACAGGGCACTGTTTTTATTGTTTCTTATGCTTATTGATTAACGCGGTAACAAAAACAACTTTAAGAGTGAAATAAATAATAAATAATCAATAATCAATTTTTTTTATTGTTTTTAATGATTTTTTTTGCTTGTAAACACGTTTTTATTAAATTTATTGTTATCGCGACGTCCTTCATTTTTTCTCGTTCGCTGTTAAATTTCTTCAAATTCTTTGTGTTTTTCTTCTCATTCGTGTGTGAATTTTTTCAAAAATCTTAAAACACCTTAATGGATACCCCCTGGTAGAATAAACATGAAAAACAATGATTTTTCAAAATAAAAGTTCAATCGTTTCAACTTTTCCATCTCTGAACATCATCAAATATCGGAATTATTTTTTGAAAATATGGGAAGATTGTAGTGAGTTAAGCTGCCTACACACTAGGGAACATGGTTGAGGGAACAAAAAATATCAAAAAATTTTGTAAACACGAAATGCACGCTCTCAACACGCACACACACACAAATGCACTCACACATTCACAAAAAATGCTCTCTTTTTTTAAGTATGTTCCCTAGTGTATAGGCAGCTTTAGAATGAAAATATGCAAGTATGAGCAGTGGTGTCAGACCTTTTTAGTCAAAAATCGTCAAAAATGTAAAAGTAAATCGTCAAAATCGTCAACAATTTTATGAAAAATCGTCAAGAAATCGTCATCAGTAGGGCAAGGAATTTCATGCACTTAAAAATGGAAAATATGCGGGTAAAAAAGGAAAAAAATTAAAAATATAAGAAGTATGCACTAAAAACTATTATTTTTGGTTAGGTTGGTTATTTTGCAAACAGACACAGAACTCGAAGACTTTCCATAGGTTTTTGAGAATGTTTATTTTGATTGAATCAAAATATGAAAACGTTTAAATTTTTTATACACTCACAATATATTTTCCATAGCCGATTGAGGTTTATTTAAAAAGTAATAGGTAAAGTTTGTTTTCAATTGAAGAATCTATTAAATTACATTGAAACATATTGTTTCACTTTTTTTGTCAATCAATAATTTGATTTGTTATTTTCAGTCAAATATTCTATTTTTAGAAATATGAACGCGTGTGTTGTGTATGGTGGTGTAGTGTTTTGAAAATTAAACAAAAAAAAAACTTTCAAATATGAAAAAACAATCCACAAAATCGTGGTTTTTTACGTTTTGTCAGTTAAAAATTGATGATTGTTTCGTCGGTTGTGCAGATTTGAGCCAAAATGACTTAATATCACAAAATATTTTTTTTTGTTATATTCTATTGGTTACAAAAACCATTATTTTCATTGAGCGATCCTATGCCCCAATTTTCGATTTTTTGTTTTCATTAACTACAATTTCGTATGTCCTTACGGCAGGAAAAAATCACAAACGTACTTAATGATTTTTACTTGTCAATGTTTTATAATTAGACGCAGTTATTGAACTTAAGTTTAAAAAAAATAAGATATTATTTGAAATCAAAGTAGGCTTTGATTTGAATTTCAACGGTATGACAAAAAGAAATTTGTCATTTCTCTCGGTGTCTTAAAGTGAGTTGAATTTTTGTGCAATTATAAATTAGTAAAAACAATATTAATTATGAATAGATCAAGTGGAGGTAGATACTTAGCCGAATTGGCAATGAACAAACAAAGGTGTGATAAAACACCTGATAACAACGTAAGTACATAATGTATATATGTAATGTAGGTGTTGTCGTGAAACAAAATTGAGGGTGATATTCTTATTATTCAATTCACGTATATAAATTCTTGGCCAACAGGATTTGTTTGATAATAAACCTGATAGCGTGTCTGAATCTTCAAAGTTTGTTAATGCTTTAACTCAACAAGAAATATATCCTACTGATGAAGAACAAAGTGATGTGAACAAGAATAATGATGAGGAGACTGGAGCAATTGAATCTAATGTGAGTGGCAAATTCTTTTTAAATTTCTGTCCGCATAAATGTTAAAACATAAAATCCCTAAATCCGCTTGATTATGTGCAGATTCAAAACAACTCTTTTCGGCTTGTCGACTACGACTGCAGTTCTGATGGAGATTTCAGTGAAGATTCAAACGAAGATCAAACTTTCAAGCCAAACTTCCAAGAAGATTCTGATATTTCAGATTTTTCGGATTACATGGTCGAAACCAATAAGAAGGTTTTGACGAGACAAAAAAAAATTACCCAGAAACCTGGAAGGTTAATGTAGCTAAATATCGTCGAGCTAAATGCCTTCCATATTCAACAAAAAAAAGGACCATCCTGCTAAAGCTCCAAAGCATATTGACTGCTCTGAATGTAAGTTTAAATGTACAAATTATGTCTCTGAGGTTGAAAGGCAAGAAATTTGCAAATCGTTCTGGGGATTTTCTGACTATAACAGGCAAAAAGACTATAATAAAATATGTCGAAACTCACCAACCAAAAAGAAGAAGAATTGATGTAAACAGTGTAAAATCGCGTAATGTGTCCAAAACATATTTTTTAGAAAATAGCACTGGCAGACAAAGAGTATGCGCAAAATTTTTTGAAAAGACCCTTTGCATCTCAAACGGACCTATAAACACTGCAATTTCAGGTTCAACATTTGGGTAATTTACTGGCAATGATAAAAGAGGTCGAAAAGTACCCGGAAATAAAACAAGTGAAACAGGAATTTCTTTGGTAAAAAGCCACATAGAAAGCTTTCCTGTAATGGAATCCCATTACGTACGAAAGTCCACCAAGAAATTGTACCTAGATAGCAATTTGTCTATTTGGAAAATGTACGATCTTTATCGTAATGATTTTTGCCCGAAACGCAACATTACAGAAATTGTCAACGAAAAAACTTATAGAAGAATATTCTGTAATGATTACAACTATTCGTTTTTTAAACCAAAAAAAGACCTTTGCGCAACATGTGCAAAATATGACCAAGCTTCTAATGCAGACAAAAAAGAACTGGAAGAAGAATATACAATGCACCTTATGAGAAAAAATCAGTGTAATGAAGCCAAAGAAAATGATAAGGCCAGATGCAAAACTGATCCTTCATTCATTACATGCACTTTTGATTTGCAAAGTGTCCTTCAATTGCCCTATTCCAGTGTGTCATTGTTTTATTACTCCAGAAAAATATGCGTTTACAATTTGACTATCTATGTAGGAAGCGGAGAAATAGCCCACTGTTACACTTGGAACGAATTGAATGGAAAGCGGGGGAGCAATGAAATAGGATAAATTTTATTGAAATTTCTCGAAACTTTACCGTTAACCGTGACAGATGTTTCACTATTCTGTGACACTTGTGGTGGTCAGAATAGAAACCAACAAGTAGCAGCTGTTTTAATGTACGCTGTACAAAATTTAAGCCACTTGAACAGAGTTGAACTTAAATTTTTCGAGTCAGGACATTCACACATGGAATGTGACTCGATGCATTCCGCAATAGAGTCGGCTAATAAAATAAAAGTGCCTACACAATGACTGATTGGATTCGAATCTTTCAATCGGCCAGATCGATTAAAAAACATAAAATCCAAAGCGAATACCAAGTTCATCTATTAAGATTCTCCGACTTCTACAATTTACAGGAACTGGCAAGCAGCACAATAAAAAATCGAAATCGAGACGAATTTGGCGACAAAGTATCATGGCTAACCTTTAATGTGAGCGTCGCATTGCAAACCTTTAATGTGAGCGTCGCACAGTGCTTCGTCCCCATATAGTCAATCGGCAAAATTAGAGGAGTTATCGCAGAAGAATGAAATTTGGTGTGCTGGTTTATAACATGTAAATTAGGAAAAATTCGAAGTTTCGGAAAAATCGGTGCAAGGACATGACTACCTCCCATACATTCTTTTTCACAAAAACCATATATTGACTACATTTATGATCAGAATGCACGAAAAACTTAAAATGGTTTGTAAAATAATACTTTTTATTTTCATTTGGTGCAAGGAGATGACTACCTCCCATATATCCTTTTTCTCAAAAACTATATTTTGGATAGATTTATGATCAGAATGGACTAAAAACTTAGAACAGTTTATAAAATTATACTTTTTAGCTCTGTGGCAAATTTCCTTTCGGTGCAAGGACATGACTATCTCCCGTATATCCTTTTTCTCAAAAACTACATTTTGGCCAGATTTAAGATCAGAATGCACTAGGAACTTACAATAGTTTATAAAATTATACTTTTTATCTCTGTGGAAAATTTTTTTCATTCGGTGCAAGGATATGACTATCTCCCGTATATCCTTTTTCTCATTCATTATCAATTTAAAGGGCGCCACAGACGAGCAGCCACAGTTGGTCAATTTTTACAAGTGTTTTTATGGTGCAATATTATTTTATTTTAGCAAAACCTTCAATATGACACACACATGGTCAAAAATATTGGGAACTTGCTAAAATTTAGTGAAAACAATTTTTGACAAAATAATCAATTTTCATAAAATGTCCTGGAAAGGAGTTGCTCCCCAAACAAAACCCGAATTATCATTTTTTCAATTTATTATTTTTCTTTAATAATAACTATTATGTTAAAAAAATAGCTTCTGACATTTCCAAAAAAGCCGTTTTTTCATTTCTATTCAATTTATGAGCATTTCGGTTCTAGGTTAAAGTGGGTTAATGATATCTAGCGAAACCAAAATTACGTATCTGAATAATTTTAAGTATATTTAATGAACAAGCAGAGACCCAAAATAACTGTTATATCGGGTTCTTCAACAGGGACGCTACAAAAATAGAAAGACAGGGACAGCAAACGACGCCATATTTCTTGCCGCTCTTTTGACATTTCTCTTCAGTAAATTTTGCCATTTCATGATGGAAAGATATACGAGCCAACAAGGAGTCGAAATTATTAAAATTTACTATCGAAATTCGGAGTTAGTGGCCTCAACGTTAAGAGCGCTACGTCCAATTTATGGTCGTCATAATGAATGGCTTCGTCAATAAACAAAATATGCGTTATTGGTCAGACAGCAATCCACACGTACTCCATGAGTCATCATTGCATCCCGAAAAAATTACGGTTTGGTGCGGTTTATGGGCCGGCGGCGTCATTGGGCCGTACTTCTTCCGTGATGATCAAGACCGGCACGTTACTGTGAATGGGAATCGCTACCGTTCAATGATAACCGAATATTTTTGGCCCCAATTGGATGATATGGACTTGGAGGACATGTGGTTCCAACAGGACGGCGCCACAAGCCACACAGCGAATGTCACAATCAATTTATTGCAAACCAAGTTTGGAGAACGTGTTATCTCACGAAATGGTCCAGTCGATTGGCCGCCTCGGTCGTGCGATTTGACGCCGTTGGACTATTTCCTGTGGGGCTACGTCAAATCTATGGTCTATACCAACAAGCCAGCGACGATTGATGAACTTCGTACGAATATCGGCCGATTTATGCTTGAAAACCGTCGAAAATTGAGTTCAGCGTCTGGACTTCTGCAAGCGTGCCCGTGGTGGCCATGCAAAAGAGATCGATTTCCATACATAATGACATCGAACGTATTTTCATAGGAATAAAGAATTTCATTGATATCCAAAACCGTTTTTGTTTTATTTAAAAAAAACTTTTGTAGCGCTCTTATTGAAGAACCCTTTATTTATTAAAAAGTCACAACCCAAATTTGTTTAATTATAATATTTCAATAATGCACTATATTTTATAAATCATATTGCACAAAAGAATCACAAAGTTTGGCAAAGATTTTAATTTTTTCAATTTTTATATTTTACTCTATAAATTTCTGTTGTTTTTTGATTTTTATTTTAAAACTTTTTATAAAAGTTACAGAATGATTTTTTTTAAATTAAGCACTAACTTTTTTATTTGATAAAATAAAAAATTGACCTCAATTGAATGCCGGAAGTTGCTGGAATATACATATTTACTCACTTTAAATTACTGTTCAATCTTTTATTATCACTAGTTGACATCATCAGGATATTATAATTGTTGAAGTCGTTGGTTCTATGGCTTTTGATTTGTATTCTTAATTGTTATTTTTTGATAAAGAAAAAAAATCACAAAATAACTTTTATTATTTTTGAAAAAATAAAAATCGTGTTTGGATTGTTTTTGTTTGAATTAAAAATAAAAATCAAACAGAGCAAATAAACAGAAAATTAAAAATATTCAAACAATAATTGTAAAACAATCAGTTTTTTGAATAAAAGTTATAACTGTTACGTCCATGTGAAAAAGTTAAATAAAAAACTAGTGTTGGCAAAAATTTCGAATTTTGTGAATTTTTAATTGATAGGCTATTTTTTTCAAAAATTGGCCATTTTCGGCCGCAATTCAGCAAGGGTTAAAGTTTTCTAAAAAAAATTAAATACTTCAATTTTGAACCTACTAGATGAAAACTTGGTAGTGTAATGAATAAAAATCGACAATCGTATTTTAAGGGACAGCATATACATCTATATACATACATATACAGTGGTGGAAAATATAATAGGGACATTCAACTTTTTTCTAAATTTTTTCTCGTTGCCTTTATTTTTAAAGTTCAAAATATTGGCTAAATTCACCCAGAAATACAAGGAGATGGTTCAGAAAATTGTGCAAAATTTTAACATGCTGTCCTTTTTTTTATTTTGTCATATTTTTTAAGTGGGCGTGGCTTAAAATGAAAAATAAGCGATGTTGACCTTTTCTCAAATTATATAGAAAAATTTAGCGAGCACTGATCGGATCTATACAAACTGTATGTTTTCGGTAATCCTAAAAAATTTTCTTAAATCCTGCGTTATCTTTATCCGCAAAGGATCTCCAGACTTACCATGACAGTGCCTTAGACATGGACGAATTTTTCTTTGTTTTTAGCGATTTTAAAATAAAGTTACCAACACTGAAATTTTAAAGTGAATAGGATTATGCTATACCTACTTCGATATAACAAATAAGTCAAGTTTTTTTCTACGTTAGTATAAAGCATTTCGCACTAAAATTTCAGTGTTGTTAACTTTATTTTCAAATCGCTAAAAATAAAGAAAAATGTGTTGATGTATAAAGCACTGTAATGGTAAGTCTGGTAATCCGATCAGTGCTCTCTAAATTTGGCTATGTAATTTGCTAGAAGGTCGATATCGCTTATTTTTTATTAAAAGCCACGCCCACTTAAAACGAGTAACAGAATAAAAAAACAGGCGTCACGCTAAAATTCTGCACAATTTTCTAAACCATCTGCTTACATTTCGGGGCGAATTTTGCCAAAATTTTGATCTTTAAAAATAAAGGCAGCGAAAATAAAATTAGAAAAAACATGAATGTCCCTATTATATTTTCCACCACTGTATATCTACAAAAAATTGAAAAATTAGCATATGTAGAAAAAGATAAAAATTTAAAATTTGCCGTTCAAAATTTTAATTTTTTTTATACAGAAAATTACACATCCTAATGGACTATCTAAATCATAAAAAAAATTACTTGTTTTTTATATCTTTTTTAAATTTCTCTAAACTTTATAAAATTTTAGGTTTTGAGCAACAAAAAAAGTGTTTTTAATTAAAATTTTTTTTTTAAAGTTACTTGAATTTTTTTTTATTTTTACACCACATAAAACCGAAGCTTGTGTTTTAATTTTCAAGTTCTTTTTAAAAAAAAAACGTTATTATTTTAATTTTTGGTGGTACCTTAAAATTTAGCTCTTTCTAACTTTGTTAAAACTCAGGTAAAAGGGTTTGGAAAATGTAACATTTTAAACACATTTTTTTCCAAATTCTATTAAAGAGCTTCAAGGTGTTCTAAAATAATAAATAAATAAAAAAACATGTTTTTCCATATTTTTTTTTTTACTCTACTAAACTTAAGCAACTTTGGGATTTCCAGTCAAAAAATGTCTAAAGTTTTCGATGCCACCAAATATTATTCTATAAAAAATTTTCACTTAAAATAATTTCTGCTTATTGCGAATTTAGTGAATAACAAAACCACCTTGTTTCAAAGAATTATCTTTAAAAATAAATTTTTGCCAATTTTTTTTGTAAAGCAGTTAAAATTAGAGTTTCGTTTAACTATTTTAGCTCAAAATTTTTTTGACTTTACGCCCTCTGTTGTCAACAAAAAGAGGAGATACTGAATTCCTCCTTCATATTTATTTATGGTATTATGTCAGCTCTTCAAAAATGTATAAGTCTCTAACGTTCCGCATACATTTTTTTTTTAATTTTGCCTATGGGACAAAGCACTGTGCGTCGTGGCCCATCCACGCAATATAATCCTTTCATTGTATAATGTTGGTTCTTTTTTAAGTTTTTTGGTTTAGCTTAAAAATAAATTTCTATTGTCATTTTATTTTATTATTTTTAAAAAGACTAGATTTTTTGTAAATTAAAAAGATAAAGATAATTTCATATATTGAATAAATTTATTCATATATATTATGAATACAAATCAATGATTGCTGTTCGTACTATTTATGTACAAATTTTGTTCTGTGCATATATCACAAAAACACTAGTTAAATTTTTTTTATTCGAAATTCATATTACAGCTCTAAAGATTTTATAAATTCGAATTATATATAACACAGCTTTTGTAAATTCGAATTATATAATAACTGGACGTTATTTTTCGCTTCATCTGTAAAAAGGTGGTATTTATGCTACGATTAATTATAGATAAAACACCTCATCATGTGTTCTGTGGTTAAAATCATCATAAATAATTTATATAGACTTTAAGTTCGTGATTTCGAACTCTGTTCTTAAAACTGTCAGTCACGTCATAATTGTTTTTTTTTTGCCGATTTTTAAAGTGTGATATATCGATTTTTTTGCCCCGAGGAGACCATTGTTTTGCTATATAGTAAAAATCCGATTAAAAAAAATTTAAAAAGGCGACCCCTATGTTCGGCAACCAATACATAAAAAAAATTTCTACTGGGTTTAGCGAAAAACTTCCATAGCAAAAGTTTAATAATTTTTTGCGAGCTTTAATTTTCTGACATTAGGATTGTACATTAGGCTGGTAGCAACTGAGATCTGGTGGGCAACTACTAGAACGGGATACTTAAGGTCAAAATGTCCTTAGAGCAAAACACTGGTCTCCTCGAGAGAAAAACATCGATGTATCATACTTTAAGATCCGACTGTAAATACCAAAGATATAACGAAAAATGTAAAATGGCGACCCCTACGTTCGGCATAAAAAAATAAAAAAATTTATTTTTTAAACCTTGCAAAAATACTTCATATTGGAGGGTGTACGGCGCACTTTTTTTTTTTGCCTGTAAGGTGGTACGCTCTACTGTACACCTTACTTCACTTATGAATTTTACAGGCGATGAGCCTCAAAGTAATGTGTCATTGTTACCAGTATACTTACAAAAAAAAATGAATAGTAATGGGTTAGTTGCAGATATTAAAAATGTAATTGGTTACCCATATGATTACGAAGAGGCTTAGAATAATTGGTTACACATATAATTATAAGGACTGAAATAGTAAAGTTACCCTATAATTACACAATGTAAATAAAAAATTATCTACCCAGCTAAAAATCGACATATATGAATACATACAGGTTAAATGTATGTTCATGCATGCTCATAAACATGCATTCATGTCCATACATGGATACATAAATCTCCATATATCCATCATGTATGTCCACTAGTGTTATGACTTTTTGATTTTTTTTGCAAATATCAAATTTTACATGCCCTAGCCAAAAAGGCCATAAAAAAATATTAAGAAACGCAGTCTTACTTTTTCGCTACTGTTAAAAAAGTTCCCGCACCAAAAGGTTTGAAATTTGGTCTATATTGTTTTAGTTTAATTAAAATATTTCTCCGAAGTTTTAAACAAATGAAACTCAAAGGATGCGTATTAAAAGCTATTTACGGTAAAAATTACGAAACCTTTTTGGAGGGACTTTTGGATACATTTTTTGTCGTTTACAATAATTCTTGTAATAATTCGTTATGTAAATTATGCAAAATCCCCGAGCAAACAATTTTTTAGAAATTGCATTTGGTGCGGAAAGTTTTTATGCCAAAATGACCCGCAAGCACGATTTTTATTATTAATTTAGTATTGCCTATCACGTGGTGATAGGTAAAATTTTTGTTAAAAATTAGTCATAACCCTAATGTCCACACATGTGCATTAAGGAAATTTGACGTAATATCTACATGTGTGTACATGTATGAACACACATGAACACGCTTGAACATGCATGTAGATATTACCTCAAATTTCGTTAATGCACATGTGTGGACATACATGATGCATGTATGGAGATTTATGTATCCATGTATGGACATGAATGCATGTTTATGAGCATGCATGAACATACATTTAACCTGTATGTATTCATATATGTCGATCTTTAGCTGGGTAAGTAAATAATTTATATATTAAAACAATGTATTTTGTAATAGTAATTACTTTATATTTATTTATAATACATTATGTAATCAATATTCGGTATCCCATTACTTAATGTTTCAAAATAATGATACATGTATGCAGTATACATTACAAAGTAATGCATTATGTAATCAACTATAGGTAACTCATTACTCTGTGTTTCTAAATAATTCTCAAGGTAAGGATTATACATTATAAAATAATGCATTATGTAATAAACTTTCGGTAACTAATTACTTTATGATTCAAAATAATGATGAAGGTAAGGAGTATTCATTACAAAGTAATGCATTATGTATCCAATTATCGGTAACCAATTACTTTATGTTGAACAATAATTATACTTGTAAGGAGTACACATTACAAGGTAATGCATGAGTTTGTCGCACATTGGCGTACCTAGACCATTTTTCTGGTCTAGGTACGCCAATGACCCATTAATTTTCTACTGTTTATTTGCCCAAAAGTGCATCTATTTTTCTTAAGAAAACCGCGTACAATGAAAATGTGTTCCAAGCTATATTTTCAGATTATTATGATAGAGAAAAGAAATCTAAGATCAACCTGTCTAATTCGTCTACTTCGGACGAATCCTTTCTAACCACATATTCTGATCACTTAAATTACCGAGGTGGTCAAAAACAGTGAGATGTTCATCTTACAATTTTTTTTTCTCCAAAATATTGAAATTTCATTAAAATAACATAGTAATGTTTAGTTTGAAGAAACTTCCTAGTTAGATATTAACTAATTATTCATTTAGAAAACTATAAAATCTAAGATATTTAACTCACCAAAAAAGATTATGCGTTATATTTCTATTATTCAACAACTTTGCGATTCTAATAATTTTTCGTAAAGAAAAACTCGTATGGTCAATTTTATAATCAGAACTAAGATCGATTTGTTTCTTAAATATTTCTTAGGTAAGAAATATTCAAACTTCTTATTTAAGAAATATTTAAAACAAAAATCGATCTTAGTTCTGACTATAGAACTGACCCTTAGATTGCAACAACTTAGCTGCCTAGGAATCTAGTAGAGATTTTCCCAAACCAAAAACACAGGATTAATTGATATAAAAAAAAGTAATATTGTGATACTTTTTGCCATCAAAATTATAAATAAAAGAATTGTAGATTTTTTTAAAATTCTGGGGTGGGCAAAAATCAGTCTAGGGTGGGCTTAGACCACCCCAGACCGGCCCAAGTCCGCCAATGTTGTCGCACCTATTACCAAAGTTTTGCTGGATAATTGTCAAAACTCCATATAAAAAAATTAACGCAGAACAATCCACAAGGTTGTATCTCTACATGATACCGGAATAAATGCAATATTGGTAGCATTCGGCAGAGAAACCTTAAACTGATACCGGTGACTTGTAGCGCTTTGTGATTACTTACTCTGCTGAAAGATATTTTCTTTGTTTTCTTTTTAATGCACTTTTCTATAGTTTCCTTTTATTTTTTTAAAATTTTTGTTTTCGAATTATATTTGTATGTTTTTATTTGTCATTCTTACAAACAATTTTTATTGTAAATGAACAACAACAAATGTATCACTTATTGATCAAAAGTAGCAAACATTTTTTACGCTACCAAAATATGACTCGACATGTATGTACTCGACAACACCTACCAGGAAAATAGTATCACTTCCCAGGTATTTTTTTCTGTTACACAGTGTAATATGTATCTTTATTTAAAGAATAATAAATATTTTCATACAAGGCATGATTAAACAGTATTAAAAACATACTGCAGAAAAAACATTAAAGGCATGGTATGGAACAACAGCTTAGCTAAGTTGCAATGACATGCTATGACAGTATGATTGTGTTGGCACAACATGGCATAACACCTTGTTTGAATTGACATGACATAGCAGTGCATGAAATTTTTGATAATGACATTTTTACATAAAATGTCGAATTGTGCAGTACTTTAATATATAAAGGCTAACCCCTAAATTCATAAACGCTTTGTAAAATTATAGTAGGTTTACTGAACAAATTTTGTATGAAAATGACGTTTTGTAAACCTGCTATAACTTTACAAAATATTTATGAATTGAGGGGTAAAGTTTTTAATTGGTCTCAAAAATTGTGGGATGAATAAAATTCAAAAACTCTTAAAGATTTTATGTAGAGTTTAAGTAATAGAAAAAAATATAAAATTAAAAAAAATGTTAACCCGCTCGGGTTTGAACTTTAACTCCAAATATCTCCACTAGGGGGTGCTGTAGAGCCATGAAAGTACTAAAAAATATTTCTTTGGCATAGTTCTACATTTCCACGAAATTTGGTCGGAAAATTCCCAGTCATTAAAATTCGTGCGTGAAAGGGTTAAGCTATTTTTGTAAAATAATAAAATCTTTGAATAACACAAGCTTTTATAATTATACCCTACACCACTACGTGGAGAGGGTATTATAAGTTTGTGCTGATGTTTGTAACACCAAAAAATATTGGTTCTAGACTAGGCTTGCCAGACATACTGTTTTCAGCAGTACGCGAACTTTTTTTACTGATTGTACTGCTTTCTGCATAACTCCCAAAGAAGTACGCAAATGTACTTTTTTTTAACCTGTGTACTTCTTTTTGTACTTTTTTTTTGTTCAAAACATTAAATAATACTAAAATCTTCCTTATTGATTTGACACTATTAGGAAAATTTATAATTGTTGAAATTCCTGCACTTGCAATAGGTACATTTGACGTTTATAATATTGACGCGTCAAACACAAATTGGAAAAAAATGAGGCGAAATATATAAACAAACAATATATTTAGGAAACCAAATGAATAAATTGTAAAATTTTTAAAGTTGTTTCAAGGAAATTTAAATATTTTGTGGATTAGAAAATTTTAAAAAAATTTACCCCCGGTTAATACGAACCTCGCTTACAACGAACTAATTTGTCTAGTCCCCCGGAGTTCGTCTTCAGCGAGCTCTACTGTTTTTCGCTGTTTTGTACACTTAAAATAATACGTCAATAGAAAAATCTGTCAAACGGGTTTCAAATCAGTGTTTCAACTAAAAATTTGTTAAAAATTAGTCAAATCGATTTGAAACCGGTTTGACAGATTTTTCTACTGACGTATTATTTTAACTGCATAAACTCCATTTTTCGATATAAAAAATTTTAATGTTAAGTAGATTCTTGGCCATTAAAAAAATCATAAACTGCTAAGCAAATCAATACAACCGCGATATTTGTCAACGAAGTTAAATATTAATAAAATAGAAAAAATATATATAAATAAAATAGAAATGTGATTGACATATTTTGTTATGAATTCTAAATACATAAATTGTTACTTTTATGTACTGAATTTTATGATATTTTTAATGAAAAAAGTGTACTTCTTTTTCACTAATCGTACTGCCTTTTTGTCCTCAATGTACTTTTTTCGTCGATTTCATATCTGGCAACCCTATTCTAGACCCACCTTATAGTATACCGATCGGCTCAGAATTTTTTTTTATTTCGATTTAACGATGTCCGTCTGTCTGTCTGTCCATGCATTCTTGTGAACACTCTACAGGTCGCAAATATTAAGATCCCTATTAAAAAAAACTAATATGGAGCTTTATATGGTAATATATAACTTAATGTGATCCATATACCATTTCATCCGAAAAATGGCCCGATATAATTGTGTCAGTTGGTTATCACTTTTTATCTAATTGTATCAGTTTAGATCTTAACTGATTAGATTATATAGTAATCAGATGAAATTTTATCTGATTTTTGACCTGATACAATTTTATCGGTTTATGTCGCATGGTATAATTTTAGATCCAAATAGATACATTTTTATACAAACTTATATAGTTATATCTGCATTTTGACCTGATGCAATTATATCTGCTTTAAAACTTTGATACAATTATATAAGGCAAATGTCGGATACAAATATATTTTATTTATATAAAATTGTACCAACTACGATCTAAACAGATACCATTAGATATAAACCGGTAAAATGGTATCAGGTCAAAAATCGGATATAATTTCATCTGATTAATGTATAATTTTATTAGTTGAGATCCTAACTGATACAATTAGATGAAAACTGATACACAACTGATACAATAACATCGGGCCATTTTTCGGATGAAACTGTATATTTATACAGATATAAGTTAATCACATTTTATACGACTATATGTAACTGTTTTTACTAGGGATATGAAATGATATGAAATTTGGTACACACACCTATGTCGCCCCAAGGACGACGCCAATTGATTTTGGTTGAAATCGGTCCATGTTTAAACCTAGTGCCCATATAAAGGTACCCCCAAAATTGGCTTGGTAACACGCTGCATGTCGCAAATACGAATATATTTCAATGAAATTTGGTTCGTTGACTCACATGGTCCCAAGGAAAAAGCCTATTGATTCTAAATAGGATCGGTCCATATTTGGACCTATCGCCCATATGGGCTATATTTTCTATTTTCTCTTTTATGATTTTATATAAAATTTTGACACTAGTCTGTTTTAACACATTCAAATTTCGGATCCAAACATTAGTTGGCTTTAAATCAGACTGGTGTAGGGTATTATATAGTCGGCGTGCCCGACTTTAACTTTTTTACTCGTTTTGTTTATAAATTTTCGAATATACGGAATTTCGAAATATGGGTTGCACGCATATATGCTCCTTATAATAAACTTAAGCTCGTTTTACGCTTAAGTCGACTTAAGCGATTATGCTAAAATGACAGATATAATTTTAGAAATTGAATTTACATGTCATTAGTATAGAAGGTTATCCATTTTAAGAATACATCTTGAAAATCGACCAACTATTAATTTTATATTTTCCCATATATGTATATTAGGTCCATTTGTTTACTTTTCTCAGTCAAGTCCAGTAAGAACTACTCAGTACAAACAAACAAATTAAAAATAAGTAATCTGTTCACGTGAATCAATTTTTTTGAGTGCTAAAAAGGTTGTAAACAAAAAACCGCAGACATTTTCGCTAATAAATATTTTAAAATTTTTGGATTTTTCGGGCATGTGACCACTAGGGTTATGACTCATTTTTAACAAAAATTTTACCTATCACCACGTAATGGGCAATACTAAATTAATAATAAAAATCGTGTTTGCGTGTCATTTTGGTATAAAAACCTTCCGCACCAAATGCAATTTCTAAGAAATTTTTTGCTCGGGGATTTTGCATAATTTACATAACGAATTATTACAAGAATTATTGTAAACGACAAAAAATGTATCCAAAGTCCTTCCAAAAAGGTTTCGTAATTATTACCGTAAATAGCTTTTAATACGCATCGTTTGAGTTTCATTTGTTTAAAACTTCGGAGAAATATTTTAATTAAACTAAAACCATATAGACCAAATTTCAACCCTTTTGCTGCTGTAACTTTTTTGACAGTAGCGAAAACGTAAGATTGCGTTTCATAATATTTTTTTATTGCCTTTTTGGCTAGGGCATGTAAAATTTGATATTTGCAAAAAAAATTAAAAAGTCATAACACCAGTAACCACACATTTTCAAGTAACCTTTCCGTGCTGAGTCTGAGTTTGGATTCCAAATTTTTCCAACACATCTGGTTTTTGAGCAAATTGAGGTCAAATTTAACAAAAACCTTTTTTTTTTTTTTGGCTATTTTTGAGTTGTTTTTACACACTTTTACCTCGAGTTAATGAAAAATTGTGACACAAGTTTTGCAATCATCACAGTAAGTTTATTCGAAAACGTATAGTAGCGCTATATTTCCATTATTGATTTTAAGTAATGCTGGTTTTTTAATTATTCCGTCCGGCCGTCTGTCTCTCCATGTGTTCTTGTGCGCATGCTACAGCTCGCAAATATTAAGATATTTTGATGAAATTTGGTACACCAACTTATATCGACCCAAGAATAAAGTCTATTAATTTTGGTTTAAATCGGTCTACGTTTGGACCTAGTGCCCACATAAAGTTCGCCCCAAAATTGCAGCACAAAATTGAATGGCACATCCACGGTTTAAAGAATTATGGGGTGAAGTATGTCTTGATTAGTTCATATCTTCATTACTTTTATTATCTGAAAGTGCTAAATGGATTGGATTAATTTTGTATTCTCTACAATATATCTTTCTCCAAAAATCGCTAAAAAGTGAAATTCAAATTGAAGATACATCCACAGTTTTAAGAATTATGGAGTCCAATTTATCTGGAACGGTAGATGTTACCATAGCTATCATTATATGAGAGTGCTAAACAGATCGGATATTTTTTTTAGGCTTTACATCCCTTTCTTCTGCACAATACGCCAAAAATCCAACTTTTAATAAAATAATTAAAATTTGGCTTATATGATATACGTCGCCATTAGTATTGTTGTGTGTAAGTGCTAAAATGATCGGATTATCCGTTTCGTTTCTACATCACTTTTAGCTCCAAAAATCTTTGAAAAGCTACAAAATTTAACCTAAAATGGCTCTGGATACCAAACTAATAGCACGATCCATTTAGCACTTACACACAATAAGAGTATTACTGATACATACCGATCACGCAGGACTGCAAATAATAGCTGTGTTCGGGTACTCAACATTGGGATCCCGCGGGATCCCAATTTTACCAAAAAGCGTTTTCTTACTACACAATTGGGTAAATGAGAGCTGTCATGAGAGAGTAATATTCTTGTTCTTCTTGCACGAGAAAGCCCAGACTTTTTTTTCGTGTAAATTTGGGTAAATTGTTTTAATCAGCTGTTATATTATCAGTTGTGTGCAACTAGTTCAATTGAACTCTTCACTGATTTGAACCAAAGACCTAGTTGACAACTAATAGCTCTTTTAGTTCAATCGATCATTTCACTCATTCAGAAAATATGTTTATCATTTACAAAAATTAGTATAATAGTTGCAAAAGCCTATCGGTGATTTTACAACTCCATAAAATTACCGACAATTTTGTGAAGACGCTTGTTTAAATGTGTTAAAGAGTTAAATATGTAAATAACTCGAAGCTTTTGTTTAATATTAAAATCTTTTCCAAATTTAATAAACTATGTATTCCTTTTTGTAAATAGAAATGCCTAAAAAGGAAATTTTTATTAAATTTTTGATTTAAAAAGGGGTTTAACTAGAAAAGCTATCTAGATTTTTACAACAAATCGAACAAGAACTAGAAAGAGCGCTCACCAAAACGATCGTTTACTTTTGTGCATTTTTGTTATTTCGGGAGAGTATTTCTTGTTAACTCTCATTTTAGGTCCATTCGATTACTGGATAATTTGTGCAAATTTGTACAAATTTTTACTGGATGGCGTTCGTTAACACAAATACTCAGTAAACAGAAAGAAAAAAGAGAGAATAAAATGACAGTTTTATGATGAGAATTTCTAAGTCTTCTTCTTTTTCTTGCAAATTTTTACTGGACAAATTTTTCTCAGTAAGAATTTGCAAGCAGAAAAAAACATATGTTTTGAAAACATATGTTCGTTTATTGAAAACAAAAAAAAATATTTTACAATTATGTTATTTTATGGAAATTCAAAGCAATGAAACTTTCAAAATAAATTATGGGAAAGATAAGAACCTTGTAAAAAGTTCCTGATTAAGATTTAACATAAAAAAATATCGTCTTCCATAGCGACCAGATAAAATTTATTTGTATATTTGGTGTTGTAATCAGCTGTGTCTACAAACTTGCAAATTGTTGCAAATTTTCTGTTCGCGTACATGTTTGGGAAAATTTTATTTTGAGAGTAAATCTTGTCTTACTCTCTGTAAGTTTGTACTGAGTAATTCTTACTGGACTTGACTGAGAAAAGTAATCGAATGGACATTTTACCGAACTTTACCCAAAAAGTAAAGAAACAGAGCTAATTATTTCTCAAACTGCGGATGTGCCCTGCAAAAAATATAAAATAGGTCTGTTCGGGTACTCAACATATCATCTGTTGGATTCAACTAGTTCAATGGAACTATTCACTTATTTGAACCAAAGACCTAGTTGACAACTAATAGCTCTTTTAGTTCAATCGCTCATTTTATTCATTCAGAAAAATATGTGTATCATTCACAAAATTAGCGTAAAAGTTGCAAAGACTTATCGGTAATGTTACAACTCTATAAAATTACCGATAAGTTTTTGAAGACGCTTGTTTAAATGTGTTAAAGAGATAAATATGTAATTAAATCGAACCTTTTGTTTAATATTAAAATCTTTTTCCAGATTTAATATCCTATGTATTCCTTTTAGTATATAAAATGCCTGAGGGAAATTTTTAAAAATTTTTGATTTAAAAAGCGGTTTAACTAGAAAAGCTATCTAGATTTTTACAACAAATTGAACAAGAACTAGAAAGAGCGCTCAGCAAAACGAACTATAATGCACAAATTTATTGATGTTTGTTTTCGGGCTGCAAATATGGTTTTTCGCGTTCTTTTACTTTTGTGCATTTTTGTTACTTCGTGAGAGTATTGTTAACTCTCATTTTACCGAACTTTACCCAAAAATTAAAGAAACAGACCTAATTTTAAGTTCTTCACGCACACATGAAGAAATTATTATTGTCACATCTTCTTTATTTCTGAAGGCACACTAATTAATTTAACCTCATTTTTTTATTTATTTGTCAGTTATATATTTGCCAATATCAAAAAATTTTCAATTACATTGAGGCTGAAAGCGCAAAAATTAAAAATCTCTGAAATTACTCATTATTCAAAAAACAGAGTTACAGATTTTAAAGTACTACCATTTGTTCATACTTGAGGGCACCTATTTTTTTCAGCAAGTGTAAGATTTTTTAACATCATAATTATTATCCACCAAAGGTTTTAGGCGATTTCCTTTTATGCTGAAAAAGTTATACCCAAAAAGAGTTGAAAAACTTTTGAAAGTTAAGCCAAGGGGGTATCCATTAAGGTGTTTTAAGATTTCCAAAAAATTTTACACACGAATGAGAAGAAAAACACAAAGAATCTGAAGAAATTTAACAGTGAACGAGAGAAAATGGAGGATGTCGCGATAACAATAAATTTAATAAAAACGGGTTTACAAGCAAAAAACATCATCAAAAACAATAAAATAGTAATTAAAATTGATTATTTATTATTTATTTCACTCTTAAAGTTGTTTTTGTTACCGTTTTAATCAATAATCATAAGAAACAATAAAAACAGTGCCGTTAACTTTTTCGGTTTTCCTTTTGTTTCTCTTATTCTTCACGGGAATTAACAGAATCCCAATCCATATAAATTTTAAGGGAACCAAAGAGTACACTTTTTTCGTATGGGAACTCTTTAGCCTTTATTCTCGTTGGTTAAGCCCAGTATTTTGTTCAAAAGAGCGAAAATATTTCGCTCTATGTTTGGAGGTCAAAAACTATAATAAAAACATTAAAATGCACAATTTTTTATGGTCTATAAAAAGTTACAATCATAATTAACCCAAATGTCACTTTTTTGTTACATTTTCAAATGGTCCTGTCTATAAATTGATGCGAAAAAAATTACACCGCAATTTCGCAGCAATTCCACACAAGTGAAAAATGATTTTTTTATATAGGGTTTGACAGCTTTTGTCGCAAAAGTACGAACAAAATACCGGGCTTTACAAGCAAAATTAGGGTAAATTAGGGTAGTTTTTAATTGAGTAGAGCACGTTAGCAATATAAATATTAAAATTTAAGATGTTCGCCAATTTAAATTCGTCGCCTCGAAAAATGTTTTAAATTAAAATGTTTTAAATCCTCAGGAATTGAAAACATTTAACTAAAATGTTTTAAATCCTGAGTTACATGGAATCGCCCGGTTCCGTTGATTTGCCCATATATTGAAATTTTACTGCTTTGTATTTCCGTAAAATAACATAATTGGAAAATAATTTTTTTATTTACAATAAACAAACATATGTTTTCGAAACATATCCCAGCCAGCAATTCCGGAGCGCTCATAAATAAGATTTTTAAATGGCTCATAGAAATGATTATTGTTTTTTTGAAAACACACTTTTTTTGGTATAAAATATGATCCCTCAGAAAAAAATCCAAAAAATTGTCTCTACAATCTAAAAAGTTGTCTCAAAACGAGGGTTCATTTTTCGGACTCAAAGAAGATTCCAAAATTATTTAAATTTATGAAGAAAATTTCAATTTTATACGTTCTTTTTTCGGAGTCATTTCTGAGTACACAGGGGGCTCTTTTGGACGGACCATTTTCATAGGAAAAAGTGGACAAATGTTTATGTTTTCGGAGCTCAATTCAGAGTCATTAATGATCATCTTTGTTTGCTGAAATGTTTTTTTCTGCTAGTAAATTCTTACTGGCAAAAATTTATCCAGTAAAAATTAGCAAGAAAAAGAAGAAGAATTAGAAACTCTCATCATAGAACTGTCACTTTATTATAGTTTTTTTCTTTCTGTTTACTGAGTAGGTATTTGTTGTTTTAACGAACGCCATCCAGGAAACATTTGTACAAATTATCCAGTAATCGAATGGACCTATTCAGGCATGTCACAGACTTCAATTTCACTTGAAAGTGAAATTGAAAACGCAAATTGCTTCTCCAGAAGTAAATGGTATTTTTGCATATATAGACCAAATATAACAGATAAACATAATCAATTATAAGTTTAGAATCCTATTTTTAATAATTTCACTTAAAAAAGTTTTTGTTAGAGAGCACATTTAAGGTTTTAACACATATTTCGCAAAAAATTAATATGATTTCGATGTACAATTTCGTAACGTTTTACTTTAGCTTCTTCAGGTTTTTTGCGTTTTCGTAAATTTTGAAATGTTAAAAAAAGACTTTTTGTGTTAAATTCTTGTTCCAACTGCTAAATTTTTATATAAGTTGCCATTTGAAGTTAAAAAAGAGAAGATCGCCGATCAAAATTTAAAATTTGAATTTTTTAGAAAAAATTACGTTTTGCTAATCTATAAGAAAATTATTGAATTTACCAACAAAAAGCGCTTTAAATATAATTTTTTTTAAGTGAAATTCTTAACGACACTTTAGGAAATACATACAAGCACTATTGAAAAGCTTTTATGAGTTAAAGCTGCTCTAAATATCAATTCCACTTTGGTTTTTGAAAGTGGAATGAAAACGATATTTTTTTCGTTTTTCGAAACTTTTAACGTTTTAAGTACCACTATTAATCTTGTAGCATACTCGATACTTACCAGAACGTTACATTTTCAATACAAAATTATCCGTAGGACCCTAAACTGCAAATTCAGAAGGAAAAAAATTGTTTTCGATCACTTTAGGAAAAAAATTGCGGAAGTAAAATTGCGAAATCAAATCAATTCCGTAAAAAACCTGTGACATGCCTGATTATAAGAGTTTACTTACTCTTTTTAAAAACTCTCTGCTCAAAGATAAGTCAAATAAAAAAAAGAAAATCGATTTTTTAGTGTTATGATTACAATAAGAGTTTTTCCTTTTGTTTTTTTTTATAATTATATAAATTTTTTAAATAGTTATAATATTATATTTATTTTAATAAACGAATATTATGTTGTTGTTTTGCAACTGCTGCTGTGCATGCACATGTGCTAACATTATGATGAACATCGGACCCTTAAAAAACTCTCATAATTAACTATCAAACTCTTGACCAGCAAGCACCAAAATCATGTTTAAAATGCGAATTGATTCAAACATTAGAAACTGATAAAAGGGCGGGTTGGTCAAGATTGGTTGATAGTTTCTTTTGTCGTTTTGCGGGAAGTTACGACTACAAACAATACCATCAAAAATTATTATTCCTTCTTGCCATGTGCTAAAGTTTAAAAATAAAAGATGTTGTTTTGTTGCTGTTCAGTTGTTGTTTGTTGTTCTTGGTTTATTTTGGTTGCTAAGAATGAATTTTATAATGCTCTTCTCTGCTGTTGTTGCTACTACAATTCTTGTTGTTGTTATTATATTTGTCTTGTTGTTGTAGCGATTTGGCGGGTCTATGGAGATGATAACACTACCTAGTATCGGGTATTTGATTTGTATTTGCTGCAGACATTGCTGATGCAGCTGCATTAGCGGCAGCATTTTGTTTGTATTTTTGTGGTTGTTGACCTTGTTGTTGCTGTTGTTGCGACTGCGAACCAGTAGCAGCTGCAGCTGCGCCACCAGCCGCAGCAGGTGGTGGACGACCACGTCGTTCAATGCCTCTATCTGTGGTATTACCGCCACCACCAGAAGATGACTTAATGCCCGCTGCTGTATTGGCTGCTTTCTTTTTGCTTGAATAGGCCTGCTGATGCTTTAAATCTTCGACAAAATCTTCGGGCGAGGTCTGTTGCTGCTGATGGACCTGTTGACGTCCAGTTACACCACTGTTTGTATTTGTGGTTTGTGCCGATGCATCTGTAGCATTATTGTTCATCATTGTTTCTCGCGCATTATCAACAAAATTTTCACTATCATTGGCTGTGTTTGTATTACTATTAGCCGCTGCTGCTGCCGCTTTTTCATTATTTACATTATCACTGTTGGTGGTCTCCTGGGACTCTTCACGCCTTTCGCGATCGGCATCAAGATCCAAAGAGGAACAAGCTAAAGTCGAGAGCAATAAGGCCTGTACAAATTGTGAACTATTAAGAAAAAAGAAACAAAATTTTAGTTTATTTATTTATCAAATCGGATATTCACCTATTTTAGAAAACGACAGTTTTGAAAAAGTTAAGCAATTTTGAGAAACATTTATAAAGCTGCCTACACACTAGGGAACATGGTTGAGGGAACAAAAAATATCAAAAAATTTTGTAAACACGAAATGCACGCTCTCAACACGCACACACACACAAACGCACTCACACATTCACAAAAAATGCTCTCTTTTTTTGAGTATGTTCCCTAGTGTGTAGGCAGCTTAAAAGTTAATTCATAATTATTAAAAACAACGTAAAAAATATTTCTTGACCATATCTATTATCTTGCAATTAATATCCATAATAGTTATTTTGAGTCATGTGAAAAACTATATGAAAAATATTTTGAACACAATTCACCTAAATCACATTTTTTTTTAAATTGTGCCCAACGCATACATAATTTCTCGAATAACATCGTCTAGAAAATGTAAATGTAGTAGTACTTGTAACCTCTTTTGGCCTTTGGGCTAGGTTATTGTAATAAATAATGAAATTGATAAACAACTTTTAATAGTTAATATTATTTCTTTCTCATAATAGCTGTGTTCGGGTACTCAACATTTTACCAAAAAGCGTTTTCTTACTACACAATTGGGTAAATGAGAGCTGTCATGAGAGAGTAATATTCTTGTTCTTCTTGCACGAGAAAGCCCAGACTTTTTTTTCGTGTAAATTTGGGTAAATTGTTTTAATCAGCTGTTATATCATCAGTTGGGTGCAACTAGTTCAATTGAACTCTTCACTGATTTGAACCAAAGGCCTAGTTCACAACTAATAGCTCTTTTAGTTCAATCGATCATTTCATTCATTCGGAAAATATGTTTATCATTTACAAAAATTAGTTTAATAGTCGCAAAAGCCTATCGGTGATTTAACAACTCCATAAAATTACCGACAATTTTGTGAAGACGTTTGTTTAAATGTGTTAAAGAGTTAAATATGTAAATAAATCGAAGCTTTTGTTTAATATTTAAATCATTTCCAAATTTAATAAACTATGTATTCCTTTTTGTAAATAGAAATGCCTAAAAAGGAAATTTTTATTAAATTTTTAATTTAAAAAGGGGTTTAACTAGAAAAGCTATCTAGATTTTTACAACAAATTGAACAAGAACTAGAAGAGCGTTCACCAAAACGAACTATAATGCACAAATCTATTGACATTTGTTTTTCGGGCTTCAAATGTGGTTTTTCGCGTTCGTTTACTTTTGTGCATTTTTGTTATTTCGGGAGAGTATTTCTTGTTAACTCTCATTTTACCGAACTTTACCCAAAAAGTAAAGAAACAGAGCTAATATATGCATAACCACTAGGGCAAGGAATTTCATGCACTTAAAAATGGAAAATATGCGCCTAAATATTCAGTTAAAAAAGAAAAATATGCAAAATATAAGAAATATGCACTAAAAACTATTATTTTTACAAAAATAATGCACTTTAAGACTTAAAAATATATTTAAGTAATTATTTTGAAAACAGACAGAGAACTCGAAGATTTTCCATAGGTCAATAAGGTTTTTAAGAATGTTTATTTTTATTGAATCAAAATATGAAAACGTGTAATTTATTTATATTTTTTTACAAAATAAAAAATGCTCCTAAAAATGAAAAATATGCACAAATATGCATTAAAAAGCACAAAATATGCATTAAGAAGCCAAAAACATGCATTTTTGACAAAATATGAAAAATATGCAACTACAAATCGATGCCATTTTGTTCTAAATTTGATGATTCGGATAAATATCACTGCATGACAAAATCTTGACTTTTAAAAATTAATAGAGCTCTGACCATCAATTCTATATATTTCGGACATGCTGATTACAATGGCGTACTTTATTTTTCGATCAATGGTACATATTTTTCGCTAAATGTCTTTAAAGTTTAGCGGTTGTCCATTCAGTTTTTTATATAAAAAATTTTTCAAATTCAATTAATATAAATTTTTTTGTGTTAAAATGAAGCACAGGACCTGTGGCCATATTTACGATATAAATGCGATGTGCTAATCTTGATATTTAAACCACTAATTAGCGTTTTATATAGGTTTTTTGCTATTTCAGCGACTTTAGTCGCCGAATGGACAATCGACCTCAATAAATGTAATGCCTTAGTAAGGAATCAATTAAAAGGAAAATATTTCTATTAAAAAAATGTATTCATCTATAGCGGTGTGTACGTTAAAATCGTGATTTTATTCCAACTTTTAGTATAGTATGTGGGCCCTTCTAAAAAATGTTCTTGCAAAAATTCAAACCAAATACTTTCCATTTGCAAAAGTTATCGGTATAAATACTTTCCATTTTTAGCATTTTTAAATATCGGCATAACTCATTTTTCAAAATAAGAAAGCTTTTTGATTTCTTTCTTATGCTATGTGTACTGCGAAATAAATTGGGATTTCCCGTTCTAGATTTTATGAAAAGATATGCTGATATTGGAAAATATTTTAAACCTGGAGAATCTTCAATAAGAGCAATTAAAATGAATTAGCCTCAAATAAGAAAATCTGTTATTCTCGGGAATGCGATCGTATTCTGTTTAATGCACATGTGTGGACATATATGGATGCATGTATGGAAGTTTATGTATCCATGTATGGAAAAGCATTCATGTTTATGATCATGCACAAACATACATTAAACCTGTATGAATCCATATATGTAGATTTTTAGCCGCGGTATTATTTTTTCTTATTGATTTTATGTTTTTTTGGTATGTACCGTATGTATACAAGTGCTATTTTGTATTAAAAGTAAAAATAAATGAACATTTTTTTTTAATTTTTTATTCTATAGTTTTTTTATGCGATTTTAGTCCAATTTTCTCACCTTGTTTTAAAGATATGCGGTTCTTGAAATATTCGGAACGCATCCCCCGTTTTTGTATGGAAGTAGAGTTCTTTTTTATGCGGATTTTTTTTATGCGGTTTTTTTTGGATCGCATCTACCGCATAAAAAAAGAGCTAAGTGTATATATTATCAGGCATGTCACAGACATCAATTTCACTTGAAATTGAAAACACAAATTGCTTCTCCAGAAGTAAATGATATTTTTGCATATTTAGACCAAATATAAAAGATAAACATAATTATTTATAAGTTAAGAATGCTATTTTTAATAATTTCACTTAAAAAAGTTTTTATTAGAGAGCATATTTAATGTTTTAACACATATTTCGCATAAAATTAATATGATTTCGAAGTACAATTTCGTAACGTTTTACTTTTACTTCTTCAGGTTTTTTGCATTTTCGTAAATTCTAAAATGTAAAAAGACTTTTTGTGGTAAATTCGTGTTGCAACTGCTAAATTTTGATAAAATTTTCTATTTATAGTTAAAAAAGAGAAGATCGCCGATCAAAATTTAAAATTTTAATTTTTCAGAAAAAATTACGTTTTGCTAATCAATAAAATTTTTTTAAGTGAAATAGTTAACGACACTTTAGGGAATACATACCATGCACTATTGAAAAGCTTTTATGAGTTTGAGGTGCTCTAAATATCAATTCGACTGTGGTTTTTGAAAGTGGAATGAAAACAATATTTTTTTACGTTTTACGTTTTCTGGAGAAATTTTCTACTTTTTAAGTACCACTATAAAGCCTGTAGCATACTCGATACTTACCAGAACCTTTTATTTTCAATACTAAATTATCCGTAGCACCCTAAACTGCAAATTCAGAAGGAAAGAAATTGTTTTCTATCACTTTAGGAAAAAATTGCGGAAGTGAAATTGCGAAATCAAATCAATTCCGAAAAAAATCTGTGACATGCCTGTATATTTTAGGGCTTTAATTTATTTATTTTATAATAAAGTAAAGGTGGCAATAATAAAGTAAAAGTGAAATAATTAAGTTTAAGTCGTAATTTAAATATGTTAACCCAGCAAAATATTGGTAATGACACCTCATATGATATATACCCTCCATCCCACTGTGCAGGAGGGTATATATCATTTTGTCATTCCGTTTGTAACTCATCGAAAAAAAAAATCTGGGACATAAAAAAAATATATATTCCTGATCGTTATCAATAGCGAAACCGATATAGCCGTGTCCGTCTGTCTGTCTGTCTGTCTGTTGAAATCACGATCACGCTCAAAATAGTTGTGCTAGGATGTTAATTTTTAGTCAAAATTTTGGTCCAATTTCTTAAGCAGTTTGCTATTGGAAATGGGCATATTTGGTCCATACGTTTAAAAGTTATGAAAGAAAATGTAGAAGCACCTCTAGAATTTTCCATATTAACATGAAAAATATATTAACTGTGTGTTGTTGTTGTTACTGAATAACAAAAAATACAAACATACACACCCAGACCTTGAAAGAGTTAATTCTTTTTTTGAATTTATATGCATAAAATTGGATTCATTTTATAAATTACTGAATAATTCATAATGCCTTTA
This sequence comes from Leucophora obtusa, assembly GCA_949987735.1. Lineage (NCBI taxonomy): Eukaryota > Metazoa > Arthropoda > Insecta > Diptera > Anthomyiidae > Leucophora > Leucophora obtusa. The sequence continues at coordinate 356,990,847 of OX465295.1, forward strand.
AATCAATGATTGGACATTGAATAAAGTGAGATAAGATTTGTTCCTATTTGTGTTGATTCAATTTCGATTCTATTGAATAATTTGGACGTATGTTGGCTTTAGAGGCACCTCACCGATTGATTCTAAATTTTTACTACTGATATAACTCTCTTTTGGGGGCCCGAAGAAATTTTTTTTCACCGAAAAGCCTGTATGGGGAGTTACTTCGGTTTAAAGTTTAAAAATGAACTTAACTATATTTTCTTCATTTATGATAGGGTTGGAACAATGTGTACACCATTGGAAAGGTAATAAAAATATCTTTAGGATAGCATTTTTTTGTTGACCCATTATGATTCGGCGTAGGAATTTTAATTTTTTTGTTTTTTTAATGTTTTTATTCCATAAAAATCCTATATAAGAACAAAAATTGTGCTTATTAGAATGTTATCAAGACGAAAAGCTTTTATTTGATATATAGATCAAGTTTTGATCATTTCAAACGCCGAAGATATTAGAGGTCAAAATCGTGAGATTTTCTTTCTTTCAAAGTATGGCTAACTTTTGACAAATGAAAAATCTCAATACCGACAATAGGTTTAAAATGTGTTTACTCCCAAAATATGTTCGATTCCCGATGCGTAAATTCAGTATAATTGTTGGTTAGGCTTGACTTCTAATATCTTCGGTGTTTGAAGTGATAAAATTTGAACTACATCTTAAAGTTTTTAATCTTGAGAATATATTAATAAGTAAAAAATTATTTGGTAGTATACGGTGGTTTTTATAAAAACGGTTTATTTTAAAAAATCTTAAAAATAAATCTCATTCGCCGGTAATGGGTAAACAAACAAAAAAAAATGTCGTCCATAAGATATTTTTACTATCTTTCAATGATATATATATATTGTTCCAATCTGACTATAAATGACTTAGATATATGTAGCTAAGTCCATTTCCAAACTTTTCACAGAAATAAACTCCCTACAGAGGTCTTTCCGCGGATTTTTTTTTAACAGCTTGAAAAGTACTACATCGGGGTAAAAAAAAATTCACTGAGATCAACTTATTGCAAAATTGAGATTTAAAATACGAATTAAGGAATTATATTTTTAAAGGTCTGCATACATCTATATGCATAACAAAAACAGTGTTGCCACTTTATGGGTAGGGCATGGATGACAGCAATTATTAAATTGTTTAGATTTGCACTTAAATTTCAATTCAAATGAATGAATTGAGAAAGTTATCAAATTTGTAAATAAAAAAATATATTACACATAAAAAAAGAATTTAATTCATAAACTAGCCAATAGATAGTTGGTCTATTACTTCAAAGCATTGTTGGTAGCAGAAACGGTGCGATTATCGGTGAGGGTAAGTAACGCTGTCATAGATTATTTCGGTTACAGTATTTTAAGAATAATTTAGGTTGTTCATAAGGGGTGTGCTTTCTGTTGTATCGTTGTATCGTCCTAACAAAAAACAGAGTTGTTAAAATTTGTATTTGTGTTAAACAACGATTTTCTATTCAGTTTTCTATCGGTTAGCACACTCAAACATAGGACACTAAACATACGTAAAAATGTTGTATCGTGCTATTCTCAAATGTTGTATATCTTCAATTTAATTTTTAACAACTCTGTTTTTTGTTAGGACGATACAACGATACAACAAATAGTACACCCCTTGTGAAAACCCTTATTGTATTTCGATAACGGTATTTTAAGGTTAACTGTATTGCAATTATTTCGATAATGGTATTTTAAGATAAGCGGTATTCAGTTATTTCGGTGCATTCCGCAAATTTTTTTTTATGAAAAACCAAAGTAAAGTAAAATAAATATATTAACTAAGTGTATGTAAAATTCACAATTACGACGTGGAATTACAAAAAGTTTGGACTAAAAAATAATGGTGTTGTAAGGATAATGGGATAATGGTATTTGATAAAATTCGGTACTGGTATTTTAAATGTATCGATATTTGAATCTATAACAGTATTTTAGCGATAGAGCCTACCAACCCTGCCTCAATGTATAATTACTTTTGGCTTATGAATGACTTAACATCTAATTGTGAAGTTTGCATAAAAATTCCAATATCTATTTTTTATTCATACGAGTTAATGAATTGATTCACAGCGACTGATCATCCACGAATTAAACCGATACATCAGGAAAGTGTATTAATCTATACATGCTTTGCAATTCTTTCGTTATACAAATAAGCTATTAACGTACACAAAAAAATCATTACCAAGTAATTAAGCAAATTTCAACTAATAAAGTTTTATCGAATAATTTATTATATTGTGTATGCCACAAAAACATTATTTTAGTTGAAGTGCTCCCAATTGCTTGCCAAAGATTTTTTTGTGTGTATTTAAAAACGCAAATAAAACTTGATTTTTGAAAGACTCTAAAATAAGATTATTTTTAAATCGTTCACATGTGATCATAACTGACTCTTATTTGCAAGCTTTTTAAGTGTTTTGTTCTAAAGTTAATTTTTTCTCTAAATTTTATGAAGATTCATATAAGACTCAAAAGTTCATCATAAATGCTGCATATTTAAGGAACTTTTCTTTGTAATAATATAACGCCCAGAACGATGGGACAATTGAAATGGCCAAATCACTTTTTTTTAAGTTTACTGATGAGGTTATTACCTTTTTTCGGAGTTCAAATTGTAATAATATGTTAATTGAAGTCATTTATAATTTCATAGTTTTGGGTAGTTTTGTCTACACTTTTGGGAATTTTGAATCTTGCTTGTGGCAGCACTGAGATTAAACAAGATTAAACTGAAATATTTACTTGTAGTGGTCGAAAAAATCATACACATTTGTTGCACAGTGGATTGACCGAATACAAAATGGGTAATAATTCATACTTGTTTGTACTTAGTAGAATCCCCGAATAAAAACACCAGGATGGAGGGTATCTAAAGATTCGGCACAGCCGAATTTAATCTTTGGTTGGTATAAGTTCCCAGTCACCTGGGGACTTATACAAACCATCGAGCGGGCTTTAGCCCGCTTGTTTTTTTTTTTATTTTTATATAAATTTATGAATATGTGTGGAACATGAGAGAAAACAGAAAATTTGTATTTTGGTTAGTGTGACCATTCGTACTGATTTGGTCAGTGCTTGTATTGATTTTTAGTTACGTGTACTGATAAAATATTTGTGTACTGATTTGTTCTGATGTTTTAAAATTTGTACTGAGTGTACTGATTTTTTTATATTTCAAAAGAATAATTTATTTTGTATAAAAAACATCAAATCAATTATAATTATACATATATTTACAAAATATGGTTTTTCTAAAGCAGAAATAAAAAGAAAACTCCACAGAATCAGAAATTTTTTGGATAATAAAGTAATTTTTTTAATCCTAAGTATCTCTATGCGAAAAATGTCTTAGGCTATGTAAAATGTTCTATAGAATATAACATTTAGAACCAAATGGTATTCTAGAGAGAAAAATACTTAGAGAATAAGCACAATACAAATGGAAAAGGAATCTTAAATCGTGACGGAAAAAAATTGAACAAAATAGTAACGGAAACGGAGTCTCACTTTTACAACAGAGAACACATAAACAAGCAAGTTGTTTATATTTTATATTTTTCTTCTTGCCACATTCCAACGTATTGTTGTTTGACATTAGTTAGAATAAAAGGCTGTGAAAGTGTTATTGTGTTTTTGCTCTTTTTTATATATTTTATAAATTTATAAAGTTAAATCCTTTGATATTACTAAGGCATGTGCATGACGAAATCAACCATGTAGTCGTACTATGCTTGTACTGTGATTGAAATTGTGTGAAAATCTGGCAACATTAGTAAAATATTTTGAGAGTAAAAACAGGAGAATAAGAAATTCCGTTGAGAAAATAAAATAAGTTTTATCTCTCACGGAAATCGTTGCACGATTTTAATTGTCAAATTGTATTGAAAAAAACGGGGACCTTTGCAATGTGCTTATACTCTTAATCTGAGAAAAATATTCCCGAAATCTGGAGATTTTACTATTTAATACAAAAAATTGTATCATATATAAAATCTTCTTTATATAGTTTTAGATTCTGATGTTTTTTCTAGAAATTTCATTAAATTGCAAGTTTACTGTATTCTCCGATTAATTCAATTGATTCTTTATTCAATGCCTTTAATCTGTTCATATAACGTTTTTCTATATACTCAACAGTTTTGCCGGTAAAAATAAATGTTTGTTACCGCTACCATAAAAATCAATAACCTTTTGTTTATTACTTTTTTTAATATTTTAGGCAAAAAATATTTTTTTCTTCATACATTTATTTTTGCCGGCAAAACTATTGAGTATATAGAAAAACGTTATATGAACAGATTAAAAGAATTGTAATTTTTAATTTTTTTAAAATTGTTTGACCAAAATCGGACTAGTGGTTCTCGAGTTATGTCAAAAAAAAAGACCACCAAAGGTCAAATCAATATATCTCGATTCCTAGAGGTGACCCAGCGAAACGCCGGGACACGTATAACTTCTTTTTTACCGATATAACTTTCCCCGGTAGTTTGAACCCTTCCCGATCACTGACCCCTACCATTTGTCTCACAGTGTTATTATCACTGCTGCTATGTCAATTGTGATGACCTTTGTCTAAAATTTTAAAATTTAAAAATTTAAAAAAATGTTTTTTAGCATCAAAATTTTAAATCGCGAACAACACCATTGAATTCAGCGTACCTGAATTAGATTTACAAGTGGGGTGCCCAGCTTATAAAAAAGGTTTCAAACTCGAGCAGTGTTATTATTATAGCACAGGGTATAAAACCTATTTGGTTCAAAATTTTAAATTAAAAAATATTAAAAAAAACACTGAAAATCTCACCTTTTTTATTGTTTTTAGTCTACTAATTATTCAGCAAAAATTGTTGCTAATATTAGAATGCTACATTTTTTCGGTTAACTAAAATGTAACCGATACACTCAGAAAATTATTTTGAGAGTGTATATTTTACAGTTAGTTTCCTCTTTGCTGATTTTTCTTATTGATTTTGTACCAACTGTCTATTATTTTTATTTAAAAAAATTTTTTTTACTGAACTAAATAGTTTTATTTATTTCGCAACTTTTTCTAAATCGGATATCGGGAAATGGTTTTTTAAATTTTATAATTTATAAATCTTTTATATATTCAGAAGCTGGAACTTCATCACACACAAGTTTGTTAACAATTTCTTCTACTAATTTACACCTCTGAGTCGCCAATGTTTCTTCACAAATATAACCGTATATGCAAGACTTAAGGAAATTTTATAGGAATTCCAAAAATATAGTTTTTTCAGAACTGACCAGTACTCGCAAAATTTTACTATGTAATTTGATAGAAGGTCGATATCGCTTATTTTTCATTAAAAGCCACGCCTACTTAAAACAAGTAACAAAATAAAAAAAACAGACGTCACGCTAAAATTCTACATAATTTTCTGAACTATCTCCTCGCATTTTTGGGCGAATCTATCCACTATTTTGATCTTTAAAAATAAAGGCAACGAGAATAAAATTAGAAAAAAAACTTGAATGGCTCGCTGTTTTATATAAAATATGATTAAAACTTAAAAGTTAAAGTAAAATCCTTCATCATCGAATTCGGTATTAAAAATTAGGGTGAAAGAAGTGTCGGACAGAAAATTCTTTTTAAAATAGGGAGAACCCCATCTGTTAAGCACTTTTAGAACTACTTTTTGGATTTATTAAATCCAAGTGATTGGAAAAAGCGACTACTATTTGTGTTATAAGGACCCTAAGAACTCAATAAGCATTTTAAAAATTATCCTTTTTTAATCATTTCGTGATTGTTTGATTTAACATATTTACTTAAATGTTTATAAACATCATCGAAATTTGCCATATCCTGAAGTGGTTGCTTTAAACAAAAGGACATACCAACAAAAATTTCCGATTTTAAAATATTTATTATGTATTTAACAGACATTCTTCCAAAAAATTGAGATTCGTTACAGTTTTAGGACAGAAGTTTTACACAAAAATGATCATATTTTTTATTATTTTTCCTGTAAGTTTTGTACATTTCAAAATACGTATCTTTTAAAGAAAAATTGGCAGTTTCGCAATAAATAAAAATTATGATGTACTTGAACACATTTTTACATTTTTTCTAGATATAATTTTAATTAGAACTTCAATATGAACACTTTTAATCTAAAATTCTAAAATATTTTTTAAAAATCGTATAGATTTGCTGTATAAAAATTATCAGATTTTGCAGCGGTTTTTTAATTTGTTCCCACATTAATTTGCTTGCAATTCTGCATAATTCTAAAAACTAAAAATTTGAGATTTAGAATTAAAGATTGGAAAATTATCGTATTTCTTGCTATATTTCGTATTAAAAAAAATCGTCATTTTGAAGGAAAAAATCGTCATTTTGAAGGAAAAAATCGTCAAATCGTCATTTAGCTATTTTAGATAATAAAAATCGTCAAAATGACGATAAATCGTCAAAACTGGCAACACTGTTTGTATTCATTCACACTGTAATATTCTACAAATCTACATAATTTTTTAATAGCTCTTAGTACTAAATATTGCAGTAAAGAAATGCCTTCAGTAGCAGTTGTGTATCTGGTAAACGCTCAATGTAGATTTCGTCAGCTTATTATTGGTATGACCTACCGACAATTTTTGAAAAAAAATTAGTTAGGAATAATGGATTACATAAAATGTAAATATCCTCTTATTGATTCCGAAACCCGTTTTTCGATGTTTTGTATTAAATCTAAGATATACAGCGTCGAGTTTGATGTACCTTCCAATTTTGCGTACAAAAAAGAAAAGGTAAACTTTATCGTTTTACTCGATAACTACTTTTTGGCATATGGGTCAAACTAATAATAAGCCGAAAATTTTTTGTTTAACTTTGTGTTTTTTTTATATTTGATTAAAGAAAAAAAATTTTATTAAAATTTTAAACAAAATTCACCCGAGGATATGTGCGCGTTTACCAGACTCTCAACTGCTATTGCTGACCTACTACTCAACAATCTGGTGAACAATTTAATTAATATGTTGAAATAGCGCTAATTTATTCTGGTAGCGTAAAAAAACTAACAACATAAAAATATAGGAAGTCCAAAAAAACAGTTTTTGTATTTTTTAATGCACAAATTTTTTGAAAATCTCATCAAGTAGTTGCTATACATCAGCCGTTCCCGGGAATCCCGCACATTTTTCATTCCCGCAATCCCAGGAATTTTGTGCGGGATTTCCATAATTTTTCTTTATATTCTGCAAAATTATTAACACTTTTATTTTTTTTATTTTATTATTTCTTTTACAATTTCAAACCAAGCCCATAGAGCCAAATATGGCTCACATACAACTCACTAAAAAAATTAAAATTGTTCGAAATTTTGTCTTTTTTTAATTAACTCATATTCTGCCGAATTAAGAAATAATTGTGCCACGCGCTTGAAACTGACATGATTTACTATTCAGAGAAATACAAACGCGAAATTAAAGTTGAAATTATTTTACCGTACATAATTCTGAATTTATTGTCTGTCGTCATATGACGACGCTAGAAGAATATGTGTACAATTGCTACAAAAAAAATTAAGAATAAAAGGAATATTTGATAAAAACGATATTTTTATCGATTAAAGGTTTATGTGTTAATGCATAAATGCTCTATAAAGTTATAGGAGGCTTATGAGATAATTTTTGTATTGGTTTAAATATCAAGACTAGCACATCGCATTTATGTCGTAAATATGGCCACAGGTCCTGTGCTTACATTTTAACACAAAAAAATTCATATTGAATTTGAAAAATTTTTTATATAAAAAACTGAAGGGACATCCGCCAATTTATTTTATTTTTATTTATTTATTAATTTGAAGTTCCGTACACAAGACTTAGAGTCGCATATTGCAGTACAGAACTGATTATTTGTAGAATTACAAAAATTGTTATTAAAAATTTAAAACTAAAAAATAATAAAATATAATAACTTTATAACATGTATCAAATTAACCCTTTCAGATCCAACCAGCTGCAAAAATTTATTGATTTTGTAATTTTAAGGTAAAATGGTATTAAAACTATTAAGATTTCCTGATGTCAATTCATATTTTATCAAACATAATTTAGGTAAAAGTATAATTGTGATTTTTGTCTAAGTAAAACTATCAATATTGAAAATATTTGCAACTTTAAGAGAAAACATCACATCACACAGTCGTGTATGCTGGGTCTAAAAGGGTTATAGTCAAATTAAAAACATAAAAAATATCATAAAAAATTAATTAAACATTCAAAGTATATACTCATATAATTAATTAACAGACTAAATCAAATATAGTTTCCTAATTCGAATAAGCTCATAATTTTATTTTTGAACTGAAGTGCATTACTTATAACTTGAGAGTTATATGAAAGATTATTCCAGAGACGGGTGGCGTATAAAAAGAACTGCCATTCGGATATCAAACTATGATGTCTAAAAGGTATCAATCTTTTCCCCCTATTGGATCTCGAAAATCTCAATCGTTCGTATAAATGCTGTGGCTGTTGGGTGTATATAATCTTATGTAGGAATAGTAAAATTCTAGTTTTAAGGAGATTATCAAAACTTATGCCATACAATCTTATTGAAACCGCTGAAACCCTATCAAATCGTTTCAAACCATAAACATATCGAGCGATATTATTAAAAACGACGTTAAGTTTCCTTTTACTATGTGTGTCACAACTAGCAAAAATTTCACACCCATATAAGAGAATAGGTATTAAATAGGTTTTGGCAAGAAGTATCCTAATATTTATTGGCGTGCAGTGTTGTGTTTGCCAAAGTGTTCTCAACATAGAATAGGTACGACCACAAGCATAATTAATATGGTCAGACCACGTGAGAGTATTGTTGAAATATACTCCAAGATTCTTCACGGAGTCAACTATTTCAATAAAAACATAAAAAATATCATAAAAAATTAATTAAACATTCAAAGTATATACTCATATAATTAATTAACAGACTAAATCAAATATAGTTTCCTAATTCGAATAAGCTCATAATTTTATTTTTGAACTGAAGTGCATTACTTATAACTTGAGAGTTATATGAAAGATTATTCCAGAGACGGGTGGCGTATAAAAAGAACTGCCATTCGGATATCAAACTATGATGTCTAAAAGGTATCAATCTTTTCCCCCTATTGGATCTCGAAAATCTCAATCGTTCGTATAAATGCTGTGGCTGTTGGGTGTATATAATCTTATGTAGGAATAGTAAAATTCTAGTTTTAAGGAGATTATCAAAACTTATGCCATACAATCTTATTGAAACCGCTGAAACCCTATCAAATCGTTTCAAACCATAAACATATCGAGCGATATTATTAAAAACGACGTTAAGTTTCCTTTTACTATGTGTGTCACAACTAGCAAAAATTTCACACCCATATAAGAGAATAGGTATTAAATAGGTTTTGGCAAGAAGTATCCTAATATTTATTGGCGTGCAGTGTTGTGTTTGCCAAAGTGTTCTCAACATAGAATAGGTACGACCACAAGCATAATTAATATGGTCAGACCACGTGAGAGTATTGTTGAAATATACTCCAAGATTCTTCACGGAGTCAACTATTTCAATTGGTTGATCATTAAGGGTTATGACAGGTACAACATTAACTATTGTTGAACGCTTTCTAATAACTAGGCATTTAGATTTCCTCGGATTTATACTAAGACCATTTGCCGAGGCCCATATAAAAATTCGATGCAATTCACGATTCAGATTGTTCACACATAAATCAATGGAAGTGACCTTACAACTAACGTGAAGTTGGACATCATCCGCATACATCCTAGACTTACATATCTCAAATGTATCCGGAAGATCATTTGAGTAGACTGAGAACAGAAGAGGTCCAAGAATCGACCCTTGAGGCACACCCCGAATTACCGGGAGTGGGTTAGATTTAACATTGGATGACTCAACATATTGAGATCTACCTCCAAGATACGTTGAAATTAAGTTCGTAGCGGCTTGGGAGAAATTAAACATTCTTCTTAATTTGAAGCATAAAATATTATGATCAACGGTATCAAACGCTTTTGAATGATCCAAAAGTACTAGTAGAGTGATATTCTTACTATCAATCTCTTTTCTAATTTCCTCAGCAACATCCACTAGAGCACTTGTGCAACTATGTTTTTTACGAAAGCCGGATTGTCGATCAGTTAATAAATTATTATTGTCTAAGTATGTACTTATTTGGATATGAATAAGCCTTTCAAAAACTTTAGAGAGGTATGGCAAAATCGCGATTGGACGGTATTCAGATTTCGTTTTAGGAATAGGAATTATCCTAGCCAAACTTTAAAGACAATTAGCGAAAAATCTGTACCATTGCCCGAAATATATAGAATTGATGGTCAGAGCTCTATTCATTTTTTGAGTGTCACGCAGTGTTATTTTAGCCCTCATAAGTGTTAATACATAATCCAATATCACATTTGGAACACTCTTCCCGAACAGTCGATTTGATAGCCAGGGCTGCTCATTGATTTTGCTTATCGTACACTCAAAAAAATAAGTTAGTAGAAAAATTATTAAAACATCTTGTATATCAAGTGTACTAGTTTTCAGCAATTTTTTTGCTGAAATTCCGTTTTCAGCAAAATTTTTAGTTATATTTTTTTAGCACTAAACTAATTTTGAACTAATGTTTTTCTAATTTATTTTACTACAAAAATTGTGCTGATATCCGCATTTATAGCGTGGACGACAACCAGACAAGATGTCGGAGCTTGCTGGATGTAGAAGTACAGGCAACGGAAATGAAAATAAAAAAAACTACACAATTTCTACATTAAAATTTTCAGCAAACAAATTAACTAAAGTCAAATTTCTCTACAAATTTTTTGAGTTTTTTTAAGCCTACTAATATTCAACAAAAAGTTTAGTGATTTTAGCAAGAATTTTTTTAATTTGCAATCGACTGTGTTTTAGCAAAACTTTTGCTGAGATTAATATTTTTTGGGTAAAAATCAGCTCGCTGATTTTCAGCAATCACCTTTGCTGAAATTACCAACTTTTTTGCAAGCACGTTCCTGACTAAAAATTTGCTGACACAGCAACATTTTTTGCTGACTTAAGCAACTTCTTTTTTAGTGCATGGGTTCTTTCTAGGAAGTGATACATATATTCGATTGTAACGTAAGGTATCTGTGGGAGGTTCTATAGGCTATTTTCGCGCTGATTTTGGTAGATTCCATTCTGAGGTGAGGTAAAAAGCTCCAAATCTTGTCAAAGACAGCCCAAAATGAATATTACACTGCATGACACTCAAAAAATCTGACCATCAGCTCTATATATTTCGGACATGCTGATTACAATGGCGTACTTTATTTTTCGATCAATGGTACAGATTTTTCGCAAATGTCTTTAAAGTTTAGCGGTTGTCCGTTCAGTTTTTTATATAAAAATTTTTTCAAATTCAATTAATATGATCTTTTTTGTGTTAAAATGTAAGCACCGGACCTGTGGCCATATTTACGATATAAACGCGATGTTCTAATCTTGAATTTTAAACCATTACTTAGCGTTTTATATAGGTTTTATGGTTTTTTGCTATTTCAGCGACTTTAGTCGCCGAATGTACAATCGACCTCAATAAATGTAATGCCTCAGTAAGGAAGCAATTAAAAGGAAAATATTTCAATAACCAAAATGTATTCATCTATAGCGGCCTATACGTTAAAATCGCGACTTTTCAAAAATTTTATATGGCAGCATAGCTTTCCAAGATGTCCCCAAAGTGCAAATTTTAGTATAATATGGGGACACCTCTAAAAACTGTTGTTGCAAAATTTCAAGCAAAAAAGTTTCCATTTGCAAAAGTTATGGCAATAAATACATTTCTTACTAAGGTTAATATCGTACTAAAGACATTTTAACCCTTTCGACCCCAACTTTAAATGGCTGGGAATTTTCCGACCAAACTTCGTGTAAATGTAGATCTACACCAAATAAATATTTTTTATACTTTTATGGCTTTCCATAATATTTGATATTTTCCATATATTCCATGATATTTGGAATTAAATTTCAAACATTAACATGCTACCGGACCCGAACGGGTTAAGATTTTTTTAAAATTATAATTTTAATCTTTTCTATACGTTTGTTTTTTTCGAATTTTATATCTATATCTATAACGACTTGTAAAAAAAACCATTATCCGTACTTACTTGATATTCTTTCATTTTTTGTAAACAAATAGAATTTAAGCATTTGGGGTCGCCTTTGTACAAAAACTGTTTTCGTACAAAGACTTCGCCGGAACTCGAAATGGAGCAATTATCTTCTGTGCCCTGGTCTACCTTTACTAACAAACGCATAATTCATTTGTTAGCTTTTGTTGTTTTTAATATTTTATGAAATAAAAAATTCTACAATTTCAAATATTTTTGTTTACATTTGAAAGAGAAAAACCAAGAATTTTTTAGACTTGGTAGCATTTTTATAACTACTTAATTTTTAAGCAGCTAAATTTATACCTACTTAAAAATTTTATAAATGCTTAAATTTGTATGGAATATTTATACAAAATTCGAAAAAAACAAACCTTATTACTAAAATCTACATAAAACTTTTTGTTTTTTTGAATTTAATTCATCACACAATTTTTGAGACTAATTTACACAAAAAATTTATTTTTCCGTAAAATTTGCTACGAGAAAAAATGTGTATGAACACTATGAAAAACAGCTCTCAAATGGACACTATCAAAGCCTGCTATATGAAATTTATACACAGGCATTGCGGAACTGCCCTGCTACTGAGTAAAAAAAAATTGTTATAAAAAAAATAAATATAATGGGAGTTATAGGCACATAACAACGAAGTTGCTTGTAGGCAACTTTGGGGTCGAAAGGGTTAAGATACAAGTGTCTATACACTCTAAAAATTGCTTTTAAATATGCCAGCATATTGTGTGTAACTTTTTATTTAAAACAACACAGAATGCATCCTTTTGCGCACAATATGTTTGAAAAACTATTTTACATATTTTGTACATTTTTTATGCTACACTCAAAAAAGTTTGTCAGTTACTACTAGGGTTTGGGATTTCCCGGACTTTTTTATTTCCCGGGAAACGGGAATAAAAAAATTTGATTCCCGGGAAATATTTTTTAACAAAATTGTTAATGAAAACCACCTATATAAATAATTTTTGTTAAAAAAACACTATTTCAGTACAAATGCAGTCTGTATAGTGAGAATTCAAAGTAAAAATATCAGAATGTTGAACATTTGATTTCACATAAATTACTCTAAGCACTGCCAAATAAATTGCATGATTCCAGCAGAAAGCACCCACTACTGGACTGTCGGAAACAAACCGCTTTATCACATTTGGCTCATTTTCTTCAAGAAAAGTTGCATGAATATCAATTTTTTTTGTGAACCAAATTTAGATGTCGGATAAACTACCTCCGTTAACCATTAGTCTTTTAGGGCAAATATTCCACTGCGCTGTATTGTTTTTTTTTTGTAAAGTATTTTCATACTCCTGACATTTTATTATTTAATATAAAATAATATATTAGTTTGAAAGCAGGTGTAATTAAATAAAGTAAATTTACTTGAAAATATTTTATTAATGGAAACGTTACTTATAAAATTATTGGCCCTTAATATAAAGGATTATTTTAAATTTAAAGTCGACTTTATTTTTAATCATACGGTTTTGTTCATTTTGTGTATGAAAGCCCTACAAAAATATTTATATTTTCAAATATTTTGATTGGTTGAAAATAAATTAACCAATCAGAATGCTCCAAATATAAACCAAGTCAAGGTATACTGCCACCCAATAGCTCTGTTTCTTTACTTTTTGGGTAAAGTTCGGTAAAATGAGAGTTAACAAGAAATACTCTCCCGAAATAACAAAAAACAAATGTCAATTTGTGCATTATAGTTCGTTTTGGTGAGCGCTATTTCTAGTTCTTGTTCAATTTGTTGTAAAAATCTAGATAGCTTTTCTGGTTAAACCCCTTTTTAAATCAAAAATTTAATAAAAATTTCCTTTTTAGGCATTTCTATTTACAAAAAGGAATACATAATTTATTAAATTTGGAAAATATTTTAATATTAAACAAAAGCTTCGATTTATTTACATATTTAACTCTTTAACACATTTAAACAAGCGTCTTCACAAAATTGTCGGTAATTTTATGGAGTTGTAAAATCACCGATAGGCTTTTGCAACTATTATACTAATTTTTGTATATGATAAACATATTTTCTGAATGAATGAAATAATCGATTGAACTAAAAGAGCTATTAGTTGTAAACTAGGTCTTTGGTTCAAATCAGTGAAGAGTTCAAATGAACTAGTTGCACGCAACTGATGATATAACAGCTGATTAAAACAATTTACCCAAATTTACACGAAAAAAAAGTCTGGGCTTTCTCGTGCAAGAAGAACAAGAATATTACTCTCTCAATTGTGTAGTAAGAAAACGCTTTTTGGTAAAATTGGGATCCCACGGGATCCCAATGTTGAGTACCCAAACACAGCTAATATGTTAACTAAAGTCGTCTTTAACTAAAATATACATGAAAGATGAAGGGCTTCAAGTCAGAGAAACAAGCCAGCCGCCGTAAGCCGTTTAAGCCGCCGCCGCCGGTCATTTTTGCCTCAGCCGCCGCCGCCGATTTTTTTCGGCTCATTTCGGCTGGAAGTATCAATTTTCCAAATAAAAAAATTAAAAGCAAATGTCATTTTTATAACAAATTTTCTACATCATCATTTCCTGAACCATCAAGAGTATTTTTTTTTAGTTCAAAAAAAATAAAAGAACCAATTTTATAGTCAGAGCTAAGAAGGATTTTTGTCATAAATATTTCTTAAGTTGGAAGTTTTGCTTGAAAACTTCTGACAGATTTCGCTGAAATTTGGATATGCAATAGAGGAGAGAATCCAAATGAACACGTCTTTAGCACCCATAGTTCTGGATACAAATTACACAGTGTTACAAAATAAAAAATATGCATATATACTTTTCAAATGACCAAGTGTAGATTGTAGGCTTCGAAAGAATTAATTAAATTTTAGCTTAATTCGCACAAAACCGAATTCAGCTTTAGAAATTGAATATATATCATTCCATCAAACCATTCCTTTATAATTAATTCATAGGTTTCATTCCCAAAGTTTATTAAATAGAATGTATTCTTATGTTGAATACATTCCTTATGGAATTACAATCAATTTAAATAATTAATTTTTTCATTAATTCTAATCTTTTATAAAATTGCTTATCAAAATTGTCATTTTATTCATTCAGTAAAAGATCTAAGATATGAATATACTAATGATTCTGACAACACTTTAGTTTATAATTACAAATTAAATATAAATGTGGCTTATTTAAGGGATTTAATATTGATATCATATACAAAACCCATAAAAATAATTAAAAACGCAACATTTGTTTTAATCTTTTACAAACCGAATGAAACGTGAAAGATCATTATAAAAAGAATGAATTCATGAAAGAATTCATTCACTATGCATGAAAATTAAAAGAATGAAGCCAGTGAATGAATTCATAAGGAATGGTATAAACGAATGATATATTAGTAAATTTTAATTAAAAATCGAAAAGTCAATTAAAGAATTAATTCATTCGAATCTATGGTCGTAGGTTTGGTTAAGTAGATCACATCACATTTTTCAGAAATTTCAGTACACCTGGAATTATTATCAAAAGACACATTTTTAAGACATTGCGGACGAAAAAAATGTTAAGTTATTTCTCGGTCGACTTATAAAATTGGGGAGATATTTACATAATCGACGCTGTTCTGAGTACCGAATCCACAAAAAAAAATTCTAAAGTGAAACATTCCGAATTTTTTTGTGATCCACATCCGAGTTATTTTTTTCGTTTTATTTCGTGTAGAAAAAGCTTGATGATAGTGAAACGAATATATATTTTTTAACAACAATTATTATATATTTATTTATTTTAAAATTAGTCTATGAATATTAAAATTTGGTAGAAACAACAAATTTTCGAAATTTTTAATTCCGTGTGATTTTACAAATCAACTCTAATTAAAAAGTTTCGGAACTAAGAACAGGGGTGAATATCTGCATTTTTTATTTTTTCTTCTAAGTTTTTCAACTTTGACATCTTTTCGAGCATAATTTTTTTGGAACCATATTTTTTTCTAGTTTATTCTAAAAACACATTTCATTTTGAGTGAAAATAGAGTTTGTTTATCTCTAAGTTCCGAATCCACATAAAAAATTCTAAAGTGAAACATTCCGAATTTTTTTGCTGCTCTGTGATCCACATCCGAATTATTTTCTTCGTTTTATTTCGTGTTGGAAAGGCTTGGTGAAAGTAAAACGAATATTTTGTTGCAAAAATTAATATGTTAAAATTTATTTTAAAATTTGTCAGTATGCTAAATTTTGTTGATACAGTCAATTTCGGATGTTTTGAATTTTGTGTGATTTTACAAAACCACTTTAATTAAAAAGTTTCGAAATTCAGAACAGGGGTGATAGTGTCAAAACTCTGTTTTTGAGCGACTTCAAGCACTTAACAATTTGAAATTCAGCAATTTTTCAACCGATTTTGAATATTGTAAAGTTTTTGGAAAGACAAAAATTTTAGCTTTCCAAATACATATAGAATTATTTATTTGTTACTGAAATATGTTGACAGTTTTTTTGTTAAATATTAAAATTATTTTTTTTTTAATTTGTATACTTTGACGGCTTTTTTACAGTATTAAACAATTCTTTACTATTGTAATCTATTCTGAAAGTGGGTTTAGTTCTTAGTAAAATCTGATTCTTTTGTTGAAATTAATTGAAAATTGAAAAAGTTATCGTAATTTTTCTAAACATTTAATTTCAGCAACTCGATGTTCTTGTTTGCACAATCATTAAGGTTAATATTTTAAAATTTCTTATAAATGCAGAGATTCCATGTTTATAAAAAAATGTATAACTTTGACAATTTTAAAGCGATTAAAGTAGAACTTCATTTTACCCTGAATAAGGAATAAATTAGATAAAAATTAGTTTTTTTAAACAAAATATTGCTATTAAAAGACAAAATAAGAAAAAATTAAGAAAATCAGTTTTATTTGAAAATATTTCCACACAATTTTGTTGAATATATAAACATATGTATATATTTGGTAAGCCCAACTATCTCTCGTTCTAGCTCCGTTCAAAAACTAAAAATCCTCAATTTGTAATTTTTATCGATGAATTTACCTTAAAATTATTTTTTATTTGATAATTCCAAATTTTTTTGCACAATTTTCTACTGCTATATTTTGGAAAAAACCTTAAACATCTTTAAATTACGTGTATAATGTTCTATCAAGCCGATCAAGCCGCCGCCGATTATTTGGTTGCGCCGCCTCCGCCGATTTTTATCCGGCTCAACCTTAATCGCCGCCGCCGCCGCCGATTTTTTGCTTGCGCCGCCGCCGCCGATTATTTTGATCGGCTTGTTTCCCTGCTTCAAGTATGGCAACACTGCAATTGCGCGAGATGTTGAATCTTAGAACAGTTGTTACGCGCCATCTGATGAAGAGTTGGCGGACTTTGTTGAAGCTTTTTAGTTCATAGCCCTGTTATATTATTTTACTTCGGTGGGGTTAAGTGCTATGGGAACACCGAAGGAGGACGCTGCGATATGTATGAGGGATAAAAAAAACTCATGCATATTATTATTTTTCATAAATTGATGTTGCCTTGGTTGGGGCTCGAACCTGCAATTTTACTTGTAACAGTCCAACGCGCTAACCATTACACCACAGCGCCCCCAAAAAATTTAGATAAAAAGGGCGATTATTTGTAAGAAACAAAACTATTTGTTCATATTTCTTTTAAACATTTTACCAGATTTTTAGTTTTTACTACTTACATTTTGAATAGGTTATGCGAAAAATCTTTATTACTTAAAAGGGAATCAATTTCTTTTTTGTGTGTCAAAGAAATTGATTCCCTTTTAAAAAATTTTAACATTAACATTTTTGTTTTGGTATTTAAAATGTTTTTTATGACTAAAATTAAAAAATCCTATTCTAAATAAAAATAATTTAATATTTTTCAAATTTCCCGTTTTCAAAAATATATTATTTTCCCGGGATTCCCGGGAATTCCCGAACCCCAAACCCTAGTTACTACGTTACAGTTGTTTGTATAGTAATCAGTAGTTGTTGGATTTAACAGTAATTACAGTTATTTTTCTATAGAAAAAGGCAAATCAACTTTTATGACGGTTATTTAAGAAAACAACTAAAGAAAAGTACTGTAATTTCGTAACAGTTGTTAAAATCAGTTATTTTTTATATTATAATAAGGAACTACCAAAACAGTATTTTTACAGTAAACAGTAGTTTTTGTTAGTCATTTAAAAAGAATTGACTGTAAAAAAACAGTAGATTTTACCGATTTTGTCAGTTTTTAAATTTATGTAGTAAAAATTCAGTTAAAAATTCATTTTACGGCATTGGTAGTTATTTTTAATGCATTTGTTAGTTATTTTTCAACAGTTAAAATTACAGAAGTTTTAGTTATTTGTCGCCTTTTAACTGCATATACCTTTGTTTTTACTGTCATTTTCAGTAGATTCTACCGACAAACTTTTGTGAGTGTACTTATAATTTTGTTGGTCATTTATGAGCTTTACGTAGAGCTGACTCCTTTATGGTTTTCGTGTGCATAGTAGTTTTTTTAGTCGGAATCTCTATTTATATTTTTTGTATGGCTTTTATAGAGCTTTTTTATTTTAATTTCATAACGAATTAACTGATTTGTTAGATAAGTAGGGTAGAGGGGGGATCCTTCGCCACTTTTTTTTCAAAGCACTGTCATTTCTTAACCCCTAATTATTTTTCAAAAATTACTTTCAAATTGAAAACCTACATATCTTGGCTTTAATTTCTATGATTCTTATTCTAATTATTTGCATATTTTCTATTATTTTTTTTAATGATTTTCAAAGTAACTCAATTCGGCGTAACTGCCCCAAACCTGGGGTAAATTCGCCAAAAGAGCTAGATACAATTTCCACAAAAAATTTGTTATTACAGCAAAGTCAATCTTTTAATGACTGAAATAAATAATTTATAATAAGTTGTTTAAGATATGTGATTCTTTTTAATCAATAAATCTCCATTACATTAAAAAAAAATAATTTAAAACTATAATATAATGATTCTTCAAACCCGAGTAAAAAAGTTTTGATATAACCATATATTATTTTATGTAATTGCATATAGTAACTTATAGTTACATATGGCCACATATGCTTTTAAATTCAAGCATATATCTCTATATATAAAAGAATAACGTGACTGACTGACTGACTGACTCAACATCGCCCAGCCCAAACCGCTGAAGCTAGGAAGTTGAAATTTGGTATGTAGGTTCCTCTTTCGGCGTAGACGTCCGCTAAGACGGGATTTTTGGAAATTCCTACCGGAACGGGCAAAAAGGGGAAAAGTCTCCCCCTTGGCGGCCTGCCAAAACCCCTTTGGCTAGAAAGCTGAAATTTAGGATACGTGTTCCTTGGAGTATGGGCTAACTTTTCTGGAAAGTACTTTCTGGAATTTTGGACAGGGACGTTGTAAAAATGGGGATTAAAAAGGGGAAAAAGGCCCCCCTTGACGGCCTGCCCAAACCGCTGGAGGTAGGAAGTTGAAATTTGGTATAAAGGTTCCTCCACTATCGTAGACATCCACAAAGACGGGAGTTTTGGAAATTTTTACAGGGACGGGCAAAAAGGGGAAAAAGGCCCCCCTTGACGGCCTGCTCAAACTGCTGGAGCTATGAAGTTGAAATTTGGTATGTAGGTTCCTCCACTATCGTAGACATCCACCAAGACGGGAGTTTTGGAAATTTTTACAGGGACGGGCAAAAAGGGGAAAAAGTCTCCCCCTTGACGGCCTGCTCAAACTGCTGGAGCTATGAAGTTGAAATTTGGTATGTAGGTTCCTCCACTATCGTAGACATCCACCAAGACGGGAGTTTTGGAAATTTTTACAGGGACGGGCAAAAAGGGGAAAAAGTCTCCCCCTTGACGGCCTGCCCAAACCGCTGGAGGTAGGAAGTTGAAATTTGGTATAAAGGTTCCTCCACTACCGTAGACATCCACCAAGACGGGAGTTTTGGAAATTTTTACAGGGACGGGCAAGAAGGGGAAAAAGGCCCCCCTTGACGGCCTGCCCAAACCGCTGGAGGTAGGAAGTTGAAATTTGGTATAAAGGTTCCTCCACTATCGTAGACATCCACCAAGACGGGAGTTTTGGAAATTTTTACAGGGACGGGCAAAAAGGGGAAAAAGGCCCCCCTTGACGGCCTGCCCAAACCGCTGGAGGTAGGAAGTTGAAATTTGGTATAAAGGTTCCTCCACTATCGTAGACATCCACCAAGACGGGAGTTTTGGAAATTTTTACAGGGACGTGCAAAAAGGGGAAAAAGTCTCCCCCTTGACGGCCTGCTCAAACTGCTGGAGCTATGAAGTTGAAATTTGGTATGTAGGTTCCTCGACCGGTGTAGACGTCCGTTGAGACGGCATTTTTGGAAATTCTTATCGGGAGGGGCAAAAAGGGGACAAAAAAAGTACCTTTTTCCAAAAAAGTACCTTTTCCCAAAAAAGTACCTTTTCCCAAAAAAAGTACCTTTTCCCAAAAAAAGTACCTTTTTCCAAAAAAAGTACCTTTTTCCAAAAAAGTACCTTTTTCCGAAAAAGTACCTTTTTCCAAAAAAAAGTACCTTTTTCCAAAAAAAGTACCTTTTTCCAAAAAAAGTACCTTTTTCCAAAAAAAGTACCTTTTTCCAAAAAAAGTACCTTTTTCAAAAAAAAGTACCTTTTTCAAAAAAAAGTACCTTTTTCAAAAAAAAGTACCTTTTTCAAAAAAAAGTACCTTTTTCCAAAAAAAATTCCTTTTTCCAAAAAAAGTACCTTTTTCCAAAAAAAGTACCTTTTTCCAAAAAAAGTACCTTTTTCCAAAAAAAGTACCTTTTTCCAAAAAAAGTACCTTTTTCCAAAAAAAGTACCTTTTTCCAAAAAAAGTAACTTTTTCCAAAAAAAAGTACCTTTTTCCAAAAAAAGTACCTTTTTCCAAAAAAAGTACCTATTTCGAAAAAAAGTACCTATTTCCAAAAAAAAGTACCCTTTTCCAAAAAAAAGTACCTTTTTCCAAAAAAGTACCTTTTTCCAAAAAAATTTGCATTTTTCCAAAAAAAGCACCTTTTTCCAAAAACAGTACCTTTTTCCAAAAAAAGTACCTTTTCCCGAAAAAAAGTACCTTTTCCCGAAAAAAGTACCTTTTTCCAAAAAAAGTACCTTTTTCCAAAAAAAGTACCTTATTCCAAAAAAAGTACCTTTTTCCAAAAAAAGTACCTTTTTCCAAAAAAAGTACCTTTTTCCAAAAAAAGTACCTTTTTCCAAAAAAAGCACCTTTTTCCAAAAAAAGTACCTTTTTCCAAAAAAAGTACCTATTTCGGAAAAAAGTACCTATTTCCAAAAAAAAGTACCCTTTTCCAAAAAAAAAGTACCTTTTTCCAAAAAAGTACCTTTTTCCAAAAAAATTGCATTTTTCCAAAAAAAGTACCTTTTTTCAAAAAAAGTACCTTTTTCCAAAAAAAGTACCTTTTTCCAAAAAAAGTACCTTTTTCCAAAAAAAGTACCTTTTCCCGAAAAAAGTACCTTTTTCCAAAAAAAATTCCTTTTTCCAAAAAAGTACCTTTTTCCAAAAAAAGCACCTTTTTCCAAAAAAGCACCTTTTTCCAAAAAAAGTACCTTTTTCCAAAAAAAGTACCTTTTCCCGAAAAAAGTACCTTTTTCCAAAAAAAGTACCTTTTCCCGAAAAAAGTACCTTTTTCCAAAAAAAGTACCTTTTTCCAAAAAAAGTACCTTTTTCCAAAAAAAGTACCTTTTTCCAAAAAAAGTACCTTTTTCCAAAAAAATTACATTTTTCCAAAAAAAGTACCTTTTTTCAAAAAAAGTACCTTTTTCCAAAAAAAGTACCTTTTTCCAAAAAAAGTACCTTTTTCCAAAAAAAATTCCTTTTTCCAAAAAAGTACCTTTTTCCAAAAAAAGCACCTTTTTCCAAAAAAAAGTACCTTTTTTAAAAAAAGTACCTTTTTCCAAAAAATGTACCTTTTTCTAAAAAAATGTACCTTTTCCAAAAAAAAAGTACCTTTTCCAAAAAAAGTACCTTTTTCCAAAAAAGTACCTTTTTCCAAAAAAAGTACCTTTTTCCAAAAAAAGTACCTTTTTCCAAAAAAAGTACCTTTTTCCAAAAAAAGTACCTTTTTCCAAAAAAAGGACCTTTTTCAAAAAAAAGTACCTTTTTCAAAAAAAAGTACCTTTTCCAAAAAAAGTACCTTTTCCCAAAAAAAGTCCCTTTTTCTAAAAAAATTTTCCTTTTCCCAAAAAACATACATTTTTTCAAAAAAATACCTTTTTCAAAAAAAGTACCTTTTCCAAAAAAAAGTACCTTTTCCCAAAAAAAAGTACCTTTTTCTAAAAAAATGTTCCTTTTCCAAAAGAAGTACCTTTTCCAAAAAAAGTACCTTTTTCCAAAAAACATACGTTTTTCCAAAAAAAACACCTTATAAAAAAAAAAACCTTTTCCAAAAAAAGTACCTTTTTCCAAACAAAGTACCTTTTCCTGAAAAAAGTACCTTTTTCCAAAAAAAGTACCTTTTTCCAAAAAAAATTCCTTTTTCCAAAAAAGTACCTTTTTCCAAAAAAAGTACATTTTTCCAAAAAAAGTACCTTTTTTTAAAAAAAGTACCTTTTTCCAAAAAATTTACCTTTTTCTAAAAAAATGAACCTTTTCCAAAAAAAAAAGGACCTTTTCCAAAAAAAGTACCTTTTCCCAAAAAACATACATTTTTCCAAAAAAAATACATTTTTCAAAAAAAAGTACCTCTTCCAAGAAAAAGTACCTTTTCCCAAAAAAGTACCTTTTTCTAAAAAAATTTTCCTTTTCCCAAAAAACATACATTTTTTCAAAAAAATACCTTTTTCAAAAAAAGGACCTTTTCCAAAAAAAAGTACCTTTTCCCAAAAAAAAGTACCTTTTTCTAAAAAAATGTTCCTTTTTCAAAAGAAATACCTTTTCCAAAAAAAGTACCTTTTTCCAAAAAACATACATTTTTCCAAAAAAAACACCTTATTAAAAAAAATACCTTATCCAAAAAAAGTACAAATAAAGTACTTTGTAAAAACAAAGTATCTTTTTCCAAAAAATTTCGTTTTTCCAAAAAGTACGATTTAAAATAATATATAATTTAAAAAAAAACTACTTTTTTCCCTCCCCCACGGATATCTCCACTAAAACAAGGTTTCTTGATATTCGGCATAGAAGTGCCTACCGGAACGGGCCAAAAGGTGAAAAGTCTCCACATAAACAGTCTCACAAATTGGAAAAGTGCCTGCCCAAACCACTGGAGGTAAGAAGTTGAAATTTGGTATAAAGGTTCCTCCACTGTAGTAGACATCGACTAAGTTTGTATTTTTGGAATTCCCTACAGGATATCCCAAAAGGAAACTCGGTATGTGAATTCCTCCTTCTGTGTAGGCGTCCGCTTAGACGGAATTTTTGAAATTCCTATCGGGAGGGGAAATAAGGTAAAAGTCTCCTCCTGACGGCTTGCCCAATCCCTTTTGGTCAACCTAAAATTTTAAATATGTATTCCTTGGAGTAGGACTAACTCACCGGCAACGTAATTTTTCTATTTTGGAACAGCAACATAGTAAAAATGGTGGTTGAAAGGGAAAAATGTCCCCAATAACGGCCTGCCCAAACCGCTTAGGCAATGCAGTTGAAATTTGGTATGAATGTTCCTCATCCATCGCAGATAGCCGCGAAGATGGAATTTTTGTAAATTCCTAAAGGGAGGGGCAAAAAGAAGAAAAGCCTCACCTTGGGGGCCGGTAAAAATCCCTTCGACTAGAAATCTGAAGATTAAAATGTGGGTCCCTGGAGTAAGGGCTAACTTATTAGAAAGATACTTTTTTGAATTTTGGACAGGGTCGTTATAAAATGGGGGCTCAAAAAGGGAAAGTTGCCCCTTAACGACCTGTCCAAACTGGAAAGCTGAAATTCGGTACTTAGGTTCCTCATCCAGCTTAATTCCAACCGGAAGGGACAAAAAAAGAAAAAGTGTCCCCCTTGACAGCCTGCTCAAACTGCTGGA
This sequence comes from Leucophora obtusa, assembly GCA_949987735.1. Lineage (NCBI taxonomy): Eukaryota > Metazoa > Arthropoda > Insecta > Diptera > Anthomyiidae > Leucophora > Leucophora obtusa. The sequence goes on from OX465295.1 coordinate 357,015,103, forward strand.
ACAAGGAAGCTGAAATTCCCTGTCGATGGATTTTCGGAAATTCCTACCGAGAGGGGCACAAATAGTAAAAGTTGGCTAGAAACCTGAAATGTAAAACATGTTACTTGGAGTATGGGCTTTTTGGATCGGGAAGGTGGTTTTTGGACAGGGACATTGCAAAAATGGGGATTAATGAAGCGAAAAGTGCGGCTTAAAAGCCTGCCCAAACCGCTGGAGGTAGGAAGTTGAAATTTGGTATTAAAGTTCCTCCTCTATTGTAGACATCCGCTAAGATGAGATTTTTGGAAATTCATACCGGGAGGGGTAAAAAGGGAAAAAACTTCCCCCTTGACGCCTGGCCAAACTGCTGGATATAGAGACCTAAAATTATGTATGTAGTAGGTTCCTCCTCCAACGCAGACGTCCTCTAAGACGGAATTTTTGGAAATTCCTACCGGGAGGGGTAAAAACGGAATAATTCTCCCCCTTGATGCCCTAACCGAACCCTTCGGCTAGAAACCTGTAATATATAATATGTTTTCTTTGGAGTATGGGCTAACTTATCGACAAGGCATTTCTAGGACTTTGGACAGGAACGTGGTAAAAATGGTGGTTCAAAAGGGGAAAATTGCCCCCCCCCCCTTAACGTCTGCGTCTTTAGCTAGAAACCTAAAACTTAAAGAACAAGTGTATATGAAACACTAAAATTAAGAAACTAAATAGGAAACGAGTGGAATGAAACACTACACAAGTGGAATGAAATGGATATAAACGTTGAACGAGTAGAATTGAAATTATAGAGAATGCAAATGGATTGGAAGAGGGAATGACCTGTTCAAACACTATCCACGGAATATGAAACTTATGTAGCAATGAAACTTACTCTCGAAAAAGTTAAACAAATTTTCTAAAAGAGAAAAAACCTTAGAAAAGGAATGGAACTTATATATTCCGATATTTAAACTTTATGTAACGAAGCACCGGTGGAAGAAACCGACGCAGTAAATTTTCCAACTGAATTTGTGAATTTACTTGAATTGCCAGGTCTACCTTTACATAAACTGGAATTAAAAAAAAAACTTTAAGACACGCTAACAACGTAGCGGGCTTTGCCCGCTATTTTTAATATTATAAAATGCTTTCCAACCCTGCTTTAAGTTATTTATTTTCATTCAAAACACAAATGAACAAAACTACTTACGGGTCTATCTACCTAAGTTCGCACTTTACCAAATTATCTTAACATACACACGTGTATTGCAATTTATTATGGATTCATTACTAACAATCCACTTTCATGAGAAAAAGTGATCAAATATTTATTTATTTTAAACCCATTGTTGTGCAGAATTATTTATTTGTGGTGGCTGGGTGAAGGCTTTAAATAAAAAAACTTTAAATAAAAAAACGAATTTAATAAAAATTGTGGAGGGCGCAGCCCCCCCCCCCCCCCCCTTAACCTTTAAGGCACGCTAACAACGTAGCGGGCTGCGCCCGCTAGTACTTTTATATAGACATATGTTAGATATTTTTTCCTCAAAGGTTTTAATATGGAGACATATGTGATTTTATATTATTACATACTGGCCTACATATAATTGCATGTGTTATATATAAGTACATAAAGTAACATATTACAAATATAATTACATATACGTTTATATATAATTTAGTATGACACTATACATAATATTATAAAACTATATGTGGAGCCATATAAGAAATATTTCACAATTTGTGTTAGATATGATTATATATTGACGAATAAGAACCCATATATAACTTAATATGGTTCCATATCTACAATATTTCATGATTTCTTTAATATATAACAATATTACGTTCTTTATAAAATCATCTATAATTATATATCATCCCACATAAGCAATTATTTCAAAGTGATTTTATATAAAAATATATAAGGTCCATATACACATGTGTGCAATATAATAGATACATTCAAATTTTTTCTAATTTTATTCTCGTTGCCTTTATTTTTAAAGATTAAAATAGTGGATAAATTCACCCCAAAATGCGAGGAGATTGTTCAGAAAATGGTGCAGAAGTTTAGCGTGACGTCTGTTTTTGTATTTTGTCACTTGTTTTAAGTAGGCGTGGTTTTTTATGAAAAATAAGCGATATTGACCTTCTATCAATTTACATAGTAAAATTTAGCGAGTACTGATCAGTTCTGTAAAAACTGTAAATTTTTGAAATTCCTACAATATTTCCTTAAGTCTTGCATTATTTTTTTCTACAAATGGTCTCTAGACTTAAAATGACAGTGCCTTAAATATGACTAAATTTTTCTTGTTTGTAGCGATTTTAAAATAAAGTTAACAACACTGATATTTAAATACGGAATGCTTTATACTACAACGTAAAAAAAAGTTTGTCTGATTTGTTATATCGCGGTAAGTATAGAATCAGGCCATTCAGTTTAAAGTTTTAGTGTTGTTAACTCAATTTTAAAATCGCTAGAAACAAAGAAAAATCTGGTCATGTTTAAGGCGCTGTCATTTTAAGTCTGGAGACTACTTGTAGATAAAGATAATGCAAGATTTAAGGAAATATAGAATTTCCAAAAATATACAGTTTGTATAGATCCTACCATTGCTCCCTAAATTTTACTATGTAATTTGATAGAAGGTCGATATCGCTTCTTTTTCATTAAAAGCCACGCCTACTTAAAACAAGTTACAAAATAAAAAAACGGCCATTACGCTAATATTCTGCACCATTTTCTGAACAATCTCCTCGCATTTTGGGATGAATTTATCCACTATTTTGATCTTTAAAAATAAAGGCATCGAGAAAAAAATTAGAAAAAATTTTAATGTATCTATTATATTGCACACATGTGTAAAACAGAGAAACAAGCCAGCCGCCGTAAGCCGTTTAAGCCGCCGCCGCCGGTCATTTTTGCCTCAGCCGCCGCCGCCGATTTTTTTCGGCTCATTTCGGCTGGAAGTATCAATTTTCCAAAATAAAAAAATTAAAAGCAAATGTCATTTTTAAAACAAATTTTCTACTTCATCATTTCCTGAACCATCAAGGGTATTTTTTTTTAGTTCAAAAGAAATAAAAGAACCAGTTTTATAGTCTAAGAAGGGTTTTTGTCATAAATATTTCTTAAGTTGGAAGTTTTTCTTGAAAACTTCTGACAGATCTCGCTGAAATTTGGATATTTAATAGAGGAGAGAATCCAAATGAACACGTCTTTAGCACCCATAGTTTTGGATACAAATTACACAGTGTTACAAAATAAAATAAAAAATATATATACTTTTCAAATGACCAAGTGTAGATTATAGGCAGAGCTTCGAAATAATTAATTCAATTTTAGCTTAATTCGCACAAAACCGAATTCAGCTTTAGAAATTGAATATATATCATTCCATCAAACCATTCCTTTATAATTAATTCATAGGTTTCATTCCCAAAGTTTAAAATTAAAAAGAATGCATTCTTATGCTGAATACATTCCTTATAGAATTACAATCAATTTAAATAATTTTTTCATTAATTCTAATCTTTTACAAAATGGCTTATCAAAATTGTCATTTTATTCAATCAGTAAAAGATCTAAGGTATGAATATACTAATGATTGTGACAACACTTTAGTTTATAATTACAAATTAAATAAAAATGTGGCTTATTTTAGGGATTTAATATTTATATCATATACAAAACCCATAAAAATAATTAAAAACGCAACATTTGTTTTAATCTTTTACAAACCGAATGAAACGTGAAAGATCATTATAAAAAGAATGAATTCATGAAAGAATTCATTTACTATGCATGAAAATTAAAAGAATGAAACCAGTGAATGAATTCATAAGGAATAGTATAAACGAATGATATATTAGTAAATTTTAGTTAAAAGTCCAAAAATGAATTAAAGAGTTAATTCATTCGAATTTATAGATCACATCACATTTTTCAGAAATTTCAGTACACCTGAAATTATTATCAAAAGACACATTTTTAAGACATTGCGGACGAAAAAAATGTTAAGTTATTTCTCGGTCGACTTATAAAATTGGGGAGATATTTAAGAATTTTAAAAAAATTCTAAAGTGAAACATTCAGAATTTTTTTGCTGTTCCGTGATCCACATCCGAGTTATTTTTTTCGATTTATTTCGTGTTGGAAAAGCTTGGTGAAAGTAAAATGAATATTTTGTTGCAAAAATAAATGTTAAAATTTATTTTAAAATTTGTCAGTATGCTAAAATTTGTTCGAAACAGTCAATTTCCGACATTTTGGATTTTGTGTGATTTTACAAAACCACTCTAATTAAAAAGTTTCGGAATACAGAACAGGGGTGTTAGTGTCATTGTGGGTGAAATTCAGCAATTTTTCAACCGATTTTGAATCTTTTAACGTTTTTGGAAAGACAAAAAATTTAGCTTTCCAAATATATAGAATTATTTCTTTGTAACTGAAATATGTAGAGTTTTTTTTTTAAATATTAAAATTAATTTTTTTTTAATTTCTATACTTTGACGGAATTTCAGAATAAATAACTTTGATTGTAATTTATTCTGAAAGTGGGTTTAGTTCTTAGTAAAATCAGATTCTTTTGTTTAAATTAATTGAAAATAGAAAAGGTTATCGTAATTTTTCTTAACATTTAATTTCAGCTATTATAAGACAACTCGATGTTCTTGTTTGCACACTCATTAAGGTTAATATTTTCAATTTTCTTATAAATACAAAGATTCCATGTTTATAAAAAAATGTATAACTTTGACAATTTTAAAGCGATTAAAGTAGATCTTCATTTTACCCTGAATTAAGAATAAATTAGATAAAAATTATTTTTTTTTAAACAAAATATTGCAATTAAAAGCCGTCAAAATTAAACAAAATAAGAAAAAATTAAGAAAATCAGTTTTATTTGAAAATATTTCCACACAATTTTGTTGAATATATTTAATTATATGGAAAGCCCAACTATCTCTCCTTGTAGCTCCGTTCAAAAACTAAAAATCCTAAATTTGTAATTTTTATCGATGAATTTAACTTAAAACTATTTTTTATTTGATAATTCCAATTTTTTTGTACAATTTTCTACTGCTATATTTTGGAAAAAACCTTAAACATATTTAAATTACGTGTATAATGTTCTATCAAGCCGATCAAGCCGCCGCCGCCGCCGATTATTTGGTTGCGCCGCCGCCGCCGATTTTTATCCGGCTCAACCTTAATCGCCGCCGCCGCCGCCGATTTTATGCTTGCGCCGCCGCCGCCGATTATTTTGATCGGCTTGTTTCCCTGGTGTAAAACCGTATTATATTATATGTGGTTCTATGTTAACAATGATTTTGAACTAGTTTTAGATTTAGTAATTACTAGGGATTGGCGCGTGACTAGAAATGTCCGTGAGTCACGTTATTCACACGTGATCGTGAGTAATAATTAAATATAATTCCTACTTGATTCGTGCGTGAGCGTGAATAAGAATATATAACCCGTGCATGATTCGTGTGTGAGTTTATTTTTTGCATCATATATTTTTAGTAATTTTTATTATTTTGTAATATTTTACTATTTTTTTACTATTTTTCTTATATCTTGGTTGTATAACATAATCCTATTAACTTAAATATTACAGTCTTGTTAACTTTATTTTAAAATTCCTAAAAATAAAGAAAATTTTGTTCATGTTTAATGCACTGTCATGGTAAATCTGGATAAAATTAATGGAAGATTTATCGAAATTTTAGGATCTCCAGCAGACCTTTGGGTTAATCATTATATTTGGAAATTAATTACACATGCAATTACACAATAACATGTAATTGTAATTGAAAAAAAATTCAATTACAATTACATATTATTTGTAATTGTAATTAAAAAAAAAAACAATTACAAGTAATTTGTAATTGAAAATTTTCAATTACACATTACATATAATTGTAATTGAAAAAATGTCAATTACAATTAAATTTTTTCGGAAAAGAAATAATGAGTAAAAGCACAAGTAGGTACTTATCCACGCCTATCCAACCTATCCCAGTCAGTTTTTTCTACAAAATTTTATCAAAAAACACCTTAATTCTAAATATTATTGAAATTTGTAATTGAAATCACTTTCAATTACAATTACTTGTAACTGAAAATTTTCAATTACAGTTACATGAAATGTAATTGAGTTTTTTTAATTTCAATTACATTTATTTGCAATTGCAATTGAAATGCCCCAGGTCTGATCTCCAGATATTGCATATCTTTTTTATTTAAAAAAATAATTTTTATATATTGTTAGATATGGTCATATGGGTAATATGATCTAAAGTATAAGGTAAATTTTTAGATATAATTGTATCAAACTATGTCCACTTTTAAACCATTTTATATAATTTTATACAAAAAGATATAATTTGATGTAATTGGATGAGGACAAAATTCGGATACAATTGTATCGAATTGCATAAAATTGTATCAAATTGTACCAAATTGTATACAATTGTATACAATTCGATACAATAAGATACAATAAGATGTTCTCATTTTTCGGATATAATTATATCTAATAACATAAAAGATTATATATAATTAAATATAACTTCATATGGCTCCATATCATTTTTTTTACCTGGGAAATTAAAAAAAAACTGAATAATTAATATAAATTTAAGAATGAACACGATTGTTCTAATTTACTATCTCTATATATAAAAGAATAACGTGACTGACTGACTGACTGACTGACTGACTCAACATCGCCCAGCCCAAACCGCTGAAGCTAGGAAGTTGAAATTTGGTATGTAGGTTCCTCTTTCGGGGTAGACGTCCGCTAAGACGGGATTTTTGGAAATTCCTACCGGAACGGGCAAAAAGGGGGAAAGTGTCCCCCTTGACGGCCTGCCAAAACCCCTTTGGCTAGAAAGCTGAAATTTAAGAAATGTGTTCCTTGGAGTAGGGGCTAACTTTTCTGGAAAGTACTTTCTAGAATTTTGGACAGGGACGTTGTAAAAATGGGGGTTAAAAAGGGGAAAAATGCCCCCCTTGACGGCCTGCCCAAACCGCTGGAGGTAGGAAGTTGAAATTTCGTATAAAGGTTCCTCCACTATCGTAGACATCCACCAAGACGGGAGTTTTGGAAATTTTTACAGGGACGGTCAAAAAGGGGAAAAAGTCTCCCCCTTGACGGCCTGCTCAAACTGCTGGAGCTATGAAGTTGAAATTTGGTATGTAGGTTCCTCGACCGGTGTAGACGTCCGTTGAGACGGCATTTTTGGAAATTCTTATCGGGAGGGGCAAAAAGGGGACAAAAAAAGTACCTTTTTCCAAAAAAGTACCTTTTCCCAAAAAAAGTACCTTTTTCCAAAAAAGTACCTTTTCCCAAAAAAAGTACCTTTTCCCAAAAAAAGTACCTTTTCCCAAAAAAAGTACCTTTTTCCAAAAAAAGTACCTTTTTCAAAAAAAAGTACCTTTTTCAAAAAAAAGTACCTTTTTCAAAAAAAAGTACCTTTTTCAAAAAAAAGTACCTTTTTCCAAAAAAAAGTACCTTTTTCCAAAAAAAGTACCTTTTTCCAAAAAAAGTACCTTTTTCCAAAAAAAAGTACCTTTTTCCAAAAAAAGTACCTTATTCCAAAAAAAGTACCTTTTTCCAAAAAAAGTACCTTTTTCCAAAAAAAGTACCTTTTTCCAAAAAAAGTACCTTTTTCCAAAAAAAGTACCTTTTTCCAAAAAAAGTACCTTTTTCCAAAAAAAGTACCTTTTTCCAAAAAAAAGTACCTTTTTCCAAAAAAAGTACCTTTTTCCAAAAAAAGTACCTTTTTCCAAAAAAGTACCTTTTTCCCAAAAAAGTACCTTTTTCCAATAAAAGTACCTTTTTCCAAAAAAAGTACCTTTTTCCAAAAAAAAAGTACCTTTTTCCGAAAAAAGTACCTTTTTCCGAAAAAAGTACCTTTTTCCAAAAAAAAGTACCTTTTTCCAAAAAAAGTACCTTATTCCAAAAAAAGTACCTTTTTCCAAAAAAAGTACCTTTTTCCAAAAAAAAGTACCTTTTTCCAAAAAAAGTACCCTTTTCCAAAAAAAAGTACCTTTTTCCAAAAAAGTACCTTTTTCCAAAAAAAGTACCTTTTTCCAAAAAAAGTACCTTTTTCCAAAAAAAGTACCTTTTTCCAAAAAAAAGTACCTTTTTTCAAAAAAAGTACCTTTTTCCAAAAAAAGTACCTTTTTCCAAAAAAAGTACCTTTTTCCAAATAAAAAGTACCTTTTTCCAAAAAAAAATTCCTTTTTCCAAAAAAAGTACCTTTATCCAAAAAAAGTACCTTTTTTAAAAAAAGTACCTTTTCCCAAAAAACATACATTTTTCCAAAAAAATAACTTTTTCAAAAAAAGTACCTTTTCCAAAAAAAAGTACCTTTTCCCAAAAAAAGTACCTTTTTCTAAAAAAATTTTCCTTTTCCCAAAAAACATACATTTTTTCAAAAAAAAATACCTATTTTCAAAAAAAGTACCTTTTCCAAAAAAAAGTACCTTTTCCCAAAAAAAAGTACCTTTTTCTAAAAAAATTTTCCTTTTCCAAAAGAAGTACCTTTTCCAAAAAAAATACCTTTTTCCAAAAAACATACATTTTTCCAAAAAAAACACCTTTTTAAAAAAAAATACCTTTCCCAAAAAAAGTACAAATAAAGTACTTTGTAAAAACAAAGTATCTTTTTCCAAAAAATTTCGTTTTTCCAAAAAGTACCATTTAAAATAATATATAATTTCAAAAAAACTACTTTTTTCCTCCCCCCACGGATATCTCCACTAAACAAGGTTTCTTGATATTCGGCATAGACGTGCTCTAAGACGGGATTTTTGGAAATTCATACCGGAACGGGTAAAAAGGGGAAAAGTCTCCCCATAAACAGTCTCACAAATTGGAAAAGTGCCTGCCAAAACCACTGGAGGTAAGAAGTTGAAATTTGGTATAAAGGTTCCTCCACTGTAGTAGACATCGACTAAGTTTGTATTTTTGGAATTCCCTACAGGATATCCCAAAAGGAAAGTCGGTATGTGAGTTCCTCCTTCTGTGTAGGCGTCCGCTTAGACGGAATTTTTGAAATTCCTATCGGGAGGGGAAATAAGGTAAGTCTCCTACTGACGGCTTGCCCAATCCCTTTTGGCCAACCTAAAATTTTAAATATGTATTCCTTGGAGTAGGACTAACTCACCGGCAACGTAATTTTTCTATTTTGGAACAGGAACATAGTAAAAATGGTGGTTGAAAGGGAAAAATGTCCCCACTAACGGCCTGCCCAAACCGCTAAGGCAATGCAGTTGAAATTTGATATGAATGTTCCTCATCCATCGCAGATAGCCGCGAAGATGGAATTTTTGTAAATTCCTAAAGGGAGGGCCAAAAAGAAGAAAAGCCTCACCTTGGGGGCCGGTAAAAACCCCTTCGGCTAGAAACCTGAAGCTTAAAATGTGGGTCCCTGGAGTGAGGGCTAACTTATTAGAAAGATACTTTTTTGAATTTTGGAGAGGGTCGTTATAAAATGGGGGCTCAAAAAGGGAGAGTTGCCCCTTAACGACCTATCCAAACTGCTGGAACTAGGAAGCTGAAATTCGGTACTTAAGTTCCTCTCAGCCTGCTCAAACTGCTGGAACTAGGAAGCTGGAATTCCCTGTCGATGGATTTTCGGAAATTCCTACCGAGAGGGGCACAAATAGTAAAAGTTGGCTAGAAACCTGAAATGTAAAACATATGTTACTTGGAGTATGTGCTCACTTACCGAGAAGGTGCTTTTTGGACAGGGACATTGCAAAAATGGGGATTAATGAAGAGAAAAGTGCCGCTTAAAGGCCTGCCCAAACCGCTGGAGGTAGGAAGTTGAAATTTGGTATTATTATTACTATTGTAGACATCCGCTAAGATGAGATTTTTGGAAATTTCTACAGGTAGGGTCAAAAACAGGAAAAGTCTCCCCCTTAACGGCCTGGCCAAACTGCTGGAACAAGGGATCTTAAATTGGGTTCCTTCTCCAACGTTGACGTCCCCTAAGATGGTATTTTTGGAAATTCATACCGGGAGGGGTAAAAAGGGAAAAAACTTCCCCCTTGACGGCCTGGCCAAACTGCTGGATATAGAGACCTAAAATTATGTATGTAGTAGGTTCCTCCTCCAACGCAGACGTCCTCTAAGACGGAATTTTTGGAAATTCCTACCGGGAGGGGTAAAAACGGAATAATTCTCCCCCTTGATGGCCTAACCGAACCCTTCGGCTAGAAATCTGTAATATATAATATGTTTTCCTTGGAGTATGGGCTAACTTATCGACAAGGCATTTCTAGGACTTTGGACAGGAACGTGGTAAAAATGGTGGTTCAAAAGCGGAAAATTGCCCCCCCCCCCCCCTTAACGTCTGCGTCTTTAGCTAGAAACCTAAAACTTAAAGAACAAGTGTATATGAAACACTAAAATTAAGAAACTAAATAGGAAACGAGTGGGATTGAAACACTACACAAGTGGAATGAAATGGATATAAACGTTGAACGAGTGGAATTGAAATTATAGACAATGCAAATGGATTGGAAGACGGAATTACCTGTTCAAATACTATCAACGGAATATGAAACTTATGTAGCATTGAAACATACTCTCGAAAAAGTTAAACAAATTTTCTAAAAGAGAAAAAACCTTAGAAAAGGAATGGAACTTATATATTTCGATATTTAAACTTCATGTAACGAAACACAGGTGGAAGAAACCGACGCAGTAAATTTTCCAACTGAATTTGTGAATTTACTTGAATTGCCAGGTCTACCTTTACATAAACTGGAATTAAAAAAAAACTTTAAGACACGCTAACAACGTAGCTTTGCCCGCTATTTTTAATATTATAATGAACAAAACTACTTACGGGTCTATCTACCTAAGTTCGCACTTTACCAAATTATCTTAACATACACACGTATATTGCAATTTATTATGGATTCATTACTAACAATCCACTTTCATGAGAAAAAGTGATCAAATATTTATTTATTTTAAACCCATTGTTGTGCAGAATTATTTATTTGTGGTGGCTGGGTGAAGGCTTTAAATAAAAAAACTTTAAATAAAAAACGAATTTAATAAAAATTGTGGGGGGCGCAGCCCCCCGGGGGGGAGGGCGAAGCCCCCCCCCCCCTTAACCTTTAAGGCACGCTAACAACGTAGCGGGCTGCGCCCGCTAGTTAAACATATTTTAAACATATAGAAAAGTCTTATAGAGCATTTTAGGCAGGGATGCACCAACTCTTTGTAGCTCCAGGAGCCATCTGGTGATTGTGCCCTACAGACAGGCACTAACATAAAATTAATATTTTTTCACACTTTTTAAGCATTTATTAAAATCAAATTATTATTTTTCGAAACTTTAGAATCGTAGGTCTAACATAATGAAAAATTATTTTCTTATCACACGATTTGAGGAAGAAATTGCAAAATGTAGTTGCTTCCTACTATTTTTTTGGCACCCCAAAAAACACAAAAACACGCCTGTCTGCGACCACATGTGATATAAATTCATTAAAGTGAATGTCAAGGAAAGGTAATTGAAAAATGCACAAAATATATTTTTTCCAATTTTTAATCTGCCTTAATAGCGGAGAAAAATGGGATTAGTGTATGTGCCCCACTGGCGAAGGATCCCCCCTCTACCCTACTTGTATTATCCGTTATCCGTTTTTATTTTGGAGGAAAATTTACATTTTGATTGATTCCTTAATACCACAAATGTATCAATTATGTCTACGGTTTTCAAAGTGTGAAGTAAAAAAAAAACAAAAACAAATTTTTTAATCATAATTTCAGTTTGGTAACTTGCTACTTTAACCCTTTCGACCCCAACTTTAAATGGCTGGGAATTTTCCGACCAAACTTCTTGTAAATGTAGATCTATGCCAAAGAAATATTTTTTTATTACTTTTATGGTTTCGCAGCATCCCCTAGCGGAGATATTTGGAATTAAAGTTCAAAAATTAATATGCTGCCGGTCCCGAACGGGTTAAGATTTTTTAAAAATTTTAATTTTATTTTTTTTTATTGCTAAACTCTACATAAAATTTTTTGATTTTTTGAATTTTATTCATCACACAATTTTTGAGACTAATTTAAACAAAAAATTTATTTTTCCTTAAATTTTGCTGTAAGAAAAAATGTGTGTTGACACTAGGGATGCCAATCGGGATTGATATTTGAAAATCCCGGGATTCGGGATTCCGGGATTTTCGGGACTTCGGGATTTTTTAATTATTTAATAGTTGTTAATTAATAATGTGGTACATTTTATGAATATTGAAACATCTCAGTCAGAAATTGACAGTGGTACGAAAAATCAAGTATTTGCATACCACTGGGTAACCGCGATGTTAAAAATAAATGACTGGCAGAACACTCATTTGGGACGCTTTGCCAGCGTTTGCAAACATCGTTTTGCCAGTATTTGTTTTACAAAACATCACGGCAGGGCAAAAAAAAGATACATATGAACTTTTTTTAAATTTTATTTTGGAAAATATAATTCCAAACCACCTATTTATTAGTTTTGGCAGCGTTTTGCCAAAGTTAAAAATTTTGTTTCTCCAGTACTTTTCCGACGCTTTTTGAACTGCCGGTCCTTTTGTCTATTGACGTTATCATATTGGAAATGGGAAAGCAATTTTTGTCAGTACTTGTATAACATGTTAAAATACCTTGCCATCGCTTTCCCGTTTGTATTTTTCTGGCTGGGATAATACATAATGGCCTGTAGTGTACTTAATACATTTGCGCCCAGTATTTTGTTTGCAGATTTTAAAACAGATTCGTTGCGATAACCTTGCCCACTTAATCGTGTAATTACAGCAACAAAGTTATTTGGTTATCGTTATCAAATGTTTTCATGGAAGAATTCAAACTTACAGTCCCATCCAAAACTTACAGTCCCAGTATCAGAAATCAAATTTCGCTTGGAAGAATAAATCGGTAAAATAACAAACTTGATTTTTCGCATGTATTACTCAAAAACTTAATATTGTTTACCAAAATTTCAAATATTTCTGCAAAGTCTTTGCATAGTTTACTCGAATAATCTACTTAATTTATAATTTTACCAATATCTTGGCTTCAATTTCTTGTCAATATGAGAAAATTCAAGAAAAAACGTAGGTAATCTAAAATTGCTCACTTTGTTTATTTGCGTTTATATTAATATTAAAAAATAAGAAAATCCCGGGATTTTTGAGAAATAATCCCGGGATTCGGGATTTTGCCAATCCCGAAAATCCCGGGATTTCGGGATTCGGGATTTCCCGTTTGGCATCCCTAGTTGACACTATGAAAAATAGCTCGCAAATGAACACTATTAAAGACTGCCATATGAAATTATACACAGGTATTCTAGAACTTCAATGCTACTGAGTAAAAAAATTTGTTAGAAAAAAAAATAAATATAACGGGAGTTATAGGCACAAAACAACGAAGTTACTTGTAGGCAACTTTGGGGTCGAAAGGGTTAATTAAGAAGTTTGCTTTTTTCTTAATTCCTTTAAATTTTCTTAATAACTATTATGAGCATTTGATTTTGATTTTTTTATTCTTTGTTCTCAATAATTATTTATTTTTTATTTTGCTTTTAAAATTAAATATCGATTATTATTTTTTATTTATTTTCATTACACAATGAATGCTGTAAATTTATGTTCTATCTACAGTGATAATTCTTTCATCGCCAATAGTTTAAATGGCTTCCAAAGTTTTTTAAGGGTCGGACATTGGAATGTAACAAGTTTTTGTGCGTGCACTACATCTTGTAAAATTGATGAGATAAGGCATATTCTAGATGGTAATCATTTGGATATTGTTGGTTTCAGTGAAACTTGGCTAAAGCCTTACATTTTGTCTCAGGCTATTAATATTCCAGGCTATAGTATATGCAGAAATGATAGACTAGGTGAAAGAAGAGGTGGAGGTGTTGCGTTGTTTATATCGGACAGTATGAAATACAGAACCGTTTTTATGTCCGATGGCAATGACGCTTGCGAGTATTTGTTTGTGGAGGTTACTGTCAGGGATATTAACTTGCTTGTTGGTGTTTGTTATTTGCCTGATGGTGATTTAAGTGCTTTTGAGGATTCTGTGGGCGATTTGTTAGTAAGGTACTCAAATGTTATTCTGGTTGGAGATTTTAATACGGATATTTTTTGTCCAATTGATTCTATTGTTTTACGCTCTCTGTGTCAGCGACTTGATTTAACTTACCACCACAATTGTATACCAATGAATTACCATGTGGGGTGTGATACGACTTCTCTAATTGATTATTTTCTTTTGAGTAATACTATTTCCTTGGGCACATCTGGTCAGATGCAGTGTCCTAGTGTGACTCGACATTCTCTCATTTTTATAGCTGTCGGTGTTCCGAATTCGTCATCTCAATGTTTTATATCGTACCCGAATTATATTGTTATTGGTCCACTTTTGTTTATGGTTTATATGAATGATCTTTTACGTTCTTTTAATGGTGTTTCCTGCTTGCCTTATGTATATGCCAAATGTGGGCAAATGCGGCCCTTGTTGAAATTTAAATTTAGATTTTAAAAAGTATTTAAGACAAAAATCGATCTTAGTTCTGACTATGAAACTGGCAATTAATTCTTTACAAAATAAATTCAACATCTTTTACGATACTGTCGACATTGACAACTACTTTGTCACAAATTTAAAAAACATGTAATTTTGTATTTAAGAAAAAACTTTGTCACATTTTTCAAGTTTACTTTTTGTTTTTCATCACATTTATGAAGCTTTTTATAAATATGATGGAAGTTTTTCTCCGAGTGATACTAATATTCAGCAAAAATTTTCTGTAATTTCAGCAATAATTTCTAGATTACAGTTTAAAACAATATTACTAAAATTTACTAATTTTTTCTAGTAATTTCTTTATACTACAAATCAGTAAATTGCGTTGCTAAACTTACAGAATATACCGCACGGCTCAAAATAGTTAAATTTCCAGTAATAACATCAAAATTTTCATTAGCCATTTCAGACTTTTGTTGGGTGGACGAGTTTTATACTCAGCACAAAGCACGATTTTAAACTCAGATTTTACTTTAGTAAGAAAATTTGTTTGAAAATTTCTTACGAAAGTAAAGTGTTATTAAAATTCGTACTTTGTACTGACTATAATACTGCACCGCATTGGTCTTAAATTTAGAACTGTGTGAAAAAGTTGGCGTTTTAGTTCATCAAAAAGCACTCAAGTTACTGACTAAATCTTTAAGTTTGTAATCGTCGTTTAAATTTACCCTTTAGTGCATAGTGTTCCTTTAAAATGGAGAGTTTTTTTGTTGTGCGCAACGAAATTATTAAATTAAAACCAGAATCAAGGATATAATTCTTGATACATATTTTTGTTGTCGGATATAATATTCAGTCTTTTATAACTCGTTGAGTTTTAAATTTTCGTTGGCCGATTCCGCGACACCGCATTTAATGCAAAAAATATGAAAAGTGTTACTTATGTAATTAAAAAATATCAAAACAGAATTTGAAAAAAGTTGAGTTTGCAATGAGTTCTTGTGGAACCAGGTTTGGAATGGATTTGAGAACAGATTTTTTTCTTACATGAAAAATAAAATAAAACATTTGTTCCGTCCGCTTTCATTTAAGGTAACGATTTGTAGTTTTACTTTTTTTAATATATAGTGCGGCCCTTTATAATTTATGAAAAACCATAATATGGCCCCCGGTGAAAAATCCGTGCCCACCCTTGGTATATGCTGATGATGTGCAATTTGTTTGCTATTCTGATACTGAGTTTGTCGATGTGTTGGAGGACGGCGTCAATTTTATATTGCGGGAAGTTGTGTCATGGTCGTCCGATAATGGTTTCTGTGTCAATCCAGTCAAGACGAAGTTAATGGGGTTTGGATTCGCTATAAATGACATGAGTATTACTATTGGTGGTATTCCTGTTGAGTTTGTTAATAAGATGAAATGTAAGACCTAAACAGTCTTGGATAACCAACTGAATTTTTCTCCACACATAAATTACTTGTCCTCTTGCATATCCTTTCTTTTAAAAAGGTTGTATTCATTGAATATTTATCTGCCTTGTTCAATAAAAAGGCGTGTAGCCACGGCTATTTTAATGCCGCATATATTGTACGGCATGGAGGTTTTTTCGGGTACTAGAAGTTTCGCGCTGAGGAAATATAAGCTTGTTTTTAACAGGATTACTCGTTACGTTTTTAATTTGAAAATAAGAGATCATGTTTCTCAACATACATTTAGTTTTATAGGATCGTCTTTTGAAAATTTCATAAGCATAAGGCTATTATTATTTTTTTATAAATCTATCGTTAATGGATACCCGGTATACATTGTTGATAAATTTCGAACTAGCGACAGGCAAGAACCTTGTGGACATCCTGCAATGATATTAACTTGTTGTGAACAGGTTTTACCAAGTAAACGCTGAACGATCTATTTTGAAGAAAGTTTTGAATAATTTTTATGAGTTCAATTGGAAAGTTGAATTTTTTTCAATTTAAAAATAAGTCCATTATACCAAACGGAGTCAAACGCAGCTTTTATGTCTAGCAATATCATTCCAGTTGATTTGCCGTTTTGAAAATTATTTTTAACTAATTTTCTGATTTTTAGTAGGGGTTGAGACGTATTATGTTCACTTCTGAACCCGAATTGTTGCGATGGAAGTATATTGTTTGCATCGATAAAATTAATAAGCTTTTCCTTAATAATTTTTTCCAAGATTTTACTTATAGAAGAGAGCAGACTTATTGGTCTATAAGAAAGTGGAGAATCAGGAGGTTTATTTGGCTTGAGTATTGGTATGGTTTTTGAGATTTTCCAATCACTGGGAAAGTAGCATAATTTAAGGAAAGCATTAAAGATGTTCGTTAGATAGTTGATACCTTTATTAGGTAAGTTTTTTAGACATTTATTAATACAGTCTAAACCTGGAGTTTTTTTGCTTTTCAATTTTTTATAATTACACCAACTTTTTCAGTAGTAGTGAAGTAACAGTTTTGGTCCGACTGACGGAATGAACACAATCTGTGAAGCAGGGTGTATATAACTTTCATCATTTTTTTTTTTTTGAAAACGCACGTAAGGAATACGTGTAAATAAGGTTTTAAATTCAGTAATTTTAGGCCAAAATGCGGGAAATGTTTGGAGCCACAACGGACAACTGGGAACAGGTTCCTCAATGGTGTATATACTGAAGGTAATACAAGTGATGTATGTTTCAGCCTTGCTATTGAAATCTTCCCCATCAATTTAGAAAGTTCTAAAAAATGACGTTAAAATTTTCATATTCTATGTTAAATATTTGGATGAAACTGGTGGCCAGTATGGAAAATTGGACAAAGGTTCCTGGATGAAAATCATTTTACAGAATATATTATGGCTGAACTTTCCAATTCTAGTCCTGAACTTTTCCAGCTCAATTTAAAATTGGGAGCAATCTAACATTAAAATAATGTCCTTTTAAGTGAAATTTCATGGGTGAACCTGGTGGTCACTATGGAAAATTGGACAGAGGTTCCTGGACGAAAACAATATCGTAGGCTATTTAAGAGGTCTAGTTTCTAGCCAATGTTTTGGAGTTGTGCTGCTCAATTTAGAAACTTGTTAAAAAGGACCCTAAAATTTTTAGAACCTATGTTAAGTATTTGGATGAAACTGGTGGCCAGTATGGAAAATTGGACAGAGGTTCCTGGGTGAAAATCATTTTACAGACTATATTATGGCTGAACTTTCCAATTCTAGTCCTGAAATTTTCCAGGTCAATTTAGAATTGGGAGCAATCTAACATTAAAATAATGTCCTTTAAAGTGAAAAGTCATGGGTGAACCTGGTGGTCACTATGGAAAATTGGACAGAGGTTCCTCGACGAAAACAATATCGTAGGCTATTTAAGAGGTCTAGTTTCCAGCCAATGTTTTGGAATTGTGCTGCTCAATTTAGAAACTTGTTAAAAAGGACCCTAAAATTTTTAGAACCTATGTTAAGTATTTGGATGAAACTGGTGGCCAGTATGGAAAATTGGACAGAGGTTCCTGGGTCAAAATCATTTTACAGACTATATTATGGCTGAACTTTCCAATTCTAGTCCTGAAATTTTCCAGGTCAATTTAGAATTGGGAGCAATCTAACATTAAAATAATGTCCTTTTAAGTGAAATTTCATGGGTGAACCTGGTGGTCACTATGGAAAATTGGACAGAGGTTCCTGGACGAAAACAATATCGTAGGCTATTTAAGAGGTCTAGTTTCCAGCCAATGTTTTGGAATTGTGCTGCTCAATTTAGAAACTTGTTAAAAAGGACCCTAAAATTTTTAGAACCTATGTTAAGTATTTGGATGAAACTGGTGGCCAGTATGGAAAATTGGACAGAGGTTCCTGGGTGAAAATTATTTTACAAACTATATTATGGCTGAACTTTCCAATTCTAGTCCTGAAATGTTCCAGGTCAATTTAGAATTGGGAGCAATCTAACATTAAAATAATGTCCTTTTAAGTGAAATTTCATGGGTGAACCTGGTGGTCACTATGGAAAATTGGACAGAGATTCCTGGACGAAAACAATATCGTAGGCTATTTAAGAGGTCTAGTTTCCAGCCAATGTTTTGGAATTGTGCTGCTTAATTTAAAAACTTGTTAAAAAGGACGCTAAAATTTTTAGAACCTATGTTAAGTATTTGGATGAAACTGGTGGCCAGTATGGAAAATTGGACAGAGGTTCCTGGGTGAAAATCATTTTACAGACTATATTATGGCTGAACTTTCCAATTCTAGTCCTGAAATTTTCCAGGTCAATTTAGAATTGGGAGCAATCTAACATTAAAATAATGTCCTTTAAAGTGAAATTTCATGGGTGAACCTGGT
This sequence comes from Leucophora obtusa, assembly GCA_949987735.1. Classification (NCBI taxonomy): domain Eukaryota; kingdom Metazoa; phylum Arthropoda; class Insecta; order Diptera; family Anthomyiidae; genus Leucophora; species Leucophora obtusa. The sequence continues at coordinate 357,033,981 of OX465295.1, forward strand.
GGTCACTATGGAAAATTGGACAGAGGTTCCTGGACGAAAACAATATCGTAGGCTATTTAAGAGGTCTAGTTTCCAGCCAATGTTTTGGAATTGTGCTGCTCAATTTAGAAACTTGTTAAAAAGGACCCTAAAATTTTTAGAACCTATGTTAAGTATTTGGATGAAACTGGTGGCCAGTATGGAAAATTGGACAGAGGTTCCTGGGTCAAAATCATTTTACAGACTATATTATGGCTGAACTTTCCAATTCTAGTCCTGAAATTTTCCAGGTCAATTTAGAATTGGGAGCAATCTAACATTAAAATAATGTCCTTTTAAGTGAAATTTCATGGGTGAACCTGGTGGTCACTATGGAAAATTGGACAGAGGTTCCTGGACGAAAACAATATCGTAGGCTATTTAAGAGGTCTAGTTTCCAGCCAAAGTTTTGGAATTGTGCTGCTCAATTTAGAAACTTGTTAAAAAGGACCCTAAAATTTTTAGAACCTATGTTAAGTATTTGGATGAAACTGGTGGCCAGTATGGAAAATTGGACAGAGGTTCCTGGATGAAAATCATTTTACAGACTATATAATGGCTTAACTTTCCAATTCTAGTCCTGAAATTTTCCAGGTCAATTTAGAATTGGGAGCAATCTAACATTAAAATAATGTCCTTTTAAGCGAAATTTCATGGGTGAACCTGGTGGTCACTATGGAAAATTGGACAGAGGTTCCTGGACGAAAACAATATCGTAGGCTACTTAAGAGGTCTAGTTTCCAGCCAATGTTTTGGAATTGTGCTGCTCAATTTAGAAACTTGTTAAAAAGGACCCTAAAATTTTTAGAACCTATGATAAGTATTTGGATGAAACTGGTGGCCAGTATGGAAAATTGGACAGAGGTTCCTGGGTGAAAATTATTTTACAGACTATATTATGGCTGAACTTTCCAATTCTAGTCCTGAAATGTTCCAGGTCAATTTAGAATTGGGAGCAATCTAACATTAAAATAATGTCCTTTTAAGTGAAATTTCATGGGTGAACCTGGTGGTCACTATGGAAAATTGGACAGAGGTTCCTGGACGAAAACAATATCGTAGGCTATTTAAGAGGTCTAGTTTCCAGCCAATGTTTTGGAATTGTGCTGCTCAATTTAGAAACTTGTTAAAAAGGACCCTAAAATTTTTAGAACCTATGTTAAGTATTTGGATGAAACTGGTGGCCAGTATGGAAAATTGGACAGAGGTTCCTGGGTGAAAATCATTTTACAGACTATATTATGGCTGAACTTTCCAATTCTAGTCCTGAAATTTTCCAGGTCAATTTAGAATTGGGAGCAATCTAACATTAAAATAATGTCCTTTTAAGTGAAATTTCATGGGTGAACCTGGTGGTCACTATAAAAAATTGGACAGAGGTTCCTGAACGAAAATTGTGTCATAGCTAGCATAAAGGATATATACTCCGGTCGTGGTGGTAAAATCTTCATGGTCAACTTGGAAATGCATCAATTTACAACTTTAAAAAGTTTAAATTTATGTTAAGGAATATAATTAAAATGGCCATCCAAAACTGTTAACTGAGCTATGTTAAGCATTTAACAGCGCAATATAAATAAAAATAATGCCAACCAATACTGTTAACTCAGTTATGCTAAGTAGTGGGAAATATCTGAAGATACATCGGGCAACTGGAAACAGGTTCCTCAATGATGTATATACTGATGGTAATATAAGTGATGTACGTTCCAGCCTTGCTATTGAAATCTTCCCCGTCAATTTAGAAAGTTCTAAAAAATTACGCTAAAATTTTCATATTCTATGTTAAATATTTGGATGAAACTGGTGGCCAGTATGGAAAATTGGACAGAGGTTCCTGGATGAAAATCATTTTACAGACTATATTATGGCTGAACTTTCCAATTCTAGTCCTGAAATTTTCCAGGTCAATTTAGAATTGGGAGCAATCTAACATTAAAATAATGTCCTTTAAAGTGAAATTTCATGGGTGAACCTGGTGGTCACTATGGAAAATTAGACGGAGGTTCCTGGACGAAAACAATATCGTAGGCTATTTAAGAGGTCTAGTTTCCAGCCAATGTTTTGGAATTGTGCTGCTCAATTTAGAAACTTGTTAAAAAGGACCCTAAAATTTTTAGAACCTATGTTAAGTATTTGGATGAAACTGGTGGCCAGTATGGAAAATTGGACAGAGGTACCTGGATGAAAATCATTTTACAGACTATATAATGGCTGAACTTTCCAATTCTAGTCCTGAAATTTTCCAGTTCAATTTAGAATTGGGAGCAATCTAACATTAAAATAATGTCCTTTTAAGTGAAATTTCATGGGTGAACATGGTGGTCACTATGGAAAATTGGACTTAGGTTCCTGGACGAAAATTATTTTACAGACTATATTATGGCTGAACTTTCCAATTCTAGTCCTGAAATTTTCCAGGTCAATTTAGAATTGGGAGCAATCTAACATTAAAATAATGTCCTTTTAAGTGAAATTTCATGGGTGAACATGGTGGTCACTATGGAAAATTGGACAGAGGTTCCTGGACGAAAATCATTTTACAGACTATATGATGGCTGAACTTTCAAATTCTAGTCCTGAAATTTTCCAGGTCAATTTAGAATTGGGAGCAATCTAACATTAAAATAATGTCCTTTTAAGTGAAATTTCATTGGTGAACATGGTGGTCACTATGGTAAATTGGACAGAGGTTCCTGGACGAAAATCATTTTATAGACTATATTATGGCTGAACTTTCCAATTCTAGTCCTGAAATTTTCCAGGTCAATTTAGAATTGGGAGCAATCTAACATTAAAATAATGTCCTTTTATGTGAAATTTCATTGGTGAACATGGTGGTCATTATGGAAAATTGGACAGAGGTTCCGAGACGAAAATTGTGTCATAGCTAGCATAAAGGATATATACTCCGGTCGTGGTGGTAAAGTCTTCATGGTCAACTTGGAAATGCATCAATTTACAACTTTAAAAAGTTTAAATTTATGTTAAGGAATATAATTAAAATGGCCATCCAAAACTGTTAACTGAGCTATGTTAAGCATTTAACAGCGCAATATAAATAAAAATAATGCCAACCAATACTGTTAACTCAGTTATGCTAAGTAGTGGGAAATATCTGAAGCTACATCGGGCAACTGGGAACATGTTCCTCAATGGTGTATATACTGAAGGTAATACAAGTGATGTATGTTTCAGCCTTGCTATTGAAATCTTCCCCGTCAATTTAGAAAGTTCTAAAAAATGACGCTAAAATTTTCATATTCTATGTTAAATATTTGGATGAAACTGGTGGCCAGTATGGAAAATTGGACAGAGGTTCCTGGATGAAAATCATTTTACAGACTATATTATGGCTGAACTTTCAAATTCTAGTCCCGAAATTTTCCAGGTCAATTTAGAATTGGGAGCAATCTAACATTAAAATAATGTCCTTTTAAGTGAAATTTCATGGGTGAACATGGTGGTCACTATGGAAAATTGGACAGAGGTTCCTGGACGAAAATCATGTCATAGATAATCAAAAATGTACATTTTCCAGCCATTGTGGTATAATATTTCTGGTCAATTTAGAAATATTATTAATTTAACTTTAAACACATTATGTTAAGTTATAGAAATTAACAGGTGACCAACCAATGTTAACAAAGCTGGTTAACAGTGTAGTATATTTTTTTAATCAGAAATTTATTGGCGGCAGGTACCAAGTGTTGTAATTTCAATATAGGGTTGCCCACTAAAATAGTAAAAATTGCATTAAAAAATATATGCAAAATTGTTTATTGACAATAATGTCATGATAAAAGTAAAAACTGCATTTTCCAAGTCACATATAATACATTTTAAAATTAAATAAGAAAAATCCATGAAGACATTTTTAATGACAAAAACAAAGGCATGGAAAAAGTTCCGGGATGAAATATTTATCCTTTTTACAATATGGTATGTATGTTCCAAAGATGCCATTTCCATTCTTCTGGTCGTGTTAAAAATGGGAGCAATTTAATGTTGAAATTTTACAATTTTATTATGAAAATTCATACAGAATTTTTAAGTAAAAACTAATGTGGTCACAACTAAAGTTTGGAAAAAAGGTTCCTGGAGGAAAGTTTGATCATTGGTGCTTTAGGGTATATACTTTCCAAAGATGCTATTTCCAGTCTCCTGGTCATTTTACAAATTCCAACAATTTGATGTTGAAATTGAAAAATTTTATTATGAAAATTCTTACAGGTGACAACTAATTAGGTAACATTTTCGGATGGTAGTTACAGTGGAGAATTGGTCAATTTGGAAATATTATTAATTTAACCAAAGAGGATTTAAAGGAAAGAGTTTTCTTCCCAAGAAATTCTGTTAACTCGTGCACAATTATTTGTATGGATGCTCGGGTCTGTTAATTTCAGTGAAGAATGAGAAAAACAAAAGAAAAGTGAAATTTATTACTGAATAAAACGGTAACAAAAACAACTTTAATAAGGAAATAAATAATAATTAATTAATTTAAATAAATTTTTTGCTTTTAACTTTTGTTTTTTTTTTTGTTGTAAAAACGATTTTATTGTTTTTTTTTTGTTTTCCCGAATTACTTCATTTTATCTCATTCGCTGTTAATTTTCTTCATATTCCTTCTGTTGTTCCTCTCTTTCTTGCGTGAAATTTTTTGGCTCATAAAGCATTTTTAAAAGCAGCTGATGGAAACCCCCTGATTTAACTTTAAACGCATTATGTTAAGTTATATAATTTAACATGTGGCCAACCAATGTTAACAAAGCTGTTTAACAGAGCAGTAATGAGAATAACATCATAGTATTAGCGCGCAAAAATATATTTATTGGCGGCAAGTACTCAGGGTTGTAATTTCAATATAGGGGTGCCCACTAGAAAAGAACAAATTTCATACAAAAATATACATTTCAACATCAATATTGCAGTTCCAAATTAGTAAATTAGTAATATTTTCGTATTTTAAATTAATATACATAAGTATTTCGACTTTTTTTTTACTTCAAACAATTTCATTTAAATTTAAATTGCTATTGCTTTATTTCAGTTGTATTTTTAAATTTTATTTATTTTTGAAATAATGCATCAGATGCTTTCTTCAAATTATTTTGAATTTTTTTTCTATGTAAGCCCCTGTTTATGTAATACGAAAATGGTGTAAACGAAAGCAAAGTAACGAAAATTTGTTTTTGTTGCCCATATATTTTTGACGAAAATACCCAGTGTAGAAAATCATTACCACATATGTGGTTATGTAACTACATACTTTGTAATGGTAACTAGTTACTTTTGTTATTACATTTCTTATTACCTTTATATGGCGATGTCGCGAAAAATAATGAGTTATGGTTACACACCAGCATACGAAAAATCAAAAAATATAACGCTACCTGCGTGCTTACCAGTACTGACAAAAATAATGAGTATAAAAATAGATTTTCAAAAAAATTAATTATATAAAAAAAAAATATTTTTTATTGTATTTTTTTTAAATAAAATTTCGTGGTGCGGCAATCGAACTTGGGTCTACAAATCGACATGTAATATTTAATAGATAAAAACACAATTGACCTGCTGCACACAAGTAAGCTTACTCGCCAACATACAAAAAATCAAAAAATATGTGGTTACATATATCCTTACCAGTGATTAAAAAATATTGAGTCTAAAAATAGATTTCAAAAAATTTTAAAAAAAATCTAGCAAATTATTTTCTATTTGAAATAATGATAAAAATAAGTCATTATCAGCAACTCATTATTATATGTTTTAAAATAATGCAGAAGGTAAGTGGGTGTCATTACTGGTAGTCCAAAAAATAATGATATGTCATTACCATTTCTACACTGGGTAACAACTAGTTATTTTTTTCCATTATTTCAAATAAAAAATAATGCGTTACCAATAATGACTTATCTCTATCATTATTTCAAATATAATTTTCTAGATTTTTCTTTAAATTTTTGGAAAATCTATATTTAGGCAGAATATTTTTTTAACACTGGTAAGGATATAGTAAATATTTTCGATTTTTGTTTGTCGCATAAGCATAGTTGTGTGCAGCATGTCAATTATTTTTTTATATATCAAATATAACATGTCGAGATAGCTGAGATGGTAGAGCTATCCCGTCACGAGCGTACTTTATTAAAACAAAATTCTATAACAAAGAAACTTGCAACTCTCTCAATATTTTTTATTTGAAAAAATATTATGCGGCTTGGAACAGGAACGAACTCCGACTGGTTAATCAGGGATGTAAAAGGCTCACTTAATCGGGCTCTTATACAAAAAAATGTTAGATCGCTCTTACATATTTAAAAATGTAAGTAACTAAAAAATAGCTTCCTCTTTGGCTCGTTAAAAAAAATTAAAATTAAATATTTAGATATTATCAAATATTAGCACAAATTGCGAAAAAAAAAAACATTTGCAAAAAGCGAAATTTTTGCAACAATATATTCGTTTGCAGAATGTCGATCGCTGATTACCTCTTTTAATTCATTTTCTGTACCATAAAGCCTTTTTCGAATTCCGACGTTATTTTGCAATTTTTAAGTGCGGTTTTTTTAAATATATAACCTAGGGATTAAATTTTTGTACCATAAAGTCTTTTTTCAAATTCCGCTATTAGTTTGCAATTCTTTATGTGCGTTTTTTTAAATTTATAATCTAGGGGCTATAATACACATTTCATACAATAAAGTTTGGTGGCTAGTTGCAAAAAAACCCGCGAAAAATAAAATTGGCAAAAAGAAAATTTTTGCATCAATATATTTGTTTGCAGAATCTAAATCGCTGATTACGTTTCCTAATTAATTTTTTGTACCACAAAGTCTTTCTTCGCGTTCCGCTTTTATTTTGCAATTTTTTAAGTACGTTTATTTTTAATTTATAATCTAGGGACTATAATACACATTTTATACAACAAAGTTTGGTGGCTAGTTGCAAAAAAAATCGCGAAAAATAAAATTTGCAAAAAGGAAAAATTTTTTCATCAATATATTTGTTTGCAGAATGTAAATCGCTGATTAAGTTTTTTAATTAATTTTTTGAACCATAAAGCCTTTTGTCGCTTTACGCGATTATTTTGCAATTTTTGTAAGTGTGGTTTTTTTAAATTTATAATCTAGGGTCTATAGTAACAAATCTTATACACAAAAGTTTGGTGCTTAGTTTGCAAAAAAAAAAAAAAATCGCGAAAAAAATATTTGCAAAAAGGAAAATTTTTGCGTCATTGTATTCATTTGCAGATTGTTAATCGCTGATTTAGTTTTTTAATTATTTTTTTCTACCACAAAGTCTCTTTTCGCGTTCCTCTATTATTTTGCAATTTTTTAAGTGCGGTTTTTAAATTTATAATCTACGGAGTATAATGCCCATTTCATAAAACAAAGTTTGGTGGTTAGTTGCAAAAAAATAAAATTTTGGCATCGTTTGCAGAATGTATATCTTTTAATTAATTTTTTGAACCCCAAAGCCTTTTTTCGCATTCCGATATTGTTTTGCAATTTTTTACGTATGGTTTTTTAAAATTCATAATCTAGGGCTATAATACTGTTGGAATAGTATAATTCCATAGTATAGTTCCATTCTTGATTTTTATAACTAAATTATTATTTTCCATCCCTGGTTACAATCGATGTTTTGAGTCATACAAAGAGCGCACATAATTACCCTGCAAACATTTAAAAGATACCTTCCAAGAAGATATTAAAGCGATATCTTCTATTTGTCATTTGAATGAAAAAAATCAAGTAGTATTTACTTTGAAATTGTCTTCCTTTTATCACTTGGAAGATAATTCGGCGATATTTGGAAAAAAATAATTCAAAAATTTTATCTTTTGTCATAACTTTTTATGACAATATTGCGGCAATATCACCTTTGTATCATTTGGAATATAAAGCAAATTTGTTTGAAATCTTTTATCAATGTGAAAAAATAGGAAATAAACTCGTGAAAAGTTAAGATTAATTGCGCGGGAAAAATCGGCTAAGATGAAATCAAGATAATTTATAAGTTGGTCAAAAGATTATGTATGCAGATATTGTTTTTCAGGCTTAAATTTAATAATGAAAAAATTAAATCGTTTTTTTATTGTACCGGGAGTTTATTTAGCGATATCCCTTTTATCTTCCATATGAGTTATTGCTTTCATATTGCCTGGAAGTATTGTTTTAGTGTAACAGTTGTTTCCGACGGAGGAAACTTCCAGAATACGAAATTGATATTACCGGCAATAAATGTTTTCTTCCTGGTGATATGTTCGGAGAACCTTCTTCGTATTGCCATGTTTGCTGGGTGATATTGGTTTGAGTATGTTCCTGTTCCAAGGCACATAATAGAACAAATGCTTTCTCAGTGATAGAGAGTCCCCCAATCTCTTTATTATGTATACTCTTTGATAAAACTAATTTTTTGAAAATCTATTTTTTGAATATCTACACCATTTTCACTAAATTTCAGAAGTTTTCAATTGTATTTCAGAAATTATCAATTGACTTTTAGTTTTATCAATTGTATTTCAGAAATTATCAAAATAGATTTTCGTATTTATCAATAGTATTTCAGAAACTACCAATTGTATTTCAGAAATTTTCAAATGTATTTCAGAAAAAATTAATTGTATTTCAGAAATTATCAAAAGTATTTTAGAAATTGTTAATTGAATTTCGGCAAATATTATTTATATTTCAGAAACTGTTAATTGTATTTCAGAAACTATTAATGGTATCTCAGAAATTATCAAATGTATTTCATAGTTAATAAAGAATAATTTCTGAAACACATTTGATAATTTCTGAAATACAATTGATAATTTCTGAAATACAATTGACGGTTTCTGAAATACAATTGAGAATTTCTAATAATAACTTCTGAAATGCAATTGATAAAACTGAAAATTAATTAATTATTTCTGAAATACAATTGATAAATCTGAAAAACAATTGATAACTTCTGAAATAAAATGATAATTCCCGAAATACAATTGAAAATGGTGTATATTATTTTTGTCAATACTGGTAAATATATAAGTAACGACATATTTTTGATTTTTCGTATGCTGGTGTGTAAGCATAACTCATTATTTTTCGCGACATCCCCATACAAAAGTAATAAGAGATGTAATAAGAAAATTAACTAGTTACCAATACCAGTTGAGCAGTTACATAACCAAATATCTAGTAATGTTTTTCTAAACTGGGAAATTGAAAATTAAAAGTAGATTTGTATATAATTGAGATTTATTTAACAGTAGTTTAAATAGTATTTGTCATATAATTTAGAGAGGCATTTTGAAGGTAATATCTGTGTCATTATAGCAAAATACTTATGTATATTAATTTAAAATACAAAAATATTACTAATTTACTAATTTGGAACTGCAATATTGATGTTGAAATGTGTATTTTTTTCTATGAAATTTGTTCTTTTTTGGTGGGCACCTCTATATTGAAATTACAACGCTGAGTACTTGCCGTCAAAAATATATTTTTGCGCGCCAATACTGATGTTATTCTCATGACTGCTCTGTTAAACAGCTTTGTTAACATTGGTTGGCCACATGTTAAATGAATTTTCATAATAAAATTGTACAATTTCAACATTAAATTGCTCCAATTTCTAAAACGACCAGAAGAATGGAAATGACATCTTTGGAACATTTATTTTTGTCATTAAAAATGTCTTCATCGATTTTTCTTATTTAATTTTAAAATGTATTATATGTGACTTGGAAAATGCAGTTTTTACTTTTATCATGACATTATTGTCAATAAACAATTTTGCATATATTTTTTAATGCAATTTTTACTATTTTAGTGGCCAACCCTATATTGAAATTACAACACTTGATACCTGCCGCCAATAAATTTCTGATTAAAAAAATATACTACACTGTTAACCAGCTTTGTTAACATTGGTTGGCCACCTGTTAATTTCTATAACTTAACATAATGTGTTTAAAGTTAAATTAATAATATTTCTAAATTGACCAGAAATATTATACCACAATGGCTAGAAAATGTACATTTTTGATTATCTATGACATGATTTTCGTCCAGGAACCTCTGTCCAATTTTCCATAGTGACCACCATGTTCACCCATGAAATTTCACTTAAAAGGACATTATTTTAATGTTAGATTGCTCCCAATTCTAAATTGACCTGGAAAATTTCAGGACTAGAATTGGAAAATTCAGCCATAATATAGTCTGTAAAATGATTTTCGTCCAGGAACCTCTGTCCAATTTTCCATAGTGACAACCATGTTCACCAATGAAATTTCACTTAAAAGGGCATTATTTTAATGTTAGATTGCTCCCAATTCTAAATTGACCTGGAAAATTTCGGGACTAGAATTTGAAAGTTCAGCCATAATATAGTCTGTAAAATGATTTTCATCCAGGAACCTCTGTCCAATTTTCCATACTGGCCACCAGTTTCATCCAAATATTTAACATAGAATATGAAAATTTTAGCGTAATTTTTTAGAACTTTCTAAATTGACGGGGAAGATTTCAATAGCAAGGCTGGAACGTACATCACTTATATTACCATCAGTATATACATCATTGAGGAACCTGTTTCCAGTTGCCCGATGTAGCTTCAGATATTTCCCACTACTTAGCATAACTGAGTTAACAGTATTGGTTGGCATTATTTTTATTTATATTGCGCTGTTAAATGCTTAACATAGCTCAGTTAACAGTTTTGGATGGCCATTTTAATTATATTCCTTAACATAAATTTAAACTTTTTAAAGTTGTAAATTGATGCATTTCCAAGTTGACATGAAGATTTTACCACCACGACTGGAGTATATATCCTTTATGCTAGCTATGACACAATTTTCGTCTAGGAACCTCTGTCCAATTTTGCATAATGACCACCATGTTCACCCATGAAATTTCACTTAAAAGGACATTATTTTAATGTTAGATTGCTCCCAATTCTAAATTGACCTGGAAAATTTCAGGACTAGAATTGGAAAGCTCAGCCATAATATATTCTGTAAAATGATTTTCACCCAGGAACCTCTGTCCAATTTTCCATACTGGCCACCAGTTTCATCCAAATACTTAACATAGGTTCTGTAATGAACTGTAATGTACTTGTTATTATAAATACTTGTTTTATTAATTTATATTGATCATAGTTTCATAACAAGAATAGTCATTCATGAATAAAGAAAATAAAAACAGTTTTGAAAAAAGGAATTTAAAGTTCAGGTGTGGGGTCTCTCCAAAAATAATAAAAAAAAAAAATTTTAAATAATGGATTTACGCCCAAGCCGTCAGAAAATCGTCGAAACTTTATTAGCTGCTGGGATTTCATTTCCAGAATCAGCAACTATGAGCCAATTAAGGACTTTATATGAATCTGCAACAGCGAATACCCTTGTGGAACAAGAAATTATTGATCTTAATAGTGAATCGGAAACAACTGAATGTGTTTTTCCAACTGGTGTTACTTCCGCTAATTCAACCTCCGTTACAACTGCTGTTACAACCTATGTTACCTCCGTTACTTCCGCTATTTCTTCCGTATTCAATAATGATATGGTTACTGCTGTTTCTCCTGCAATTTCCTCATCAGTTTCTTATAATTCCAACCAGATATCAGCATTTGCAACTTCCCATTCTTCTTCAGGAGAAGCTGTTGTTTATTCAAATTCTTTGCCAATTGTCTCTGCTACTTCTGCGACTTCTTTTACAACACAGGAATCATTGCAATTGGAACATCAAATTAAAATTTTAAAAATGCGTAAAGAAATGCTAGCACTTCAAAAAGATATACAAAAGATTTAGAGGTAAACGGAAGTTCTAAAATGTCGCAAATCAATTATGATGAATTGGATAAAATAATTCCCAAATTTAATGGAACTGACAGCAGAGATATTTATAAATGGTTCATAGATTTTGAAGAGTATGCAATAAATTTTAATGATCAAAAACGTTTAATCTGCTTGAAGTGGTTACTGCAAGGAAAAGCTCGTGAATTTATGGAGAATTATACTTCCTGGACATACAAAGATTTAAAAGAATGTTTAATACAAACATTCAAATGAACAACCACTCGCGAGGAAGTGTATCGTCAGCTGCGTTCACGTACTTTAAAACCATCGGAATCTTGTGTAAGTTACATTGTGTCAATGCAAACAATTGCTTCTCAAGCAGATATAAACGGTCAAGAATTAGTGGATATTATAATTGATGGTATGGATGATAATTCTAACAATATTTCCATATTATATGGATCAAAAACTGTGGAAGAACTGATTCAGTGCGTGGAAAGGTATGAAAAGCATCGAGTTGGGAAAAACACTAATGTGAAGGCAAAAAGTATTCAAAACAGAACAGTCAGGTGTTTCAACCAGTTTCATCCAAATACTTAACATAGGTTCTAAAAATTTTAGGGTCCTTTTTAACAAGTTTCTAAATTGAGCAGCATAATTCCAAAACATTGGCTGGAAACTAGACCTCTTAAATAGCCTACGATATTGTTTTCGTCCAGGAACCTCTGTCCAATTTTCCATAGTGACCACCAGGTTCACCCATGAAATTTCGCTTAAAAGGACATTATTTTAATGTTAGATTGCTCCCAATTCTAAATTGACCTGGAAAATTTCGGGACTAGAATTTGAAAGTTCAGCCATAATATAGTCTGTAAAATGATTTTCATCCAGGAACCTCTGTCCAATTTTCCATACTGGCCACCAGTTTCATCCAAATATTTAACATAGAATATGAAAATTTTAGCGTAATTTTTTAGAACTTTCTAAATTGACGGGGAAGATTTCAATAGCAAGGCTGGAACGTACATCACTTATATTACCATCAGTATATACATCATTGAGGAACCTGTTTCCAGTTGCCCGATGTAGCTTCAGATATTTCCCACTACTTAGCATAACTGAGTTAACAGTATTGGTTGGCATTATTTTTATTTATATTGCGCTGTTAAATGCTTAACATAGCTCAGTTAACAGTTTTGGATGGCCATTTTAATTATATTCCTTAACATAAGTTTAAACTTTTTAAAGGTGTAAATTGATGCATTTCCAAGTTGACCATGAAGATTTTACAACCACGACCGGAGTATATATCCTTTATGCTAGCTATGACACAATTTTCGTCTAGGAACCTCTGTCCGATTTTCCATAGTGACCACCATGTTCACCCATGAAACTTCACTTAAAAGGACATTATTTTAATGTTAGATTGCTCCCAATTCTAAATTGACCTGGAAAATTTCAGGACTAGAATTTGAAAGTTCAGCCATAATATAGTCTGTAAAATGATTTTCATCCAGGAACCTCTGTCCAATTTTCCATACTGGCCACCAGTTTCATCCAAATATTTAACATAGAATATGAAAATTTTAGCGTAATTTTTTAGAACTTTCTAAATTGACGGGGAAGATTTCAATAGCAAGGCTGGAACGTACATCACTTATATTACCATCAGTATATACATCATTGAGGAACCTGTTTCCAGTTGCCCGATGTAGCTTCAGATATTTCCCACTACTTAGCATAACTGAGTTAACAGTATTGGTTGGCATTATTTTTATTTATAATGCGCTGTTAAATGCTTAACATAGCTCAGTTAACAGTTTTGGATGGCCATTTTAATTATATTCCTTAACATAAATTTAAACTTTTTAAAGTTGTAAATTGATGCATTTCCAAGTTGACCATGAAGATTTTATCACCACGACCGGAGTATATATCCTTTATGCTAGCTATGACACAATTTTCGTCTAGGAACCTCTGTCCAATTTTCCATAATGACCACCATGTTTGCCAATGAAATTTCACATAAAAGGACATTATTTTAATGTTAGATTGCTCCCAATTCTAAATTGACCTAGAAAATTTCAGAACTAGAATTGGAAAATTCAGCAATAATATAGTCTGTAAAATGATTTTCGTCCAGGAACCTCTGTCCAATTTACCATAGTGACCACCATGTTCACCAATGAAATTTCACTTAAAAGGACATTATTTTAATGTTAGATTGCTCCCAATTCTAAATTGACCTGGAAAATTTCAGGACTAGAATTTGAAAGTTCAGCCATAATATAGTCTGTAAAATGATTTTCGTCCAGGAACCTCTGTCCAATTTACCATAGTGACCACCATGTTCACCAATGAAATTTCACTTAAAAGGACATTATTTTAATTTTAGATTGCTCCCAATTCTAAATTGACCTGGAAAATTTCAGGACTAGAATTGGAAAATTCAGCCATAATATAGTCTGTAAAATGATTTTCGTCCAGGAACCTCTGTCCAATTTTCCATAGTGACCACCATGTTCACCAATGAAATTTCACTTAAAAGGGCATTATTTTAATGTTAGATTGCTCCCAATTCTAAATTGACCTGGAAAATTTCGGGACTAGAATTTGAAAGTTCAGCCATAATATAGTCTGTAAAATGATTTTCATCCAGGAACCTCTGTCCAATTTTCCATACTGGCCACCAGTTTCATCCAAATATTTAACATAGAATATGAAAATTTTAGCGTAATTTTTTAGAACTTTCTAAATTGACGGGGAAGATTTCAATAGCAAGGCTGGAACGTACATCACTTATATTACCATCAGTATATACATCATTGAGGAACCTGTTTCCAGTTGCCCGATGTAGCTTCAGATATTTCCCACTACTTAGCATAACTGAGTTAACAGTATTGGTTGGCATTATTTTTATTTATATTGCGCTGTTAAATGCTTAACATAGCTCAGTTAACAGTTTTGGATGGCCATTTTAATTATATTCCTTAACATAAGTTAAAACTTTTTAAAGGTGTAAATTGATGCATTTCCAAGTTGACCATTAAGATTTTACCACCACGACCGGAGTATATATCCTTTATGCTAGCTATGACACAATTTTCGTCTAGGAACCTCTGTCCGATTTTCCATAGTGACCACCATGTTCACCCATGAAATTTCACTTAAAAGGACATTATTTTAATGTTAGATTGCTCCCAATTCTAAATTGACCTGGAAAATTTCAGGACTAGAATTGGAAAGTTCAGCCATAATATAGTCTGTAAAATGATTTTCACCCAGGAACCTCTGTCCAATTTTCCATACTGGCCACCAGTTTCATCCAAATACTTAACATAGGTTCTAAAAATTTTAGGGTCCTTTTTAACAAGTTTCTAAATTGAGCAGCACAATTCCAAAACATTGGCTGGAAACTAGACCTCTTAAACAGCCTACGATATTGTTTTCGTCCAGGAACCTCTGTCCAATTTTCCATAGTGACCACCAGGTTCACCCATGAAATTTCGCTTAAAAGGACATTATTTTAATGTTAGATTGCTCCCAATTCTAAATTGACCTGGAAAATTTCAGGACTAGAATTGGAAAGTTCAGCCATTATATAGTCTGTAAAATGATTTTCATCCAGGAACCTCTGTCCAATTTTCCATACTGGCCACCAGTTTCATCCAAATACTTAACATAGGTTCTAAAAATTTTAGGGTCTTTTTAACAAGTTTCTAAATTGAGCAGCACAATTCCAAAACATTGGCTGGAAACTAGACCTCTTAAATAGCCTACGATATTGTTTTCTTCCAGGAACCTCTGTCCAATTTTCCATAGTGACCACCAGGTTCACCCATGAAATTTCACTTAAAAGGACATTATTTTAATGTTAGATTTCTCCCAATTTTAAATTGACCTGGAAAAGTTCAGGACTAGAATTGGAAAGTTCAGCCATAATATAGTCTGTAAAATGATTTTCATCCAGGAACCTCTGTCCAATTTTCCATACTGGCCACCAGTTTCATCCAAATATTTAACATAGAATTTGAAAATTTTAGCGTCATTTTTTAGAACTTTCTAAAT
Source organism: Leucophora obtusa (assembly GCA_949987735.1). Classification (NCBI taxonomy): domain Eukaryota; kingdom Metazoa; phylum Arthropoda; class Insecta; order Diptera; family Anthomyiidae; genus Leucophora; species Leucophora obtusa. Next base: position 357,049,873 of record OX465295.1, read on the forward strand.
TGACGGGGAAGATTTCAATAGCAAGGCTGAAACATACATCACTTGTATTACCTTCAGTATATACACCATTGAGGAACCTGTTCCCAGTTGTCCGTTGTGGCTCCAAACATTTCCCGCAGTTTGGCCTAAAATTACTGAATTTAAAACCTTATTTACAAGTATTCCTTACGTGCGTTTTCAAAAAAAGAAAATGATGAAAGTTATATACACCCTGCTTCACAGATTGTGTTCATTCCGTCAGTCGGACCACGCCCCTATCGCCCATAATGCTTGAAATTCATAACCCTTCATTCCAAAAATTTTAACATGTTACTGTTAAGTAGTTAACAGAGCTCTGTTGACTCATAACATAGCTCTGTTAACGAAATCGGTTTGTGTCTTTGCTAGTTAAATTTACATTTATCTTCACAGTCATTGTTATTGGTGGTATGTTAACTTTAACAGCTGGTTCGATAATTGTTTCATCATTATCGAACCAGCTGTTAAAGTCATCAAAAATGGCCACAAACAGCTCTCTGAGAGCTGTTTGTGGCCATTTTTTTTCTTTTCATGTTATACCCAGAGCAGGCATCAACATATTCTTCTCGATTGTGTTTAATTTTGTTTTTGCTTTTTTTTTAATATTTAGATATTGTTAACAAACAATAACAACAAGAAATAAAGAAAAAAAGAAACCGTAAACTTTTATTACACTTTAAGGAAACAGAATAAACTATGTCTTAACACACATAAAATGATGATGCAAGACTGACTTGTGACTCATTGTGACCATCATAAGACTATTTTTAAGACTGAGAGTCTTAACTTTTCATACAAAACGACAATAAAATTAAAAAATTCAAATTTTATTTTTTTGAAGTTTTCAAACAAAAATTTGAATAAATATAATTTATTGTGACTTTGCAACAACAAATACATGGGGAATACAGTCATATCTAAGTCACAGATTTTTCGTAGGAATAGGCACCGTTGTGTTCTGCATCGTCATGTGACATACTCTGAGATAAATACCGCAACGTATCAAGAGGACAACACTATATTATAGATAATTACAGCCAAAGCCAGCTTATGTGGATCTTCAAAGCACGTTGTGATATAATTGAGCTCTATGCTACAAGATAAAAAATAAGTGAGTTCCTTTAGTACCCAGCAAAACCTTGGTAATGACTGGTCATTACTACATGCATTACTTCCCGAGTAAAACGGGTTATACATTATTTTATATTATTTAATACAATTATGTCTCGTTATATATTGCTTTGTATGGCACTATATATAATAAGACATAAATTTCGTCTTTCGAACAAATTTTATATGACCCAATATCTAAATATATCTTTTTACATATGTTGTCATATTTAATAAGATCTCGCCCATGGAATTGAAATTGTAAGACCAAAAATAGCCCAGTTTCATGTTTAATTTAAGATTTTATCGAAATCAATGGATTTTTAATTGGAAATTATTCTTTTACAAAAACAAATTTTGATATAAAATTCAAGTGATTTAAAAAAAACAACATGAACACGAAAACTGGCAAAATACTTTTGTATAAAATTTGAGTGAAATTATCTGACAGTTACCCATACATTATCGACGTTGAAAATATTATGTTAAAAGAGTTAACACTTTATATGGGATTTCGTACCACATATATATAGCAACAAAACAAGTCTATTGATTTAAAAAAGAAACATATATTTCCCCTATATAATTTATGTTATAGTCTTGCTTCAAATAAACTATTAATATCTTACGGTGGGTCTCATACTGCAGGTTTAACTTTAACTTAACTATAAACAAAAGAAAATGTCAAAAAAATGTACACAAAACAACAAAAATTTGTTTGGGTTAACTATTAACTAAAGTTTAAACCTGAAGTATGAGACCCACCGTTAGTAAATTCAAATTGAAATTCATTTTCATTTAAAACGTTATAAATTTACATCGAAACAAATTCTTTTATTTTTCTTTCTTTTATTTTTAAATTGAATATTGGGTTATATTAATAAAAGTTAGCCAATTCTTCGAAGTAATTATTTTGGTTTAGGAATGACGTACCACCAAATTTATCCATAGGATTGAAGGATATCAAAATATCCTATGAAATTAAAACAAAAAAATTGTCTACCCGCAAGCAGACTAAAATTGTGTAATAAATAACTTAAACACCTAATAAAAAATTCCCCCTATTAGTGAAATGTAGTTTTTTAATTCATACATACACTATTTACAAATTTAAAACATTTTTAAACGATTATTTCATGACATTTTTCTCATTTTTTTAAGTGAAAGCCCAAAAATAAAAGCTTCATTTGAACTTTTCTCACTTTCAAAATGAAAATCTCACCTTTAGTGAAAAATCCAGTAATGATTTATGGAAATTATTTGAAATTTAATTTTATTTAGAATTTTTTTATTTTATGGATTATTCTTAAACTATACTATAGCTCGTATAAGTACTGATTAATGTGTAGATACTTTTGATGTATGCAGTTTCACATCAAGACTCGCAAACTTATTAGATTTGCTTAGTTCACACGATACACGCAATCTTACGTGAATTCCCCATTGTTTTTCAGTACAATATTTAATAAAAACAGAAATACGAAAATTTTTATCCAACTGGACCTAATTGCATCAAATTTTAAATATTAAGATATTATTTCATACAATAATGTCTGGTCAAAATTCGGATTAAATTGTATATAATTTATAGTAATTAAATCCAATTTGATCCACGTAGATACAATTGTATTCACCATTTTTCGGATTAAATTGTATGTGATTAGTTATTGTATTTCATCAAATTAGATATGTCACCATATCATCTTTTTTAATCGGGTTAGATCTCATATCTCATTACCCGTTGAATTACTTTTAAACTGAATGTAATGAGTTACCGATAATTATACCCCACACATTACTATTTCACAATAGCTGAAACCAATAATATATGTTCTAAATCATTAAAAACCATAACTATGGCGTAGCCTAGTGGTTATCGTTTTTGCCTGACAGATATGAGGATCGCTGCTCAACTCGTGTTAGCTTCCATTGTTGTTTTTTTTTTTTGTAATTTATATTAAACATCTATTTATAGAAATGTTGATGTTCATTAAGCAGTATTTAATAACAACAAGTTTTGTGAAAAATAGACATGTATAACAGTTGCCACAATAAATGTGTACATAAGTTAAAGCAATAAAAATCATAGTGATGTCGTGGTCTAATGGTTAGAGTGTATGCCTGACAATCGTGGGGTACGCTGATCAATACGTGTCAGCTCCTATTGGTTTTTAAATTGTTATACTTTTTTAAATCTATATTCAACATCTATTTATAGAACAGCTGATAAACTACTTACAGGTAACATCAGTGTAATGACTTTCCTCCAATGACATCACCATATTAAAATAAGTAGTTTAGTAATTAAAAGGTAACTAGTGAACACTTAAGATTTCAATACCTAACACTCATTACATGGTAATGAAAGGTTTTGCTGGGTAAGCAAAAAATTCTCTCGCAAAATGACAAAACTACCCAAAAGTAAAGGAACGTACAAAACCACTTTTCGAGCGCAAAAATGCATTTCAAAGAAAAATGTGAAAATGCGTAAAATTTTAGTTTGAAAAATTTAATAAACACACATATTATTTGCATTTAAAAGTTCTTATTGAGTTTGTTCAATTGATTATTATAAATAACACATTTCTTTTGCGTATTGGTTTGTTTAATTTAATTTTTCAATTGTTGTTTTTGATTATCTTTGCATCAGCTCTTAGTTTTACAATTTACCAAAGTTACCCGAAGAAAAAGATTGGGTAAGAGTATAAGCACAATGCAAAGGTCCCCGTTTTTTTCCATACAATTTGCCAATTAAAATCGTGCAACGATTTCCGTTAGAGATAAAACTTATTTTATTTTCTCAACGGAATTTCTTATTCTCCTGTTTTTACTCTCAGAATATTTTACTAATGTTGCCAGATTTTCACACAATTTCTATCACAGTACAAACATAGTACGATTACATGGTTGATTTCGTCATGCTCATGCATTAGTAAGCCCTATTTGAATCCCTTCATCTTTCACCACTTTGCACTTCGCCACTATCCCCTTTCCAAAGGAAGCAACACGTTAATTAATATGAAGAATTTCCTGAGTGTTGCTTCTCTTTAAAAAAAAAAAAAAATATGTTGGAATGTGGCAAGAAGAAAAATATTAAATATAACCAACTTGACTGTCCATGTGTTCTCTGTTGTAAAAGTGAGATTCCGTTTCCGTTGCTATTTTGTTCATTTTTTTCCGTCACGATTTAAGATTCCTTTTCCATTTGTATTGTGCTTATTCTCTTACTTTGGTAAAAAGAGAAAGTAGTAACAATTTAGCTCCAACACTGATTTACTTTATTACACGTGATGTCCCATGTTGTCAGTAGTGTTAAAATTATTTTAAATAAAATATTAATTTATAATATTTTTCTTCGTTGGGTTTCAATAACACTTTGTATTTCTGTAACACAGTTTACATGTTTTTTATTGTTGTGTTCTGTTTTAAATTGAAAAGAAATTTTTTAAGTCAAAATAAAATCTTTCTGAATTACGGTTGTAATTAATTATATTTCTAATTTCCAAGAGGTTATGGGCCTCCATTAATCCACTAAAAAGGAAGAATATCATTACCAATAGAGTGGATATCAAGACAATGGTAGCATTCGGCAGAGAAACCTTAAACTGATACCGGTGACTTGTAGCGCTTTGTGATTACTTACTCTGCTGAACGATGTTTTCTTTGTTTTGTTTTTAAATACTTTTTTTCTATATTTTCCTTTGATTTTATAAATTTTTTGTTTTTGAATTATATTTGTATGTTTTTATTTGTCAATCATACAAAACAAAAATTTTTTAAAATCAACAACAACAAATGTATCACTATTTGATCAAAAGTAGCAAACATTTTTTACGCTACCAAAATATGACAGCGCTCAGACTGAGCGGTTAGTGATCAGGTCGTTCAGCAGATAGTTGCACAACTGTTGTAGAACTGTTGACTGTCAAATTGTATCTGCCGAACGCACCCAATGTTTCCAAAACTAAATAACAATAACTACCACAATTGGAAGTTCAATGTGGATATGTTGTTGTTGGAACGTGAATTGTGGGATATTGTTGTGAGTAATGTTCCCGCGCAGCCGGATTCAAAATGGCTGGTACGAGATGGTAAAGCTCCGGCAGTAATTGGTTTGTCACTGGAAGAAAATCAGAAAATTCATATCAAGAAACTCAAAACAGCTAAACAATACTGGGTGATACTCAAGAAAAGTTATGAAAAATCAAGTTTGACAAATCGGGTGAGTGTCTTAAGACAATCATCTTCAAAGAAACTGCCAGACGGGCAATCAACGGAAGACCAAATTGCTGAATTTTTGGGTATAATTAATCGGTTACAAGATATGGGTGAACAATTCCCGGAACATAAGGTTGTGGCATTCTTATTGGGAAACTTGCCTGAAAGTCACAATGCCATTGTTTCTGCCCTTGATTTACGTTCGGAAGCTGATCTTACGCTTGATATGATCAAAAGAAAAATTATTGCAAGATTGCAAGAGAAGAATTGGTGATACTAATGCTCAAGAGCTCGTGTTGAAAACAGAATTCAAAAAGAAATCCAATTTTATTCCAAAATGTTATATTTGTGGCAAACAAGGTCATATTGCAGCTACAAGTCACATGTTGTGATAAAAATTTCTTTAATAAAATTAATGGCCCTTAGAAAACGGTAAAGAGACTGAGAAAATCAGCAAAATGTTATCCTGTTTTTTGAAGCGTAATTTAGTATTTTCATTAACTGAAATTATAGAATTTTCTTTATATCGAGGGCTCAATGAAAAAAGGTTCTAACTCGTTTTTTTTATTTCAAGGGAGAAGGAAAAATCTTAATTAAATCTTCAAAACTTTAGATATAACATTTTTTTAAATACAATATTAAATTTTATGGCAGCAGTATTGGTTCTTAACTGTAATATTTGTTTACAGACCTTTGTCTACTAAAACGTTTTAATTTAAAAAAATCTCAGATTCCGAAACTTTTCAACTTTAGAATAAAAACTTTTTTTTTAATATATCGAGTTTATATGTCACGTTGATATTTAATAAAATCAGGCAGGTCTTTGTGTTTTAATTGATAAAACATTAAGGAAATACATTCAGCCTAATTGCGGTTGTCGTATACGACAAGAAAATTTGTCGTTTTTGCCAAAAGCCATTTTTTGGTACCGCGAATGTCGTTTTTGTCGGTCAAATACACCAAAAACTGTCGTATACATTTTTGTTCACGACAGCCTCAAAAAAGGTTTAAAAAAAGTATTAAATTAAGTAAAATTAGACGTAAAATCACTTTAATATATTAATAAAATTAGACATTTTTTATTTAAATATAATTTTTTTAAAAGAAAAATTAAAAAAATTTAATGCCCTGGGTATTTTACAACTTGTGAAAAAACACACTATCCTTAAAATTTTCATTCTGACACCTTGCTTTTATGAGACAATAATGGTTTTATTATTACAAAATTTATTTTTTTTGATTATTTTATGAAAACACTACAAAAATAAATGAAATATTTAATTTTCTTATATTTTCTGTCGTATATTTTACACAATACCAAAAAATAATGAAAACGACAACGCCTGCTGTCGTAATACGACAACGACAACCGCAATAAGGCTGATTAATTTTGCATTAAACGATTAATCGATAAATTGCCAATTTTCTCGATTAACCGACCCGAATTACCGGTTAATTAATTTTAGACATTTTCCGAATAACGTATTAACCGGTTTACCGCCTACGTCGAAAAATTGAAAAAACTAATTTTTTAGCAATAAAATAAAAAAATGAGAGTTAGCAAAAAATTCTCTCACAAAATAACAAAATTACCCAAAAGTAAAGGAACGCACTAAACCACTTTTCGAGCCCAAAAATGCATTTCAAAGAAAAATGTGAAAATGCATATAATTTTAGTTTGAAAAGTTGAATAAACACACATATTCATTTGCATTTAAAAGTTCTTATTGATTTTGTTCAATTAATTATTATAAATAACACATTTGTTTTGCGTATTGGTTTGTTTAATTTAATTTTTCAATTTATTTTTACCATGGTTGTTTTTGGTTATCATTGCATCAGCTATTAGTTTTACAATTTACCAAAGTTACCCGAAGAAAAAGTTTGGGTAACTTTGACAAAAAGAGAAACACAAACGCACTCTCTTAAATGCTCTCATTTACCCAATTTTCGAGTACGGGAACGTTTTTTGGGTAAGTTTGGGATCCCGCGGTAACGTAAAGGAACGGACCTATTAATTTATTTTGCTACCAAAATTGTGCTGATAAACAAAATAGAAGTGATGAAAATATATACCTAAAAAACATAATTTATTACATTATGTACACTACTTCTAAATTACTAATAAAATGCTCAGGATGAAATACTGAGTTCATGGGACATCAGGTGTAAATTAATGTTATAGCTAAATTGTAGCCACTTGCTGCTTGAATTGCTTTTAAAATAACTTTTTTTGCCAGGTCTCTTTTGCTCGATTACAAAATTTTTTTTCATTAAAAAAAAAAATAGAAAAACAAATTTATGAAAAGGAATTTGGGCAAAAACACGAACAACTAGGAATAATATAATAACAAATTGAATACACTCTACTCCACAGTGGGAAGCAGAGTAAATCAAACTTTAGCCTGTAAACATAACTTATCTTTGTTCGACTTACCGATCAGCACGTTCTCTACCAATTTCAGCCCATTCAGCATCACTCAATGTTGGTTGCATGAATTTTGTGAGCAAGAATTGCGATTGTGCACCATCAACGCCATTACTGCCACTTCCTGGTACACCGGCGCCAGAGCCAGCATTTGCGCCACTACCAGAGCCACCAATTGTCATGCCCAGCATGCTGTTGCCATTGCTACCACTGATTCCACTGCCACCAGGCTGTAGAAAGGAGGAATATTGTGGTGACAAACCGAAATCGTTGAAAGTCAAATAATTGCTAGAATTCAACGTTACTTCTCTAGTATTCAAAGCATTTGCAGCCAGACTTGATTGTTGCGATTGGTGTTGCGCAGAAACAGACCATTCGTTGGTGCGACAGGAGCCACTGCCACCACCATTAGCACTGGAACCGCCACCACCACTTAGAAGACCACCACTGCCCGAACCTGACCCAGTAGCACCACTTATAACCTCGGCCATGGTTGCATTTGAATTCGATGATGAGACCAAAGGATGTGCACGTCTTGGTAAACGTTCCAATTGCTGACGAGTAGCCTACAGTTGTGTGTGAGAAGAAAAAATTATAAATTTAGTCAAACTGAAAGCTCCTGGGATAAATATAAATTTAAAAATAATTGCCGTCACTTGTTGGCGTTCCAATTGTATTTGCATTTGCAACTGTTGCAGCTGTGAAGTTGGTTGTCCGCCACGTCTTACACCCGACAATTGTGAGAGTAATTCTGCAATCGGATCAACCGATTCCCGGCCAGAGGGTGATAATGCTGAGAGACCACTTGAAGAGCTAAAGTGCATGTTAGAGCGACGTGCCCGGGGGCCACCAAGTGTACGTCCTGGTATGCGACGTACTCCGCCACCATGTCGAATAGCTGAAGGTTCATCGTGCAAAGTAGTTAAGGAGAAAACCATAATAATTTTTGTGCCAATTTTTTTGCAATAAATGAATAATGAAATTATTTGCTACACCAAAAGTTATTTAGAAAGCAAAAGAATACTTAAGCTCCTTACTAAAAACAGCTTGTAGAATTATGTTTAAAGCTGTTTAACTTGAAATATAAACAAGATTTTTATATTCACCACTGCCAAAAAATCAATATAAAACATGAAAATATTAGCCGAAATTAGTCGATACGTTCAACTCCTAAAAAAATTAACCCTGCTGTACGATGTTTTTTGTTTTGTTTTTATTTAAACACACAATTTTCTTCAATTTCCTTTAATTTTTAAGTCTTAGAAAAGATTCTACATTTACAAATCGGAAAATATATTAAGGAAAAGTACTATATAGCTGTGTTACAGCTTTGACAGATGTTTCTGAATATATACGACGTGAACTGGATGATTGTAAAGTTAATTTCTTGGTACTCCTTGACCACTCCAAGGCCTTTGATACTGTAGATCATTTTACACTATGTATGAAACTCAGAAATTTTTTTAAATTCTCTTCGACTTCTACTCGATTGATATCTTCATATCTAACACAATCCGTATATGTAAATAATGTCTGGTCTAATCCCCTTCCTCTTACTAGAGGAGTGCCTCAAGGGTCGATCGGCCCCTCCTTTTTTCATTGTATGCAAATGATTTGCCTAATTAGCTTTCGTATTGCAAAATACATATGTATGCGGATGATGTGCAATTATATTTGAGCAGTCCAATACAATCAATTACAGAAAATATTAGTAGGATTAACTCTGATTTAAATAAAATTTATTTATGGGCTTCGGCAAATGGGATCTGTATTAATCCGCGGAAATCTAAATGTGCAGTAATTCACATGCCACGAAGCGTGCCAGTAATTGAACATGATATTGTGATGATAAATGGAGGAATAATTGAGATTGTTGAAGCAGGTAAAAACCTAGGCACTTGTATCTGTAGTTTCCTTTGATTTTTTTTCAAAATTTGGTTTTAATAAATTGAATTTGTATGATTTTGTCAATTAAAAAAAGTTTTACAATTAACCCTGCAAACATTTGGGAGATATCTTCCAAGAAGATAATAAAGCGATATATTCTATTTTTAATTTGAATGAAAATAATCAAGTAGTATTTTTTAAATTGTCTTCCTTTTATCATTTGGAATATATTTTGGAGATATTTGGAAAAACCAATTCCAAAATTGTGTTTTTGTCATAATTTTTTTATGATAATATTGAGGCAATATAACTTTTTTATCATCTGGAAGATAAACACAATTCGTTTCAAATTTTTGAAAATGTTGGAAAAAATTATAAAAAATTTGTACAAAAAACAATTTATCAGAAATATGGGAAACCAATTCGTTGAAAAATGAGGATTAGTGCGCGAAAACAACCGGGTATGATGGCAACAAGATAATTAATGTTTTTGTCAATGGATTTTGTATGCAGATATTCTTTTTAAGACTTAAATTTAATATTAAAAAATATAAATCGTTTAGTTTGTTTGGAGGAGTTAATTTGGCGATATCACCTTTTTATCTTCCAGGTGATAAATTAGCGATATCGCCGATTTATCATTCAGAAGTATCGCTTTCGTGTTGCTTGGGGGTTTCGCTATAGAGAAGACATTTACTCCCGAAAGGGGGATATTCCGCAATAAGAATATGATTATTGCCGCAATAGTTTTTCTTCTAGGCGATACGATTGCAAAACATTTTCGTATTTTAATGTTTGCAGGGAACAATAGGCATGGCGTGGGTATGTGTGTACTTTTCCAGTTAGTAAGTACCAGCGGTAAAAAAATCAAGCACTGGCAAAACAATAGGCAACCGTGGAATTAAAAATAATTGACTGTGACGATTTGCCAGCTTTGCAAAAACCGTTTAGCAAGACTTGTTTTACAAAAATTTTAGTGGTTTATAAAAAAATTACTAGCAAAAATTTGACTTAGAGTACTATGCCAACGTTTGAAAAACGTGGTTATCCAGTACTATACAATGAGAAATTACCAACGATACAAAATCAATGCACTATTAGGGCAATAATTTTATAAAAATGATGGTGCGTTGGTTTTTGGTCAGAAGGTTGCAAGTTCAAATGCGGTTGCAGGCAAAACATTTTTTTTTAATTTAAAAAAAATCTTTGTTTCATAAAATTTATTGTTTTGTTTGTGCAAAAACTTAAGACCACCACTTTTTTGACAGTGCTAGCATTTTTGCGCAACCAGTAGTTATCCAGCTCTTATTATTCATTTGTGTTTTTTGCCAACATGCCTTATGTCTCGTTTAGCTCAGTACTTTGAGCTCTCGTCTGCCAAACTGACGAGCTAAAGATACAGTGGCTCAAAAAAGAAGTCGGACACATTGTGCATTTTGTTTCATTACATTTTCTTAAGAAAAAATTTTATTAAATAAAAAAAAGCAAACGGTGATAAGTTAAAGCTATAATAGTACACTAAAGAATACAACAACAAAAATACCTAAAAAGTTACTCCATATCATAGCATTTTAAGATAATCTGAAAATACTTCTCAAACTACATCAAAAAAGAACTCGGACAATAACTAAAAATATTATGTATTTGTACTAGTGTTTCCAATTCGGTTAATCGATTAACTGATTCCTCGATTAATCGCCTCTCTTTCGGTTAATGTCGAAACAAATAATTTAAAACGCAAATAATTATTCGACCCGAATAATCGGTTAAAATAGATCGATTAACCGGTTAAATTTTTAATATAGAACTTTTCCTTTCTTTTTTCCCAAAACTTCATAATTTTCTTAATTTTGGCTAAAAAATTGCAAGAAAAGCTTAAAAAAAATAAATACTAACTCAAGCACCATTAAATTCTTTTCAACTCGAGTGAAAGAAGTTCTTAAGTCTTTAGATACCTCTTTTTCAGCAACTCCAAGCAAGTCGACATTGCACAAGCGAGACACGTCATGTATTTTAAGAAACTCTTAAAAACGGCTTTGTTTTACCTTTCTGCAATTAATTTTTAATACATTTTTTTGCAGATATAACAAAAAATCAAAATTTTTATAAAAGCTTCAAAAAACATCGCCAAAGGCTAAATTAAAGGTGTTTTTTAAACTTCTCAAAACACACGACATGTCTGACCAGAGCAGCGTCAAAGCGCTATATAGGCCTTTAGGAAATATAATAGAGAGTTTTCCATTTCTTTTAATAAGTAAAAATAATGCAAATTATATTTCAATGTCCTTCAAGACAAAGTTTCATTTGTTTTAAATTTGTGTCAAACAACTCTCAAATGACATGTTACTTCCATAGGAAATCTAAATTTTCTTACATCTCCCAAGAAAGTGTGTATAGTCGGTTTAAAACCACATAAATTCTACAACATGTTCCAATCCATGGAGCCCGAACCCATTTCACTGAATTTAAATCAGGGTTGGCAACCGAAACGAATTAGTGTCGATTTTATAGTTCATAGTTTAATGCAGTTATCGCCATACTATCAAAATTGAATCCGATTTGAATGGATGAAGAGTATTTAAGTGCTGTATATTCTTAAATATATAGAAACTCTGCCACTAAAAAGTTAATGTAGACTGAAAAATCGTCCATTAATTGTTTTGGTTGCCATCCATGATTTAAATTTTTATTTGCATTGGTTTCATTAACAATAAACAAATAACCTTAAGTTAACACAAAATAAAAGTTAAAAAATTAAAATTTATATGGAATTTGACATCTGTAGCTGTACTCTGAGAGAATTGTCTACATGCTATTTATGACTTTTTTCGCTGGAAGTCGTCCATTGAAAACTTTCATTATATTAATGCAGTTTTACATAAAACTTTATGAAATTTTTAGGAAACCATACATACCCCTCATTCAATTTTTATTTAATTTATTAAAAATTTCATACACCCAAAAAAATGATTAGAAAGAGCTTCATAGTAAAAATTAAAAAGCTTTTTCATAAAATTTAAGAAATTTTTCATTAATTTAGTAACAATTTTCATCAAACCTCGACCAATAAAATTCAAACTTTAAGTTATTTTGTTTATTTTTAATGTCCCTTCAAAAACCGAAAAATACTGAGAATTTAACAATTCTTTACGATATTCTTCAGCAAAAATTTTTGCTGATTTTAAATTAAATTAAATTGGTATTTTCAATTGACTAATCTTAATAAAATTCTAACTTTATTTTATATTTTATTGTTGGCAGTATTGTTTAAAAAATGCATTAAAAAAATTGTATCTAAAGTTTTTCAAATTTTTAAAATTTTATTCTAAAGAAATAAAAAATATACATTAAGTTATCGATATGTAACAGTTTTAGATTTGCTGTTCTTAACTTACTCAGTTTTTGAGTATCCCCCCCCCTCCATTTTTATTTAATTTTTAGTAGCTTTAGCAAAATTTTTAGTGATCTTTTCTATTAAATAGTACAAGAAATGTTTATTTCTTGTATTGGCTAAAAAATTTCAGATTCCGAAATTTTTCGACCAATAAGAAATCTTTTTTAAATACATCGAGTTTATATGCCAGGGGGGTTATTACGTAAGCGTATTCGAAAAATATTGTTCGAATTCGGAAATTTTAAAACTCTTTAAAAAAGATATTCTTTCTTGATAGTCTAATTTTTTTTATTATTTTTCTCTTTTACTAGACATTGTCTACACGTTTTCAACATTTTCCTTCACTAAAAACTATTTTCTGTTACTGAATTTTTAGTGCGAAAATTCTGTTCAAAAGCGTTTTCTTTTCGAATCGAATTACATAATAACCCCCCAGGTTGATATTTAACAAAAACAGGCATCTCTTTGTGTTTTTATTGATAAAAAATTTAGGAAATATATTAATTTTGAATTATACGATTAATCGATTAATCGCCAATTTTCTCGATTAACCGACCCGAACAACCGGTTAATCAATTTTAGCGATTTTTCGAATAATGCATTAACCGGTTAACCGCCTATGTCGAATAATTGGAAACAGTAATTTGTACTTTATTTTTTAGTATTTGGTTGGCAACCCTTTATCTTTTATAACCTCCGCCAATCTTTGGGGCATTGATTGAACCAATTAATTGCAGACAGAAACATCAATTTTTGACCATTCATCTTTTAAAGCGTTCTCAAGATCCTTTTTGTTGCTTATAATGTGATTCTTTAGCTGATTTTCCAAATTGTGACCATAAATGCTCTATGGCGTTGATGCCTGGAGACTGAGGTGGAGTTTTAAGCACATGGGGACAATTGTAGAGCAACCACAACTGCACATTTTGAGATTTGTGCTTAGGGTCGTTATCCTGGTAGAAGTAAAATGTATCTTGAATAGTGTTGGTAAATTCGATTACTTTTCAATACTCGATACCACTCGATATTTTTGATTTGGATACTCGATACTTTTAACGGTTTTTAAATCTAAAATGTTTGGTAAAATTCTTTGAAAATGTTTGTGGTAATTTAATATTTAAATTTATAAACGTATTTTTAAACTTTTTCACCAACTATTCATTGCGTTTTTCATAGTTTTTTAACATATTATTTTAAATATTTAAATTCTGATTTTTTCTCACATTTTTGTGGTAAATATTTTAGCGGAGTCACATTTTTATATATTTTGTCTATCCAAAATGCAACTCTGAAAATATAGCGTAGTAGTTTTGAGTATCGAGTACCCAAAAAAAAGCCAAATACACGAATTGTTAAGTATTTAGTGTGGTCCATAATCTTATCAATTATAGCAAGTTCTCCCGGTCCTGCAGCATTCATACAACCCCAAACAAGAAAAGAACCCCCACCATGATTAACAGTTCGTCGTAGATTTTGTTCTTTTAACTCCTCATTGGCCTTTCTCCAGACATAACATTGTCCATCGGAATATGTTAAATTTGCTCTCATCGGTAAATAAAACTTGTCTCCAGAACGAAAAATCTTTATTTTTGTAGGTTTTTGCGAAATTTAATCTTTTTGTTCTATTGACTTTACATACAACGGCCTTATTTCGTGCCACTCCTCCATGAAAACAATGATTCCCGAGAACATTTTTTTTACATTTTTATCACAGCAGCGTATATTTAAATATTTTTCAACGTTCATCTGATGAAGACAGTTTAGGACGTCCTGATTTTGGCTTATTTTCGACAGATTTGGCTTCACGATAACTTTGTATATCGCTAACTGTAGATTTTGGTCTACCCACTGCTTTTCCAATGCCACGAATACTTTTTCCTTCATTATAATGGCTTATTGTGAGATTTCTCACTTTCTCGGCTCATTTTGAAAAAAACTAACTTAAACTTCAGAAAATAATGATAGTTTTGACATTGAAAAAATGTTTTGATAAAAAATCAAAACAACTATTTTTAAAACTAGCTGTACTGTAGGAGGTAAATTAAATGTCCGAGTTCTTTTTTGATATAATTTTTTTTTTTTAACTTTTTGGGTATTTCACGTTTTGCAAAAATATCTTTGGCGCCCTATGCTCCAGTGGCAATTAGAGGGATATATATATACTATTTTTATGAATGTTTTATGTTTTTTTTAATTTACATTATACAAAATTTTACTTTTTCGTCATGAAATTTTGCAAAAGAAATTTAGGCCATGTGCGTCCGACTTCTTTTTTGACCCACTGTATGAACTTTTTTCCAGACCACCTATTTATTGGTTTAGCCAGCGTTCTACCAACGTTGAAAATTTTGTTTTTCCAGTGCTATTCCGATGATTTTTGAACAGGCGGTCCTTTTGTGTATGTAATAATGTTATCATTTTGGGAATGGGAAAGTTTGCTTTGGCATCGCCTTCCGGTTTATATTTTCTAGACTGGGTATATGGGTTTATATATGATTATATAAATTATTCTTAGTCGGGAGAGAACTTACATATGTGGTACCCAATTTTAAAGACTATTTTCTCTGAATTTTTCTGTATTGATAGAAAAATATGTGTTATTTAAATTAAAAATATTTGACAAAAATTAAAAATTGCATATTTTGTGACAAATCGATTTTTAATATTCTACAATAAAATTTTACCACTTAGGACATTATTATGGTTAGTATTAAGTTTTTATTTTTAGAGTGAAACAGTTCTACTAATTTCGCCTCATATGTGGGTTTTTCTCAAAATTAAAGGTCTATAAGATTTTCTTCATTATTTTTTTTTGCAGTAGCAAATATGATTAAAATCTCGTAATGTATAACAGTCTAAGAGGTTAATCACAACTGTGTCGATTGTCGACCGACGACAGCAAAAGTCTTCGCGAATAATTTAAATTCAGCGACAATCGATTGTCGACATTTTTTGACATTTAGAAAAAAATTAAAGCAAAACAAGAATATTGTTGTATTTTTTTCGCCACAATTCTTCACCAATTCAATTGGTTTTCCATTAATTCTTGTTGTTTTACATTTTTTTAAATTATGCATTTTTATTTCCAATTATATTTCTTCTGTCAAAAAAATATTTTTTTTGTATACAAAGTACGAATTTCTGCAACTCTGTTCCCTTAATTAGTTAAAAATATGGCAACTATTTGACAAATATTTTGAGTGTGTATTAGTGTGTCGTCACGAAAATAGAATAGATTCTATTACGACGACAAATCGCCGGACGACATGGCGACATTTTGCTTCCAATACAAAATATATGAAAAAGCACATGTCGTTGTCGTTCTGATTAATCTCTAAACTCCACTTCTGATTAATCTCTAAACTATATGAAAATTAATATATAATACGGTCTAAAATTTATAACTCTTAATACCAAATAAAATTAAAATTTCGGATAAATAAAAAATAGCATTTTGTGTGTTTTTTAAAAAAGGATATCAAAAATGAAATCAATTCCCTTGGTCCGGTACGATGTTCCAGTGATAGATGACCGGCAAAATCATCTGTGACTAGATTCGGTTCACCACCTGGTAGCCCAGCACATACCGGACACACCACTTCTAAACTTGTTTCCGTATGTTCCGATGATACATGCTCCAATAACGTGGCATCACTAAAGCCCATTTTCTTGCAATACGGACAGGTAAAACTTTGTGGTTGCTCAGAATTAAGCATTTCGCCACCAAAGAACAGTTCAATATCCGAACGCGTTAAAATACATTGCATTGGATGATCCACCAAATGGCGCGTTGAGGTGACACCCTCCTCATAACAATCGGCACATAAATCATAATCGTAGCATATTAAACATTTATAACGGCGACCATTGAAGTTCGATTTAAGACATGAATCGCAGCTGACACCTAAAAAAAACAAAGAAACACAAAATATAAAAGAGGCACAGAAATTATAACATTTTCAACAAAAACATTCCAGGCAATAAGAATAAGTCGTTAATCGAATATAATTGAAAATTAATTACAAATACACCAATCGAACTTACCTTCATGGCGACTCATTATATAGTTACGAAAACTTTGATAGTTTTCAACAATAATTTCTTCTCATCCACCGTCGCCTCCCTATTTTGTATTAATGATTATTAATGCTATTGACTTGTTTCTTTCCAAAGCTGAAATAAAGGATTTGCCTATAGCACCAATTGCTATGTTTTGTTAATGTATTATTTAGATTTAAGTTTTAGGGCTTGTGTATTTTGGGGTGTCCTTTATTTATTATTTTATTATTCTTCTTTCAAAACAGGAACTCGAAAGCAAATCAAACTCGTAGCTAGTCGTATCTGTTGTTTAGTGAAATGATATTAAATTTTTTTAAGGATAATTGGTTTAAAGTTTAATTATTTTTAAGTGAAGAAATTTGTAATTAAACTTTTCAGCAACAAATTAAACTGGAAGTATAAAAAATACAAAGTTTGTAAGTTACGAAGTTTTCAATCAATTGGCATAAAATTAAATTTAGAGTATATTTTTTATTTTGGAATATATTCGCTTTCATCAGCAATCTGAGAGATTGTGGTTGTTTTGTTTGGTTTTTAACAGTTTTCCTACGCCAATTAAAGATCATAAGTTTAACCCAGAAGAAGCGTTAGAACTTCTTCTAGATTTAAAATTAACAAAAAATAAGTACATGGAATTACGAAAACAAACCAATGACAAAACTGTCCTATTTTCTCCGAATACCGTGATATACTTTCTGTAAAAAGAGACTACTTGCCTTCGAAAAATGTCTAGATGTTTTACTAATGAAGACCTTCTTACCATTTTGCTGTGTTCAGTGAGCTGATTTTTAGCAAAAAGTTGGTAAATTTAGAAAATATTTTGCTTAGTTGATTAGATATAAATATTTACTAAATTAAATACAATAGAATTTTTCTGTATCTAGTAAAATTAAATAAATACTTTTTCTTTTTAAATACTGAAACATTTTTGGTGTTTTATTATTTAAAAACGCGATTTCAGCAAAAAAAAAAAAAAAAATATTTTACAAATTTTTTTACTAACTTATATTTTTGAGTACATCAATGAAAAATATAGAAAAACGATAGTGTTTTGTTTTGTCTACTTTTAAGATAAGTTACCAGCCCATAATTTTTCAAAAATTTGAGTGTTGCACTAAAATTTAGCAAAAACAGGTGTTATATAGTTTAACCTGTAATACATAATTTTGTTACTACTCGATTTTTATGATCGATATCTTTAATTTAAGCTAAAGGTTTCCTCTTTCCAGAAAAAACTTCATTGAAATGCGTCAACTCCTTCAAAAGTTATGGATTTTTTACCGCCTTCTCTGAACGTGTACCACTGTGCGGTGCATCATAATCAATCAGAAAATGTCAATTTCGAATTTTTTGTAACTTTTTTTTTTGAGTTATTGTGTAGATGGCGGTGTATCAACACGCACATTGCCAAGTTGTAGAGTGCGCTTAACCCAAGCGCTTGATGAACCCAGTAGCAAATGGTCGAACTAGTACTAAAAAGTACTAGGTTTTTGACTAGTAATTACACAACTAGTTCTCACAATAATCATTTTGAACCAGTTGTGTACTAGTTAAATACGATCTATATAGATAAAAGGGGTTTTATATAAACTCCTGAATTCCTTGTAAACCTTTTATAAATACAAACAATATTTTTTATGTATGGAGTTTGACATTAAACTCGTAAACATTACACCGTTTACAAGTAGAATACGAGTTTATATGAAAACACGTACTGTTTAAAAAAAATACCTAAATTAAAATATCCCAGTCAGAAATCGCCAGTGGTACAAAAAATCAAGCACTGGCATACCACTGGGTAACCACGGTATTAAAAATAAATGACTGGCAGAACACTCATTTGGGACGCTTTGCCAGCGTTTGCAAAAAGCGTTTTACCAGTATTTGTTTTACAAAAATTCAGGACCCACTTTTCTTTTGCCCTCCCAACACTGGCATACTAGTTACAAAAAATTGTTTGCCAGTACTAGCATTTTGGCACAGCCAGTAGTTGTCCAGCTATTATCACTCATTTATGTGTTTAGCCATCAAATATTATATGTCTCGTTAGCTCAGTGGGTAGAGCAATCGTCTGCCAATCTGACAGCCTGGGTTCAAATCACGGCAGGACCAAAAAAATACATATGAACTTTTTTTAAATTTTATTTTGGAAAATATATTTCCAGACCACCTATTTATTGGTTTTGCCAACGTTTAAAAATTTTGTTCCTCCAGTGCTTTTCCGGCGCTTTTTGAACAGCCGGTCCTTTTGTCTAATGATGTTATCATTTTGGGAATGGGAAAGCGCTTTTTGCCAGTAAGTGTACCACCTGTTAAAGTGCTTTGCCACCGCTTTCCCGTTTGTATTTTTGTGACTGGGATGAGATTTGAAATTTTTGTTTTGTTTGCAAATAAAAACTTAAAATTTTTTATTGTGAATTGAATTGAGGTGTAAATCAACTGGTACAATACTGGTGCCAAAAAGTCACTCCATAACTAGCAAAGGTTTAAAAGGCTTAATTCTCTCATTCACTTTTTAAAAATTAATGAAATTTGGGTTAAATTTCATTCCCTAATAGCATTCTTATGGAATTAATTCGATAGCTTAATTCCCTATAGCTTAAAATTATATGAATTCATTCTATTTTGATTGAATTCTAACTGAGTGAAACCCAATTTACCTGAATTCATTTAATAAAAAAGTGAATGAAAAATTATTTGTTTTCATTCACTTAATCAAATGAAAAATTTTAATATGTATGTAATTGCTGAAATATTAGCATAATACAATGAAAAATGTTTAAAATTCATCTAACAGAAATAAATAGTATCGTATGCTTTGTTACAGCTTGTATGCTTTGGTTTTGATTATATGTTAGTTTCAAACTACACTGCACTAAGTGAATGGTAATAAAATTTCTTCATTCAATTAGTAAAATAGTGAATGAACATGCGATTTGAATGATTCAAGTTAGGAATTCATTCAATTCATATTAAAGCTTTGGGAATGAAGCTTATGAATGAATTCTTTACGAATGGTTTAAGGGAATGGTACATGAATCTTTTTAAAATCTGAATTTAATTTTTAGTGAATTAAGCTTAAATTGAATTAAGTTTTTCGAAGCTCTGATAACTAGTTTAGTAAATTTCTCAAAAGTACCAGTATAGTTTTCTGTTTTTCTTCCTAAAAATCTTTAACAATTTATGTACCTAATAGTTTCATTGAAACTATGCAGATACTGTTTCTAAAAATTTAATTTAAATACGAGTTTTGAAATACTAGTTTTGGTTACAGTTGCTTTTTAATAATACATTCTGAGTTTGCAAATAAACACTAAAATATTTTATTGTCATTACAAATCATAAACACAAAATATTTTAAATTTCAATTATTAAATGAATATAATTATCTCAGTAAGAGGAAACTATCGGTCTAATCTGCGTTTTATCAAAGGAAAACATTTGTTATACCCTACACCACTATGTGGTCATTATACCCTACACCACTATGTGGTCAGGGTATTATAAGTTTGTGCTGATGTTTGTAACACCAAAAAATATTGGTCGTAGACCCACCTTATAGTATACCGATCGGTTCAGAATTTTTTTTTATTTCGATTTAACGATGTCCGTCCGTCCGTCTGTCTGTCTGTCCATGCAATCTTGTGCGCACTCTACAGGTCGCAGCTATTAAGATATTTTGATGAAATTTGGTAACCAGACCTATGTTGGCCCAAGGACGAACAAGTTTGATTTTTTTGAACATCGGTCCATGTTTAGACCTAGTGCCCATATAAGGGTCCTACCAAAATTATATTGTTTATACGCTGCAGGTCGTAAATATTAAGATATTTTGACGAAATTTGGTACACAGACCTATGTTAGCCCAATAACGTAGCCTATTGATTTTGGTGAACATCGGTCCATGTTTAGACCTAGTGCCCATATAAGGGTCCTACCAAAATTATACTGTTTATACGCTGCAGGTCGTAAATATTAAGATATTTTGATGAAATTTGGTACACAGCCCTACATTGGCCCAATAACGCAGCCTATTGATTTTGGTGAACATCGGTCCATGTTTAGACCTAGTGCCCATATAAGGGTCCTACCAAAATTATACTGTTTATACGCTGCAGGTCGTAAATATTAAGATATTTTGATGAAATTTGGTACACAGACCTATATTGGCCCAATAACGCAGCCTATTGATTTTGGTGAACATCGGTCCATGTTTAGACCTAGTGCCCATATAAGGGTCCTACCAAAATTATACTGTTTATACGCTGCAGGTCGTAAATATTAAGATATTTTGATGAAATTTGGTACACAGACCTACATTGGCCCAATAACGCAGCCTATTGATTTTGGTGAACATCAGTCTATGTTTAGACCTAGTGCCCATATAAGGGTCCTACCAAAATTATAATGTTTATACGCTGCAAGTCGCAAATATTAAGATATTTTGATGAAACTTGGTACACAGACCTATATTGGCCCAATAACGCAGCCTATTGATTTTGGTGAACATCGGTCAATGTTTAGACCTAGTGCCCATATAAGGGTCCTACCAAAATTATACTGTTTATACGCTGCAGGTATTAATATTAAGATATTTTGATGAAATTTGGTACATAGACCTATGTTGGCCCAAGGACGAAGCCTATTGATTTTGGCGAACATCGGTCCATGTTTAGAACTAGTGCCCATATAAGGGTCCCCCCAAAATTATATTGTTTATACGCTGCAGGTCGCAAATATAAAGATATTTTAATGAAATTTGGTGCGCTGACTCACATTATAGAAAATTTTGACACAAGCCCCATTTTAACCCATTCGAATTTCGGATCCAAACAATACACCAGAGTGGTGTAGGGTATTGTATAGTCGGCATGCCCGACTTTAACCTTTTTACTCGTTTTTATCTTATAATTCAGGTAGCAACCAACTGGTACAGTACCTACTATTTCCAAAGAGTCACTTCGGAACTGGTTCCGCTAGTCTCACATTAGTACCAGTTTCGGTCCCTATTTTTCGTCTTTAATTTGTAATTTCCAATCTAGTTCTACAACTAGTACCAAAGTGGCAGTTTCGCGACAATTGCCCCCATCCCTATGACATCTCCATGTTAAATTCTACAGTTGTTTGTATGGAGAGGCGGTAGAACTCGTACTAGTTGCCTGGTTTAAATAAACTAGTACATAACTGGTTCTGAACTAGTATTTTTTGCAACTGGGGGCCTATTGTATTAATTATTTATAAATATAAAATAATGACTTACTCGTATTAGTTTAAATAAGTATTTTTTACACAGTTGAATTTTTTTATTATATGTAAATATGTTTTATGTTTAAATATTTATGATGAGTCCTAAAATTACACACTAGAGAAAACTTAAATTTTTCTGAATGTATTTCCTTAGGCTAATAGTATTTGCCTAACTCCTTATTTTTAAGAATCAAGTAAGCAATCGGATAACCACTTATAATTAAACTTTTTGTAAGCATGTGTGTAACCTCTTATTATTCAAAATCTCATAACTACTTATTTCTCATTTTTTCGTAAGCGAAGTAGTCACGCTTACCCGTGACTACTTCTAAAAACGACCACGCAAAACAAAAATAATGAGTTTAGACGCCAAAGCTATGAATTTCTATTATATAACCACTTATTTGGTAATGAAAGATTTTGCTGGGTAGCGTTGTAGATATGTGGTGGATTTTCTAGAATGCAATTTTAAAAGTTATATACACATGCGTTTATTAATACATTTTTATTTTTTGGAGCTAAATGTCGGGAATAATTATGTTGTGTATTATTGAAATTTATTTAAGCGATTAACCAAAAAATAAAAAGTATTTTTACAAAACATCAAACAGATCAAAGACTACGTTTCACAAATAATTATAAAAACAACAAGTACCCAGGTAGAAATTGCCGTCGGTACAAAAAACAAAGCACTGCCAAAGCGTTGCTTTACAATGGTACAAAAAAAGCATTGCAAAAGCACTAATTTAGAACGCTTTGCCAACCTTTGGAAAGAGTGCTTTCCCAATACTTGTTTTACAAAGTTTACCACTGTTTATGAAAAAAAACACCGGCAAAACATCGGTTCAAAACGATTTGCCAACGTTAGGTAAAAGGACTTTGCCTGTGCCTGTTTTACAAAATTTACAACCGTATATAAAAAATACCACTGGTAAAACATCGGCTTAAAATGAATAGCCAACGTTTGCTAAAAGGACTTTGCCAGTACTTGTTTCACAAAATTTACGACTGTACTTGAAAAAATACTACTGGCAAAACATTGGATTACAGCGCTTTGCCAACATTTGCAAAAAGGATTTTGCCAGTACTTGTTTTACGAAACTTATGACTGTATGTAAAAAATACATAAACTGATGTTCACCCTATTTAGATACCAGTTTTCAAGTCTATTGATAAAACTGGAAAATTGTTCTTATGGAAAAATTTGTGTGAAAATATATTGAATTTGTAGTTTTAAGCAGAGATGTATTCGCTTATTAGATACAGTGCTGCTATACTAAAATTTACGTTTCTCTTTTTTTCGGGATTAGGATTTTACAAATTTTTTCATGAATTGAATAAAAAACAGTTGATCTAAAATACCGATTGGCAGAGCACTTATTTTACTATTGTTACCAACGCTTTGCCAACGTTCGGAAAGATAAACGGCCAACCGAAGATCGACGTTATCATTTCAATGTTGACCCCGTACTTTAATTTTCGAAAAACGGACGCTCTGCAAGCGCTTGTACTACCGTATACAGTGATTTGCCAACGATTTGCCGTTTGTATTTTTCTACCTGGGTAGTTTTAGTACTGTTCGTCAACAACTTATTAACTAAAATATTTTGTACTTTCAGATTCTTTAAGAGGCACTCAATTAAATTATCCTCTTCGTAACACAGCAATTCTTCAACGATCGTTTCAACGAGTGGGTAAAATTTGGAACTCTTTACCATTATTACTAAGAATTTTAACTTTACTGTGAATGTTTTTAAAGCCAAACTAAAAGAATATGCCTACCACAACAATCTTTAAACTTAGGTTTGTTTTTTTTCGAATTTTATATAAATATTCCATACAAATTTAAGAATTTATAAAACTTTTATTAAGTAGGTATAAATTTAGCAACTTAAAAATTAAGTAGTTATAAAAATGCTACCAAGTCTTGAAAAATCTTGGCTTTTCTGTTTCAAATGTAAACAAAAATATTTGAATTTTTAGAATTTTAAATTTCACAAAATATATATATATACATATGTATATATAGTTGACAACTTTCTTTCGTCCAACTCGGAAAGAAACCCCCAACTGGTTTATCCAACACATCAAACTACTATGTTCGAGCGATCATTTCAGATTAGGCTTTCAAGAATATGGAACGATCTACCTCTATACCTGAGAGGTTTTGCTTTTCCACCCCAGGTCTTTAGGCGAAAGCTTAAGGATTATGTAGCTATTCATAAGTTATAGCTTTTTGTTTGTGCTACCATTTTTATCCAAACGCAAATTCAGTAATCAAATCTCGGTTCTAAATCGTAGTACGACCGAGTCAAAAATAATTCCAAAATCGGTTCTCCCAACAGGCTTCTCTAAAGGAAGCACGACCGATACCAATCTCTATATATAAAAGAATAACGTGACTGACTGACTGACTGACTCAACATCGCCCAGCCCAAACCGCTGAAGCTAGGAAGTTGAAATTTGGTATGTAGGTTCCTCTTTCGGCGTAGACGTCCGCTAAGACGGGATTTTTGGAAATTCCTACCGGAACGGGCAAAAAGGGGAAAAGTCTCCCCCTTGGCGGCCTGCCAAAACCCCTTTGGCTAGAAAGCTGAAATTTAAGATATGTGTTCCTTGGAGTATGGGCTAACTTTTCTGGAAAGTACTTTCTGGAATTTTGGACAGGGACGTTGTAAAAATGGGGGTTAAAAAGGGGAAAAAGGCCCCCCTTGACGGCCTGCCCAAACCGCTGGAGGTAGGAAGTTGAAATTTGGTATAAAGGTTCCTCCACTATCGTAGACATCCACCAAGACGGGAGTTTTGGAAATTTTTACAGGGACGGGCAAAAAGGGGAAAAAGTCTCCCCCTTGACGGCCTGCTCAAACTGCTGGAGCTATGAAGTTGAAATTTGGTATGTAGGTTCCTCGACCGGTGTAGACGTCCGTTGAGACGGCATTTTTGGAAATTCTTATCGGGAGGGGCAAAAAGGGGACAAAAAAGTACCTTTTTCCAAAAAAGTACCTTTTTCCAAAAAAAGTACCTTTTTCCAAAAAAAGTACCTTTTTCAAAAAAAAAGTACCTTTTTCCAAAAAAAGTACCTTTTTCAAAAAAAAGTACCTTTTTCCAAAAAAAGTACCCTTTTCCAAAAAAAGTACCTTTTTCCAAAAAATGTACCTTTTTCCAAAAAAAGTACCTTTTCTCGAAAAAAGTACCTTTTTACAAAAAAAGTACCTTTTTCCAAAAAAAGTACATTTTCTCGAAAAAAGTACCTTTTTCCAAAAAAAGTACCTTTTTCCAAAAAAAAGTACCTTTTTCGAAAAAAAGTACCTTTTTCCAAAAAAAGTACCTTTTTCCAAAAAAAGTACCTTTTTCCAAAAAAAGTACCTTTTTCCAAAAAAAGTACCTTTTTCCAAAAAAAGTACCTTTTTCCAAAAAAAGTACCTTTTTCGAAAAAAAAAAGTACCTTTTTCGAAAAAAAGTACCTTTTTCGAAAAAAAGTACCTTTTTCGAAAAAAGTACCTTTTTTCAAAAAAGTACCTTTTTCCAAAAAAAGTACCTTTTTCCAAAAAAAGTACCTTTTTCCAAAAAAAGTATCTTTTTCCAAAAAAAGTACCTTTTTCCAAAAAAAGGACCTTTTTCCAAAAAAAAGTACCCTTTTCCAAAAAAGTACCTTTTTCAAAAAAAAGTACCTTTTTCCAAAAAAAGTACCTTTTTCCAAAAAAGTACCTTTTTCCAAAAAAGTACCTTTTTCCAAAAAAAGTACCTTTTCCAAAAAAAGTACCTTTTTCCAAAAAAAGTACCTTTTTCTAAAAAAAAGTACCTTTTTCTAAAAAAAAGTACCTTTTTCAAAAAAAAGTACCTTTTTCTAAAAAAAGTACCTTTTTCAAAAAAAAGTACCTTTTCCAAAAAAAGTACCTTTTCCCAAAAAAAGTACCTTTTTCTAAAAAAATTTTCCTTTTCCCAAAAAACATACATTTTTACAAAAAAATACCTTTTTCAAAAAAAGTACTTTTTTCCAAAAAAGTACCTTTTCCAAAAAAAGTACCTTTTCCCAAAAAAAAGTACCTTTTTCTAAAAAATGTTCCTTTTCCAAAAGAAGAACCTTTTCCAAAAAAAGTACCTTTTTCCAAAAAACATACATTTTTCCAAAAAAAACACCTTATTAAAAAAAATACCTTTTCCAAAAAAAAGTACCTTTTTCCAAAAAAAGTACCTTTTCCCGAATTTTCTAAAAAAAATGTTCCTTTTCCAAAAGAAGTACCTTTTCCAAAAAAAGTACCTTTTTCCAAAACATACATTTTTCCAAAAAAAAAACACCTTATTAAAAAAAAATACCTTTTCCAAAAAAAGTACAAATAAAGTACTTTGTAAAAACAAAGTATCTTTTTCCAAAAAATTTCGTTTTTCCAAAAAGTACCATTTAAAATAATATATAATTTCAAAAAAACTACTTTTTTCCCTCCCCCACGGATATCTGGACTAAAACAAGGTTTCTTGATATTCGGCATAGACGTGCGCTAAGACGGGATTTTTGGAAATTCCTACCGGAACGGGCAAAAAGGGGAAAAGTCTCCACATAAACAGTCTCACAAATTGGAAAAGTGCCTGGCCAAACCACTGGAGGTAAGAAGTTGAAATTTGGTATAAAGGTTCCTCCACTGTAGTAGACATCGACTAAGTTTGTATTTTTGGAATTCCCTACAGGATATCCCAAAAGGAAACTCGGTATGTGAGTTCCTCCTTCTGTGTAGGCGTCCGCTTAGACGGAATTTTTGAAATTCCTATCGGGAGGGGAAATAAGGTAAAAGTCTCCTCCTGACGGCTTGCCCAATCCCTTTTGGCCAACCTAAAATTTTAAATATGTATTCCTTGGAGTAGGACTAACTCACCGGCAACGTAATTTTTCTATTTTGGAACAGCAACATAGTAAAAATGGTGGTTGAAAGGGAAAAATGTCCCCAATTACGGCCTGCCCAAACCGCTTAGGCAATGCAGTTGAAATTTGGTATGAATGTTCCTCATCCACCGCAGATAGCCGCGAAGATTGAATTTTTGTAAATTCCTAAAGGGAGGGGCAAAAAGAACAAAAGCCTCACCTTGGGGGCCGGTAAAAACCCCTTCGGCTAGAAACCTGAAGAATAAAATGTGGGTCCCTGGAGTAAGGGCTAACTTATTAGAAAGATACTTTTTTGAATTTTGGACAGGGTCGTTATAAAATGGGGGCTCAAAAAGGGAAAGTTGCCCCTTAACGACCTGTCGAAACTGCTGCAACTAGGAAGCTGAAATTCGGTACTTAGGTTTCTCTTCCAGCCTAATTCCAACCGGGAGGGACAAAAAAAGAAAAAGTGTCCCCCTTGACAGCCTGCTCAAACTGCTGGAACTAGGAAGCTGAAATTCCCTGTCGATGGATTTTCGGAAATTCCTACCGAGAGGGGCACAAATAGTAAAAGTTGGCTAGAAACCTGAAATGTAAAACATATGTTACTTGGAGTATGGGCTCAATTACCGGGAAGGTGCTTTTTGGACAGGGACATTGCAAAAATGGGGATTAATGAAGTGAAAAGTGCCGCTTAAAGGCCTGCCCAAACCGCTGGAGGTAGGAAGTTGAAATTTGGTATTAAAGTTCCCCCTCTATTGTAGACATCCGCTAAGATGAGATTTTTGGAAATTTCTACAGGTAGGGTCAGAAACAGGAAAAGTCTCCCCCTTGACGGCCTGGCCAAACTGCTGGAACAAGGGAGCTTAAATTCGGTATTTGGGTTCCTTCTCCAACGTTGACGTCCCCTAAGATGGTATTTTTGGAAATTCATACCGGGAGGGGTAAAAAGGGAAAAAACTTCCCCCTTGACGGCCTGGCCAAACTGCTGGATACAGAGACCTAAAATTATGTATGTAGTAGGTTCCTCCTCCAACGCAGACGTCCTCTAATACGGAATTTTTGGAAATTCCTACCGGGAGGGGTAAAAACGGAATAATTCTCCCCCTTGATGGCCTAACCGAACCCTTCGGCTAGAAACCTGTAATATATAATATGTTTTCCTTGTAGTATGGGCTAACTTATCGACAAGGCATTTCTAGGACTTTGGAGAGGAACGTGGTAAAAATGGTGGTTCAAAAGGGGAAAATTACCCCCCCCCCCCTTAACGTCTGCGTCTTTAGCTAGAAACCTAAAACTTAAAGAACAAGTGTATATGAAACACTAAAATTAAGAAACTAAATAGGAAACGAGTGGAATGAAACACTACACAAGTGGAATGAAATGGATATAAACGTTGAACGAGTAGAATTGAAATTATAGAGAATGCAAATGGATTGGAAGAGGGAATTACCTGTTCAAACACTATCCACGGAATATGAAACTTATGTAGCATTGAAACTTACTCTCCAAAAAGTTAAACAAATTTTCTAAAAGAGAAAAAACCTTAGAAAAGGAATGGAACTTATATATTCCGATATTTAAACTTCATGTAACGAAGCACCGGTGGAAGAAACCGACACAGTAAATTTTCCAACTGAATTTGTGAATTTACTTGAATACCAGGTCTACCTTTACATAAACTGGAATTAAAAAAAAAAAAACTTTAAGACCCGCTATTTTTAATATTATAAAATGCTTTCCAACCCTGCTTTACGTTATTTATTTTCATTCAAAACACAAATGAACAAAACTACTTACGGGTCTATCTACCTAAGTTCGCACTTTACCAAATTATCTTAACATACACACGTATATTGCAATTTATTATGGATTCATTACTAACAATCCACTTTCATGAGAAAAAGTGATCAAATATTTATTTATTTTAAACCCATTGTTGTGCAGAATTATTTATTTGTGGTGGCTGGGTGAAGGCTTTAAATAAAAAACTTTAAATAAAAAAAACAAATTCAATAAAAATTGTGGAGGGCGCAGCCCCCCCCCCTTGACCTTTAAGGCACGCTAACAACGTAGCGGGCTGCGCCCGCTAGTTAAAACCCAAAATATCTTGAAACAAATTCTCAGAAGCTGATTCTCCGAAAGATGTCCAACGAGAACCAATTAGCCTGATTTGTCGTTTTTGCCAAGTCATTTTTTGGTACAGCGAGTGTCGTTTTGGTCTGTCGAATTCGACAAATAATTTTTTTTTACACGATAGCCTCGAAAAAGTAAAAAAAAAAGTATTAATATAAGTAAAATTGAACGCAAATTGAACTGAAAATCACATTTATATATTAATAAATTTGCTATTATCCTGGTGGGTCAACAAACATGGACCCTAGAAGAAAACAAACATTTGCGACAGATATTCGTAAACTAACGAGCTCAAATAAATACATATTAGGTGGAGATTTTAACTGCAGACATAGTTATTGGGGTTGACAAAGTAGTAATGGCTGGGGTAACATATTATATAAGAAACTCCAACTAAGCCAAACACAAATAGTATTTCCCCATGAATATACTTATATTCCGGCTGATCCAAGTAAACAACCGTTAACTCTAGATTTTTTTCTAACTAACATATCTCAAAATATGTCCGTAGTAAAAGTTATAAATGATTTGAGTTCTGACCACCTACCAATCATTAGTACAATTAATTTAAATTATGAAATGGTAGACAATTTATGCTACGCTTTCAGCAAGGCAAACTGGCCGCATTTTATGAAATTCATAAACAGGAATCTTCCTGTGGCGGATAGTTTTAATGAAATAAACAACAGCACTCAAATTGACAACATGATAAATGTTTTTAATAATGTAGTAAAAATGGGAATAGATGAAGGTGTGCCCAAACGTAGAATAGCACCAACCTCTAAACCCTTACCAAACAACATAAAAATTATGATACAATTGAGGAACGTACGTATTTAAAAGAAACTGGAATCGTTACATAGATGTTAATGCTCGTCGAGCTATGACACGTTTAAATAAAAATATTACGAATGAAATAAGCCACTTCAGAAACCAAACGTGGAATAAAATGTTGTCCAATTTGGACAAAGCATCTTCCCCTTTTTGGAAAGTTTCAAAAATGTTAAAGAAGAAATCTAGCAATATTCCAATTTTAAAACACAACAATGTAGTATGTTTCATCCAGCAAGAAAAGGCTGAAATTTTGGCTCACAACTTTAATTTGAACCACTGTATTTCATCAAAGTGGGGGTCAAGGAAAATTATTTCCAAATGCCAACCTCACCCACAAGCCACCTTGGACATGGTGTCCCCTGCTGACGAGGCTCTTGCGACCGGATTTATGGATTTTTTTAAGAAAAAATTTTCACAAAAACTAATTTTTCAACCTGACAACGCATCAGGTCTTAAAAATCCACTTACTCAGGGATGCTTTCAAAATGAAAATACTAAAGATATGGAATGACCCATATATTTTCGGGATAAGAGCCGAATTTAGAATACCTACGGAATTTTGTTATGTAATTGTTTTCTAGAAAATCGATAGTAGCAAACAGTTTTTGATCTTAAAAGGGCAGAAACTTGTGTTTGAAGACAGTGGTGGATGCCAAATGGGATTTTTGGTATTAATTAAAATCGGGTCGACTTTATCTAACATTAAATTATTTTATTTAATTATTTTACTCAAATGCTTTTAACTTCCAAATTCATTTTTCTGAAAGTGAGACTATAGTTATGAAACACTACGTTAAAAAAAATTTATTTTTTTGTGAAAATATGTCTTTTAGATGTAACTTTTAGTTATAAGGTCTTTTAATGGTATGTCTAAATTATTTAGAACCTCACATATTAGCTCTTTTATAGTGCGGCTATAGTTATAAAATGGAGTGTATCTTTCATATGGTGCGCGTACTGTCCAAATCCGAACATAAATCATGGAGTTGTAAGCAAATCCAACTTCAAACTTTTAACCAAAATAACTCCCGAGATAGGTCCGATCGATAAAAAAACGTTGTTTTGCAATCCCAATAAAAAGTTTTTACCTGTGGACAAAGAGTTAGTTTACAAAATACTTCGTCTTTTATATTGTATGAAAGTTTTAAAGTTAGTTTTTAAGAAATTTGCAGCATATTGTACACCACATGAAAGGTATTTCAATTACCTTTCCAATGGCACCCATACTGTTCAAAATTATATATGTCGGAGATATAGCAAGTCTTAATTTTGAACAGAATTTTCTCGCAAAATAGTAGTCTCAGACAAAAAAAATGTATTTTTTCTAATGAGCCCAAAAAGTACCACTAAACTCAACTTGTTCCAAAAAAAAAAAAAAAACAACATCTTAATCAAAATTAAGAAAACGTTGACAAATCTTTAAGTTAATAGTTCAACTATTATTTTGTAATCATTCTAATAAAAATTCTAAAAAATAGGTTAAGGAACTACATGTTTTGATTTTCTTCGATTATTTGGATTTTTAATACATGTATTTTCTTTTATCAATTAAAGTACATAATCTGACATGTTTTTACCTTTTTTTTTAATATAAAAAATAAGATATAAACTTTTTGCACAAGACACAATAAGAACATGAGTATTAAGGAGACAGACACACCAGAAGTACAATAGAAGGGGAAACAAATCATTAATACAAAAGAATTGGCGAAAATGTCTTTGTTGTTTTTCACCAAATTAAATAAATTTTACGTTTTCTTTTTACAATATTTGTTTAGTATTGAAAATGCAGCGCAATTTTCATTGTAAAAAAAATTATGAAAAGACAAGCAATAAAACAACGATATTTTTTTAACTTTATTTTTGTGCAGAAAAAAATGTATGAACTAAATAATATATATTCTTCTTCGACTTGTCTTCTTTATATTCTCGTGAGTGACGTTCTTGTAGTAATGCCAACTATATCAAAGTAAAAATTAAATTTTAAGTTTAAAAAGCACTACATTTATTAAATATTTACAGCTCAGGGGTGTTCATACATTAGTGTCTGAGGGCCAAATTGTATTTTTTTTATTATAAACATTTAAAATATGCATATATCACATGCTGAAATTAAAGTGGACGAAACTATTATTTTTCATTTTGTATAGGAGAAAATGTTACTAGCAGGAAGAGATTTGAAGATTTAATTAATTGAAATTTAACGAATTAAACCCAATATGACCAATCGTTGAATGGATTTATTTTTGTATTATTATTGTATGAAATAAAATTAAATTTAAATCAAATTTGGCTGTGGTCGATTTATTTGGAAAAGAATTAATTTAAATGAAAACGTTGTTTGTTTTTCAAATCAAATGAATTAATTCATTTTGGTCAAACGTTTAGTACCTATTCAAAAAAAATAATTTGTTAAATAATTAAAAAAAAGGAACAAGTGCTGTTTAGGAGCATATCCACGATTTCTTTTTTCCAGTGTAGTGCTTTTTGAGCTGATTTCAAAAATATAAATTTTCTTTGTCGTAATGAACACCAAATGAAAGGTCTCTAAAATGCCTTTTTGTAGGGGTCCAAAATGACCCCAAATAGTAACCCATTGTGTAGCAATTGAAGATGTTTATTTGACTTTTGACATTAACTTTTTGCATAAAAGGTCAGTTTCTTTATGTTAGCTTTATGTTAGCTAAAACTGAAGACTTTAAGCTCTCATTTGATATATGAAGTGACTCACTATCTTTTTAAATGAGGAAGTTATTTAGAGTTAAAGTTGGACATTTCCTTTTTTCAGTTTTTTTGTTGCAACGAATTTGTTGTTTCTATTAACGTATGTTAATAAATACCATTAGGCAGAGTTTTAAAATTTCAATATTCATAAACATACACGAATGGAATTAATTAACACATTAAGAACTGATTCAAGATTTTTTTTACTGTTGTTTTCGTAATAACTTTTTGTTACCTAATATGCGATTATAATTTTCGTATTCGAAAATCAATGCATTTTTCCTTATGGATGATACGAATAGTTTTGTTGTTGTATTGGATTTATTGTAGAAGCAGTATTTTTGCTGAATAATTTTATTTGTGTAACCGGACTTCGGTCGGACTTGGGGTTTTCTCCTATGTTTTAGGCAGTTTAGTGGCTTCGGTGAGTAATTTTTTACTGTGTTGCCGGCCTATGGCCGGACTTAGGGGTTTTCTCCTATGTGATAGGCAGTTTAGTGGCTTCGCTGAGTAAAGTTTTTCTGTGTTGCACGCCTTCGGCCTGGCTTAGGAGTTTTTTCCTATGTGATAGGCAGTTTAGTGGCTTCGCTGAGTAATGTTTTTCTGTGTTGCCGGCCTACGGCCGGACTTAGGGGTTTTCTTCTATGTGATAGGGGTTTTCTTCTATGTGATAGCCATTTTATGGCTAGATTTAGCTATTTTTGAACACGTTTAGCCAGAAAAAATTGGATTTAACCATTATTTTAGCCATCTTTAGAAAAAGTTTAGCCATTTTTCGTTTTTGTACAAAGTATAATTTTTGAGCGTGAATTTATA
This sequence comes from Leucophora obtusa, assembly GCA_949987735.1. Lineage (NCBI taxonomy): Eukaryota > Metazoa > Arthropoda > Insecta > Diptera > Anthomyiidae > Leucophora > Leucophora obtusa. Next base: position 357,083,602 of record OX465295.1, read on the forward strand.
AATTAAGGAATTTTGTTCAATCTGCCAAATATTTGGGGTCACAATAGACTCCATCGAAAAGGCATTTTACAGGCTTTTCAGTTGGTGTACCTTTTGTCCTGATGTGATTAGTATCGCCGGACTTATTCCAATTTCAATTTTCAACTTTAAAGCCTCGCCCACTCAAAAGTAGGCGTGTGCGACAAGAATGATTTATATTTTTGAACTCACAATAAAAATGTGTACCTACTTATCATAAAAATTTTGAAGTGATCGGAGTTAAGCTCTTAAACTGCACTTTAGACAAAAAAATGAATTCCTTCACTTCAGATAAAAGTTTTATTAGATTTAAGGGGGATTCAATCAAAAATGTATTAATTAATTCTTCATAGTTCTGTTAACAAGATAAGTTTCGAATGAATCAAGTTTTGTAAGCGATTTAACAATTAAATTTGAAAACTAATCAAAACTGTTGACATATAAGGCTGAAGGGGTTTTCATTAGCTGTGGGATCCCGCCCAGTTTTTTTTTTATAAATTTGGGTACTTTTTATCAGCTGTTATATTCATCAACTGGCTTCTACTAGTTCAATTGAACTATTCACTAATTTGAACCAAAGACTTAGTTCACAACTAATATCTCTTTTAATTCAATCGATCATTTCATTCATTCAGAAAAATATGTGTATCATTTACAAAAAGTAGTGTAAAAGTTGCCAAAATTTCTCGGTAATATTACAACTGTATAAAATTACGGACAAATTTTTGAAATTGCTAATTTAAATGTGTAAAGAGATAAATATGTAAATAAATTTGTTTAATATTAAAATCTTTTCCAGGTTTTATAAACTATGTATTCCATTTTGTAAATAAGAATGCTTGAAAAAGTAATTGTTATTAAAATTTTTAATTTAAAGAGGGGCTGAACTAGAAGAGCTATATAGATTTTTACAACAAACGAACTATAATGCCCAAGTCTATTGACATTTGTTTTTTAGGCTTAATACGGCGTTCACATATACGTGTTTAACTCGATTTGACGTGTTTAAGCGTTAAACATGTTTAAGTGAGATGTTTTACAGTACATTTTTCCTACCCTTAAACACGCTAAATTATCGTGTTTAATTTTTAAACACGTTGTTAAACACGATAAAATTGATATCAATTGGTTTTGATATCAAAACAAGTCATATCATGACAAGTTTGAAGCAGAAGAATAAAATAAACTAAATTTAAATAAAAACCAGTTAAAATGTGTTTTTTTCTTATTAAAGTGATAGATGATCAAAACAATTAATTAAACTTTGCTTCCGGTGAACGAAAAATCCAAAAACAGCCATGAAGTTGTCCCTTAACTAAAAATTGAAAAATCTTGTTTCCGACTGGGGCGGATAATGTTATTTCACTTTTTATAGCAACTATAACATTGGATAATGCCAAAAATTATTAATTATTGCCTCCGGCCGAAGAAAAAACTACTTTTTGGGAAATTTTGTCAAATTTTTGTTTTTTTTTTTTTTTAATTGTTAAGGAAAATCTGTTAGAGATGTTTAACTTAAACACTTCATTTTTAAGTGTGAACTGATATGTTTAACTTTTACATAAACGTGTTTAACAATCGTACTGTGAACGTAGTATAAGATATGTTTCTTCGCGTTCGCTTACTTTTAACATTTTTGTCACTTTGTGAGAGTATTTTTTGTTAACTCTCATTTTACCGAACTTTACCCAAAAAATACCCCAAGTTTTTATCTCGTTAACAGTCAGAGCTTTGAAGAATTCTTTAATTCGATTTTTGAATTTTGAACTAAAAATGAAATGAATTAATTCGGACTGTAAAAAAGAAAAATAAATAAAAATAAGAAAATGTATAGTTATAATTAAATTTTAGGCATATTTTATAAATTTAGTTTATTTTATTTTTGTAAAATGTTATATAGTAGTATTTAAACCGTATTTGGCCCACAGGGCTTGGTTTATAAATGTTTTTTTTTGAAATAAAATAAAATAAATAAAAGACTATATATTGAATTAAATTATTTGTTTTTGTTCGGTTTCTTTTGTTACGAATTAATTCAATTGCTATAGTTATTTTTATTAAATCAAATGAATTAATTCACTGGTGAACGCGTTCAATTTTAAAAATCGAACGGACAAAAAGTGAATTAATTCCTTGCTTAATTAATTCACCACTGAATTCGTTCAATTTCATTTTCGTTCAGCGAATTAAAAAAATACGTTCAGTGAATTGAAAAAAAATACGTTCAAAAAATTAAAAAAAAAAAATTAGGTTCACTGAATTCAAAAGATGTGTGCTCTCATTCAGTTCACAATGGAGTGCTTCCAAAATATTATGGAAATAATTCAGCCATTATTGGTTGGTCGGTATGAGATGAAACTGCACACGCCCGTAGCAAGACTGTTTTGCCTTCTTTAACCCTTTGACACAGAAATTTTAATGGCTGGGAATTTTCCGACCAAACTTCGTGGAAATGTAGATCTATGCAAAAGAAATATTGTTTGTTTTTATGGCTTTGCAGCACCCTCTAGCGGAGATATTTGGAATTAGAGTTCAAATATTAACATGCGGCCGACTCCGAGCGGGTTAAAATTTTTTTAAAATTTTAATTTTATATTTTTTCTATTACTAATCTCTACTAATCTCTTTTGAGTTTTTGAATTTTATTCATCACACAATTTTTGAGACTAAATTTTAGCCTTTTTTTAATTTTTAACTTTTAACATATTCTCAGCAGCATTGGTGATCACAAGACAAAACGCACTCTACTGATCTCATGTTGTTTTTAAATTTCACAGCCTGCATAAAATTTTAATAAGAACAAAATAACGAACCGATAACAGTAAATGAATAGCGCTTTGGTTAAAATTCAAATCAGTGACGAGTTGATGAAGTCGACGTACATTATAATGTACGCCACTCCACGCCAAAGGGTTAAGGACACATATAGTATTTATATTTTTCTGAAAGCCTATTACTTTTAGATGGACCCAGTGGAAAACATATTCTCCACTTGTCAATTTTTCTTTCCCCAGACCATTCCAAATTCGAGTAAAAATCCAATTTTTTGAAAATTTTCACACTATTTTGGGAGTTGTGTGATTTTTTCATCTTATCTCAGATTGTTATACCCTACACCAATTCGTGGATAGGGTATAATAAGTTTGTGCTGATGTTTGTAATACCAAAAAATATTGGACCTTATATACCGATCGGCTCAGAATCACTTTTTATTTCGATTTAACGATGTCCGTCTGTTCGTCCGTCCGTCTGTCCATGCATTCTTGTGCGCTCTACAGGTCGCAAATATTAACCCTCTTATGCTCTTTCTTCTGATTACAATAATATTTAAACCATATATTTGGCGTTGAATTTATTGCTGTATTTAGGCGATATAGCATAACAAAGGTTGAAGACGTATCTTGAAACCCAGTAATCAAATAATTTCGGTTTTTTCTGTAAATAACATTATCAATAAAATAAAATTACGTAACGAAAATTATTGATCAATTCTTGTTATTTCAAAAGTTATGGCGATTTTCGCTTTTTGAAAATTGTGAAATTTGGCGAATTTGGCACTAAGCATCTATAAATTTTGACGAAGTTAGTTCTGCTTACTACTACCTGTAAGTATATAATCTGTGTTTAAATTCAAGAAAATCTGTCAGCTAGCTATCGAGTTAGATATTTGTAAAACGTATCCTGTGAGTCCTGGAGAAAATTTTTTAACTGATTTTACAATTAGAGACTCTAACCAGCTTTGTATTGTAGGTTTGTTATTATCGGCAATGTACGCCAGATCGTAAATGTATTTTTGGCAATTTTTCAAATATTTTTTTCTGTTTTAAAAAGTTAATTTTTTCAAATTTTCTAAATTTTCAATTTACATGCCTCTCGCTTGAAAACCGTTCCTTATACAAAAAAAGTTTGAAGGCAAAAAAATAGGCAGTTAAGTTTTCTATGGATATAATACAACTTGTTTAATAAAATATTGTTATTTAGCCAAAAACTATTTAAAATCTGAACACCGCCAAAAGGCTGCCTTGTGCATTAGAGGGTTAATATATTTTGATGAAATTTGGTACACCGACTTATGTCGGCCCAGGGACAACGCTTATTGATTTTGGTTGAAATCGGTCCATGTTTAGACCTAGTGCCCATATAAGGGTACCCCCCAAAATTGGCTTGTTTACATGTTATAGGTCGCAAATACAAAGATATTTCAATGAAATTTGGTACATAGAACTATGTCGGCCCAAGAACGAAGCCTATTTTGGTTGAAATCGGTTTATGTTTAGACCTAGTGCCCATATAAGGGTACCCCCCAAAATTGGCTTGTTTACATGTTATAGGTCGCAAATACAAAGATATTTCAATGAAATTTGGGGCATAGACCTATGTCGGCCCAAGAACGAAGCCTATTTTGGTTGAAATCGGTCCATGTTTAGACCTAGTGCCCATATAAGGGTACCCCCCCCCCCCCAAAATTGGCATGTTTACAAACAAATTTAAGCCGATTTTCTGATTATGATTAATTCAAAGTTTTTTTTTTGGTTCTAGTGTAGGGTTTGGGATTTCCCGGACTTTTTAATTTCCTGGGAAACGGGAATGAAAAAATTTGATTCCCGGGATTCCCGGGAAATATTTTTCAACAAAATTGTTAATGAAAACCACCTATATAAGTAATTTTTGTTAAAAAAAAAACTATTTCAGTACAAATGCAGTTTTCACATAAATTACTCGCAGCACTGCCAAATGAATTGCATGATTCCAGCAGAAAGTACCTACTACTGGACTGTCGGAAACAAACCGTTTCATCACACTTGGCCCATTAGATATGGTGGCCACAATGTTATTTTCCAAAGACAAATAAAACTCTTCTAGTCTTATTTCTACAATTCTTCTTATTTCATCAACATTACATCTTCCTGATATATAAACCAACCCCAGGTTATAAAATGAATTATTTCCATTTATACATTGTTGTGATATTCTTGTCCATTCATCTAAGGTTATAGTAAATCTCCTATTGTTAGAAATATTGCTCGATATTTCTTTCATCATGATATCTTTTACATGATTGTAGTAATTTAATATAATGTTCTTTACATCGGTTTCATTTTTTTGCAATGCCAGGTTTTTATTATAAAAACTTTCTCGAATAAACGAAGATCTAGTTATGGTGCGGATTGACTGCGGCTAATTTGGATACCATTTCAGGAAATGTTTGCCCTACGAAACGTTATTCTTGTTGTTGTTTTCTTTAAGAGAAGTTGCATGAACATCAATTTTTTTTTGTGCACCAAATTTAGATGTCGGATAACCAAATTTAGATACCACCGTTAACCAGTCTTTTCTTTTCACATTTATTAATGAAAACGTTACTTATAAAATTTTTGGCCCTTAATATAAAAGAGCATTTTAAATTAAAAGTCGACTTTATCTTTAATCAAACGGTTTTGTTTATTTTGTGTATGAAAACCTTACAAAAATATTTATATTTTCAAATATTTTGATTGGTTGAAAATAAATTAACCAATCAGAATGCTTCAAAAATAAACCAAGTCAAGGTATACTGCCACCCAATATTTTAACTAAAGTCGACTTTACCTAAATTATACATTTGAAAAATTTAGATAGTAAGGGCGATTATTTTTAAGAAACAAAGCTTTTTTTCATATTTCTTTTAAACATTTTACCAAGTTTTTAGGTTTTATTACTTAAATTTTGAATAAGTTATGCGAAAAATCTTTATTAGTTGAAATGCTCCTAATTACTTGGCAAAGATTTTATTTGTGTGTCAAATAAATGTATTCCCTTTTAAAAGATTTTAACAATGACATTTTTCTTTTGGTATTTAAAATATTTTTTATGACTAAAATTAAAAATCCTATTCGAAACAAAAACTATTTAAAAAATTTTATATTTTTAAAATTTCCCGTTTTCCCGGGAAAAATATATTATTTTCCCGGGAATTCCCGGCAAACTTTTCCCGGGATTTCCCGGGAATTCCCGAACCCCAAACCCTATTCTAGTGTAAAAGAATAAAGTGTTGTTACGCCCTTTTGCATTTTAGGTGACGATATAAAGATCTGTTTCCATACAATTTCTTGCCCGGAACGATATTGGGTTAATGCATGTGAAATATGGTTTTTAGTGTTATACCATTGATATTTAAATGTTGAATATATTGTCCAAATCCGATTATTATTGGCGAAGATATAAGCAAGTCCAAAATCGAACTTTTAACAGAAATACCCGAAATCCAAATAAAAAGATTTTCTATGGTAAAAATTTGGACCCGGTTGGAGAAATGCACCTAAACTCAACTTTAACCTTTTATTATTTTGCTAACTTTTATGAAACTTGTAACCGATTATGGTTTTAGGATAGATTATTCTAATAAAATAAATTAAATAAACAAGTAGTGGTCTTCGACAAAAAAAAATAGTTTTTTTCCACAGAAGCTTAACAGCAAGTGCTTCATAGAAGACTTGATGTGCCTACCAAAAAACTCAACACCTAATATCACATTTACATCCCTCTTCAACGAAATATCCACAACATACAAAAACAATAATTGGAAAATACTGTACACAGATGGATCAAAAACAGATACATCGACCTCAATGGCTCTAATAAACGAACACCTCAAAACTGATTTTCTGGCTATTCTTGACCAAAGATCTTCCATATTTACAGCAGAATCAACAGCTATATACTATGCGTTAAAGAAATACGAACATATAAGAGGAAAATTTTTAATATGCTCAGACTCCAAATCTGCAGTAACAGCAATAGAGAACATCAAAAATAAAAACGCAATTATTTCAAAGATTAGAGATATGCTAATAAGGTATCACACCAAATTCAAAATAATGTGGGTTCCTAGCCATACTGGTATATTAGGAAACACATTAGCCGATGAAGCAGCAAAATACGCTACAAACGCACCAATAATGCTATATCCATCTTCCAACAAAAAAGATATCATTAAAATAATTTCTACTTATATGAAACAAATAGAAGATGATGAATGGAGTAACTACCAACATCACTACAAAACATTCAACCCAAACAAAATTACACCAACATATCCACCAGCCGCTTTAAGACTGAGTCTGCAAAAATACATTAGACTCAGGTTAGAACACACCTATATTACACACTGCCATATCTTTAATCGCTCGAGAACAGACTATTGTTCACTTTGCAACACAGACAACATAAATATACATCACTTAATATACAACTGCAGTTCCATAATAAAAGCCCAAACCATCCTATTCGGAAAAATATGCCTACCCGAACTATTAAGCAATATTAATTTAGAAAATATGGTTTCCATACAAAATACACTTAAATATTGTAATATATACCACCTTATATTAGATTAACCCGTACAATTTCGGGCCAAAAATGTTAGTGTCCATGTAACTTTTAATTTACTATCATAATTCATTATGATAGTAAATATTGTAAATAAAAAAATAGTTTTTTTTCCTATTTAGGCCAAAAAGTACTACCTATATTCGGGAAAAAAATTGCAGAATTGCACCCGAACTCAACCTTTTCCCGATATTCTATGTATTGTTCTGATTCAATTACAAGTCTTGACTTAAATGACTAAAGGGGGCGCCACCGTAAAAAAATTTACAATTAGCATAATCAACAATTTTGTACGCCGCTGAACTTCATCTATGCCTGCAGTTATAAATTCAAAGTAAAAACGCATAAGTAGGCTCCATTGGTTCAGCGTTCGTTGTTTGCTGCAGACAACAGCCGACGAAAAGCTTTCGTTTTAAATGTTCAAAATGACAATAAACAAATTAAATTATATAGTTATGAGCCTTATTAAATCACTGAAATTTAATCATTTTAAAAAATATTTGTAGATGGTTGAATTGTTAGATATTTGATTAGCAAAAATTTACTTTTTAAATTTTTTAAAATTAACTTTTTTTGCACTCTCATTTTTCACTTGAATTCGTCTCTTGTTTAATTAGTTAAAAAAAAGAGATGAAATTTAGAATACGCAAAGAAAAAGCAAGAAAAAATGCATTTGTTTTTTAATATTATAAAATTTTAAAATAATCTTCAAAATAATTACACATTATAATAAAAATATATGTACATATTTCGCACCAATTGATGGAAATTTAAACTAAAGCCCAATTAATATGCATATTTCTTTATATTTCATTTAATTTTATGGTTATATATTTCATGTGTTAAAAAAACAATGCGCTTAAAATGCAAGGGGGCTCAATAATCGTGCATAAACGAACTTGAATTGGTTGGTTGGGTCACCGTCGTTGTCCCGCGAAGGTAAAAAATGTTATACTTTTTTTCTTTTTTGCTCCACACACAAACACAGTAAAACAATTATTAAATAACCAAAAAATTTTGCACTTTTAATTACCAATAGATTTTTTGTTGTTGTATAAACAAATTGTAATTTATTTTCACATAATAGTAAGAGTAAAACACTTCTTCTATTTTTTCTTTGATATTATTATTTTGTTAAAATATCTTCACTTTTTCTGAATTATTTTTTAATTTTTTACAATTTTAATTGCAATGACAAATGAAAAATTCTCTGTCTTTTCCTATGTATTTTTATCTATTCACACTCTATTGCTTTTTTCATATTCTGTAAAAAAAAAAAAATTTTCACGTACTTTTCTAAATAGTTGTTAAGAGTTAATGGACCAAAACTTTTTTACAGTTTTTATATTGTTATTGACTTTCTTTTAAATTAAAAAATAACAAAAATTTAGAAGTAAAAATAAAGCTATTTTTATTTTTCTGTGATATTTTCGAGACCAGAGATACAAGTCGAGTGGAGCAAAGTCGAAGCGCCGCAATCACCGACTTTTCTAGTCAGTCCGCCGTCGCACCAGCTAAGCCGATATTTGTATTTTTTCATTTTTAATTTATCGTTAAGCGGCGAATACATTAAGGAACATTGAGTAGGGAACAAAAAATTTTGTAAACACGAATTGCACGAATGTCAACACGAACATTAACATACACAAATGCACATTCGTAACAAAATGGGCATTTTTTCACTAATGTTCCTTAATGTATTCGCCGCTTTATGCTTTGTCAAACTGATCACATCAAATATGCGCGGGAGAAAATCAAATTTAATATTTTATATGATGCTGTTTTTTTAGTTTTACCTATTTTTTTAGCTATCACATTTTACGTCCCATAATTGTCGAAAATTTTTATATTCGTTTATAAAATTAATCCAGTTTTCATTATTTGTAATTTTCGTCTCTTTTATTTTCCTTAATGCTCAATTACAAAATCTCACAATACGACTGCTCTCAATGAACTAACACATCAAAAAACGTAACATCGATACACACATGGAACATTGAATTTGGAAACAAAATATCAAAAAAATTTGATAACACGAATTTCAACAAGATACATTTACATACATACACGAAGGAACATGTTCATGTTCCTTCGTGTGTAGGCAGCTTTATGTCTCGTGTAGACTGGACTTTAAAGGTAGCCATGCACTACGCGGCCCTTTGTTCCATACGGTCAAGCATGCTGTACAACATATACAGCATTTGATCGTGTAATGCCTTGTTTGATAGAAATTACAAATACAAATACACGGAACTATCAAGCCAAGATGTACAACATGCTTGATCGTCTCTACGGCCTATTAAAAAATCGGCGTTTTTTTTGCAGCGCCACTCAACTTGTATCTCCCTCTATACGCCGCTCATATTGTGGCGAGACCGGCGCCTAAAATTTTGTTTCTCTTTCCAAAGATCGACTCTGTTTTAATAAAACAGAGTTGCCGATTCCTGAACTTTCTCACAACCATACTACACGCAGAAAAAAAACAGATGGAACTTTATCTAAGTGCTATGTAATAATACAACTACATAAGTTCGAAGTAAGTTTTACAATATTCTAGCAAAATATATGTAATTTTTCGGATATTTTCCGCTAAACATGTATATATTTTGCAAGGATTGTATATATTTTACAAAAAAATGGGCATATTTTACTAAAACTTTGTAAAACTAACTTGAAAATTATGTAGTTGTATAATTACATAGCTCTTAGGTAATATTCCCCCTGTTTTTTTCTGTGTGTAGGTAGATGCATAGAACAACAAAAAATATAATCGGCTACGATTACAAAAGCATACGAAAAAATCCCCGAACTGTCATAATAAAACCCTGAACTATCAAACTCTCTCTAATGCATCTACCTAGTATGGTTGTATCATGGTTTGAAATATAGCTGTTTTGTGCGGCAAGCTATTATTGTTGGCTATGTCATTCCCATACAAATTTGATGTTAGACAACGTTTAGTAGTAACTCTTAATGTTACTAATGTCAAATTTGTATGGGAATGACATAAGCCAACGTTGATAGCTTGCCGCACAAACACAGCTTATGTTGATAAAGCCCCGTTTAGATTATCACACAAGTGTGTTATACATGTCAGAAATGTGTCGCATAACGCCAATGTATAATAGTGTGAACACTGTTCGTTATACACATGTCAAAATGGGTGCACACATTTTAAAATACGGTCACACTTTTTTGACAAGATTTATTTTTTGAAATATTATATAAAGTTACCACTTGTCTCAACACAAGTGTTGTGTTATTCACAAATAAATGTTAAACAAAGATTAAAAACAACTATTGGTGAAAAAAGTAATAATAGAAGAAAAATAACTGTTTTAATTTATTTGTTGTGTGTGTCGATAACAGTCTGAACACTGAAAAGATTTTCTTTTATACTTTTTTGACAACCAGACAATTTCAGCATACTTTTTGTCATACTTGTGTGAAGAAAAGTATAAGCACTTGTGTGATAATGTGAACGAGGCTTAAGCTGTTCACAGTATAGAACATGACAGATTAATCAGAACTGGGCCGACAACGACATGTGCTTTTTCATATATTTTGTTTGGGAAGCAAAATGTTGCCATGTCGTCCGGCGATTTGTCGTCGTAATAGAATCTGATATTAATCATAACTGGGTCGACAACGACATGTGCCTTTTGGGCAGTGTCACACGTTCAATATATATTGTGATATTTGGATCGCGATCCATTTTAATGGATTGATGGATCGCGCGTGTATGCTACATGTTCAATATTTATCGCGTCAGTATTTACATTATTTTTAAAATACCGTTATCGATTCAAAACCCTTTCAACTGACTACCATTATCCCTAAAATACCCTAACGAAATACCGTTATCCTTAAAATACCGTTACCGAAATAACTGAAATACCGTTATCCCTAAAATACCTATACCGAAACAATTGAAATATCGATACCCTTAAAATACCGTTACCGAAATGTTTTTTCTCTATTTTTTAATGTTTCTATTTTTAAGTAAATGAATGTTCTTTTTAGTTTGACTCTAGATCATAAATTAAATATTCCCCCATTCATCGTTTCTATTTTTATTTATAATTTAAATTTGTTTTTTTCGTATATCTATTATAATTAATTTTAAAAATTATTAAGTACAAAAATTTGTTGACAATATGCAGACCCAAACTATAAATTAAAAGATTTAAATCTTGTTGTATGGGTGGAACAAATAAATATTAAATCTAACTAAATAAAAATGTGAATTTGTAGTATATAATTCTCATCTAAAGCCGGAGTGGCAATCCTTGCTCGGATAAATTCGAAAATTCGAATACATCCGAATCGTTCCGGCACATAGTCCGATTGCCGTGGGAACCGGGTTATACCGCCCATACTCGGTCGTCAGAGCCTCGTTAGCGTTAACAGGGGACACCATGTCCAAGGTGGACTGTGAGTGAAGTTGGCATTTGGAAATAATTTCCCTTTCTGCTTTTGGTAATTGCATGTGGTTATTTAGAATTTTTCGTACTTTAAGTTGGTAAATTGGTTCTGTTATTAAACTCGTTTATTTTTTGTAAAACAAATTGCGGGATGCATCGAATATCCTTAAAATACCGTTACCGAAATATCGTTAACCTTAAAATACCGTTACCGAAATAATCAAAAAACCGTTAACCTTAAAATACCCTTACCGAAATAACTAAAAAATAGTTATCCTTAAAATATCGATACCAAATAAATGAAATAGCGTTACCCTTAAAATACCGTTACCGAAATAATGTCAAATAGAGTTACCCTTACCGATAACCACATCGTTTCGGTTACCATCCATGCTTTAAACAAAATTGTGTTCCACTTAAGTTCCACATGAGAAAAATCTATGGATCTCTTTTGTATAATTTAACACACACATTAATAAAACACATTTATAGATTTTTCTAATTTTATTCCTCCGGTTTTTCTGGTGGTGGCCCACATGGTTGCAACATACGTTCCATTAAATCAAACCTTACTCTTCCCTTAGTTTCATTTAAAGCGATAGCAAAATAGTTCTGCATGTCATAATGACCCATATAGCTTGCCAAGGAATCTCGATGTTGATTTGTTAGCCATTCGTATTTGGTGGTGTCTGCATGGCCCGTACCAATGTATTTACTTTGTAAATGTTCCAATTGACTATGTATGTTATACCGGTCACCCATTATTATTTGTTTTTTTATATTAACCAGATCTATAAAATCTTCTTCAGCCGGCGTCCGTTAGAGTTGTAAAAGTACTGAATGTTCCGATACTGAGTACTCAATACTGACTATTTTTTTTTGAGTACTCTACTAAAACGGAACTACTCAATCAGGAATGGGAAAGTTGATACGATCGTACTTCTTCTGATACTATTTGATTAAAAAAAGCACCGTAGTACTGCGCCATATTTGATGCTCTTGCAGACTTGGCGGTATCGAATTGACATTTTCTTTTTTCATCTGCTGCTAAAGTTTGCTTATTTCGCAAAACTTTAAATATTTGACAAATTTAGTAATTCTATTATAAATGATTTCAGGTATTTAGGGTTGCTTTTTTATTTTATTTATTCAGTTCTGTAATATAAAGCCAATAAGGCAAAAAAAAAACTATATTACACAGCAATAATAACACCTAAGTTATGTAATTCAAAAATAGCTTAAAAATACAGAAAGTTAATTCACAAATACAAATCTCATTGGCTTCCCAGCCATAATGTTTTAACAAAGCAATGGTTAAAAGAATATAAAAAGGGTAACTTATTGTAAAGTCCACTAGGGGTCCCAAGAAACATTTCTACGGAATCTCCGGCACGTACGGATTCATGAATCCGGCTTTTACGGCACATTAACTGTCCGTAATGCACGTATCTGCCAACGCTTGTACGTATACCGAACATTAAAGGGCGGATTATTGGACCGTAAACGTAAATGTGATGTAGCTGTACCATGCCGTAGCTAAAAAGTACACTTATAGATTACCGTAAACGACATTACTATTTAGCATCTATTTCATGCGGTATTATATTTTATTCTAAATTGTTCCATTTATTTGTTATTTTTATTCTTTATTTGTCTTTTGAATCAATTTTCTTTATTCATTTTATATTTTTTCCGACTAAAATCATTCAGCTGTTTCGATGCCGGATAGGAAAATCTGATTTCAACAGAATGATCCGGCAAGTACGTTTACATTTACGTGTTAGTAACCATTCGTATATATTACTTCTTGCGGTTTCGAAACAGCTGATTGGTTATAGATACGTTTACGGTTGGGTAACTCAGCCTTAACTGACCCAAGAAACATTTTAACGGACTCTCCGGCACGTACGGATTCATGAATACGGCTTTTACGGCACGTTAACTGTCCGTAAGGTACGTATCCGTCAATGCTTGTACGTATACGGAACATTAACGGACCGTATAAATGGATTTTTGTTTTGTGTATAACATATGAGAATATGCATCGTGTACACCGTCAATTAAAGCATAACTAATTTATTGTCTCTTTTTCCATATAGATGTTGGATTTTACTCTGGGTCCCTAATGCGAATTGAAACGCTGGATAGATAGGCAAACCGAGCCGGATCTGCTAAATATTGTAAATATAAATAATAAATATAATTATTAGTGAATTTATAAAAAAGCAAAAAAGTACTATTGTATTAATAAACATATGGTCTATTTTTGTGGAAAAAATCGGTAGGATACGGAAAAGACAATACTCCGTTTTTCACATGACATAACGGACGGACTTTCAAGTGATTTGTCCGTTTTATACAGGATATAGTGGTCCGAAAACGGTCCGTCATTGACGGACTTTCAACTGACTTGTCAGTTTTTGACACGACATAAAGGTCCGTAAACGGTCCGTCAGTGACGGACTTTCAACGTATTCGAATCAGTTTCGATGTTCCTTAAGTTCCGTTTTCTGGTCCGAATGCGGATCTAGAAAACGGTACGTAAACGGAGTTGGTTTCCGTTTATGATGGACAGAAAACGGTACGTAAACGGAACGAATTGTTTGTTGGGGTAACACAACCAAATACTTAGGGGGTTATTTTGTTATACGCAACGCCTTGCGTTTCGTTGTTTTCCATACAAATTGTTTTTGTAACAATAACAATAGCTGTGTTTGTGCGGCATTCCTATCAATGATATCTTGAACAATTTTGACAGTAGAAAGCCGGAATACGTTGAAAAACTGTCAAAATCGTTCTTGATAACACTGATAGAGAGTCACACAAACACAGCTAATTTACACACAAATCAACGCAACGCCATGCGTTGCGTTTTACAAAATAACCCACTTAATGTAAATTCCATCAAGAATCAAGGTTAGAAAAATATTCCAAGAGCTGCTCTATCTCTAGCAGTTTTCTCTCGCGTGTACATGTGCCTTTAAGACTGTATTACTTTTCGACATATTTTACTTTAATTTAAATTCTTTTAATTATTTTTTTATATAATTGTGTGAAAATCCATTAAATAAACTCATTAATATTTTCCCCTACAAACGTTTCAATTTACGCAGTTTAATGGGACTGATTAAGGATTAAGTAAACATATTTAAAAGATTTAAAGGCAATTTTAGAGTTTATATAAAACTAAAAACATTTAAAATAAAGTTATTTCAAGAAATTCATCGATTTTTAGTGGTCAGTAATATGTATTAAAAACTTAAAATTAAGCAAACAATTTGTACTTTAAAGTTAATATTTTGAATTAATAACAAACCAGGCAATTAATAATTATTATTATTTCTTTATTCAGTCTATGGATACAATGATTGAAGCTTTCATCTAATTTTTACAAATTGAAGCGTTAATCTAATTTTTAAGGTTTAAATATTTTTTACTGTTTTGTGCTCATGAATGAACTTCAAACTATTGAAGTAATTATAGCGTAAACATATGTAAAAGGTTTTATTCGTTGTGAATATAACTCATTTATTTAATTTTTCGTGAGTGGCGGTGAGTAAAAATTAAGTTTCGCGCCCATCTCTAACACAAAACCAAAACTCAGCAACAATAATAAGAATAATATAGAAAATAAAGATAAGATAAAAATAAGAAGTTGTTTTTTTTCATCATAGGTTTTTAGCAACTAAATTTCTTGAACAAAAACCTAAATAAGTGAAAAATCGCAAAAATTCGCAGTTATATTTTTTTCGGTCGGAGGCAATAATTAATAATTTTTGGCATTATCCAACTTTATAATTGCTATAAAAAGTGAAATAACATTGTCCGCTCCTGTCGAAAACAACATTTTTCAATTTCTAGATAAAGGACAACTTCATGGCTGTTTTTGGATTTTACGTTCACCGGAAGAAAAATTTAATTAAATATTTTGTTCGTCTATCACTTTATTAAGAAAAAAATACATATTTTAACTGGTTAAGGGCAGAAAAATTTACTGTAAAACATCTCACCTAAACATGTTTAACGCTTAAACACGTAACATCGAGTTAAACATGTATGTGTGAACGCCGCATTAGTAATAAAAATAAACGTAAAGCTGCCTACACACTAGGGAACATTCCATTCCACATGGCCATTTTTTTACGAATGTTGAAATGTATATAGCATTGTGTCATGTTGACCTTATTGATTACAACATTTTTTGATATTTTTGTTTCCAAACTCAATTTTTCATCGTGTGTATTGATGTTACTGTTTTTGCTGTATTTAGTTCATTGATAGCAGTCACGCTATCAGGAGCTTTTGTAATTACGCATTTGAGAAAATGACAATTATAAATAATGAAAACTGCATTAATTTTATAAATGAATATGTTTGCGAGAATTATGGGACATAAAATGTGATAACTAAAAAAATAAAACTAAAAAAACAGCAGCATATGGAAAACTAAAAATTAACAAATTAATTAATTTGATTTTCTTCCGCCCATATTTCATGTGATCAGTTCTAAAAAAAACAAAAATGATGTTTCGTTTGACGTTTTGTTGTCGTGTGTGCATCGTCTGTATAAAAAATTAAAAAAAAGTAGAAACACACGTTCTGTCACGAATGTTCCCCAGTGTGTAGGAAGCTTAATACCTCAGTTTTCAATTTTAAGCTTTTTACGCAAAAGTTATAAAAATTTATTAAACACTTTAGTTTTTTCAGTTAGTGATGTAGAATTTTATCTATTTTCCGTTAATACCAAATATGATTGTGAAAGTTAAAATTCAGTTTTTGAATTAATCCTCACTTTTTAACCCACAGTGCGACGTTACGTTTATGTATGACTAAAGTCTGGATTAGCCAGACGTAGACGTATCTCTGTGTAGCTGAATTAATGAGTTAAATAAGAACAGAAGATGTGTTGTTTTTTGTTTCATTCTTATGCATTCAATATAGAGCAAACGTAAATACACAACGATAATCTATTCACAACAGGCAGAGCTTTGAAGAATTAATTCTTTTTTGAATGAATTCACTACCAATCGAATTCAATTTTCTCTAGAAATGAATGAATTCCTTTTCTTAAGTAATTCACTGAATTCGTTCAACTGAACGCGTTCATCAAATAATAAATTCAAAGAATTAATTCCTTTGCAATAGTTCTCTTTATTAAATCAAATGAATTAATTCAATGGTGAACGCGTTCAATTTTATAAATCGAACGGAAAAAAACACTGAATTAATTCCTTACTGAATTAATTCACCACAGAATTCGTTCAATTTCATTTTCGTTCAGTGAATTAAAAAAAAAATAAAATTACGTTCAGTGAATTAAAAAAAAATAAATTACGTTCAGTGAATTAAAAAAGAAAAAAAATACGTTCACTGAATTGAAAAAAAATTTACGTTCATTTAATCGAAAAACAAAAATTACGTTCGCTGAATTCAAAGCCTGTTTTCTGCCATTCAGTAGAAGAAAACATTGTATTGTAAAAACGTATAAATGAAATACGTCATAGTCAAGCATCTACATTTTACTGGGAAGCATAAGTTTTCAAAATTAATAGTTATATTTTTTCCGAATTCATCTATATCTGTAAAGTTTTTATTTTTAATAGTAAAAGGCTTTATTTTTTAATCATGTAGGTTGATAAAGTGCATCGGCTTTCTCTAGCACTTAATATATATATGTAATTTGTTTATTTTTACTAGCAAACGCTGTAAAATTGCTAAGTTGCAAATTTTATTTGTAAATAAATGTTTTCTTCTACTGAACGGCAGAAAACAGGCTTTAATTCACTGAACGTAATTTTATTTTTTTTAATTCACTGAACGTAATTTTATTTCTTTTTAATTCACTGAACGTAATTTTATTTTTTTCAATTCACTGAACGAAAATGAAATTGAACGAATTCAGTGGTGAATTAATTCAGTAGGGAATTAATTCACTTTTTTTTCCGTTCGATTTATAAAATTGAACGCGTTCACCAGTGAATTAATTCATTTGATTTAATAAAAAGAACTATAGCAGTTGAATTAATTCGTAACAAAATAAATCGAACGAAAACAAATATGAATTAATTCCATTCAATATATGATGCTATATGAATTAATTCATCGAATTTTTAATTCAGAATTGAAAAATTGAATTAAGGAATTAATTCTTCAAAGCTCTGACAACAGGTTATTATCTAACTCATTTATTCAGTTACGCAGAGATACGTTTACGTCTGGCTAATCCAGGCTTAATTCTACCTAAATTTTTGGGTTTGATCTAACCTTTTTTTTTTGTTAAAAATTAGTTGGCAACAGTGATCTCTTAAATTTATAAAAAAATCCAAAATGTGTGGCCGAACTTGTTTGTAAGTTTTTTTGTAAAATATTTTTTATTCTTTGGTGTAATTAATTTCACTATGTACATAGAACTTTAGAGCTATCACAAATTGTCAAAGCCTGTCGTTATAAACAAAAAAAGCTTACCAAATCCTCGGAAGAAAAATATGCAAATAAACCAATTAATACAATCGAAGATGAATGCGTAGAGGTTGAACCAGAATTACGTTTAGAATTCAATTGTGGACGCAAATATTGTCCCTCCTATAATTTAGCCCCAACTGATATTACCCCCGTATTAGTTTCGAAAGATCACTTCTATGATGAAGAAGATGCCAAAAAGATGGAAAATAGCCGAATTGTGGTGCCTATGATGTGGGGCATGATACCTTTCTGGCATAAAGGGGACTATCGCAAACATGGTTTAACTACAAATAATTGTCGCTTGGAACATATGCTAGAATCCAAGCTGTATAGAGGACCCTTTAGACGTGGTCAGCGCTGCGTCATTTTGTGTGAAGGTTTCTATGAATGGCAGACAACAAAATCGGCTAAACCTTCGGAAAGGGCAGCCCATCTATTGTATATACCTCAGAAAGATGACATAAAAATATTTGATCATAATACTTGGCAGCCAGAAGATATAAATTTGTTAAAAATGGCCGGTTTATTTGACGTTTGGGAAGATGAACACGGTGACAAAATCTATAGTTATTCGGTAATAACATTTGAATCTTCGAAAATTATGTCATGGCTTCATCATCGGATGCCAGCGATACTAGAAACAGACGAACAAGTTAATGTAAGTAATAAACTAAAACATGTATTTTCTCAAAAACCTTGAATACTCACGATCGTGATTTGCACACGACGCAAAAAAGCTTAGCCTGTTTGCAATTTGACGTTCCAAACTGTTCGTTTTGGCATTGTGTGGAAAACACCATCGTGAGTTGCCCTATTGTTTATTAAATTTCATTCTTTCAGAATTGGCTTGATTTTAAAAATGTTACCGATGAGCAGGCTCTAACTGCTTTACGACCCTGCACCAAACTCCAATGGCATCGTGTTTCAAATATAGTCAATAACTCTCGTAATAAAACTGATCAATGTAATAAACCCATTGAATTGGTTAAAACTCAAAAACCTGCCATGAATAAAATTATGTCTGCTTGGCTTAATGTACGTAAACGCAAAGAAGCTTCATTAACTCAAACAGATGATGAAGAGGAGCTGCAAAATTATCAGAGCGGCGGTACTGCCACTACCAGTGAAAGTGAATCGGAAGCTACAATGGCTACCAAACGTCCGCGTTTTAGAGATTTTAAGCGTGCTATGCGTAATCTACAGAATATAGAGGATGCTGGTAGAGATGTTAACTCGGATACAAATTATGAAAATGATGTTAAGAAAACAAATCTGGGTCAATGAAAACTACTATTTTTATATGTAATTTACAACAATTTTGCTTTTTGTTTTAAATAACTAATAAGTTTTAAAATAAATTTTGTTATTCACACGAGAAACTTTTAATTCACAAACCGATATCGAAATTTAATTGATTTCGCATGCCCGGTTAAAAATGGTTTTCTATAGAAATTCGACGAGTTTGATCAAACTGGACACAATTGCATCAAATTTTAAATTTTAAGATATTATTTAAAAAAATGTTAGGTTAAAATTCCGATTAAGAACTGCTAATTTATAAACTGAGTGTAGTTTTACCATAGTTAAGTTACCCTCCCTAAAAATAATTAAACCCAATTTGATATACGAAGACCAGATATGGACTAAAAACATTACCATTACATTTTCATTATTTTTTTATGTAATGGTAAGGAAATTTTAATCTCCATTACCATTACTTTATGTAATGAATTTTGATTTTTCACGTTTGATTTTTTCTGTAGTTGCGACTTTATTGGTAAAGTTATCGATTTTCATATAAAATATTGTGGTTGAGAAGCACTTATGGGGTATTTTATAGCTTCAGATATCAAAATTTAAACTTATTTCGTCGCTGCACCTAGAAAAATTGTTATTTTTTTCAAAATTTCTTTGTGGAGCATATAAATTAAGTATTTATTTTGTGTCTTCGCTATGTTTTTTGGAAGTAATTCTTTTATGAATGCAAAGTTTCGAGTTTTAATTACACAATACAACAAAATAGGAAAAATTTGATGCATCGGGATTGCGACATATTATGTCTTTAGTTACACAAACTAACCCAAAGGCGTTCCCGTACTCAAAATTGCGTGTAAATTGTTGTTTGGGCTATTTTGGGTTCCCGTGGGTACCCGCGGTAACGTACGGGAACGCACATATTATTTCTAATAGATTTTGGGACGCAGATAACGAATATGGCTCTAGAATTTTAAAGTTAGCTATAGTTAAAGAAATATTTGCAAAAACATTTTTGTGGCAAAATTTAATTTTTTTAATAAACTTTTTGAAAAAAAATATAGAATTAAAAGTAATAACGCTATTTTTTGCAACATTTTAAAATGATGCAGCAGGTGTGTTTCTTTACTTTTTGCACTGTTGCCAATTTAGCTATTTTCTCGTCAAATCTAGCGATATTTCAACTCGTTTAGCGGGGTAAAATATGATTTAGCTATTAGCGGGAAAACTAGCGATTTTTTTTAAAGACAGTCTTGGTGTTTTCTTAGCTTTTTTTACATTTATTTCCTTGACAGAAATTTTTAATAATTATTATTTAGCGATTTATCGCTAAATTTTTATGGAATACTTAAAAGTTGAAAAAATTTAGCGATGTATCGACAATTATTTTAGAAAGTTTTAAAAAGTTTGAAAAATATAGCTATTTTTGGGAAATTTTTCAACAGAATCCGAAAATTTCGTGAAATTTAGCGATTTATCGCTAAATTTTTTAAGTTTTTTATAATTTAGCTATTTTCTAGTGATTTTTTAGTTTGATTTAGTGATATTTTTAGGAAAAAAGTTGGCAACAGTGACTTTTTGGGTAAAGTTCGGTAAAATGCACTGTTAGCATTGAATACCGTTTAATAATAACGGTAGTTGGCTACAGCAGCTACTTTAAGACCCATATGGAAATTATAAAAAGTCGATTCCAATAAAGGCATATGTCGTTTTGTATCACCGGTTTCATTTTGCTTTTTTACAGTTCTAATTCTGTAATAACTTGAACTACTGTTAAAATGCCGAAACACAGATTTATAACGGTATTTTGCAGATACAACAAAATGTAACAGGTAATATTATGAAATAAAAGCTGTGATATTAGGAGACACATGCCACTATTGTACTCAAAGTCCTAAAATTTTAATATCTGTATTGATGTGGACGTGGAAGGCAACTACCGTTATATTGAAAAGGTAGTGCTTGCCAACCATGGTAAAATGAGAGTTAACAACACTCTCACGAAGCGACAAAAATGCAAAAAGTAAACGAACGCGAAAAACCATATTTGAAGCCCAAAAAACAAACGTCAATAGATTTGTGCATTATAGTTCGTGTAAATTTTTTTCGTGTAAATTTGGGTAAATTGTTTTAATCAGCTGTTATATCATCAGTTGGGTGCAACTAGTTCAATTGAACTCTTCACTGATTCGAACCAAAGACCTAGTTCACAACTAATAGCTCTTTTAGTTCATTCGATCATTTCATTCATTCAGAAAATATGTTTATCATTTAAAAAAATTAGTATAATAGTTGCAAAAGCCTATCGGTGATTTTACGCTTGTTTAAATGTGTTAAAGAGTTATATATGTAAATAAATCGAAGCTTTTGTTTAATATTAAAATCTTTTCCAAATTTAATAAACTATGTATTCCTTTTTGAAAATAGAAATGCCTAAAAAGGAAATTTTTATTAAGTACCTAATTTCGTAAAACGCTTGGGTGAAGTGAAGGGAACTTTCAATGTAAATTGTTTTTGTAACAAAAACAATTTCTATAGAAATAACGCAACACTTCACCGAAGTGTTTTAGAAAATTACCCCCTAAATTTTTGATTTAAAAATGGGTTTAACTAGAAAAGCTATGTATCTAGATTTTTACAACAAATTGAACAAGAACTAGAAAGAGCGCTCACCAAAACGAACTATAATGCACAAATCTATTGACATTTGTTTTTCGGGCTTCAAATGTGGTTTTTCGAGTTCGTTTACTTTTGTGCATTTTTGTTTTTTCGGGAGAGTATTTCTTGTTAACTCTCATTTTACCGAACTTTACCCAAAAAGTAAAGAAACAGAGCTAATACCTGGAACGCACAAAACCACATTTCAAGCCCAAAAATTAACGTCAAAGTTATTCATATAAACAAAAGCTATTTTTAAGAATAAAATATCGAAGGGAATAAAGAAAAAATGTTCAGCCTGATTGCGTATTACGACAGCAGGCGTTGTCGTTTTTATTATATTTTGGTATTCTGTAAAATATACGACAGAGAATATAAGAAAAAAAAATATTTCATCTATTTTTGTGGTGTTTTCATAAAATAATCAAAAAAAAATAAATTTTGTAATAATAAAACGATTATTGATTCATAAAATCAAGGTGTCAGAGTGAAACTTTTCATTTTAAGGATAGTGTGTTTTTCCACAAGTTGTAAAATACCCAGTGCGTTAAATTTTTTTAATTTTTCTTTTAAAAAATTATTTAAATAAAAATTTCTTCGAATGGGGGAAAAGTTTTTAGTTGATCTGTTATTTTAAGTAAATGAATGTTATTTTAGTTTGACTCAAGATCATAAATTAATATCACTTTCTGTTTAAATTATTTTCAAATCAAAGAAAGATGATACAATTTTTACAAGTAAATTACAAAGAATAAAAATTATTGAAAAAATTCGATAAGACCAGCAAGGCAGAATGCGCATTTTCGGCTTTCGCTACAAAGCCATCATCAGTGCCTTTCGCCTTTGAGTGGGTTAATATTTTGATAATCGTCTACTTATATGAATGTTGAAAGCAAATCGAGTTTGTTATCAACAACTCAACTTAGACTAACATCAACGAAATTTAACAATGCTATTTTTATCCTTTTGTTATTATTACTCTTTTTTGCTTTGAACCTTAATTCTTAAGATATCTCAGCTGATTCCATTCAACTCTGTGTATGATAAACACAGACGTTTGAATTACAACGAACCGTTAAATTTAAATGTATGTTATTAAATTATATTTTTGCACCGTGTCAATGTGTCCAAGATGAATGGGGGAAAAGTTTTTAGTTGATCTGTTATTTTAAGTAAATGAATGTTATTTTAGTTTGACTCAAGATCATAAATTAATATCACTTTCTGTTTAAATTATTTTCAAATCAAAGAAAGATGATACAATTTTTACAAGTAAATTACAAAGAATAAAAATTATTGAAAAAATTCGATAAGACCAGCAAGGTAGAATGCGCATTTTCGGCTTTCGCTACAAAGCCATCATCAGTGCCTTTCGCCTTTGAGTGGGTTAATATTTTGATAATCGTCTACTTATATGAATGTTGAAAGCAAATCGAGTTTGTTATCAACAACTCAACTTAGACTAACATCAACGAAATTTAACAATGCTATTTTTATCCTTTTGTTATTATTACTCTTTTTTGCTTTGAACCTTAATTCTTAAGATATCTCAGCTGATTCCATTCAACTCTGTGTATGATAAACACAGACGTTTGAATTACAACGAACCGTTAAATTTAAATTTAAATGTATGTTATTAAATTATATTTTTGACACATTGACACGGTGCAAAAATATAATTTAATAACATACATTTAAATTTAACGGTTCGTTGTAATTCAAACGTCTGTGTTTATCATACACAGAGTTGAATGGAATCAGCTGAGATATCTTAAGAATTAAGGTTCAAAGCAAAAAAGAGTAATAATAACAAAAGGATAAAAATAGCATTGTTAAATTTCGTTGATGTTAGTCTAAGTTGAGTTGTTGATAACAAACTCGATTTGCTTTCAACATTCATATAAGTAGACGATTATCAAAATATTAACCCACTAAAAGGCGAAAGGCACTGATGATGGCTTTGTAGCGAAAGCCGAAAATGCGCATTCTGCCTTGCTGGTCTTATCGAATTTTTTCAATAATTTTTATTCTTTGTAATTTACTTGTAAAAATTGTATCATCTTTCTTTGATTTGAAAATAATTTAAACAGAAAGTGATATTAATTTATGATCTTGAGTCAAACTAAAATAACATTCATTTACTTAAAATAACAGATCAACTAAAAACTTTTCCCCCATTCATCTTGGACACATTGACACGGTGCAAAAATATAATTTAATAACATACATTTAAATTTAAATTTAACGGTTCGTTGTGATTCAAACGTCTGTGTTTATCATACACAGAGTTGAATGGAATCAGCTGAGATATCTTAAGAATTAAGGTTCAAAGCAAAAAAGAGTAATTATAACAAAAGGATAAAAATAGCATTGTTAAATTTCGTTGATGTTAGTCTAAGTTGAGTTGTTGATAACAAACTCGATTTGCTTTCAACATTCATATAAGTAGACGATTATCAAAATATTAACCCACTCAAAGGCGAAAGGCACTGATGATGGCTTTGTAGCGAAAGCCGAAAATGCGCATTCTGCCTTGCTGGTCTTATCGAATTTTTTCAATAATTTTTATTCTTTGTAATTTACTTGTAAAAATTGTATCATCTTTCTTTGATTTGAAAATAATTTAAACAGAAAGTGATATTAATTTATGATCTTGAGTCAAACTAAAATAACATTCATTTACTTAAAAATTTCTTCTTTAATTTAACTTGTTAATATATTAAAGTGATTTTATGTTTAATTTCATTTATTTTAATACTTTTTTAAAAGTTTTTTGAGGCTGTCGTGCACAAAAATTTATACGACAGTTTTTGGTGTATTGACCGAAAAAAACGACACTCGCGGTACCAAAAAATGCCTTTTGGCAAAAACGACAAATTTTCTTGTCGTATACGACAACCGCAATTAGGCTGGTTATAAAGTGGTATTTAATAACGCTATAAATTATTTATTGTTTATAAGTTTTGTTAATTATTTTGTCAAATTTAAAACAGCTGATTTATAAACAGTTAGTGATTTGACGGTTTTACCATTTTATCCGAAAAAAAGTACGGGTAACTTCTGGTAAAAAGGGAAACAAATTATTCTCTCATCAACGCTCTCATTTACCCAATTTTTAACAATAGAAACGCTTTTTGGTAAGATTGGGTTCCCGCGGTAACGTACGTGGAACAGAGCTAATATGTCTGTTCCCGTACTTTACCGAAGTTACACAAACTATCCCAAAGGCGTTCCCGTGCTCAAAATTGTGTGTAAATTGTTGTTGTTTGGGCTGTTTTGGGTTCCCGCGGTAATGTACGGGAACGCACATAATATTCCCTATACGTAGACGCTCGCAAATTAGAACCGATTTGTTTTTGAGGCAATTCTAATTTCTGAATTATTCTAATTTCTGGACGTTTTTTTCGTTTCGTTTCCAATGATAAAGTGTTTTTTTTACGTTTATTTAACATTTTAAATGATACACTTTCACTATTTAATAGAGACTGCCAAATAATATGTCTGTTCCCGTACTTTACCGAAGTTACACAAACTAGCCCAAAGGCGTTCCCGTACTCATAATTGCGTGTAAATTGTTGTTGTTTGGGCTGTTTTGGGTTCCCGCGGGTACCCGCGGTAACGTACGGGAACGCACATAATATGTACACGCGTATCAAATTTCACAAATAAACTAGCCAAAAATTTACATAAATGCGACAAAAAAAAAACAAATAGGGAAAAACATATATAATTTGGTGATTCCCCTTTTTAGTTTTACTTTATTCAAACAGAATAAAAATAAATTGGGGATTTCCTGTGTATTCAAATATCCAACAAAAAAAAACGCTCAGAAATTAGAATTTTAAATTCGAATTTCAGAGCGTTTAATGTATTGCAAACATTGATTCTAATTTCTGGACGTTCGAATTACTGAAAGCTCTAATTTGCGAGCGTCAACTGTACGCCTATTTAAAGTTGAAATTTGTCTTTTTTCACGATTTTGTTGAATAACACTGTATGACACTCAAAAAATTATTGAAGATCTGACCATCAGTTCTTTATATTTCGGACATGCTGATTAGAATGGCGTACTTTATTTTTCGATCAATGGTACAGATTTTTCGCTAAATGTCTTTAAAGTTTGGCGGTTGTGCATTCAGTTTTTTATATAAAAAATTTTTCAAATTCAATTAATATGAATTTTTTTGTGTTAAAATGTAAGCACAGGACCTGTGGCCATATTTACGATATAAATGCGATGTGCTTCTCTTGATATTTAAACCACTACTTAGCGTTTTATATAGGTTTTTATGGTTTTTTGCTATTTCAGCGACTTTAGTCGCCAAATGTACAATCGACCTCAATAAATGTAATGTCGTAGTAAGGAAGCAATTAAAAGGAAAATATTTCAATAAAAAAAATGTATTCATCTATGCAGCCTATACGTTAAAATCGCGATTTTTAAAAAATTATGCATGGCAGCATAGCTTCCCAAGATGTCCCCAAAGTCCAACTATAGTATAATATGGGGTCACCTCTAAAAACTGTTCCTGCAAAATTTCAAGCAAAACAGTTTCCATTTACAAAAGTTATCCTAATAAATACATTTTTTACTAAGTTTACTATCGTACTAAAGACACTTTAGTATCTTTAAATGTCTTTAGTACGATACTAACCTCAGTAAAAACTGTATTTATAGCCTAAACTTTTGCAAATGGAAACTGTTTTGCTTTTGCTTATATTTTAACACAAAAAAATCATATTAATTGAATTTGAAAAATTTTTATATAAAAAACTGAATGTACAACAGCCAAACTTTAGACATTTAGCGAAAAATCTGTACCATTGATCTAAAAATAAAGTACGCCATTGTAATCAGCATGTCCGAAATATATAGAATTGATGGTCAGAGCTCTATTAATTTTTAAAAGTCAAGATTTTGTCATGCAGTATAATCTGCGATGAATTTAAATTTGTATTTTCAATAAACATCTCATGTTACTTAATTCATCAAAAAAATTTCGTATTTTCTGTTTTAATTTTAAGTTATATTGACTAAACCTGAAAAGGATTGACTTTTTTAATACCTAAAAATGAAGGAGTCTGTGACAAATCTTAAATTATAAAACCCAGATAAAAGCATTCAGAAATGTAAAACATACACTTAAGTCTCTTTTTATGCGGATTTGAAGTTATGAGGTTTTAAAATCGACTTGCGTTGCGTTTTTTACAACTTTTATTTTATTATTTCAATTATTATTTAATTTAAAATAAAAAAAATTTGTCTTATTTTTTTTAAGGGTTTCTTAAAAGAAATAGATAAAACCAAGAAAAAAATACAGTAATTTCATTAAAAACAAAAATGGGTTTTTTAGATCGCATAGAAAATGGTGAACGATATGCCTCTATTGGAAAATATTTTAAACTTGGAGAATCTTCAATAAGCTCAATTAAAATGAATGAGTCTCAAACAAGAAAATCTGTTATTCCTGGCTCGCAACTGAGATTAACATTGTCATCGAATTCTCGGGAAAACGATCGTATTCTCATGTATGGAGAGTTATGTATCCATGTATGGAAAAGCATTCACGTTTATGATCATGCACAAACATCCATTAAACCTGTATAAATATGTATTGTAGATTTTTAGCCGGGGTATTATTTTTTATTAATTTTTTTTGGTATGTACTTTATGAATACAAGTGTTATTTTGTGTTAAAAGTAAAAATAAATGAATGTTCTTTAGTTTGACTCTAGATCATAAATTAATATCACTTTCAGTTTAAATTATTTTCAAATGAAAGAAAGATGATACAATTTTTACAAGTAAATTACAAAGAATAAAAATTTTTGAAAGAATTCGGTAAGCCCAGCAAGATAAAAATAAATGAATAATTTTTTTTTTAATTTTTTTATTCTATAGATTTTTTTATGCGATTTTAGTTCAATTTTCTCACCTGATTTTAAGTTATGCGGTTTTTGAAATATTCGGAACGAATCTCCCATTTGGAAGTTGAGTTCTTTTTTATGGGGTTTTTTGGGAAAGCATCTACCGCATAAAAAAAGACTTAATTCTCTTTCTATTCATTACAAGATTCTTACGATACTTCCAAACTAATTTGGGCTTTAGTACATTTCTTTAGATAACTAAGTGCAAATTGCTAAAAAATAACGATTTTAAAATATGCATATTAAAAAATGTACTTTATTTGCTTTTGCCATAGTAAATTCATATAAAGTTAATTTGAAATAAAAAAGATATAAAATTTATATTTCTGATTTAATTTTGTGCATAATATTGATGCAAAAGTTGCGATTCTTTTAATAAAATAAATTTAGTGGAATATGAATTTACATCACGTACTATATTTGCAAAATAGAAAATAAGTGAAGTTTTCACTTTAATTGCAAATATATCCTAGACCCTTTACCTAATCAAAATAAGTTGATATGGTTCTGAAAGCCCAAAGTCTATACTTTTAAACCATATTAAAATGTATCCCTGGTTTAGTCAGGTATATGAATGAATACGACATTTTGATGAAAAAATTGTCTTTTTGCTAAAAGTGAAATTTGCAAATATTTCAAAAACTAGAGCTAATTTCAAAATTTTTTGTTCACATTCGTGATATTCATCCTAAAATCTATCAGAATTGATATGTCGCATGCCCGATGCATTTTTAGTGTTGTACTGTGTAATTTATAAACCACAAATAAAGTGAAAGAATTCTATACATATTTCTATTTTCTTTTTATTTTTAAATACATAAATATGTTTTTTATTTTTATTTTTTGGTTTGAAATTGTAAATAAAATTAAATTATTAAATGATTTTTTTAAATTTCGGTTGCTGATTCATAATCTTCGTTAAAACAAAGATCAGATTTGAGAAATTTGTGCATACAAGGCAAAAACAAGTTGAATTTTTAATTACATCTTTTCGGAAAATTTTAACTAAAATACATATGTATTTTTTTGTATAATTACAAAAAAAAACCCCGAATTACTCAAAAATTAATTTTTTTGTTTTGATTTCAAATTCCGTTTCTTTACATTAATTAAGACTAGATTTACAAAAAAATTGTTAAATAATAGCGTACAGGTTAAGAAATAATTCAATTTTAAGTCAACCTTCCTTTTTGTATAAATTAGGTACTTTAGAGATAAATTACTAATTCTTAAAAATAACTTTTTCTGCTAAATCTAAATAAAAAAGGATTTAGCTTAAACTTGGCACAGAGAGTTTTTATACATTAAGGGATAGGGGCAACATTGTGGAGATCGCGAATTCCAACTTTCATGTTTTTTTGGACAACTCTAATGTACAGTGATTATAGATTAATTATAAATAAAAACAGTTTTAGTTGTTTAAATATTGTTGTTTGTTATTTTGACGTGTATGCAACAGATATCAGTTTGTAATTTTTACTACATTTGCATTTGATTTTACAAGTAATTATTTTATGTTAGTAATTTTGACCGTTTATGAAAAATACAGTTATCGCCTTTTTAATTACATTTGTAGTTATTTTAACTGTAATTTTAGTACATAATTTTCTAAGTGCACGTATTGTTGAACCTCTTATTTCATGTACGATCTTTGATCATTCTTTTATTAGAACTTGTAGAAACTGGCATTATTTACCATACCATTTGCATAATTTTACGTTAACACCTGGTGCTTTTAAGGATAGACTTTTGGCTTACTTCCAAAATAGTTCATAGTTGTGTCGTTCTGATTGGCTTTTGTTTATGCTGTGACCAATAGGGACTTAATTTATGATGGTGTTGTTTGTCCCTTAGCAGTGTCCAAGAATGTAGAGCGTGCAATTTTAAACATTAAACACCCCTTAATTCATAAACGCTTTATAGAGTTATAGAAGGTTTATGGAACAAATTTTATACAGGGTGCAGCCAAAGTAACTATATGATTTGTTTTTTAAATAAATATTGAATGGAATGAAAAAAAAAATTGAAAAAAAAAATTAAAAATTGAAATGAAAATAAGTATAGCGTTCCATTTTTATATGCTCCCAAGTTTAATTCCTGAAATAGAAAAAAAATATGAAAAATTCACAAGCAAAGCTTATTAGCTTTATAATACGTTTATGAATGAACACTTTAGTATATTTCCTGTTATAATCCTGTTTTAAGGACTTTTTTATATACGGTTTTTACATATAACATAAGAAATTTTGTAGATATGAATATGAATTTGTACAAAGCCTTAGCAATACACATTTGGCCTTATTGGCTTACAAGTAAATAAAAAAAATGCGATCTCAGTTCCAAATGTTTTGAACGCTGCTCTAATTGTATCGGACTGTATATTTGCATTAGCTCTGCTTCTTTACTTTTTGGGTAAAGTTCGGTAAAATGAGAGTTAACAAGAAATACTCTCCCGAAATAACAAAAATGCACAAAAGTAAACGAACGCGAAAAACCACATTTGAAGCCCGAAAAACAAATGCCAATAGATTTGTGTATTATAGTTCGTTTTGGTGAGCGCTCTTTCTAGTTCTTGTTCGATTTGTTGTAAAAATCTAGATAGCTTTTCTAGTTAAACCCCTTTTTAAATCAAAAATTTAATAAAAATTTCCTTTTTAGGCATTTCTATTTACGAAAAGGAATACATAGTGTATTAAATTTGGAAAATATTGTAATATTAAACAAAAGCTTCGATTTATTTACATAACTCTTTAACACATTTAAACAAGCGTCTTCACAAAATTGTCGGTAATTTTATGGAGTTGTAAAATCACCGATAGGCTTTTGCAACTATTATACTAATTTTTGTAAATGATAAACATATTTTCTGAATGAATGAAATGATCGATTGAACTAAAAGAGCTATTAGTTGTGAACTAGGTCTTTGGTTCAAATCAGTGAAGAGTTCAATTGAACTAGTTGCACCCAACTGATTATATAACAGCTGATTAAAACAATTTACCCAAATTTACACGAAAAAAAAGTCTGGGCTTTCTCGTGCAAGAAGAACAAGAATATTACTCTCTCATGACAGCTCTCATTTACCCAATTGTGTAGTAAGAAAACGCTTTTTGGTAAAATTAGGATCCCGCGGGATCCCAATGTTGAGTACCCGAACACAGCTATTGTGTTGCCATATAAAATCATATCTCACAAATTTATTTTTCAAAAAAGGTGGGAGATAAAATTATGTATGGTTAGATTAAAATCATATAAAAAATGTGTATAGTCCAATACAAACAAAAATATTCTATGATTTTAATCTAACCATACATAATTCTAGCAGTTGGATTTGGAAACCCAGATTCTTTTATTTATCAGTAAGAATTAGTATCATTATTAAATGAAGTTTAAGATTTGTCTATCCATACAAAGCAATATGTGAATGTACAATACACAAATTATACCAGATGTGAATCAGCTGATTTGGGCAATATGGCCGACAGAAAATGAGCAAAACAAAAAAATTTAAGAAAAACACAAAAGATAAAGCACAATAATCTAAAAAGAGACAGATATATACAAAAAATGCGCAATACAAAATGTATGGAGATTTTATATTGTTATCTCCCTCGTGACTTGACTTCCATGTAAACAAAACCATACGGTTCGAGAATACTCATTAGTTTCACATCTGGTATTAATCTGTGGTACAATAGTTTTAAGGCTGAGTTACCCAACCGTAAACGCATCTGTAACGAATCAGCTGTTCCGATACCACAAGAAGAAATATATACGAATGGTTACTAACACGTAAATGTAAACGAACTTGCCGGATCATTCTGTTGAAATCAGAATTTTCTATCCGGCATCGAAACAGCTGAATGATTTTAGTCGGAAAAAATATGAAATGAATAAAGAAAATTGATTCAAACAACAAATAAGGAATAAAAATTAACAAATAAATGGAAAAATTTAGAATAAAATATAAAACCACATGAAATAGATGCTAAATAGTAATGTCGTTTACGATAATCTATAAGTGTACTTTTTAGCTACGGCACGGTACAGTTACATCACATTTACGTTTACGGTCCCATAATCCGCCCTTAAGTGTACTTTTTAGCTACGGCACGGTACAGTTACATCACATATACGTTTACGGTCCCATAATCCGCCCTTAACTGTGTTCCCATTGTGTTTGGTGTTGCAAGCTCACTAATGGTCTAATTCATAAACTTTTACAACAGTCTTATTGCAGGATTTTAAGCTAATTTGTGAAAAACAGTATTCATAATTACTTAATAATGAAGAAAATAATAAAGGTTTATAGTTGGTACTCACTAACTTTAAACCTTTTATAAAGTTTGGAGTGAGGAAGCCACCATTTAATTGTTAATTATTTCATTTTCAGGCATGAAATGATTTATAAAAGCCATCCCATCCCTAGAATGTGTGGCTTCCAACAACTTGCATCCATCAAACTGAAAAAAACTACAACAATTGCGTAGCCAATGACCATTTTCGAAAAAATTTCCAAAAAAATGTAAAAATTAAATTAAAAAGA
This sequence comes from Leucophora obtusa, assembly GCA_949987735.1. Lineage (NCBI taxonomy): Eukaryota > Metazoa > Arthropoda > Insecta > Diptera > Anthomyiidae > Leucophora > Leucophora obtusa. The sequence continues at coordinate 357,116,260 of OX465295.1, forward strand.
AAAACAATAGCGATGTACAGACTGTCAAAACATTATTCGAAATTCGATTACTCGTGTATGCTTCGAATAATATGTTCTAAAAAATTACTTTTTTACACACATTTCCATTGATTTGCTTTATAAATAAAAAAAAAAATATTTTTAATGGCTTTTAAATTTATCTTAGCACATCATTAGTTCTCTAATATAAGGAAATTCATTTTCACTTCCGATTACCGAATCAATCGTTTACTAAATTTGTAAATCACTTACGACTTATTTGGGAGAAGAGAGAAAATAAACAATAGTGTTGCCAGTATCAAATCGAAAAATTAATTTATAGTTCAAATCAGTGATGGTATTTGAGAATTTTTGTTTGGTGCCTAAATGATGCCAAAAAAGTGCCAAAAAAGCTTTAAAAGTGCCAAAAAATTAAGCAACATTTAATGTTTAAAAAAATATGTTCAACTTATTTTTTTTGTGATGCCATACCCCTAGGTAAAATTAACATTAATTTTATGCTTTTCAATATCTTTTTTCGTTTTTTGTCTTTTATATTGATTACAGCTCGTTTCATTTTAATATATAATAGCCGTTTTTTCTAATCACTTGGATTTAATAAATCCAAAAAGTATTTCTAAAAGTGCTCAACAGATGGTGTTAGATTCTTCCTATTTTAAAAAAATTTTCTGTCCGACACTTCTTTTACCCTAATTTTTAATACCGAATTCGATGATGAAGGATTTTACTTTAACTTTTAATTTATAATTACATTTTACATAAAACAGCGATAAACAGTCTGCCTTTTCAGTTTTATCACTTCAATTTATATTTTTACACAATTGAAAAATTCCATTGCAATATTTAATATTCACTAATTAGATTTAATTAAATTACTTACTGTAGAGTGAAAAATTGCCATTTCTATTTGAGCTATTTCTCCATGTCCAAGATGAAAAATATGTATTTGGTGAGGTGTAGTTTTTTTTTCTAAACATATTTCATAAAAAAAATTTAATAAAAACCTTTTATTTGTTAGTTTTTAATTTTTTTTGTTTCTCTTTTAATTTTCATTCGTATTTTTTTCTGACATTAAATTAATAGGCTGTTTCATATATTTGTGCTTTTATTGTGGATTTATTAAATCCAGCTTTTTTTTTTGGATTTAATAAATCCATTTTTTGTATGAAAAATTCTAAATCCAGGTGATTAAAAAACACGCTAAATGTGTCCAACTTTTTTCTTTGTGCACTGTATATATATATAGTGACGGTCAATATAATCCCAATAAACCAAAGGACGTTACGATAGCGAAATAGCTATCACTTTAAATATCCGAAAACGATATCATATTCCAATAAGATTATAATATCGTTTTCGATAAGGTTTTATGATAAAGTATACTTAAAAATATTCATTATTTAAAAAAAATTCAAACAGTTTTCAGAAACAAATAAAATTTATAAAAACTTGCAATTTTTACTTCGTTTGGCTATTTATACTCTTTTTTTATTGGATAATTTTAGTTTCAAAATCTGGGAGAGTTCGACTTTTCTTATGAATATGACGATTTCATTATCAATTTTTCATTATGACTTCATTTCATCTCATTTTAAAAGAATTCCGGTTTTGCTATCATATATGATATAATTTTCGATATCGAAATCGCCTGGAATAACGATAGTGTTTCGATGCTTTACCAGATTTTGGCGATTTTACTTTCGTTATTCTCGGGAATTTCGATAGCGAATAAGGTATCATAATTTCTTGGAAATATGATGTCGTTACGAAAGGTACATTTTAGAACAAAAAATCTATCGATTTCGTATCACCTAGGTGATATCGATTGGTTTATTGGGATAGAATTAATTAAAGTTTTTTTTTAATTTTATCCCTGTTGCTTTTATTTTTAAAGACCAAAATAATGATTAAATTGTTCCGAAGAACTGGGAGGTGGTCCAGAAAATTTTAGATATTTTTATTGTAGCGTTTGTTTTTTAATTTTGCTACCCCTTTTTAGTAGGCGTGGCTTTTAATGAAAAATCATCGATATCGACCTTTTATCAAATTATATAGAAATTTTCTTAAAAAGTGCCAAAATTCTATGGAGAGTGCCAAGGTGCCATTGAACATTCAATAGTGCCACAATTGGCACTTTTGTGCCACTTTTACCAACAGTGGTTCAAATACGATTATGAATCAAGATTTCTAATAACTCTATATTAAGCGAAATATCTACTTTAACTATAGCAAGCTTCAAATACCAAATAAATTTTTTTTATGAATTAGCACATAAAAATTTTTTATTTTTTTCGAGCTAAAGTACAGTTAACTGTAGTTATATGGCCCCGTTATAAAAACGGATATTGCCGGGGTATTCCACAATGCGTTTTAATACGCAATAGATAAAAAACAATGTGGCGGACTTTCGAGATATTTCCGTCCACGTGATTTACAAATCAGACGTACAGGAACCACAGCAGCGTGATGAAGCTTCAATACGCCAGAAAAGGCTTGCACATGGTTAGACTCCACAGTCTAACGGCATGCTGAGACACGCTTTAGAGTATCGCAAAACAATTAACCGATATTCCCTATTACAAAATTTGATATAGGTCACGAGATAACCTTCTTCTTCGGCGACTCACGGCGAACTGCAAAAAAATTTTATTTATTCAAAATTTAGTTTAAAAATACAAATCAGCTGTCCAGAGAAACCTGCTAACGCTATAATTAAATTGTAGCGCTAAAGAAGATATAATGGGAAAGAGTTGTCATAAGCATTTTAAAATTAACACGACGGATACGCCCTGTTAGAACATTGGCAAGGATATTATAAAAAAAATTAAATTTATACAAAATGTTAAATATTGTAACTTTTATTTTTGGAAATCGTAGTAAAAATTTACATTTGTATTTAAGTGGTGATATTTATAAATTTTTTTAAAAACTAAGTATGCATATAAATTTAAACAGATGTTTGTTCTTAAATTTATTTTAAAAATGGTAATTTTGTTTTTTGCTTTGAAAATAAAAATTATCAAACCATCGCTGTGCCTAAGAAATTAGCTACTTGTTTTTAAAAATTGTTTGTGGGTTACCTAAATTAGGTCTTTATTTTGTGTCTTGGCTATGTTTTTCGAAAGTAATTCTTTTATAAATGGAAAGTTTAGAGTTTTGTTTATATATATATAAAAAAATTATATCTAAAAAGTTTCGCGAAAGGCTGAAACAAACATGTTTTATAGGTCTCCTCACAAAAAATGTTTTCTTTTTTTTAGTTTGACTCTAGATCATAAATTAATATCACTTTCTGTTAAATTATTTTCAAATTAAAGATGATACAATTTTTACAAGTAAATTAAATTTTGAAAGAATTCGATAAGGTAGCAAGACAGAATACGTATTTTCGGCTTTCGCTACAAAGCCATTATGTGAAAGTTGAAAGCAAATCGAATATGTTAACAACAACTCAACTTAGACTAACATCAACGAAATCTAAAGCGGCCCATACATTAAGGAACATTCGTGAAAAATTCCCATTTTTTTGTGAATGTGTGAGTGTGTTTGTGTGCGTGTTGACATCGTGCAATTCGTGTTTAGAAAATTTTTTGATATTTTTTGTTCCCTACTCAATGTTCCTTAATGTATGGGCATCATAACAATGTTATTTTTATCCTTTGTTATTATTACTCTTTTTTTTTCTTTGAACATTAATTCTTAAGCTGCCTACACACTAGGGAACATGGTTGAGGGAACAAAAAATATCAAAAAATTTTGTAAACACGAAATGCACGCTCTCAACACGCACACACACACAAAAGCACTCACACATTCACAAAAAATGCTCTCTTTTTTTAAGTATGTTCCCTAGTGTGTAGGCAGCTTTAAGGTTATCAGGTGGTTCTATTCAACTCTGTGTATGATAACCGTTTTTTTTTTAATTACAACGAACCGTTAAATTTAGATGTATGTTATTTAAATTTTATTTTGCACCGTGTCATGTGTTTTTTTTTTTTTGAAGATGAATGAGGGGAATTTTTAGTTGATCTTTTATTCTGGTAAATGAATGTATTTTTTTTTTAGTTTGACTCTAGATCATAAATTAATATCACTTTCTGTTTTCTTCAAAAAGGTGTTTTCTTATGCGCAGCGACGAAATATACAAACTTAACCATTAATACATATATTCTTTTCACATAAATAAAGAAAAATAAGACGAATAAAATATACATACATATGTGTAATGAAATTAAAAACAAGCAACAAATGAAATTAATAAACAATAATTTAATGCGATTTTGGCAAAAGAAGCAAATACATATGAAATAACTAAATACATACAGAAAGCAAACAAGGTCAAAACCAGTAAAATTTGAAATGGAAAAACAATAGTGGGATTCTCGTCAACATTGACAAGTAAAAGAAATTGATAGTTTTTAAAAATTATTTGCAAACTTATAATAGATATACACCAAATAACATATTTTTATTAAATATTTGACAAAGGCTCTTAAGATGGTTTAAAATTTTTTACCAAGACTTTTGTAGTCAATAAAATCTCTTTAAAACACATATTTCTGTCTAGTCCTAACATTTCTACACCTTATATACCAAATGATATATGAGACTCAAATCAACTTATTTCAAAATTTTATTTCATTAGTAACATTAGGTTGTAAATTTTCTTCTGAGAAAACAATTTAAGTCAAAATTACATATATTTTTCCTGAGTTTTTATCAATTCTCTTTGTTTTTTAAACAAAAAAAAACTTATTTTTTCGGGTGTAATTCTTCACGAAGCTGTTATAAATAAAGCATAGTACACTGTTTGGGTTTCAGCAGATTCTTTCTATATTCGTTGGTTTCACGTGAAAAAACTGGTAAACTTCATATAAAAAATTATTTTCCATGATGAGTTTTAAGTGAAAATTCTCTTATTTTTTGGTGAAAAATTGAAATTTTGGTTTTGTTGTGTCTTTTTATAAAATAAAAATGTGTTTGTTTTTGTTTCTTCAAACATATAAAATTACTGTGATATTTTTTAAAAGTAATGTAACAATTTAATTAAAAAACTCTTGTTCAGTTTTATATTAAGAACTAAAAGTTTTTGTCTCAAATAATTCTTAAGTTTAAAAGTTTGTTTAAGATATTCTGACTTAGTAAAATTTTAGAAAAAATCCATTCTTAGTTCTGACTGTAAAACTGGACCACATACATACACGCAAAAAATTAGCGTATGTTATATTATACAAATATGCTCGGTAAAAACGATTTCCTACAGAAACAAAATAGTTTTCATTAGCTTAGTTTAAATCAAACCCTTAAATTTTTATATAAATTACCTAAAAATATAATTTTTTATTGGTACATTATAAATTCTTTTGTACATTATGTTAAATTACTTTCTTTTCTTATCTATTTAAAAAATTGTCAATATTTAGTTACATTATGGGAAAATGATAAAAAATTTCATGTACGAGACCCAAAATAAACTTAGGAATTTTTGCAATTAATTTATTTGTTGCCAGATGTTTGTACAATGTGTATAATTCCTAAAAATAGCATTAAAATTGCCAAAGTTGAAAATTGTTAAAAAAAAATAAAGAAGATAAAACAATATGGCGAAAAGTAGATGCCAAAAGTGAAAAAAGTTAGAAATATGTAAAATAATATAAAATTTTATTTTATATGTCATATGGAATTGTCGGTGGGTAAGGCTAATGGACAATCTCAAACGCATATGGCTTTATCTTCACATAAGACACAACTATCGGTGCGTTTACAAATTTATCACCCACATTTTCATCAATGGGTTCACCTAAAACTTTTCGGTTAGTAAAACTATTATATACAGGCATGTCACAGACCTCAATTTCACTTTTAAGTGAAAATTGCTTCTCCAGATGTAAATGGCATTTTTGCATATTTAGACCAAACATAATAGATAAATATAATTAATTATAAGTTAAGACTGCTATTTTTAGTAATTTCACTTTAAAAAATTTTTGTTAGTGAGCATATTAAATGTTTTAACACATATTTCGTAAGAAATTAATATGATTTCAAAGTACAATTTCGTAACGTTTTACTTTTGCTTCTTCAGCTTTTTTGCGTTTTCGTAAATTTTAAAATGTTTAAAATAACTGTTTTGTGGTTATTTTGAGTTCCAACTGCTAAATTTTGATATAAGTTGCCATTTATAGTTAAAAAAAGAAGATCGCGGATCAGAATTTAAGATTTTAATTTTTCAGAAAAATTTATGTTTTGGTAATCAATCAGAAAATGATGGAATTTACCAACAAAAAGCGTTTTAAATGTAAGTTTTTTTAAGTGAAATATTTAGACACTTGAAAATCTTTTATGAGTTTAAGCTGTTCTAAATATCAATTCCACTTTGGATTTTGAAAGTGGAATGAAAACGATTTTTTTTTTTCGTTTTACGTTTTATGGAGAATCTTTTAACGTTTTAAGTACCACTATAAAGCCTCTAGCATACTCGATACTAATCAAAACGTTTTATTTTCAATACAAAATTATTCCTAGCACCCTAAACTGCGAATTCAGAAGGACAAAAATTGTTTTGGATCATTTTAGGAAAAAAAATTGCGGAAGTGAAATTGCGGAATCAAATCAATTCCGAAGAAAACCTGTGACATGCCTGATAATAGTATAATAATCAGGCATGTCACAAGTTTTTTTACGGAATTGATTTGATTTCGCAATTTCAGTTCCGCAATTTTTTTCCTAAGTTATCGAAAACAATTTTGTTCCTTCTGAATTTGCAGTTCAGGGTGCTACGGATAATTTTGTATAGAAAATGAAACGTTTTGGTAAGTATCGAGTATGCTACAGACTCAATAGTTGTACTTAAAACGTTAAAAGTTTCTCCACAAAACGTAAAACGAAAAAAAAAATCGTTTTTCATTCCACTTTCAAAAACCAAAGTGGAATTGATATCTAGAGCAGCTTAAACTCATAAAAGCTTTTCAATAGTGCTTGGTATGTATAACCTAAAATGTCGTTAACTATTTCACTTAAAAAAATGTACATTTAAAATGCTTTTTGTTTGTAAATTGAATAATTTTCTTGTTGATTAGCAAAACGTAATTTTTTCTGAAAAATTAAAATTTTAAATTTTGACCGGCGATCTTCTCTTTTTTAACTACAAATGGCAACTTATATCAAAATTTAGCAGTTGAAACACGAATTTACCACAAAAAGTCTTTTTTAAACATTTTAGAATTTACGAAAACGCAAAAAACCTGAAGAAGCAAAAGTAAAACGTTACGAAATTGTACATCGAAATCATATTAATTTTATGCGAAATATGTGTTAAAACCTTAAATATGCTCTTGAACAAAAACTTTTTTAAGTGGAATTATTAAAAACAGCATTCTTAACTTATAATTAATTACGTTTATCTGTTATTTTTGGTCTAAATATGCAAATATACCATTTACTTCTGGAGAAGCAATTTGCGTTTTCAATTTCACTTTCAAGTGAAATTGAAGTCTGTGACATGCCTGAATAAAATAGTTAATAACTTTTATTATTATTTGCATTGCAGTTTAAGTTTTTAACAAGTTGATGTCATCTATAAATGGTTGACCGATTATCCAGAATGTGCTGATTGTTATTTTTCATGGTTGCTGCCACAAGCTGGGGGCGATCAACATGTTTTAGGCTTGAAGGCTATTATTTATATGGCCCAACGATTGAGACTGGAAAAGGAATTAGTATTAAAAACAGGACAGGCTGACAATGCTTTGTGTGGAATGGTAACAAATTAAAAAATTAGTTTTTATGTTGTAATTAAATAGTTTTCCAAATTTAAGATATTAAAGCAAAAATTAAGATTATACTGCTTCAATTTGCATCCAACCATTAATAACAATAATAATTATAAAATAAATAATTAAAAAAATAATCAAATTGTTTTAATAAGGGAGAAGGAAAGAGCTAAATAATTTAACATAAATTAATAAATAAAATATGGCTTAAGTTTAATGAATTAGTGCTAACAATTCCAAAAACAGAATAACAAATATTTACCAAGTTTTTTTGTATAGTTATTGTTAGTTTTTGTTTTCTTATTTTATACCAAGCATATTATATAAGTTATACCCAAAACTTGGGAAGAGCTAAAATACATACACGCAGAAAAAAACAGGTGGAACTTTATCTAAGTGCTATGTAAATATACAACTATGTACATAAGTTCGAAGTAAGTTTTACAAATTTCCAGCAAAACATATGTAATTTTTCGGATATTTTCCACTACACATTTATATATTTTGCAAGGATTGTTTATATTTTACAATAATAATTATAAAATAAATAATTAAAAAAATAATCAAATTGTTTTAATAAGGGAGAAGGAAAGAGCTAAATAATTTAACATAAATTAATAAATAAAATATGGCTTAAGTTTAATAAATTAGTGCTAACAATTCCAAAAACAGAATAACAAATATTTACCAAGTTTTTTTGTATAGTTATTGTTTTCTTATTTTATACCAAGCATATTATATAAGTTATACCCAAAACTTGGGAAGAGCTAAAATACATACACGCAGAAAAAAACAGGTGGAACTTTATCTAAGTGCTATGTAAATATACAACTATGTACATAAGTTCGAAGTAAGTTTTACAAATTTCCAGCAAAACATATGTAATTTTTCGGATATTTTCCACTACACATTTATATATTTTGCAAGGATTGTATATATTTTACAAAATGTGGATATTTTACTAGAACTTTGTAAAACTAACTTGAAAATTATGTAGTTTTATAATTACATACCATGTTTTTTTCTGTGTGTACTAGGGATGCCAAACGGGAAATCCCGAATCCCAAAATCCCGGGATTTTCGGGATTGGCAAAATCCCGAATCCCGGGATTATTTCTCAAAAATCCCGGGATTTTCTTATCTTTTAATATTAATATAAACGCAAATAAACAAAGTGAGCAATTTTAGATTATCCACGTTTTTTCTTGAATTTTCTCATATTGACAAGAAATTGATGCCAAGATATTGGTAAAATTATAAATTAAGTAGATTATTCGAGTAAACTATGCAGACTTTGCAGAAAAATTTGAAATTTTGGTAAACAATATTAAGTTTTTGAGTAATTCATGCGAAAAATCAAGTTTGTTTCTTATTTTATCGATTTATTCTTCCAAGCGAAATTCGATTTCTGAAGCCTAATTTTGGCTGGGACTATAAGTTTGAATTCTTCCATGAAAACATTTGATAAAGATAACCAAATAACTTTGTTGCTGCTTACAAAATACTGGGCGCAAGTGTACTTAATGACAGGTTTCATATATTATCCCAGCCAGAAAAATACAAACGGGAAACCGATGGCAAGGTATTTTAACAGATGGTACAGGTACTGACAAAAATTTCTTTCCCATTTCCAATATGATAACGTCAATAGACAAGAAAACCGGCAGTTCAAAAAGCGGCGGAAAAGTACTGGAGAAACAAAATTTTTAACTTTGGAAAAACACTGCCAAAACCAATAAATAGGTGGTTTGGAATTATATTTTCCAAAATAAAATTTAAAAAAAGTTCATATGTATCTTTTTTGGCCCTGCCGTGATGTTTTGTAAAACAAATACTGGCAAAACAATTTTTGCAAACGCTGGCAAAGCGTCCCAAATGAGTGTTCTGCCAGTCATTTATTTTTAACATCGCGGTTACCCAGTGGTATGCAGGTACTTGATTTTTTGTACCACTGTCAATTTCTGACTGAGATGTTTCAATATTCATAAAATGTACCACATTATTAATTAACAACTATTAAATAATTATAAAACGCTTTATTCTCTAAAAAAAAATTAGTTACATAACATACAAATTTTTACAAATAAAGGAAAATTTAAATCCCGAAATGCCGAAAAATCACGTAAAATCCCGGGATCCCGAAAAATCTTGTAGTCCCGAAAATCCCGGGATCATACAAAATCCCGAATCCCGGGATTTTCAAATATCAATGCCGATTGGCATCCCTAGTGTGTACTAAAACTAGGTAACTTATACCCTTATTTTATGTCATTTCCCCCTTTTTATTTTTTGGGTGTAACCTAGTGTCTTCAAATACAATAAAAATATCATAAAATTTGCAAATTAAACACACAAAGCAACTACAAAATTATGTGTACGTTACGGCGGTTACCCGCGGTAACCCAAAACATCCGAAACAACAATCTACACGAAATTTTGAGTACGGGAGCTGATCTGAATCTGAATTATTGCCAAAATATTTTCAAAACGCTCTACTGGGTACTGAACCGCAGAATACAGCTTTTGAATTCAGTGAACATAATTGTTCATATTTCAATTCAGTGAACGTAATTTTTTTTAGTCCACTGAAAGTAATTTTTTTGGATTTTTAAAGCACTGAACGAAAATAAAATTGAACGAATTCAGTGGTGAATTAATTAATTTGATTTAATAAAAATAACTATATCAATTGAATTAATTCTTTCAATTTGTTTTTTTTTTGTTCAACGCGTTCAGTTGAACGAATTCAGAGAATTACTTAAGAAAAAGAATTTTTTCAATTCTAAAGAAAACTGAATTCGATTGGTAGTGAATTCATTCAAAAACGAATTAATTCCTTAAATCTCTGTTTATAACTCATGAGATTTATAAATTAAGTGAGTTCAATTGTCAAAACGATCATTATTTAGGTTTCTTTCCTTTTTGGGCAAAGTTCGGTAAAATGAGAGTAAGTACAAAATCCTCTCACTAAATGCCAAAATTACCCAATAGTAAGGGAACGCAAAAACCCACTTTTCGAGCCCAAAACTTTATTTCAAATAATAATGTGAAAATGCGTATAATTTCAGTTTGTAAAATTGCACAAATACACATATTTATTTGCATTAAAAAGTTCTTTTTGATTTTATTCAATTAATACATACTTATAAAAAAATAAGTTTATTTTGCGTATTTCTATATTAATTAAAATTTTGAGTTTATTTTCACATTTTTTTTATCTTTGCACCAGCTGTTCGTTTTATAAGTTACCAAAGTTTACCCAAAGAAAGTCTGGGTAAATTTTTGTAAAAAGAGAAACACTGATACACTCTCATTTACCCAATTTTCGAGTACGGGAACGCTTTTGGGTAAAATTTGGTAACTTTGGGCACAAATAATATACGTGAGCAGAAAAGTTTGTAGACACAGCTGATTGCTAAACCAAATATTCAAATAAATTTTAGCTGGTCGGTATGGAAAAAGATAGTTCTATATGTTAAATTTTAAGCAGAAACATTCTAGGAGATAATCTTATATTTTTTACAATGTAAAAATTCATCCCTAATGATGCTGGAAAATCCACAGCAAATGCGGATTGCAATAAAAATTTAAATAGTCTTTTTTTTATTTAGATTTCAACAATAATGACCTTTATTTAGAAAAACTAGAAAAAGGTCAAACATACATATTTACTTTGAATAAAATTTTTTACTTTCACAATTTGAATTGCAATTTTAGGCCTTTAACGATAGAGTGAAATTTTTATACGGAATCTTCTATTATTACTTTATTCAAACACTTTTTAATTATTATGTAAAATTTGCGTTTTTGAAATAAGTGCTTTTGTCAAAAGTCTATAGAATTTTCTTAATAATAAAATTTGTTAGTATTGTAGAAATTAACGTATAAGAAATTAATCAAGGTTAATTTAAAATATAATTATAAATGTACTTATTATATATAAATATTTATTATTAGCTATAACTATATACTAGTTATTTTTTATGCATTTTTTATATTTTTTTGTAGATATCGTTTATTTTTGTTAAAAAGAGTTTATATTTTCATTAAAGTAGTACGTGACTACTTTTTTCAGATATGTTTGTTAAAAAAATCTGCAAAAGATTGCACTTTTTGCTCGTTACTCCAAAAGATTTATCTATACAAAATAAAATGTAAGTTTGTATATTTAGCTTTTAAAAAATTTATTTGTTACAATAAATTAAATTAAAATACATAAATACAAAATTGGCTATACTGAACTTTTAAATACCTGCCACTTTCACCTCAATTTTCCAATCTTATTATCTCCCGTGTGGAAATTTTCAATTATTATTGCACATTTTTTAATATTTCTTCATTACATTTGTATTGCTCGGGAGAAAATGAGATTCAAAAACTGAGGTGAAATGGTGGATATTACCTGGAGTGCTTTAAAAACAATCGGAATAAAAAAGCGAATTTTAACTGTTTCGCTTTGTTTCTGGGCTTTTCGATCAAACTTTGTGGAGACTAGGCTTTCCAATACCGATTTCGGTAATACCGAAATTGTGGAAATTCGAGCCATTTTAGCAAATTCGAAATACCGATTTTAGAACGATACCGATTTCGGTATTGCATACAATTTTTTTTTTGTTTATTATTTTAATTTTTTAAGAGAAATTTTTACAAATTTGACAATAACTCAATTTTTGTGTCCCCTAGTAAAAATATTTTTTATATAACCTTTATGATTTTATAGAATTATATATCATTGATAATTGTCATATGTAACATCAAGTATAATTGTATATGATTATATCAATCGATTCAAAATTGAATCAATATAAATTAGACCAAATTATTATCTCACTTTGTTCAATATCAAATCATTGATTTCAAATTATTTTAAAATATTCACTGAACATAAAATGAATAAATTTTTATTCGTATTGATTCAAAAACAATTTATCTTTTTCAAGCTGAACGAAACATAAGAGAGAAGATTAGGCCTGCTTGGAATCAGTAATTTTCATACACAATTTTGAAATGTGCTATATCTAAGTTACGCGCTAAATAAGAATATTTATATGAATACCGAAAATACCGAAAATTCGGTACTGGAAAATTTTCAATACCGAAATATTGATTTCTCAATACCGATTTGGTATTGGAAACCCTAGTGGAGACATATCAATGCATAAGAAATATTTTTTGTAACTAAGTTTGGCATTAATCTTTAAGTTAGATTTGCAATGCTTGAGTACTCCACGTAGCACAGTAGATTGTTCTAAAATAAAGATGGTATGATACTAAAAATATGTAAAGGCGAAAAAAGGAACAAAATCCGCTCTGCAGAGTGGAATACCTAATCCAGCATTGTGAATCTAGCTTAAAACTTTAACATGTATCACCCAGTAGCTCCATACAGGGTTAAAACTCTTTTAATTTAAAATTTTGTATTTTTGATGTTTAAAATTGTACAAAATTTAGAGACTTTTTTTAGGGTCGTTTTTGTATAGGTCCTATACCTATACAAAATAATGTATAGGACGTATGTCCAACACATTCTCATGAGATACGTACTCTGACAGCGAATGTCAAAGAGTGATCTAATCTATGCTCAGGATATGACGTGAGCCAGGGATGGAAATGAGTTTTTTAATTTTGTACCAACCACATAAAGAAATTGTACTTTTTCGACTCTCACGGTACCAACATTTTTCATATATAGAAAATTTTTCCGAACAATGTCAAACTTGAGGAAAATATTCTTCTACAAAAATTGTACTTTTTCAGCCCTCACCAATTTTTTTGAAATAAAAAGTACGTGCGATCGAGGTCAACCTTGCAGGAAATACCATTCTGTACGACACAAAGACCTGCAAACTTATGTATATTTAAATAACCAATAGTTGTGAATATCAAATTTATATCAAAATAAATATGTTGTTAAAGTTTTGTTCTGGTTATTTTTTTAGATAAGTTACCCGTCCTAAGAAAACAATGTAATATTTTTTTTACTTTTCAAAAAATATACGAAAGCGGCGGGTTAAATTTTCGATGAGCTGATTACGGGAAAATAATAATACTACATTTGTACTTGAGCAAAAACCACCTAGTTTTTGTACAAAACTAGTTTTTGCTTGTTTTTTTTTGTATGCGTTTTGACAAGTTAAAAACTACAAGAGAGAGGCAAAAACAATGGTGGTTTTTGCTCAGGTATAAATGTAGTACATATAATACATTTTTTACAACATTGGGCCCAAAAGTTGTCAGTTACAAGTTTTTGTTAGATAGATTTCCGTCCATGTCTGCATTACGAATATTTGTTGACAGCTTTAAAGTAACTTTAAGTAAGTTACAACAAGTTCATTTAAAACAAAAATTTAAAATTTTTGAAATTGTACCAAATGAATCGCGGTAGTACCACGGTACCAACGGAGGTCAAAATGTACCAAAAAAAAAGTACAATTGTACCATGTTTTCCATCCCTGACGTGAGCGATGTTTATTTGTCAGGAGAGTTTCCTGATGAAGAAAAATAGCCGTTTTTGAAAAAAGTACTTATTATGTTAATTCATAATAAGGAAATTGTCCTCGAACAGAATTAATAAATTTCTAATTAATCAATTAAAAACGTCGAAAAAAACAATTTTTATTTTAAAAAATATCAACATGTTGATATTTATTTTAAATATTTTATAAGTTAAAAATTTTTTTAGAAAATTTCTGACTCAAGTAAATTTTTAGAAAACATTTGTTCTTAGTTTTGACTAGAAAACTTAAAATGGTCAGATTTCTAGTCAGAAAGAAATCGCCATTTCGTTTGTGAAAAACGTCATATCGAGTCATCACCGCCAAAATATCTTAAGATTTTTTGTTTTTTGACTTAAAGGAAATAAATTTCTAAATAAAGATAAAAAAATTAGAAATATTTTTTCACTTAGGGGTTAAAAGAGTGAGGTCAAAAATGGCTCAATTCAATTTTTTTTACTTAAGTTCGTAACGGTACTTCCTAGAGATATAAAAATTTGAGAGATGACGCAATTGAGAACCATGATTTTTATTAAAAACCTAAAATTGTGTTAAGATATTTTATCAAATCATTTCTCTGGGGTCGAAATTTGTCAGATGCTTACAAAAATTAGTGTATAAATAAATATTAATACAATATAACCTAAAGTTGTAAAACATAACTATACCTGATATTTTATATATGTGACCTTCTCCGAGAAAAGGGACCTAGTGTGTGAAAATGAAGTTTTAAATTAAACATTAAAATTTTAATGTTTTTCTCATTTTTATCGATTTTTCCAAGTTTTTGACACACTAGGTTTTTTGACACACTAGGTCCCTTTTCTCGGAGAAGGTCAGATATATGTATATATATTTTTGAGAGAAAAATGTAGAGTAAGTTTAAATTAAAATTTATACTTTCTATAAAGCTCAAAACTTTAATTAATATAGTGTGATAAATAGAATTTTACTGATTTTACAAATTCATAAAATTTTTAATAAATCAATTAAAATTAAATATAAAACAAACATACCTTTCAAATCCTTTCCTTGATTTAATTACTTTAAATTTCCCAAATTATATCTGTCTTTTTGTTAAAATCTTTATAATAATGATTTTTTGTACGAAACACATTTATTTTAATTACTAAACTTGTAATGCTTCTTCTCTTAACTACAATATTTTTGCCAACCTTTTAATTTTTTATCTTATTCAAATTGTGTATTAAACATATTTATATTAAGGTCTTCGAATGTACCAGCTGCACTCTGATCAAACATTTGTAACATATCGGAAATTTCTTGTCCCTGTTGGGGTGGTCCTTGGCCAGGGACATGAGCATGCGGATGTGTAGCATGAGGATGAGCATGAACAGCTGGATGAGGATGTGGAACGTGTGGAGCATGTTGGGCATTTTGCCAATCCCACATAGCAGCTGGGGCAGAATTTGTGGGAGCTGTTTGATAAGTAGGAGCCTGGCGTGCATTACCAGCAGATAATTGGGTGTAAGTAGGACCGCTAGGTGATCTAGCGGGGCTAGATTGTTGATATTGATAGCCTTCAGTAATAGGTGGTTGTTGCTGCTGTTGTTGTTGCTGGGGTGGTGGTCTTAAAGGCCAATTAGCTGTTTGAGGTGTAGGTGATGTGTTGGCTTTTGGTATTTTAGCCATGTGAGCTGTGTTGGGTGATGGGCCCCCTGGAGCAGTATTATAAGCCAATGGTGAGTGGGTACTATCATAGGTATATGGTATCGGATTTTGGGTTGATGCGGGTCTTTGTATATTTTGTGGTGGTTGTGCACCACCTTGAGCCAAGTGTGGGGGTGGTGCTCCTCCTGCAGCTAACATATTATGAGTAGCGTACATATTAGGATCTGTAGGACCAACTGAGGGTGTAACATCGCGTCTAGCTTGCAAAGTATAATCAACTCCAGGTGTAACATAAACATGTTCCGATTGTTCAGGGTTATTATTATCATGACCTGTTCCCGAATGTAATGAAGATTTATTGGAGCTATTAGTACAAACAATATATTCCACTTCATCGGTATAGGGATTTAGGAAAGCATACGCCTGTGTCCTTAACCATACATATTCACCGGATTTAGCCCTGCCACGATACATTAGAGAAAACATTTGTCCCTTTTGTTTTAGTACCTGTTCAAAACTTTCCTTCATATGCGATTGATCTTCAGGATGAAAGAAATCATAGCATATTTTGCCCAATAGCTCGGGAGGAGTATAACCCAATATATTCATAACTCGTTGGTCGACGAATGTGAATTTCCCATCCACTGCATGACGTGTGATAAACTCTGATTGATTATTGGAATTTGAAAGATCATTTGAGGCAGTAGAAGTGACCTGTAAACGACCTATAGCCACTAAACAACAATGCGAACCATGCATATCATCATCTACAGGACGATCCATGTGTACACCTGGAAACATTTCAGTGGGTGGCCAATTTTTAATATAACCCGTACAATGAACAACAGCAAAATTAGTGCCATCTCGAGAGGGGCCCAAAGAATTGCGTTGTTTTAAACGATTCAAGTGTCCCGCTACCATAGACTCAGGATTAACATTGCCCACACGCATGCGACAAATAAAACCTCTGCGTGCACCCATACTTAAACGCATCGAAGATTGATGACCTTCTTTCTTAACCGTACCGGATTTTAAATCTAAAATTCTTCCAGAATTTTGAGATTCTTGAGTAGATAATTGTTCTCTTATCTTTTCACGATCATCCGGATGTATGTGATCATACAAACTAGTGCCATACCAATCACTTTGGGTATAGTTCAGCACAGGTGTTACGGAATCCGAAACATAAATAACACGTCCCGAATCACAAGAGACCACAAATAGAAAGCCATCGGCTGCCTCCAAAATTAAATGTTTCAATTCCTGATCTGTTAAGAAAGAAGGTTTATAAGTGCCATCACTAGAAGTATTACCTGTGCCCCTTAAGGCTTTCATATGAGCTACTGCCATTCTTAAGATTGTTAATTTATCAGGTTTCCTAGCCAAAGCACTACAGGTTGGCACCATATCAGACAATTCCGTAATATATGCGGTCATTTTATTTCGTCTTCTACGTTCAATCTCACAATGATTTTCGCGGCTGGCATAACGCTCCTTGTCCTGTATACTAGTATCATCCATGTTTAGAATTTGAAATGAGTTTCTTCTTGGTATAAAAAAATTTTTTAGGTCGTTAAATTTTTTCGTTTAGTTATATTTTCTTCTACAACACTACAAACTTCATACACCTTTCAGCCACAAATGTTTTTCTTCTTTACTTTTTTTCTTGTTTCTCTGCTGTTTCAATGTTTTTCAGCTTTAAAAATCTCTGCCAGCTCTCTTCGCTGCCTTTGTTCGTTTTTATTTTTATGAGGGTGTTTTGCCAACGTTAATATTTATTTCGTACTTGTTCATTTCTTTTTACCAAAACATTATCGTTTAGTTTTATTTATTAATTTATGTTTCACTTTACTAATTATTGTTATATTATTTTTACATTTTTCTTGAGATTTCCTAAACAATTTTGAAGAAATTTAACAATTCTGAGAAAATTGTGTACGATGCGTACTGTGACACTGTGTATGTATACTGTGTGCTGTTTTCACGTTTTAATTTTTTTCGAGGTACTTATTATAAACGGTACTTTTAAATACATTTAATGTTTTTTTGCTTGATTTGCATGATCCCGTGCTTGAACGTAACCCCCCGTTTCCACATGCAAGTGCAAGTTCGAAAAACTCAATACACTCACACTTTTTCACTAATCTATCACACTTACCTAGTGTCTTCAAATGCAATGAAATGTGCAAAGAAATTTAAAAATAACACACAAAGCAACAACAAAATTATTTTCGTTGTTTTGTGTTATTTTAAAATTTCTTTGCACATTTCATTGCATTTGAAGACACTAGGTTATACGACTTGCGGCTCAACTTGCCGATCAATCCACTGTCTCAAATTTTGAAGACAGTGGATTTTTGATACTTGCGGCAAGTGAAATGACAGATTGAAGAAAACAGTGTTGCCTAGTAATGTTTTCTATTAATTTACTAGTATTTGGTAAAGTAAAAGTTGTAATGCAACTGATTTTGTATTTATTTCTAAAAAAAAAAAGTAAAAAAGAACACAACGGCATATCTTAATGGTAATTTAAAATATCAATTTTAAAAGTTTTTGAAAAAAAAAAAATAGTTAAGAACAAATTTTTTCCCACACCGAGAACATATCTCAGTTACTGTCTACTAAATTTTCAACTGAGTCTCAGGTGAAATACCCCTTACTGAACTTCAGTTGATTGAGTTAATTGAAATCAACTAATTTAAACTAGAAAAATTTAATTTAATTGAAGCCTCAGTTCAAATGAAAAATAATTGAAATTAGTAGCTAATAACAAACTCAACAGTTGAAAATTGCATACATATATTTGTATACGGTTGACAATAAAACACAATTATTTTTTGTTCATTAATTTATTTAAAACAAAACTTAAAATACAATAAATGCACCATCATCTCTTACATTACCATTCCTTTTTTGACAGATATTGTTCCCTTTTGAAATTGTACAATATACTATTGTACATATAAAATTTTCGGCATACATGTATGGTACATATGTGCACTAAAACGTTGAAAACTTCCTTAATCCTAAATTTTTCTTTGGACACATTATGTTAGTTATCTGCAAAATATTAAATCAATTTAAAATAGTTAAAATAAATTTTATTTTGCACGAAAAAACTAAAACTTACCAAAAACATTGAAATTTTATTATTTCTCCCTTTTGTTTTTTTTTTTTTATTTTCAGTACATTTTTTGACAATAAAATCATTTGAAATTTACAAGCTGACTCAAGAAAAACCTATAATCAACAAATTTTAGTTTCTCAGTTAATTTTTATTTATTTTAAATTAACTGAGAATTTCTTTAACTGAGGAATTTTTTCGGTGCAGCTTTGTTAGAATATTGAATACTTGGCAATATTGGAGTGCTATTTTGTGATAACCTATGCCTTCGACGACATTTTAAAAATGAACTTGCTGCAAGTAGTGTGGACACATGTAAAATTTTCATGTTTTTTCGGTAATTTTCGAAATTTTCGCTGATAATACGTATTCTCAACTTGCAACCATTTACTTGCATGTGGAAACGGGGGGTTAGCGGAGCTGGATTCATGCAGAGATTTGCAGAATTAATTCTTTTTTGACGATGGCCAACGTAACCTGCCGGACTTTTATAAAAAGGCTTTTCCGGGCTCTCATAGGGGATAATTAAATTAATTTAAGCTGTGATATATTAATTATTATTTTATACTTCCTGTGTACATATTACGTTAAATCTTATTTTGATAGTTATTTTTATATAGTAATGTAAATTCGAATTGTACTATTATGAGTAGGGTAGAGGGGGGATCCTTCGCCAGTGGGGCACATACACTAATCCCATTTTTCTCTGATGTTAAGGGAGATAAAAATTTGTAAAAAATATATTTTGTGCATTTTTCAATTGCCTTTCCTTGACATCCACTTTGACGAATTTATATCACATGTGGTCGCAGATAGACGTGTTTTTGTGTTTTTTGGGGTGCCAAAAAAATATTTGAAAGCCACTACATTTTGCAATAACTTCCTCAAATCGTGTGATAAAAAAATACTTTTTCATTATGTGAGACCTATGATCCTAAGCTTTCAGAAAATAATAATTTGATTTTAATAAATGCTTAAAAAGTGTGAAAAAATATTAATTTTATGTTAGTGCCTGCGTCTGGGGCACAATCACCAGATGGCCCCTGGAGCTACGAACAGTTGGTGCTTCCCTGCCTAAAATGCTCTATAAGACTTTTCTATATGTTTAAAATATGTTCAATAGTAAATTAGTACAATCGCGTTTATTCTTAAATTTATATTAATTACTCAGTTTTTTGTAATTTTGAAGAATCATTATAGTATAGTTTTAAATTATTTTTTTTAATGTAGTGGAGATTTATTAATTAAAAAGAATCATATACCTTAAAGAACTTATTCTAAATTATTTATTTCAGTCATTAAAACATTGAATTTGCCGTATTAACAATATTTTTTTGTTGAAATTGTATATAGCTCTTTTGGCGAATATCCCCCAGGTTTGGGGCAGTTACGCCGATTTGGGTTACTTTGGAAATCATAAAAAAAGTAATAGAAAATATGCAAATAATTCGAATAAAAATCATTGAAATTAAAGCCAAGATATGTAGATCTTCAATTTGAAAGTAATTTTTGATAAATAATTAGGGGTTAGCAAATCACAGTGCTTTGAAAAAAAAGTGGCGAAGGATCCCCCCTCTACCCTACATATCTATAATGTTATGCTTCTTAATTTATTTATTATATTTTAAACTATTAATTGTTATTCATGTACCTCCCGTTTGATACAATCCTAAAACACTCTGTGATTTATATTTATTCTATGTTTCGACATTGTTATTTAACAGATTTCTTCTTTTAGTTTTAAGTGTTGCTTAATTTTAATCTTTTTAATCAGACATTTGCTCTGTTCGTTATTTCAAATGCCGGGAGCAAGCATTACATACATTTGTATTACAAGTACTCCGTACATATAAAATTTTAAATTGAGCTAGTTGCTTATTCCTTCACTGTTTATTAGAACAAGACGAATTATAGTTCTAAAGGCACATCTACACGGGATAGAAAACTCGCGAGACTTTACGAAAATGCAGCTTTGTATAAGTCTACGAAATGCAATCTCTTGACCATTGACAACTCCTGTCATACACAATTTTTTTAATTAGTAACAATTTTTAAAATGTCTTGTAACATTATTGAACATTTCAGTTTGTTAAATACACGTTTTGGTATTTGAAGAAAAAATTATTCTTTGAAATACAAGAATTTTAATAAAAACAAATACTTGAAAACTAGAGATGGTATTTTTATGATAAAAATTAGTGCCAACAATATTAGAGATGACAAATTGAACGCAAACTCTACGAGTTTTCTATCCCGTGTAGATGTGCCTTAAGATGATAATGATAATATACTGTCGATTGTATGTATAAATTCAATGTTAAGATAAGTAAAGAAGACTCAATAAATATTTTACTTACTTACTTTGAATGAATTCACTACCAATCGAATTCAATTTTCTCTAGAATTGAATGAATTCCTTTTCTTAAGTAATTCACTGAATTCGTTCAACTGAACGCGTTCATCAAACAATAAATTCAAAGAATTAATTCCATTGCAATAGTTCTCTTTATTAAATCAAATGAATTAATTCACTGGTGAACGCGTTCAATTTTATAAATCGAACGGAAAAAAAGTGAATTAATTCCTTACTGAATTAATTCACCACAAAACTCGTTCAATTTCATTTTCGTTCAGTGAATTAACAAAAAATAAAATTACGTTCAGTGAATTAAAAAAAATAAAATTAGGTTCAGTGAATTAAAAAAAATTAAATTACGTTCAGTGAATTAAAAAAGAAAAAAAATACGTTCACTGAATTGAAAAAAAAAATTATGTTCACTTAATTGAAAAACAAAAATTACGTTCGCTGAATTCAAATCCTGTTTT
Organism: Leucophora obtusa; assembly: GCA_949987735.1. Taxonomy (NCBI): domain Eukaryota; kingdom Metazoa; phylum Arthropoda; class Insecta; order Diptera; family Anthomyiidae; genus Leucophora; species Leucophora obtusa. The sequence goes on from OX465295.1 coordinate 357,138,108, forward strand.
CTGCCGTTCAGTAGAAGAAAACATTGTATTGTAAAAACGTATAAATGAAATACGTCATAGTGAAGCATCTACATTTTACTAAGAAGCATAAGTTTTAAAAATCAATAGTTATATTTTTTCTAAATTCATCTATGTATATCTGTAAAGTTTTTATTTTGAATAGTAAAAGCCTTTATTTTTAATCATGTAGGTTGATAAAGTACATCGGGGTTCTCTATCACTTAATATATATGTAAAATTGCTAAGTTGCAAATTTAATTTGTAACGTATTTTTTGTTTTTTTAATTCAGTGAACGTATTTTTATTTTTTTAATTCACTGAAAGTAATTTTATTTTTTTTTTAATTCACTGAACGTAATTTTATTTTTTTTTAAATTCACTGAACGAAAATGACATTGAACGAATTCTATGGTGAATTAATTCAGTAAGGAATTAATTCACTTTTTTACGTTCGATTTATAAAATTGAACGCGTTTACCAGTGAATTAATTCATTTGATTTAATAAAAAGAACTATAGCAATTTAATTAATTCGTAACAAAATAAATCGAACGAAAACAAATATGAACTAAGTCCATTCAATGGTGCTTTGTGAATTAATTCATCGAATTTTTAAAAATTAAATTAAGGAATTAATTCTTTAAAGCTCTGTACCTGTGTTCTGTAACTATGTGAGAAGTTTCTCACATAAAAATTGCAACTCTGCTACCCAGCAAGATCTTTCATTACCAAATAAGTGGTTATATAATAGAAATTCATAGCTCCGCACAACTTATTTTTTTGCGTCTAAACTCATTATTTTTGTTTGGCGTGGTCGTTTTTATAAGTAGTCACGCTTACCCGCTCGCTTACGAAAAAATGAGAAGTAAGTAGTTATGAGATTCTGAATAATAAGTGGTTACAAACATGCTTACAAAAAGTTGATTTATAAGTGGTTATCTGACTGCTTACTTGATTCTTAAAAATAAAGAGTTACACAAATACTATTAGCTTCAGGAAATACATTCAGAGAAATTAAAGTTTTTGCTAGAGTGTAATTTTAGAACTAGTCATAAAAATTTGAACACAAAACATATTTACATGTAATAAATATAAATGTATAAAATTTAACTTTGTAAAAAGTACTTATTTAAACTATTGCGAGTAAGTCATTATTTTGTATTTAAAAGCAATGACTACAATAGGCCGTTATTAGGAAGTCATTATTTTATATTACAAAATAATACAAAAGGTAATGATATATCATTATCGGTAATGCAGACAGCAATGAAGTGTCATTACCAATATATTGCTGGGTATATTTAAAACAGAGTGATTATCATAATGTCAAATTTAGCCAGAGGTATGTAAAAAAAATGTACTTATATTCAGTTTGAAATTTTGTGACTTACCCTGTTTTAAATATCGTAGACACATCGTAGAGTTGCAATTTTTATGTAACTTCTCCCATAGTTACAGAACACCAGTACTGCACCCCGTTTCTGTACTTCTCGCATCGAAAAAGTTTGCGGAAAAAACATGTGAAATGCAACCCTGCTCTGCTTTATATAGGGTGAGTCGCAGACAATAAAATATATATGAAACCAAATCCGCTAGTAATACGTTGCATAGTAAGTTATTTCTTATTAAATTAGGTGTTTTACAAAACAACAGGTGTCAAAAGTTCTTAAAGTTACATTATCTGAACGAATTACAACAAAAACTGCAGTCCATTTTATCATGTCTTTAATCAACCTGTATAATGCAGAGTGACCATGCATTTCTCGATGCGAAAACTTCTCGCATTAGATAAAATAGGGGTACTTTACCAGAGCTTCGAAAAACTTAATTGAATTTAAGCTTAATTCACGAAAAATTAAATTCAGATTTTAAAAATGTTCATGTACCATTCCCTTAAACCATTCGTAAATAATTCATTCATAAGCTTCATTCTCAAAGCTTTAATATTGAATGAATGAATTCCTAACTTGAATCATTCAAATCGCACGTTCATTCACCATTTTACTAATTGAATGAAGAAATTTTATTACCATTCACTTAGTGCAGTGTAGTTTGAAACTAACATATAATCAAAACCAAAGGATACAAGCTGTAACAAAGAATACGATACTATTTACTTCTGTTAGATGAATTTTAAACGTTTTTCATTGTATTATGCTAATATTTCAGCAATTACATGCAAATTTAAATTTTTCATTTGATTAAGTGAATGAAAGCAAATCATTTTTCATTCACCTTTTTCTTAAATGAATTCAAGTAAATTGGGTTTCATTCAGTTAGAATTTAATAAAAATAGATTGAAGTCATATAATTTAAAGCTATAGGGAATTAAGCTATCGAATTAATTCCATAAGAATGCTATTAAGGAATGAAATTTAACCCAAATTTCATTAATTTTTAAAAAGTGAATGAAAGAATTAAGCCTTTTAAACCTTTGTACTGTACCCCTTTTTAGAGTGGATTTGTAAAATCACACGAAATTAAAAATTTCGGAAATTTGCTGTTTCGAACAAATTTTAGAATTTTTAAACAAATTTTAAGATAAATTTTTATATATTAATTGTTGCAAAAAATGTATATATATTTGTTTTACTTTAACCAAGCATTTTCTACACGAAATAAAACGAAGAAAATAATTCGGATGTGGATCACAGAACAGCAAAAAAATTCGTAATGTTTCACTTTAGAATATTTTTATGTGGATTCGGAACATATATACTTACCCCTCAATTCATAAATGCTTTGTAAAGTTATAACATGTTTACAAAACGTCATTTTCATACAAAATTTGTTCAATAAACTTCTTATAATTTTACAAAGCGTTTATGAATTTAGGGGTTACTTTCACCAAACTTTTTCTACACGAAATAATTCCGATGTGGATTACAGAACAGCAAAAAAATTCGGAACGTCTCACTTTAGAATTTTTTCATGTAGATTCGGAACTTAGAACAGTCGTATGTTTTAAAGTGTTGTTGCATGCATTTACCGAGTTGTTAGTACCCCAGCAAAAAAAAACAGAATGCATTCTACAAGAATGCCTTTTTCACTGCTTATAAAGTAGCTATATACGCTGATTTCTTACTTCCAATAAACGTATTTTAAATGACTTCCAAAATGCCATTAATTAAAAACTTTTCTTTACTTCCCAGCAAAAAAAAAAATACCTGACCAAGATCCGTAAAAGCACCTATACTGTTCGGCACAAATGCGTTCAAATTGAGGTGAAAAACGCATTTTTTTAACATTGGCTTGTCATAGGAGAGAAGGTGTTTATGCTATTTTAAGTCTGCTTTGCACGTCATAAAAATAAGTGCTTCGATGTATTTTTTTATATAGGAAAGCAATTCATTTTTTTACTATCTAAGGAGAGATGAAAAGTAACTTCTTGTGAATGCATTCAAATATATATTTAAGAAGTGATACTTATGACCAAAAAGGTACTTTTCATCTGTTGTGAAAAATCATTTTTTTTATATGGAGTATAACAGTTTTTTCACGTGAAAATCAAACAACTTACGGTGCTTAAATTACAAATAATAAAAATTTTGAAAGAATTCAATAAGGCCAATAATAATTTTTTAATTTTATAACGAAGACACAATCACAATATACACAAAACGTCACTTTTTCACCAGAAAAATAATAGTTTTGTACATTAAATTTGCGTAAAAACAAAGTCTACAGACTTTTCACGTGAAAAACAATTTTTTTTTATATGGAGTATAAAGTTTCTTCAAGTGAAATCGAAACAACTTACGGTGCTTTAAGCCTCATTCATACTAATCCCAAAATTAGAAGTTTTCGTTTTTTCAATTTTTGATTTTAAATTTGTATGGGATTTGACAATCGAAAACAAAATAAATTTTAAAACTACTAGTTTTGGGTTCGGTATGAATGAGGTATTAGGGAATTAAACGAAAAAATTAATTCCTTAGGGAATTATACGAGAAAGTTAACTCCGGGAATTAAGTGCACAATTAGATGAATTTCCAGGGAATTCATTCCCTAGGACTAGAATTGAATTAATTCCTTGGTGAATGATATGCCAACATGAAATGTTGAATTAAATGATAAATCAAATTAGTAAAATAAAGTTGAAAACAAAAAAGTCGAACGTAATGTGTCCGTCACGTTTGACATTACATTAAATGCAGTTAAACTCCCCCTCCTCAATATAAACACTTTTAGATATTTTATAGCTAAAAACTAACTTTATTTTTCTTTTCTTACACACACTCTTTCATTTATAAATGAAAAAAATTGTTATTTTTTATTCTGTTTCATTAAAAATTAATTTTAATAAAAAAAAAGGATTTAATTTTTTTTGCACAAATACAGGTAGGTTATGCACTACAGCTATAAATTAATATACATAAACAAATTTAAAACCAATTTAGCTAATGACAAAAGGCAAATTACGATTTTTTAAATTTTCATATGGAGCAAAATATTTTTTTCTTAATTTATTTAATTAAAAATGTAATATTGCAACAAAAAAAATTTATACGATATTTGGGCATTAATTAAAAGCATGTATCCAGCTTTTTTTAAATAATTATACGTTTAATAATAAACATTTACACAAACATTAAATTTTTCAACTTCTATTTTTAAATATAGATGATGCATGATGTTTTATTAACAATAACTATTATTATTGTGTTGTATAATTAGGTTAACCTTTATTATTTATATTTTTTATTTATATATGTATTTATCTTAAGAAGGGTTATCATTTCCTTTTGTAATATCATTTTCTGTTTTTTATTATAAAAGCGGGAAAATAATATTAGTTGATTTCACGTTTATATGCAATGTTTATATTTTATTTCACAGACCTTCAAATAATTAATTTTTTAATTTGTTATTGAATTGTTTTACCAAATAGAATTTATTGCTGGAACTAATTGCGATTTGTTCTTTTTCAATATATTAATTGTTTTTATTTTAAAACAATAGAACGAATTGCAAATTCGAAAAATTTTTGAAATTCACGTATTTATTTATATTTGAAAGTAAATAAAGTTTTTAAACTAAACGTATATTCGCGATAAGAATATATCGCACTCTAAATTCAGAAGTGGCACAATCAAAAATTTTCAAAAATTGACTTTTTTATATAAATAAATTCACAGTACACATCTCTAACTACACTCATAAAAAAAAGCCCATACAAATAGTTCAAAATTCTACTAAAATAACAGGAAACAGTACCTGAATTTGCGCCAGCAGAATTTTCAATGAAGTTTAAAATCATGGTGTGCTAAATTTAGGTAAGCTAAATTTTACATATGTACTACTAAATATACGGACAATTTCAGTTAAATTAGGTAGGAAATTTGAGCTGTATTCAGCAGCAATTTTACCTGATTTAACTACAAATTTCTGTTAAAATGTCGCTTAAAATTTCTACTTCCGGGATCTGACCCTAGACGGTCCCATATTTATTATTGGGAGTATATGTGTCTGATAAGGGTTACTTTATAGGTACAGAGTGACGAATTTTTGTCCATTTTGCTCTATCTCGCTTAGTTTCCGAGATACAAACTATTTTACGATCTTATAATAAAAAAAATTTAAATATAGCGCCATCTCTATGTGATATTGATAGCAGAGACACAAAAATATAATAATTAAAAAATAATCGTGGTTTAAATTAGCTGAAAAATTTGTAAAGTTAAGAAACACAAATTACTAAAAATTAGATTTACAAAAAATATTAGTTCAATCCTAAATTTTAAGACAAAATAACAGGAAAATTAGTTCAATAGAATCGGAACGCGTTTAACAAACTTTTGTACTAACTTTTTTTATGAGTGTACTTCAAAAATTTATTCATCACTATCTTCTTTAACTGGAAAAATCCCGTTGTCTGTTTTTTATATTTTAATTGCTTTGCCTCTGTACGATCAACTAAAGAGAACTATTTTTAGTTGCGTCAATATGCTAAAGAACAAGTGATTACTTTTGTTACACATAAAGAGTGTTATTTTGAGTTTTGCCGCTAAAAGTGATAAATTTTGTAGTGTATTATTTTGCATTGTGCTTCTTTTTTTACTAACCACTTATTAATATTTGTAAATTAGAAATAGCAGTATTGTTTTATTTACTAAAATACGTACATATGTAAGTAAGAAAATATTAATATTTCAGCTTTGAAATATTAATAATCTTTTATTTACTTCAAATAATTTTAAGTAATAATAATTTTTATTTATTTCAAATAATTTCAAGTAAATAAATATTAATATTTCATAGCTGAAATATAAATATTTTGAAATAAATGAAATATGTAGTTAAGTAAAATACTTAGCTACATTGTTGAAAATATTTGAAATATTTGATATTTTTTAAATATTTGAAATAAACTGAACATTCTACATCAATAAAAAAAAAAAACAGAAAATATATGGGCACTTCTAAAAGTTCGGAATAGAAGCGCCCATATATTTTATATGTTTTGTTTTTAATTTATTGCTGTAGGTGGCATTTACAGAATGTTCAGTGTATTTCAAATATTTAAAAAATTTCAAATATTTCAAAACATTTCAAAAATGTAGCTATATATTTATATTTCAGCTTTGAAATAATAATATTTATTTACTTACTTAAATATTAATATTAAAATATTAATATTTCAAAACTCAAATATAAATATTTGTTTACTTAAAAACTTTTTTAAGTAAGTAAAAAATACTTATACTTGAACTTTCAAATATAATTACGAAAAATATTTCAAATTGTTAATTTAAGTAAATATTTTTAAGTAACTATACAGCTTTGAATTGATTGTATTATTTTGTTATGTGAATTTTTTATAAAATAATTTACTACACCATTTCCAATTGTATTTCAGAAATTATAAATTTTTTTCAGATTTATCAATTGTATTTCAGAAATAATCAATTGAATTTCAGAAATTATCAATTGTATTTCAGAAATTATTAATTGTATTTCAGAAATTATCAAATGTATTTTAGAAATTATCAATTGTATTTCAGAAATTATCAATTGTATTTCAGAAATTATCAAATGTATTTCAGAAATTATCAAATGTTTTCAGAAATTATTCTCTATTAACTATTAAATATAATTAATAAATTCTGAAATACATTTGAAAATTGAAATATATATTTGTGAAACATTTCTTCTGGGTGCTGATATTTTTCTTATAGCTTTAAATTCTAAAGTACAACAAATTTTTAAGAAAAATTCACCGAAAAAGTACGAAATTTTTAATTTTTAAATTAAACAGCCCTACAAAATAATACTTTTTGCGAGATACCGAAAAATTGTTTTTTAAAAATCTGTTTCTGTTTTTTTATTTAAGATAGTTCCATCCATTGATAGTAAAATAAAATTTATAAATATTAGTCTTTTTTTAATTACTTTATTTTTGAATTTTTTTATTTTGTTAATAAATCCACATTTTGTTTTTTAATTTTCAAAAATTTAATAGTTTTATCAAAATCTAATAGTTATTCGCTAATATAATTTGCAAGAAAATCAATAAATTTTGTAAAAATGTGAACACAGGAATTGAATTAAGCTAAATCCAAAATGGATTTATAAAATAAATAATCCGTTTTGGATTTATAAATATTTGTTCCTTTCACTCCTGCAAGGAGCATAGGGCCGCTTTTTTTTCAATACGGTTTCGGTAATCATGTTTGGTTTAAGATGAATGGCTGATTGGGCCAAAGCATCCGATCCTGGTGTGGGGGCTGCCAACATTGCCTCCAGGCCTGCAGTGGTTGCGCAGGGATTTAATCCAAGCGCCAATAGGGTTATACCGCCCATGGTCGGTTGGGATATTGGTTTAGTTGGTTGGCGTCAATTGCTCGCCACGACGTTACAAGGATCACAGGCAAATTCGGGACTTAGTGGGAGCTCGAAAGACCCTCCGAGACTCTCCCCTTGGAACCGCTGACTATCCGCGGCTGCCATTGGCAGCTACTCCACATTTCTGCGGAATCACTATCCGCAACCTGTGACGCGTCCGGTAGCACTCAGCTGTGCTTCACATAAGCAAATAATATAACATACATCGTCATAAAAATGACAAGGTGTAATATACCATTCGCAGAGGTGGACGGATTTAGCTTAATTTAATTCTAGAAATTTATTTTTCGCAAAATTTAAATTTTTTTCTTTCTCATTATATTAGCGAATAAGTGTTAGATTTGGATAAAAACATTTTATTTTGAAAATTTAAAAACAAAATGTGAATTTTTCAATAATATATTATAAATCCAACGATTTAAAAAAAGGCCTAATTTCATTTGATAGAAAATTTTGAAATTAAACAGCCCGATAAAATAACACTTTTTGGGAGAGAGATATCGCCAATTTGATGTCTTAATTTTATACGCGACCCAGAATTTTTTTAAAATCTTCAGTCAGCAAACACAATATCCCGTGCAGCAACTATGTAGATGAAAATTTGTGCCAAATTAAAAAAATTCGTATTGTAATAAAAAAAAACCGGTTAACTGAGAGAAAAATCCCGGTTTCCGGTTTATTCGAATTTTAGCACCGTAAGTTGTTCCGATTTCACGTGAAAAAACTGTTATACTCCATATAAAAAAAATTATTTTTCATGATACGAGGGGTACTATTTATATTTCGGGAATAGCAAATAATAAACATTATTAAATGAAAATGGCTTTATTGTTTTTCAAAATATTTCTCTTGATGATCTATACACTTTTGCATTCGTTCAAAGCACTTTTAATCATTCCCTTACACCGATTGATAAATTATGGGGTATCCAACGAGAGCAAATTTTTTTTTACAATCAAGTGTTCGTGTTCACAATATCCCGTGCAGCAACTATGTAGAAAAATTTGTGCCAAATTAAAAAAATACGTATAGTAATAAAAAAAAAAACGGTTAACTGAGAGAAAAATCCCGGTTTCCGGTTTATTCGAATTTTAGCACCGTAAGTTGTTCCGATTTCACGTGAAAAAACTGTTATACTCCATATAAAACAAATTATTTTTCATGATACGAGGGGTACTATTTATATTTCGGGAATAGCAAATAAACATTTTTAAATGAAAATGGCTTTATTGTTTTTCAAAATATTTCCCTTGATGATAAATACACTTTTGCATTCGTTCAAACCACTTTTAGGTGGTGTTTCTAGATGACGTTTTGCTTCACACGAACGAAAATACAATAAGGGTTTTCACAAGGGGTGTGCTATTTGTTGTATCGTTGTATCGTCCTAACAAAAAACAGAGTTGTTAAAAATTAAATTGAAAAAATACAACATTTGAGAATAGAACGATACAACATTTTTACGTTTGTTTAGTGTCCTATGTTTGAATGTGCCAACAGATAGAAAACTGAATAGAAAATCGTTGTTAAACACAAATAAAAATTTTAACAACTCTGTTTTTTGTTAGGACGATACAACGATACAACAGATAGCACACCCCTTATGAACAACCTAAATAACAAAATACATGCAATACAAAAACAAAATACATGTAGTCACTCATTCGTGTGACAACGAACGTCTTCTAGAAACCCCATCTTAATCATTCCCTTACACCAATCGACGCGAGCCTTTTTTTGAGCGATTGATAAATTATGGGGTATCCAACGAGAGCAAATTTTTTTTACAACTAAGTGTTCATGCAAAATCGAATGTATTGAAGTGGAACTAATGTGCAGGGATGCCTCTATCTCACGATATGTCACATGACGATCTTGCATTATCAGTTTACGCACTTCATCGATGTTTTATGGCAAAACAACCGATTTTGGAATTCGACCGTCACGGAATTCTTCGGCGACCGAACTACGACTACGATTGAATTCACTATACCAGCGATATACTGTGGTTTTTGATGGATATTTACCGAAAGAACTGAGTTCATCGACACATTCTTGTTGAGATAATCCATGTCGAAAGTTGTGAAAAATAATCCAACGAAAACCTTCTCTCGAAATTTCCATTTTTTGGCCAAATTGATTTTCTTAACTCACTGTAAACAAAACATATATCACTTGTACATCAAAACCTTGTGAGTAAGTTTAATATTTTTCTTGTGAAAAAGTGGTATTTTGTGTTTAATTTTTATTCATTTTTTAAATTTAAAGTAACTTTTGAGGCATTTTAAGTTCGAGTGAAAATTTTCCACGTAGATTTGGATAAAAACATTTTATTTTGAAAATTTAAAAACAAAATGTGAATTTTTCAATAATATATTATAAATCCAACGATTTAAAAAAAGGCCTAATTTCATTTGATAGAAAATTTTGAAATTAAACAGCCCGATAAAATAACACTTTTTGGGAGAGAGATATCGCCAATTTGATGTCTTAATTTTATACGCGACCCAGAATTTTTTTAAAATCTTCAGTCAGCAAACACAATATCCCGTGCAGCAACTATGTAGATGAAAATTTGTGCCAAATTAAAAAAATTCGTATTGTAATAAAAAAAAACCGGTTAACTGAGAGAAAAATCCCGGTTTCCGGTTTATTCGAATTTTAGCACCGTAAGTTGTTCCGATTTCACGTGAAAAAACTGTTATACTCCATATAAAAAAAATTATTTTTCATGATACGAGGGGTACTATTTATATTTCGGGAATAGCAAATAATAAACATTTTTAAATGAAAATGGCTTTATTGTTTTTCAAAATATTTCTCTTGATGATCTATACACTTTTGCATTCGTTCAAAGCACTTTTAATCATTCCCTTACACCGATTGATAAATTATGGGGTATCCAACGAGAGCAAATTTTTTTTTACAATCAAGTGTTCGTGTTCACAATATCCCGTGCAGCAACTATGTAGAAAAATTTGTGCCAAATTAAAAAAATACGTATAGTAATAAAAAAAAAAACGGTTAACTGAGAGAAAAATCCCGGTTTCCGGTTTATTCGAATTTTAGCACCGTAAGTTGTTCCGATTTCACGTGAAAAAACTGTTATACTCCATATAAAACAAATTATTTTTCATGATACGAGGGGTACTATTTATATTTCGGGAATAGCAAATAAACATTTTTAAATGAAAATGGCTTTATTGTTTTTCAAAATATTTCCCTTGATGATAAATACACTTTTGCATTCGTTCAAACCACTTTTAGGTGGTGTTTCTAGATGACGTTTTGCTTCACACGAACGAAAATACAATAAGGGTTTTCACAAGGGGTGTGCTATTTGTTGTATCGTTGTATCGTCCTAACAAAAAACAGAGTTGTTAAAAATTAAATTGAAAAAATACAACATTTGAGAATAGAACGATACAACATTTTTACGTTTGTTTAGTGTCCTATGTTTGAATGTGCTAACAGATAGAAAACTGAATAGAAAATCGTTGTTAAACACAAATAAAAATTTTAACAACTCTGTTTTTTGTTAGGACGATACAACGATACAACAGATAGCACACCCCTTATGAACAACCTAAATAACAAAATACATGCAATACAAAAACAAAATACATGTAGTCACTCATTCGTGTGACAACGAACGTCTTCTAGAAACCCCATCTTAATCATTCCCTTACACCAATCGACGCGAGCCTTTTTTTGAGCGATTGATAAATTATGGGGTATCCAACGAGAGCAAATTTTTTTTACAACTAAGTGTTCATGCAAAATCGAATGTATTGAAGTGGAACTAATGTGCAGGGATGCCTCTATCTCACGATATGTCACATGACGATCTTGCATTATCAGTTTACGCACTGCATCGATGTTTTATGGCAAAACAACCGATTTTGGAATTCGACCGTCACGGAATTCTTCGGCGACCGAACTACGACTACGATTGAATTCACTATACCAGCGATATACTGTGGTTTTTGATGGATATTTACCGAAAGAACTGAGTTCATCGACACATTCTTGTTGAGATAATCCATGTCGAAAGTTGTGAAAAATAATCCAACGAAAACCTTCTCTCGAAATTTCCATTTTTTGGCCAAATTGATTTTCTTAACTCACTGTAAACAAAACATATATCACTTGTACATCAAAACCTTGTGAGTAAGTTTAATATTTTTCTTGTGAAAAAGTGGTATTTTGTGTTTAATTTTTATTCATTTTTTAAATTTAAAGTAACTTTTGAGGCATTTTAAGTTCGAGTGAAAATTTTCCACGTGAAAAACAACCTACGGTGCTTAAGAGAAAACCCCGAAACCGGTCAGTGTAAAATAAAAAACCCGATTAATCGGTTTTGAATACTCTTGTTATAATCTTTTGAAACGCTGAAACATGTTCATTTACGATATCAAATTGTTTAAAACAATACGAATGTTTTGGATAATAATCAGCAATAATACATTGGGACATACTTTTAACAGCCTATAAATTTTACAGAATAATAAAGAAAAATTTTACTATTTTCCATGGATGGTAACCGAAACGATGCGGTTATCGGTAAGGGTAACGTTATTTGAGATTATTTCGGTAACCGAATTTTAAGGGTAACGCTATTTCATTTATTTCGGTAACGGTATTTTAAAGATAACGGTTTTTTAGTTATTTCGGTAACGGTATTTTAAGGTAAACGGTTTTTTGATTATTTCGGTAACGGTATTTTAAGGATAGTATATTTCAGTTATTTCGGTAACAGTATTTTAAGGATAACGGTAGTCAGTTATTTCGATGCATCCCGCAATTTTTTTTACAAAAAATAAACGAGATTAAAAACAGAACCAATTTACCAACTTAAAGTACGAAAAATACTTAATAACCATGTGCAATTACCAAAAGCAGAAAATTAAAAATAACGGTAACGGTATCTCATTTATTTCGGTAACGGTATTTTAAAGGTATCGATATTTCATTTGTTTCGGTATCGGTATTTTAAGGATAACGGTATTTCAGTTATTTCGGTAGCGGTATTTCGGCTATTTCGGTAACGGTATTTTAGGGGTAACGGTAGTCAGTTGAAAGGGTTTTGAATCGATAACGGTATTTTAGCGGTATTGCCTGCCAACCCTGCTATTTTCTATAAAAACACTTAGATTTAATGAATTAAAAAAGTATAAACTAAAGCAGTTAGCTCCATTTTTATAGTAGGAACTTAGATAAATTTTTGTTTTAAATATTTTTTAAATAAAAAATTTTGTTTAAAAATTTTTTATTTAAGAAATATTTAAGCATAAAATCTAGCTTGGTTCTGACTATAAAACTGGCCCTAAAGTACACTAAAAAAAATAAGTTAGTAGAAAAATTAGTAAAACGTCTTGTATATCAAGTGTACTAATTTTTAGCAATGTTTTTTGCTGAAATTCCGTTTTCAGCAAAAATTTTAGTTATATTTTTTTAGCACTAAACTAATTTTGAACTAATGTTTTACTAATTTATTTTGCTACAAAAATTGTGCTGACAACCGCATTCATAGCGTGGACGACAACCAGATAGACAAGATGTAGATGTCGCAGCTTGTCTGGAAACGGAAATGACAAAAAAAGAAAAATAACTCTACACATATTCTATATTTAAATTTTCAGCAAATAAATTAACTAAAGTAAAATTTCGCTACAAGTTTTTTGAGTTTTTTTTTCAGTCTACTAATATTCAGCAAAAATTTTAGTGATTTTAGCAAGGACTTTTTTCATTTGTTGTCGACTAAGTGTTAGCAAAACTTTTGCTGAAGATTACTATTTTTTTGGTAAAAATAAGCTCGCTGATTTTCAGCAAACCTTTTGCTGAAATTACCAACTTTTTTGCAAGCACGCTCCTGACTAAAAATTTGCTGACACAGCAACATTTTTTGTTGACTTTACTGACTTTTTTTTTGAGTGTACAGCTTTTATTTCTTCTTTAAATACAATACAAACTACTATGTTCAGATGTTTATGGTAAACCAAAAAAAAATGGATACTTGCACCTGTTCTGGAATCAGTGGACTTGTAAATAATTTTCACACAAAATTTAAATTTTCGAAATTTATTGTTCCGAAAAAAATTTTAAAATTAAAGGCAATTTTTAAAACTAATTTTGATGCATTAATTATTGCAAAAAAATGCATTCGTTTCACTTTTACTAAGCATTTACAGGTTGGTTGAAAAGTTCCTGCGCTCACCAAGAGATGGCACTGCTAGCTCCAAACTTTTTTTTTCTCAAGTTGGTATAACTGTCCTGAGAACACATGCAAAGTTGCAAGTCATTCTGTCAATTTATTCTTTGTTTACAAGCCATTTGAAGTTGACGTGTCATTGATTTTTTTTAATATGGAAAAAATTGAATATCGTGCAGTCATTAGATTCTTTGTTTTGAAGGGTTTAAAAGCAAAGGAAATTTATGAACAATTGTTAGAAGTGTATAAGGAGTCCTCACCATCAAAACGCACCGTTGAATTTTGGGCTGGTGAATTTAAACGTGGTGGTACTAGCCTTGAAGACGATCCACGCCAAGGACGACCAAAAACTGCAACCACAGCAGAAATCATTGAGCAAGTACATAATATGGTTAGTGAAGATTCAAGTTTGACTAAGCGTGAAATTTCTAATGCCATAGGCATCTCAGACGAACGAGTACTCCATATTTTACGTGAAGAATTATGTTTGGAAAGTTAGTGCCGCACACATTAACAATTCAACAAAAACTGGATCGAAATCAAATTTCTCAGCGTAATTTGGAGCGTTTTAAGCAGAATAAAACCGACTTCTTGCGTCGTTTTATAACTATGGATGAGACATGGATCTACCACCATGATCCTAAATTGAAACAAGAACGTTTACACTGGACTGAAGGTGGTTGTTCAGCTTCAAAGCAGGTGAAGTCACAACGATCAGCAAAGAAGGTTATGGCATCAGTTTTTTGGGATGCAAAAGGAATTTTGTTGATTGATTATCTTCAGAAAGGTAAAACAATCAACTCTGAATATTATTGCAGCCTTTTGGATCAGCTGGATGAAAAAATTCGTGAGAAAAGACCTGGTTTAAAGAAGAAAAAAAAAAATCATTTTTCATCAAGACAATGCACCTGTTCACAAAAGTGTTTTGACGATGGCTAAATTCAAAGAATTAAAGTACAAATTGCTTGAACATCCACCGTATTCACCAGATTTGGCTCCCAGTGACTACTATCTCTTCAGAAATCTCAAACAATTCCTTCGTGGAAAGCATTTTTCGTCGAATGAAGAGGCCATAGCAGACGTAGATGGTTATTTTGCAGAGCTTCCGGAAAACCATTATAAGGATGGGATAAAATTATTGGAAGATAATTGGAACAAGTGTATTGAGCTTCTAGGAGATTATATTGAATAAAAAATATATATTTCGTAACAAAAACATTATTCTTTCATTTCGAGCGCAGAAACTTTTCAACCAACCTGTACTTTATGAAACAAAACGAAAAAATAATACATTCAAATGAGGATCAAAGAACAGCAAAAAATATCGGAATGATTCCTTTATGTGGTTTCGGAACACAGAACAGCGCCGATTATATATTTCTAAGTCAAAATATTCCTTGAAAGAGAAAATGGAAAAAAAATTACCCCTTTCAGAAAATTTTTAATTAAAGTGAATTTGTACAGTTTCACGGTATTAAATATAGCTATTTTTATATTGTTGTAAAAAAGTACATTCGTTTTACTTGATCGCGGAACAGCACAAAAATTCCGGATGTTTCGCTTAATTTTTTCGGAACCCAGAACAGCGCCAATGTTAACGCTAAAGAGGCTCTGTCGACAGAGTATGGGCTGTATAACTCTGTTCTCTCGCCAATCAGATTATGCGCTGGAATAATGGGTTTTATTGAAAAATGTATTTTAAGGCGCTACAAGAATATACCTAATTTTAAATAAAACCTAAAATAAAAGAGCCATATAATTACTGTTACTGTGTTTCATTGTGTTCAAATGAAATACATAGTGTGTTGCTGTTGTATAAAACGAACCCACAATAAATGATTAGTTCTTTTTACAACAAAATCACATAATCATGTGAAAACGATTAATTTATGTAGATTTAGAACACTCCCGGTTAAGTGTTATTTACAAAATTACTAGAAAAGTCAAACGCCATAATATATTAAAAAATTAAAATTTTAATTGTAAAGTTCAATTATTTTTAAGAAACCTAAAAATAAATGTTAATGTTTAACATTAAAAATAAAGATTGACAAAAAAGTATGGGGATTATTGATAATTAAATATTAAAAAAAATTAAAAACCTTAATTTTGTTAATTATACATTAAGTTCATAATTCGTTTATATTTCATCTATTTATTTTTTTTCGTGTAAATAATTTTTTTTCTTGTTTATAAATATTTAAACAATTTTTATTTAATTTGTTTTATATTTGTATCATTTAAAAATTTTGTTTTAAATATATTTAATAATAATTTATCAATATGTTTTATAACTTGGGTAAATAATTGTGGTGTTGTCTGAAATTTTTTATTTTTTTCTTTATTTAAATTGTATAATGAGAAAGGATATCATTAGGTGAATTTTATGCATTAATTTAATATTTTTTAACAAAAATTTATTTGATAATAATAATTACAAATAAAATGTTTTTTTTTTTAAATTTAAATAATATTTTAATGTCTTGTTTCAAAAGTTAGGGATATTTTTCAAAATATTGTTAAGGATAATAAATGTTTTGTTATTTGAGCGAAATTATTTCTTTAGAATTTTAATTTTTATTTAATTTTGAAGCTAAATTGCTCAAGTACTTATATTATCTTTTATTTTCCACAAAACCTTAACAAACTAAACATGTTTTTTAATATTTTCTATACACTCTGCTAATTGAACATATGATTTTGTTTTGTTTAATGAATTTTTACTTTTGTTTATAATATAAATAGTAGTAGTGTAGAATATTAGTAGAGATCGGTTGCAGTGTAACGGAATATTTTCGTAATAGCAGTTATGTTGCCATCAAATAACTGCTGCTAATTTTTTCATAGTTACCGTAAACCGGAAAATATTATTAAACCGTCATTTAGAAGCATCTGATCTTTTACAAATTGTTAATGTTCCATAAGAGCAGCTAAAGGTAAGAAAAAAGGTCACAAAAATATTGTATTAAAAAAGTTATCATAAAATTAGGTGTAAATATGTATGGCCAGTGTTGTCAGATAAGGGGGTTTCGCCTCAAATTGGGGATTTCAACTTCCGTTCCCAGCAAAAAAATACCTGACCAAGATCCGTAAAAGCGCCTATACTGTTCGGCACGAATGCGTTCAAATTGAGGTGAAAAACGCATTTTTTAACATTCACTTGTCATAGGAGAGAAGGTGTTTATGCTACTTTAAGTCTGCTTTGCAAGTCATAAAAATAGTGCTTGAATGTTCTTTTTTATATAGGAAAACAATTAATTTTTTTTTATTGTTTAAGGAGAGATGAAAAGTAACTTCCTGTGAATGCATTCAAATATATATTTAAGAATTGATATTTATTACATACTTTAAAACCGATTAAAAAATTGTTTTTTTATACAGAAAATAAATTAATTTTTTCTGTGTTTTAATATTTTTCCTGTGTTTTAACAGTAATATCACTTCTGAAATATATATTTGATTGCATTTATTTATTTCATCTCTCCTTAAACAGTAAAAAAATGAATTGTTTTCCTATATAAAAAAGAACATCCAAGCCCACATTTTTATGAAATGCAAAGCAGAGTTAAAGTAGAATAATCACCTTCTCTCCTATGACAAGCCAATGTTAAAAAATGCGTTTTTACCTCAATTTGAACGCATTCGTGCCGAACAGTATATATGCTTTTACGGATCTTGGTCAGGTATTTTTTTTGCTGGGAAGTAAAGTTTTTAATTAATGGCATTTTGGAAGTCATTTAAAATACGTTTATTGGAAGTAAAAAATCAGCATATATAGCTACTTAATTTTTTTTTTTATTTTTATTATATATTTTATTTTTTTTATTTATTTATTGTTGCAATACAATAAGCCTTCAAGGCCAGAAACGTATTGCTAGTATACTTCATAAGTTAAATATAAATAACAAGATTTCTAGGATTAAATATAATAGTATATATGTACATATAAAATATTAATTAAGTCCTTTAAACAGGATATCAAAAAATTAATATATAATAAATTAAATTGTACACTTCTTGGATACGGTTCAGCTGGTCTAACACAAAAAAAAATTTTTCAAGTCCATATCAGTGAAAAAAACATAACTCTATGACGGTTTCAAATATTATTACTACAGAATATCCTGAAAGTGAGATAATAGTCTATTTCTATACACATTGTATGATAGTGTAAATGTTCGTAAATCAAGAGGCAAGAAATTCCACACCCTTGCAATCCTAATAAGAAATGACCGTTCGAAGATAGAATACGATATAAGTTGTTCGATAATCTGGGGGTTTCTCTCAGATCTAAGAAAAACAAATCTAGAACGTAAATAATTAGGTACCCCAGATCTAATAACCTTATAAAAAATATTAGATTACGATATTTTACGTATTGTGCTAAGGAACAACCCAAAAAGTCCCTTATAGCGCCAGAAACATGATCACGGTATCCAATACCATACACAAATCGCACAATTCTCTTAACAATATTCCCAAGTTTATCCATATTATAGCAAAGTGTACCAGAATCAACCTCAAGGCAGTAATTTACATGGGACATCAATAGAGTGTGAGCAATTGTATATTTCACTCTAATAGATAAATGTAAACCGCAGTGGTACATTCTCCTAAGACTCAAAGTTACCCTTAAAGAAATCGCATCTATTTGGCCACGAAAATTTAGGTATTGATCAATAACAACACCTAAACATTTAAGCGATTCGACAAAATCAATATCGATACCATTTATCCTGATTTAAGGTAAACAACTCTACGATAGCCAGTACGAAACATAATAGCTTTAGTCTTAGTAGCATTGATTAAAAAATCGTTCACCACCATCCATTCATATAATTCATAGAGCGTAAAGTTTATAACTGTCTCCGAAACTTCGGGAAATTCCCTGCAGTTACCAAAAATTAATTGAATGTCATCTGCAAAAATAAAAACTTTTACCAAGTGCAAGTTTAAAGCCTCAACACAATCATTCAAATACATCAAAACAAGATAGGGCCAATTACAGAGCCCTGTGGGACACCGGATTTTACGCGAACAACATTCGAATCAATACCATGAAGACTTACATATTGAGATCTTCCCTGCAAGTAAGAGTATATTAACCTACATGCCATGACCGAGAAACCAAATGTTTCCTTCAATTTACTAATAAGAATAACATGATTAAGCCGATCAGAGGCTTTGGAAAGATCCAGAGATACCATTACACAATTCTTATCATCATTCAAGTTCTCCCTAATAGTCTCGGTTATACTCAAGAGCATAGCCGAAGTACTATAGCCCTCCCTATAAGCATACTGTACATCCGTTATAAGATTATGCTGTGTAACATAATTCAGGATTTTGAGTTTCAGTATGTGTTCCATAATCTTAGAAATCGCGGGTAAAATACTTATAGGTCTAAAACTATTATCGGAATCTCCTTTCGGTATTGGAACAACACGAGCAAGTTTCCAAACATCAGGATAAGAAGAAGTAGTAATAGTCATATTAAACAAATGCAAAAAGTGCTGTAAAACATATGGGAAAACCAATTTAATAAATTATAGGAAAACCGTCAGTTCCAATAGAGTTAGACTTGACCATCAATAATGCATCCCACATATATTCAGCCCGTATGTTGTTAAAAGAAAATCCGTCGAGTTCACCACTAAAGGAACCAAAGTCAAAAGCGTTCGAATTGGTATTGCCACTATCAAATATAAAATTTACATTATTTTCAGATAAATGTGATGATTGTCCTTCACCAGTATACATTGATTTATTAAGAATTTTCCACATCTTCCTACTTCCAGCGCCATCAAACACTTTCATATAGTGTCGTCTTCGAAATTTCCTAATTAAAGATTTGAGTTTGTTCCTTAATTTACAAAATATTCTACGATTCTCATCAGTTCTGTGACTTCTAAATAACTCATAAGCACTATCCCTAAGAGATCTTGTGTTAATTACCTCCCTTTCTCGCATCCAAGGGTCCGTTTTATTTTTAGGCCTAAATCTAACTACTGGTACCAATTCAAATAGTTCTGATAGCAAAGAGTTTAATATAGACAATTTGTAGTTAACACTATTGGTACTGTAAAAGGAGAAAAAGTCAAAGTGATCTATACGAGACTTGATTGTATTATGGTCCACATTTTCATAGTCTCTGTACTCTATATACTCCCTGTCACTAACCGCCGCAAACGGCAATGAGATATATATCAGAGCGTGATAAGATTGAAGAAAAGAAACCTGACCCTGGCCTGATAAATAAACATTCGACGAATCATTTACAAGAAATAAGTCAATTAAGGATGTGCTATTACGACCAACATTCCAATGAGTAGGTTTAGAATTGTGCACATAAGATAGGCCAAGCCTATTACACATGGATCGTAACCCAGAGACTTTGACAGGGTCAAAAACATTGCAATTCAAAACACCCATTATTACTATGTTATCATACTGTGTAAATAACTCACCCAAGAGGTCCTCCATTGTATCTAAGCTACCGCCGGGAAGATAAACCACTCCCACTAGGATGGTGGTATTATGACAAAGAACCTCAATCATAATGGATTCACACGAATTATAACCCCTAGATAAAAATACTTTTCTATACTTGATTCCGTTTGCAACTAAAATACCAACACCACCAGCCCTAGTAGGAGGTGGTCTATCGCTTCTACTTTATATGGAGTGAAAAAGGCATTCGTGTAGAATGCATTCGGTTTTTTTTTTTGCTGGAAGTCTTTAATCTACTACCACACATGGTAATAGAATGAAGAACTAAAACGATAAGTCGTACAATAATATTGTAAGTGTATGGCCAGCTTTACCTATGTTTTTAAGTATTTTTGGGATTTCAGTTTTTTTTTTGTATATTGTTTATCTTATCTTAATTTAAAATATGTATTTTTTTCTACTGTACGTTATTTTGTTATACTACTTTTTAATCCAATAATGGAAATTTAAAAGAAATGGCAACCATATTATAACCTGGCCGATTAAAATGACTGATCGGTTATTAGTGATGTTCGGCCAAGTTCGGTGTTCGGCAAAATTTTGGCCGAATACCGAACTTTTCTATAAATCAATATTTTGCAAAATTTAGCTCTTTAATTTTGTATAGTAACTTATAAATATGCACATATTTAACTTAATTTTTACTAAAAGAGCGAAAAATACAACTTTTTTTGTTTTTGCAATTTAGAAATATTTAGAAATTGATTTCCGCATTTTTGAATTTGATAAAGTTGCATGAAATTGTATTTTTATTCAAACACAAAAGTATTCGGCTTCGGTTTCGGCCCAACTTAGAAATGTTGGCCGAAGTTCGGCTTTGGCTTCGGTTCGGCGTTAAAAAAGTGAGTTCGGTCGGACACTATCGGTCATGAGACAGACCTCTACTCTACACATTCCCTAAATCTGGCGAAAAAAAGACAAAAGTTTTGTCACAAAACACATACAAAACGACAGCAACAAGTAAAATTTGTTATTTTGTGTTTTGTTTTCTATTCGCACAAATATATGGAAAGTGTAGACACCAAATAACGAAAGATAAATATATAACTACAGAAGACATAAAATTAATGTAAAAACACGAAAAATACATGCAGAAGAATAACACAAAAAATTGTTGTTGATTTGTATTTTTTCGTGTTTTAACATTTGTATTTTTTCGTGTTTTAACATTACGCCTCGTATACTGTGTATATATTGTAAGTTTACTCGATTAATGTCAAAACTAGTTTACGAGCCCTCGTAAATATACGCTTACATTTTTATGTGTAAACTTTTTCGTATTTATACACATATATCGTATTTATACACATATATATATTGTAATATTGTCAAAAATAAAATTATTTTGTATTGTTTTTTATGTTGTTTTTTATTTTCTGTTTTATTTGTTTTTAAATGATACAAATTTAAAAAATTCAGTGTTTAATTTATGAAAAGATTAAAAAGTGGCTAAATGCAAAATTGAAATGTGAATACCCAGGTAGAAATTGCCGACGTTAGAACAAAAATTGTACTGAGAGAACACTGTTTTTTACGAAATGCCTATACTACTGAAAACGTGCTTTGCCAGTACTGTTTTCTGAAGATTAATGAGCTTTTTTATTTATTAAAATTAAAAATTTTATAAAATTTACGTATTTTTACATATATTACACGATTATAATTGTAAATATATTTCTTTTCTTGTGAAGTTTCGAAAGAATACATTAAAAATCTGTGATGTACACTAAAAGGACAGTAAATTACTAGCAAACTACTTAATTTGTTATTAAATGTACTGGGATAATACCAAAAAAATTAAATCCCAAGCCTGCGCCAACGTTGGGAAATAGCTACGGCCAAGCGTTTATTGGTGTTATCATTTCTACAACATGCTAGTACAGTGAAAGTTGAAAATCCGACGTATTGCCAGTACATGTACTACCGTCTACAATACCGTACCGACATTGTGCCGTTTCTATTTTTCTACCTGGGTAGTTTTAAAAAGTGCGTTCATTCAAATAAAAAGGTAAAGTTACAAATATACGCCATTACAAAAATACACGGTTTACGAGGGCATAAATGCAGTTAGATGAATACCACTATTGATTTTATATCTCGTCGAGACGTCTAGTAAACCAAAAAATGGTTTGTAGACCACTCTACGCATGGTGCCTAGTGTAAAGCTTGCAAAGTTTGCCTACACCCAAAATATTTGTAGCTGATTTTGACGAAAATTTCAACTTATAGGTGAAATACCCCTAACTAAAATATAGTTGAATTGATTTAGTTGGTGTCACCTAAGTTTTTAAATATCGGCAAGATAACTAGGAATTTAGCTACTTTTAACTATATGCTAAATAAACTTTGGTGCATAACAACTATGTATATCCCAATTTAAATATGGTAAATATAAATATATTGAACTTTATTACATCCAATGAAAAAAAGGAAATATTTTCTATTAGAAACAAAAAGATGATACAATGTGTCTGCTAAAAATTTTCAATAAAAAAGTTTTCTTCTGCTTCTTCCTGTAAATCAGCTTTAGGAGAAATTTTTTTAGTAATTAGTTCTAATATTAAATACGATTGTCCTATGCGATGGTTACAAACAACTAAAAAATAAAAATTATTATTTTATATATTTTATTTACACTTTCGCCATTAGCCTTGTTTTGTTGCTCATACCTAACATGGACACGAAAAAAACGACAACATATTTTTGTATATAACCTGACATTTGCCCGTACATGTAACACGTATGGAAACAGAACCATCCTATTGTGAAGCATGTCCAGTGCAAGCAAATTGTAAAAATCGGCAATTAACGTTAGAAAAATTTTTACGGACCCTCACTTTTAAGAGATAAATGGGAGGGTTTACAAATTAATTTGTCAAACTGAAGTTTAGTGGATTTTAAGTTACCTGATTTTCAATATTTCAATAATTTTTTTTACATATTTTTTGATTTTTAATACATATGTACATGTACCAACCTTAAAAATACATGAACTTCCTAGCCCTTATCATAACACTACTTTAATTGAATTAAATTCTTTATACAAAATTTTAAAACTTACGTGAAGGTGTGCGAACAGTATTATTTTCATTTGGTGTGAAATTCAAAAAATCCCATATTAATATTGTATCATCATGAGAGCTGCTGACAATTTGAAATTCATCAAACTGTAAACGAAAAACGCGGCCAGTGTGTTCCTATAATTAAGAAAAAAATCACATTTGTTTCTTTTCTATAAACAAATAAAATAACTCACCACTAAAGTATTAAGACATAAAGAATTGGATTGTGCTCGTGGATCTAAAGCTGCTACTAAATCCCAAACTTTGATTTTACCATCATAGGCACCGCTAACAATACGTTTTGAATCAAAACGTAT
This sequence comes from Leucophora obtusa, assembly GCA_949987735.1. Lineage (NCBI taxonomy): Eukaryota > Metazoa > Arthropoda > Insecta > Diptera > Anthomyiidae > Leucophora > Leucophora obtusa. The sequence continues at coordinate 357,162,052 of OX465295.1, forward strand.
GCAGCGTACCAATTCTTCATGGCCTTCGAGCACACGTAGGCAAGCACCACATTCAATATCCCAAAGTCTAAATATAAATGCTAGAATTAACAAAATTAATTTATACTTTTTCCATTAAACTCGTACCTTATTGAATTATCTGAACTACCACTAACCACCAAACGATCACGATATTGCAAGCAAGCAATACCACGTTTATGACCATTCAATGTTCTTACAAATTCACATGATGATGTGGACCAAACTTTAATTGTACGATCACCACTCGCCGACACAATATATTTTTCATCAAAATCTACAACATTCACAGCAGCACGATGACCCACCAACACTCGACGTAGTGTTATTTCACTTGGCGAAGTCATATCCCAAACAGCAATTGAACGATCCTTAGAGCAGGTAACCATCATGCCATTATTGAAACGTAAATGTAATACGGCCTCACAATGATGTATGAGAGTATTAACCATTTCACCGGTATTAACGTCCCATACGCGTACCGTTGAATCTGATGAACCACTTATAATGACTTTATCATCATATTGAAGACAGAGTACGGAACCAGTATGACCAGTAAGAGTCTTAAATTTTTGGAAAGAGTTAAAAAATAAAATAACAATTATTTTTCTTTTTATCAATATACCATTTTCATTGTTTGGGAAAATTAAAACTATGATCGGGGCTACATTTAAAATTGAGAAATTTTAAAATACAATTTAGTTTTTTCATTTAAAATTTAAACAAGTAAAAGAGTGAGATGTTTCCACAATTTTTAGTTAATTATGTATTCTATCCTGCTGGCCTTATCGATTTTTTCAGTTTTTATTCTCTATAATTTACTTGTAATTTACTTGATCTCAAATCGAAAGAAAAACATTAATTTAAATGCACAAAGTTTAAGTGAAAAGAAATATTTTGTTAGATGTAATACGCTTAGAGGAAAAAAATTGTAACGTACAAAAACTTTTTTCTGTGGCAAAACTATCAATTTTTAACTATAAATTGTTGGAAAGCAAATCGATTAAAAATATAAAATTCGCACGAAATTTTCATTTCCAGCCGATTTACGATCAAAGAAAAAATTTGGTTTGTCTCAACAATTTATAGCCAATGATTTAATTGATTTGGTATGGTTTTCTGCAGAAAAAAATTTGTTGAAGCTGCAAAACTATTGCTTCATTTAACTATTAATTTTTGGAGCACAAATCGGTTAAAAATTAAAACTTCAAGCGGACTTTTAATTTTCGAGCGATTTACGACAAAGAAAAAGATTTTGTTTGCATTACAACTTATCATTTGTTAGCTATAAATTGGGTTAAATCGGTTAGTAATAAAAAATCGGCAAAATTTTTCCTACACCAAAACTATTACTCGCAATTCATTCTGTATTTTTTACACTGATTTTTTAATGCAATTGTTTGTTCTATGTTTTATATGGTAATAAGTTCTAGCAATAATTTTTAAATTCATTGTAATTGATTGATATTTACTCTATTTAATGTTTCGTAAATGATTACACGATTATGTTTAAACAATGTTTAGTAATTCTATTTTTAGCTTGGAGTTTCCAAGAAACTTGATTTTAGAGAAAATAACTAGTGTCCGACCGAAGGCACTTTTTTGGGCCAAATTTACAATAATCGGACTATTTGGCCTAAAAAGCAGTATACGGAAACTTTACCGGGGTAAAGTACGATAAAAGATGGGGGTCAAGGGTAATTATTTCCTTGGACATGGTGTCTCATGTTAACGCTGACGAGGCTCTGACGACCGAGTATGGGAATTATTAACTACAAATTCTCTTTTTAAAGCCGTTAAAACAACAACTACGATAAAAGACAATATTTAAAGCAATAATTTATCCTGGTAACTTAAAACAGCCTAAAACCGATTCCTTACTGAAAATTGTCGTTGTTTGGAGTGTTTCGAACTGTTTCGTGTATAATTTGGCCGATTACCGATTATTGGGCGATGGTGAATTTTTGGCCGAAGCCGATTAATTGATAGGACACTAGAAATAACTCCCCAGAAAAATATTTTGGGATTCATTTCATAAGTCTATACAAAATTTTGAGAATTTATTTTATTTGAGGACTTATTTCGTAGGGAGTTATTTCATGGAAATGTAAAGTGATTCTTAATACCAGATAAATTCTCTAGTCCTTATCGTGGTCCGATTTTTATTTTTTAATTATTTTTAACAAAGTTGCCACACAAACTTGAAAATTCCAAAAAAGGCATGAAAAAACAATTTTGCTTGGGAATATAAAATTTATTTGATTGAAATTAAAAAAAAAGGGCCACGGTAAGGACTACAGTTTTTTGTTGACTACGAAAGAAAAAAACCATATCAAAATCGGCTAACCCACCTTGGCTGTACAATGGCAGATAATTTTGAACTCATGGTTGCGAGAAAAACGCGTTTGAAGTCTAAAGTTAATTTTAAGCTAAGAAAACAGAAAAATTTAAAAAAATTTTCAATTAAGAAAAGTTATATCTCCTAGCTTACTACATGTCCATCAAATTTGTGACGAATCGGTTAATGGGTATTTGATATATTAAACCTAATAGTCTTAAAAACGATGGTAAATATATAATTATACATAATGCTACTCATATTATTTTGTAAAAATGGTATAATTTTGTACAGTTTTTAATTTATTTCGTATTTTTTCCCCATTTTTATATATATTGATTACTTTTATAACTTCCCAGCAAAAATATGTGTAAGTCATTCGAAACGAAGAGCTTTTAAATTGGTTACAATGGAGCGATAAGTGCTCTTTTTCTGTTTCGAATGTATGTGCTTTAAAATGACTTCCAAAAATGTATATATAATGTTGTTTTTTTTTTCTTTCCCAGCAAAAAAAAAACGAATGCATTCTACAAGAATGCATTTTTCAGTGCATATAAAGTAGCTATATATGCTGATTTATGACTTCAAATAAACCTATTTTAAATGACTTCCAAAATGCCATTAATTAAAAACTATAGCTTTAAAATGGATTCGATATTTCTTTTCATACGATTAAAAATATTTAATTTTATAAAATTAAAAATACTTTTTTGTATTACTTGTTTGCTAAAATTTATTTTAGAAAAGTTTAAAGCTAGTTATAATTTTTTATTATTATTATTTAGTAAAGAAAACATTTTTTGATTTTAAAATTTTTTTAAAAATTTCTTTTAAAAAGGCGGGTCGTGTATCCCGACAAAGTACTTTCAGTGAAACGAAGCTTATTTATCAGTGGGTTGTGGATTGGTGATTAAATCATATATTTACAGCTTACTTGTTGATTTTTTAATTCAATACGTCTTCCCTATACGAAGAATAAATATTAGATCCCATCTTTTTAGATTCAGACTATGTAGATACCTTTTTATATTTGCAGGGGATGCATTCTTTAAAACTTCATAGTATCTGCCATTTGGCCAAAGATGTAGGATTGCGTGATTGATATATCCATTAATTTGTTTGAAATTACAGCACTTTTAGATAACGCAGCATTTGATAATTCATAACACAACTTCGTTCCTATAATTATAATTAAATATGAACCAGGATATATTTTTAAAATATATTTTTTACTTACAATTAATTTATATGCTTCTTTTGCTAATAAAACCAATTTTACATCTTTATTTATGTTTTAAAAATGTATATGTTTTTTTTAAATATTGATCTCTGAAAAAATTTTGTAAATATTACAAAATTTAAAATCTAATGAAATAATTTGCAAAAATTTACCGTAAACAAACTTTTTGTTCAACACCCCAGCAAAAAAAAAAAAAAAATAACTTTAAAATAAAAAAAAAATCTTTAATAGCACAACATAATCAGCTCCACATGCACAATAACACTTTCACGATACACAAAAATGTGCAAAGTAGTGCACGAATCATAAACAAAAAACTTCAAAATTTTTCAACAGTATCAGAGTTGTCAGTTGTTTGTTTTTGATTCGTACACTACTTCATTTTACAAGACGTCCCACAAACTCTGTAGAGAATTTCCCCAATTCAGCGTTTTTGTGTATCGTAAAACTGTTATTTTGCACGTGGATCTGTTTATATTATTTATTGGAGAATAGACTTCTTTTTTTGCAGGGGCTTAAATAATAAATGTTTAAAACATACTGACAATCCATTGCAATATGTTCTCTTTTTATAAAAAATAATTTAAATTACTTTTAATATGTTACCTGAACTTCATAATTAATGAATTAAAAATGTACTTTATATAACTTTTAAATATCGATCTCTTTAAGAAAACTTGAATTCCGTATTATTTATTTTATTTTAAATAAAACTAAAATGTAATTAAATGGCTAACCAAATTCTGCGCAACAAAAACGAACGAAACCTTTTTCTAGCTTTCTTTCGATTTAGTTGTGCGGAATGAAATTAATTTTATTTTTTAGAATTATTAAATTCTTTTAATTGGTTTCAAAGCATGTCATAAGCATCACTTCTTAAATATATATTTGAATGAATTCACAATAAGTTACTTTTCATCTCTCCTTAAACACAGGAAAAATGAAATTATTTCCTGTATAAAAAATTATTTTTTAATAGGTTTTAAAGTATGTCATAAAAATCACTTCTTAAATATACATTTGAATGCATTCACAAGAAGTTACTTTTCATCTCTCCTTAGATAGTAAAAAAAATGAATTTCTTTCCTGTATAAAAAAGAACATCCAAGCACTCATTTTTATGACGTGCAAAGCAGACTTAAAGTAGCATAAACACCTTCTCTCCTATGACAAGCCAATGTTAAAAAAATGCCTTTTTCACCTCAATTTGAAGGCATTCGTGCCGAACAATATAGGTGATTTTACGGATCTTGGTCAGGTATTTTTTTGCTGGGTTGTAAATGCATTTGTTTGTAAATTACGAATTTATTAGAGATTCCATTTTTTATTTCTAAAAAAATTAATTTAAATTAAATTTATTAACTATTTTAATTTTTACTTTATTAATTTACGATTATTTACATATTTTTAAATTATTCGTACATATTTTAAAAAATATTGCAATTACAGTTCCCATTGAAAAAGGGAAGGAAATATAGAATTGGATCCGATTGAATCTCCTGGACTATGACCCAAATATGAATTCTTCTTTTCACAAAATGCAAATATATAAAAGCTAACAATTAAAATGTATTGTTAAGGCTCTATGAAGTCGCTTGCGTGCTTTTGCACCGTGCACCAAAGAAATATGTTAATAAAATTTGTTGCAATGTTAACATATTTTATCGTTTAAAATAGACCAATCAAGAGGTTCGTTAACAGAGGTTGGTCCCTTACCTTTGTTTATACACAAAAAGTTCTATAAATGTCACCTGCTTTAAATGTCGATATGCTGTAATTGCTATTACGCCTTAAAAGTCGTAAAAACTAAATAAATTCTATAGTGACAAAAAATATATTATTTCTTCAACTCAAAAATACATTTAAAAAAATAACTGCAGTCAACTTTAAAATGTCCATTAAAGTTCCAAATTTTAATTAAAGTTAAAATTTTGCTAAATGAACTTCTTCAACATAAGAATTCAACTAATCACGATTGCAAATTATAGTATTGGAATGCATCGTTTAATGAACACGTTGATTTTAAGCTAACGATGGTTGACTTGCAAAATTCAAATGACGACATGGTATTCGTCTTCGAAATATGTCTGGGGAAAAACTCTCCTCGAACGGTTCTCGGATTCTTTAATGAATTTAAAGCTAAAATTTCTATCATAGATCTGCGGCTTCAGCAAATTTATAATGATGGCCTTATTATTGTAGAGTTGTAAAATGTCGATGATTTTCTTTCCTTTATTTGTTAAAATGAAAAAAAAAATATATGAAAAAATTGTTTTCTAGTAGGTACGCTTTAATATTCTGAAAATTCCTTGAGTAATGTTTTTAAAAAAATTAATCAGAGGGTTACATATAACTTTTAGGCCCAGCTTTTAGGATGTAGATAATCTTTAAACTTAGTTTATAACTCAAATACTGCTTCTAAAATCTATTTTATTTTCTTTCAATGAAGACATAAATTTTAAACGATAAAAAGTTGTTCGGTCCAATTTTTGTTAATAAACTTGAAATGGCTGATATAATTCGTTTTCGGTTTAACTAAATCAAGTTTAACTGACATCCCAAAAACTCGGCCTTAGTGTATTAATCTTATTTAATTCAATATCGTATCTTTTTTGAATTTAAAGACTGAAGTAAACATGTTACAAACTTATTCAAAAAAAAAAAACTTGAATAAAAATTAAAAAAATTTTGGTTTTGTCTAATTTTGACTTAATCGAATTGATTTAGTTGCAAAAGAAGTGTTTCCTTAATATTGTCCTACAAATAATAATAAATTGAAGCTTTTGTTACATAATAGGTTCAGAAATGGGTTCTGTAAAGGCTAAACATTAAAATTGCCTCTAAAATATGCTATTTCAGACATTATAAAAAGCACATTTAAATTACTTTTTAAAATGTATTATCTCTATATATAAAAGAATAACGTGACTGACTGACTCAACATCGCCCAGCCCAAACCGCTGAAGCTAGGAAGTTGAAATTTGGTATGTAGGTTCCTCTTTCGGGGTAGACGTCCGCTAAGATGGGATTTTTGGAAATTCCTACCGGAACGGGCAAAAAGGGGGAAAGTCTCCCCCTTGACGGCCTGCCAAAACCCCTTTGGCTAGAAAGCTGAAATTTAAGATATGTGTTCCTTGGAGTAGGGGCTAACTTTTCTGGAAAGTACTTTCTAGAATTTTGGACAGGGACGTTGTAAAAATGGGGGTTAAAAAGGGGAAAAAGGCCCCCCTTGACGGCCTGCCCAAACCGCTGGAGGTAGGAAGTTGAAATTTGGTATAAAGGTTCCTCCACTATCGTAGACATCCACCAAGACGGGAGTTTTGGAAATTTTTACAGGGACGGGCAAAAAGGGGAAAAAGTCTCCCCCTTGACGGCCTGCTCAAACTGCTGGAGCTATGAAGTTGAAATTTGGTATGTAGGTTCCTCGACCGGTGTCCGTTGAGACGGCATTTTTGGAAATTCTTATCGGGAGGGGCAAAAAGGGGACAAAAAAAGTACCTTTTTCCAAAAAAGTACCTTTTTCCAAAAAAGTACCTTTTCCCAAAAAAAGTACCTTTTTCCAAAAAAAGTACCTTTTTCCAAAAAAAGTACCTTTTTCCAAAAAAAAAGTACCTTTTTCCAAAAAAAGTACCTTTTTCCAAAAAAAGTACCTTTTTCCGAAAAAAGTACCTTTTTCCAAAAAAAAGTACCTTTTTCCAAAAAAGTACCTTTTTCCAAAAAAAGTACCTTTTTCCAAAAAAAGTACCTTTTTCCAAAAAAAGTACCCTTTTCCAAAAAAGTACCTTTTTCCAAAAAAAAGTACCTTTTTCCAAAAAAAAGTACCTTTTTCCAAAAAAATACCTTTTTCCAAAAAGAGTACCTTTTTCCAAAAAAGTACCCTTTTCCAAAAAAAAGTACCTTTTTCCAAAAAAAGTACCTTTTTCCAAAAAAAGTACCTTTTCCAAAAAAAAGTACCTTTTTTAAAAAAAAGTACCTTTTTCCAAAAAAAAGTAACTTTTCCAAAAAAAAGTACCATTTTCCAAAAAAAAGTACCTTTTTCCAAAAAATGTACCTTTTTCTAAAAAAATGCACCTTTTCCAAAAAAAAAGTACCTTTTCCAAAAAAAGTACCTTTTCCCAAAAACCATACATTTTTCCAAAAAAATACCTTTTTCAAAAAAGTACCTTTTCCAAAAAAAAGTACCTTTTCCCAAAAAAAGTACCTTTTCCCAAAAAAAGTACCTTTTTCTAAAAAAATGTTCAAAAAAATACCTTTTTCAAAAAAAGTACCTTTTCCAAAAAAAAGTACCTTTTCCCAAAAAAAAAAAGTACCTTATTCTAAAAAAATGTTCCTTTTCCAAAAGAAGTACCTTTTCCAAAAAAAGTACCTTTTTCCAAAAAACATACATTTTTCCAAAAAAACACCTTTTAAAAAAAATACCTTTTCCAAAAAAAGTACAAATAAAGTACTTTGTAAAAACAAAATATCTTTTTCCAAAAAATTTCGTTTTTCCAAAAAGTACCATTTAAAATAATATATAATTTCAAAAAAACTACTTTTTTTCCTCCCCCCACGGATATCTCCACTAAAACAAGGTTTCTTGATATTCGGCATAGACGTGCGCTAAGACGGGATTTTTGGAAATTCCTACCGGAACGGGCAAAAAGGGGAAAAGTCTCCCCATAAACAGTCTCACAAATTGGAAAAGTGCCTGCCCAAACCACTGGAGGTAAGAAGTTGAAATTTGTTATAAAGGTTCCTCCACTGTAGTAGACATCGACTAAGTTTGTATTTTTGGAATTCCCTACAGGATATCCCAAAAGGAAACTCGGTATGTGAGTTCCTCCTTCTGTGTAGGCGTCCGCTTAGACGGAATTTTTGAAATTCCTATCGGGAGGGGAAATAACGCAAAAGTCTCCTTCTGACGGCTTGCCCAATCCCTTTTGGCCAACCCAAAATTTTAAATATGTATTCCTTGGAGTAGGACTAACTCACCGGCAACGTAATTTTTCTATTTTGGAACAGGAACATAGTAAAAATGGTGGTTGAAGGGAAAAATGTCCCCACTAACGGCCTGCCCAAACCGCTTAGGCAATGCAGTTGAAATTTGGTATGAATGTTCCTCATCCATCGCAGATAGCCGCGAAGATGGAATTTTTGTAAATTCCTAAAGGGAGGGGCAAAAAGAAGAAAAGCCTCACCTTGGGGGCCTGTAAAAACCCCTTCGCCTAGAAACCTGAAGCTTAAAATGTGGGTCCCTGGAGTAAGGGCTAACTTATTAGAAATATACTTTTTTGAATTTTGGACAGGGTCGTTATAAAATGGGGGCTCAAAAAGGGAAAGTTGCCCCTTAACGACCTGTCCAAACTGCTGGAACTAGGAAGCTGAAATTCGGTACTTAGGTTCCTCTTCCAGCCTAATTCCAACCGGGAGGGACAAAAAAAGAAAAAGTGTCCCCCTTGACAGCCTGCTCAAACTGCTGCAACTAGGAAGCTGAAATTCCCTGTCGATGGATTTTCGGAAATTCCTACAGAGAGGGGCACAAATAGTAAAAGTTGGTTAGAAACCTGAAATGTAAAACATGTTACTTGGAGTATGGGCTCACTTACCGGGAAGGTGCTTTTTGGACAGGGACATTGCAAAAATCGGGATTAATGAAGCGAAAAGTGCCGCTTAAAGGCCTGCCCAAACCGCTGGAGGTAGGAAGTTGAAATTTGGCATTAAAGTTCCTCCTCTATTGTAGACATCCGCTAAGATGAGATATTTGGAAATTTCTACAGGTAGGGTCAAAAACAGGAAAAGTTTCCCCCTTAACGGCCTGGCCAAACTGCTGGAACAAGGGAGCTTAAATTCGGTATTTGAGTTCCTTCTCCAACGTTGACGTCCCCTAAGATGGTATTTTTGGAAATTCATACCGGGAGGGGTAAAAAGGGAAAAAACTTCCCCCTTGACGGCCTGGCCAAACTGCTGGATATAGAGACCTAAAATTATGTATGTAGTAGGTTCCTCCTCCAACGCAGACGTCCTCTAAGACGGAATTTTTGGAAATTCCTACCGGGAGGGGTAAAAACGGAATAATTCTCCCCCTTGATGGCCTAACCGAACCCTTCGGCTAGAAACCTGTAATATATAATATGTTTTCCTTGGAGTATGGGCTAACTTATCGACAAGGCATTTCTAGGACTTTGGACAGGAACGTGGTAAAAATGGTGGTTCAAAAGGGGAAAATTGCCCCCCCCTTAACGTCTGCGTCTTTAGCTAGAAATCTAAAACTTAAAGAACAAGTGTATATGAAACACTAAAATTAAGAAACGAAATAGGAAACGAGTGGAATTGAAACACTACACAAGTGGAATGAAATGGATATAAACGTTGAACGAGTGGAATTGAAATTATAGACAATGCAAATGGATTGGAAGAGGGAATTACCTGTTCAAACACTATCCACGGAATATAAAACTTATGTAGCATAGAAACATACTCTCCAAAAAGTTAAACAAATTTTCTAAAAGAGAAAAAACCTTAGAAAAGGAATGGAACTTATATATTCCGATATTTAAACTTCATGTAACGAAGCACCGGTGGAAGAAACCGACGCAGTAAATTTTCCAACTGAATTTGTGAATTTACTTGAATTGCCAGGTCTACCTTTACATAAACTGGAATTAAAAAAAAACTTTAAGACACGCTAAGACAACGCAGCGGGCTTTGCCCTTTATTTTTAATATTATAAAATGCTTTCCAACACTGCTGCGCCCCCCCCCCCCCCCCTAAACTTTCAGGCACGCTAACAATGTAGCGGGCTGCGCCGGCTAGTATTATATATTATAAAGAGTATTTCTAAATCACTCTATAAATGCAAACAAAATGTACTCGTATGGATGTGATGAATTGTATACCTAAAAACCATACTTTATTAACATCATGTAATCACTCTTAAATTACTAACAAAATGCTTAAATTGAACTACTGACAACATGGGACATCACGTGTAAAATCAATCAGTGTTAGAGCTAAATTGTAACTACTCCACAATCAGTTGATGCTATTCGAAGTGATTTTAAAATAACTTTTTTGTAATGACTATTTTTGCTGGGTTATATTAAGCCATCAGCATGACGTGTCTTCAACATCCATCAAGGAATCGTCATTGGCTTTTCTTTGAAAACTGTGTGCAATTTTACATCTTTTGATGTAGTTTTTATATTTTTATTCTGCCCTGTTATAATATATACGATTTCTAATAAAAATAAGTTAATAAAAATGCAAACAAAAAGTGTTACACACAAATTTACCGCTAGAGTATTACTTTGGGACTTAAACATATTTTACAAAAAAACATGTGAAAATTTAATTTCTTCGAATTTTTTATTGAAATTTTCGAAGCATATAGAGAAAAGTATGCTCCATCCAAATAAAATATAAAAAAATATCGAAAACAAAAATTTTCCTAGAGTCGATAACCCCCTTAAGCGGAAGTTTAAGATTTGTCAAATTGAAAAACTTTTATAAAAATATTCACAATTTTTTAGAAGTTTGTATTAATCATGGAGAATAATATGAAAGTGTCACAGTTTGGTTTAACCGAGCGAGTTCGTATTAACAGATGTTTTTCATATGCAATCTGATACCGAAACGTCGTAATAGGTGTGTTCGGGTATTAAACATTTACCAAAAAAGCGTTTTCTTACTCAACAATTGGGTAAATGAGAGCTGTCATGAGAGAGTAATATTCTTGTTCTTCTTGCACGAAGAAGCCCAGACTTTTTTCTCGTGTAAATTTGGGTAAATTGTTTTTATCAGCTGTTATAGGTTCAATTAGACGTGCCATAACCATAACCATATAAAACAGCTCTTCAAACCAATCTTATGGGCTACAATATATTCGATTATTGGTGACATGCCATAACCGTAGATACCAATTGAATTTTGGTTTTCTGCTATGGCGATATGGTTACGGCTATGGCGATATGGCACGTCTAATTGTACCTTATGTCATCAGTTGGGTTCAACTAGTTCAATTGAAGTATTCACTAATTTGAACCAAAGACCTAGTTCACAACTAATAGCTCTTTTAGTTCAATCGCTGATTTCATTCATTCAGAAAAATATGTGTATCATTTTCAAAAATTAGTGCAAAAGTTACAAAAGATTATCGGTAATGTTACAACTCCATAAAATTACCGAACATTTTTTGAAGACGCTTGTTTAAATGTGTTAAAGAGATAAATATGTAAATAAATCGAAGCTTTTGTTTACTATTTAAATCTTTTCCAAATTTAATAAACTATGTATTCCTTTTTGTAAATAAAAATGCCTGAGAAGGAAATTTTTATTAAAATTAATGATTTAAAAAGGGGTTTAGCTAGAAAAGTTTTTTAGATTTTTACAACAAATTTAACAAGAACTAGAAAGAGCGCTCACCAAAACGAACTATAATACACAAATATATTGACGTTTGTTTTTTGGGCTTCAATTATGGTTTTTCGCGTTCCCCAGCAAAATATTGGTAATGACACCTCATTGCTGTCTGCATTACCAATAATGATATATCATTACCTTTTGCATTATTTTGTACTATAAAATAATGACTTCCTAATAACGGCCTATTGTATTCATTGTTTCTAAATATAAAATAATGACTTAAACGTAATAGTTTAAATAAGTACTTTTTACACAGTTAAATTTTATAAATTTTTATTTATTATATGTAAATATGTTTTATGTTAAAATTTTTATGACGAGTCTTAAATTACACACTAGAGAAAACTTAAATTTTTCTGAATGTACTTCCGTAAGCTAATAGTATTTGCTTAACTCCTTATTTTTAAGAATCAAGTAAGCCATCGGATAACCACTTATAATTCAATTTTATGTAAGCATGTGTGTAACCACTTATTATTCAAAGTCTCATAACTACATATTTCTCATTTTTTCGTAAGCGAGCGGGTAAGCGTGACTACTTATAAAAACGACCACGCCAAACAAAAATAATGAGTTTAGACGCCAAAAAATAAGTTGTGCGGAGCTAAGAATTTCTATTATATAACCACTTATTTGGTAATGAAAGATTTTACTGGGTCGTTTACTTTTGTGCATTTTTGTAATTTCGTGAGAGTATTTCTTGTTAACTCTCATTTTACCGAACTTTACCCAAAAAGTAAAGAAACACACCTATTAACAGAATTCGTCTTAACCATTAAAAAAACAACCAATAAAAAGGTTTATAATGGGTTATAAATATATATATTTCTGTTTATATTAAATATAAAAAATTGTATTATAGACTCCCAAACACAATTCCCTTCGTAAATGTACATGTATGCCGTTTTGAACTTATATCATACATTTGTGACAAAAAGCTGCAGGTTTCCTTTAGCAAAAACATAAAAGATTTACCTACAAACGCCACTATTTGGGGGTTTTGTTACACTAAGCGGGACTTTCGTAATGCGTTAGAATTATCACTCCGTAGACAATGACCAGAAATTTTTATTATTATAGTGTTATTTGTATTAAAACATTTGACGCACAATACCGAACATTTTGATATACTGAAGCCATTTCAAGACTAAAAATTTAAGTTAATTTTGGTAGAAAGTTCAATTTAGAAAAAAAGTTGGTTATTTGTCAAAAATCTTAACTTTTGCAACTATGACAGATGTTGTTAATTTTCAGGACAATAATAAACATTGTTACTAAAAATCAGTAACCCAGCTGATCTGTTGGCGGCGTTATATTGATCTTATAAATTAATTCAAATAGCATTAAATTAATTTTCAAATTTTATCAGAATCGAAATTTTTTTAATTACATACTTGATTTTTTTTCTTAATTAATTACGAATATAACATTTCTGCATTTTACTTTCCTCAATCTCAATAAAATTGGAATTTATTTATAATGATAAAATTTATATTGCATACATACCTTGACACATTGCAAATCCGTACGATCCCATATTTTAATAGTATTATCACGTAAACCTGATACTATTTTAACATCATCGTATTGGAGACAATAAACACCTTTCGAATTTTCGGAACGGCAATTAATGCGACGCAACATATGACGACCTGTTCTCCAATTATTTTCAATACTTTCGATGTCCTTAAAAATAGAAAAATATAATTATTGCTAATGCTAAACTAGAACTTGGCAATGAAAATTTAAATTTAACTAAAAATTATAATATAGTTTCTAAAAACTTGTTACCAAAACCTTGTGTTCAGAAATTTTAACAAAATTGAAAAAATAATTTAATAGTGCATGCGTTTAACATAAATTTCGTTTCTTAATCAAATTCTGTTAAATAGATGTAAACAGAAATATTGACTCACATTCATAATTTTAGGAAATAATGCCCGATAGAAAGAATGAGGTCTGTGTGTAGTACCAGGACGTGGCTTAAATAAATATTGAATCCAACCACGACGTTCTGCCAAGCCACGCCATAATGAATCCGTACGAACTTTACGTTCAATCAATTTCTTCCATAGCATACCCTCGGATATGACACGCAACCATTCTTTGCATACCAATTCAGCAGCCTTTAGTGAATCCGCATCCAAATATGATAAGATATTTTCACCAATATGATCCAAACCTTTTTCTATAAAGAAAAACAAAAAGTGAAAAATAAGACATTTAGCGTTTTTTTTAATCACCTGGATTTAGAATTTTTCATAAAAAAAAAAATTTAATAAATCCATAATAAAAGCACAAATATATGAAACAGCCTATTAATTTAATGACAGAAAAAAAATACGAATGAAAATTAAAAGAGAAACAAAAAAATTGAAAAACTAACAAATAAAAGGTTTTTATTAATTTTTTTTTATAAAATAAGTTTAGAAAAAAACTACACCCCACCAAATACATATTTTCGATCTTGGACATGTAGAAATAGCTGAAATAGAAATGGAAATTTTTCACTCTACAGTAAGTAATTTAATTAAATCCAATTAGTGAATATTAAATATTGCAATGGAATTTTTCAATTGTGCAAAAATATAAATTGAAGTGATAAAATTGAAAAGGCAGACTGTTTATCGCTGTTTTATATAAAATATAATTAAACTAGCGGGCGCAACCCGCTACGTTGTTAGCGTGCCTTAAAGGTTAGAATTAAATTTCTTTTATATAAAATAAAACAAAATATTTGTGGCTAAGATAAAATAATTGTTAAGGTAAATTTTTTATAGATAAGTCGTATTCATGGTTGATGGGGGGGGGGGGGCATAGCCCCCCTGATTTTCTTAAAATTTGCTTTTTTTAAATACAGTTTTTTATAATAAACACCTTCACTCACCCAGCCACCACAAATAAATAATTCTGACACAACAATAATTCTTGACAATATACGCGTGTATGTCAAGATAATTTGGTAAAGTGCGCACATAGGTAGATGGACCCGTAAATAGTTTTGTTCATTTGTGTTTTGAATGAAAATAAAAAAAACATTTAAAGCAGCCCGCTACGTTGTTAGCGTGCCTTAAAGTTTAGAATTAAATTTCTTTTAGATAAAATAAAACACAATATTTGTTATTAAGATAAAATAATTGTTAAGGTAAATTTATTGTAATGTTTAAGTACAAACACTATTTTTTGCCTCTTCATTTTTATATAAATAAATCATTTGGTATACCAACACGTGAGCATGTAACAACTAATTGTCTGTTGTTCAAGCCATCGGCGTAGATAGGTCGTATTCGTGGTTGGGTGGGTAAATTCGCTTTGTTTATTTAAAGTACAGTTTTTATAATAAAAGCCTTCACCCAGCCACCACAAATAAATAATTCTGACACAACAATGGGTTTAAAATAAATAAATATTTGAACTTAGGTAGATAGACCCGTAAGTAGTTTTATTCATTTGTGTTTTGAATGAAAATAAATAACGTAAAGCAAGTTTGGCAAGCGATTTATAATATTAAAGATAGCGGGCAAAGCTACGTATCTACGTTGTTAGCGTGCATTGAAGTTTTTTTTAATTCCAGTTTATGTAAAGGCAATTCAAGTAAATTCACAAATTCAGTTGGAAAATTTACTGCGTCGGTTTCTTCCACCGGTGCTTCGTTACCTGCAGTTTAAATATCAGAATATATAAGTTCCATTCTTTTTCTAAGGTTTTTTCTTTTTTAGAAAATTTGTTTAACTTTTTAGAGAGTATGTTTCAATGCTACATAAGTTTCATATTCCAGGGATAGTGTTTGAATAGGTAATTAAAAGGGGTTCTTCACCCCTTTTTGTTCCTCCCAGTAAAATTCCCAAATATATATAATCTGCCTCAATCGCATGCGAAATTTCAAGTACCAAACTCCGGCAGTTTGTCATTCAAATTCCATTCCATTTTGTTTAACAATTTCAGTGTTCCAATGCAACTCCTTCCAAGATTCCATTTCGTTCACCATTCCATTGCATTTCGTTCCCATTATCTGTTATTCCAATTCCACTCGTTCCCCGTTTCATTCCATTTCGTTCCTACTGTCTTGTGTATCGATATTGATATCAGTCGCTTCTCTTTCCATTCCATTTCTTTGCACTTGCTCCATTCCATTCCTCTTTTAACTGCAGTGTTTCAATTCCACTCGTTCCCTATTCTATGTCATCTCGCTCCTCATTCCATTTCGTTCTATAGTCCATTCCTTTTCGTTCCATCTTCCAATCCATTTCCATTGTCTATAATTTCAATTCCACTCGTTCAACGTTTATATCCATTTCGTTCCACTTGTGTAGTGTTTCAATTCCACTCATTTCCTATTTAGTTTCTTAATTTTAGTGTTCCATATACACTCGTTCTTTAAATTTTAGGTTTCTAGCTAAAGACGCAGATGTTCAGTGGGGGGGGGGGGGGGCAATTTTCCCCTTTTGAGCCACCATTTTTACCACGTTCCTGTCCAAAGTCCTGAAAATGCCTTGTCGATAAGATAGCCCATACTCCAAGGAAAACATATTATAGATTACGGGTTTCTAGACGAAGGATTCCGTTAGGCCATCAAGGGGAGAATTATTCCGTTTTTACCCCTCCCGGTAAGAATTTCCAAAAATTTCGAGAACGTCTGCGTTGGAGGAGGAACCTACTACATACATAATTTTAGGTCTCTATATCCAGCAGTTTGCCCAACTCGGCAAGGGGGAAGTTTTTTTCACTTTTTACACCTCCCGGTATGAGTTTCCAAAAATACCGTCTTAGGGGACGTCTACGTTGGAGAAGGAACCCAAATACCGAATTTAAGCTCCCTAGTTCCAGCAGTTTGGCCAGGCCGTTAAGGGGGAGACTTTTCCTGTTTTTGAACCTACCTGTGGAAATTTCAAAAAATCTCATCTTAGCGGATGTCTACAATAGAGGAGGAACTTTAGTACCAAAGTTCAACTTCCTACCTCCAGCAGTTTGGGCAGGTCTTTAAGCGGCACTTTTCGCTTCATTAATCCCCATTTTTGCAATGTCCCTGTGCAAAATTCCACAAAGAACCTTCCCGATAAGTGAGCCCATACTCCAAGGAACATATGTTTTACATTTGAGGTTTCTAGCCAACTTTTACTATTTGTGCCCCTCTGGGTAGGAATTTCCGAAAATCCATCGACAGGGAATTTCAGCTTCCTAGTTCCAGTAGTTTGAGCAGGCTGTCAAGTGGGACAGCCTAATTCCCTCCCGGTTGGAATTAGGCTGGAAGAGGAACCTAAGTACCGAATTTCAGCTTCCTAGTTCCAGCAATTTGGACAGGTCTTTAAGGGGCCACTTTCCCTTTTTGAGCCCATATTTTATAACGACCCTGTCCAAAATTCAAAATAGTATCTTTCTAATAAGTTAGCCCTTACTCCAGGGACCCACATTTTAAATTTCAGGTTTCTAGCCGAAGGGATTTTTACAGGCCACCAAGGGGAGGCTTTCTTCATTTTGCCCCTCCCTTTAGGAATATACAAAAATTCGATCTTCGCGGCTGTCTGCGATGAATGAGGAACATTCATACCAAAATTCAACTTCATTGCCTCAACGGTTTGTGCAGGCCGTTATTGGGGACATTTTTCCCTTTCAACCCACATTTTTACTATGTTTCTGTTCCAAAATAGAAAAATTACGTTGCCGGTGAGTTAGTCCTACTCCAGGGAATACATATTTAAATTTTTAGGTTGGCCAGAAGGGATTAGGCAGGCCGTCAAGGAGAATACTCCCTCCCGATAGGAATTTTAAAAATTCCTTCTAAGCGGACGCCTACACAGAAGGAGGAACTTACATACGGAATTTCGGCTACATAGTTTCAGCAGTTTGGACAGGCCGTCAAGGGGGAAACATCCCCCTTTTGGGATATCCTATAGGGAGTTCCAAAAATACAAACTTAGTCGATGTCTACTACAGTGGAGGAACCGTTATGCCAAATTGCAACTTCTTATCTCCAGTGGTTTGGGCAGGCAGTTAAGGGGGACACTTTTCCAATTTGTGAGACCGTCTATGGGGACGTCTATGCCGAATATATTTGGAAATTCCGGTAGGAATTTTTGGAAAAAGGCAATTTTTTGTGGAAAAAGGTACTTTTTTTGGAAAAAGGTACTTTTTTGGAAAAAGGTACTTTTTTAGAAAAAGGTACTTTTTTTGGAAAAGGGTACTTTTTTTGGAAAAAGGTACTTTTTTTGGAAAAAGGTACTTTTTTTGGAAAAAGGTACTTTTTTTGGAAAAAGGTACTTTTTTTGGAAAAAGGTACTTTTTTGGAAAAAGGTACTTTTTTTGGAAAAAGGTACTTTTTTTGGAAAAAGGTACTTTTTTTGGAAAAAGGTACTTTTTTTGGAAAAAGGTACTTTTTTTGGAAAAATTTACTTTTTTTTGGAAAAAGGTACTTTTTTTTGAAAAAGGTACTTTTTTTGGAAAAAGGTACTTTTTTTGGAAAAAGGTACTTTTTTTTGGAAAAAGGTACTTTTTTTGGAAAAAGGTACTTTTTTTGGAAAAAGGTACTTTTTGTGTGAAAAAGGTACTTTTTTGGAAAAAGGTACTTTTTTGGAAAAAGGTACTTTTTTTGTCCCCTTTTTGCCCCTCCCGATAAGAATTTCCAAAAATTCCGTCTCAACGGACGTCTACACCGGTCCGGAAACCTACATACCAAATTTCAACTTCATAGCTCCAGGAGTTTGAGCAGGCCGTCAAGGGGGAGACTTTTTCCCCTTTTTGCCGCTCCCTGTAAAAATTTCCAAAAAATCCCGTCTTGGTGGATGTCTACGATAGTGGAGGAACCTATATACCAAATTTCAACTTCCTACCTCCAGCGGTTTGGACAGGCCGTCAAGGGGGGCTCTTTTCCCCTTTTTAACCCCCATTTTTACAACGTCAATGTCCAAATTCTTGAAAGTACTTTCTAGAAAAGTTAGCCCCTACTCCAAGGAACACATATCTAAAATTTCAGCTTTCTAGCCAAAGGGGTTTTGGCAGGCCGTCAAGGGGGAGACTTTCCCACTTTTTGCCCGTTCCGGTAGGAATTTCCAAAAATCCCGTCTTAGCGGACGTCTACGCCGAAAAAGGAACCTATATACCAAATTTCAACTTCCTAGCTTCAGCGGTTTGGGCTGGGCGATGTTGAGTCAGTCAGTCAGTCAATCAGTCAGTCACGTTATTCTTTTATATATAGAGATATTAAAAGTTAAAGTAAAATCCTTCATCATCGAATTCGGTATTAAAAATTAGGGTGAAAGAAGTGTCGGACAGAAAATTCTTTTTAAAATAGAGAGAATCTAACCCCATCTGTTGAGCACTTTTAGAAATACTTTTTGGAACAAATTATATGAATATTTATAGCGCTATTCATGAGTTAAAACTAACGGCTAACATCGAATGCACAACTTTCTATACACACAAATTCCCATAAGGGAAAGTTATGCATTCTATGTGCAGTCGTTATTTTTCACTTTCCTCTTAAAACAATTTTGCCAATTTGGCGATTTTTCGCCAGATCTACCAATTTTAATTTGCGTCGCTTTTGAGAAAAAAAAAATACCTTGTATCAGTGGCTTCAAGTACAATTTTAAATAATCTAGCGAAAAAATCGCCACATTTTTACATTGTTTATATATCTAGTAGTTTTCTAGTGATTTTTGGGTCTTATCTAGCCATTTTTTTGTTGAAAATAGCTCTGTTCGACGTACGTTACCGCGGGTACCCAATTTTACCAGAAAGCGTTGTTTCAGGTAAATTATGTAAAAAATGTATTAATAAAATAAAAAACATGCAACCGCGTTGTACTTATTTGGAGTCGGTCTTCTATGTCCAAAAGAGTATTAAAAATTGAATATTAAGGCAAAATTCTAGAAATTCTAAAAAATATGACAACAGTTCCAACCTGCAAGAAAACTTTCCCTATGAGTTCTCTCACATTTTAATGAAATTCAGGAACGTGAAAAAGGAGGAAAAAATGGACACGCATTAAAGAGGTGATTATGGGGAAAATAACGAAACATTTTTTCAATTGTAGCTGGCTACCATTGCTTAAAGTTGGCAAAATTGATTGTTTTCGGTCAACATTTTTAGGCTGTTTTGTGTTACCAGGACAACTTATTACTTAAAATATGTATTTTTCCTGTAATTTACTTCGGTAACACAAAAACATTTCCGTACTCTATTGTACTGTATGCGGTATTTTTTTTTTTTTTGCTAATTTTTGTAACACATGTCTACTGATTTGTAGTACAACATAATTAGTAGAACATATTAGTAGCCACTATTAAATTTTAGCAAAATTATTGTAAACTGCAATTCAAAATCGATTTGCTACAATCAGTTACAAAATTTACTAAATATCAAAAATTTTAGTACAATGAAATTAACAATAATTTTATTTAAGTTTTCTCATTTTTAAAATTTTTTTTAAATAATTGAAAATAATAGACCAAGTACAACCTCGAAATTTCAACTGCGATGTGCAACCTCTAAACAAAACTTTTTTGGTGATTTTTTTTATTAGACCATATTTATTTTCATAGTGGCATATTTCTAGGGTTGTGGAGCGTGAGAATTCCAACTTTTTTTTTACCAGTCTAGTGGACATATATGATGCATGTATGGAAATTTATGTAAGGCAATTTTTTTAAGGCCGAATTTGAAGAGTGTCGGCTTCCAATTTGTGTCCTTTCTATATAAAACTAATAAATATAAAGTTTGGGGGCAATCGAATAAAGAAAAGTCGAGGCGGAAATCCATTGAAAATTTTAAGTGTTTATATGGGAAAAATATGCAAAAATTCAAAGCTTGGCCCTGGCAAGGAATGTATTAACGTTGATCGATTTATTCCAAATTTTTAGCATGGAAGACCCACACATTTCGCTATTATATTTTAGGCATCACTTATAAAAATTCAACAGTAGTTACAAAATATTTGCGTTTTTTTAATAAATTGTCCTTTATTAGATTGAGGTCATATGTGACCCATGTCCAAAGGTTTAATGAGGTCATATATTTTTTCCAAACCGCTAAGCTATTAAGATCCCAGCAAAATATTGGTAATGACACCTCATTACTATCTGCATTACCAAAAATGATATATCATTACCTTTTGCATTATTTTATAATATAAAATAATGAATTCCTAATAACGGCCTATTGTATTCATTGTTTCTAAATATAAAATAATGACTTACTTGTAATAGTTTAAATAAGTACTTTTTACACAGTTAAATGGTATACATTTTTATTTATTATATGTAAATATGTTTTGTTTAAATTTTTATGACGAGTCTTAAATTATACAAAAAACTTAAATTTTTCTGAATGTATTTCCTTAAGCTAATAGAATTTGCTTAACTCCTTATTTTTAAGAATCAAGTAAGCAATCGGATAACCACTTATAATTCAACTTGTTGTAAGCATGTGTGTAACCACTTATTATTCAAAATTTCATAACTACTTATTTCTCATTTTTCGTAAGCGAGCGGGTAAGCGTGACTACTTATAAAAACGACCACGCGAAACAAAAATAATGAGTTTAGACGCCAAAAAATAAGTTGTGCGAAGATATGAATTTGTATTATATAACCACTTATTTGGTAATGAAAGATTTTGCTGGGATGAAATATAACATTTAAAAGTACAAAATTTATTCATTTTTGATACAAACTACTTAAAAAAGAGTAAATTTGCTTAATTTTTGTATAAAAATCACACTTTTCTCGAAATCCACAAAAAATTAAGAGCTTGTCACCGCCCGAGTAAAAAAGTTTATATATCTTATATATAATATAAAATAATCATATAAGTGTTTATATAATCTAATCCGCAAAATGGGTCTATAAAATTATATCAGAGTGTATTATTATAGATACAATTCAATCTAATATTATACAATTGCATATACTCTGATACAATTGCATCCCAAAATTGGGCACATCTTATTGACTCGTATTATATCTAATCTGATATAGTTATATACTATTTATTACAATTGGATTTCAAGATTTATACCCACAATATGTTGGGTTTTGAAATATGTTTGAATTGTAAAACTGACATAAAAATATTTTCCTTTCAAAATTTTTTCTGATTTTAAATAATATAAATTTTTATCAAAAATTGACTCGGAAAATATTTTAAATAAGATTTATCTAAATTTATATATAAAATGACTTAGAAAATGTTTTGGAATCTAGATTATATAAAGTTTTATCTAAAATGACAAATTGGATAATAATATATACCCAAGTAAAAAAAATGATATGGAGCCATATGAAGTTATATTTAATTATATATAATCTTTTATGTAATTAGATATAATTATATCCGAAAAATGAGAACATCTTATTGTATCTTATTGTATCGAATTGTATACAATTGTATACAATTTGGTACAATTTGATACAATTTTATGCAATTCGATACAATTGTATCCGAATTTTGTCCTCATCCAATTACATCAAATTATATCTTTTTGTATAAATTTATATAAAATGTTATAAAAGTGCACATAGTTTGATACAATTATATCTAAAAATTGACATTATACTTCAGATCATATTATATATGACCACATCTAACAATATACAAAAGTTATTTTTTTAAATAAAAAAGATATGCAATATCTGGAGATCAGAAATATAATTGAAATTAAAAAAAACTCAATTACATTTCATGTAACTGTAATTGAAAATTTTCAATTACAAGTAATTGTAATTGAAAGTGATTTCAATTACAAATTTCAATTACATTTAGAATTAAAGTGTTTTTTAAAATTTTGTAGAAAAAACTGACTGGGATTGGTTGGGTAGGCGTGGATAAGTATAAAAAGAATACGTCATGTTGGGCTGACCCTTCACTTGTGCTTTTTGTCATTATTTCTTTTCCGAAAAAATGTAATTGTAATTGACATTTTTTCAATTAAAATTATATGTAATGTATAATTGAAAATTTTCTATTACAAATTACTTGTAATTGTTTTTTTTTTTTGAATTACAATTACAAATAATATGTAATTGTGTAATTGCATGTGTAATTAATTTCCAAATATAATGATTAACCCAAAGGTCTGCTGGAGATCCTATAATTTCAATAAATCTTCAATTACTTTTATCCAGATTTACCATGACAGTGCATTAAACATGAACAAAATTATTTTTAGTAATTTTAAAATAAAGTTAACAAGACTGAAATTTTAAAGTTATTAGGATTATGTTATACAACCAAGATATAAGAAAAATAGAAAAAAAATAGTAAAATATTACAAAATAGTAAAAATTACTAAAAATATATGATGCAAAAAATAAACTCACTCACGAATCATGCACGGGTTATATATTCTTATTCACGCTCACGCACGAATCAAGTACGAATTATATATTCTCAGACTCACGCACGAATCACTAGAGTATAGTAATTATTACTCACAATCACGTGCGAATAACGTGACTCACGAACATTTCTAGTCACGCGCCAATCGCTAGTAATTACTAAATCTAAAACTAGTTCAAAATCATTAACATAGAACCACATATGAAAATAATACGGTTTTACCTTATATATTTTTATATAAAATCACTTTGAAATAATTGCTTATGTGGGATGATATATAATTATAGATGATTTTATAAAGAACGTTATATTGTTATATATTAAAGAAATCATGAAATATTTTAGATATGGAACCATATTAAGTTATATAAGGGTTCTTATTCGTCAATATATAATCATATCTAACACAAATTATGAAATATTTCTTATATGGCTCCACATAAAGTTTTATATTATAATGTATAGTGTCATACTAAATTATATATAAACGTATATGTAATTATATCTGTAATATGTTACTTTATGTACTTATATATAGCACATGCAATTATATGTAGGCCAGTATGTAATAATATAAAATCACATACGTCTCCATATTAAAACCTTTGAGGAAAAAATATCTAACATATGACAATATAAAAGTATATCTGCTTGAATTTAAAAGCATATGTGGCCATATGTAACTATAAGTTACTATATGCAATTACATAAAATAATATATGTTTATATCAAAACTTTTTTACTCGGGATTGTAATTCTATAAGGAATGTATTAAACATGAGAATGCATTCTATTTAATATTAAACTTTGGGAATGAAATCTATGAATTAATTATAAAGGAATGGTTTGATGGAATGATATATATTCAATTTCTAAAGCTGAATTCGGTTTTGTGCGAATTAAGCTCAAATTGAATTAATTCTTTCGAAGCTCTGCCTACAATCTACACTTGGCCATTTGAAAAGTATATATGTATATTTTTTATTTTATTTTGTAACACTGTGTAATTTGTATCCAAAACTATGGGTGCTAAAGACGTGTTCATTTGGATTCTCTCCTCTATTGAAGAATATCCAAATTTCAGCGAAATCTGTCAGAAGTTTTCAAGCAAAACTTCCAACTTAAGAAACATTTATGACAAAAATTCTTCTTAGCTCTGACTATAAAATTGGTTCTTTTATTTCTTTTGAACTAAAAAAAAATACTCTTGATGGTTCAGGAAATGATGAAGTAGAAAATTTGTTTTAAAAATGGCATTTGCTTTTAATTTTTTTATTTTGGAAAATTGATACTTCCAGCCGAAATGAGCCGAAATAAATCGGCGGCGGCGGCTGAAGCAAAAATGACCGGCGGCGGCGGCTTAAACGGCTTACGGCGGCTGGCTTGTTTCTCTGACCCCGACACTCTTTAAAATCGTATTTTCATTTTATTGGACGCCCTAATGGACATGAATGCATGTTTATGAACATGCACATACATTACATACATTCAACCTATATGGATTAGAGAACTGCAAAATCAAATTTTATCATATACTAAAATTCTTATTCACATTTAATCACTCAACAATACTCAATGATGAATAAAATCAACATTATGCTGCTGAAGGCGTAGTTCGGTTCAGTTTGAGTCGTCTGTCGAACATGTTTTATTCATATTTAATCACTCAAAAACTCACTGTTGAATAAAATCACCAACATGCTGCTGAACGCGTAGTCGGCTGATCGAACATTTGAACATGAATATATCGAAGTATTAGTTGTTTTATAAAATAAAAAAATAAAATCTTTTTGTTTTATAATGGGAATGTACACTGTATCATTTATTATATGTGTTTCTACAAAATCTGATACTGTAAACCTCTCTTTATTGTTATGAATTTATTTTTCTTTTATTTGGTTTCAATCATGAATAAACTCATACGCGTTCATTTTTGTTTTTTCTGATTTATTCTACATTAAAATAATCGTCGTTGATCCGAACGAATATGAATGAAATGAATTAGTTGGTTTGATTGATTTAAAATAAGCAACGAATATACAGCTATGGACATGGAAATAGGACACTTTAATGTGTTAAAACAAAAATAAATTTTTTTAATTCATATACGGGAAGTGTTATTATTGATGATTGTAATTCATTCTTTATTTAAATAAAAACCTTTCAACTATTTTATACATATTAGTAAATATGTATAAACTAATAAAAATACCTGGACTTCTAAATAGGACACATTTTATATTTTTACAAAAAACCGTATATTTTTTGGATTTTTAAAACAATTATTACTTTTTTAGCGTTAATATTACACTAATATTTTGTGCTGTATCCATTATTATTAGTAACCGCTTCGCATCTTCTTTGCATACTCTCAACTAATCTCTGGCATCTTTCTTTTGGTATAGAATACCAGGCTTTTTGAATACCAGCCCAAAGTTCGGTTGAATTTTTGTAATTGTTTTGCGATACTTTTGTTTTTACATCATTCCATAGATTTTCTATTGGATTAAGGTCCGGACTTTGGGCTGGCCAGTCCAAAACCTTAATTTGTTCTTGTAAAAACCAATCCTTCACTATGTTCGACGAATGCTTCGGATCATTGTCTTGCATAAATGTCCACTTAACTGGCATATTTTCATAGGCAGATGGCTCCATAACATTCTTAAGAATGAAACCTGTCCATTTTGTCCTCTACTTTTACGATAGGCCCAACACCACGCCAGGAAAAAGCCCCCCATACCATATTACCCCCACCGTGTTTCAAGGTCTTCTGAGTGTACTTAATGCTTAAAGCCTGGTTTTTTGGGAGGTGTACAAATGTTCTACCATCTAGTCCGACACGATTTACCTTCGTTTCATCGCTCCAAAGCAAATTTTTCTAAAAGGACAACTCATTTCCTTTGTGGGTTTTGCCAAAATCAATACGTTTCTTAAAATTTTTCTTGAAAGAAGAGGCTTCTTTCTACTTATTCGTCCAAATAAGTTTGCTTCTTGCTCAGTCTTCTTCTTACTAACCTGTATTACACTTTAACGTTGAATTTTTCCCTGATTTCATTATTTATTTGACGGGAGGACATAAAAGGGTTGAGTTTGCTTTTGCGTACTATAGTCCTGTGCATACAAGTTGTAGTTTTACGACGGATTGGCTTACGTTATTTATTTTGCGTATGATATTTCTTGTCGGCAGCACACAGACGAATAGCATTGTATACCATATTTCGCGAACACTTTAGTATTTTAGCAATTTCAGTTGGAGATTTCATCTCGTGGTGGAATTGAGATATGTACATATGTCTTCGTTTTTCTGGATTACCATGTTTTCTACGTCCCATATTGGTATAATTAGAAAAGAATTTACTTATTTCAAACGCAAATTATGAAAAGAAAATTATTACTAAGTGCATCGAGTAAAATTTTGACAATTATTGCAAGTGTCCTATTTTTATGTCCAAGTCAAATATGAACAAAGTAAAGTAATTTTGTTGTAAATATTTGCATGTTTTAAATATTGCAAAGTTTTATATGTAATCTGAGACTACTTGATTACAGTTTACTATAATAGAAAAGAAATATAATTATTGCTTTATAATTATTAAGAGAAATGCATGAAGATAATTTTGTATGAAGTGTCCTATTTCCATGTCCATAGCTGTATGTATTTGTTTATATGTATTATGTTTATTCGGGTATTGATTACGTATGATGCTTTTGCAATCAGTAGTTACAGTTCTCTGATATGGTCCATGTATGTCGATTTTTAGCTAGATAAACAAGAATTCTAAAAAATCAACGAATTCTTGTAAACAAAATTTCATTAAGTATCCACTTTTTGTTAAATTATTATAATTTTTTGCTAAGCTTAGCACTCAGTTTTGAAAAATTAGTAAAATGTTTTGCTCAAATCAGTAACGAAAATTAGTAGAATAATAATAAAAGAATAGCAAAAATTATTACTAAAAACAAAAATTGTACTAAAAATCAGTTCAAAAATAGTAAAGTGCGATTGAAAACTGTTTACATTTTTTTTTACTTTTTTATCTGAGTCTTTGAATTCCAAAAATATGTTGCTTTGATAACGCTTCAACCACCATACAAAATGCTTTCAAAATGCTTTTATGTTTGCTGGGTATTAATATAAATACCATCAAAAATTAACCAAACATATTTGAGAGAAAAAAAAATCTTTCACTCTAGAGATGAGCGATCCGGTGATTTTTGAATAACGCTGCTACCAGTGATCGTGATTTTCAAATCACCGTTCTTTTAAACAGTGACCGTGATCACGGGTTTGTAATAGAGATGGGCAATCCGGCTATTTTTCAGTAACATTGTTCTCAGTGAATGTGATTTGCAAATCGCTTTTCTTTTAAACTGTGATCGTGATCACGGTTTTTCTATGGAAAAGACTGCGATTTTCTGATAAATAAACGAAATAATATGGCGAGTTTTTAAGATGTCAGTTAAACTTGGTTTAGTTAAACCGAAAACGAATTTTGTCAGCCATTTCAAAGTTTATTTACCAAAATTTGCCGGAAAAACTTTTTCTCGAGTATAATTAATTTCTTTATTGAAATAAAACAAAATAAACCAAATTTTAAAAGCAGTATTCAAGTTACAAACTGCGTTAAACTAAGTTTAAAGATAATCCACTTCCTAAAAACTGGGCCTTAAAAGAAGAATAGTTGCGACTGGTAACAAAGACATGATAGAAGGAGACATTTTATTCAGAAGAGTGTGAAAGCAAGTCACTGTTATTGAAAAAAACATGTATTACTGTGCACAATGAAGTTTGCAAGAAAGAATAGTACAAAAATATTAAAAGAACGACATTCCGAGTAACTGCGACTTGAAATATTTGATCACTGTCGTTACCAGTGATTTATCAATAACTGTGATTAAATCACCGGTATGAAAATATCGCTCATCTCTATTTCACTCTAGTTACCAAAAAGCCAAATACAGAATATACATACTTACTACTCCTCTAAATATGTGTAGTACTTACGTACACTCAACCAAAAAAGTCTGTAATGGCTACTGAAAATGTTGCTGTTATTACGGGAAGTTTAACTGTTTTGAGCCCAGCGGTATTTTTTGGTAATTTTAGCAACACATGTCTTCTGATCTGTAGTACAACAAAATTAGCAGAAAAATTTAGTAGCCGCTACTAAATTTTAGCAAAATTTTTGTAAACTGCAATTCAAAATCGATTTGCTAAAATCAGTTAAAAAATTTACTAAATATCAATAATTTTAGTACAATGTAATTAGTATAAATAATTAGTACACGCTACTAAATTTCAGTTGTTGTAAACTGCAATTTAAAATCAATCTGCTGAAATTGAAATGAAAAAATTTACTAAAAAATAAAAAACTGTAAAATCTAAAAAAAAATTAAAATGAAATTTAATAAAAAAAGTTTTTTTCTTTCGATTGTAACAAGCGCATAATTACTTCATCGTACCTGAAATTTGGAGTCAAAATTGCAAACGGTTCTCCAGTTATTAGCTTTTTATGCATTGCAGATACAATAAAATTTTATGAGTGTTATTTCCAAACTAAGAATATATCAATAGTAACAAATATAAACTAAACAAGAATTGTAAAAAATCAACGAATTCTTGTACATAAAAATTTTTTAAATTAGTATATTTTTCTGCTAAATTTAGTACTCGGTTTTGAAAAATTAGTAAAATGTTTTGCAGAAAGTAGCAGTGAAAATTAGTAAAAACAATCGTAATTTGTAATAAGAAAATAGCAAAACTGATTACTAAAAAAAATTGTGCTAAAAGTCAGTATAAAACTAGTAAAGTGCGATTGGAAACTGTTTACAAATTTTTTTACTAACTTTTTTATCTGAGTGTATGATTATTGTAATTACGAAAAAAGTCAAATCACGTTTAACCTAATTGAAAATAACAAACATACATTTATTTATAAAATTCATTTATTTCTGCTAGAAAAGAGAGCAGAACACAAAATAATTGTTATTCTTATTCTTCATTATACGCAGCATTGTTTATTTAGATTTAATATGAGCAATTAACGCAAAAATACAAAATACGCATATTTTAAATTACCCGAGTAAAAATAGTTATATATTGTCATATATAATGTGATTGGGTTATATCTGACAATGAATGGAGTCACATTAAGACACATATCATTATATACAACTAAATCTGATATTATTTTTTCAACGAATTTTTTGTATGGTAAATGATGTTATTACATATCCCCAAATCTGACTCCATATATAACTACATAAGCCATGTAAAACTAATCAAAATATATGTTGTGACCGATATGATTATATTTGATTCGATACTAAGTTATATAACACTGTATGTGTCGTCGTACTAAAAATATATTTTAATTTTATATAACTTTCTATATAATCCCATACAAATTAATATATAGTTCATCATAAATTTTAGTTATCTGTAAATTAAGATTTAAATTAACATGGCTTCACATATAACCATATAAGGCTCCATAAACAAATTAAGTTATTTTTTTTATATATAATTTCATATTAAAAAAGTTATGCGTACGTTTCCTAAGACAAAAGCATTCAAATGCATTTTTATAAAACACAACCAATTTTTGTAGGAAAATTTTTAAACATTGGGTTATGTTTTCTAAAATTTGGGCCTTTAAAATTGTTTAAAATTTCAATTGTCAACTTAATAGCTGTTAAGCATAACTTCCAGTCATAAAAAGCCTACCTACTATCTGGTTGAATTATATAAAGTCAGATATATTTATATGGTAGTATATATAATTTGATATCCTGGATATGGACAAATCTCGGATCAAATTGCACCAAATTATATCTAATTTGATATAATTAGACACATGTAGATGACCCATTTTTCGGATCAAATTGTGTGTGGTTGTATATGGGAACTTATCAGATAAGATATAATTATATAAGACACCATATTAAAATTTTTACCCGGGTACTGTATGTTGACTACTGGCCATTACAATCCGAATAATCGACCCAGTAACCTCTCCTTGAATAAAGTCAACCACCTACATACAGTTAGAATACTGTATTCTGTATGAATACGACATTCATCAATATGAATGATGCGATATTCTAAGAAATTCTTATAAAATAAGTTTTGCCAAAAAGAACATCAAGAATAGTTTTCCCAACAATTAATGAATGCAAATTTAACAAAAACATATGGGAGCGACAAACGCCCCGAAAGTGGCCTCCGCTTTTGTTGAACTAAGTGAGCGGTTTAGGCGTTCTAAATAAAATTCGAGATTTTCATGATTTTGACTTATTCACTCATTTTATATTCTCTCAGAAACCGATAGAGATACAAAAAATTGTATACCGATCCATATTATAAAGAAAGTTAAAATGTTTTATAGCCAAATATAAAAAAGTTATTTTTACTTTTAATTTTTATTTTATAAAAAAATAAAGGGTGTTTTTAAAGCCCGATAGAACTCTAAATTGTAAAAAATAACACAAAAAATTTAATTTTAATCCAAAAAGTTTTTTCGTCTGTTCTTGACGAAGCGCATTCTGGACGTCCAATTTTGGGTCACTTTTTCGAGCATTGCTGTTACGAATAACACGAACAATGTTGGCCTCCAAGGCGTCAATTGTTTATCAGCATAAACCAGTGACTTCATGTAGCCCCAGAGAAAATAATCGAGAGGTGTCAAATCGCATGACCTTGGAGGCCAATTGACAGGTCCATTTTTCGAAATCAACTTATCGCCAAATTTTGATTTCAATAAGTCGATGTTTGCGGTCGCCGTATGGCACGTAGCGCCATCCTGCTGAAACCACATCTCCCCCGGATTAATGTCATCCATATTTTCATGCAAAAAATCATTAATCATGGTGTGGTAGCGATCTCCATTAACCGTAACGCTAGTTCCGGCTTCAATAAGGTCCAATGATGCCACCAGCGTGTGGATTGGTTTCACTCCATATGCGGCAATTTTTTTTATTAACCTGTTAAGCTAAAAATTAGGCTCATCGCTAAACACAATTTTGCGATAAAACATCGGATCAGTTTCCAACTGCTCTAGAGCCCAATCGGTTGTTGTTGTAACGGCTTTAAAATGAGAATTTGTAGTTAATAATTCTCATTTAAAGCCGGAGTGGCAATCCTTGCTCAGATAAATTCGAAGATTCGAATACATCCGAATCGTTCCGGCACATAGTCCGATTGCCGTGGGAACCGGGTTATACCCCCCACACTCGGTCGTCAGAGCCTCGTCAGCGTTAACAGGGGACACCATATCCAAGGTGGACTGTGGGTTAGGTTGGCATTTGGAAATAATTTCCCTTGACCCCCAATCCAAATCGGTGTTATGTGTTGGTGTTATTGCATCATTTAGAGAGTATGTGGTATGAAATCTATCCACAGTTCGACGGATGGATTGCTCAGATGGACGATTATGTGCGCCATAAAAATCACGAAGTTGTCTATAAGTTGCGGGAATTGATGACTGATTTCCAAAGTTAATCTGCATAATTTGGTGGCGTTGTTCAAGCGTCAATCTATTCATTCATTTGCCAGAGTATACTGATCATAAATGTTAAAAAGTGAGCGCAGTATGCCAGTTCGACAGATGGTTTGCATAGATGGACGATTATGTGCGCCATAAAAATCAAGCGTCAATCTATTCATGATGATTTGCCAAAGTATAGTGATCATAAATGTCAAAAATGTTCGTTCGACAGTTAACCCTTTCGTAAGTTCTATCGGGCTTAAAAACACTCTTTAAATTGAGTGAGTTCTTTCTTCGATTTATAAAAAGTAAATGATTTGTCAGCGAATTAATACATTTGATTTGATAAAAAGAACTATTGCAGTTAAATTAATTCTTAAATCATTATTGCAGTTGAACGCGTTCAATTGAATGAATGTACTTGATTTTGTTAAAAGATTGTATTTTGATTATTCTTATTAAGAAATTTAATATTTTATTAAATGTTCAAAGTCAGTACAAATTTTAAAAAGTCAGTACACGATTTTTTCATCAGTACTCGTGACGAAAAATAAATACAAGTACTGATCAAATCAGTACGAATGGTCACCCTATATTTACTAAAATTTTTTTATACATTATTTGTTTAAGATATTTTGTGTTTCTGTAATGAAAGCAATGACCTTTGAGTCAGCAACAATTTTCAGAAATAAAAATAAACTTTAATAACACGGGATACAAAAAAAAATTAAATAAAAACGTTTTCATAAATGAACGCTATTAACAAAAATAACAAGCATGAGTGTTATATTTTGTTGAATTTCATGGCTTAACCCGGTGTCTTCAAATGTAATAAAATATATGATATGAAATGTCAAAACCATTGCAGAGAATCGTCAAAATGTTTTCAATTACAAAGTGGTGGGAGAACACTTGTACATTTCATAGCTAAGAAATATCATAGATTTTTTTTCGAAAAACACAAAATTTTATCAAACATTAATTACACTATGCGACAGTCAAAATCGGGATGGGATGACCCCAACGGGAAATGTTATATCGGTCAAAAACAAGTTATACGTGTCCCGGCGTTTCGCTGGGTCACCCCTAGGAATCGAGATATATCTTTTTTTTGACATAACTCGAGAACCACTAGTCCGATTTTGCACAAACAATTTTAAAAAAATTAAAAATTACAATTCCTTTAATCTGTTCATATAACGTTTTTCTATATACTCAACAGTTTTGCCGGTAAAAATAAATGTTTGTTACCGCTACCATAAAAATCAATAACCTTTTGTTTATTACTTTTTTTTAATATTTTAGGCAAAAAATATTTTTTTCTTCATACATTTATTTTTACCGGCAAAACTGTTGAGTATATAGAAAAACGTTATATGAACAGATTAAAGAAATTGTAATTTTTAATTTTTTTAAAATTGTTTGAGCAAAATCGGACTAGTGGTTCTCGAGTTATGTCAAAAAAAAAGACCACCAAAGGTCAAATCCATATATCTCGATTCCTAGGGGTGACCCAGCGAAACGCCGGGACACGTATAACTTCTTTTTTACCGATATAACTTTCCCCGGTAGTTTGAACCCTTCCCGATCACTGACCCCTACCATTTGTCTCACAGTGTTATTATCTAAAAATAATAAATAATTAAACCCATTCCCATTCTTTTTTACCAAATTTTCTGTAATTTTTTTTTTTACAAAATTAAAATTAAAACGAAAATTGAAATTTGATGGCAGGCATTACCCAGCAAAATATTGGTAATGACACCTTATTACTATCTGCATTACCAAAAATGATATATCATTACCTTTTGCATTATTCTATAATACAAAATAATGAATTCCTAATAACGGCCTATTGTATTCATTGTTTCTAAATATAAAATAATGACTTACTCGTAATAGTTTAAATAAGTACTTTTTACTTATATAAACTATTACTTTAAATTTTATACATTTTTATTTATTATATGTAAATATCCTTTATGTTTAAATTTTCTGAATGTATTTCCTTAAGCTAATAGTATTTGCTTAACTCCTTATTTTTAAGAATCAAGTAAGCAATCGGATAACCACTTATAATTCAATTTTTTGTAAGCATGTGTGTAACCACTTATTATTCAAAATTTCATAACTACTTATTTCTCATTTTTTCGTAAGCGAGCGGGTATAAAAACGACCACGCCAAACAAAAATAATGAGTTTAGACGCCAAAAAATAAGTTGTGCGGAGCTATGAATTTCTATTATATAACCACTTATTTGGTAATGAAAGATTTTGCTGGGTATTGCAAGTGTCGCTTGCATGTCAGCGATAGCATGATATTGCAATAAAATTGAAATTGAGTGTCTTCACTTGAGATGAAATCATTTTGACAATTGAGTAGCTGAGATGCAAAACTCGTTCGTTACACATTAAATACATTTTGGGAAGAATCATAAAACTTGTTGCGGCTAATTAAATTAACCAAATTAGTTGAATGCTTTTAATTCTTAAATGTTATGCCATTCTTGATTAAAAACTCAACAGTTGAAAAATCGAAAAATCTTCTTACAAAGCGCCAAAGGAACTGTCAGAATCAATTCCCAGCAAAATATTGGTAATAACACCTCATTACTATCTGCATTACCAAAAGTGATATATCATTACCTTTTGCATTATTTTATGATATAAAATAATGACTTCCTAATAACGGCCTATTGTATTCATTGTTTCTATATATAAAATAATGACTTACTCGTAATAGTTTAAATAAGTACTTTTACACAGTTATTTATTATATGTAAATATGTTTTATGTTTAAATTTTTATGACGAGTCCTAAAATTACACACTAGAGAAAACTTAAATTTTTCTGAATGTATTTCCTTAAGCTAATAGTATTTGCTTAACTCCTTATTTTTAAGAATCAAGTAAGCAATCAGATAACCACTTATAATTAAACTTTTTGTAAGCATGTGTGTAACCACTTATTATTCAAAATCTCATAACTACTTATTTCTCATTTTTTCGTAAGCGAGCGGGTAAGCGTGACTACTTATAAAAACGACCACACCAAACAAAAATAATGAGTTTAGTCGCCAAAAAATAAGTTGTGCGGAGCTATGAATTTCTATTATATAACCACTTATTTGGTAATGAAAGATTTTGCTGGGTTGTTATCTTGTTTTTTTTATTTTTGTAACGAACGAGTTTTGCATCTCAGCTACTCAATTGCTTACTATCATTTTATTGCATGTCAAGACACTAGGTAAAGCAAAAGTTTTGTCAATATTAAATTAATCTGTGTGTTAAACTCAACTTCCGGCACACAGTATATCGTCACGTTAAATGCAAAATAACGTATCATCAAAAACCCAAAATCAAGTTTTTGATTGATTACACTGCTCTACAAAAAAAGGTGAATGATATACCAGTGGATTTAGGATAACTGGGCGCTTATTTTGAATCTGCAACCAGTTTGTTCAAATTGGCTCTAGATTTTGCACAGTTCGCGATTTTACTTTTTTCCATTTTTCAACCGATTTTTTCCAAAAATTTTTTTTTAATTTAGTAACTATAACTCCAGAAAGAAAACCCTTTGCACAGTTTAAGCTCAATTTTTAGCCCTATTTTTCAAACTTAATTGTGTATCAATCAATATCTCAATAAATTTTGTAAATATTGTATAATCGCTCAAATTCGAAATTTCAATGTTTTTTAAGGTTTTTTTCAGAAAAAAAAATGTTTAAATATAAGACGAAGTCCAATTTTAAATATCAAAGACAAAATTTGTACACTTAAAATAATACGTCAGTAGAAAAATCTGTCAAACGGGTTTCAAATCAATTTTGACTAATTTTTAACAAATTTTTATTTGAAACACTGATTTAAACAAAATTGACAAATAATTTAAAACAGAAAGTGATATTAATTTATGATCTAGAGTCAGACTAAAAAAACTTCCATTTACCAAATAAAAGATCAACTATACATACCCCTCATTCAAAGATTTTAGTTATCTTCATTTAACACTATACTAAAAATCCTCAGTACTTTAATTAGTTTTGAGTGTTAATTTTAAAAACTTTTTAAGAACCTATTTGTTACATTTTACACAATTTATTGTTAAAATATATTTTCATGTTTCTGTTATTACCCGGTAGATGGCGACACCAGTTTATCCGAAATTTTAAAGATGGCGCTATTTCTTTCCCTCCCAATTTTTTAAAATGGCCCATATCTCGAAAACTAGCAGAGATAGAGCAAAAGGTTTGCTCCTTTGGAGTGCCCTACATGGCTTTAGATGATATGGACTAGGACTGGGGAGGGTTCCGAGACATTAATTTGAACAAATTTTACGACTCAGTATAATTACAAATAAAACTGTAGTTTTACTAATTTCTTACTTAAATTTAGATTTGTTAAATTTAACAAAAAATGAATCAACATCAGTTGCCTGGGGAAATTCTTATGACTCAGCTGATTTTTAACCGATTTAAGTTTTTATTGCTTTATTACAAGGAGAATTCACTCTAAATCACGATTCTTTAGTGTTTTTAATTCGAATTAGTGTTAAAATATCAATGTTTTCGAAAAAATGCACAAAAAGACATATTTTCCCCTTGTAATCTGTTTTTAGAAAAAAAATCAGTAAACTCAGATAAAAAACCCAGGAAAATTTTTTACAACCGGTAGCCAACCACACCCATTCTACAACTGGTTCCACCGCAACCGATTCCATGGAACTGGTTCCGGAACCAGTTCCGGGGATCCTATATGGAAGGTGTGGGTGACGTAGAATCAGTTCCAGAACTAGTTCCAGAACTGATTCTAGAGCAACCGGTTCCACTTTGGAGCTATAGAAGGGGTTGCTTTTGGGACAATTTCAAACAAAAAGAATCGGTGTTAGAATCGACAGTAGAAGGGGTTGTGAATGAAAAGCAGCTATTGTACAACCGATTCTTTGGAACAGAAAATTTTCCTGGGAAGTTAGTAAAAAAATTTTGTAAAAAAAGTGAATTAATTCCTTACTGAATTAATTCACCATTGAATTCATTCAATTTCATTTTCATTCAGTGAATTAAAAAAAAATAAAATTACATTCAGTGAATTAAAAAAAAATAAAATTACATTCAGTGAATTAAAAAAAATGAAATTACGTTCAGTGAATTAAAAAGGAAAAAAATACGTTCACTGAATTGAAAAAAAAATTAAGTTCACTTAATTGAAAAACAAAAATTACGTATGCTGAATTAAAAGCCTGTTTTCTGCCGTTCAGTAGAAGAAAACATTGTATTGTAAAAACGTATAAATAGAATACGTCATAGTAAAGCATCTCCATTTTACTGGGAAGCATAAGTTTGAAAAATTAATAGTTATATTTTTTCCAAATTCATCTATCTATATCTGTAAAGTTTTTATTTTTAATAGTAAAAGGCTTTATTTTTTAATCATGTAGGTTGATAAAGTGCATCGGCTTTATCTAACACTTAATCGGCCTAATGGCGGTTGTCACGTATACGACAAGAAAATTTGTCGTTTTTGCCAAAAGGCATTTTTTAGTACCGCGGGTGTCGTTTTTTTCGGTCAATACACCAAAAACTGTCGTATAAATTTTTGTGCACGACAGCCTCAAAAAACTTTTAAAAAAAGTATTAAAATAAGTGAAATTAAACACTTTAATATATTAGCAAGTTAAACTAAAGATAAAATTTTTTTATTTAAATAATTTTTTAAAAGAAAAATTAAAAAAATTTAACGTACTGGGTATTTTAAAACTTGTGGAAAAACACACTATCCTTAAAATGAAAAGTTTCACTCTGACACCTTGATTTTATGAAACAATAATCGTTTTATTATTACAAAATTTAATTTTTTCGATTATTTTATGAAAACACCACAAAAATAGATAAAATTTTTAATTTTCTTATATTATGTCGTATATTTTACACAATACCAAAATATAATAAAAACGACGACTGCTGTCGTAATACGACAACGACAACCGCAATAAGGATGAATATATATGTAATTTGTTTATTTTCACTAGCAAACGCTGTAAAATTGCTTAGTTGCAAATTTAATTTGTAAAGAAATGTTTTTTTCTACTGAACGGCAGAAAACAGGCTTTGAGTTCAATGAACGTATTTTTTTTTTTAATTCACTGAACGTAATTTTATTTTTTTTAATTCACTGAATGTAATTTTTTTTTTTTATTTCACTGAATGAAAATGAAATTGAATGCATTCAGTGGTGAATTAATTCAGTAAGGAAAAATAATTCATACAACTGTAATAAATGTTTTAATACATCTCAGGATTTATTTGCTGTTGTGTTAAATTTATCAAATCAAGTAGAAGAGCTGAAGAACCTTTTCAATGCATATTCATACTCATTCCATGCTACTCTTACGTACTTAACTGGTACTCTTTTTTTTTTGTTCACAAGCTGTCCCCAACTCGATTTACAATCAAAGAGTAAATATACCCTTATTTAAGGGAATTTTTGTATGAAATTGCAGAAATTTGGTTTGAAAGTACAGAAATTGGTTTAATGTGCAAAAATGTCAGAAACATATGCTGCCATATAAGTTTTACCCATTTTTTGTGTTAAAAATGCCAGGTTCAGATGGAAATGAAAAAATCTCCAAAAATAAATATAAAAAAAAATTGGTCAGATCGGGTCAAAATTTTTACCACAGGTAAAACTTTTAATTGGGCTTGCAAAACAACTTTGTTTTTTTTGTCGATTGGGCCTATCTCTAGAGTTATTTCGGTTAAAAGTTTGAAGTTGGACTTGCTTATAACTGTGCGATTTTTGGTCGGATTTGGACAGTACGCATACTATTGGAAAGGTATTTAAAATATCTTTCACGTTATTTAACGATTTTTATGTTAATTAACCCATTACGGCTCAATTTAAAATTTTAACTTTTAGAAGTTTTTTTTAGAAAAAAGGAGGGTTTCCGGAAAAAGTGGATAACTTTGTTCCTAGTGGTTAGAATTCTCTGTGGTTTTTTTTTAGTAAACGTAATGATAATGTCAATGCTGCTGTTTTAACCGATGACAATAATTCTAATTGGCAAACTGTGACTACGAAGAAAAATCGTTCTACACATCGTAATGTTGTTGTTGGTAATAGCAAAAATTGTGAATTAGAAGTCGTTGCTAAAATGAAATGGGTTCATTTATCATCTTTTAAGCTGAATGTCTCTGAGGATGATATATTTCGCTATGTTGCTAAGCATCTTGGGATTGATAAAATGCATCTATTATGTCATAAACTGGTGAAAAAATATGATTGTTTAAATGATTTTAAGTTTATAAATTTTAAACTTGGAATTTCGCCTGAATTTTACCAAGAACTGTTTAATGCGAAACTTTGGCCATCTAGTGTGAAAGTACGACCGTTTAAATATATTCCAAAAAAGGTGGTAACTGAGTGAAATTTTCAGGCGTCAGTAGTTCTTAAAAACTTTGTTGTTTTATTTTGAATATTTCTAATATAAGTTTTAAACATTAAAATATATTGTTATTATAATAATTTTTTTAGATTTAAGTTGCTAGTCTGTAAGGATAATAATGTATCCATAGACTGAAATAAATAAATAAAAAAATAAAAATAAATAAAAATAAAAAATAAAAAAAAATTCATATAATTTTTTGTGAAAAACTTAAAAAAAAAATACGAAACCGGTATTAAGGGAAAAGGTTTTTGAATACCGGTATTTTTTTTTTTTTTAATTAAGAGTTTCGGTATTGGTATCGGTTATAAATTTGAAAGGATTTTCAAACGGATAACGGTATTATAAAAGTGTCGGTTGCCAACCTTGTAAAAAATTAAAGAAATGAAGATAAAACTTTACTGAAAAAACTGCTAAAAGTCAGCTATCATGTATAGCAAGCGATAACGAAGGGGGTAGAGCGTCTGCTTGAAATGCCAACAAGTGTGGGTTCAAATCCCACGATGAACGATGATTTTGTTTTTTTTTTTATTAAATAAGAAGAAGTGAAAAAGAACTTCTTACATCGATACAATATACATCATTTCTTTTTAAAAAGAACAAATTCCTTCCAATGACAAGCCGATGTTAAATTCATCAGTGAAAAAACCCAAATTAGAACAACTTCCTATTCAACAGTTGCTGTGTTTTCATTACTTCTTTTTCCTCACTTTTTTTGATGGGTATATGTGTCCCCCCAATAAGACAGAAATGATACATCTTATATCCACATTTTAATAATTTTTTTTAGAAAAATCACAAATCATAAAAGGGCTACCAACAAATTTTAATAAAGATATAAAACATTCCGAAATAAAAAATAGCGTTACCCTTAAAACACCGTTGCCGAAATAATCTAAAATAGCATTACTCTTATCGATAACCTTATCGTAAAATACCCATAATACGAGAATTAAATGTTTATTAACATTTTTAAGCAATTGTATATATGTAGATAACCCTTATTGAGTATAAGCCCTTGATACACACATAATCTTATGTTGAAACTTGTATAAGGGATTAGGTCTATAAACTATACTTTAGCCAACAGAAATATTTGTTAACATTGGTACGGCATTCCGCCGTACGAAAAAAAATCATGATATATGATGTTAAAAAAAAGTTAAATGAAAAAAATAAATAAACGTACAGAAAACTAAAAGTAAATTTTTTCGGGTGGAAAACCAGTTTTTTTAACCC
Source organism: Leucophora obtusa (assembly GCA_949987735.1). Classification (NCBI taxonomy): domain Eukaryota; kingdom Metazoa; phylum Arthropoda; class Insecta; order Diptera; family Anthomyiidae; genus Leucophora; species Leucophora obtusa. The sequence goes on from OX465295.1 coordinate 357,202,550, forward strand.
ATATTCTCCTGAATTAAGTTGTCGTGATTTAGATTTTTTATTATTCTACTACGTCAGATAACCATAGTCTCGGAACGTTGACTGGCTGACACTCCCCAATAGCAAATGGTCGAACTAGTTATAAAACATACTAGTTTCTTGTCTAGTAATTACATAACTAGTTCTCAAAATAATCATTTTAAACCAGTTGTGTACTAGTTAAATACGATCCATGTAGAGACTGTTTAAAAAAATTACCTGAATTAAAATATGAGATTTAAAATTATTTTTTTTGCATTTATATTTAATTAAAAAATCAGACTTTGTAAATAAACACTTAAATTTTTTTATTGTGAATTGAAATGAGGTGTAAATCAACTGGCACAGTACTGATGCCAAAGAGTCAATCCAGAACTAGTTTAGTAAATTTCTTATAAGAACCAGTACAGCTTCTTGTTTTTCTTCCAAAAACAATAATCTTTAAGAATTTGTATACCTAATAGTTTCATTGAAACTGTGCAGAGATTTCAAAAAATTGAATTTAAATACGAGTTTTGAAATACTACCCTTGTTTGTAATACGTGATACATTTTGAATTTGCAAATAAACACTAAAATTTTTTATTGTCATTAGAAATCATAAACACAAAATATTTGAAATTTCATTTGGTAAATGGATATAATTATCTCAGTAAGAGGAAACTATCGGTCTAATCTGCGTTTTATCAAAGGAAAAACCTCTGTTTTTTATCTATATTATTCAGATACAACCAACTGGTACAGTACTATTTCCAAAGAGTCACTTCGGAACTAGTTCCGAGATTGTCACATTAGCACCAGTTTCGCTCCCTATTTTTCGTCCTTAAATTGTAGTTTTCAAACTAGTTATACAACTAGTACCAAAGTGGGAGTTTGGCGACAATTGCCCCCATCCCTATGACATTTCCATGTTAAATTTTACAGTTGTTTGTATGGAGAGGCGGTAGAACTCGTACTAGTTGCCTGGTTTAAATAAACTAGTACATAACTGGTTCTGAACTAGTATTTTTTTGCAACTGGGTCCTTAATGGATTCAGATTTTTTGAAAATAATTTTTAATTTTTTCTTTAGTTACTTGAAAAATTCAAATATAATATATTTGAATCAATAACGATAAATAAGCTTCTTTCGTGCTTTACATCAATTCCCGATCTGAATATATCTGCTTATCACTGGCTTAATATCGATAGTCAGCTTATTATTGATTTGACTTAATAATCATTTATAAAAAAATTGAGTTAGGAATGGATTACATATAATATGTAAATATGTGAACCCTTCTTTACCGTTTTTCTCGATGACTTTTGGCATATGCGTTGCTTGCTAATAATAAATAATCTGATGATATGATGATACTAGGAGAATACGGGTTAATGATGATGTACCACAGCGAAGAAGTTGTAAGTGCTTAAGCTCTGACTGTCTGTCTGAATGACTGGATTGTTGTTTGCTTAGTTTTGGCTTAGCTTGAAGTAGTAAGTAGTCTGTGTGTATTGCCAAACGGTTTTTGCTTTAATTTAATATTTTATTTTTTATTTTTTCTTTGTTAGCTATATTTCCTATTATAAAGACCAAATAATACCTTAAAACTTGTACTAAACTTAGAGTGTTAATGTTATTTTTCACGTAAAATATAAAAATACATATAGAGATATAAAATAAGGAAAGAAAATATAACAGCAAATAATATTAAAACAAGAAAATGAGAATTATGAGATTGAGCTTTTAGCAATGCTATTTGAATGTCATTTCAGGGATTCATAATATGATTATACGGCTATCTGCACAAATCATAAGATATTTTAAGACTATATATACATTGGCTTTAAGGATTTTTGTCTCTAAATAAAATGTTCTGATATTCTAATTAAACCTGTTAAGAAGTATAAAAGCATTATCTAAAAAGTTTCTAAATTTTGCATTCCATTTTTTTGATTTTCAAAAATTGTCAAGAGCTTTTGACATACATATATAATAAAGTTCCAGTCAGAATTTGCCAATGATACAAAAAATCAAGCACTGGTTTACTAATGAGTAATCATGGAGTAAAAAATAAATCACTTACAGAATACTAATTTGGGACTCTTTGCTGGAGTTTTCAAAAAGCGTTTTGCAAGTATTTGTTTTATAAAAATTTCAGTGGTTTATAAAAAAAATGGTCAACTTCTTTTATATGCAAAAATGGTACTTAAATAAAGGAAATTTCGCCAAGATTACAAAAATAATATTTTTCCAAGATCTATGATCGAATTAAACAATGAAAAAAAAAAAAAAAAAATTGTCGCGCGATTTTTTCAATAAAATTTAAACAGTTAAAAACACTTATTCTTTTAATCTGATGATTTTTTCCTTCGGTGCTTACATATTTACAAAAAATATCAAAAGGTTTACTTAAGCCTATATGACACTTGCTAGTTTCTAGATTCTAGTTTTTTGCACCATCAATGCAAATCATATGAAGGGTACTGCATTACCAACATCAATTTGACAGTTTGATAGTTTTTCGATATAGTTGTTCGCTTCACACACATTATTTCTCACATAAGGAAATTCATGCTCTCTTCTATTTTGGATTATTAATACTGAAACTAGCAAGTGTCATACGGGCTTTAAAGCCTATATGACACTTGCTAGTTTCTAGATTCTAGTTTTTTGCACCATCAATGCAAATCATATGAAGGGTACTGCATGACCAACATCAATTTGACAGTTTGATAGTTTTTCGATATGGTTGTTCGCTTCACAAACATTATTTCTCACATAAGGAAATTCATGCTCTCTTCTATTTTGGATTATTAATACTGAAACTAGCAAGTGTCATACGGGCTTTAAGCCTATATGACACTTGCTAGTTTCTAGATTCTAGTTTTTTGCACCATCAATGCAAATCATATGAAGGTTACTGCATTACCAACATCAATTTGACATTTTGATAGTTTTTCGATATAGTTGTTCTCTTCACACACATTATTTCTCACATAAGGAAATTCGTGCTCTTTTCTATTTTGGATTATTAATACTGAAACTAGCAAGCAGTGTTGCCAACTCTTGAAGGCAGGAAAGCACCGTGAGTATTATGAAAACGGGTTAAAAGGGTAAAAATTTACCAAAAATGGGGTAAAAAAGCACGATATTAATTTTTTAGAAAATTTTAATAAAGAATTTAAAAACACATTTTAGCTTTGTAAAATCGTGTAAAAAAGGTTCAAAAAATAACCAAAAAAGGGGTAAAAAAGCACCAAACTAATATTTAAAAATTTTTAGGTTTAAATATAACGAAGTTGCTGTTTAAAATTGTACTACAAACATTGTGAAAAAATATATTTTTTGTATAGTTCGTATTATTTTTTCAACTTTGACAGAAAATTCAAGAAAAATTTTAAAAACGAGAACAAATACCAAAAATATAAACTGTACAAAAAGCACTAAAAGCACTGCCAGAAATCTGAAAAAGCACTGTAAATACCCGCTTTTTTTAATCGGGTATTTGCAAAAAATCAACGGGTACGGGAAGGAAAAAGCACCAAAAAATACCCCAAAAGCACTGAAATGGCAACACTGCTAGCAAGTGTCATATAGGCTTTAAGCCCGTATGACACTTGCTACTTTCAGTATTAAGCCTATATGACACTTGCTAGTTTCTAGATTCTAGTTTTTGGCACCATCAATGCAAATCATATTAAGGGTACTGCATTACCAACATCAATTTGACAGTTTGATAGTTTTTCGATATAAGGTCCATTCGATTACTGGATAATTTGTACAAATTTGTACAAATTTTTACTGGATAGCGTTCGTTAACACAAATACTCAGTAAACAGAAAGAAAAAAGAGAGAATAAAGTGACAGTTCTATGTTGAGAGTTTCTAAGTCTTCTTCTTTTTCTTGCAAATTTTTACTGGATAAATTTTTGCCAGTAAAAATTTGCAAGCAGAAAAAAACATATGTTACGAAAACATATGATTGTTTATGGTAAATAAAAAAAATTATTTTCCAATTATAATATTTTATGGAAATGCAAAGCAGTAAAACTTTCAAAATAAATTATGGAAAAGATAAGAAAACCTTCTAAAAATGTTCTGCTTAAGGTTTAACATCAAAAATTGTCTTCTTTCATAGCGACCAGTTAAAATTTATTTGTATATTTGGTGTTGTAATCAGCTGTGTGTACAAACTTGCAAATTGTTGCAAATTTTCTGTTCGCGTACATGTTTGGGAAAATTTTATTTTGAGAATAAATCTTGTCTTACTCTCTGAAAGTTTGTACTGAGTAATTCTTACTGGACTTGACTGAGAAAAGTAATCGAATGGACCTATAGTTGTTCGCTTCACACACATTATTTCTCACATAAGGAAAGAAGAGAGCACTTCTGTTTTGGGTTATTAATACTGAAACTAGCAAGTGTCATAAAGGCTTTAATAATCCAAAATAGAAGAGAGCATGAATTTCTTTATGTGAGAAATAATGTGTGTGAAGCGAACAACTATTTTTTTTGCACAAATTGTTCATTTTTTAGCCATCAGTAAGGGGTCTAAAACACACTAAAATGGCTCTAGCTCGGACACGTTTTATGGATCTAAAAAACTTCATTTTTGAAATCCTGAGGAAAGTGGGATCCTTCAAAAGAAATGTGGATGCGAATAGAGGCTGCAAGATCAACATCTCTTAAATATAAAAAAAAATTTAACCTGTCAAACTTTCAGCCTACACAGAAAAAACAGTAGGCACCAACAATGGGAATTTGTATAAGCAATCACATTTTCTTTTAAATTGAAATTTTATTCCCAACAATTTTTTTGTTTGAAATATTTGTAACTCGTTTGAAAATTGTTATCTTTCATATAAAAATTGTTAAAAAAAATTCAAAGTTACAAAAAAAAAAAAAAATTTTTTATTTGGAATTACAAATTTCTTTGTTGGTGCCTTTTTAAAAAGTTTATTTTTTGTATTTACAAATTTGGTATGATAAAGGTGTTTAAAAAATTAATTAGAATTTTGTAAATTCTTTCTGTGTAGATTTAAAAATTCGATTTTTTAAATGTTACGTGTGGTCCGTCCTATTATATACAATGGTAACAAGAACGCTGAAAGTAGCTGGGGAGAAACAAAATTTTACCGTTGGCAAAACGCTGGCAAAACCAATAAATAGGTGGTCTGGAAATATATTTTCCAAAATACAATTTAAAAAAAGTTCATATGTATTTTTTGTTGGTCCTGCCGTGATTTGAATCCAGGCCGTCAGATTGGCAGACGATTGCTCTACCCACTGAGCTAACGAGACATAATGTTTGGTGGCTGAACACATAAATGAGTGATAACAGCTGACAACTACTAGTTGTGCTATAATGTCAGTACTGGCAAACAATTTTTTGAGACTAATATGCAGCGTTGGGAGAGCAAAAAAAAATTTGTCTTAAGGGAGCTTTCCCACAAACAAAAAAAAATTGATTTTATAAAATAAAAAATTTTTAAATTAAAAAAATAAAAAATAAATGTTTGCTTGCAACCGGATTCGAACTCGGAACCTTTTGACTACAAACTTTTGTTTAACGAAGCGTCAGCATTTTTATAAAATCATTGCTCTACCAGTGAATTGATTTTTGTACCATTGGCTAGGTAGCAATGGATAACTACTGGTTGCAAACCTTGGAAAGTCACTCTGATCCCATTCTTTGCCAGTGGTATTTTTTATAAACCACAGAAATTTTTGTAAAACAAATACTGGCAAAACGCTTTTTGCAAACGCTGGCAAATGAGTGTTATCCCAGTCATTTATGTTTAACGCCGTTTGGTATGCCAGTGCTTGATTTTTTGTACCGCTGGCGATTTCTGATTGGGTAAATTAACGATAACAGCTGGACAACTACTGGCTGTGCTAAAATGCTAGCACTGGCAAAAAGTTTTTTGGAACTAATATCCCAGCGTTAGGAAAACACAAAAAAAAGTTGGTCTTAAAAGAGCTTATCCACAAACAAAAAAAATGGACTTATAAAACAAAAAAAATTTTAATTAAAAAAATTCCAAAAAAAATTTTTTGTTTGCAACCGGATCATTGCTCTACCAGTGAATTGACTTTTATACCGCTGACAATTTCTGATTAGGTAGCACTGGATAAACGTTGGCATAGCACTCTAAGCCTATTGTTTGTCAGTGTTTTTTTTTAAAACCATCAAAATTTTTGTAATATAAATACAGGAGGTTTCTCCTTCGCATGTGTTGATACTGACACGTTATATCGAGCATTGCTCAGTATAAAGTCTAATGCTGTTGGTCACGATTCTCTGTCACTAAAATTTTTGAAAATAATTTTCCCTTTTATTTCCTCACATTTGCTTCACCTCGTGAACACTATTATCGCATCGTCTAATTTCCCTAGTAATTGGAAGATAGCTAGAGTTGTCCCTATAAAGAAGGAGGGCCAGTCTACTGAATTTGATAATCTGCGTCCTATTTCGGTACTGCATGGAGATCTTTTCGGGTACTGGGAATTACGCCTTGAGGAAATATCACCTTGCGTTTAACAGGATTATCCGTTATGTTTTTAATTTGAAAAGAAGAGATCATGTATCTCAACATACATTTAATTTTCTTGGATCGTCTTTTAAGAATTTTATCAGCATTAGGATATTACTGTTTTTTTATAAATCCATTATTAATGGTTCGATTAGAAATCCCCAGATAATACCACCTATAAGGCATTTAAATATTTTTGTGAAATCATTTCAGATTCGTGTGTCAAGAATATGGAATGCTTTGCCGAGAGAATTGAGAATGTTTAATTATACATTGCTTCAATTCAAGTCCAAATTAGTAGAATTTGCGAAACTACATTTGTTGGAGGGTTTGTAAAATGTATGTTTTTGAAAGTGCGAAAGGAAAGAATGTTGAAAGAATATGTATTTATCTTTGTGATATTAAAGCTTCTTATGGAAATTGATTCTTGGCATTCACTATGATTGTATTTTGGTTCTTTTTTAAAAATCTTGTAAATTTTGTAATGCTTTATTTTATCTGATCTCATATACATATGTACTTATAATTTTTTTACCTATATTGCGATTTATTATATATTGTAATAATTACCTTTAATTTTATATAGAAGTTTGTTATTTAGTTAGTAGCTTTAATTAACCATATAAGGCCCTAAGGGCTCGGGTATGTAATAGAAGAATTAATAAAAAAAAAAAAAAAAAAACGCTTTATGCAAACTTTGGCAAAGCGTCCCAAATGAGTGTTCTGACAGTCATTTATTTTTAACACTGCGGTTACCCAGTGGTATGCCAATTCTTGATTTATAGTACCAAGCGGTTTTCATCGCCTCTTTCGAACATTGACAATTTGTATCGAAAATGTTAGCTTTTGCAGACGTGTGTAATTCTTATGGCTGAATTTTCGATACAAATTAAGAAGAGAGTGACTTAACAGAGGTAGGAAGAGTTGGTACCTCTTTTATATTATATGCTCGTTAATAGTACCACTGACAATTTCTATCTGGGAAGTTACAGCAGCAACGATCATTTAGAAGCCAACATTCGACGCACTATTGGCGAAATAAGACAGGGTATGGTCGAAAAAGTGGTGCAAAATTGGACCGACGGGATGTAGTCCATAAGGCGCAGTCGCGGAGACCATATGCCATAAATTATTTTTAAATATTAAATGCCATGAAATTTGTGATCTAATAAAGCCGAAATTTTGGTAATTCCATTGAATTTGTTGTTTTATTTAAAAAAAAAAAAAAAAGTTCTATGCCTCTAAAAAACCCTATACCAGGGGTGGCAAGACTTTTTCCTCTGCGTGCCAGAAACGGACAATTTTTTTTTGGAAAAATTTCTCGCATGCCACCTTAATTTAAGTTGTCTTTTAAGTTTTTTTTTAAATTTTTAAAATTTGCAAAATTTTTTCTTAAAAATATCATCGCAGATGTACCCTTTGACGCGGGAATTTTAATTGCTGGGAATTTTCCGACCAAACTTCGTGGAAATGTAGATGTATGCCAAAGAAATATTGTTTATTAATTGTATGGCTTTGGGGCACCTCCTAGCGGAGACATTTGAAACTAAAGTTCAAAAATTAACATGCTGCCGACCCCGAGCGGGTTTAAATTTTTTTTAAATTTTAATTTTATATTTTTTCTATTACATACTAATCTCTACATAAAATCTTTTGAATTTTTGAATTTTATTCATCACACAATTTTTGAGACTAAATTTTAGTCTTTTTTTAATTTATAAATTTGAACACGTTCTCAGCAGCGTTGATGATCACAAGACAAAATGCACTCTACTGATCTCATGTTGTTTTGAAATTTCACAACCAGCATAAAATTTAAATAAGAACAAAATAATGAACCGATAACAGTAAATGAATGGCGCTTTGGTTAAAATTCAAATCAGTGACGAGTTGATGAAGTCGACGTACATAATAATGTACGCCACTCGCCAAAGGGTTAATTTTTGGGGTTTTATTTAATATTTAAATATTGAGATTATTTCATTATAAAATAATCCCCAATGAAATAAAATTAAAACAGTTTGAACATTATTGCCTTTTCATTTTTTTGGGGGGTTACTCCACTTTTGGTGGTTATTTCATTTTGTTAAAAAAAAGTTAAATTATTGGGCGCCTACAATTACTTAAGTACGTAAGAAACTAGTTGAAAAATGTGCTTCGGGCAAAAATTTGATTTTGTTAAAATAAATCGCGCGGTTTTTATCATTATTATAATTAATAAAAAGCGAATATTATGGATTTGAACAGAATAATTTCTATTTCAGAGGAAATGGCTCTGCGAAACACGATCAAAACACAATTTCAAATTCAAACAAAGGGGGTTATTTCATTAATTTCAGCCTTTATTTCATTTCGTAGCACCTATTTTCCCTTTAAAAAAAACTTAATTTTTTAGATTCAATTTTATTACAAGTTATTTTCCATTTTTGTGCAATTTTCTTTTCCGATTATGAGGCATTTTCTAGAATTTTAGAAATTTTCACAGAATTTTCTGATAATCGAATTTGCGATTTCTGTATTAACCATATCGTATTTCTTTAAACAAAAAATGGTGACAATACAGAGTTTTATTCATTTTAAAAGACACTTTACAAGCTCTGTGAAAAATTGCACCATTATGGAGTTAAATCACACATTTTTGTAGCGAAATTTAACATTTAACAGAATTTTTTGCTGGTCTTCTAATAGTTTAAACTTTTTTAAAATATCCAAGAAACCGTCGCGTGCCAATTAAAATCCATTCGCGTGCCACTACTGACACGCGTGTCATAGTTTTGCCAGCCCTGCCCTATACTATCAACAGCTAAGGATAGAGAAAACTGCAAAATGAATGATTAACAACATTTAATTAGTCTGTAACATTCGAAATCGAATATGCAGACTAAGAAGATGTAGTCAACATTTTATCATAAAGTACTTACTCGGTAATAGTGAAATAAAATCTCTCTGTAACATTGGCTTGAGGAACGCATCAATATGGCCATGCTGATAATGACACATCCGTGATAATAGTTGCTCAACAAAATCCACCTGATCAGCTTCGTTCCATTGTGAAAAATATGTTAAGCAGGTTTCACGTTCAACTTGAAATGTGGGTGAAGATTCTTTCTTGCGGACAGGATCATAAAGCATTGTTGAAGTGAACTTAAATAAATAAAGAAAAATACATTATGTTAAAAAACGTTAAGAGAACTTTTTACAAATGAATGGTAAACATTTTGTAAAAAAAAAAATATTCCAAATTTTAGCCAGCATTTTATGTTTTTTAGGGTTTTCAAATAAATATTTCTTTAATTTTTTAAACAATGCTTGTTTAATTATTTAAATTTTTGAAATAAAAATATACCTACACTGTTTTTAAATAAATAAATATCAATAGAAATCTATTATAACTTAAAAAATAAATCAACAAAAACTTGTCAAAGATCAAGTCTAGTTTGTTAAAATACACCCGATTCCCCTCTTACAATTAGTTTTTTTAGATACATTAATCTATGAGCAATGTCAAAACTTTTTAGTGCGAGATATATTTGAAGGTAACTCAAAAAACTACTAAAATAATTGCATATAATAGAAAAAAACTAAACAATTAAATTTTTTGCTTATGAACAAATTCAAGTATTTAGTTTTTTTTTAACAAAAACTCACATTTTTATTATGTGGGTTAGATCAATACGATTTGTATCCTCAGCTAAGAAAAATTGTTTAAATTTTAAACCTTGGCACTCAAAAATATTGAAACTTATACATTCAAAATGGTAATGGTTGTAAAATTATTTTTTACAAAATTTTTAACATAATTTATTAATATTAACAAAAAAAAAAAAATACACATCAATAGCCAAATGCATAGACATTTTTCGGTTCTTATAACAGACTTATAAGAAAAATTTTGTTGTTGTATTGCATGTTAATTTGATTTATAAGACTGTTATATGTATAAAGCTAATACACTTATGCGTGGTATAATTGGTAAAGGTTCCCAGCCAGAAATTGCCAACGATACAAAAAATAAGGTACTGGCGCAACACCGTGTTGTATCCTTTTACGGTACTGTTAAAGTGTCGACATGATAACAACGGAGGACGGTCAATTGACGTTATTCGCGGGTGTTAACATTTTATATGTTTCCAGCACTTTTTATTTTTACGTTTTTTTTTTCTTTTTTGTGTATTTAACTTTTTTATGTGTTTATTTATAATACAATTAATTCCAAATAAAAAAAATTATCGTCGTTTAAATGTACCGGCAAATCAGTATAAAAAACCACCAGTTTTATTTTATTTAAAGTACTGGGAAGGCACTGAATTTTTAAAATGCCAAAGCTTTGCCAACACCCGTAGCCAACTGTTCTCCATTGTTATCATTTCGAAGTCATACCAGTGATGTATGAGTTCGAAATCGGATGTTTTGCCAACACTTGTACTACCCTCACCGAAGCTTTACCAACACCTTGCCGTTCGTATTTTTCTGTCTGGGTTTTTACACTTTTTTATTTTTAATCCTAGACTCAAAATAATACGTGTCTCATTTAATTTATTTTATATACTTATTTATATAAACAGACAAAATTTAATTCAACTGAAAGACCAAAATTCCTATAAAATTGGATGAAATTATATCAATTCAAATATTTTCTTTTATTCGTTTATATAAAATTCGATTAAAATAAAATAATTAAAATAAAATATACAATTCGTTTTAAAATAATTCAATAGCCCTCTTTATTTTTGGTTTTTACGTTTTAAAAACAAAACAAAAACCTACCCAGGAAAATTTTTTACAATCGGTAGCCAACCACACCCATTCTACAACTGGTTCCACTGTAACCGATTCCATGGAACTGGTTCCGAAACCAGTTCCTGGGATACTATATGGAAGGTGTGGGTGACGTAGAATCAGTTCCAGAACTAGTTCGAGAACTCATTCTAGAGTAACCGGTTCCACTTTAGAGCTATAGAAGGGGTTGCTTTTGGGACAATTTCAAACAAAAAGAATCGGTGTTAGAATCGACAGTAGAAGGGGTTGTGAATGAAAAGTAGCTATTCTACAACCGATTCTTTGGAACAGAAAATTTTCCTGGGTACCGCATTAAAATCACTTTAAATCATGGTTAAATTATTTGATTATTCTTAGTTTTTATAACCCTTCAACCAACATACAAAGTGATTTCAAAATACTCTTATGTTTTTCAATTTCTACCTGTATGCTTTGAAGTATGATATGAAATATTGCTTACAAATACACTTAGGTCTTTTTTATGCGGTAGATGCGTTTCAAATAAAACCGCATAAAATAAATACGCATAAAAAAGAACTCTTAAAAAAAAAATATATTTATTTATTTTTACTTTTAACACAAAATAACACTTAATTCATATAGTATATACCAAAAAAATCAATTAAAAAAATAATACCCCGGCTAAAAATCTACATATATGAATTCATACAGGTTTAATGTATGTTCTCGAATGATAATAAACATGAATGATTTTCCATACATGGATACATAAATCTCCATATATGCATCCACATATGTCCACACTTATGCATTAATGAGAATATTGTACGATCGTATTCCCGAGAATTCGATGACAATGTTAAACTCAGTTGTGAGCCAGAAATAACAGATTTGCTTCTTTGAGACTCATACATTTTAATTGCGCTTATTGAAGACTCTCCAAGTTTAAAATATTTTCTAATACCATTTTCTATGCGATCTGAAATTACTGTTTTTGTTTCTAACGAATTACTGTCTTGTTTTCTTGGTTTTATTCATTTCTTTTAAGAAAACTTTTAAAAAAATAAGACAAAATTTTTTATTTTGTCTTAAATTAAATAAAAAGTATTATAAAAGTTGTAAAAAACGCAACGCAAGTCGATTTTAAAACCGCATAACTTCAAATCTACATAAAAAAACCACTCAAAAAGAGATCATGTACGAACATACATTAAACCTGTATGAATCCATATAGGTATACAAGTGTTATTTTGTGTTAAAAGTAAAAATAAATGAACAATTTTTTTAAAAATTTTTTATTATATATATTTTTTATGCGATTTTAGTCCAATTTTCTTTCCTTATTTTAAAGTTATGCGGTTTTTGAAATATTCGGAACGCATCTCCCATTTTTGTATGGAAGTAGAGTTCTTTTTTATGCGGTTTTTTTTGGAACGCATCTGCCGCATAAAAAAAGACGTAAGTGTATAACCTAAAGACTACAGTTGCCACCAAGGTTGCCAACAGTTGAACTGAAAAAATGGCTAGATTACAGAGAAAAAATGGCTAGAAATGGCTAAAATTGGAAAATAATGCTAAAACTTAATAATTTTAAAATAAATCAGTGATAATAAAGAGTTTTAACATGACTTTCATAAAAGTGGGCTTTAAATTTTAATGTTTTCCGCAGACATAAAATATGTTCATTCAAATTTTACAAAAAATATGATTTTAAATCGAATGTAAAGCTGCCTACACACTAGGGAACATACTTAAAAAAAGAGAGCATTTTTTGTGAATGTGTGAGTGCGTTTGTGTGTGTGTGCGTGTTGAGAGCGTGCATTTCGTGTTTACAAAATTTTTTGATATTTTTTGTTCCCTCAACCATGTTCCCTAGTGTGTAGGCAGCTTAAAAATTACATGTGTCTGTAAACCCAAATAAATGTTTCAAAAATTGAAAATTTTGCACTAAAATTTCTAAAATCGTAAAAATTCAAGCATTTTTTTATGAAATTAACTGTAAAACATTAAAAGAAAAAATGGCTAGGGGAAAATAAAATGGCTAAATCTTCCGACTAAATCTTCCAATCTAGCCATTTTTTTATGGCTAGATGAAATTAAAACGGCTAGATCTAGCCGGAAAATGGCTAAATTGGCAACCTTGGTTGCCATAGTAAATTGTCTTTGTTTTTATCTCAGCATAATTTGTTAATTTGTTTTTTTTTTTTCAAGTGACAAATACCACGAATGCAATATGAACTAAATTTCAGAGAGTTAATATAATAAAACCAAACTTTGTGGAAAAATAAAATAAAGAGAAATAAAAAACCTCAATAAAGGTGAAACTAAAGTTAAATAAAAACTAAAACCTTGGGGTTTATTTACAAAAAAATAAATATTCAATCAATAAATAAATAACAACAAAATAATACAATACATATAAAATATTGCTCATTTACAACAATTAATTTAAAAAAAGTCGAAAAAAAACTTACAGGTTGCGAATTGGAATTGGTTTCATCCATAATTTTATCAGTCTCCATTTTCATCATATTTTAATATATATTTATAAACTTGAACTATATCTATTGAATCGATTTCTTTTATTTATATTTTTTTAAATGAATTAAAAAATATATGTAATTCACTAAAGAAATAAGAATTGTATTGTCTATATTATTCTTCTTTTCAAAGCACAAAATAATAATTATAATTGGAATAAAATCACAGTGAAATTCGTAAAAAAAATTAAAAAATACACTCGCGTTTTTACAATAACAACATACACGTACACTTCAATTTTTATTTAAAAAGAGCGAGAATGTAAAATTTTTAAACTAATGTGGTCTCTCTCTTTGTTATTGGAAATTACATGCCTTTCAAAAAATAGTGCTTTTTCTTTTCTGAGGGCTTGCTTTTTATATAGCTCACCCTTTCTTACTAATAAACATCACCATTGACACATCTATTGTCTGTCACTTTTTGGCCAAAAAATTTTCGTTCTACGAAAATTTTTTTCTATCAAGACGATGTACAGGCGCAAGTCATTCGCTTAATTTTTAATATATTTCAGCATTGAAAATCGTTAATAAAAGTTGCAATTTAAAAAACACATTTTATTTCACAGCACAAGAAATGCATTAATATGCCTCCATTTTATTGTAATGTTTATTTTTTTTCCTGTTTTTGTTAATTTATCCACAAATTCACATCCAATCTGCTCACAAAAAAATTAATGCAACCAAGTCAGAGATACGATGTGCCGCCGATGCCAATGTTTAATGGAAGCCGACCCGTCGCCGAAGTGTGCGGCTAGTTTGGAATATGAGTATAAACACAATGCAAAGGTGCCCGTTTTTTTCCATACAATTTGACAATTAAAATCGTGCAACGATTTCCGTAAGAGATAAAACTTATTTTATTTTCTCAACGGAATTTCTTATTCTCCTGTTTTTACTCTCAGATTATTTTACTAATGCTGCCAGATTTTCACACAATTTCAATCACAGTACAAGTATAGTACGATTACATGGTCGATTTTGTCATGCACATGCATTAGTAATATCAAAGGATTTAACTTTATACATTTATAAAATATATAAAAAACAGCAATAACACTTTCACAGCCTTTTATTCTAACTAATGTAAAACAACAACAATACGTTGGAATGTGTCAAGAAGAAAAATATAAAATATAACCAACTTGACTTTCTATGTGTTCTGTGTTGTAAAAGTGAGATTCCGTTTCCGTTGCTATTTTGTTCACTTTTTTTCCGTCACGATTTAAGATTCCTTTTCCATTTGTATTGTGCTTAATCTCTATATTTGTCAAGTAACGTAACTTGACGTCTTGACGAGACATCGATTTGTTCAACCAACGAACAATTTCTTGTTCACCCATGAATTTGTCTCGTGGGGACCACTCTTGTTCATGTTTTGTTCTTGTTCAGACAACGTTGTCAGCACAATTGTTCTCACAACTATGTGCAACTCAGATCTAATTTTACTCAGTGGCACTACTAAAAACTAAAGAAAATAAGTGAAAATTAATAAAATGTTAAGAAAAAGTAAATAATTTGCATTATTATTGACTTTAATGCAATTTACTTTTTATTATTGGAAAAAAATTATTGACCTACTCCAACAAAAAACAAAAAATAATGAATTGTCTGCCATTACGTATTCCCCACCCAAAACAAATGGACAAATTTTGTCCCGTTATTTTGCCGACGATTAGATTTTGTGCAAACAAATCAATGTCTCGTCAAGACTCAGAGTGACTTAGCATTTTGACGAGACCTCGATTTGTTAAACCAACGAACAATTTCTTGTTCACCCTTAAATTTGTCTCGTGTGGACCATTCTTGTTCAGACAACGTTGTCAGCACAATTGCTCTCACAACTATGTGCAACATCAACCACGATGCCAGATCTAATTTTTGCTTAGTGGCATTACTGAAAACTAAATAAAATGGTAAGAAAAAGTAAATAATTTGCATTATTATTGAATTTAATGCAATTTACTTTTTATTATTGGAAAAAAATTAGTGAAAAACACATGAAAATAAATAGTTTCGTTTGTGACCTTCTCCAACAAAAAATAATGAATCATTTGACATTGCGTATTCTCCACCCAAAACAAATGGCCAAATTCAGTGTAAAGTCTTGCCTAGCCATGAAACAAATCACATGTGAAACCACAACAAATTTTATTTGTTCTTATTGTTTTGCATGTAATTCGTTTCATGTTCGCACAAATCCATGGCTAGGCAATACTATAAGTCTGCTTTTAGTGGCAGCTAAGCCGATAGATACTTTCTTGATTTTCCTTATCAATTTGAATTTCATTTTAAAGCTTCTTTTTCCTTCTAAAAAAAATATATATTTCTTTCTTAACATGAACGTCTGAAATATGGTCTGAAAATCTTTCAAGCCGAAGTACCTTAGCCGCCGCAATTTTTCTTTTCTTAGCTGCGGCTGAATATTTAGCGTCAACTTGTATATCTGATAGTTCCACGAAAGTTAAAGTATTGCCACCTATTTTTCAAAGACCGACTGTGTTTTAAAAAGCAGAGTTGTTGAATGAAATTACAGAGTTATTAGTTGGAGGACTCAAGGAAATACAACTTATACCCCATTCAAATTAACGAGGTTTCAGATATCTTGAAGATTTTTGCATTATCTCGTGTATTATCTAGAGATTTTCCATACAAATAAATCAGCCTGATTGCGGTTGTCGTTGTCGTATTACGACAGCAGGCGTTGTCGTTGTCGTTTTTATTTTATTTTGGTATTGTGTAAAATATACGACAGAGAATATAAGAAAATTAAATATTTTATCTATTTTTGTGGTGTTTTCATAAAATAATCAAAAAAAAATAAATTTTGTAATAATAAAACGATTATTGTTTCATAAAATCAAGGTGTCAGAGTGAAACTTTTCATTTTAAGGATAGTGTGTTTTTCCAAAAATTTTAAAATACCCAGTGCGTTAAATTTTTTTAATTTTTGTTTTAAAAAATTATTATTTAAATAAAAAAAATTCTTCTTTAATTTAACTTCTTAATATATTAAAGTGATTTTATGTTTAATTTCACTTATTTTAATACTTTTTTTAAAAGTTTTTTGAGGCTGTCGTGCACAAAAATGTATACGACAGTTTTTGGTATATTGGCCGAAAAAAACGACACTCGCGGTACCAAAAAATGCCTTTTGGCAAAAACGACAAATTTTCTTGTCGTATACGACAAACGCAATTAGGCCGAATATTCTGTTAATAATCACTTCAATTTGATAAGATGATTTATAAACCCCCTCAATTATCACATCAAAGTCAGTGTTCGAAACTTTTCTTGTGTTCAGAGTTGATTCTTCCATTTTTGCTTGTAGTCCAAAATGGCGTAAATGTAAAAAAACATCTAAGTAGTTATTAATTTTAATTTCTAATAAAAATCAAGAAACCTAAAAGGTAGATCATTTAAAATCTGTATTTTATAACAGTTACGACGAAGAAATTTTATGCAAACAAATCTTCAAAAGCTGGAGTCTTGCATTCGCCAAAAAATTAAAATTTTCATCTTTAAACTCTTCAACCCTATTCAAAAAGGTTTTCCACATTATTAATACCGTTGCATCTTAGCAAAAGTGTAACAAATAGTGTTCCTGCCATAATGAATATGTTTTTCGAAAAATTTTGTTAAATTTTTGGTAAGACTAAGTGTTTTTTGTTTACAAAAATAACGAAACAGCTGTTAATGGGAAAATGAAAACACCTTCAACCCAGATCTTTGAAGAATTAATTGCTTAATTTAATTTTTCAATTCTGAATTAAAAATTCGATGAATTAATTCACTAAGCACCTTTGGATGGAATTACCTCATATGTATTTGTTTTTGTTCGATTTATTTTGTTACGAATTAATTCAATTGCTATATTTCTTTTTATTAAATCAAATGAATTAATTCACTGGTGAGCGCGTTCAATTTTATAAATAGAACGAAAAAAAGTGAATTCCTTACTGAATTAATTCACCACTGAATTCGTTCAATTTCATTTTCGTTCAGTGAATTAAAAAATAATAAAATTACGTTCAGTGAATTAACAAAAAAAAAAATACGTTCACTGAATTAAAAAAAAAATTGCGTTCATTAGTTTCCAAATCTAATTGCTAAATCGCCTACAAAACTTGCTTGTGAATGAGATATTAGAGGTTAATCACAGCCGGGTCGACAACGACCGCGACAATTTCTTTTTCATATATTTTGTATGGGAAGCAGAATGACTCCATTTCGTCCGGCGATTTGTCGTTGTAATAGAATATATTAATTTTTCTCGGCGACACACACTAAATATTTGTTAAATTGTTGCCATATTTTTAATTAAATAAGGGTTGCCTATCAAAACAGATTTGCAGAAATTCCTATCAGAGTTGCAAAAAATCGTACTTTATTTACAAAAATTTTTTTTGACAGAAGTTAATTAAAAACGAGTAAAAAGGTTAAAGTCGGGCATGCCGACTATACAATACCCTACACCAGTCTGGTGTATTGTTTGGATCCGAAATTCGAATGGGTTAAAATGGGGCTTATGTAAAAATTTTCTATAATGTGAGTCAGCGCACCAAATTTCATTAAAATATCTTAATATTTGCGACCTGCAGTTTGTAACCAAGCCAATTTTGGGGGGACCCTTATATGGGCACTAGTTCTAAACATGGACCGATGTTCACCAAAATCAATAGGCTTCGTCCTTGGGCCAACATAGGTCTATGTACCAAATTTCATCAAAATATCTTAATATTTGCGACCTGCAGCGTATAAACAGTATAATTTTGGTAGGACCCTTATAAGGGCACTAGGTCTAAACATAGACCGATGTTCACCAAAATCAATGGGCTGCGTTATTGGGCCAATATAGGTCTGTGTACCAAATTTCATCAAAATATCTTAATATTTGCGACCTGCAGCGTATAAACATTATAATTTTGGTAGGACCCTTATATGGGCACTAGGTCTAAACATAGACCGATGTTCACCAAAATCAATAGGCTGCGTTATTGGGCCAATATAGGTCTGTGTACCAAATTTCATCAAAATATCTTAATATTTGCGACCTGCAGCGTATAAACATTATAATTTTGGTAGGACCCTTATATGGGCACTAGGTCTAAACATGGACCGATGTTCACCAAAATCAATAGGCTGCGTTATTGGGCCAATGTAGGTCTGTGTACCAAATTTCATCAAAATATCTTAATATTGACGACCTGCGGCGTATAAACAGTATAATTTTGGTAGGACCCTTATATGGGCACTAGGTCTAAACATGGACCGATGTTCACCAAAATCAATAGGCTGCGTTATTGGGCCAATATAGGTCTGTGTACCAAATTTCATCAAAATATCTTAAATTTACGACCTGCAGCGTATAAACAGTATAATTTTGGTAGGACCCTTATATGGGCACTAGGTCTAAACATGGACCGATGTTCACCAAAATCAAACTTGTTCGTCCTTGGGCAAACATAGGTCTGCGTACCAAATTTCATCAAAATATCTTAATAGTTGCGACCTGTAGAGTGCGCACAAGATTGCATGGACAGACAGACAGACGGACGGACGGACAGACGGACATCGTTAAATCGAAATAAAAAAAAAATTCTGAACCGATCGGTATACTATAAGGTGGGTCTACGACCAATATTTTTTGGTGTTACAAACATCAGCACAAACTTATAATACCCTGACCACATAGTGGTGTAGGGTATAATAAAAATGCGGAATTTCCGGCAAGAAAGCAAAATTAAATACAATAAAATGAAAAACAACAATAATTAATGCAAAACCAAGTGAATTGCTGAAAAATTATGGCAAAACAAATAAAAACAAATATTTGTTTCTTGTATTCAGAAACATATTTTGAATTTTATTACAGTATGTATAATAAAACAAATTAACATGCGAAACAACAACAAAAATCCTTAAATTAGCCTCTAATAGGACAAAAAGTTTTTTCTGAATAACCATGTGAGTATTTATTAATATTCTCTAGAATACATTAGGTCCATTCGAATACTTTTCTCAGTCAAGTCCAGTAAGAATTACTCAGTACAAACTTACAGAGAGTAATACAAGATTTACTCTCAAAATAAAATTTTTCCAAACATGTACGCAAACAGAAAACTTGCAACAATTTGCAAGTTTGTAGACACAGCCCAAATATACAAATAAATTTGAACTTGTCGATATGGAAGAAGAGAATTTTTGATGTTAAATCTTAAGTAGACAATTTTTAGAAGGTATTCTTTCCTTTTCCATAATTTATTTTGAAAGTTTTGCTGTTTTGCATTTCCATAAAATAACATTATTGGAAAATATTTTTTTTGTATTTACAATAAACAAACATATGTTTTCGAAACATATGTTTTTTTCTGCTTGCAAATTCACTGGTGACCACGTTCAATTTTATAAATCGAACGGAAAAAAGTGAATTAATTCCTTAATGAATTATTTCACTACTGAATTCGTTCAATTTCATTTTCGTTCAGTGAGTTAAAAAAATAAAATTACGTTCAAAAAAATTAAAAATAAAAACTTTACAGATATAGATAAATTTGGAAAAAAATATAACTATTAATTTTTCAAACTAGTTATATAGTTATATTTTGTTCCAAATTTATCTATATCTGTAAAGTTTTTATTTTTAATAGTATATATATTATATTTATTCCCGTCGTTCCAAGTTAATAGTAAAAGGCTTTATTTTTGAATCATGTAGGTTGATAAACAGCATCCGGTTTCTAATTTGTTTATTTTTACTAGCACACGCTGTAAAATTGCTTATTTAAAAATTTTATTTGTATATTATTGTTTTCTTCTACTGAACGCCAGAAAACAGGCTTTGAATTCAGTGAACTTATTTTATTTTTTTTCAATTCAGTGAACTTATTTTATTTTTTTTTTCAATTCAGTGAACTTATTATTTTTTTTTAATTCACTGAATGTAATTTTTTTTTTTAATTCACTGAATGAAAATGAAATTGAATGAATTAATTCTGATTCTATTTGTGTTAACGAACGCCATCCAGTAAAAATTTGTACAAATTATCCAGTAATCGAATGGACCTATTACCAGAGCTTTGAAGAAATAATTCCTTTTTGAATGAATTCACTACCAATGTATTTCAAATTTCTCTAGAATTGAATGAATTCCTTTTCTTAAGTAATTCACTGAATTCGTTCAACTGAACGCGTTCATCAAACAACAAATTCAAAGAATTAATTCAATTGCAATAATTCTTTTTATTAAATCAAATGAATTAATTCACCGGTGAACGCGTTCAATTTTATAAATCGGACAGAAAAAAAGTGAATTAATTCCTTACTGAATTAATTCACTACTGAATTCGTTCAATTTCATTTTCGTTCAGTGAATTAAAAAAAATAAAATTACGTTCAGTGAATTAAAAAAAAAATAATAAGTACACTGAATTGAAAAAAAATAAAATAAGTTCACTGAATTGAAAAAAAAATAAAATAAGTTCACTGAATTCAAAGCCTGTTTTCTGGCGTTCAGTAGAAGAAAACAATAATGTACAAATAAAATTTTTAAATAAGCAATTTTACAGCGTGTGCTAGTAAAAATAAACAAATTAGAAACCGGATGCTGTTTATCAACCTACATGATTCAAAAATAAAGCCTTTTACTATTAACTTGGAACGACGGGAATAAATATAATATATATACTATTAAAAATAAAAACTTTACAGATATAGATAAATTTGGAACAAAATATAACTATATAACTAGTTTGAAAAATTAATAGTTATATTTTTTTCCAAATTTATCTATATCTGTAAAGTTTTTATTTTTAAATTTTTTGAACGTAATTTTATTTTTTTAACTCACTGAACGAAAATGAAATTGAACGAATTCAGTAGTGAAATAATTCAGTAAGGAATTAATTCACCAGTGAATTAATTCATTTGATTTAATAAAAAGAACTATTGCAATTGAATTAATTCGTAACAAAATAAATCGAACGAAAGCAAATATGAATTAATTCCAATCAATATATGTGACCTTCTCCGAGAAAAGGGACCTAGTGTGTCAAAAAACGGGTTTGGACTTAAGAGTGGATTCTGGTATCTAAAAGGGTGTAGAATAAGATGAAATGAGTTAGATTTCTGATAAGAATTTATTTACCCCATAAACCATACCAAATCGCATTTCCCAACTGAAGGTGTGTTGAAAGTGATAATGCGTTATGAAACTTTAAATGCGTTCTTCTCAAAACTTCATTTTCACACACTAGGTCCCTTTTCTCGCAGAAGGTCACATATGGTGCTTAGTGAATTAATTCATCGAATTTTTAATTCAGAATTGAAAAATTGAATTAAGGAATTAATTCTTCAAAGCTCTGCCTATTACTAAAAGAAATTAACAAAAATAACAGTAATTTTAACTATAGAAAAGCTTTAGAATACTAAAGCTTTTACTTCATTTTCACACACTAGGTCCCTTTTCTCACAGAAGGTCACATATGGTGCTTAGTGAATTAATTCATCGAATTTTTAATTCAGAATTGAAAAATTTAATTAAGGAATTAATTCTTCAAAGCTCTGCCTATTACTAAAAGAAATTAACAAAAATAACAGTAATTTTAACTATAGAAAAGCTTTAGAATACTAAAGCTTTTACTTTTGACGCTTAAATATGTTAAATATGCTGTCACTAAAAAATATAAATGGCAAAGATACCTCTGTTTCAAGACTAAAGCCCAGTATTTTGTTCAAAAGAGCGAAAAAATTTCGCTGTATGTTTGGAGCTCAAAAACTATAATAAAAACATTAAAATGCACAAATTTTTTATTGTCTATAAAAAGTTGCAATCATAATTAAAATAAATGTTACTTTTTCGTAACATTTTCATAAAATTCCACCGCAATTTCGTAACAATTCCACGCAAGTGAAAAATAATTTTTTTTATGGAGTTTGACAGCTTTTTTCGCAAAAGAACGAACAAAATACCGGTCTTAACTGATGGAGCAAAATTAAACGAATGGACTTAATGAGAAAACATAAATAACATCTGTTTTTGACAGCTCACAACCAGAGATACCAACTTTTTATAGCAAAACCCGCAAAAAAGTTACAAAAAAGGGTAAAAACGCGTAAATTTATATTTAAAAACGGGTAAGAAAGCACTACACCGCTTTCAGGGCCTTTAAAAAGAATTTTTAATTTTTTACATACACTGAGAGAAATATCTGCATGATATTAATGAATTTTTGCATAAAACCAATGAAGTTTCACTGGAATTCGTCCATTGAATACCTTATTGTTCCATGTTAATAATAATATTCTGCTTCAATTAATGTTCCATGTTAATAATAATATTCTGCTTCATGATTGTCAATCTGGGTTTAGATGTAACCGTAGTACTACATCGTTGCTTATTGGTCTAATTGATATTAGGCGAAAAATAGCTGACAGAGGTTTTTGTGTTTTATTGTCTTTGGACTTAGCAAAAGCTTTCGATAGGGTTAGCCATTCGCTTTTGATTCAAAAGTTAAACAGATATTTTGGTTTTTCTGGTTCCTAGTGCAAATTAATCTCGTCTTATCTTTCAGATAGAAAGCAATATGTTCTGGCATTCTTCCTGTTTTCAGTGGTGTACCCAAGGGGTCTGTACTTGGGCCTTTACTTTTTATTATGTTCATAAATGATCTTTTTGATATTTTGTCAAATAATATGTGCATGCGTTTGCAGATGACGTTCAGATTTTGTTTAAAGGGGATATTGAATTCCCTGATGTTATGCATAGTATGATAGATTATACTGTTGGTTTATTAGGTAATTGGATGTGTTCAAATTATCTACATGTTAATTCTGAAAAATCTAAGGCAATGTTGGTATTTATAATTTTTAGTGGTATTTATAATTTTTCTATTAATTTAGATGGTAATCTAGTTGAATTTGTAGATAAAATTAAATATCTTGGTGTGATTCTTGATACCAAGCTGAGTTTTGAGGATCATGTCAATAACATGGATGGTAACCGAAACGAATGCGGTTATCGTTAGGGTAACGCTATTTTATGTTATTTCGGTAACGGTATTTTAAGGGTAACGCTATTTCATTTATTTCGGTATCGGTATTTTAAGGATAACGGTATTTGAGTTATTTCGGTAACGGTATTTTAAAGATAACGATATTTGGATTATTTCGGTAACGGTATTTTAAGGTTAACGGTATTTCAGTTATATCGGTAACGGTACTTTAAGTGTAACGGTAGTCAGTTATTTCGATGCATCCCGCAATTTTTTTTTACAAAAAACAAACGAGAGTAAAAACAGATCCAATTTATCAATTTAATGTAATTAGGTATTTACCACGTGAAATTAGCAAAAGCAGAAAATTAAAAATAACGGTAACGGTATTTTAGGGATAACAATATTTCATTTGTTTCGTTAACGGTATTTTAAGGGTATTGATATTTCATTTATTTCGGTATCGGTATTTTAAGGATAACGGTATTTCAGTTATTTCGGTAACAGTATTTTAAGGATAACGGTATTCCGGGTATTTCGGTAACGGTATTTTAGAGGTAACGGTAGTCAGTTGAAAGGGTTTTGCCTGCCAGGGACGGTATTGCCTGCCAACCCTGGTTAATAATAGCTGTGTTTTTGCGGCAATCTATCAACGTTGGCTTATGTCATACCCATATAAATTTGACACTAGCCAACACTTTTTAGTGTTAACTCTCAAAGTTACTAATGTCAAATTTGTATGGGAATGACATAAGCCAACGTTGATAGCCTGCCGCTCGAACACAGCTAATGCTGTTTCTAAAGTAAATTTTATATATATATATATTTGTTCCTTTTACTCCTGCAAGGAGCATAGGGCCGCAGTAAATTTAAATTTTACTTTGAGTAATTTTACTTTGAGTAAATTTTACTTTGAGTAAATTATACAGCTTGGACGTTATGCTTCCATTTAATGTTAAATTTAAGGTTGTCTATGACTTAATTATGCCAATTTTTTTATATGGCTTGGAAGTCTATTCGGGGGCTTTGGGTTATGTAGTAAAGAAGATAAAGTTGGCTTTCAATCGTGTTATGAGATATTTATACTCTCTTAGATTGCGTCATCATATTTCGTCGTATGTTTTGGAATTTTTAGGATATTTATTTGATAACCTTGTTCAAATTAGGAATATTATGCATTTCTATAAAGTGTTTAAATTGCAAATGCCGTTGTTCTTGGTTGATATGTTTGAATTTGGTATATCTAATAGGAATAGACAATTAGTTATTACAAAGCTTACACCGTTGTTACGCCGATCTTTTTTTGTAAGGGTTGCTCGAATATACAACAAATTGCCACCTAACTTAAAGACTTTTAATTTGTCGATTGATACGTTCAAGAAGAAACTTTTTGAAGTAATTTCACTTAATGCTTAATTTTTCAGGCATTATTTTTCAAATTAAAGCTTACATATGTCATTTTTTTCATTTAGAATTTAAGGAATGTAAAAACTAGTATCGCTAATTTTTTTATAACTTTTATTTTTAATCTTTATATACATTTAATAATTTTATATTTGCATTGTTATCTAATTATACATATACGGTGGGTCTCATACTGTAGGTTTAACTTTAACTTAACTAAAAACAAAATAAAATGTCAAAAAAATGTACACACAACAACAACAAATTTTTGGGTTAACTACGTTTAAACCTGCAGTATGAGACCCACCGATAATGTTTATTTTTTTATTTTTATTTTAAACAAATTTTATTGCTTGTTTTGTTACTTTTAGTAGAAATTTGTAACCGATTATGGCCTTTAGGCTAGGTTATTGTTATAAATAAAGAAATTAATTAATGGAATTTTCCATAAAATGCTATAAAAAATTTAATTTTATTATTTAAATTATTCGATTTTTAAAAATTTAGGGTCTTATTTTACATTCAGAACAAAAAAGGATTTTTGTCTTAAATAAATTTTAGAAAAAATTCGTTCCTAGTTTTGACTATAAAAAACTGGCCCCAAAATTTGTTCTATAACTAAGATTTTTCTAAATTTGTGTTAAAGGTATATATATATATATATATTTGTTCCTTTTACTCCTGCAAGGAGCATAGGGCACATCAAAAAACACTACATTTAGCGCCAAAAGCACTATTTGGCATTCACAACTTTTCCTTGATATTTTAATGTTTCGTTATTGAAATAAAAGCAATTATTATTTCTTGATGTTGCTTTAAAAAACAATAAAATATAAGCAATACATGTAAAAATGTAAAAAAGCGCAAAACGCGCTAAATAAATTTTGAAAAAGCACCAATTTAGCACCTTTTTCAGTTAAGCTGCCTACACACTAGGGAACATGGTTGAGGGAACAAAAAATACCAAAAAATTTTGTAAACACGAAATGCACGCTCTCAACACGCACACACACACAAAAGCACTCACACATTCACAAAAAATGCTCTCTTTTTTTAAGTATGTTCCCTAGTGTGTAGGCAGCTTTAGAGGTTAATCACAACTGTGTCGATTGTCGACCGACGACAGCAAAAGTAGTCGCGATTAATTTAAATTCAGCGACAATCGACCGTCGACATTTGTTGACGTTTAGAAAAAAATGAAAGCAAAACAAGAATGTTTGTATTTGTTTCGCTACTATTCTTCACCAATTCAATTGCTTTTACATTGTTTCTTGTTGTTTTACATTTTTTTGTATTTAATTTTGCTTTTTTGCGGTAAATTATGTATTTTTATTTTTAGTTATATTTTTCTGTCAAAAAAATAAATTTTTTGTAAACAAAGTACGAATTTTTGCAACTTTAATACGAATTCCTGGAACTCTGTTCCCTTAATTAGTCAAAAATATGGCAACATTTTGATAAATATTTTGAGTGTGTGTTAGTGTGTCGTCACGAAAATAGAATAGATTCTATTACGACGACAAATCGCCGGACGATATTTTGCTTCCCAAGCAAAATATATGAAAAAGCACATGTCGTTGTCGACTCAGTTCTGATTAATCTCTACGCGTTTAATATTTTTCGCGTTTTGGCACAAAAAAGCACCAGATTTAGCGCGAAAAGCACTAAGTTGGCACCCTGCTCACAACAACAAAAATTACACCAATGGGTGCGTTCGGCAGATACAATTTGACAGTCAACAGTTCTACAACAGTTGTGCAACTATCTGCTGAACGACCTGATCACTAACCGCTAAGTCTGAGCGCTCAGGTAGCGCTGTCATATTTTGGTAGCGTAAAAATGTTTGCTACTTTTGATCAAATAGTGATACATTTGTTATTGTTGTTTTTAAAAACTTTTTGTTTTGTATGATTGACAAATAAAAACATACAAATATAATTCAAAAACAAAAAATTTAAAAAATCAAAGGAAAATATAGAAAAAATGTATTTAAAAACAAAACAAAGAAAACATCGTTCAGCAGAGTAAGTAATCAAAAAGCGCTACAAGTCACCGGTATCAGTTTAAGGTTTCTCTGCCGAATGCTACCAATGATCAAAAGTAATTAAGCTTTTTTATACAATCAACTGGAAGCTATTTTTCTGGTCAAAGAGTTATCAATATTTTGGCTTATCAAAGAATGAACAATTCCAGCCGAAAAAGTAAGTAAAAGAGACAATAGAGAATGAATGAACATGCCTCCAAATTTTAAAAATTAACAATAGAGAAACAAAATAAGTTTCACATTGAATCGACCCTGCTTATTTTAGATAATATTTAAGAATTTTAAATTTATTTCTAAATTCATTTTGATTTTAAAAAATTCTAGTGGTATTTATAACAACTGTGGGAAATATTATAAAAAGAACCATGGCTACAAACTGTGAATTAGAATCTTTTGTTAACAATAGTAAAAAAATTGTGGGAGCTGCTTTGAACTACATGTAATACAAATGTATTTCTCATTCCTAGATATATTTATTGTCTGTATGTATTTCTAGGGACATTGTTAGGGAAAGAAATGTACCTGTACCCGAAGTTCCTTTATTGTTTTTGAAACCGACTACATCTTTAATACAAGAGGGTAAAAATATTGTGGTAGGTAAATAGAAATGACGAAATTTTGTATGCTTTCGAAAATTTTTCTTTTTATTTCTAGATTCCCAAAGTATTTACCAAAGTTGCCTATGAAGTTGAATTGGGTGTTGTTATAGGTAAACGTTGTAAAAATGTTAGCAAAGCCAACGCGTTGGAATTTGTGGGCGGTTATTGTTTGGCTTTAGACATGACTGCACAGTGTTGCTTGGGACAGGCACGCTCCAAGGGCCATCCTTGGTCTTTAGGTAAAGGATTTGATACTTCCACTCCAGTGTCACGTTTAGTTAGTGTGGGTGATATTAAAGATCCTCATAATATCGATTTATGGCTTAAAGTTAATGGCGAATATAAACAAAAAGGCAATACTAGAGATTTAATATTTAAAGTAGATGATCTTATATCATTTGCTTCAAAATATATGACATTGGAGCCTAATGATATTATATTAACGGGAACTCCCAACGGTTCTGAGCCCATTAAAAATGGTGATATTATCGAATGTGGTTTTGGTAATTTGATTAAAATGACCTTTAACTGTAAGGATGAGTGATTGTATATCAAAATAAATTTATTTTTTATTTATTCTTGGTCTTTTAAAACTTTCAATACTTTTATTTTCTGCATTATGGCTATCATTTCTGTTTGTATATTAGCACTTTCTACTACTAAATCTACGGATTTTTTAAATTGTCCTGCTGCATTGCGTAAAGACATGGATGGTAATATAGAAAACCAATGCATCGGTTCAA
The DNA here is from genome assembly GCA_949987735.1 of Leucophora obtusa. Taxonomy (NCBI): domain Eukaryota; kingdom Metazoa; phylum Arthropoda; class Insecta; order Diptera; family Anthomyiidae; genus Leucophora; species Leucophora obtusa. The sequence continues at coordinate 357,231,140 of OX465295.1, forward strand.
AATATCCTTCGGTTTTGTCAATCTTATGTCTGACTAAACGTTTTTTAATACCTGCTACTGTATCCTCTTGTGAAACCTCCTTCACTTGACATAAAGCATTAAATTCTTCACTATTTTCCGTGGGTATTTGGGCCAGGCTTACTGTCTGAGATCCCTGGTTATAACGTGTTTTAGCTAATAGGAGTTGTCCAGAGTTGGCTGAAAATTATAATAGTACACCAATCAGAAACCTTTCCTGGGGTTTTCATGTATCTTATCTTACTTGTACGTTCTATGTTAACTCTGCATGCTGTTTGTTGTTCTATTAAATTTAAAAGTTCTAAGTACAAGGAATCCAATAAATTATTTATATCAGCAATATTTTTTGGCATTTTTATTATTTTTTTTAAGAAAGTATATTTTTCAATTTTTTTAATAAAAACACTAATAAATGAGTAAAAGCGCAGCAGCTGTTTTTAATCATATGACGATTGAAAAGCTTTTTTACCTGGCGTCCAGAGATCCAAGTCGTGAACATTTGTCGTTTTGCAAATTCGTAAATATTATTGTCAGAGACTATTAACCCGGTGTCTTCAAATGCAATAAATTATATGATATGAAATTTCAAAACCATTGCAGAGAAACGTCAAAATGATATCAATTGCAAAGTGGTGGAGAACATTTGACCATTTCATGGCTAAGAAATATCATAGATATTTCTTCGAAAAACACAAAATTTTATCAAATATTAATGTTTATCTACAAATAATAAAAAATTAAACACTTTCCCATTCTTTTTTACCAAATTTTCTGTGGTTTTTTTATTACAAAATTAAAATTATAATGAAAAGTGACGTTTCATGGCAGGCATCATTGCAAGAGCCGCTTGCATGACAGCGATATCATGATATTGCAATAAAATTGAATTTGACAATTGCTTGCTATCATTTTATTGGATGTCAAGACACTAGGTAATTCTAGAGATAGGAAATCAAAAATTATACTACTCACCGGTAGAGGGCGCTGAAATTTAGCATTAAGGCTCCATTAGTCTTTGCGTTCCGTGACGGTTCTGTAATGTGCCGTGCCGGATGGCTCTTTTGTGTAGTTAGTCTTTTCCGTAACAACGTATCAGCTGTTTAATGTTGTTTTTCTTAGCAGAGATCTGCACCAACCAGATTAATCGGTTGCGGTGTCTAAATAAAAAAATTGCAGCGGCGGCTTGAAGCTGGTTGTGAGCCAAAAGCTGATCGGTTAGCCAACTTTAAGTTGACACATACAAAACATCGGCTTAACGGTAAAAAAAGAAAATTAAAAAAATATATACTAAAATTTTAGATTTTTATCGTGTAAAAAAAAATTTCGAAGGCGGCGGTGACAAAAATTAGACGCCGGCTCGGCTTAGCCGGTTTAAGCCATTCGTCGCAGATCTCAAAATAGCAGCTGTCAACTCCCTGTCACTTAACGGATAACAAAAATTCTGTTTTCAACAGGTTCATCCGGCACGGCACGTTACATTACAGACAAACTAACGACTCAAATGCTTTTCCATAGAACAAAAACAAATCAGCTGATTCGTCACGGCACGTTACGTACAAACTAATTATACCTTTACCTGAGCAACTATTTAGTATCCGTTTCGTATGAGCTGATCTATTATTTCAAAAGCATAAATTGTTGAAATTTTATTTGCTTTAATTTTTTTTTAACTTTTCTGTTTGTTTTTATTTAAATTTAGAATAAAAATGAAAAGTGTCATTTTACTGAACAAAGCGCCACCTATTGATATAGATGTTTTTATAACTTATTTTTTTGGTGATGCCATAGCCCTGATTATTGTTTGCATTGTTGTCAAAATGATCTAGGGGCATGGTACCCAAATGGGGGTCTGTAGCAAAATTCTAGGGGGTCCGCGAAGAGATCCGGCAAAAAACATAAAACAAGTTATTAAAAAAACAATTTTTTTTTATAATTTTTAGATTATTTAACAAAATATTGATTTGAAAAATGTTAAAATTGGCCATCATTAAATCAGGTGCTTTTATTGATTTTGCCCCATAATTTATAAAGTACCTCTCGCTCAACACTGGTTTGGGAGTCCGTGAGCTAGTAGAAATCTCTCAAGGGGTCCATGAAGCAAAACTGAGTGGGAACCGCTGGTCTAGGGTAACCGAAAAAACACCGATGCAGCAATGGTTTAATTATAAAAGGTATAAATAAATTATAAATAGTTGTTTATGATTATAATAGTTATTCCGATTTTTTTTTAATTCAACCAGACCTTTAAAAACATAATTCTTAATTCAATTTTGTACGAATCGGTTCGCAAAACTAATTTTATTGATTGCATTATTGCCAACTTTATTCAATCAATATCTTATTCCAAGAACCAATTTGATTTTTGTTGATTCTTGTCATAGAATCAATCGAATTGATTAAATTTAACAATAAATGGTTGCCTTGATTTATAGTTCACGAACAAAATCATTAAACAAATAATTCAATCGAATCAAAACTGAATCAATTGAAATTTGGATAAATCACAGCCTCAATTTATTCAATATCAAATTACTGATTTAAAGTGATAACGAATTATTCACTGATTCATAAAATTAATTTTAATGCGAGTTTATTCAAAAAATAATTATCTTTTTCAAACTCTGATACAGAGCTTCGAAGAATTAATTTCTTAATTCAATTTTTCAATTCTGAATTAAAAATTCGATGAATTAATTCACTAAGCACCATATATTGAATGGAATTAATTCATATTTGCTTTCGTTCGATTTATTTTGTTACGAATTAATTCAATTGCAATAGTTCTTTTTATTAAATCAAATGAATTAATTCACCGGTGAACGCGTTCAATTTTATAAATCGAACGGAAAAAAGTGAATTAATTCCTTAATTCCTTACTGAATTAATTCACCACTGAATTCATTCAATTTCATTTTCATTCAGTGAATTAAAAAAAAATAAAATTACATTCAGTGAATTAAAAAAAAAATAATAAGTTCACTGAAATGAAAAAAAATAAAATAAGTTCACTGAATTAAAAAAAAAATAAAATAAGTTCACTGAATTCAAAGCCTGTTTTCTGCCGTTCAGTAGAAGAAAACAATAATGTACAAATAAAAGTTTTAAATAAGCAATTTTACATCGTGTGCTAGTAACAAATTAGAAACCGGATGCTGTTTATCAACCTACATGATTCAAAAATAAAGCATTTTACTATTAAAAATAAAAACTTTACAGATATAGATAAATTTGGAAAAAAATATAACTTTAATTCAGTAAGGAATGAATTCACTTTTTTTTCCGTTCGATTAATAAAATTGAACGCGTTCACCGGTGAATTAATTCATTTGATTTAATAAAAACAACTATTGCAATTGAATTAATTCTTTGAATTTGTTGTTTGATGAACGCATTTCATCAAACGCATTCAGTTGAATGAATTCTAGAGAAAATTGAATTCGATTGGTAGTGAATTCATTCAAAAAGGAATTCAAAGCTCTGCTCTGATAACACTCAAAAAAGTTTGACAGTTACTACATGACAGTTGTTTGTGTAGTAATCAGTAGTTGTTGTTTTTAACAGTAATTACAGTTGTTTTTCTATAGAAAAAAGCAAAACAATTTTTATGACGGTTATTTAAGAAAACAACTAACGAAAAGTACTGTGATTTCGTAACAGTTGTTTAAATCAGTTATTTTTAATATCATAATAAGCAACTACCAAAACAGTATTTTTACAGTAAAGAGTAGTTTTTGTTAGTTATTTAAAATATAAAAAATTTCGTTGAATTTTAAAAATACTTGTTTAGTTTATATTTGTTATTATTGATATATTTCTAGTTTGCAAATAAAAATCAGAAACTTGTATTGTATCTCCAATGCATAAAAGCATAATAACTGGAGAACGATTTGGAATTTTTACTTCAAATTTTAAATAGGCTGAAGTAATAACACACATTTTTGTAGTCGAAAGAAAAAAATATTTTTTTTATTAAAATATACTTTTATAAACAAAAAGAATTGACAATAAAAAACAGTTGTTTTCACCGATTTTGTCAGTTGTACTGAAATTTTTGTAGTAAAAATTTATCAGTTAATTTTACGACATTGGTAGTTATTTTTAATGCATTTGCGTTACCCTTACCGATAATCGCATCGTTTCGGTTACCATCTATGTTTAAAAGCCTAAATCTAGGGAAATTTTCAAATAATTTACGGGAAATGTAAAAATGACTTGACAACATTGGACATATATAATATTTGTGTGTTTATTTTAATATTTGTTTAACAAATTATTAGAAAATTATAGCCTGTGCCTATTATAATCAATAGGAAATATGTAGTATTTACTTTTATATAAGATTTAAATATAGATAACCATAAAGTTTATACAACAGCAAAGATTTATGCGATAGAAATATAAATGTAAGTACCTGTAGCAACTCCAAAATTAGTTGCAAATAACTAAATCAACAAAACAAATCAATGAAATATTTGACCCCAACTAAAAAATTACAAAAAAATAATTAGCCTATAACACGATTTTTTCTCATTCGATTAACTTTAGTTAAAAGTGAAAGCTTATGAAACTTAAAACAACGTTAAAGTTGAGCTTAGGTGCAATTCTCCGATCGGGTCCTAATTTTTACCACAGTAAAAGCTTTTTATTTAGTTTTTGTCGGTCGGACCTCTGGTGTTATTTCGGTTCAAAGTTTAAATCTGGACTTCCTCATAACTTCGTCAATATTAATCGGATTTGGGCAATATATACATCATTGGAAAGATGTATATAATACATAATAATATTTCATATACATTAACCCTTTACGGACCCATTATAATTTTGTGTTAGGATACATACCTTTATGGATATGCAGAAAACCTGCTCACTAACTGCCTACCGTATAGGAGAAAGCGGTTACGCAGAAAAAACTATTCAAAAAATACTTCGTCTTTTACTTTGTATGCAACTTTTGAAATTAATTTTTAAGAAATGTATATTGCATTACACATAAAAGGGGGGTTTCTATTTGACGTTTGTAGTTCGTTGATTGAGGGACTACATGTATTTTGTTTTTGCATTGCATGTATTTTGTTATTGTATTTTCGTTCGTGTGACGAAAAACGTCATCTAGAAACTCCACCTTAATTACCTTTTTAATGGTGCCCATATTGTCCAAATCCGACGAACCGAACTTCAACTTTGAACCGAAATAACTCCCAAAATAGGGTATCCGACAAAATTTTATTCGTTTTTTCTATTTAGGCCAAAAAGTGCTATCTGGGGGAAAAAAGTCGGAGAATTGCACCTAAACTCAACTTGTTCCAAAAATAATACTCGACATTTTTTTATTTGTTTGTAAATCTATTATTTTAAATACAGCACATTTTCACGTGGTTTTCAAATATAGTTGTGGTTTTTGGTTTTTTAATTAAGTAATGAAATCCGATTCAACTGCAGCTTCTATAGAAACAACGACAGCAACAACAACGATGAACTCTTCTTTAATAAGACAACGTCATAATACGGTTAGTGAAACAAGCGCCTGGTTTTTATTCTTCCTTTTCCATTGTAGTTATCAGGACAACTTTAACATGGCAAAAAAATTTATAATGGGCATAAAATAAGGATTGCCGAAATGGTTCCAAATTTAATGAAAGTTTTCGCATAGGCTAAAGTGGACGCTCTGAGTTATGTAGATGGTGGACTTTTTTTTTGTCGGCCAGCACGCTTTGAAGTAGGCGTGTCTGAATAAGAATTTATTCCAAAAAGCCTTTCTGCGATACTGGCCTATTGCCGAGCTTAGGTGTTTTCTACTCTGTGGTAGGTCCATTGGCTGACTTAGGCCGGTCTGGGGTGGGCAAAGTCCACCCTAGACTGCTTTTTGCCCACCCCAGAATTTTAAAAATCTATAATTCGTATATCGTCACAGACAGAATTTACAAAATTCTAATTAAATTTTTAAACACCTTTCTCATACCAAATTTGTAAATACAAAAAAAAACTTTTTACAAAGGCACCAACAAAGAAATGTGTAAATCCAAAATAAATTTTTTTTTTTGTAACTTTGAGTTTTTATTTTTAAACAATTTTTATATGAAAGATAACAATTTACAAACGAGTTACAATTATTTCAAACAAAAAAAATTGTTGGAAATAAAATTTCAATTTAAAAGAAAATGTGATTACTTCTACAAATTTCCATTGTTGGTGCCTACTGTTTTTTCTGTGTATGATTTTGATGGCGAAAAGAATCACAATATTATTTTTTTAATATCAATTAATCCTGTGTTTTTGGTTGGGAAAATGTCTATTGGTTTCCTAGGAAAATAATTTGTTGGAATTTAAAGGTCAGTTTTATAGTCAGAACTAAGATCGGTTTTTGTTTTAAATATTTCTTAAATAAGAAATGTTGTTTGAAAAATTCTTACTTAAGAAATATTTAAGAAAAAAATCGATCTTAATTCTGATTATAACACTGACCTTAAGACTTTTTCTTTAAGAAAAATTATTAGAATCACATCCGAAGGCATTTGATACCATAGTTTGATACGAAAATGGAAAAAGATTTTTAGATTTTTATAGAATAAGTAAATTTTGAAAATTATTAAAATTTTATCAGAATGGAAAGGTTAATTTTTAAGAGTTTTTTTTTTGTATGAAGAAATTTTAAGTATAATGTCAAAAGTGTTTTTTAATGAAAAAAATGTTGCCTTTTTTCTGCCCTTTTTTAGAAAATGTCTTTTTGTGCATGGTAGTAAAAAGTAAACATATACAAATTTAATATCAAATAAGAGGTATTTTAGAGACAAATTTAATTGTATATAAAACATATAATAATTCCCTAATTTTCGCCCAGTTTAACAAAATCTCACATTTTTCTATATTTTTTTGTTTTGCTAAATAAGTTGAGCATGATTTGCAATATTTTAAACCCCGTTAAATAGGTTTTTGAAATACCTTTAATTTGATACCTAATTTGCCTATATTTACTTTTTGTTTCTATGTACAAAAATATATTTTGTAAAAATAGGGCAGAAAAAAGACAACATTTTTTTCAGAAAAAAAGACATAAGATTAAGAGTTTGAGAATGGGCAAATAAAGAGCCAAATATAAATGGGTCCCTTGCCCACCCCAGAAAAATGGTCTAGGTACGCCTATGGGTAGGTCTGAAACCAGCTGCACGATTCAATTCAGCGTGGGCATTTTAGTCTATGGACAAAGTTTTGTAAGTGTCTGAGCTATTTCGTTAAACCTTATTTAAGCTACTTACGGTGGGTCTCACTCTGTGGGGTAAACTTTAACTTAGCTATTAAACAAAAGGAAATGCCAAAAAAATTGTACACAAAACTGCAAAAAAAATTTAGGTTAACTATTAGTTAATTGTAAAACCTTCAGTATAAGACCCACCGTTAGTTTTTACCTACATTTAAAGAAGAGGGCATACATACGTATTGTAGGTTTGTTGAGTTGGCATTCCTTGGTCGGGGCTTGTTGGGCTCCGAGTCGTTCCGGTGCGTAGAACCGAGTGCCGTGGGAAGGCAGGTATAAGCGATATTCATCGGGACACGGTAAATGACGCCATCAATTCTTACCGGATGAATATCGTTCTTGGAGATCGTCCCCCACCTATTGCAGAAAACGAGGAGAAAACTCTCCCATGATCTACGAGAGTCCTCCTCGCGCAATTGCGTTCGGGATGGTGTTCACGCCTTAATTTATATTGGTCTCGGATCGAGCCCACCATCCCGAACACATGTCCCGCATGCCAAAGAGGACCTCACGACGTAAACCACCTCTTTGGCTGCACGGCAAACCCGACTCACCTAGATCCTACGTCACTTTGGACCCACCCGGTTGAGGAGGCCCGGTTCCTGGGTCTGGATCTAGTTGAGTCAGCAGAAGAATTTTAATTTTTTCTCAAAATTATGTGCAAAAGTTGCGTTTTCGATCTAAAAAATCGAAATCAGGAGATTTTGATGCAGCGTAAACGCAATGAAAAATCTACATGAAAAGATCTGCATAGTTATAACTACTCAATGCTGAGAAAATGCTATTTCGTTAGTGGTATATTACGGTTAACGAAAGTCCTTTTTTGAATTATTTTCAAACTTTACGGGCCGTCATTTTGTAAAGCGGGCCATACATTTGCAATATTATGGTACAACTTTCCAAGTGGTGCAAGAATATTGACCGTGTATGTATTAAATTGACGGTTGAGCAATATTAGCTCTGTTCCACGTACGTTACCGCGGGTACCCAATTTTACCAGAAAGCGTTTCTATTATTAAAATTGTGTGTAAATTGTTGTTGTTTCGGGTAAATTGGGTTCCCGTGGGTACCCGCGGTAACGACGTCGAACAGACCTATTATGTAGTGAATCAAAACACTTTTGATTTTTATTGGACAACTTGAAATATTGCATAATCTATTAGCAACACTGTGCAATTTTAATTTTGCGCTGTTTATGTTTGTGTGCATTTTGAGGTTATGTTGAATTCATATATTAGCTCTGTTTCTTTACTTTTTGGGTAAAGTTCGGTAAAATGAGAGTTAACAAGAAATACTCTCCCGAAATAACAAAAATGCACAAAAGTAAACGAACGCGAAAAACCACATTTGAAGCCCGAAAAACAAATGTCAATAGATTTGTGCATTATAGTTCGTTTTGGTGAGCGCTCTTTCTAGTTCTTGTTCAATTTGTTGTAAAAATCTAGATAGCTTTTCTAGTTAAACCCCTTTTTAAATCAAAAATTTAATAAAAATTTCCTTTTTAGGCATTTCTATTTACAAAAAGGAATACATAGTTTATTAAATTTGGAAAAGATTTTAATATTAAACAAAAGCTTCGATTTATTTACATATTTAACTCTTTAACACATTTAAACAAGCGTCTTCACAAAATTGTCGGTAATTTTATGGAGTTGTAAAATCACCGATAGGCTTTTGCAACTATTATACTAATTTTTGTAAATGATAAACATATTTTCTGAATGAATGAAATGATCGATTGAACTAAAAGAGCTATTAGTTGTGAACTAGGTCTTTGGTTCAAATCAGTGAAGAGTTCAATTGAACTAGTTGCACCCAACTGATGATATAACAGCTGATTAAAACAATTTACCCAAATTTACACGAAAAAAAAGTCTGGGCTTTCTCGTGCAAGAAGAACAAGAATATTACTCTCTCATGACAGCTCTCATTTACCCGCGGGATCCCAATGTTGAGTACCCGAACACAGCTATCTGTTTTTTATTTATTTTTATTTAAAATAGTTTTTCCTAAATCTCTAATAAATGTAACGTGTTTTTCGAAGGGACGTATATCTCATATCGGACTCTTTTCATGTAAATTCTTTAGTAGGTATCTGTGAAATATCTCTAGACTGACGGTGGGTCTCATACTGCAAGTTTAAACTTAGGTTAATAGTTAACCCAAAAATTTGTTGTTGTTTTGTGTACATTTTTTTGACATTTTATTTTGTTTTTAGTTAAGTTAAACCTACAGTATGAGACCCACCGTAAGTATATTAGAATCTAAAGTTTTTCGATACGAAATTTTTTTTTAAGTGAACTTTTTCTTTCGAACAATTAATTTCAGTACCTACATACATGGTAAATTTTCAATACATACAAAACTTCGGCGAAGTGTTGTGTTATTTCTATAGAAATTCTTTTTGTAACAAAATCAATTTACATTAAGTGTGTTTGCGTACCAGAAAATTTGTAAAAATTTGTACAAGTTTTTACTGGAAGGTGTTTGTTTACACAATTACTCAGTAAGGAGAGAGGAAAAATAGAGGGTAAAGTGACAGTTCAATACCAGAGAACTTACAAGTTTTTACTGGATGAATTTTTGCTAGTAAGAATTTAGGTGTGTTTCTTTACTTTTTGGGTAAAGTTCGGTAAAATGAAATTAATTATATTTGAATGAATTAAAATTTTCTTTCAATTAAAAGGTGAATGATAAATTAAATTCATCCGATACTTATTAAAGATTTGGGAATGCAGCCAATGAATGAATTCTTTAGGAATGTTTGCACGAAATGGTATACATATAAACATTTTCTAAAACTGAATTAATTTTTTTATGAATTAAACTTAAATTAATTCTTTCGAAGCTCTGAGATAAATTTATAGCATTTGAAAAAATGCTATAATTAAGCACCGTAAGTTGTTCAGTTTTCACGTGAAAAAACTGTTATACTCCATATAAAAAAAATTATTTTTCACGACAATGAGTTTCACGTGAAAATTGTGCAAACTTAGTTTTCACGCAAATTTAATGTACAAGACTATTATTTTTCTGGTGAAAAAGTGACATTTTGTGTTAATTATGATTGTGTCTTTGTTATAAAATTAAAATATTGTTAATTTTTTTAACTTAAATTGCAATTTAAAGCATTTAAAGTGAGAAATTTTAAGAGAGAAATTTTTTCACGTGAAAAACAACTTACGGTGCTTTATTCGGTAATATCTTCGATGCCATTTTTTAGTTTCGCTTTATTCGAAAAGGTATTTTAATACCAGTAAATGCTTAGAAACTAAAAATTAAAGAATTGTTATTTTTTAAATTCATTTTCTATTAAATTTTGTAGATAACCAAAATGTGCCAAAATAGTATCGGTTGTGCCATTGTACCAATCAATCTTAGATTGTGCCAAAAATCCCATCACTGATGTGAAAATACATATAATTTCAGTTTGCAAATCGGCACAAGTAGACATATTTATTCGCATTTAAAAGTTGTTTTTGATTTTATTCAATTATTTCTTTTGCTTATTTCTTTATTTAATTACAATTTTTAATTTAATTTCACAATTGTTTTTGGTTTATATTTGCATCAGCTGTTTTACCAAAGTTTACCCGAAGAAAAAGTCTGGGTAAATTTTGGTAAAAAGAGAAGCACTAATACACTCTCATTAGCGCTCTCATTTACCCAATTCTCGAGTACGGGAACGCTGTTGGGTAATTTTCGGTAACTTTGGGTAAATTTCGGTAACATTGGGAACGTACGGGAACACACTGTGTTTGTAAGAAAAAAAAACATATGATTGAAGAAACAAAACATTTGTCTAAATAATTTTGAAATAATTTTTTGTAAAAATAAAAAATATTTAAATATAAGCGTATTTACGATGGAAGGAGTAAGTAAGTGATCATTTTATTAGGTTTTATTTATTAATCCAATAATTTGAATAGTTTTATTTCGCAATCATCTATTTTAATAACTGTTGCCAATTTAGCTAGTTTCTCGGCAAATCTAGCGATACTTCAACTCGTTTAGCGGGATAAAATAGAATTTAGCTATTAGCGGTAAAACTAGCGATTTTTCTTTTTAAGACAGTCTTCACATTTTCTTGTGGCCCTATGTTCCGTATAGGAACTACGGGAACTTATATATATATATATTCACATTTTCTTAGCATTTTTTTACATTTATTTCCTTGACAGAATTTTTGAATCATTATTATTCAGCGATTTATCGGTAAATTTTTATGGAAAACAAAAAAGTTCGAAAAATTTGGCGATGTATCAATCATTTTTTAAGAAAGTTTTAAGAAGTTTGAAAAATATAGCTATTTTTGTGAAATTTTTCAACAGAACCTAAAAAGTTCGTGCAATTTAGGGATTTATCGATATTTAATTTTTTTTTATAATTTAGATATTTTCTAGTGATTTTTTAGTTTGATTTAGCGATATTTTTAGGGAAGAAGTTGGCACCAGTATTTTACTAATTCTTACAATTTTTCTGTTTGCGTACATTTTTAGATATTTTTCTTTTTGAGAGTAAATTTTGCCTTACTCTCTGTAAATTTGATACTGAGTAATTTTTACTGGACTTTACTGGAAAAGTACCCAAACACACCTATTGAAAGTTTCCTTAACTTCAACCAATCAAATAAATAACTAAAGTTTTAGATTTTTAGATGACACCGAAAACCGGGTGATTTTTTAAATTTTATATTAAAGGTATTCATTTAAAGTATTTACGCCTCGTATACTGCGTATATGTTGTAAGTTCACTCGATTAAAGGGCGGAATATGGGACCGTAAACGTAAATTTGATGTAACTGTACCGTGCCGTAGCTAAAAAGTACACTAATAGATTATCGTAAACGACATTACTATTTAGCATCCATTTCATGTGGTTTTATATTTTATTCTAAATTTTTCCATTTATTTGTTAATTTTTATTCCTTATTTGTTGTTTGAATCAATTTTCTTTATTCATTTCATATTTTTTCCGACTAAAATCATTCAGCTGTTTCGATGCCGGATGGAAAATTCTGATTTCAACAGAATGATCCGGCAAGTTCGTTTACATTTACGTGTTAGTAACCATTCGTATACATTTCTTCTTGTGGTATCGGAACAGCTGATTTGTTACAGATACGTTTACGGTTGGGTAACTCAGCCTTAACTACACAAAAGAGCCATCTGGCACGGCACATTACAGAACCGTCACGGAACGCAAAGACTAATGTAGCCTTAATAAGTAGATACTTTTTATGTATGCAGTTTCACATAAAGACTCTAAAAGTTACTATATTTGCTTAGTTTACACAATACAGGAAACCTTACATGAATCCCCCATTGTTTTTCAGTGCAATATTTAATAAAAACAAAAATTCCAAAATTTTGATCAAATTGGACCTAATTGCATCAAATTTTAACTATTAAGATATTATTTAATACACTAATGTCTGGTCAAAATTCGGATTAAATTTAATATAATTTAAAGTAATTAAATCCAATTTGATCCACATAGATACAATTGTATTCACCATTTTTTCGGATTAAATTGTATCTGATTAGTTATTGTATTTCATCAAATTAGATATGTCGCCATATCATCTTTTTAATCGGGTGTGTTTTCGACTTAACTATATCCGTTAACTCAGAAAAAAACTCAAAGTACACGAAAACGTGTTTGAGAGGAAAACTAACATAATTCTTTTCGTATGCACGTTAACTTGCAACATGGATAATTATTGTTGAAAACTTAACGTCTATAGATTTTCGCATAACTTCTTCGCGTTACTTTCCAAAAAGTTTTACTGGCATACGTTCGATTATACCGCAACTATTATAAATATTAACTATTTATAATTTTTTTATACTTTACGTTGATAGGCATGAGCGAAAATACAGCTCGTGTCTAGTAATGGAAATTTTTTTTAGATTAGAAAATCATTTATCTATAAACACCCTTTTGGTTAAAATCCTTAACCACACCACTGTTTTGAAAGTATTGTTTGTTTTTTTTGTGGTTTTTGCAATCGTCTTATCTTATCACTAACAATAATAAAGAAACGTTTTCGATTTACTTTCTAATTTGCCTAATATTTAATAATATAACTTTACAAGTTTATCCAACAGCAGGAACAGCGATTTCAAAGACAAAATTACCAGACAGCTGCTATATTTCAAGCAGACAGCATGTTTAACAATTCTCTCGGTGAACACGATAACTACAGTCAAACCTCTTTGCATAGTCGTCTGAGTCACTTTCAACAACAGCAACACAGCAAAAATTTTGATACCTATCCCCCCAAGAGAAATTCCCTGAAACAGCAACAACAACAAAAAACGTCATCGTCTACTAGCAATATATTGCAAACAACAAAACGTGCAATGACATCTCGTAGTTCACCTTTAAGAAATGCAAATACCGGAAAATTTTATACAAAACGTTCAGCAAGAAAAAGTTTTAGCGAAAGTTCAGCCGAAAAATTACACAAATATACCACAAGTGATACCAGTTCAAGTGCGGAAGAGGAGGATGAACTTATGATGAGTACAGCGGCGGATAACCGTAAAATGACACGTAAAAGTTTAAGTAGTGGTTTGCAACAACATAAATATTATACGCATCATATACAGAGGATAAAAAGATTATCACAGAGCATTGATGATGGTGATAATGTTGATGATGTGCCAGGATGTGCAACAATATTTGGTAAACGTTCTCAGTATGTCAGTGATATGATCGATATTGGTATTAGAGTTGTATTGACAATTGTTTTTAGGTGAGTTAAAATTAATTACCCTCTGCTTCATAAAGCTTTTTGTAAATTTTTTCCTTCCGTTTAATAATAATGTACATAAATTTCATAAATTAAAAAATATATTTAAGTAGAAAATGAACGAAGTTCCTAAACTCTGCTTCTAAGTCAAATGTAAATAATATAAATATTATAAGAAATAAATTGAATTGAATTGAACATTAATTTCACTCCGCTTGTTCAAAAATCCGACAAGCGGGTCACCCGGTGTATAAACCTGGTTTGAGTACACTGAACTAGTGTTGGTTTTACTAATTTTTTCACCATTCATTTTTATCAAGGTTGTTTTAGTTCCCTCTTTTAAGAACTAACTTAGAAAAACGGAAGCATCACTAGATTTAGTGCGCTCGGATTAGGTTTACCCACCGGCTGACCCTCTTGTCGAAAAAAATTGTTTCCGAATCGAGCACAGTAGCCATTTATATGAAAATATATACATATTTTGTTATCGACAAATTGCTTTATACAAAATTCTGCTTATATAGATTACTAGCCGACAAAAACTTATATTTTATACAGTTATAGATTATTAGCTATCGACAGCATTGATTCCGATATTTTATTTTTATAAAAAATGTAATTTTATATAGGTAACAAGCTATCAAAAGATAACTATATTTATCGATAAGTAGCTTATAACTATAGTTATCGATAAGTAGCTTATAACTATAGTTATAAGCAATAGAGTTCTTTGAAAATCTTTTTACCGTTAAACCAAGTAGGTTCACAAGAGCGTAAATATTTCGGTCTATTTTTGAAGCTCAAAAACTGTAATACAACTTTAAAATTCACAAATTTTTTAGTCATTACTTGACGTCGACATGAGTAATAAAATGAATGCTAAAATATAAAAACTACATGAAAAATAATAACAACACAAGCAAATGGTTGTTGGCTTGCATGCATTTTTCGTATTTTAACATTGGGTGCGTTCGGCAGATACAATTTGACAGTCAACAGTTCTACAACAGTTGTGCAACTATCTGCTGAACGACCTGATCACTAACCGCTCAGTCTGAGCGCTCAGGTAGCGCTGTCATATTTTGGTAGCGTAAAAAATGTTTGCTACTTTTGATCAAATAGTGATACATTTGTTGTTGTTGATTTAAAAAAATTTTTGTTTTGTATGAATGACAAATAAAAACATACAAATATAATTCAAAAACAAAAAATTTAAAAAATCAATGGGAAACATAAAAAAAATGTATTTAAAAACAAAACAAAGAAAACATCGTTTAGCAGAGTAAGTAATCACAAAGTGCTACAAGTTACCAGTATCAGTTTAAGGTTTCTCTGCCGAATGCTACCATTGATTTCATGTTTACCCAGCAAAATCTTTCATTACCAAATAATTAGAAATTCATAGCTCCGCACAACTTTTTTTTTGACATCTAAACTCATTATTTTTGTTTGGCGTGGTTGTTTTTATAAGTAGTCACGCTTTCCCGCTCGCTTACTAAAAAATGAAAAGTAAGTAGTTATGAGATTCTGAATAATAAGTGGTTACACAAATGGTTACGAAAAGTTGAATTATAAGTAGTTATCCGACTGCTTACTTGATTCTTAAAAATAAGGAGTAAAGCTACATTCACAGTGATGGAGTACACAACTCTACAGAGTGGATTTTGTTCCTTTCTTTTTCGCACTTACATATTTTTTGTATCATGCCATCTCTATTTTAGTACACTCCACTCTGCAGAGTTGTGTACTCCATCACTGTGAATGTAGCTTTACACAAATACAGAAAATACATTCAGAGAAATTAAAGTTTTTGCTAGTGTGTAATTTTAGAACTCGTCATAAAAACTTTTAACGCAAAACATACAGCCATGGACATATAAATGGCACATTTTACCATGAATTCTTTCTTATGCTACTATATTGCAAATACTATTAACAACCAACAAGTTTTTGTTTTTTCCAAATGTTATGCACATTTAATATTGCTATAAACTTTAATTGAAATTCATTAATGTAAATAAAAACTTATCATTATGAAAAAAAAAAACCGATTGAAATGAGCTGGACACATAAATGGCACAATCTTAAAAAAAGAGAAGAAATGGTTTTAATATTGCATTTGTTAAATTTTTTGGTATGTACAAATATTTTACCGTTAATATTTAGTGCTGTGGCCTTTGTTTCTGATGACAGCTTCGCACCTGCGACCCATACTTTCCACTAGTTTTTGGCATTTTGTTTTGGGGATGGCGTACCAAGCTTCCTGTGCGGCCGACCACAGTTCGTCCATATTTTTGTAATTTTTCTTGGCGATTTCAACCTTGACATCATTCCACAGGTTCTCTATTGGATTTAAGTCAGGGCTCTGGGCTGGCCAATCCAAAACATCAATCTACTCCGCACAAAACCATTTTTTTTACTAGTTTGGAGGAGTGTTTGGGGTCATTATCTTGCATGAATTTCCATTTTATTGGCATGGAGTTGAAGGCATATGGCTCCATATGGTTTTTTAAAATATATAAATACTGAAACTTGTCCATTGTCCAAGAAAATGCACCCCAAACCATAATACTGCCACCTCCATGTTTTACCGTCTTCTGAGTGAACAGAGGATTAAACTCTTGGCCTTCAGGACGACGAACAAAGATTCTGCCATCTGGTCCTATCCTGTTAATTTTGTTTCCTTATAGGTTCTGGCGAAGGTTAGTCGTTTTGAAATATTTTTTTTGAGAGTAGGGGCTTTTTTCTGGAAATGCGCCCAAACAAATTTGCCTCGTTTAGTCTTCTTCTGACAAGTCTGCTTGATATTTCCATGTTAAAATTTTCATTAATATCCGATGCTATCTGCCTTGATGAGTTGAATGGATCAATTTTAAACTTTCGTACTATAGCTGCATCCGTACGCTCATCTGTTTTTCGTGGCCTTGGCTTCCGAATTTTACCCTTAGTCAATATATCGGGATCCTCAACACAAGAATTAATTGCATTGTAGACTTTTTTGCGAGAAATTTGCATTATCTCAGCAATTTCCGCTACTTTTTTTCCATCTTCATACATTTTCCATATGATCCGCCTTTCCTCACCTGTGGTATGTTTTCCTGATCCCATTTTAAAATTTTTTTAACTTTTTATATTTATTTTTGAATTACGAAAAATATTTATTGCTTTGAATTAAATCTACACGACTACTGCCTATTTTAAGTAAATTGTGCCATTTATATGTCCATTTTAAATCAGCATTGTTAACGCAAAAATGATAACGGTAAATAATAAGCAAAACATAATGGAACATTTGAGCACTATTAAGACAAACATTTTTTCAACAATAATCAGAAGAGATAAAACTTGCATTTTAAAATATATTTAGTTGGAAAATACTTAAATTTATTCGCAATTTTAATTTGTGCCAATTATATGTCCATAGCTGTATTTACATATAATAAATAAAAATGTATAAAATTTAACTTTATAAAAAGTACTTATTTAAACTATTGCCAGTAAGTCATTATTTTATATTTAAAAGCAATGACTTCAATAGGCCGTTATTAGCAAGTCATTATTTTATATCACTAAATAATGTAAAAGGTAATGATATATCATTATTGGTAATGCAGACAGCAATGAGGTGTCATTACCAATATTTTGCTGGGTAGTGGAGACTTCAAGTAAAAAAGCTACATACATAACAAAGCCAAATGTCACTGTTTCGCGACACTTTCAAATGGTCCCAATGCAAAAATATAATTATAATTTCACGCAAGTGAAAAAGACTTTTTTAATATGGAATTTGACAGATTTACACGTAAGTAGATTTCTAATTTAGAGATTAAGCTGCGTATAAATAAGCGCCAAATTTTTAGAGAATGTATTTAATAAAAGTAACTATGTGTGCTTTATTCAAAAACTGATGTTGTACATATTTTAACCAAATTTGATAAATTTATAATTAAAAATAATCCCAGAAGTATAAAAATAAAATTTTTTGGTACCTTAGCGTCAAAATTTTTAAATGCGAATATCGCATATTTAGCGTACTCGAATTAGCCTTACCAGAAGAGTGCCCACCTTGTTAAAATTTGCGACTAGCACAGTATAATTAATGTGTACGAATAAAAATAGTTCCTAGTACTTACTCTAAAAGTAAAAAATATTTCTTTTTCATATTCCGTTGCACTCAAAAAACGAGGGTGAGAATAAAGATTATTCATTAGGGTTAGAATAAACTGTTATTTTGAAACAGGTACTAGTGATTTTTAATGCTTATATTTCAATATAAATAATAAAATATGGTGTTATTTAACTATATAATGTAGAGAATATAATAAACAACACAAAGAAAACGTAAAATTTAATTCAAATAGTTTAAAAGAAATAAAAACAATTAATTAAAAGTACCACTTTTAATATGTTATTACAGAACTATAAAAATCCCAGTTCAGTTGTTAAACGAGAACCGTTGAAAAAGGTTGATTTAATATTGTTTGTTGCGTTTTTATATCGGAAACAACATAAATAATATAGCAAAAATCAAAATTAATGCAAAATATTCTAAAAAACACAAAATAAAACTATAAAAAAATGCTAAAAATATACTACATTTTTTTGGAAATATGCTGAAAAAAATGCTATATGCTAGATAAATTTTTTTCATGCTAAATGGTTTAAAAAAATGCTAAATCTAGCATTAAATATGCTAAATTGGCAACACTGCAATGCAGGAATGATGTTCAACTTTGAATAAAGCACACAGTGTTAGAAAATGCATTCCGATTTTCAAAATTCTTTTTTTTTGTATTTGAATTTACAAAATTCCGCGCAAATCTGTTACGACAGATTTTTAAATTACAATTTCTAAATATTTTTATTTTTTTGTGAATGTCGAAAAAATCAAATTTTTTAAATTTTTTCTCAGAAAAACCTTTAATTAAAGGTATTTTAATTCTCTATCGGTAACATGAACAAAAAAAAATATTTATTTGCGTCTTATATGATCAATTTAAATTTAATTTCCTTTTATCTTCCTTATTTTGTACCATATTCCACTCGATCTTGTTTTATATGACAACTACCCAGTGTAGAAAATCATTACCAGATATGTGGTTATGTAACTACATACTTGGTAATGGTAACTAGTTACTTTTGTTATTACATTTCTTATTACCTTCATATGGTGATGTCGCGAAAAATAATTAGTTATGGTTACACACCAGCATACGAAAAATCAAAAAATATATCGTTACCTATGTGCTTACCAGTACTGACAAAAATAATGAGTCTAAAAATCAGAGACCCAAAATAACTGTTATATTTCTAAAAAAGTCACCACCCAAATGTATTTAATTATAATATTTCAATAATGCACTATATTTTATAAATCATATTGCACCAAAAAATCACAAAGTTTGGCAAAGATTTTAATTTTTTCAATTTTTATAATTTTACTCTATAAATTTCTGTTGTTTTTTGATTTTTATTTTAAAACTTTTTATAAAAGTTACAGAATGATTTTTTTGAAAAAATTAAGAACTAACTTTTTTATTTGATAATAAAATAAAAATTAAAAATTGACCTAAATTGAATGCCGGAAGTTGCTGGAATATACATATTTACTCACTTTAAATCACTGTTCAATCTTTTATTAACACTAGTTGACATCATCAGGATATTATAATTGGTGAAGTCATTGGTTCTATGGCTTTTGATTTATATTCTTAATTGTTATTTTTTGATAAAGAAAAAAAATCACAAAATAACTTTTATTATTTTTGAAAAAATAAAAATCATATTTGGATTGTTTTTGTTTGAATTAAAAATAAAAATCAAACAGAGCAAATAAACCGAAAATTAAAAATACTCAAACAAGAAATAATAGTAAAACAATCACTTTTTTGAATAAAAGTTATAACTGTTAGGTCCCTGCTAAAAATTGATTTTCAAAAAAATAAATTATATAAAAAAAATATTTTTTATTGTATTTTTTTTTTTATAAAATTTGCTGGTGCGGGAATCGAACCTGGGTCTACAGATTGCCAGTTAATAGATCTACCATCTGAGCTATATCGACAAGTAATATTTAATAGTTAAAAACATAATTGACCTGCTGCACACAAGGAAGCTTACTCGCCATCATACAAAAAATCAAAAAATATGTGGTTACATATATCCTTACCAGTGTTTAAAAAATATTGAGTCTAAAAATAGATTTCAAAAAATTTTCAAAAAAATCTAGAAAATTATTTTCTATTTGAAATAATGATAAAAATAAGTCATTATCAGTAACTCATTATTATATGTTTTAAAATAATGCAGAAGGTAAGTGGGTGTCATTACTGGTAGTCCAAAAAATAATGATATGTCATTACCGTTTCTACACTGGGTAATACTTCCTTATTAAACGTCATATTGTCATATATGTTACTTAAATATTTATTATCGACGCTGTTCTGGGTTCCGAATCCACAAAAAAAATTCTAAAGTGAAACATTCCGAATTTTTTTGCTGTTCCGTGATCCACATCTGAGTTATTGTTTTCGTTTTATTTCGTGTAGAAAAAGCTTGATGAAAGTGTAACGAATATATATTTTTTAACAACAATTATTATATAATAATTTATTTTAAAATTAGTCTATGAATATTAAAATTTGGTACACTAATAGAAAAAAGTCCATAAAAATTTAGTTAAAACTAGGGATGTGCGATTAATCGATTAATCAAACTTCCTGATTAATCAAAATTCTAATTAATCAATTAATCGATTATTCAACAATTTTGATTAATCAAAAACTTGATTAATCGATTAATGAGTTATTGCGATTATTCAAAATAAGGATTAATTGATTAATCATGATTTTGATTAATCAGATTTATGAATAATTGAATAATGTCTTGTTTTTCTCCGTTGACGACGCCTTTTAACGGCAGTTCAATTTAGAAACATTAAATTTAGGAATGGAGTTGGTCAAGTGAGCAAACAATCTTTGTAATTCTCTTTATTTGGAGCTGTATAAAGTATCGCCATAAAACAAGGATAAAATTTCCGTATTTTTTTATTTTTTAACATTTTTTCAATATCAATCCAAATTATTCAAATTTTGAATAATCAAAATTCAAAGTTAATCGATTAATCATAATTCTGATTAATCAAATTTTCAATTAATCAATTAATTCATTAATCAAAGTTCTGATTAATCATACTGTTTGATTAATCGATTAATCGCACATCCCTAGTTAAAACTACTAAAAATTAGTTAAAAATTATGCTGCAGAAAAAAACTGTTAAATTAGCAGATTATTTTTGCTATATATTAGTAATATAGGAACAGCAAAAATAAAACTGTTAAATATACAGAAATCTGCTAATTTTAGCAGTTTTTTCTGCAGCATAATTTTTAACTAATTTATAGTAACTTTTTCTGCTATTTTTACAGATTTATTTCTATGAGTGTAGAAACAGTAAATTTTCGAAATTTTTAATTCCGTGTGATTTTACCATTCCACTCTAATTAAATGGTTTCGGAACTCAGAACAAGGGTGTATATTTTTTAAAATTCTTTTCAAAGACAGGTGGACTATTTTTAAGCTTGTTCGTTTTCTTACTACAACCCTGTAAGCATTTGGAAGATATCTTCTAAAAAGATACTAAAGCGATATCCTCTATTTTTGATTTGAATGAAAATAATAAAGTAGTATTTTGAAATTGTCTTCCTTTTATCATTTGGAAGATAATTCGGTGATATTTGGAAAAAATAATTCAAAAATTTAATTGTTGTCATAATTTTTTATTGCGGCAATATTACTTTTTTATCATCCGGAAGATAAAGAAAATTTGTTTGAAATTTTTTGTCATTTTAGAAAAACTTAAAACAAAATTTGTACAAAAAGAACCAACAGACACATAGAAAACAAATTCCTCGAAAAAATCAAGATTTAATGCGCGAAAAAAATCGGCTACGATGAAAAAAAGATAATTAATGTGTTGGTCAATGGACTATGTATGCAGATATTCTTTTTCAGGCTTAAGCCCCTGTTTATGTATTACGAAAATAGTCTAAACGAAAGCAAAGTAACGAAAATTTGTTTTTGTTTCCCATATATTTTTGACGAAAGTAATTGTCAATTCCTATCGTTTTGAGTATTTTCGTAATAGATAAACATGCCCTAAATTTAATAATGAAAAAAATAAATCGTTTATTTTCCAGGCGATAAATTAGCGATAACGCCGATTTATCTTCCTGGGGTATTGTTTTTGTATTTCCTGGAAGTATAGCTTTCGGGAAACAGTTGTTTCCGACGGAGGAAACTTCCGCAATACGAAATTGATATTCCCGGCAATAAATGTTTTCTTCCTGGCAATATGATCGGGGAATCTTCTTCGTATTGCCATGCTTGCTGTGAAGTTATTACATTTATTACAGCTGGAAACATTCAATACAAAACGTAAACAAAACTTTCCAATTGTAGTAAAACTAGTGTTTCCAATTCGGTTAATCGATTAACCGATTCCTCGATTAATCGCCTCTATTTCGGTTAATGTCGAAACAAATAATTTAAAACTCAAATAATTAATTGACCCGAATAATCGGTTAAAATACCACGATTAACCGGTTACATTTTTAATATGAAATTTTGCATTTATTTTTTCCGAAAACTTAATAATTTTCTTAACTTTGGCAAAAAAATTGTAAGAAGCACTTAAAAAAACAAATACTAAATTAAATACCATCATATTCTTTTAAAATCTATTGAAAAAGATATTTAAACCTTTAGATACCATTTTTTGAGCAACTCCATGCAAGTCGAGATTGCCCCAGCGAGACACCTCATGAATTTTAAGATTTGTTTGACATTAGCTGTGTTTGTGCGGCAAGCTATCAATGTTGCCTTATGTCATTCTCATACAAATCTGACATTAGCCAACGTTTAGTGTTAACTCTTAACGTTAATAATGTCAAATTTGTATGGGAATGACACAAGCCAACGTTGATAGCTTGTTACACAAACACAACTATTATCGTTTGCTTTTTAATAAAATTTTTTGGAAATTTTTTAAAAAACTACCTAAGTTCTTGTTTTTAAAAAACCTTTAGAAAAACATCTCGAAAGGACAAAATAAAGGTGTTTGTAAACTTCTCAAAATACACTACGCGTCTGGCTGGAGCAGGCTTTAGGAAGTACCATAGACAATTTCTAATTTATGTTTTGATTCTTTTAAAAAGTAAAGCTAATTTTCAAAAGTAAGAGCAGTTTTCAGTCTCTAGTTCGATGTTTTTTATTTATATTCTGTTTATGAATTTTTACATTGATTCAATGAAGTTTCGCTGGAATTCGTTCATTGAAACTTTTCATTGAACTGATGAAGTTTTATGGAAAACTTCGTATCATTTATTGAAAATTTCATGCACCCAATAAAAAAAATTTTATTAAAAAAGCTTCATAAAAGTGGTGAAGCTTTTTCGTAAAATTTAAGATATTTTTCAATCACTTTGTGAATAAAACTTCATTAGTCTAGTGAAAACTTTCATTGAAACTAGTCCAATAAAATTTTCTCTGCGTAAATTAGCTTGAAATTTGGTTTATTTTGTTTATTAGTAATGGCCGTTAAAAAACCGAAAAGACCGTTAATTTAACAATTGTTTATGATATTCTCAGACTACTAATATTCAGCAAGCTTTTTTCTGTTTTTTGCAGAGTAAATTGGTATCTTCAAATAGAACTAAAAGTTTTTATTTAAATTTTAGAAACTTTGGGTATAATTTTTTTTAAATGCAATATTAGGTTTGTTCCACGTACGTTGCCGCGGGAACCCAATCTTACCAACAAGAGTTTCTGTTGTTAAAAATTGGGTAAATGAGAGCGTTGATGAGAGAATAATTTGTTTCTCTTTTCACCAGAAGTTACCCGTACTTTTTTTCGGGTAAAATGGTAAAACTGTCAAATCACTAACTGTTTATAAATCAGCTGTTTTAAATTTGTAAAAATAATTAACAAAACTTATAAACAATAAATAATTAATAGCGTTATTAAATACCACATTCTAATATTATTTCTTTATTTCCTTCGATATTTTATTCTTAAAAATAGCTTTTGTTTATATGAATAACTTTGACGTTAATTTTTGGGCTTGAAATGGGGTTTTGTGCGTTCCCAGTAATGTGAGCAATTTTACCATTTTTTGAGATAATTATTTGTTTACTCTCATTTTACCAGACTTTACTCAGAATTACGTGGAACAAACTTATTATATTTTATTGTTGGCAGTATTGATAAAAAACCGCATTCAAAGAAATTTTGTATCTCATATTTTTAAAATTTTAGATGTAAATTTAAGATGTAAAAACTTTAAATGAAATTATCGATATTTAACAGTTTCGGGTTTGCTGTTTTTAACTTACTAATATTTTGCAAAAAAAAATCTGTTAAATACATCAGTTTTTTCTGCCATTTTTAACTAATTTTTAGTTGCTTTAGCAAAATTTTTACAGACCTGTTTTTATTAGTATGTATAGGAAATGTTTCAATTTCAAAATTCTCAGATTCCGAAACTTTTTAACCTTCCCAAGAAATTTTTTTGTAATCGGTTGCCAACCACACGAGTTCTGCAACTGTTTTTACTAGAATCTTATATATAAGGTATAACAGACGGAGAATCAGTTATACAACTAGTCCTATACGTTATAGAATTAGTTCCATAACTTTTTCCAGATCAACCGGTTCCACTTTGGGGGCTATAGAAGCGATTGTTTTTTGGACAGTTTTAAACAAAAATCATCGATAATTATTTTAATTTTTGCATGTTAGAATTGACAGTAGAAGGGATTTCAAAGCAAAAGTAGTTATCCTACAACCGATTCTTTTGAACAGAAAATTTTCCTGGGTTAGAATATGAAAATTATTTTTAAATACATCGAGTTATATGTATGTCACGTTAATATTAAAAAAAAACAGACAGCTCTGTGTTTATATTGATAATAAAATTAAGGAAATACATTAGTTTTGCATTAAACGATTAATCGATTAATCGCCAATTTTTTCGATTAATCGACCCGAATAACCGGTTAATTAATTATAGTGATTTTTCGAATAATGCATTAACCGGTTAACCGCCTATGTCGAATAATTGGAAAACTAATAAGAAATTCGAGTAAACAACACACTGTTTACCTGTCTCGGGACAGATCCGTAGAGCCCAAAAACCAACACTGTAAGCGACATTTTAGCAGAAATTTTCAGTTAAATCAGGTAATGTTTCTGTTAAATTTAGATCAAATTTCTTAGCTAAGTTAACTAGAATTGTGTGTGTATTTAGCAGTGTGTAAAATTTAGCTTACCTAAATTTAGCAGACCATAATTCTCAACTTCATTGAAAGTTCTGCTGGTAAATACAGCTACTATTTCCTGTTTTTTAGTAGAATTTTGAACTATTTGTACGGGCTTTTTTTATGAGTGTACCAGTTCATGTATAAATGTAATGAGATTTATGTACTATCCTATACCCTTTGCCTTATAAAACCGATTACCAAGTAAGTTGGGGTACCCGCGGTAACGTACAGGAACGCACTTGATATACGAGTAGCTTCCTTAAATGGCCAAAAATGCATATAAAAATGTTGAATTCTGAAAAACAGCCCCTTGAAAAAATCTTGAAATTTTTTGCGAAAAAATAAAAAATCATACTTAAATCAATTATATCAGAAACGACTTTTCAGTACATTTATATTTTGAATACAATGTGGTAATCAGAGAGGACAAAAAAAATTCGGTATACTTAAAGCAAGAAAGTAGCAAATAAAGCAAAAGTAAAAAAAACTTGAAATGAACACTTTTTTAAAAAAAGGTCAAATCTAAGAGAAAAAATATTTTATTTAATTTTTAAATAAAAAACAACAATATTCCCCCATTCATAAAAAACAACCTTTTAACGATTTAAAAAAATTATTTCAAAAAATCCATATTTCGCTAATAACACTGCATGACACTCAAAAAATTAATGGAAATCTGACCATTGGTTCTATATATTTCGGACATGCGTACTTTATTTTTCGATCAATGGTACAGATTTATCGCTCAATGTCTTTAAAGTTTGGCGGTTGTCCATTCAGTTTTTTATATAAAAAATTTTTCAAATTCAATTAATATGAATTTTTTTTTGTGTTAAAATGTAAGCACAGGACCTGTGCCCATATTTATTATATAAATGCGATGTGCTAATCTTGATATTTAAACCACCACTCAGTCTTTTATATAGGTTTTTATGGGTTTTGCTATTTCAGAAACTTTAGTCGCCGAATTGACAATCGACCTCAATAAATGTAATGCCTTAGTAAGGAAGCAATTAAAAAGAAAATATATCAATAAAAAAAAATGTATTCATTTATAGTGGTCTATACGTTAAAATCGCGATTTTTAAAAAATTTTGTATGGCAGCATAGCTTTCGAAGTTGATCCCCTAATTTAATTAAATCAATAATAGTACCTATATTTATACTTTTTCTATGATTTTTGCGTCGGATCTAGCCATTATTTGAAAATTTGTTGGTATCCGTGCCAATATCTTAAAGACCTCAAATTTTTAGGTTCGTGAAAAGCTCAGGCCGCGAGTGGTTTTTCTTGGAATTCCTTGGAATTTTCGTAGTGGGAAAGAATTAATTTTATATTAGAATTTATATTTTTAATTATATATTAAAAAAACTAATAAAGTAAAACTAATTTTTAGACTAAAAAACTTGTCCGTCGAAAAAAAAAAATAAAAAAATTAATATAAAAAATTATATAAAAAATAATTTTACTAAATTCAAAAATATATTTGTTAAGTTCCTTTTAGTGCCTGTTTTAAAAGCCCCTAAAAGGCATTAAAAATGTTCGACCAAGTACACAAATTAATCAGTGTGTTCGTTTACTCAAAAATCTTACTACTTTTACTACAATTGGAAATTTTTGTTTACTTTTTGAATTTTTCCAATTGTGGTAAAAGTAGCAAATTTTAGTAAGTAAACAAAAAAGACTTGTGTAAAATTTTTACTATTTTCAAAAGGTGGAAAATTTTTCATATGAAAATTTGAGATAATTAACTTCGTTTTTTAAATCGCATTTTATGAAATCCCGGTCCAAATTCCCGGGAATGCGGGAACTGAAAAATGCTTAATTTCCCGGGAATTCCGGGACGGGAAATCCCGGGATGCATTTCCTACTTGAAAGTCTGGGCTTTTTCGTGCAAGAAGAACAAGAATATTACTCTCTCATTTACCCAATTGTGTAGTAAGAAAACGCTTTTTGGTAAAATTGGGATCCCGCGGGATCCCAATGTTGAGTACCCGAACACAGCTATTATATTTCCTTGAGCTCAACAATTTTTTAAATTAAAACAAAAAGGTCGAAATAAAATAAACACATATTCAGTGCGTTCGTTTACTCGAAATTCTAACTACTTTTACTACAATTGGAAAGTTTTGTTTACTTTTTGTATTGATTTTTTCCAGCTGTAGTAAAAGTAGTAACTTGTAGTAAGTAAACGAACACGCTTATTCAGTGTGTTCGTTTACTCGAAATTCTTGCTACTTTTACTACAATTGGAAAGTTTTGTTTACTTTTTGTATTGAATTTTTCCAGCTGTAGTAAAAGTAGTAACTTGTAGTAAGTAAACGAACACGCCTATTGATATTTTCAATATTTTCCAATAACCTGTTTCCTAGAGAAAATCTGATCGATTTATTGCTTTATTTTTTTTATAGTAAATTAGAAACGCAACCTGCTTTTAAACGTATTATTCATGCAGAGGAAATGTGGATGTATAAAAATCCACGTACTAAAGATTATGTATCACCCTTAGCCCTCATACTGGCGGTTATCTTTGGACCATTAATCGTGACATTAATTCATTTAGCGTTGACAAAAGATAGACAAGATTTCCGGGCCGCCAGTTGGGCTTGGACGCTAACATTGGGTCTAAATGGTTTAACCACTAGTTTATTAAAAATAAGTGCTGGACGTCCCAGACCGGATTATTTTTATCGCTGCTTTCCTGATGGTGTAATGCAATTGAACAACAACGGCACTGGTGTAGATAACATTTTGGAGATGTTTAATTGTACTGGAAATATGCGGGATATAAATGAAGGACGTAAAAGTTTTCCCAGTGGCCATGCATCATGTGAGTAGACAATTTAATTCAAACTTGCAAAAAATCTTGAATTGTTTAATTTTATTTTATCTTGCAGTTGCATTTGCTGGTTTTGGCTTTATCACCTACTATGTAGGTTCTAAATTACATGCCTTTAATCATCGTGGTCGAGGTGAATCTTGGCGTTTGTGTGTTTCAATCACACCTATAGTGTTGGCTGTACTAGTTGCAGTTAGTCGTACTTGTGATTATCATCATCATTGGGAGGATGTAACCATAGGCAGTGTCATTGGTTTATTTGTTTCCTATTATATCTATAGACAATATTATCCGTCAATATTTTCCGCACACTGCCATCGTCCCTATCCGCGAGGGGTATATCAAACTGTGAAAACAATACCTAAACCCAGTACTATTGCGAAGCAATCGTCACGTAATCGAAGACGTTTACATTCGTATAAGCGTGTACCCAGTGAGGAATGCGGTGAAGCTAGTCTATTATGTGAGGGCCAAGGTGATGAATATCTAAATGGTGCTGAGAAGAGACCATTGATAAATGAACAAAAGACAGAAAATAAATGGTTTTAGAAGTGATTAAACCAAATTTTGTAATTATAAATAATCTTATTCGTTGTTTCGTTTTGTAAGCTGATTTTAAAGTGTATTATTGCTGTGCTGTTTTTTTATTTATCTTTATAACTAGATTTAAGTAGTGTAAATTGTTTAAGCTTTGCTTTAGCAAATACTCTCTTTAACCCTCTAACCGGCAAGCCCGCCTCTAGGCGGGGTATATTAAATTGACCAGAAATGCGCCAAAGGAGTATTTTATAATAAGAAATTATGCTTGTTCAACAGAAAACAAAATTTGTTAAATTTTTTGTGAAGAATTTTTTTGTATACAATGCACGGTTTGGAAGCGCGAAAGACTCAAAGAAAAAATTTCGTAAAATTTCAAAAATTAAATATTTTAAAACAACCAAAATTTTCAAAAATTTTAAAAACATATTTAAATTGACTAAAACAATTGATAGAGACCATGAAGTAAGATTGGATCTTAAGCTATTCAAAAAGTTCTTTACTTTGGTCCAAGGACGCTCAGGATTCCATAATACCTTTAAGGACATCGCCTTAACTTCAAAACGAATGGACGGATTTTTCTGAAATTTGGTAAAAAGAATATATTTGGTATAGGTAGCAAAGTTTATAAGTTTGAATAATATATATTGCAGTTTTGGTGCGTTTTCGCTCAATTTCGTGTTTTTCGAAAAACGAAAATCGCTACATCCTCTTAAGTAACAGCACAAAAAATGTAATTTTTTTTATTGCAATTACATCTTGGTAAGAGAAATAATTTGTGCCTAAACCTAGTAATTTTTATGCGCTATTTTTCGAGATTCACCCTTAAACTATTTTGGCCCATATCGCCTAAAGTAGGCAACGAAAAAAAATTTTGTAGAACAACTTATTGTTAATTTTTCGTGAGGTACACATGGTATAAATTTCATTGCAAAAAAGCTTAGGCCGGTTAGAGGGTTAAACGTTCTTTATATTGAGCTAAATATCAATTGAAATCAGGAGCAAAAGCGAGCAAAATTTACGAAAAAAATAGAAATCTACATTTAATATCAATGTAAATTTTATAGTAAAGTTATTATTAGATTTTATTAAAAAACATAGTATCATAACTGTATTATTTATACAATATTATATTTATTAAAAAAAAAAATAGTATCATAATTATAAAACATAATTATAATTCTATTTTTAAATCTGATTCAATTTTGAATGAATTTATATCAATTCAATCAATATCTTATTCAAAAGATCTGTTTGATATTTGATATTTGTTGATTCTTTTCAAAAGAATTGATTAAATTTTAATAAGTCAGTTTAACCGACAATGGTTTCCTTGATTTTAAGTTCGCGGATCAAATCGTAAAACAAATCATTCAATCGAATCAAAATTGAATTTTAAATTTAAGCGAATCATATATTACTATTCAGTTTCAACTCATTGATTTAAAGTGATTATGAATTATTCACTGATTCAATCAAATTTTATGAGAGTTGATTAAAAAGAGAATTATATTTTTCAAGCTCTGAGTATGATTTGCTTTTGAAATAAATGTGAAAGAAATAAGTATTTCGTCTTATAACTCATTTTTAGATCTTTTTAATTGGCAAACTAAGGCCCGAAGTGCGAAAATTTATCTATATTTTCGACCAAAAATGTAATTTTGTGTGAATTTGATTAATAACTTTTAAATCAATTTATTTCGTAAACTAAGTTGCTTACCGCAAAAAGGAGCTTAATTTTAAATTATCTATTATTTCAACCAAAAATGGAACTTTATTTGAAATATTTTTAAAAATGTTTAAATCGATCGATTCAAGCAGTGCGCCATTAAAAAATGTAACACAATGTAAAAATTTTCTTAATAACTTTTTCCATTTTTTAAAAATAAAATAATTTTTCTTGATAAAAATATCTTTAAAAAATATCTGAGATTTTGAAATACAGCGGTTTGTTAAATTCGAGTGTTTTATTAGAACTAATAATTGAAAGAAAACCTGGAACGGGTGAAGAAAAAGAACCCAGGACCAAACCAAAGCCAAAAATATGGAGAAGCTATTGAGGGCGATTACAAACATTTCTGGCCTCGAAGTGGCACAGCGCGTGCAATGTTGTGCGCAGAGTTAAAGCTAACTTTGGGCTTAAAACATTTAAAGTTCAGAAAGTTCCGGACAGAAATGCTAAGAAGAACGTTGATGTCAAAAAAAAAACGAGCAAAATTTCTCAAAAAATATTTTTTCAAACTTTAAATGTTGTGTAATTTACGATACTTTTCGCAGTTTCCTAGTCAGGAATTTTATGTAGCAGAGAGTCGAGGCAATGGTTTTGAAGAGTATCGAACGAAAAAAAATATCTAAATTTCTTAAAAAGTTCCTAGTATGGCAAGCCATTTGTAGCTGCGAAAAAAGGAGTCTATCTTTTGTTCAAGGTTGGTTACCGTTATCGTTATAATACCGTTATCGCTAAAATACCGTTTCAAATTGAATACCGTTACCGTTATCGATACCTCTAAAAAAATTTATAAATACCGTTATCGTTACCGTTACCGTTATTTTTATGGGTAGTTACCGGTATTTTACCGGTATTTATTATTTTATATAAAAATTACAATTTTTTTATTTTTTATTTTATAATCTTGAGTGTTTTTTTTTACAATATAATAATTTTACTTATTAAAACTACCAGTATTGAATTTATAGCTTAAAATCTGTATTTTCAGTACTTAAAATTAAAAATATGCCATGTTTTTACTTGTTTTTATATGTTTTTAACATAATTTTTAATACCGGTACGTACCGGTATTGCTGTTTCGATAACGGTATACCGTTACCTTAAATACCGTTACCTAAACAAACGAAATCTGATCCGTTACCGTTACCCTTACCGTTATTCGTTTCGGTAACCAACCTTGCTTTTGTTACATTGGGCTCAATACACTCAAATATTTATATTAACCCTTTGGCGAGTGGCGTACATTATAATGTACGTCGACTTCATCAACTCATCACTGATTTGAATTTTAACCAAAGCGCTATTCATTTACTGTTATCGGTTCGTTATTTTGTTCTTATTAAAATTTTATGCAGGCTGTGAAATTTCAAAACAACATAAGATGAGTAGAGTGCGTTTTGTCTGGTGATCATCAATGCTGCTGAGAATATGTTAAAAGTTAAAAAAAACTTTAGCCTTTATTCTCAAAAATTGTATGATCAATAAAATTCAAAAACTCGAAAGATTTTATGTAGAGATTAGTAATAGAAAAAATATAAAATTAAAATTTGAAAAAAATTTTAACCCGCTCGGGTTAAAATTTTTTTAACCTGCTAGGTGGTTCTGCAAAGCCATAAAAGTAATAAACAATATATCTTGGGCATAGATCTACATTTCCACGAAGTTTGGTCGGAAAATTCCCACACCCTAAAATATACGTAGTTGATGAACACTATTTTTTCAACCATGTCATAGGTGAAATAACCCTCACTATGATATAGTTAATATGAAGTAGTGCATGATGACTATGGCTATTCGAAATCTACAAATCAACTGCGGAGGTAGTTTTTGGTTACGATGTGCTACTGAAAATTCAATAAAAATTAAATGTAATCGATAACTATATTATCAGGCATGTCACAGGTTTTTTACGGAATTGATTTGATTTCGCAATTTTACTTCCGCAATTTTTTTCCTAAAGTGATCGAAAACAATTTTTTTCCTTCTGAATTTGCAGTTTAGGGTGCTATGGATAATTTTGTATTGAAAATGTAACGTTCTGGTAAGTATCGAGTATGCTACAAGCTTAATAGTGGTACTTAAAACGTTAAAAGTTTCGAAAAACGAAAAAAATATCGTTTTCATTCCACTTTCAAAAACCAAAGTGGAATTGATATTTAGAGCAGCTTCAACTCATAAAAGCTTTTCAATAGTGCTTGGTATGTATTTCCTAAAGTGTCGTTAACTATTTCACTTAAAAACATTTACATTTAAAGCGCTTTATGTTGGTAAATTCAATAATTTTCTTATAGATTAGCAAAACGTAATTTTTTCTAAAAAATTCAAATTTTAAATTTTGATCGGCGATCTTCTCTTTTTTAACTTCAAATGGCAACTTATATAAAAATTTAGCAGTTGGAACAAGAATTTACCACAAAAACTCTTTTTTTAACATTTCAAAATTTACGAAAACGCAAAAAACCTGAAGAAGCTAAAGTAAAACGTTACGAAATTGTTCATCGAAATCATATTAATTTTATGCGAAATATGTGTTAAAACCTTAAATGTGCTCTCTAACAAAAACTTTTTTAAGTGAAATTATTAAAAAGAGGATTCTTAACTTATAATTGATTATGTTTATCTGTTATATTTGGTCTATATATGCAAAAATAGCATTTACTTCTGGAGAAGCAATTTGCGTTTTCAATTTCACTTTCAAGTGAAATTTAAGTCTGTGACATGCCTGTATATTTGAAAGTGGTTAATACAAACCACGGATCTTGTATTTTGACCTCTACTTTTTCCATTAAACAATATGCAATATTTGTAGCATTTTTTATTTATTTTTAAACATATTAGAGAGAAAATAAAAATTTGTCACATAAATAAAACAATAATTCCATTAAAAATCCACAATGCACGTTGTAAAAAGTGATGTTCAATTAAATTCAAATAATAGTGGTATTCCATTCACTGTGGGCTGCTAATATCTTTTCGGAACCCCATTCATGTTAAAATAATCGTCAGCATCTGTCTAGAATTTTAAACATCCTTACATTCTATAAGAAAAATGTTTTTAATTAAAAATGAAAACAATATTAGACAATACAGCATTACCTGCTTAATTCGATTTATCGGTATGAAAATTGCAGAAAATTAGTTTTGCTTCTTGTTCTTAATAAGATCAGAAAATTTTTATGTGTTAAAGTTTTCGATTTGAAAGTAATTTTTAAATAAAATTTTGTTTTATATTTCACTTGGCATTCTTATTTTAAATTTGGTACTTACAGGGTAATTATAACATTGTTAATATTACCCAAATCGTAGTTGTTTATAATTTCAAAAAGTTATTCAAAATTTATTTGGTTTCAACTATGGATTTTGTTAACTATCCAACTATGGAATATTTTGGGTGCAGCCATTAAAATTCCCGTGTCAAAGGGTTAAAGAGTTTCTTCAAACTGCCACATTCGGCATCGTGCCATTACAGTAAAAGCACAAGCTGTAACAAAGTATACAATCAGTGTGTTCGTTTACCCGAAATTCTTACTACTTTTACTACAATTGGAAAGTTTTGTTTACTTTTTGTATTGCATTTTTCCAGCTGTAGTAAAAGTAGTAACTTGTAGTAAGTAAACGAACACGCCTAATACTATTTATTTATGTTAGATGAATTTTAATAGTTTTTCATTTGTATTGTGCTAATATTTCAGCATGTAATTTCAAATTTAAATTTTTCATTTGACTAAACGAATGAAAAACAATAATTTTTCATTCACCTTTTCACTAAATGAATTAAGGTAAATTTGGCATCATTCAATTAGAATTCAATAAAAATAGAATTAATTTATATAATTTAAAGCTTTTGGGAATCAAGCTATCAAATTCCATAAGAATGCTATTACGGAATGAAATTTAACCCAAATTATATTAATCGGAAACATAGATTGGTTTATTGTACACTCATAAAAAAAGTTAGTACAAAAGTCTGTTAAACGCGTTCTGATTAAATTGAACTAACATTTCTGTTATTTTCTCTAAAAAAGTCTGTACGAATAGGTAAAAATTCTGCTAAAATAACATAGTATATGTATTTGCGCCAGCACAATTTTGACCTATTTGTACGGACATTTTTTATGAGTGTAAATAAAAAAAATTATTTTATAATTATAAGCGTGTTCGATTACCTACTACAAGTTACTACTTTTACTACAGCTGGAAAAATTCAATACAAAAAGTAAACGAACACACTGTCAGTGTGTTCGTTTACTCGAATTTCTTACTACTTTTACTACAATTGAAAAGTTTTGCTTACCTTTTGTATTGATTTTTTCCAGCTGTAGTAAATGTAGAAACTTGTAGTAGGTAAACGAACACGCCTGAACACTCCTGTTATTTTATGGAAATTCAGAGCAGTAAAACTTTCAAAATAAATTATGGATAAGATAAAAAAAACTTCTAAAATGTATTTGTATATTTGGTGTTGTAATCAATACAAACTTGCAAATTGTTGCAAATTTTCGGTTTGCGTACATGTTTGGGAAAATTTTATTTTGAATGCAAATCTTGTCTAAAGTAGGGCCTACACGTTCAATATAATGGATAAATTTTTGATTGTTTACAAATTAATTGAAGGTCTGTACCCTATATAGAATTCTTATCAATTAAATTGAAAAATTCAAAATGTTTTGGATTTTTGTTTTTCAAAATCATATTATTGAGAAGTGTGTGGCCAGTATTGAAATGTTAGTTTTTTTTAATTTGTTTTTTGTTGTTGAAAAATAAATAAATAAAATTAAAAAAGCATATGAATTACTGCAAAATAAAAACGTAAACACTTTAAACGTGGCTTTATCAACGAGCATATAATTAAAAGAGCTACTCACACAACTTCTGTTAAATCATTCTCTTCTTATTTTGTATCGAAAAATGTTACCATATGAATTCAGTGTTGCCACCAGTAAAGCAAAAAATTACACAGCTGTAGATCAAAAATTATCCAAAACAGTATGAAATTACACAAAAAATATATTTTTCATATTATTTCAAAATAAAGTCTCCTGGGCACAGTGGAGAAGAATACAAATATTTTCGCCATTTCTTACCGACTGATATGAAATTTCACACTGTAAGTTTTGGATGGCCGAAACTGCAAGAGCTATGCCATTCGACTCCAAAGTTTTGCCATTTTTCTATTTACAAACCGATTTTTAAGACGTAAAATTTCAATCATCTACAAAGTGCAAAAGTTATTTGCATTTTAAAACTAAAATTTAGCATTTTTGCTATAACCTGTTCCGTGTTTTTGCATTCTGCAAAAACATATCCAGGCCAATTTTCAGAAAATATTATAACAAATTATTCTATTAACTAAAGGTAATTTCAATGCAATATCTTTTTCAGGATTAAAATAGCGTGCTTTTAAATTTGAATATTACAAAAATGGTATTTTATCCATATTAAAAGTTTCTTTCAGAACAAAGTATTTATGTTTTTCAGAAAGGCTACTTCATTCAGATGCACTGCATGCAAAAATATATCTTGCTAATTATTCTCTCCCATATTCCTCAAAATTTAACGGTTTATATTTAAATTAAACCAATTTTTTTCTGAGTTCAAAGCTGGAATTTAAAAAAAAAAAGCTGGAGTAGATCCTCTATGGCGTCCGTAATGTGATGGCATAAGTCCTGTTCAACCCCAGCTTTAAATGTCGGCAAGACAGGAACAATTTTAAAAATATTTATATTCGTATTTGTAAAATTTTGAAATTTCTTTACAGCATGTGTATCAACAAATTTTCTTTTAAAAAATAAAAATATAAAATTTTTTCAAAACTTTCATACGATTCTGTTGAAATCTGAAACATGTTTGATTTAAAGAATTCTAAAATATTGTGATTCGGCTCCACCTCGCTGCGTTAGCAAAATTTTTGTATGGTCAAAGTCCAGTATCAAGATAACTACAGGAAACAAATTTTCAGACAAACAAAATTACAGGAAACATTTCAATCATAACAAACTCAAACTTTCCCACCCTTTCGCTAAATTTTTAAATGTTCTTGCAAACCAAGAGAATTTTTAAAAGAATCTTGACAATTATTTTCGCAAACAATAAATAAAAGGCAGTGCTTTATTTATTTTTTATTTCTTCTAAATTGGGTTTAGTGTTGAAAAAATCTACAAAAGTAATTCACCAGAAAATGGAGATTTGTGGTAAATATTTCACTGACAAACTCGTTTCGTCTAAATTTTTTATTTCTTCTAAATTGGGTTTAGTGTTGAAAAAATCTACAAAAGTAATTCACCAGAAAATGGAGATTTGTGGTAAATATTTCACTGACAAACTCGTTTCGTCTAAATGTCGACTAATTTTTATTAATTTATTAAAAAGCTCCGGGACTTTTAAAAATTTACGGAAATTTCTATAAAAAGTGAAATTACACAAAAACTACACAAAAATGTCATTATTCAAAAATTATCCAACGAATGTGTAAACAGTCCCGTTTTTGAATAATTATTCAAAAAGTGGCAACACTGTTAGAAAGTCACAATCACAACAAACTCAAATTTCACTCTCTCGCTCCATTTTCAAATGGTCTTGTGGTACATTTTTTACAGACAAACTCATTTTATCTATATATCGACTTATTTTAATTTCTTTTTAAAAAAAACTCTGGCGCTTAGAATAAAATTTACGAAAGTTTCAGTAAAAGTGAAATTACACAAAAACTACACAAAAATGTCATTATTCAAAAATTATCCAACGAAGGTGTAAACAGTCCCGTTTTTGAATAATTATTCAAAAAGTGGCAACATTGTATGAATTACACATGTCTGTAAAGGCTAACATTTTTCGATACAAAATGTTAATGTTCGAAAGAGGCGATGAAAACCGCCTGGCTTTATTTTAAAATCTGCAAAATTTTGAAATTTTTCATAGGATGGAAAATATTGATCAATTTAATTTTAACTCATATTTTTCTAATAACATTGAAAGTGTGTGTGAAAAGACCAATAAAATTGAAATAAATTATATTGACCGTGTGTGCTCGGCTTAACATCCTTATTCTAAACTTTATAATAATGACAAAATTGTGACAACACAGACCATTCACCACAGTGTTGTCACAATTTTATCATTGTTAGTGCAGTTAGAACAACGTAGAACAGGTAATTCTGAAAGGTACACCACCATTTGTTTGCCAGAAGTGCTCGAAATGACATTGGCTTAAATAAGTGACTTTTTGAGCACTCAAAAAATCGAATTAATGGGCCGAATAACCCTGATTTTGCACCCAAATGCATTCAAACCCTATTTTTTTTGGAGGTGTTCCATGCAGAATGGAAAAAATTCTATGACAAGTGGTTCGAACGCTTGTAAAAGTGTATAGATTATAAAGAAGAATATTTTGAAAAACAAAGATATTTTTTATAACAAATTTCTGTTTTTCAATTGGTAACCCGGGTAAAAATCCACATACAGCTTGATCCGAAAAATGGGTCATCTACATGTGTCTAATTATATAAAATTAGATATAATTTGATACAGTTTGATCCGAGATTTGTCCATATCCAGGACATCATATTATATCTAATTCGATATAAAAATATCTGATTTTATATAATTTTGTCTAATAGTAGGTATACTTTTTATGCATACCAACTATTAAATTGACATAGAAATTTGTATAGTTTGAACAATTTCAAAGACCCAAATTTTATAACATAAAATAAAAATTTAGTTGAATGCTTTTGTCTTCAAAATCGTACGCATCATTTTTTAACATGATTTTACATGCAAAAAAAATCACGTGAAAATTATGTGGCTATGGAGTAATTAACTCTAAATTTGCAGACTACTTAATTTAATGTTGAACTATATATTAATTTCTACGGGATTATATAGAAAGTTATATAAAATTACATGAATATATTTTTAGTATGATGACATATATAATCATATCGGTCACTACATATATTTTGATTAGTTTTATATGGCTTATGTAGTTATATATGGAGTCAGATTTGGGGATTCGTTGAAAAAATAATATCAGATGTAGTTGTATAAAATGATATTTGTCTTAATGTGACTCCATTCATTGTCAGATATAACCCAAATCACATTATATATGACAATATATAACTATTTTTACTCGGGAAGGCAAGAATAAGACAGATTACATAGATACAGAGCTTTGAAGAATTAATTCCTTAATTCAATTTTTCAATTCTGAATTAAAAATTCGATGAATTAATTCACTAAGCACCATATCAATTCCTTATAGTTATCAACTTTTAAGTAACGCACCTCAGTTTAAAAAGAGCATAATAATTTTTTTTCACACTAATCTAATTAAATATGTTAAAATTTGATTTATTTTTATGATTAATTTGTTTAAGGTTTTTATTTCTTTTTGTATACTTTTGTTAAAACTAATTCCAAATATGTTATTTTCTGATTTATTGTAATTAGTTTTTAAGTTATATAGCTTAATTTATATAGTATTTTCGAATACTCAGTTCTGTACTGGAATATGAGACTTCTAGTCTTGTGTACGGAACGACAAAATAAGATAAATAAATAAATAAATAAATAAATAAATAAATAAATAAATAAATAAATAAATAAATAAATAAATAAATAAATAAATAAATAAATAAATAAATAAATAAATAAATAAATAAATAAATAAATAAATAAATAAATAAATAAATAAATAAATAAATAAATAAATAAATAAATAAATAAATAAATAAATAAATAAATAA
Organism: Leucophora obtusa; assembly: GCA_949987735.1. NCBI lineage: Eukaryota > Metazoa > Arthropoda > Insecta > Diptera > Anthomyiidae > Leucophora > Leucophora obtusa. The sequence continues at coordinate 357,270,335 of OX465295.1, forward strand.
ATAAATAAATAAATAAATAAATAAATAAATAAATAAATAAATAAATAAATAAATAAATAAATAAATAAATAAATAAATAAATAAATAAATAAATAAATAAATAAATAAATAAATAAATAAATAAATAAATAAATAAATAAATAAATAAATAAATAAATAAATAAATAAATAAATAAATAAATAAATAAATAAATAAATAAATAAATAAATAAATAAATAAATAAATAAATAAATAAATAAATAAATAAATAAATAAATAAATAAATAAATAAATAAATAAATAAATAAATAAATAAATAAATAAATAAATAAATAAATAAATAAATAAATAAATAAATAAATAAATAAATAAATAAATAAATAAATAAATAAATAAATAAATAAATAAATAAATAAATAAATAAATAAATAAATAAATAAATAAATAAATAAATAAATAAATAAATAAATAAATAAATAAATAAATAAATAAATAAATAAATAAATAAATAAATAAATAAATAAATAAATAAATAAATAAATAAATAAATAAATAAATAAATAAATAAATAAATAAATAAATAAATAAATAAATAAATAAATAAATAAATAAATAAATAAATAAATAAATAAATAAATAAATAAATAAATAAATAAATAAATAAATAAATAAATAAATAAATAAATAAATAAATAAATAAATAAATAAATAAATAAATAAATAAATAAATAAATAAATAAATAAATAAATAAATAAATAAATAAATAAATAAATAAATAAATAAATAAATAAATAAATAAATAAATAAATAAATAAATAAATAAATAAATAAATAAATAAATAAATAAATAAATAAATAAATAAATAAATAAATAAATAAATAAATAAATAAATAAATAAATAAATAAATAAATAAATAAATAAATAAATAAATAAATAAATAAATAAATAAATAAATAAATAAATAAATAAATAAATAAATAAATAAATAAATAAATAAATAAATAAATAAATAAATAAATAAATAAATAAATAAATAAATAAATAAATAAATAAATAAATAAATAAATAAATAAATAAATAAATAAATAAATAAATAAATAAATAAATAAATAAATAAATAAATAAATAAATAAATAAATAAATAAATAAATAAATAAATAAATAAATAAATAAATAAATAAATAAATAAATAAATAAATAAATAAATAAATAAATAAATAAATAAATAAATAAATAAATAAATAAATAAATAAATAAATAAATAAATAAATAAATAAATAAATAAATAAATAAATAAATAAATAAATAAATAAATAAATAAATAAATAAATAAATAAATAAATAAATAAATAAATAAATAAATAAATAAATAAATAAATAAATAAATAAATAAATAAATAAATAAATAAATAAATAAATAAATAAATAAATAAATAAATAAATAAGTAAATAAATAAATAAATAAATGGAACGCTAAAAAAGCTTTTATGGTAGAAAAAAATTATTTAAAAGCTCAATCGGCGATTCCGATTCTGCAAACGAATATAATGATGCAATTTTCCTTTTTGCAGAATATTTTCGCGATTTCTTTTTTGCAAACTAAGAACCAAACTTTAGTGTGGAATTAGTATTATATTCCCAAGATTAAAGATTTAAAAAAACTACACTTAAAAAATTGCAAAATAATCGCGGAAAAGGGCGAAAAAGGCTTTATGGTACAGAAAATGAATTAAAAAAATTAATCACCGACTTACATTCTGCAAACAAATATATTGATGGAAAAATTTAGCTTTTTGCAAATTTTATTTTTCGCGATTTTATCTTTTTTGCAACTAACCACCAAACTTTGTTTTATGAAATGTGTATTATAAACCCTAGATTATAAATTTAAAAAAAGCGCACTCGAAAATTTGCAAAATAATAGCGGAACGCGAAAAAAAAATCTTTATGGTACAAAAATTGTATTAAAAACTAAGATTTACATTCTGTAAAGAAATATATTAAAATTGTAAAATTATCCTTTTCAACTCTACTATTTTCTTGAGCTTAAGGTTTGGTTTTTATTTATAAAAAGTTTTTTATTTTCGATATTTCGCTACTCCAATGTGTAGCATCTTCAGGAAATAAGCTCAAGAAAATAGTAGAGTTAAAAATTAAAAAAGAAGGTTAAATAAACGAAAAGAAATTATCCTTTTCGCAAAATTTTTTTTTCCAAACTAACCACCAAACTTTGGGCAAGATATGAGTGTAATAGTCTTCGATTATGGATTAAAATACATTGAAAAAATTCAAAATAATGGCGGATTGTGAATAAAAGGATTTATGCCGCAGAAAATGAATTAAGAAACTTAATCTGCGATTAACATTTTGCAAACGAATATAATCATGCAAACTTTTTCGTTTTTGGAAAATTTTTTTCGTAATTTTTTTTTTCCAAACCAACCATTAATTTTTGGAATAAGATATGGATATAATAGTTCTTGGATTATTAATTTCAATAAAACGAGACTTTTCCATCCCTGATTAACAATTCTGTGTTCGTTGATGTTTGGAGGAACATACTATTGTTTTCCACAAAAAATATACAGATGTGAATGGTCAATTGTTCCTAATAATGCATATTTTTTATATTTATCAAAACTACTGCTAGTATTATCATAAAATTATATAAAAATTTTATTTCAGAACTCTATATCTGCATTAGCGACGTAAATAACGCAAATAATTTCAAAATAAGTATATATAGGAATAAGTTGCCATTTTTAAATAATATTCTAGAAGACAGATTGATTCAAAAAAATCTTATAAGCAAGTGAATTAGTTTTATTGCTCTCCTGAATAATTGTATTTTTGCAGATATAGAGTATTGAATCTATGGTATCGATATATTGAATGGAATTAATTCATATTTGCTTTCGTTCGATTTATTTTGTTACGAATTAATTCAATCGCAATAGTTCTGTTTATTAAATCAAATGAATTAATTCACTGGTGAACACGTTCAATTTTATAAATCGAACGGAAAAATGTAAATTAATTCCTTACTAAATTAATTCACTACTGAATTCGTTCAATTTCATTTTCGTTCAGTGAATTAAAAAAATAAAATTACGTTCAGTGAATTAAAAAAATAAAATTACGTTCAGTGAATTAAAAAAAAAATAATAAGTTCACTGAATTGAAAAAAAATAAAATAAGTTCACTGAATTAAAAAAAAATAAAATAAGTTCACTGAATTCAAAGCCTGTTTTCTGCCGTTCAGTAGCAGAAAACAATAATGTACAAATAAAATGTTTAAATAAGCAATTTTACAGCGTGTGCTAGTAAAAATTAACAAATTAGAAACCGGATGCTGTTTATCAACCTACATGATTCAAAAATAAAGCCTTTTACTATTAAAAATAAAAACTTTACAGATATAGATAAATTTGGAAAAAAAATATAACTACCCGGTGAAAAATGTCCATATATGAACATTTATGGTTCAAGCATATATGTATGGATCCGAAAAATGAGGTAACACCTAAGTATATGTTCATATATGTGACAGCGCATAGAGAAAGGAACCTAAGGGTAAAGAAATAAATTTTTTTTTTTTTGTGGACAACATCTGAGCATCGAATGAGACCGATCCCATGCTCTCCTGACCTTAGGTCCCTTTCTATCCTTAGGTCCCTTTCTATTTTGCGCGTCACATATGGACATATATGAACATATACATTTATTAAATATATGCGAATACATGCGGACGTTGCTGTCCTTTATTATAAGGTTGTACTATAGATATAAATTTATGTATGACCCCGGTGAAAAATGTCCATATATGAACATTTATGGTTCAACCATATATGTATGGATCCGAAAAATGAGGTAACACCTAAGTATATGTTCATATATGGACATATATGAACATATACATTTATTAAATATATGCGAATACATGCGAAAGTTGCTGTCCTTTATTATAAGGTTGTACGATAGATATAAATTTATGTATGACATTCAAATTAGGCGCTACATATGTTCCTTTTTGTATTCATGGCATTAAATATAATTCCATATTTATCCAAATATGAGCTCCTTTTACATATATGGAAAAATGTATTCTTCGAAATATGTTCATATACAAGTCCCTTTTGCATAAATTGAATAACATATACTTTCATATTTGTCCATATATGAGTGACATTTCCATATATGAAATAACAGATGCTTCCATATGTCTGTATATGAAATTTTTTCCATATATGGAATCACATATACTTCCATATATGTTCATATAAAATCCATATATGTTCATAAAAAATCCATATTTGTTCATATGTGTCCATACATAAACCATATATGAACATGTTTGAGCGTATATGAACATTTTTCACCGGGACATTCGAATTAGGCACTACATATGTTCCTTTTTTTATTGATGGCATTAAATATAATTCCATATTTATCCATATATGAGTTCCTTTTACACATATGGAAAAATGTATTCTTGCAAATATGTTCATATACAAGTCACTTTTGCATAAATTGAATATCATATACTTCCATATTTGTCCATATATGAGTGCCTTTTCCATAAATGAAATAGCAGATGCCTCCATATATGTCTGTATATGAAATCTTTTTCCATATATGGAATAACATATACTTCCATATATGTTCATATAAAATCCATATATGTTTATAAAAAATCCATATTTGTTCATATGTGTCCATACATAAACCATATATGAACATGTTTGAGCGTATATGAACATTTTTCACCGGGTATTAATTTTTCAAACTAGTTATATAGTTATATTTTTTTCATTTTTAAATTGTCGGCAATTTTATGGAGTTGTAACATTACCGATAAGCCTTTGCAACTTTTACGCTAATTTTTGTAAATGATACAAATATTTTTCTGAATGAATAAAATGAGCGATTGAACTAAAAGAGCTATTAGTTGTGAACTAGGGCTTTGGTTCGAATAAGTGAATAGTTCAATTGAAATAGTTGAACCCAACTGATGATATCACAGCTGATAAAAACCATTTACCCAAACTTACACGAAAAAAAATTTTGGGCTTCTTCGTGCAAGAAGAACAAGAATATTACTCTCTCATGACAGCTCTCATTTACCCAATTGTGCAGTAAGAAAGCGCTTTTTGGTAAAATTGGGATCCCGCGGGATCCCAATGTTGAGTACCCGAACAGACCTTTTATTGATCAAGTTTTCAAAAATCAACTATTTGGAACATTTTATTTTTAAACACTTGTTCTGATGGGTTGATTTTAAAAACATCGATCAATAGTATTGAACATGTATGGCTGCCTTTAGGCTCAAAATATAAATAGTTACCCATATTCTTTGAAATTGGGTACCTTTCCTTTCATGCCAGGAAAAAGTACGACTCTTTACAATTCATAAATAATGGCATGAGTAAATTCAATTGCTATTTATGTACTTCTCTCATCCTATGTTAACAGCTTGTGCCTGCAAACAGGAATCGAGGTAGTTTTAACGAAAACCAAAGATGAATTCATAAATTACAATAAATATGACGAAATCTATCAGTAGCAACATTAAAACTATAATTTCAATTTCCTATTTGCAGCCACATTTTACATATTTTTTCTCACTAACTGAGAGGATTGCAATCTTTTTATTTTCTACACTCTTGGGTAGGTATAATATTTATGTGTTTACTCTATAATCAGGAAGATTTTGATATTGAAATCAAATATTTATTTGTGCATGTATTTGTAGAAGTTATATATGGAATGATAGAGTTAGAAATTGCTTACTTTCGGTTTGTGATAACGATAAGACGTTGGACACCTAACTATTGTATCGATTCTAGGCATATCAACTACTTGAATTCTTTCTAAGTATCTACACCTTTTCCCTTATGTATTTTTCTCAAGACAATCTTATCAGCGAACAAATAATATAGCAAAACTATAGTTTAGTTGGTTAGATGACTTTGTATTTTAAAATTTTCAAAAGTAAAAAGTGTAAAGAAGGAACTACCTGTCGACAGAAACACACAAATTTTACAAATAACGAACAAATACGATTAGTAGTGATTTACCACCAGGCGCGGATACAAGGGGGGATATGGGGGCTAAAGCCCCCCTTGAGGCCCAAAAAAAATTTTTTTTAAAATAATGCTATAAGGGACAACACGATTAATTTTTTAAACAGACATTTTAGAATTTCACATTAATACTGCATTTAGACTGAGGAAAAACTACCTAGTTTTTGGCACTTGGTAGTTTTAATTGTCAAAATGCATATATAAAAAACATTCAAAAACTAGTGTCTACGAAAACTAGGTAGTTTTTGCTCAGTCTAAAGTTCTTATGAACAAGCATTTTAAATTTTGAGATTTTGTGTAGATTCTTGGATTCAAGAAGGAATTTCTTTGTTCAGGAAACATGACAGATTCTACGTTTTTTCAGGAGATAATTCTCAAATTGTTTTTTATAATGAGCTTGTTTTTATAGAATTATTATTGAAACTGTTAACCATTGCAATTTAACAAATTTTTTGATTCATTTTACTTACGAATCAATATTTAGGGCCAGTTTTATTGTCAAAACAAAGATCGATCTCAAACGAAATTACTTAGTTCTGACTATATAACTGGCACTTATATTTAAAATTAAAAAAAAAAAGTTTTTTATTACTATTTCCGTAGAATTTTTCCAAGTCGGACTTTATAGTTTTTTTTTTTGCTTTGAAATTTAAGTTCACTACTATTAAAATCTCTTAAATGAACTTCTTAATTAATTTTTTAAATTTCATGGTCTTAGGATCACCATCTCAGCCGTAAGTAAGTAATGCTCAGAAACACATTAAAATATCGGAAAAAATGTCACTTAAGTATTTGGTTTTAATTAAGTGTTTACTATAATATCGGCTGGAAGATTTTTTGATATGAAAATTCTCATATTCTAAATTTTTACCGTAGACAAATTTTACATTTAAAAAACAAAGTTGTTAATTCTAAGGCATTATTTTCATAAAAAAAATCACACATCTAATCAAAAATTACCCCATTTAAAACATTTTTAATGCTTTTTCGTATTGGGTCTGTTTCTTTACTTTTTGGGTAAAGTTCGGTAAAATGAGAGTTAACAAGAAATACTCTCACGAAGTGACAAAAATGCACAAAAGTAAACGAACGCGAAAAACCATATTTGAGGCCCGAAAAACAAACGTCAATAGATTTGTGCATTATAGTTCGTTTTGGTGAGCGTTCTTTCTAATTCTTGTTCAATTTGTTGTAAAAATCTAGATAGCTTTTCTAGTTAAACCCCTTTTTAAATCAAAAATTTTAATAAAAATTTCCATTTTAGGCATTTCTATTTACAAAAAGGAATACATAGTTTATTAAATTTGGAAAAGGTTTTAATATTAAACAAAAGCTTCGATTTATTTACATATTTATCTCTTTAACACATTTAGACAAGCGTCTTCAAAAAATTGTCGGTAATATTATGGGGTTGTAACATCACCGATAAGCTTTTGCAACTTTTATGCTAATTTTTGTAAATGATAAACATATTTTCTGAATGAAAATGAAGTGAGCGATTGAACTAAAAGAGCTATTAGTTGTGAACTAGGTCTTTGGTTCAAATTAGTGAATAGTTTAATTGAACTAGTTGAACCCAACTGATGATATAACAGCTGATAAAAACAATTTACCCAAATTTAAACAAAAAAAAATCTGGGCTTTTTCGTGCAAGAAGAACAAGAATATTACTCTCTCATGACAGCTCTCATTTACCTAATTGTGGAGTAAGAAAACGCTTTTTGGTAAAATTGGGATCCCACGGGATCCCCATGTTGAGTACCCGAACAGACCTATTATGTCAAAGAATTTGCAGACATATTGAATATCAATTGCATATTTTCTAGTGTTTTAAAAATTTTTTTTTATTCGAAATAAACTGGTGTTTTTAAAAACTTTGATTAAAAATTTGTATTGAATTTGACAAGTAAATAGAAGTAGTGTTTAAAAACTATTATTTTTTGGTTAATTGTATATGTAGCATTAAAAATATGTTAATTTTGATTTAATACACAAATAAAAAAATATTTAAATTGAAAAAAATCTCGTTCCCAATAAGTATTTGGAAGATATATATTCCAGAAGATATTACGGCAATATCATATATTGAAAATAAAAATGTCAAAAAATATATTTGTTTTATTTAAAAAAACACATTCTAAAGAAACAAAATTAAAAAATCAAGAATCAGCTAATTTCAGGACAACGTTTGCCAACCAAATTGCAAAAATTTAGGTAAGCTAAACTGAATTTCATTTATATAATAATATTTTACAAAAAAAAAATTATTTCTTCTTTTTCAGAAAACGGCGTGTGGCAATACAAATTAGAATCAAGGAATGGCTGATAAATGGGGTAATTTTATTTTGTTAATAACATAAAAGAATGTAAATGTTAAGCATACTTTTTTTTATAAAAATTATTGTAAATAAAATCATATTAATTAGAAATTTATTAATTCAGTTCGAGGCCAATTTCCTTATTATGAATTAACATAAGTACTTTTTTTCAAAAACTGCTATTTTTCTTCATCAGGATATTCTCCTAACAAATACTTCACAGAGTTTTTGCTTTCAAAAACCTCTAACACTTTCAGGAATGAAAAGGCGATCGTTTCGGGGATTTTCCAAGTCCCCTCTTCAGTTTTCTTTAGAAAGTGGTGGCAATAGTCGAAAAAACAATTTTTATTTTTTTGAATAAAAATTAAAAACCAACATTTTAAAATCATATTTTTACAATCTGTGTGTTATTTTTAGAGATATCTTCTTTTTATCTTCCAGAAAATATGTTGGCGATATTTGCATTACTTTCTTATATCTTCCAGATGATAATTAAGCAATATCGCATACTTATCTTCCAGAAGAATATCTATCGTATTACTAAGAAGTATTGCATTCGGCACACGTTCTCTACCAAATGGGATATCTTCCGCAATACGAAGACAATTGTTGCCGCAATAAAATGTTTCTTCCAGGCAATACTATTGGGGAATCGTATTCGTGTTGCTATGTTTGCTGGGTTACTTTTAACCTACACTGTGAGAATTATCTGCAGGATATTAATGAATTTTTGCATAAAACCGATGAAGTTCCATTGGAATTTGTCAATTGAATCTTTTAATTGAATTTTTCACAAAATATGAAAAATTTTTATTTATTTATTAAAAGTATCATACACTCAATGAAAAAGTTTCAAAAAATATATGAAGCTTTTTCATCAATTCTAAGAAATTTTTAATTTTTTTTGTAAAGAAAACTTCATAAGTTTAATCAAAAATTTCATTAAAATTCGTCGAGCAGAATTCTTTCTGTGTAAAGGTAATGAATTTTTTTAGGGAGTTACCGCGATTTACATGCCCTTGCTAAAATAATACGTTTTATAATAGAAAAGTAAGAGGTTACATATCTTAACTTCTTACAAAACTCATTACAGGGTAATAGTAGGAGGTTTTGTTGTGACTTGGATTTATGGCGTCGTTTGCCGCAGAGCTCTACCACATATCCGAATTTCATTAGAGTTGGAAGGAACCCATCGGGATAGTTTTCTCATTAGTTGTTTACTTTTGTAAAATTTAAAATATTTTTTCAAGATGAAAACCTTTTAAATGTTGGGACATTCTTCTTGTAAAATTATTTTTTTATTTAAAAGTTGCAATAATTATGGCCAGTTTTATAGTCAAAACAAAGATTGATATTTTATTATACATATATTTTGTTCTCAGACTGTTTTTTTCTTAAATATTTCTTAAATAAGAAATTTTCAAAAACTCTAGTTCTGACTATAAAACTGCCCCTTAAGCACTTTTAAATTAAACCTATTAGATTAGGAAAAAATTTTGTATTCGAAAAACTCTTTGACACTGACACATTTTTTATATTCTAGGTTTGATATGAAAGTTGTAAGATACGGAATAATTTTTCTTATAAAACTAAAACAGGCACTGAAAAAAATTTTACAATTAGGGCATATTCCTATTATCATATTCTGAGAATTTTTTTATATCAGTATCTGTATTGTGTTTTCTATGAAAATATTATTTAATTTTTAAATGATTTTTACAAATCAGAACATTAAAATCTTGTAATTATTTCAGCAAAGAAAACTAACTAAACATTCAAAAAATGTCGAAATGGGGTTGAGCAGATTTTCCCGAATCCCTTTTTTGGTTTTTTATAGAACACTTGGCAAACCTATGCTAAAACATGTATTAAAACTTCTACTTCTAGCAAGGAGTGTATAAGGCTAGGAGATGCAATCAGATATTATACAAAACATTATGGCGTTGTCAGACTGTCAATCGAAAATTGAGGAAAAAGTGAAAATAAATTGCCAGAAACAAAAAAATACAAAAAAAAAAAATTAAAAATATTTTAGAATTAAGAAAAAAAATTACAAAAAATATGCAAATATCAAAAATAAAAAATTAACAGAAATTAGTGATCAATTCAGATATTTCATAAATTATTGCACTTTTTTATTACACTCGGATAAAAAAGTTAGTAAACAAATTTGTAAACAGTTTCCAATCGCACTATACTATTTTTATACTGATTTTTAGTACAAATTTTATTTTTAGTAATCATTTTTGCTATTCTCTTATTACAAATTACGGATTTTTTTTTACTAATTTTCGCTGCTGATTTCAGCAAAACATTTTACTAATTTTCCAAAACCGAGTGCTAAATTTAGCAGAAAAATATACTAATTTAAAAAAGTTTATTTACAAGAATTCGTTGATTTTTTACAATTCTTGATTAGTTTATATTTGTTACTATTGATATATTCTTAGGGTCATATGCATTATCAATTTTTAAATTTATGTATGGCTTATAAAACAAATTTTTGATACAAAATTCATTTTATAAACGTGTTATAAGGTTTTAAAATTATTATGAATAAGCACTTTAGTTTGGAAATAACACTCAGAAAATTTTATTTTATCTCCAATGCATAAAAAGGTAATAACTGGAGAACCGTTTCCAATTTGGACTCTAAATTTCAAGTACGATGAAGTAATTATACGCTTGTTACAATCAAAAGAAAAAAACTTTTTTTTTTATTAATTTTTTTTTTAGATTTTACAGTTTGTTTATTTTTTAGTGCACTTTTTTGCTAGTTTCAGCAGATTAATTTTAAATTACAGTTTACAACAATTTACTGAAATTTAGTAGCTGCAACTAATTATTTAAACTAATTTCATTGTACTAAAATTATGATATTTAGTAAGTTTCTTAACTGATTTTAGCAAATCGATTTTAAATTGCGGTTTACATAAATTTTACTAAAATTTAGTAGCGGCTACTAATTTTATTTTACTACAGATCAGCAGACATGTGTTGCTAAAATTAGCAAAAAATACCGCTAATTTAATTCACATATAAGTATAGCTACTCTACGGGGAATGAGGAGTCAATTGCCCTCCAAGGACCTATCCCGTGACCGGTCAATCGAAGGTATATTAATTTCATTTTCTTTTGTTCAGTACAAATATGAACAAAAGAGAATGAATTAATTTTCTAAGTATTTTCTGATCCGTTATTTTCACTGTTGCTTTTAAAAAACTTGACCGATACCGAAATAAAAAACAAAATTCGCGGCTTATTTTTAAAAATATTCTTTTTTATTTTTTTACGATTTGCTTATTTTAGCTCTTATTTTAAATATCTATAATTTTTTGCTAAGAAATTTTAAGTTTTGTATTTGCTGCGATTTTTTAATGTTAAAGCTGTTTTAATTTTAACAGTTGGTATTTCATTTAGCTTTCCTTTTTAACTTAAGGGGAATTTTTAAAATTTTTATTTATATTATCAGAGTTTTTGAGGTAATTTTTAATTGATTTTTTAATTTAATTATGACCAACGCAAAAAACGAGTCAACTGCCATTAAATGACCTATCCCATGACCGGTCAATCGGGGGCATATTCAAGGCACTTCCACTATGTTTGTGTGTGTGTTAATGTTGTTTTATTTTTTTTTTCTTTATAACTTTACCATCAGCGAGGCATCATGCACAAGCAACATTAGCTCAGACGAAAGAGCGTTTGCATTAGATTTTTTTTAATTCTAAATTTTTTATTAGTTTATTTGAAAATCTATTTTTAGACACACCACCTTGCGTGTCACAAGGTGTCTAAACTGTGGCAATCGGTAATTTCCAATGACCACGCCATGTTAAAGTCGCATGTCTCTTTCAAACAAAAAGAGCGATCAAGGACCAGTCACTGCCCCCTTGGGAACTATCCCGTGTGTCACTTTGAACCGGTCCCTTTAAGTTAGGTAAGCTAGCTTTTTTCTATTTTACTAAAAACTGTGTTATTGCAAAATATATGTAAATATTTGTTATTTTTTTTTTCACGAAGACAAAAATATTTAAAACAAGCGGGCTAAAGCCCGATGGTTTGTATAAGTTCCCAGTCACCTGGGTTTTTTTTGTTAAATTCGGCTGTGCCGAGTCTTTAGATACCCTCCATCCTGGTGTTTTTATTCGGGGATTCTACTAAGTACAAACAAGTATGAATTATTACCCATTTTGTATTTGGTCAATCCACTGTGCAACAAATGTGTATGATTTTTTCCACCACTACAAGTAAATATTTCAGTTTAATCTTGTTTAATCTCAGTGCTGCCACAAGCAAGATTCAAAATTCCCAAAAGTGTAGACAAAATTACCCAAAAAATATGAAATTATAAATGACTTCAATTAACATATTTAGCGTGTTTTTTAATCACCTGGATTTAGAATTTTTCATACAAAAAGTGGATTTATTAAATCCAAAAAAAAAAGCTGGATTTAATAAATCCATAATAAAAGCACAAATATATGAAACAGCCTATTAATTTAATGATAGAAAAAAATACGAATAAAAATTAAAAGAGAAACAAAAAAATTGAAAAACTAACAAATAAAAGGTTTTTATTTAATTTTTTTTATGAAATATGTTTAGAAAAAAAAAAAAACTACACCTCACCAAATACATATTTTTAATCTTTGACATGGAGAAATAGCTGAAATAGAAATGGCAATTTTTCACTCTACAGTAAGTAATTTAATTAAATCCAATTAGTGAATATTAAATATTGCAATGGAATTTTTCAATCGTGTAAAAATATAAATTGAAGTGTTAAAACTGAAAAGGCAAACGGTTTATCGCTGTTTTATATAAAATACAATTAAAAATTAAAAGTTAAAGTAAAATCCTTCATCATCGACTTCGGTATTAAAAATTAGGGTGAAAGAAGTGTCGGACAGAAAATTCTTTTTAAAATAGGGAGAATCTAACCCCATCTGTTGAGCACTTTTAGAAATACTTTTTGGATTTATTAAATCCAAGTGATTAGAAAAAACGGCTATTATTACAATTTGAACTCCGAAAAAAGGTAATAACCTCATCAGTAAACTTAAAAAAAAGTGATTTGGCCATTTCAATTGTCCCATCGTTCTGGGCGTTATATTATTACAAAGAAAAGTTCCTTAAATATGCAGCATTTATGATGGACTTTTGAGTCTTATATGAATCTTCATAAAATTTGGAGAAAAAATTAACTTTAGAACAAAACACTTAAAAAGCTTGTAAATAAGAGTCAGTTATGATCACATGTGAACGATTTAAAAATAATCTTATTTTAGAGTCTTTCAAAAATCAAGTTTTATTTGCGTTTTTAAATACACACAAATAAATCTTTATTCGTTGAAATTTGCTTAATTACTTGGTAACGATTTTTTTGTGTACGTTAATAGCTTATTTGTATAACGAAAGAATTTCAAAGCATATATAGATTAATACACTTTCCTGATGTATCGGTTTAATTCGTGGATAATCAGTCGCTGTGAATCAATTCATTAACTCGTATGAATAAAAAATAGATATTGGAATTTTTATGCAAACTTCACAATTAGATGTTAAGTCATTCATAAGCCAAAAGTAATTACATACATTGAGGCAGGGTTGGTAGGCTCTATCGCTAAAATACTGTTATACATTCAAATATCGATACATTTAAAATACCAGTATCGAAATTAATGAAATACCATTATCCTTACAACACCATTATTTTTTTTTGTAATTCCACGTCGTAATTGTGAATTTTACATACACTTAGTTAATAAATTTATTTTACTTTACTTTGTTTTTTCATAAAAAAAAAATTGCGAAATGCACCGAAATAACTGAATACCGCTTATCTTAAAATACCATTATCGAAATAATTGCAATACAGTTAACCTTAAAATACCGTTATCGAAATACAATTATCCTTAAAATATTGTAACCGAAATAATCTATGATAGCGTTACTTACCCTCACCGATAATCGCACCGTTTCTGCTACCAACAATGCTTTGAAGTAATTGCTAAGTTGTATTCATAGACCCAATATCTATTGGCTAGTTTATGAATTAAATTATTTTTTTATGTATAATATATTTTTTTATTTACAAATTTGATAACTTTCTCAATTCATTCATTTGAATTGAAATTTAAGTGAAAAACTAAACAATTTAATAATTGCTGAACTCTATGCCCTACCCATAAAGTGGCAACATTGCTTATGTTATTCATATAGATGTGTGCAGACCTTTAAAAATATAATTCCTTAATTCGTATTTTAAATCTCAATTTTGCAATAAGTTGATCTCAGTAAATTTTTTTTTACCCCGATGTAGTACTTTTCAAGCTGTTAAAAAAAAATCCGCGGAAAGACCTCTGTAGGGAGTTTATTTCTATGAAAAGTTTGGAAATGGACTTAGCTACATATATCTAAGTCATTTATAGTCAGATTGGAACAATATATATATATCATTGAAAGATAGTAAAAATATCTTATGGACGACATTTTTTTTTGTTTGTTTACCCATTACCGGCGAATGAGATTTATTTTAAGATTTTTTAAAATAAACCGTTTTTATAAAAACCACCGTATACTAGAGATGAGCGATCCGGTGATTTTTGAATAACGTTGCTACCAGTGATCGTGATTTTCAAATCACCGTTCTTTTAAACAGTGACCGTGATCACGGGTTTGTAATAGAGATGGGCGATCTGGCGCTTTTTCGGTAACATTGTTCTCAGTGAATGTGATTTGCAAATCGTTGTTCTTTTAAACTGTGATCGTTATCACGGTTTTTCTATGGAAAAGACTGCGATTTTCTGATAAATAAACGAAATAATATTTATGGCGAGTTTTTAAGATGTCAGTTAAACTTGGTTTAGTTAAACCGAAATCGAATTTTGTCAGCCATTTCAAAGTTTATTAACAAAAATTTGCCGGAAAATCTTTTTCTCGAGTATAATTTATTTCTTTATTGTGGCCTTTCGGCTAGGTTATTGTAATAAATAAAGAAATTGAAACTGAAAAAATAAACCACATTTTAAAAGCAGTATTCCAGTTACAAACTGCGTTAAACTAAGTTTAAAGATAATCGAACTTCCTAAAAACTGGGCCTTAAAAGAAGAATAGTTGCGACCGGTAACAAAGACATGATAGAAGGAGACATTTTATTCAGAAGAGTGTGAAAGCAAGTCACTCTTATTAAAAAAAACATGTATTACTGTGCACAATGACGTTTGAGTAACTGCGACTTGAAATATTTGATCACTGCCGTTGCCAGTGATTTATCAATAACTATGATTAAATCACCGGTATGAAAATATCGCTCATCTCTACCGTATAATACCACATAATTTTTTACTTATTAATATATTCTCAAGATTAAAAACTTTTAAGATGTAGTTCAAATTTTATCACTTCAAACACCGAAGATATTAAAAGGCAAGCCTAATTTTTTTGCAGATGGTACAAAAGATACAACTTTGACTCTAACCAACAATTATACTGAATTAACTCATCGGGAATCGAACATATTTTGGGAGTAAACACATTTTAAACCTATTGTCGGTATTGAGATTTTTCATTTGTCAAAAGTTAGCCACACTTTGAAAGAAAGAAAATCTCACGATTTTGACCTCTAATATCTTCGGTGTTTGAAGTGATCAAAACTTGATCTATATATCAAATAAAAGCTTTTCGTCTTGATAACATTCTAATAAGCACAATTTTTGTTCTTATATAGGTTTTTTATGGAACATTAAAAAAACAAAAAAATTAAAATTCCTACGCCGAATCATAATGGGTCAACAAAAAAATGCTATCCTAAAGATATTTTTATTACATTTTCAATGGTGTACATATTGTTCCAACCCTATCATAAATGAAGAAAATATAGTTAAGTTCATTTTTAAAATTTAAACCGAAGTAACTCCCCATACAGGCTTTTCGGTGAAAAAAAAATTTCTTCGGGCCCCCAAAAGAGAGTTATATCAGTAGTAAAAATTTAGAATCAATCGGTGAGGTGCCTCTAAAGCCAACATACGTCCAAATTATTCAATCGAATCAAAATTGAATCAACACAAATAGGAACAAATCTTATCTCACTTTATTCAATGTCCAATCATTGATTTAAAGGCATTATGAATTATTCAGTAATTTATAAAATGAATCCAATCTTATGCATATAAATTCAAAAAAAGAATTATCTCTTTCAAGGTCTGGGTGTGTATGTATGTATTTTTTTCTTATTCAGTAAAAACAACAACACAAAGTTAATATATTTTTTCATGTTAATATGGAAAATTCCAGAGGTGCTTTTACATTTTCATTCATAACTTTTAAACGTCTGGACCAAATATGCCCATTTCCAATACCAAACTGCTCAAGAAATTGGACAAAAATTTTGACTAAAAATTAACATTCTAGCACAACTATTTTGAGCGTGATCGTGACTTCAACAGACAGACGGACACGGCTATTATATTTTCTTATATAGGTTAAAAAAAAAAAAAAACAAAAAAATTAAAATTCCTACGCCGAATCATAATGGGTCAACAAAAAAATGCTATCCTAAAGATATTTTTATTACCTTTCCAATGGTGTACATATTGTTCCAACCCTATCATAAATGAAGAAAATATAGTTAAATTCATTTTTAAACTTTAAACCCAAGTAACTCCCATACAGGCTTTTCGCTGAAAAAAAATTTCTTCGGGCCCCCAAAAGAGAGTTTTATCAGTAGTAAAAATTTAGAATCAATCGGTGAGGTGCCTCTAAAGCCAACATACGTCCAAATTATTCAATAGAATCGAAATTGAATCAACACAAATAGGAACAAATCTTATCTCACTTTATTCAATGTCCAATCATTGATTTAAAGGCATTATGAATTATTCAGTAATTTATAAAATGAATCCAATTTTATGCATGTACACAGAAAAAAGTATCACAAAATTTTAAGTAATTAAAAAAAATTGTTGGCTTTTTACTTAGATATCTAACAATTTTTTTATTAAATGTTTGTAAATTGTATCAAAAATATCAAAAAAATAGCCTTAGAATTGTTTGCAACAAAAAAAAAAAAACAAATCATTTATTTTTTGTTTTCAATTGCTCAAATGTTTGTAAATTGTAACAAAAATTTCAAAAAAGTATTTTTTTTTTGTCAATACGACAACATAAAGCGAATAATTGTTTTAATATAACAAACTCGTTGTTGAATTTTATTTTTTTATTTTTAACAAATACAAACAAGTTACAAAAAAAAATTATTGTATATACAAAACACATTGTTAAAAAAAAATTGATTTTATTTTTAACAAATTACAAAAAAGTTACAAAAAGGGATTTGTATATACAAATTCCATTGTTGGTGCCTTTTTAAAAAATTTTTTGTTTGTTTATGCAAAAAAGGTGTTTAACATTACAAACAGAATTTTGTAAATTTTTTCTGTGTAAATTCAAAAAAAGAATTAACTCTTTCAAGGTCTGGGTGTGTATGTTTGTATTTTTTTCTTATTCAGTAACAACAACAACACACAGTTAATATATTTTTCATGTTAATATGGAAATATGGTGCTTCTACATTTTCTTTCATTACTTTTAAACGTCTGGACTAGGGATGCCAATCGGTATTGATATTTGAAAATCCCGGGATTCGGGATTTTGTATGAAATCCCGGGATCCCGATTTAGGGATCCCGAGATTTTCGCAACTACGGAATTTTTCGGGATCCCGGGATTTTACGGGATTTAAATTTTCCTTTATTTGTAAAAATTTTTATGTTATGTAACTAATTTTTTTATAGAATAAAGCGTTTTATAATTATTTAATAGTTGTTAATTAATAATGTGGTACATTTTATGAATATTGTACTTAATACACTTGCGCCCAGTATTTTGTAAGCAGATTTTAAAACATATTCGTTGCGATAACCTTGCCCACTAAATCGTGTAATTACAGCAACAAAGTTATTTGGTTATCGTTATCAAATGTTTTCATGGAAGAATTCAAACTTATAGTCCCAGCCAAAACTTACAGTCCCAGTTTCAGAAATCGAATTCCGCTTGGAAGAATAAATCGGTAAAATAACAAATTTGATTTTTCGCATGTATTACTCAAAAACTTAATATTGTTTACCAAAATTTCATATATTTCTGCAAAGTCTTTGCATAGTTTACTCGAATAATCTACTTAATTTATAATTTTACCAATATCTTGGCATCAATTTCTTGTCAATATGAGAAAATTCAAGAAAAAACGTAGGTAATCTAAAATTGCTCACTTTGTTTATTTGCGTTTATATTAATATTAAAAAATAAGAAAATCCCGGGATTTTTGAGAAATAATCTCGGGATTTTGCCAATCCCGAAAATCCCGGGATTCGGGATTTCCCGTTTGGCATCCCTAGTCTGGACCAAATATGCCCATTTCCAATAGCAAACTGCTTAAGAAATTGGACCAAAATTTTGACTAAAAATTAACAGCCTAGCACAACTATTTTGAGCGTGATCGTGACAGTTGTTTGTGTAGTAATGCGGTTGTAGTTATTTTAACTACAATTGCAGTTAATTTACTTAGAGCAAAATTTTTTAATGTTTTTGCAAGTTATTCTTTGAAACAAACTTCAAAAACTACCACATTGTAGTAACATTTATTTTATGCAGTTATTTTGAATTTTGAAACAAATACTTCAATTTTCAAGTGTGCATGTGAAAGAAAAATGTGTGTACGAACATAAGTTTAGAAATTTCTAGTGAAATAATGAACATGTTTTCTCTTGGCTTAGTCAAAAAACAATGCTAAAGAGTGAAGACGCGTAATAAAAAAAGGTTATATATTTTATTAAATTATTAAAATAATAAGGTAAGTTTTATAATATAAAATATAAATTTATTTACGGGAATAATAAAATATATTGTGTTTATTTTCTTTAAGTTATTTTATATGTTCATCCCTTTCTACCTGCAGAAAAAAAGGAAGCCAAACAATATTTCATCCCCCACAGACGGACATCTAGAACAATATAGTGAACAATAAAAGTGATATTAAATGTAAATTTTTAATTCTCAATTTTAAATTTATTATGGAATAAAATTAAGTTAAGAGTATTTACATAAATTTGTTTTTATTAAATTAATAATTTTTAAAATAATTTTTATTTATGTTATTTTAACTACATTTGCAGTTATTTGTACAGTTTTACAATAATTTGCATGTACGTTGTTTTAATTGCATTTGTAGTTGTTTTTACTACATTTGTCAGTTGATTTTTAACAGTTGAAAATAACTTCATATTTGATTTAAATGCAAATGTAGTCTACACCTTTTTAACTGCAAATGCAGTTATTTTAACTGTCATTTGCAGTTGACATGGATGACAATGGATGGTCCTCATCCATTTAAATCGGCCTGAATTGCAAGAGTGTAGTTCTAAGTGTATTTTATTATTAACGATAAAATTGACCATAATTCGTTTCGGTTGGCAACCCTGTTTTAAACACATATTTTATGATTGCCCGGACATTATCTCAACGGACATTATTTCAATATCCGGTTTTGGGTTTTATCCGAAAAGCTTTCGGTCATAATCACAATAATGCATAAAGCAGTGGTGCGCATTTCAAAGCACAATTGTGAATTTACTTATTCACACATATTCTTATGCTCTTTAATTTAGTCGTCAATGAGACAGCGACGAGTGCACATGCTTAGCGGGTGTTTTGATATTTTTTTTCAAGTGCACTGAAAATAAATATTTATGACATTCAGAAAATATATGATGAAAAATGTTTTTGATATCATGCAAAGCCTTTTACGTTATAAAACATTTAAGGAATCTAGGGAATATGTTATTAAAAGATATTATGATTATTTTCATAGTAATAAGCTTGTTCGTTTACTTACTACAAGTTACTACTTTTACTACAGCTGGAAAAATTCAATACAAAAAGTAAATAAAACTTTCCAATTGTAGTAAAAGTAGTAAAAATTTCGAGTAAACGAACACACTGATTATCTTTCATAGTAGATCTTCAATAGAAATAAGAAAAAAAAAAATCTATAAAAATATGTTGCAGAAAATTTCATTAAGATTGTATAAACAATATGGAGATAGATAAATATGTAAAAAGACATATTTTTTAATTCGCTCAATTTTTTTCCCAGTGCAGTTTTCTCTCTTGCTCACTAATACAATTGCAAATCAATTTTGCGCATCACTGGCATAAAGTTGCTTTAGTACATATGCAAAATATATAGGCAAGGTTCCAAAATCTTTCGAAAATCTTATAGTGTAAACCAGCCTTAATGGGTATTATGACAGTTCCTATTGGGATTATGGCCGAAATATAATTTCAAATATTGTACGTACCCCAGAGGAGAAAATCCGGTCATAGTTCCAACTTCCAGTGCGGGGGTTATGTCCGATACATTTTCGGACATAATCCCAGAAATTGGGATAATGTCCGTTGGGGTTATGGCGTATTACCTTTTCTATGTATATAATGCATGAACTTCCAATCCCTAGTGATAACTAGGGATGCCGAACGGGACTAGTTTTTACAAATCCCGGGATTCGGGATTTTGAAAATTTAAATCCCGGGATACCGGGATTTTTCAGAATTTAGGGATTTTTCGGGATTTTCTTGTTTCATCATATTTTTAATTTTAAAAATAAATAGCTGAAATAAACCCTAAAAATTAAAATATTTCATTATAAATCTACTTATTATTTCTTGTAGTATGAAGAAATAAACAAATTAAGCCGTATTCAGAAAGCTGGAGTACTCCACGCTACAGAGTAGAGTGTGTAAAATAAAGATAGTATGATACAATAAATATGTAAGTGCAAACAAGAAAGGGACAAAATCCAAAAAACTCAGAGTGCAGTACTACAGCATTGTGAATCTGGCTTTAAACAGAAACTACACTCATAGAAATAAATATGTAAAAATAGAAATTGCAAATTACAATTTACCTCTGAATAAAATTTTTAACCAAAAGTAGCTAAAGCACTGATATATATACAAATTTTTAGTTATATTTGGCTAAAATTAATTGAATGCTCTACTTTGCTGAAATCATCAGAAATATTTAGTGACTATTAGTTTTTTTAAATCAACTATTATATAATATTAAGGACATACCTCTGCTGATTTCAGAATTTCTAATTTAACAAAAATTTTCTGTTTTTAGTCGGCAAAATTATTTTGCATGAAGTTATGATTTTAGCAAATCATTAATAAAAGAAAAAAAAAAAGTTTAAAATTATTAAGGTTTTTATTCAGATTTATTTAATCTGTAATCTAATTTAATATATTATTTATGAATGGGAAAAATTAGTTCTTTAATAATATTTAATAAGATATTAGATTTATGTGATTTAGGTCGAATATAACAATAAAAACAAATACGAAAAGAGATAAAAATATGCCAAATAATGAAATCGGAAATCCCGGGATTTTTTCAAGACCCATCCCGGGATTTCGGGATTTCTAAATCCCGGGATTTTCGGGATTGGGATTTCGGGATCGGTATCCCTAGTGATCACCCATTCATCAATTTAGGCCCTGTGCGAGTTGGCTAAATAAATTCCAAACTAAATACAAGGTGGCGCAAAACTCATCGCCCTATCGGAAGATGCTATAATTTTTGCAAATGCCGGTAGATGTCAATTCTGCTTCGACATTTGTGAAGTAAACAGATACAGAATACACGTCCATAAGACATGAATCGCTATACTCCTCAATAACGCGGAATAATTGTTGACCACGAAAAAGACAACTTTTCATAGAAAATCATCATGAGCGACGAGACCCATTCCATCTCTGTGGATACGTGAATAAGCGGAATTATCGCTTCTGGGGTACCGAAGAGCCGCGTATAACACACGGATAGCCATTACACCCCCTGAAAGTTACTGTCAGGAATGTGGGAACCTATCGGCGGAAGTTCTGGCAGGAGTGATGGAAAATGCCATAAATCGGGCCCGTATGGTCATCAATAATTTTTTCTACTTAAAGAAAAATAAAAAATATATAGACATCAAATAAATTCAATCCAAAATCAAAACTAAAGTTTTTCATTTAATAAAAAATTACGGTCAAAGAACATCGGGTGACAACTTTTGCGCCACCTTGTACAAATTGACAAAAGGGTTTAAATATAGAAATTTGGAAACATGAATTTAGTTTAGGTTTTAGTTAACCTGTTCGCACCCACCCTTAATATGGATTTCGGTTGATTTCATTTTTGGTTCAGTGTTATGGGTTTAGAAATTAACTCCGTTTTTATAAAGTGAGTGGAATAATTCCGCCTGAGGATTGTGTGTATTTTGTTATTGTAACAAATCTTTGCTTTCCTTTTCTTTGCCATTCCTTTTGCTTTATAAAAACAGGGGGTAAATAAAATGACATTTACAATAAAGTTAACATTTTTAGGGAATGAATTCTTCTAGACAATACCTTTAATACTTAAAGTACACTCAAAAAATTGATCATTAGAATCTACTGGAAATGGCAATTAAACAAAGGTATATGCATTTAAAAATGCGACAGAGGTATTTATCTCAGAGACCCAAAATAACTGTTATATTTCTAAAAAAGTCACCACCCAAATTTATTTAATTATAATATTTCAATAATGCACTATATTTTATAAATCGTATTGCACAAAAAAATCATAAAGTTTGGCAAAGATTTTAATTTTTCCAATTTTTATATTTTACTCTATAAATTTCTGTTGTTTTTTGATTTTTATTTTAAAACTTTTTATAAAAGTTACAGAATGATTTTTTTGAAAAAATTAAGCACTAACTTTTTTATTTGATAATAAAATAAAAATTAAAAATTTACCCAAATTGAATGCCGGAAGTTGCTGGAATATACATATTTACTCACTTTAAATCACTGTTCAATCTTTTATTAACACTAGTTGACATCATCAGGATATTATAATTGGTGAAGTCATTGGTTCTACGGCTTTTGATTTATATTCTTAATTGTTATTTTTTTATAAAGAAAAAAAAATCACAAAATAACTTTTATTATTTTTGAAAAACTAAAAATCGTGTTTGAATTGTTTTTGTTTGAATTAAAAATATAAATCAAACAGAGAAAATAAACAGAAAATAAAAAATACTCAAACAAGAAATAATTGTAAAACAATCACTTTTTTGAATAAAAGTTATAACTGTTACGTCCCTGATTTATCTTTAAAATAACTAAAAATGTATTTCTTTTTAACTGTTGAAAAATAATTAACAAAAGCATTAAAAATAACTAACAATGTTATAAAATTAACTGACAAATTTCTACTATAATAATTTTTACTACAATAAACTGACAACATATTTTTGAATCCATTTAGGATTAAACATCTTTTTAAGCTTAGCAGTTTTTTACTTCTATTGTTTTATTTTTTGCTTCAACTTTTTATACTTTTTTTATTCATAATAGCCTTATCTTTTATTTTCCGGATGATATAAAGTGTTTTGCTAACATTATTTAGTAAGAATTTTTTGTGAATATTTATTTTTGTAGTGGTGTTTATACCTCATTTATACTGAACCCAAAACTAGTAGTTTTCAAATTTATTTAGTTTCTGATTGTCAAATACCATACAAATTTCAAATCGAAAACTAAAAAAAAAAGAAAACTTCTAGTTTTGGGTTCAGTATGAATGAGGCTTTATACTGCTTTTTTTTGCTGGGGGCCATAGTTGCTTAAATTCGTAGCTTTAATTGTTAATTTATTTGTTTAATTCGTACACTCACAATATATTTTCCATAACCGATTGAGGTTTATTTGAAAAGTAATAGGTACAGTTTGTTTTCAATTGAAGAATCAATTAAAATACATTGAAACATATTGTTTAACTCTTTTTTATCAATAAATAAAAAACAAACCACAAAAATACGTATCGTCTGTAGGAGTTGATATTTTCAGTCAAATATTCTATTTTTAGATTTCTATTTTTATAAAAAATAATTTAAATAATTTCGTTGTTTTCTGTTTTAAAACAAAAAATTCAAATATTTTTGGTTTTCTTTTTTGTTAAAATAGTTTGTTTATATACAAAATTATTTCCATTCAAGTTACAAGAAATTCTTTACTCATACACACAAACATAGCCAATAAAAATATGAACATGTTTGTTGGTGTCTGGTGTTTTGAAATTTCAAACAAAAAAAACTTTCAAATATGAAAAAACAAATCACAAAATCATTTTTTTTACGTTTTGTCTGTTAAAAATTGATGACTGTTTTAACAGAGTCATTAATTACTTTTATTTCTTTTATGAATTTAAACCAACGGTTCCCAAATGGGTCCGTAGCAGAATTCCAGGGGGTCCGCGAAGAGATCCGACAAGAAACATAAAACAAGTTATTTAAAACAACAATTTTTTTTATAATTTTTAAATTATTTAACAAAATATCAGCGTTGGCAGGCAATACCGCTAAAATACCGTTATCGATTCAAAACCCTTTCAACTGACTACCGTTACCCCTAAAATACCGTTACCGAAATACCGCTATCTTTAAAATACCGTTACTGAAATAACTGAAATACCGTTACCCTTAAAATACCGACACCGAAATAAATTAAATATCGATACCCTTAAAATACCCTTACCGATATAAATCAAATACCGTTACCCCTAAAATACCGTTACGGATATTTTTAATTTTTGTTTTTGGCAATTGCACTGGATTATTGAGTATTTTTCATACATTAAGTTGGTAAATTGGTTCTGTTTTTAATCTCGTTTGTTTTTCGTAAAAAAATTGAGGGATGCATCGAAAAAACTGACTACCGTTATCCTTAAAATACCGTTACCGAAATACCGCTAACCTTAAAATACCGTTAAAGATATAATCAAAAAACCGTTATCTTTAAAATATCGTTATCGAAATAACTAAAAAACTGTTATCCTTAAAATACCGATACCGAAATAAATGAAATAGCGTTACCCTTAAAATACCGTTACCAAAATAATCTAAAATAGCGTTACCCTTACCGATAACCGCATCGTTTCGGTTACCATCCATGCAAAATATTGATTTGAAAAATATTTTTTTCCTTATTCCTGCTTAAAATTGGCCATCATTTAAAATAAGCAGGTGCTTTTATTAATTTTGTCCCATAATTTATAAAGTATCTCTCGCTCAACACTGGTTTGGGGGTCCGTGAGCTAGTAGAAATGTCTCAAGGGGTCCGTGAAGCAAAACTTAGTGGGAACCGCTGGTTTAAACAATTCCTATAAACATTTTCACTGGAATTCAAGTTGAAATCAAGTTCAATTCCAGCCCTGTTTTCCAGTTTCAAGGCTTGAATTCAACTTTTATTACATTTTATTTCAATAGCATAATCCAGCAAAAGGAAAACAAAAATTCTAGTTTGAAATATTTTTGTTAAATAAACAAGTGCTAGAATTTGAAATACCCAGCCAGCAATTCCGGAGCGTTCATAAATAAGATTTTTAAATGGCTCATAGAAATGATTATTGTTTTTTTGAAAACACTGTTTTTTTTGGTAGAAAATATGAACCCTCAGAAAACAATCCTAAAAGTTGTCTCTACAATCTAAAAAGCTGTCTCAAAACGAAGGTTCATTTTTCGGACTCAAAGAAGATTCCAAAATTATTTCAATTTATGAAGAAAGTTTCGATTTTATACGTTCTTTTTTCAGAGTCATTTCTGAGTGCACAGGGGGCTCTTTTGGACGGACCACTTTCATAGGAAAAAGTGGACAAATGTTTATGTTTTTGGAGCTCAATTCTGAGTCATTAATGATCATCTTTGTTTGCTGGGTATACTTTACTTCAAGCAAAATTTAAAGCACTTGAATTTTTAAAACCTATGTGCTTATTGGGAATGTTTGAAAATAAATAGCAAAATGGTTTAAATATAATGAAAAATTAGTAGTCTTTTTTTAATTGTGTTTTTAATTATTTTTATATGTATTTGTAACAATTTAATATTTTCAACCTATTCATTATTTTCTTCCGGTTTTTGATGGAAACGATTTGAGCACGTTGTTCAATTGTGTACTGTTCCATTTTAAATTCCCCAAGTCTTCTTTACAAAATACTGAAAAAAAAAATTATAATAAAAAAGTTATAAGGAATTCAAACTCCTTAGCAGTGTTGCCAACTCTTGAAGGTAGAAAAGCACCGTGACCATTGTTAAAACGGGTAAAAAGGGTAAACATTTAGCAAAAATGGGGTAAAAAAGCACGATATTAATTTTTTGAAAAATTTAAGTCAATAATTTAAAAACACATTTTAGCTTTGTAAAATCGTGTAAAAAAGATTCAAAAAATAACCAAAAAAGGGGTAAAAAAGCACCAAACTAATATTTTAAAATTTTGAAGTTTAAATATACGAAGTTGCTATTTAAAATTGTACTACAAACATTGTAAAAAAAATTTATTTCTTGTTTAGTTCGTATTATTTTTTCAACTTTGACAGAAAATTTAAGAAAAATTGAAAAAAACGAGAACAAATACCAAAAATATAAACTGTACAAAAAGCACTAAAAGCACTGCCAGAAATCTGAAAAAGCACTATAAATACCCACTTTTTTTAAACGGGTATTTGTAATAAATCACCGGGTACGGGAAGGAAAAAAGCACCAAAAAATACCCGAAAAGCACTGAAATGGCAACACTGCTCCTTAGGTACTTTTGGGTACCTATTATTTTTTACAGTTAATTCTTTTTTCATTATAAAAGTATATTTTAAACAAAGAACAATTAGTTTTCTTTCGATTAGAAAAATATGTGTGATTATATTCGGCCATATAAAATTTGAAGTCAAAATTCAAAATTGGAGATGCAATACAAGTTTCTGATTTTTATTTGCAAACTAGGATTATATCAATAATAACAAATATAAACTAAACAAGAATTTTTTAAATTCAACGAAATTCAACAAAATTTTTATTTTTTAAATAACTAACAAAAATAACTGTTTACTGTAAAAATACTGTTTTGGTAATTGTTTATTTTGATATTAAAAAACTGCTTTAAACAACTGTAACGAAAGTACAGTACTTCTCGTAAGTTGTCTTCTTAAATAACTGTCATAACAGTTGTTTTGTATTTTTCCATAGAAAAACGACTGTAATTACAGGTAAAACAACTAATGATTCCTACACAAACAACTGTCATGTAGTAACTGTCAAACTTTTTGAGTGTATATCTCGTGTAAATGCGAAGATAGTCGAATTGATTTCGTTTTTTAACCCCTTAACGCACAAATAAATTCTTATCTTTTATGTTGGTCAGTGTATTAAAAGCCTACTCGTCGTGGTTGCGTTATGATTTCTTTCACGAAAAACAATGTCGATTTATACCAATATGATAATAGGTTCGTTCCACGTAGTTTTGGGTAACGTTTAGTAAAATTTCGTTTAGTAAATGAAAAATTTCTTAAATTTGATGAGAAAGCTGCATGTATTTTATGAATCTAGTTTTAATGAAACTTATTCATTGAGTGTATGAAACTTTTAGTAAATAAAATGAAATTTTTCACAACATTTTATGAAACATTTCATTAATTTAATAAAAATTATCAATGGACGAGTTTCAGTGAATTTTCATTGGTTTTATGCAAAAATACAATAATATCATGCAGATAATTCTCTCAGTGTATATATTAAATTTTGAACAAAGTGCACATAGTTATACTACTTTCAGATCTGAGCAAAAACTTCCTAGTTTTTGTACCAAACTAGTGTTTGTACCACTACGTGGAGAGGGTATAATAAGTTTGTGCTGATGTTTGTAACACCAAAAAATATTGGACCTAGACCCATCTTATAGTATACCGATCGACTCAGAATCACTTTTTATTTCGATTTAAAGATGTTCGTTTGTCCGTCCGTCCGCCTGTCCATGCATTATTTTGCGCACTCTACAGGTCGCAAATATTATGATATGTTGATGAAATTTGGTACACCGACCTATGTCGGCCCTATTGGTTTTGGTTAAAATCGGTCCATGTTTAGACCTAGTGCCCATATAAGGGTCCCCCCAAAAATGGCTTGGTTACACGCTGCAGGTCGCAAATACGAAGATATTTCAATGAAATTTGGTACACCGACCTATGTCGGCCCAAGGGCGAAGCCTATTGATTTTGGTTAAAATCGGTCCATGTTTAGACCTAGTGCCCATATAATGCTATGAATGCTTCTGTTGCCAAATCTATTAACTCCAAAAAGAAAAATGAATGAGTCTCAATGAGAAAAAATCCTGTTAAATCATAAATTTTGTTATTTAGGCCCGATTACTGAATGTGCAGTTAGCTACTAATTGGGACTTTAACTTACACATTTGTTGTTTTTTCCCATATAAAATTTGAATTTAAATGTCAGCTATATTTGAACTGGGCATTAAGTAATCAAGCCTTAGTAGTGTTAATATTTACTATCAGACAAATTTTTTTGAATATTATACAGTAAAATTAAAGTTTTATAAAATTCAGAAAGTGGAGTTAATCGATTTGGCAACTGAAGCATCCATATATGCATTTTGACAAGTAAAAATTAACAAGATCCAAAAACCAGGAAGTTTTTGCTCAGGCTAAATGTAGTATTATAACAAATATGTACATTCTGTAAAAATTTAACGTCAATAAGCTTATCTTCATGGTTTTTCATAGTGGTGAATGTCAAAGTACCAGGATTTCGATGCAATTGTAAGTGTATGTACATGATAAAAAGGAATATAGAATAAAATAATATAAATTAATATTTATGTAAATGAATGTTCTTTTTAGTTTGACTCTAGATCATAAATTAATATCACTTTCTGTTTAAATTATTTTCAAATCAAAGAAAGATGATACAATTTTTACAAGTAAATTACAAAGAATAAAAATATGTTTTGAAAGAATTCGATAAGACCAGCAATACAGAATACGTATTTTCGGCTTTCGCTACAAAGCCATCATCAGTGTATTTCGTCTTGTGTGGGCTAATATTTTAATGTTGTCTACTTATGTGACCGCTGAAAGAAAATCGAGTTTCGTATCAACAACTCAACTTAGACTAACATCAACGAAATTTAACAATGCTATTTTTATCCTTTTGTTATTATTACTCTATTTTGCTTTGAACCTTAATTCTTAAGATATCTCAGGTGATTCTATTCAACTCTGTGTATGTTAACCACAGATTTTTGAATTACAACGAACCGTTAAATTTAAATTTAAATGTATATTATTTAAATTATATTTTGCACCGTGTCAATGTGTTTTAAGATGAATGGGGGAATATTTAGTTGATCTCTTATTTTTAAGTAAATGAATGTTCTTTTTAGTTTAGTTTGACTCTTAAAACACATTGACACGGTGCAAAAATATAATTTAAATAATATACATTTAAGTTTAAATTTAACGGTTCGTTGTAATTCAAAAATCTGTGGTTAACATACACAGAGTTGAATAGAATCAGCTGAGATATCTTAAGAATTAAGGTTCAAAGCAAAATAGAGTAATAATAACAAAAGGATAAAAATAGCATTGTTAAATTTCGTTGATGTTAGTCTAAGTTGAGTTGTTGATACGAAACTCGATTTTCTTTCAGCGGTCACATAAGTAGACAACATTAAAATATTAGCCCACACAAGACGAAATACACTGATGATGGCTTTGTAGCGAAAGCCGAATATACGTATTCTGTATTGCTGGTCTTATCGAATTCTTTCAAAACATATTTTTATTCTTTGTAATTTACTTGTAAAAATTGTATCATCTTTCTTTGATTTGAAAATAATTTAAACAGAAAGTGATATTAATTTATGATCTAGAGTCAAACTAAAAAGAACATTCATTTACTTAAAAATAAGAGATCAACTAAATATTCCCCCATTCATCTTAATATTTATATTTATTTTTAATGTTTTAAATTCTTTGTTTGGTTTTTATTTCTTTTTATTTATTTTTACACATGCAAAACATTTGATTTATTAACAGCTTGTAATTTTACAGTGTTACTATTTTACCCTAACATTCTGTAGAGCGATCGATTATTATCGTCCATTATTTAAACCCATTGCACAATTGGAGTCCAAAAAGCTTAATAAAAGAGTCCCTAGACCTTCTGAAATCACTGCTATATAAGGGTGTTTTTCTTTACCGATGAAGCCTCTTTATGAGCGTTCTTTTATAATGCATAAAATACTCCTAAATATGGGCATAATTGAAATTTTAGAATTGTCTGAAACATTTATAAGTCATTTATAATTCATTTTTGAATCAAATAGAGTCATAAATAACAAATATGGTTTATTTATGATTCTAAAGTTTGAGCGCTCGGAAATTAATGTATGTTGGCGGGGAAGTTTAATTACTACCATGTGTTTGTGTGGCAAGCTATCAAAGTTGGCTTATGTCATTCCCATACAAATTTGACATTAGTAACATTAAGAGTTAACAATAAACGTTGTCTAACGTCAAATTTGTATGGGAATGACATAAGCCAATATTAATAGCTTGCCGCACAAACACAGCTCATATTACATACAATTCTGGATTATGTTAGCATTTTTGATTAATAACACCAATTTTGCATCGTAAAGTTTAGCATTTTTTAAAAACTCACCGTCAAAACGAAAGCAATTTGGTCTCGTTTTGACAAAAACTATATCGTTTTTCTTATGGCATTCTTGTAACTTCTGGTAAAAATAGATATAGAATTATATCTCATGAACGCAATCACGTTTTTTGCTACGATTAGGTTTTAGCGGGTAACTGTGGTAACGTACGTGGAACGAACCTAATATAAAATAATTACGAGCAAATAAAAATAATGCAATACCCAACTAACTGTGCTGTACTATTTAGAAATCCATAAAAATATCAGTTAAAAACAGAATATTAAAAAACCTTTACATATCTTGTGGATTTCAACACACAAATCACCCTTTGTACACACAAACAAACATGCAAACATCGGAGAACCTATATGGATAGAACACATTGACGATATCAGTCAGGGAATATAAAATATAACGAAAGAATATAGATAACGGTTAACATATAAAAGCAATATCAGTAAAATGATTTGTCATCATTAGGTAATCGAACCACAAAGTGTATAGTACACCTCAAATATTTAAAATTTTTTGTCACAAAAATTAAATTTTCAAATATTTTAAGTGTTAAATTGATAAATTAAATAAAAAATAAATTTGTTAAAGAACTTTCTTAATTAAAAAAGGATTTGAAAAATAATAATATTTAAATATTTATGTACTTATTTTTAAATTCAAGTTGGTGAAAGTGTGATAGTGATTATTGTTAATACATAGTTGAAAGATTTGTTTTCCAAATTCTATTGATGTTACAGGGTGAGTAGAGTAGGGGGCTCCTCACATGTTTTTATGGAATTTGCTATTTGTGAGATTCTTCTATTCTACTTTCAACATGCATCAACAATCAACAACAACTATCAAGTGTCAAAAATCAAGAGATTTGTTTATCATTTTATCTCAATTATTTTCTCTCAATACATCAACGGTTCCCAAACGGTGATGGGAATATAAATATAAAACAAATTAATATAGCAGAACTTTTGAAGAAAATATAAACTTTGTGTGGTTTAAAAATAAACTCTGATTTAAAAATCCCATTCTAAGAATTTTTCAGATGTGTTCATAAAATTTGTTAAATTTTTTTTGATTGCTCCTGCACTGAAAGAATTATCTAGAATTTTTGAATAAAATTTAATTGAATAAAATTTAATAGAAATTGTATGAACAATTTAATTTATTAAAAGTTTCATGCACTCGATGAAGTTCACATTCATAAAAGTAAATGTAGGAAATGAGTTTACTGACTTCATGAGTTTACTGAGGAATTTGAAAAAAAATTTCGAAAAATTAGTTATTCACCTTAGTTTTTACTACTTTGGTTTAAGTAGATGTGGTGTTTTTACTACTTCTTCCTCAGCTCTTATTTTGCTGGGTCATTCAATAAAATTCTCTTATGTATAAAAAAACATTCTAATTGTAAGTTGTTTTAAACTCAATTGATTCTAGAATTATGAATACGATGAGATTTATAAAAAATTACCGGAGTAAAAGCATGTATTAGAATCAATATTTCTTATATTGTCAAAATGTTCACCATATTTCATTCTGAAATCGAATTCGAAATCTATATCGTTTACATTAGAAAAATTTACAGATGAATGGGATTTCGATCGGCCAACAAAAAAATTTTTGTAAACAAACTAACCCCAAAAAATAACCAAAATTAAAAGAGGTTCTAAAAAAACATTTTATTAATGGCGGAACACAAAAACCATTTATATTATGAAAGATCCAATATTGTATTTGCCAAGAAATGTGTTTTAGTATAGTATTAGTTGAAAGCGGAAATATTCAATGTTTTATCGGTGGTCATGTCGGCGCCCTCAAATGATTTTTCACAGTTTTTTTTTCGTCGGATACAAAAAATAGCCGTTTTCAGCTTTTAATATTTCTTCCAATTGAAAATACAAGACTTTATTATGCCATTCTTTAATTTTTTTACGTTATTAAAATTTAGGGATACGTATATTATACTGTGATGTAAAATACTGTTTAGACAAAATACTGGCCAAAAAAACTTTAAAAATCCTGCTTTTCATAATACTGTTTTGCAAAATACTGTATTTCACAATACTGTTTTGCAAAATTCTGTGAAGTAAAAATGCTGGTTTACAAAATTTATTTTATTAAAAATAATTCCAACAAAAGTATATAATTTTCAAAAATTAACAAAAACATTTAACAAAAAATTAATTTCAATGCATTTTATAAACTTAAATTAGTACAAGATTTTTTGCAATTCGCTTTAGGTAGCCTGTATGGCTTAATTCACACCTTTTTCTTATAACTCTTTTAATGTTTGTGTACGCTTTTCTTTAAATTTATGTAACGTCTTTCTCCATTCGCGCGTTTTGAAATGGTATTTACAGCTACCACGACCTCATTACCCAACTGCCTGATAAGGTAGTATAATCCTGACTTTCTACGCCCAACAACAGCTTTCAGTCTTCTATGCTAAGCTTCCACAATATTTTGAGTTCTTACTGTCATCGTAAACCGTTCCAGGATACTTTGGGTGATATGAGCCCTTGACGTTGTTTTTTTTAAACCACTCGCACAGTTTAAGTAAATCTTCATCTTCAT
This sequence comes from Leucophora obtusa, assembly GCA_949987735.1. Taxonomy (NCBI): domain Eukaryota; kingdom Metazoa; phylum Arthropoda; class Insecta; order Diptera; family Anthomyiidae; genus Leucophora; species Leucophora obtusa. The sequence continues at coordinate 357,303,885 of OX465295.1, forward strand.
ATAAAAATTTTTATAAAAATATTATTTTTACAAAAATTTTCGCCGCCCAGTAAAACAGGATTTTGCAAAACAGTATTGTGTTATACAGTATTTTGTAAAACAGTATTACGAAAAGCAGGATTTTGAAAACAGGATTTTGTTATACAAAGGATTTTGACCCGAACCCTAAAATTTATTATTCATTAATTTTTTATGACATAAATAGCTGCTAAATGTTTCCATTTTTTCTGCAAACTTCCCTACTTTTCTGCAAATATTGAAGAAAAATGGGATTTCGATGAGATTTCGTTGAAATTCAAATTAAATTGGGATTTTATTTCGTATAGGAGATCTATTTGAAATCCCAAATTTTTATTGAATTTCCGTCGAAATCTACTTTTAACTCGATTTCGATCATAGTGTAAATTCGCTATTATATAAAAAGCACAAATTCTTACAGTGGGTCTTATAAGTACATACTTCAGACTTAACTTTAAATAGCTGAAAATTCTGCTAAAATAGTAGAAAAGGTACCTATGTATGTATATATGAACCTGTAGAATTTTTAATGAAGTAGAGAATCATGGGCTGCTAATTTTAGGTAAGCCAAATTTTAGCACATAGACAATTTTAGTTAAATTAGATATGAAATATGAGCTAAATTAAACATTAACGGTGGGTCTCATACTGTAGGTTTAACTTTAACTTAACTATAAAGAAAAGAAAATGTCAAAAAAATGTATATAAAACAACAAATTTTTGGGTTAACAATTAACTAAAGTTTAAACTTGCAGTATGATACCCACCGTAACATTTCTGCTTTAACTAAAAATGTTTGCTTAAGTTTTACTTAAAAATCTGTGACTCTCCGGGTCTAACGCGAGATAGGGTCATATTTATTATTGGGACTATTGGTGATATATAGGGACTGATTTATAGGTACGATGTAACGAATTTTTGTCCATTTTGCTCTATCTCACTTACTTTCACATATTTTATGATTATACGATAAAAAATTTAGGGAAATAGAGCCATCTATGTGTGATGTTGATAGCGGATACACAAATATATAATCATTTAAAAATTATTGTGTTTTAAATTAGATTGCAAATTTTTAAAATTTAGAAATACGAATTACTAAAAATTAGCAAGCAAAATTAATTAAAATACGGATATACGAAATAATTCTTATGCTAAATTAGATTACACTGAAAAATTAGTTCAATCCTTAACTTTAAGATAAAATAAAAATTAGTTCATTTAAATAATCACGCACTTAAAAGAATTTTTTTTCGAGTAGAGTCCAATTTGCTTTTAAGCAAATTCGTAGATGAATTGTGATAGATGGTATCTCATCCAGTGGGTTTCAAAAAAATGCACTGGTACCGCAAGTTTCGGTTCTTACTGCTACGCTTTTACTCAACTTTATCAATGTTATTCTTAATCGAAATTTCAATCTTATCTATTCTTTCGATGATGACAGCAACATTTGTCATTCATTTTCGTTTCATTCTACACTCAAAAAAAAGTTTGTAGAAAAGTTAGTAAAACGCCTTGTATATCAAGTGTACTAGTTTTCAGCAATTTCTTTTGCTAAAATTCCGTTTTCAGCAAACATTTTAGTTATATTTTTTTTAGCACTAAACTAATTTTTAACTAATGTTTTACTAATTTATTTTGCTAGAAAAATTGTGCTGATAACCGCATTTATAGCGTGGACGACAACCAGATAGACAAGATGTAGATTGCGCAGCTTGTCTGGATGTAGTACAGACAACGGAAATGATAAAAAAGAAAAACAACCCTACACAATTCCTATATTTAAATTTTCAGCAAATATTTTAACTAAAGTAAAATTTCGCTACAAGTTTTTTGAGTTTTTTTCAGTCTACTATTATTCAGCAAAAAGTTTAATGATTTTAGCCAGGATTTTTTCATTTGCAATCGACTAAGTGTTAGCAAAACTTTTGCTGAAGATTATTATTTTTTTGGTAAAAATCATCTCGCTGATTTTCAGCAAACCTTTTGCTGAAATCACCAACTTTTTTGCAAGCACGCTCCTGACTAAAAATTTGCTGATACAGTACCATTTTTTGCTGACTTTACTGACTTTTTTTGAGTGTAGGACAAGCTTTTTGGAGGTTGGGGTAAAAATGTAGATTATGAACGATACCCTCAATTGGGACTTCTATCATTGTCAATTTCAATGGACATAAATCCCAATGTTGTATGTATGTTGACTAGGGATACCGATCCCAAAATCCCAATCCCGAAAATCCCGGGATTTTCGGGATTTAGAAATCCCGAAATCCCGGGATTGGTCTTGAAAAAATCCCGGGATTTCCGATTTGATTATTTGGCATATTTTATCTCTCTTTGTATTTGTTTTTATTGTTATATTCGACCTAAATCACATAAATCTAATATCTTATTAAATGTTATTAAAGAACTAATTTTTCCCATTCATAAATAATAGATTAAAATAGATTACAGATTAAATAAATCTGAATAAAACCTTCATAATTTAAAAACTTTTATTCCGCTGTGAAACTTTTGAAAATCGTAATTCAGCTTTATTTAATCTTTTAACGGACATGTTTATATTTGTTTTATTGATGATTTGCTAAAATCATAAGTTCATGCAAAATAATTTTGACGACTAAAAACAGAATTTTTTTGTTAAATTACAAAAATCTAACAATCTGCATTTCTGAAATCAGCTGAGGTATGTGCTTACTATTTTATGGTAATTGATTTAAAAAAAACTAATAGTCACTAAATATTTCTGATGATTTCAGCAGAGTAGTTTGTATTTACATTCAATTGATTTTAGACAAATATAGCTTTGTTTTAGCTAGTTTTGGTTAAAAAGTTTCTTCAAAGGTAAATTGTAATTTGCAATTTACTTAAATTTAACTCATAATTATATTTCTTATATTTCGAAAATTTAACAATTATTTAGCAAACAAGTTCTGCTGATTTCAGTACTTTTAATCGCGGAACCTTTTTTGTTAATTTTTAGTAGCTTTTTCTGCTATTCTTACATACTTATTTCTATGAGTGTAGTTTCTGTTTGAAGCCAGATTCCCAATGCTGTATTACTCTACTCTGAGTGGATTTTGTTCCTTTCTTTTTTGCACTTACATATTTTTTGTATCATGATTTCTCTATTTTACACACTCCACTCTGCAGCGTGGAGTACTCCAGCATTGTGGATCCGGCTTAATTTGTTTATTTCTTGATACTACAAGAAATAATAAGTAGATTTATAATAAATTATTTTAATTTGTAGGGTTTATTTCAGCTATTTATTTTTTAAATTAAAAATATGATGAAACAAAAAAATCCCGAAACCCCGAAAAATCCCGAAATCCCGAAAAATCCCGGGATCCCGATAAATCCCGGGATCCCGAAAAATCCCGGGATCCCAGGATTTAAATTTTCAAAATCCCGAATCCCGGGATTTGTAAAAACCAGTCCCGTTCGGCATCCCTAATGTTGACCCATATGTCTGTGGGATAGCCAATGTCATCAGTCAATATGAGTGTTATAGATATCGAGGATTTGGATACTCTTGATGTTTTAGGCATGCGAATTCAGTGTAATGCCCATTGGAATAAACACGTTTTTGAAGTTACGAAAGAAGTATTCAAGTGTCAAATGTAAAAAATATTTCACTCTATCTAATCTTCTTGCTATTTATACCAGTAATATCCAACCGAAAATGAAATGCAACTGCCATATATGGGCAGGAGCTTAAAAGTCTATTTTGGAGCTTCGTACACAAAGGACGGCACTGATCAATGACAGTAGAGTATCCAGCTCTGTTGAATCATTGGAGTATCATCGAAAAGCGGGTTGTACATTACTGTTCCTTCAATATTACCATCGAAATTATAAGTGAACTGATTCCTAGGTCCCGGGTTTATGTTCGAAATACTCACGTATCTTAGAACATATCCGTTTGTAGTCGATTATTCCGTGGACCGCACAATGCATTATAGAGAAAATTCGTTTATCCGTCATATGCACAAGTCATATGTGCAATAAACTTCACGCAGATGTTCTCCCTGTCACTCACAATATAGAGAAATTCAAGTGAAATGTCCACAAACGCTTCTCCATTTTCCTTAATCTCATAAACTATTTTTCTAATTCTTATACAATGCACTGCATTAATAAGAGGCGTCCCCTAAATGTTGCACTCGAAAAAGTTTGTTCATTGAAAATAACAGTTAAATCAAAGGTATATGCAGCTAAAAGGTGACAGAGGCATTAACCATTAAAACTGTTGTTAATTTTAACTGTTGAAAAACAATTAACTATATCAGTAAAAATAACTAAAATTAAAGTCAAAATTCCAAAATGTAAAATTTTTTGATTTTTGTATGCAAACTAACCCTTGAATCCATAAACGCTTTGTGAAGTCATAGGAAGTTTATGCAGCATATTTTATATAAAAAATTTGTAAACCTCCTTTAACTTTATAATATACATATATATATACATATATATTCCTCTAACTCCCATTGGAGCATAAGGCGTTTATGAATTACCACTTAAGCCGAGTTTTTCGGATGTCAGTTAAACCAAAAACGAGTTTATTAACAAAATTTGCGGGAACAAATTCTTCTCTTTTATAATTTTGGTTTTTATTGAAATAGAACAAAATAAAACACATTTTAAAAGCAGTATTCCAGTTACAAACTGTGTTAAACTAATTTTAAAGATAATCTACTTTCTAAAAACTGTGCCTTAAAAATACATATATCAATAATACCACATTTACACTTAGCCAAAAACTAGTAGTTTTTGAAAACTACTTGTGGTTTTCTGTCAAATGTCATTCAAATTTTGAATAAAAAACTGAAAGTTTTTAAAAACTAGTAGATTTTCGTTGTAGTGTAAATTGGGTTTAATAACAATTGTTAAATAAAAACTAAACAAGAATTTTCAAAAACTCGATGATTTGTTTTAAATAACTAAGCAAATTAACTATTACTCCATAAGTATTGTTTAGGTAGTAGGTGCATTCAAAAAATAAGTTAGTAGAAAAAATAGTAAAAGATCTTGTATATGAACTCTACTACACCATTTTCAGTTTTATTTCAGAAAATTCCAAATACATATATTTCAAAATTGTCCAAAAATGTTTTAAAATTATCCAAAAATGTTTTTAAATTGTCCAAAAATGTTTTAAAATTTTCCAAATATCCCAGCCAACATTTTTCTGACCGCTCAAAAATTATGACTCATAAAAGACTCTAAAATACGAGCATTTTCAGAATGTTAAAATTTTAGAGTCAGAAATAAAACATAATAGACTCTTATGTATGACTGTATTAAACATTTTTTCAACACTCATAAATGACTCAAAAATTAATCATAAATGACACATAAATGGCCCAGAAAATTCAAAATTTTCCAGTATTGCTCATAATTCGGAGTCTTTTATGAATCATAAAAGTGCGCTCAGAAAGAGGCTTCATCGGCGAAGAAAAACATCCTCATATATCTATGATTTCAGAAGGTCTAAGGGCTCTTTTATGCGTCTTTTCGGACTCCAATTGTACACTGGGACATTTCAAAATTTTCTAAAAAGGATTCAAAATTGTCTAAAATATTTGAAAATTATCCAAAAATGTTTTAAATTTTTCCAAAAATGTTTTAAAATTGTCCAAAAATTATTCAAAATTGTATTTGTACTCCAAAATAGAGTTTTTTTAAATACATTTGAAATTTTCTGAAATACATTTATACTGTATTTAGACCTGAGCAAAAACTACCTGGTTTTTGACTCTTGTAGTTTTTAACTTGTCAAAATGCATACAAAAAAACAACCAAAAACTAGTTTTGTACAAAAACTAATTGGTTTTTTCTCAAGTATAAATGTAGTATTAGAGAATTTTGAAATAAAAATGGAATTATTCGAAATGCATTTGGACAATTTTGAAATACAGATTTAAATTTTTTAAATACATGTGAATAATTTTGAAATGTATTTGGACAATTTTAAAATATAAATAGAATTTTCTTAAATACAAAATTTCAAAATACATTTTGGTTAATTTTAAAATGCAATTGGACAAATATCAAAGTTTTTTAGACAATTTTAAACAATATTTTAAAAGACATTTGGATAATTCTAAAACATTTTTAGATAATTTTTAAACATTTTGAAATATTCCTTTAATAAATTTTGAAATATATTTGGATTTTTCTGAAATAAAACTGAAAATGGTGTAGTTTTCAGCAATTTTTTTTTGTTGAAATTGTGTTTTCAGCAAAAGTTTTAGCTATATTTTTTCAGCACTAAACTAATGTTGAACTAATATTTTACAAATTTATTTTTCGACCAAAATTATGCTGATAAACACATGTAGACAATATAAATTATACTATATTATTTTTATTATTGACTTATTTTTGTATATTTTAGTTTTCTAAATAAATTTCAAAAGAATAAAGAAACATAATTTCTGGATTTAAGTTTTCAGCAAATAAATTAAATAGCTAAAGTATAATGTTTCTACAATTGTTTTGAGTTTTTTTTCAGTATACTAATAAATACTTAGCAAAACGTTTTATTGAGTATTAGCAAAACTTTTGCTGCACCCAGAAAACAGTCTCAGTTGTGGCCACCGAATTTGTTGCCAATATTCGGTTGTCTAATTCAATATTATGGTCCACATAAATATTATTATGTTCTACAAAATTTTATTGAAATTAAAAAACTTTTTTTGAATTTTCTGGTATTGAACCCGGCCTTTCAAGTTAATAGTTCACACTTTTACTCACTGCACCACAACTACTTTTAAACTTCTTAGCCATATTTACTGTTTATACATATGAATATTTTATTTTAATTAAAAAAAAAACATCTAAATTTTTGTCTTTTCCGGGATTCGAACCCGGAAATCCGGCGTACTAGGCCAAATCTTCACCCACTACACCACAAACACTTAATAATTTTAATGACTAATTTTGAATTTATGTGTTTTATTTGAAAACAAATACGGTATAAAATTCGTTTACCAATATCAATTAATAGTTGTGTGTGTTATCAATATAATCCACAATTCGGTTGGTTCTACAGAAACTCAAATTTAAGGTCATATTCAGGTCATTTTAGCATATTTTCTGCTAGATTTAGCAGATTGAGTTGGGTAATTGCGTATTTTTTTTGTAAAAATATGCTAACTGCTTTTTAGCATATTCTGTTGGACGAAAGCAGATTTTTTAGCATATTTTGTTTTATGTGATAAAAGCGGATTTTTAGCATATTTTTTAACAAAATATTTTTTTCCGTAACAATAGCTGTATTTGTCAACGTTAAGTATTTAAAACAAATCTACGTTAAACCGATCGTAGTATGAAAACATTTAAACAGGTTATATTTGTTCCGTTATAATCGAACGTACGTCAGCAAAAGTTTTTAGGAAGTAACGTGAATAAGTTACGTTAGATGTAAAAATATATAAACGTTAAGTTTTCAACGTTGTCCGTGTTGAAAGTTAACGCGCATACGAAAAGTAATATATTAGTTTTCGTCTTAAGCGTTATGCACTTTGAGTTTTTATGAGTTAACGAATATAGTTAAGTCGAAAACACAGCTAATATTTATAACAATAACAATGTTTTTATAACTTTTTGTTACATGCGTAATTAATTGCCTTTTTCAGTATAATTTTTTTAGTAATATTGATATACTACTATAATTTACAACTGCTACAAAATCCATAAAAAAATCGTGCAAAAATTCAAAATCAGTTATATTTATTAAGAAAAAATTAAATAAGAAAGTTAATTTTTTTCATCTTAAAGAAATGAAATATGTGACAGCGCATAGAGAAAGGGACCTAAGGGTAAAAAATTCAATTTTTTTTTTTGTGGACATTTGAGCATCGAATGAGACCGATCCCATGCTCTCCTGACCTTAGGTCCCTTTCTATTTTGCGCGTCCCATATATTTTTTGTTTTAGGATTTAGCATTTTAGCAGAAATTTTTTGGCGATCTAGCATGTTTCCATTAGAGTTCTGGCAACACTGGTCATATTTGATTAGGATAACCGTATTTGTAGTTACCACTTTCTAATATTGAAATTTTTTAATAAAGGTTATAGATAACACCAATTTTCTTGTATATACACTAAATAAATGGCTGCTTCTACTGCATAGAATTACTAAATTGATACTAATTTTAAAATTGATTGGAGATACCAATAATTTGTTAAAAGGATTGTTTTTTAGTTCATTTTCCCTATTTTTAATACCTAGTAAAATATTTTTGATGTAGTATTCAATTATAGGTAACTCCAAATAAAATAACGTCCTGGCAAATTCATTTTAATGGTTTTGATCGAAAGCCAACCAATCTTTTTCCTGGGTGTGAGATTACTATTTTTTTTTGTAAAAATTAGCTCGCTGATTTTCAGCAAGATCCTTATGCTGAAATTACCAACTTTTTTGCAAGCACGCTCCTGACTAAAAATTTGTTGATACAACATTTTTGATTTGACTTTTTTGAGTGTAGTAAATATAGCTGCTTTAAACAACTATTTCAAAATACAGTACTAAATAACTGTCATAACAAATTTTTTGTATAATTCCATTGAAAAAGAACTGTAATGACACTTAAGAACAACAACTACTGATTACTACATTAAACAACTGTTATGTAGTAAAGCACCTTAAGTTGTTTCGATTTCACGTGAAAAAACTGTTATACTCCATATAAAAAAATGATTTTTCACGATAATTAGTTTCATGTAAAAATTGTGTAGAGTTTGTTTTCACGCAAATTTAATGTACAAGACTATTATTTTTCTTGGGAAAAGGTGACATTGTGTTTATTGTGATTGAATCTTTGTTATAAAATTAAAAAAATTATTCCTTTTTATAAATTATTTTACAATTTGAGGCCTTTAAAGTTCGAGTGAAATTTTTCCACGTGAAAAACAACTTACGGTGCTAACTTTAAAATTTTTTAGTTCAATTCTTTAAGATATTAATACAGCACTTTTATTAAATATGGTACAATTGAGAGGTCTTTGGATTAAGCGGGTTGTAAATTTTAAAAATAAACAAATATTTATAATATTTTTGCCACAAGAGTATTTCTTATTGCTCTACGTTTTTGTAAAAAAATTAAAATTAATCCTTGTTTCCTTTATTTAAGCAGTTGTTTTATAGGACTTGGACTTGATGGGACATTTTGACTGCAGTATATAGATTTCATAAAGTAAAAACAAACTTAAACAGTGGGTCTCATACTGAAGGCTTTATAGTTAATTAATAGTTAAAGCACCGTAAGTTGTTTTTCACGTGGAAAAAATTCACTCAAACTTTAAAGGCCTTAAATAGTGATTTAAATTCTGAAAATGGAAATCTTTTTTATGTAATTAGAAAGCCACAATCACAATAAACACAAAATGTCACTTTTTCACAAGAAAAATAGTAGTCTTGTATATTAAATTTGCGTGAAAACAAAGTCTACACAATTTTCACGTGAAACTCATTGTGAAAAATTATTTTGTTATATGGAGTATAACAGTTTTTTCACGTGAAACTCAAACAACTTACTGTGCTTAACCCAAAAATTTTTTGTTTTTATATAAAATACAATTTTTTGACATTTCCTTTTTCTTATTAGTAAAGTTAAAGTTAACCGTACAGTATGAGATCTACCGATAGTGTTTACATATGTTTTTTGAAGGAATAAAAATTTTTGTTAATTTCTAACGGTTAAAGTAGGTTTTATTTATAATCTCACAAATTATGATTTGTTTAAATAAGATTATGTCTGCAATGTAAATATCCAACAAAAACAGTGTCTCAACTACTTACCAGCCTACTTACTCGCTTAATTACTTTTGCTCGCGATGTCCCTTCATTATTATACCCTACACCACTACGTGGAGAGGGTATTATAAGTTTGTGCTGATGTTTGTAACACCAAAAAATATTGGTCCTAGACCCACCTTATAGTATACTGATCGGCTCAGAATTTTTTTTATTTCGATTTAACGATGTCCGTCTGTCCGTCCGTCCGTCCGTCCGTCTGTCTGTCTGTCTGTCTATCTGTCTGTCTGTCCATGCATTCTTGTGAACACTCTACAGGTCGCAAATATTAAGATATTTTGATGAAATCTGGTACACCGACTTATGTCGGCCCAAGGATGAAGCCTATTATATTGGTTAACATCGGTCCATGTTTAGACCTAGTGCCCATAGGGTCCCCCCAAAATTATATTGTTTATACGTTGCAGGTCGCAAATATTAAGATATCTTAACGAAAATTGGTTTGCTGACTCACATGGTCCAGAGAAAAAAGCCTATACATTCTAGATAGAATCGGTCCATATTTGGACCTATTGCCCATATGGGCTATATTTACGATTTTCTCTTCTTTTATAATTTTATAGAAAATTTTGACACAAGTCCCATTTTAACCCATTCGAATTTCGGATCCAAACATTAGTTGTCTCTTAACCACACTGGTGTAGGGTATTGTATAGTCGGCATGCCCGACTTTAACCTTTTTACTCGTTTTAAAATAGATCATTATAAAAAATGTTTAAAAAATAACCTATTTCCGGTTCCTGTTTTATATCGATATTAAATATTTTGTAAAACATGCTTTTTCTTAATCTCTCTTAAAATTCCGAATAATAAAAAAGGTGAACTCATTCTTATATAAAATATAATATGAAATTAATACACACTTAAAAAAAATAATATAATATACCGTCAGTAGGTATATAATAAATATACAATCTTATCAACTGTTATAGAAGTGTTATAAAGAAAATATCTTTACAAAATCACAATATACACCATCATTACCTCACTTGTACCTCACCCTCTATCGCATATCCCAATTTAATAAAAAACTGATAAATGTTATTCTGTAAATTTCCTAGTGGGTCTTTTTCGTGAAAGGTGAGAAGATTAACCCTATATGGATCAAGTTACACAAAATAATAATTTTTATCAAGTGGGAAAAAGATTTTTTTGATCAGTTGGAAGTGATATTTTTCCGAAAATTATGAAAGGTGTTAGTCTGTAAATTTCCTAATGGGTCGTTTTCGGCCAAAAGTATAAAAATTAACCACATATGGATCACGTTTAATAAAATAATTATTTTTATCTAGTTGAGATTTTTTTAATCAATTTGATGGCTTTACAATCTAGTAGTCATAATTAATATTAAGTTCCATGGGTCTTTTCTGACCCCAGGTCACTAAGGGTTAAATATTTTTAAACAGATGTAAAGATAATTACAGTCTAACTAAATTTAAGTGATATTTTTCCGAAAACTAAGTAAAATTTTATGAAAACATTCAAATTTTGTTAAATTTTTACAAAATAAGCAATTTTTGTAAAATGTCCTGGAAAGCAGTCGCTCCAAACACAATCATTTTTCCAATTTATTTTTTTGCTTTAATATCAACTATTATATGGTACAAATAGCAATCGACATTTCCAAATTGGGCATTTTAAAAAATCTTTAAAATTAATTTAAAAAAAACACGTTTTTGCATTTTTATCAAATTTGGTGGGTCATTTTGGATTCCAGGCTAAAGTGGGTTAATGATATCCGATGAAGTCAAAATTCCACGTCTGAATCATTTTGACTATATGAAATTAATAAATGGAAGAAAAAATAATTTTTTTCGAAATTTCGAATTTTGGGAATTTTTAATAGTAATACACTTTTTTCCAAAATGGGCCATTTTCGTCCAACTTTCGGCACGGGTTAACGTTTACCAAAAAAAAATTGATTTCTTCCATTTTGGACCATTTCCAATAAAACTGGGGGTGTAATGACAAATCTATTTTTAAGGGACACTCTAATATATATATATGGGCAATTCCACAGAAAAGAATTGCCGGTAAAAGCCGCCCAAAATCCTTTCTGACTTATACTAATAAAAAAATACTTAAATTAAACAGTCCACAGCCCATATTATAAAACGGACTGCAAAGTTGCGTTCAGGTTTTGTTCACCTTTTTCGTTTTTAACAACGTTTTCTTCTTAATATTTACTTGTTTTAAGCGGCCTATATACGAGCAAGCATGCTGTCCAGCTTGTTTGACCAACAAAAAATGGTTTTTGGAATACACGGTCAAGCATGCTGTAAAATTTGACTTCAAAACCACAAAATCAACACAGCGGATGATAATGACAAAATTATTTTTATTAATTTTTTTCTTGGAATTTCATTTTTGAATTTATGTTTTTTTATTTTTTAGTTTATTTATTAAACTTATCCCTTTCTTGTCTCAAAATAACTTATTAAAAATGTAAAATTCTCCAATGTTTGAAGATTTTTTTCATTAGATGGTAAATCGTGTTTGACAAACTTGCTGAAGAATAAAAAAGTTTTGTTTTTCGTCCAACATGCTTGACAAACCGTCAAATTAGACATTACATGGTCAAATTCATACATCCGTCCAGCATGCTGTACAGCATGCTTGGTCGTATATATGTCGCTTTAGAGTGATGATTAAAGTGCACTATTATAAAAAAATAACTACTGATTTGTTATAAAAACAATTAAGTTCAGAAAGCAAGGGTAGTAACTAAAGATCAGTAAATGGTGAATTTTTGATTTACTTTTATTGACATTATATTGTCACATTCACAAATATCAGGTGGAAATTTATGTCACAAACGCTACGTCACGTCACGTTTCACATTATGGATTGTAAAAATAAAATAAAAGAAGAGTTTTATTAATTCAGCAAATTGCAGAATAAACCAATCATATTCCTAATTATATTAAAAAAAGTTTTATTAAAAAAGTCCGGCGCAGTTCGCAGACTTTTGCGTTTTTGAAAAAAAAGAAAAAAACTAACTTCTACTTTGGTCACGTCACCTCACCCTCTCTAACTGCTTATATTTAAGGACCATGCAGTTCGATTAATTTCTTATCAGTTACTAAATATAGAGCTACTTACGTACTATGCAAAAATATACAAAAGTTAAACAAATTATGTTTTTCCTTGTTTTTCATCTCTTTGAAACGTACGACTATCACATACGTGACCATGGAATTGCCCATATATATTTTAAATTACTAAACACCATTTGAAAAAAAAATATTTGAACTCATAAATTTTCAGGTTAGGTTATGTTATCTTATCTTTTTAATAGATGCACCTTGAGCATATACGCATAAGCGTTGACGACAGCAAAAGGGTATTATAAGTATGTTGACAACTCAATCGTTTTAATAAAAATATTTTTTTTTTATAATTTTTTTTCTTTATAACTTTAATAAGTACTTTTATAATATGAGGAATTTGTTTTCAAACCATGAGGTTTCTTATCATTTGGTCAGTCATTGATTAGTGACAATAAATTTTCTATATAAAAACAAACCGAAATCATATGTATGTTCCATTTAAAAGTAAATACATGCTTGATAATTTTTTATAATATTTTATATAATGATCCCGAGTAAAAAAGTTTTGATATAATCATATATTATTTTATGTAATTACATATAGTAACTTATAGTTAGATATGGCCACATATGCTTTTAAATTGAAGCATATAGACTTTTATATAGTCCTATATTAAATATTTTTTCCTCAAAGGTTTTAATATTGAGACATATGTGATTTTATATTATTACATACTGGCCTACATATAAGTGTATGTGCTATATATAAGTACACAATGTAATATATAAAAGATATAATTAGATATACGTTTATATATAATTTAGTATGACACTATACATAATAATATAAAACTATATATGGAGCCATTTAAGAAATATTATATAATAGGTGTTATATATGGTTATATATTGACGCATAAGAACCCATATATAACTTAGTATGGTTTCATATCTACAATATTTCATGATTTCTTTTATATATAACGATATAACGTTCTTTATAAAATCATTTTTAATTATATATCATCCCACATTAGCAATTTTTTCAAAGTGATTTTATATAAAAATATATGTATAAGGTCCTTTTAAAATCGTATTGTATTAAATGTGGTTCCATATAAAAAAATGATTTTGAACTAGTTTTAGATTTAGTAATTACTAGGGATTGGCGCATGACACGATCGTGAGTGAAGTTATTCACAAGTGATCGTGAGTAATAATTACTATACCAAAGTAATTCGCCCGTGAGCGTGAGAATATATAATTCGTACGTGAGCGTGAGTAAGAATATATAACCCGTGCATGATTCGTGTGTGAGTTTATTTTTTGCATCATATGTTTTTAGTAATTTTTACTGTTTTGCGTGAGAATTTTCTGATTGTGAGTAAATTTTTAATATACTCATGTCTGCGTGAGTAAGACACGAAATACTCGTGCGTGAGTAATTTGTTTTTGTTTAGGAGCATGAGTCAAAATGGATAACGCGCCCATAAAATTAACAATACTGAAGCTTTAATATGGAATTCTCTATACTATAACGCACACTTGACTGATCTCTTATATCTTGGTTGTATATCACAATCCTATTAAGTTAAAAATTTCAGTGTTGTTAACCTTATTTTAAAATTACTAAAAACAAAGAAAAATTTGTTCATGTTTAATGCACTGTCATGGTAAATCTGGATAAAAGTAATGGAACATTTATCGAAATTATAGGATATCCAGTAGACCTGGGGTTAATCATTACATTTTGTAAATAATTACACATTCATTTACACAATTACATGTAATTGTAATTGAAAAAAACTCAATTACAATTACAAATTATTTGTAATTGTAATTCAAAAAAGAACAATTACAAGTAATTTGTAATTTGAAAAATGTCGATTACATTTTTTGGGAAAATAAATAATGACAAAAAGCACAAGTTAGGGGTAAGCCCAACATGACGTATTCTTTTTATACGCATCCATCCATGCCTATGCAACCTATCCCAGTCAGATTTTTCTACAAAATTTTAACAAAAAACACTTTTTAATTCTAAATGTAATTGAAATCACTTTCAATTACAATTACTAGTAATTTGTAATCGAAAATTTTCAATTACAATTACTTGTAATTTCAATTACAAATTACAAGTAATTGTAATTGAAATCCCTCAGGTCTGATCTCCAGATATTGTATATCTTTTTTATTTAAAAATATAATTTTGTATATTGTTAGATATGGTCATATATATTATGGTAAAAATATAGGGTTAATATTTAGGTATAATTGTATCAAACTATGTCCACTTTTATAACATTTTATATAATTTTATACAAAAAGATATAATTTTATGAAATTGGATGAGGACAAAATTCGGATACAATTGTATCATATTGTATCGAATTGTATCAAATTGTACCAAATTGTATACAATTGTATACAATTCGATACAATATGATACAATAAGACGTTCTCATTTTTCGGATATAATTATATCTAATTACATAGAAGATTATATATAATTAAATATAACTTTATATGGCTCCATATCATTTTTTTTTACTTGGGTAGTTTTAGATTTACCCGAGTAAAAAAGTTCATATATAACAATATATTTTTTAATACAAAAATACACATTAAGATATAGTAATATAAAATGGCTTTACATCCATATGTATTCATATATTATATCTTTCAAAATTTTCTTATGTATAACCATATAAAATCATATACCAAGAAATGTGTTAATGTTAATGATACACATAACTATATAATCAGATATGGTTGATCCCATAAAATGAGGTTTAATATACAATAAGATATAACCCAAAACATAATCACATATAAACCCAAATCAAAGAAATTTTCTAAGTCATTTTAGATATAATTTAATATAAACGCTTATCAAACAATTTTCTAAGTTGTTTTACATATAATTTTATATGATAAATTACACTGTGAGACAAATGGTAGGGGTCAGTGATCGGGAAGGGTTCAAACTACCGGGGAAAGTTATATCGGTAAAAAAGAAGTTATACATGTCCCGGCGTTTCGCTGGGTCACCCCTAGGAATCGAGATATATCGATTTGACCTTTGGTGGTCTTTTTTTGACATAACTCGAGAACCATTAGTCCGATTTTGCTCAAACAATTTTAAAAAAATTAAAAATTACAATTCCTTTAATCTGTTCATATAACGTTTTTCTATATACTCAACAGTTTTGCCGGTAAAAATAAATGTATGAAGAAAAAAATATTTTTTGCCTAAAATATTAAAAAAAAGTAATAAACAAAACGTTATTGATTTATATGGTAGCGGTAACAAACATTTATTTTTACCGGCAAAACTGTTGAGTATATAGAAAAACGTTATATGAACAGATTAAAGGAATTGTAATTTTTAATTTTTTTAAAATTGTTTGAGCAAAATCGGACTAGTGGTTCTCGAGTTATGTCAAAAAAAAGATATATCTCGATTCCTAGGGGTGACCCAGCGAAACGCCGGGACACGTATAACTTGTTTTTGACCGATATAACATTTCCCGTTGGTTTCATCCCATCCCGATTTTGACTGTCGCATAGTGTTATCAAAAATATTTTCTAAGTCATTTTAGATTAAACTTTATATAATCTAGATTCCAAAACATTTTCTAAGTCATTTTATATATACATTTAGATAAATCTTAATTTAAAATATTTTCTGAATCAATTTTTGATAAAAATTTATATTATTTAAAATCCGAAAAAATTTCGAAAGGAAAATATTTTTTATGTCAGTTTTACAATTCAAAGATATTTCAGAACCCAACATTTTTTTTTTTATTTATTTATTTATTTATTTAGATCAATACAGCACAACAAGAACTAGACTTATATTACAGTACTGGGGAGATTGTGTTACAATAATAATTAAGGCAACATAAATATAATATATTAATAATTATATTATAATTATATTATATTTGGGTATAAATCTTGAAATCCAATTGTATTAAATAGTATATAACTATATCAGATTAGATATAATACGATTCAATTAGATGTGCCCAATTTTGGGATGCAATTGCATCAGAGTATATGCGGTTGTATAATATTAGATTGAATTTTATCTAAAATAATACAATCTGATATAATTTTATAGATCCATTTTGCGGATCAGATTATGTAAACACTTACAGTGGTGGCCACGAATTTAACACAATTCAAGTTTTTTCTAATTTTATTGTTGTTGCCTTTATTTTTAAAGATTAAAATAGTGGCTAAATTCGCCACGAAAGGCAAGAAGATGGTTCAGAAAATTGTACAGAATTTTAACGTAATGTTTGTTTTATCATTTTGACACTTGTTTTAAGTGGGCGTGGGTTTTAACGAAAAATTAGCGATATCAACCTTTTATCAAATTACATAGTAAAATTTAGGCAGTACTGATCGGTTCTGTACAAACTGTATATTTTTGAAAATCCTATAAAAAATCCTTAAGTCCTGCATTATTCTTATCTACAAATAGTCACCAGACTTAAAACTGCACCACTTTAAACATAACCAAATTTTCTTAGTTTTTAGCGATTTTAAAATAAAGTTTACAACACTAAAATTTTAACATGAAATGCTTTTTACTATAACGTAAAAAAAATCTTGACTCATTTGTTGTATTGTGGTAAAAAAAGCATAAAACTATTCACTTTAAAATTTCAGTGCTGTTAACTTTATTAAAAATCGCTAAAAACAAAGAAAAAATTTAACAAGTTTAAAGTGCAGGAATTTAAAGTCTGGCGACTATTTGTAGATAAAAATAATGCAAAACTTAAGGAAATTTTATGGGATTTCCAAAAATATATAGTTTGTACAGAACCGATCAGTACTGCTTAAATTTTACTAGTCATCTGTAATTTGATAGAAGGTTGTTATCGCTAATTTTTCGTTAAAAGCCACGCCCACTTAAAACCAGTGACAAAATGAAAAAACAAAAATTACGTTAAAATTCTGTAAAATTTTCTGAACCATCTTCTTGCCTTTTTAACCGAATTTAATATAAAGATCAAAATAGTGGCGAATTTAACCACTATTTTGATCTTTAAAAATAAAGGCAACAACAATAAAATTAGAAAAAACTTGAATTGTGTTAAATTCGTGGCCACCACTGTATATGATTATTTTATGATCTTATATATAAGATATATAAACTTTTTTACTCGGGTAGTAATTACTAGGGATTGGCGCGTGACTAGAAATGTTCGTCAGTCACGTTATTCATACGTGATCGTGAGTAATAATTACTATACTTAAGTGATTCGTGAGTGAGTCTGAGAATATATAATTCGTACTTGATTCGTGCGTGAGCGTGAATAAGAATATATAACCCGTGCATGATTCGTGTGTGAGTTTATTTTTTGCATCTTATATTTTTAGTAATTTTTACTATTTTGTAATATTTTACTATTTTTTTTACTATTTTTCTTATATCTTGGTTGTATAACATAATCCTATTAACTTTAAAATTTCAGTCTTGTTAACTTTATTTTAAAATTACTAAAAATAAAGAAAATTTTGTTCATGTTTAATGTACTATCATGGTAAATCTGGATAAAAGTAATGGAAGATTTATCGAAATTATAGGATCTCCAGCAGACCTTTGGGTTAATCATTACCCAACAAACAAATCGTTCCGTTTACGTCCCGTTTTCGGTCCGTCATAAACGGAATCCAACTCCGTTTACGTACCGGTGTCCGGATCCGTATACGGACCAGCAAACGGATTTTAAGGAACATCGAAACTGATTCGAATCCGTTGAAAGTCCGCCAATGACGGACCGTTTACGGACCGTTATGTCGTGTAAAAAACTGACAAGTCCGTTGAAAGTCCGTCATTGACGGACCGTTTACGGACCGTTGCGTCGTGTAAAAAACGTACAAGTCCGTTGGAAGTCCGTCAATGACGGACCATTTACGGACCGTTATGTCGTGTATAACCGGAGTGACTCCGGACCAAAAACGGACTTGTATATCTATCTAAATTGACTAATTTTGAGTAAATTTTTTTTTTATTTTTAATAGATTTATTAGTAACGATATTATTTACATTTACACTATATTTAGTACCTCAGTTTACCTCTTTATCTAGCGCATCAATTCACGACAGTCACCCATAATAGAATCGATCATCTACATGCAAAAAAAAATAAATTAGTTATGGTTTAATTGATTGTATTTACGATGGCGTTTTACTCGAAACAACAACAATTTACACACAATTTGGGAAAAATTGCGTAGCCGCGTTAACGTACGTGGAACAGAGCTTTTGTTATAAAAACAAACGATCTTACATAAACTACAAACCATTGTAAAACACGCACTAAATTTTATTAATCTTACCATCTAATATATGTATTACAAGTAATTTGTAATTGAAAATTTTCAATTATACATTACATATAATTGTAATTGAAAAAATGTCAATTACAATTACATTTTTTCGGAAAAGATCCCAGGTGGAAAAATACGATCGTGAAAACGTTTTAAAAGCATTTTAAAAGGTGGTACAAACGTATTCAGAATATATCGATTTACAAGTTTAAAGCGTTTTGACAACACCCCAAATGATAGCCATGATTTACGGTGTGAGGGTGGTATTTTATAACATTTTCAAAGCGTTGCAGAAAAAAAAACTTTAAAATGATTTTTCAACCGTGAAGCTAGCGTATGTAGAACATTCTGGTTTACAATTTCAGAGCATTATGAAAACGGCCCAAATGATAACCATGATTTATGGTCTTAGGGTGGTATTTCATATCGTTGTCAAACGGTTCCAAAAACAAATTTCAAAGTACTATCTCGACGGTCTATAAACGTTATTGCATCATACCAATTTTAACGCTGTCATATCGTTAGAAAATAAACAAATGAAGTACTTTGCCATCGTTTTAAATACAAATATGGGAATCATTTTTTAAAACATCTTTATATATCGTCACCTAAAATGCAAAAGGGCGTAACAACAAAAAAATTTAAGCCGATTTTCTGATTGCATAGCTGCTATCTTCAATTACTTTTATTTGAAATTTATAGAAAAAATTAAATAATTTTTAGTTTTTATTTGTTTCCAAAAAATTACAATTATTTTTAAATTAATTGAACGTTTTCAAATAAAAATATTAATTACCTTAATATTTATTTGGTATGAGTTAGAAATAAATATTTTTTTAATTGTTATTTTTATTTGAGCACAACTCAAATACTTTTGTTTAATTGAAACATCTTTTTATAAAATTTCAATTAAAATTTATTTCTTTAAAAATTTTATTATTAAATTAAAATATTTTAATTTGTAAAAATATAAAACAAAATTTTCTAATAAATATTTCATTTGCCTTCAAACAAAATAAAAATATATTTTTTTCAAATCTAATTCGAATAAAATATTTTGAAATTTTATTTGAACCAAAATCTAGTAAAATAAAAAAATATTTGCCTCAAATTTTGTTCAAATAAAATTTTATTTTGCTAACGAAATGTATCAAATAAAAATTTATTTCAACATAAAATGTATCTAATAAAAATTTATTTCAATATAAAATGTATCAAATAAAAATTTATTTCAACATAAAATGTATCAATTAAAAATTTTGCTCAACTTTTTTTAAAATAGAAATGTTTCAATTAGATCTGTTGTTAGTTTTTTTTATTCTTTTTAAAAAGTATAGCTTTTTTATGTAATGTACATGTGGGAAAATATACGGAACCGTACGATTCCGTGTAACTCAGGATTTAAACCATTTTAATAACAATATATGTGACCTTCTCCGAGAAAAGGGACCTAGTGTGCCAAAAAAAACCGGTTTCGATAAAAATGAGAAAAACATTAAAATTTTTTTTTAATTTAACTTTAAATGCGTTTTTCTCAAAACTTTATTTTCACACACTAGGTCCCTTTTCTCGGAGAAGGTCACATATAATATTTTTGATGGTATCAGCATTTTCGGGGCAACGAATTTAATCAGGCGTACATCTTAAATTTTAATATTTTGTGCTCTACTCAATTAAAAACCACCCTAATTTGCCCTACTTTTGCTTGTAACTTTTAAAAGTTTTCAGTTTTCAGCACAAAAGGAAATTGTCTAAAACCTTTAGCGGATAATAACTATGATGTTAGAAAATCTAACACTTGTGGAAAAAAATAGGTGCCATCAATTAGGAACAAATGGTACGTCTCTAAAATATGTAACTATGTTTTTTGAATAATGAGCAATTTCAGAGATTTTGAATTTTTGCGATTTCAGCATCAATGTAATTGAAAAAAAGCATCAATGTAAATAAAAAATTGGTCAAATTGATTAGTGTGCCTTCAGTAATAAAGAAGATTTTACAATAATAATCTCTTCATGTCTATGCGTGAAGAACTTAAAATTTCATTTTTTTTGAAGGGCATATCCGCAGTTCGAGAAATAATTAGTTGCAGTCATGCGTAATCGGTATATATCAGTAATACTATTATTGTGTGTAAGTGCTAAATGGATCGTGCTATTATTTTGTTATCCAGAGCCATTTTAGGTTAAATTTTGTAGCTTTTTCAATAGATTTTTGTAGCTAAAACGGATGTAGGCACGAAACGGATAATCCGATCATTTTATTACTTACACATAACAATATTAGTGGCGATATACATACATATATGTGTCATATAACACTAGATTTGCACGTTCAAGATTTTGTTTTCAAGTTAATCACACATACTGCTTGTCAAATTTAGTTGAACTTGAGTCTGTGACGTACACTAATAAAAAAAATCCAGTACAAATAGGTCAAAATTGTGCTGGCGCAAATACATTATTTCCTGTTATTTTAGCAGAATTTTTACATATTTGTACGGGCTTTTTTAGAATAAAATAACAGAACAATTAGTTCAATTTAATCAGAACGCGTTTAACATACTTTTGTGCTAACTTTTTTTTATGAGTGTAGACTGCACGCAACTTAATAGTCAATTTTCTTTTCAAGATGACGTGACATTTTCATGATATTTCATGTCATTTTGTGGCTATAGCGAAATATTCTTATTCCATAAAACTTCATGCCTTCTATGTTATACATTCAAAGATTTGTGAATCGCAACAAATCTTTTTTTTTTTTATCCACCGTGTTTTCTTGCGGCACAATATTTGTAAAAAGAAAAACAAATTTATTTACAAGAAATTTTATTAGCTGTTTAAAACTTGACCGTCAAGTTTTCTCCCGACTTGAAAGAAAAATTGATATCAAGTTGCACTTCAATTTTTAAAAATGTGAGTGTGTTAGTAAAAAAGTGTGAGCGTATTGAAACTTAAAAGGCAAAAAAAAAATAGGGTTAATGTTATCACTTTTCCAAAAAAAAAAACACCCACTAGCAAATTTACAGAACAACATTTATCAGATTTTTAGTAAATTGGGATATGTGAAAGGTCATTTTTGGCCAAAAGTATAAAAATTAACCCCATATGGATCACGTTACACAAAATAATTATTTTTATCCAGTTGAGATTTTTTTTTTATAAATTTAATGGCTTTACAATCTCGTAGTCTAATTAATATTAAGTTTCATGGGGCTTTTCTGACCCCAGGCCACTAAGGGTTAAATTTTTTTTTAAAGAAATGAAAAGATAATTATAATTTAACCAAATTTGAGTGCTGTTTTTCCGAAAACCGTGTAAAATTTGATAAAAACATTAAAATTTTTAAAATTATTGACAATATGAGCAATTTTTGTAAAATGTCCTGCAAAGCAGTCGCTCCAAACATAAACTCGAATTATCATTTTTCCAATTTATTTTTTTTTTTTCTTTAGTATCAACTATTATGTGGTACAAATAGCAATCAACATCTCCAAATTAGGCATTTTAAAAAATTTAAAAAAAAAAAAATACGTTTTTGCATTTTTATCAAATTCGTGGGTCATTTTGGATTCCAGGCTAAAGTGGGTTAATGATATCCGATGAAGTCAAAATTCCATGTATGAATCATTTTGACTATATTAAATGAATAAGTGGAATAAAAAATAATTTTTTTTCGAAATTTCGAATTTTGGTAATTTTTAATAGTAATACACTTTTTTCCAAAAGGGGCCATTTTCGTCCAACTTTCGGCACGGGTTAAGGTTTTCCAAAAAAAAAATCGATTTCTTCCATTTGGAAATGAACGAAAATCGACAAATCGCTATTTTAAGGGACAGTCTAATGTACATATATGTGTATCCAATCCGTAACTTTAAGAACATTTTAAAACGCCATCTTATTTTTTCCTATTACTCACTTTTACACAAATTCACAAAATGGTTAAATACCTATAAAAATATAAAGCCAAGAAATTAACAAAAATTGTAAATTTTCTGGTTAAATTAAAAAAAATAATTGAAACATTTTGTATCAATTAAATCTTAGCAACAAAAGTAGTTGAAACATTTTTGTATCAATTAAAACATATATTCTAAATATTTCCGATTCAAATAAAACACAGCAACAAATCTATTTCATGTTTTTCTAGTTCAAATAAAAATATGAAATAAATTTATTGGAAATTTTCAGGTACAAATAAAAATTTTATAAAAAATATTTTATTTTTAGGAAACTCAAATAAATAATTTAATTTATTATTTTATTTGCCGAATATTATTTTTATTAAAATTATTTAATTTTTATGAAACTAGAATAAAAAATTTTAGAATTTTATTTGAAAATAAAAAAATAAAATAAAAATAAAAAATATTTAATTTGTATTCGAACTATGTCAATTAAAATTATTATTTTTTTTATTTAAAAAAGATAAATTTAAAATAACAATAAAAATTTTCCGTTTCATAATTATTTTTTTAAGGAACAGAATTTAATTGAAATTTCTTTTTATAAATATAAAATAGTTTAAATCTAATTGATATTTAACGAAAAAAAATACAATTACAAAAAAATTTATTTTTAATTGATACTTTTATTTCAAATAAACAGCTATGTCTGATTGATTATGATGCACTAGACTAAATTACATTTCCCTACAAAATTTTAAACTTATATGTAGAAATAAGTCTATAGTCGTGTTTTAAACAAGAGAAGAAAATATAGAAAATCTTTAATTCTACGTTTTTTTTTGTTCTCGTAAAAAAAATAAAAAGTGTTGTTACGACGCCCTTTTGCATTTTAGGTGACGATATTAACATTTTTTAATAAATTATATTTTATTAAATTTGAATTAAAATTTATTGTAAAGTTATGAAAAATACACTTAAATTGATAAACTTAAACATAAAAAGTATTTTATTCAGGATTTTGAATTATTTAAAATATTACACAGAAAAAAATGCTTGTACTGTTGGGTTATTCTCGACTAAAATTTTATCATATTCACAAACAAATCGGTGGTATGTAGAAACATTTAACTTTTGAAATCTCAATTTATAAATACAATGAAATTGTATTTATAAGTTGTATTATATTGTAAAACAATATTTATACCAATTGTAATTGCGGAAACTACGTGGAAAATTTAACATTTCAAAATGATATTGAAAAAATTATCAATTAAATTGTTATTTTTTTTTTAATTCACTTCATCTCGTGTGCCTACTCAGTAATGGAAATATTCTAGTAATTAAAGATTTTTTAACATCAAGCATTGTAAACACAATTGTGATGATATCTTTTTAAATGGCCAAATTTATAATGAAACAACTGATGTTTTTAAATATCCACTTTCATCAAAAGAAATTGGATTGTATAATGTAAAAAAAATTTTATGAAAATTATGCTGATATAAGTATACAATTAGTGCAAGTTAAGTGTATTCTTACAAATTTTAATAATGAGACAATTGCTATAACTCTTTTACATAAATAATGATTGCTATAATGATCAAACACTTTAAAAAGGGGACTCTGATATTGGAATGCACTTTTTCGAACATTTTGGAGACGCTTTAAATCAATGTTTTGACAGTGTTTTTTAAATAACCGATTATATTATATTATATTCTTTAAAAGTACTGCTAAAGTAATTTTTGCAAACGTTAGAAAAACGCTTTAAAGCAATGTTTTAACAGTGTTTTTATTTCACAAACGGTTGTAAATTTGCTATGAAAAGCGCTCCTAAAATACTGTTTGTGAACGTTCGAAAAGCAATCCAAAATAATGTTTTTCAACGCTGTGAAAACGCTTTTTTTTTGTACCATTGACAACAAACTCTATCACAGCGCTTTGTTTTTTGTACCGTTTTAAATTTCCACCTGGGATATAATGACAAAAAGCACAAGTGAGGGGACAGCCCAACATGACGTATTCTTTTTATACTTATCCACGCCTATCCAACCTATCCCAGTCAGTTTTTTCTACAAAATTTTAACAAAAAACACTAATTCTAAATGTAATTGAAATTTGTAATTGAAAATTTTCAATTACAGTTATATGAAATATAATTAAGTTTTTTTAAATTCCAATTACATTTATTTGCAATTGTAATTGAAATCCCACAGGTCTGATCTCCAGACATTGCATATCTTTTTTATTTAAAAAAATAATTTTTGTATATTGTTAGATGTGGTCATATATAATATGATCTAAAATATAAGGTCAATTTTTAGATATAATTGTATCAAACTATGTCCATTTTATAACATTTTATATAATTTTATATAAAAAGATATAATTTGATGTAATTGGATGAGGACAAAATTCGGATACAATTGTATCGAATTGCATAAAATTGTATCAAATTGTACCAAATTGTATGCAATTGTATACAATTCGATACAATATGATACAATAAGATGTTCTCATTTTTCGGATATAATTATATCTAATTAAATAAAAGATTATATATAATTAAGTATAACTTCATATGGCTCCATATAATTTTTTTTACTTGGGGATTTAAAAACATTAACAAGTGTTAATATATTACCTTATATGTACACTGAACGGCATTTTAACAGGTGTCACAAGTACTAGCAAAAAGTACTTTTCGAATGCCAAAATTATCATAAAAAATATTTATCATCATTATTACCTTTTTTTATTAGATGGTCGGTCCAGTTGGTCAAAAAGCGTCAGGAAAGCATTAGAGGGAAAACAATTACCAACGTTGCACTGTGGTTTAAAATAAAAAAAATGGTATTTGTCGCAAAATTTAAGCGATTGTATGTTATAGTAGGAGCCAAGTTTTCAGAAACATGTGTCTTATTAAGTCTGTAGCAGAAGCAAGGACGGAGCTGCTACAAACTTATAGTATCGTAAAGTATTGTGTCAGCTGGTTACTTTTAGTTAATGACAGTATACACAACTACTTAATTTGGAAGTACATACATTTAAGTTAAGAAAATCTATTGAAAACAGATTTCTACTTCACGATACCTCATTTCGCCGCACTTTTCTTGCTGGCCTTACCCAAGTAAAAAAAATTGATATGGAGCCATATGAAGTTATATTTAGATTTATATAATCTTTTATGTAATTAGATATAATTATATCCGAAAAATGAGAACGTCTTATTGTATCATATTGTATCGAATTGTATACAATTGTATACAATTTGGTACAATTTGATACAATTTTATGCAATTCGATACAATTGTATCCGAATTTTGTCCTCATCCAATTACATCAAATTATATCTTTTTGTATAAAGTTATATAAAATGTTATAAAAGTGGACATAGTTTGATACAATTATATCTAAATATTAACCTTATACTTTTTATCATATTATATAGGACCATATCTAACAATATACAAAAATTATTTTTTTAAATAAAAAAAAAGTTCAATTACTTGTAATTGTAATTGTTCTTTTCTGAATTGCAATTACAATTAATTGTAGTTGAGTTTTTTTCAATTACAATTACATGTAATTGAGTAATTGCATGTGTAATTAATTACAAAATGTAATAGCAAATTGAAAGAAAATAACTCAATTAGACTAACATCAACGAAATTCTAACAATGCTATTTTTATCTTCTGTTATTACTGTTTTTGCTGTTATTTTGTTTTAGTTTTTGCTGCTTCCTATGGAATTCAACTTATAAAGCACAGAGAACGACAACGAAAATATTTCCTAGATAGTAGTTCGCGATTTAAGCTGTTAAACGAACTGTTCTAAAAAAAGTGGAAGTCATGGATGTTTTATATTTAGCCCTTCTTTCAGAATATATTAAGTAGATTTTGTCATTTGTACAACCAAAGATAAACTTTGTCGGACGGTGTTTTAATAGAAATCGAGTTTTTCAAGTACAACATATGTCGGATTTATTTATTTTCTATTGAGCGGAAATTCCCGGGATCCCGGGAAATTCAGAAAAAAATCCCGCTGTCCCGGGAAAAGAAAAACCCTATATACAACCAAGATATAATATAAAAAATCAGTCAAGTGTAAGTTATAGAATAGAGAATTTCGTATTAGAGCTTCAGTGTTGTTAATGTTATGGGTGCGTAAGCCATTTTTGACTCTTGCTCCTAAACAAAAACAAATTACTCACGCACGAGCATTTCGTTTCTTACTCAGCACACATGAGTATATTAAAAACTTACAATCAGAAAATTCTCACGCAAAACAGTAAAAATTACTAAAAACATATGATGCAAAAAATAAACTCACACAAGAATCATGCACGGATTATTCTTACTCACGCTCACGCACGAATCACTTAAGTATAGTAATTATTTCTCACGATCACGTGTGAATAACGTGACTCACGAACATTTCGTGTCACGCGCCAATCCCTAGTAATTACTAAATCTCAAACTAGTTCAAAATCATTGATAACATGGAACCAAATATAATATAATACGGTTTTATATGGACCTTATATATTTTTATATAAAATCACTTTGAAAAAATTGCCTATGTGGGATGATATATAATTATAGATGATTTTATAAAGAACGTTATAAGTTATATATGGGTTCATATTCGTCAATATATAATCATAACTAACACAAATTATAAAATATTTTTTATATGGATCCACATAGTTTTATATTATTATGTATAGTATCATACTAAATTATATATAAACGTATATGTAATTATATCTTTTATATGTAACTTTATGTACTTACATATAGCACATACATATATATGTAGGCCAGTATGTAATAATATAAAATCACATATGTCTCCATATTAAAACCTTTGAGGAAAAAATATCTAATATATGACTATATAAAAGTATAAATGCTTGAATTTAAAAGCATATGTGGCCATATGTAACTATAAGTTACTATATGCAATTAGATAAAATAATATGTGATTATATCAAAACTTTTTTACTCGGGTATCGAATTCTTTCAAAAAAATTTTTGTTTTTGTAATTTACTTGTGGAAATTATATCATCTTTCTTTAATTTGAAAAATAATTTAAACACAAAGTAATATTAATTCATGATCTAGAGTCAAACTAAGAAAACATTCGTAAACTAATATTTTTCAGGATTTTTTTAGGTTAAGCTTATTTTTTGTAATCGAATAAGTATTTGGAGAAAAATCCAATTTTTGTATTATTTACAGAGCTATGAAACTTGCGCCTTGAAGATTAGTTTTTACCGCACTTGCACTTAGGGATTTTAGAATTTTGTTAATAAAATAGTGGGTATCGAGTATCCAGTATATGTCTTTTTTTTGGGTACTCGATACTCAAAACTACTACTTGATATTTTTAGAGTTGCATTTTGGACAGAATACATTTTTCCATATGTGTAAAAGGAACTCATATTTGCATAAATATGGAATTACATTTAATGCCATGTATAAAAAAAGGAACATATGTAGCGCCTAATTTGAATGTCATACATAAATTTATATCTATAGTAATTACAACCTTATAATAAAGGACAGCAATTTTCGCATGTATTTGCATATATTTAATTAATGTATATGTTCGTATATGTCCATATATGAACATATACTTAGGTGTTACCTCATTTTTCGGATCCATACATATATGGTTCAACCATAAATGTTCATATATGGACATTTTTCACCGGGAAAGGACAGCAACGTTCGCATATATTTAATAAATGTATATGTTCATATATGTCCATATATGAACATATACTTAGGTGTTACCTCATTTTTCGGATCCATACATATATGGTTCAACCATAAATGTTCATATATGGACATTTTTCACCGGTATGTTATGATTGTGTCGATACCAATGAACTTTTCAAACAAAACTTTGAATTAATATAATTTATTGTGACTTTGCAACAGCAAATACATGGGAATACAATCACAACTAAGAGTCACAGACTTTTCGTAGGAATATGCTCGTTAATTTAAACTTCTAGGGAACCCAGTGAGATACCTTCCTTATTAGTATAGTTGTAACATTAGTTGTTTTTACTTAAGATATTTTTCATTGCTAAAAAGTAAATTTTAAAAAGAAGCTAATCAGTTATACGTTATTTTTTGTTTTTATTTATGTAATTTATGATATAAGGATATAAGAAGTCTGAAATAATTTTGACAAAACAACTTGTTTCTATTTAAATTCTTAAGTTCAAAACAACTTAAGTGAAATAAGTTGATTTTGCATTTAGTTTTTTCTGGGTTTTTATATATTTTTTATTTCACGAAACTTTTGTAAACAAAATAAAACTTCTAAATAAAAATCCATTTTCTATTACAATTTTACAAGACAAACTTTTTGAATTAACAAGAAAATTTATAGTTTTATGCAACGGTACAGGAGAGCTAGTAAAATTTGTGTTTTTGAAATAAGTGCTTTTGTCGAAAGCCTACAGATATAACTCACAGATATAACCCTTTAACCGACTAATGCCTGCTAACTTGTCTCAAAATAAACACACTCAGAGAATTATGCCGTTAAAATTAACTGCAATTGCAGTGAAAAAACTGTACACTGAAATTGAAATTAAATTAACTGCAATTGAAGTTACTTTTAATTGCAATTTTAGTTAAAATAAAGACAATATCAGTTAATTGTAAATGCATTTGCTGTGTACACTTTTTTAACTCCATAAGCAGTTAATTTCACCGACATAATTCTCTTAGTGCAGAAATTTTGGTAGTGCACAACAATTTTTATGAATGTAAAATTTGTATGAAGTTAACTTATTAAAAAATAGCCCGTGTAAAACCTTAATCAACCATCAATTCCATACAAATTGACATTTATAACAATTGTAAGCCAAGCCATATTTTTCTTGATTTTTTTACGTTATAGAATTTATTCCTTCTGTGTTTAAATTTTTGTACAGTAAGTTTTTTGTTAATTTAAATAAAAACAATTTGAGTTATTTTAATAGCATGGTTTCTTATTTAAATAGTTTTCGTAAAAAATTGTCGTTTTTATTTTTTACTACATTTTATATGATTTTACAATAAAGGTGACGAGTGGTCGGATGAGACGAAACTGTGGCACCCTGGTGTTAATATCCTTGTATCTGTTAGATTTTTCTTCTTTCTGTGAAAGAGCACTTTAGGGAGTAATTTTATATTGGTCACTCTTACCGTATTTTTAGTTGACTTAACTACTATGTAGTTACTTTTTGTTTTAATTAATTCAATGGACAGATTGAAAAGTCAACAAAAATTTGTCATTAAATGTAATTATAATCTATGCTTCAGCCAAAAAATGGTTTTAATTTATGAATGTATTTGAATTATAGATATATTTATTTAATTTAATTTTGTTGATATAATACATATAAATTATGTTTATATAATATACAAAGTATACAGTGATTCATTTATTTTCTTCTAAGTATATATAAATTAGAAATTTATTATAAAACTTTCCTAAAATACTTATCAAATTTATTTACAAACAACTAAACATTTTTTTTTTTGTAAAACTTAAATAATATTGGAATAGAGTACATTCATTATACATTGAAAAACAAAGATATTCTTTTTAAAGTAAATTTAAAGTATTTGTTATTTTTTAATTAATTTAATAATTATAATATCACAAAAAAGAGGAATTAATAAATAATAAATTGTTTTAGTTGCTTAAAATTTTTAGCGAAAATAATAAAAGGAAAACAAAAATTAAATAAATAATTACAAAAGAAAAATTGAAATAAAGCTGCACTATTTTTTTTTTTCAATTAGTTATAAATTATTTTAAAAATTACAATAACATAGAAATTAATTAATAATTATAATGACTATAATGGGTTGCTTGAAATGAGTGTTTTTTAAATTTTTGATTCACTTTATTGTTTTTCCAAAAAAGGCACTTTAAGGACACGTTTTTAAAATTTTTTATAAGAAATGAATATAAATTTCTTTTTTACATTTGAATGATTGTGAATTCTGCTCTTGTGATTTAGGAGTAATTAAATAGTTGGTCCTTTTTTAATTATAATTTGTAGGATTTGATATTTTAGCTGCATACATATTGGCAACTTTATATATAAATTCGTATTGTTCCTTCGTTAATACCGCGCTGGCTCGTCCTCGTCGTACATAAAAGACAATTTGTGGTACATCGACTATACGTTTGGGTGTTTCCAAACTCCTGATGGCTATGTCACAAGCAATTATTGTTCCTGTACGTCCTGTACCTGGAGAGCAGTGAATAGTTAAGGGACTAAAAAGTAAAATAGAAAAAATGGTATATAAACATTTAACACAGATTAGAGAATATTTTAGAAGAAAGAAGACGGAGTCAAAGTTTAACAAACATTTGGACAATAACCAGAAACAAAGAAATAGGAAACAAAAATATTTTCGATTCATAGTGGTGTGTCAATATTTTTTTATTTAGCAATTTTTTTTTGCAAGCACCGTCCGGAATAAAAAATGCCGACTTAGCAATATTTTTTTCTGGCATTACTGGCTTTTTTTTGAGTATATATTTGCCTAAGGATTTTAAACACTTCAGAATTGGCGCTCAAATAATCCACAAACCTCGATTTTAGGGGGGTTTGTTTTAAGTTTTGACTCATTCTTGCATTGCGGAACATTTCAACCCTCTAACTCTTCAACTTACGGGTCTTTTTTGTCCTTTTTTAAAAAAGTCCCTTTAATTGAAGAGTTAGAGGGTTAAAATGTTCCACGTAGTGTGCTGAATATATCCTACCTAACTAATTCATCCAAAAGCGTCCTCTTTATTGTTTCAAAATTTACTCAAAAAAGATAAACAATAAACAATTTGTATATCAAAGCAAGCAAAATTTTGATACTTTTTTGAGGGTTCTTATTCCATCAGTCAAAAAATACTCCAATAAAATTAATTTTTTGGAATTTTTAAAATTTTTTGTAAAAAATTCAAAAAAATGTATTTTAGTGGATTAATTTTTGACTCATAGAATAAGAACCCTCAAAAAAGTATCCAAATGTTGCTGGCTGGGCTATACAAATTGTTTATACCTTTTTCGAGAAATTTTTGGATCAATAAAGAGGAAGCTTTTGGATGAACTATTTCTTACAAAAATTTTATTTTTTAATAATATTGTATATTGAGCCCATTTTCGATTCATTTTAAGCTGTTTTGCTACCTCCCAGCAAAATATTGGTAATGACACCTCATTACTATCTGCATTACCAAAAATGATACATCATTACCTTTTGCATTATTTTATAATATAAAATAATGACTTCCTAATAACGGCCTTTTGTATTCATTGTTTCTAAATATAAGATAATGACTTACTCGTAATAGTTTAAATAAGTACTTTTTACACAGTTAAATTTTATAAATTTTTATTTATTATATGTAAATATGTTTTATGTTTAAATTTTTATGACGAGTCCTAAAATTACACACTAGAGAAAACTTAAATTTTTCTGAATGTATTTCCTTAAGCTAATAATATTTGCTTAACTCCTTATTTTTAAGAATCAAGTAATCAATCGGATAACCACTTACAATTCAACTTTTTGTAAGCATGCGTGTAACCACTTACTATTCAAAATCTCATAACTACTTATTTCTCATTTTTGCGTAAGCGAGCGGGTAAGTGGGACTACTTATAAAAACGACCACGCCAAACAAAAATAATGAGTTTAGACGCCAAAAAATAAGTTGTGCGGAGCTATGAATTTCTATTATATAACCACTTATTTGGTAATGAAAGATTTTGCTGGGCTGGGAAATTAATATTAAAAAAGTTGTTACCCCTCTTTTTTTGCGCTCTGTTTACTTCCTAAATATACGATTGGGCCGAAAAGAAAAAGCACGGGTCGAATAGATTTGTCTCATTCACCACATTTCCAAATTTCAGCCCAATTGTAATTTTTAGCTATGAGAGTTCCCAGGCAGCCAATTTTTTGTGGTGTTCACTAATAGAAAAAAGTCTGTAACAATAGTTAAAACTACAAAAAATGAGTTAAAAATTACCTAACAAGAAAGATTGCTGAAATTAGCAGATTATTTTTGCTAAATTTTAGTAAGATAGGAATAGCAAAAATAAAATTGTTAAATATACAGAATTTTAGTAAGATTTTAGTTAATAGAAACTAACAACTCAGACTGCTAAAATCAGCAAAAAAAAATTGCTAAATAATTAGTAAAGCCTGAAAAATTTTAAAATTTTCAAGGCTTTCCTTAATTTTTTTTAATGCAACTACAAATTCAGCCTTCCGAAATCAACAGTATAGCTACTATTTTCTTAGCAAATATTTCTGTTGATTTTAGCAGGATATACTGAATTTAACTAAATTTAACTTAAAAATAACAAAAAAATTTAATGATATAGCAGTTCGGTTTTGTTATTTAGCTCGTTTGGTAAAATTTTCTGTACATTTTACATTATTATTTGTCATTTGCAATTAACTAAAACTGAACTCAAATATAACCAAAATTCTGTAAATTTAACAGTTTAATTTTTCTGTTCTTATTTCAGTAGTATTAACACACGAAATCTGCTTATCTCACTAGTTTTTTCTGGAAGGTTATTTTTAAATAACTTTTAATAGCTTTTTCTGCTAGTTTTACAGGTTTATTTCTATTAGCTTGTAGATCACAAAACTTAAAATAAAATAAAAATCGGTAGAAAATGTATGGTCATCGAAATATTAATTTTAAGAATTTGTTCGTTCCTTTTATGAATTATATTTTTTAGTAATTTAATTAAAAGTTAAAATTACACTATAAAACAGGGACTAATACCTCCTCTTGTAATATATATTATCTGAACACAAAATCGGGCAGGCTTCGAGATTCTTTGACTTTTATATTTTTATTAAAAATCCTACATTTTAGCAGTTTTGGCTCAGTATCGTGGAATTAAACCTGAAAATATTAAAATTTTTATAGTTTTGAACTCTATAGATTAAAATAATGTATTTCAGTGCAATAATGCACTCCAAAAAGTTCGACAGTTACTACATGACAGTTGTTTGTGTAGCAATCAGTAGTTGTTTTTTAACTGTAATCACAGTTGTTTCTTATGGAAAAATACATAATAACTATTATGACAGTTATTTATTGTAAAAAACAATAAGCGAAATTTTGTTTACAAAAACTAAAGAAAACTTTCCAATTGTAGTAAAAATAGTAAGAAAGTTTCTAGTTTAAGTATTATTAAAAAGCAGCAAAATCTATTAACTGTAGTAAAAATAATAAAAATTAGACTAAAAAATTAGATTTTCCTCAATTCTTATAGAATCCTGAAAACAGTACTTGAACTGTAAAAACATTATTATCCCAGCAAAACCTTGGTAATATGTGGATATTACTATGCATATTACCTGGTAATATATCAAACCGCTTACCCTTGCAATACTTGTAATACCAAATTCATACGTTTGAATGTTTTATTGGTATAAATAATCGTTTTTCTAGAAAATTTTAGAAATTCTATTTTTTGTTAAAAACCTGTGAATTTAAAATTGATATTCGGTTTAAAAAATGAAAATTTAAACAAAATGTTTTTATACACTCCTTTCCTGTAAGTTCAGAATAACATGTAACTAGGTAAGGAGTTACATCGATGGACATGCCCTTGTGAAAATAATAGGTCTAGTAATAGGAAAGTAAGAGCTTACCCCCTTCATTACAAAATGCTTATATCTATAACCAAAACTTATAAAAAAAAATTTTACAAAATTTTTTGTTAAAAATATGTAATTTTTCATTTAATACTCAATATAAAACAAATTGAAATTTTAAGAAAAAACGTATTATTTTAAGGTTATTTGTAACCTAGAGGTAACAGGTAAGCGTAACATGTAAGCTCGGAATAACATATTACTAGGTAAGGAGTTACCTCGATGGACATGCCCTTGTTAAAATAATAGCTTTGGTAATAGAAAAGTAAGAGGTTACCCACCCTTATTTCTTCTTACTAAAGTCATTACCGGGTAATAGAAGGTTTTGCTGGGATACTTAAGTTTCATATATTTCAAATTTGTTTAAAATAAAACATATCTTTAAACAAATATTTAATTGAATCAGTTAAATATTTGACGTGTTTGATTGTTTCAATTAATCGTACACAATTTTTAGTAACTAATATTATCATTTGCGTGATAGGTCAATTAAAATAGTAATTGATATTGTCAATTTCGTAATTGAATCTCATTTTACATTTTTGTGTGTAGGGCTTAGAGGTATAATTCCACTGGTTCACAAGATATCTGCAGTTAACACAAACCAGTTATTGGTGTAATAATCGGTAGTAGTTATTTTTAACTGTAATTGCAGTTATTTTACTATAAGAAATGTAAAGGAACTGTGGGTTATTTTAAAATTTAACTAACAAAAACTAATTGACTTTATACAGTAAAACTCGCTTAAGACGAACTCCGGGGGACTAGTTTAATTAGTTCGTTGTAAACGAGGTTCGTATTAACCGGGGTAAAATTTATTTAAAATGTTTTAATTATCCACAAAATATTTAAATTTCCTTGAAACACTTTAAAAATTTTACAATTTTTTCATTTGATTTCCTAAATATATTGTTTGCAATATATTTACGAAAAAATGTCTGTGTGTTCGGTCTAAAATTTGTCAGAAAACAAAAAAAAAAATATTAAAAAAGTTGTCGAATTTTGTAAAGTTCGTATTAAAAGTGGAAAATTATATAGAAATATGTTTGTGGGAACATCACAAACAGTTCGTTTTAACCGAGTGTTCGTCTTAAGTGAGTTCGTATTAACCGATGTCTTTTATATTGAAATTGTTGCCAAAACTCCGGGACTTTGAAATTAGTTCGTACTAACCGAGAATTCGTCTTATCCGAGTTCGTATAAGCGAGTTATACTGTATATAATTTCTGCAAAATTTAATTAATATGTATATTAGACCGTACCACCTTACAGGAAAAAAAGTGCGCGGTACACCTTCAGATATAAAGTTTTTTTGCAAGACAATTCCAAAAAAAAAATTTTTTATGCCGAACGTAGGGGGTCGCCTTTTTTAATTTTTCGTTATAGCTTCGGCATTTAAAGTCGGATTTTAAAGTGTGATATATCGATTTTTTTGCCTCGAGGAGACCAGTGTTTTTTTATCAGTGGTTTTTACTATATTTGTCAGTTTTCTTAATTTACCAATTTTTTAACTACAACTTTTACTATATTCCTAGTTGTAAAAAAACTATAAATTACTACATTTGGCAGTTCATTTAAATAAAAATATTATGCACATGTTTTCAACTGAAAATGCAGTTATTTTAACTGTCATTTGCAGTTGATTTTACCTACATAATTCTCTGAGTGCAAAACTGCTACAAACAGGGGTTTTAATAAAAATCAAAAATCTCGAAAACTGCTAAACTGATTTCAAAATTTGCTGTATTTTTGTTTAGCGTGTCAAAATTATGAAAACTGCTTTATGCAAGAGAAGGTATTTAAAAAAATAACAAATTTTTTAATTGTGTTATGTTCAAATCTTTTCAACTTACCCCTGATTTCTGGCAGTCTTTTTAATATGCACCATAGATATATTACCATTTATTTCACCATTACTATCATTAGTACTGGTAGCATTTGAATCTGTCGATGGCGATGTACCATTTGCTGTACCTTCTTCCGCCGATTTTAAAGTGGCCGTAGAAGATTTCTCCTTATCTTCATTCGCCTGTTCAATAGCATAACTTATCAAAGAAGAACGGGCTTCTAAAAGCATCGCAATAATAGGGGCTTCCTCCGCGGGTACACCGACTTCTGGCCATTTATACCAGTAATGGGTTAGTTCGCGCGTAGCATTTTCTGCTACGTGTTTCAGCAGTATCGTTGAGATTGCATATTTATCTTTAACTTCACGATTTTGTAAAGTTATTTGAAAATCTCCAAAACTGCAATGATTATCTAATGTTACCGATGGCGGTAAATATTCGGCACATTTTTCGACACCATTTTCAATGAGATCAGTTGCTTGGATAATAACACGTGATTGTTGTTCCCAAATCATGCGCCAAAAATCGTCCACAGTTGTATCCAAGGGAGCTTGACAGGCTATGTAGTAATTAGGTGGATCTTTGGGACCCTGAAAGAAAAATTGTGAGTAGTTTTAAGACACTTTAAAAATATTTATTTAGGAGGAATCCGAAACAGCAGAAACAACAACAATATACACACTATTCTTAGTAAGGGAACGCTTTTGGGCTGGTTTGGGTTATCGCGGTAAAGAACGGGAACAGACTTATTGTTTGATGTTTACACACAAAAAATTATTAGCCTAAATTATCTAATTAAAGATTCATTTCAAATAAAATTAGTTTTTAAAAAAATATTTAATTGAATCAATTAAATATTTGAATTGTTTAATTTTTTCAATTAATCGTGGACAATTTTTAGTAATTAACCCTCTAATCCCCAAGATAGCTGACATTATTTTCAAATTAAGCACAGATTATGTACTCATGTTAGTAGGAAGCAAAACTAATTTCGTCAAAATTTAACGATGTTTAGTCCCAAATTCGCTAAATCTCGCAATTTTCAGAAAACGAAAATCATCATAACTTCATAAATAACAATACTACCCAGGAAATTTTTTTACAATCGGTAGCCAACCACACCCATTCTGCAACTGGTTCCACTGCAACCGATTCCATGGAACTGGTTCCGGAACCAGTTCCTGGGATCCTATATGGAAGGTGTGATTGACGTAGAATCAGTTCCATAACTAGTTCCAGAACTGATTCTAGGGCAACCGGTCCCACTTTGAAGTTATAGAAGGGGTTGCTTTTGGGACAATTTCAAACAAAAAGAATCGGTGTTAGAATCAACAGTAGAAGGGGTTGTAATTGAAAAGTAGATATTCTACAACCGATTCATTGGAACAGAAAATTTTCCTGGGTAGATCAACAATTCTTGGTATGTAATTTTATTTTGGCGACAGTGTTATTTATAGAGAAAGCCGAAATTATTTAACTATTGGAGTTTTTGATTCGAAACAATAAAATTTTAATATTTGTTATCGCAATCAGAGGAGAGCGCATTAGAGGGTTAAAATTCAGTGGTAAGTGCAAAATCAATTAAAATAATAATTGATATTATGAATTTTGTATTTAAAATTCATTTTCAATTTTTTGTGTATACTGAATATTAAATGTTAATTTATTTTTGTTTTAATCTAAATATGTTTAAAATAATTAATAATTCTGATGATTAATATAAAATAATACCTGTTTCATGTTTTATTAAGATTTTTAAATAAAGCAGAAATTTTTGTTTATAAATACGTGGACTCTCTAAAAAGTTTGAAGAACTTTTATAAACAAAAATACAATGGAAAGTGATTTTAATCAAGAAACGTTTACAATTCCGAATTCGTATCACACATACTTCACATAAATAACTAAAAGCATTTCCTTATAAATATCAAAACAAACCCCAAAAAAATAACAAAATAAAAACAAAACTTACTGCACCTATTGAAAATTAAATTCATCTCCGAACATGTACTGAGAGATACGAGTTCATAACACAAAACTGTCAACGTTTTTTTACATGAATCATACAAAAATATATACTGAAACCATACACACACCCTTCGCCAGATTCCCCTGTTTGAATTTATTCTTATCTGGAAGATTGACTGCACATTTGCAAACACTCTCGAAATAATCGCAAACATTCTCTTCGTTTTGTATTGAATAAGTTTTATATAAATTTAGTTAGAAAGCTTAATATTTGCTCTTGATGATTTTATAATCTATTTTGAATGTTTCTAAATCTGTAACTCGTCGTAACCACATAAAATCATTACTACGTTTAAATGATTATAAAGGTTAAGTGTACATATGTATGTATGTTGTTGAATGTAGTAATAGTGCACATTTCAATACAAAATAGTAACTATTACACCATTTTCAAAATTAGTTTGAAAAATTAATTTTTGTTTTTGAATTTTATTATTAAACAAAAAAATTACATTCGGTCAAGACCGACCATTGAATACTCTACAGTCTGGATAAAATTTCTCAATAGTCAGGGTCCGAAGTTTTCACGGGTCAAGTTGTGTGCAGATTGTTTAATAAGTCTGCTAAATGGTTAAAAAACACAATTTCTTTGTAAAATTTTGATTTTTTTAGTTCTAGGGGTACACTCAGAAAAGTTTGTCGGTAGAATCTACTGAAAATGATAGTTAAAATAAAGGTATATGCAGTTAAAAAGGCGACCTTTAAAATAAGTAAAAACGTCGTTATTAAAAAAAACTAACAAATGCATTAAAAAAAATTAAGAATGTCGTAAAATTAACTAAGAAGTTTTTACTATAATTTTGACAATAGAAACGCTTTTTAGTAAAATTGGGTACCCGCGGTAACAGAGCTAATAGGGCGTCTTATATGCAAATTCGCAATTTGTGAAAAATACTCGTAACTCTGAATAATTTTTTGAATAATTCAACTCAATAAATAATAACCTAAATACGTACTATAAACAAACTACTTAAATACACAAATTTTTAAATTAAATCTATTTCGTGTTCTTTATTTTTATGGTGTTCACAAATTTTATCGGTAAACTAATGTCTAAGGCAGCGTAAGTTGTTTTTCACGTGGAAAATTTTCACTCGAACTTTAAAGGCCTGAAATTGCAATTTAAATTATAAAAATGAGCAATTTTTATTTTTGTAACAAAAACACAGTCATAACCCAGGAAAATTTTTTACAATCGGTAGCCAACCACACCCATTCTACAACTGGTTCCACTGCAACCGATTCCATGGAACTGGTTCCGGAAGCAGTTCCTGGGATCCTATATGGAAGGTGTGGGTGACGTAGAATCAGTTCCAGAACTAGTTCCAGAACTGATTCTAGAGCAACCGGTTCCACTTTGGAGCCATAGAAGGGGTTGCTTTTGGGACAATTTCAAACAAAAAGAATCGGTGTTAGAATCGACAGTAGAAGGGGTTGTGAATGAAAAGTAGCTATTGTACAACCGATTCTTTGGAACAGAAAATTTTCCTGGGAATAAACACAAAATGTCACTTTTTCCCAAGAAAAATAATAGTCTTGTACATTAAATTTGCGTGAAA
Source organism: Leucophora obtusa (assembly GCA_949987735.1). Taxonomy (NCBI): domain Eukaryota; kingdom Metazoa; phylum Arthropoda; class Insecta; order Diptera; family Anthomyiidae; genus Leucophora; species Leucophora obtusa. The sequence continues at coordinate 357,344,168 of OX465295.1, forward strand.
ACAAACTCTACACAATTTTTACGTGAAACTCGTTATCGTGAAAAATATTTTTTTTATATGGAGTATAACAGTTTTTTCACGTGAAACTCAAACAACTTACGGTGCTTTATATTCAAAATGGGCGATTTTTTATTTAGTACAAAAAATTAATTAAAAACTTTTCTTTTTTGCAAAACTTTTTTTCCGATTTTTTTTCTCAAACGAACCTTCAAACTTTGGTATAAGAAAGATTACGAATTTAAAAAAACCGCACTTAAAAAATTCCAAAATAATAGCGGAACGCCAAAAAGGCTATATGGTACAACAAATTAATTAAGATTTACATTCTGCAAACAAATATATTGAAGCAAACATTTTCCTTTTTTAAATTTTTTTTCGCAACACTTTTTTTTGCAAATTAACCACCAAACTTTGGTATAAGAAATTGGTATTATAGACCCTAGATTATGATTTAAAAAAGCTGCACTTAAAAAGTTGCAAAATAGTGGCGGAACGCAGAGAACGCAGAGAAAATTTGCAATCTCTGCATCATTCACAGTTTTTTGTGCACAATTTCTTTAATTAGTATAAATTTTTTAAATGTTTTGTTAAATTATTGGACATTCCAGTTTATTAAATGCAATATTTGGTATAAAAAAAGCCAATAATAGCGCCTAATAATATTGGAGATGACAAATTTGACTCAAACTCGTTGGCTCTATTTCTATCCCCTGAAAATGTGCCTTTATTAATAATGACGGAATTCACAGTTTTCACTATTTTAAGTAGCAAATTAGCGTTTATCGTAAATTTGACAACTTTCTATGGGTTAAACTTCAAAAATCATGCTATTTTACAACGTGCTAACGTTAGCACTTAAACTGTGAATTCCTTCAATGTTAGATTTTTTATATGAAAAATTACAAACTACACAGCTCTACAAAATATGGCAATATTTATAAGTTGCACAACTTTGCAGAGGTTTTAGGATAATTAGGGGGTGCTGATTTCGAATCTGCAACCAGTTTGTTCAAATTGGCTCTAGGTTTTGCACAATTCGCGATTTATATTTTATATATTATAGCTTCGGAAAGAAAACGCTTTAAACAGTTTAAGCTTAATTCCGTGCCCTATTTTTCAAACTTAATTGTGTATTAATATCTCAATAACTTTTCTAATATAGTCGCTCAAAAATTTTTTAAGGTTTTTTTTTAAATTTAAATATAAAACGAAGTCCGATTTTAAATATCAAAGCCAATTTGGAAAGAAAAAGGTCCAAAATTTATATATATGTCATATTGCATTAACAAATTATGTGCACTTTTAGAGCCTTTTGTAATTATAATTAGACTTAAAATGAACAAAAAAATATTTTACTGTACTAAAAATCTACTGTACTATTACAGATTTTTTTTTCTAAAAACATCAGATTTCATTCACTATTGGTTTTTTGGCGAAATTATTGCGATTTGCAAAGTTTAAATATATAAGTTGAGCGTATATTTAAAAACTCAAAAACTGCTGAAAACTGTTCAAAATAAGGAAAGAAAAACAACGCGGAATACATTCAAATAATTAAATTTGAAATTTTTTGTTTTGTTGTTTGTTATTATTTAAATTTAAATAAAAAGAAAATTCTCAGTTTTTTAATAAAGTGCCATCTAGTGATAACGATGTTTTTATAACTTGTTTTTTTTGGTGATGCCATACCCCTGCGTAAAATTAAAAGTAATTTTATGCTTTTCAATATCTTCTTTCGTTTTTTGTCTTTTATATTGATTACAGCTCGTTTCATTGTAATATATAATGTGTCCAACTTTTTTTTTGTACACTGTTTAAAAAACAAACAAAAACTGGTTTTGTTCAAAAACTAGGTAGTTTTTGCTTACCGAGGTAAAAATCGACATACATGGATCCATACAGATTTAAAGTACACTCAAAAAAAAAGTCAGTAAAGTCAGCAAAAAATGTTGCTGTGTCAGCAAATTTTTAGTCAGGAGCGTGCTTGCAAAAAAGTTGGTAATTTCAGAAAAAGGTTTGCTGAAAATCAGCGAGCTGATTTTTACCAAAAAAAATAGTAATCTTAAAAAAAAGTTTTGCTAACAATTAGTCGACTGCAAATGCAAAAAATCCTTGCTAAAGTCCTAAACCTTTTGCGGAATATTAGTAGACTGAAAAGAACTCAAAAAACTTGTAGCGAAATTTTGCTTTAGTTAATTTATTTGCTGAAAATTTAAATATAGAATATGTGTAGAGTTGTTTTTCTTTTTTTGTCATTTCCGTTTCCAGACAAGCTGCGACATCTACATCTTGTCTATATGGTTGTCGTCCACGCTATGAATGCGGTTATCAGCACAATTTTTGTAGCAAAATAAATTAGTAAAACATTAGTTCAAAATTAGTTTAGTGCTAAAAAATATAACTAAAATTTTTGCTGAAAACGGAGTACACTTGATATACAAGACGTTTTACTAATTTTTCTACTTATTTTTTTGAGTGTATGTTCGTGCATTATCATAAATGTATGCTCTTCCCTACATGGATGCATAAATCACCATACATGCATCCATATATGCCCATACTTGTGCATTAACGAAATTTGAGGTAATATGTGCATGCATGGTCATACATTTTCATCCATCTTCATGCATGTTCATACATGTACATACATGTAGATATTACCTCAATTTTCGTTAATGCACATGTGTGGACATATGTGGATGCATGTTTGGAGATTTATGTATCCATGTATGGAAAAGCATTCATGTTTATGATCATGCACGAACATACATTAAACCTGTATGATCCATATATGTGACGCGCAAAATAGAAAGGGACCTAAGGGTAAAAAAAGGGTTTTGTTCAGGAGAGCCATTTTAAAGATTTAAATACGTGTATCTTTGGTGTACCAAAAAAAAAATTGATTTTTTTACCCTTAGGTCCCTTTCTTTATGCGCTGTCACATATGTAGATTTTTAGCCGGGTAGTCTAAATTCAGTATAAAAGGAAAATATCGTTGGAATTAAAAGGTTTTTTTGAACAAATTGTTGTATTAAAAAGGGTCTGACTTCAACATAAATTAATTTGTTTGGCTTTTTTTTAATACCGTTAGGTTTGAAAATGTAGGCTCGAAAATAGGTTTTTGGCTTAAAAAATCTGTTAGAGCTGTACGTTAAAAGTTTTTCAGCACTGAATTTCAATACTTTTTTCTGCTAAATATTTTTTTTAACAGAAGCAACACTCAGAAATTCTCCCTATTAATTAACGTGTTCCTTTCTTTGGAAAGGAGATAGAGAAGAGAAGAAAGGTGGTGAAAGACAAATGGGGATCGAACTGGCAACCTTATGCATAATAGTCCAATGCGCTATCCATTAAAACCCAGCGTCCACAACCATTTTAGTCGTTTCTAATGCGTTTCATGACAAATTAAGCGTTTTTTGGGGCAAAAAAGTTGCCACGTGTTATCTAAAGTGAAAGTTTTTGCTTATTTTATATGTATTTTCGATGGAGCCATACAAGTCTTGATAATTTTGCCAAAAAAATCGATTGCAAGATTTGTTTGAAATATTATAGGTACGGATTTTGAAAATTAAAATGTAAATGGTGTAGTCGTAGTTTAAACGCACAAAGCATAACCCTACCTTAATTTTTATTATCTTTTTTGGTTATATTTTCTTCAATATTTGATTTTAAATAAGCATCATCATGATCATCACGTTGTTTTTGATCATGATTAATGTTTGATTACATGATCCAAGTAATTAAAATTTTTTTTTTTTTAAATTCATAAAGCATAACATTTAGTAGTAGTAGCATGTATCTATGATTTTATTCAAATGAGGCAGTGGCAAGTCAGGAGTGGGAGTGAGATTTGTTTTTGTTACTTACTGTGACATAATTGGCGTTGATATATTCTGTTTTATCATCATCGTTTAGACGCTGCAAAATGACACGGGTTTCAGGAAGTGGCAGAACATTGGCATATCTAAATAAGAAAATATTGCACGTGTTATTAATATTTATTTTTTAATTTCACTATAAGACAAAAACAAAAATTTAATTGTTATTAAATTTTCTGACCGATTTGCTCGAATGAATAAAAAAATAGATTTTAATAGGGGAAAATACTGGGATTTTTAGCATTTAATTTTAAATTTATCTATGCTTTCGAGTATGCAAACTATGTTATTTTTTTATTTTCATTTATACTTCGTGTTATTACAAGCATATTGGAAAATTTGGTGTTAAAAGTCATTTCTAGCCAAAAGTTATTATTTCGAAGTAATTGCTAACTTAATTCACATTACCAATTATAGTCAAAATTAATTTGAAACAAACGATTTTGATTATTAGAATTAAATCACAATAATTTTTGTGATAATTAAAAACTTTATCAAATTTTATTGAAGTGGTTGTATAGTCCATTTATGTTTTAATTCTTATTATACATTTTACGGGTATGTTTAAAACATTGTGCAACTAATACTTATGTGTGGATTTATTTCCGATTCCAAATTACAGAACGTACATTCGGTTCACTGAGAATTTCAATAGAAAAGCCGCAGGGCCTGTTTAATAGTAGAACTAAGCTCGATTTTTTTTTAATTTTTCTTTTTTTTAATTTTTTTTTGCATTTGTTATTTTAGAATTATTTAAGAAAAACATCGATCTTAGTTCTGACTACATAAGTGGCCCTTAGAATCTTGGAATTAAAATTTCTACACTGAACCAAAAACAGCTGTGAAATCAACTAAAATCCATATTAAATTGATGAATGGGTGATCACTATACAACTAACAAAACATGTCCATCAATTTAACGCATTGTTTAGTAGATTTATATTTTGACGTTTAACTATTTTATGTGGTATTATTTTGACAAAATATCGTCAAATGTATTAATAAAAATTAGTTGTCTTAACAATTATATTTAATTAAATTGCATAATGATTTTGTTGTTTTACCAATGCATTTTATTAAATTCAACAATGCATTTTATTTAATTAATTTATTTTTTATCAATTTATTATTAATTTTTAGCCTTATATTTCATTATTTTTTATATTTCACCAATTTCAAATTTTTTTAAGCAATATGCATACAATGTCTTTTTTATAATAAATTTGATAAAATATAAATATAAAATTTAAATTATAATATAAAACTTTATTTAAATTAATAATTCAAATACATTATATAACTTTCATTAATAGTTTGCCTTAAACAAAATAACAAAAAGATAGATAATATCAAAATTAATGACAGAAATTTAAATGTACGATTTAATTGAGAACGTTCAAAATTATATAAGTTCATTTAAATTAAAATTAATAAATCTTCAATTAGCAATTCACTTCAAGTCACAGAATTTGTTAATTATCTATACTTTGAAAAATAAAAACAAAAATGTCAATTTATTGATATTTCCGACAATTACAAATACACATGCTAGCACGAGTAATGACGCGACAAAACTAACCTCACTAAACTTTTTTTTTCCAGATTTAATACTTTTTTTTTCAAATTGAAGAAAACTTATATCAAATTTACGTTACTGCCTTTTTACAAAATTTTTTAGAGTCAACAAATTAAATTTTGTTAAAAAATGGAAAAAAAATTATCAAAACAACAAATGTTTTGTAGAGAATTATTGACGGAAATAAGTATGTTCATTTAAAAAAAAGTAGTTGATTTAAAAAAACACACATTAATTTGAATAAAAAATATATTGTTTTAACAATTCGTTTCATCAAAAAGTAACAAAATTTTTATGTTGATTTTACTTACGACTTTTGGTGCAGTGTAGGAAATAGAAGGGTTTCAATATTTAAAACCGTTAAAAAGTTGCTAAAAACCAAATTTTTTTCAATAGGAATGAGATTTTAAAATCTGAGCTTTTAGTAGGAATGCTTAAGGTTCCAGATATGTGGTTATGTAACTACATACCTGGTAATGTTAACTAGTTACATTTCTTATTACTGTTTTAAGGCAATGCCGCTCAAAATAATGAGTTATGCTTACACACCAGCATAGGAAATATCGAAAAATATGTAGTCACCTATATGCTTACCAGTATTGACAAAGGTAATGAGTCTAAAAATAGATTTTCAATAATATAAGTTTTATAAAAAAAATATTTTTTACTGCAAAATTTTTCCTTTAATAAAATCTGCTGGTGCCGGGTATCGAATATCATGTTATATTTGATAGATAGAAACATAATTGACCTGCTGCGCACAAGTATGCTTACGCGCCAACATACAAAAAATTTTAAAATATGTGGTTATATATCTCTAGAGTATTGAAAAAATATTGAATCTAAAAATAGATTTACAAAAAACTCTAGAACATTACTTTATATTTGAAATAATTATAAGAAATAAGTCGTTATTGGTAACTCATTATTATATGTAGGACAAATTAAATATTAATAACAGATTTATTGAAGACTCATTTTTTGGTATATTCCAAAAAATTTATCTTCAGCATCCACTTAAAATGACAGTTAAAATAAAAGTGTATGCAGGTAAAAAGGCGACAATGGTATTTACCTTTGAAATTACTAAAAAAAATTTTTACCTGCTAAGAAACAACTAACAAATTCAATTAAAAATAACTAAAAATGTCGAAAAAATCTTACAAATTTTTAGGACAAACATTTTAAAACAAATCATGCAATTGATAAAAACTGGTGTTTTTACAGTTAATTTCCTTCGCTACTACAAAAATATAATTTAAAACAAAACAAAAATTTCCCTTTCGATTACAAAAAAAAAAAAATTAGAAAATTAAAAGTCAAAATTCCAAACCAAGAATATACACTCAAAAAAGTTTGACAGTTACTGCATAACAGTTGTTTGTGTAGTAATTATAATATGAAAAAAATAACTATAAAAATATTAGTTTTTGCTTATTTTCACAGTTGTTTTAAAATGTCTGTAGTAAACATTTGTCAGTTAATTTTAAGACATTGTCAGTTATTTTTAATTTAATGTATTTGTTGGTAAGTTTTCAATAGTTAAAAATAACTAAATTCTTCGTGAATGTCGCTTTTTTAACCCCATATACCTTTTTTAACTCCCATTTTTAGTAGATTCTACCGACAAACTTTTTGAGTTAATATGTATTAGGGTGTCCCGATAGAAAATAAGAATTGAGATAATCATCTACAGGCTATTAATATTTGTTTACATTAATTCAATGAAGTTTCGCTGGAATTCGTCCATTGAAACTTTTATTAAATGAATGCAGTTTTTCATAGAATTTTATAATCAATTCCTTTTCATTTATTAAAAATTTTGTAGGTACACTCAATAAAAAGTTTCATTTAAAATAATTTCATAAAAACTATGATTTTTTTTCATAAAATTTAAGAAATTTTTCATTCACTCTATGAAGAATAAAAATTTCACTTAAATTCATCTAAGAGAAATTCTCTCTGTGAAATAATGGGTATTAATGAGCTGAATACGGGAAAAATGAGTATAAAAGTTTTTCAGTTCCCTAGCAGTTTAAAGTTAGCGATGTGAATGAATAGGCCAACCAATAAGAAGGCAGAGCTAGCACTTTATTTAAAAAGGAAGAACACTTTAGGTTGAATACAGGTTCTGATCTTAAAGATATAGGAATTTTAAGCCACATTTGTCAATGCATTTTTGCTTAATTTTGCTTCCCAGTGTAGAAATGGTAATGACATATCATTATTTTTTGGACTACCAGTAATGGCACCCATATAATTTCTGCATTATTTTAAAACATATAATAATGAGTTACTGATAATGATTTATTTTTATCATTATTTTAAGTAGTAATTTTCTAGATTTTTTTGAAAATTTTTTTAAATCTATTTTTAGACTCAATATTTTTTCAAGACTGAAAAGGATATATTATAGATGGAAATTTTTCATTACCATTAAAATTTCATTACCATTAGTTCATACTAATGACAGTGAAAAAAATTTCATTACCATTTAATGGTACTGAAATATATTTCATTAGAAAAATCATTACTAATGGTAATGAAATTACACTAATGTATAAAAAACTAATTACAATTGATTAAAAACCATTTGTTTACAAAAAAATTCAGACAAATGAAAACGAAAAACGGGTTTGGCCGGGGAAGTAATAAAACAAAATTTTCTAAGGAGGATCCATTCTATGCCGTTAAACTTTACCTGGATACAAATAACAATGGAATGGAAAGTAGTATTTAATTTCAAATGATCATGAGCCTGAACGAGCATATTCGATCTGCGATTTCAGCGAGTTTTACTTCATTTTTACGTTTTTCTGTCAATTTCAATTATTTTTTTTAATTTATTCATTATCAATGGTAATGAAATTTAAAATCATTGTCATTAATCAATGAAATTAAATTTTAGAATCATTACCATTAATTAAAAAATGGTAATGAAAATAATTTCATTACAATTGATATCAATGCAATGGTAATGAAATCATCAATTAATTAGTCCACCTAATTAATTAGTCCCATGTATGGGATATATGTAACCACATATTTTTTGATTTTTTGTATGTTGGCGAGTAAAGTGACTTGTGTGCAGTAGAGATGAGCGATCCGGTGATTTTTGAATAACGCTGCTACTAGAGGCCAGTATGAATGTTTTGCAAGACATTCACAAAACATTTTCTTATACAACACTAAAATATTTTTTTTTGTTTTCTGTTTTATTTATTTATTTTTTTGCAGAGACCCAAAATAACTGTTATATTTCTAAAAAAGTCACCACCCAAATTTATTTAATTATAATATTTTAATAATGCACTATATTTTATAAATCATATTGCACAAAAAAATCACAAAGTTTGGCAAAGATTTTAATTTTTTCAATTTTTATATTTCACTCTATAAATTTCTGTTGTTTTTTGATTTTTATTTTAAAACTTTTTATAAAACTTACAGAATGATTTTTTTGAAAAAATTAAGCAGTAACTTTTTTATTTGATAATAAAATAAAAATTAAAAATTGACCTAAATTGAATGCCGGAAGCTGCTGGAATATACATATTTACTCACTTTAAATCACTGTTCAATATTTTATTAACACTAGTTGACATCATCAGGATATTATAATTGGTGAAGTCATTGGTTCTACGGCTTTTGATTTATACTCTTAATTGTTATTTTTTGATAAAGAAAAAAAATTACAAAATAACTTTTATTATTTTTGAAAAAATAAAAATCGTGTTTGGATTGTTTTTGTTTGAATTAAAAATATAATTCAAACAGAGCAAATAAACTGAAAACTAAAAATACTCAAACAAGAAATAATTGTAAAACAATCACTTTTTTGAATAAAAGTTATAACTGTTACGTCCCTGTTTTTTTGTAATGATCTGAATTTTAACATCTTGTAAATAACTACAAATAAGTAAAATGGTCAATTTTTGTTATATTTAGTATTAAAAATCGTCAAATCTCTCATCAACGCATGCAAGAGAATGTTTTGTAAGACATTCATTCAGCCCTCTAGCTGCTACCAGTGATCGTGATTTTCAAATCACCGTTCTTTTACACAGTGACCGTGATCACGGGTTTGTAATAGAGATGGGCGATCCGGCGATTTTTCAGTAACATTGTTCTCAGTGAATGTGATTTGCAAATCGTTGTTCTTTTAAACTGTGATCGTGATCACGGTTATTCTATGGAAAAGACTGCGATTTTCTGCTGATAAATAAACGAAATAATATTTATGGCGAGTTTTTGAGATGTCAGTTAAACTTGGTTTAGTTAAACCGAAAACGAATTTTATCAGCCATTTCAAAGTTTATTAACAAAAATTTGCCGGAAAATCTTTTTCTCGAGTATAATTTATTTCTTTATTGAAATAAAACAAAATAAACCACATTTTAAAAGCAGTATTCCAGTTACAAACTGCGTTAAAATAAGTTTAAAGATAATCCACTTCCTAAAAACTGGGCCTTAAAAGAAGAATAGACATACTAGAAGGAGACATTTTATTCAGAAGAGTGTGAAAGCAAATCACTGTTATTGAAAAAAAAAACATGTATTACTGTGCACAATGAAGTTTGCAAGAAAGAATAGTACAAAAATATTAAAAGAACGACATTCCGAGTAACTGCGACTTGAAATATTTGATCACTGCCGTTACAAGTGATTTATCAATAACTGTGAATTAATCACCGGTATGAAAATATCGCTCATCTCTAGTGTGCAGCAGGTCAATTAAGTTTTTGTCTATCAAACATTACATGTCGAGATAGCTCAGATGGTAGAGCTATTGACTGGTAACCTGGGGTCCCAGGTTCGATTCCCACACTAGAAAATTTTATTTTAAAAAAAATTTTACAATAAAAATATTTTACAATAAAAAATATTTTTTTTATAAAATTTATTTTTTTCAAATCTATTTTTAGACTCATTCTTTTTGTCCGTACTGGTAATGACATATTTTTAGATTTTTCGTATGCTGGTTTGTAAGCATAACTCATTATTTTTCGCGACATCGCCATACAAAGGTAATAAGAAATGTAATAACAAAAGTAACTAGTTACCATTACCAAGTATGTAGTTACATAACCACATATCTGGTAATGATTTTCTACACTGGGTTATTTTAGCTTATTTTGAAAATATTGTCTAATTTTTGTTGTTTTCTTTAAAAGTTAAGCTTATTTCAGCTTTTTTCATCGAAATAGAGAATGTTTTGCTTTTTTTTTCTCATAAAAGCAGTAATTTTATGTTAGAAATCTAAATTTTCTTAATTAAAATTTGACTTTTACGTTTGTTTAAATTTTAAAAATCACTCCTGTTAAAAAAACTTTTTAATTTTTCCACCCTGAATTGCAACAAACTTTTCACAACCTTGTTTGAATCCCGACGTTCCCTTTCACATTTATAAGAATTTTACTGAAGAAAGTAAGGAAAATTTAATGAAATATTATGGGCCTATTTTTTCATTTTAACTGTTTTTTCAAACTTTTTTTAAGAGCTTAAAATATTATTTGGAGCTTTTTGGCCTATTAACTTATTACTTACGTAAAGAAGTCAACATTTTCCAACAAAATAATGGATACTGTTACGAAAATCGTGTCGATAAAATAAAAAATATGTACACCTTGTCAAAAATAACTTTAACTGAAAAGTGCGATCACTACACTCTGATAAAAAAGTTAGTAAAAAAATTTGTAAACAGTTTCCAATCGCACGGTACTATTTTTATCCTCATTTTTAGTACAATTTCCAGTAATAAAAGCAAAATTTTCAGTAGCCAATACACACTTTTTTGGTTGATAGTATAAATGTTTTTCTTGATTATGAACATGGGATGTCACAGCTTAATATTGAGATAAAAATCAAAATTTTTAATCGAACCGTTTTTGCAAAAATATCTTTCCAATTTGTAAAAATTAATATTTTCGAAATTAATCGAAAATTATCGGAGATATGAAAAGACCAAAATTATTCCTCGAGAGATATGCAATTTCGGCGGGACTTGGAGCAGAAAGAAGTTATATTCTTCGGTGAAAAGGCGATACAACCTGTTGCGGACAAACACAAGATTTCCAAGCGATCCATAGTTCTTAAAAAATATTTAATCTCATCTTAATATTTTCTAATTTTTTTCCTAACATATGTTCGCGAATTAAAATTTATATTTTTGGTAGTTTTAATACTCGTATTATTTACAATGAAAATTTTAGAGCACGCCATGTAATTATATTTCTCCCTACGAAAAATCTTGGTGGTATAATTTAAAACATTTGAATTTTTGTAAATTCGAAAGACATTTTTGCAAAAACGGTTCTAAAAAAGATTCAGATTTTTATCGCAATATTGTTCTAAGACATCCCAAATACATGAACAAGAAAAACATTTCTAGCGATCGCAGATTTCATTTAAAGTTGATTTGGACGAGGTGTGTATGGAATTCAATTTGGAAAAATAACAATATTCGCAGCACAAAATAATTTCATTAAAAACTTACCTATTTTTATCTTCACATCCCTGAGGAACTTCATCCAGTCTCGAAGTAATTTGTGGTACATCACGAAATTCTTCAAATATTCTCAACTTTTCCTGAACAAATTTCGACAACTCATGAACACCCATGGCATTATGCCTCAATGAAGGATCATCGAAAGCCAAATTGCCATAAGTACGTTTTGAAGAACGCAAAGCACTAGACTTACGTATACTACCACCTATCGAACCATTATCTATGGTATATTCATCCAAACTAACCGGGCGACAACGATTTGAAAATGATGTTTGTTTTTGACGTTTACGCATGATATAAAGGAAACCTACGAGCAGAATTAAAGCCACCACACCAATAACACTAACGGTAATAGCTATAATAACATTTACATCCGTTTCACCGGAACCATCCGTATTTTTAGGATACATATTACCGCTATTGCCGGCCATTACAGAAGTTAGAGTGGGTAGGGATTTCCCTATATCAGCTGTTTCTATCATTTTCGTAGTGGATGGGGTGGTTTTGACTGGTATCATTTTGCTGCTAAAGGATGATTCTTCGTCTGTTGTTTCCGTTAAAACTTGCGAGGTTGTTGTTTGTATAGATTCTGTTGTGGTAGTGTGTATAACTTTGTAAATTTCTTCAATTTTTGTGGTTATGGGTGAGGGAGAGGTTGTAGTTGATGTTGATGTTGATGATGATGATGACGATGACGGTATGGTTGTTGTTGTTGAGAATGCTGTGATTGGGGGAGCTAATGTTGTTGTTGTGGAAGAGACAATTTCAGTTGTAGTGGATGTTGTCGTCGTTGTATCATCCAATAATTTAATTAAAGTTTCCTCGTTTTCTTTCGTTGTTGTAGTATTTACTGGGAAAGTATCCATGGTTGTTGTTTCATTGTCTATAAACGTATCTACCGGTTTTTCTGCCACTTTTTCTTCTGTGTCTGTCACTTTTTCTTCCTTTTTCGTTAGTGGTTTAATTTTATCCTCCTCAGTGGAAGTTTTTATAGTAGAGCTTTTATTAACGGTTACACCTTGTTTTTCAATAACAACAGGTGTTGTAGGAGTTGCCGTTGTTGTTTCAATTTCCTGCTCCTTCTCAAATTTCGTTTCACTAACAGGTGACCCAATTGTTGTAACGTCTTCTTCAAGTTTAGGGGTTGTTTGTGTTGTCGTTGTTGTCTCGTTTAATTTTTGTTTTTGCTCATTTATTATCTCGTCGTCTTTAGAGGATGACGTATTATTTTCTTCCACTAGTGGTTTTTTACTTGGTTTTATTATTTCAAATGTTGTAGTAGTTGTTTCAATAGTTTCTAATTCCGATAAATGCGTTTCAATCGTTTTTGAATTATTACGGTTGCCTTCTAAAGCTGTTATTGATTGTTTTTGTTCGTTGCCATTTTGGTCAACTTCCTGTCTAAATGATGGTGGCGGTATAGAGGTAGTAGTTGAATTTATTGCCAAATTTGTGGGTCTGAATGTGGTTATAGGTATTTCACTGGTTGTTGTTGTTGCTGTTTCGTTAACCAATTCTATATTTTCAAATTTATTTCTTTGTGATACATCACCGGTTTCTTTAGCCGTTTTCTCTAATTCGTTTTGTTTAGATTCTTCTGAAATTACGTTATTATTTTGTTGCCGTTCAATGACGACAGCATTATTTTGTGATGCGTTTTGTTTGCCTGGTTCAAGTGAACTAAGTGTTGTTAAATCAATGGAATTTTGCTCAAGTGTAGTCATATCATTATTATTATTACCAGCTGTTGATTCAGTTGACGTTACTAATACTCTCTCGGTGGTGGTAGTAGCAGCAACAGCTACGTTAACGTCGGCTATGTTGCTTGGATTTCCAGTCGTTGTTGTAGTAGTTTTTAGTTCATCATTTACGTTGGGTTGTGTTTCATTTGAAGTCAAGTTTATTTCATTTAAATTGGGTTCAATATCCAATGAGGGTTTGTTGTTTAAACTAGACTGGGGTTTTGTTGTGGTATTTTCAAATTCTGTTAAAGACGTTAGCGTTTCTTTATGTTTATTCATTGTCGTTATATCCTTATCTTTTTCAGTAATATCAGTTGTATAAGATAAGATAGTAGCATTTGGCATGATTGTTGTGTTTTCCATAACTTCTTGCTCTACTAAAGGTTTTATACTTGTCATATCTTCCCTTGACTGTATTGAAGGTTGGGTCACTGACTGCTTAGGTGATTTGGTGGTGGTGGTGGTATCTACTATTTCCGAAAATTTTTCTTTTTCTAATACCTCATCAGTAGTGGAGGTTACTTTTTCTTCATTTGTTAATTGGTTGCCTGTGTCTTCTTCCTCGTCTTCATTTTCCAAATTTTTATTTCGAACAGTGGTGGCCAATTCTTTATTCTGCATTATAAGTGACCAATCTAATAAATTCTTTTCACTATTTGTATTCAAAGAAAAGGTATGATTTTCAAAATGTTCTTCCTTTAGGTCATTTGAATTGTTACGCTTCTGCGCCGTGTCTATGGTAACATTTGCTTTGGGCAGGGATTTCATAGAAGTCAAATACCATACCTCAGCATTGTTGGGTAAATTCATTTGTTGGGCATTTGTGGAATTATCATTAATAAATTTGGGTTTCTTTTCGTTAACAAAAGGACGTAAATCATTCGATTCCTTATCGTCAATTCTATAATTAACATTCTCTTGAGTGGATTCTTTTAAACTGTCTTTAACATTCTTGTTTAAGCTCTCTAAAGCTGATTCAGTAGAACTTTCTTCAATACTTTCCCTTAAATTATTTTTCAAATAATCTTTAGCTGTATCTGCTAAACCCGATTTTATGTTTTCATCCTTAGTAAAACTCTCATTATTGCTTTCTTTTAAACTCTCTTCCATATTCTCTTTGGCTGTTTCTTTTAAATCCTCTTTGATGCTTAATACCATCGTTTTCGGTGTGGTAGTTATTAAAATCTCATTGTCGGTGTGAGCTGGTAATGTGTTAGAGTCTTCTCTTTTCTTTGGCTCATCATCTTCATTTTCCCTAAACATAGATCTAGCATATTCCATTTTAATACCATCTAAAAATGTGGATTTTTCCTCGTTTAGGGGAAGTAAAGTAGTAACTTCCACAGACTCCGTTGTAGTTTGCGAAATATTTTCTGATTTGATAGATGTTTGCAACACTTCTCTGTCTAAGCCATCTTGTATTGTATTTAAATGTTTTTCGTGACTGGAAATAGATGTAGCATTAAGAGAAGTTGTTAAGGGTTTTATTGAATCTTGGGAAGAACTTAAAGTTTCTTCTATATTTGGCTTTATTGTGGTAACTGCTGAAGTTTTGTTGAATTCATTTGGATTTTGATTATTCACTGAATCGTGAGAGAAAATATCTGCCTTATATTGTTCTTGTGGTTTTAGAGTAGAGTTTAAAATTAAAGTCTCATTACCATTATGAGTATTTACATCAGTTGATTCAGAAGTTGTTAGTTGTTCCTTCTGATCTCGATTTGCACTTAGTTCCGCGGGAACTTCAGTAATTACAAACTGTTTTGCTTCAGTAGTTTCCTGCATTAATTGATCCTCTAAATGTTCATTAATATCTTTTGAATTCTGAGTAGTTTCAATTTTAATATCATTTTCGTATTTCAAAGTGCTAGCTTCTGTTTCTAATTTAAGTTCTGTCAAAATTTGACTGGGAGGACGTGGTTTTCCCTCACGGACATTTAAAGAATTATCAAAATATTCCAAATGGTCATGTTCTTCCACTTTTTTAGGGGCAGTTTCAGCAAATGAGATTTCTAGTTGTTTAAATCTGTCAGTAAACTTTGTATTGTCTAGCTTCTTTTCCGTTTCCTCTTCTATATTCTCTTGATTTTTTTCTTCTTTTATAGCATTACTACTAAATTCAGTTGTGGTTATAAGGGGATTTAAAACCTCTAATTTCTCATTTATATTATTTTGGACTTTATCTTCTTCTTTAACAGTAATTCCTTTGGTAGAGGATATCGGGATCTTCTCATTACTTTCCGGTTTGAGTTCAGATGTAATTTCTGTAGTGGAACCAAGGAGAGTACTAATTATCGGCTTATTTTCTTCCCTTTTCAATAATTCAATTTCACTAGTAGGACTAAGATTAGAATTTTCCTCATTTTGTTGAGAATTCTCGAAATTATCTTCCGTTGTAATTTTAATACCATTAGTCGCAATTGAAGTGAGATTTTGATTTGAGTTTTTATGCTCTTGCTGCTTTAAAGCCTCATTTAATAAAATTTCGTTGTTAGTAAATTCTTTGGAAATCTCGAAACCGAAATTGCTGCTAACCGGCTGCAATTTTAATTTTGTAGTTGCACTTTCATTACTAAGAGCTGTCAAAATTGTGGGCGCCACTTTACGCTCCTTAAAGTCTGCCTCATTTTGCAAGAGTCTTGTACTGACAGTGGTTGATTCAATCTCTGCCAAGTCTCTCTTTTTAATAACACCAGCTTCATTTGTATAAATTAACAATGAAAATATCAAAATAGTTTGAGCAATCAAAATAATTGCCTTTATGGGTAAAGTTGGAAAAAACAACATAATGTTTAATTTGTACAATAACAAAAAGCCCAGCTTGACGTGCTTAATGTTACAACAAAACTAATGGTATTTTGGAGAGGTAAGTCTTGCGCGGCAACTGCATTAACATTAAAATGCTGACATACAAATACAAAGTTTTTTTTCAAACAATTTCCATTAAAGCCCAATTCAATTGTCGACTTTAGTCTTTTTTTAAATAGTGTATTTTGGCCTGGCCTATAAGGTTTGTTTCGTTCATTCAGTTCAGTTCAGTTAAGTTTGTAACCAATTATTTACAGACAATTATCATTCAGTGTCGTTGTCGTTGTAGTCGTTGTCGTTTTTTAAGCTCTTTTAATTGGAATCACTTTGTCTTTTTCTTCTATTATTGTTTTTATTTGTTTTGGAAGCTTTTGTTATTGTTCTTGTAGTTTTTCTTGCTGTTTTATTATTGTCTATGGAAATTTGTGGACATTCCATGTTCTTAATTTAGTATTTTGTTGTATTGGTTTTAAAACACCTTTAATTTTTCATATCGCAAATTATGGTTTTTAATGTTTTGGTGTCAGGTTTATTGGAATGTTGTTAGAAAATCTGCAATAGAAAAATTGAAATAAAAAGGGCTTTAATAACTTGAAAAACATTTTTTAAAACTAAACGGTTAAATATTAATATGTTTTTGTCTTATTATTTTTGTTGTTGTTGCGCATGTTAATGTATTTTATTAATCTATTATAAAATTCAAAACATTTTTGTGAATACAAGCCTAAATCTAATCATCTGACATTGGAATATGTAACCTTCCAAAAACTGAAGAACTTTTTTTTATCATATCTTAAAATTTTTGTGATTGAATTTCGTCAGGCCCATAGATCACATAGATCTCTTACTCCTCTTCTTGTTTTATTAACAACAAACATTTTTTCACACACATTCAGGTATGTATTTGTTTTTTGTATAGGTACACTCATAAATAAAGCTCGTACAAATAGTTCAAAATTCTGCTAAAATAACAGGAAATAATACCTGTATTTGCACCAGCAGAATTTTCAATGAAGTTGAAAATCATGGTCTGTTAAATTAGGTAAGCTAATTTTTACATACTGCTAAATATACAGGCAATTTCAGTTAAATTAGCTAGGAAATTTGACCTGAATTAAGCAGAAATTTTACCTGATTTAACTACAAAATTTATGTTAAAATGTCGCTTAAAATTTCGACTACCGGGATCTGACCCTAGACGGGCCCATTTTTTTTTATTGGGAATTTATGTGTTTCATAAAGATTAACTTACAGGTACAGAGTGACGAACATTTTGCTCTATCTCGCTTAGTTTCCGAGATGCAAACAATTTTACGATTATATAATAAAAACGAGTAAAAAGGTTAAAGTCGGGCATGCCGACTATACAATACCCTACACCAGTCTGGTGTATTGTTTGGATCCGAAATTCGAATGGGTTAAAATGGGGCTTGTGTCAAAATTTTCTATAATGTGAGTCAGCGCACCAAATTTCATTAAAATATCTTAATATTTGCGACCGGCAGTTTGTAGCCAAGCCAATTTTGGGGGGACCCTTATATGGGCACTAGTTCTAAACATGGACCGATGTTCACCAAAATCAATAAGCTTCGTCCTTGGGCCAACATAGGTCTATGTACCAAATTTCATCAAAATATCTTAATATTTGCGACCTGCAGCGTATAAACAATATAATTTTGGTGGGACCCTTATATGGGCACTAGGTCTAAACATGGACCGATGTTCACCAAAATCAATAGGCTGCGTTATTAGGCCAACATAGGTCTGTGTACCAAATTTCATCAAAATATCTTAATATTTGCGACCTGCAGCGTATAAACAGTATAATTTTGGTAGGACCCTTATATGGGCACTAGGTCTAAACATGGACCGATGTTCACCAAAATCAATAGGCTGCGTTATTGGGCCAATATAGGTCTGTGTACCAAATTTCATCAAAATATCTTAATATTTACGACCTGCAACGTATAAACAGTATAATTTTGGTAGGACCCTTATATGGGCACTAGGTCTAAACATGGACCGATGTTCACCAAAATCAATAGGCTGCGTTATTGGGCCAATATAGGTCTGTGTACCAAATTTCATCAAAATATCTTAATATTTACGACCTGCAACGTATAAACAGTATAATTTTGGTAGGACCCTTATATGGGCACTAGGTCTAAACATGGACCGATGTTCACCAAAATCAATAGGCTGCGTTATTGGGCCAATATAGGTCTGTGTACCAAATTTCATCAAAATATCTTAATATTTACGACCTGCAACGTATAAACAGTATAATTTTGGTAGGACCCTTATATGGGCACTAGGTCTAAACATGGACCGATGTTCACCAAAATCAATAGGCTGCGTTATTGGGCCAATATAGGTCTGTGTACCAAATTTCATCAAAATATCTTAATATTTGCGACCTGCAGCGTATAAACAGTATAATTTTGGTAGGACCCTTATATGGGCACTAGGTCTAAACATGGACCGATGTTCACCAAAATCAATAGGCTGCGTAACTGGGCTAACATAGGTCTGTGTACCAAATTTCGTCAAAATATCTTAATATTTACGACCTGCAGCGTATAAACAGTATAATTTTGGTAGGACCCTTATATGGGCACTAGGTCTAAACATGGACCGATGTTCACCAAAATCAAACTTGTTCGTCCTTGGGCCAACATAGGTCTGCGTACCAAATTTCATCAAAATATCTTAATATTTGCGACCTGTAGAGTGCGCACAAAATTGCATGGACAGACAGACAGACAGACGGACGGACGGACGGACAGACGGACATCGTTAAATCGAAAAAAAAAAAAATTCTGAGCCGATCGGTATACTATAAGGTGGGTCTACGACCAATATTTTTTGGTATTACAAACATCAGCACAAACTTATAATACCCTGACCACATAGTGGTGTAGGGTATAAAAAATAAAATATAGCGCATCTCTATGTGATATTGACAGCAGTGACACAAAAATATGATAAGGTTGTTCACAAGGGGTGTGATATTTGATGTATCGTTGTATCGTCCTAACAAAAAACAGAGTTGTTAAAATTTAAATTGAAAAAATACAACATTTGAGAATAGTACGATACAACATTTTTACGTATGTTTAGTGTCCTATGTTTGAGTGTGCTAACGATAGAAAATCGTTGCTAAATCAAATAAAAATTTTAACAACTCTGGTTTTGTTAGGACGATACAACGATACAACAGATAGCACACCCCTTGTGAATAATAATTAGGAAATAATTCCCAATAAGCACAGAGTTTTAAAAATTCAAGTGCTTTAAATTTAGCTTGAAGTAAAGTATATTTCAAATTCTAGCATTTGTATATTTAACAAAAATATTTCAAACTTGAATTTTTGTTTCCCTTTTGCTGGAGTATGTAATTAAAGTTGTATTCAAGCCTTGAAACTGGAAAACAGGGCTGGAATTGAACTTGTTTTCAACTTGAATTCCAGTGAAATTGTTTATAGGGATTGTGGTTTAAAGTTAGCTGAAAAGTTTGTAAATTAATGCTTAAGTTAATCCTAAGTTTTTAGACAAAATAACAGAAAAATCAGTTAAATAGAATCAGAACACGTTTAACAGACTTTTGTACTAAATTTCTTTTATTAGTGTATACTTCAAAGATAACTTCTAATTATTACGAGCATACTATTTATATCTACTGGAGGTGATTAATCGAGAAATCTTGAAATTAACTGAAGCCTATTGTAATTGCTTAGAATCGGTTCATCTTTAGATTTATTCAACTTTTAGTTGAACTTAAATCAGTTAAATATTTGTATTGTTTAATTTTTCAATCAAAGATTATATTTTTATAGATTGACTATGCTACTCACGGTTCTCTCGATAATTAGCGAACTCGGGCTAAACTCGGGCAAAGAGAAAAATGCATAAGAAAACCTATTTATAAAAAATGCGACCAAAAAAATTGAGCGAGGGTTGAGCGCGATAAGGTGGATAGATACCCACTGGTTTCAATTAATGGTAAACAATTTTTCGTAATTAATAACATCATTTGTGTAATGAAGCAATATCAATTAGAATATACTTGGTATTATTAATTTTGTAATTGAAACTTGTTTTTAATTTTGTGTGTGAACTAAATGTTTCCGTTGGGACAACAATTTTTTTTTGTGTTCACTAGACTGATCCTTTAACATGAATGGGACTTGTTACTTCTACCTGCCGTTGTGTTAGGAGGAGGAAATTGTCACGGTACTAAGCTGGCTCTTGGTCCACTTATTGCAACATCAACCAAATCATCATATGCAGTATAATAACTCCTGGTCGTCATGACTCACTACAATTTCTTGTTTTTCAATGACTTCGAATAATATTTCAGTTATCCTTAAAATATGTACATTTAAGGAGTGGAATGTTCAAAGTTATATCACTTGATATAAAAAAAAACTTTTATCATACATTGCGTGTCAATATTTCAAAACTACAAAAAAAATTGTATGCGTAATAAATTAGTACACTCAAAGAAAAAAGTCTGTAAACCCAGGTGAAATTGGGATCGCATATGAACATACAGTGCACAAAGAAAAAAGTTGGGCACATTATATATTAAAATGAAACGAGCTGTAATCAATATAAAAGACAAAAAACGGAAAAAGGTATTGAAAAGCATAAAATTACTGTTAATTTTACCCAGGGGTATGGCATCACAAAAAAAATAAGTTATAAAAACATCGTTTTCACTAGATGGCACTTTATTAAAAAACTGACAATTTTCTTTTTTATTTAAATTTAAATAAAAACAAACAACAAAGCAAAGAAACAAACGGATATCTCAAATTTTATTATTTGAATGCATTCCGCGTTGTTTTTTCCTTATTTTTAACAGTTTTCAGCAGTTTTTGAAATTTTAAATATAGGCTCAACTGATGCTAATTTTAGCGCCCTCTATCGGTGAGTAGTGTAAGTTTTGATTTACTATCTCTATAATTAATAGTCTCTGATTTTACGTACAATGTGCTTACGTTGTTTTAAAAAGGAATTCAAATAACATGGTTGTTATTTGAATTTCACTTCGAAGATTCAAAGTGTCCAAGTTTTTTCTTTGTACACTGTATATCGTCACCTTAAATGCAAACGGATGTAACTACACTTTTATTTTTTTTACAGGAGAAGCAAAAAACGTTGTAAAATCAATAATAATAAAGTATTCTTTGCAGTTTTTTCAAATTTTACTTATGGTATGGAGATTTATTTATTTTTTTAACAATTTTTGTTTTATTTTTATATATTTAAGTTTTTATGTTAGTTACGTCCTTTTGACTTGTTTATATTTTAATTTAGTTTTTTTATCTAAATGTTTATATTTTATTAAAAAAAGAAAAAAAAAGGATTTATGTTATTCATTTTTAAACTAAAAGAAAAACACGTGTATTTTTAATACAGATATTTGAGGAATTTTAAATGAAAAAATAATTTGCCACAAATCGCGGGTCATTTTTGCCTTCGTGGATACAGCGCGGGTAATTGCTTTGGGTAATCGGATAAATTACACAATTAAAATAGAATTCAATGCATGAATTGGATAAATTATATTTTCAGATTTTTTAGTTAATTGAATAAAGTAATACTAACTCCGACAGTTCCAATTCAAAAAGAAGAATTTGATTTTTAAGATAATTCATTAAAAAAAGTTAGAAGTTCTTCAGTAATTTATTATACACAAAGAAAACGGATTCATTGTGACAACCGAATTTATTGCCAACTAAATGGTTGGCAGTAACCGAATTATTTGGCTGTCGGAGTCAAATGTATTGCTGATATAATTCAAATATATATTTGTTTCAACCGAAAATCTATTCTATTCACCGAATTTCTGTTGCCACAGACAAACCCATCGGTTATCCTTAATAAGTTTTTAGATGATGTTTGGTGGTTTATCTTTTAAAATTGAAAAAAAAACTATATAGAAGGGGCCCTGCAGAAAAAACTGCCAAAACTAGCAGAATTGGTTTGCTAAATATTAGTAAGATAAAACAGCAAGAACAAAATTCTAGCTATGTTTTAGTTAATTGAAAATAACAACTCACCCTGCTAAAATCAGCAACAAATTTTGTTTAATTGCGGGTAATTTTGAATACATGTGCTTGTATATTTTTCATACAAGAGTGTAGTTACGTCTTTTTACATTAAGAAATACATGCACTTGTAGTTACGTCCGTTTGAATTTCTTTAATAAAGTCGCCGTTTTTGATCGTAGAAGTCTAAAATTTTGTGTGAACATGTAGTTTGATAAAACGAACCAATATCAATAAAAAACTCGATTTCGAATTTTTGTGTAGTTACGTCCGTTTACATTTCAGGTGACGATATGTATGATCATAAATTGGTTCATATTTGATCATATATGCGTATAGCTTATCATATACCATATATGGTCTCATATATGATCATATATGTTCGTATCCGAAAATTGAGGGTATATGACCGTATATGGTCATATATGAGCATATATGAACAAATATGACCATATATATTCGGATTCGAACATATATGGTCATATATGAGACCAAATATGGTCATATGTTGTGCTATATATATGATAAGCTATATTCATATATGATCATATACCAACCCATATAAGATCATATATGTTCATATTCGATCCCATTTTCACTTGGGAAGTCAGCAAAAAGTATGCTAACTCAGAAAATTTTTAAGCAAGAGGGTGCATAGGTGCGATATATTGCTAATGTCAGCAAGATCGTTTTGCTAAAAATCAGCTCGCTGATTTGCTACAACATAGTTGATTGCAAATAAGGAAACCCTTGTTAAATCAATAAAACTTTTTACTGCAAGTAAGTAGACTGACAATAAACTAAAAATAATTGTAGAGAAATTATACTCTAATTTATTTGCTGAAAATTTGAATTTAAAAAATTAATTACTTTTGAAATTATTTTAAAATATGAAAATATCCAGACTTCCACATTATCGATATGATTTAATTAAAAATCTAGAAACATATAAAAATAAATATAAATAAATTATAAACAAAAATCTATCTCGATTACTTACATGCTTATTATTGGTATTAAATATAAATGCTATAGTTAATTATAAAAATACAAGAAAGGAAATGACAAAATATCGCTTTTATTTCAATAAAACTCTTGTTAATTTCAAATTTTTCTACCAACTTATTTTTTAGAGTGTAATGTTATCAGAAAACCTTAATAACTATAATATCCTAAAAGCTTTCGTAACAAAACTAACAGTATCAATACATTAAAATCTTCACAAAAATATTGAAAGCCCACCAAAACTATTGTACTAACATATATAGATGAAAAACTAAACTCCCTTTTTAAAATGGAATCAAGTGGCATAAGTATTCGGGCAACTCACATGCAATTCTGGAACATTACCTCCTTCTTATTTCGCAGAACAACGAATTTTATGTTATAAACAAACAAATGCAATTATTTGTGTGATTGCTATTATTGTATGTCAAGGTTGGCAACAAATTATATTTATAATAACGTTATCCGTTTAAAATTGATAACCGTTTCCGATACCAGTTTAGAAACTCTTGATTTTTTTAGATTTAACTAAAACTCTGGAATGCTGCAAAACAGCGATAGGTGTAGGTATTTTTTAAGTTATAGGTTTAAATCAGGAAAGTTTATGAAAAGTAAGTTTAGATCGGTAGAACTTAGATAGACGACATTTTGGGGAACAAACTGGCATTAAAAGTTTTTAATAACTCTTGGAACTTTAGCTGTGTTTGTGCGGTAAGCTATCGTCGTTGGCATATGTCATTCCCATACAAATTTGACAATAAGAACGTTAAGAGTTAACACTAAACGTTGGCTAATGTCAAATTTGTATGGGAATGACATAAGCAAACGTTGATAGCTTGCCGCACAAACATAGCTTTTTTAGAACTTTTTTTGGAAAAGCATTGTTGTCCACAAAATGGTCAATTCTAAGTAAAATATTTATAAAAAATTAATAAGTTTAAGTTTTCTCATAAATATTCCACTTTTATGAATTGGCTATAACTTATTAGTTTGTGATAACCAAAAAAGGAAAATTCTTAAAAAATTTTATATTTAAATACACATTGCTTAATTTAAAAAATATATAAAAAATCTGAAATTTTGACTTTGAACTCTTATCAACAAAATTTCGTTCGACAGAATGATATAATATTCTAACCACATAACATTTGTATATTTTGAAAATATAATTAATTTTTCGATCTAGCTGAAATGTATTTTTTGTCAAAATATGGAGTTTCTGGCCCACAGTGCATGGTAATGAATTTTTAATTTGCGTTGCAATCATGTGTTTTTAACAACAACATAAAATTAATTGTGAAAACGCAAATTATTTAATAATACCGGTACATATGGGTATTGAAGTTTCGATAATGGTAATATCGATAAAAACTAAGTACCGTTACCGATACCAATACCGACACAAAAATAAAATCGAAAGCAATACCTTTACTCGTTTCGGTAAACAACCTTGCTTTATTCTAAAATATTATTACTGTCATTTATGTTACAATATGAATAAATCCACTCTTTCAATTTGTATTCCCTTACAAACCTTGCCACTGAACCTTGCCTTCTATATAAAAGAGATACACAACAACAATGACATGAATATTATGAATCAGAGCTTCAAAGAATGAATTCTATTTTGATTGAATTCGATTGCATGAATTCCTGTACGTTTCATTTCAAATAAAATTTTCAGTGAATTCATTTCTTCGATCGAATTAACGTTTATCTTATTCGATTTTATCAATCATTATGAAAATATTCGATTTCGATGAATGAGGGGTATGTATAATTGATCTTTTATTTGGTAAATGAATGTTTTTTAGTGTGATTTTAGATCATAAATTAATATCACTGTCTGTTTTTAAATTATTTATCAAATTAAATGATATAATTTTCACAAGTAAATTACAAAGAATAAAAAATTTGAAAGAATTCGATAAGGCTAGCAAGACAGAATACGTATTTTCGGCTTTCGCTACAAAGCCATCATCAGTGTCATTTGCCTTTCTTATTAATTCGATCAACAATTTAAGAATTACTTAGCGAAAATTTTGAGGCAGAAAATCTATTTTAAAGATTTCCGACATGTGGTTTTAATGGTAAAATGGATTTTCAAAGAACTTATTTCGTTAATATTTTACTATTTTTAAACAAATATTGGCTAAAGTGCAGTTTATGGGGTTTGGTCAAAAAAATATAAAAAAAAATATGACCCCCTCTGGAATTAAAAAAGAAAAAAACCGAAATTAATTTTGGGAGGGGCTAGACCCCGAGAGGCCCTTGAGGGGTAAAAAATGGGGGACATAGTAACATGTACGTGTGGGTACTCAAATTAAAGGAAATTCTCTCACGATTCCAAAAATTTTATTTTTTTTATCCATAAAACTTAGCCCTAATTAGAGCCATTTAGTCCCTTAAGAGGAGGGCCCAAAATTATGAGATTTTGTTGTACGGTAAAATGGTACTCAAATGATCGGAGAAATTCGCACGACTACTAAAACGAATTCTAAAATTAAAGAAAAAACCCATTTTAGTCCCTTAAGAAGGGTGGGGGGCCATTTAAAAAAAATAAAAATTTTTTAATAAAATTTTTGCCTGCGCTAATATAACAATCGAAATTTCATTTGCCATCAAACTCTTTCATTTTCATATAAGCTTAAGAGTTTACGTGCACCTAAAAGTTAAGGTTGAATATTTATGATATTTTTTTTTTGGCTAAAACCAAACATAATTGAATTGTAAATAATTCTTCAAGCGAATAAAACAGTAACTAATTGCCAACGACAAAAACTAAAATAATGTGATTTTTCACTTTTTTTTAGTTTTTGGAAGGTCTAAAATTTAAAAAAAATGGCTCTAATTCGATTCACATTCGACGGATTAGAAAAAAACTTCATTTTTGAAATTGTGATAAAATTTCCGTTCATTTGAGAACAATTTTCGCTTATGTTAATTTAATACATTTTTGGAATCTCTCCTTTAATTTTAGTACCCACAATTACATGTTACAACCTTCCCCCGTTTTTTGCCCCCACGGGCCTCCCGGAGCCGAGCCCCACCCAAAATTAATTTCGGTTTTTTTTCTTTTTTAATTCCAGAGGGGTCATATTTTTTTTTGACGAAACCCGATAAACTGCAATTTTGCTTAAATATTTTGCAATAAATAATGCAAATATTTATGCGAATGTAAAAATCTTCTTCCTTAACAATTATTTTGAATATATGGCTCTGCCAACATAGTTTACATAGACCGAACCTTTTAAATATACTCACAGAATTGTGTAGTTAAAAACTAAAAGTGCACACTGCTGTTTGACAGTGCTGTTTGTTATTGCTTTGGATGCAACTTTTCACTTTTTTAAAAATCTTTTATGTCATTAGCAGTCTGTTTGGTCTTCTTTAAATTCGCTTTTATTAGAACACAATACCTTTCAATTGATCGATATTTTGGGACATTTAGTGGGTTCATGTATTTTCCAACAAATTCAATATTATTAGCTCTGAGCAGATTTAAGGTCATTGAAGCATAGTGAGCTGGAGCCAAATCAGTCCAGAATAAAGTAGATCTACCGTGTTTTTTATAAAAGGTATTCATCTTGTTTTAGGCACTCTTCCCTGTACACATCTCCATTAATTGTACCTGTTGTTATATATGAAGATGTCTTTTCGCCGCATTGGCAAATTTTATGCCAAACGAGATACTTCAAACCAAACTTTTCAATGCCGATAGATGTTTCAAAATAAGGTTTCAAATCTAAATCTACCGTACTTCTTGCCATTTTTAAATCTTTTGAAATAAAATGTACTGCTTGGAATGGATTTTCATTCCATTTGTCGATATTTAATTTTCGTTGTTCCAATTGATTCATAATTGCTCAAAAGTATCACTCAAAAGAATCAAAATGTTATGTTGACACAATTATATGAAGGTACTGAATATTTTCCTATAAATTATTTCATTTTAGTTTTAATGATTTGGAGCGAAGCCTAGTTTAAAAATTCCAGATTTGAAAAGTTACACTCCTTAGTTTTCTGCTGTTAGTGTTAGCTAAACAGCTAAAAATTATTGCAATATCAGTTAATTTTATATTAAATTGCAGTACACGTCCTCTTAATGCACTAACTCATAGTATTATGACAGTAAAGTTAACTGTAATTGCAGTTAAAAAAGTGTACACTGCAATTACATTTAAATTAACTGAGATTGTATTTATTTTAACTATTGCGGCTAAAAATAACTGCATTTGTATTTAATTCAAATGCAATCGCAGTGTACATTTTTTAGTGTAGTAATTGCAGTTGGTTGTTACCGACTTAATTTTGACAAATCCTAGCAACAGTTTGAATCTTAGCAACTGAAAATAGTTAAGATATGACCCTTTATCAAAATTTATTTCAGGCAATCAAGTTTTTTAAAGTAAGGGAACCACAAATTTGTTCTTTGTTATCCTACAACATCGGTCTATATGTGTACATTAGACCGTACCACAAAAAAAAGTTCGTCTTACACCTTGGAATCTAAATTATATTTGCAAGGCAGTTTCGATTTTTTTTTGCCGAACCGAGGGGCCGCTTTTTTACATTTTTCGTGTGATATATCGATGTTTTTCCTCGAGGGGACAAAGGTTTTGCCCTAAGGGCCATTGACTTCAAGTATCCAGTTTTAGTATAGGGTGGTAGGAACTGAGATCTGGTGGGTATAGACTTGTCAAGTATTCGACCTATTTGAAAAACCGATTTTCGAATACTTCTAAAAACTGCCTTTTTGAAAAACCGGTTTTCGGTGTTTTTAATTCAAAACCGGTTCGAATAACCGGTTTTTTTCCGGTTTTTGTAAATAATAATTTTGTATTGCTATATATGCAAATTTTCTTATAAAACTTGCAAATAATTGCTAAAAATCTTGAAACTTTCTATTTTTTCCTTTCTTGAAAGCAATTGACAGCGTAAATTATTCCATTAGTGCGAATCCACCTTTAATCACCGTAACTTGTTTCGATTTCACGTGAAAAAGCTGTTATACTGCATATAAAAAACAATGATTTTTCACGATAATCAATTTCACGTAAAAAGTGTGTAGAGTTTGTTTTCACGCAAATTTAATGTACAAGACTATTATTTTTCTGGTGAGAAAGTGACATTTTGTGTATATTGTAATTGTCTTTGTTATAAAATTAAAAAATTGTTAATTTTTATAATTTAAATTGCCTTTTAAGTTCAAGTGATATTTTTCTACGTGGAAAACAACTTACGGTGCTTTAAAACAAAAGTTATTATTTCTAAAGGCGCTGTTTATTTTTTTTTTTTTTTTTTTTTTTGTTTCTAAATAAAAAACACTTTTGGACAGGTCTAAAAGCCCAGTATTTTGTTCGTAATTTTTCCGAAAAAAGCTATTAACCTCCATAAAAAACAGAAATGATTTTTCTCTTGCTCTGGAATTGTTATAAAATTGCGATGGAAGTTTTTTCGCATTAATTTAATAGACAGGACGATTTGAAAATGTCGCAAAAAATAAATTTGGCCTTATGAAGATTGTAGTTTTCCAATTAATGTGAAACAATTTGTGACTTTTAAAATTTTTATTACAATTTTACGGTCTCAAATTGCAAAATGTTTTATCACGGGGGGAGAAAAGCTAAAAAATAAGAAAAACCTCCTTTTATTTATTGAGGAAATGAAAAACATAAGCTTATATGCATTTAAGGACAAATTTTTAGATCTTTCCTACTAAACTTATTGTCAAAAAATTATGACTTTTTTAAGATAGAGAAAAAATTTAGAATTCTGCAAAAAGAATTATCTTGAAATAATTTCAAGATTCTTGTTTCGAAAAAATTAATTTTTTCGGTAATAGTCCACTAATGTACGTCATTGCAACGACAAAGTCAATAAACCCTACCTAAAGGAGGGAATCAAACATTAAGGGTCATATGCATAATCAATTTGAAAATTTTTAAGTGACTTATAAAACAAATTTTCCATACAAAATTCATTTTATAAATGTGTTATAAAGTTTTCAAATTATTATGCATAGGTACTTAAATATTTTTCATAATTATGCAACAAATGAAGAAAATTTATGAGAAATTTTCACCTTGTAAATATTCGAAAATGTCGAATTATTCGACACGAAAAAACCGGTTTCTCGAATAATTCGAAAATCGCCGTTTATCAAAAATCGGTTTAAAAAACCCGGAAATATAGAAAAAAACCGGTTTATCGAATAATTCGGAAACCGGTTTTGACAACTCTAGGTGGGTATCTCAGTTCCTACCGCCAGAAAATTAAAGCTCGCAGAAAATCATTAAAGTTTTGCTAAGTTTTTCGATAATTCCTGCACAAAATTTTTAAAATTTTTTTTGTTGCCGAACGTAGGGGCGCCTTTTTAAATTTTTCTTCATTGAATTTTTCCTTTATAGCAAAATATTTGTCTCCCCGAGACAAAAAAAAATCGATTTATCACACTTTAAGATCCGGCTGTAAATGCCGAAGATATAACGAAAAATTAAAAAAGGTGACCCCTACGTTCGGCGAAAAAAAATTAGAAATTGCCTTGCAAAAATACTTTATATTCGAAGGGGTACCGCACCGCGTCTTTTTTGTGCTTGTAAGTTGGTACAGTATAGTGTACATGCAAAATATGGAAAAAACACAAATTCGAAAAAATCCTAAATGTGACCTTTTGAAAATTTATGATTCATTTACTAAAAATAATTTGAATTAAGAATGCATTTGATTCGTAAAATTGTAGTTTGAAATTTCAATCATTTCATAGTCAATCAGAATTTAAAATGGAATAGAGGAGTGAATTCTTTATAGGCTCTGGTACAAATGTTTTTCGGTTGATTATTTATTTATGTTTATGTATACAGATTGTAGATTTGTAGATTATAACCTGCATGTTTGGAGGGTAATATTCCTGTATAGTGTAAATGTAGTTCTTTTTCGTGTAATTTATATTTGCTAGTATGTTTGTTTTAGTTATAAACATGAAAGTGAAGTTTAATGAACTTTTACAAAAATATCTATTGATAAAATTGATTTTCAAAACTAACATGATATTCAATAAATATTTTAAAAACTACAGATGTCAATAATGTGATAAAAATAGTAAATCCTATTTCAAATAGATAAAAAAACTAATTTTCAAGTATTTATATTTTTAATTTGTTGTTTTAAGCCTCATTCATACTGAACCCAAAACTAGAAGTTTTCGTTTTTTTTTAGTTTTCGATTTGAAATTTGTATGGAATTTGACAATCGAAAACACAATAAATTTGAAAACTAGTAGTTTTGGGTTCAGTATGAACCCTATAAACAATTTCACTGGAATTCAAGTTGAAAACAAGTCCAAGTCCAGCCCTGTTTTCCAGTTTTAAGGCTTGAATAAAACTTTAATTACATTTTATTTCAATAGCATACTCCAGCAAAAGGGAAACAAAAATTCAAGTTTGAATTATTTTTCTTTAAATATACAAATGCTAGAATGTGAAATATACTTTACTTCAAGCAAAATTTAAAGCACTTGAATTTTTAAAACCTATGTGCTTATTGGGAATGAGGCATTATTGTTTTCATGTGTTTTTGAATTTAACGTATAAACAAAAAATCATTTCTTCTGGCATCACTTAATCAGTTTTATGACCAGTGTTATCAGATATGGGGATTTTACCCTAAATTGGAAATTTCAACTTCAGTTTGGGACAGATTTTTGTAGGGAAGAGATTTGGGAATTCACAAGATATTGGAGATTTTACCACTATTTTTAGTTATTTTTGGGGATTTTAAATTTATTTCAAAATATTTGAATTATTACTTAGCGTCTTGACGAGACATTGATTTGTTTTCCCAAAAACTAATCGTCAGCAGAATAACTGTAAAAAATTTGTCCATTTGTTTTGGGTGGAGAATACGTAATGGCAGACAATTCATTATTTTTTGTTTTTTTTTTTGTTGGAGTAGGTCATAAACGAAACTATTTATTTTCATGTTTTCAATGTGTTTTTCACTAATTTTTCTCCAATAATAAAAAGTAAATTGCATTAAATTCAATAATAACACAAATTTTTTACTTTTTCTTAACATTTTATTCATTTTCTTTTATTTTATTTATTTTTTAGTAATGCCACTAAGTAAAAATTGGATCTGGCATCGTGGTTGTTGTTGCACATAGTTGTGAGAACAATTGTGCTGACAACGTTGTCTGAACAAGAACAAAACATGAACAAGAGTGGTCCACACGAGACAAATTCATGGGCGAATAAGAAATTGTTTGTTGGTTGAACTAATCGATGTCTCGTGTAGAGACAAAGAAATTTTGTTTAAATAATTACAATTCTTGATTTTACTAAAATAAGCTCAATAATTAATAATAAAAACTGAGCTAAAGAACTTTTATAAAACGTTTGAAATTTTCTATCTTCAAAATGATGAAATCGCTTCAAGACCAAGAAAAATAAATTTTATATAGGTTCACTTAACCTAATGTGTACCTTGTGAACTCGATTTATACAAAATAAATGGTTAAAGTATTTTACAAGCCCTGTAAAAATTACACATACTTTCTTGTGTAAACTTTTTCGTATTCATACACAGATTTAATTCTGAAAAATTTTAAAAATACGTTTATAAATATTAAATTTTAAAAATATTAAATTTTATACAACGTGCATTAATTAAAATTATCGCGTAAAATTATTTGTGTAAAAATACGGTAGAATGAATACCGTTAGTATTTATTCATTTTTCTGGGTGAATTCTGAACAATTTTCTGGAACGTTTATTTTCGACGACTCATATTTTGGTCCAAAAATTATTATAATATGTATTTTGACAAAAAAAAATTTATACCAAAAAATACTGCGTTTAAAGTAACCCTTTTAAACTTTTAAATAATAATCCTGCAAAAAGCCTACAATTTCGAAGTTTATTATAGGGTTGGCAGGCAATACCGCTAAAATACCGTTATCAATTAAAAACCCTTTCAACTGACTACCGTTACACCTAAAATACCGTTACCGAAATACCCGGCATACTGTTATCCTTAAAATACCGTTACCGGAATAACTTAAATACCGTTACCGGAATAACTTAAATACCGTTATCCATAAAATACCGATACCGAAATAAATTAAATATCGATAACCTTAAAATACCGTTACCGAAATACATGAAATAGCGTTATCCTTAAAATACCGTTACCGTTATTTTTAATTCTCTGCTATTGGTCATTGCACGTGATTTTTGAGTATTTCATAAAAATTTAGTCAATTAATTCGTTTTGTTTTTACTTTAGTTTAGTTTTTGCAAAAAAAAAATGCGGTATGCACCGAAATAACTGACTACCGTTACCCTTAAAATACCGTTACCGATATAACTCAAATACCGTTAACCTTAAAATGCCGTTACCGAAATAACCCAAATATCGTTATCTTTAAAATACCGTTACCGAAATAACTCAAATATCGTTATCCTTTAAATACCGATACCGAAATAAATGAAATCGCGTTACCCTTAAAATACCGTTACCGAAATAACCTAAAATATCGTTACCCTAACGACAACCGCATTCGTTTCAGTTACCATTCTTTGTTTGAATTTGTTTAAATGAAAATTAATTCGGGACAAAATTGGGAATTTTATTTTTCTTTCTGGGGATATTTCCCCAAAAATTTTCTGGTAACATTGCTTACGACATACAATTCAAATTTTTACAAAAAATATAGCATATTTTTAGGCTATTTGATTAAAACTACACTGTTTCACGCAATTATTTAAAAATTTTAAACTAAATAGCTATGGTATTTTGTTGTCTTTAAATCTTTTTATTCCACTTAGGGCCACTAACAATAAACAAATTAACCTAAAGTTTGAGCTAACTTAGAGTTACAGATGTCAAATTCCATTCAAATATGAATTTTTTAACTTTCAGTTTGTGTTAACTTTAGGTTATTTATTTATTGTAAATGGGGGTTAATATCAAATATACTTTTTTATAACTTCTAGTATTTTAGTTTATATTAATAACATCTCATATAATCCATTTGTGCATTATTACCACCCCCATTCAACATACGTTGCGTGCATTATGAAAATTATGTATTAAATACATGGAGCCAGAGACCCAAAATAACTGTTATATTTCTAAAAAAGTCACCACCCAAATTTATTTAATTATAATATTTCAATAATGCACTATATTTTATAAATCATATTGCACAAAAAAATCACAAAGTTTGGCAAAGATTTTAATTTTTTCAATTTTTATATTTTACTCTATAAATTTCTGTTGTTTTTTGATTTTTATTTTAAAACTTTTTATAAAAGTTACAGAATGATTTTTTTGAAAAAATTAAGCACTAACTTTTTTATTTGATAATAAAATAAAAATTAAAAATTGACCTAAATTAAATGCCGGAAGTTGCTGGAATATACATATTTACTCACTTTAAATCACTGTTCAATCTTTTATTAACACTAGTTGACATCATCAGGATATTATAATTGGTGAAGTCATTGGTTCCATGGCTTTTGATTTATATTCTTAATTGTTATTTTTTGATAAAGAAAAAAAATCACAAAATAACTTTTATTATTTTTGAAAAAATAAAAATCGTGTTTGGATTGTTTTTGTTTGAATTCAAAATATAAATCAAACAGAGCAAATAAACAGAAAATTAAAAATACTCAAACAGGAAATAATTGTAAAACAATCACTTTTTTGAATAAAAGTTATAACTGTTACGTCCCTGCATGGAGCATTACATTTTATGTTTTTTTTAGAAAAACCAACCAATTATATCTAAATTAATGATAACAAATATTTTCAGAACTATTATACACACACAAACAATTTTACATAGTTTGTTGCGAATAATTGTGATTTACTGTGCTGTTTCTCTTATGCTATGGTTTTAAAACAGTTTTTCTAACAAATACCATGTTAATATTATGGTTAATTTAATAATACACTTGGAGAAATGTTCAGGTGATTTTAAAAATCAATTACAAATCATGGGTTTGAAAAAGAAAGCTATAATCACAATTATTTTACCGAGCTAATTATAGGTCTTTTAAGGGTAATTTGTTAGAACCTCAATACAGTTTTTTCAATTAAGCTAATCGTGTGCCTTTTAAGGAGCATGTCAAATTTTTACAAATTAAAATGTCCTGCAAGTACTACAAAAACAATTTTAGTCTTTTTGAATTGTTCACTGAATCAGTCGACTCAAGCTTGGCTACCAAACGTTAAATAGTCGTCTGGCAAGGACGACAATGTAAACCGTAAAAAGTGCACAAAGCGTGACTGGTTCTTTGTATTTCTTCCGAATACAAAAAAATGCGTAATTCCTTCATCCTAACTAAAATTTTGAGTCAAAATTCCCAAACGATTCTCCAATTATTGTAAGAAAACATTCTGATTTTTATTTGCGAACTACTCTCAGGGAATTATCGGCATAATATTAATGAATTTTTGCATAAAATGAGGTTTCGCTGGAATTCGTCCATTGTAACTTTTCATTAAACTAATGCAAATTTTCATAAAATTTTATAAAAAATTTCATTTTATTTATTAAAAATTTCATACAGCAAATGAAAAAGATTCATTAAAATTAGTTTCATAAAAATTATGCAGCTTTTTAATAAAATTTAAGAAATTTTTCATACGTTTTGTAAAGATAACTTCACCAGTTTAGTGAAAATTGTAGAATTTCCAAAAACTCAATATTTTGTTTTAATATAAAATAATGAAAGAATTCACAGTTTAAATGCTGACAATAGCAAATAGTAAAATAGCATGATTTTTGAAGTTTAACCCATAAAAAGTTGTCAAAATTTGGATTTGGGGTTTCGGGATTTTCTTGTTTCTTTATATGTTTAATTTTAAAACTAAATAGCTGAAATAAACCCTACACATTAAAATAATTCATTATAAATATTGCTATTTATCTTCTGTAGTATGAAAAAATAAACAAATTAAGCCGGATTCACAGTGCTGGAGTACTTCCAGTGTGCAGAGTGTAGTGTACTAAAATAGGATGGCATGATACGAAAAATATTGTTACGAAATTGGATTGGCCTAGTATAGAAAGTTCTGGAATTTTAGAAGATACTAAATATGTCAATCTGGCAGCACTACATTTAAGTATAATGCTAGTAGAGATGAGCGATATTTTCATACCGGTGATTTAATCACAGTTATTGATAAATCACTGGTAACGGCAGTGATCAAATATTTCAAGTCGCAGTTACTCGGAATGTCGTTCTTTTAATATTTTTGTACTATTCTTTCTTGCAAACTTCATTGTGCACAGTAATACATGGTTTTTTTCAATAACAGTGACTTGCTTTCACACTCATCTGAATAAAACTTAGTTTAACGCAGTTTGTAACTGGAATACTGCTTTTAAAATGTGGTTTATTTTGTTTTATTTCAATAAAGAAATAAATTATACTCGAGAAAAAGTTTTTCTGGCAAATTTTTGTTAATAAACTTTGAAATGGCTGACAAAATTCGTTTTCGGTTTAACTAAACCAAGTTTAACTGACATCTTAAAAACTCGCCATAAATATTATTTCGTTTATTTATCAGAAAATCGCAGTCTTTTCCATAGAAAAACCGTGATCACGATCACAGTTTAAAAGAACCGATTTGCAAATCACATTCACTGAGAACAATGTTACTGAAAAATCGCCGGATCGCCCATCTCTATTACAAACCCGTGATCACGGTCACTGTTTAAAAGAACGGTGATTTAAAAATCACGATCATTGGTAGCAGCGTTATTCAAAAATCACCGGATCGCTCATCTCTAAATCCTAGTACTCTAGTTGTTCCCGGAATTCTCTATCACAACGGAAGTAAAACTATATAAGGCTGCCATATGTCAGTTAGTTAGTTAGCGATTGTGTAATTCAATCGGGCTTTACCCCCCGTTTCCACATGCAAGTAAATGGTTGCAAGTTGAGAATACGTATTATCAGCGAAAATTTCGAAAATTACCGAAAAACATGAAAATTTTACATGTGTCCACACTACTTGCTGCAAGTTCATTTTTAAAATGTCGTCGAAGGCATAGGTTGTCACTAAATAGCACTCCAGTATTGCCATATATTCAATATTCTAACAAAGATGGGAAAAAAATTGTTCTTAACAATTTTTTTTTCTAAAACCTTTAAAATTGATATTTTAAATTACCATTAAGATATGTTGTTGTGTTCTTTTTTACTTTTTTTTTACAAATAAATACAAAATCAGTTGCATTACAACTTTTACTTTGCCAAATACTAGTAAATTAATAGAAAACAATACTAGGCAACACTGTTTTCTTTATTCTGTCATTTCACTTGCCGCAAGTATCAAAAATCCACTGTCTTCAAAATTTACTTGCAAGTTGAGCCGCAAGTCGTATAAGTGTGATGTATTAGTGAAAAAGTGTGAGTGTATTGAGTTTTTCGAACTTGCACTTGCATGTGGAAACGGGGGGTTAATAAATCGTTGTGTTCAAATCACTAGAGTTTGTGTGTGTAATATCGTTGCATAATAAAGTAATAGAGCGTTTAATAAACAAGTCTAAAGGTGCTTTAACAATGATAGAGTGACTCTACTCTGCAGCACAGATTAAAATGTTAACTGTTCGAAATGCAGAGTAGAGTTACTTCAAAACTTATTTGACATTTTAGTACTTACTTCATATTTTCGCCACTTTTTTGCCAGAATTTTACCGTTTTTAATTTAAATATTTTTTTATTTTAAATCATACCGAAAACATGACAAAATTTATATTTATTTAATATATTTTGTTATTATTTTTTTAATTTGTTGACACTTAGATATGTGAACAAATTAGAGATTTGTTTTTTGGGTATATTTGTCATGTTAAACAGTTAACAGACCAATGTTAACTCCAGAGTGTAGCAAATCTGAACTCCAGAGTCAAACAAGTTTTACTCTGGAATGGAATAACAAGAGATAGCATAATACAAAAATGTGTTAGTATGAAAGAGAAAAAAACAAAATTTGCTACAGATTGGAGTACTCCATCATTGTAAACGCACATTAAAGCTAAATTAAACTAAAGAGAGTGTAAATAAAGAAGAGTATAATATGTAATTGCGAAAAAGAAAATAACAATATACACTCTGCAGAGTGGAGTCCAGCCAGGGATGAAAAAAAATAAAAAGTACGCGCGATCGAAGTCAAACTTGCAGGAAATACTATTCTGTACGACACAAAGACCTGCTAACTTATATTAAAATAACCAATAGTTGTGAATATCAAATTTATATGAAAATATATGTTGTTAGCATTTTGTTCTGGTTATTTTTTAGATAAGTTACCCGTCCTAAGAAAACAATGTAATATTTTTTTTCACTTTTCAAAAAATATACGAAAGAGGCGGGCTAAATTCTCGATTTTTATGTAGTAGCAGAACCCAATGGACGCGTATTGATTAGCTGATTACGGGAAAATAATACTACATTTATACTTGAGCAAAAACTACCAAGTTTTTGTACAAAACTTGTTTTACTTGTTTTTTTATGTATGCGTTTTGAAAAGTTAAAAACTACAAGTGCCAAAAACCAGGTAGTTTTTGTTCAGATATATAAATGTAGTATAATACATTTTTTGCAACATTGGGCCCAAAAGTTGTCAGTTACAAGTTTTTATTAGAATGATTTCAGTACAATTCTGCATTACGAATATTTGTTGACAGCTTTAAAGTACAACAAGTTCATTTAATACAAACATTTTAAATTTGGAAATTTTTGAAATTGTACCAAATGGATCGCGGTAGTACCACGGTACCAACGGAGGTCAAAATGTACCAAAAAAGTACAATTGTACCATGTTTTCCATCCCTGAGTCCAGCATTGCGAATCTGACTTTAAACAAAAATACACTCATAGAAATAAGTATGTAAAAATAGCTGAAAAAGCTACTAAAAATTGCTGAGCAAAGGGTTCTGCGATAAAAACAACTGAAATCAGCATAATTTGTTTGCTAAATAATTGTTAAATTTGTTTGCTAAATAATTGTTAAAGTATACTCGTATAGTATACTTATGAGTTAAATTTAAGTAAACTGAAAATTGCAACTAAAAGTAGCAAAGAACACTGCTATATCTATTAATTGTTAGTTATATTTGACCATGGTGGATCTGGTTAATATAATTTTATATACTTAAATATCTTTTGATATAATCATATAAAAATATATGTTTCACAATACTCGACAAGTTATAATTGTATAAAATCATAAATGATTATATAAAAATCATATCTGATTATATAAAAATCATTTTTACTAGGGGCGTTACAAAAATCTAGTAACACAGTCCTCGAGATGCTTAAAAGCCGAAATGCATCTATTTTATATTTTTTTCTCATATCAAACTTTAATCAAAATCCAAAAGTTTAACTGGATGTTCTACTTTGCAAATTATTTTCTAAGTGTATACATAGATGTACCGGAAAAATGTAAGTCTTTTTTTATATTAGAACAGTTATGTAGGTTTCTTGGTTGAATAACTTTTCTTGAATAAGATGATTTTTGAAATATTTGAAATTAACCATTAAAAACAATAATAGTAACAGCAATATTTATTTAAAATAAAAACACTGGATAAAATTTTTACTTTTTAAAGTCACATTTACACGCGAGAGAAAACTGCTAGAGGTGCTCTACTCTAAATATCTCTATTGTGAATGATTTAAGCTATTTACGGGTGTTTTTCGCTCAACCTCTGTCATAATTTGGATTTCAAATCAAGATTTCTTTCAAAAAGATGTTAAAACGACATAAAAAAGCGATCATAAAAGGTTCTGCAAAAAATATTTTTTAAATTATATAACTTTCATTATGATATCCAAATGAAGGCATTTTGGTATTCCTCTTTCTAGCTTTAATGATGTGAAAATATTTATAAGAATGAAAAGTTTTTTTTCTCATTTGTTTATTTCTAGGTAATAAAACCACTTTTGTTTGAAGTGAAAACTATAATCAATCAATTTTTCTTCACTTTTTATTTTCTAATAAACTCAATAATTTTACACTCGTATGGATATACAAAGAATAAGTTTTCCATAAGAAACCATTACAATTTGTATGAAAGCAAATATTATTAGAACGCAAAAAGTGGTTTAAACGCCAAATAAAAAATTATGTTTGAAATATAAATAATTTCTAACAGATAGAAAAGAAAATAAAATGAAAGAAAGAAGAACATGTTTAAAACTGTTTACATGTTTGTAGTTATGAAGAACATTAAAAATTGTTTAGTTGTAATAACGAATTATTCTTAGTAAAGGGTGATTCATTTGAAAGTACTTTTTTAAAAATGAAATAAAAAATTAAATTTTATCGGGTAGTCTTTATTATCATACAAAATAAGCATTCTTTACATTTATTTTTTAAAGCTTATTTCTATCAAATGTTGACCGTAACTGCGGCCAATTTTCGATAACGCTCTCGAGCATTTCGAGTGTTATTTGACGAAAGTAGTGAGTAATGTTGGCTTCCAATGCCTCAGTCATACCAGGCTTATCCAGGTAAGCTTTGGACATTACGAAGCTGCAAAGAAATAAGTCTAGAGGTTGTGATGTAATGGTTAGCGCGTTGGACTGTTACACAGAAGGTTGCGGGTTCGAGCACCCCAGATGACAATATAAAAAATAATATGTATGATTTTTCTATCCCTCATACATGTTGCAACGCCCTCTTTCAGTGTTGCCATAGCACTTAACCTCTAGGAATTAAAATAATATAACAGGGCTATAAACTAACCAGCTTTAACAAACAACTACGCCAACTTTCCATCAAATGGCGCCCAAGATCTGTTTTAAAATTTAAAATCTCGCGCAATTAGAGTGTTGCCATATTTAAATCCATTCATTTTTCGCCACCTTTCCTCTATCCCCTTTCCAAAGAAAATAACATACTAACTAATAGGAAGAATTTCTATTCTCTTTATAAAAAAAATCCATGCTTTCACGGGGTGTGCGCCTTGTGGGACCCAATTTTTTCGAAATCGCGGGCTTCAATTTGAAGCAACAAATAGTCCTCTCTGATATTAATGAAACTTTGTTATGTGTTAGAGGAGAAGCGGCTTAATCTCATGTTTAAAGATTAAAAGGTGGGGTCAAAAACTAACCAATTTTTATATGAAAACATGTCTGAAATTTACGAAATTTAGTTTTTAATAACGTGAAAGTGCTTGAGAAATTAAAAATTTTCATACCTATATTACCCATGTTGTGGACGCAGGGCTGCCACATATTCGAAATATTGGTGCAAAAGACTCTATGGGAAAAGTAGTCTTGAAACCGAACAATAACGAATATTGAAATCAACTCAGATATCTCCTGATTAACTAATAATATTAGATATAAGCCGATAAAATTGTATCAGGTCAAAAATCGGATACAATTTCATCTGATTAATATATAATTTAATCAGTTAACCCTTTGACACGGGAATTTTAATGGCTAGGAATTTACCTACCAAACTTCGTGAAAATGTAGATCTATGCCCAAGAAATATTGTTTTTTACTCTTATGGCTTTGCAGCGCCCCTAGCGGAAATTTTTGGAATCAAAGTTCAAACATTAACATCCCAGCAAAAAAATACCTGACCAAGATCCGTAAAATCACCTATATTGTTCGGCACGAATGCGTTCAAATTGAGGTGAAAAAGGCATTTTTTTAACATTGGCTTGTCATAGGAGAGAAGGTGTTTATGCTACTTTAAGTCTGCTTTGCACGTCATAAAAATGAGTGCTTGGATGTTCTTTTTTATATAGGAAAGTAATTCATTTTTTTTACTATCTAAGGTGAGATGAAAAGTAACTTCTTGGGAATGCATTCAAAAGTCATAAATATCACTTCTTAAATATATATTTGAATGCATTCCCAAGAAGTTACTTTTCATCTCTCCTTAGATAGTAACAAAAATGAATTGCTTTCCTATATAAAAAAGAACATCCAAGCACTCATTTTTATGACGTGCAAAGCAGACTTAAAGTAGCATAAACACCTTCTCTCCTATGACAAGCCAATGTTAAAAGAATGCGTTTTTCACCTCAATTTGAACGCATTTGTACCGAACAGTATAGGTGCTTTTACGGATCTTGGTCAGGTATTTTTTTTCTGGGAAATAAAAAAAGTTTTTAATTAATGGCATTTTGGAAGTCATTTAAAATACGTTTATTGGAAGTAAGAAATCAGCATATATAGCTACTTTATATGCAGTGAAAAATGTATTCTTGTAGAATGCATTCGGTTTTTTTTTGCTGGGATGCTGCCGACTCCGAGCGGTTTAAAATTTTTTTTAAATTTTAATTTTATATTTTTCCTATTACTAATCTCTACATAAAACCTTTTGAATTTTTGAATTTTATTCATCACACAATTTGTGAGACTAAACTTTAGCCTTTTTTGAACTTTTAAATTTTAACACTTTTCTCAGCAGCATTGATGATCACAACACAAAACGCACTCTACTGCTCTCATGTTGTTTTGAAATTTCACAGCCTGCCTCAAATTTTAATAAGAAAAAACTAATGAACCGATTACAGTAAATTTTTTTTTTTTTACTATAGACCAACACTCAGGGGATGCCCCCTACTAATGCAATGCATTGTGTTGATATCAGGAAAATAGGTTATGGGGAGGAGGAAATAGGGAGTAGTGTTTGTGAACGTTAGACTTGAATTTCTCTAGATTGTAAGTATCAGGAAAGACATCTGCGGGGAGTTTATTCCACATACGGGCGGTTCGACTAATGAACGAATTCTCTCTATAATGCGTTGTGCGACTAACTGGACAATCGACCACAAACGGATGAGATCTACTAGACAAGCGAGTGTTACGGACAAAAACACGGGACCCCGGGATAAGAAAACTTATCTCAGCAGAACACTTCCCATGGTAGTAACGATAGAACAGTGTTACACAACCCACATTCCGACGATGCTCCAATGAGTCAATAGAGCTGGATACCCTACTGTCATTAATGAGCGCCGACGCCCTCCTTTGTACACGGTCCAAAAGCTCCAAAATAGACTTTGCAGCCCCTGCCCATATGTGGAAGTTGTATACCATCTTCGGCCGGATATAGGTGGTATAAATAGTAAGGAGATCAGAAGAAGTGAAGTAGTTCTTACACCGGTTAAGAAAGCCAAGACACTTGAATGCCTCTTTCGACACTTGAATGACGTGATCCTTCCAACGGACATCACACTGTATTCTCATGCCCAGAACATCAAGAGCTTCAGATTCCACCCATGTATACAGATGACGTTGATGGCTCAGCGGTCATATGAGTCAGCAAACAACATTGGGTCTTGCGTGGATTAAAATCGACACTATTCGCGCGACCCCATTCAGAGATCGTAATTAGGTCCTGATTGAGTGTGTCATTCATAATCTAACTCCTGTCCCCAATCTCTACAAGGCTTGGCCTATAATCAAAGGAATATGAATGGCAAATGTTGCTGTCATCTGCAAAAGAGTAGATAGGATTGGAAGTCTGACAAAGGAAGTCATTCAGAAAGATAAGAAAGAGAGAAGGAGAAAGAACAGAGCCTTGTGGTACCCCTGCATTCAACTGAAACTCATTAGATGAGACCCCATCTATAACAACTCTTATAGTGCGATCCCTGAGAAAACTCGATATGAATCGAGAGAAGTCGTCACCGACACCAAAAGCAATAAGCTTTAATACGAGTGCCACCATTTTTTGTTTAAAGAAATATGGTTAATACAGGACTCGCAAATTCAATTATCAGAAAATTCTGGGAAATATTCTAAAATTCTAGATTGAAAGAAGTTTAAATGTTTTGATGAGAAAATGCCTCATAATCGCAGAAATAAAAAGTGCCAGAAAATTGCACAAAAATGGAAAACAACTTGTAATAAAATTGGATCTAAAATTAAGTTTTTTTAAGGGAAAATATGTGCTACGATATAACCCTCAATGAAATAAAGGCTGAAAATAAATTTCAGCCTTTATTTCATTTCCCCTTTGTTGGAATTTGAAATTGGGTTTTGATCGTGTTTCGCAGAGCCATTTTATCTGAACTAGAAATTTCTCTGTTCAAATCCATAATATTCACTTTTTATTCATTATTATGATGATAAAAATCGTGCGATTTATGAAATTTTTGCCCGAAGCATATTTTTCAACTAGTTTCATACGTACTTAAATAATTGAAGGCGCCAAAAATGTTTACTTTTTTTTAACAAAATGATATAACCACCAAAAATGGAATAACAACCCAAAAAATGAAATGGCAATAATGTCCAAACTGTTTTAATTTTATTTCATTGGGGGTTTTTTCATAATGAATGAAATAATCTCAATATTTAAAGATTAAATAAGCCCTCAAAAATTAAATAACCGTCAAACATTTTTACGTCATTTCTTGGATGATATTTAATTTTTCCCTTTGGAGATTATTTCATGGGGGTTATCCGTAGCGCTGATAAATATGTACATCTGCGATGATATTTTTAAGAGAAAATTTTCAAAATTTTTAAAAAAGGACTTTTAAAAGACAACTAAAATTAAGGTGACACGCGAGAAATTTTTCCAAAAAAAATTTGTCCGTTTCTGGCACGCAGCGAAAAAAGTCTTGCCACCCCTGGGATAGAGGAACTAGCATTATCCTTTACTCTTTTAACGAATGACCAAAAGGTCTTACTGCCCCTTGCAGCAGCAAGAACT
This sequence comes from Leucophora obtusa, assembly GCA_949987735.1. Lineage (NCBI taxonomy): Eukaryota > Metazoa > Arthropoda > Insecta > Diptera > Anthomyiidae > Leucophora > Leucophora obtusa. The sequence goes on from OX465295.1 coordinate 357,388,457, forward strand.
TTAGCACGCAGACGCTGTTCGTGCAGAAACTTTTCACGTCTTAGTACTTTGCACACACAGATCTCGCCTGTTTACGCAGCATGTCAGTATTGGTGTTGTTCTTCGCACGCCAATTACTGAAAGCTTCCTCTCTGGATCTGACTGCCTTTCTGCACGTCTGGTTAAACCAACACTTATGTTTGTTTGTTTGAATAGCGTATTGATTAAAATTCAAATCAGTGAAGAGTTGATGAAGTCGACGTACATTATAATGTACGCCACTCGCCAAAAGGTTAAGATCTAAACTGATACAATGTGATAAACAACAGATAACATTATATCAGACCATTTTTCGGATGAAATGGTATATAGATCACACTAAATTATATATTACTAGGGCAAGGAATTTCATGCAATTAAAAATGGAAAATATGCGCCTAAAATATGCGGCTAAAAAAGAAAAATATGCATTAAAAATATAAGAAATATGAAAGAAAAACAGACACAGAATTTGAAGATTTCCTATAGGTGAATAAGGTTTTTAGGAATGATTATTTTGATTGAATCAAAGTATGAAAACCTATCAATTTTTGATATTTTTTTACAAAAGAAAAAATGCTCCTAAAATTGAAAATATGCACAAATATGCATTAAAAAGCAAAAAATATGCACCAAATATGCATTTAAAGTCAAAATATGCATTTTTGGCAAAATATGCAAAAATATGCAACTACAAATCGATGCTATTTTGTTCTAAATTTGATGATTCGGATAAATATTTAGTCCATATTAGTTTTGGACCATCGAGAAAAAACATGCATTTGCATGAAATTCCATGCCCTATATATTACCTTATAAAGCTCCATATTAGGTTTTTTTAATAGGGTGGTTACATATGCCATATAAAATTATGCATAATTGTAACGTATTTTATACCATTATATCTAGTTGGATATGATTATGTTATCTTTGATACATTTGGATGACAAACTAGTTCTCATTGTATCAAAGTAGATCTAATATGATGTAATACACTTATAAAAAAAAGTTAGTACAAAAGTCTGTTAAACGCGTTCTTATTTAATTGAACTAATTTTTCTGTTATTTTCTCTAAAAAAGTCCGTACAAATAGGTAAAAATTCTGCTAAAATAACAGGAAATAATACATGTATTTGCGCCAGCACAATTTTGACCTATTTGTACGGACTTTTTTTTTATGAGTGTACGATATAATTTGACACAATTAGATGTTCTCATTTTTCGGATATAATTATATATATTTATTACGATCAATTTTATTTCTTAGGGTATATATCTATGACAAAAGTACCTAACCAAGAATCACCCTTTACATATTTAATTATTGTTATTCGTGCATAACAATTGCGCACATTCTAAAATAATAAGGGTATTCACATGGGTTGGAAAACTGGGAAAAGTGAGTCGATTTAGCGATGTCTGCCTCTTCATGTATTCTTGTTCACACTCATGACACAAATACAAAGATGATTTAATGAAATTTGCTACACGGACTCATATTAGGCCAAGAACATACCCTATTAATTTTGGCTGGAATCGGTTGGTACTCGTAGTGCCCCTACAAATGTCCCACCGACTTGCAATTTTATTCTTGCTCGAATGCTACAGATCGCAAATACAAAGAATGCTAAACAAAGATTTTAATGATATTTGATACACTGACTTCTATTGTCCCTTTTGATTTTATTTAGTCTCCATATAACCGATTTAAAAAAAATCAAAATTTTGCAAAGAAACTGATCGGTAAATAGTTTGATTCTCTAACTTTTTAACGACAAAAATCGGTAGTAAAATTGTCAAAATTCGATAATTAACTACAATTGACAACTGATTCCGTAACATTTTCGACCGTATTATGTCGTTAAATAATATCGTTAACTTCCGACAATTATTGGTAGCATTCGGCAGAGAAACCTTAAAGTGATAGCGGTGACTTGTAGCGCTTTGTGAAAACTTACTCTGCTGAACGATGTTTTCTTTGTTTTGTTTTTAAATACACTTTTTCTATAGTTTCCTTTTATTTGTTTTTATTTGTCATTCTTACAAAGACTATTAATTATAGAGATAGGAAATCAAAACTTACACTACTCACCGGTAGAGGACGCTATAATTTAGTATTATCTGAGCAACTATTTAGTATCAGCTGAGCCTATATTTAAGAACTTGAAAACTGCTGAAAACTGCTCAAAATAAGGAAAAAACAAGCGCGGAATATATTAAAATAATAAAAATTGAGATATCCGTTTGTTTTTTTGCTTTGCTGTTTGTTATTATTTAAATTTAAATAAAAAAAAGAAAATTGTCAATTTTTTAACAAAGTGCCATCTAGTGATAATGATTTTGTTATAACTTATTTTTTTGGTGATGCCATACCCCTGAATGGGTGCGTTCGGCAGATACAATTTAATAGTCAACAGTTCTACAACAGTTGTACAACTATCTGCTGAACGATCTGATCACTAACCGCTCATTCTGAGCGTAAAAAATGTTTGCTACTTTTGATCAATACGTGATACATTTGTTGTTGTTTATTTACAATAAAAATTGTTTTGTAAAAATGACAAATAAAAACATACAAATATAATTCGAAAACAAGAATTTTAAAAAATGAAAGGAAACTATAGAAAATTTTTATTTAAAAACAAAAAGAAAAAATGGTTCATCAGAGTAAGTAATCATAAAGCGCTGCAAGTCACCGGTATCAGTTTAAGGTTTCTCTGCCGAATGCTACCAATTTTTATTGTAAATGAACAACAACAAATGTATCACTTATTGTTCAAAAGTAGCAAACATTTTTACGCTACCAAAATATGATAGCGCTATCTGAGCGCTCAGACTGAGCGGTTAGTGATCGGGTTGTTCAGCAGATTGTTGTACAACTGTTGTAGAACTGTTGACTATTAAGTTGTATCTGCGGAACGCACCCATTGTTAAGTTAACGATTGAAAATAAGTTTTATATAAGGCAATAAAAATGTGAAAAATTGCAAAATGCGCTAAAAATGTGTTTTACTGCAAATTTAAAAAAAAATCCAGTTTTATAATTTTGTTGTCCAGTTAAGCTGGCAAATTTTTTATTGTAAGCGGGGGTAATTTGAAACTGTATTTAACTGAAGTTGTAGAATTATAGAGTATTTGGGTATTGATTACTCATTACCGACCATTTTCTGGAGTACTGAATACTTAGAAGTAGCTACTCAATACTATCAGAGTTATATTTTTCTTTATGTAAGCCTAATTTTGTCATGAAAAACCACTGTGAAAATACAACCCTGTTATTTGTACGAAAATGCACCGAATATAAAAAGTATAGAGTAGTATCGAATCAATAGATGCAAAGTATTGGCTAGTACCGCCCAGGAAAACTTTTTACAATCGGTAGCCAACCACACACATTCCACAACTGGTTCCACCGCAACCGATTCCATGGAACTGGTTCCGGAACCAGTTCCTGAGATCCTATTTGGAAGGTGTGGGTGACGTAGAATCAGTTCCAGAAATAGTTCCAGAACTGATTCTAGAGCAACCGGTTCCACTTTGGAGCCATAGAAGGGGTTCCTTTTGGGACAATTTCAAACAAAAAGAATCGGTGTTAGAATCGACAGTAGAAGGGGTTGTGAATGAAAAGTAGCTACTGTACAACCGATTCTTTGGAACAGAAAATTTTCCTGGGCGAGTATTCAAAAGTATTGTCATTTTACAACTCTCGATTTAACTCGATTTTAAACGAGATTTTGGAGAAGTATAAATTCTATGAAAATCAATACTTTTAAACAGCATTCACACCTAAATATTAAACACGTGTTTAACTAAAATGAGTGTAAAAGAATAAAGAACTGTTGTAATAGAATAAAGAGCTAAAATACGTGTTTTAGCTAAACACGTGTTTAAGAATTAGGTGTGAACTCAGCCTTACCTGGCTTTAGCTAGATTTATTTTTTAAATATTGCTGTATTAAGATTTTGGAAAACCACTTCACAATATAAATAATAAACAAATTAACGCATTTGCTGTGTTTGAGTATTTAAATTTAATTAACTTTCTGTGTAATTTACTTCATAATAACATAAGAATTGCATTTAATAATTGAAAGTGAAATTTTACAATTGTCACGATTTAAATATTTTGTTTTTCCTAAGGTCTTATATGTTAACCTTGATATTTAAAAATTTAATTTAACTTTTTATGATGGCCTACAACATAAAAAAAAATAAACAAATGTTTATTTAATATGTAAACAGAATGTTAAATACATAAATATTAACTATTAAAAATGTATTTGAAAAATCCCGTAATGAACTTAAAAAATGTTTGATAAAAAATATTCCATTAATTGAATATTAATTGTAATGTAAAATTTAAAATAAAAAAAATCATGGTTGGCAAACGAAACGATGTGGTTATCGGTAAGGGGTATACAAATTAGAAAATCGAGTATTTTGGGGTCCTTGGACCCAGAATTTTCAAACACAAATATCTTTTTTTCAAGAGCTAATATAGAAAAACGGCTAGCAATACTGCGTACTCGAATTAGGTTTACCCGCTTGTTGGATTTTTCAACTAGCACAGTGTTATTAACGAAGACTGCCAAAGAACTATTGTGAGATATGTATATTGTCGGTTATTAGTTTTTACATTTCTCTTTCGAAGATTAACATTTTGTATCGAAAAATGTTAGCCTTTGCAAACATGTGTAATTTTTATGGCAATATTTTTCGATACAAATTAAGAAGAGAGTGATTTAACAGAGATAGGGAGAGTTGGTACCTCTTTTAAAATATATGCTCATTGCTGCAATATATGTCAACATATTTATCTCTAATATAGACTGGGGATATCAACCCTATCTATAATTTCTAATTTTTTTTTTTTTTTTATTTTGTAGATAGAAAAATATTTTTAGTGGTTACTTGTATTTTCTTTTTATTTAACCTAAATGCTGTGCAATTAGAAAATAATTGTTGAAGTTAATATTGAAATTAACATTAATGACCGACCGGTAAGTGAGAACAAAATTTCTATGTTTAAATTCAAAATAATAGTTAGGAAACAAAAAAAAAAATATTTTCTAACTTCAATACCTTTGTGCCATTAAATGTGATTTTATCGAATTCTAAATGTTTCATTTTATAAATTAAATTATGATGGATTTGGTGGCCTTCATGTATTAGTTCAATGAACTTCTTTAGTTATTTGGTGTATACGCATGTTATATTAAATAAAATAAAACTGGAAGTTCAATAAACTAAAATAATACTGATACAAATTTAAATTAAAATAATTTTAATAAAATTTTACGCGAATTTAGTAAAAAGTTGAGATTTTTAGGAATATCCTTAAATTTGTTTGTAAATGAAACAAAATTAAAATATATTTAGTTAGAATCTAGTTCTAGAACTAGTCCCAGAATTGATTCTAGGGCAAATGGTGATATTTTGAAGCTATAGAAGCGATTGATTTGGGTAAAATTTTAAATAAATATCATAGGTGTTAGAATCGGCAGAAACCCCAAGCTAAAATCAAGAGATGTGTAAAAATAAAAATTAGGTAGCTGAACACATATGTGACGCGAAAAATAGAAAGGGACCTAAGGTCAGGAGAGCATGGGATCGGTCTCATTCGATGCTCAGATGTTGTCCACAAAAAAAAATTGATTTTTTTACCCTTAGGTCCCTTTCTCTATGCACTGTCACATATTGTGGCAACTGAACTCCATTAAAAATTCTCCAACAATTTAAATCTCTAACCGGTAAGACCGCTTCCAGGTGTTCATGAAAATGACTAAAGTTGCATCAAATGAGAATTTTATAATTCACTATTATTTAAGGTATTCCTATAGAAAACAATAGGATTATCACTTCGCAACTCAGTTTTTCTAGAATCGGTCCCCAGCTTGTTTGATAAACAAAGTGGAATACAACACAGCGGATTATAATTACAAAATTTTTATTGATTTTTTTTTTCTTTGAAATTAATTTTTTTCTTTTGGTTTAGCATTTTTTTTAGTTTATCCCTTTCTGGTCACAACAAAACCAATTAGAAATTTAAAATTCCTCAATGTTTGGTGAATTTTTTTACTACACGGTAAAGCATATTTGTAAAGCCTGATAAAAAATAAAAAAAAAATAGTTTTTCGTTCATCATGTTTTACAAGCCCTGAAATTAGACATTACATAACAAAATTCATACAGCTGGCATGCTTGTACAGCAGCTTGATCGCCTATAGGCCCCTATTTAGTTTTCAAAGAATGCATATCGTCAGCTTACTATTGGTTTGATGACCCATATGCCACAAAAAGTCATTATCGAGAAAACGATAAAAGAAGGTTTATATTATTTCATTTTTGTGTACAAAATTGGCAGGTGCATCAAAGTCGCTACTGAATATCTCAGATATGACGCGAGATATCGAGAAACGGGTTTCGGAAACAGAAACAGGATATTTACATTACATTTAATCTATTCCTAGGTCAATTTTTTCAAAGATTAAAAATTAGATTAACTATAAGCAAATATATTAATTGCGCTCTCTAAACGGGCTATTACTCTTATTTTACCGAACTTTTCCCAAAAAAATAAAGTTATACAACTTTTATTATCTTTATTTAAATGCCGATTAGTGTATTTTTTTTTTATCAATTTAATAAAACTTTCAACAAGTTTCGATTTGTTTGTCTAATTTTGCTTGAAGTTGCATTTCTTTGTATTTTTTTAATTTAACAATAAATATACTATGAAAAGCAATAATTCTTTTTAATTTATTCTAAAAAATTATAAACTTTTTTATTATTATCTTACACTTGTTTAAAACAGGTTTGTTGTGACAAAAACTGTAATATGAAAAATTATTTGCATATAAATTTTATTCAAAAGCGTTATGAATTTTTATACAAAATTTTAGAATCTAATTGAATGTAATTAATAAATAATAATAAATTAACATGCATGGAAGAGAAAGAAGATACGTGTTTAAATAATTAACATTTATAAACAACAATTTATATATTTTTTGTGATAAAAATTGTATGAAATGCGCAATAATTTAAATGAAATATAAATATTTTTATATATATTTTTTTAGCAAATTTTAAATTGGTATTTTTCAATAGTTAGCAATTGTAAACAAAGTTATTTATTTGAAGGTAATTGTTTTTTATTTAAATAATTGTTTAGAAACATCAACTGAGGTTGCTGCCAGCAGCAAAACCTTTTTTTTATATTTTACATGAAGAGCAAAATTCTGACAGGTGTTATGTAGCCAGCAGCATTAATTTTGGCTACCTTTAATTTGGCAGTAGTTTGCTTTTCATATAACTTATAGTCTACACGAGACATCGATTTGTTCAACCAACGAACAACAGTGTTGCCATTTCAGTGCTTTTCGGGTATTTTTTGGTGCTTTTTTCCTTCCCGTACCCGGTGATTTTTTACAAATACCCGTTTATAAAAAGCGGGTATTTACAGTGCTTTTTCAGGATTCTGGCAGTGCTTTTAGTGCTTTTTGTACAGTTTATATTTTTGGTATTTGTTCTCCTTTTTTTCAATTTTTCTTGACTTTCTGTCAAAGTTGAAAAAATAATACGAATTATACAAAAAATACATTTTTTTACCAATGTTTGTAGTTACAATTTTAAATAGCAACTTCGTTATATTTAAACTTCAAAATTTTGAAATATTAGTTTGGTGCTTTTTTACCCCTTTTTTGTTTATTTTTTGAACCTTTTTTACACGATTTTACAAAGCCCTATGTTCCACTGGGAATTAAAGGATTAAATATATAAAATGTGTTTTTAAAATCTTGACTTAAATTTTTCAAAAAGTTATTATCGTGCTTTTTTATCCCATTTTTGGTAAATTTTTACCCTTTTTACCCGTTTTCACAATGCTCACGGTGCTTTCCTGCCTTCAAGAGTTGGCAACACTGACGAACAATTTCTTGTTCACCCATGAATTTGTCTCGTGTGGACCACACTTGTTCATGTTTTGTTCTTGTTCAGGCAACGTTGTCAGCACAATTGTTCTCACAACTATGTGCAACAACAACCACGATGCCATATCTAATTTTTACTTAGTGGCATTACTAAAAAATAAAGAAAATAAAAGAAAATGAATAAAATGTTAAGAAAAAGTAAATAATTTGTATTATTATTGAATTTAATGCAATTTACTTTATAATTATTGGAAAAAAAATAGTGAAAAACACATTGAAAACATGAAAATAAATAGTTTCGTTTGTGACCTACTCCAACAAAAAACAAAAAATAATGAATTGTCTGCCATTACGTATTCTCCACCCAAAAAAAATAGACAAATTTTTTCCCGTTATTCTGCTGACGATTAGTTTTTGGGCAAACAAATCAATGTCTCGTCAAGACTCAGAGTAAAATATATGGGAAAAAGGTTTTGCTGCTGACAGCAACTTCACTCGATGTGTTTAGGCACTAATGCTTTGTATTAAGGTTGCCAGACGTATCTTTTGGTCTTTGTTGAAACTAATTTCAGTGTCTTTTTTGTACACTTAAAATAATACGTCAGTAGAAAAATCTGTCAAACTGGTTTCAAATCGATTTGACTAATTTTTAATAAATTTTTAGTTGAAACACTGATTTAAACAAAGATTTTAGTTATCTTCATTTAACACAATACTAACTAATTGTGTGTATTAATTTTCAAAATTATATATAACTAATTTTTAAGAGCTAACCATATAATACCCCCGGGAAAAGGCTATCTCTATCCAAAAATGGACCTTGGCGCGGCCTTGGACCCACGGAAATTTTTAATAAAAAATTTCCACTTTATAAAATGGCCCATATCTCGACGACTAAGCGAGAAAAACAATTTTTTTATAAAAATCGTTTTAAAAACCTGTTATAAGATTTATAAATTCCCTACGGGAAATTTTAACAAACTGCCACCGAACTGGCCCCTTTATATGAAATAGACTGGTCACTTTTACATGGCGTTGTCATAGGAGGGGGAAATTGACCCCTTGTGACATGTCACAAGGGGTCAATTTCCCCTAGGACAGGTTACTGAACTCTCATAAAAAACAAAGTTCAGGGACCTGTCCTGCGATTTGTCTTGTGACATGTCACAAGGGGTCAATTTCAACCTCCTATGACAACGCCATGTAAAAGTGACCAGTCTACTTCATATAAAGGGGACAGTTCGGTGACAGTTTGTTAAAATTTCCCGAAGGGTTATTATGCATGAGTTAAAGAATTTATTTAAAATAGATTTTTGTTTAGAAAAAGTTTAAAATTTATAAAATAAAATTTTAAAAATTAGTCCAAAATAATAAAGAACCTTAACCCATATAATCCTAGCGTCGTCATATGACGACATGAAAAGGCATCTTTTTAAATGTGCATTAGACCGTACCTCAAAAAAAAAAGTTCGCCGTACACCCTCCAATATAATGTATTTTTGGAAGGCGATTTCAAAAAAAATTTTTATTTTGTGATGCCGACCGTAGGGGTCGGCTTTTTCAATTTTTCATTATAGCTTCGGCATTTAAAATCGGATTTTAAAGTGTGATATATCGATTTTTTTGCCTCGAGGAGAGCAGTGTTTTGCTATAAAGGAAAAATCCAATTAAAAAAAAATTAAAAAGGCGACCCTTCGTTCGGCAACCAATATATAAAAAAAAATTTCTACTGGGTTTAGCGAAAAACTTCCTTAGCAAAAGTTTAATGATTTTTTGCGAGCTTTAATTTTCTGATATTAGGTTGGTACATTTGGGTGGTAGCAACTGAGATCTGGTGGCTAACTACTAGAACGGGATACTTGAGGTCAAAATGTCCTTAGAGCAAAACACTGGTCTCCTCGAGAGAAAAACATTGATGTATCATACTATAAGATCCGACTGTAAATACCAAAGATATAACGAAAAAAATATTGGAGGGTGTACTGCGCACTTTTTTTTTTGCCTGTAAGGTGGTACGCTCTAATGTGCATAATACCGTTACTTTAAACATGGAAGGAGATTTGTTAAGAGTTTTGTAAACAAAAAATGTCAAATATTCATTCTGTGTTTATTTTATTCACTTTGGTTATTGTTTTTGGACAGTGAATGACCGAAAATCACAAAAATTCCAAAACTGCAAAAATTATGATTTCTTTCAATAAAGAAGGAAAAAATCGAAATTTATTACATTAATATATTTTTTTGTTTGGTTTTTCTAAAAGCCAACTAAATTTGCTCCATATTGGTAAAACAACAATGTTCTCATCGTAATTTGGAAAAATTATATAATTTCATGCATTTGGGTGTCGTCATATGACGACGCTAGGGGAATATGTGTACAAAATGTTTATATGTATTTATTTTGAATATAGTCATTTTGGGCTGTCTTTGACAGGGTTTGGAGCTTCGTACCTTACCTTAGTATGGAATCTACCATTGTCGAGAGGAAAATAGCCTAAAACTTCCCGTAGTAGATACTTTACGTTATGGTCGAATAGAAAACTTCCTAAAAAGAAGCCACAATGATAAGCAAAGACAATGTCGAGGCCTCGATATGAAATCAACAGGTCGGGCAGAGTGTTCCAAATGCGATGCTGGATCTCCTTACTTTTATATGCCACTTACGAGAGTTATAATTTTTATTTTCTATCGCTATTCAATGAAATAATGTTAGTTTATTTCAGAAATTAAAGTATATTTGAATTTATTTTGGAAAATAATGCTAATTTTCTATACCTTTAATGGAAAAATGTAGTTTTTAATAAATATTCCTGTTATTCTTAACAATTTTTTGAATTTAACAATTGTAGGTACACATATTCTCCTAGCGTCGTCATATGACGACAGGCAATAACTACGGATCTATGTAAGATAAAATAATTTCAACCTCAGTTTCGTGTTCCTAGGGTCCTCAGTAGCAAATCATGGAAGTTTCAAACACGTGGCACAATTATTTCTTAATTCAGGAGAATACGGGTTAAATTTCGTTAAAGAACTGAAGAGAATTTGCAAAAAAAAAAATATAGGTTAGTTACAAATATGTATCTCCGCTAGAGATGAAAAAATATCATGTATTTTAAAATCAAATAAAAGTCTAAATTATGACTATTCTCCCAACAAGATTTTACACAAAATTACATTGAACTTGTTTAGCGATTTTTTAAAACTATTTACAAAAATTATTTGATGACCTCAAACCTTTAATTATAAGCTAAAATTAAATTATGTTCGTATAAATCATTGTACGATTTTAATTTACAACTGCAATTTTGAAAATCAGTAGACCAAAGATTTCAATATAATTCATAAAGCTGACATACACAAAAAACTCAATAAAAACCAAAATATACAAAAAGAAAAAAAAAATTTGACCCAGAAATAGCAGCAATTAAAAGCACTACGTGTAAAAAACGCGTGATTTGTATAGAAATGCCAAAACGATATATTTTTTTTTTTGGGAAGTTTCATTGTTTACTTTATAAATGTTTTACTGATTTTTATTAAAAAAATAGAAAAAATACTTTTGATCATTTTCTATTCGTTATAATCAACAACAATATGTTAAAAATTATAATTGTAATTGAATTTGTAAAAAAGAAATAGATTTGTGTAGAAGTACAAACTGTCTCTGTCTCTATGATAAAAGCGGTCAATTGGTCAATATGCTAATATTTTATATGGAAAACTATGTACTTACATATTTGTTTTTTTTTTACATAAATTATTTAACAATAACGCATTATTTTATTATTATTAAACAATTATTATCATTACGTTTATGTCTTTACCTCTAAATTCCTAAACGCTTTGTAAAATTATAGGAGGCTTATTGAACAAATTTTGTATGAAAATTTCGTTTTGTAAACCTCCTATAACTTTACAAAGCGTTTATAATTTGAGGGTTTAGTCTTTAACCTTTTTCAAACGGTTTTACATATACATTAGACCGTATCTCAAAAAAAAAAGTTCGCCGTACACCGTCCAATCTAAATTATTTTTGCAAGGTTTCAAAAAAAAATTATTTTTTTTGCCGAACGTAGTGGTCGCCATTTTATATTTTTCGTTATATCTTTGCCATTTACAGTCGGATCTTAAATTATGATACATCGATGTTTTTCTCTCGAGGGGAGCAATGTTTTGCTCTGAGGACCATTGACCTCAAGTATCCGGTTCTAGTATTTACCTACCAGATCTCAGTTGCTACCACCCAAATGTACTGCCCTAATGTCAGAAAATTAAAGTTCGCAAAAAATCATTAAGAAATTTTTTTTATTTCTAATGTTGGTAAGTACATACTTAAAGTTTTATATTAAGGCTACCGGAGTAAAAAAGTTTATATATAGTCATATATTATTTTATCTTAAAGTATATTATACTATGGGAATTACATACCCTAGTAAAAATGATTTTTATATAATCATATATGATTTTTATATAATCATTTATGATTTTATACAATTATAACTTGTCGAGTATTGTGAAACATATATTTTTATATGATTATATCAAAAGATATTTAATTATATAAAATTATATTAACCAGATCCACCATTTTCCGGATCAAATCATATGGGTTAATATAATTATATAAAAAATATATTATTTGATCCGAAAAATGGTGGATCTGGTTAATATAATTTTATATAATTAAATATCTTTTGATATAATCATATAAAAATATATGTTTCACAATACTCGACAAGTTATAATTGTATAAAATCATAAATGATTGTATAAAAATCATATATGAATATATAAAAATCATTTTTACTAGGGTAGTCAAATTATATGTACCCGAGTAAAAAAGTTTATATACAATAATATATTGTATATAAACTTATATGGAAGCATATATTCGCAATATCTAACTGGATATAATTTCAACTTGTGTCCGAATTCCATAAGACGATTATAGTCTGACGATATCGTTTTGACGATGGTGTTGCTTCACGTAGCGGAAATGTTTGTAATCGTTTTTTCGAAATTGTTATTTTGACAGCTAATTTGCTTTTTTTTTCCAAACGATATCGTCAAAAGGATTGACAATGCACGATAGCAAAATAGCAATCGTTTTGCATATTTTCTTTCTTAAAACACAAAAAAAAACTCTACTTCTGCTTTATTTCCACTTAATTACATATAAAAAAAATATTTATAAATTCATATTAGCGGAAAAACTCGCGACTTTTCAAAGCCAGCCTTGACCTTTACTTAGCATTTTTGGCATTTATTTCCTTATCAGAATTTTTTAATTATTATTATTAAAATAAAATTTCAAGTTTCTTGTAATTTAGCTATTTTCTAGCGAATTTTTAGTTTGACTTAGCGATTTTCTTGGAAAAAAGTTAGCAACAGTCCTCATCCGCTGTTAAACTATCATCTTCGAAACGATACGATAGTGATGAGTGCATAAAAAGCTATCAGAAAACGATATCGATCAATCGACTCGTTTGGACGATGATCATTTTCAAAATTAAGGAATTCGCCCGACATTTACCCTGTACAATTGCATCAAAGCTTTAAACTGATATAATTGCATCCGGTCAAAATTCGGATATAACTATATAAGTTTGTATACAAATGTATTTATTTGGATCTAAAATGATACCATGCGATATACACCGATGAAATTTTATCAGGTCAAAAATCGGATACAATTTCATCTGATTAATATATAATGTAACCAGTTAAGATCATAACTGATACAATTTAATAAAAACTGATAGAATAATATCGGGCCAATAATAATTTCTTGTTATAAATTATAATAGAGCTCTTCGTGTTTACTTGCACTGCGAAGCTTAGAGTATGAAAAATATGTGGAATTGTAACTGTTGTAATAACCGCAACTTAATTCAAAATTAAATATGTTTAATTGTTAATAGAAAATTCTGTTATTTCAACCGTTCGTTTTAGTTAATTTTAACTACAACATTGTTTGAGTGCACAATTTTCAAGTTTATGCTGTTTTCAATGCAAACATTTTAGCATTTCTTAGTTTTTTATTCTTTTTTCTACAATTTGTCATGATTTAAACTTTGAATAAAAATACCAAGAATTAATAAAATAAAAACAAAGAAAATAAATAGCATAACAAAATGTTAACTCATAAAAATATATTTAAAACATAAACGAACAATTCCACTTTAAATTCAGACGTGCAAACTACCAAAGAAATGTATGGAATATATCGTCGGCTCAAATGCAGATGAAGCAAAAAACATCGATAGACATTTTAACAAATTCAGTTATAAAACCGGCGATAAAAAACGATACAATTTTGTGGTGAAATGTAAAAGTTCGATACATTGCTTCGTTATAAATCCCACTTTTAAGGTTTACAGGGCGACCAGAAAATTGCAAAAAATTAAAAAAATATTGAAATTCTTTTATATAATCGATATTTTTGTCGCAGAAGTCCAAAATTTTGTGTAGGCTTATAATTTAGCGAAATGAGTCGTAATAATCAATAAAGTCGATTTTGAAAATTTTGTTAGTTAATCTCTATTGCTTTTTAGCTGACGATATAGAGAATTGTATGTTGCATACCAACTAAGACATTGGCTGTTGGCTATGAGTCACCATTATAACCATGGCTTGAAACATTTTCGATTTCTTAAGAAAAAATAAAAAAATCAAAGCGTTCAAATCACGATTTTTAACATACATAAAAGTGTAGGTGTATACAATAACAATAATCACATATCAAATGAATTGATTTACAACACTCTTCATAAGTATAATGAAAATTTGTAAGTCTTATGATTAAAATTTACTACAGATTTTTATCATCACACTAAAATAAAATTTACGCATGCGCCTCTTAAATGGTCATGCCATTTTTCATAAAAATGAAAACTTTAATTTAATATAATGTCGTTACACTCTTCAGTTGGAATAGACTTTTACTTTTCATTTATAGGTGTTTTCTAACAAATTTTTCTTCTACTGTTCCATCATTTGTGTTTTTTTTTTCTCCATCTCGTGTTATTTTGCCATTAGTCGTTGTTGTTTTTCTTTTTATCAATTTGAGAAATTAACTACAAAAAAATTTCAGGTTCAAACATGTGTAAAATGTAAATTTTTGTTGTCTATTTTATATTAGTAATGCCAATTCAACTCGTACGAACGTATGATAACCGGTCTATAAATAAAAATAGTTTTTTAACATCGTCGCTAATGTAATATCTATAAACTCAGAAAAGTTTGCAAGTTTGCGGTAGTAGTTAATTTTTAACGGTTATTGCAGTCGTTTTTTTTTTTGCTATAAAGAACTAGAGAACAACTTTTAAAGCGGTTATTTTAAAAAGAATTACTTTCGCATTTTACTAACAATTGAAGTTTGCAGTTGTTTTAAAATTCTATAACATTTTTGCATGAATTCATTGGATTTTTTGACAGTTGGGAATGACTGAAACTTATTAAACACCTTTTCAAAAGCGTTTAAAGTTATTTTGACTGTCGTTTTCAGTTACTTTTACCAACATAATTCTGTGAGTGCATGTGAATTTCAGCTTTTGTTTTTATTTTTCTCTGTAAACACCGTGGGAGCTCCCTATTAAAGAAATGAAATTGAATTTTTTTTGCTTTAAATTTTTCTAAAATACAGTAGAAATGTGATGGTGATGTCTGTCTGTTACTCTGTGTAAAATGTTGGATGTTAAATTTAATTTGATTAGGTATGAGATTTTTTGTATTATGTTTCTTCTACTGTATTATGTATTCATTTAAATTTTTTCTTAAATTATGCAATTATCATGTGATTTTAGGGATCGGCCTTAATGGAAACATAAAAAAACCAAAATAAACAATGAAAGTGAAAAATGTTATCATTTCATAATATTTTAATGTCATAAATTTTTCCAAATTGCATAAGGATTTTATAATAGAGTGTCCTTATCTAGTTTACCAAAATAAGGAAGAATTAGATAATTATGAATACAAATTACATTTTATCATGAAATAGCACCGTTATAATGTGTTAAGTATTTATTAGGGTGATATTATTTTACTTTTCGGCAAATATCAAGGAGTGTTGCGGGGAATTCGGTAACAATTATGCTAATTTGTTTATATTTATGCTAAAAATTTGAGACAAATCGGATAATGCCACGGCGGACTTCGATTGAAATTTCCAATTTTTCTATCAATTCAAAACAAATCAAATTTTTAAAATAAATTTTTTATGTGTTAATTTTTAAAAGTGTTTATTTTCGACAAAGTATCCCCAAATTCCGCCTATACGGAATTGTGCCAAAAAGTGTTTTCCCACACAAATTTCTGTCACCCTAATATTTATGTTTAAAATTTAATATTCTCCTTTACTCTCTGATGAGGTAATTATACCCCACCTAAGATATTCAATTAATCGATATTCATTTTAACGTCAATAATTATTCGCATTCTTTCTTAATCGGCTAATCGAATAAAATTTTAAAATTAATCGAACACAGTTTTATATAAAATAATCATTTTTTTTTTTAATTTTCAATCGTTTTATTTAAAAAAAAACAATAATAATTTCAGTAACTCTTTAAAAATTCATCACTCCAAATGGGGGGACATAGTAACATGTATGTATGTAAGTGTGGTTATTCAAATTAAAGGAAATTGTCTCACGATTCCAAAAATTTTATTTTTTTCTTATCCATAAAGCGTAGCCCTAACTAGATCCATTGTAGTCCCTTAAAAGGGGGCCCAAAATTATGAGATTTTGTTGTACGGCAAAATGGTATTCAAATAATCGGAAATATTCGCAAGACTTCTCAAATTACTTCCAAAATTAAAGAAAAAACTCATTTTTAAGAGGGGGCTATTAAAAAAAATTTTCCCTGCGGCTCCATTTCAATAACATATCTAACTGCAATTCAGTATTGTTTTCTATTTTATTAGTTACACAAAAAGCATATTTTTATAATTTTTTTATATACCCAGCAAAAAAAATTGCAAGTAAAGCTTTACAAACTACTTCTTTCACTACTTCACAAGTATCCGTTAGTGTATTTTTTTCTGCTTTTTACAAAGTAATTCCTTCAATTAATATTTTTAAAAATTTTTGTATGCTTTTTGTTTTTTTTTTTTTTTTTTGTTTATTTTTATAATATATATAATTAATTTCTTTAAATTCAATATTTTTTAATTTTTCAATTTTATAGTACTGAAAATAATACTGAATTGCAGTGCACCTTTTGTACTTGTTTTAAAAGTGCTTTTATTGAAGAGAATAATTCACAACATTTAGCAATGGCAAAGTGGTGTTTTTATGCTAGTAAACTTTCTTATTAAAAAATAGCTCAGCGGTAGAGATCTACTTGAGGTCGCAAGTTCGATATCCGGTGGCGGCAATATAAAAGCTTTTCTAAAATAAAAGTCATGGCAATACGCAAAAAGTTTTTCATATAGAGACAAATTAACAATTAAAAATTACTTTAATCAGTTGACACATAAACTAACCACTGATGAGTATTTGGGTGAGACGAAACTGCGGCAGTCTGGTGATCCCCTTGTGTCTGTTAAATTTTTCAATAAAAATGTTTTCTTCTTCTTCTTCCTATAAATCAACTCTAAAAAAATATAATTTTTTTGTAAAAAAAATTTTTTTAAACTTTTAATTGGTGAAAAAGAACGTCATTTGCACTCGTTCAAAAAGTACTGAAAAAATGTTGAAGTGGGAGTACTCCCGTCCTATGACAACTCAATGTTAAAATCATTAGTGTTTATGTTAAAAAAGAATTACATCTAGATCATCAATTATAGTGCTTTTTTTACTGCTTCGACATCTCTTTTTTTGCTGAGTTGCCTTGACATTTTCTTGGATTTTTTTTTAATTTCCTTTTCAGGATTTTTTAGTCATTATTATTAATTGCATTTTTCAGTTTTTTGTAATTTTCCAATTTTCCAGCGATTTTTTATTTTGATTTAGAGATTTTTTAGGAAAAAATTTAGTAAAAGTACCCATCAGTTGTTTAAACATTATCTACGAAATGATGTTCGAAACGATATGATAGTGATGAGTGTATAGAAAGCTATCAGAAAACGATATCGATCAATCGACTCGTTTCGACGATTATCATTTTCAAAATAATGGAATTCATCCCCTGATCAGTGTTAGAAAATGTAATTTTAAACCGGAAAACAAATATTCACCCTAATCGGTTGTGACGTATAAGTAATATTTTAATTGTATATTAATCATACGTATCAGTTTATTTTTGTTTACATGTATGTAGGTACAACAATTTTTTAAGAATTTAATTCTGAGTGTCGTAATATTCGTTTTTTAGTCTGTTAATGATTATATGATTTCATTTTTGTAGAAAAAAATCCCTTACGGTCAAGCATTAATTTGTACTATACAACAGCAAATATTGAAGAATTAAGAAAAATTGTAACAAACAAAATTATGACACAACAACAAATATAACACACAAAAAACAAGTTAATTGAAATTACAAATATAATGAATTATGTGTATCTTTGTGCAATTGTTGTATTTCGCACCTATCCCTCAATTTATGCGGTCTTTTTACTATTTTAATTATGTAAATCAAGAGATTTACATTCACATTTTTATTTTTTTCATACGATTTTTGAAAAAAAGTTTGACTTCGATAAACATGATTTTTTAAAGAACGTATATTTCATGTAAATCGAGGGATAGCTTTACTTTAGTAACCGTATTGTATACTTTTATACAAGTATCAGTCCGTAGTACTTGTATTAAAAGCAACAACACTTGAACATTGATTGAATGTAATTGAATTAACAAAAGAAGAAATCTTTTTCAACTCAATTCAGTAAAAAGTCTATTTAGGCATGGGAGATGTAAAAATTTACTAATGCTGCAGCCGCTGAGAAGATAATGAAATTGAAAATGTTTATCGCATGTGGAAGTAAATAGAAACTATAATTTTTATAATGACCATAGTGTTTTTTATTAAAGATTTCCAGCATCTATTTAGCTTTTTAATGCTAATGTAAACATTTGTTTAGTAAAGTATTAGATTCTGTTACAGTGATGGTCAAAAGTTTTAAAAATGTGTGATAAGTTTTTTTGCGAAAATTCAAAATAAAAATTTCTAGTTCATCTTGTTAATGTTATATGTGGCGTATGAGTGATATTTCAAGTATATTATAACGTAATAGTATGTTTATGAAAAAATATATCAATTTTAATTTAAGTGTAATTAATCATCTAAATATTCGAATTAAGCTTCAATAATATTTTTCAGAAAATTCTTATTTAATTTTAAGTGCAAAGACCTTAACAAGGTCTTCACCAACTAAAACCAGTTCAAAAATTTCCTTTATTGTAATTTCATTTATTTATACAGTTTGTTCTTTTATTTCTACTTTATTCTTTATTTCAGGAAACATTTTAAACCGATTATAATTTTTACCAGTGATTCTTCTAGCTACTCGTAAATCGAGATGAGTCATCAATCTTTCATTAACTAAAGAAAACAAAAACATATTAAGTCTCTGCGAATAAAAAAACACAATATTTTTCATGTTTTATTAAGGAAATTGGGCGCGTTTACTACTAATCTGCTACACAACAATCTGCTGAAGGATTTGATTAGTTAACGTTAGTTCAACATTTGGTAGGGTTAAAATTGTATGCTACTTGTGATCAAAGAGTGATACATCAGGGGGTTACCGCGTATCTCGATTCGAAAAAAAAATTTAGAATTCGTAAATTTTGTACCTTTCATAAAAAGAAGAGTTTTAGCAAAAATCTTACTTTTTTAATTTTTATGTGTAGTGTAGTAAAAATAAAGTAAAAAGTAGAATTTTTATACAGAATTATATTTTTAACAATATTTGCAAGATTTACGATAAACAAGCTTACACATAAGTATAAAATAAACGATAAATCATAAAAAAATCAAAGAAAATTGTATAAATATTTTTATTTAAAAACAAATGCAAAAGTACCATCGTTACCCAGATTAAGGATATCATAATGCTCTACAACGCTATTGTAAAAACACATTTTTTTTATCGAAAGAAAATCGATAAAAAAAAAACACCAGTAGTGGGATTCTCTAACTTTTTAACGACAAAATTCGGTAAAGTTGTCAATTTCCTATGAAAACTTGTCAATTTAACTACCGAATTTTGTCGTTCAAAAGTTACAGAATTGCCCCTCAGAACCACAAATTCTCAACATAAAAATAATATTAAATAGATCAAAATCAAGGTTGTCAACTGATTCATAAGGTTAGTAACAGTGGACAACGTTACACTCATAGAAATAAGTCTATTAAAAAAGCAGAAATAGTTATTAAAAACTAGTTAACATTTATCTCGACCTGAAAAACCTGCTAAAATCAGCAGAAGCTGTTTGTTAAATATTAGTTACAAAAAAATAGCAAAAATATTGTTAAATCTACTAAAGTTTAGTTTTAGTTAAATTATACAAGCAAGATTATTCCAGTTAAAATATCAGTAATTTTTGTTATTATTTATTATAACAAAACCCAGCTCAAATGTTATTTTCAAAAAAATGCGGTAACCATGTAAAAACTAACCAGTAAGTTTTTACATGGTTCTGTTCGCACTACCGAACGTCATTAGAAAATCTTTGTAGAAAAGATGATTAATTTATTCACATTAATTTGTTAACTCATAAAGAAGTAAGCAAACAAAGAAATATCATCGAACTAATTCCAATACAAAAATGTAACATTTTTTTACTCATAACTAGGGCAAGGAATTCCATGCAAATGCATGTTTTTTTCGACAGTCCAAAACTAATATGACCTAAATATTTATCCGAATCATCAAATTTAGAAAAAATGGCATCGATTTGTAGTTGCATATTTTTGCATATTTTGACAAAAATGCATGTTTTTTGCACATTTCGACTTCAATTGCATATTTGGTGCCTTCTTAATGCATATGTTGTGCTTTTTAATGCATATTTGTACATATTTTCATTTTTAGGAGCATTTTTTATTTTTTAGAAAAATATAAAAAATTTATACATTTTATCGTAGATTTAAAATGAAGTAAAAAATAATAGCTTTGCTAAAAACATGTGATTTTCGTTGTAATATGAAATAAATAATTAAAAATGCTTGAGTTTACTTCTCCAAATGTTTTTTACTTTGAAAGTTAACATATATACAAAAAAACTAAAATCTACATTATAACCTAGAGAGAACCCCATAAAGACAATCTGATGAAAGCGCTTGGTTGCACTTGAAAATGCATTAATTGTCAACCATTGGTTCTAGGAAACTTTTTTCATAAGTTTTTTCTCTATTTGTTGTAAAATAAATTGCGAATTCTATTTGGAATTTGTCGTATTTGAACTTAAAACCGAACAAAAATAACATTGTAAATTTATACATTTTCATATATTGATTCAATTAAAATATTTATTTTTGTCTCATTAACCTATGGAAAAGCTTGTCGTTCTGTGTCTGTTTGCAAAATAAACTACTTAAATATATTTTTAAGTTTTTAAGTGCATTATTTTTGCAAAACTAATATTTTTTAGCGCATATTTTTTATATTTTTTATTCACATTTGTCTTTTTTAGCCGCATTTTTTAGGCGCATATTTTTTATTTTTAGTGCATGAAATTCCTTGCCCTCTCATAACATTTGTTTGTGTAAGTGCTAAAATTATTAGCCATTATACACAGTGTTGTGTTTACAAAGAAACACAATTTATATCTGTAACATTAAGGTTACAAACATTTACGTCGTACTCTACGTTACGAGTATGTTAATCATTAAATACTTTTTATTTAAAAAAAATTTTCTATCTTCTATGACAAATGATACGAGCAAGATTATTCAAGTTTAAAGATCAATAGTTTTTGTTATTATTTTCCAGCAAAAAAAAAGAGATGCCGAAGCAGCAGAAAAAGTACCACAATTGATGATCTAGATGTACTTCTTTTTTAACATAAACACTTATTTAACATTGATCTAACATGGGTTTAACATTGAGTTGTCATAGGAGAGGAGTACTCCCAATTTAAAATTTTTTCAGTACTTTTTATACGAGTGCAAAGGAAGCTATTTTTCACCAACTAAAAATTGAAAAAATTCTTCGCAAAAAAATTTTATATTTTTTTATTTTACAAAAGTCTATTTATTGTCGCCACCGGGTATCGAACTAGCGACCTAATGATTGCTAGGCTAGCTCTGTACCGCTGAGCTATTCTTTGATATGAAAGTTGACTGGCATAAAAAAACATCTTCGCCATTGCGAGATATTGTGCTTTATTCTCTTCAATAATTATTATAATTATTAAACAAGTGCAAAAGGTGCACTGCAATTCAGTATTGTTTTCATCATTTTTGTTTTATATATTTTAAAAATTGAAAAATTAAAAAAAATATTGAATTTAAACGAATTATAAATAGCAAAAACAATTAAAAAAATATTGGTCCCTTCAGGAATCGAGCCAGCGATCATCTGTTTAGAAATACCAAATGATACCAAATTCACTTTTTAAGATCTCTTTTAGAGCAATTATACTTTAGAAGCAATACTTAAGCGATTTTTTGGATGTTGTTCAGAAGTAATTCTAAAAAAGCTGTAAAAATATACTAACGGATACTTTGGAAGCAATGAAAGAAGTGATTTTTTGAAGTTGTTCAGAATTACTTCTAAAAAAGCAGTAAAAATACACTAACGGATACTTGTGAAGTAGCAAAAGAAGTAGTTTGTAAAGCATTACTTCTAATTTTTTTGTCTAGGTTATTATAACAAAAACCAGCTTATATTTTATTTTCAAAAGAAAATGTGGTCTCCATATAATTTTTCAACCAGTAAGGTTTTACATTTTTCTGTTCGCATTCCCTAACGTCATCTGAAAACTTTTCTAAGAGCGAATTTGTTTTCAGTGTCGTAAAATCTATTAGATTCACCCACTCTATTTCTATGTTTAGAACATGCAGGAATGTGTTATTTTAAAAAGTTTTTGTTTAAGAAAAGATTGTTTTTAGTATTATTTTGTTTAAACGCTAACAGTTTAAAGTTAAAATATACATTTTGTTAATATTATTAGAGTTTTATTATATTGTAAGGTATTGTATAATATTTAACGTGACATTCGCCAGTTTCAAATACGTGCTTGGTCTTTAAAAATAACAAATATTTCAAAATACTTTTATCTTCACTGTTAGTTAGAATTTCTGATAGAAATTCTTTTGAATAAAAATATGGGTTTGATTTCGAATTTATTCTATATATTTTTTTTCTATTTTCCATAATTTAATTCATTTTGTTGAATTTGTTTATAAATTCCTATTGTGCTTGCTGTTCACAGATAATTGTTAATATTTCCGTTAAAGATATTCTTGTTAATTCTTTGTTATTATGTGGTGTTGACCAAAAACAAAGTATAAAATCAAAAAAAAAAAAAAAACTTAAATAACCAAGAAAAAATAAAACTTTATTATAACCAGTTTTTGACAAAACAAAAGAATATGTTTAGAGCAATACCTGACCTTTACGTCCCTGTATTTGATTTCTTTTTATTTGTTGTTTTTCTTTATTTTGTACCTCTCTTACTGGTTTCTTTACTTCTTTTGCAGTTAATGCAATCTATGGCTGTGGTTTTTTATACTAAATATGTTGTAATACTAGGTTATGTGTATTGTTGGCTGGTTTTGATTTTTTGCTTTTAGCGGTTTTAAAATGTTTTCAACTTTGCAATTAACTTCAATCTAAGCAGACTAACAAAGGTTGTGACTTTTGTCTTAAAGATAGAATTTATTGACTGTTAAAGGGTTTTATAAGAATTAAATGGTAATTATGAAAATATGAAAGGTATTTAACCCATTTTAGAAACTGTCAGTAGGTTGCTACCCAGCAAAAATAAATGGAATGACTTCTAAATGAATCACTTCGTTCATTACATCACAAAGAATTTCTCCCTTGGAAAGGGTTTTAAACAACATATAATACTGCAATAAATATATGCTAGTCAGAAGTTCTTTTCCACGGGTGATAAGAAGTTAATAATTTGTATGGGGGTTGCATGGAAACGTGCTGGCACAAAAATCAGAGAGTTGCGGGTTCGAATCCTGGCAGGTGGAAAAAAATTTTTGGAACTTTTTTTTTACACAATTATTAACTTTTTGTTGTTTTTACTGTAAATTTTTTTTTAATTTTGTCCACTCAATTAATTTTTGAAACGATTTAAAAAAAATTTAATTTTCTATTAATATATATGAAATTTTATGCATATATAAAAATTCCAAATAAAAATGTAATTTTTCAAATATTTTTTTTTTTGTAAAAATACCAAGTTTGTATTTAAAAAAGTGTAATTTAAAAAATCCATTTTGATCAAATTCTTACTAAATATATTTATTATTACACTAATAGAAAAAGAAAAAGCCTGTACGCATTTTAGCTAGAACTACTAAAAATTAGTTAAAAATTACCTTGCAGAAAAGCTAATATGCTGCAAAATTTTGTGCAGTTTTAATTAATGTAATTTGTTATTTTTAATTAACTAAAAGTTATTTTAAAATTTTGCAAATTTAACAGTTTTTTTCCTGTTCATATCTTACTAGTATTTAGCAAAAAAAAAGGTAATTTTTAATTCATTATTTCTTTATTTCTTTCTATGAGTGTATTATTATTTTTTATAAAAAGTAAAACTTAAAAAAACAACTTTATATATATTTCCAATATGTTATATATTTTTGTAAATAAAAAAAATGTAAACTGCTGTTTTCAAAAGGTTCGATTTTTATTTGCATTTAGAAAAAAAATCGAAAAAAAACTTTGGAAATTAAAAATTTTTTGCGATTTTTTAGGCTAGTAATTATTTATCAAAATTTTTTGTTGATTTAAGCAAGTTAATTTGTTATTTTCTATTAACAATTTAACTCAAATATAACAAAAATCCTGTATATTTAAAAGTTTTATTTTTCCTGTTCTTATCTTACTAATATATAACAAAAATAATCTGTTTTTTTAGCAGTTTTTTCTGCAGCATCATTTTAAACTAATTATTAGTAGTTTTAACTAAATTTTTACAGACTTTTTTCTAATAGTGTAAGTCTAAACAGAGACCGGTTCTAAATAAAATCAAAAGCCTTTTTTCCAGAGTCCATGTAAATGAGATTACCAAATTTGCAGTAAGTATTCTTTTAACCTTTTTTTTAATGTCGAGATTCTGTTTATATATTTTAAACTTTGTGGCAAGTCGTTACTTGCCCTGGTAATTACAGTTAAAAAGAGCAACTGCTATTTACTACACAAACAACTCTCATGTAGTAACTGTCAAACTTTTCTGAGTACAGCAAAAAATTAGTTTTGGCATTTTTGTAATAAGAATTTCTCGAAACTCTGATGTAATTAATCAATTCCGAAAACACATGTGGATTTAGCTTGTCAAAGACCATTAGTAAAATATATTCTGGGGGCAGATTATCGAGTGTTTCTCGATAGCAAATATTATTAAAAATAGTTACATATAGTCATATATAATGTGATTAAGTTATATCTGTTTAAATATACAGTTTCATTCGACAAATGGCCCGATTTAATTGTATCAATTGTTTATCAGTTTTTATCTAATTGTATCAGTTTGGATCTTAACTGATTAGATTATATATTAATAAGATGAAATTTTGTCCGATTTTTGACTTGATGCAATTTTATAGTTTAATATCTAATGGAATCTGTTTAAATCGTAATTGGTACAATTTTATATAAATAAAATATAATTACATATATCCCACATTTACCTTATACAGTTGCATATCAAATGGCGGATCCTGATATAATTGTATCAGGTCAAAATTCGGACATAACTATATAAGTTTGTATACAATTGTATCTATTTGGGTCTAAACTGATGACATTAGATATAAACCGATAAAATTGTACCAGTTTAAAAATCGGATACAATTTCATCTGATGTGATAAACTTATACAATTAGATAAAAACTGATAAGCAATTGATACAATTATATCGGGCCAGTTTCAGATGAAACTACATATTTATACAGATATAATTGAATCACATTATATATGACTATATGTAACAATTTTTACTCGGGCGTTTTATTGTTTTATACATATACAGTGGTGGCAAATTTAATAGGAACGATTCAAGTTTTGTCTAATTTTTTTTCGTTGTCTTTTTAAAAATAAAGGCAACGAAAAAAAAATTAGAAAAAACTTGAATCGTTCCTATTAAATTTTCCACCACTGTATATACAGTTTGAGACATTCGTTTGCACGCACAAAAGTTGTTCTATTTTTAAACCAAAATAAAAATTTTTGAAACTACATCTCGTCTGATTTGCAAATTAATGTTTATAATTTTTTAGAGAAAAATGTTTATTCTTCTTCTTAACCTCAAACCTACTAAATTAAAATCAATTTTATTTGCACATTTTTGTAAAACACAAATCCTCCTAAATACAAATATATCCAAGAGAAAATTATTTTATAATTAAATTTGTCGTTTTTTTATTATTTAAACAAAGTGCGTGCAAACGAACGTCGCACCCAATTTCAAGTTTTTCCATAAAAATAACGCAACAAAATTAATTTTAATAAAATTGTTTTTTTTTTCCTAGTTAACTATGAAGTAAACAAATAATTGTATAAAAACAAAATTAATTTCTACCTTTTTGTTTCTTAAAAAAAAAAAACAAGAAAAACATAGTGCGTGCAAACGAATGTCTCAGACTGTGTATATATATTATGGTCTCAGGGTCTGGAGTTTTATCATATTTTGTTAGCTATGTATTAAATTTGTTTATCAGCACGAATATATATTCAGGATGTAGTCTTTCAGATAAGTTACCGACACAAAATCTAAAAATTTCGAATTGAGCCGGAGTTAAAAACAACTAAGTAAAAAATCTGACAATCTTATAATTAAACTTTAGTTTAAAAAGTAAATATTAACAACAAAAACAACAACAAATCTTAATAGTAAGCACAGTTGTGACTCAGCGTAAGGCAATTAAACATATAAATTAAAAAATAATAATAAATGACTAAAGAATCAACAAAACAAAAAGGAAGGAAAAACGGCAACAAAAACAAAGCTTTGCAAAAATAGCAAATAAAACTAAAAACAACACAATTATGTTGAAAGTCGTTTCGCCAGTTTCAAATAAAAATGTTGGCTGGTTGGTTGTTATTGTATTGTTAACTTAAAAAAAATAAAAGTTTTAACAACAAAACTAAAAAAAAACACCAGGTTAATTAAAGAAATAGTAAAATTTTGTAATATAAACTAATTACAGGCAGATATAGGTTAATATTTTTTTATTAATTATAACAATTTAAAATAGCTTGAAACTTTTTGAATAAATTGTTTTAAAACTATTTTAATTAAAAACACGCTAATTTTAATAATTAAAAAACATTTTGAAAATCCAGTGCTTTTCAATATTCGATACTCAAAAGATTACTGCGATGTGTAAAAAAATCATTAAAATTGGTCAATCGCCAAAATTGAGGAATAATTTTTTAAATATACTTTAATAGTGAATTGAAAATTTTCCAAAATACTGTTTTAAACAGGTTAAATCGAGTTAATTACCCCCATTAACATTATGAAATCTGAAAGCTAAAGTGGATTTAGATTTAACAACCAGAACATTTTGTAAACTAAATAAAAAAAAATAACCTTAAGGGCGAGTAACTTATTTCCAACATGACCAAGGTTAAACGTTAACCACAGATACTTCCATAAAAATTTGACATTAACAACTATAGTTAAACACTAAACTCAGTTTATTTATAGATAAGTTAGCAGGTCTAAATTGAATATAGCGCATGCTACGGGGACATTTTTTCGATCTACAGTTTAGTCTGGAGACATTTGGTTAGTTTGGGGACTGTCTTCAAACTCTTCGTAGGTCTTGCGAATACTTTGAAGACATTTTTGACTAATATACTATATAAATATACCGCATAGTTTGGGCACTTTTCTGGCTATGTCCCCGAACTATGCGCAATACATACATATATACATTAGAGCGACTCAACTGATATGGACAGAAAAAAAGTAAAAAAAAGTGTCCCCCTAAAAATGAACCTTGGTTTGTTTTATAATGATTCCCAAAATATTTCGGGTCTAGCAATGAGAACTCACGAGCTGGATCATTTCTAAAAAAGGTCTTTTTTTTAGTTTTTGTAAGAAGACAACAAACTAAATATGAAAGGGTTTTTTGAGGCGCGTCCAGCTGTATATATAACATATTCAAGCATGTCCTATTTTCAAGAATATAACAAATTGTTGTACAAAAGTCTGTTAAACGCGTTTTGATTAAATTTAACTAATTTTTCTGTTATTTTCTACATGTATTTTTGCCAGCACAATTTTGACCTACTTGTACGGACTTTTTTTATGAGTGTACATATCATAATCTATAGTGAATTTAAGGGAACACGTGTTTCAGAAACGCGAAAAATTTTAAACACGTGTTCAATTAAATCGACTATAGATTATGATTAGGGAATGCAAAATCCTGCCCTTTTTAATTTCCCGGGAAAGCGAAAAATTTATTTTGAATTCCCGGGATCCTGAGATCCCGCAAGGGAAGTAAATTAGAAAATATTTTATAATTTAAAAATTTTTATAAAGAAAATATCTTAAGTCTCATTTATACTGGACCCAAAACTAGAAGTTTTCGTTTTTTTAAGTTTTCGATTTGAAATTTGTATGGGATTATGGGACAATCGAAAACGAAATAAATTTTAAAACTACTAGTGTTGGGTTCAGTATGAATGAGGTATTAAAGACCTCAAATTTTCAGGATCGTGAAAAAGCTCAGGCCGTGAGTGGTTTTTCTTGGAATTTCTTGGAATTTTTATAATGGGAAAGAATTAATTTTTATTAGAAATTATATGTATATGTAAGTCTAATTATATATATATATATACGAGTATATATTTGTTCCGCAAAGTCTAATTATATATTTAAAAAAAATTAATAAAGTAAAACTAATTGTTGGACTAAAAAACTTCTCCGTTGAAAAAAATAGATAAAAAATTAATATTGTTTAAAACTATGGAAACAAATTTTAACTTTCTTGAACATTTTTGAAAATCAATGGACAAATTTGTCTTTAATTCTGTTTAGACTAAGTGCGGAGCCACTTTGGAGACCATATTTGAGGCCCTTCCAAAGGAAGCATCACCTTAATTAATAGGAAGAATTTCCAGAATGTTGCTTCTCTTTCTAAAAAAAAAAAAAAAAAAGTACACAAATTAATCAGTGTGTTCATTTACTCAACAATCTTACTACTTTTACTACAATTGGAAATATTTGTTTAGTTTTTGAAGTTTTCTAGTTGGAAAAGTAGCAAATTGTAGTAAGTAAACGAACAAGACTGATGTTAAATTTTTACTATTTTCGAAACGTTGGAAAATTTTGCATATGAAAATTTGAGATAATTAACTTTATTATTTTAAATTGCATTTGTGGAAAAATAGGACCTGTCTGGATATGCTTGAAAATGCTTTGCCAGTGCTGTTCCCTTTGTAATTTTCTATCTGGGATGTTATAAGTATGAAACCCACCGTTAACGATGGCAATATGAAACAGCCACCTCCTTCGGTGCTCCCATAGCACTTAACCCCACCGAAGTAAAATAACAAAACAGGATTATGAACTAAAAAGTTTTAACAAAGATCGCCAACTCTGTACTGTTCTACAAGATTAACTTAGCGTCTTGACGAGACATCGATTTGTTCAACCAACGAACAATTTTTTGTTCGCCCATGAATTTGTCTCGTGTGGACCACTCTTGTTCATGTTTTGTTCTTGTTCAGACAACGTTGTCAGCACAATTGTTCTCACAACTATGTGCAACATCAGCCACGATGCCAGATCTAATTTTTACTTAGTGGCATTATTACAAACAAAAGAAAATATTACAAAATTAATAAAATGCTAAGAAAAAGTAAATAATTTGTATTATTTAAAGCAATTTACTTTTTATTATTGTTAAAAAATTTGTGGAAAAGGCATTGAAAACATGAAAATAAATAGTTTCGTTTGTGACCTACTCCAACAAAAAAAAAAATAATGAATTGTCTGACATTACGTATTCTCCACCCAAAACAAATGGACAAATTTTTTCCCGTTATTCTGCCGACGATTAGTTTTTGGGCAAACAAATCAATGGGCAGGTTTACCAGAGAAACCCGCTACCGCTACAATTGATATGTAGCGCTTTATGATTACCTTAATCTGGTGAACGACGCTACTTTTGTTTTTGTTTTAAAATAAAAATATTTGTAGATGCTTCATTGATTTTTTCGAAATTTTTTATTTCTTTATAATTATATTTGTATACGTTTATTATTCTTTAAAAAAAATATACAAAAAAACAAACGACAGCTCACAATAACTGCTTACAAGTAGCGTACAATTTTTACGCTACCAAAACAAGATAGCGCTACCACAACATGTTGACTTAGCGGTAGCTAATCAAATCGTTCACCAGATTGTTGAGTAGCGGATTAGCAACAGTTGAGCGTCTGGTAAACGCACTCAATGGGTGCGTTCGGCAGATACAATTTGACAGTCAACAGTTCTACAACAGTTGTGCAACTATCTGCTGAACGACCTGATAACTAACCGCTCAGTCTGAGCGCTCAGGTAGCGCTGTCATATTTTGGTAGCGTAAAAAATGTTTGCTACTTTGGATCAAATAGTGATACATTTGTTGTTGTTGTTTTTAAAAACTTTTTGTTTTGTATGATTGACAAATAAAAACATACAAATATAATTCAAAAACAAAAAATTTAAAAAATCAAAGGAAAATGTAGAAAAAATGTATTTAAAAACAAAACAAAGAAAACATCGTTCAGCAGAGTAAGTAATCACAAAGCGCTACAAGTCACCGGTATCAGTTTAAGGTTTCTCTGCCGAATGCTACCAATGTCTCGTCAAGACTTAGAGTAAACAGCTCGAGCAATTACAGCGTTGCCACATTTAAAGCCCTTCATCTTTCACCACAAAAGTTGCCAGAAACATTCGTTCCAAATATGCTAAATCACCGAAAAAAAATGCTAAATTCTGCTAAATCGTAAAAAAAAAGAAAAAAAAAAGCTAAAAACAAAAAATTACAATAAATGTTGAAATATTATGTCTGTTCCCATACTTTAACGCGGTCACCCAAACTAGCCCAAAAACATTCCCGTACTCAAAATTGCATGTGAATGGTTGTTGTTTGGGCCGCGATAACACTATGCGACAGTCAAAATCTGGATGGGATGAAACCAACGGGAAATGTTATATCGGTCAAAAACAAGTTATACGTGTCCCGGCGTTTCGCCGGGTCACCCCTAGGAATCGAGATATATCTTTTTTTTTGACATAACTCGAGAACCACTAGTCCGATTTTGCTCAAACAATTTTAAAAAAATTAAAAATTACAATTCCTTTAATCTGTTCATATAACGTTTTTCTATATACTCAACAGTTTTGCCGGTAAAAATAAATGTTTGTTACCGCTACCATAAAAATCAATAACCTTTTGTTTATTACTTTTTTTTAATATTTTAGGCAAAAAATATTTTTTTCTTCATACATTTATTTTTACCGACAAAACTGTTGAGTATATAGAAAAACGTTATATGAACAGATTAAAGGAATTGTAATTTTTAATTTTTTTAAAATTGTTTGAGCAAAATCGGACTAGTGGTTCTCGAGTTATGTCAAAAAAAAGACCACCAAAGGTCAAATCGATATATCTCGATTCCTAGGGGTGACCCAGCGAAACGCCGGGACACGTATAACTTCTTTTTTACCGATATAACTTTCCCCGGTAGTTTGAACCCTTCCCGATCACTGACCCCTACCATTTGTCTCACAGTGTAATGTACCGAAATGCGCATAATTATGTTAAAAATCTACTAAATTACCACATACAAAAATATGCTAAAAATCTGCTGCGTAAAAAATATTGAAATTTTTACATTACTAGTCGCGTGTTTGTTAAGTTTTCGTAATAGGTAAACATTTTTGATAGTTTTTTTTAACGTATATGCGTTTAATCATTTAAAAAAGTAGTGGAATCACTGTTGAAAAAATAATAAAAACTGAATCTTGCGTGAATAAAAATATGCTAAAAATCTGCTTTTGCAAACTAAAAAAATAGGCAATTTTCGAACTTAATCTGCTAAATTTAGCAGAAAATATGTTTAAATGGCAATACTGTTCCCCACCTTCTATATCCCCTTTCCATTGAACATACGTTAATTAATATGAAAAACTTGATGAGTGTTGCTTCTCTTAAAAGAAAAGTTAAAGTTAACCCTTCATTAGGAGACCCATCGTAAGTGTAATGGATTTAAAATAAATATTTAGGGAATTCATGAAACGCTTCGCAGAGTGGATTTTATTTCTTTCATTATCGAACTTTGTATATCAATATTCATAGTAGTAACCCAGTTGAAAATTTCGTAAAGACGTCTTCCAGACGGCTCAGCGACATATCGCTGTTATTGCTGACTTGCTGATTCGCTGCCATAACAAATTCCTAAGGAAGTCCACTGCCATTTTCAAACAAACGTAAATATTTTATCAGGACAATTCACCAGG
The DNA here is from genome assembly GCA_949987735.1 of Leucophora obtusa. NCBI lineage: Eukaryota > Metazoa > Arthropoda > Insecta > Diptera > Anthomyiidae > Leucophora > Leucophora obtusa. The sequence goes on from OX465295.1 coordinate 357,421,005, forward strand.
AGGCCACTATGACGAATAAATTAGATGGCATATCTTTATTGGGTGTATAAGATAAAAATGTGGGATTTATAACAGATGGTGTGTCTTTTACACATGGTTTGTGTCTTTAATAACTTATATGGCGTTTCGGAGGGTAAACATCTGTCATTTATTCTCATTTAGTCATTGAACGAAATACTGTAAATGACAAAGATTTTTTTTTGCTTCGAAAATGCCGAATTTCGTGCTTACAAAGCCTCATTTGCATGAAGTTTTGCTTTACTTCTTCAATTTGAAAAAAAGTGCAGCTGAAGCACACCGATTGCTCACCGAAGCTTATTCTGAATATGAATATGTATCGATTTCAACGATCCATTTCAAACGATGGTTTGTGCGGTTCAGAAGTGGTGATTTTGACAAGGAAGACAAATACCGTCCAGGTAAGCCAAAAAAGTTCGAAAATGATGAATTGGAGGCATTACTCGATGAAGATTGTTGTCAAACTCAAGAAGAACTTGCAAAATTATTGGAAGTCACTCACAAGCAGCAATTTTAAAATGTCTGCAAGCTGCAAGATTCATTCAAAAGCAAGGACATTGAGTACCACACGAGTTGAAGCCGATAGACGTTGAAAGAAGATTTTGCATGCTTGAACGCCAAAAAAAGAAATCATTTTTGTATCGACTCATTACTGGCGATGAAAAGTGGATCCATTACGACAACCCGAAGCGCAAGATATCATATGCGAAGCCCGGCCAACCAGTCAAATCAACGTCAAAGTCGAATATGCATGGCACCAAGGTAATGATCTGTATTCGGTGGGACCAGAAGGGTCCCATCTCTTAGGAGTTCTGAAATCGGGCCAGATGATCACAGGGGACCTATACCGAACATAATTGATTCATTTGAAGCAAGCATTGGCCGAAAAACGCCTGGAATATGCGACCAGACATGAAGCCGTAATATTCCATCATGACAACGCTCGGCCACATGTTGCAAGAGCGGTTAAAAACTACTTAGAAAATAGTGGTTAGGAAGTTTTGCGTCACCCGCCTTATAGTCCAGAGCTTGCCCCGTCCGACTACCATTTGTTACGATCGATGTTTCACAATAAACGCCCAAAATTTGCCAAAAAATCACGCAATTTTAAGTTATACACCCAATACTTCAGAATTCAAGTAGGCTGAAGTAATTGCACATTTTTTTTGTACTCGTAAGAAAAAAAAATGATTTTTTTATTATTAAAATATACTTTTATAATATCAAAAAAATTAAATGTAAAAATCAGAAATTTTTACCAATTTTGTCAGTTAATTTTACGACATTGTTAGTTATTTTTAATGCATTTGTTAGTTATTTTCCAAATATTTAAAAATAACTACAATACATTTTAATTATTTTTGTCGCCTTTTCAACTGAATGTACCTTTTTTCAACTTTCAATTTCGGTAGATTCTTCCGACAAACTTTTTTGAGGACATTAAATTTCAGCGATCCTTAACGTTTTGACAAAATTTCTTTGTGTAGTTATTAGAAGCCAATAAAAATTATCAAACCCTATAATTAATTTTTTTTTTTTTTGGAAAAGTAGCTTATAATTTTTTTATAGCAAAACACTTTGCATAAACAATTTTACAAAAAAGAAAACGAAAATTATAAAGCATTTAAAGTTTATATAAAGAACGCAGTAACAATGCAGACAACTAAAAATTGTAACTGTTTAACTAAATTCTGAAGTTTTAGTAACTTTTAATAATAGTCATAAACGTTTTTATTTTTCCATATTAAAATAAACTGCATTTACAGTTTAAAAATGACTAAAAGCGAAAATGTTTTAAGATTTTTACAAATTTAAAGCGATTAATAAAAATATAAAGAAAAAACTTACCTTGCTTTATTTTTAGTTTTAAGACCATTTATATTCCAAATCCAATTTAAAATATGATAAATTGATCTGCTTTTTAATGATGGCTTGTTATTCGCTAGTTGTTTGTTGCATAATTTTCGAAAAAAGTGTTATAATTATTATAATAATGCTGCTGCCTCGGTTTTTGGTTTTGACTTTTTATCAATGATGTGAATGACTGAATAAATGAAGTTAATTTAATTTAATGATGGTTGTTTAACATTTAGTTGTTTTTTCTTGTTAATACGGAAATTCTATTTTTGGTTTACATTTTTTCTTTTTATTTATTGCAAATGTATCACTTTCAATTGAAACGACAAAAAAAGACTCAAACAGACAGAAAACAAAAAATTAGAAACCGTTTTTTATTGAAAAATTAATTATATTCAATAAAAAAACTCAATATACAATTTGTAATATTTCTTTCGACACAATTTATTTTTAACATACAATTGAATTTTTTACAATTTAATAATTTTATACTGGAAAATAGTTAATTATTTAACTTGGAAATATTTTTTTTGTATTTTTCAATAACATTTTTTATTCAAATTTTTTAAAAATTCCTTTAACTTTTAGTTTCAAACTGGTTTGTTTTATTCGTTTTAGGCAAAAGAAAAAAAACCGCGTTTAAATCGCTGTTTACTTTGTCTTTTATTGTTTTGTTTTTTTTTTTTTTTAACACTTTAAAACTGTTTTATAATCCACCGCAGAAACACTTCCATCACGTTTCAATGTTTATACTCGAATGATTGCTGTTTTCAGTTTTCCAACTTTTGTTGTCCCCCAACGTATGGCTCTTGTTTAAAATTTGACTGTAAAAATGTTTGTGTTGGATTTTATTTTTTTCGTTTAATAATACTATAATAAATATACTATTTCTTTATGTATGAGAGCGAGAGTAGTCGTTGTGTTTCTTTTAATGATGAAGCTGGAGCAGCTAATAATCAGCATTTTGGAATTAAATCATGGATAAACATTTACTCAGCTTTTGTCAAACGAAAAAAAAAATATATATTACAATAAAATCAAAGTGTATTTTATGTTTTTTTTCTTTTTTTGAGTTAGGGAGGGAGTAATTCAGAAAAAAACTTATTTGCATAGCTGCAAAAATTAGGAGAAATATTTGATTTAGTCCTTGTTGATCTTACCGAAAGAGATTTATTTTGGTAAAAGCTTAAAAATAAACATAGTTTTTTTTATACCATACATCGCTCTGAGAAACACGGTATATTGAGTTTGTGCTAATTTATGTAGGGTATTATAAGTTTGTGCTGATGTTTGTAACACCAAAAAATATTGGTCGTAGACCCACCTTATAGTATACCGATCGGTTCAGAATTTTTTTTATTTCGATTTAACGATGTCCGTCTGTCCGTCCGTCCGTCTGTCTGTCTGTCCATGCAATCTTGTGCGCACTCTACAGGTCGCAGCTATTAAGATATTTTGATGAAATTTGGTACGCAGACCTATGTTGGCCCAAGGACGAACAAGTTTGATTTTTTTGAACATCGGTCCATGTTTAGACCTAGTGCCCATATAAGGGTCCTACCAAAATTATATTGTTTATACGCTGCAGGTCGTAAATATTAAGATATTTTGACGAAATTTGGTACACAGACCTATGTTAGCCCAATAACGCAGCCTATTGATTTTGGTGAACATCGGTCCATGTTTAGACCTAGTGCCCATATAAGGGTCCTACCAAAATTATACTGTTTATACGCTGCAGGTCGTAAATATTAAGATATTTTGATGAAATTTGGTACACAGCCCTACATTGGCCCAATAACGCAGCCTATTGATTTTGGTGAACATCTGTCCATGTTTAGACCTAGTGCCCATATAAGGGTCCTACCAAAATTATACTGTTTTTACGCTGCAGGTATTAATATTAAGATATTTTGATGAAATTTGGTACATAGACCTATGTTGGCCCAAGGACGAAGCCTATTGATTTTGGCGAACATCGGTCCATGTTTAGAACTAGTGCCCATATAAGGGTCCCCCCAAAATTATATTGTTTATACGCTGCAGGTCGCAAATATTAAGATATTTTGATGAAATTTGGTACATAGACCTATGTTGGCCCAAGGACGAAGCCTATTGATTTTGGTGAACATCGGTCCATGTTTAGAACTAGTGCCCATATAAGGGTCCCCCCAAAATTGGCTTGGTTACAAACTGCAGGTCGCAAATATTAAGATATTTTAATGAAATTTGGTGCGCTGACTCACATTATAGAAAATTTTGACATAAGCCCCATTTTAACCCATTCGAATTTCGGATCCAAACAATACACCAGACTGGTGTAGGGTATTGTATAGTCGGCATGCCCGACTTTAACCTTTTTACTCGTTTTCATACAAAATTTGTTCAATAAACCTCCTATAATTTTACAAAGCGGTTATGAATTTAGGGGTATATATATATAATGTGATGCACTATGTCGGTAAAATTAACTGCAATTGCAATGAAAAAAGTGTACACTGCAACAGCATTTAAAATTAACTGATATTGCAATTATTATACCCTACACCACTACGTGGAGAGGGTATTATAAGTTTGTGCTGATGTTTGTAACACCAAAAAATATTGGTCGTAGACCCACCTTATAGTATACCGATCGGCTCAGAATTTTTTTTATTTCGATTTAACGGTGTCCGTCCGTCCGTCCGCCTGTCTGTCTGTCTGTCCATTCATTTTTGTGCGCACTCTACAGGTCGCAAATATCAACATATTTTGATGGAATTTGCTACACCGACTTATGTCGGCCCAAGGACGACGCCTACTGATTTTGGTTGAAATCGGTCCATGTTTAGACCTAGTGCCCATATTAGAGTCCCCCCAAAATTATATTTTTTATACGCTGCAGGTCGCAAATATTAAGATATTTTAATGAAATTAGGTTTGCTGACTCACATGGTCCCGAGAACAAAGCCAATAGATTCTAGATAGAATCGGTCCATATTTGGACCTATCGCCCATATGGGCTATATTTATGATATTCTCTTCTTTTATAATTTTATAGAAAATTTTGACACAAGTCCCATTTTAACCCATTCGAATTTCGGATCCAACCATTAGTTGGCTCTTAACCAGACTGGTGTAGGGTATTGTATAGTCGGCATGCCCGACATTAACCTTTTTACTCGTTTTAACTACAATTGCGGTAAAAACTAACACCATACAAATCCGGAAACCCTAATGCAAACTCTAGTTAATTATTAGAGTACATGCAAAATCGTCTTTCAACGTCTCTCGGCTTCAACTCGTGTAGTACACAATTTCCTTGCTTTTGGATGAATACTGCAGCTTGCGTACGTTTTGAAATTGCTGCTTGAGTAACTCCCAATGATTTTGCAAGTTTTTCTGGAGTTTGACAACAATCTTTAGCGAGTAATGCCACCAATTCATCATAAACTTTTTTGCTGACCTGGGCGGTCTTTGTCCTCCGTACCAAATCACCACTTCTGAACCGCACAAATCATCTCTCGCACGTTGAAATCGATGGAACATATTCAGGATAAGCTTCGGTGATCAATCGATGTGCTTCAGCTGCACTTTTTTCAAATTGAAGAAGTACAGCAAAACTTCCCGCAAATGTTGTTTTGTTGGCACAAAATTGGACATTTTCCAACCCGAAAATAAACTTTGTTGTTTACACCATTTCGTTCAATAAAGCCTATATGACACTTGCTAGTTTCAGTATTAATAATACAAAATAGAAGAGAGCACGAAGAAGTCCTTAAAATAGGGATTTTCTATAGGAAGAAGTCTGGTGGGTTTTCTATACACCCAGAAAACAGATTCAGTTCTGATAACCGCATTTGTAGCCAATCGCATGGTTCGGCTGTGGTAGCCGAATTTTTCAGTTGTGGCAACAGAAAACCAATTGAGACAGGACTAATTTGACTATGGCAACAGAATTTCAGTTGTATCAAGAATAATTCGTTAGCCACAACCGAAAAATTCATTTGAGGCAACTGAACCATTCGATTGGCAACAAATGGGGTTGTCAGCACCGAATCTGTTTTCTGGGTGTAGGAAAAAGGAAAAACCCAAAAACATTTTTGGATTTTCTATAAGAAGAAAGGTTAAATTGTTTCAAAATCTGAGGGGCTTTCTTTAAGAAAAAGTTTTCAGTCAGAGGGATTCTCTACGAGGGGTAATATTTATATTAAAATAATAACGAACATTTTCAAATGAAAATGGCTTTATTGTTTTTCAAAATATTTCCCCTGATGATCAATACACTTTTACATTCGTTCAAACCATTTGTCATAGCAGTTTTTCAGTTCCTCTAGAGACACGACAACGAGAGCAAATTTTTTTTACAACTAAGTGTTCATGCAAAATCGAATATATTGAAGTGCAAGGATGCCTCTATCTCACGATATGTGACATGACGATCTTGCATTATCAGTTCACGCACTGCATCGATGTTTTGTGGCACAACAACCGATTTTGGACGACCTTCACGGAATTCGTCGGCAACCGAACTACGACCACGATTGAATTTACTATACCAGCGATATACTGTGGTTTTTGATGCTGCTTTATCGCCATACAAAGAACTGAGTTCACCGACACATTCTTGTTGAGATAATCCACGTCGAAAGTTGTAAAAAATAATCCAACGAAAACCTTCTCTTGAAATTTCCATTTTTTTGGCCAAATTGATTTTCTTTTACAATTGCTGTAAAAAATAACTGCAATTGTAGTTATTCAAATGTAATTGCAGTGTACAATTGAAGTTAATTTACTGATATAATTCTCTGAGTATATAGCAAAAGTTCTAAGAATCTGTCAGTTTCCTGTAGAAAGTTTTTATTAAAATATATTATAATATCGAGAAAATATTAATTGCAAAAAACAGTAGTGTTCACCAATTTTGTCAGTTGTTTTAAATTTTTTTTGTGTAAACACTTATCAATTAATTTTAAGACATTGTTAGTTATTTCTAGTGGATTTGTTAGCTATTTTTCAACAGTTAAAAATTAGTTATTTTAAAGTATTAACCTTAAAAGCACGAGTAACTAATAAAGCATCGACTTTCTAAATATCATTTTCCGTAGATTCCACCGATAAACGTTTTTGAGTGTATGATTTAATTATCCGAATTTATTTTAGCATTGGTTTTTTAAGATTTATATTCAACTTCGTCGGTCATTGTCGCCTAATGCAAGCGATAAAAGGAGATTTTAAAAATGCATTCGTTGTTTATAATTCCTGCCAAGAACATAGTTTGAATTTAATTCCAAGTGTGCATTAGAGGGTTAATTAAATTAAATAGAATTTAAAATTTTCAATTTTTCAAACATAATTTTTTGCATTTATCTCATTATCTCAATGACTTTATACAACACAAATAAATAAAATGAATTATAGAAAAATTTTATTAAAATTTTTTTAAAATTACTAAGTTGTAAAAAATTTCAAGAAAAAATAAATAAAAATTTCGTATCACCTAGAAACACTCTTGGATTTTTGTCCAAATATTAATGAATATTTATTCAACCATTTCAATATTTCCTAAAAAAAAATATTTGCATTTCTAAACAACCACTGTTTGCTTGATGTTTGACGTCCGGTCAATATGGAAAAACCAAGAGAATAAAAAATCAGAAATTAAATAAAAAACACGAAAAAACCTGTTTGAGTAGACTGCATACCACTGTTAAGTATTAGGTGCATTTTTTAGTCAACGCATATATTTTGTTTTATTAAAAAAAATCTATCTTTTAACGTAGAAAAATTTACAATTTGTTCTGAATCTAATACATATAATTGTACTGTAAATAAAAAAAAACTATTGCTCAAAGGTCGAACAATATTTTTAAATATAAAAAACTTAAAAATTTATTGAAATAAAAATACAGAAATAAAAATCTGAAATTTTTATGCAACAAAATTAATCCAAAAATAAATACGCTGAATAAAAAATGCGGCTATTATTTTAGTACAACTATTTTGATTTTTATTTTAGTGCACTCCAACAATTCATAAAACAACAACACAAAATTGAAAACAAAAAATGTTGGCGAGGCTGTTGTATGCATTTCAACACCTCAGTGATCTCCAGAGTAGGTAAACAAAATAAACAAAAATAATATAATAAAAACATTTTTTTATAGAAACATGGTTAAAAGAGGTATTCAGCATTAAAGTTAAAAGAGAAATTTTACTAAACAATAATGGTAAAAGAGACAATTTTAAGAGAAAGTGTAACAACCTGGAGAAAAAAAATAGAGTGAAGAGCTAAGTAGATTACCAAATTTAAGGGTTTAAAGTTTCCAGTTTTGAATTAAATTTAAAACAGAAAATCAGAAACAATGAAATTAAAGGCGTTTAAAAAATAATTTGTTGTAATAAAAATATTGTGATAACAATATTAAACTAAACGCCCCTTTCTATATCTAACAGTTCATGCACTTTATTACACAATTTCCACTTCTAATTTCAAATATTCCGTTATTTTATAATATTATTTTGTGATATGTAATATTTTGGTACAAAAATATGCTTTTACAATCCATAGCGTGGAACGTTACCGACTTTGGCTACGTTCGGAACCGCGAGCAGTACGTGAGATTTTCATTTTTTTGAGGCTTATTTCATTTCTGTTGTATGGACTATTTTTAAGAGTTATTTCATATATTTCTTTGGGAATTACTTCATTATGAAATAATAGCTAAATATTGGGAACTGCTTTATTTTTAAATTGGAAATTATTTGGTTTTTTTTGAATTTATTTCACAGGACGTTATTGCACTGGGACTTTTTGCATCTGGAACTTATTGAATGGAGCCAAAATTTGTCCATCTACAAGAGTTTTTTTTAACTAATTTCTGAGCTGAATTGGAATAAATTGACACGATTATATGAAAAATATTCATCGGCCAGTTAATGTGTATGGACTTCTTCCAAAAAAGAATTGTGTCTGAAATTCTAAAAAGTACCTAAATTTTGTGCATTTTCTATTAAATTTCTAGTAAACCTCAAACCTACTTAATTAAAATTAATAAAAATGCATATTAATTACAATATTAATTGCATTTGTTCTATATGACGCGTTTGAAAAAACAACACTTTACTAGAAAAATAAAAATGCCCTGCTAGCAGTCCGTCTCCGATATACACAAATTGCCCGCTCTTGTACGTAATAACCATACGTCAGTGTGGCAACATTTGTGAAAAAGGTGACAAAGAGGAGATAAGAAGATAAACAAAAATCTAAAGTAGAATGTTTGTATGTCTGTTTGATCACTTCTGAGTGTAAATTATCATATAGAGACAATCTGACAATAAAATATAAACAATAATACAATTTAATGGAAAATCACTGATAAAGCCTGTCCATAAAAAAGGCAGAAACTAGATCTAGTCTGATTTGCAAATTAATAATGTGTCTATAACTTTGAAAAAATGTTTATTCTTCTTCTTAACCTCAAACCTATTTAAAAAAATACATTTTGAATATTTTTATCATAAAAAATTCACATAGATTTTTAAATTTCACTAAAAAACACCTTAAATTTGGATATTTAGAGATACTTTTCCTATAAAAAAAAAATTAAAAATAATTTGGATACTTTCTTTGCATGCACTCAAAAAAGTTTGTCGGTAGAATCTACTAAAAAAATATTGTGTGTGTAATTTGAAAACGCGGGATTCGCAACAGATGGCGTATCTTTTACACATGGTTTGTGTCTTTAATAACTTATTGTATATGGCATTTTGGAGGGTAAACATCTGTCATTTATTCTCACTTAGTCATTGAACGAAATAGTGTAGAACAAAGTTTTTTTTTTACTTCAAAAATGACGAATTTTGTACCAACAAAGCATCATTTACGTGAAGTTGTGCTTTACTTCTTCAATTTGAACAAAAAAGTTCAGCTGAAGCATATGGATTGCTCACAGAAGCTTATCTTATCTAGAAGAAGTGGTGATTTTGACATGGAAAAAAAGATTCGAAGGTAATGAATTGAAGGCATTACTCCGTGAAGATTGTTGTCAAACTCAATAAGAACTTGCAAAATCATTGGGAGTCACTCAAGCTGCAGCGATTTCAAAACGTTTGCAAGCAGCAGGATTCATCCGAAAGCAAGGAATTTGGGTACCACACGGGTTAAAGCCGATAGACGTTGGAAGACGATTTTTTTATGTCCATAATGCTGCTTGAACGCCAAAAAAAAAGAAGTAATTTTTGCATCGAATCATTACTAGCGATGAAATATGCATCCCTTCGACAACCCGAAGCGCAAGAAATCGTACACTGAAAATATTATTACAGTAACTGTCTGTAGTTTATTTAAAAAGTTATCTGTATTTTAATTTTTAAATGATTATACAGTTAAAATACAAATAAATATATTTTTTAACTGTTTTTGTCGTTTATTTAAAAAATAAATTACATATAAATACGGATTTTCTGTTGCAGTTAATATTTTCATTTAAAATGTTCTAGGTCAGTTAAAAAAACGAAATAAACTAAATATCATTTATTCTTACGGATTTTGAAGTGATTTTTCATTTATTTTAAATTACATTTTCAGTTAATTTAAACTACAAACTATTTTGAGTGTATGTGAACTTGGCCAACCAGCTGAATCAACGCCAAAGCCGAATATGGCGCCAAGGTAATGCTCTGTATTTGGAGCATTTATTATGAGCTGCTGAATTCGGGCCAGACGATCATAGGGGACCTGTACCGAATACAATTGATTCGTTTGAAGCGAGCCTTAATTGGGACCATAATTTACAAACATAATTTTTTTTAACAGCTAATCTAGAAAAACGCCTAGCACCACTGGATTCAGCGTACTCGAATTAGGTTTACCCGCTGCCCCGCTTATCATATTTTTCAACTAGCATAGTGTAATCCACAGGGCGGCGACTTTCATGCCAATGCATGTTTGTAGTCATTAATCCAAAAATGGTTTAAACCAAATACATTTCAGAATCAAAGAATTTACAACAAAATGGCATCGATTTGTTGTTGCATATTGTTGCATATTTTGTTATAAATGCATATTTTCGTATATTTTGTTTTTAAGTGCATATTTTTGCATATTTTGTGATTTTTATTGCATATTTTTACATATTATAAATTAAATTGCATATTTTCTTCATATTTTTTGTGTGTGTTTTTTTTTTAACTAAGAGTAAGAAAATAAAGAAAAAGAAATATGAAAAATAAAGAAAAAGAAGAATTTGCAAACCTTAACACAGAACTTAACTAGAAGGAAAACATCAAGTTGCCATCTACTTAGACATTTATATTGGATTTAATTTTTAACCAAATGCTCGAATAAATAAGATTTTTAAAAATCGATAAATTTAAAGTGCATTTTTTTGGTTTTAAGCGTTTATTTTTGGATTTTAAGTGATTTTTTTTTTGTTTTTAGTGCACATTTCCGTTTTACTGCATATTTTTAGCGCATATTTTTGATTTTTATGTGCATGAAAGTTTCTGACCTGGTAATCAACAATGATAAATATAAACTATTTTTATTTTTTAAATACCCGGTTAAATTAGTTTTTGGATCCGATCCAATTAGATACTGATATTGGTTCTGTATAATTGGATCAAATGAAATAAAATTATATAAAATCAGATATTAATATACATATATACTTTGATTCGATTATATGGGGGTTTTGATCTCATCTCACTATAGATAGTTAATGCTTTAAGAAACTTTTAGAAAATACAGTACTTTTCGTTAGTTTTTTTTTGTAGATAACTGTCATAATTGTTGTGTATTTTTTCTTATAAAAATTAACTGTGATTATAGTTAAAAGCAACTACTGATTACTACAAAACCAACTGTACTTTAGTAACTATCAAACTTTTTGCAGTACATATTAAAAAATTTTCCTACAAACTTCAAACATTCAGAGATTTATGTGGAAAAAATTAACTGCAATTGTGGTTAAAATAACAGCAATATCAGTTCATTTTAAATGCATTTGCAGTGTACAGTTTTTTAGTCGATATTGTAGTTGATTTTAACTACATAATTCTCTTAGTGAAAGATTTCGTAGATAAAATGAAATGCAGAAAACCCGCTTCTAACTTTGAACTGCTTCTAAATCATTGTTGGTATTGCTCTAAATATACCAAAATTTATGGAGAAGTATTATAAACAGTGTAGTAATTTTATCTGTTTTATATGCTTCAACACCCACTGTTTTTCATGCAAACAATTTTTTTAATATGAAATATTTTCTTTTTTTTTAATTACAAATATTTTTTCGTTCATTTACTTTTTTACTTATATTAAATGTACTATGTAGTAATTGTTGAATAATTATTTTTATATTAACAAGATTGTAGTTTATAATTAATAATTAATAAACAATTTAATTAAGTGAAAGTAAAAAATTATGAAGAAAATCAATCATATAATCTGTTCAAAAACTAAATATTTTTAAAACACATTGCATGATCAATTGGTTGGTTGGTTGGTTAAAACATTTAAACAAAATATTAAAATATTTACAACAAACTATATTAAATGTAAAAATTTGCATAATATTAAAGATATGTACACTGAAAATAAACAATGCAACATGTTACGAGAAATGCTTTAAAAGTTATGAAACTTTACCAAAAATAACTAAAAACTTTTCGTATATGAGGCATTCCATGCCAACAGTATTGTTAATAGGAAAGTACACATATCGTGTCAATGTTAAATTTGCGGTAAAAAAAGGGACTTTTCGATTTTTACAAAAAGTGGGCGAAGTAGGATTTATGTTTAATATATTTTAGAATTTATGTTTAATATCGAGGGTTTATATTCAGTAAGGGCTACCTGCAAAAAACGGAATTGCTCAGGAAAGCTAAAAAAAACCGTTTAGTTCACGTATTCTGAACATTTGTCTAAAAGAATTATTTTGGGTAATGTACGAACTTGTTGGTATAACGATTTAACTTGTTAAAATGAAATATTATTAAAATACTTTGTAACAAATTTAACTAAAATGAGAAAAAGGTGGCCTGGAGTTATTATTTCAGTCCAAAATTAATATCATAGATAACAGATGTACACCTGAAGTATTTGCTGTTAAAATCTCATTTTCCCCAATAATGCAGATGGCCCCTGTTAAATATAAGTCTTCGATATATTTTATTATAATTAAATGGTATTTGAAAAATGTTAAGAATTTTAATACGTTAGTGGAGTTTTTTATGGTCCATTTAAAAAAAATAAAATGTTTTTAAAAAATTCGGAACTAGTTCTCAATTTATCTGAAAACCGCCAAAAAAAATTAATTATTTTTTTATTTATAAAAAAGTTTCCATGTTTTTCTATTGTCTATTTTATCCTAAATATTCAATAAAAATTCAAACATTTGTTCTATAATCAGTTAGTTCCTCTGTACGTATAATACATAGAAGAAAAATATTACTTTTTACTGAATATTTATCGAGTCACACGCTGAAACTTTCTGAATCGATAGAAAAACCAACTTTGTTAGAAAAAAAAATTTATGCTAGCCGATTTTTAGATAAATTGAGTTATCCTATTATCAGAGCTTTAAAAAATTGATTCAAAAAGAATTATTTTCAAAGATGATTTATAAACTCGCGAATCAAAAAATCTTAAGATATTTCGCGCGAATTATTTCCATACTTTTTAATTCGTGAATCAATTTTTTTATTATATTTTAATGGAAAATCACTGATGAAGCCTGTCCATAGGAAAAGGCAGAAACTGGATCTAGTCTGATTTGCAAATTTAATGTGTTTATAACTTTTGAAGAAAATTTTTTTTCTTCTTCTTAACCTCAAACCTACTAATTAGAATTAATGAAAATACATATTAATTCCAATATTAATTGTATTGGGTCTATACGACGCGTTTGGAAAAACAAAACTTTACCATGTCAATTTTTTAATTCGTTTAAAAGACTCCATTACAATTTAAAATATTGATTTATTAGTAGTAAATTTAATTTTGTATTTAAAATGATTGTTAAATCAATATATTCAATGAAAGTTTATTTCTTACAGATATATTAATAATGACTAAAATTGATTTGCGAATCAAAAAAGAAAATTTTAATTCGCGCATCATAAAATAAAATGATAATTCGGCGAATAAAATAAATCCAGACATAATTCGCGAATCAAAAACAAATTTTATTGATTCTTTTTAAGAAATTGAATTATTACTGATGACTGAATTATTTTTTAAAGATCTGCCTATTATACTAAATATTTAGAATTAGTTCTAAGTTTCTTAAATTTTTTTAATTTTTTTTAATTGCAAAATTGGCCAATATTTTTCCACCCAGTTTTTGGAAAAATTTTAAAAGTTTTGCCATTTCTTTTTAAAAAACGTTTCATTTTTCTTTATCTTATTTGACGCTTTGGTCTATCATATAACCATATTTTTCTTTAATTATTTCCATTAAATTTTATTTGGACATTAATGCGTTAAGTACCAGCGGGGTCGGTATCATTTTAAAAATTCAACTTTACACCCCTACTGCAAACTAACTAGGGATGCCAATCGGGAAATCTCGAAATCCCAGGATTTGCGGGATTGACAAATCCCGGAATTATTTTTAAAAATTCAAGGATTCTTTTCTTTATTAATATTAATATAAGTACACGCAAAAATATAGGGTGTAAAATTTGAGATTTGCCTCGTTTTTTCTTGAATTTTTCTCATATTTACTGAAAAATAAAGACCACGTATGCATCCCGGGATTTCCCGTCCCGGGATTCCCGGGAAATTAAGCATTTTTCAGTTCCCGTATTCCCGGGAATTTGGACCGGGAATCCCGGGATTTGAAAACTTGCAATTTAAAATAATAAAGTCAAAAAATTTTACATTAGGCTTGTTCGCTCACTTACTACAATTTGCTACCTTTACAACTGGAAAAATTCACAAAGTAACCAAAACAGCGATTGAGTAAAAGTAGTAAGATTTTCGAGTAAAATATACTGATTAATTTGTGTACTTGATCGAACATTTTAAGTTTCTTTTAGTGCCTCTTAAAACCACTCAAATGGCGTTTGTATAAAAAATTTTGAATCGCATTTATTTTGCACAGAATTAAAGAAAATTTGTCCATTAATTTTTAAAAATTTGCAAGTAAGTTAAAATTCGTTCCCATTATTTTAAAATGTTTTTCCAATTTTCTAAAATTATTTTCTGTTTTAATTTTTATTTATACCTGTGTTTGTGCGGCAAGCTATCAATGTTGGCTTATGTCATTCCCATATAAATTTGACATTAGTCAACGTTTAGTGTTAACTCTCAAAGTTTCTAATGTCAAATTTGTATGGGAATGACATAAGCCAACGTTGATAGCTTGCCGCACAAACACAGCTTATTTATTTTTTTTTTCTGCGGACAAGTTTCTTAGTCTAAACATTAGTTTTAGTTTATTAAATTTTTAAAAATATATAATTAGACTTATATAATTTATAATATAAAATTAATTTTTTCCCACTGCGAAAATTAAAAGAAAAACCACCTGAGCTTTTTCGCGATCATGAAAATTTGAGGCCTTTAAGACATTTTATTTATAAAAATTTTCAAAATATTTTCTAATTTATTTCCCTTGCGGGATCCCGGGAATTCAAGATAGATTTCCCACTTTTCCGGGAAATCAAAAAGTGCGGGATTTTGCATTCCCTGTGACTCATATCTTTTATTCGTGAAATACATGAAAGTTTTGTTCGTCAATTATACCATTTTTTTTTTGTAAAACCCAAATATTTGAACTTTTTATTTGTATATTTTACAAAACATTTTCGTAGTGTAAACTTTAATTTGCGAAAAAAAAATTTCGCTTATATTACGCATAGATTTTTTTCAGTGTAACTCGAAAAAAATGAAAGTAAAAACTTGTTAATCTTTCATGTAACCAGTGAATCATATCTATGTTGTTTTATGATTTTATGAATAAAACGAAATTTAAATAAAAAATAGCGAAATAAAATTTATATATTTTATTCAATAAAAATACAAATATAAACAAGCCAAAGCATAATATTACAAATTAAAATTGTTTAAAGCAATATATCATGTTCCCAATCGATTAAATTTAGCTGAGGCTTAAAACGTTTTATAGGACCTAAAAATAAATAGAAAAAACATATTTATAAATTAGATATTACAGCTGTAAAAAATAATTCATACAACCATAAATAAACACAATGAAATGGAAATGAATTTAAGCGATCGCACCAACCATCACCAAAAGAAATGAAAATGAATTTTGCGAAGAGTCAAGATTGCAGTCATATTTATTTTTTGCTATTCTCAAAATCTTAAGTTTTCTGTTTTTTCTGATACTGAAACTTTAGGTTTTTAATATTTTTCTGTTTTATATTATTTTTCTGATTCCTTAAATACTGGACTAGGGGTTCCCTGTAATGTTTGTCATAAAATATCAAGCTACACTTGTGCTCACGAAATTAAGTCAATTCAATTTTTTTTTTTAATTTTATTGTTGTTGCCTTTATTTTTAAAGATCAAAATAGTGGCTAAATTCGCCACGAAAGGCAATGAGATGGTTCAGAAAATTATGCAGAATTTTAGCGTAATGTTTTTTTTTTCATTTTGTCACTTATTTTAAGTGGGCGTGGCTTTTAACGAAAAATTAGCGATATCAACCTTTTATCAAATTACATAGTAAAATTTAGGCAGTACTGATCGGTTCTGTACAAACTGTATATTTTTGAAATTCCTATAAAATTTCCTTAAGTCTTGCATTATCTTTATCTACAAATAGTCACCAGACTTAAAATTGCAGCACTTTAAACATGACCAAATTTTTATTTGTTTTTAGCGATTTTAAAAGAAAGTTAACAACACTGAAATTTTAACATGAAATGCTTTTTACTATAACGTAAAAAAAATCTTGAATGATTTGTTATATTGTGGTAAGAAAAGCATAAAAATATTCACTTTAAAATTTCAGTGCTGTTAACTTTATTAAAAATGGCTAAAAACAAATAAAAATTTGGTCATGTTTAAAGTGCTGCAATTTTAAGTCTGGCGACTATTTGTAGATAAAAATAATGCAAGACTTAAGGAAATTTTATAGGAATTTCAAAAATATACAGTTTGTACAGAACCGATCAGTACTGCCTAAATTTTACTATGTAATTTGATAAAAGGTTGATATCGCTAATTTGTCGTTAAAAGCCACGCCCACTTAAAATAAGTGACAAAATGAAAAACCAAACATTACGTTAAAATTCTGTATAATTTTCTGAACCATTTCCTTGCCTTTCGTTGCGAATTTAGCCACTATTTTAATCTTTAAAAATAAAGGCAACAACAATAAAATTTAAAAAAAAAAATTGAATTGACTTAATTTCGTGAGCACAAGGGTATATCTGATTTGCATATGTTGTAAAGGATACAAAATACATATTCTTTTTATCGGCCCATCGGGCTGAAACGGAGGTGTAAAAATCGTTAATATTTTTGTATGGGAGCATTCTGAAATTTACAAAATTCAAAGTTATTTGTATCTATCCAGTTAGAAATTGCTAACGGTACAAAAAAATGGTACTGGCAGAACACTGTTTTTTACGTTATGCCATTACCAACCAAAAACTTCGTTACAAATACTGTTGTCTGCTGTTATTAAGCGAACGGCAAATTTTTTACACGACATACGTTAAATCGGGCAAAAAACATAATTTAGTCAGCCAGTTCGAGAGTTGAGAAAATCTATATTAAAAAATTTAAGTTTTTATAAATTTCTAAATGTTTTTCAATTTGAAATTTATTATATGAATGATTTTCGTTCCATTTGAGATCATATTATTATCAATCATATTTTCTTTAAATTATTTTCCAAATGAAAAGAAATATGGTAAATTGTACAAGTAAATTATACATTCAAAAAGTTTGAGAGTTACTACATGACAGTTGTTTATGTAGTAAGCAGTAGTTGTTGTTTTTAACTGTAGTTTCAGTTATTATTCTACGGAATAATACAAAACAACTATTATGACTGCTATTCAAAAAACATCTAACGAAAAGCACTGTATTTCGTAATACACTCAGTTTCATAACTATAGCCGCATTATAAAACAGCTAATATGTGAGGTGTCTAAATTATTTATAACCTCACATATCCGCTGTTTTATAGTGCAGCTAAAGTTATGAAACGGAATGTAGTTGTTTATAGTATTTATTTTTAACTCTATAATAAACAACCACCAAAACAGTATTTTTACAGTAAACAGTAGATCTAGTCTGATTTGCAAATTTAATGTGTTTATAACTTTTGAGGAAGGTTTATTCTTTTTCTTAACCTCAAACCTACTAAAGTTGTTTGTGTTAATTGTTTAAAAAATAAAAAAATTCGTTGAATTTTTAAAAATTCTTGTTTAGTTAAAATTTTAAAATCACACAACACTATCAACGAACAGCTAGAAACTCCAATAAATAGAAATTCAAACAATCAACTAACAAGTATTGCTAAAAATCAACATATCCTCAATGTAAACAATATATACAACATTACACTGGCAATAAATTTTTATAACGATACCAGATTTTTACAAACAATCAACCACAACTACGGAACACGAAGAAATGAAGAAGGAAGATTCAAGATCCAAAGCTACAGAAATGAATATGGAAGGAGAGCACTGTCCGTTGTAATCCCAAAAATATTTAACAATATCCTTATAATATTACAAGAAATGTTAACACCAATATGAAAAGAAGAAAAATTTTAAAAAATTATTATATGTATATGTAAGTACCCAATAAGTACTCAGGGAAAAATCAAAAAAAAAAAAAAACAATACTTCATTAATGTTCAGCTAATTTTTTTTTTCCTTTATTGAATGACACTTACTTGGTTTAAATATTTTAGTTTGAAAGGAAGAAAAAATTCTGTAAAGTAACTATTTTGTGAAATCATATATGAATATTATAATAATAACATTTTTTAATAATCTTTAATTACCTGTAGACAAGCCTACATGGCTTTGCAAGTTGTTTAGGGAAAAAATGAAAATGTAATGAATATTTTTAGAAAAAATGCAAAATAAATAAATGAATTTAAAAAAAAAAAAAAGTTTATATTTGTTATTATTGATATATTCTCAGTTTTCAAATAAAAATCAGAAAATTGTATTGTGTCTCCAATGCATAAAAACGTAAGAACTGGACAACACTTTGGAATTTTTACTTAATATTTAAAGTGGGCTAAAGTAGTTATATTTTTTTTTTCATTAAAATATACTTCTATATATCAAAAAAAAAAAAAAATTAACTGTAAAAAATAGTAGTTTTTACTAATTTTGTCAGTTACTTTTAAACATGTTGTAGTAAAAATTTGTCATTTCATTTTACGGCATTTTTAGTTATTTTTAATGAATTTTTTGGTTACTTTTTTTCAGTAGATTCTACCAACAAACTTTTTTAAGTATAAGAATAAAAATTCGATAAAAACCAGCAGAATAGAATACGTATTTTCGGGTTCCGCCTTGACATCCATCCTCAATATCCACATTCATTTTGGGCTTAATAATTGATAATGGTGTATGTATGTATAATGGGGTTTAAACAAATTTAATGGCAAACAAATTTAATGGCAAAGCATATATTGGTGTTATCAAAACGTAAAAGTTAAAAATCTGACATTTAGCCACATTAATAGAAAAAGGCTTGTAAAAAATTTAGTTAAAACTACTAAAAATTAGTTAAATAACCTTGCAGAAAAAAATTGCCACACTTTTTCAAATGTTTATTGTGAATCGGCAGAAAATCATGTTTCCTATGCTGATTCACAATAAAAATTTTCCCTCCCCCTCCCCCTCCCCCTACGCCGTGCCAACACTGTAACGCTCTTATTTTAAGTACGCGTTATACGAGAAAATTTGGATACCCAGCAAAAAAAAAAACCGAATGCATTCTACAAGAATGCTATTTAAGAAGTGATATTTATGACTTTTGAATGCATTCCCAAGAAGTTACTTTTCATCTCTCCTTAGATAGTAAAAAAAATGAATTGCTTTCCTGTATAAAAAAGAACATCCAAGCACTCATTTTTATGACGTGCAAAGCAGACTTAAAGTAGCATAAACACCTTCTCTCCTATGACAAGCCAATGTTAAAAAAATGCCTTTTTCACCTCAATTTGAACGCATTCGTGCCGAACAACCCAGCAAAAAAATACCTGACCAAGATCCGTAAAATCACCTATATTGTTCGGCACGAATGCGTTCAAATTGAGGTGAAAAAGGCATTTTTTTAACATTGGCTTGTCATAGGAGAGAAGGTGTTTATGCTACTTTAAGTCTGCTTTGCACGTCATTAAAATGAGTGCTTGGATGTTCTTTTTTATATAGGAAAGCAATTCATTTTTTTTACTATCTAAGGAGAGATGAAAAGTAACTTCTTGGGAATGCATTCAAAAGTCATAAATATCACTTCTTAAATATATATTTTAATGCATTCCCAAGAAGTTACATTTCATCTCTCCTTAGATAGTAACAAAAATGAATTGCTTTCCTATATAAAAAAGAACATCCAAGCATTCATTTTTATGACGTGCAAAGCAGACTTAAAGTAGCATAAACACCTTCCCTACTATGACAAGCCAATGTTAAAAAAATGCGTTTTTCACCTCAATTTGAACGCATTTGTGCCGAACAGTATAGGTGCTTTTAGGGATCTTGGTCAGGTATTTTTTTGCTGGGAAGTAAAAAAAGTTTTTAATTAATGGCATTTTGGAAGTCATTTAAAATACGTTTATTGGAAGTAAGAAATCAGCATATATAGCTACTTTATATGCAGTGAAAAATGCATTCTTGTAGAATGCATTCGGTTTTTTTTTTTGCTGGGAATATAGGTGATTTTACGGATCTTGGTCAGGTATTTTTTTGCTGGGTACCCATGTTGGCTATGTTGTGGACCCAGAGTTGCCACCTTTCAGAATTTGTTTTAATGTAGGTGAAAAAAGCACTTTAGAAAAAATAGTATTAAATCCACAAAATTGCGAATATGGAATTCCAATGGCAAATAAAATATGTATATAAATTTTAAAACTCCATTTTGTAATGCTACTGGGTTGTAACTTCCGGTGAGTTAAACATTTTGTCACTTTTTTCAACAGATCCTAAAAGGCGTATAGAATTTTTAATACACCTCAAATTTTTTTCAGCAGCACAATTTTTATTGGAAAAAAATTTTTTCGCCTCAAAATTTGTATTCTCTGTTAAAAATGTTTTCGCCTTACTTGTTAACTATGAAACAATATTCTGAGATGTCCTTGGTATGAATTTTTAGACATATTGTATGGGAAAAGTTCTTGGATTTGAAGACTTTGGACCTAACTATAAAATAAAATTTTGAATTAAAAGTTGACATAATTTTTTTTTCCGACGTTTCGTCTATATTTGTAGACTTTTTCAAGGAAGTCGTCTATTTATTTAAGGGAAATAAGCCAACGTTTTTAAAAGGTAAAAAGGTAACTATATGTTTTTTTCTGCTTGAAAATTCTTACTGACAAAAATGTGTGCCGTAAAAATTTGCAAGAAAAAGAATTACAAACTATCATCATCGAACTGTCACGTTATTCTCGATTTCGATTTTTCTTTCTGTTTACTGAGTATTTGTGTTAACGAACGCCATCCAATAAAAATTTTTACAAATTTAAATCCAATCAGTTGTGTCTACAAATTTTAAAATTGTTGCAAATTTTCTGTTCGCGTACTTTTTTTGGGAAAATTTTATATTGAGAGTAAATCTGTTATATGTCGTTAACATTGGAGAAATCAGGAATTGCACTTTTCAAAAGAGTCGTAATGAAATTATATCCTACACTATGAGGTATAGCGTATAATGTCTTTGTGCTGATGTTTCTTACTACTAAAAAACGATCTAGACCCACTTTTTACTATTTAATTTATAATCCTATTTCACTACATTTGTTGTATCGTTAATTGACATTCCCTTCCCGGAATTAGATCCAATTCATATAGTCGGCATGCCCGCTCTAATTAACTTTGTTTAATATAGAAAAATGACTTTGGATTAGAGAATTATACTTAAAACATTTTCGCAGAACCAAAGGAATTTAATACTTAATATAGAAATCTCATAAAATATAGAAAAAATTTATAAAAATCAGACAATTTTTCTTAAAAAAGAAAAGAAATGTATCAGTTTTAAAAGTTTCTCAGAAGAAAAAATTTTAAAATTTTAAAGGTTTTCCAATGGAAAAAGAATTTTTTTTCTTCAACTCTGTGTTTTTGTTGTTTTTTTTAATGATGCAAATAATAAGATAAAATAATAAATTTAAATCTACTCACTTATCATTGCATAACGTTGCTCATTTTGCAACTGGGTATAATCAATATTGGGACCCTGTAGAAATTGTTGTGCCGATATTGTTAACATTTCAGGTATCCAAATATCATCCAATGAATCTTGTATTAGAGACAATAAACGTTTATATTGTTTTTGTAAAACACAAGCAGCACTATCATGCTGTAGAACTAATAAAGCTTTGCATGTATCACGTATATGTTGTTGTTGACTAAAACATTTAGTTATATGATTGTATAAAGCATCAATTAAGGCGATATCTTCAAATGGATTGCCTGGCTTGAGACTTAACAGTTTACGTTCATGTTTACGGCGATTTTTACTTGAACGAAATGTTTTGCTAAAAAAAAGAGAGAAATAAAAACGAAAAATTTCCAAAAATCAAAAATTAGTCAAGTGTAAAATTTTAATTTCATTTATGGTATGAAAAAGAAAATGTATTTGTAATTTTATCTTACCCAGTGCCTCTTGAACTAGCTGTATAGCGTGAAGAATGTAAACTAGTGGTATCTGATAATAAATCACATTCATCAATATCCAAATGATCATTGCCACCATCTTGTAAAAATTGTGCTTGTTTGGAACGTATTATACGTACTTCGAGCAAACGTTGTTTATGTTTAATAAATAATTCTTCATCGACAGTTAAATTATTGGTTAGTAGAGTGTGATATGATAATAATTCTGGTGTTACTAGAGTTGCAAGTAGGTTTTCATCATTATTGGGGAACTCATTTACATTTAGTTCATATATAGCTTTAAGGAATAATTTTCCTGAGATAAGACATTGTAACGCTTCACTAAAAGTTTTACCATATTTCTTAGACAATTCAAAAGCTTCATCATGTTTGCCTTGCTCTTGTAAAGAAGCTATTAAGGAGCTAGAAGAGAAAATAAAAATCTTAATTATGTCGTTTATTTGTTGCTAAATTATAAACTTACATGGCTACTGTTGACACATTTTGTTCCGCCTTCTTAGCCAATATTAATACCCTCTGCCAGTCCAAGACGTGCTTGGCACTCAGCAAAGCTTGTTGTATATTACCACCACGTTCATATAAAATACTAGCATTTT
This sequence comes from Leucophora obtusa, assembly GCA_949987735.1. NCBI lineage: Eukaryota > Metazoa > Arthropoda > Insecta > Diptera > Anthomyiidae > Leucophora > Leucophora obtusa. The sequence goes on from OX465295.1 coordinate 357,444,299, forward strand.
CCAATTTACCATTAGCTCTTAAATGATCAGCAAAGGCTAAACATATTGCAGGATAAGATTCCGTATTCTCCTTATACGCCTTTAGAGCCTGAGCATAATATTCATGACGCTTAATAAAAGTCAACGCTTCATCAAATTTCTCTTCTCCACAATTGGCTATATGTTTTAAAGCCTTTTCGAAGCGTTTCAAATGTTCATCAATTTTAAATTTTCTATAATTTAGTTCATAAGATTTCAATTCATTGAGAAAAGCTAAAAACTCTTTAGGATCTTTCTGAGATTTTTGTGCGACAAAGAGGACAAGACCAAAATCATAAGTACCCAAAGCTACATTATATAATTCATTAACATCTACTAAGTAGAGAAGATATTTTAAAGCTTCTTCTGCGGCTGCTGCACCCGCACCATCGGCATTTAAATTATCACGCTTCTTATCTTCCCAGATAAGTTCTAGAGCCTTTTCTAATTCTCCGAGTTTTACATAAGCCGTCAAAATGGGTAAACGATATCTTTTCTCGCTAGACTGTTCCATGCGAGCGCATATAGCTTTACATAAATATGATACTTTATTTTCAATTTTAAATTCTTCAGGATATTTTTGAGAATTTTCTTTATAATTACTCGAGTACATGGTTTTGGTAAAATCCTGCGGGAGCAAAAAGAAGAATTCATTAAAATTATTTAAATAAATTGTTGAGGGCAGAGATTATTCAGCCTCTAGTTCGATGTTTTTATTTTTTATTTATTTATTTAAATAAATAAATATAAAAAACATCTGAATAATATCTGCCCTCACCAATTTGTGAATAAAGTGAAAACATAATAATCAATTTAAATAAATTGCTAGATTAAGAGATATTTTTGAAAAAAAAAAAAATTAAAAAATTACTTTTTTATAATTTTGTTATTCTATAATATGCTAATTTTATAATTACATTATTATATAATTTTATAAATTTTACAATTTCATAATTTTGTAATTTCGTAATAAAGTTTTATAAAAAAAGGGTCACATGCATAATCACTAAGGCAAGGAATTTCATAGACTTAAAAACCGAAAATATGCGCCTAAAAATGCAGATAAAAAGAAGAATATGCATTAAAAACATATGAAAAAAATACTTAGTTTTGCAAAATGAAGCACCTTAAAATATAAAAATGTATATATATATATATTCCACTAACTCCCATTGGAGCATAGGGCGTATATATTTCAGTTATTTTTCAAATAAACACCGAGCTGATTGCTTTATATGTGGCCATCATGATTTTCAAGAAAACTTAAGATTTACTCAGTACATACTTACAGAGAGTAATACTACATTTATACCTGTAGTTTTTAGCTTGTCAAAACGCATACAAAAAAAAAAACAACCAAAAACTAGTTTTATACAAAAATTAGGTGGTTTTTGCTCAAGTATAAATGTAATAGGTTTGTTCCACGTAATTCTGGGTAAAGTCTGGTAAAATGAGAGTAAACAAATAATTATCTCAAAAAATGGTAAAATTGCTCACAATACCGGGAACGCACAAAACCACATGTGAAGCCCAAAAATAAACGTCAAAGTTATTCATATACACAAAAGCTATTTTTAACAGTAAAATATCGAAGGGAATAAAGAGAAAGTCTTAGAACGCGGTATTTGTTAACGATATTAATTAATGTTTACAAGTTTTGTTAATAGGTGTGTTTGGGTACTTTTCCAGTAAAGTCCAGTAAAAATTACTCAGTAACAAATTTACAGAGAGTAAGGCAAAATTTACTCTCAAAAAGAAAAATATCTAAAAATGTACGCAAACAGAAAAATTGTAAAGCTGCCTACACACTAGGGAACATACTTAAAAAAAGAGAGCATTTTTTGTGAATGTGTGAGTGCGTTTGTGTGTGTGTGCGTGTTGAGAGCGTGCATTTCGTGTTTACAAAATTTTTTGATATTTTTTGTTCCCTCAACCATGTTCCCTAGTGTGTAGGCAGCTTAAGAATTAGCAAAATACTGCTACCAACTTCTTCCCTAAAAATATCGCTAAATCAAACTAAAAAATCACTAGAAAATATCTTAATTATAAAAAAAAATTAAATAGCGATAAATCCCTAAATTGCACGAACTTTTTAGGTTCTGTTGAAAAATTTCACAAAAATAGCTATATTTTCCAAACTTCTTAAAACTTTCTTAAAAAATTATTGATACATCGCCAAATTTTTCGAACTTTTTTGTTTTCCATAAAAATTTACCGATAAATCGCTGAATAATAATGATTCCAAAATTCTGTCAAGGAAATAAATGTAAAAAAATGCTAAGAAAATGTGAAGACTGTCTTAAAAAGAAAAATCGCTAGTTTTCCCGCTAATAGCTAAATTTATATTTTATCCCGCTAAACGAGTTGAAGTATCGCTAGATTTGCCGAGAAAATAGCTAAATTGGCAACAGTTATTAAAATAGCTGATTGCGAAATAAACCTATTCAAATTATTAGATTAATAAATAAATAAAAGCTAATAAAATGATCACTTACTTACTCCTTCCATCGTAAATAAGCTTATATTTAAATATTTTTTATTTTTACAAAAAAATATTTCAAAATTATTTAGACAAATGTATTGTTTCTTCAATCATATGTTTTAAATCATATGTTTTTTTTTCTTACAAATTCTTACTAGCAAAAATTCATCCAGTAAAAACTTGTAAGTTCTCTGGTATTGAACTGTCACTTTACCCTCTATTTTTCCTCTCTCCTTACTGAGTAATTGTGTAAACAAACACCTTCCAGTAAAAACTTGTACAAATTTGTACGAATTTGTACAAATTTTCGGGTACGCAAACACACTTAATATTTTAATTATTTTTACAAATTTAAAACAGCTGATTTATAAACAACAAGTGATTTGACAGTTTTACCATTTTACCCGAAAAAAAGTACGGTTAACTTCTGGTAAAATGAGAAACAAATTATTCTCTCATCAACGCTCTCATTTACCCAATTTTTAACAATAGAAACGCTTTTTGGTAAGATTGGGTTCCCGCGGGCACCCGCGGTTCTTACGTGGAACAGAGCTAATATAAGACAAGATTTACTCTCAAAATGAAATTTTCCCAAACATGTACGCGAACAGAAAATTTGCAACAATTTGCAAGTTTGTAGACACAGCTGATTATAACACCAAATATACAAATAAAAAGTGCGTTCCTTTACTTTTTGGGTAAAGTTCGGTAAAATGAGAGTAAGCAAAAAATCCTCTCACAAAATGACAAAATTACCCAAAAGTAAAGGAACGCACAAAACCACTTTTCAAGCCCAAAAATGCATTTCCAAGAAAAATGTGGGAATGCGTATAATTCTAGTTTGCAAAATAGAATAAACACACATATTTATTTGCATTTAAAAGTTCTTATTGATTTTGTTCAATTAATTATTATAAATAACACATTTCTTTTGTGTAGTGGTTTGTTTAATTTAATTTTTCAATTTATTTTTACAATTGTTGTTTTTGGTTATCATTGCATCAGCTGTTAATTTTACTATTTACCAAAGTTACCCGAAGAAAAAGTTTGGGTAACTTTGGTAAAAAGAGAAACACAAATGCACTCTCTTGAATGCTCTCATTTACCCAATTTTCGAGTACGGGATCGCTTTTTGGGTAAGTTTGGGATCCCGCGGGTTCCCGCGGTAACGTAAAGGAACGAACCTAAATTTTAATTGGTTGCAATGGAGGAAGAGAATTTTTGATGTTAAATCTTAAGCAGAAACTTTTTAGAAGGTTTTCCTTTTTTCCATAATTTATTTTGAAAGTTTCTTACTGGCAAAAATTTGCCCAGTTAAAATTTGCAAGAAAAAGACTTAAAAACTCTCATCATAGAACTGTCACTTTATTCTCTCTTTTTTCGTTCTGTTTACTGATTATTTGTGTCAACGAACGCCATCCATTATTAGAAACGGTAATGACACATCATTATTTTTTGGACTACCAGTAATGACATCGAATTACTTTCTACATTATTTTAAAAGATATAATAATGAGTTGCTAATAAATAATTATTTTTTCATTATTTAAAAAAAAAATGTATTACCAATAATGACTTATTTTTATCATTATTTCAAACATAAAGTAATGTTCTAGATTTGTTTGTAAATTTTTTTAGAATCTATTTTTAGATTCAATATGTTTTCAACACTGGTAATGATATGTGTAACCACATATTTTTTGATTTTTTGTATGTTGGCGAGTAAGCTGACTTGTGCGCAGCAAGTCATTTATGTTTTTACCTATCAAATATTACATGTCGAGATAGCTCAGATGGTACAGCTATAGACTGGCAGTCTGGAGTCCCAAGTTCAATTCCCGCAAGAGAAAATTTTATTTAAAAAAATGTTTACATTAAAAAAATATTTTTTTTAAAACTTATTTTTTTGAAAATCTATTTTTAGAATCATTATTTTAGTCAATACTGGTAAGTATTGACATAAAGTAACGACATTATTTTTCGCGACATCGTCATACAAAGGTAATAAGAAATGTAATAATAAAAGTAACTTGTTACCATTACCAGGTACGTAGTTACATAACCACATATCTGGTAATGATTTTCTACACTGGGTTTATAAAGTTTTATAATTTTGTAATTTTATATTTTTATAAATTTATATATTTGAAATTTTATAATTATATAATTTTATTTTATATTTCATTTTTTTTTTTTTTTTTGTAAAAGAGAAGCAACACTCAAAAAATTCTTTCTATTAATTAACGTGTTTCTTTCTTTGGAAGGGGATAGAGAAGATATGAAAGGCGGCGAAAGATGAAGCTCTTAAAATATGGCAATAATCTAATTGCGCGAGACTTTTCATCTTAGAACGGTTTCTGATAGTGAGTTGGCGAACTTTGTTGAAGCTTTTAAGTTCATTCCGCTGTTATATTATTTTACTTCGGTGGGGTTAAATGCTATATGATCCCCGTTGCTGGGGATCGAACCCGCAAGCCACAAAATTTTATATTTTATAATTTTATAAATTTTACAAATTTTACAAATTTATAAATTTATTTTAAAATTTATATTTTTATAACATTTTATAATTTTTTAATTTTATTAATATTTTTTGTTTAAAGACACTCACCTCATTTTGTAGATCACTCAGAAATAGATTCAACCAATGAGGATTTTGTATTTCCTTTAAAAAGACATCCAGGCGATTTACGAAATCACACATATTATGATCACATAGAATATTCAAATTGATGCGTTGTTTACGCAACATGTCAAAGGCAAAACAATATTTTTGTGCCTCCAAAAGAGCACCCACTAATTCCAAGGATAATACACGAGGACATATGGCCTCCAAATTACCACGAGGCATTTGTAAAACTGTACGAGCTGACTGCGAGACGGTTGTAATCAATTTAGCTCCTCTCTCCAGGCGACGTTCGTTAACCAAACGCAAATCACTTATGCGCAGAAAATGTAACGAAGCCAATTTAGTGAAAGTTAAATATTTACCAGCCATACAGAAGGAGGTAACATCTTGGGCCAAACGTTCAGAATTAATATATAAGCATTGATTATTAGTCAAAGCTATGGTATAGGTCTCAGCATCTAAAGGTCTTATAAATGTTTCCAATTGTTCAATAAAATTATCAAATTGGGCATGACAACGTCTACTAGTTTCCCGATTTGTATCCACATCATAAACTAGCTGTGTTAAATAATTATCTTCTAAAGTTTGATAGAATAGCTCACAAGGTTGTTCTCTTCCCGAAGGACATAAGCAATATATGGTACCAGGTATAGCGACCGTAGATACAATTTTATAATAAAACTTTGTTAAATCCATTCTTAGAAATAATAATGATGTTAAATTATTGCTGGTAAAATGGGTTACCAAATAAGTTTCTTCAAAGCTTTCAAACCATTGTAAATTTGCATATTGTAAGGGTACAGCTGGCACTATATATTCCACAGATTTCAATATTCCTTGTTTAGTAAAACGTGTAGGACTTGTTAATCTAGCATTATAGTGATGTATCTTATGTGCTGAATCGTATAAACACAGTTGCAATTCATCTAGTCCTGCTTGCAATGTTAGTGAAGTTATGTAGGAATCTCCGTCTAATTTTAACTCTTGACTGCTCATGGGAGGTGGTATTACGGCTTTTGAAAAATCTGTTAATAATAACCGTTTACCATCTATAACAGCTACTAAACCAGATCTATTGAAACGATCTATGCCCCAATACCATTTATACACCAAATATTGTCCAGATTTAAAAAGTACATGTAAAGTTTTTTCTTCACCTATGCGATTATCCCAATTGAAATAGTTTATCGAATCATCTTGGGGAAATTCCAAAACCTGTTTCAAATACCAATGGTAATTGCACATGGTATATAAATAAAGTTTTTGTTGAGTTTTTAAAGCTAATATTTCCGAATCGGAACTCCATTTTATTTCTTCAAGTGGTTCGTCTTGTAGATCAAAGGGTAGTATCAATTCACGATGTCTTAAACCATTTTTCTCAAATAATGCAATACAACTTTTATTGGGTAATCGTTGGGGTACTGCTATCCAAGTACCAGATGGTCTCCAGGCTATGGGTGACGTAAGATTGGGCTGTTTTTCGGCAACATATTGCAGCTTACCTTCTTTATCGAAAACTTTAAAGGTACGACCTCGTGTTTGGCATACATAGGAAACAACAAAATAGGCACCATCAGCACGCCAATCAATTTTAATGTCCTAAAAATGGTTACATAAATTTAAAGAAATTGGATTTAATACAAATATGGTAAAAAGCATCTTTATTTTTAAAAGAAGTAGCAAAAGTTTTCTAAAGTTAGCGTTTTTTTAATTTAATTTAATTTCTTTATTTATAACAATAACCTAGCCTAAAGGCCATAATCGGTTACAAATTTCTACTAAAAGTAACAAAACAAGCAATAAAATTTGTTTAAAATAAAAATAAAAAATAAAGATTATATTAATAAATACTTAAATAGGATACTATCGTTCTGTTACTTATGATTTTTTTTTAATAAATCGCTAAAATCGATAGAAAAAAACAAAGACAAATACTCTTAATTGAGGAAAAATTAATCAAACGTCTTGGAAATTTATTGAATCGCGAAAATGGTAATTTACGTTTTTATGTCGTTACGTTTGTTCTATAAACCTTTTACTTAAATTTCTTACCTTTGGTAGTTCCCCTACATTAGCCTCCATTGTTGCTTCTTCCAATTTTTGCTTTGCCGCCTGTTTACCTTCTGAGCCATGAAATTGTGTTTCCTTTTTACCCCAACCCACGTTAACAAATTCACCTTCGGCCACAGAAGATGCATCACTCAAAATATGTTCCGTTAACGGATCATAAGTACAAGTCATGACCACAACGTTATGTTTTTTAGTAACAAATACCACAACCTCTTGATCGGGAGACCAAGACATGCATTCAATTCCAACATCACAAAAAGTTCCTTCATTTACTTGTTGTGTTTCGGGATTAACCAATAGCACTTCTCCAACACTGGTGGCCAAACATATTTCATTGTCTAAAGCCAAATACTCGGCGGCCACTATATCAGGAACCTCGGCTAAGACTTTGGGCTGCTCCGTACAGGCCGGTTTGTAGCTATAAAGTTTATCATTAGTCACCACATAACGCATATCCGTAGATTTTGAGGAATTTGGATTGAGTAGAAGATATTTCGGTTGTTTTAAGCCTTCTGTATATTGTTGGCAATATTTTAATTTTAAGTTACGCATTTTAACGTTTTATATATTTTGTAATTTTAGTTTTTTTAAACTTTTTCTTTTAATACACAACACGTGCGGAGAAAAAATAAAAACAAACCTTTTTTGTTTTGCTTTCAAAAATTAAATAATTCACCTAGAATGATTAGCTTTATTTGACAGTTTGTAGTGTTGCCACATTGTAAGACTAACCAAATACATTAATAAAAATTTTCGTTGGGTCTGCCGAAAATATGACAATTCTTATAAAGATTTTATAGGTATCTTCACATTTTCACTCACTAAAGCCCGGTATTTTGTTCGTACTTTTGCGAAAAAAAGCTGTCAAACTCCATATAAAAAAAAATGATTTTTCATTGCGTGGCATTGTTGCGAAATTGCGGTGGAATTTTTTTCGCATCAATTTAATAGCCACGACCATTTGAAAATGTAGCGAAAAAGTGATATTTGGGTTAATTATGATTTTAACTTTTTATGGACTGTAAAAAATTTGTGCATTTTAATGTTTTATTATAGTTTTTGAGCTCCAAACATAGAGCGAAATTTTTTTTTTAACAAAATACTGGGCTTAAGCAAGAAATATTTAGTCAGCGAAGCCGGCTTCGGACCCACCACAGAGTAAAAACCTCTAAGCGATCTTAATTTTCTACGTATGTTCTGTGATAGTCTTTAAGTCACTTTTTAAATATGAATGTAATTTGACTTTTATTTCATTCCGTGATAGCACTCTAAAGAATTAATTCGAAAAGCCTAAAATTTCAAGGATTAATTCTTTTTTGTATAAACTTTAATTGAATATTCGAATTTTTCTGAATTCATTTAATAAAAAGGTAAATGATGGATGACTTTTTTTCATTCATTTGGTCAAAAGAAAAATTGAAATTTGCTATTACATGCGGAAATATTAACATAATTCAGATGAAAAACGTTTAAAATTTGTTTAAGATCTCATTTAGACAGCGTCTTAACATTAATTTTTATCTGACTTTGTGTGTGTTTTTAGGGTTGTCATTATGGATATGACATGCTATACAATTTGTTGTATAAATACAGTTGTTTAGAAACAGTACCCAGATTAAAAGTTGTATTAGCTGTTAATTAAGTACATTGAAATATGATTTACTCGACTTGTTTAGTGCTTGATTAAGCAGTTAATATGACAAATTAGGAAGAGTCGGTGAATAGGTAGAAATAAAAAAACATTCTAAAGCGGAGAATACATGATGGAACATTTAGTAGTGAACAAAAAATTTTTATAATACGAATTGTACATTGTAAAACGGGTATTTTTTGTTCCTTCGTGTATTCTCCGCTTAAAAACCTTCATTCTGGCAGCACTGTTTTTCGTTTTCTTTTCAAAGTATAGCCAACTAAGCTTTTAAAGTTGCCAACTTTACTAGCTTTATTAAATTCCAAACACTTCCTAGATTTTTTTGAAAGGTTGTTAACTCTAAAATTTTTTAGTCTCGAAGTTGTGAACATTTTTGTGTGTGAAGATTGTAGTAAATTTTATTTGAAAAAAATCGTATTTAAATAATTAGAAAATAAGAAAAAAATAATTATATTGCTTAACTATAACGGGATTTATTGTAATTTTACAATTTTGTACGCTTTTAATGAAATTTAAAATGATTAAAGTGCGTTTAAAATTCACCATATGAAAAGGCAAATACAAAACGAAGTAAAAGCAGGAATTTTTGTATTTTCATTTTCTTTCCATACCAATAGGCATGTTTTACCACTAAAGTGTGCGAGTGTTAGTGAATGTATGTTTAAATGTGTGTAAAGTAAAAATGTAAAATAGAAAATTAAAGAAATAAAATATTAAAACGTAAAAAATAAAATTACGAAAGAAGTGTGTAAAAAAAAGCAAAAAACAACAAAAATTACTATGTGAGAAAAACAAAAATGTTGCAAAACGCAAACACATACAATAAAATTAAATAAACAAAATAGAAATTTACCAAAATAAGTTGAATTTTAACAAATTAAATATTTAAGCAAAAATAAAAAATCTGCAGACATTAATAAAATAAATTTTAATGAAAGAACTGTAAATTAAAGGTAAGTGAAGTTGATAAAAACGCTTAAAATAGGGTGTGCTAAACATCAGGTGTATTTTTTTTTTTATTATTTTGTCTTTACACGTTCCAACCCAGCCAGTAGTCAACCAACCACATCCAATGACAAAGATCGAGAATTATCTTTTTTCTTGTCGTTGTTGGTTTTTATTTTTATAAATACTTTTTTTTATATTTTTATAGCAGCTTTCGTAATAAATTTGTGTCATTTGTTTACACCTGCAGTTTTTAAAAAAAATTTTTTTATCTCTTGATTTGTATCAAACACAATTTCGGGGTTGTTGTTTTAATTATTTTAGCCCCAGACAAATGTCTGCTGTGCTAAATTTAATTTTTAAATTCCTTATAAATCTTTAGACGCATCCAGTGATGCCAATTAATAACTTATATCTCTGTCAAAAAATTAATAACTAAAATCTGTGGATTCCGTCTGATTACCAATACCATATACATAATCTTTTTTTTATACTCTAAAAATATAGGAAAGCAGAGAAATGTTATTTTTAAAACCTTTTTTTGATCCTCTAAGCATAAATGAGTGTGACATTTTATTTTATAATTTTTGGCTATATAAATTTGCGATTTCAAGCCCAAGAATTTGGAAATATATAGCGGCCTGGCACAAATCAAAAAATTCCTATTCAGTGAACTCTTTATCAGTCAGACACTTTAAAAAGTTCCGATACAGCTAAGTTACCCAGACTACGTTCAACCTTGTAAAAAGCCTTAGTTAATCCAAATAACAGGACAGTAATATGAACATTACTTGCGGACTTTCTAATAGTATTAAAAAAACCTAATAGGAGTGATATAGTGCTGTTATTGTTTTTGCTGTCAATGTTGTATTCATTTCCTTTTTTTTTCCTTGTTATGTTTATCTCCATCATCCGTTATGACTCCTACATCTTTCGTTTTTACAATTTGAAGGACATTTTTCTTATTTTTTTAGAATTTTCTCTTATATCTTTTCCTTTCTCTATTTTTATCCCATATTTTCTTTGACTATTTTTTAGGGACGCACCCATTATGCAAAAATATTTGTTGGTATTTTCTTTACGATAAATAATAAAAAAAATTCATAAAAGAATGCAAAAATTTATCAATTTAACTTTTAAATTTTTCTATTAAAATTCTTATTTATTCAAATGAAGGTTGTTTTTTATTTTTGATTAATTCAAAGTTAAGAATTGAAATAAACTAACGATTCTGTTGTCAAACTGACCTTGATTTAATTAAGTTAATATAAACTTCGACGTAGGTTAGGATCAAGTTTTTGGTCCAATTAAGATGAAAGGCTTTTGAGAAAATCTTTAATACAAAAAAATTCATTTTATTTATTTATTAGAATACACTGGCCTAAAGGCAATAATCGGTTACAAATTTCCACTAAAAGTTTAAGTAAGCAATAGTTTAAGTAATATTTTACTCAAATAAAAAAAATTATAATAAGTATATCAATTTAAATATAATGCAAAAAAAATATAAAAAATTGGCGATAATAGTTTTTATATTCCCTAAATTGCAAACGGAAAATTAATATATGCAGACTTTGCTTTGAAAAATAAATAACTGAAAAATTAAGTATGTACGAGTATTTTGTAAAATTTTTTTCAAAAAGTTTTTCCTGTGCTTATCAATAGACAAATCAAATATCTTTAAGTTAGGTAGTAATTTGTTTTATTTTCGAGCTATTAGTTTTTGAAAAATTAGTTTTGGAATAACTAATTGTCTATTCCTGTTAAGGTACAACTGCACGCGATAGAAAACTCCTAGATATAGAGCAGTAATCAACGCTAAATAGGTTAAATCATTTACAATAGAGACATTTAGAGGTGTGTTTTTTGCTCTATCTCTAGCAGTTTTCTCTCGCGTGTAAATGTGCCTCTAGATCTACCAAATTCCTGAATCAAGAACAGTAGTGCATAACCTGAACCCAAATTATCACATTATCATACCAAACAAATTACTAAAAAAGCAGATTTCCCTCAAAAATAGGAAGCGAATTTTGCTAGAAAAAAAATAATAAAAAGTGCGCAATTAAAAAGTGTAACACATATTTTTTTAATAACTTTTTACAACATTAATTAAAATATTTTTTCTTGATCAAAATCTTTGAGAAATATATTAGATTTTAAAATGCATCGGTTCGTCAAATTCGAGTGATTTTTTAGTTTACATTGCAGAATCAAAGACAAGTGCACAAAAAAGTTTTTGAAACTATTTCAATAAAAATTGTAACGGAGTACGCGGGCAGAAGCTATTTCTAGCCGCGAACCAGCGTGCAAAGTTCGGAAACTTTTGTGCGCAGGGTTAAACCTAATAACGGTGGGCTTAAAATATTTAAAGTTAATAAAGTTCCGGACAGAAATGCTAAGAAGAACGTTGATGCCAAAAACGAGCAAAACTTCTCTGTGTTACATTTTTAATGGCGCACTCTTTAAAATGCAATATTTTTTTTTTTGCCGATTTTAGCAGGGAAAATTGTTATTGATGCTGGCGACAATGCAGCTAAAAATTTCTTCTCAATTTAGCGGTTTTTTTAACTAATTTTTAGTTACTTTAGCAAAAAAAGAAAACATTGAAATTTTTCTTTGTTTTTTAAATAAATAAAAAAAAAACAAAAACGAAAAACTGTAAAAAAAATATTACTACAGCCAGAGTAAACATTTTTTTTATATAAAAAATCTTTATGATCTTCAAATTGAACTAATATCACGATGCTTATTAGGAAAATACCTAGCCACATGTTTAATTGCTAAGGCCGAGTTTTTGGGATGTCGATTAAACTTGGTTTAGTTAAACTAAAACGGTTATTAACAAAAATTTGTAGGAACAACTTTTTCGGTGTTTATTTACATAAATAAAACAAAGTAAACAACAGTTCAAAAGCAGTTTTCTAGTTAAAAACTGCGTTAAACACAAGATTAAAGATAATCTCCATCCAAAATCTCGGCCTAAGAATACAGATATGCTGCAAAATAAAGGATTTAATAGGTTTTTATAAACCTCTGCCTATTCCAGAGAATCTAGCTTCTTCTGATGATGGTTCTGATGAAGTTTTTTTTAGATCAAAATACATTTATCAACCTAACCAGAAATAATAAATTTGCTTAATTTTGTCAAATATATGTAGGTTGAATATTCGATATGAATAATCAGCTAAAGTTATGTTTCATAACCTAAAATAATCTAAAAAAAAATCCTTAAAAATATTTTGGGCGATGAAAATTTTTATTCCGGTTAAATGTTTGCTAAAATAAATAAAATATTTTATAGAAAAATATAATATATATTATAGAAAAATTTTACCAGATTCTGAAAATTCTGTAAAAAATGTTAGTAAGATTCATACAACGTTTCTATAAAAAAAATATGTTAAACTCTGTAAAATTTTCTAGAAAAATGTTGCTCAGATTTTCAAAGGTATTTAATATCTGTAATAAATTTTTTTTGTTTCCAATAGGAAAAGTAAAATAAAGTTTTTTCTGATTAGCTTATTTAATTTTGTATTTTTAAATATTCGACTTGGTTGGTTTTTTTTTCTATTTTGCAAATATTTGTTTATCAATTTGTATTACCTTCTATATTTTAACGATGTATGCGTGTATGTGTAAAGTGGCGATTGCTAATTTGAAGGAAGTCACCTTCACTGATTCGTCTTGCCATAAAGCACACAAATATACACACCTGCTTTTTGTTGTGGAGCAAACACAAAAAACAGGTGATAAATGCTTTTTATTTTAATTTTAAAAAGTACAAATATGAGTGAGTGGTATGTGGGGCTAAGGTGTGTGCGAGTGTTTGTACTAATTGGATCCACTTTAAATTAATAGCAAGTGGTAACATCATCAGGCAACAATAATAATAAACATCATCATAACTAAATCACACAACCGCCCATAGTCCCCACTTAAAAATAGCAATGAAAACACAAAACAAAAAGCTAGAAAATCAGTTTTGTCACTTTATAATAATGTTGTTGCTCTTTTTTTGTTTTATTTCTAAAAGTCATCTAGAATATTTTTCTACATACATGAATAACTCACTATAGGGAAGAATCTGGACTCATTCAAAAAATGTTTGCCTCGTCATAAAACGATGCTATATTCCAAATTTCAATTATCTATCTTCATTAGTTTATTAGAAACACCAAAACCCCCTTTTCTCCGAAATTAAGATATATTTAAAAAATTAAGACTTCATTAACAAATATTGCTACTGTTATCGTTGCCGTGGTAGACCTTCTGATAGCAAATAAAATTGAAGTACTCGATTTTACAATGTAATACCATTCACGCTTAATAATAAAATGTAAATATAAATCAGCACAAATAAGGTTTTAATTAAAATTAAATAACGCGGAAGGCTTATTGTCTTTTAAATTTATTTATTATGAGATTTTCCAAATTTGTATGACTAAACGGCGTCTTTTCCTACGAATAACTGCCGATTTAAATAAAAGAGTTAATGTGAAATGACATTTATAATTCAAAGGCGATTGACATGCTTCAACGCGCCAGCAGACAAAGCGCTGTCGGTAATAGCTACTATATTGCTATGTTGAACTGCTTATACATACAATGACTTTTTATTTGAATATCAAAAGCCTAATAAACTTACCCAGGTAGAAAAATACAAACGGCACAATGTTGGCCCGGTATTGGAGGCGGTAGTACATGTACTGGCAATGCGTCGGATTTTAACGTTCACTGTACTGGCATGTTGTCGAAATGATAACACCAACAAACGCTTGGCCGTAGTAATTTCCCAACGTTGGCGCAGGCTTGGGATTTTATTTTTTTGTTATTATCCCAGTACATTTAATAACAAATTTAGTAATTTGCTAGAACTTTACTGTCCTCTTAGTGTAAATCACAGATTTTTAATGTATTCTTTCGAAACTTCACAAGAAAAGAATGGTGATGTCTCTTACATAAATAATTGTGTAATAGATGTAAAAATACGTAAGATTTATAAAATTGTTAATTTTAATAAATTAAAAAAAGCTCGTTAATTTTCGGAAAACAGTACTGGCCAAGCACGTTTTAAGTAGTACCGGCATTTCGTAAAAAACAGTGCTCTCCCAGTACAACTTTTGTTGTAACGTCGGCAATTTCTACCTGGGTGTTTACAAAAAGTATAATTTTTTTTTTGCATTATCAAATTTTATATATTATTTTAAAGATGTGTACACTGTAGTGAGCAGGGGTAGTGAAAGGGTTAACTTGCGCAGCCCCGAAGAAAATCAAGAAATCGCGAAATTTCAGAATGTCAAACAGCTTAATTGACTCAAATGTCATAAAGCTCAGATATGTCCAGATAGGAATACAAAACGAATTTTATGCACGCTTGCAGAAGTCGGGATGTAATGATGACTCATGGAGTACGTGTGGATTGCTGTCTGACCAATAACGCATATTTTGTTTATTGACGAAGCCATTCAGCCAGAAATGAGCCTCATCGCTGAAGATGATTTTTCGATGAAAATCCGAATCATTTTCAAGTTGTTTCTCAGCCCTATTCAGGAACATACGACGCTGCTGGTGGTCAAGCGGCTTCAGTTCTTGCGTCAATTTGATCTTGTAAAGATGTAGGCCAAGATCTTTTCGCAAAATTCGCCACAAAGACGTCACAGAGATGCCCAACGCTTGAGAACGACGTGTGAGAGACACATTTGGGATTTCTTCAACTGAAGCCTCAGCGGCAGCAATATTCTCGACACTACGGGCACTTCTTTGTCTCACTGGCACGGGAACATTTTGTACTGTGCCTGTGGATTCAAATTTTTCCACTAGACGCTCAATTGTTGATCTGCTAGGACGATTATGACGACCATAAATTGGACGTAGCGCTCTTAACGTTGAGGCCACTGACTCCGAATTTCGGTAGTAAATTTTAATAATTTCGAATCGTTGGCTCGTATATCTTTCCATCATGAAATGGCAAATTTACTGAAGAGAAATGTCAAAAGAGCGGCAAGAAATATGGCGTCGTTTGCTGTCCCTGTCTTTCTACTTTTGTAGCGTCCCTGTTGAAAAACCCTTTATATGCCAAGGGTGGGCACGGATTTTTCACCGAGGGCCATAGTGTGGTTTTTCATAAATTATAAAGGGCCGCAATGTACATTAAAAAAGTAAAACTACAAATCTTTGCCTTAAATGAAAGCGTACGGAACCCCAGAAAAAATTTCTGTTCCAAAGAATCGGTTGTAGAATAGCTACTTTTCATTCACAACCCCTTCTACTGTCGATTCTAACACCGATTCTTTTTGTTTGAAATTGTCCCAAAAGCAACCCCTTCTATAGCTCCAAAGTGGAACCGGTTGCTCTAGAATGAGTTCTGGAACTAGTTCTGGAACGGATTCTACGTCACCCACACCTTCCATATAGGATCCCAGGAACTGGTTCCGAAACCAGTTCCATGGAATCGGTTGCAGTGGAACCAGTTGTAGAATGGGAGTGGTTGGCTACCGATTGTAAAACATTTTCCTGGGTAATCCTGGTAGAATCAGTTCCAGAACTAGTTCCACAACTGATTCTAGAGCAACCGGTTCCACTTTGGAGCCATAGAAGGCGTTGCTTTTGGGACAATTTCGAACAAAAA
Organism: Leucophora obtusa; assembly: GCA_949987735.1. NCBI lineage: Eukaryota > Metazoa > Arthropoda > Insecta > Diptera > Anthomyiidae > Leucophora > Leucophora obtusa. Next base: position 357,460,722 of record OX465295.1, read on the forward strand.
GAATCGGTGTTAGAATCGACAGTAGAAGGGGTTGTGAATGAAAAGTAGCTGTTGTACAACCGATTCTTTGGAACAGAAAATTTTCCTGGGATGTTTTATTTTATTTTTCATATAAGAAAAAAAAATCTGTTCTCAAATCCATTCCAAAACTGGTTCCACAAGAACTCATTGCAAACTCAACATAAGTAGAATTAAACATTTTTGGAACACGTTTTTTCATATTTTTGCATTAAACTGCGATGTCGCGGAATCGGCCAACGAAAAATTTAAAACTCAACGAGTTATAAAAGACTGAATATTATTCTGGCAACAAAACAACATTGTTACTATGTAATATATTTTTTTGGCCTTATAGGCTTTATACTACGGAAATGAATAAATAAATAAAAAAACATGTATAAAGAATTATATCCGTGATTCGGGTTTTAATTTAATAATTTCGTTGCGCACAACAAAAAAAATCTCGCCCCTTTAAAGGAACACTACCCAGGTAGAAATTGCCGACGTTACAAAAAAAATTGTACTGGGAGAGCACTGTTTTTTACGAAATTCCGGTACTACTTAAAACGTGCTTTGCCAGTAGGTACTGTTTTCTGAAAATTAATGAGCTTTTTATACCCTACACCACTACGTGGAGAGAGTATTATAATTTGTGCTGATGTTTGTAACACCAAAAAATATTGGTCGTAGACTCACCTTATAGTATACCGATCGGCTCAGAATTTTTTTTATTTCGATTTAACGATGTCCGTCCGTCCCTCCGTCCGTCCGTCTGTCTGTCCATGCATTTTTGTGCGCACTCTACAGGTCGCAAATAGTAACATATTTTGATGAAATTTGGTACACCGACTTATGTCGGCCCAAGGACGAAGCCTATTGATTTTGGTTATCACCGGTCCATGTTTAGACCTAGTGCCCATATAAGGGTCCCCCCAAAATTGGCTTGGTTACACGCTGCAGGTCGCAAATATTAAGATATTTTAATATTTGACCATGCTGACTCACATGGTACCGAGAACAAAACCAATAGATTCTAGATAGAATCGGTCCATATTTGGACCTATCGCCCATATGGGCTATATTTACGATTTTCTCTTCTTTTATAATTTTATAGAAAATTTTGACACATGTCCCATTTTAATCCATTCGAATTTCGGATCCAAACATTAGTTGGCTCTTAACCAGACTGGTGTAGGGTATTGTATAGTCGGCATGCCGGACTTTAACCTTTTTACTCGTTTTAATTTATTAAAATTAACAATTTTATAAATTTTATGTATTTTTGGATCTATTACACAATTATTTATGAAAGAGAGACATCGCCATTCTTTTCTTGTGAAGTTTCGAAAGAATACATTAAAAATTTGTAATGTACATTGAAAGGACAGTAAGTTACTAGCAAATTACTATATTGGTTATTAAATGTACTGGGATAATACCAAAAAAATAAAATACCACGCCTGCGCCAACGTTGGGAAATAACTACGGCCAAGCCTTTATTGGTGTTATCATTTCGACAACATGCCAGTACAGTGAAAGTTGAAAATCCGACGCATTACCAGTACATGTACTACCGTCTCCAGTACTGGGCCGACATTGTGCCGTTTGTATTTTTCTACCTGGGTATGCACTAAAGGGTAAATTTAAACGACGATTACAAACTTAAAAATTTAGTCAGTAACTTGAGTGCTTTTTGATGAATTAAAACGCCAACTTTTTCACACAGTTCTAAATTTAAGACCAATGCGGTGCAGTATTATAGTCAGAACAAAGTACGAATTTTATTAACACTTTACTTTGGTAAGAAATTTTCAAACAAAGTTTCTTACTAAAGTAAAATTTGATTTTAAAATCGTGCTTTGTGCTAACTATAAAACTCGTCCACCCAACAAAAAAATCTGAAATGGCTACTGAAAATTTTAATGTTATTACTGGAAATTTAACTATTTTGAGCCGTGCGGTATATTCTGTAATTTTAGCAACGCAGTTTACTGTGGTATAAAGAAATTACTATAAAAAATTAGTAAATTTTAGTAAAATTGTTTTAAACTGTAATCTAGAAATTATTGCTGAAATTACAAAAAAAATTTTGCTGAAAATTAGTATCACTCGAAGAAAAACTTCCATCATATTTATAAAAAGCTTCATAAATGTGATGAAAAATAAAACTTGAAAAATGTAAATATAAAATTACATGTTTTTTAAATTTGTGACAAAGTAGTTGTCAATGTCAACAGTAGCGTAAAAGATGTTGAATTTAATTTGTAAAGAATTAATTGCCAGTTTCATAGTCAGAACTAAGATCGATTTTTGTCTTAATTACTTTTTAAGTAAGAAATTTCTAACTAAACTGGCCCTCAGAGTAATATCAATTGTTCCTTTAAATATCTCTTAAGTAAGAAATTTTCAAATCGATCATAGCGCTGATAATAAAACAGGCCCTAATTTTTTATCTAAAAATTTTCGAAATAAAAAATTTTAAAACATTGCGAAATAAGATAATAAAAAAAATTTTAAATAAAAAAAATCGAAATTTAAATTTCAAGGAGGCACGCTATTTGATCATAAGGTTTGCCATAAAACAACTTGGCTGTCCCCGGACAGACGCAACACAGCTAATCTAATTGACCACTGTGCCATAAGCCATCGATATAGGAAATGTCTACTAGATGTACGTAGCAAAAGAGGAGGTGACATAGGCCAATCCCGAGACCATTATTTGGTTGTTGCCAAAATTCGCCTCTGCACAGCTGCGATCCAGAAAAAAGTTGAAAATTTGCGGCCAAAAAGGTTCGACGTTGGACGCCTAAATAACACCATTGTCAGAGAAAACTTTATAGCGCAGTTACGGGATGCAATAACCACAACGGAGAGTGAATCTCAGTCTTCTGTCAATTCTAAATGGCACCACATTAGAAACACAATAAAATCTTGTGCCGACCGTACTTTGGGACCAACACCCAAAGGGAGACAAGAATGGATGACTGATGAAACGTGGAATATCATAACAGAACGACGAATGATAAAAGAACAGCTAGAGAGCAGTGGAAGACTCAGAAGCAAAAGCTAGCATAGAAACCAATTATCGTAATATGCATAAGTCAGTACAACGATCTGTGCGGAGAGATAAAAGAAGAAGAATTGACTGCCTCACAGAAGAAGCCGAAAAAGCTGCACAAGCAGGTGATACCCGAACAGTATATAAGATCACAAAACAACTCGTAGACCGCAAATTACATACAGAACACCCTGTGAGAGACCTTCAAGGTAATAAACTGATCACGAACAACTTCAACGGTGGAGGGAACATTTTTCCACTGTTTTGAACTGTGTTATAGATCCTACTTTCCAGCCTCCTATTTTTATAAATCCATCAGGAAATATTATCCCAAGGTTAAGAATTACACCACCAAGTATAGCGGAAACCATAACTGCTATAAAACAACTTCCAAATGGAAAAGCTGCAGGTACAGATGTTATACCTGCTGAGATATATAAGTGTGATCCTGCACTTTCAGCACAAATTTTACACCCCCTGATCTCAGAAACATGGGAAACTGAAACTTTTCCTGAAGAATGGAAAGATGGGATTATTGTCAAAATTGCGAAAAAGGGAGACCTCAAAAATTGCACAAACTGGCGAGGTATATGTGTTTTGCCAACCAAAATAGTGGCCAAAATAATACTAAATCGTATAAAGCCGGATTTCGAAGTGGTTCATCGTGCGCAGATCACATCAACTCATTGCGTATTATTATATGTAGAACAATGCGTTGAGTTCAACGCCAGGCTATATATGCTATTTATCGATTTTGAAAAAGCTTTCGATTCCATTAATCGATACTGTATATGCCCAGCAAAATATTGGTAATGACACCTCATTACTGTCTGCATTACCAAAAATGATATATAATTACCTTTTGCATTATTGTATAATATAAAATAATGAATTCCTAATAACGGCCTATTGTATTCACTGTTTCTAAATATAAAATAATGACTTACTCGTAATAGTTTAAATAAGTACTTTTTACACAGTTAAATTTTATACATTTTTATTTATTATTTGTAAATATGTTTTATGTTTACATTTTTATGACGAGTCCTAAAATTACACACTAGAGAAAACTGAAATTTTTCTGAATGTATTTCCTTAGGCTAATATTGTTCGCCTAACTCCTTATTTTTTAGAATCAAGTAAGTAATCGGATAACCACTTATAATTAAACTTTTTGTAAGCATGTGTGTAACCACTTATTATTCAAAATCTCATAACTACTTATTTCTCATTTTTTCGTAAGCGCGCGGGTAAGCGTGATTACTTATAAGAACGACCACGCCAAACAAAAATAATGAGTTTAGACGCCAAAAAATAAGTTGTGTGGAGCTATGAATTTCTATTATATAACCACTTATTTGGTAATGAAAGATTTTGCTGGGTGATTAGCCTTGCGAAGGGAAAATATACCAGAAAAATATATATCACTGATTAAGGAAAGCTACACTCAAAAAAATAAGTTAGTAGAAAAATTAGTAAAACTTCTTGTATATCAAGTGTACTAGTTTTCAGCAATTTTTTTGCTGAAATTCCGTTTTCAGCAAAAAATTTAGTTATATTTTTTTAGCACTAAACTAATTTTGAACTAATGTTTTACTAATTTATTTTGCTACAAAAATTGTGCTGATAACCGCATGCATAGTGTGGACGACAACCAGATAGACATCTACATCTTGATGTCGCAGCTTGTCTGGAAACGGAAATGACAAAAAAAGAAAAACAACTCTACACATATTCTATATTTAAATTTTCAGCAAATTAATTAATTAAAGTTGATCAATTTAATTTCACTCGTTCGATTAGAAATCCCCAAATAATACCACCTATAAGGCATTTAAATATTTTTGTGAAATCATTTCAGATTCGTGTGTCAAGAATATGGAATGCTTTGCCGAGAGAATTGAGAATGTTTAATTATACATTGCTTCAATTCATGTCCAAATTAGTAGAATTTGCGAAACTGCATATGTTGGAGGTTTTGTAAAATGTATGTTTTTGAAAGTGCGAAAGGCGAAAGGAAAGAATGTTGAAATAATATGTATTTATCTTTGTGATATTAAGGCTTCTTATGGAAATTGATTCCTGGCATTCACTGTGATTTTATTTTGGTTCTTTTTTTTTAAAATTGTAATGCTTTATTTTATGTGATCTCATATACATACATATGTAATTATGAATTTTTTATATTGCGATTTATTATATATTTTAATAATTAACTTTAATTTTATATAGAAGTTTGTTATTTAGTTAGTAGCTTTAATTAACCATATAAGGCCCTAAGGGCTCGGTTATGTAATTGAAGAATTAATAAAAAAAAAAAAATTTCGCTACAAGTTTTTTTTTAGTTTTTTTCAGTCTATTCAGCAAAAAGTTTAGTGATTTTAGCAAGGATTTTTTCATTTGCAGTCGACTAAATGTTAGCAAAACTTTTGCTGAAGATTACTATTTTTTTGGTAAAAATCAGCTCGCTGATTTTCAGCAAACCTTTTGCTGAAATTACCAACTTTTTTGCAAGCACGCTCCTGACTAAAAATTTGCTGACACAGCAACATTTTTTGCTGACTTTACTGATTTTTTTTTAGTGTATTTATTGTGAAACATTGGTACAATATAAATGAATTCAAAGTATTGGCAATCGTTAGCTATGACCTTTTTCCATCTTTCTGGCAACATATATAAGTCGATTTCGATTACCCTGTTCTGAAGTGAAGTGTATTTCAGTGAGAGCGTTCTGCTTCGATCGAAACAAATGGTAGTCGGAACGGGCAAGGTCTGGACTATTAGGCGGGTGAGGTGAAACTTCCCAACCACTATTTTCTAAATAGTTTTTAACCGGTCTTACAACATGTGGCCGAGCGTAGTCGCATATTCCAGGCGTATTTCGGCCGATGTTAGCTTCAAACAAATCAATTGTGTTCGGTACAGGTCTCTTGTCATCGTCTGGACCGATTTGAGCAGCTCATAATAAATGGGACCATTTTGGTCCCACCAAATACAGAGCATTACCTTGGCGCCATGGATATTCGGATTTTGGTGTTGATTTGGTTGGTTGGCCGGGTTTCATATACGATTTCGTGCGCTTCGAGTTGTTGTAATATAATTATTTTTCATCGCCAGTAATGATTCTATACAAAAATTACTTCTTTTTATAACGTTCCAGCAGCATTTCGGACATGCAAAATCGTCTTTCAACGTCTATCGGCTTCAACTCGTGTGGTACCCTTGCCTTTGGATGATTCCCGCTGCTTACAAACGTATTAAAATTGCTGTGTGTTTCTCCCAATGATTTTGCAAGTTCTTCTTGAGTTTAACAACAATCTTCATCGAGTAACTTCGAACTTTTTTGGCTGACCTGGGTGGTCTTTGTCTTCCGTCTCAAAATCACCACTTCTGAACCGCACAAAACATCTCTCGCACGTTGAAATCGATAGAACATAATCAGAATAAGCTTCAAATGATGCTTTGTTGGCACAAAATTTCGACATTTTCGAAGCAAAAAAAAATTTGTTGTTTACAGTATTTCGTCCAATGACTATGTGAGAATAAATGCCATATAATTTATTAAAGACACAACGCATGTGTAGAATCCCGCATTTTTAAGTTATACACCTTTCGGTGTATTAATAATTATATCGTATTCGGAAAAACTCTTTAAGTCCATTCGAAAATTGTCGATGGCAATATTTTATTAAAGTTAATTTATTAAAAATTTAATTGTGTTCTTTTTTTTTACAGGTAAATGTTTGAAAATCTTAATAATATTCAAGAAGTATTTATTGTAAGTTTATATTTAAAATTTCGTATTGATGGTTAATAATTGACACATAATTGATGGCAACCTCTACGGCCGGCAACAAAAAAACCAAAAATATATTTCTACTGGAATTATCGAAAAACTTCCTTAGCAAAAATTTAATTTTTTGCGAACTTTAATTTTCTGGCATTAGGGTTGTATATTGGGTTTGTAGAAACTGAGATCTGGTGGGTAAATACTAGAATGGGATACTTGAGGTCAATGGCTCGTAGGGCAAAACATTGGTCCCCTCGAAAGAAAAACATCTATCACATTCTAAGATCCGACTCTAAATGTAAAAAGGCGAACCCTACGTTCGCACAAAAAAAAAAAATTCGAAACTGCCTTGCAAATATACACTGCTGTTCTGAGTTTAGAGGGTTTTGCTTTAGAATGGCTTTCTAAAAGCACATGGAATTAAAATATTCGGAAATTTTCTGTTTTGGTATTCACATATCAAGTGCGTTCCCGTACGTACCCAAAGTTAACGAAATTTACCCAAAAGCGTTCACGTACACGAAAATTGGGTAAATGAGAGCGCCAATGAGAGTGTGTTAGTGTTTATCTTTTTACTAAAATTTACACAGACTTTTTCTTTGGGTAAACTTTGGTAACACAGATGATGTAAATATCAAAAAACAATTGTGAAAATAAATTTGAAATTTTGATTAAATCATCTTTTCTTCTTCTTCCTCTTTTTTGATTCCGAAAGAAAATGTTAAAATTTATAAACAGTTTTTAAAATAATCTTTTTATGTATAAAATGTTCTACAAATTTCAATATTTTAGTAAAAATACAAAGAAAACATTTCAAAATTTTGTTCACAAATGTTCCCTACGGGAAATTTTAGCAAACTGTCACCGAACTGGCCCCTTTATATGAAATAGACTGGTCACTTTTACATGGCGTTGTCATAGGAGGGGGAAATTGACCCCTTGTGACATGTCACAAGACAAATCCTAGGACAGGTTACTGAACTCTCATAAAAAACAAAGTTCAGGGACCTGTCCTAGGATTTGTCTTGTGACATGTCACAAGGGGTCAATTTCCCCCTCCTATGACAACGCCATGTAAAAGTGACCAGTCTATTTCATATAAAGGGGCCAGTTCGGCGACAGTTTGTTAAAATTTCCCGTAGGGTTTTTTTAATAATTCAATCAATATTTTATAGAAAAAAAGTGCATTCGTTTTTACTTCCACCCAGCTTTTTATACACGGAATATTTTAAAAAAATTTTTGTGGATGTGAATCACAAAACAGCAAAAATGTTCGGAATGTTCCATTTTAGAATTTCTTTATGTGGATTCGGAACTGAGAACAGCACCGATAATTTACATTCGAAGGTGTACGGCGAACATATTCGTTACATAAAAAATTGTATCACAGGTACCGAAAATTTTGATCGAAGGTACGATAGACTTGTTTGTGGCAACCGAAATTCTTTTGAGACTATTATATTTAAGTTGTCCTGAGAAAATATTTAATTGTAACAACCAAATGATTCGGTTGGCAAGAAATTCGCTTGCCATAATGAAAATGTTTTCTCTCTCTCTCTCTCTCTCTCTCTCTACAACAATTATAATATGTTTTATTTGTTTTGTTTCTTAAAATTTTTAGTTCCTAACCCATAGTGCCAGTGTTTAACTCTGTTTTTTCCGCTTGTCTGCCTGTGCGTCTTCCTTAATCTTATGAATTCCTTAAATATACGAATATTTGTTTTTGTGCTCTTTGGTATTTTGTTTTTCCTAAAATCGTTTATTCTATTTTTAGTTCGACGAATGAGCATAACAACAACAGCAATAATTATTATGCTAAATGTTGCTGCTGGTAATAATATGAGTGCCACAGCATCGACAACAACAATGCATTTCATTGCATTACTGCCATCCAAAGAATGAACTGAAACTTACTGAACTTATTGCAGCATAATAATAATTGTGCTGCTTACTGCCTCCCTGTCGCCTGCCGCCATCACCGTGTAATCCACATAACGAACGATTCATGAGGGAATGCGTCACATTTGTGTTTCTACATCTCCATACAGTAAGAAAACAAACCAAAAAAAAATAACGAATTGAACCAATGCCGCCACCAATTCACTCACTCATTCCTCGTACACACAAACAGTTTGTTGTTATTTGGTTGGGAATTGTGTTTGTTTTTTCTGTGTTATTAATATGTACAAGTATGTTCTCGTTTTTACGGCTTATTCTGGGCTTATGTTATATTTTTTTTTCTAGACTCGTTTTTCTGTTGTAGTATTTTGCGAATAGTTTTGGAATTTCTATGCTGAGAAATTCCTTAATATTTTTTGCATTTACTTTGTAGACAGAGATGCCAGCTCGTTAAAATTTAAAATATTTCAAGCGGAATTTAATTTGTGAAATTATTTTTGGATTTATTCCTGATTATCTTTTATTTTATTTTTTTAACATTCACAACAGATGGCGTATCTTTTACACAGGGTTTGTGTCTTTAATTACTTATATGGCGTTTTGAAAGGTAAACCTGGGGTCTACATGGTCCTGATTTATGGCAATACCGGTTTTTAAAAGCGCCGGAAAAGCACTGGAGGAACAAAATTTTTAAACGTTGGCAAAACGCTGGCAAAACCAATAAATAGGTGGTCTGGAAATATATTTTCCAAAATAAAATTTAAAAAAAGTTCATATGTATTTTTTTTTGGTCCTTCCGTGATTTGAACCCAGGCAGTCAGATTGGCAGACGATTGCTCTACCCACTGAGCTAACGAGACATATAATATTTAATGGCTAAACACATAAATAAGTGATAATAGCAACTACTGGCTGTGCCAAAATGCTAGTACTGGCAAACAATTTTTTGTAACTAGTTTGCCAGTGTTGGGAGGACAAAAAAAAAGTTGGTCTTGAAGGAGCTTTCCCACAAACAAAAAAATTGATTTAATAAAACAAAAAAAATTTTAAATTAAAAAAAATCCAAAAAAATGTTTGTGCTTGCAACCGGATTTGAACTCGGAACCTCCTGACTGCAAACCTTTTTTAACGAAGCATCAGCATTTTTATAAAATCATTGCTCTACCAGTGAATTGGTTTTTTGTACCACTGGTAGCATTGGCTTGGTAGCACTGGATAACCACTGGTTGCAAATCTTGGCATATCACTCTTAGACCATTCTTTGCCAGTGGTTTTTTTTATAAACCACCGAAATGTTTGTAAAACCAATGCTGGAAAAACGCTTTTTGCACGCGCTGGCAAAGCGTCCCAAATGAGTGCTCTCCCAGTCATTTATTTTCAACACCATGGTTACCCAGTGGTGTGCCAGTGCTTGATTTTTTGTACCACTGGCGATTTCTGATTGGGTTTATTTTATTTTTATTTATTTATTTATAATATATACTAATTAAGTCCTTTAAACAGGATAGCAAAAAATTAATATACTATATTAAATTAAATTGTGCACTTCTTGGATACGGTTCAGCTGGTCTAACACAACTAAAATGTTCAAGTCCATATCAGTTAAAAACATAACTCTATGACGGTTTCAAATGTTATTACTACAGAGTATCCTGAAAGTGAGATTATATTATATTTCTATAAACATTGTATGATAGAGCAAATGTTCGTAAATCAAGATAGAATACGATATAAGTGGTTCGATAATCTGGGGGTTTCTCTCAGATCTAAGAAAAACTAATCTAGAACATAAATAATTAGGTGCCCCAAATCTAATAACCTTATAAAAATATTAGATTACGCTATTTTAAGTATTGTGCTAAGGAACAACCCAAAAAGGCCCTTATAGCTCCAGAAACATGATCACGGTATCCAATACCATATACAAACCGCACAATTCTCTTAACAATATTCCCAAGTTTATCCATATTATAGCCAAGTGTACCAGAATCAACCTCAAGGCAGTAATTTACATGGGACATCAACAGAGTGTGAGAAATTGTATATTTCACTCTAATAGGTAAATGTAAACCGCAGTGGTACAGTCTTCTAAGACTAAAAGTTACCCTTAAAGAGATCGCATCTATTTGGCAACGAAAATTTAGGTATTGGTCAATAACAATACCTAAACATTTAAGCGATTCGACAAAATCAATATCGATACCATTTATCCTGAGAACATTTCTTCAATAATTAAAATATTTTGTAAAAATTTTGAAATACTTAACAGACCTAATTTGATTGATTTTAATTTAAAATAATACGCATATAATTTATCCGAAAATTCTTCTTGTTTTCGGTCTAGAACTAAATCTTTTAAAATTTACAATTTTTTAATCTGTCCCCAAAATGAAGTCGAAATACCTAATTTGGTCCCAAATCCCCTTAGCTGACAACTTTGTTAAAAACTCATTTGACAAAATAAAATCCTCCCTTGACAAAATTTCCCAAAATAAAATCCTCCTTTGACAAAATTTTCTATATGTTAGCGACATCTACAATTTGTATGAAAAGTTATCGATGTTGCATCTCTATATTATACATCTCTGGGGTAAACATTTCTCATTTATTCCCACTTAGTCATTGAATAAAATAGTGTATACAAAAGCAACGACTATATAATTAAAAGACTTTACAACTCTCCCTACCTCTGTTAAGTCAATCTATTCTTAATTACATACGTTTTTTTTTTACTTCGAAAATTTCGAATTTTGTGCCAACAAAGCATCATTCGCGGGAAGTTTGGCTTTAACCAGCAAAAACTTTCATTACCATGTAATGAGTTTTAGGTATTGAAATCTTAAGTGTTCACTAGTTACCTTTTAATTACTAAACTACTTATTTTAACATGGTGATGTCATTGGAGAAAAGTCATTACACTCATGTTACCTATAAGTAGTTTATCAACTGTTCTATAAATAGATGTTAAATATAAATTTAAAAAAGTTTAAAAATTTAAAAACCAATAGGAGCTGGCAAGAATTGATCAGCGTACCTCACGATTGTCAGGCAAACACTCTAACCATTAGACTATGACATTGCTATGATTTTTAATGCTTTAACGTGTGTACACATTTATTGTGACAGCTGTTATGCATGTCTATTTTTCACAAAACTTGTTGTTATTAAATACTGCTTAATGAACATCAACGTTTCTATAAATAGATGTTTAATATAAATTACAAAAAAAAAAACAATGGAAGCTAACACGAGTTGATCACCGATCCTCATGTCTGTCAGGCAAAAACGCTAAACACTAGGCTACGCCATAGTTATGGTTTTTAATGATTTAGAACATATATTATTGGTTTCAGCTATTGTGAAATAGTAATGTGTGGGGTATAATTATCGGTAACTCATTACATTCAGTTTAAAAGTAATTCAACGGGTAATGAGATATGAGATCTAAGTAATGCATGTAGTAATGACCAGTCATTACCAAGTTTTTGCTGGGTACTTCTTAAATTTTTTTGTTTTTTAATTTTTTATATTATTCTTTAATTACATAACCGAGCCCAAAGGGCCATATATGGTTAAGAAATAACTACTACACAAAACTACTAAAATATATAAAAAAAACAAAGGTACACTCAAAAAAATAAGTTAGTAGAAAAATTAGTAAAACGTCTTGTATATCAAGTGTACTAATTTTTAGCAATTTTTTTGCTGAAATTCCGTTTTCAGCAAAAATTTTAGTTATATTTTTTTAGCACTAAACTAATTTTGAACTAATGTTTTACTAATTTATTTTGCTACAAAAATTGTGCTGACAACCGCATTCATAGCGTGGACGACAACCAGATAGACAAGATGTAGATGTCGCAGCTTGTCTGGAAACGGAAATGACAAAAAAAGAAAAACAACTCTACACATATTCTATATTTAAATTTTCAGCAAATAAATTAAATAAAGTAAAATTTCGCTACAAGTTTTTTGAGTTTTCAGTCTACTAATATTCGGCAAAAATTTTAGTGATTTTAGCAAGGACTTTTTTTCATTTGCAGTCGACTAAGTGTTAGCAAAACTTTTGCTGAAGATTACTATTTTTTTGGTAAAAATCAGCTTGCTGATTTTCAGCAAACCTTTTGCTGAAATTACCAACTTTTTTGCAAGCACGCTCCTGACTAAAAATTTGCTGACACAGCAACATTTTTTGCTGACTTTTTTTTTTTGAGTGTAATAATATAATAATAGAAAATAAAAAGATAATTATAATTTGAAAAAGTGCAGCTAAAGAACATCGATTGCTCACCGAAGCTTATACTGAATATGTTCCATCGATTTCAACGTGCAAGAGATGGTTAGTCCGGCTCAGAAGTGGTGAAAACAAAGTTGGAAGATGATGAATTGGAGGCAGATTGTTGTTAAACTAGGCGGTATTCGTCGCTCTCTTTCGAAAATAAACATTTTGTATCGAAAAATGTTAGACTTTACAGACATGTGTAATTCTTATGTTAACATTTTTCGATACAAATTGAGAAGAGAGTGATTTAACAGAGCCAATCGAATTTGTAGCCAATCAAATGGTTCGGTAACCGAATTGTGACAGAAGAAAATCAAATGAGAGTAATTTAACTTTGACTATAGAATTTTGGTCGCTACATTAAGAAATCGGTAGTCACAACTAAAATATATCCAATGTGCAACAAATTCCATTGTTAACATTGATCTTTTTGGTAATTTTTCTCAAAAACTTTAAACTTTGAACCAAAAATTCTAACATGAGATCTCAATCCATTATTATTATTTTTTTTATATAAAATAAAGTCATGATTTGGAAGTTACGTGTTTTACATTTTTGACATAGAAGTTATTTCTATTGGAAATATATTTGATAACAGCAACCATATAATTTAGTTGCCCCTAAATTTCTATTGGAGTTATATTTGATAACAGCAACCAGATAATTTAGTTGCTGCAACCAAATTATTCAAGTGACAACAAAATTCGGTTACCGCAAAAAATCTGTTTTCTCTGTGAACAATCTTCCTTATATTTTTTAAAAATAAATTATATTTTCCAATTAAACAAATAAAATTGTTTAGTTTTTAAAAAATATGGAGAATCAAAATTGTGTACATTTCTAATTCATAACTATTAGCAATTGATTAAGTTAAACTTTAGCTGTAAATATGCCAACCTCAGTGCATCACATAATTATTGAAATTATTGCAAAAATGGTAATAAATGATCATTCCTTAGAAAATATTTATAACTTGGATATTAATTTCAACAGAAAGCTCACGTATTAAACAGCAAAATGAAAATAGTATTGAAAAAGATTGAAAGAAAATGAAAGAAAGAAAAATATACAGAAATGACTAATGTACTGTTAGAGTTTGATACATACAGAACAAGTACAGAAAAGACCGCATAAACTGAAGTGTGAATACCCAGGCAGAAAAATACGATCTGTCGTTATGCGAACGTGGGATTAACTATATTGGCAGTAATGTCCTGTTACACGATTGATAACTGCGGCCAACCGTTGGTTAGCGCTAACTTACCAACGCTCCCATAACATTGTCAAAATCCAAAAATAGGTATTCTAAAACTAGATTTTCACAAATTAAAAAAAAAGTTTAAGAAAAATTGTTTTTAGTAGTTTTTTAAACATGATTTTGGTGGGGATCGAACCTCCAGGTTGTCAGCCGAGACCTCTATACACTAAGCTAACAAGACTTGTAATTCGTAATAGCTAAAAATTAAATCAATGGACAGGTTTAACAGAGAAACCCGCTGCAGTTGATATGTACCGCTATATGATTACCTTAGTCTGGTGAACGATGTTTAGGTATTACTTATTCTTAAAAAAAAATAAAAATAAAAGAACTACCGCCGATGTATCACTAACCTACTGAAAATGAGGTAGCGCTACCTCAACATGTTGACTTAGTAGTTGAGTAGCAGATTTGTAACAGTTCAGCGTCTGATAAACCCACCCATTGATAACACTAAGTGGCCAACACTGACATAATGTTGGGAAAACAAAAACATCATTGGTCGAAAAAACATAAAAAAATTGTGTTCACAAAAAATGTCAATTAAATTTTTTTTAAATAAAACATGGTCGTGCTGTGATTCGAACCCGGTCAGCTAGATTACCAGACAATCGCTCTACACACTAAGATAACGAGACATGTAGTACAAGATAGCTTAAATAATGATTGATTACAATGGCTAACATGTAAACATTGGTGCAAGGTCTGTTAGTGCTCAATTGCCAACGTTGGCCTAACGTCAAGAAAACCTATAAGTTGATGGTAAAAAGATTTACAAAAAAATATTTTATAAAAAACAATAAATCATATACATAAAAAAAATTCATTTTATAAAAAAAAATTTAAAAAAAAAATAAAAAATTATATGTCAGTGAACGGAATCGAACTCGAGAGCTTCTGACTTTAAACTTTATTTTATAAAATCAGTACTTTGCCAGTGCGTTATTTTTGCTACAGTAGGCAATTTCTGTCTGGGTTTGTTTGTATGTTGCGAAGATTTTAAGATTGAAATATGAAAACTAATGGTTTTTTGCAAAATGGAAACAAATACAACTTACGATACACAGAAAGAATTTACAAAACTCTAAATTTTTAAACACCTTTCGCATACCAAATTTGTAAATACAAAAAAAACTTTTTAAAAAGGCACCAACAAAGAAATTTGTAAATCCAAAAAAAAAAATTATTTTGTTTTTTGTAATTTTGAATTTTTATTTTTAAAAAATTTTTATATGAAAGATAACAATTTACAAACGAGTTACAAATATTTCAAACAAAAAAATTGTTGGAAATAAAATTTCTATTTAAAAGAAAATGTGATCCCAGCCAGCAATTTCGGAGCGCTCATATATAAGATTTTTAATTGGCTCATAGAAAGGATTATTGTTTTTTTGAAAACACTCTTTTTTTGGTAGAAAATAAGAACCCTCAAAAAACAATCCAAAAAGTTGTCTCTACAATCCAAAAAGCTGTCTCAAAACGAGGGTTCATTTTTCGGACTCAAAGAAGATTCCAAAATTATTTAAATTTATGAAGAAAATTTTGATTTTATACGTTTTTTTTTCTGAGTCATTTCTGAGTACACAGGGGGCTCTTTTGGACGAACTACTTTCATTGGAAAAAGTGGAAAAATGTTTTTTTTTTGGAGCTCATATCTGAGTCATTAATGATCATCTTTGTTTGCTGGGATTGCTTCTACAATTTCCCATTGTTGGTGCCTACTGTTTTTTCTGTGTATATAAACCAAGGTTGGTTACCGTTATCGTTATAATACCGTTATCGCTAAAATACCGTTTCAAATTGAATACCGTTACCGTTATCGATACCTCTAAAAAAATTTCTAAATACCGTTATCGTTACCGATACCGTTATTTTTATGGGTAGTTACCGGTATTTTACCGGTATTTATTATTTTATATAAAAATTAAAATTTTTTTATTTTATAATCTTGAGTGTTTTTTTTTTTTTTTACAAAAAATTTATAGATAATAATTTTACTTATTAAAACTACCAGTATTGAATTTATAGCTTAAAATCTGTATTTTCAGTACTTAAAATTAAAAATATACCATGTTTTTACTTGTTTTTATATGTTTTTAACATAATTTTTAATACCGGTACGTACCGGTATTGCTATTTCGATAACGGTATTCCGTTACCGAAACAGCCTTAAATACCGTTACCTTTACCGTTACCTAAACAAACGAAATCTGATACCGTTACCCTTACCGTTATTCGTTTCGGTAACCAACCTTGATATAAACATAATATTCAAATAGTAACAGAGGAAAGAAATAGGTTCTTGGTATGTACATAGAATTAATAGAAATTGTAATGAGAATAAAGATTTCTCTAGAAATGGCAGAAAGACATATTTGCATTTAAAGATATATTTTTATGATTCAAAGAAGTTTTTGTGCAAAAGTAATCGAAAGTCACGTATATTTATCAAAGATTATGAGTTTATCGTTTATAATTATTGCGTATTTGTAACATAATATTGAATTAAATAATAAAAAAAAATTTTAAATTACATTTAAATGACGTCATATATATGCAGATTGACCAACAACTACTAAAGCTGGACTAGTAGAAACTTAAAGATACATTGTAAACTATCTTTGCTGTGCATCTAATACATTATAGTGAGAATATCACACACCCATTTGCAAATAACAACATGTCTATTACAAACTGTGCTGCCAGACATTTAGTTTTAAATTGTCACAAGATTTCATGTTTCCCCCAAAAAAAACCTAAAAATATTTAGTGGGGTATTAAAATTGTTCGGGTTTAGCTTTGTTCGAGTAACTCGATTTTGAGGTTTTAAACTAACTCGATTAATCGAGTAAGCTTTTAAAATAACTGGAGTAACTCGAATAATTTCAACAATTCTATTTCATTACTTTTTCTTAAAAATTTTAAGTTTTATAGTTTGTCAATAATAAAGCACAAAAAATTAACAATTGAAATGAATTCACAAATGAAAGTCGAAAAAAACAAGTACAGTTTTCAAAAAAGCTGAATATTTGTTGATGACTTAAATTAGAATGACATTATATCCAGCAAAAACAAACATTACCAAGTAAGTAAGCGAATAAGTTTCACACAAAGGGTTTCACTAGTTACCAGGCTATTTACTCGCTTAATTACTTTTGTTCGCGATGTCCCAAAATTCGTGGGTGGTTATTACACTCTCTCTTACAAAAAAAGTGAGAATAATAAGTTACCGGTACTCATAGTGAATGAATAAGTGGTTACCCAGAAGTTAGGTATCATCGGTTTTAAAACTACGATATTTTTAGTCATATGAAACAGTTTCAAGAACAATTAGTTTTGCAAAAATATATTTTAAACAAAAAAAAAAAAAAAAAAAAAAAACAAAAATGATTTGTTCAAACCATTTTTTAAATAAATTTTCTATACAGATTCGTATATACACAGATAAAAATATCACCAAATTTAAAGTGACAAAAATAGTTGTTAAAATTCAGTTTCCATTTTAACAACATTTTTAATTGAATCAATTAAATATTTTGTTGATATGACAAGTTTCCAACTTCTTTTTTAATCAAACTTGTTTGTTAAAAATCAACAAACGTATTTGTTGAAGTTTAACAGGTTATTTGCTGACTCGGCCATTTTTGTCAATTCGAGCCAGTGAACTAGTTGGTTCAAATCGTTGTTTTTTGTTTTGTGATTAAAAATAAAAGAAATTGAGTTTTAGTATTAAAGTAATGGAAACGTACAAAAGTACGCGTGACCAGCCCATGTGTTTCAGTGTGGTCAAAAAGTTCAACAAGTATCTAACAATTGGAAGAAAGCCTGGAACGGGTAAAGCAAAAGGACTCAAAACAAATCGAGGCCAAAAAGGTGGAGACGCTGTTGAGGACGATTCCAAACATTTCTGGCTGCGATGTGGCACGGTGCGCGCAATTTTCGGTAACCGTTGTGCGCAGAATAAAAGCTAAAATTGGACTGAATACAACTAAAGTTCCGGACAGAAATGCTAGGGAGAATGTTGATACCAAAAAAAGAGCATAAATCTGTGTTACATATTCTAGTGGAGCACTTTTATTAAATAAGAAATATGATTGTAAAACAAATATGTACGTATTTTTATTCAAGGAGTGTTTTTTTATTAAAAAACAAATTAAAATCAACAAATTCTATTTTTAAATTTTGCTTTGAATTTCAACAAACTCGTTTTTTGATCTGGCATATACTAAAGAACATGATGAAATAAAGAAAATATAGTTTTCACCAATTTTGATGTGTTTTATTTATAAAAGAAAATCTGCGGTCTTGTTGAATCACCCTATACATCAGCATACGAAAAATAAAAAAAAATAAGTCGTTACCGGTATTGACATAAATAATTAATCTTTAAAAAAGATTTTCTAAAAAAAATATTTTTTATTTAAAATTTTTTTAAATAAAATTTTTTCGTGCCAGGAATCGAACCTGGGATACGAACAAATTTATTTTTACGAACCAAATATGACATGTCGAGCTACATATCTCGACTAGGGATGCCAAACGGGAAATCCCGAATCCCGAAATCCCGGGATTTTCGGGATTGGCAAAATCCCGAATCCCGGGATTATTTCTCAAAAATCCCGGGATTTTCTTACTTTTTAATATTAATATAAACGCAAATAAACAAAGTGAGCAATTTTAGATTACCTACGTTTTTTCTTGAATTTTCTCATATTGACAAGAAATTGATGCCAAGATATCGGTAAAATTATAAATGAAGTAGAGTATTCGAGTAAACTATGCAAAGACTTTGCAGAAAAATTTGAAATTTTGGTAAACAATATTAAGTTTTTGTGTAAAACATGCGAAAAATCAAGTTTGTTTGTTATTTTACCGATTTATTCTTCCAAGCGAAATTGGATTTCTGAAACAGAGACTGTAAGTTTTGGTTGGGACTTTAAGTTTGAATTCTTCTATGAAAACATTTGATAACGATAACCAAATAACTTTGTTGCTGTAATTACACGATTTAGTGGGCAAGGTTATCGCAACGAATCTGCTTTAAAATCTGCTTACAAAATACTGGGGGTAAGTGTACTTAATGACAGGCCTTCATATATTATCCCAGCCAGAAAAATACAAACGGAAAAGCGATGGCAAGGTAATTTAACAGGTGGTACAAGTACTGACAAAAATTGCTTTCACATTTCCAATATGATAACGTCAATAGACAAAAGGACCGGCAGTTCAAAAAGCGCCGAAAAAGTACTGGAGAAACAAAATTTTTAACTTTTGCAAAACGCTGCCAAAACCAATAAATAGGTGGTTTGGAATTATATTTTCCAAAATAAAATTTAAAAAAAGTTCATATGTATCTTTTTTTGCCCTGCCGTGATGTTTTGTAAAACAAATACTGGCAAAACGATTTTTGCAAACGCTGGCAAAGCGTCCCAAATGAGTGTTCTGCCAGTCATTTATTTTTAACATCGCGGTTACCCAGTGGTATGCAAGTACTTGATTTTTTGTAACTGTCAATTTCTGACTGAGATGTTTCAATATTCATAAAATGGACCACATTATTAATAAACGAGTAAAAAGATTAAAGTCGGGCATGCCGACTATACAATACCCTACACCACTCTGGTGTATTGTTTGGATCCGAAATTCGAATGGGTTAAAATGGGGCTTGTGTCAAAATTTTCTATAATGTGAGTCAGCGCACCAAATTTCATTAAAATATCTTAATATTTGCGACCTGCAGTTTGTAACCAAGCCAATTTTGGGGGGACCCTTATATGGGCACTAGTTCTAAACATGGACCGATGTTCACCAAAATCAATAGGCTGCGTTATTGGGCCAATATAGGTCTGTGTACCAAATTTCATCAAAATATCTTAATATTTACGACCTGCAGCGTATAAACAGTATAATTTTGGTAGGACCCTTATATGGGCACTAGGTCTAAACATGGACCGATGTTCACCAAAATCAATAGGCTGCGTTATTGGGCCAATATAGGTCTGTGTACCAAATTTCATCAAAATATCTTAATATTTACGACCTGCAGCGTATAAACAGTATAATTTTGGTAGGACCCTTATATGGGCACTAGGTCTAAACATGGACCGATGTTCACCAAAATCAATAGGCTGCGTTATTGGGCCAATGTAGGGCTGTGTACCAAATTTCATCAAAATATCTTAATATTTACGACCTGCAGCGTATAAACAGTATAATTTTGGTAGAACCCTTATATGGGCACTAGGTCTAAACATGGACCGATGTTCACCAAAATCAATAGGCTGCGTTATTGGGCTAACATAGGTCTGTGTACCAAATTTCGTCAAAATATCTTAATATTTACGACCTGCAGCGTATAAACAATATAATTTTGGTAGGACCCTTATATGGGCACTAGGTCTAAACATGGACCGATGTTCAAAAAAATCAAACTTGTTCGTCCTTGGGCCAACATAGGTCTGCGTACCAAATTTCATCAAAATATCTTAATAGCTGCGACCTGTAGAGTGCGCACAAGATTGCATGGACAGACAGACAGACAGACGGACGGACGGACTGACAGACGGACATCGTTAAATCGAAATAAAAAAAAAATTCTGAACCGATCGGTATACTATAAGGTGGGTCTACGACCAATATTTTTTGGTGTTACAAACATCAGCACAAACTTATAATACCCTGACCACATAGTGGTGTAGGGTATAAAAACTATTAAATAATTATAAAACGCTTTATTCTATAAAAAAAATTAGTTCCATAACATAAAAATTTTTACAAATAAAGGAAAATTTAAATCCCGAAAAATCCCGAAATCCCGTAAAATCCCGGGATCCCGAAAAATTCCGTAGTCCCGAAAATCCCGGAATCCCGAGATCGGGATCCCGGGATTTCATACAAAATCCCGAATCCCGGGATTTTCAAATATCAATCCCGATTGGCATCCCTAATCTCGACATGTCATATTTGATGGATAAAAACATAATTGATCTGCTGCGCATAAGTCAGCTTACTCGCCAACATACAAAAAATAAAAAAATATGTGGTTACATACATATATCCTTACCAGTGCTGAAAAAATAGATTTTAAAAAATTTACAAAAAAATCGCCAACATTACTCTAAGTTTGAAATAATGATAAAAATGTCATTATTGGTAACGCATTATTTTTTATTTTGAAATAGGGTAAAAAGTAATTAATAATTAGTAACTCATTATTATATGTTTTAAAATAATGCAGAAAGTAAGTCCGTGTCATTATGTATATCACATGACGATCTTGCATTCTCAATTTTGCTCAGCATCAGTGTTTTCTGTCACAGCAACTGATTCTGGACGAGCTTCTCCAAATTCGTACTGGAGCGAAGGACGTCCGTGATTAAATTCGTTATATCAGCGTTTCACAGTTGCAAAGGATAGAGCTAGATAATCCATTGTCTAGATAATCCACATCTCAAATCGTAATAAATCATTACCCGAAAATGTTCACCTATTAATTCCATTTTTTTGTTGATGCACAACTTTTACTTTTTTTTGTAAACAACAGAAATAATACTGAAATGACAAAACGTTCTAAGAAGCCAGATTATCGTCAAAATTTCTAAACTTTCCAGTGGACATATCAGCTGGCGCCTAATGAGTGTTAAAGTGGCAAGGGCTCACAATATAAATAGTTATCTTCGAATTTAAAAGAAAAAAAGAAAAGGTTTGAGAAAAATGCTATTGAAATTTGAAAAACACATACAATCTTACCTGAAGTTTTTAAGTTTAAAAAATGCTATAATTTTGGACCTACTTGGAATTTCGTTCATAAATTTTATTTTTATGCTAAAGTACTTTCGATTTATGCAAAAACAAATTTCTCAATATCTTGAATGCTCTTCAATCCAAATAAATACTTTACAATTTTTGAGTTAGTACAAATGCAACAAAATATGTAATCGCATTATTTACACTCACAAAAGAGAGAGTTACTCATTGTAGTATAGTTAGTTTAAGCTTTGTGAATATGGGCAATAGTTTTAAGCCAGCAGTTAACTTAAAACCTTGGTAGTAACAACAACACAATTACGGAGGTTGTAAACGCTTTATATAAACGCAATAAGTATTTTAAAACATGAAACGGTTAACGGTTTAAAACATGAAAAGTAAAAAAAAAAAATAAAACATAATTGAAAAAAACAAAAATTTCGAATAAAATTTTTTCCATTGAAGTAAAATTATTTCAAAATATAATGGTTGTGACAATAAATAAAAAAAGTCGAAAAAAAATTAAAAAACTAAAATTAAAAAAAATAAAAAAAAAATAAAAAAAAGTAAAAGTTAAAAATTGTTCAAGATTTCCAAATCAACATTTTTTCGTTTGTTTCAAAGAGTTTATAAAAACTTTTCATAAAAACAATGAAATTAATATTTGTAATTTGAAAAAAAAAACAATTTTTTTAAATGTTTAAAAAATATTTTTTTTTAACAAATACATATGTATGCTTAAATTTAAAGATTTCAAAAGTATTTCATTGTAAAAACAAAATATTTAAATTTGAATATTTTTCAATGTTTACAAAATATTTCCTTAGCAATAAGTTTGTTTGCCTAGTTGTGCCTTAAAAAAAAACAGTTTTCCTTTAATAATTTTTTTTTTTGCATTTTCTTTTGTTTTTATATCGATTAGTCATCACAGGCATTGTAGTATTATAAACACACATCTTACAAGGAAAATCTCTTACCGGGAGCATCCATCGAGTTGGATAAAATTTGGTATATGTTATAGAATGGTAAAAAAAAAGTTGGTTCAAAGGAAATTTATATATAAAGCACCGTAAGTTGTTTGAGTTTCACGTGAAAAAACTGTAATACTCCATATAAAAAAAATGATTTTTCACGACTATCAGTTTCGCGTGAAAATTGTGTAGAGTTTGTTTTCACACAACTTTAATGTAAAAGACTATTATTTTTCTTGGGAAAAAGTGACATTTTGTGTTTATTTTAATTGTGTTTTTGTTATAAAATTAAAAAATTGTTCATTTGTTTAAATTAAATTGCCATTTGAGGCATTTAAATTTCGAGTGAAATTTTTCCACATGAAAAACAACTTACGGTGCTTAAACACGGAAAAAATATTTTAAGTCAGCAGAAACAATATTAAATTAAATAGATATATCTTTGAAGTCGAACTAAGTTTGTTTTAATTTAAATGTGTTTATTCTTAGTTTTAAAATGTGAAAACAAAATCTAAAATTTGAAATTTTAATTAAAATACGAAAAAACCTATTTTAACTACACCATTCTCACTTGCTTTTCAGAAGTTATCAATTGTATTTCACAATTAATCACATGTATTTATGAAATTATTGATTGTGTTTCATAGTTAATAAAGAATAATTTCTGAAATACTATTTCCTATTTCTGAAATAAAATTGGCTATTTCTTAAAATTGATCATTTTTCAAATACAATTGATAATTTCTGAACGACAATTGATAAATGTTAGAAACAATTGATAATTTCTGAAAGTCAATTGTTAAGTATGAATATCAGTGAATAATCTCTGAAATATAATTGATAAATATTAAAATCAAATATAATTTTCTGAATAACAATTAACAAATCTGAAATCCAATTGATTATTTCAGAAATACACTTTATAAATCTGACAAACAATTGATAACTTCTGAAATAAAATCATAATGAATGAAAGTATGTTGTTATAGTTGATCTTTTTACTTGATAAATGATTGTTCTTCGTTCGATTTGAGACATACTAGGGATTTTTTCATTGGCATTTAAATTTCATTAGCATTATTTGAATAATGCTAATGCCAAAAAATTTCATTACCATTTAATGCTACAAAAATTTCTGACATTAGAATTTGTCCTACACTCATAAAAATAAATCTAAAAAATAGCAGAAAAAGTTACTAAAAATTAGTTAAAAATGATGCTGCAGAAAAAACTCCTTAAATTAGCAAATTTGTTTGCTAAATACTAGTAAAATAAGAACAGCAGAATTGAAACTGTAAAATTTGCTATTTTTACGCTAAATAATAATTCATATGCTATGCTAACATTTTTCGATACAAATTAAGAAGAGTGATTTAACACAGTTTAAGAGAGTTGGGAAGTCTTTTAATTATATAGTCGTTGAAAGGCGCAACTTTGCCGGACGGTGTTAAACAGAAATCGAGTTGAAAAACTGGCTAAAAATTATGTCGTATTTAATTATTTTCTAATCAGCGGGAATTCCATGGATCCACGTTGAAAGTTAACGTGCATAGGAAAATTAATACTTTTCTGGGACCCATATCAGGCTTACTGAGTGCCGACGAATCCGGCCAAGGGTTACATACAATGCAGTCGCCCACACAACTAGATTTAATCTTCTGGTATTCGAGAGATTTCAAAGCAGTAAGATTGTTTAGTTGCGTAGAATTCCGCCTAGAAAATGCTACAATCGTCATGGCACCCGAATGTCCGGATTGCCAGAATAAACGCCCGACCCTGTCCCCTTGCCCATCTTTGAACCGTCCGTATACACCAAGAGCCCACCACTCCGAATAACGGAATTAATAAAATTTGTTTTTGATTCGCGATTAAATATTTTTTTCGGTTCGCTCGAATTATATTTTTATTTTTGTTTCGCGAATTAAAATTGCTTGTTAATGATTTGCGAATTAATTTTAATGTACAAAGTTAAATATCATTAAATACATTGAATTAATAAAAATTTCAAATACAAAAATAAATTTCCTTCTAATAAATTAATGTTTTCAATTGAATTCGAGTCCTTTCAACGAACTAAGAAATTTACACTACCAGCGGACTAAAAGAATTTCGCTTAGAAGGCTGGAAAAAAGTAAATAAATAAAAATTTACTTTTATGTCATCATTTGGCATTACTTTTTTTATTTTCTGAACATGATTTCCATTTATTTTAATACATTTGTTAAGCCGGTAAATTCACTTTTCAAAACAGTCCTCAAAATCGGGTTTCTACAGTTTTTCAATTTCGGTATTCCTTCAGTTGGTCATGATGCGAAAGGTATCGACGCAGTTCCTTTTGCAACTGATTTGCCAACAAATTTTTACAAGTTTTGGTAAGCAATTCCCAGGGTACCATTTATCTGTTACTGTCTAACCAGTTTCCATGAGAATAGCATCAACTACTATTGCTCGGGCGAAGTTAGTTGACATCATTAGTTTTTTTTTTTTTTTTATAAGGTATTCAATTTTTCTAAAAATTGGTGAGTGTTCCGGAAGGAGACCCTACTTGATAAATTTTTTATTCATATTTATTTTTCTTCTTTGACAAAACTACAATGTAATACAATATTATTTTGAAATGAAAACTTGTCTACGCAAAAACCACAAAACAAGTTTTCACAATTTTTCTTTTCTTTTTCACAATAATATTGCCACCATTACAAAACATCACATCGTCATCTTCTTCAACAGTAGACAAGACCATCAAACCACCGACAAACAACAGAAAATCATCATTACTTGAAAAAAACCTATTTTTACCACAATTTTCTTTTACATTATTCAGTTGTAAGTTTTTTTTTACTATTTCAAAACGAAACAAATTACTCAAAAAGAAAAACGTTTTATTTTTCGTTAAGTGAAAGTGGACGTTCCATGAATTAGTAAATGAAAACAAAAAAACACTTTTCAATTTTATAATTTTTCGTGCTGTTTTCGTTAAACAGAAAACATTAAACAAAAAATTGTAAAATATTGATATAAGCATCATATACACGTAATACGGTATTACAATATTTGCTTTTTAATCTTTTTTTTTGATTATTTTTTTTGCGCACGCGCAACTTGTTTTCATTAAATATTACAAACATTTCAGGGCTGCCAAAATATTCGTTGAATTTATATTGTTTTGTTTTAAAATAGTTTCTTTGTGTTGATAGTACACTGTGTCCAAATAATGTTAAACAGATTTTGTTTTAAAGCACCTTCACTAAAATAACAGGGGATAAAGCTTGGTTTTACAAGTATGATCCGGAAACCAAATAACAAATTCTCCTGTGAAAGCAACAGTTTACTTTACCCGAGCAAAAGTAGTAGCTGCTTGCTATTCCCCTGGAAAAGAGATAAAACCCAAAACTGCTGGAATATCACAATAATACGGGTCCGCTTAATATGGATTAATATATGCGAATTTGACGGTCGTATGACTATACATTAGAGCGTACCACCTTACAGGCAAAAAAAAAAACGTGCGCCGTACACCTTCCAATATGAAGTATTTTTGCAAGGAGATTTTTTTTTTGCCGCACGTAGGGGTCCCCATTTTACGTTATATCTTTGGCATTTACAGTCGGATCTTAAAGTATGATAAATCGATGTTTTTCTCTCGAGGAGACCAGTCTTTTGCTTAAGGGCCATTGACATCAAGTATCTCGTTCTAGTAGTTACCCACCAGATCTCAGTTGCTACCACCCTAATGTACTACCCTAATGCCAGAAAATTAAAGCTCACAAAAAATCATTAAACTTTTGCTAAGGAAGTTTTTCGATAAACCCAGTAGAATTTTTTTATATATTGGTTGCCGAACGTAGGGGTCGCATTTTTAAATTTTTTTCATTGGATTTTTCCTTTAAAGCAAAACACTGGTCTCCTCGAGATAAAAAAATCGATATATCACACTTTAAAAGCCAACTTTAAATGCCGAAGCTATAACGAAAAATGAAAAAGGCAACCCCTACGTTCGGCAAAAAAAAATTTTTTTTTTTTAAATTGCCTTCCAAAAATACTTCATATTGGAGGGTGTACGGCGAACTTTTTTTTGAGGTACGGTCTACTATACATGTCCATTATACCGTACCTCAAAAAAAAAGTTCGCCGTACACCCTCCAATATGAAGTATTTTTGCAAGGCAATTTCAAAAAGGCGACCCCCGAACGTAGGGGTCGCCTTTTTCAATTTTTCGTTATAGCTTCGGCATTTAAAGTTGGATTTTAAGGTATTCTCAGAGTATGTCACATTAGGATCTTACTTCTCCAAATTCGTACTGGAGCGAAAGACGTCCGCGATTAAATTCGGTATACCAGCGTTTCACAGTTGCAATTTTGAATTTAATTTGTCTATGCACTCTTCTCTAGATAATCCACATCGAAAATCGTAATAAATCAGTGCCCGAAAATGTTTACGTGTTAATTCCATTTTTTTGCTGACACACAACTTATGACTGCGAGTACAATAGTGGCATGTGTCTCCTAATATCACAGGTTTTATTTCATAATATTACCTCTTACATTTTGTTGGATCTGCAATCAGTTCAAGTTATTACAGAATTAGACCGGTAAAAAAGCGAAATGAAACCGGTGATACAAAAAGACATATGCCTTTAATGGAATCGACTTTTTAAAAATGTTGTTAAACTTTGTAACAAGTGTTAAAGTGGCCAAAGCTCACAACATAAGTAGTTACCCTCGTACAAAAACGTTTTTGCAAATATTCCTTAAACCAAAACTAACATTAAAATTCTAGTGCCATATTCGTGATATGCATCCCAAAAATCAGAAATGATGTGTCGCGATCTCGATGCATAAAATTTTTCTTATTTTGTTGTAGTGTGTTATATTCCAAATATTAATTGAATTTAAAACTTCTAATTTGTACATTACTTAGTTTTGAAGTACATATTCCCAGGTGGAAACTGGAGACGGTACAAAAAACAAAGCGCTGTGAAAGCGTTTGTTGACAATGGTGCAAAACAAGAAGCATTTTCACAGCAGTGTTGCCATTTTAGCATATTTTCTGCTAGATTTAGCAGATTGAGTTGGGCAATTGCATATTTTTTTTTTTAAATATGCTAACTGCTTTTTAGCATATTCTGTTGGACAAAAGCAGATTTTTTAGCATATTTTGTTTTATTTAATAAAAGCATATTTTTAGCATATTTTTTAACAAAATAATTTTTTCTGTAACAATATTTATAACAATAACAATGTTTTCATAACTATTTATTTAATGCGTAATTATTCAATTCTTTTTTCAGTGTAAATTTTTTTAATAGTATACTACTATAATTTGAAAATGCTACAAAAACCATAAAACAATCTTGCATAAATTTAAAATCAGTTACATTTATTGTGAAAAAATTAAATGAGAAAGTTTATTTTTTTAGTCTCAAAAAAAGATTAAACAGTATTTACAAAAAGTATCTTAAAGTATCTTAGAATAAATATAAAAGTTTACCTCTCAATTCATAAACACTTTGCAAAGTTCTAGGAGGTTTACAAAACAAATTCTTCACATAAAATTTGTTCGATAAACCTCCTATAAGTTTTGAAAACATTTAAGATAAGATAGTTTGAAAGAGTATGAAAATATAATTTTTTATAAACATTGTTTAAAAAAAGTATTTTTTTATTAATAAGACTTTATTAAATAATACTAAGAAAAATATTTAGCAGATTTTCAGCATATTTATACCCTACACCACTATGTGGTCAGGGTATTATAAGTTTGTGCTGATGTTTGTAACACCAAAAAATATTGGTCGTAGACCCACCTTATAGTATACCGATCGGTTCAGAATTTTTTTTTATTTCGATTTAACGATGTCCGTCTGTCCGTCCGTCTGTCTGTCTGTCCATGCAATCTTGTGCGCACTCTACAGGTCGCAACTATTAAGATATTTTGATGAAATTTGGTACGCAGACCTATGTTGGCCCAAGGACGAACAAGTTTGATTTTTTTGAACATCGGTCCATGTTTAGACCTAGTGCCCATATAAGGGTCCTACCAAAATTATACTTTTTATATGCTGCAGGTCGTAAATATTAAGATATTTTGATGAAATTTGGTACACAGACCTATATTGGCCCAATAACGCAGCCTATTGATTTTGGTGAACATCGGTCTATGTTTAGACCTAGTGCCCATATAAGGGTCCTACCAAAATTATACTGTTTATACGCTGCAGGTCGTAAATATTAAGATATTTTGACGAAATTTGGTACACAGACCTATATTAGCCCAATAATGCAGCCTATTGATTTTGGTGAACATCGGTCCATGTTTAGACCTAGTGCCCATATAAGGGTCCTATCAAAATTATACTGTTTATATGCTGCAGGTCGTAAATATTAAGATATTTTGATGAAATTTGGTACACAGACCTACATTGGGCCAATAACGCAGCCTATTGATTTTGGTGAACATCGGTCCATGTTTAGACCTAGTGCCCATATAAGGGTCCTACCAAAATTATACTGTTTATACGCTGCAGGTCGCAAATATTAAGATATTTTGATGAAATTTGGTACATAGACCTATGTTGGCCCAAGGACGAAGCCTGTTGATTTTGGTGAACATCGGTCCATGTTTAGAACTAGTGCCCATATAAGGGTCCCCCCAAAATTATATTGTTTATACGCTGCAGGTCGCAAATATTAAGCTATTTTGATGAAATTTGGTACATAGACCTATGTTGGCCCAAGGACGAAGCCTATTGATTTTGGTGAACATCGGTCCATGTTTAGAACTAGTGCCCATATAAGGGTCCCCCCAAAATTGGCTTGGTTACAAACTGCAGGTCGCAAATATTAAGATATTTTAATGAAATTTGGTGCGCTGACTCACATTATAGAAAATTTTGACATAAGCCCCATTTTAACCCATTCGAATTTCGGATCCAAACAATACACCAGACTGGTGTAGGGTATTGTATAGTCGGCATGCCCGACTTTAACCTTTTTACTCGTTTTTGTATTAAATTTAGCAGATCTTTAGCATAATGAATATAATAAAAAAATTGCGATTTTTTTAATTTAGCATATTCTAAGCATATTTTTTTTTAGGATTTAGCAGAAATTTTTTAGGAATTTAGCATATTTCCTTCTAAGAGTTCTGGCAACACTGTTTTCACAGCCAATCAGAGGGACAAGTCTGCAATGGTTTCC
Source organism: Leucophora obtusa (assembly GCA_949987735.1). Lineage (NCBI taxonomy): Eukaryota > Metazoa > Arthropoda > Insecta > Diptera > Anthomyiidae > Leucophora > Leucophora obtusa. Next base: position 357,490,925 of record OX465295.1, read on the forward strand.
AATGGTACGAAAAACAACATTGGAAAAACATTATTTTGGATTGCTTTTCGAACGTTCACAAACAGTATTTTAGGAGTGCTTTTCATACAAAATTTACAACGATTTGTCAAAGAAAAACACTTAAAACATTGCCTAAAAGCGTTTTTCTAACGTTTGCAAAAAGTACTTTAGCAATATTTCATTTACAAAACATTAACAGATTATTAAAAAAAAATTTTTTGGATTTTTTTTAATTTAAAATTTTTTTGTTTTATAAAATTAATTTTTTTGTTTGTGGAAAAGCTCATTCGAGACAAACTTTTTTTTGCTCTCCCAACGCTGGCATATTAGTTACAAAAAATTGTTTGCCAGTACTAGCATTTTAGTAGCGCCAGTAGTTGTCCAGCTGTTATCACTCATTTATGTGTTTACCCACCAAGTATTATGTGTCGTTAGCTCAGTGGGTAGAGCAATCGTCTGGCAATCTGACGGCCTGGGTTCAAATCACGGCAGGACCAAAAAAATATATTGAACTTTTTTTTAAATATTATTGTAGAAAATATATTTCCAGACCTATTTATTGGTTTTGCCACCGTTTGGCCAACGTTCAAAAATTTTGTTCCTCCAGTGCTTTTTGAACAAACGGTCCTTTTGTCTAATGATGTTATCATTTTGGGAATTTGAAAGCACTTTTTGCCAGTACTTGTAGCACCTGTTAAAGTGCTTTGCCACCGCTTTCCCGTTTGTATTTTTCTGACTGGGTTTGTTTGTAAATAGACATCCATTAAGGCTCACTTCACCACTCAGTTCGTTTAATTAAACTTTTAATATATGTAATAATAAAAAAAAGCATTGTAAATGGTGTACTTTTAGTTTTTATTATATTTATTATTTACAAATCAACAAAATTTATGCATTGACGCTTCTTCATTCGCTAAAAATTTATTTAACTTTCACTATTAAAATCGACGGCGGACTTACATACGTTAAATTTATTACCACATCGCCACCGCATCCATCAACTAATACAACAACAGGTCAATCATCATGATCTAAAATAAAATATAAAAATCAGTATTTAATATGCGAGGTGGTGGTATATCCCTAAAATTATTCATGTATGTAATAGCGAGTGGGGAAAAAGCTATTTCCATAACATTTGATATTCGTTGGTCCATATTATTCATGCACACAGAAAATAAATTGGTTGGAATTCTATCGGAACCAACGAAATATATTCATCATTCAATAATTTTAATTGCAGTTATTTAAAATTCATCATCAGGAAAGTTATATTTATTTGTGAACAAAAAATATATATGATGAACCAAAACACTGTCACATTATCCAAAATATTTGATTTTCTAACCAATATTGAAAAATTACTAACTTCCACATTACCTTCAATACCAACAACCATCAATTTATCGAAGATTTAGTCATTTGAATAAAATATCGGCAGCAACAATTTAGTATCAGTTGTGTTTCAATAAAATCGATCGCTCTATCCAAAGTATTAGTTTTTCCAATCAATTTAAAATTTTTTTTTAACTTTAGTAGCTTTAACCATTAACTTCCATTATTTTGGTAATTGTAATAATTAATTGAGGCAAGGAACAGAAATTTTATTTATTATAATAAAATTTTGGAATCTATCATATTTTTTCGTTTCATACATATGCGTGTTTAAATTCTAAGTTAGACAACAACTAAACGTAAGTATCTGTGGCGCAGGAGGTAGAGACACAGCCTTATAGCCTTAGAGATTTGAGTTCAAACATTACTTTTTTTTTTAAATAATTTTTTTATTGATTCAAATTAAATGACACAATTGATTTTCTGTTGTGAATATAATTTTATTCAAAAACAAAATATTCAAATTTTCAACCTGAAGAAATTCAAATTTGAAATTTGACAAAAAAAAATGTATGTCGAGTTTAGCCTAGAGGAGAAGGCTGACAAACGGAGGGTCGCCGGTTCAATCCCAGTTCGCGATATAAATTTTTTTTTAATTTTTTTTTTATTCAAATTAAAAGACACAACTGATTTTCTGTTGTTGATATAATTTTTTTTATAGACAAAATATTCAAACCTGAAGAAATTCAAATTTGAAATTTGACTAAAAAAATTTAAATAGAGCTTAGCTTAGAGGGAAAGCAATGGGCTGACAAGCGGAGGGTCGGGGGTTCGATCCCAGTTAGCGACAAAAAAAATTTAATTTTTAAATAAATTTTGTGGAACGTGTTTTTCTATTTATAGAATTTATAATCCACAAACATTAAAGTAATCTATTAACACAACAAAAATTCAAAAATTGTAAATAAATTTCGGTAGTTACAATGGTATTAAAAATAAATAAAAGTGATTGTACCTGGAACTACAAAAATTCGGTTGGCGAAAAATTCGGTTGGAACTACGAATCTGTTTTCTGTGTGTGCAATTAAGGTTACCTGATTCCTGGGATTCAGTATTTTATTGCTTAGATGTTTTTGTAATTGATTATAAAATTTGCGCGATGGTTGCGAATTAAGGACATTAAGGACAGCCGCTGGATATTTTTCAAATTTTTGCAATTGTTTTTTCCTTATATAGCCCTCTATGGGAAATATTGGTACCCACAGTAGAAACTGTGATAGGATATGAATCCTAGAAGTTAAAAATATATTTTTTTGGTACCCTCTGCCAGAATCAGTTGTCAGAACCCTTGTTTTGAAAAAAAATTGATTTTGTTATACGGTGAAATTTGTGCAACTACAATAAGAACAGCAAAAATAAAACTGTTAATTATACAGAATTTTAGTTATATTTGAGTTACATTTTTGTTTATGGAAAAAGCAAATTAATCTGTTAAAATCAGCAACACATTTTGCTAAATAATTTGTAGCCTAAAAAATCACAAAAAAATTAAATTTTTCGAAATATTTCGATTTTTCTTAAATGCAAATAAAAATCGAGCCTTTTGAAAACAGCAGTTTACAATTTTTTAGCAAACATTTCTGCTGATTTTAGCAGTATAGACTATTTGCATTCTACTAAATTTAGCTTAAAAAAAATAGCAAACATTTTTTAGATATAACAACCACCCAGCAATTTCGGAGCGCTCATAAATAAGATTCTTAAATGGCTCATAGAAATGATTATTTTTTTTTTGAAAACTCTTTTTTTGGTAGAAAAAATGAACCCTCAGAAAACAATCCAAAAAGTTGTCTCAAAATGAGGGATCATTTTTCGGACTCAAAGAAGATTCCAAAATTATTTAAATTTATGAGGAAAATTTTGAATTTATAAGTTCTTTTTTCTGAGTCATTACTGGAGCTCATTTCTGAGTCATTAATGATCATCTTTGTTTGCTGGGCAGTTTATTTTTGCTTTTTTTAGTTTACTAATATTTAGCAAAATTTTCTGCAGATTTTACAGTACAATTTGCTATTTTAGTTTAACTAAAGGTTAACTTAAATATAACTAAAATTCTGTAAATTTAACTGTTTTAATTTTGCTGTTCTTATTTTACTAGTATTTAGCAAAAAAATCTGCTAATTTCAGCAGTTTTTTCTTCAGCATCATTTTTATCTATTTTTTAGTAACTTTTTCTGCTATTTTTACAGATTTATTTCTATGAGTATACTAAACTAATTTCAAAGTCATTCTGAAAAACCCTTTGTTAGAAAAAATGTTACACCCAGAAAACAGATTCGATGTTGACAACCCCATTTATTGCCAGTCGAATGGTTCAGATGCATCAGATACATTTTTCGGTTGCGGCTACCGAATTATTCTTGATAAAACTAAAATTCCGTTGTCACAGTCAAATTAGTCCTGTCTGAATTGGTTTTCTGTTGCCAAAACTGAAAAATTCGTCTACCACAACCAAACCATTCGATTGGCTACAAATCCGGTTATCAGAACTGAATCTGTTTTCTGGGTGTATAAGGGGATAAAAGAGGTGGTAATTGTAAAAGTGTTCACTTTTGCTCCATAGTATATATTGTTAAAATAATTTTATAAATTTTAAAAGATTGTAAATTACGTTTTTCGATGTAAATAAATTTTCTTATTCAATTTCGAAATAAACCAACCACCACGAAAATAATTCTCCTCTTTACCAATATATGCATAAATTCATTCATATCTTTTCATCATTATCTTCGTAAACAAAATTTAAAAAAAAAGTCTTTTATAATATTTTATAGTTGAATTAGCATATTTTATTGTTGTATGTTTACTTTTTTGTTGAATCACATTTACTCGACAACTTATTTTCAAAGTTGTCTCTCATTTTTTATTTAACTAATGCTTAATTAATTTTTTATAATTATGGCTATAAACACCAACAAAACTAGTTGTTTTTTATCATTTAACAATCTATTTTTTCTCTCACTTATTTGTAAAACCACAACTATTATTCATTTCTTAATTTTTGTTTTATTTTTAACATAAAAAGAAATATTTAAAGTTTGTTTATATTTTATTTTTAACCATTCCCCAAAGCTCTCTTATTATATTTATGTATTTAACCCTTCCGTTGTCTTTGGGTCAAAATGGTTGAATTTTGTTCAAGAAAAATAAAGATTTTAGATTGTCATGACAACACATCCTTTTAGATTGTAAACATTTTTTATTTGAACTATTGCTAGGCCTTATAATTAAAAAAAATATATTTTATATTGTAAATGTAAGAGAAAAACTCTATTCAAGATAGACAAAATTATGTTTTTGATAGATTTTAAACTGGGTCAATATAATCCAAAAAGAGTAAAAGTGGGTATAATTTTAAAACTGCCAGAAAGGTTAAAAAATAAACAGTCAGTTGGTCTGCAAAGTTAACAATTTTAAATTTATCAATTTGTGTCTTGTGTTACGTCAAAATTTGTAAGTTAACTATAACACATTTTAGTTGTTTTTGTTTTTTTCATTTTATTTAAATTTTTTACCTCTTGCCACGGAAATTAAAGCAATAATTTACTTCTATACATACTTAAAGTGGTCATAATAGTAATATTTCCCTTATATTTCACAATCACATAGTAAATTATTAACTTGAATTTTAAAATACAAATTGTTTTAAATTTTTAAGATTTTGGAAGGGGACACTTGTACTTTAATTAGTTTAATGGATTTTTGGGAAATGTAATGTAGAGTTCCAGAAAATTAGGTTAGACTCCCTTTTTCTACCTTTCAATGTTTTCCATTTGGTCGGTTGCAATAAATTTTTCGTTGTCACAATTAAAACTCTGTTGTTAATTCACTAATTCACAACGAAATTTAGTTGTAGTTAATTTGTTTTCTTTATACATTTCTTAGTGAAAGTAAAAGTTTTATACTTGATTTTATTCAAATCGATTTTTGTTTGCAAATTTTTAATTTAATTTTATTGCAAAGAAAATAATACAAAAATTATCCGGTAAAATGGCATATTAAAATCGGCAAAAATATAGAGAGAAATCCAGTGTTGCCGGACAATTTTCTTCATATTTACTTTAAAATGGCATAATGCCCAAATATTTACAAAGTGAAATCAAAATTCTAAAAACTTTTTGGCCATGTAAATCTTTCATCTTATGTTAATAATGTGAATTTATAAATTAGATGATTTAATTATAATAAATATGACAAAAACGATCAGTAGGTATTAACATTAAAAATATGAATTTATCAATTCAAATGCTTGATACAAATTTTAATTTCCTATTCTATTCCTAACCCCGTTTTATAAATTTTTGCAGGAACTGAAAGGATTGCGATCTTCTTATTTTCTAAAATCTGTGATCTACTTGGTTTCAGTTAATCAACATTTATAATACATACTAAAAATATGTACGAGGGGTACTATTTATATTTCGGGATCCTTGGACCCATAATTTTCAAACACAAATATATTTTTTTCAAGAGCTAATATAGAAAAACGGATTCAGCGTATTCGAATTAGGTTTACCCACCGGGTGCCACGCTTGTTGGATTTTTCAACTAACACAGTGTTCTTATTTACACCTCAATAAAGATTAATTTTCACTATAATCTTGTTAAAAACTTATTTGTAAATTTCTTCTTTTACTTCTTAACTTGTGTTTTAAAAAACTTCTGGATGTGATATAAAAAAATAATTGATTTGAGTTCTAATTTGCCTTTAACAAGTCAAGCCATCCATATTCATACTAAATAAACTTCATAATACTTGAGCGTTATTTATTAATGCTTTCGTTTAGTATCACATAAAATCTTAAAAAAATAATTTAAAAATTGTTTATACGCTAATAGATGCCACTAAGTTGCTAGATCTCTCAAAACAAGAGAATATTATTTTGCAAGATGACAGAGCGAATTGTGACAATTTTTTTTTTGTTTTTACTTTTATATTTAGGACATCTTATAACGCTCCTAGACAAAAACAAGAAATTCTCATTGAGTTTGTAGTTTAACCTAACAAATATTTCTGAAAATTCTAAAAAGTCGTCCCCTTATGATTTCCTTAGGCAAGAAAGCAACCCAAATAGCAACAAGCCTAAAACAAATTATTTTTCACAAGTTTTGGAATTTTACTACATTTAAAATGTCCACATTTCGCATAACGAATAATTCGGATAATATTTTTTAAACATTTTTGTAATTTTTTACCAATTATGATTAATCGTATTAAATTATTCGAATTATTCGTTATTTGAAATTTGGATGTTTTAAGTTATTTGAACAATTTTTGAATACCCTAGTAACCACTCTTGATAATATCCCGGTTAAAAACTTTAATATGGTGTCTTATATAAATGTATCTCAGTTTATAAGTTCCCATTTACAACCACATACAATTTGATCCGAAAAATGGGTCATCTGCATGTGTCTAATTATATCAAATTAGATATAATTTGATATAATTTCATCCGAGATATGTCCATATCCAGGACATCAAATTATATATAATTCGACATATATATATCTGATTTTATATAATTAAATCAGATAGTAGGTAGGCTTTTTATGACTTGAAGTTATGTTATTAAGTTGACAATTGAAATTTCTATAGTTTAAACTATTTTAAAGGCCCTAATTCTTATTAAACGTACGAATAATTTTTTTTAATATGAAATTATATATAAAAAATAACTTAAAAATTATTTGTTTATGGAGCCTTATATGGTTATGTTTGAAGTTAATTAATTCTTCATATGCAGCTAACTAAATTTGATGTTGAACTGTATATTAATATGTATGGGATAATATATAAATTTATATAAAATATTTTTAGTATGGCGTCACATACATTTTCATGTAACTTGGCATGGAACCATATATAACCATATCGGTCACTTCATATATATTGATTAGTTTTATATGGCTTATGTTGGTATATATGGAGTAAGATTTGGGAACATATAATATATTGAATTACCATCCCGAGTAAAAAAGTTTTGATATAATCACATATTATTTTATCTAATTGCATATAGTAACTTATAGTTACATATGGCCACATATGCTTTTAAATTCAAGCATTTATACTTTTATATAGTCATATATTAGATATTTTTTCCTCAAAGGTTTTAATATGGAGACATATGTGATTTTATATTATTATTATACTGGCCTACATATATATGTATGTGCTATATGTAAGTACATAAAGTAACATATAAAAGATATAATTACATATACGTTTATATATAATTTAGTATGATACTATACATAATAATATAAAACTATGTGGATCCATATAAAAAATATTTTATAATTTGTGTTAGTTATGATTCTATATTGACGAATATGAACCCATATATAACTTATAACGTTCTTTATAAAATCATCTATAATTATATATCATCCCACAGAGGCAATTTTTTCAAAGTGATTTTATATAAGAATATATAAGGTCCATATAAAACCGCATTATATTATATTTGGTTCCATGTTATCAATGATTTTGAACTAGTTTGAGATTTAGTAATTACTAGGGATTGGCGCGTGACACGAAATGTTCGTGAGTCACGTTATTCACACGTGATCGTGAGTAATAATTACTATACTTAAGTGATTCGTGCGTGAGCGTGAGTAAGAATAATCCGTGCATGATTCGTGTGTGAGTTTATTTTTTGCATCATATGTTTTTAGTAATTTTTACTGTTTTGCGTGAGAATTTTCTGATTGTAAGTTTTTAATATACTCATGTGTGCTGAGTAAGAAACGAAATGCTCGTGCGTGAGTAATTTGTTTTTGTTTAGGAGCATGAGTCAAAAATGGCTTACGCACCCATAACATTAACAACACTGAAGCTCTAATACGAAATTCTCTATTCTATAACTTACACTTGACTGATTTTTTATATTATATCTTGGTTGTATATAGGGTTTTTCTTTTCCCGGGACAGCGGGATTTTTTTCTGAATTTCCCGGGATCCCGGGAATTCCGGCTCAATAGAAAATAAATAAATCCGACATATGTTGTACTTGAAAAACTCGATTTCTATTAAAACACCGTCCGACAAAGTTCATCTTTGGTTGTACAAATGACAAAATCTACTTAATATATTCTGAAATAAGGGCTAAATATAAAACATCCATGACTTCCACTTTTTCTAGAACAGTTCGCTTAACAGTTTAAATCGCGAACTACTATCTAGGAAATATTTTCGTTGTCGTTCTCTGTGCTTTATAAGTTGTCGATCAGAGTTGAATTCCATAGGAATCAGCAAAAACTAAAACAAAATAACAGCAAAAACAGAAATAACAGAAGATAGAAATACCATTGTTAGAATTTCATTGATGTTAGCCTAATTGAGTTATTTTCTTTCAATTTGCTATTACATTTTGTAATTAATTACACATGCAATTACTCAATTACATGTAATTGTAATTGAAAAAAAAACTCAACTACAATTAATTGTAATTGCAATTCAGAAAAGAACAATTACAATTACAAGTAATTGACCATTTTTTTTTTATTTAAAAAAATAATTTTTGTATATTGTTAGATATGGTCCTATATAATATGATAAAAAGTATAAGGTTAATATTTAGATATAATTGTATCAAACTATGTCCACTTTTATAACATTTTATATAATTTTATACAAAAAGATATAATTTGATGTAATTGGATGAGGACAAAATTCGGATACAATTGTATCGAATTGCATAAAATTGTATCAAATTGTACCAAATTGTATACAATTGTATACAATTCGATACAATATGATACAATAAGACGTTCTCATTTTTCGGATATAATTATATCTAATTACATAAAAGATTATATATAATTAAATATAACTTCATATGGCTCCATATCAATTTTTTTTACTTGGGCATATAAAAAATTCGTTCAAAGAATAATATCAGATGTAGTTGTATATAATGATATGTGCCTCAATGTGATTCCATTCACAGCCAGATGTAACTCAATCACATTATATATGACCATATATAATTATTTTTACACGGGATGTACTCGTAAATAATTCATCCAGAAATTACTTACTTCACTTTGAACTAGTTAAAGGTTAATAAACTTTCACACATGAATTTTTTTTTTGGTAATTCACGAAATAGTACATATGTACTTGCTATTTGGTGCTTTAAAATCTAAATTTTAGTATATATTCGCACTCAAAAAAGTTTGTCAGTTATGACAATTGTTTTCTATGAAAAAATACAAAAACATTTCGTAACAGTTATTTAAATCTGTTATTATTTTAAAATTATAATTATTTTTTAATTGTTTAAAAAAAAATACAAAATTTCAGTTGATTTTCGAAAACTCTTGTTTAGTTTATATTTATTAATATTAATATATTCCTATATTGGAAATCAAAATCAAAAAATGTTATTGTATCTCTAATGCATAACTGGCGTACCATTTGGGAATTTGGCTTTAAATTTTAGGATAAGATAAAGTTATTATACATTTTTTTTGTAATATAAAGAAATAAATTGCTTTTTCCTATTTTTTTAATAAAATATATTTTTATAACATGTGCCGAAAAAAAATAACTGTCAAAACAGTAGTAGTTATAAATTTGTCCAGTTGTTACCTAATTTTCGTATTAACAATTTGTCAGTTATTTTTACGATATTGTTATTTTAATGTATTTGTGAGTTTTTTAACAGTTAGAAATAACAAAGTTTTTAGTTATTTTAAAAGGAACTACCTTTTTAATTCCATATACTGTAATTTTTAGTAGATTTTACCGACAAACTTTTTTGAGTGCATGACCTAAAAAAACAAGCGAAACAGAGCAATAAGACTAGATTTAAACAATATAAAAATCATAATAATTGTATATATTTGCTTAAAAAAAAGTGTGGTAAGTTAGTGAATGGAAGAAACAAATGTATTTTTTTTTAATATGTGTCACTACTTGTCACCCAAGACGAGACAAGACAGACATTGCTATTACTATTGCAATGTATTACCATCATCAACAACAACACAAAAGCATGTGTTGTTGTTAAGTCAGTCAAATAGTCACTCATTATCAACAACAATGGTAACTAAAATTAAAAAAAAAAGAGTTAACAAAAAAATAAAATCAATTTGTAAGAAATTCAAGTCAAGTATTGTTATACGGTAAAAAAAGGCAAGACGAATAAAAATAATACAGACAACTGTTGTTATCAGTGCTGCCAGATGATTTTAATAAAAAATCGTCAAATTCGCAATTTTTTTCTATGAATAATAAAAATTGAATTACAAAATGTGAATTTGGCAGGTATACAGTGACGGACAATACAATAGAATCAATTAAAGTTTTTTTCTAATTTTATACCCATTGCTTTTATTTTTAAAGATCAAAATAATGATTAAATTGTCCCCGAAGTACTAGAATATGATCCAGAAAATTGTAGAAAATTTTTGTGTAGCGTTTGTTTTTTAAGTTTGCTACCCGCCCGTAGGCGTGGCTTTTAATGAAAAATCATAGATATCGACCTTTCATCAAATTATATAGTAAAATTTAGCGAGTACTGCTCGGCTGTGCACAAACTGAATATTGTTGAAAATTCTACAAAATTTCCTTAAATCTTGCATTATTTTTATTCACAAATGGTGGCCAGATTTAAAATGACAGTGGTTTAAATATGAGTAAATTTTTCTTTGTTTTAGCGATTTTAAAATAAAGTTAACACTTCGAAGCAAATGGTCGCCTGTTTTTTTTTTTTTTTTTGGAAAAACTGGTCATATGGTAACAGTGCCGTAGAGCAGTTAATTCTGAATGATACACCACCATTTGTTTGGCAGAAGTTTTCGGAGAAATTAGAAAAACCAAACCCCTCAAACGGATAATTCTTCACCATGACAACGCGAGCTCTCACACATCGGTTCAAACAAATGACTTCTTGAGCACTCAAAAGATCGCATTAATAGGTCAGCCGTCGTGTAGTGGTTCGAACACATGCAAAAGTGTATAGATTATAATGGGAATATTTTGAAAAACAATAAAGACATTTTCAATAACAAATTTCAGTTTTTTCATTGTTAGACTCAAAATATAACCTCGAACTAAGATAAAATACAAGCTTGGTAATTGAACAGAAATTACTAATTTTTAACAGAAAATGTTAATTTCAAACAATTTTATTTAAAGTAAAAAATTAGGAATATTTCTGTCGTTTTTGCGACAACCGAAATGAGGGTCAAGTGAAACAATTTTTTACGTAACTATTTTTAGAATTATTAAGGAAATTATTTTAATTTAAAAAAATCGTTACTTATAGACCGAAAATCGTCATTTTGCTAATTTGTGAAAAAAAAAAAATTGTCAAAATGACGATGAATCGTTAAATCTGGTAGCCCTGATTGTTATACACACGAGTATTTTTAAATTGGAAAGAAACTAGGTGTTGTGAAAACGACATTAAATTGCAATAGTGTTTGTGTGCTCCAGTTTTCCTTTGTTTACACTTGGAGAAATAAAAATAGTTGTACAATCATAAAGGTTTTTAAATATTGGGGCAATTGAACAATAGTCTGTTTCCCCAGCAAAATACCCATGTTCAGTAGAATCAGCACAGATTTCACAGAAAACTTAAAATACTTAAAACATTTTAATAATATAAAACATGCAACATTTAAAAGGATTTAAAAATATTCTATATTAAATTTGTAAGCAAAGTTTTTCTTATACCTTTCAAAACATCTCTCTAAATTGTTGGTGTTTTTTTTCATTTGTTTTCTTGATTGTTATTTTGTTCTACCAACTCAACTTTCTAAGCAAAATAAATTTTATGATCGTTGGGACTTTTATTATCGTCGAAATTCATAATCCACAGGATTCTTCCTGACAAGCTTTGGAAGAGGTTACAAGGAAGGTATCTCAAGTGATAATCTCCGATATGGGTGAAATTCGGATCTTTTGTAGAGGTGAAATTCGGATATCCAAAAAAATGTATACAATATCAACAAATACCTTAAATATTGTCAGCATGAATTTCTTCCCAACTACCGGTTAAGAGTGGTTTACATTATAGGATTGAGTGTCAGGGTCTGTCAAAAAAACAGTGTGCTTAAGATTTTTTTTCATAAGTTTTTTTTTGCAGATATAAGATTTGTAACATTAAATGGCTAAGGCTGTTTAATATCACACCAAATTCTTTTGGTGATCTATTGTTGGAATTTGAACTCCATCGGCGTTTCGTAAATTACCTTTGTACGACATGTTCTCTCGTGACGCTGGGAATTTAGAGAACTAAATCATGCAGATTTTACTTTTTCCAACAAAGACTCGTTCTCGCTAACTTTTGTCCTTCTCTGAAAGTTTCCAAATCGAATGTTTTTTTGCTATAACATTACCTTTAAGCTGTGTTTTCGACTTAACTATATCCCTTAACTGATAAAAAAATTCAAAGTGCAAACGCGTTTAAGACGAAAACTAACACATTACTTTTCGTATGCACGGTAACTTTCAACACGGATAATTATCAACGTTGGAAACGCAACGTTTATACATTTTCACATATACCGTAACTTATTCGTGTTACTTTCTAAAATTTTTGCTGACGTTCATTCGATTATAAAGGAATAATTATAAAAACAACCTGTTTGAAAATTTTTTATACTACAATCGGTTTAACGTAGATTTGCTTTAAATACTTAACGTTAATAGGCATGAGACAAAATACAGCTTTAATTACTTACAACGCCTTTATTTTTTTTTTGTGTGCTTTTCCAATCCTAAAAACACCAATTGACTAGTAACCAAGTAAACGAAATTATTTGCCCGTTTCTAAATTTCGTGCATTTTGTCACACGAGAATGGCGCCCACCATTTTTATTTACTATTTCAAATAAATTAAATTTGAATTCACAATAAACCACTTTTCCATTCACAATTAATATACAGTATAACTCGTTTAATAAGACAAATTCTCGGTTAATACGAACTAATTTAGAAGTCCCGAAGTTTAGCAACAATTTCAATATAAAAAACATCGGTTAAGATGGACACTCGGTTAAAACGAACTGTTTCTGATGGTCCCACAAACAAATTTTTATACAATTTTCCCCTTTTAATACGAACTTTACAAAATTCTATAATTTTTACTATATTTTTTTTGTTTTCTGACAAATTTTAAACCGAACACACAGACATTTTTTCTTAAATATATTGAAAACAATATATTTAGCAAACCAAGTGAAAAAATTGTAAAATTTTGAAAGTTGTTTCAAGGAAATTTAAATATATATATTTGTTCCTTTTACTCCTGCAAGGAGCATAGGGCCGCAAGGAAATTTAAATATTTTGTGGATAATTAGAAAATTTTAAATAAATTTTAAAAATTTTATTAAATTTTTATTTTAGTCCCCCGGAGTTTGTCTTAAGCGAGATTTACTGTATTTTCATTCACAATAAACACTATTTCTTTCACTATTTTTAATCACAGTAGATTAAATTTTTTATAAAAATTCGGAAAAAAAGTTTGAGCTAAATATGTCTTTAAAAGTTTTTAGGCCTATGCTCCTTGCAGGAGTAAAAGGAACAAATATATATATATATATATATATATATATATACATATATATGTATATGTCTTTAAAAGTTTTTAGGCCTATATTCTTAATTGAAAGCTGACAAAATATGTGTTTGGCTCGAAAAAATTCGTTAAAGCCGTAAACTAATTTTTTCCCCCATGATGTAGCGGTAAATTTTAATAATTTTTCTCCGAAAATTAATTGTTAATGGTTCCTATAAAAATAAAAAAAAGGTGTTCAAATTCCCAGCACAGTGTAAATATTCTATTCATATATTATTTTCATAAATAAGGTAGCAAACTAGGCAAACAATTGTAAATGTTACAAACAATTATTACCTAAATTTAGATCTTAACCATGAACTTTAAATTAAAATAATTTGTCTCTACCTAAAACACACAAAAATTAAATATGTTTTGTAATAAAAACCATGGTGACAACAATCAAAATTACCTGTGATGGTGTATTTATACAATCCAATTCGTTTTTGACCTCAACATCGACCACAACCTCCAATTCAACAGCGGATACGATTAATCCAAGGGATACAACAACAGCAACAGATACGACAACAACATCATCATCAATCACATCTTCACCCACTTTAAATAGTGATAAAGATAAATCGGTAACAAGTCTACTGGATTATGATAAAAATCATGTAAAAAAAGGAACAAATTCTTCGACATCTTCCTCATCTAGATCCAATTGTAGCAATTCAAGTCAACGTTCTAAAAGACCACGAACTCCTAAATGTGATAATCGTAGACGTTATTATTTCGGTAGCAATAAAATCTATTGGTGTAAACAGTCATCGGCTACAGGTTTACAACCTGCGGCCGTAGCAAGTTCCTATAAAAGTGATGTGATTTCATTGCGAAAACCTACAAATCTACAACGTAGTGCCAGTTCGGTTACACATAAAGAATTACAACAACATAAATCTCAATCCTGTTCGGGACGTTCTTCCAATAGACATCATCATAAACTGCTAACAGCTTGCAATAGTTTATCCGCGGTACCAAATAATCAACAACAAAAATCAAATAATCCAAATTATCTTAAAGAATTTTATATTTTAAATAAATGCAATACGGCTGTAACACCTTTAATCCAAAATAATCGAAATATTAAAACGTCGAAACCAAAAACAATATCGGGTGCAACTTCCATTTTTCTCGGTAACGGATTTAGTGTTAATTCTACGGCTTATAATACCAAAAGTTCTTATACTCCTGATACTCGTCTCTTAAGTTTTTTACGTTCGGCTCGTAAACTTTATCGTAATAGTGTACGTTTAAATAATAATAATAATAACAGCAGTAATTGCAATGGCAACCCTGCATCATCAGCTGAAAATACCAAAGCATCATTTGATAATAATTCTACGAATAATTTAAATAAAAATCGTGGTTGTATTGAAAATGTAACAATTGAATCAACAAAGTTGAGTAATACGGAAAAAGTTAAATCTTCATATATATTTGGTGTGAAAAATTTTGCTAATAATAATAATTACACAAATAACAACAATAATAATAATAATAATGATAAAAATATTAAAAATAAAAATAATACCACATCGTTAACTGAAGAATGGTTTGGTTAGTATATTTACTATATTTAAATAATTAAATATTTTTTGAATCAGCTAAGGATATTTACATGAAGATTTTAAAATCTAAAGCAAATTTAAGCATATTAAAACATCCTTAACAAGTAGAGTTGGCTTCTTTTAAGGAAGGTCTCCTAATGTGGTTCGATTAGATTTTAATGAAATTGGAATATGTGATAGAGAGGAGGGGAAAAATAAACATATTCAACTTTTTAGCACCCAATTTCACATTTTAGGGTTTGATAGTGGGGTCAAAAAAGTCCCCATTATTAGTTTTTTGTATTTTTTTTTTATTGCAGGAACCCTGAAAGAAACTACTCTCCTTGTTAGTAATAGGCCAGGGGTGGCAGGACTTTTTTCGCTGCGTGCCAGAAACAGACAAATTTTTTTTTTGTAAATGTCTCGCGTGCCACCTTAATTTTAGTTGTCTTTTAAAAGTCATTTTTTTAAAATTTGTAAAAAATTTTTTACATCGCAGATGTACATATTTATCAGCGCTATGGATAACCCCCATGAAATAACTCCCAAAGGGAAAAATTACAGAACATCCAAGAAATGACGTAAAAATGTTTGAGGGTTTATTTAATCTTTAAATATTAAGATTATTTCATTATTCAATGAAATAAAATTAAAATAGTTTAGACATTATTGCCTTTTAATTTTTTTGGGGGGTTTTTCCATTTTTGGTGGTTATTTCATTTTGTTAAAAGTTAAATTTTTGGGCGCAATTAATTATTTAGGTACGTAAGAAACTAGTTGAAAAGTGTGCCTCAGGCAAAAATTAATAGTTAAAATAATGAATAAAAAGGGAACATTATGGATTTGAACAGAGAAATTTCTCTTTCAGATGAAATGGCTCTGCGAAAAACGATCAAAACCCAATTTTAAATTCCAACAAAGGCGATTACAATTTAAATAAATTATTAACTTTTTTTCTATTTATTTATTATTTTTTTAACATTTAGCGTGTTTTTTAATCACCTGGATTTAGAATTTTTCATACAAAAAATGGATTTATTAAATCCAAAAAAAAACTGGATTTAATAAATCCACAATAAAAGCACAAATATATGAAACAGCCTATTAATTTAATGTCAGAAAAAAATACGAATAAAAATTAAAAGAGAAACAAAAAAATTGAAAAACTAACAAATAAAAGGTTTTTCTTAAATTTTTTTTATGAAATATGTTTAGAAAAAAAAACTACACCTCACCAAACACATATTTTTCATCTTGGACATGGAGAAATAGCTCAAATAGAAATGGCAATTTTTCACTCTACAGTAAGTAATTTAATTAAATCCAATTAGTGAATATTAAATATTGCAATGGAATTTTTCAATTGTTTAAAAATATAAATTGAAGTGATAAAACTGAAAAGGCAGACTGTTTATCGCTGTTTTATGTAAAATATAATTATAAATTAAAAGTTAAAGTAGAATCCTTGATCATCGAATTCGGTATTAAAAATTATGGTGAAAGTGTCGGACAGAAAATTTTTTTAAAATAGGAAAAATCTAACCCCATCTGTGGAGCACTTTTAGAACTACTTTTTGGATTTATTAAATCCAAGTGATTAGAAAAAACGGCTATTATTTCATTGCAGATTATTTTATTTTTTCCTTTGGAGGTTATTTCATTATGAAACTTATTTTCAGCGTTTATTTCATTGAGGGTTACCTATTTTCCCTCTGAAAAAAAAACTTAATTTTTTAGATCCAATTTTATTACAAATTGTTTTCCATTTTTGTGCAATTTTCTGGTACTTTTTATTTCTCCGATTATGAGGCATTTTCTCATCGAAACATTTAAGCTTCTTTAAAACTAGAATTTTAGAAATTTTCCCAGAATTTTCTGATAATCAAATTTGCGAGTTCCGTATTAACCATATTTCTGTAAACAAGAAATGGTTTCAATAAAGAGTTTTAACCTTTGTAACCCCTAATGCTCTTTTTTCTGATTACAATAATATTTAAACCACATATTTGGCGTTGAAAATATACTATGGAACAAATATTAGAATTTTAATTTATCGTTTTATTTAGGCGATATAGCACAACAAAGGTTGAAGACGTATCTTGAAACCCAGTAGTCAAATAATTTCGGTTTTTGCTGTAAATAACACTATCAATAAAATACAATTACGTACCGAAAATTGTTGATCAATTGGTGTTACTTCAAAAGTTATGGCGATTTTCGCTTTTTGAAAATTACGAAATTTGGCACTAAACATCAATCAATTTTGACGAAATTAGTTCTGCTTACTCCTACACTCAAAAAAATAAGTTAGTAGAAAAATTAGTAAAACGTATTGTATATAAAGTGTACTAGTTTTCAGCAATTTTTTTTGCTGAAATTCCGTTTTCAGCAAAAATTTTGGTTATATTTTTTTTTGCACTAAACTAATGAACTAATGTTTTACTAATTTATTTTGCTACAAAAATTGTACTGATAACCGCATGCATAGCGTGGACGACAACCAGATCGAAAAGATGTAGATGTCGCAACTTGTCTGGAAACTGAAATGACAAAAAAAGAAAAACAACTCTACACATATTCTATATTTAAATTTTCAGCAAATAAATTAGCTAAAGTAAAATTTCGCTACAAGTTTTTTGAGTTTTTTTCAGTCTACTAATATTCAGCAAAAAGTTTAGTGATTTTAGCAAGGATTTTTTCATTTGCAGTCGACTAAGTGTTAGCAAAACTTTTGCTGAAGATTACTATTTTTTTGGTAAAAATCAGCTCGCTGATTTTCAGCAAACCTTTTGCTGAAACTACCAACTTTTTTGCAAGCACGCTCCTGACTAAAATTTTGCTGACACAGCAACATTTTTTGCTAACTTTATTGACTTTATTGACTTTTTTTTAGTGTACTACTTACTACTACCTCTACGTATATAATATGTGTTTAATTTCAAGAAAATCTTTTGGCTAGATTTTGAATTAGAGAGATATTTGTAAAAAGTATCCTGGCGTTATCCTGTGCATCCTGGAGAAAATTTTTTAACTGATTTTACAATTAGAGACTAAACTAGCTTTGTTATTATCGCTAATGTACGCCAGATCGTAAATGCATTTTGGACAATGTTTTAAATATTTTTTTCCATTTTAAAAAGTTAATTTTTTTAAATTTTCTAAATTTTGACTTTACATGCTTCTCGCTTGAAAACAGTTCCTTATACAAAAAAGTTTGAAGGCAGAAAAAGTAGGCAGTTAAGTTTTCTATGGAAACAATACAACTTGTTTAATAAAATATTGTTATTTAGCCAAAAACTATTTAAAATCTGAAGACCGCCTTTTGGCTGCCTTGGGCATTAGAGGGTTAAAAGACAATTTACAAGCTCTATGAAAAATTTCACCATTATGGAGTTAAATCACACATTTTTGTACCGAAATTTAACATTTAACTGAATTTTTTGCTGGTCGTCTAATAGTTTCAATTTTTCGAAAATATTTAAACTATAACTGTCATAGTTTTGCCAGCCCTGTCATAGGTGGACCAGACTTCGTTGCGTTCAAACCAGATTTTAAAAATATTCTTTAAATTTTTACAATGATTTTGATAGCAAAAATTATATCATTTGTTTTTCGAAAAATAACAAAGAAACTTGTGTTTTTGGTTGGAAAAATGTCTAAAATTCTATGAATTTGCTTAAAAGATAATTGGTTAGGATATAGGGTTAAAGAAAAAATTATGATTTGATGAGTTTATCAAAAAGCATCTGATGATACGAAATGGAAAACGATTTTTTATAGGAAAATATCCCAGTTTTTTTAATTATTTCAATAGTTGGATAATGGGTCATATGAATAAAACTTAGGAATTACTTCGAAGTAATTACTTTGGGCTTAGGAGTGACTTTTAACACCAAATTTACCCACAGACTTTTAGAATAACATGAAATATAGACGAAAATAAAAAAAAAAAAACAAATTTTTAGTCTAGTCGCAAGTAGACTAGATTTGTGAAGTAATTGCTTAAAAAAACCTGTATTTCCCCCCATTATATATATTTAATACTTTAATTCCCAGTGGAACATAGGGCCGCAACAAATGTTCTCCATTGTATTCTATCGGTAGACATCATTTTCATCTCACTCCAGGACACACCATGCTCATGCAACTCGTTCTTTATTTGGCGTCTCCAAGTGTTCGCAGGTCTACCAGGTCTCCTGGATCCTTAGGGGTTATATTCAACGGACTGTCGAGTTAAATCATCCGCTGGCTTTCATTGTGTGTCCTAGCCAACTAAATTTACGCAATCGGATATTCATACTTAAAGAAATTTGATTAGTTAAGTTCCACAAATCCCGATTTGATATCGTGGCAGGCCAGAATATCTTATGTATACGCCTGAGGCAGCGGTTTACAAAAGCTTGCATACAACTCATTTTATGACTCGAAATATTCCAGGTTTCACAGGCATACAGAAGCACAGATTTCACGTTGCTATTAAAAACCTTGATTTTGGTATGATTTGAGATATTTTACGATATCCAGAATTTATTAAGCATGCCGTATGCTTGCTTCGCCCTGCACAGTATATTCTGTATATCTTCTTTGCTGCCCTCTTTTAGAAATTATACTCCCCAGATAACAAAAGATTTCAACATCATCAATGGGTTGGCCCGAAAGCTGGAAGTTTGTGTTGCATGAAAAATTTATGCGCATTGATTTAGTTTTGTAGATGTTAATTTGGCCGCACGTGTAGCAAAGGCTTGAATCTTGGATTGCATGCTAGAGAAACGGTGGGATAGAAGACAGACGTCATCTGCATAATCAATATCGTCTAACCTATCATGAAGGCCCCAAGAAATACCATGTTGCATATCCATACAGTGGTTCATAACTACGTCAAGTACTATGTTAAACAGTAGCGATATCTATTAGTAATATATATTTTTTATTCATATGAGCCAATATTTCCCCCTATTAGTAATATCTATTTTTTATTCATACGAGCCAATATCTGAGAGGTTTTGCTTTACGAAAAATATATGCGAATTTAAGAGCTTTTCTGTAAAAATATAATGGATTTTTTTGATATGTTAAACTGTCAGAATTTTCGAATTTTTGTAAATGAATATGATAATTTGTATAGTGAAAAATTATTTCTTGCTTGTCTAAAATTTGTTTTGAGCATTTGCAGAAAAAATTCTTATGAAAATTTGTCAGAAGGGATGGACGACAGCATTAGTTTTGAAAGGTTTTTATATACGAGAGTGGATCAAAAATTCCGTGACTTTTCGAACTTCCCTCGTAGTTACATGAAATACAACACTGCTCCGGGCGTTGTATGGTGAAAAACTACATACTTATGTATATTTTATCGAAATATGTATTTTTTTAGAAAGCTTTTCTAATAAAATCGTTTAAGTAGTATTTTTTTTTTATAATAAAAGTATATTAGTATGCGAACTTTATGATATTTTTCAGTATAAAACTGGTTTTTAAAAATTATGTTACGGCTAAAAGCTACTCGACAATTTTTCCCGCTAGGTGCAAAATAAAATCGCTAGATCTGATGAGAAAATCGCTGTTCTGGCAACAGTGTTAGTGGTAAACTTTGGTGTGTCTCTAACCTAGTGTCTACAAATGCAATGAAATGTGCAATGAAATTTTAAAATAACACACAAGCAACAACAACGAAAATAATTTTGTTGCTGCTTTGTGTGTAATTCGTAAATTTTATGGCATTTTTTATTGCATTTGAAGACACTAGGTAAAGACACCTTGCTTGCTAGTGTATAGTAAATTTTACAATTGCTAAAAAATGCTTTTTGTTTGAAATTGTCCCAAAAGCAACCGCAGGGAACTGATTTTATGTCAGACATACCTTCCATATAAGATCCGGTTTCCTGGTTCCGGAACCAGTTCCATGGAATAGGCTGCAGTGGAACCAGTTGGAGGATTTGCATGGTTGGCAACCGATTGTACAACATTTTTCTGGGTCCTTTTTGTTTGTAACATAATATCCGTTGAAAGGGTTCCTGAACTAGTTCCATGGAATCGGTTCTAGTGTTAGAAAAGTTTCCTGGGTTGTTTTCATTCATAGTACGTGTACTTTATGTAATAATTTAATCAGTAACAATTTCTTTGGAATTTATGTAGTTTTTAAAATGATTTTTTTTATTGTAAACGAACAATAGTACTAATTTGAGAAAAAGTTCAGTCTTAAACTATAATTATGAGATAAATTATGAATGCAAATTTTATAAAAATTTTAAAATGTTTTCCTGTTTTCAATTAAATTATTCGATATAGAGATATTTTCGAAAAAAGTTTTGAAAAAATATAACATACACTTAAAATATTTTTTATGTAAAAACAAAATAAATTTTTTCAAAACAGGGCCACTGGAATTTCACTTTGTTTTTGGCTGTTAATAAAATAAACGACAAATTAGGCAAAACAACTAACAAAAATTATTTACATACATTTATTTGTTTTTTATTTTTAGGAAGAAAACTAGTAAAAAGTTTAAAGTCGGGCATGCCGACTATGCAGTCTGGTTAAGAGCCAACTAATGTTTGGATCCGAAATTCGAATGGGTTAAAATGGGACTTTTGTCAAAATTTTCTATAAAATTATAAAAGAAGAGAAAATCGTAAACATAGCCCATATGGGCGATAGGTCCAAATATGGACCGATTCTATCTAGAATCTATCGGCTTTTTTCTCTGGACCATGTGAGTCAGCAAACCAAATTTCGTTAAAATATCTTAATATTTGCGACCTGCAGCGTGTAACCAAACCAATTTTAGGGTGACCCTTATATGGGCACTAGGTCTAAACATGGACCGGTGTTAACCAAAATCAATAGTCTTCGTCCTTGGGCCGACATAGTTCGGTGTACCAAATTTCATCAAAATATCTTAATATTTGCGACCTGCAGCGTATAAATAATATAATTTTGGGGGGGACCCTTATATGGGCACTAGGTCTAAACATCGACCGATGTTAACCAAAATCAATAAGCTTCGTCCTTGGGCCAACATAAGTCGGTGTACCAAATTTCATCAAAATATGTTAATATTTGCGACCTGTAGAGTGCGCACAAGAATGCATGACAGACAGACGGACGGAGGGACGGACGGACATCGTTAAATCGAAAATTCTGAGCCGATCGGTATCCTATAAGGTGGGTCTACGACCATTATTTTTTGGTGTTACAAACATCAGCACAAACTTATAATACCCTCTCCACGTAGTGGTGTAGGGTATAATGACTGAATAAAATGAATGTTTGAAATTCTCAGTGTTTTATGTTATTTTATACGATAACAAATTCTGACTGCAAAAGTTCCCTGAGTGTAAATATTTCGCTTTACAAGCAATTAAATTTCAATACTAAACTATTAAACTGACATTTAAATTTTAATGCGTTAACGCTATAAAATTTGTGTTCAATTCACAGATCAGTAAATAAGTTTATTTTCATAATCAATTATAAGCAAGGTTGGCAACCGAAACGAATAACGATGTTGGTTGGTATCGGTATTGGTATCGATTTTGTATCTGGCGGTATTTCATTCGTGTCGTTACCGAAACATCAATACCGGTATTATTAAAAACAGGGGTATGGCATCACCAAAAACAAAAGTTATAACGACATCGTTATCACTAGATGGCACTTTGTTCAAAAAATTGACAATTTTCTTTTTTATTTAAATTGAAATAAAAAACAAAAAAGCAAATAAAAAAAGGAATTCTCAAATTTTATTATTTGAAGATATTTTGCGCTTGATTTCCTCTTATTTTGCGCAGTTTTCAGCAATTTTTGCGATTTTAAATATAGGCTCAGCTGATACTAAAGTGATACTAAATAGTTGCTCAGGTGATACTAAATTTCAGCGCCCCCTACCGGTGAGTAGTTTAAGTTAATAGTTTAATAGTCTCTGATTAAAAAATTTCGTTTTCATAATAAATTATGACAATCCAAATTAGCAATTGATGACCCTACGTCCAAGTTATCAATACGATTTTTGATAACAATAACCCCCATTAACAATAAACAAATAACCTAAAGTTAACACAAACTGAAAGTTAAAAAATTCAAATTTGTATGCAATTTGAAATCTGTAACTCTAAGTTAGCTCAAATTTTAGGTTAAATTGTTTATAGTTAATGGCCCTAAAAGATATTAAAAAGTTAAATTAATTTATAATTTTGGATATTTTGTATAAAAAAACTTATATTTTGTGATAAAAATGTAAAAAACAAATTTTGTTAAAAATCGATTGAATACTGCTACGATACCGGTATTAATGAAGTTATCGGTGTTTTTAAAAATCCAGAATTTCGGTATTGGCATCGGTAACGCTTATCAATTTGGGAGAATTTTGAAATGGATAACGGTATTGCAAAGGTATCCGTTGCCAACCTTGATTTTAAGCGTTTAAACACTTTAATAAAAATTTAATATTTACGAAGTTAATCAATTTGGCAAATCAGCCGATCATTTCTATATCATAAATATTCGATTAGCACATAAAATAAGTAATGTTTATCGACTGTAAAAATATAAAAAATATACAACATATTGAAGGAAAATCTAATAAATATTATGGTGTAAATACAATACAACGTCAATATGTTGTAAACAAAGTTGCACAAGTTTTTTATGAGCATTATGTACTCAACGAATACAAATATCATATGGAATTTTTAATCAGTAAGAAAATTAAAATGAATTAATTGTCTGCCGATTTTTATAACACCAACAATTTTATACGTATTTTTCTTATAGTAAAAGGTGTAAAACTTTATACAAAGTTAGTTGAAATCTTATTAATTCCTAAGTAAATTGTTTAACATTAACATGTTAATATGAAGAATATTGCAAATGTAATATCCGGGCACCATTATAACAGGAAGTACATATATTTACTACACATTTTTGTCAAACACAGTTAAAAGCCCAGCATGTTGTCTGTGTCTGTAAGTCCCTTTGATATTGAATAGAGTATTCAAATTACTCGGGTTTGGTTTTGTTGGAATAATCGGGTAACTCCATTTTGAGGTTTTGAACTTATTCGATTAATGGAGTAAGGTTTTGAAATTAAGGCGAGTATCTCTAATTTTTATTACTTTTTCGTAAAAATTACACACAATTAACATATTTTGAAAGCATTCATTTTAAATGTTTTTAATTAAAATTAAGGATAATTTGATGTTTTAAAAATAATATACAGTTGAGGTGTTTTGCTTTTTGAAGAACTTTTATTTAATTTTTATAAGGTCCGTTTTGAGAAAACGATATCGCTTACACCGTATCTTCTAAAAACATAAATCCTTAATTTGATTTTAAAATCCGATTAAATTTTGAGCAAATCGGTACGCCAGAAAAAAATATTCAAATTTTATTACTTGAATTTGCTACTTTATTCTATCAATATCTTATTCAAAGAACCAATTTCATTTTTGTTGATTTTTTTGATAGAATCAAAGGAATGGATTAAATTTTAACAAATCAAATCAGTTTACAATAATGGTTGTCTTTAATTGCGAATCAAATCATAAAATAAATAATTCAACCCAGTGTATAAAATGAATACCACATATGTGGTTATGTAAGTACATACCTGGAAATGGTAACTAGTTACTTTTGTTATTGCATTTCTTATTACTTTTGTATGGCGATGTCGCGCAAAATAATGAGTTATGATTCCACACCAGCATTCGAAAAATATGTCGTTATCTATATGCTAAATAGCATGACAAATTTTCAAAAAATTTATTTTATAAAACATAATATTTTTTTATCAATTATTTTAATTTTTGCATTAAAAATACAAAAATTTGTTTTTTTGGACTTTCTATATTTTCATATATTTAGTTGGAATATTGTTCTACCTCAAGTCCAAATTCTAATATTCTAATATTAGATTGTCATATTAGATTTTATTTGTTGTTTCAAAAATGTTGACCATTTTCATGATAGATAATACAATTGTTTCATGGGCATCACCCCAATCTTCAGTTGTCTGCAATAAGAAAATGATGATTGGAACACACAAACCGAGACATAACGTACAAAAACGTACTGTTTGATTTGTAAAACCAGTCATAAATCAACACTTTGAAAAGCAACATTTTACATAAAGGTACCCTTGGGGTAGCATTTATGTATGTGTGTTCGTTTACAATAACATTTGTAAAAACAACGAGATTATCCCAACAAAATAAAGATATGACAATATCATAATCGGAATGGACTTGAGGTAGAACATCAGCTAACTCAGTATATGAATATTTTTTTATTGTAAAATTTTTTAAATAAAATTTGTTTATGCCGGGAGTCGAATCTGGGGGCTCCAGATTGCCAGGCGATAGCTCTACTATCCGAGGATGTTATACTCGGTAGATAAAAACATAACTAACCTGCTGCGCACAAGTATGCCAACATACAAAAAATCAGAAAATATGCGCTTACAAATATTGTTACCAGTGTTAAAAAAATATTGAGTCTAAAAGTAGATTTCAAAAAAAAATTACAAAACATCTAGAACATTACTTTGTATTTGAAATTATGATAAAAATGAGTCATTATTGGTAACGCATTATTTTTTGTTTAGAAATTAGTTATTAGTAACTCATTATTATATGTTATAAAATAATACGGAAATTAAGTCGGTGTTGTTACGTTTAGTTCAAAAAATAATGAATGTCATTACCGTTTCTACAGGAATCTTATCAAAATTGAATCAATATAAATTTAAATAAATCATTATGCATTATGATAATGAATTCGTCACTGAATCATAAAATTAATAAAATTTTATGCGAGTTGATTTAAAAAATAATTATCTTCTTTAAGCTCTGACAAAATATACCGTGAAATTTTTAAATTAAACACAAAATAACAACGTAAACAATTTTATGTGTAATTTTCACTAAATATAAATAGAATTTAAATTCAAACTGTAACGGAGATATTACTTGGAATTCTATAAAAAATTAAAAAAATTTTTTTTAAATTTAAAACAAGTATAAACTAAAAAAAAATATTTCTTTTTTCGATTTTGTCGAATTACTCGATTAATCGACCATAATTACCCGAGTTATTCTGTAATCGAATTTAGCCATTTTAAATTATTTCAACAATTTATATGAAAGAAATTCATCGATTAATCGAGTAATGGTTAACTGATTGGAAACCCTATTGAAAATCTTTTGCTGTGGAAAAACTTTGCATAGCGCCCTCGTATGTAGTTAATATGATTTAGCTTTTACAGGCAATAAAACCAGTACGTGTGAACCAATTTTTTTTATATTTACTTCCTTATAGTTATTGTCTTTTGTGTCAGTACTACTAGCCTCAGTCATCATTCCTATCCCACATTTTACTTATTATTCAGTAAAATAAATTTTATGGTTTATAATCATACTACCACTTCCATTATGAGAATTTCTAAAAACAATGAAAACTCTCTTTCATTTAAAATCAAAGTTTGAAGGTTATGTACTTAAACAGAACTAGAACGACTACGAAAAAGTTTGAAAATTGTTAAACACTAACAGCGGTATTCAAAATGAAAATTTAGCATAGAGTTCACATGAGTTTTATTCACAATACTGTTGTTAAACTCATTCTAGTATTGTTGCTAAATTCCTTCTAATGTTCTGTTATCAAACGCCAAAAAACAAAAAATTCCATTCACAATAATAAAAAGCCTTGTATTTTCAAACACAGGGTTGGTCTTAATCGGTTCGCTAAGAAATCATTTTGAATAAACTCTATTCTAATTAGCTGCTAGGCCAAAAATATATTCTAGTTAACAGCTCTTTGTGTGCGATGCATAAGAAGCTACTAACTTTTCATTTTGAATACGGGGGTAAATGTACACTGAAATTTTATTTAAATACGATATGGTATTGTAAAAATTCGTACTTACAAGGAAGGTATCCCCTCCAATTTGAATGAAATGTTTTAAACTGTTTTTTATCAGATTTGTGATAGAGGAGAACAAAATAAGGGATTTTTTTAGTGGACAAAGCTCACGTTTAATAGTTAAAAAGTGGAATAAAAACCTACCCAGCAAAACCTTCTATTACCCGGTAATGACTTTGGTAAGAAGAAATAAGAGTAGGTAACCTCTTACTTTTCTATTACCAAAGCTATTATTTTAACAAGGTCATGTCCATCGAGGTAACTCATTACCTAGTAATATGGTATTCAGAACTTACATGTTACGCTTACCTATTACCTTTAGGTTACAAAAAACCGTAAAATAATACGATTTTTTTCTTAAAATTTCAATTTGTTTTATATTGACTATTAAATTAAAAATTACATATTTTTAACCAAAAATTTTGGACATTTTTTGTTTTTATAAATTTTGGTTATAAAAATAAGCATTTTGTAATGAAGCGGGTAACCTCTTACTTTTCTATTACCAAAGCTATTATTTTAACAAGGGCTTGTCCATCGAGGTAACTCCTTAACATGTTATTCTGAACTTACGTGTAAGGAGTTTTCAAAAACACTTTGTCTAAATTTTAATTTTTTAAACCGAATATCAATTTCAAATTCACGGATATTTAACAAAAAATAGAATTTCTAAAATTTTCAATAAAAACGAATTATTTATACCAATAAAACATTCAAACGTATGAATTTCGTATTACAAGTAATGCAAGGGTAAACGGTTTATATATTACAAGGTAATATGCATAGTAGTAACCATATATTACCAAGGTTTTGCTGGGTAACCATACTTGACTTATTTTTATCTTTATTTCAAGGTTGGTTACCGTTATCATTATAATACCGTTTCAAATTGAATACCGTTACCGTTATCGATACCTCTAAAAAAAATTACAAATACCGTTATCGTTACCGATACCGTTATTTTTATGGGTAGTTACCGGTATTTATTATTTTATATAAAAATTACAATTTTTTTATTTTATAATCTTGAGTGTGTTTTTACAAAGAATTTATAGATAATAATTTTAGTTATTAAAACTACCAGTATTGAATTTTTAGCTTAAAATCTGTATTTTCAGTATTTTAAATTAAAAATATGCCATTTTTACTTGTTTTTATGTTTTTAACATAATTTTTAATACCGGTAAGTACCGGTATTGCTGTTTCGATAACGGTATACCGTTACCGAAACAGTCTTCAATACCGTTACCTAAACAAACGAAATCCGATACCGTTACCCTTACCGTTATTCGTTTCGGAAACCAACCTTGCTTTATTTTAAATATAATGTTCTAGATTTTTTTGAAAATCTATTTTTAGACTCAATATTTTTTCAACGCTGATAAGGATATATATTAGGGTTATGACTCATTTTTAACAAAAATTTTACCTATCACCACGTGATAGGCAATAATAAATTAATAATAAAAATCGTGTTTGTGGGTCATTTCGGCAAAAAAACCTTCCGCACCAAATGCGATTTCTAAAAATAATTTTTGCTCGGGGATTTTGTTTAATTTACATAACGAATTATTACAAAAATCATTGTAAACGTCAAAAAATGTATCCAAAAGTCCTTCCAAAGAGGTTTCGAAATTTTTACCGTAAATAGCTTTTAATAAGCATCGGTTGAGTCTCATTTGTTTAAAACTTCGGAGAAATATTTTAATTAAACTAAAACCATATAGACCAAATTTCAACCCTTTAGCAGCGAAAAGGTAAGATTGCGTTACTTAATATTTTTTTATGGCCTTTTGGGCTAGGGCATGAAAAATTTGATATTTGCAAAAAAAATCAAAAAATCAAACCTAATATACACTCAGATAAAAAAGTTTGTAAAAAAAATTGTAAACAGTTTCCAATCGCACTATACTATTTTTATACTGATTATTAGTACAATTTTTATTTTTAGTAATCATTTTTGCTATTCTCTTCTTACAAATTACGGATTTTTTTACTAATTTTCGCTGCTGATTTCAGCAAAACATTTTACTAATTTTTCAAAACCGAGTGCTAAATTAAGCAGAAGAATATACTAATTTAAAAATATTTTTTTTTTGATTTTTTACAATTCTTGTTTAGTTTATATTTGTTACTATTGATATATTCTTAGTTTAGAAATAACACCCAGAAAATTTTATTGCATCTCCAATTCATAAAACGGCAATAACTGGAGAACCGTTTGCAATTTTGACTCCAAATTTCAAGTACGATGAAGTAATTATACGCTTGTTACAATCGAAAGAAAAAAAAATTTTTTTTTTTGATTTTACAGTTTTTTATTTTTTAGTACAATTTTTTGCTAACTTCAGCAGATTGATTTTAAATTACAGTTTACAGCAATTTACTGAAATTTAGTAGCTGCAACTAATTATTTATACTAATTTCATTGTACTAAAATTATGATATTTATTAAGTTTTTTAACTGATTTTAGCAAATCGATTTTGAATTGCAGTTTACATAAATTTTACAAAAAATTAGTAGCGGCTACTAATTTTATTGTACTACAGATCGACAGACATTTGTTGCTAAAATTAGCAAAAAATACCGCTGGCCTCAAAACAGTTAAATTTCCCGTAATAACAGCAAAATTTTCAGTAGCCATTACAGACTTTTTTGGTTGAGTGTACATTTAATAAAAAAATATTACACATTAGTGGTTTTTAATGAAAAATTTAATTTTTTCTGAAATTCCTCCCATTAAACTTTTAATAGTGTCTGCAGTGATTTTTTTGCTTGATGATAACCATTTTCTTGAAAATGTTTTAGTGTTTTCAGCAACCTGTTTTGTGCCCTTCATGATCCTTTTTACCATAGCCCAATATCTTTCGATAGGTCTGAGCTCTGGGCAGTTAGGTGGATTTGCATATCTGAGTACAAGTACTATATTTCGTTAAATAATCGAATTATTTTTTCACGCAATTCTATTTCACAGCTCATTTGAAAGCCAATAAGTATTGAATAATTTTAAAACTTGACATGAGGATTTGTACATATTTACATATTTGATTAAAAAAAATAAATTTTGAATTTGAAAAAATTTACAATTAATAATGAGTTTCATCGAACGCAAACCTTATAAGTAGTTTTTGTTTTTCGTTACAGTAAGTGTTGATCAATTCCTTAAAATTTCATTAGAAAGTAGAATGTTTTGGATGAGCAACCCCGTACTTAGATTTTGGAATTTTTTTTTTCTCAAAATCTAGTTTTTAAAACTAGGTGAATGCCTTTAAACTAAAAAATTTAATCTTTATATGCTTATCATTAAAGCTCATTAAAAAACCTCTTACCATTTACTTCTGTTCATTTCAGCCTAGTTTTATGTAGCTTTTCAAATAAAAGGTATAAAAGTAGAAACATTTATATGACTGCTTTTGTTTATTTTAAAATCTCTGCCACAAATATATAATACAATTCTATAAAAATATGGCATACATCCATCATCTTAGGTTACAAATTTATTTTGCAAACAAAAACAACTGGGTATAAATGATTCATATTTCAACATCTCTCTACAAGCAACCACAAAAACCAAAACCATTTTTAAACAAAGGGCAGAATTGTTTATATATTTTTATAAATGTTAAATGCTTTTTTTTTTAATAAAAACTTATTTTGAATTAAATTAAATAAAGTTAAGCTCACGCTCAATAATATGATTTCATCAATGATTACTCAACTTAAAACCAACTACTAACTACTATTTTTATACCCTACAATACTCTGTTTGTAACTAGCAAATACCGACATTTTGAATTTATCTCGAAAACTGCCGAGTCAACCAATTACCAATTCGGAAACTAGAATATAAGACCTAACAGACTGCAGACCTTAACTCCGATCCGATCCAATATCGGAGAAATCTGGATTTGAACTTTTTAAACGCGTTTTTATTATAGAATTACACTCTATACTAAATATAAGGTATAGCACATAATTTGTGAATAATAAAGAATATAATTCACCTAATCCCACCTTCACTATATTTATTACACTGTTAACTAAAATTTCCTTTGCGGAATTCGATGCACTTCCAGGAATATGATCCACATCGTACTGGAGTGTAGGGATACATACAGTCGACATGCCCGACATTAATTTGTTTAATTGTTTTTGTTTGCAAAGTACATTTATATACGCGACAAGTACAATCGCATCTACATCAGGACAAATATGATATAAGATACATAAAGTGACCAACCTACATATTTAAATTTTTATAGAATAAAAATTATTTAAATAAAATTAAGATTTCGTATAACTTGATAACTTATATTGAAGTGCGTTTCCACTACACACAGAAAAAATATTTTAAATCAAGTTCTTTAACATTTTTAAGTAATGTGTCAAATACTGGCGTCATAGGACGAAGAGATGTGTTCACGTTCCCAGTCAGAAAAATACAAACGAGAAAGCGATGGTGCTACAAGTACTGGCAAAAAGTGCTTTTCCATTCCCAAAATGATAACATCATTAGACAAAAGGACCGGCTGTGCAAAAAGCGCCGGAAAAGCACTGGAGAATCAAAATTTTTGAACGTTGACAAAACGCTGGCAAAACCAGTAAATAGTTGGTCTGGAAGTATATTTTCCAAAACAAATTTAAAAAAAGTGGAACCTCCTGACTACAAACTTTTTTTTAAGACAGCGTCAGCATTTTTATAAAATCATTTCTCTACCACTGAATTGACTTTTGTACCACTGGCAATTTCTGACTAGGTAGCACTGGATAACCACGGGTTGCAAACCTTGGCATAGCACTCTAAGCTCATCTTTGCCAGTGGTTGTTTTTATAAACCACCGAAATTTTTGTAAAACAAATTTGACAACTTAATTTCAACAAAATTTCCAGTGGTGGCGTATTAACGCAACAAGCAATTACCAGCTGTTATAATTAATTTACGCCTTTACTTATTAAGTATTGTGTGTCTCGTTATCTTAGTGTGTAGAGCTCGCTTCTGCCAATCATATGGTCTCCGTAAAAATCACGGTACGACCAAAAAAGGACATACATACAGCAATGTACAGTAAATTAGCGCAAAACTTTGTCATAAAAAAATCTTATTTTTTATTGTATTTTAGTTCTGGAAACAAAAATTTGTAAACATAAAAACTTAAAATGCATATTCTTCCTTAATAAAACAAAACTTGGACGAAAATTCCAATCGTCTGCTCATTAAGGGCAGCAACATCTCATACGCCAGATTTTAGCTGGACAGTAAAATAACACAAATTAATATTTCTGAAATAAAAAGGATATACTTTAATAAATAATAAAAATATTAATATTTTTAGTTGACCTGGTCAATATTTAGTACTGTGACTTTTATTTTCAAGTACCGCTTGGCATCTACGGGACATGCTTTGAATCAAATTCTGGCAAAGCTCTTTGGGAATTAAATACCAAGCATTCTGTATTCCAATCCAAAGATCATCCAAGTTTTTGTACTTATGTTTAGCAATCACACATTTCACATCGTTCCAGAGGTTTTCACAATGGGGCCCACACCGTGCCATGAAAATGACCCCCACACAATGATGCTGCCTCCACCATGCTTCACGGTCTTCTGAGTGTAGCGTGGATTCAATGCCTGGCGTTTTGGTCTATGAACAAACAATCAACCATCTGGTCCCATTTTTTTCTAGAATGAGAGGCCTTTAGACTTGTGGGTGCGAGCAAACAATAAACGCTTAGCAATACTTTTTTTGACAGAAGTGGCTTCTTTCGCCTTGCGCGTCCAAACAGCTATGCGTCATTTAGGCGTCTTCAGATAAGCCTGTCTGATAAATTTTATTCAAATTGAGAGGTAATTTCGTTAGCAATATCGCGAGATGACATGAACGGGTTCTTCGTCGACTTCCGGACAATAGCACCGTCCACGACTTTTGTTGTTTTTTTGACACGTGGCTTCTGTTTTTTGTTTTCTGATGCATTAGTTTTGTTTGTTTTCACAGAAATGATCACATTATACACCATTTT
Organism: Leucophora obtusa; assembly: GCA_949987735.1. NCBI lineage: Eukaryota > Metazoa > Arthropoda > Insecta > Diptera > Anthomyiidae > Leucophora > Leucophora obtusa. Next base: position 357,524,383 of record OX465295.1, read on the forward strand.
TCGCGAGCGATGCAAAGTTTCGGCAATTTCAGCCGGCTTTTTTTCCATCATTCCACATATTGAGGATAATGCGTCTCTCCTCTGGTGTGCAGTCTTTTCCACGTCCCATTTTTTGCAAAAATTACGTGAAATAACACAAAATTAAAACGGTTCAACGTAAGAAGGAAATTACGCGAAAAAAAAAAACTTTTATAACACTTCTAAGCACGTTGTGCTAAGTTGCTGTCCAAGCCAAACGCAGCTTATGACACAAATCAGCAATCAAAACAAAAAAGGAAGTATGATAACGGTTATAATTTGTATTTACCAGAAGCCAGATGATCTTGTGCAACAGTGCAGACCAAAACAATTGTTCTCATTACGCAAAAAATTAGAAAAAAAAAATTCTGAGCCGATCGGTATACTATAAGATGGGTCTAGGACCAATATTTTTTGGTGTTACAAACATCAGCACAAACTTATAATACCCTGACCACGTAGTGGTGTAGGGTATAAATACAATCAAAATTTACAGTGATATTGTGCTAATTTACTGTCCATGGCTGTACGTATAATAAACTTTTTTAAATTTTATTTTGTAAAATATTTTGCAGGAGCACCAATTGTTTTGCTTCCTCAGTGCTTTCCGACGCTTTCCTTAACATCAGGTCCATTTGTCCTATGATGTTATCTTATCATTTTGGGATTGGGAAAGCATTTGTATCACTTAGTACATTGATTTACTTCCAAATACATTTAACATAATATAATTTGGCCACCTTTAAAATGATACATGACACTTTTTTTAATATTGTGCGACAACGTACTACTTAATATTTTTAGTTTTTTTTTTTTAATTTTTTGAACTTTGTAAACGAATTACATTTTAGTTTTTTAACTTTATTTTTTTAATTACGTAATTTATTTCAGAAATTTATTTTAACAAAATCATGCAAACATTTTTACTCAAAAAAGTACAATTCAGAGTCATTCTCATCTTTAAAAACGTGCTTTAGTTTTGAAAAACAAACAAGAATGTTTTTCCCGTATAAATTAAACATTTCTGTTCAAATACGAAACAAAAGTCATTGAAATTCTCATCGAAAGACATCATAAAAACAGTAGCAATGTTATATTAATAAAATGCAAATTAAAAGTTCAACAACAGTATCACAAGTTGCTCGAAAAATACACAAAAAAAAAACATATTCTGCCATGAATCATTCATACTACCTCTTATATTGAGATTTTGAAACGCAATAAAGAAAAAGTAGGGTAAAGGGGGATCCTTCGCCACTTTTTTTCAAGGCAGTGTCATTTCTTAACTACTAATTATTTTTAAAAAAGAGCCAACCACTAAAATAAAATTAATATTTTTTCATAATTTTTAAGAATCTATTATAATCAAATTATTATTTTGGAAAGCTTAGGCTCGTAGGTCTAACATACTGAAAAATTATTTTTTAGGACACGATTTCAGGAAGTTATTGCAAAATGTAGTTCCTTCCTATTATTTTGTTGGCACCCCAAAAAAACACAAAAACATGTCTGTCTTCTAGCACATGTAATGTAAATTCGTCAAAGTGGCCGTCAAGGAAAGGTAATTGAAAAATGCACAAAATATATTTTTTCCAATTTTGTATCTCCCTTAACATCGGAGAAAAATGGGATTAGTGTATGTGCCCCACTGGCGAAGGACCCTCCCTCTACCCTATACATTCACATGAGAAAATATAATAATTGTACACAAAAAAAATGATTAATTAATTTCATAGTGCGTTTACAGAAGCAAGCTGACTGTTGTAATCTAGTTTTAGATGAAGTTTCAAAATTTTTGATAAAAAATTTCATTTCTCTACAAAATGATTTTTTTTAGCTTCGATTTAAGATTTTTGTAGATTTATTCTCGCTGATTTTAAATCTGTTTTTTACATTTCTCTATTACGTCACAATTTTATTGTCACAACTCTATATAAATTGGAAGAACAGAAAAATAGGGCTGTGACCACTAAATTCGGTTTTTTTAGCTGTATGACACCCTGTACCACAGTAAAATTTTGGCCGTATTTCGGGAAGTCGATCAAATAAATTATTTAGTCTAGAGTTTGGTCTCGTGTCCTACTTTCCGAATTGGTACGATTCATTCGAATTGGTACGAACGTTCAGCAAAAAAAAATTGTTTTTGAAATTGTCTTGCAAAAATACTTCATATTGGAGGGCGTACGGCGAACTGTTTTTTTGCGGTACGGTCTATTGTACACACCCATATCATCCAGAGAGATTGGTTATCATCGATCGGTAGCTCTCTACGTTGACGGTGTTAGCAATCCCATCATCGTTTTCGAAGAAGTACGGACCGATGCCATTTTGTACTTCCTATGGAATATTGTAACATATTCTTACATTGACAACATAAAATTGAAAAATATTAAAAATAATTGATAAAAATATTTTTGGCTTGATATAGAATCTATTTTATATAAAACGTCAGAGTTCCCTACAATTGGATTAAAAATATTTTACATAAACTCTTTTACCATATATTTATTTCCATATCTATATGAATTGTTGAGCAATAAATACGTTTTAATATAATTTCACTTTTTTAAATAAAATAATAAAAAAACCGGGAAATTAATTACAAATTCAAATTCCCATGTCGGTACTCTATAACTGACTACAACCTAAACTACTTACTGACAACATCAATAGAGTGATTTAATTATTTTTTTATAATACTCGTTAAGTAAAAACCGCTCAAACGGAAACTTAAAAAAATATGTTTGTACGAATATATTGTGTTTAATCTTAATACAAAATAAAAAACAATAGTCTAACTATCTGTCTATACAATTTTTATAGAGTTGCCATATTGAATTTAATAAAAAACGAGTAAAAAGGTTAAAGTCGGGCATGCCGACAATACAATACCCTACACCAGCCTGATGTATTGTTTGGATCCGAAATTCGAATGGGTTAAAATGGGGCTTATGTCAAAATTTTCTATAATGTGAGTCAGCGCACCAAATTTCATTAAAATATCTTAATATTTGCGACCTGCAGTTTGTAACCAAGCCAATTTTGGGGGGACCCTTATATGGGCACTAGTTCTAAACATGGACCGACGTTCACCAAAATCAACAGGCTTCGTCCTTGGCAAACATAAGTCTATGTACCAAATTTCATCAAAATATCTTAATATTTGCGACCTGCAGCGTATAAACAGTATAATTTTGGTAGGACCCTTATATGGGCACTAGGTCTAAACATAGACCGATGTTCACCAAAATCAATAGGCTGCGTTATTGGGCCAATGTAGGTCTGTGTACCAAATTTCATCAAAATATCTTAATATTTACGACCTGCAGCGTATAAACAGTATAATTTTGGTAGGACCCTTATATGGGCACTAGGTCTAAACATAGACCGATGTTCACCAAAATCAATAGGCTGCGTTATTGGGCCAATATAGGTCTGTGTACCAAATTTCATCAAAATATCTTAATATTTACGACCTGCAGCGTATAAACAGTATAATTTTGGTAGGACCCTTATATGGGCACTAGGTCTAAACATGGACCGATGTTCACCAAAATCAATAGGCTGCGTTATTGGGCCAATATAGGTCTGTATACCAAATTTCATCAAAATATCTTAATATTTGCGACCTGCAGCGTATAAACAATATAATTTTGGTAGGACCCTTATATGGGCACTAGGTCTAAACATGGACCGATATTCACCAAAATCAATAGGCTGCGTTATTGGGCCAATGTAGGTCTGTGTACCAAATTTCATCAAAATATCTTAATATTTACGACCTGCAGCGTATAAACAGTATAATTTTGGTAGGACCCTTATATGGGCACTAGGTCTAAACATAGACCGATGTTCACCAAAATCAATAGGCTGCGTTATTGGGCCAATATAGGTCTGTGTACCAAATTTCATCAAAATATCTTAATATTTACGACCTGCAGCGTATAAACAGTATAATTTTGGTAGGACCCTTATATGGGCACTAGGTCTAAACATGGACCGATGTTCACCAAAATCAATAGGCTGCGTTAGGCTGCGTCTGTGTACCAAATTTCGTCAAAATATCTTAATATTTACGACCTGCAGCGTATAAACAATATAATTTTGGTAGGACCCTTATATGGGCACTAGGTCTAAACATGGACCGATGTTCACCAAAATCAAACTTGTTCGTCCTTGGGCCAACATAGGTCTGCGTACCAAATTTCATCAAAATATCTTAATAGTTGCGACCTGTAGAGTGCGCACAAGATTGCATGGACAGACAGACAGACGGACGGACGGACGGACAGACGGACATCGTTAAATCGAAATAAAAAAAAATTCTGAACCAATCGGTATACTATAAGGTGGGTCTACGACCAATATTTTTTGGTGTTACAAACATCAGCACAAACTTATAATACCCTGACCACATAGTGGTGTAGGGTATAATAATTTTTAAATGCGATGGAAAACAATTCACAAAATTCTAACTGATTCAAATCCCACGAATATAGAAATTTAAGATATTGTTTTTTAACGCATATCTAATAATTGCTTACTTTATAACGTGTCATATCTAAAAACAAACTAGAAAATTTATAACGAGTATCATATGTGCCCATATTTTTCTGTCATAAGTCGTGTCTAATTATATTTTATTGGCATAATATCAACAGAAAACATTTTTGTATAATAATTTTAATGTCATCATTGTGGCAACCCTATTCTTTCCGTACCCATATTCGTATATGTTTCTTTGTTATGACCGGAATTAAGCTTAGATTGTTTATTATTTCCCGTGCTATAAAAGTACATACTAATTTTACGCAAAAAATAAAAATCACAACAAAAGAAAAAAATTATTGTGAGAATAATGAAAATACTTATTCAATAAATGCCATTAAATTTTAGAAATAAAAAAATTAAAGTCTAACTAAACATATTGAGGTTTATTGACATTTAGATTTGCCAAAATCTAGAACATTTGAATTTTATTACAAATAACTTAAAATTTTAAAAAATGATTTAACATAATTCAATTGTTATCACAACAAAAAAATTAAAACTCATAACACTGTGAGACAAATGGTAGGGGTCAGTGATCGGGAAGGGTTCAAACTACCGGGGAAAGTTATATCGGTAAAAAAGAATTTATACGTGTCCCGGCGTTTCGCTGGGTCTCCCCTAGGAATCGAGATATATCGATTTGACCTTTGGTGGCCTTTTTTTTGTTGACATAACTCGAGAACCACTAGTCCGATTTTGGTCAAACAATTTTAAAAAATTAAAAATTACAATTCCTTTAATCTGTTCATATAACGTTTTTCTATATACTCAACAGATTTGCCGGTAAAAATAAATGTATGAAGAAAAAAATATTTTTTGCCTAAAATATTAAAAAAAAAGTAATAAACAAAAGGTTATTGATTTTTATGGTAGCGGTAACAAACATTTATTTTTACCGGCAAAACTGTTGTTTGAGCAAAATCGGACTAGTGGTTCTCGAGTTATGTCAAAAAAAAGATATATCTCGATTCCTAGAGGTGACCCAGCGAAACGCCGGGACACGTATAACTTGTTTTTGACCGATATAACATTTCCCGTTGGTTTCATCCCATCCCGACTTTGACAGTCGCATAGTGTAATCATTTGAAACTACTCAAAGTTTCAGATAAGTCTATAGAAGACCCTAAAATTGGGTGCATGTACCTTAGATCGACAAAAGTAAATTTTTGAAAAATTTAAACTAATTTTTTCAAACTAATCAAGATATTTCAAGTTACGGTAGTAACCAGTAAATTTCTTAACTATATTGTACAAATAAGAAAAAAATTATCTTTTTTGCAAAAATTAAAATGCGTGTACCTTGGAACTTTTTGAATATTTCCTCTTCTGTGCATCCAACAAATTTCAATACATGATTAGTTGAAGCTCCACAGGCTAACTGTACTTTTTGAATTTAATTCGCTTCAAAATAACCTTTGATTTAAGATTTCGGCCATTTTTTAAAAATTATGTTTTTATGCAAATATTAAATTGCGTTGCCTCATTTCGACTCAATAAAATAAATTTCATTATGGGGCAGCATTTTTTTAAAGAAATTTCCTTAATTTTTTACGAGTTCCAAGGTACACACAAATTTGTAATTTGGAATACTTTTTCGCTTTTCTAAAAAAATTTAAATTTCTTAAAATGAATACACTAATAGAAAAAAGTCCGTAGAAAATTTAGTAAAAACTACTAAAAATTAGTTAAAAATGATGCTGCAAAAAAAACTGCTAAATTAGCAGATTATTTTTGCTATATATTAGTAATATAGGAACAGCAAAACTAAAACTGTTAAATATACAGAATTTTAGTTATATATGAGCTAAATTTTTGTAAATGGAGATTAGCAAATTAACCTGCTAAAATCAGCAAAAAATTTTGCTAAATAATTAGTAGCCTAAAAAATCACCAAAAATTAAAAATTTTCGAAGTTTTTTTTTCGATTTTTTTTTTAAATGCAAATAAAAATCGAGCCTTTTGAAAACAGCAGTTTACAATTTTTTAGCAAATATTTCTGCTGATTTTAGCAGAATAGACTGCTATTTGCATTCAACTAAATTTAGCTCAAAAATAGCAAAAATTTTGTAGATTTAGCAGTTTATTTTTGCTATTTTTAGTCTACAAATATTTAGCAAAATTTTCTGCAGATTTTACAGTACAATTTGCTATTTTCAATTAACTAAAAGTTAGCCTAAATATAACTAAAATTCTGTAAATTTAGCAGTTTTAATTTTGCTGTTCTCATTTTACTAGTATTTAGTAAAAAAATCTGCTAATTTTAGCAGTTTTTTCTGCAGCATCATTTTTAACTAATTTTTAGTAACTTTTTCTGCTATTTTTACGGATTTATTTCTATGAGTGTAAGAATTATTAAAGTTTTAATTATTTGCAATCTATAACAACACCAACAATAATATTTCTGCATTAAAAGATTTTTCGCATCTATCTTAATCTTAGAGATATTGAGACAGGATTTTCAAAAGTACCAAGGTACACGACACTCCCCTACACAAAAAGTAAAGGAGCACACAACTTAAAATTAGGAGTTTTTTTTGTAACGGTTATAAATTTTTTCCTGTGTACATAGTTTTATAAAAACGGAAAAATTAAACAAAAAAATTTAAAAAGTCCCCCCCCCCCCTCCCCGGATGGTAGCCAGCCTTGGAATAAGCAATAAAGCATTCCGTTTCTAAGCATTCAAAGCAGGACATACAAAAAAATTTCCAAAGAGACTAATGTTTCAAAAGTGGTAAAAATGTATCTGGAAGACCTTACAATTGAAAGGAAGCCGGGAACAGGAACAACGACTGGTTATCATACCATTGGTAAGGCATATAAAGTTAAAAGCATCCTTTAGAGACCTCCTAACACATCTGGCAAAAAAACAGCTCGGTTAGCCCAATGCTCGGACTTTTTTATAAGTAAAGTGAAACGTAAGGCAGGACTAAAGTCCTACAAAGTTCAAAAAGTTCCCGATATAAACGCTTTTAAAAATTTGGAGGCCAAAACCAGAGCTCGAAAATTGAAATCAAATTTTATACAAAAATACAACTGTTGTGTACACTAATAGAAAAAAGTCCGTAAAAAATTTAGTAAAAACTACTAAAAATTAGTTAAAAATGATGCTACAGAAAAAAACTGCTAAATTAGCAGATTAGCTAAATTAACTGCTAAATTAGCAAAACTAAAACTGTTAAATATACAGAATTTTAGTTATATATGAGCTAAATTTTTGTAAATAGAGATTAGCAAATTAACCTGCTAAAATCAGCAAAAAATTTTGCTAAATAATTAGTAGCCTAAAAAATCACCAAAAAATTTAAAATTTTCGAAGTTTTTTTTTCGATTTTTTTTTAAATGCAAATAAAAATCGAGCCTTTTGAAAACAGCAGTTTACAATTTTTTAGCAAATATTTCTGCTGATTTTAGCAGAATAGACTGCTATTTGCATTCAACTAAATTTAGCTTAAAAATAGCAAAAATTTTGTAGATTTAACAGTTTATTTTTGCTATTTTTAGTCTACAAATATTTAGCAAAATTTTCTGCAGATTTTACAATACAATTTGCTATTTTCAATTAACTAAAAGTTAGCCTAAATATAACTAAAATTCTGTAAATTTAGCAGTTTTAATTTTGCTGTTCTCATTTTACTAGTATTTAGTAAAAAAATCTGCTAATTTTAGCAGTTTTTTCTGCAGCATCATTTTTAACTAATTTTTAGTAACTTTTTCTGCTATTTTTACGGATTTATTTCTATGAGTGTAATGGACGACGAAACTTATGTCCTGGCTGATTTTTCGCAGCTCCCTGGTCAAGAATTTTATGTTTCCGATGTTCGAGGAAATGTTTCGGAAAAATTTATGTCGAAAAAGCAAACGAAATTCCCTAAAAAATTCCTAGTATGGCAAACCAATTATAGCTGCGGCCAAAGAAGCCAGTCATTTGTGGCATCTGGCTCTATAAACAGCGAAATTTATATCAAGGAGTGTTTGCAGAAGAGACTTCTTCCATTTTTGAGTCAGCACAATGTATCCACTTATTTTTGGCCCGATTTAGCATCTTGTCACTACAGCAAGAAAGCGCTGGAGTGGTATAATGGTAAATGTGGTTTTTGTACCAAGAAAGGCAAATCCACCAAACTCCCGGAGCTCAGGCCAGTGGAGAGATATTGGGCTCTTGTTAAAAGAGAATTAAAGGGCACAAAAAAGGTCTCCCAGGACATGCAAGATTTCAAACGTAGATGGACCACCTGCTCTAAAAAGGTGACAGAAACTACCATAAAACTCTCTTAATGGTGTAGGTTTCCGGAAAAAGTGGATAACTTTGTTCGTGGTGGTAAGAATTCCATACGGTTTTTTTTTGTTTGTTTTTGTATTAAATTTCATTTAATAAAAATTTGGTTGGAAGTCTTAAAGTTCAGTGGTTTATTTTTTATTTAATTTTATGTGTGTTAACATTTTTATGATCTCACTCCTTATTTAATTAGCATTGAACTTGAAATTTTATTATTAATATACGACAGTATTAATAATATTCAATTTTTGAATACTTTTATGTGACAAATTGTTGTCACATAAAAGTAAAATTTTGTTGTCAGACAACAATTGCCAATTTACATAAACATATTTGTTTGGGATAGAAAATCAAAGCGCAAACAGCATATTAAAAAATAAATATGACAATTTCATTTAAAGTTAAATTTTTGTTTTTGTTTTCTTTGTAATTTCTAGATGAAGATGCAGCCAATACAGACAGTAAGGAAAATCAGAATCCTCCAACAAATGATAATTTAAAGGCTGATGTTGTAGATAATCAACAAACCAACCCCCAAACGAAACATATTCAAATAAAAGCACAAAGCACTTTTCAAAGCAATAATAATTCCCTCCAATCCAAAAAAGGAACCAATTCGGATAAACCGAAAATTCTTACAAAATCTGCCAATTTAAGCACAACAGATGTTGAAAATTGTCCTCCTCCTTCTACTCGTTCAACCCACCAGCCTAAAACAAGTGAGGTTAACAATAACCCATCAAAAGAAACAATTTCAACTTCAACACAAGCAATAGCAACAACAAACACGAATCTAGGAGAAGTTTCAAAAGCTTCCAACACCACGACGCAGTCCTCCACTGCGGATACACCTTTGAACAACACAGTTATGAATAGTCACATTACAGCTGCACAAAACGGACAAACATCTGTGGTGGGTCATCATCGTGGTTTCTCTCAACCGACGGTAACAGTGGCAGCTTCGAATACCGGTGGCGATCCATGGTTTTTGCAATCAACAGGGCATCAAATGCCACCAACAGCGCCTTTACGCCACAATAAACGACCAGCGCCACAGCCTACGACAACTGGCGGCGTTTCTGCGGCGACAACCCATCCTAATTTATTGGTAAACACCGGTAGCGTTACAAGTAATATAACACTGCAACAACAATTTAGCCAATCCCAGCCACATATTGTAGCACAATCTACACAATTATCAACGCATCATAATAACGTGGTAATAAACGAAATATATATAGTAAAAATAATTAGACTAGAAAATCACCCGGCGAAGAAAATCATTATCAGATATGTGGTTATGTAACTTCATACCTGCCGGTAATGATAACAAGTTACTTTTATTATTACAGTTCTTATTACTTTTGCATGGCGATATCGCGAATGAGTTATTGTCACACAACCAGCATACGAAAAATCAAAAATATGTCGTTACCTATGAGCTTACCCCTATTGATAAAAAGAATGATTCTAAAAATAGACTTTCAAAAAAATAAGTTACAAAAAAAATATTTTTTATTTAAATAAACTTCGATTGCCAGTCTATAAATCTACCATCTGAGCGATCTCCATAAGGTATATTTGATCGATAAAAATTTAATTGACCTTCCGTCAGCGTACTCGCCAACATACAAAAAATCAAAAAATATGTGGTTACGTGGTTACCAGTGTTAAAAAATATATTGTCTAAAAATAGTTCTAAAAAATATTTACAAAAAAAATCTAGAACATTCCTTTATATTTGAAATAATGATAAAAATAAGTCATTTTTGGCAACGTATTATTTTTTATTGTGAAATAACGGAAAAGGTTACTGGTAGTAACACAATACTACACTCAAAAAAAGTCAGTAAAGTGTGAAAAAAATGTTGCTGTGTCAGCAAATTTTTAGTCAGGAGCGTGCTTGCTGATTTTAACCAAAAAATAGTAATCTCAGCAAAAGTCGATTGCAAATGAAAAAAATCGTTGCTAAAATTACTAAACTTTTTGCTGAATACTAGTAGATTGAAAAAAAAAAAAATTTGTAGAGAAATTTTACTTTCGTTAATTTATTTGCTGAAAATTTAAACACAGAAATTGTGTAGAGCTGTTTTTTTTATCATTTCCGTTGTCTGTACTACACCCAAACAAGCTGCGACATCTACATATTGTCTATCTGGTAGTCGTCCACTCTATAAATGCGGTTATCAGCACAATTTTTGTAGCAAAATAAATTAGTAAAATATTAGTTCAAAATTAGTTTAGTGCTAAAAACAATATATGTAACTAAAACTTTAGCTGAAAGCGGAATTTCAGCAAAAAAAAAAATGATGAAAACTAGTACACTTGATATATAAGACGTTTTATAGCGAATTTACATTATGATCAAAATCGAATTATAAGTAGATTTCGACTGAAGCCCAATAAAAATTTGGGATTTCAAACAGATTTTTCATAGGAAATGAAATCCTAAATTGAAATCCAATTTTTCTCCCATATTTGCAGAAAAGTAGGGAAAGTGGCAACATTTAGCAGCTGTTTATGTCATAAAAAAATTAATAAATAATAAATTTTAATAACTTTAAAAACTTAAGGAATAACATAATAAAGTCTTATTTTTAATTGAAAGAAGTATTTAAAGTTGAAAACGCCCAGCTGGAAATTGCCCACAGTAGAAAAATATAGTACTGGGAGAGCACTGTTTTTTTTTTATTATGCTAGTACAGTAGACGCTCGCAAATTAGAGCTTTCAGTAATTCGAACGTCCAGAAATTAGAATCAATGTTTGCAATACATTAAACGCTCTGAAATTCGAATTTAAAATTCTAATTTCTGAGCGTTTTTTTTTTTTTTTTTTGTTATTTGAATACACAGGAAATCCTTAATTTATTTTTATTCTGTTTGCATAAAGTAAAACTAAAAAGGGGAATCACCAAATTATATATGTTTTTCCCTATTTGTTTTTTTTCGCATTTATGTACATTTTTGGCTAGTTTATTTGTGAAATTTGATACGCGTGTACATATTATTCGGCAGTCTCTATTAAATAGTGAAAGTGTATCATTTAAAATGTTAAATAAACGTAAAAAAAACACTTTATCATTGGAAACGAAACGAAAAAAAACGTCCAGAAATTATAATAATTCAGAAATTAGAATTGCCTCAAAAACAAAGCGGTTCTAATTTGCGAGCGTCTACTGTACTACTTAAAATGTGCTTTGCCACTGTTTTCTGCTATTTTACCAAGATTTTTCTTTCTGACACTTCTTTTACCCTAATTTTTAATACCGAATTCAGTCATGAAGAATTTCAATATTACTTTTTTCATTTTTTATTAAAACAGCGAGAAATCATTTAAAATTTAAGAAAAAATTTTATTTTCTAGTTTTGCAATTATTTAATATTTTATTACACAATAAAATTAATTTAAAACAAAAAAATATTTTTTTATCATTTTATTAAATTTTTAAAAATCACCAGATTTTTAATTGTTTTTATAGTGCTGGCTATACACTCATTTTGTGTATTTAAATTAATGGCAAGTTACTGAATATTTTTAATTTATAGTACTGGGAAAACAGCATGAAGTAACAAAATCCAACACTGGGCCAACGTGGGAAAATACCTACGGCCAAGCGTATATTGGTGTTATCATTTCGATACCGAACCAGTACAGGAAACGTAAAATGTCCGACACATCGCCAGTACATGCACTACCGTCTCCAACGCTGAGCCAGTACTGTGCCGTTCGTATTTTTCTATCAAGCGTTTATTGATGTTATCATTTCGACAACATGCCAGTACAGTGAAAGTTAAAAATCCGTCTCTAATACCGGGCCGACATTGTGCCGTTTGTATTTTTCTACCTGGGTAGTTTGTTTACAAAAAAATTGTTGTTGGCTGATCGAAATCCCATTCATCTGTCAAATATTCTATAGGAATTGGATTTCAAAACGAAATCTAATGAACATTTTAACAATGTAAATTCGCTATTACTAATTTTTCTACTAACTTATTTTTTTGAGTGTATAAGTTTTAAAATAATGCAGAAAAAAGTCGGTGTAATTACTGGTAGTCCAAAAAATAATGATAGTATATCATTACCGTTTCTACACTGGACAATTAAAGTACACTCATAAAAAAAAGTTAGTACAAAAGTCTGTTAAACGCGTTCTGATTTTATTGAACTAATTTTTCTGTTTAGGATTGAACTAATATTTTTTGTAAATCTAATTTAGCATTACAACTACTTTCATCCGTATTTGAACTAACTTTGTATGCTAATTTTTAGTAATTTGTGTTTCTTAACTTTACAAATTTTTCAGCTAATTTAAAGCACAATTATTTGCTAGTTATTATATTTTTGTGTCTCTGCTATCAATACCACATAGAGATGGCGCTATATTTTAATGTTTTTATTATATAATCGTAAAATGTCTTGCATCTCGGAAACTAAGCGCGATAGAGCAAAATGGACAAAAATTCGTCACTCTGTACCTATAAGGTAATCATTATAAACCACCTATACTCCCAATAATAAATATGGGCCTGTCTAGGGTCATATCCGGGAAATCGAAATTTTAAGCGACATTTCAACAGAAATTTGTTGTTAAATCAGGTAAAATTTCTGCTGAATTCAGCTCAAATTTCCTTGCTAATTTAACTTAAATTGTTTATATATTTAGCAGTATGTAAAATTCAGCTTACCTAAATTTAGCAGACCATGATTTTCAACTTCATTGAAAATTCTGCTGGCGCAAATACAGGTAATATTTCCTGTTATTTTAGCAGAATTTTGAACTATTTGTACCCCGAGTAAAAATAGTTATATATTGTCACATATAATGTGATTGGGCTATATCTGACAATGAATGGAGTAACATTAAGACACATATCATTATATACAACTACATCTGATATTATTTTTTCAACGAATTTTTTGTATGGTAATTGATATTATTACATATCCCCAAATCTGACTCCATATATAACTACATAAGCCTTATAAAACTAATGAAATTATATGTAGTGATCGATATGATTATATATGATTTGATACTAAGTTTTATAACACTGTATGTGTCGTTGTACAAAAAATATATTTTAATTTTATATAACTTTCTATATAATCCCATACAAATTAATATATAGTTCAACATCAAATTTAGTTATCTGCAAATTCAGAGTTAATTACTCCATAGCCAAATAATTTTCACGTTATGTGTTTGCATGTAAAATCATATTAAAAAATGATGCGTACGATTTAGAAGACAAAAGTATTCAAAGAAATTTTTATTTTATGTTTTAAAATTTGGGTCTTCAAAATTGTTAAAACCATAGACATTTCAATTTAATAGCTGGTATGCATAAAAAGTATGCCTACTATCAGACAAAATTTTATAAAATCAGATATTTTTATATCGAATTAGATATAATTTGATGTCCTGGATATGGACAAATCTCGGATCAAACTTTATGAAATTATATCTAATTTGATATAATTAGACACATCTAGATGACCCATTTTTCGGATCAAGTTGTATGTCGTTGTATATGGGGATTTATCAAAAAAGATATAATTATGTATGACACCATATTAAGATTTTTACCCGGGACGGTCTTTTTTTTATGAGTGTATACGTACAACTAAATAACGACAGCTATTGGAATAAAATTACATTCGGCTTAGGCATTTCAAAATAATATAAAATGGAACATTTTGAAATATTAGTTCTGTTTGCGTACTAGATAATTTGTAGAAATTTTTACAGGATGGCGTTTTTTACACTAATACTCAGCAAAGATAACGAAAAAAGAGAATAAAGTTACAGTTTGTTGATGAGAGATTGTAAGTTTTCTTCTTGCAAATTCTTACTGGACCAATGTTTGCCGGTAAGAGTTTGCAAGCAAAAAACACATGTAATTGTTAGTAAAAAACAAAAAAAAAAAAAATATTTTATAATTATTACGAAATGTAAAGCAATAAATATAGTAAAATGAATGATGGAAAGGATAAGAAAACCTTAACCCTTTCGGGACTACTGAGATCATATGTGCCAGACTGTTCCTTACATCATAACTTTATTGGGCCTGAATATCCCGCCGAAAAACCTTATTGGGATTATATATCCCAAGATAACGATAAGGATCTCCGACTTTTCATTTATTTATTATTGTATGCGATTTCTATGCACAAGACTTAAAGTCTTTTATTGCAGCATAGAAATTAACTTTGAATAAAAAAGGTTGATACAAAGATTATTTCATGTATCCCAAACATCTTATATATTAGCCTTATAATTGTGTTTGCATTCAAAGTTTAAAAAAACCTACCAGATTTCGAAAAAAAACCGTTCCGAAAGGGTTAAAAAAGATTTCTTCTTAACACTAAAGATAAATTATTCTCTTTTACCATATCAACCATTTAAAATTTCACAATTTAAATTATTCGAACAATTATTTTAGGAAAATTGTTCGATAACCGAATATTGGTTAATTAATTGAATGCCCTAATATATTCTTCGTTTACTTACTACAAGTTACTACTTTTACTACAGCTTGAAAAATGCAATACAAAAAGTAAACAAAACTTTCCAATTTGAATAAAAGTGCTAAGAATTTCGATTAAACGAACACACTGAATGTTTTGTTTTTTACTATTGTCTCTATTGTCTAAGCTAATTTCTCGTTTTTTTATTAATTTATTCCAATTACAGAATCCACATCATCATAATGCGATTCATCTGTCCTCGCATGCACTTAATAGTCATAATTTAATAACAAATGCCACTGGTGCTATTGTAGCTGCCCCCAATCATTCGCCCAAATCGCCAAATCAACATCAACAACCCCAACAGCAACAACAACATATTATGTCAACCTTTGCTCCTATCGGCACAACCGCGCCCTCGGCTACCGCTGCAGCAGTTGCTAGTGTTACACAACAACAACAGCAACAACATTTACAATTAATTTCTGCCACTGCAGCTGCTAATAATTGTAACAATAATCTAATGTCATCGTCACTTAATGCTGCCCATAGTGCACTCTCCTTGCATGATCGTGGTTTGCCACCAAAGAGCATGGCGCTACAGGCTAACCCAGGTGGTGGTAGTAATATGATACTTCATACACAACATCCTGCCCAACATCATCAATCCCAACCATCGATGGTTGTTAATCCATCGATAAATACAACGGGTATGACAACATCGTTGCATAGTTTTGATATAAATGGTAGCGGCAGTGTACCAGTTGTTACAACACAATCTTGGACAACCACACCATCCTTATCACCAACTACTGGCTTGGCGCCAAATCATGGACCATTACATGGCCAGCAACAACAGCATCATAAGAAATGCGAAGTTAAGCTTAATGCAATGCCGTAAGTAAGATAAAACCAGAGTTTGAGCTGATTAATCTTCCATAATAAGAAGATCAATTTGAATAAAAAAGACATTTGATTTTCTAATTGGGTTTTAAAAAAAACTTTTGTTTGGTCATTTAATTGAACTATAAAAATAACTTTTATTGATCTAAAAATTATACTATTTACGCCAAGTTTTAAGGCTGGATATTATCTTTTAACTTTGTTCAACGCAGTTTGTAACTGGAATACTGCTTCTGAAATGCGATTTATTTTATTATAAAAAATTACAAAATTTTAAATGAGAAAAAGTTGTTTCGACAAATTTTTGTTAATAAACTTGGAAATTGCACACAAAATACGTTTTCGGTGTAACTAAACCAAGTTTAACTGACATCCGAAAAATTCGGGCTTAAAGTTCTTTAATTGATCTAAAATTTGGGATTGAAAACATACCTTCAATTTATAATGAAAAATAAGATGTTAAACCCCCAACGATCAATCTTCAAACCGGGCTAAACATCCAATGATTCTTAAAAATGGACTTGTAAGACTATGGGCCAGTATTTTAGTCAGAACTTACAAGGAGAGTATGTTTTTGGGATCCCCCAGAATTTGTTTCTGAACCTCATATTACTTTATAAAGCATTTATGAATTATGGGGTTAATATTTTAAAATATCTTCCATTTAATACCCAATTTGTATATATTCTTTGTAACAAAAATTAAAAAATACGAATAACTAAAAATTGGGCCATTTTGGACCACACTTTTTAGCACTAAACATTATATTGAGCGGCTAAAAAGGTTAACATAATTATTTTTTCTCTCTCCTATATTACAAATCTAAATTTTTTAAAAATTACTGAAATTTTAAAACATGAACTTAAACCCTTCGATTAATGGGAAAATTGGGTTGTAAAATGACATTTGATTGAACGTTAAATTAGAATATAAATAGACTTTCCATTAATCTTTAAATTAAACTTTATGATGACCCTTAATTTCAATAGAAATAACAATTACTACTTTAAGACTTACTATTGATTTTCTAATACTTGTAGGATAGAAAAATTCCTGCAATTGATAAAAAAATAGGGTTTAACATAGGACTTTAAATAGACCATCGATTGATTAAAAACTTGTATGTATTAAAAATTCTTGCGTTCTTTACATAAAAATTTGTTCGAACAAAACCTTAGTTTCTAAATAAGTCCCACAATTTGGTTCTTATCTTACAGATATCCTTCAAGATGAAAAGTAGATATTCTGACAATTTTTCTAACACATATTTCTCTTCAAAGATCCAATATTAAGCTTCTGATTGATGATTTAACGGCCAATTTCATGTATATCACTAAGATCGTTTCTTTATTTTTTTTTTTTTTAAATCTAGTCTGAAATTTTGTTAGTACATTTCTTATTTAAGGAAAAAAAAACTATATTTGTTCTGTCTATAAAACTGCACCTAAGACTTAGAATCAAGATTATTTCGAGCTTTTGAATAATACTGAATTTAGACTGAGCAAAAACCAGCTGGTTTTTGTACAAAAGTAAATTGCAAAAGCCAAGTCATTATGTGCGTTCCCGTACGTTACCGCGGGTACCCGCGGGAACCCAAAACAGCCCAAACAACATCAATTTACACACAATTTTGAGTACGGGAACGCCTTTGGGCTAGTTTGTAGAGTTGTAAAAGTATTGAGTATTCCGGTACTGAGTACTCAATACTGCCTGTTTTTTTGAGTACTCAATACTAAAACGGTACTACTCAATACTTTTAAAGATGCAATTTTCCGTAGAAATGTGTATTTTTCGTATGAAAATACAACTCTAAAAATACTACTTTAAAAATACAACTCTGGAAATACAACTCTATTTGTGAAGCAAAGAAATTTGAAATGAATTTTTGGGAAAAATTATATAATTAATTTATTTAAAATGTTTTAAATTTATTAAAATGTAAGTAACAATAGTTATTTAACACGTGTATGTGAATTGTTATTATTTTTCCTTATAAATACGAACTCATAACATTTTTATTTTTAAATTCAAAAAAAAAAACAGTTAAAAGTATTGAGTAGTATCGAGTACTCAATTGAAAAGTATTGAGTAGTATTGAGTACTCAAAAAGTATCGAAATTTCACAACTCTACTAGTTTGTATAACTTCGGTAAAGTACGGCAACAGACATATTTACACTGGTTATTTAGATTTCCTTTGTCACAACACTTTTTTATTACACATTTTTCTTTCTTTTTTATTGTTAAATTAATGTAAAAAAATTATTAATACATTTAAAAAAGAATAACAACACACAATTTCAAACTAAACCAGAAATATTCTTAAAAAATTAAAAAATAATTTTTTGACACTTGCTTTACTATTATATTCGTTGTATCAGGGTGAATCGAAAATTAATTATAAATGACTATTCAGATATTGTTACTTGCTTTTTGCAACAACCAGGTAGAATCTGATTTTGAGTTTGTATGGAAAAACTAAATTAATTTTGTAGTTTTCGGCTCAAAAACTAAAAATGGCCAAAAACTACTAGCTTTTGTTTAGTCTAAATCCACTATAACAATAAATTTGGGTTCATAAGACCTGATATAAAATCGGCAATAATAAATTTGAAATATATTTGCATATACGAAACAGTGTGGTCATTAAATAAACAAATAATGATATTAAAGTTCCACTTATGTCTGTATTCGGGAGAATAGTGAATTGATGATATTGAAAACCACATAAATTCAATTTTTCTTTTCTCTTTCGAGAAAACTAATACCAAAATTACAAAATTAATAACAAAAAAATTTATTCTGACATGTGCTGAAGAAGAACATTAAAATTTGGTTTTGTCCCTCTAGAGTAAGGCTCTGACAGACCTTCTGAAGTATCCACGATAAATATTCTAACTTATAGTTAGCACTTTGTAGAAATTCTTACAAAAAGATTTCTTAAGTAGTAAATTTTGTTTATGTTTCTTTAACTTAAGTGTACTATTTAGATCAGTTAGGTGAATTTTTGAACAATTTTTAAGATGGATGGTCTAAAGATGAGTATCTTAATTATTAGTAAAATTTTAAAATCTAGAAAAAGAATTACATTTACTTTTTTCTTTGTTAAATGGTTTTCTATAATAACTGATCTTAGAGATTAAAGGTCCACTATACTGGCTCTGATTAAATTCTTAAAGGACCAATGATATCGGCTCTAACAGAACTAGGGTTTGGGGTTCGGGAATTCCCGGGAAAAGTTTGCCGGGAATTCCCGGGAAAATAATATATTTTTCCCGAGAAAACGGGAAATTTTAAAAATATTAAATTTTTTAAATTGTTTTTGTTTCGAATAGGATTTTTTAATTTTAGTCATAAAAAACATTTTAAATACCAAAACAAAAATTTCATTGTTAAAATCTTTTAAAAGGGAATACATTTATTTGACACACAAATAAAATCTTTGCCAAGTAATTAGGAGCATTTCAACTAATAAAGATTTTTCGCATAACTTATTCAAAATTTAAGTAGTAAAGCCTAAAAACTTGGTAAAATGTTTAAAAGAAATATGAAAAAAAACTTTGTTTTTTACAAATAATCGCCCTTGCTATCTAAATTTTTCAAATGTATAATTTAGATAAAGTCGACTTTAGTTAAAATATTGGGTGGCAGTATACCTTGACTTGGTTTATTTTTGGAGCATTCTGATTGGTTAATTTATGTTCAACCAATCAAAATATTTTAAAATATAAATATTTTTGTAAGGTTTTCATACACAAAATTAACAAAACCGTTTGATTAAAAATAAAGTCGACTTTAAATTTAAAATACTCCTTTATATTAAGGGTCAATAATTTTATAAGTAACGTTTTCATTAATAAATGTGAAAAGAAAAGACTAATGGTTAACGGTGGTATCTAAATTTGGTTATCCGACATCTAAATTTGGTAGGGCAAACATTTCCTAAAATGGTATCCAAATTAGCCGCAGTCAATCCGCATCATAACTAGATCTTCGTTTATTCGAGAAAGTTTTTATAATAAAAACCTTTTTTTGCAATGAAAAAAAGAAACCGATGTAAAGAACATTATATTAAATTACTACAATCATTTAAAAGATATCATGATAAAAGAAATATTGAGCAATATTTCTAACAATAGGAGATTTACTATAATCTTAGATGAATTGACAAGAATATCACAAAAGAGATATTTGAACATAAGTATAAACGTAAATAATTCATTTTATAACCTGGGGTTGGTTTATACATATATCAGGAAGATGTAATGCTGATGAAATAAGAAGAATTGTAGAAATAAGACCAAAACAGTTTTATTTCTCTTCGGAAAATAACATTGCGGCCACCATATCTAATGCGCCAAGTGTGGTGAGACGGTTTGTTTCCGACAGTCCAGTAGTAGGTGCTTTCTGCTGGAATCATGCAATTCATTTGGCAGTGCTGCGATTAATTTATGTGAAATCAAATGTTCAACATTCTGATATTTTTTGCTTTGAATTCTCACTACACAGACTGCATTTGTACTGAAATAGTGTTTTTTTTTAACAAAAATTATTTATATAGGTGGTTTTCATTAACAATTTTGTTCAAAAACATTTCCCGGGATTCCCGGGAATCAAATTTTTTCATTCCCGTTTCTCGGGAAATAAAAAAGTCCGGGAAATCCCAAACCCTAGACAGAACTTCTAATAATGACTGATGACTGAAAATAAATGTATTGTTTCTAACAAATCTTATATATATGTAAAATTTTTAATTTTTAGTTGGTTTCATGGAAGCATTACTCGGGATGAGGCTGAACATCTATTGCAACCTAGAGAGGATGGTCTATTCTTAGTACGGGAATCGACAAACTTTCCGGGAGACTATACATTATGTGTATGTTTTCAGGGTAAAGTCGAACATTACCGTGTAAAATATTTGGAAAATAAATTAACCATTGACGACGAAGAATACTTTGAAAATTTGGGACAATTAGTAGCGGTGAGTTTGCCAAAAATAATAAAACTTATCTAAGATATTCAACTATTTTTATAATTCAATCCCTAGCACTATGAAGCAGATGCTGATGGTTTATGTACTCAACTTATTAAATGCTTACCCAAGCAAGGTAAACAGGAATATTGTATCAATTCAAAGGATTTTATCGACAAAGGTTGGGTTATTCCCGAATCAGATTTGCAATTGCGTGAAAGTATAGGTAAAGGAGAATTTGGTGATGTTATGTTGGGTATATTGCGTAATGAAAAAGTGGCTGTTAAAATGCTTAAAGATGAAGGAGCTGTACAAAAATTCTTAGCAGAGGCTTCTGTTATGACGTAAGTTTGTTAAGGTTTTAATTCGATATAAAGAGATTTTATAATGAAAAATTTTTGATTGGTTTAGTACCTTGGAACATGAAAACCTGGTGAAATTTGTTGGTTTAGTTTTCACTAGTAAACATATTTATTTGGTTACTGAATACATGAGCAAAGGATCACTGGTTGATTATTTAAGATCGCGGGGTCGACAACATATTACGAAAAAAGATCAAATTAATTTTGCTTAGTAGGTTTATTTATCAATTAAATTGTATAAAATTTAAATAATTTGTTATTTATTTTTATTTTTAGTGATACTGCTTCTGGCATGGAATATTTAGAAGCAAAAAAAGTTGTTCATCGTGATTTGGCGGCTCGCAATGTTTTGATATCTGAAGATTGTGTGGCCAAAGTTTCGGATTTTGGTTTGGCACGAGAAGAGTGTTATAATTTAGATGTTGGTAAATTGCCTATTAAGTGGACTGCCCCAGAAGCTTTAAAAAATGGGGTAAGTTTCCCAAAAATTTAATCAAAAACTAGATAATTTATATATGTATTAATAAAAATAAATAAATAATTTATTGTAAAAATAATATTTTTTTTCCCGTAAAGCGTTTTTCTAACAAATCTGATATGTGGAGTTTTGGCATATTGTTATGGGAAATATATTCTTTTGGTCGTGTTCCTTATCCCAGAATTGTAAGTAGAAATTGTCTTTTGTTTTTTTAATTAAAAAATAAGGTAAATTAATATTTTTATGCTGAAATGCATAAACATTTGTAGATTTTTATAGGTCTTTTATAAATCAATTAAAATGGAAAAAGACAAATTTGATATTTAAGACTTATAAAAATTTTAAAAAATGTTTATGCATTTGGGTATTTAACTTTAATTTGGGCTATAAAAACCCTACGGGAAATTTTAACAAACTGTCACCGAACTGGCTCCTTTATATGAAATAGACTGGTCACTTTTACATGGCGTTGTCATAGGAGGGGCAAATTGACCCCTTGCGACATGTCACAAGACAAATCCAAGGACAGGTCGCTGAACTTTGTTTTTTACGAGAGTTCAGTTGTGGTTGATCTTAAATTCTACGATTGCTCTAAAATTTTGGTTTTAAAAAGACCTAAAGTTCGGATTATTTTCAGCGAGGACTATAAACAGCAGATATTCTGAGACTCGTATAGACGTTGTTTCAGTAAAGGCTTCATTAGTCTAATCGTAAAGTAAAAAAACGTATCTGTAATCAATTCAATGTGTTAAAATAATATAGAAATATATTTTTATCTTTTTTCTATGCATTGAAACTGTTGTCAAGTAAAATCGTAAAAAAGTTCTGTTGAAAATAGAAATTTTCTATTTTATTACTTGACATTTAATTCTATGCACAAGAAAAAGATAAAAAATACAATATTTTTTATTTTTTATACGCTTTTTATTCAATATGTGAATGATACGTTACTTTTTTTACGATACTTCCAAACTAATTTGGGCTTAAATAACTGTAACAAGTCTTAATAATATTTCAACAAATTTTCTTTTTAAAGCCGTTGGCGGATGTTGTTAAACATGTGGAAGTGGGCTATAAAATGGAGGCCCCCGAGGGATGTCCTCCTGAAATCTATGAAATGATGAGACAAGCATGGGATTTAAATCCTGCTAAAAGACCAACATTTGCTGAATTAAAAGTTAAATTATTACTTTTAAAAAATAATACTGCGTGAAATCCAACAAGTGACAAATTAACATTAAAACCAACATAAATACCAACAACCCATCCTTCCTCTATTATCCATACAGCAGCTGTTACATCGTAAACTGTTACGACCTTAACTAAAATATGAAGTTGATAATATAATATTAAAAAATAAACAGAAAACACCATTTATCCATAACAGAAACATTATAAAAACTTAAAAAAAATAATAATAAAACCCCCCAGTAAAAAGTGAATGTATTTACAACAAAATATTTAAAAATATCAAGTAATTACCACAATAATTCTTTATATTCAAAAATATAAAAAACAATATAATTATTAAGTAAACAAAAATAAAATATGTAAAAAGCATAAAAAATAATTATTTAAAAAAACCACCCAAAAATAAAACAAACATTTTATAATGGTTTATAATTTTTATGACAAAACAAAAAAAAAAGAGAAAAACAAAAAGGCTACCTACATAAACAAACAAAAATAACTACTTAACGCAACAATAACAATCTTTGTTTTTTTGAAAATCATTTTTTAAGCAAAAAATTAAAACCTTAACTAATTTTATTTAAAAAAAATACCTCTAGTTTTTAAGCTATTAAAATATTAATAAAATCATAATAATTATGTATGTTATTTATATCCCTATTTTTCAAAAAAAGTACTAAGTAAACAAAAAAAAATAGATTTATTACAGTAATTTATAAATGTGTCTTTTTCGTATAATTTGTTTAAATTTAGATTCAAATGTCTTCTCTTTAGAGAAAAAATTTTTATTTTATTATGTAAAATTTTTGGAATCTGATTATTGTAAATTGATAAGTGTTTTGAAAAAAGATTTGAATTTATAATTTATTGCAATATAAAGAACGGTTCTGTGTAAACTCACTCTAGGTGACATTGCAGCGCCTCTAATATACAAAGCAAAATAATTTTTACATAATACTTGTGTCATTTTTTAAACCAAGTTTCAAGTGTTTCGATTAATATTTTTAAAAAATTAGACGCTTTTAAAAAAGACCACTGTGAAAAGTCTGCCCAAATGCCTTAAAAATCTTTCATTTACTCTTACTAAAATAGGAAATCTACTGAAAATTACTGTTAAAAAAACGTATTGAAGTTAAAAAAGACGATAAAGATATTTACCTTTAAAATAAATATATAACTATTTTTAATTGTTGAATAATAACTAACCGTTGCAGTAAAAATAACTAACAAAAATCTTAAAACCACAAAGTTGGTAAAAATGATTCTCCCTTACTATATAAATTTTCCAAATATGTATTTTTGTAAAGTCCACTTTCTTTAAAATTTTGGGTTGTAGTATACTTGGATTTGTTTTTTAAAAGCATTCTGATTGGTTAATTTATTTGCAACCAATCAAACCAATTCATACACAAAATAAACAAAACCGTATGATAAAATAAAGTCAACTTTAAATTAAAAATGCTATCTATTATAGTAAGAGCAATTGTTTTTTTTTTCGATATTATAAAAATAGAATTATATAAAAAATCCCCATTTTTTTTTCTTTTGATTGCTACAAAAATGAGTAATTACTTAATCCTACTTAAAATTGAAACGGTTCTCCAGGCCCTGTGTTCTGCAAAAATACTGTTTTAGTAGTCGTTTATTATAATCTTAAAAATAACTGCTTTAAAGAACTTCTACGAAATATACGAGTATGTTAGTGCTTTTCATTAATCGGTTTTTTTAAATATATTTTTCCATAAAATTTAAAATATATTTAATTTTTTTAATTCTTTATAGAAACACAAATGTAATTACAGTTCAAAACATTAACTACTGATTACAACACAAACATCTGTCACGTAGTAACTAACAAACTTTTCTGAGTGCACATAAGTGTCAAAAATTAAAAAAAAAAAGGTTATGCTTCGTTAAACCATTAAGGCCCGATTACTTAATGTCCAGTTAAAGTTTAGCCGCCAGTTAAATTCAAATTTTATATGAGAAACCACAACAAATGGGTCAGTTAGTAGCTAACTGAACATTCAGCAATCAGACCTAAATATGTCCTCCAAACACAAATGGAAAACTTTTGTAAAATAGTTTTGGGTCAATAAGAAGTGGTTCAACCTATTTTCACCTTACTGTCATTCACTCATCACAATGCAATAAATAATTTCGGCTAAATCTGGCAACATAGAACTACTCCAACAAAACCAAAAAGAGACAAAATGATAACGACAGAACTTAAAGTAGCAGACTAAAATAAAAAAGTATTTGATTATAGCTTATCTACGGCAGTTAAACAATTCTAGACTTTCCTAAAAATTTATATATGGTAGGGTGCACCGTTTTGTCATTTTTGTTTCGGAACGTTATGTAATACCCGGCAAGGTTAATTTTTTGTCCTTTTCGGTTCGCAAGGGTTAACGACGTCGTAGTATTTTTTTTTTTTTTTCAGATAAGCATATTAAAGATTTTCGTTCTAAAGCGCAGTGTTTTGTTTGTATCCCAAAAATTATAATAAAAAATTTGAAATGCACAAATTTTTTACAGTCTATAGAAAGCTACAATCATAACCAACCCAAATGTCACTTTTTCGCTACATTTTGAAATGTTCTCCTGTCTATTAAATTTATGCGAATAAAATTCCACCGGAAATTTGCAACAATTCCACGCAAGTGAAAAATCAGTTTTTTATATGGAGTTTGACAGCTTTTTTTTCGCAAAAATACGAACATAAATACCGGGCTTAAGCCGGAAATTGTGGCATAAGCTGTGTTCGTGTGGCAGGGTGTTACAGGCACATTCACTATAAACTGATAGCACCTATATAAGTCTGTTTGGTTGCTTTTCCAGTAAGGTCCAGTAAAAATTACTCAGTAAACAATTTACAGAGAACAAGACAAAATTTACTCTCATAAAGTAAAATATCTACAAATTTACGAAAACAGAAAAATTGTAAGAATTAGTAAACTAGTTAAAACAGCTGATTATAAATACCAAATGTAAAAAAAATGCGACTGACCAATATGGAAATGTTAAAAATGTTGACTAGGAACATTGTAAAGGCTCTTAACCTCTTCAGAGATTAGTTCTTTAAACTTTAACTGAGCAGAAACGAGGTTTGCAGAAAACGAGGTTAAAT
Source organism: Leucophora obtusa (assembly GCA_949987735.1). Classification (NCBI taxonomy): domain Eukaryota; kingdom Metazoa; phylum Arthropoda; class Insecta; order Diptera; family Anthomyiidae; genus Leucophora; species Leucophora obtusa. The sequence goes on from OX465295.1 coordinate 357,550,732, forward strand.
TTACCTCAAATGAGGTAAATATAAGCAATGGGTCATATGAATAAAGCTTAGCAATTACTTCGAAGTAATTGCTTTTAGCTTAGGAATGACTTTTAATACCAAATTTATCCATATACAATATGTGAGTAGAATAGCGAAAATCGATATAATATCTATTTTTTTACTCATACGAGCTAATATTAAAATTTTTAGATCAGAACAAATTTGTTTTTTATATTACAATATAAATTTAGTTATCTATCAGAAAATTAAGTTATAGGATGAATTCCCAGAGAAAATCGTAAAAACCGAGTTATCCTCATATGGGGATAGTGAGCGTTAAAGAGTTAAGAGAATTAAATGTGTTAAAATCCCAAAGTCGTTTAACAAATTGTGAAAAATAATTTCCGGATTTCATTATTGCCTGAGGTAAGAAATTACTATTCACATTTTTTTTTATATATAAAATGGAAAAATCAACTCATAACACGAGAAAACAAATCAGCTTTGAACCCTAACTTTAAAGAGATAATTGTGGGGGTTTATAAATTATCTTAACGAATTTCTGCGGTTATTAACAGCACATTTGTATGGAAAATTTCGAAATAATACATGAGATACTGCAAAAATCTTCAAGATAACTGAAATCTCGTTCATGTGATAGCCAACATAAGTTAAAAAGTGATATGTTTTACCTGTGTCGAGATTCTATACGATTTTTTAAAAAGTAATACTGGGGGGTTACCGCGTAACTCGATTCGAAAAAAATTTTCGAATTCGTAAAATTTTTATACAGAATTATATTTTTAACAATATTTGTAAGATTTACGAATTCGAAATTTTTTTTTCGAATCGAGTTACGCGGTTACCCCCCTGGATTCTTTATCCAAAAATGTATTTCTAACCAGTTATTTTAACCCGAAAAGTGAATATTCCTTGAAAATCGTTCAAATTTAATAACTGCACACGAAAACTGAAAGAAGGGACACCACCAACTCTTTCCATTTCTTCACTTAGGTGTAAGAAGCGCGCTATTGATAAGTGTAACACACATTTTTCGTAATAACTTTTTTGACCTCTAATTAAAATAATTTTTTATATTATTATTTTTGGCCAAATTTTTTAGTTTGTATTTTTTATTAAGCTAATAAGACCTAAATTCTCTCAATGTAAATAAAAAAGCATTTTTATTACAAGTTTTCCCGACGTTTCGTAGATTTTATGTCTACTTTTTCAAGGGATCGTAATATTTTGTATTTTCTTTACATTAAAATATATTTATTACATTTAATATAAAACAAAAAATGTAAAACAAAAACATTTAAACACATCTTAGCTTAGTATCACAGTTTAATTATTGCAACTCGATAACTAGTACTTGTAATTTTTCTTGATCAAAATGTCTTTGAGAAATACATCGGATTTCAAAATGCATCGGTTTATCAAATTCGAGTGGTTTATTAGTTTACAATGGGAAATCGAAGACAAGAGCGCAAAAAATTATTAAAACTGTTCAAAATAATCCATAGTGGTCTTCCAAAAAAATTTTAACAGAATGTGTTAAATTTTATAGTGATGCTCTCTTTATTTAAAAAATTGTCGTTTTCGTTTTTCATAACACCCTTGATAATCTTGTTTAAACCAAATTATCCATTCAAAATAAAATATTATCATCGGATAAAGCTATTTCATTTATTTCGGTATCGGCATTTTAAGGATAACGGTTTTAAACTTATTTCGGTAATGGTATTTTAAGGATAACGGTTTTCTATTTATTTCGGTAATGGGTTTTTAAGGATAATGGTAAATAACACTCATTGTAACAATCTTCAGATCAACTAAAAATCTACAATAAAAAAAGGCAGTCAGTTCAATGCAATCCACAATTTCTTTTACAAAAAACAAACGAGATTGAAAACAGAACCAATTTACCAACTTAATGTACGAAAAATATTCAATAACCACGTGCAATTACCAAAAGCAGAAAATTAAAAATAACGGTAACGGTATTTCATTTATTTCGGTAACGGTATTTTAAGCACATCGATATTTCATTTATTCCGGTATCGGTATTTTAAGGATAACGGTATTTCAATTATTTCGGTAACGGTATTTTAAGGATAACGTTATTTCGGTAACGATATTTTAGGGGTAACGGTAGTCAGTTGAAAGTGTTTTGAATCAATAACGGTATTTTAGCGGTATTGCCTGCCAACCCTGAAAAAAAAACACTAAGTGCTATTTCTAGATGACGTAGATGACAAATGCATATGAACCTTGGTTGCAAATAAAAATCAATAAATTGTATTTTATCTCCAATACAAAATAAACGTTTGTAATACATATAAAAAAATAACTGTAAAAACAGTACTATTTACTTATTTTGTCAGTTGTTTAAAATTTTGTTTAAAAATTTAACAGTTAATTTTACGATATAGTTATTTTTAAAGCATTTGTTAGTTATTTTTCAACAGGCAAAATAGTTATTTTAAAGGTAAGGCGTTTTTAATATTCCTTTAAACTGTAATTTTAAGTAGATTCTACCGAAAAACTTTTTTGAGCGTATGATTATTAGAAAACATCCACTGATAAACGAGTAAATCGAGAATTGAATAATTAAAAAAAACTAATTGCAGAAATAAATCGTCAGCTTAATATTGGTTGACCCGCTGACCGTTTTTGAAAATATTCACCTTATACATATACTGTAAATACCCAGAAAATTTTTCTGTTCCAAAGAATAGCTACTTTTCCTCTATAACCCCTCTAATTTCATTTCCAACACCGATGATTTTTGTTTGAAATTGTCCCAAAAGCAACCGCTTCTAAAGCCCCCAGAGTAAAACTAGTTGCCCGGGAATCAGTTTTGGAACTAGTTCTAAAACTGATTCTCCGTCAGTTTTACCTTACATATATAAGATCTGTGGTTCGGTTCTTGTGGAACCAGTTGCAGAGTTTATGTGGTTGGCAAACAATTGTAAAAACTCTGCCTGGGTATCATCTCTCTGACTCCGAAACATGTTTCTCGATATATTCCCCTTGATTATGTAAGGCGTAGGCGTAGATGTTTTTAGGCGTTTTTACAGAAAAGTCGTTATAACAAATATTTTTGCAACATTTAACAGTCAAGTAAGACTTATATTTTACTAAAATTGTATTAGATTCGCCAGGAAAATTTCACTTTTAATTAATTTCGATTTGAAAAATTCGATTTTTTATGGAGGCGTTTTTACTAAATACGCCAACACCTTACATAATCAGGGGGATTGTTTTATATCAGCATTGGATTTGGTCTAAACCCGGAATTTTAATATTTAATGAGCATTGCTTTGCTGGGGACTAGGTTCAAATGTGGTCCGTTTTTTTTATCTGAGGGCATAGTTTAGGATTATGTATATAATTCACAACCAAAATAACAACCAGATATCTACGGTTTTGTGTGTCTAAATACCATTGAGCCCAATTCAGACAGGGTTCTTCCAAGAGCAGCTCATGTGCCAAATTTTATCTAAATATCTTTATTTGCAACCTATAGTTTGAGTACAAGGTTTACACTTGGCAGACGGATGGACATCGCTAAATCGAATTGGTATTATATAAGGTGGGTCTAGGTCTAGTATTTTTAGTAGTTACAAACATCAGCACAACTTTTATAACCTCTCTATGCAGTGGTGTAGGGTATAAATATACTTTATACGGAGATCAAAACAATATAGAGAACTGAGTTAAGGCGCATATAAAAGAACGGATAAGCAGCAAAGATATTCAAAACCAAAAATGAATGTGCAGCACAAAACAAGATTTTTTCGAAAAACTTAATAACTTAAGAATTATTATATTTTTGTTCAAAATATATGCCACAACTTGTATCGTTTTTCTCGCTACCGACTGGAGTATGGGTCGAACCAATAATAAGCTGACGAAATGGTAAATATCAAACCAATATATTTAAAACACTCATCAGCTTTTAATAACCACTGTAAAATGCGTAGAAATTTGTTATTTTATGAAAAATATTTGTCTTTTATTTAAATTAGTAAGTTAGTATTTTTGTTTAAATCAATAAAAAAAAATTTAATAAATTTCCTTAAAAAATATTTTAATTGTAAATTTGTTTTGTGTAATTTGACTTTTTTTCTAAACCCATCATTAATTAAACTTTTTATTTAAGAATCTCTCGTTTACTTGCTTAAAGCTTTTTTTTAATATACGTTTTAAACAAATTTTATTTAAGCCGCTTTTTAAAATGTTGATTTTATATTTATTTGTTGTTAACATAAATATGGAAAAATATTTTTTTTTAGTAAAAAAAAATAGAATTTTTTTTTTTATTTTAACCATAAAAAATAAATTAAGTTTTTATCATACAATGACTTCAATTTCTTTTCCGAAATGTTTTTCCTCATCATTTTCATTCTGACCAAATGTAACTTTAAAATGTCATCATCATATTGTTTTATCGTAATAAGTTCTTGCATCATTTAAAATATTATTTATATCTAACTATATTATCTATCTTTCTCCCTCTTTCAGATATATGTTCTTTTTTTTTATCATGTGAACTCTACATAACTATTTTAAAATAAAAATGTTTCGCATAATTCAAATTTGTAACACATTGGTTTTTTCTTACATCTGTTTTAAACTGTATTGAAAAATATTTGAATTAAATTAAAAAGTTGGACAATTTTGTAAAATCAATAAAATTAAACTTTTGGACAAAATACAATTATTAAAAAACAAGAAATTTTAAAGTTACATGTGTTAAATTTCCAAATTAACCATAACTGAAATATTAAATCGAAAAAACACAGCTTCAGTGTATAAACATATTTGAATTAAAATAATAAATCAATAACTTTTTAAATAAATTATTTGAAATATAAAATATTAGTGTAAACATAATAAAGTGTAGTTTAATTTAATATACTAAAAGTCGTAAGTAAAACAAAATACATGAAAATCTCCGGGATAAAAAAAAATCGAAAGTAGGAAAAATGTGGTCGGACAAGCCCCATCACGATTCGGGTCATATTCTGGAAAGCGGACCATATTCCTGGGAGGGACCTGGTCTTTTGTACATGGGCTGACAAATTAACGGTATAATGGAGTGAAAAATCAGAGTAAAATTGCCGAATAAGCATGTACCGGGCGGGTGGATTTGTATGTCGTAATATCAGATTTTCTTTTAACTTGGAGACATGATTTATGGTTATATATAATACTCTCGAACCAAATAACAAACAGATATACGGTTATGTGTGTTTACCATTTAATCACAATTTAAATAGGGCCTTCTCTAAGGTAGGTACAGTGGTGAGCATTAATGGCTCTAAAGTGGCCAACAAACTTATAATATTAAAGATATTGCAACCAAAATTTCAGCGTTTGTTCTGAATCTAATACGCATCAATATGTAAAACCGATTCTTATTAATCATTGAAGAAGTGGGTTTATTTAAGGCATTCATTTACTTTTTTCGTAGAGATTTTGTTTCGAAAGTCAATGTTATTAATAGGCCTCGGAAGTTCATGCATTTATTATCGTGTTTTATGTATATTAGGGTGGACCTTTTCTGATTTTTTTTTTTTCTAGAAAATGCTTAAGGGTTTTTATATCGATTTTCATGTCAAACGGCACTTTTTTACATGCCTATAAAGGTTAATTTCTAAGTTTTTATAACAATGTATAAAATTTGGTGTTAACAAAATTATTTTGGCAACTTTCCCCAAATTCCGCAAGAAACAACACATTGTTTTAATATATTTCCAGGAAAAATCGAAAAATTTCACCTTTGACCTTGGTAAAGAAAGGGTTAACCTTGTCGGAGTCTAAAAAATTTTCGTAAAACAATCTCTTGTATCAGAATTAAAAGAAATCGAAAGTGATTTGGTTACAGCTTGCTAAAAACACAAAAATTAATACTATTATCTAAATTATTGGCCAAAATCACACTTTTCTCTAAGTAGAATTCTGTAAGTAGAATTATTCTCAAGGTGTACTTAATAAACTTCTAAAAAAACTCAAAACTAGTTTTGCAAAATTATTTTAAAAAAACAATCTTTGGCCATACCTGGGACTAGGTTATCATAACCCAAGAGAAACAAAAATTTGTATCTGAATATTTGTGTATAACATTGTAAATTTTTTAAAAAATATTTTATTTTTTACGATTTTCATAATTTATCTTATTACAGACTTTTTTGGTTGAGTGTAGGGTTAAATTACACTCAACCAAAAAAGTCTGTAATGGCTACTGAAAATTTTGCTGTTATTGCGGAAAATTTAACTGTTTTGAGGCCAGAGGTATTTTTTGCTAATTTTAGCAACACATGTCTGCTGATCTGTAGTACAATAAAATTAGTAGAAAAAATTAGTAGCCGCTACTAAATTTTAGTAAAATTTATGTAAAATGCAATTCAAAATCGATTTGCTAAAATCAGTTAAAATACTTACTAAATATCATAATTTTAGTACAATGAAATTAGTATAAATAATTAGTTGCAGCTACTAAATTTCAGTAAATTGCTGTAAACTGTAATTTAAAATCAATCTGCTGAAATTAGCAAAAAAATTGTACTAAAAAATAAAAAAAATAAAATCTAAAAAAAAAATTTTTTCTTTCTATTGTAACAAGCGTATAATTACTTCATCGTACTTGAAATTTGGAGTCAAAATTGCAAACGGTTCTCCAGTTATTGCCGTTTTATGCATTGGAGATAGAGTTTGCTAAAAACCGAAAAATCTGAAAACCGCGGTTTCAGGTTTTCAAAATTATAAAAACCGCGGTCTCGGTTAATTTTCGGTTTTCTTGTGATAATAATAGAATTTTTTTAAAATAACACTGTGAGACAAATGGCAGGGGTCAGTGATCGGGAAGGGTTCAAACTACCGGGGAAAGTTATATCGGTAAAAAAGAAATTATACGTGTCCCGGCGTTTCGCTGGGTCACCCCTACACTCAAAAAAATAAGTTAGTAGAAAAATTAGTAAAAAGTCTTGTATATCAAGTGAATTAGTTTTCAGCAATTTTTTTGCTGAAATTCCGTTTTTAGCAAAAATTTTAGTTATATTTTTTTAGCACTAAACTAATTTTGAACTAATGTTTTACTAATTCATTTTGCTACAAAAATTGTGCTGATAACCGCATTCATAGCGTGGACGACAACCAGATAGACAAGATGTAGATGTCGCAGCTTGTCTGGAAACGGAAATGACAAAAATAGAAAAACAACTCTACACATATTCTATATTTAAATTTTCAATAAATAAATTAACTAAAGTAAAATTTCGCTACAAGTTTTTTTCAGTCTACTAATATTCAGCAAAAAGTTTGGTGATTTTAGCAAGGATTTTTTCATTTGCAGTCGACTTAGTGTTAGCAAAACTTTTGCTGAAGATTACTATGTTTTTGGTAAAAATCAGCTCGCTGATTTTCAGCAAACCTTTTGCTGAAATTACCAACTTTTTTGCAAGCACGCTCCTGACTAAAAATTTGCTGACACAGCAACATTTTTTGCTGACTTTACTGACTTTTTTTTGAGTGTAGGAATCGAGATATATCGATTTGACCTTTGGTGGTCTTTTTTTTTGACATAACTCGAGAACCACTAGTCCGATTTTGCTCAAACAATTTTAAAAAAATTAAAAATTACAATTCCTTTAATCTGTTCATATAACGTTTTTCTATATACTCAACAGTTTTGCCCGTAAAAATAAATGTATGAAGAAAAAAATATTTTTTGCCTAAAATATTAAAAAAAAGTAATAAACAAAAGGTTATTGATTTTTATGGTAGCGGTAACAAACATTAATTTTTACCGGCAAAACTGTTGAGTATATAGAAAAACGTTATATGATCAGATTAAAGGAATTGTAATTTTTAATTTTTTTAAAATTGTTGGAGCAAAATCGGACTAGTGGTTCTCGAGTTATGTCAAAAAAAAGATATATCTCGATTCCTAGGGGTGACCCAGCGAAACGCCGGGACACGTATAACTTGTTTTTGACCGATATAACATTCCCCGTTGGTTTCATCCCATCCCGATTTTGACTGTCGCATAGTGTAATTAAATAAGTATAAAAGTAAATAGTTTAAAACATACAATATACTTATTACTTAAAATTCAATTGAATTTCTCACTCAAATATATGCAATAACGCCGTTTCGAGGGCTTTGAGGGAGAAAAAAAAACGCGGAAAACTATGAATTAAATTTTTTTTATTTTGTCCGCAACTAAATCAGTATTTTCAAGAGTATAAATTTAAATTTTAGCAGTTTATTTAAAACAATATAAAGATAAAATTTCATAAATTTCGCGGATTACGAAAAAGGACTTTTTGAAAAATACAGGGCTAAAATTTGAACTGAATATGTGAAACTAAATATCTCTTAAACCACTTGATTTTTTGGTGCAATTTTTTTCTAAAATTATAAACTGTTATCCGTAATAACAAAAATAAAAAATTCTTTAAAGTAATATTTAATGGAGAAATTAAATACAAAATTTTGTAAAATAGGAGCTGAGCCCTTTTTGAAATTCAAGATTCAATAATATCCCAGCCGACATTTTACTGAGCGCCCAGAAATTTTTACTCGTAGAAGACTCAAATTTTGGAGTTAAAAATAAGCATGTTAGACTCGTATTTATGAGTTCATTAAACATTTTTCAGAGTACTCAAATTTTAGATTTATAAATAAAACATATTGGACTCGTATTTATGAGTGCATTAAAATTTTTTCATTATTGAAAAATTAATAGTAACCCTACGGGAAATTTTAACAAATTGTCACCGAACTGGCCCCTTTATATGAAATAGACTGGTCACTTTTACATGGCGTTGTCATAGGAGGTGGAAATTGACCCCTTGTGACATGTCACAAGACAAATCCTAGGACAGGTTACTGAACTCTCAATTTCAGGGACCTGTCCTGGGATTTGTCTTGTGACATGTCACAAGGGGTCAATTTCCACCTCCTATGACAACGCCATGTAAAAGTGACCAGTCTATTTCATATAAAGGGGCCAGTTCGGTGACAGTTTGTTAAAATTTCCCGTAGGGAAATAACTCATAATTGCTCAGAAAATTATAAACTTTCCAATAATTCTCATCAGAAGGTGTTAGAGCTCTTTTATGAATCTTTGCAATTTATTAAATTATTTTAATTCGTTAAAGTATTTAAGAAAAACTTAAAAACCGAAACCGAAAACCGACTTATTTTTGTCGGGTTTCGGTTTTGAGGTCTAAAAAACCGCGGTTTCGGTTTCGAATAAAACCGAACAGCAAACTCTAATTGGAGATGCAATAAAATTTTCTGGGTGTTATTTCTAAACTAAGAATATATCAATAGTAACAAATATAAACTAAACAAGAATTGTAAAAAATCAAAAAAAAAGTATTTTTAAATTAGTATATTTTTCTGTTAAATTTAGCACTCGATTTTGAAAAATTAGTAAAATGTTTTGCTGAAATCAGCAGCGAAAATTAGTAAAAAAAATCAGTAATTTGTAATAAGAGAGTAGGAAAAATGATTATTAAAAATAAAAATTGTACTAATAATCAGTATAAAAATAGTATAGTGCGATTGGAAACTGTTTACAAATTTTTTTACAAACTTTTCTATCTGAGTGTACAATAGTCTGAGGAAATTGTATTACTTAAATATTTTCCCTTCGATTTTGGATTTTTATATATTGCCAGAGAGGTAATTCAGTCTATATTATGATTCTATTTACATTTTCCAAAAATACAGATATTTGAGAGCCTGTATTTTCAGAAAAAGCCAAAAAAGTGATTTTTTCGCCTTGTAAATCGTATTTCAAATTTCAGGGCCGATTCGGCATGTGTTCCCGTTATACTATCACCTTAATTTTTTGCATAGTGTATTTTTATACCTAAAGGCACATTTCTAGAGAAAGGGACGGGTCACAGGTGAGCATTTTTTTTCGTCCATAAGGAGTGAGATCATGAAAATGTTAACACACATTTTTGCCTATAACTTTGGTTTAAAGCATCTCATATTTTTTTTTCGGCAATTTACATTTTAAAAATATGCCAGTTAATAAATTAATTTACATCATGAGTTTTAATTTGCAATTTTTTACACAATGGACGATGAAAGAAAAGTGCGTTCAAAAATAATTAAATATTTTCAACAAAACCAAACATGGACATACAAAAAAATTGCAAAAGAGACTAATGTATGCCGCCAAACAGTTTCAAAAGTGGTAAAAATATATCTGGAACACCTAACAATTGAAAGGAAGCCGGGAACAGGAACAACGACTGGTAATCGTAACATTGGTAAGGCATATAAAGTTAAAAGCATCCTTAAGAAAGCTCCTAACACATCTGGCAGAAAAACAGTTCGGTTAGTCCAATGCTCGGACTTTTTTGTACGCAAAGTGAAACGTAAGGCAGGACTAAAGTCCTACAAAGTTCAAAAAGTTCCCGATAGAAACGCTTTTAAAATTTTGGAAGCCAAAACCAGAGCTCGCAAATTGAAATCAAATTTTATACAAAAATACAACTGTTGTGTAATGGACGACGAAACTTATGTCCTGGCTGATTTTTCGCAGCTCCCTGGTCAAGAATTTTATGTTTCTGATGTTCTGAAATTCCCTAAAAAATTCCTAGTATGGCAAGCCATATGTAGCTGCGGCCAAAGAAGCCAGTCATTTGTGACATCTGGCTCTATAAACAGCGAAATTTATATCAAGGAGTGTTTGCAGAAGAGACTTCTTCCATTTTTAGTCAGCACAATGTATCCACTTACTTTTGGCCCGATTTAGCATCTTGTCACTACAGCAAGAAAGCGCTGAAGTGGTATAATGATAATAATGTGGTTTTTGTACCAAGAGAGGCAAATCCACCAAACTGCCCGAAGCTCAGCCCAGTGGAGAGATATTGGTCTCCTGTTAAAAGAGAACTAAAGGGCACAAAAAAGGTCTCCCAGGACACGCAAGATTTCAAATGTAGATGGACGACCTGCTCAAAAAGGTTACAGAAACTACCATAAAAGCCTTAATGGGAGGATTTCCGGAAAAAGTGGATAACTTTGTTCGTAGTGGTTAGACTTCCATGCGGTTTTTTGTTGTTTGATTTTGTATTAAATTTCATTTAATAAAAATTTGGTTTGAAGTCTTAAAATTCAGTGGTTTTTTTATTTAACTTTATGTGTGTTAACATTTTTATGATCTCACTCCTTATAACGAAGGTCGACCCTACTGTTTATATTAGAACTGTCTATCTCCTCAAAGTAGCCATCAACCCTAGACTCCACCTCTTCATCTGAGAGAGCTAAATCTGGCGAATAAGGTGCGTGAAGAAGCAACTCGAACTTAAGTTCATTGATTTTGGCGATCGCAATAGTCGATGTGTGAACTGGTGCATTGTCTTGATGAAACAACACGAACTTTGTCCTTAATTTCATCACTTCGCATAATGCTCGCTAATCAATTAAAATTATATCACGCGCATCCCAAAAAACAGACACCATAACCTCGCCAGTAGATGGAACTGTTTTCGCCTTCTTTGGACTTATTTTCCATTTTCAGTCCTCTGTTTTGACTGCTCCTTTGTCTCAGGTGTGAAGTGGTGAACCCGTGTTTCATCCATGGTCACGAATCGGCGCAAAAACTGGATTTTATTGCTGTGAAACATAGTCAAACACTCTATTGCAACATCCTCACGATTGTTCTTTCGTGAGCAAACACGGCACCCACCTTGCGAAAAGCTTTCTCATCTTCAAATTTTCGGTCAAGATCGATGTATATCATTATTATTTTGAAAAAGTTCTAATTCTTAAAGAATTTCTTCGGAAGTCTTCGCGAAATGATATTATAGGTAAACTTTCGCTTGTTAAGAATATAAAAACTCCTGTCTAAAGGTAACCATGGCACCACCAATAAATAAAGTCTTTATCATCTAGGCAACAAAAAGCCAAATTAAATAACAAGCCCTGTTAAAAACAAAGTATCCTAACAGACTTTCAATTCATTAAAGAAATCGCAACAAAAAACACCTCTTTCTACTCAAATGTCCAACAGTCATTACAATGAGATGTGGCATTTAGCCCAACATGATATGGAGTCACTGGCTCTGTGTGATTATGAACGACAAAATCAGGATGTAGATACTACAGTTGCTGCATTTGCAGCAGCAAATGCTGATAGTGAGTTTGTGGCCTGTGGTGATACCAAATCTCTAATGCAGGCTAGTACCTATGAATTTTATCTGAAATACATTTGTTTGGCTAACAGGCTGGAAGAAATTTATGATAAAATGATACAGCCGCAAAAAAGACAACTGATACGCAATCTTTTGAACGCCAGCTTGGCTAGAATTATAGAGTTAAAACATGATTTAGTCCATATAGATATCATGGAGTTTAGTTATAACGATGCCATAGTCGAGAAATTGAAACTAACACCCATCAATACGGAACTGCGCATACCTAGATATTTTTTAAGAGAAAGGAGACAAGAGATTGAATTTCGTAATAAAACAATGCATGATATATTGGTAAAATTGGGTTGGGTAGAAGAAAATCCGGTGGTAGAACAAATTACGGAAATTGAAGCTATACGTTTAATACAAATGCATGAAAGAGCACGTCAAGGACGTTTAAGAGCACATTTTATGAAGGAAATACGAATGCTTAAAGAAAAAGGTAAAACCGAAGAAAAAGACAAAGATCGTACCGATAGTGGACTAATGGCAGCCATGAAAATACAAAAAATGTGGCGTGGTCATACGGATAGACGAAAGACCCGCAGACGTAAACTAGATGAAATGATATTAATAGGTATGGTACCACCACCCTCACAGATATTAAAAACAAGATCCGAAAAAGTGGAAAAATTGAATAAAGTAATGTTTGTTTTAACCAATGCAATGCTTTAAAAACATTTTCTAAATTATATCATTCTCTTTAGATGTATGAAAGACGTTATGTTACCCAGGAAGCGTTTCAAGTGAAATATGAATCCACCTTGCAATTGGTACGTGAAGAAATTAAAACAAAACATGGTGCTAATATGACTGAAGACATAGCAGATGAAATACGTTCTTGGATAAAAGATTGCTATGATAAAACGGGTAAATTACCCGACTTTCCTTCCGAAGATCAAGGAGGATCCTTGCATATTTTTAGCCGTCCTGGTACGGAAAGTGAAATTAGTAGATCATCTGCTCGTTCTTCAAAAGAATCACGTAAAACTAAAGATAAATCCAAGTCTCCAGCACGTAGTGGTGACTTAAATGTCAATGAAAATCAATTAGAAGATGGGGGCTTACAACCAGGACAATCAAATTGTTTATCGGACATTAAAACCGAAATTGAAAGGTATAAGTGAATAACTAAGATAAGGTGATGATATGATAGTCATATTTTTAAATAGATTTAATGAAGTTTGGCGTGAAAAGGATGAATCTGCTAACCTAAGACAAGCTCCATATGAAGACATGATTTACAATGAGAAATATGATGAAGTAGAAAAGGAATTTAGACGAATTGTGGATGATGTTATGAGACAAGAATTGGAATTGCTACAGGTGAGCAAATATTATAGGGAAATGGATAGAAATTAGGTTTCTGGTCGTACCAATTTCGTTTAAAAATTCGGAAGAATTCTTAATATCAATAGCTCTTTCAAAATGGAGCAGTTATTCATAAGATGAGCTGAGTTTGTACTTCGTTTAGCAAAGAGTTTTTTGAATAAGAAAATTAATCAGCGCACAGGTAGAGCTGTTATTCTTTGGTAGCGTAAACAATTTATTCTACTTTTGAACAAACAGCGATACAATTGTGCTTGTTATCTTTTTAATAATTTTAAGAATGACAAATAAATACAAACAAATGTAACTTAAAATGCAAATTTCAAAAAATTAAAGGCATTATTGAACAGTTTTTAATTAAAACAAATCAAAAAAGAAAGTTGTTCAGCAGAGCCCAAACCACATAGTGAAAGTGGCAGTGAACTGTCAAATTTTGTGCTTGAATTTTGCGAAAACTATTCAGGTTTTTAAGATTTTCTTAAGCCTAAAGTCCAAGCTAGATACTCACAGTGCCAGTGAACTTCAGCAGTGCTGTGAAATTTGTTTCTTGAATTTCGCGAAAGCTATTCACTATTTTCACAAATTTCTTTCAAGACAGCTCTTGTTCAGTTAGAACATTTTATAAGCCTAAACCAGATAAACGCAGTGTCGACAGTGACTTACCGCAGTGCGACGTTTTGTCGATAAAGCAGGTTTTTATGTTTTCTTTAAAAATCGCTAAAAACAAAGAAAAATTTGGTCATGTTTAAAGTGCTGCAATTTTAAGTCTGGCGACTATTTGTAGATAAAAATAATGCAAGACTAAAGCCCAAACCACATAGTGAAAGTGCCAGTGGGCAGTGGCAGTGCTGTCAAACTTTGTTCTTAAATTTCGCGAAAACTATTTAATAGTTTTAAAAAATTCTTATTGCCTTTTGTTTTAAAATAGCTCTTGTTTAGAAACTTTTCTAATTTCTCGGCAGTGACAAATAGAGAAGATAAAAAACTGCTTTATCGACAAAACGTCGCACTGGGGTCGACACTGTGTTTATGTGGTTTAGGCTTTAGGGAAATTTTATAGGATTTCCAAAAATATACTGTTTGTACGGAACCGATCAGTACTGCCTAAATTTTTCTATGTAATTTGATAAAAGGTCGATATCGCTAATTTTTTGTTAAAAGCCACGCCCACTTAAAACAAGTGACAGAAAGTGAAAAAACAAACATTACACTCAACCAAAAAAGTCTGTAATGGCTACTGAAAATTTTGCTGTTATTGCGGGAAATTTAACTGTTTTGAGGCTAGCGGTATTTTTTGCTAATTTTAGCAACACATGTCTGCTGATCTGTATTACAATAAAATTAGTAGAAAAAATTAGTAGCCGCTACTAAATTTTAATAAAATTTGTGTAAACTGCAATTCAAAATCGATTTGCTAAAATCAGTTAAAAACTTACTAAATATCATAATTTTAGTACAATGAAATTAGTATAAATAATTAGTTGCAGCTACTAAATTTCAGTAAATTGTTGTAAACTGTAATTTAAAATCAATATGCTGAAATTAGCAAAAATTGTACTAAAAAAACAAAAACTGTAAAATCTAAAAAAATTTTTTTTTCTTTCGATTGTAACAAGCGTATAATTACTTCATCGTACTTGAAATTTGGAGTCAAAATTGCAAACGGTTCTCCAGTTATGACCTTTTTATGGAATGGAGATACAATAAAATTTTCTGAGTGTTATTTCCAAACTAAGAATATATCAATAGTAACAAATATAAACTTAACAAGAATTGTAAAAAATAAAAAAAAAAAAATTTAAATAAGTATATTTTTCTGCTAAATTTAGCACTCGGTTTTGAAAAATTAGTAAAATGTTTTGCTAAAATCAGCAGCGAGTATTAGTAAAAAAATCCGTAATTTGTAATAAGAGAATAGCAAAAATGATTACTAAAAAAAATTGTACTAAAAATAAGTATAAAAATAGTAAAGTTCGATTGGAAACTGTTTACAAATTTTTTTACTAACTTTTTTATCTGAGTGTACGTTAAAATGCTGTACAATTTTCTGAACAATCTCCTTGCCTTTCGGGGCGAATTAAGCCAATATTTTGTTCTTTAAAAATAAAGGCAACGAGAATAAAATTAGAAAAACTTGAATCGTTTCTAATTTATTGGCCACCACTGTAGCCGTACTCGCATCATTTATTAAGTGCGTTCCTGTACTTATTGGGTAAAATGAGAGTAAGCAAAAAATCCTCTCACAAAATGACAAAATTACCCAAAAGTAAAGGAACGCACAAAACCGCTTTTCGACCCCAAAATGCATTTCAAAGAAAAATGTGAAAATGCGTATAATTATTCCAAATATGACAGACTCTTTTTTATAAGAACGCTCCAAAACAGTGGTCGGCACAAAGAGAGAATGTGAATGTATTGTGTTTCTACACTGTGAGAAACTAGTTTATCATTT
The DNA here is from genome assembly GCA_949987735.1 of Leucophora obtusa. Taxonomy (NCBI): domain Eukaryota; kingdom Metazoa; phylum Arthropoda; class Insecta; order Diptera; family Anthomyiidae; genus Leucophora; species Leucophora obtusa. Next base: position 357,566,722 of record OX465295.1, read on the forward strand.
TTAAATTTATATTTGTATATTAAGAACATGAATTAATGAAGAAATGTAATAATGAATGAATGCATGAATGAAATAATTTATAGTAATTTAATTTTTTTAAATAATTCATAATAAATTTTATTATACACATTATTTAAAAAATATTTATTTTTTTGTATATAAATTATTTATTCTTAAAAAAGTATTCCATTAGTTAGTAAATTTTAATGAACTAAAGAAATAAAAATAATTTATAATAAATTTCCTGTTCTTGTCAAATTTTAAGAGTGTAATATTTTTCTAAAATTTCTTAAACAAAGCGACGACGACCTGCTACCATGCTACTGAATAAATTTTACGCTCTTAGTTGAGAGTTTTGTTGCCATTCGTGTTGTGTACGTGTGAAAAGCCGATTATGATCGGCCACTGGTGGCTATGGGTGCCGACCACTGCTCCTAAATAGAAAGATGTATTCGAGGTATCTCAATTTGTATATTACGGGTTGAGTGAATAAAGGTTAATTCATTCATTCTCAGACATTATATCTATTTCAGAATCCATATTATATACAAGAAAATGTCATCCGCAAAAACATAAGATTTACAAAACTCATTATCCATGAGAGAAATGCAGTCATTTAAATAAGCTAGAAAAAATATTGGGCCTAATACATAGCCCTGTGGCACACCGGAGGTAACGCTACCAACAGTAGAGCTTATTCCCCCAAGAGATACATACTGAGAACGCTCATCAAGATAAGAGTATATCACTGTTGGTAAAAGTGGCACAATAGTGCCATTTGTGGCACTATTGAATGTTCGATGGCACCATGGCACTCTTTATAGAATTTTGGCACTTTTTAAGAAAATTTCTATATAATTTCATAAAAGGTCGATATCGCTGGTTTTTCATTAAAAGCCACGCCTACTAAGAACGGGTAGCAAAATTAAAAACAAACGCTACACTAAAAATTTCTACAATTTTCTGGACCAGCTTCCAGTTCTTTGGGAACAATTTAATCATTATTTTGATCTTTAAAAATAAAAGCAATGGGGATAAAATTAGAAAAACTTTAATTGATTCTATTGTATTGTTCATCACTGGAATTTATCAAAAATTTGTTATGGTATTCAAGTTTTTTTATGACAAGCAAAAGTTTTAAAAATTTCACCATACAATGATAAAAGCTTTTTCTGCCAAAAATAAAATAAAATTATCAAAAAATTGTAATTTGTGAAAAATTACGATTTTTTCGATAATTTTATGAAATCTTAAATGAAATGAAAACTTAAAAAATGTCCAGGAACCGCAGAACACGAGAGAACTAGTTCTAAGCATTTGGAGTTTCCTTTAAATTTTAGCATCAAGCACCCTGAGCTTATTCCTAACAACTTTAGCCGCAAAAATCCCATGTTAATACGTAATCTTTTGGACGAATTTGCACGAATTTTAGAATCGGTTAAAGGTTTGATGCATCTTAAAATAATATCTCAAAATATGAATGAGGTATTTCATATTTTATTTCTGTAAAGAAACATTATAAAATTCTTCAAAAGAAAATAAAATTATATTTTAAATTTTTGACAAATGAAAATATTTGTTTGTTACAGAGACTATTAATTATAGAGATAGAAAATCAAAACTTACACTACTCGCCAAAGTAGTGTAAGTTTTGATTATTCAAATGATATTCAAATAATAAAAATTGAGAATTCTTTTTTTTTATTTGATTTTTTGTTTGTTATTATTTCAATTTAAATAAAAAAAGAAAATTGTCAATTTTTTGAACAAAGTGCCATCTAGTGATAACGATGTTATAACTTTTGTTTTTGGTGATGCCATACCCCTGGTTTGTTATGCGCTTTTTATTACATGACAATTTTGTCAAGGTTTTGCTGTGATAATTTTTCTCAGATTACCAAAATTATAATAATTTCCATTCATACCAGTTTTGTGACAATTTTGTTATTGTTATAAAGTTTAGAATAAGGTTTTAAATGTATAAATATTTGAAATAAAAGCTCCCCAGCAAACAAAGATGATCATTAATGACTCAGAAAAGAGCTCCAAAAACATAAAAATTTTTTCACTTTTTCCTATGAAAGTGGTCCGTCCAAAAGTGCCCCCTGTGTACTCAGAAAAAAGAACGTATAAAATCGAAATTCTCTTCATAAATTTAAATAATTTTGGAATCTTCTTTGAGTCCGAAAAATGAACTCTCGTTTTGAGACAACTTTTTAGATTGTAGAGACAACATTTTGGATTGTTTTCTGAGGGTTCATATTTTCCACCAAAAAAATAATGTTTTCAAAAAAACAATAATCATTTTTATGAGCCATTTAAAAATCTTATTTATGAGCGCTCCAAAATTGCTGGCTGGGTCAACATATTTTTTGAAACATTTGCATGTTGCTTAATTTTTTTTTTGGCACTTTTAAAGCTTTTTTGGCACTTTTTTGGCATCATTTTGGCACCAAACGAAAATTCTCAAATACCATCACTGGAGTATATCAACTGGCATGAAGATTTAGAAAACTTGAATTTATCCTGAAGCTTTTTAATGAGAACATTAGGGTTTATTCGATCAGTGTTGCCAGTTTTTTTTCAGACTATCCCCAATTTTCAAATTGTTATCCCCAAAAATCCCCAATTTTCAATTTGTTATATCGTTAACTTTTTATTTAAATTAATGTAAAAATACCATATTTATTTAATCCTTTTCGGTACCTTATACACTCAAACTCAATAAATTTTGTAATTCTAACAAATTATAAAAAAGAACAAATAAATTTAAATAACAGCATAAAAAAAGGGAGCCACATTTTTTCGTTTTAAATATTTCAGAATCAAAATTTTCCAATTCATCAGCCTCAGACATTTTGTTGCGTATGGTACTGTATAAAAAAGTTTTAATATTCCAGCAGATGTATTGAATTTTTGACAATTGAATAACATGTAAAGTATATATTTAATTTAAGAAGAGCTTCTTATAACTCATATTACATCCGAATAACCTTAAATATTTTGGAACCAAAACGAATTCAAATTTTCACCAAAAGGAATTAAGGTTTGTACCATAGCTTCGAAAGACTTAATTCAATTTAAGCTTAAATCACGAAAAATTAAATTCAGATTTTAAAAATGTTCATGTACCATTCCCTTAAACCATTCGTAAAGAATTCATTCATAAGCTTCATTCACAAAGCTTTAATAAGAATTGAATGAATTCCCGACTTGAATCATTCAAATCGCATGTTCATTCACCATTTTACTAATTGAATGAAGAAATTTTATTACCATTCACTTAGTGCAGTGTAGTTTGAAACTAACATATAATCAAAACCAAAGCATACAAGCTGTAACAAAGCATACGATACTATTTATTTCTGTTAGATGAATTTTAAACGTTTTTCATTTGTATTTTGCTAATATTTCAGCAATTACATGTAAATTAAAATTTTTCATTTGACTAAGTGAATGAAAACTAATCATTTTTCATTCACCTTTTTATTAAATGAATTCAGATAAATTGGGTTTCATTCAGTTAGAATTCAAACAAAATAGAATGAATTCATATAATTTAAAGCTATTGGGAATTAAGCTATCGAATTAATTCCATAAGAATGCTATTACGGAATGAAATTTAACCCAAATTTCATTAATTTTTAAAAAGTGAATGAAAGAATTAAGCCTTTTAAACCTTTGGTTTGTACGCACATTAACTTTCCAGACACAAATTTGTGTAGCCTAAAATCATGCACTATTATCATCATACTTAAAAGAAATACATAAATATTTAGAATTATCAGGGTTAAATTCATAAAAATATAAAAAGGCAATAATATGTTATCCCCAAAAAATCCCCTAAAATTTCGTGTCATCCCCAATAAATGCCCGGATCTCCAAACGGAAATTTTTATCCCCATTGACGAAAAAAATCCCCAATTTCGGGATAAATCCCCTAACTGACAACACTGTATTCGACCAAACGCTTTGGTGAGATCGAGAGAAACCATAACCCAATTTTTATGCTCATCAAGCTGTTTTCTTACAGAATCAGTAAGGGAAATAAGTAGAGATGTTGTATTCAGGGCTGCCAGATCATTTTTATGAAAAATCGGCACTTTTCCCCAAAAAAATCGGCATTTTCGGCACTTCGATTTTAAAAAATCGACAAAAAATCAGCTCTTTCAAAAATACTCATTTATGTAATATTTAGGTTACTTTCCATAAAAAATATGTGAAAAAGACATTAAGTAATATATTTTAAGTCTTACAATCAAATAAAAATAAAGGCTTAGGAGATAAATGAAATGATAATAAAAAATGTTAGTTGTAATTTTATGAATATCTTTATGTTACATATTCAGATATTATCTGACCAATACTATGTACATAAATTAATTTTAAAAATATTTCTTCTTCGAACTTAAGGTACCCGTACACCTTGAAGTATTATGCAAATATTGGCCCTTTTTTAATCACTGGATTTATTTTATTTTGTTAAAACATTCACATTTTGTTTTTTATTTATCAAAATCTAATATTTATTCGCTAATATAATGAGAAAGAAAATCATTAAATTTTGTAAAAATGTGAACACCGGGATTGAATTAAGCTAAATCCAAAATAGATTTATAAATAAAATAATTCCGTTTTGGATTTAGCTTTAATTTAAAATAAATCTAAAAATAAATCCAGTGATTAAAAAATTCCTATTATTACTAGCGCTCGTATTTCATTTATAATCGTGTTTTATGTACATAAGATGTATGTATGATTCAAATCGAAAAATATGCACTTATTATTGATTTTTTCAACGTTTTTGATATTATCAATTCAATTTCAGTATTACATATTTGTCTTTAAAAGTAGTTTAAACATTGAAAATTGGCGTTTATCATCGTCAGAAATTGATTTACGTTTGATATTTTTGTATTCGGGATCAAAAAATTTTTATTAAATATTTAGAAATCAGAATAAATAGTGTTCTACATAAAGTGCAAATCCTAACATGATATTAAGAAATTTTTAAAATAAATTTTTTTGTACAGTGTATAGGCAAAAACATAATTTTAAAGTAAATACCAAAAAGTATGCTAAAAAATATTCGTTTTTATCAAAATGCAAAAAAATATTTATTTATATCACAATATTCAACAAAATATTTTAAAAATATGCATTTGCAGCAAAATATGAAAAAAACAAGCAATAACAAATCGATTCCATTTTGCTAAAAATTTGTAGTTCGCAAAGATATTTTGCTAACATTCTTTTTCAGCTAACGATAACAAACATGAATTTGCATGAACTTTCGAAATGTCAAAGATAGAATTATTTTCTTATTTATTAATGCATTGTAAATCACCAAAAATTAAAATTTCGTGTTTTGAGTTTTAACAAAAAATCGGCATTTTTCGAACAAAAATCGGCAAATCGGCAAATCGGCATTTTGCATATTTTTTATTAAAAAATCGGCAAAATGCCGAATAATCGGCAATTCTGGCAGCCCTGGTTGTATTATGGTTAAGACGAAAAGCATATGTGATGCGCAAAATAGAAAGGGACCTAAGGATAGAAAGGGACCTAAGGTCAGGAGAGCATGGGATCGGTCTCATTCGATGCTCAGATGTTGTCCACAAAAAAAAAAATTGATTTGTTTACCCTTAGGTCCCTTTCTCTATGCGCTGTCACATATTGATCAGGCTGAAAAGAGTGAAAAACGTTCACAATGTGATAAAATATGTGACTTCATAATATTTTCAACTATTTTTGACATAGCTGGCATTATGCTTATGGGTCTCAAATTATCAATGTTATAGTTATTAGATTTATCAATCGGTACTACACTCAAAAAAATAAGTTAGTAGAAAAACTGGTACAATGCCTTGTATATAAAATGTACTAGTTTTTAGCAATTTTTTTGCTGAAATTGCGTTTTTAGCAAAAGTTTTAGTTATATATTTTTAGCACTAAACTAATTTTGAACTAATGTTTTACTAATTTATTTTGCTACAAAAATTGTGCTGATAGCCGATTTTATAGCGTGGACGACAACCACACAGACAAAATGTAGATGTCGCAGCTTGTCTGGATGTGGTACATACAACGGAAAAGATTAAAAAAAACAACTCTACACAATTTCTATATTTAAATTTTCAGCAAATAAATTAACTAAAGTAAAATTTCTCTACAAGTTTTTCGAGTTTTTTTCAGTCTTCTAGTATTCAGCAAAAAGTTTTGTGCTTTTAGGAAGCATTTTTTTCATTTGCAATCGACTAAGTGCTAGCAAAACTTTTGCTGAATATTACTATTTTTTGGTAAAAATCAGCTCGCTGATTTTCAGCAAACCTTTTGCTGAAATTACCAACTTTTTTGCAAGCACGCTCCTGACTACAAATTTGCTGACACAGCAACATTCTTTGCTGACTTTACTGACTTTTTTTTAGTGTACACGACCTAATTTCCACGCATTTGGAAATTTAGAAACTGTAAATATACACTCAAAAAAATAAGTTAGTAGAAAAGTTAGTAAAACGTCTTGTATATCAAGTGTACTAGTTTGCAGCAATTTTTTTGCTGAAATTCCTTTTTCAGCAAAAGTTTTAGTTATATATTTTTAGCACTAAACTAATTTTGAACTAATATTTTACTAATTTATTTTGCTACAAAAATTGTGCTGATAACCGCATTTATAGCGTGTACGACAACCAGATAGACAAGATGTAGATGTCGCAGCTTGTCTGGATGTAGTACAGACAACGGAAATGATAAAAAAGAAAAACAACTCTACACAATTTCTATATTTAAATTTTCAGCAAATAAATTAACTAAAGTATAATTTCGCTACAAGTTTTTTGAGTTTTTTTCAGTCTACTAATATTCAACAAAAAGTTCAGTGATTTTAGCAAGGATTTTTTTCATTTGCAATCGACTAAGTGTTAGCAAAACTTTTGCTGAATATTACTATTTTTTGGTAAAAATCAGCTCGCTGATTTTCAGCAAACCTTTTGCTGAAATTACCAACTTTTTTGCAAGCACGCTCCTGACTAAAAATTGCTGACATAGCAACATTTTTTGCTGACTTTACTGACTTTTTTTTGAGTGTAGTATTAATAAGTTGAAGAAACAATCTTGAAATCAGCGGGTAAACTTTATTGGGACCATGTCATACCAGCTGCATTAGACTTAATTGAGGTTATGGTAATAAAAACATCATATTTCGTAACCGCATTAAAAGAAAAGGAGTTTTGGCTATCAATAAAGTTTTCAAAATCATAATTACCCAGGTGATTTGGATTCAGGTTATTTAAAAACCCAGTTGCAATCGACTCAACGTCAGTTTCATCAAGTTCAGGACTCTGATGACCAACACAACTCAACCTACGAATGTTACTCCCCATTTGAGTGTTATCAACACCAGTACATAAACCCCTACCATAATTTCTACGAACTCTTCTAATAACCGATTTAGCCTTATTTCTAAGTTTACAAAAAAATTTACAGTTATCATCAGTGCGATCTCGAAGGTACGTTCCATATGCAGTGTCCCTCAGCGATCTGGCTTGAATAATTTCCCTACACTCATAAAAAAAGCCCGTATAAATAGTTCAAAATTCTGCTAAAATAACAGGAAATAGTATCTGTATTTGCGCCAGCAGAATTTTCAATGAAGTTGAAAATCACGGCCTGCTAAATTTAGGTAAGCTAAATTTTACATACTGCTAAATAAACAGGCATTTTACTTAAATTAGCTAAGAAATTTCACTTGAATTCAGAAGAGCTTTTACCTGATTTTACTACAAATTTCTGTTAAAATGTCGCTTAAAATTTCGACTTCCGGGATCTGACCCTAGACGGGCCCATATTTATTATTGGCAGTATAGGTGCCTTATAAGTATTAACTTATAGGTACAGAGTGACGAATTTTTGTCAATTTTGCTCTATCTCGTTTAGTTTCCGAGATACAAGTTTCCGATTATAATAAAAAAATAAAATATAGCGCCATCTCTATGTGATATTGACAGCAGAGACACAAAAATATAATAATTAGGAAATAATTGTGGTTTAAATTAGCTGAAAAATTTGTAAAGTTATGAAACACAAATTATTAAAAATTAGCATGCAAAGTTAGTTCAAATACTGACGAAAGTAATTGTAATGCTGATTTAGATTTAGTTCAATCCTAAGTTTTTATACAAAATAACAGAAAAATTAGTTTAATAGAATCAGAACGCCTTTAACAGACTTTTGTACTAACTTTTTTTATGAGTGTAGGAGTCATCCACTTATTATCATTTGAAAAGCGTTTAGTTTACCGCAGTGCGACGTTTTATCGATAAAGCAGGTATTAGTATTTTCTTTATTCATCACTGACGAGAAATTAGAAAATTTTCTAAATAAACAAGAGACGTCTTAAAAAAAAATCAATAAGACGTTCTTAAAAATATTGAATAGTTTTCGCGAAATTCGAGAACAAAGTTTGGCAGCACTGCCACTGCTGGTTTAAGCCTAAACTACATAAACGCAGTGTCGACCGCAGTGCGACGTTTTGTCGATAAAACAGTTTTTGTATCTTCTCTATTTGTCACTGCTGAGAAATTAGAAAAGTTTCTAAATAAACAAGAGCTGTTTTTAAACAAAACGCAAGAAGTTTTTAAGAATATTAAATCGTGTTCGCGAAATTCAAAAACAAAGTTTGACAGCACTGCCACTGTCCACTGGCACTTTCACTATGTGGTTTGGGCTTTAGGCCTAAAACAGATACTCACAGTGGCAGCGAACTGCAGCAGTCCTGTAGAATTTGTTTCTTGAATTTCGCGAAATCTATTCAATATTTTTAAAATGTTCGTAATGAATTTAATTTAAAGACAGCTTTTCTAATTTATCGGCAGTGACAAATAAAGAAAATTCAAAATCCTGCTTTATCGACAAAACGTCGCACTGCGGTAAAACACTGTCGAAACAGCGATTATCGATTATGTATTTTTTTTCGTCCTGCCGTGATTTGAACCCAGGCCATCAGATTGGCAGACGAGTGCTCTACCCACTGAGCTAACGAGACATATAATATTTGATGGCTAAACACATAAACGAGTGATAATAGCTGGACAACTACTGCCTGTGACAAAATGCTAGTACAAACAAACAAAAAAATTGATTTTATAAAACAAAAAAAATTTTAAATTAAAAAAAAAAACCAAAAAAAATTTTTTGCTTGCAACCGGATTCGAACTCGGAACCTTCTGACTACAAACATTTTTTAACGAAGCGTCAGCGATTTTATAAAATCATTGGTCTACCAGTGAATTGATTTTTGTACGCCTGGTAGCATTGGCTAGGTAGCACTGGATAATAGAGATGAGCGATATTTTCATACCGGTGATTTAATCACAGTTATTGATAAATCACTGGTAACGGCAGTGATCAAATATTTCAAGTCGCAGTTACTCGGAATGTCGTTCTTTTAATATTTTTGTACTATTCTTTCTTGCAAACTTCATTGTGCACAGTAATACATGTTTTTTTTTTCAATAACAGTGAATTGCTTTCACACTCTTCTGAATAAAATGTCTCCTTCTATCTTGTCTTTGTTACCGGTCGCAACTATTCTTCTTTTAAGGCCCAGTTTTTAGGAAGTGGATTATCTTTAAACTTAGTGTAACGCAGTTTGTAACTGGAATTCTGCTTTTAAAATGTGGTTTATTTTGTTTTATTTCAATAAAGAAATAAATTATACTCGAGAAAAAGATTTTCCGGCAAATTTTTGTTAATAAACTTTGAAATGGCTGACAAAATTCGTTTTCGGTTTAACTAGTTTAGTTTAACTGACATCTTAAAAACTCGCCATAAATATTATTTCGTTTATTTATCAGAAAATCGCAGTATTTTCCATAGAAAAACCGTGATCACGATCACAGTTTAAAAGAACAACGATTTGCAAATCACATTCACTGAGAACAATGTTACTAAAAAATCGCCGGATCGCCCATCTCTATTACAAACCCGTGATCACGGTCACTGTTTAAAAGAACGGTGAAGTGAAAATCACGATCACTGGTAGCAGCGTTATTCAAAAATCACCGGATCGCTCATCTCTACTGGATAACCACTGGTTGCAAACCTTGGCATATCACTCTAAGCCAATTCCTTGCCAGTGGTTTTTTTTATAAACCACCGAAATTTTTGTAAAACAAATACTGGTAAAACGCTTTTTTCAAACGCTGGCAAAGCGTCCCAAATGAGTGTTCTGCCAGTCATTTATTTTTAACACCGTGGTTACCCAGTGGTATGCCAGTGCTTGATTTTTTGTACCACTGGCGATTTCTGAATGGGTTGTTTTAAAAAAATGCATGCTTATAAATTTGTTAATTAGGATATTTTTTCATCAAAAATTACCTTTCTTAAGAAATCAAAAATTGTTTTTAAAATATAAAATTAATTACGTGTTTAGAAATAGGAACAATAATTATTACACTCATAAAAAAACCCCGTACAAATAGTTCAAAATTCTGCTAAAATAACAGGAAATAGTACCTGTATTTGCGACAGCAGAATTTTCAATGAAGTTGAGAATTATGGTCTGCTAAATTTAGGTAAGCTAAATTTTACACACTGCTAAATACACAGACAATTCTAGTTAACTTAGCTAAGAAATTTGAGCTAAATTCAACAGAAACATTACCTGATTTAACTGAAAATTTCTGCTAAAATTTCGCTTACAGTCTTAGTTTTTGGGCTTTACGGATCTGTCCCGAGACTGGCCCATATTTATTTTTGAGAGTACAGGTGGCTTATAAAGATTTTGTCCATTTAGCTCTTTCTCGCTTAGTTTCCGAAATATAAGCCAGTTTGTGATTTATACAATAAAAAATTATGAAAATATAGCGCCATCTCTATGTGATATTGATAGCAGGGACACAAAAATATAAACTTTGGGAAATAATTGGGGTTTAAATTAGCTGAAAATATTGTAAAATTAAGAAACATAAATTACTAAAATTAGGAAGCAAAGTTTAGTTCAAATACGGATGAAAGTAATTGATATGCTAAATGGAATTTACAAAAATATTAGTTCAATCCTAAATTTTAGGACAAAATAACAGAAAAAATCAGTTCATTTACGCCAGAACGCGTTTTACAGACTTTTGTACTAACTTTTTTATAAGTGTACCCGTACTTCAAACTAAAATGTTTATAATTTTATTTTAGAACGCTACAGGTAAAAAAGCCAAGAAAAGTAATAAAAAAACAAGGAGATCTGGCAAAAAGAGTAAAAAGAAAAAGGAAAAGGATTTAACTCCGGATCGTACTACAGAATCATTATACGAAGAATTAGTTACGAATGGAATTATAAAAAAATATCCAGAAATAAGAATGAGCCAATATCTAGGTGATAAAGCCATAACATCTAGATCTGGTATAAAGCCATCACCAGGCGACATAAGACAAATTCTCACAGAATATTGTGTTTTACCATTGGGCTCGGAACAAATTCATAATTCATGTCCTTTAATACGTTCAATATTATTAACAGGGCCTAAAGGATCGGGGAAAAAAGCATTATTACATGCTATCTGTACAGAAGTCGGTGCAGTATTATTTGATTTAACGCCCGCCAATATTGTGGGAAAATATCCTGGTAAATCTGGTTTAATAATGCTATTACATTTAGTGTTAAAAGTATCGCGTTTGCTACAGCCTTCAGTAATTTATATGGGCGATGCTGAAAGACCATTTATGAAGAAAATACCTAAAACTGATCGCACAGATCCTAAACGTTTGAAAAAAGATTTATCAAAGTTAATTAAAAACATAGCTCCTGAGGATAGGGTATTATTTATAGGTACTTCAAATCTACCCTGGGAAGCTGATCAAAAACTTTTACAACAAACTTATAATCGATTTATATACATACCTCGGCCAGACTATGGAGCTTTATCACATGCCTGGAAAACACTGCTTCAGTAAGTTTCATTGCACTAATTAACATGTTAATTTTTCTTTTTATATCTTTTTACGTGCTTCTAGTGAATATTCTGGTGGTTTATCAAACTTGGATTGCAGTGTAATGGCTAAAATATCAGATGGCTATACGATAGGTTCGATCAATACCTGCTTAAAGGAAGTATTGACCTGCAAACGGAAATTACAGCTTCGTTCTCAGCCCTTAACACATGTGGAGTTAATAAATGCTTTATGGTGATACTGAAGTGAAATATAAAAAATATATTTTTTAAATAAATTTAATTTTTAGTACCAAAGATCCTGTTTACCGTGAAGAAGAAGAAGCCTATGACTCCTGGTGGACTAAAACCCCTTTAGGACGGAGACGTCAACGTATACTGGAAATAGAGGAAGAAGCCCGCTTAGAAGAGCAAGCACAGGCTGCCAAACAAGGCAATGGCAAGAAAAAAGTTTAAAAATTTACCATTTGTATTACTTTAGTTTGAAATTAAATTCCTTAAAACCGCTTTTACAAGATATTATATTAACTTTAAAATCTACTGCTAAACGCTCCTTTAAAGATTCCATAATTGTAGGTAATAAGGCATTTACCAAGCTTTCATTATCTCCAATACACCATAAAATACTTATATGAAATGATGGATCCTATTAAAAAATATGAAGAGTTAAATAATTTTAATTTTTCAACCTGTAAACTGTTCAAACAAATTACCTCATAAAATTTTGAGAGTTTAAAATCGTCCATAACTTTATCCACTTTTTGCAAAATACTAAGCATTTTATTTAAATACATGTCATCCACTTTTATAGCTAAAAATGTGCGTGTACGTTCGGCATTTGTAAAAACTTTTAAATGGTTTAATGAAACTGTAAAACTATAGATAATATTTAGTAGCTTTCAAATTAATTTCTCCATAGATTTCTACATACCTTTCTATAGCTTGCATTGCCGTAAGCAAAGTTTCAACAAAAGATTCAATAAAATGATATTGTAAAACAACGGTTTTACTTAAACTTATATGCATTTCTGAGGATGCTTTAAATTCTAATGCACCCGCTAGTTGTAAAAGACATATGTCTTGAATATCTTCTAGTATATTGTTGGCTACTGGTATAAAAACATAGGTAGCCCAGTTACCACGCTCATGCTTAAAACTTCTGATACGTCCTTCATGTAGTGTAGAATCATTTGTTATATCCTCTTCGTAGGAGATGGATTTACGTTTTCCCAATAACGTTGTAGCTTGAGGTAATAGTAATCTAAAAATCGATTTTATAGAAAAAATAAATATACCTTGACTAAACTTTCTATAGAAATAAAAGAAAAATCTAATTATTAATGAGTTTTTTAGGTTTTTAACTGAAGATTTAAATTGAGACATGTAAAACTCATTGAAATGCTTAGTTTTTTAAGAGAGATAAGTCCGAAGTATCATAATTTTTTAGAAAATGTAATTTCTAGGTACTATTAATACAAAAATCCTAAAATTTAAGACTTTGTAAAATAAAAGACTTCAATATTTATACCCTACACCACTATGTGGTCATTATACCCTACACCACTATGTGGTCAGGGTATTATAAGTTTGTGCTGATATTTGTAACACCAAAAAATATTGGTCCCAGACCCACCTTATAGTATACCGATCGGCTCAGAATTTTTCTTTATTTCGATTTAACGATGTCCGTCTGTCTGTCTGTCCATGCATTCTTGTGCGCACTCTACAGGTCGCAAATATTAAGATATTTTGATGAAACTCGGTACACCGACTTATGTCGGCCCAAGGACGACGCCTATTGATTTTGGTTAAAATCGGTCCATGTTTAGACCTAGTGCCCATATAAGGGTCCTACCAAAATTATATTGTTTATACGCTGCAGGTCGCAAATATTAAGATATTTTGATGAAATTTGGTACACCGACCTATGTCAGCCCAAGGACGAAGCCTATTGATTTTGGTTAAAATCGGTCCATGTTTAGACCTAGTGCCCATATAAGGGTCCCCCCAAAAATTGGTTGGTTACAAACTGCAGGTCGCAAATATTAAAATATTTTAATGAAATTTGGTTCGCCGACTCACATTATAGAAAATTTTGACACAAGTCCCATTTTAACCCATTCGAATTTCGGATCCAAACATTAGTTGGCTTTTAACCAGACTGGTGTAGGGTATTGTATAGTCGGCATGCCCGACTTTAACCTTTTTACTCGTTTTATAATGAAAATGCTCATACATTTTTTCATTTGAAGGAACAATTACAATGGTCCGTTAAAAATTGTAAGTATCAATATAATGGAAAACGTAAGATGCAAAAATATCTTAAATGTTATTTTTCCAGATTTTCGAAGATGAATGTGTAGATCTTGAATGATGCTCCAATTAAATTCTCATGTTTGTCGTTATTTTTCACCGAAACTCTCTTAAAACCAGTTCAGTTTTTCAGATGAGAGCCGTGGATATCCTAATGTGAATGCTATTTAAAATGTTTATAATATTTATTTCAATAAATTGTGTGCAAAATAATATTAATAAAACGAATTAATTTTTAAAATGACTTTTATAAGCTAAAATCTAAAATCTGTGGTGTATATACACGATTGAAACCATTATCAATAACCTCCCGCATAGTGGATTTGTATATTTTTAAAGAACATAGTTGTCTTCCACTACTTCTTATCAACTATATTTCCATTCGATTACTGGAAAATTTGTACAAATTTTTACTGGATGGCGTTCGTTAACACAAATACTCAGTAAACAGAAAGAAAAAAGAGAGAATAAAGTTACAGTTCTATGATGAGAGTTCTAAGTCTTCTTCTTTTTCTTGTTAATTTTCTGGATAAATTTTTGCCAGTAAGAATTTGCAAGAAGAAAAAAACATATGATTCGAAAACATATGTTTGTTTATTGAAAACAAAAAAAAAATATTTTACAATTATGTTATTTTATGGAAAATCAAAGCAATGAAACTTTCAAAATAAATTATGGGAAATATAAGAAAACCTTCTAAAAAGTCTCTGCTTACGATTTAACATCAAAAACTATCGTCTTCCATAGCGACCAGCTAAAATCTATTTGTATATTTGGTATTGTAATCAGCTGTGTCTACAAACTAGCAAATTTTCTGTTCGCGTCAGTGTTGCCATATAACCAGTTTTAACTGTTTTTTACAGTTTTTTGGGATGCCTAACAGTTTTCCAGTTTTTTCAGTTTTTTTACAGTTTTTTCATATTAAATCGGCACATTTGTTTCATTTACAATTTTTTTTATCTAAACTTTAAGAATTAAAATATAAAAGTGCTTTTGCCTAATAATTTTAAAACTTTATAACACGTTTTAAAATGAATTTTGTATAAAATATTTGTTTTATAAGCCATTTATAAACTTAGAAAGTATTTATTACGACCCAAAAACTACATTAAAACTTTCATATTGTCAAAAATTAGATAAAATACAAGATTGTTTTTATAAAATAATGAATGGAGAAACAATTTGTTGTTTATTACAATAAAAGTTTTTATACAACTGACAAATAAAAATATATAAATTGTTTGAAATCAAAATTGTTTTTCAAAGGAAACTTAATTACAGAATGAACAAGTAATTTAACACAAGTATTTAATTGTGTATTTTAACACCCCTGCCCAATTAAAGAAATCCAACCATATCTCTAAATTTTTTAAATGGTACTTTAGGCAATGATTTTGTAAAGAAATCAGCAACTTGTTCCTTGGATGATTTGTATAAAATTTTAATAATACCATCTTGAACTAAATCACGGACAAAATTATATTTGATATCAATATGTTTCATTCTTTGATGTTCTTTTGGTTCTTCTGCAATTTTAATACATGATAGCTCTGTTCCACGTACGTTACCGCGGGTACCCGCGGGAACCCAATCTTACCAAAAAGCGTTTCTATTGTTAAAAATTGGGTAAATGAGAGCGTTGATGAGAGAATAATTTGTTTCTCTTTTTACCAGAAGTTACCCATACTTTTTTTGCGGGTAAAATGGTAAAACTGTCAAATCATTAGTTGTTTATAAATCAGCTGTTTTAAATTTGTAAAAATAATTTAAATATTAACAAAACTTGTAAACAATAATTAATATCGGTAACAAATACCACGTTCCAACATTTTTTCTTTATTCCCTTCGATATTTTATTCTTAAAAATAGCTTTTGTTTATATGAATAGCTTTGACGTTAATTTTTGGGCTTGAAATGTGGTTTTGTGCGTTCCAGGTATTGTGAGCAATTTTACCATTTTTTGAGATATTTATTTGTTTACTCTCATTTTACCAGACTTTACCCAGAATTACGTGGAACAAACCTGATATGTTGTCCTCAAAAATACAAACAGATGTTTTTATTATAACATCCAAATCTTCTAAAATTTTCTTTATAAAAATAATTTCACATGATGTAACACAGAGCGCAATGTATTCCGCCTCAGTAGATGATAAAGATATTGTAGGCTGTTTCTTTGTAACCCAAGAGACGGAACAACCAAATACTTTAATTAAGTAACCACTTAAAGATTTTCTGTCTTCAACGTCATTTCCCCAATCTGCATCCGAATAACCAAATAAAATAACCTCAGTTTTTCCATCATATAAGAGTTCTATATTAATTGATTTCTTCAAGTATCTGAGAATCCTTTTTAAATGATTCCAATGACAATCTGTAGCACAATTTTGGAAACGACTTAAATAATTTACACTAACGCTTAGGTCTGGTCGTGAAGTAAGCATTAAATACATTAAACATCCAATTAACTCTTTGTATGGTTCTTTCGTTAGTTCATCTTTTGCATCCTGAGTTAAACATAATTTAGGTTCCATTGGAGTATCAACACCATTACAATTTTCCATTCCAAAACGTTTTAATAAATTTAGTATAAATGATTTTTGACTAATTTTCATTTCTAAATTTTCAAAATTTCGAATGATTTTGATACCAAGATATATATTAAGATCACCTAGGTCCTTCATTTCAAATTCTTCCTTTAATAAAGATTTAACTATATCAATTTCCCCAATGTTATTTCCAACAAGCAAAAGATCATCTACATATAAAAGTAAATAAACTACATTGTTGTCAATTTTACGCATGTATAAACAATAATCATTTCCGGACCGTTCAAATTTTAACTTCAAAATATAATTATTAAATCTCTCATTCCACATGCGGGGAGCTTGCTTTAATCCATATAAAGAACGTTTTAATTTGATTCACATTGAAGTCCTTGAGGTGGTTCCATATAAATTTCCTCAAGAAGGTAACCATTTAGGAATGCTGTCTTAACATCCATTTGTTGCATGTGATACTTCATCTTATTAGCAACAGCAAGTAAAATACGAAAAGTTCCAATTCTAGCAACAGGAGAATATGTTTCTTGAAAGTCAAATCCTTGACGTTGTGTAAACCCCTTTGCAACAACACGAGCTTTGTACTCGCCTGGATTACCGTTTGCGTCCAATTTACGTTTAAACACCCATTTACAATCAATTATACTTTTCCTTTGCGGACGTTTAACCAAATCCCAAGTTTGATTTTGCTCTAAAGAATTTAATTCACTTTTAATTGCTTTATACCACTCACCTGCATCAGAACAGCTTTTTACATCATCATATGTTGTAGGAACATTAGAAACAAATAATTCAGCATTCAAAGCTAATGCATTATAATTAAAACGATTTGGTGGTTTTCTTACTCTTGTACTTCTACGCAGTGTTGCTTGTTGTTGATCAATCTCTGAATCTTCTATGACAATTTCATCAATTACTGTTTGTTGTTCATCATTCTCAGAATCTTTTATGACTATTTCATTAATTACTTCTTGATTTACTTCAGTATTTCCTTCGTTATGTTCTTGGCTTATTGCTTCTTCGAATTGATCGTCATCACTATTTTCAAAACCATGAAATTCTGTAAGTTCTGTACTACTATTAGTTTCATCAATTTGAAGTTCTGGCAATGGTTCAAATTCCACGGGTTTTAAAATATTCTTATTTCTTACTCAAGATTTTGCAAAAATTGTTTCATTAAATACGACATCTCTAGACAACACAATTTTACGATTCGTTGGACTCCATAATCTATAACCATTTCCACTATAGCCGACCATAATTAATGTGTTAGATTTTATATCCAATTTCTTACGATTTATTTTTGGGATATGAGAGTATGCTACACAGCCAAATACTCTTAAATGCGATAAATTCAGCTTAACACCATACCAAATTTCCGCAGGAGTTTTATTACACGAAAGAGAACTTGTAGGACTTCTATTTGTTAAATAGTTAGCACAATATAAAGCTTCCGTCCACAAAGACTTGTCTATCCCACAATCGGAAATTAAAGATCTTGCTTTTTCAATCAGGGTACGGTTCATTCTTTCTGATGTACCATTTTGTTCAGGAGTATAAGCATTTGCGTACTGAATAGTAATTCCAGAAGTTTTACAGAACTCTTTAAAAACAGTTGAAGAGTATTCTCCTCCATTGTCACATCTCAAATTAGCAAAACCTCTGATTTATTTGACATCATATAAACTGACGTAAAGTGGGAATAATCATCTATAAATGTCACCATATAACGCTTACTATCCCAAGAATTAGTAGCCATTGGACCACACACATCAGTATGTACGAGTTGCAAAATTCTAGATGTTCCTTTTATCTTTGGTTTTTCTCTAAAAGGCTGGCGAGTTTGTTTCCCAAAAACACATGATTCACAGAATGATTTTCCACCTACAAGTTTACACATTCCATCCGCTATAATATTAAGCTTTTTTTTTATCGGTAATATTGGCACTTGCACTTTGACAAAGGTTTAAATAAAACTCATAAAGTTTGGTTTTTCTTTCAGCTTTAAGTACCAAAGATTCACCTTTATATATATACACAGTTCCATTCTGAAAAACTGCCTTCATTCCAACTTCTTCAATGCGTCGTATTGAGAATAAATTGCATTTTAAATCTTCACAAAATAAAACATTTTTATTTTCAATTTTTAAAGACTTTCCATTAAAATTAGCAAAACCTCGAACTGTTCCAATTTTCGTTGCTTGAATACAAACGACATCCTTGGCAACACCAATAATCACAGGAATTTTCAACGCACGCAAATCATCAAAACATTGTTCATCGTGGCACATGTGATCACTGGCTCCAGAATCTACAAACCATTTCATACCAAGAGTGGATTCAACTCCAAAGCAATCTTCATCCGCAACAAAACAATATCAGAATTCATAAAATTCACATTCTTACCAGATTGTTCTCTTATCCACTTGAAGCAATTCTTTTTCATGTGGCCAATTTTTCCACAATAATGACATTTATACTTGAACATTGCTTTCATAGCAACATTTTCATCATGAACATCGCTGCTAACACACTTACGCTTTCTTTCTTCTTCTAATAAGCGATTCTTAACAAATTCCATTTCCAAATTTTGAGGATTCAAAGTTTCTATTGCCGTTACCACATTATTGTAACTTTCCGGCAATATGATAAGCAAGTGACAAATTATGTCCAGTTTTTCCATCTTGGCTCCCGATGATATTAACTGTCTTACCAAGCTATCAAATTTTAAGAAAAAGTCACTTAAATTTTCTGTGTCTTCGCATTTCATTGTTATCAATTTTTTTCTTAAAAATAGATGATTTGAGATACTTTTCTTTGCAAAAACATTGGTAAGAGCTAGCAAAACTTCAAAGGCATTCTTGCAGTCCTTTACATACTCTAAATGCGAATCAGCAATTCTTCTAATGATTAAAGATTTCGCTTTCTTATCGTTTTTCTTCAATTCTTCCTTCTTGGTAGTATTGGCTTCTTGAGCTACCAATTCGTCCACATTTTCTTTCACTAAATTGAGTAATCCATGTTCATCTAAAACTGCCTCCAGTCTAAATCTCCAATTATCAAAATTCCGGCCTTCAAATAAATTTATAGAAAACATTTCTTCAGCCATGTCTGGGCCCATAACCAGATAAAATACAAGATTGTTTTTATAAAATAATGAATGGAGAAACAATTTGTTGTTTATTACAATAATAGTTTTTATACAACTGACAAATAAAAATAAATAAATTGTTTGAAATCAAAATTGTTTTTCAAAGGAAACTTAATTACAGAATGAACAAGTAATTTAACACAAGTATTTAATTGTGTATTTTAACAAAATTAGGTACATGTCTGACACGTCATAGACCCGACAGACATTTTTTAGCCGAACTTTTAAGATCATATCTAAATGAAGGATAATTTAGACATTTATATTTTTTGAAAAAATTAATCAACGTGTCATCAAAAGAGGCCAATTCTGGATAACAAATTACTACCCGACTAAAAAAGTTTTCATATAATCTTATATGATTTGATATAATTATAAATGTTTATATGTGTGGCTTTATATGACCATATACATTTATATTAACACTTTGGTTTTATAAATATTTTTGATATGACGTTATATATAATCATATGCGATTTTGTCTCCAGGCATATATTAAGAGATCTGCAAATATAGTTTATACATAATTATATATAATGGCGTATAAGCTTCTCTAAACAATCTTATATCAAAATATATAACAAATTTAATATAAAATTGTAATAATTTTATGTATAAATTTATCTGACGTGATATCTAATTATACAAAATTTTATAAAGTTTAATTGCACTATAAAAATTAAAAAAAAACTCCGAAATTGTGGATCTGGTTTTGAATTTTGCACTTTGACATATAAATAAATGTTTATAATTAAATTTAACATATATTTTCCAAATAGTTAGCGAAATACTCTTTATTAAACTCAAAATTATTTTAAAGAAATATATAAAGGAAATTTTTTTTATTGTGGAATTAAAGGTCGAAATAATTATTTTTACTTTTAAATTTAAACAGACAAACATATGTTGAAATAAATATGGTTTAAGTTCATTTATTTTTCCGTAAAAAAAAATTAATTGTGAAAGTTAATTTTTTATCATGTTGATTTTTAATTTTTATTTTAAAAAATAAAATTTGTTTTTTTCGACCTTTTTAATTCATTAATTAGAAATTTATTAATTCAGTTCGAAGAATATTTCGTTATTATGAATTAACATAATAAGTACTTTTTTCAAAAACTGTTTTTTTTTCTCTTCATCAGGATACTCTCCTGACAAATACTTCACAGAGTTTTTGCTTTTAAAAAACCTCTCCACTTTCAGGAATGAAAAGAGGATCGTTTCGGGGATTTTCCAAGTCCCATTCATCAGTTTTCTTTAGAAAGTGGTGGCGTAATCCCCGAAATGATCGTCTTTTCATTCTTGAAAGTGTAAAGGTTTTTTGAAAGCAAAAACTCTGTGAAGTATTTGTCAGGAGAGTATCCTGATGAAGAAAAATAGCATTTTTGAAAAAAAGTACTTATTGTATTAATTCATAATAAGGAAATTGGCCTCGAACTGAATTAATAAATTTCTAATTAGTTAATTCAGTTATTTTATAAGAAAGATAAAAACTCTAACCTAGAAAAAGTTGTTCCGACAAATTTTTGTAATGTTTTATTTTGACACCTATTTCCAAGTTTATTAGCAAAAATTGTTCTAAACATTAAGCATTAGATTTAATATGAATGAAATAAGTGATCTCAATAATATTTACTAAAATTTTCTTTGAAAATCTTCATCAAATTATATGTATTTATATATAATTTGATGCAGTTAGATAGACCCATTTTTCGGATCAAATTGTATCAGGTGAGATAACATGCTTATCTCGCTTGATATAATTATATATTCCAATATTCGGATCAAATTAGATATGGACGTATATATTGGTTTATATATGGTAATATATGATTATATAACATATTTTTTAGTCGGGTACTATTTTTCAATTGTGATCAAGGAAAAGTCCAAAAAACTTAATTTTTTCAAACAAACAATTCCCGACATAACAATACTCAATCAAATGAAAGTCAATTTTATGTGGAATGCAAATCAATAAAGAATATTTTGAAGTACTAAATTGATCAGTAAAGTATTCTATCCTAAGTCAGGGGTTAATCTCGGAATTCAATGAATTTTTTTTAACTTTAGATTCGGGCCTGGGAGACCAAAATTCTTTAAAAAAAGTTTTATTAGGAGGCTATGCAAAAAGTCGATTACTATCAATGCCAAAGGCAATGCAATCAAATCTCGATATTTTGAAAATTGATACCCTGGGATAATATTTTAGTCCCAGGATACTTCGGGATCCCAAAATTTCTTCTGATTTTTAAAATTTTTTCGAAAAACAGTTTTTCTATAAAGAAACAGTTTTTATTTACAGTTTTTCTAAAAAAATATATGGTAACACTGGTTCGCGTACATGTTTGGGAAAATTTTATTTTGAGAGTAAATCTTGTCTTACTCTCTGTAAGTTTGTTCTCAGTAATTCTTACTGGACTTGACTGAAAACAGTAATCGAATGGACCTTATGTCATAGTGAGGGTTATTTCACCTATGAAATACACTCAAAAAAATAAGTTAGTAGAAAAATTAGTAAAACGTCTTGTATATCAAGTGTACTAGTTTTCAGCAATTTTTTTTGCTACCATTCCGTTTTCAGCAAAAATTTTAGTTATATTTTTTTAGCACTAAACTAATTTTGAACTAATGTTTTACTAATTTATTTTGCTACAAAAATTGTGCTGATAACCGCATTTATAGCGTGGACGACAACCAGATAGACAAGATGTAGATGTCGGCATGTCTGGATGTAGATAAAAAAAAGAAAAACAACTCTACACAATTTCTGTATTTAAATTTTCAGCAAATAAATTAACTAAAGTAAAATTTCGCTACAAGTTTTTTGAGTTTTTTTCAGTCTACTAATATATATTCAGCAAAAATTTAGTGATTTTAGCAATGATTTTTTTTATTTGCAATCGACTAAGGGTTAGCAAAACTTTTGATGAAGATTACTATTTTTTGGTAAAAATCAGCAAACCTTTTGCTGAAATTACCAACTTTTTTGCAAGCACGCTCCTGACTAAAAATTTGCTGACACAGCAACATTTTTTGCCGACTTTATTGACTTTTTTTTTTAGTGTAGTTGAAAAAATAGTGATCTGCAACTATATATTTTTTAGGGTGTACATTTTCGGATAGGTTGATGTAAACCGGCCAGGTCGTTTACATTTATGTCCTCAAAATTACCTTAAAAAAAGTTCATGGATATATCCATCTATAACTCTTAAACTAGAAGCTTCTGGTGATTAAGTTACATAGCTGTTGTTTACTTTTAACCGTCTCTTGACTGTTAGTGGTGTTTTAAACAGTAAACATTAAAATTTGTTTCAACACTAAACTTTGAATATCTCATTTCATTTTGCAGATCTGTAAATACGTATACTCTTCACCATATAATAGGAAATTTAGCGTAGATTAAAAGCAAAATAAGCTTTTTTAAATATTTCGTCCATTCCATGACAGAAAGCCCAAAAACTGATTCTGAGTTATAGATTTATTACATAAACTACTGTTCAAAATTATAGCGCACTTACTAGCAGTATTTTGGAGTTTGAAACGACGCAACAGAAAATTTCAATTTTTTTGGGTTTATGAACATAATTTGATTCGCAACTTTAAAATACAGATACTTATTTCCCTAGCCTTGAAGATAAAAATTGGCAGTAAGGCTTCCTAAGCTCCAAACGAATGGTTCAAAATTATAGCGCACTTAGAGAGAATATTAAAAAAGACTTCATATATTGCGAAATATTTCAGTATTTTGATTTAAATTTATTACTAAGCTTGTTTTTTAAGATGTTAGCTACTTTTTACCAAAAATTTCACAAATTTTGAGAAAATACCAATCTGTTCTTAATTTTCAAATAGAAAAATAACCTTTTTTACAAAATTAAAAATTTGAAAAGGTTTTGTAAATTGATTTTTATTAATTTGATATCAGGTCATCTTCACGATTCATATACTAGATTTATTATTAAATTTCAGAAAAAAAACAAAATCGTGATGTATTTGGCTTAAAATATGGCTCCGATATAATGGGTCCGAAATACTATCGTCATATTTTATTGAAAATCATCATCAAAAATATTACAACAATATTGAGAAATTAGTTTAAATTAATCTCTGGTACCCAGAACCAATTTTCAAAAATAACAAATATCACTACACGCAGAAAAAAACAGGGGGAATAATATCTAAGTGCTATGTAATTATACAACTACATAATTTTCAAGTTAGTTTTACAAAGTTCTTGTAAAGTATGCACATTTTTTTGTAAAATATATACAACCCTTGTAAAATATATACATGTGTAGTGGAAAATATCCGAAAAAATGCATATATTTTGCTAGAAAATTGTAAAACTTACTTCGAACTTATGTAGTTGTATAATTACATAGCACTTAGATAAAGTTCCACCTGTTTTTTTTCTGTGTGTACCAATCTCGGGAAATAAGATTTATAGCCTTATAGAATAATCCAAAAATTTTCATCATGTACAATGAAGGTATAGGATGAAAGTGCCTTAAGAAGCAATTAAAAAATAATGCAAATAAATTTAAACAAGTAAATATTTTAGTGGAACATACATATAAATAGTACCCAAAGGGTACTTTTATGTAATTGTTGCTTTCAAAAAGGAGTTGATTTATAACTGGTTTTACCAAATCAGACAGTTCATATACGAAAGTACAAAATTCTCATCCCGTTGGTTTTTTGTACCTTATGTAATGTCTCGTTTTGAGTAGGAAAGTTATCATTTTCTTAGCGGACAACTGAAGAGTAGAGTGATGTCTACGAAACAATTGTATTGTCTATCATGAAAATGATCAACCCTTTTTGAAACAACAAATAAAAATCTAATATGACAATATCATATTAGAGTTTGGACTTGAGGTAGAAGAATATTCTAACTAAATATATGAAAATATAGAAAGTCCGAAAAAACAATTTTTGTATTTTTTAATGCAAAAATTAAAATAATTGTGGAAAATTATTCCACTAAAATTCCTTTTGAAAAAATTACTTATAAATATTTTTTGCACAAAAGATAAGTGAAGTGTTTTTTTAAACTATTAGAATAATATACTACATTGAAGTAGAGTAGAGCGGCTAAACATAGGGCTTGAATATGAATTTCAGATGACGTTACAATTGTATTACAGTTTTTTTAATAAAGTTAGAATATCAGAGATTAATTTGAACAAAATTCTCAATATTTTTGTACTACTTTAGATGATGATTTGAAATAAAATATATTCTAAACTATGAAATCCCATATTTTAAACCCGATACTTCACGATATATTTTTTTTTTTTTTTTAATAATAAATACAGCATTTATTTACTTCAAATTACATAACCAAAGCTGGGGGCCATATATGATTAATAAAAGCTACTACAAAAAAATAATTTAAATAAAGATAATAAAAATAAATAATAAAAATAAGTAAAAAATACAGTAAAACTATCATATAAAAAAAATACTGAAAAAATTATCTTGAATAATATAAATAGATATTTAAATAAAAATAATACAATCACCAGATTTTCCTAAGTGCAGCGATAATAAAAAAAGAAAAGGTCGAAAGAGATAAAAATAGTAGCACAAATAAAAAGCTATAACTCATGAATAGCTACATAATCCTTAAGCTTTCGCCTAAAGACCTGGGGTGAAAAAGCAAAACCTCTCAAGTATAGAGGTAGATCGTTCCATATTCTTGAAAGCCTAATCTGAAATGATCGCTCGAACATAATAGTATGATGTGTTGGATAAACCAGTTGGGGGTTTCTTTCCGAGTTGGACAAAAGAAAGTTGTCAACTATATAGTCCGGAAACCCATTAACCATTGCTTTGTAAAAAAATATCAATAACCTCATACCTACATAATTAACAAAAGAGCACCCAAGAAATTGGATTACGTACGGAGTCACATGATAGCGAAGTCTTAGGCCAAAAACATATCTAATAATTCTATAGAAAATCTTGGTAAACCTATTAAATTCACCGCCTGTGGTACCAGAAAATACCTCGACACAATATAATATATGAGGCATCAACAAGGCATGTGCCACGTGCATCCTAATTGAGAGAGGCAGATACAAGTCAAGAGAATACAACCTTCTCAACAAGAATGATATTTTCGAAGAAACGTTATTAATATGCGATGAGAAATTTAAATGATTGTCAATTAAAACTCCAAGACACTTAATCTTACCAACAAATTCAACTCTCATGCCGTCGAGAGTAACCATTATAGTATCAGTATCGAAACCAAAACCCATTAACTTCGTCTTTCTTGGATTGACAACAAAACCATTGCCAGAAGACCAAGATATAACCTCATGTATGATGAAATTTACACCCTCTTCCAAGACATCTACAAATTGCGAATCGGCATAGCAAAGAAACTGAACATCATCCGCAAAAACGTAAGACTGACATGATAGACCATTCCCAAATTTAAGAAGATCATTCAAGTAAATCGTGAACAGCAGTGGGCCAATAACAGACCCCTGAGGTACACCACTGGTTATTGGTTTCGTTAAAGAAAAAGAATCGCCAATCGAAACAAACTGACTTCTACAACTCAGATAAGAGGATATAAGTTTACAAGCTTGTGATGAAAAATCAAACAAATTAAACAGTTTGTCCACAAGTTTCGAATGTATCACTCGGTCAAAAGCTTTAGATAAATCCAGTGAAAGAAGAACTACATTTTTACCGTTATCCAAAAATTTTCTAATCGAATCCGACTTTTTCTGAAGTTTAAAAACAAATCTAGTATACGAACAGTGAAGACCATCCAATATCAAATTAATAAAAATCAGTTTACAAAATTATTTAAAATATTCAATTTAGCAAAAAGCTTATTTTTCTATTTGAAAATTGAGAACAGTTTGATATTTTCCCAAAATTGAAACACAAATTTATGAAATTTTCAGTAAAAAGCTGACGTCATAAAAAAGAAGCTTAGTAATAAATTCATATCAAAATGCTGAAATATTTCGCAATATATAGTCTTTTTTTATTATTCTATATATATATATTCCTCTAACTCCCACTGGAGCATAGGGCGCCATATCTATATTCTACATTCTATATAAGTGCGCTATAATTTTGAACCACTCGCTTGGAGTTTAGATAGCTTTACTGCCAATTTTTTTCTTCAAAGTTAAATTGCCAATCAAATTGTGCTTATAAACTCAAAATTTTATAATTTTCTATGTAACTGTTGGCGAGGTATTTACTGGTAGTAAGTGTGCTATAATTTTGAGCAATGCTTTATGTGCACTAGGAAACCATTTGAATCTTCCATTTTGGTTATATGATGTGTTCAGCGAACTTATGTAAAACACTACGAGGTACAATTTTGTGGAACTATTTAACCCTCTAACTCTTCATTTAAAGGGACTTTTTTGGCCCCACTTTTAAAATGAACAAAAAGACCCGTAAGTTGAAGAGTTAAAGGGTTTGTGGGCGTTTGTGCGCCATTTCTAGTTGTGTTTGTGCGGCAAGCTATCAACGTTGGCTTACCTCATTCCCATACAAATATGACATTAGAAACCTTGAGAGTTAAGTTTTGACTTATTTCTGGCATTGATCTTAAATGTTCAACTGTGATGTCTTCAGCAGAGCTTCGAAGAATTAATTCCCTAATTCCCTTTTTTTTGAACTGAATTTATTTTTGGGAATGAATTCCCTGACCAAACTTAAGGAATTGAATGAATTCCTTTTTTTTCATTCGATTTATATTAAAGAAATTCATTCATTTTTTTCTAATGCCTTCATAAAATTTTATGAATTCATTCAACAAGGAATTCATTCAATTCTAGTTAATTCAACTTTTGGTAAAGGAATTCATTCAATTCTAGTTAATTCAACTTTTAGTCAAGGAATTAAATTTATTTCGTTTAATTCCCTAAGGAATTAACTTGAATGAATTCCTTGACCAAAAGTTGAATAAACTAGAATTGAATGAATTCCTTGACCAAAAGTTGAATTAACTAGAATTGAATGAATTCCTTGATCAAAAGTTGAGTCGAGTAACCTTTACTTTAAGAGTTATAGCGCAAAGAAGCTTTGAATTAATTTTAGTCCATTTTAGGGCTAAAAGCCGCGGGCGAATGGACTTTTTTAATCCGAAAGGACCAATTTTTGCATTAATGTTATTTTTTATGTCCAATCTGCTGGGAAATGCGTGGGGAGGTGAAAAAAATTACACTTTTGCAAATTACATATACATACTTCATGGGTGCTCTAGTGTACATATCTGGTAATGGTAACTAGTTATTTTTCTTATTGTATGCCGATGTCGCGCCAAATAGTGAGTTATGCTTAAACAAAAGCATAAGAAAATTCAAGAAAAAAGTCATTACCTATATGCTTACCAGTATTGACAAAAATAATTAGTTTAAAAATGTATTTTCAAAAAAATAAGGTTTATAAAAAATTTGTTGTTATGTTAAAATAAAAATTGCATGGGATCTAGATCTCTACCATTTTTGCTACCTCGATATGTATTAGCTGTGTTCGGGTACTCAACATTGGGATCCCGCGGGATCCCAATTTTACCAAAAGCGTTTTCTTACTACACAATTGGGTAAATGAGAGCTGTCATGAGAGTGTAATATTCTTGTTCTTCTTGCTCGAGAAAGCCCAGACTTTTTTTTCGTGTAAATTTGGGTAAATTGTTTTAATCAGCTGTTATATCATCAGTTGGGTGCAACTAGTTCAATTGAACTCTTCACTGATTTGAACCAAAGACCTAGTTCACAACTAATAGCTCTTTTAGTTCAATCGATCATTTCATTCATTCAGAAAATATGTTTATCATTTACAAAAATTAGTATAAGTTGCAAAAGCCTATCGGTGATTTTACAACTCCATAAAATTACCGACAATTTTGTGAAGACGCTTGTTTAAATGTGTTAAAGAGTTAAATATGTAAATAAATCGAAGCTTTTGTTTAATATTTAAATCTTTTCCAAATTTAATAAACTATGTATTCCTTTTTGTAAATAGAAATGCCTAAAAAGGAAATTTTTATTAAATTTTTGATTTAAAAAGGAGTTTAACTAGAAAAGCTATCTAGATTTTTACAACAAATTGAACAAGAACTAGAAAGAGCGCTCACCAAAACGAACTATAATGCACAAATCTTTTGACATTTGTTTTTCGGGCTTCAAATGTGGTTTTTCGCGTTCGTTTACTTTTGCGCATTTTTGTTATTTCGGGAGAGTATTTCTTGTTAACTCTCATTTTACCGAACTTTACACAACAAGTAAAGAAACAGAGCTATTATTTGATAAATAAAAACAAAATTGACCTGCTTCAAACAAGTATGTACATAAGTATCTCTATTTTAGAAAGTAGAGATGCAAAGATATGATATAATAGGACCGTTCCTTTACGTTACCGCGGGAACCCGCGGGATGCCAAACTTACCCAAAAAGCGTTCAAGAGAGGGCATTTGTGTTTCTCTTTTTACCAAAGTTACCCAAACTTTTTCTTCGAGTAACTTTGGTAAATTGTAAAACTAACAGCTGATGCAATGATAACCAAAAACATCAATTGAAAAATTAAATTAAACAAACCAATACGCAAAAGAAATGTGTTATTTATAATAATTAGTTGAACAAAATCAATAAGAACTTGTTTATTCAATTTTTCAAACTAAAATTATACACATTTTCACATTTTTCTTTGAAATGAATTTTTGGGCTCGAAAAGTGGTTGTGCGTTCCTTTACTTTTGGGTAATTTTGTCATTCTGTGAGAGGATTTTTTTGCTTACTCTCATTTTACCGAACTTTACTCAAAAAGTAAAGGAACGCACTTGATATTTAAAGAATTCAGACATCTTTAATTATAAAAATTACCCAAAAACTTCGTTTTTTATTTGAAAAACAAATGTTTCGATTTTTCAGCAGGATTGACAAACGCGTTTTACAGTGTAAAACTGGTATTTTATTCGTACTTTTGTCAAAAAAAAACTATAAAAAAATGCTTTTTTACTTTTGTGGAATTGTTGCGAATTTGCGGTGGAATTTTTTTCGCATCAAATTAATCGACATGACCATTTGAAAATGTAGCAAATAAGTGACATTTGGTTTGGAATTATGTTTTTGAACGTAAATTTTAGGGCATGGTTGGCCGTGTAAAAACCATTTTTTATCAAACTGGACAGCCTGCTTGAACGGTATATAGGCTGCTTAGTAGGGAATTTTCAAAATTGTGCTTCTGGCATCACTGCCATCGCCAATTTCTGACTGGGAAAATTTCGACATGCTAATTATTTACCTGTTTGAATTTGTTCCCCTGGATTTTTTTAATTTCGATGTTTTTGATAAAACTTCTGCACTTTTCGCACCTTCAGA
The DNA here is from genome assembly GCA_949987735.1 of Leucophora obtusa. Classification (NCBI taxonomy): domain Eukaryota; kingdom Metazoa; phylum Arthropoda; class Insecta; order Diptera; family Anthomyiidae; genus Leucophora; species Leucophora obtusa. The sequence continues at coordinate 357,597,055 of OX465295.1, forward strand.
ATCTGAAGAACTGCTATAATTCACTAAAAACATTCTATTATTTCAACACAATTTGTTAAAACTTTTTAGACTATTCTAAAAACTCCAATCGAGAATTTGTTTTTACAGGCTATCAACTCACACTAAATGCCATTTTATAGTTTTGAAAACAAGAAGCAGCTGATATTGACATTTTAAAAGTTATGCATAACCTCAAATGAAAGCAAAGTCTGCAGCAATTCATTAAAACTTGCAAATCTGTGTAAATATTTCTTTAATTAAAAATTATTACATTTATAAATAAAATAATTGCCTAATTGTAAATATCCACAAAGCTAACAAAAATAAAACAACAAAATGCGTCTTGGTGCTGTGTTATATGTTTACAAAGGTGAATGGGGTCTACCTTCCATAGATTTTGAGTGTTTGCGCGTTTTGGTAAGTAGTTGTTATTTTAATAACAAGTTGCATCATGCTAGTTTTAAAAGGATACGAATTTCCATTTGTTCTTATATTTTAAATAATTGCAGTGTCTGATTAAATTTACTCGATGTCCCGTGACAATAGAAACAAATTCCAATCCCCTTCGTTCCGGTGCCGGTAAATTACCGTATCTTCAAATTGGAAATGAGAAATTTGTTGGCTACCGGCAGATAAAGAAATTATTAGACAAAGAAGTAAGTACAAAAAAGAAATCCAAAACAAAAATCACATGTAATATAGAGTAACATCATGTACATTGGGTAGGTGCAATGAATTCATTAACATTTTTATTTAAGTTTAATGAACTTATTAACAAGCAACGTTTTTGTTTTTTATTCTATTATAGAGTTATCCCATTGATGTTAAATTGAATGCTAAACAAAAACGTTTATCGGAGTCATTTGCCAATTGGGTGTTTACTAATTTGCATGCCTACTATTATTATTTTTTATATGGTGAACCCAATAACTTTGAGATCACCAGATCTTTTTATGCCAAAAGGACACCATTTCCTTTCAACTTTTATTATCCGTCTTCATATCAAAAAGAAGCTCATGATATTGTTATGACTATGGGTGGTTTTGATATTAACGATAAATTGGAACAACATGAAGGAGATTATGTAAGTCAAATTGGTTTTTTAAAAGGACAGCATTTTCGGTTGTTTAAACCAGAGATGGGCCAATGAAAGATAAATTGTGCAAAAACTCAGTTTTTGTGAAATATCAGAAATAGACTTTTAAACATACAATTTTAGAAGAATACTGTATATGAAAATTCGTTTGCAATAAGGGCTGGTCATTTGTGGAACAGCTTGCCGAGGAATTTGCGTTCATTCCATTTTTCTTTAGACTCATTCAAACGTAGGATCCATGAGTATTTTACTTCTTCCTTTTCTTAATCATCGATAATTGGGATTTAAACTTATTTTGTATATAGCAGTGTAGATTCTTTGAAGGAGTCGTAGGGATTTTTATTAGACTTAAGTACTTTATTCTCATAGTACATGTAATATTGGCCATTTAGGCTACTTATATTACAAATGAATAAATAAATGAAATGATATGAAATGAAAATATATACCAAAATATGGATTAAAATATGCAGTTCAAGCAAAATGTTTAAAAATATGCCATAACAAATCTATGCCATTTTGTTGCAAATTTGTTGATTCGATTTGAAGATATTTAATATATTACAAATAATTGAAGAACATTGTATAATATTTTTTGTTAATTATGAAACCGCTATAGCTAGAAACCTAGGTAGGGAAATATTCAAAAGTTTAAAAAACAAAAGGTTCGCAAAAAGTTATACCCATATATCTTTTGATCCATTTTTTTTTTCAAAATAAAAAGAAAAATAGTAAACTTCAAATACATTTTTTGTAATCGTTAAAAATATGTGTGCACTGGAGCATATGGGCTTTAGTTTATTATAAAAAATATGTTGAAAAAAGTTTTGATTTATTGTAGAAGAGAGTTTTTATAAACAATAACATACTTAGTTTAGTTTTGAGAAAATTTATATTGAAATTTAAAAACACATGCAATATAACCAGGGGGTATCCAATAAGGTGTTTTAAGATTTTTAAAAAAATTCACACACGAATGAGAAGAAAAACACAAAGAATTTGAAGAAATTTAACATCGAACGAGAGAAAATGAAGGACGTCGCGATAACAATAAATTTAATAAAAACGGGTTTACAAGCAAAAAACACCATTAAAAACAATAAAAAAATAATTAAAATTAATTATTTATTATTTATTTCACTCTTAAAGTTGTTTTTTTTTTTGACCGCTTTAATCAATAATCATAAGAAACAATAAAAACAGTGCCCTGTTAACTTCTTCGGTTATCCTTTTGTTTCTCTTATTCTTCACGGGAATTAACAGGTACCCAATCCATATAAATTTTAAAGGAACCAAAGAGTACAATTTTTTCTTATGGGAACTCATTAGCCTATATCCTCGTTGATATAACTTGTTTTTGCATTCAATAAGCTGTAATTTTAAATGTATGTATGTACTTGGAATTTCGTTATGAATTTTTAGAATGATATTTGAGGTACTATTGATTCATGAAAGAAAAAAATGTCTCGATATTTTGAAGACTATAATCAACGAGGATATAGGCTAAAGAGTTCCCATAAGAAAAAATTGTACTCTTTGGTTCCCTTAAAATTTATATGGATTGGGTGCCTGTTAATTCCCGTGAAGAATAAGAGAAACAAAAGGATAACCGAAGAAGTTAACAGGGCACTGTTTTTATTGTTTCTTATGATTATTGATTAAAGCGGTAAAAAAAAACAACTTTAAGAGTGAAATAAATAATAAATAATTAATTTTAAGTATTTTTTATTGTTTTTAATGGTGTTTTTTGCTTGTAAACCCGTTTTTATTAAATTTATTGTTATCGCGACATCCTTCATTTTCTCTCGTTCGATGTTAAATTTCTTCAAATTCTTTGTGTTTTTCTTCTCATTCGTGTGTGAATTTTTTTAAAAATCTTAAAACACAATGGATACCCCCTGCTATAATCACACAATTTATTTGTATTTTCAGCTCAATCATCTACAAACTTTGACGTTCTCTTTTTGCAAAAAAAAATAAAATATTTTCACATCTTTTTTTCATTTCAAACATTTTTAGGGAAAATCTTTTCAAATCTCAATTCTTATTATAAGTAACAAAATTAAATTAAAATTTTAATAATCAGTTTTACTATTTTTTTTTTTTCCAGTTGGTTAATAATGCAAAAAAATGTATAAATGTTCTCTCAAAACGTCTAGGACGTAATACATGGTTCTTTGGTGATCATTTTAGTGAATTCGATGTCGTAGTCTTCTCATATTTATCAATTTTATCGAAAATTACGCTGCCTAATAATCCCATACAAACCCATATCTCTGGCTGTCAAAATTTAGTAAACTTTATAAATAGGATATCGAGGGATGTATTTAAAAAAGAATCTTTCAATTCAATAAATACAAGTAAAGATGATGCTTCCCCTAATGATCCTATGCTAACAGCAACAGAACGCAAGTTCCTAGAATCAGAAAAGAAAACAAAGATACTAGCAGGAATTGGAGCTGCTGTGGCAATGACATCATTTGCGGCTATGAAAATTTTTTATAAAAAAGTTTGTTGAATTGGCAAAACCATGGTTTTTATTTTAATTTTGATTTGATTTTATATATTTTATTAGTTTTCCAATACTCAGGAATATTATGATGGTTTAAATTATGAGGATGATGAGCTAGATGATGACGATATGGATTAATTGAAGTCAATTTTGGTCAGCAAAATTTACCTTAAACGAAAATTTAATACAGAACTGCCTTTTATTGTTTTTCTTGTTTTTTGGTTTAATGCATTATTTACAATATCTTTAATTCCAAAGAAATCAAATTTTTTTTATGATTTCCAAGAATGTTATAAATGTAAGAAATATGTGAATCAAATTTTTCTAGATTTTTTTGAGTTATGGATTTAATTTTTGGCAATATACATCATTAACAATTGTAATTTAAAAAATATCAATTTAAAATTGATCAAAATTCATAAATAGCATTAGATACAGTTTTGAACTTGTTTTAGAAAAAAAATTTCTTTTGCCAAAAGGCCAGAGAATTGTATATATTTTTTATTTTGCGTTTCACTTGAAATTTGGATTGAAATTTTCAAAACTTTAACAAGTGTTTTCTCGAGGGTATCCCCTTTTTCTATTATTTTCGTTTGGCTTTTCATTTGAAAATTGTATAGAAAATTGTAAAACTTACCCCACAATTTCTATAGAACTAACCCATATCCTCCTGAACTAACCCATACCCTCCTGAACTAACCCATACCCTCCTGAACTAACCCATATCCTCCTGAAAATTGGTATGGCTATACCCCTGTACCGAAATAAGATTTTTCTGATTTTTTTATTATTGCACAACGCCATCTAGCGATGATATTTGCTATCAAAATCGAAGAGTTAATCCGTTCACATTCTTCAATGGATCCAGATTTTTTTCAAAATTATATTTTTAATTTGTTCTCTTAATTAAAATATACTTAAATAATTAAGATTTAAAATAAACTTGTATAACATATTATGCTTTTTAATGCACTGTTATCTAAAATACCGTTTTGAAAATATCGGTTCTTGAAGTTGTGTCGTAATTGACGACACCATGATAATAAGGATTAACGCAACTCTTCAACAAATTATTTTAGAAAAGAAGTCCTTAATTTTTTCATAGCTACAAATTTCAAACGAAACGACAAACGAAAAAACTAGATATTTTTAAAAACTCATACAAAGCGCAAAATTAAAAACTGAATTAAGATAATAAAAATGACTTTATATTTTCTGAATTGCAGTCGAAAATATTTTAGTAATGTTATTTAATAAACTTTAAGTTGCCATTTTAAATAACATTACTAAAATGAGGTGTGAATATTATTAAGTTTTTTTGTTTCCCTTTAATGTTATTTTCAAATAAAAATATTGAAATAAAAATGAAAAAACTGTTAATTTATAAATTAAAAAAAATTTGTTGGAAGTTTTATTTTTGCCTTATGTAAATTATGCCTAAAACTAATTTATGTTTTTTATTAATTGTAGTAAAAAAATATTACAATATTAAACTTTTAGAGCTTCCTGAAGTTTTCTTCGTGCCACATTAACACGGTCTTCTTGCCGTCTTATATCATCTTCTGATATGAGTACACCCTGCATTAAGGGCTGGTCAGGATTGATGAAAGCTGTTGCGTTTTTTTGAAATTCAGTCTTTGTAGCCGTTTGTCCAGTAACGGGTGTATTAAGGACATGCAATGCTGTAGCTAACGATTGCATAACAGTCTGTTCGTGAACGTTGGGTCCTAAAGGTTTTAAACTCTTGGGCAGTACAATATCATCGAACTGTTCGCCGGTTGCATGACAGGCTCTTATACGTTCTAAACGTTTTTCCCAAAATAATTGCTTAGGTTTGTCTTGAGCTCCTTGCTTTGTGTCATGTTTTACCTTGTTGTTTTCATGATTGCGCACCACGGTAACGGGTTGTTTAAATATAGAGGCAGTCTGTCGAATGGGTGGCACTAATGAGACATCTGTTCGCATAGCACGGCTGATAATTGGATAAAATTATTTTGAATTATAAATTTGTATGACGTATTTCGGTCAGGATATGATTATATAGGTTTAACACACAACATGAAATTTATGATGTAACAAAGATTTATTTATAAATTTAAATCGAGTTTAACTAAAAAAGCAAATTTAAAGAAAACCACAAACTGATTATTTCTCGCAAAAACTATTTCTATGAGTAGAAGTTATTAGAAGTTCGGTTTAAGATCAAATATTACAAATTCTAAATAGAATTTACAATTTTTATTTTACAACCAATAGAGAAAAAACTTATGATTTTCTTTAAAAAAAAAAAGTATTACTTGCGAAGAACTAGTTATAGAACTACTTCCAAAACTGGTAGATCAACAGAACTGGGTAAAGATTCTGTTTGGATATGAAACTTTTAAATGAGTAAAGAATCATTTCTCATCACTTCCTTGTGAACAATTTCAAACAAAAACGATCGGCTAATAGGGGAAAAGAAGTTATCCTAAAACTGGTATTTTAAAACCCAAAATTTGCCGAGTAGTTTTTATTTTCAAATTTGTTTGATTTCGTAAAAAATTAATTCAGTCGATTGTGAAATTTGAGGAAGAAAAATATATTTTTTCAAACTGACAATTATTTTAATTTTTGCAATAAAAAATACAAAAATTGTTTTTTCGGACATTCTATATTTTCATATATTTAGTTAGAATATTGTTCTACCTCAATTCCAAATTCTAATATGATATTATCATATTATATTTTATTTGTTTCAAAAAGGTTCATCATTTTCATGATAGACAATACAATTGTTTCGAACTAACCGAGTGATAATTTAAACTAATTTTAAGGTGCCACGACTCTACAAATATTTGCTTGGAGCAAAACCCTATATTTGAATAATGTGACAGTGGGAATAAGAAATTTGATAAATTGTCTTCTGCTTTTAAAGACCCAGTTTTTAGGATGTGGATTATCTTTAAACTTAGTTTTACGCAGTTTGTAACTCGAATTCTGCTTTTAAAATGTGGTTTATTTTGTTTTATTTTAATTTAATAAAGAAATAAATTATAAACGAGAAAATTGTTAATAAACTTGGAAATGGCTGACAGAATTCGTTTTTGGTTTAACTAAACCAACATCCTAAAACCTAAGTATTTTTTAATCTCCTTTTAAAACATGGACTTTGTAACATCATAAATGAATGATAAGAAAAAAATGACATGCAAAAAATATTAATGATTATAAAACAAGTGCAAAACAATATTTTATCCTTTTTTAGAATTAAACAAAAAAGAAACTCAAAGATATTTTAAATATGCCAATTGGACAACCAAGGAAACAATTTTGAATTTGAAAAAATTCGTTTTTAAATTGAAAATCCTAAATTTGCCAATAGTTTTTTTTAATAGTTTACAAATAGATTGATATCTCTTGACAATGGCATGCAACACAGTATTTTTGCCTTTTTTATTTTGGAATATTTGTAGACTCTCTACCTGAATTCTAATTGATGTTGCTTTAATGGCAAATTTGTTGTGGACGAGGATGTAGTCATCATCGATGAACAAGAAGTTAATATAATATGATGACTTGAAGTTGCAGTTGATGCTGTTGATTTATGTTTACGCTTTAAATTGTGGCCCACAGTAGAAGACGATGATGAATGTGATGGTATTATAGTAATACCAGCACCTAGGGAAGGTAATGATGTACTGCCAATCATACCACTGACACCAGTACCTCCAGTGCTATTAACTACGGATGTAGAGCCCGGTAAACAGCGATATAATGATATAGAGGGTGAAGGTAAATGTTGTATAAATTTCCCTTTTTGGAAATCAAAACTGCTTATATCTATGGCATCCCCTAAATGTCTGGCTAATTGTGGTTTACTATCAATACGTTTTCCTGTAGGACTATCAATAGCAATCAACAGTAGCAGCATCATAAGAATTAATATTGTATTTCGCGTACAGCATATCACATAATAATAAGAATGGTGTGTATAGAAAAGTGGGGTAAGGGTTAAAAAATGATGTGTAGTTTTTATGTAGATGATAGGAGAAGGCTGGATAAATTGTTGTGTGGTTGTGGTAATAATTAATGAATGACTTTTGGGTTTGTTTTTGTATTTGTTTACGTGCTTTTCTTAGTTATTTACTTTTGTTATTCGTATTATATTGATTCATTTTAGAAATTACCTGTAATAGTAGACATCAACTTTTCCCGCTGAGATTCCAGACTTTCGCAAAACTTCTTCTCTCTGCCAACCTTTGGGCAGGGCATTGCAATCAATTTTTTTACGTTCTATTGATATATTCGAGTTCATTTGCATTGTTTTAATATAAACTTAAACTTTTATGTTTCAAATGTTTTAGCGATTCTAATATTAATCAATTTATTAAATTTAGCGTCCTAACAAATGATCTGACAGAAACAAAAACTGTTTTTTATTTTTCCTTCTATTCTGTTTTCTTTTTGGTTGTCAAAATAATACGTCGACAGCAGCTAATACGCCAACGCCAATTTAGACGGTGCTTCTTTTGCAAGACCTCATGCAACTTTTGTTTGTTAGCGAACGTGGCAGAGAAGCAAGCGGAGCAGCAGAAGCACGATTTTCGAGTTTCGTGATTCTTTTTGACATTCCTACTGCACATATCTGCATTATTGTTTTGTTGCTTCATTCATATTCGTCTTTTAAGCTTATAAGGTTTTTTTATGACGAAAAATTCAAAAATATGGAGCAAAGACCTGATGGAACTTTTACTAATAATATTTCTGTTTCCGTACTTAACCGCGGTTACCCAAACTAGCCCAAAAGCGTACCCGTACTCAAAATTACTTGTAAATTGTTGTTTGGAATGGAGAAAAAAGCCTCCAATTTATTGGCTCAAGTTAACATTTAAGTAGAGTTGTCAAACAAGTTTCCGAATTATTCGATAAACCGGTTTTTTTTCTATATTTCCTGGTTTTTTAAACCGGCTTTTGAAAAAGGGCGGTTTTGGAATTATTCGAGAAACCGGTTTTTTCGCTGAAAAAACCAAGTGGAACTTTACCTAAGTGCTATGTAATTATACAACTACACAAGTTCGAAGCAAGTTTTATAATTTTCTAGCAAAATATATGTAATTTTTATGACATTTTCCACTACACATGTATATATTTTGCAAGGATTGTACATATTTTACCAAAAAAATGCGCATATTTTTCTAGAACTTTGTAAAACTAACTTGAAAATTATGTAGTTGTATAATTACATAGCTCTTAGGTAATATTCCCCCTATATTATATTCTATAAAATAAATTTTGTATGGAAAATTTGTTTTATAATTCACTTAAAAATTTTCAAAGTGATTATGCATATGATCCTTTATTCACTTTGTCAAAATAATTTATTTTTTCGAAACAAAAATGTTGAAATTCTTTCAAGAGAATTTTTTTTCCGCAGAATTCTACATTTTCTCTCTATCTTAAAAAAGTCATAGTTTTTTGACAATAAGTTAAGTAAGAAAGATCTAAAAGTTTGTCCTAAAATGCATATAGGCTCAATTTTTCTATTTCCTCAATAAATAAAGGGAGTTTTTTCTTATTTTCTTTTAAACATTCTGCGATTTGAAACCGTAAAATTGTAATAAAAATTTTGAAAGTCAATTAATTGTTTCACATTAATTGGAAAACTACAAATTTCATAAGGCCAAAGTTATTTTTTGCGACATTTTCAAATCGTCTTGTCTACTAAATTAATGCGAAAAAACTTCCACCGTTATTTTGTAACAATTCCGGAGCAAGTGAAAAATCATTTTTGTTTTTTATGGAGGCTAATAACTTTTTTCGCAAAAACTACGAACAAAATACTGGGCTTTTAGATATGTCCGAAAGTGTTTTATATAGAAACAAAAAAAAAAACACACAAACAGCGCCTTTAGAAATAAAAACTTTTATTTTTAAAGGTGCATTCGCACTAATGGAATAATTTACGCTGCGAATTGCTTTCAAGAAAGGAAGAAAATAGTAAGTTTCAAAATTTTTAGCAATTCTTTGCAAGTTTTATAAAGGCACATGTACACGCGAGAGAAAATTGCTAGAGATAGAGCAAAAAACACCTCTAAATTGCTCTATTGTGAATGATTTAAGCAATTAAGGGTTGCTTTTTGCTCTATATCTAGCAGTTTTCTCTCGCGTACACAAAGCAACAACAAAATTATTTTCGTTGTTGTTGTTTTGTGTGTTATTTTCAAATTTCTTTGCACATTTCATTGCATTTGAAGACACTAGGTGAAGACACTAGGTAAGGCACAGAGAACACCCGTTAATAGCATAAAACATTTACAATAGAGCTATTTAGAGGTGTTTTTGTTCTATCTCTAGCAGCTCTCTCGTGTAAATCTGAGGCAAGCAAACTAAGCTAATCATTTTAAAACTTATAATTTATTAAATAAAACGGCTTCAACCGACAACGAGCCGCCGCCGATATTTAGCAAAGGGTCGCTGCCAACAATTTTGTGTCGACTTGTATCTCCGAGGGAAATTACTCAAAAAGTTTCATTTTTTAAGGGGGTTGGTTATTTGTTAAATTGACAAAATACGGTAAGTTTATTTAATTTAAACATCAAACATTCTTATTTTTAAAAAAGAAATTATTTGTAATGTGCATATGACCAGAAAATTAAGAAGAGAAGAAACTAGTTTGCCAGGCGTTTCTTACTGGTTAGCGAACCTTAAACTCAAAAAAGAAAACAGTCAGAATAAGCTAACAAACCTGCATTTACAAAAAACTTTCTAATTGTAATTTCGGCTAAAGTGCAGTTTAGGGGCATAGCTCCGGTCAATATAAATTTTGTATCATAGGTAGACATTTTTAATATGTGCCGGAAAATAAAATTTTTTGTAGGACACGACCCTTGTACACCAAAGGAAACGTCTCTGAAATATATTTTTATAGAGGTCTAATATAGCCCCATATATTAACCCATTGTGGACCAATGGATAGTTTTTCATTTTTTCATGACTGTTTTTGTGAAAAACCGATTTATTCAAAATTGTGTCTAGAATAATGTTTTCTATAAATAAATGGAAGACCAAGACTTCGAGCCTTCATTTGAGGTATTACATGACCCCACAGCTTTTTAAATGCCAAAGTTATAAAGGGTCAAAATTGGACTTCCCTCTTTTACTATTTTTTTTTTATACTAAGCTTGTGGATGTTTTTTTTGTAAAAAAAACTGCAGCAAAACTTAGCGAAACCGCTAAACTGCCTACGACAGAGGAGAAAACCTCTAAGCCTGGCCAAAGGGCGGTTATACATAAAAATTTTTCTAAGCGACGCCACTAGACTGCTTATCACATAGGAGATAACCCAAAAAAAACCGCCGAAGGACGCCAACAAAGAAACAAATTACTCAGCTAAGCCACTAAACTGCTTATCCCATAGGAGAAAACCCATAAGCCCGGCCAAAGGCCGGTTATACAGACAAACTTTTTCCCAACGAAGCCACTAAACTGCCAATCACATAGGAGAAAACCCTTAAGTCCGGCCGGAGGCCGGCTACACACAACTTTACTCAGCGAAGCCACTAGGAACAAACACCTAAGTCCGGCCGAAGGCCGGTTACACAACAAAAAATTACTCGGCAAATGGAATACACCAACAAAACTAAAAAGGCCGAACTTTGACCCTAAAAACTTTGTTATTTAAGGAGTTAAGGTTTCATGTCATACATCAAATAAAAGCTTAAAGCTCATTTTAGTAAGAATTACTTACCGATATATATGTTAAATTTTGAATAAATTGACTTTTTGCCACAAAAAAAAGTCATGAAGAAAAATGAAAAACTGCTCCACAATGGGGCCATACTGAACCTCAATAAAAAGATATTTCAGAGACCTTTCTTTTGGTGTTAATTTTTTCTGATCGGATAAGTACTTTTTGTTAGATGCTCCAATGGAGTGACGAAACTTAAAATGTATTTAATTTTTGTTAACTAAAATAAAAAAAAAATGAACATCCGAATTTATTTGAATTTTAATTTTCAACCTTTTAAAATCGGCTACAGGGGAAAAAAATAAAAAAATCGGGAATATGCCCGTAAACTGCACTTGCTCCGTAATTTCTAATTTTTTCTTTTACTCATTAAAGGTTAAGTAGCCGTATTTTACAACATATCCGGTCATGGTTGCTGTAACTTTGGAAATTATTTTATATATTGGACTAGCCGTATTAGCTCATATTTTAGTATTTGTGTTTGTAACACGTAAACGTGCCAAAAGTATAGTGGACAAACATGTTGTCATAACAGGTGGCAGTAAGGGAATTGGTTTGTGTTTGGCCGTGGAATGTGCTCTAAAGGGTGCTAATGTTACTGTAATAGCCCGCGATGAAAAAATGTTGAGTAAGTTTCTTATATTCTATAGTATTTATATATTATTGTGTAAATTCATAAATGCTTTATAAAGTTATAGGAGGTTTACAAGCCTAAATTTTTTTTACAAAATTTATTCCATAAGCCACCTATAACTTTATAGAGCATTTATGAATTTACACATATGTTTTTCTTACGCCTATATTCAGGCATGTCACAGACTTGAATTTTTTGCGAAAATGAAATTGAAAACGTTAATTGCTTCTCCAGAAGTAAATGATATTTTTGCATATTTAGACCAAATATATGTAATAGATAAACATAATTAATTATAAGTTAAGAATGCTGTTTTTAGTAATTTCACTTAAAAAAATTGTTGTTAGTGAGCATATTAAAAGTTTAACACATATTTCGTTTGAAATTAATATGATTTCGAAGTTTAATTTCGTAACGTTTTACTTTTGCTTCTTCAGGTTTTTTTGCGTTTTCGTAAATTGTAAAATGTTAAAAAAAAACTTTTTATGGTAATTTCGTGTTGCAACTGCTAAATTTTAATATAAGTTGCCGTTTATAGTTAAAAAAGAAGATCGCCGATCAAAGTTTAAAATTTAACCCCTAAATTCATAAACGCTTTGTAAAATTATAGGAGGTTTATTGAACAAATTTTGTATGAAAATGACGTTTTGTAAACCTGCTATAACTTTACAAAGCATTTATGAATTGAGGGGTAATTTTTCAGAAAAAATTACGTTTTTCTAGTCCATCAAAAAATTATTGAATTTGCCAATAAAAAGCTTTTTAAATGTAAATTTTTTTAAGTGAAATAGTTAAAGGCACTTTAGGGAAAAGTACCAAGCACTATTGAAAAACTTTTATGAGTCTAAGTTGCTCTAAATATCAATGGGCAAGTTTACCAGAGAAACCCGCTACCGCTACAAATGATATGTAGCGCTTTATGATTACCTTAATCTGGTGAACGATGCTACTTTTGTTTTTGTTTTAAAATAAAAATATTTGTAGATGTGTCATTGATTTTTTCGAAATTTTTTATTCCTTTGTAATTATATTTGTATATGTTTATTATTCTTTAAAAAAAATATACAAAAAAACAAACGACATCTGATGTATGTAGCTCACAAGTAGCGTAAAATTTTTACGCTACCAAAACAAGGTAGCGCTACCACAACATGTTGACTTAGCGGTAGCTAATCAAATCGTTTACCAGATTGTTGAGTAGCGGATTAGCAACAGTTGAGCGTCTGGTAACCGCACTCAATTTCACTTTTGTTTTTGAAAGTGGAATGAAAACGATTTTGTTTTTGCGTTTTACGTTTTCTGGAGAAGCTTTTCAGTTTTAAGTACCACTATAAAGCCTGTAGCATACTCGATACTTACCAAAACGTTTTATTTTCAATACAAAATTATCCGTAGCACCGTAACCTGCAAATTCAGAAGGAAAAATCTGTTAAATATTTTAAACATTTTTTATTGCATTCTGTTTGAAGACTGCTCTTGTTTATTTAGAAAATTTTCTAATTTCTCGGCAGTGACAAATAAAGAAAATACAAAAGCCTGGGGTCTAATCGTTGCTTTCGATATCGAACAAGCTAACGTATCGAACAAAAATTCGTTAGCCTAATCACGGCATTCGATCGCTATCGTATCGAAATTTTAAGCTAATTTACTTCACTGAACGTACACAGTTGAAAACAAAAATTTGTAAACAAACACATTTTGTATATGAATTTGTTAAATAAAACTAAAACACAACTTTTATGTGCAGAATATGCAATATAATTTAAAAATTAAATTGTTAATTGCAGAAATAAAGTATTTTAGACTTAAAATTGTCATAATTTGTCTAAAGGAAAAAAATACATAGGCGTACCTAGACCATTTTTTTGGGGTGGGCAAGGGCCCCATTTATGTTTGGCTGTTTATTTGCCCATTCTCAGACCCTTAATCTTAAAAAACACTTTCGACATTATGCATGCGATTTTTTCATACAAAAAAAAAAGACAAAAATAACTCCCTTCCTTTTGATAAAATTTTCAAATGTTTTTTATAGAAGAAAACCTCATGCAGGGAATGCTATACGCTCAGAATAGTATAAAATTTTGATATTTGATGGAGAAAAGAAATCTAAGATCAACCTGTCTCATATTTTCTTCCACCTCTGACGAACCTATTCTTACCCCATATTTTGACCACTTAAATTACTGATGTGATCAAAAACTGACATTTTCTTCGTAGAATTTTTGTTTCTACAACATATCCTCAAAAATGACCACTCTTAAGGCACATCTACACGAGAGAGAAAACTTCTAGAGATAGAGCAAAAAACACCTCTAATTAGCTTTATTGTGAATGATTTAAGCTATTTAGAGGTGTTTTTTGCTCTATCTCTAGCAATTTTCTATCTCGTGTAGATGTGCCTTTAGAAATAATCTGTAAAAATAGCAGAAAAAGTAACTAAAAATTAGTTAAAAATGATGCTGCAGAAGAAACTGTTAAAGTAGCAGATTTCTTTTTGCTAAATACAAGTAAAATAAGAACAGCAAAAATAAACCTGTTAAATTTACAGTTTTACAATTTTTTTTATAGTAAATATTTCTGCTTATTTAACATTATAGACTGCTTTGCATATAACTGAATTTAGCTTAAAAATAACAAAAATAGATATAACAGTTTGTTTTTACTATTTTTAGTCTATAGCAAAATTTTCTGTAGATTTTACAATACAATTTCTCATTTCCAATTAACTAAAAGTTAACTTAAATATAACTAAAATTCTACAAATTTAACAGTATTATTTTTGCTGTTCTTATTTTACTAGTATTTATCAAAAAATATAGTTCTTTCTGGAGCATCTTTTTTAACTAATTTTAAGTTGCTTTTTCTGCTATTTTTACAGATTTATTTCTATGAGTGTAATATTAACTAATTATTCCTTTAAAAAACTATTAAATCCAAGAAATTTTTCTGTTATAGCCAGAACTAAGATCGATTTGTTTCTTAAATATTTCTTAACCCTTTCGACCCCAAAGTTGCCTACAAGCAACTTCGTTGTTAATTGCCTATAACTCCCGTTATATTTATATTTTTTTGTAACAAATTTTTTCACTCAGTAGCATTGAAGTTCTACAATACCTGTATGTATATAATTTCATATAGCAGTCTTTGATAGTGTTGATTTGCTAGCTATTTTTCATAGTGTCAACAGACATTTTTTATCACAGCAAAATTTAAGGAAAAATAAAATTTTTGTTGAAATTACCGGAAGCAAAGTTTAATTAATTATTTTGTTCATCTATCATTTTAATAAGAAAAAAACACATTTTAACTGGTTTTTATTTAAATTTAGTTTATTTTATTCAATTTAAATTTTTTTATTTTTCTTGTTGTGTCTTCTTTTGCTTCAAACTTGTCATTCAACACCAATTGATATCAATTTTATCGTGTTTAACAACGTGTTTAAAAATTAAACACGATAATTTAGCGTGTTTAAGGGTAGGAAAAATATATTGTAAAACATCTCACTTAAACACGTTTAACGCTTAAACACGTCAAATCGAGTTAAACACGTATATGTGAACGCCGTATAGTCTCAAAAATTGTGTGATGAAGAAAATTCAAAAAATCAAAAAATTGTATGTAGAGTTTAGGGCTGGTATCTTATCTGCAATGATTATTTTACCTTAATTATTGATTATGAAATCATTGATTAAACCTTAAACTTACTTAAAATAATATCGGTAACTTATTACAATTTAATCAATGATTTGTTAATTTAAGATATTTTCATTTGACAATACGAATAAGTAATAAAAGAAAATAAAAAAGTTTTGAAAACTCGCGAAATACGAGTTTTTTATTGAATTTTTCGCATGACACGGGGTGATAAAATTATACAATAGATGACTAAATTCTTATTTTTTAAATCTGCAATCGCTAAATGCCTCAAATAGGATGTGTCTTTTTGCATGCTACATGCATATCTTAATTTTTTTCATTGGGTGAGTGTGTATAATTATAAATTTTATTTTCGTCCAGGAAGGTGTTGTTAAGAAATGTTTATGAAGAATAAGATGATTTTTGATGTTTTTTACTACATTCAATCCAAACTTTATAGTTTGAAATAATTAGGAAACTAGGTCCAAAAGAAAAGAAAATCAACCTATACCAGTACATGATTTGTTATTGATTTAGGAAAACATATCTCAAGAGTATGCATAAATCTTAACTTCTGTTAACTGGCTCTGTCCGACATTTTAAGATATGGTCACCTATGGACATGTGGTAGGTTAAGTTTTATGAGTAAATTTTGATAAATAGTAAAAATTGGTTTAATAAATGTGAAAAATGTAAAAAAATATAATAAAAAATTAGCTGAAATTTAAGGTCTTACCGGAACCAATCAGAGGGCGTTTAACAGTACTTGAGCGACTTGCATAGGACCTGGTTTTATATCTCATATTTTTCCAGAATATTAGACAATTTAAATTATTTGCAATTCAAAATGGCAGAACTGCAAAATTGTTCTGAGACACCCTAAAAACATGCAAAAGAAAATATTTGTTTTCACTTTTTTGGGTCAAATTTTGCCCCCACGAATCG
Source organism: Leucophora obtusa (assembly GCA_949987735.1). NCBI lineage: Eukaryota > Metazoa > Arthropoda > Insecta > Diptera > Anthomyiidae > Leucophora > Leucophora obtusa. Next base: position 357,613,604 of record OX465295.1, read on the forward strand.
TGGCTTATTTGTACTAAAGGAATATCAATATTATGACCGATTCTAACCATCCAATTTATGTCATATTATTCTAATTTCCGCCAAATAATTTCCTAATTAAAATTGGTATTTTTAGAGAAGACATACATTACTAGGCAAGTTACTAAAGATGTACATCATTTAGAGGACATAGTGAGATGTTTCAAGGTGTTTATTTTAGAAAATAATTGGTCTACGTAAAACTTTTTAAAAAGTTACCAACATTAGTAAAAAATGTAAGTACTAACACGAATTGTAGCGTGAAAAATCTATGTTTAAGGGCTTAATCACAGAAATTTCTGTAATTAAATGTAATCTATGCTTAGAGTAGAATCAGAGATTAAAATTCGACAAGTTACTGTAATTAAGACCTAAACAATGATTTTCTTCTTAATCATTGTTTAATATTACATAAGATACCAGGCCTTAGTAATAAAAAAAATATAAAATTAAAATTTTTAAAAAATCTTAAGCCCTTCGGGACCGGCAGCATATTAATTTTTGAAATTTAATTCCAAATATCTCCGCTAGGGGGTGCGGCAAAGCCATAAAAGTAATAAAAAATATTTCTTTGGCATAGATCTACGTTTACAAGAATTTTGGTCGGAAAATTCCCAGCCATTTAAAGTTGGGGTCGAAAGGGTTAAGTAAGAATTTTCAAACAACATTTCTTATTTAAGAAATATTCAAGACAAAAATCGATATTATTTCTGGCTGTAAAACTGACCCTTATACGGCGTTCACATATACGTGTTTAACACGATTTTACGTGTTTAAGCGTTAAACATGTTTAAGTGAGATGTTTTACAGTACATTTGTTTTAGCGTGTTTAAGCTAAATTATCGTGTTTAGTTTTTAAACACGTTGTTAAACACGATAAAATTGATATCAATTTGTATTGAGTGACAAGTTTGAATCAGAAGAAGACACAACAAGAAAAATAAAAAAATTAGAATTGAATAAAATAAACTAAATTTAAATAAAAACCAATTAAAATGTGCTTTTTTCTTATTAAAAATTATTTTTTTTTTTTTTTAATTTTTATGACCTTGTTTATATAAGATTTGTTTATTTTACCATTTATTTAGAGGGTGCTGTGGCTCTTATGGAAGTTATTCGTCAAAGGCCGGAACAAAAATTTCAATATCGTTGCTTGGATCTGTCGTGCAGTTATGACGATGTTTCTCAATGTTTAGCCGAAATTGAAAATTTTGGTGATATTTATATGCTTATAAATTGTGCTGGTTTGGCTATTTGTGGTGTCTTTGAAGAAGTTTCTGTAGCGGATGCACGCAAACTTATGGATATTAATTATTGGGGTACTTATAATTGTGCCCGTTATGTATTACAGAAAATGAAAAAAGCCAAGGAGGGTATTATTGTTGTAACGTCTTCTCAGGCTGCTCTTTTCGGCATTTATGGTTATGGACCATATGCTGCTTCAAAATATGCTTTACGTGGAATGGCCGAAACCATAGCCATGGAATCTAAACATTTAGGTATTAGTGTGACATTAGCTTTGCCAGCCGACACAAACACTCCCGGTTTTGAGAACGAAGAAAAAACTAAGCCTAAAGAAACGAAAATTATCTCAGGTAGTGGTGGGTTAGCGCAACCTGATATTGTGGCCAAACAAATACTTAATGATGCATTGGTAAGTATAATGATTAAATATATGTGTATAGAAATATTTTTGCCAAACAAAACGATATTCAATTAAACATTTATTCGTAAAAAAAAATTAATCATGCTGGCGAAATTCGAAGAGGAAATTTGTATGCTTTGAATTCAAAGTAAAATAAATATTCATTCTATAGGTTTATTTAGAAAAAAAATTTAATTCCCAGCCAGAAAACGAGTCCAAAATATATTATTAAAAGTTCAAATTCTTGAATAAAATATTCAAGTTTATTTACATTTCTGAACCATCTTTTGGATTTAATAAGATGTCTCAAATGTGTGTGCCTTTTGTGATTCATTTTAGAAGGCTTATATTTTCGTCCAAAAAATTAGGAGTTTTTGACAAAAAATTTTAAAATTTCAAAATTACGAGTTTTATTTGGGTAAGTTTTGACTCGTAAAATATGAACTCTTCAAAAAGTATCTAAAGTTTGCTGGATGGTTTATACTTTTACCTAAATTATATTTCATAAAATATGAATTAACATCAGGAAATTTTAATAGTTTTAATACCATTTCACTAGTGTTTCCAATTCGGTTAATCGATTAACCGATTCCTCGATTAATCGCCTCTATTTCGGTTAATGTCGAAACAAATAATTTAAAACTCAAATAATTATTCGACCCGAATAATCGGTTAAAATAGGTCGATTAACCGGTTACATTTTTTATAAGGAATTTCTCCTTTATTTTTTCCCAAAACTTCATAATTTTTTTAGCATTGGCTAAAAAATTGCAAGAAAAGTTTAGAAAAACAAATACTAACTAAAACGAGTAAAAAGGTTAAAGTCGGGCATGCCGACTATACAATACCCTACACCAGTCTGGGTAAAAGCCAACTAATGTTTGGATCCGAAATTCGAATGGGTTAAAATGGGGCTTGTGTCAAAATTTTCTATAATGTGAGTCAGCGCACCAAATTTCATTAAAATATCTTAATATTTGCGATCTGCAGTATGTAACCAAGCCAATTTTGGGGGACCCTTATATGGGCACTAGGTCTAAACATGGACCGATGTTCACCAAAATCAATAGGCTGCGTTACTGGGCCAACATAGGTCTGTGTACCAAATTTCATCAAAATATCTTAATATTTACGACCTGAAGCGTATAAACAATATAATTTTGGTAGGACCCTTATATGGGCACTAGGTCTAAACATGGACCGATTTCAACCAAAATCAATAGGCTTCGTCCTTGGGCCGGACGGACAGACGGACATCGTTAAATCGAAATAAAAAAAAAATCCTGAGCCAATCGGTATACTATAAGGTGGGTCTAGGACCAATATTTTTTGGTGTTACAAACATCAGCACAAACTTATAATACCCTGACCACATAGTGGTGTAGGGTATAAATACCACCAAATTCTTTAAAAATCGAGAAAAAGAGGTCCTTAAGCCTTTAAATATCTTTTTTGGAGGAACTCCAAGCAAGTCGGCAGTGCACCAGCGAGACACGTCATCTGTTTTAAGAGACTGAGAATCAAAACCACATCAATTCTACGACATGTTCCACTAGATACCATGGAAGCCGAACCCGTTTCAATGAAATTAAATTTTTATTCAAATTAAAACAAATAACCAAAAAGCAGAAAATAAAAGTTAAAAAATTGAAATTTATATGGAATTTGACATTTATAACAGCACACTGAGAAAATTGTGTACATGCTATTTATGAATTTTTACATTGATTCAATTAAGTTTCGCTGGAATTCGTCCATTGAAAGTTTTCATTGAACAGTTTTAGATAAAATTTTATGTAAAATTTCATATTTTTTATTAAAAATTTTATACACCCAAAAAAAGTTTTATTGAAAAGAGCTTTATAAAAATAATGAAGCTTTCTCACTTTGGGAAGAAAACTTCATTAGCTTACTGAAAATTTACATTAAAACTCGTTTGACGAAATGCTATCTGCGTAAGTTCGCTCAAACTTTAGGTTATTTTTTTTTATTACTAATGGCCCTTAGAAAACGGTAAAGAGACTGAGAAAATCAGAATGTTATTCCGACATTTGCAGCGTAAATTAGTATTCTGATTAACTGAAATTCAACTTAACTCTTTTTTTTTATATCGAGGGCGCGTTTTTTATTTCTTCAGGGGAGAAGGAAGAATCTTAATAAAATCTTCAAAACTTTAGATATAACATTTATTTTTTTATATATTTATTGATTTTTATATATTCATATATGATTTTTATACAATCATTTATGATTTTATACAATTATAACTTGTCGAGTATTGTGAAACATATATTTTTATATGATTATATCAAAAGATATTTAATTATATAAAATTATATTAACCAGATCCACCATTTTTCGGATCAAATATTATATTTTTTATGTAATTATATTAACCCATACATGATTTGATCCGGAAAATGGTGGATCTGGTTAATACAATTTTATATAATTAAATATCTTTTGATATAATCATATAAAAATATATAATTCACAATACTCGACAAGTTATAATTGTATAAAATCATAAATGATTATATAAAAATCGTATCTGATTATATAAAAATCATTTTTACTAGGATTTTTATATTATAAAATAATGCAAAAGGTAATGATATATCATTTTTCTGATTGCAGATAGTAATGCGGTGTCATTACCAATATTTTGCTGGGTATATTATATAATTCTCAAGTTTTTATATACGCCCAGCAAAGTCTTTCATTACCAAATAAGTGGTTATATATTAGAAATTCATAGCTCCGCACAACATATTTTTTGGCGTCTAAACTCATTATTTTTGTTTGGCGTGGTCGTTTTTATAAGTAGTCACGCTTACCCGCTCGCTTACGAAAAAATGAGAAATAAGTAGTTATGAGATTTTGAATAATAAGTGGTTACACACATGCTTACAAAAAGTTGAATTATAAGTAGTTATCCGATTGCTTACTTGATTCTTAAAAATAAGGAGTTATGCAAATACTATTAGCCTAAGGAAATATTCAGAAAAATTTAAGTTTTGTCTAGTGTGTAATTTTAGGACTCGTCATAAAAATTTAAACATAAAACATATTTACATATAATAAAAAAATTTAACTGTGTAAAAAGTACTTATTTAAACTAATACGAGTAAGTCATTATTTTATATTTAGAAACAATGAATACAATAGGCCGTTATTAGGAAGTCATTTTATATTATAAAATAATGCAAAGGGTAATGATATATCATTTTTGGTAATGCAGGTAGTAATGAGGTGTCATTACCAATATTTTTCTGGGCGGTATTTCTCTATTATAGAAATAATATTAATGAAAATAAAAAATTATGTTAGAGGTAGATTTGAAAAATATTTGTATTTTGTGTTGTTATTAAGCATACTTTTCGACTGTTAAACAGAGATACAAGCCGGTCCATTATATCGGCTGGCGGCGGCTAATGGCTAAAATGGTCGGAGGCGATTGATTTTTAGAGTTGAGCCGCAAACGCTTCGGCGGCGGCTGGTTTAAAAAAATAGTGTCGACTGACGGCGGCTAACGTCGGCTAAAAAGTACATTTTCCAAGAATTTCAACAGATACATACACGCCGAAAAGCAACTGCAAAAATATCGAAGTCAACTTTGTAATTTTGTTATAGGTACACTTAAAATAATACGTCAGTAAAAAATCTGTCAAACCGGTTTTAAATCGATTTGACCAATTTTTAACAAATTTTTAGTTGAAACACTGATTTAAGCAAAGATTTTAGTTATCTTCATTTAACACTATACTAAAAATTCACAGTACTTTAATTTTGAGTGTTAATTTTCACCAATGTTTGCGAAGTTTTAAAGATGGCGCCATTTCTTTCCCTCCCGATATTTTAAAATAGCCCATATCTCGAAAACTAAGAGAGAGAGCAAAATTGATGAAAATTTCTACTACCTCTAACTATGTAAGGGGCTATCTCTATCCAAAAATGGATCTTGGCGGGGCCTTGGACCCTCGAAAATTTTTAATAAAAATTTTCCACCTCATAAAATGTCCCATATCTCGAAAACTAAGCGAGATAGAGCAAAGCGGGCAAAATGTTTGCTCCATTATATGCCCTAACATGATATGGATTAGGCCCGGGAGGGTCCCGAGATCCTAAATTTGAATAAATTCTACGACTCAGTATAATTACAGATAAAACTGAAGGTTTACAAATTTTTTACTTAAATTGATTTGTTAAATTTGACAAAAAAAATTATTAAAATCAACAAATTTTATTTTAAGCCAAAAACAGGAATAAATTTTGTTAAAGTAACAATTTTTTCTGTTCAGCCAACAGACTTATTATTTTGAGTTTTTTTTTTGTTTTATTTAAGTCTATGGATTTACAAATTATCCTTGCAGACTAAAAAATTCGATACATATATACAACATAAAATATATTTAAAATTATTTGTTCAAAAATAGAATTAAATTACGCTTCAAAATAGTTCTGGTTTCGGACAAATCAATAAGGGTTTTCACAAGGGGTGTACTATTTGTTGTATCGTTGTATCGTCCTAACAAAAAACAGAGTTGTTAAAAATTAAATTGAAAAAATACAACATTTGAGAATAGCACGATACAACATTTTTACGTATGTTTAGTGTCCTATGTTTGAGTGTGCTAACTAGGGTTTGGGGTTCGGGAATTCCCGGGCGGGAAATCCCGGGTAAAGTTTGCCGGGAATTCCCTGGAAAATAATATATTTTTCCCGGGAAAACGGGAAATTTTAAATATATTAAATTTTTTAATTTGTTTTTGTCTGGAATAGGATTTTTTTATTTTAGTCATAAAAAACATTTTAAACATCAAAACAAAAATGTCATTGTTAAAATCTTTTAAAAGGGAATCAATTTATTTGACACACACAAAAAATCTTTGCCAAGTAATTTCAACTAATAAAAATTTTTCGCATAACTTATTCAAAATTTAAGTAGTAAAACCTAAAAACTGGGTAAAATGTTTAAAAGAAATGTGAAAAAAAAGTTTTGTTTCTTACAAATAATCGCCCTTACTATCTAAATTTTTCAAATGTATATTTTAGTTAAAGTCGACTTTAGTTAAAATACTGGGTGGCAGTATACCTTGACTTGGTTTATTATTAATTTATTTTCAACCAATCAAAATGTTTGAAAATATAAATATTTTTGTAGGGTTTTCATACAGAAAATTAATAAAACCGTATGATTAAAAATAAAGTCGACTTTAAATTTAAAATACTTCTTTATATTAAGGGGCAATAATTTTACAAGTAACGTTTTCATTAATAAATGTGATATTTTCAAGTAAGTTTGCTTTATTTTAATACATCTGCTTTCAAACTAATATATTCTTTTATATTAAAGAATAAAATGTCAGGAGTATGGAAATACTTCACAAAAAAGAACAATGCAGCGCAGTGCAACATTTGCCCAAAAAGACTAATTGTATCTAAATTTGGTTATCCGACATCTGAATTTGGTTCAAAAAAAAAAATGATGGCCATGCAACTTCTCTTGAAGAAAACAACAACAAGAATAACGTTCCAGCTAAAATTTGCAAAGTACCCGAAGAAAAAAGTGTGAGCTGAATAGGCACTGAACGTTTTATAAAAGGGCAAACATTTCCGGAAATGGTATCCAAATTAGCCGCAGTCGTGGAATGTCAATCCGCACCATAACTAGATCTTCGTTTATTCGAGAAAGTTTTTACAATGAAAACCTGGCATTGCCAAAAAATTAAACCGATGTAAAGAACATTATATTAAATTACTACAATCATATCTTTTATCATGATAAAAGAAATATCGAGCAATATTTCCAACAATAGAAGATTTACTATAATCTTAGCTGAATGGACAAGAATATCACAAAAGAGATATTTGAACATATGTATAAACGGAAATAATTAATTTTATAACCTGGGGTTGGTTTATATATCAGGAAGATGTAATGCTGATGAAATAAGAAGAATTGTATGAAACGGTTTGTTTCCGACAGTCCAGTAGTGGGTGCTTTCTGCTGGAATCTTGCAATTCATTTGGCAGTGCTTATAGTAATTTATGTGAAATAAAATGTTCAACATTCTGATATTTTTACTTTGAATTCTCACTACACAGACTGAATTTGTACTGAAATAGTGTTTTTTTTTAACAAAAATTACTTATATAGGTGGTTTTCATTAATAATTTTGTTCGAAAATATTTCCCGGGATTCCCGGGAATCAAATTTTTTCATTCCCGTTTCCCGGGAAATAAAAAAGTCCGGGAAATCCCAAACCCTAGTGCTAACAGATAGAAAACTGAATAGAAAATCGTTGTTAAACACAAATAAAAATTTTAACAACTCTGTTTATGAACAACCTAAATGATATTTGTTACGTGCAGAAAAGGCGCTAGGGCGGCAAATGCCGGCTAACACGCGGACAGAACACAAAAACACTCTAAAGGTTGGTTCATCCCGCCAAAACCCTAACCCATCGGTCCGAACAATTAAAATTCACAACAACAAAAAACTTAAAACACAAGGAAACACGTCGCAAAAGGGGGAAGGATGTTGGCCCCCACTGGCCCTCCCTGCCTTGGTCGTCCGTCTGTCCAGTACAATTCACACGACCGCTGAAAGTGGTATTTAGCAGCTCAAAAGGTATTTAATAATACCATAAGAAAGTTGATGGAAAGGCATCAGAAAAATTTTAAAATTTTGTAAAATAAAAATAGAAAAAATTTGTATATACCCAATCAGAAATCGGCAGTGGTACAAAAAATCAAGTACTTTCATACAACTGGGCAACCATGGTGTTGAAAATAAATGACTGGGAGAACACTCATTTGGGACGCTTTGCCAGCACTTTCAAAAAGCGTTTTTCCAGCATTTGTTTTACAAAATTTTCGGTGGTTTATAAAAATAACCACTGGCAAAGAATGGTCTAAGAGTGATATGCCAAGGTTTGCAACCAGTGGTTATCCAGTGCTACCTAGCCAATGCTACCAGTGGTACAAAAATAAACTTTAAAAAAAGTTCATGTTTTTTTGGTCCTGCCGTCATTTGAACCCAGGCCGTCATATAGGCAGACGAATGCTCTACCCACTGAGCTAACGAGACATACTTATATCCAGCAAAAATATTAAGGACTACTTCAAAAAGAATGACTATTTTATCTACATCGAACAAAATAATATACAACGAGTAAAAAGGTTAAAGTCGGGCATGCCGACTATACAATACCCTACACCAGTCTGGTGTATTGTTTGGATCCGAAATTCGAATGGGTTAAAATGGGGCTTGTGTCAATATTTTCTATAATTTGAGTCAGCGCACCAAATTTCATTAAAATATCTTAATATTTGCGACCTGCAGTTTGTAACCAAGCCAATTTTGGGGGGACCCTTATATGGGCACTAGTTCTAAACATGGACCGATGTTCACCAAAATCAATAGGCTTCGTCCTTGGGCCAACATAGGTCTATGTACCAAATTTCATCAAAATATCTTAATATTTGCGACCTGCAACGTATAAACAGTATAATTTTGGTAGGACCCTTATATGGGCACTAGGTCTAAACATGGACGGATGTTCACCAAAATCAATAGGCTGCGTTATTGGGCCAACATAGGTCTGTGTACCAAATTTCATCAAAATATCTTAATATTTACGACCTGCAGCGTATAAACAGTATAATTTAGGTAGGACCCTTATATGGGCACTAGGTCTAAACATGGACCGATGTTCACCAAAATCAATAGGCTGCGTTATTGGGCCAACGTAGGTCTGTGTACCAAATTTCATCAAAATATCTTAATATTTGCGACCTGCAGCGTATAAACAGTATAATTTTGGTAGGACCCTTATATGGGCACTAGGTCTAAACATGGACCGATGTTCACCAAAATCAATAGCCTGCGTTACTGGGCCAATATAGGTCTATGTACCAAATTTCATCAAAATATCTTAATATTTACGACCTGCAGCGTATAAACAGTATAATTTTGGTAGGACCCTTATATGGGCACTAGGTCTAAACATGGACCGATGTTCACCGAAATCCATAGGCTGCGTTATTGGGCCAATATAGGTCTGTGTACCAAATTTCATCAAAATATCTTAATATTTACGACCTGCAGCGTATAAACATTATAATTTTGGTAGGACCCTTATATGGGCACTAGGTCTAAACATGAACCGATATTCACCAAAATCAATACGCTACGTTATTGGGCTAACGTAGGTCTGTGTACCAAATTTCGTCAAAATATCTTAATATTTACGACCTGCAGCGTATAAAGAATATAATTTTGGTAGGACCCTTATATGGGCACTAGGTCTAAACATGGACCCATGTTCACCAAAATCAAACTTGTTCGTCCTTGGGCCAACATAGGTCAGCGTACCAAATTTCATCAGAATATCTTAATATTTGCGACCTGTAGAGTGCGCACAAGATTGCATGGACAGACAGACGGACGGACGGACATCGTTAAATCGAAATAAAAAAAAATTCTGAACCGATCGGTATACTATAAGGTGGGTTTACGACCAATATTTTTTGGTGTTACAAACATCAGCACAAACTTATAATACCCTGACCACATAGTGGTGTAGGGTATAAAAATAAAATAAAACAAATACAACACATACTGACACGACGCACAAGCATAGTTTTCTACTGAAAAATTGTTAAATTTACAGCATTATCGGTTCTTTCCTATGACACGCGCGTATTAAATTCATTGATGGAAATGCCAAATTTTGAACTACTACCAGCTCCAGAAAAAACACAACTCAAAATTAAAAGTAGTTCAAATTTGGCATTTCCATTAATGAATTTAACACGTGAGTGTCATAGGAAAGATCCGATACTGCTGTAAATTTAACAATTTTTCAGTAGAAAACTATGCTTATGCGTCATGTCGGTATGTGTTGTATTTTTATACCCTACACCACTATGTGGTCAGGGTATTATAAGTTTGTGCTGATGTTTGTAACACCAAAAAATATTGGTCGTAGACCCACCTTATAGTATACCGATCGGTTCAGAATTTTTTTTTATTTCGATTTAACGATGTCCGTCCGTCCGTCCGTCTGTCTGTCCATGCAATCTTGTGCGCACTCTACAGGTCGCAACTATTAAGATATTTTGATGAAATTTGGTACGCAGACCTATGTTGGCCCAAGGACGAACAAGTTTGATTTTTTTGAACATCGGTCCATGTTTAGACCTAGTGCCCATATAAGGGTCCTAACAAAATTATACTTTTTATATGCTGCAGGTCGTAAATATTAAGATATTTTGATGAAATTTGGTACACAGACCTATATTGGCCCAATAATGCAGCCTATTGATTTTGGTGAACATCGGTTCATGTTTAGACCTAGTGCCCATATAAGGGCCCTACCAAAATTATACTGTTTATACGGTGCAGGTCGTGAATATTAAGATATTTTGACGAAATTTGGTACACAGACCTATATTGGCCCAGTAACGCAGCCTATTGATTTTGGTGAACATCGGTCCATGTTTAGACCTAGTGCCCATATAAAGCTCCTACCAAAATTATACTGTTTATATGCTGCAGGTCGTAAATATTAAGATATTTTGATGAAATTTGGTACACAGACCTATATTGGCCCAATAATGCAGCCTATTGATTTTGGTGAACATCGGTCCATGTTTAGACCTAGTGCCCATATAAGGGTCCTATCAAAATTATACTGTTTATACGCTGCAGGTCGTAAATATTAAGATATTTTGATGAAATTTGGTATACAGACCTACATTGGGCCAATAACGCAGCCTATTGATTTTGGTGAACATCGGTCCATGTTTAGACCTAGTGCCCATATAAGGGTCCTACCAAAATTATAATGTTTATACGCTGCAGGTCGCAAATATTAAGATATTTTGATGAAATTTGATACACAGACCTATATTGGCCCAATAACGCAGCCTATTGATTTTGGTGAACATCGGTCTATGTTTAGACCTAGTGCCCATATAAGGGTCCTACCAAAATTATACTGTTTATACGCTGCAGGTCGCAAATATTAAGATATTTTGATGAAATTTGGTACATAGACCTATGTTGGCCCAAGGACGAAGCCTATTGATTTTGGTGAACATCGGTCCATGTTTAGAACTAGTGCCCATATAAGGGTCCCCCCAAAATTATATTGTTTATACGCTGCAGGTCGCAAATATTAAGCTATTTTGATGAAATTTGGTACATAGACCTATGTTGGCCCAAGGACGAAGCCTATTGATTTTGGTGAACATCGGTCCATGTTTAGAACTAGTGCCCATATAAGGGTCCCCCCAAAATTGGCTTGGTTACAAACTGCAGGTCGCAAATATTAAGATATTTTAATGAAATTTGGTGCGCTGACTCACATTATAGAAAATTTTGACATAAGCCCCATTTTAACCCATTCGAATTTCGGATCCAAACAATACACCAGACTGGTGTAGGGTATTGTATAGTCGGCATGCCCGACTTTAACCTTTTTACACGTTTTATTTTATTTTTGTATATTATTTTGTTCGATGTAGATAAAATAGTCATTCTTTTTGAAGTAGTCCTTAATATTTTTGCTGGGTATAAGTATGTCTCGTTAGCTCAGTGGGTAGAGCATTCGGCTGCCTATATGACGGCCTGGGTTCAAATGATGGCAAGACCAAAAAAAACATATGAACTTTTTTTAAATTTTATTTTGGAAAATATGTTTCGGGACGACCTATTTATTGGTTTTGCCAGCGTTTTGCCAAGGTTCAAAAATTTTGATTCTCCAGTGCTTTACCGGCACTTTTTGAACAGCCGGTCCTTTTGTCTAATGATGTTCTCATTTTGGGAATGGGAAAGCACTTTTTGCCAGTACTTGTACAACCTGCTAAAATGCTTTGCAACCGCTTTCCCGTTTGTATTTTTCTAACTGGGTAGTTATACCCTACACCACTATGTGGTCAGGGTATTATAAGTTTGTGCTGATGTTTGTAACACCAAAAAATATTGGTCGTAGACCCACCTTATAGTATACCGATCGGTTCAGAATTTTTATACCCTACACCACTATGTGGTCAGGGTATTATAAGTTTGTGCTGATGTTTGTAACACCAAAAAATATTGGTCGTAGACCCACCTTATAGTATACCGATCGGTTCAGAATTTTTTTTTATTTCGATTTAACGATGTCCGTCTGTCCGTCCGTCCGTCTGTCTGTCCATGCAATCTTGTGCGCACTCTACAGGTCGCAACTATTAAGATATTTTGATGAAATTTGGTACGCAGACCTATGTTGGCCCAAGGACGAACAAGTTTGATTTTTTTGAACATCGGTCCATGTTTAGACCTAGTGCCCATATAAGGGTCCTACCAAAATTATACTGTTTATATGCTGCAGGTCGTAAATATTAAGATATTTTGATGAAATTTGGTACACAGACCTATATTGGCCCAATAATGCAGCCTATTGATTTTGGTGAACATCGGTCCATGTTTAGACCTAGTGCCCATATAAGGGTCCTACCAAAATTATACTGTTTATACCCTGCAGGTCGTAAATATTAAGATATTTTGACGAAATTTGGTACACAGACCTATATTGGCCCAGTAACGCAGCCTATTGATTTTGGTGAACATCGGTCCATGTTTAGACCTAGTGCCCATATAAGGGTCCTACCAAAATTATACTGTTTATATGCTGCAGGTCGTAAATATTAAGATATTTTGATGAAATTTGGTACACAAACCTATATTGGCCCAATAATGCAGCCTATTGATTTTGGTGAACATCGGTCCATGTTTAGACCTAGTGCCCATATAAGGGTCCTATCAAAATTATACTGTTTATACGCTGCAGGTCGTAAATATTAAGATATTTTGATGAAATTTGGTACACAGACCTACATTGGGCCAATAACGCAGCCTATTGATTTTGGTGAACATCGGTCCATGTTTAGACCTAGTGCCCATATAAGGGTCCTACCAAAATTATAATGTTTATACGCTGCAGGTCGCAAATATTAAGATATTTTGATGAAATTTGATACACAGACCTATATTGGCCCAATAACGCAGCCTATTGATTTTGGTGAACATCGGTCTATGTTTAGACCTAGTGCCCATATAAGGGTCCTACCAAAATTATACTGTTTATACGCTGCAGGTCGCAAATATTAAAATATTTTGATGAAATTTGGTACACAGACCTATGTTGGCCCAATAACGCAGCCTATTGATTTTGGTGAACATCGGTCCATGTTTAGACCTAGTGCCCATATAAGGGTCCTATCAAAATTATACTGTTTATACGCTGCAGGTCGTAAATATTAAGATATTTTGATGAAATTTGGTACACAGACCTACATTGGGCCAATAACGCAGCCTATTGATTTTGGTGAACATCGGTCCATGTTTAGACCTAGTGCCCATATAAGGGTCCTACCAAAATTATAATGTTTATACGCTGCAGGTCGCAAATATTAAGATATTTTGATGAAATTTGGTACACAGACCTACATTGGGCCAATAACGCAGCCTATTGATTTTGGTTAACATCGGTCCATGTTTAGACCTAGTGCCCATATAAGGGTCCTACCAAAATTATAATGTTTATACGCTGCAGGTCGCAAATATTAAGATATTTTGATGAAATTTGATACACAGACCTATATTGGCCCAATAACGCAGCCTATTGATTTTGGTGAACATCGGTCTATGTTTAGACCTAGTGCCCATATAAGGGTCCTACCAAAATTATACTGTTTATACGCTGCAGGTCGCAAATATTAAGCTATTTTGATGAAATTTGGTACATAGACCTATGTTGGCCCAAGGACGAAGCCTATTGATTTTGGTGAACATCGGTCCATGTTTAGAACTAGTGCCCATATAAGGGTCCCCCCAAAATTGGCTTGGTTACAAACTGCAGGTCGCAAATATTAAGATATTTTAATGAAATTTGGTGCGCTGACTCACATTATAGAAAATTTTGACATAAGCCCCATTTTAACCCATTCGAATTTCGGATCCAAACAATACACCAGACTGGTGTAGGGTATTGTATAGTCGGCATGCCCGACTTTAACCTTTTTACTCGTTTTAAAATAATCTTAATCTTAAAAAATACGGTTATAAAATAGCTTTTATTTTTAAAATTGAATGACTGTTTCATCAGTTTTTTTTTGGATTTTCTGATGGACATTTTTTTCAAACGCAGTCCTTTTAATGCGGAAATCTGTAGAATTGTAGTGTTAACAAAACCGCCAAGGTTGTGCTACCGCCAGTTTGATGCAAAACATTTTAAAAATCAACATATCTCAAAACAAGAAAATTTTACTTTTCAAATAATTATGTTTATTAAACAAATTTCATAAATTTTTAAATAAATTAATATTTTTGCATTTTTTTATCGGCTTTAGCCGATTATTGTCTTTGTTTTTATGGAGAACGGCATGATTCTCGAATTGAGAATAAAAATTCTCAACACTATTCTTAAAGGTAATGTTTTTATTTTATTTGAATTTTATGAAAAACAAATATTTTTATGTGGATTCGTTTTACAGAAAACCCGAATACTTTTTGGCCGAGATTTTTAAATTCACTTTAGAATAATGAAGAGACCAACACTTAATAATTCAGAAATTTATATATGACCAAATCGTACAAAACTGGGATGAAAAATTTCAATAGAATTCATAATCCAAATTTAATATACTTACCGGATATTGTTATAAAATTAAAATTCTGAACATTTGTTTGCACTCATTTCTTATTTTCCTTGATGCACTTATTATATTTCTATAAGCACTTACTTTTAATATATTTGCAGATTTTTTTAAGCACAATGAAAATTCTTAACTATTTAATTTGTGTGCACCACAAAACAAAGATAATCTTTTTAGATGCGCTGAATCCCGGACAGAAAATTAAATTAGATATTTTTTTTTTTAATTTTTTGAAACAAAATTTCAAAGATTTTTGATTATTTTTATTCTTATAAAGTGAAGCTTGAGTGAACGTTTGATAAACCTAAAAATTTTCAAGTCATTCTCAAATGTAACGGAAATGAGTTTGAAATACACCCTTGGTACTAACAGTAAATTCAAAATTTTTCAAAAATAGAATATTCGTAATTTTTGATTTGATACTGCATTTAGACTGAGAAAAAACTACCTAGTTTTTGTACAAAACTTGTTTTTGCTTGTTTTTAATTTATGCGTTTTGACAATTAAAAACTAGCAAGAGCCAAAAACTAGGTAGTTTTCGCTCTGTCTAAATGCAGTATGAGAAAGATTTGATAACAAAACTGGATATCTACACTCGAATTGTATTAGAAACTGACTTGAGCTATACAGTGGATACTTTAATATTTATTCGTTAATTTCAACGCAGTTTTCTAGCATAATTATCAATTGATTTTCTAATAGTTTTCAAATCTAATTCAAGGGCACTACTTTATTATCAGAGATTGGCTTGATAAATACACTTGTTATCCATGGAAAAACTCAATATTTCTCTAAGGCTAGAATTGGTGTTTGTTGAGAACTTACATGCCACTATAGTTGAGTGTACTTACGACGTATATTGGCTTGTGGGCCATTACAATGCGGCCATACCCTGGGTAAAGTAAGCCAGCTTGTGTGTAGAGTTTGAAAGCACTCGGGGATTCTAGTAAGTACACACAAGTATCTCCGAGTACGCTACACACAAGCTGGCTTACTTTACCCAGGGTATGGCCGCATTGTAATGGCCCACAAGCCAATATACTTCGTAAGTACACACAAGTTTAGTGGCATGTAAGTTAGACAAAATTTTTGAAAAATTTAAAATATTTTTAATTTCATATACAATTGTTATACACAAGTATCCCATATGTGAAGTACACGAAATCGATTACATTGTGTGGACTTACACGTTGTTCTTAAGGGATGTGTTCGATAATAACAATTTAATTTTTTAGAAATATTTTCATATAAATATTAGATTTTTTACCTGAAATGCAGACGTTTTATGACATCGGACTTAAAACTTTGTAAAACTGCATCCAAAAACATAAAAAACCACGAAGATATTTATATTTTTCGGTGTTTTTCTTAAAGGTGCAGAATAACCTTTAATTTATAATTTGAGTAACATGTTAATTTCTATGTATCCCTTTTTTTATATTTTACTTACAGAAAGGAAACTTTATTTCAATATTGGGTGCTGAATCATGGATACTTACCCTACTGGGTGGTGGCCTTTTCCGATGGGGTGGATTTTTCCAAAATATCTTTCATGCCATATTATTAGGCCCCTTGCGTATAATTGGTTGTTTCTTACATTTGCATTTTGAACGTATTATAAAAAATTGTGCCAAGGAGAAAAATGAATGATTTTAACAGCAAAACCTGCAACAGCGACCAGATCAACAAACAATTCCATACATTCGTATTGTGGGTTTGTGGTTGTGGGTTGCTACAACAACAACAAATAATTCCAAATTTTAATTCTAAGTTGTTAAATAAGAACAGCCGATGAAAAAGTTCTGTTGGACAGCACATACTCCGGGGACATTTTTTCGATCCACAGTTTACTATGGAGACATTTGGTTAATTTGGGGACTGTCCTCAAACTCTTCCTAGGTCTTGCGAATAATTTGAAGACATGTTTGACTAATATACCGCATAGTTTGGGGACTTTTTGGCCATGTCGCCGAACTATGCGCTGTACATACATACAAAAAAGACCCCAAACTATGCGGTATATTAGTCAAAAATGTCTTCAAATTATTCGCAAGGCCTAGGAAGAGTTTGAGGACAGTCCCTAAACTTAGAACTTTTCGTAAAAATAAGTACTTATAAAATTATATAAATTATATCAAATTATACATATATGACTATACATAAACTTTTTTCGTCGGATAATTTAAAATAAATTTATTTAAATAAATTGATAGGGTATAGCAAAATTTGCATCTCATAGAAAAAATTTTTAAATTCATACTCATTAGAAATAAGCCTTATAACTATTTAGTATCAGTTTGGTATTAGCTAAGCTTTTATCAAAAGAACTTTAAATTGTTAAAAAGTGCACAAAATAAAAAAAGCGCTAACTATAGTCGCATAACGAAATTTACGACATGCTTTTTTTTTGCTCTTGTTTGCCATTATTAAGGGAGACTAACTTTTTTTTTACTATAGACCAACACTCAGGGGATGCCCCCTACTAATGCAATGCATTGTGTTGGTATCAGGAAAATAGGTTATGGGAAGGAAGAAATAGGAAGTAGCGTTTGTGAACGTTTGACTTGAATTTCTATAAATTGTAAGTATCAGGAAAGACATCTGCGGGGAGTTTATTCCACATACGGGCGGTTCGACTAATGAACGAATTCTCTCTATAATGCGTTGTGCGACTTACTGGACAATCGACCACAAACGGTTGAGCTCTACTAGACCAGCGCGTGTTACGGACAAAAACATGGGTCATTGGGATAAGTGCAATTATCCCAGCAGAACACTTCCCATGGTAGTAAAGATAGAACAGTGCTACACAACTAGGGTGTGGGATTTCCCGGACTTTTTCATTTCCCGGGTAACGGGAATAAAAAAATTTTATTAAAAAAATTTTGTTAAAAAATTTTATTAAAAATCGCTAAAAACAAGGAAAAATTTTGTCATGTTTAAAGTGCTGCAATTTTAAGTCTGGCGACTATTTGTAGATAAAAATAATGCAAGAGTTAAGGAAATTTTATAGGATTTTCAAAAATATACAGTTTGTACAGAACCGATCAGTACTGCCTAAATTTTACTATGTAATTTGATAAAAGGTTGATATCGCTAATTTTTCGTTAAAAGCCACGCCCACTTAAAACAAGTGACAAAATTAAAAAAACAAACATTACGTTAAAATTCTGTATAATTTTCTGAACCATCTCCTTGCCTTTCGTGGCGAATTTAGCCACTATTTTGATCTTTAAAAATAAAGGCAACAACAATAAAATTAAAAAAAAAACTTGAATTGACTTAATTTCGTGAGCACGAGTGTAGGTGGTATAAATAGTAAGGAGATCAGAAGAAGTGAAGTAGTTCTTACACCGGTTAAGAAAGCCAAGACACTTGAATGCCTCTTTCGACACTTGAATGACGTGATCGTTTCAACGGACATCACACTGGATTTTCATGCCCAGAACATCAAGAGCTTCAGATTCCTCAATATTGATACCACCCATGTATACAGATGAAAATGATGGCTCCGTGGTCCTATGAGTCAGCAAACAACATTGGGTTTTACGTGGATTAAAATCGACACTATTCACGCGACCCCACTCAGACATTGTAATAAGGTCCTGATTGAGTGAGTCATCCATAATCTGCCTTCTGCCCCCAATCTCCACAAGGCTTGGCCTATGATCGAAGCAATATGAATGGCAAATGTTGCTGTCATCTGCAAAAGAATATATAGGATTGGAAGTCTGACAGGGGAAGTCATTCAGAAAAATAAGAAATAGAGAAGGAGAAAGAACAGAGACTTGCGGTACCCCTGCATTCAACTGAAACTCATTAGATGAAACCACATCTATAACAACTCTTATAGTGCGATCCCTGAGAAAACTCGATATAAATCGAGATAAATCATCATCGACACCAAAAGCAATGAGCTTTGACACGAGTGCTTTATGCCACACACGATCAAACGCCTTGGAAATATCCAGCGCAACCACTTTGCTTTCACCAAATCTGTGAATTGACCGGCTCCAACGCTCCGAAAGGAATGCCATCAGGTCTCCCATAGAACGACCTCTACGAAAGCCATACTGTCGATCATTAAGAAGCAAATTGGATTCAAGATGGTAGTTAACCATGCTCTCCATGACCTTCGAGAACGCAGAGCAGATTGCGATTGGGCCGTAATTTTCAGGGTTTGGGGATTTCCCTTTTTGGGGATCGGCTGGACATTGGCAACCTTCCAGCACGATGGAAAGACACCCATGCGATACGACGTGCTAAAGACGGTTGCCAATGGACGCGATAGCGTCGAAGAGCACTGTTTCAGTTCCAGTGCTGATATACCATCTGGGCCCGCATACATATTTACGTCGAGATACGCAAGAACCCTTTTAACGGCTCGTGGACGAAAAAATATCTTAGGCCAAGTTAGCAGATCTAACACAAAGAAAAGTTTTAGTTTACTGATGAACAAAGCACCAGAGCTTCGAAGAATTAATTCCCTTTTTTTGAACTGAATTTATATTTTGGGAATGAATTCCCTGACCAAACTTAAGGAATTGAATAAATTCCTTTTTTTTTCATTCGATTTATATTAAAGGAATTCATTCACTTTTTTCTAATGCCTTCATAAAATTTTATGAATTCATTCAACAAGGAATTCATTCAATTCTAGTTAATTCAACTTTTAGTAAAGGAATTCATTCAATTCTAGTTAATTCAACTTTTGGCTAAGGAATTCATTCAACTGTGCACTTAATTCAACTTTTGATCAAGGAATTCATTCAATTCTAGTTAATTCAACTTTTGGTCAAGGAATTCATTCAATTCTAGTTAAATCAACTTTTAGTCAAGGAATTCATTCAAGTTCAACTTTTGGTCAAGGAATTCATTCAATTCTAGTTAATTCAACTTTTAGTCAATGAATTCATTCAATTCTAGTTAATTCAACTTTTAGTCAAGGAATTAAATTTATTTCGTTTAATTCCCTAAGGAATTACATTTTTTTCGTTTAATTCCATAGGAATTAAATTTTTTTCGTTTAATTCCCTGAATTAAGTTTCAATTCCTAGGAATTAAACAATTCAATATTTTTAAAAATTTCTTATTGCGCTTTGTTTTAAACCAGAGCCTGTTTTTTAGAAAATCTTCTAATATCTGGACAGTGACAAATAAAGAAAATACAAAATACTGCTTTATCTACAAACCGTCGCACTGCGGTAAAATACTGACGACACTGCTTTTATCTGCACGCAAAAAATAAAAAGTCGATAATTGCCGAAGTACTTCGGTAAAATACAACAGCTGTGTTTGTGCGGCAAGCTATCAACTTTGGCTTATGTCATTCCCATACAAATTTGACATTTGTAACGTTGAGAGTTAACACTAAACGTTGGCTTATGTCAAATTTATATGGGAATGACATAAGCCAACGCTGATAGCTTGCCGCACAAACACAGCTAACTTAAAAGTTTTCTGCTAAGTTAAACAATTCTTTAATTAAAATATAATATTTTCTACTACAATTTATAAAAGAAAAAACTTAGGTAACTTAACATATTTTGAAGTGCGTGGAAATGGAATAGGTCAAAAACTAAGGCAAGTTGACAAAAACCAAAAATTGATAAATCTACATGTATTTTTTTACTGACTTACAAAATACACTTAAGTCTCTTTTTATGCGGATTTGAAGTTATGCGGTTTCAAAATCGACTTGCGTTGCGTTTTTTACAACTTTTATATTACTTTTTATTTAATTGAAAATAAAATAAAACCGTTTCTCTTATTTTCTAAAGATTTTCTTAAAAGAAATGGATAAAACCAAAAAACAAAAAAAGTCAGGTAATTTCGTTAGAAACAAAAATGGTAATTTTAGATCGTATAGAAAATGGTGAAAGATATGCTGCTAATGAAAAATATTTGAAACTTTGAGAATCTTCAATAAGCGCAATAAAAATGAATGATTCTCAAACAAGAAAACCTGTTATTTCTGGCTCACAACTGAGTTCAACATTGTCATTGAATTCTCGGGAATAAGATCGTATTCTCATTAATACACATGTGTGGATGCATGTATGGAGATTTATGTATCCATGTATGGAAAAGCATTCATGTTTATGATCATGCACGAACATTCATTAAACCTGTATGAATCCATATATCGATGGCTTAATATAGAAAGGTCGTATCTCGTTTTTTTTCAAAATCGAGTTTTTACATATTCTGGTAGGCAAAACTGAAATACACCTTCCTTAAAAAATTCAGTTTCCTATGTTGACGAATAACGGATTTACAGTAATTAAAAAAAAAAGCCCTAACTCATTTCAAAAATTGTTTGAAAGAAAAAGCCCTAACTCATTTAAAGTTGAATGTATATTTTTTGGTTTATTTTAAAACAAACAACTTTTCTAAAAGCATTTTTTTTTTATAAGTTGTATAGATCAATGCTTTTCTGATTTTTGTGTTTTTCGAAAGAGAAAAATACAATGAAAGCTAAAAGCCAAATACGAAAAAATTTAACATACATACATAATGCGTATGTACACTCAAAAAAAAGTCTGTAAAGTCAGCAAAAATGTTGCTGTGTCAGCAAATTTTTAGTCAGGAGCGTGCTTGCAAAAATGTTGGTAATTTCAGCAAAAGGTTTGCGAGCTGATTTTTACCAAAAAAAAATAGTAATCTTCAGCAAAAGTTAACACTTAGTCGACTGCAAATGAAAAAAGTTCTTGCTAAAATCACTAAACTTTTTGCTGAATATTAGTAGACTGAAAAAAACTCAAAAAACTTGTAGCGAAATTTTACTTTAGTTAATTTATTTGCTGAAAATTTAAATATAGAATATGTGTAGTGTTGTTTTTCTTTTTTTGTCATTTCCGTTTCCAGACAAGCTGCGACATCTACATCTTGTCTATCTGGTTGTCGTCCACGCTATGCATGCGGTTATCAACACAATTTTTGTAGCAAAATAAATTAATAAAACATTAGTTCAAAACTAGTTTAGTGCTAAAAAAATATAACTAAAATGTTTGGAATTTCAGCAAAAAAAAAATTGCTGAAAACTAGTACACTTGATAAAAAAGACGTTTTACTAATTTTTCTACTAACTTATTTTTTTGAGTGTAGTATATGCATACAACACACATTTTTCGTTGTTAGTTTTGGCTTTCATTTTTAATGTATTTGTTTTTAAATAAAAAGGGACTTTCCCGAATTTGTGTACTTGAAAGTAGTTTTTGAATACCAGTCAGAATTTGTGTACATAAAAGTAGTTTTTGTGTATCAGTCCATAAGTAAGTTTGGAAAAAATTTCTGTACATAAAAAGTTTAAATGAATGAATGAATTGTTTAAGTGAGATTTCTAATTCTGGTACGAAAAATTTAAATGTTTGTAAAAAGAGAAATGTGGCGAAAAAATCTGAATGGAAGCAAAATGTTAATAAAAAAAAAAAGAATGGAAGGTGAGCAGTATTTGGGTATATCAAAAAAGGTACTTTGTCAAAAGCCTTCTAGGCAACTTGGAGTGTCTTGTTCATCACAATATTGCCAAAAAAGTGCACTAAGAAATTGTTCAGAGTTAACAGAGGCTATTCGAAATGAAATTTTTAACTTGTTTTGGAATATGTCTTGGGAGCAAAAGCGAATGTATGTAACTAGTCTTACAAAAATTTCTGAGAAAAAACGGAATTGTACTGAAAATTCAAGACGTAATTACAGAATAACTTATTTTTTGAGACATAACTCAAGCCGATTGCATGTGTGCCGCAAAATGTTTCATTCAACACTAGGACCTTATGAAGAAATGGCTCGAAATTGGATCAATAGTGGTGCTAAACACGGTTCACAATACAGTCCCGATAAATCTTCAAGTTTGCGCAAGTCTGCTAAACGATCATCAGCAATAGGACAGCGCAACGAACAACGACGATCCTTTCTACAAAAGTGGCTAGCGGATTTACCATAAATGGAGTCACATTATTGTCGAAAAGATACCAAAAAATTATATTTCCAAGCAAATTTTTCTACATATCAGGAGAAACATATCAGGAGATTTACAAGCTTTATGTCGACGAAATTATCATATCCAATTTTTGCGGAATTAATAAAAGAGTCGAACTATTCAATTTTTAAACCAAAAAAAGATCAATGCAATTTGTGCGTATCACATAAAACTAATAATGTATCAGACGAAGAGTATGGTAAACATAGAGATGAAATAGAAAAAATGAGAGAAGAAAAACAGTATGACATCAAAAATGCTGAATCGGGACTATGTGCAGTTTTTTGCATGGATGTGCAAGCTGTTTAATTAGTGCCTCAATTACACGCAAGTGCTGCATATTTCAAAATGAAATTGCAAATACATAATTTCACAATATATAATGTTGTCACACATGATTCAGATAATTATATTTGGGATGAAACTGATGGGAATCTAGTCTCTTCCATTTTTGCAACATGCATTATTAAGCACTTAAGAAATTTTCATGTCCAATCGCCCGTTATTCATCACATAATCATTTACTCGGATGGTTGCTTTTACCAAAATCGAAATGTCATTTTGTCTAATGCTTTGCTCGCTTTTTCAAAAGAAACCAATATATCGATTGAACAAAAGTATTTAATAAGCGGTCATACTCAAATGGAATGTGATGCTACACATTCCCTTATAGAGAGAAAAATTAATAAAAGACAAATAAACTTGCCGTCTCAATTTGTTCAACTTATAACTGAAGCACGCAAAGTTCCAGCACCCTTACATGCACACCATTTACATAATGATTATTTTTTGAATTTTGAAAGTATTTCTCAGATATACTCGTCTATTCGTCCAGGTAATAATATTGCTTATTAAAGAAATTCTGAAGATATTTATAACTAATATTAATCGTAATTTTTAGGCAGAAGCATTGGTGATCCAACAGTAAATATGCTACGAGCATTAGCATATGACTCGTCAGGATCAATTTATTTTAAAACTACTATAACAGACGAATATAAGTTGCTTCCACAGAGATCGAAGTCTGCTATTATAAAGAAAAAATACCAATATCTAAAAAAAAAGTTCCTGCCGGCTGATTGCCATTACTTCTATGATAATTTTCCTTATAAAAAATAATTTTATTTAAAAGCACATTATTTTATATCTATCATCTGTATTTTTAATTAGATTTCTTTTTCGTTAATTTAAACATGGATTGTTTTAGGAGTATATTGGATTTTTTAATTTAGTTCAAAAAGCCCTAACTTAATATTTTTTTAAAAAAGTGAGTAATTATAAGCCCTATCTAACACAACTTAATTAAATATAGAAAAAAATAAAAAAGAACTGAATTTGTTTTCTGTTTTAATAAAAAACTGCTTCAAAAAAATTTTTTTTTTATTAATTTTTCAGAATTTATTGAGTTTTTTCCTTCTCCTGTAAAGTAACTAAAAGTTGAGATACGACCTTTCTATATTAAGCCATCGATATACAAGTGTTATTTTATGTTAAAAGTAAAAATAAATGAATAATTTTTTTCTAATTTTTTATTCTATATATTTTTTATGCGATTTTAGTCCAATTTTCTTTCCTTATTTTAAAGTTATGCGGTATTTGAAATATTCGGAACGCATTTCCCATTTTTGTATGGAAGTAGAGTTCTTTTTTATGCTGATTTTTTATGCGGTTTTTTTTTTGGAACGCATCTACCGCATAAAAAAAGACTTAAGTGTATACTTTTGAAGTTGTATTTTACCTAAGTACTTCGATAATTATACACTTTTTATTTTTTCCGTGTGGTTTAGGCTTGTGAGTATCTGGATTGGGCTTAAGCCTCATTTTAAAATGTCCAGTTAGCTACTAACTAGGGCTTTAACGGACACATTTTTTCTTGTTTCCCATTTAAATTTAAAGATTACTGTTAGTTAGATTTTAATGGGTCATTCAGTAATCGGACCTTAGTTCTCACCACAGTGTTTTCACAAGTATGAGACAAGTTTTAAGCAGGGTTGGCAGGCAATACCGCTAAAATATCGTTATCGATTCAAAACCCTTTCAATTGACTACCGTTACCCCTAAATTCCCGTTACCGAAATACCCGGAATACCGTTATCCTTAAAATACCGTTACCGAAATAACTGAAATGCCGTTATCCTTAAAATACCCATACCGAAATAAATGAAATATCGATACCCTTAAAATACCGTTACCGAAATAGATGAAATAGCATTATCCCTAAAATTACAGTTACAGTTATTTTTAATTTTCTGCTTTTTGTAATTTCACGTAGTTATTGAGTATTTTTTGCACATTAAATTGATAAATTGGTTATGTTTAAAATCTCCGGGATGCATCGAAATAACTGACTACCGTTACCCTTAAAATACCGTTACCGATATAACTAAAATACCGTTAACCTTAAAATACCGTTACCGAAATAACCCAAATATGGTTATCTTTTAAATACCGTTACCGAAATAACTCAAATACCGTTATCCTTAAAATACCGATACCGAAATAAATGAAATAGCGTTACCTTTAAAACACCGTTACCGAAATAACATAAAATATCGTTACCCTAACGATAACCGCATTCGTTTCGGTTACCATCCATGGTTTTAAGTCTAAGCAATTGTTTTCAAATCAGTGGTCGGCATCCATAGCCACCAGTGGCCGATCATAATCGGCTTTTCACACGTACACAACACGAATGACAACAAAACTCTCAACTAAGAGCATAACAAATAAGAAATTTTAGAAAAATTGTACACTCTTAAAATTTTACAAGAACAGGAAATTATGAATTATTTTTATTTCTTAAATTCATAAATTTTACTAACTAATGGAATACTTTTTTAAGAATAAATAATTTATATACAAAAAAATAGATATTTTTAATTAAATTAATTAATTTTAATTAAATTAATTAATATTTTAGTATAAGAAAATTTATTATGAATTATTTTTTTTATTTCTTTAATTCATTCATGCATTTATTATTTCATTTCATCATTAATTCATGTTCTTAATATACAAAAATAAAGTTAAAAATGATATACTAATTTCTCACAGGTATAAACTAAAATAACTAAAATAAACACGGAACAAATTTATTAACTTACACCAAGTTTTTGGGATGTCAGTGAAACTTGGTTTAGTTCAGACCTTTAAAAACATAATTCCTTAATTCGATTTTTAAATCTGATTCAATTTTGTAAGAATCAATTCGCAAAACTCATTTTATTGATTGAATTAGTGGCTACTTATTCAATATCTTATTCGAAGAATCAATTTGATTTTTATTGATTATTTTCATAGAATCAAGCGAATTGATTCAATTTAACAAAAAATTGTTGCCAGACAGAATTTCGCTGAACGAGTTTTAATTAGAGTGTCCAAAAAACCGGTCATTTCGGAAAACCGGTTTTCGGTTTGTTCGAAAATTACTATTTTAAAAAAATTTGTTTCGGTTACGGTTTTCTTAAAAAAAACCGGTTAAAACCGGTTTCGGTTTTTTTTATGAAAATAAATTTGTATAAATAGCAGAAAAAGCTAATACAAATTAGTTAAAAGCGCCCTGCAGAAACAACTACTAAAATCAGCTGAATCTGTTTTCTAAAGCAAGATTTAAATTACCTGATTTTACATCTGATAAATCAAACAAAAAATCCCATGAGATGATATGATTGCAAAACAAATATTTTCGCATATCTACTTGCGTTTACATCAACAGATGAAGTAATGTCAACCTTTTAAGAACAAAACTCGCAGGCAGACCCAAAAAAGCGATCAAAACGGTAGTTTTCAACTAATTTATGCGACCAAACATTTAAAAAGCGCTAAAAATCATTATAATGTTAAAATATAATTTAATATCACATTATTATGAAAATAATAAAAAAACATTTAAATTAGATATAACTGTATCAAAATAAAGGTTTCACCATAAAGCGTTAAATACAAAATAGAAAAACGTCAAACTAACACCTTTCAATAAAAAGCGCTAACCGAAAATAATGCGATTTTTGAGTCATACAGAAGCGCCAAGGAAAGCACGATCAGATGTAATTAGACAAAAAATTTAATTTTAGTTAATTGCAAAGAACATTTTACACTGCTGAAATCAGAAAAAATCCGAATATTAGTAAATTAACAACATCACAGAAAAACAATTACATTTCCAAAATTTAATTTATATTTTTTTAATGGGAAGACAATCTACTCTTCTAAAAACAGCAGTACTTACTATTTATTTTCGCTATTTTAACTCTACTAATATTCAGTAAAAACGTCTACAGGTTTTAGCAGGACAGAATGTTATTTGTATTCAACTAAAATTTATTTAAATATAACTAAAATTTTTGTAGATTTAACAGTCCTTGTTTCATCATCCAATCGTATATTTTTCTTAAATGGAATCAATTAATTACGCAGAAAAAAAGTAATTATGTTTTTTTGTAGCAACATTCATTAGTCACCCAAAGGACTTTCGTATCTTATTTGTTTGAATACAGGTGAAAACATATTATTTTTATATAAAGGAGAACAAAACTGCAGTTTCGTTTATTAAAATTAAGTCTTTAAAAATAAAATGCAGTCGAAATATAGAATTTCGAATGATTAGCTTAAAAATAGTTTTGATAAAAACATCTTTTAAAAAACCGGTTAACCGACATATAATAACCAGTTTTCGGTTTATTCGAATTTTAAAGTTATTCGAAACCGGTCGGTTTTTTTAAATTAAAAAACCGGTTTTCGGCTACGGTTTTGGACACTCTAGTTTTAATAAAATTTTTCAGTCAACTAATGAAGTTTCCTTCACAAAGTAAAAGACAAATTTCTTAAATTTGATGGGAAAAGCTTCATATATTTTATGAATTGAGTTTCAATGAAACATTTTCATTGAATACATATGACCTTTAATAAAGAAAATGAAACTTTACACAACATTTTATGAAAAATTCCATTAGTTCAATTAAAAGTTTCAATGGACGAATTCCAGTCAAACTTCATTGGTTTTATGCAAAAATTCATTAATATCATGCTGATAATTCTCTGAGTTTAGTTTATAACGACTATTTTTGCAATATTTTACAGTCAAGTTAGACATATCAAAAATGTATTAAATTCGCCAATAGAATTTTAGTTTTTGCTAATTTTGATTTTGAAAAATTCGACTTGTATGATATGAAGACGTTTTTATTGAAGTCGCCGACGCCTTACATAATCTAGCGGAATATAATCGAACAATTTTAAATTAAACCTATAAATGTAAGCAGAATTCATTAATAGGTGATCTTCGAAAATTTTGTTTAAAACAAAACTCTTTTGTTTGTTTAATATTATCAATCGGAAGCTAAAATTGCTCAACTTCATATCTTATTAATTACTTATGTTTTGTTGGAGGTTCATAAGATAACAGGAAATTTTCTACTTATTAAGCTGTTGAGATAAAATGTTCTGAAAACAAATACCTTAAAATTTCTTTTTATAGTATAGGAACATTGTTGAAATCATGCAGAAGTTATTTTACTGTACCGTTATTTTAATTTTTATAAATTCTGATTACATTGAATCAGCTCAATATCGTATTGTTAATGGCAAAGATGCAAATATAGAAGATTTTCCATTTCAAGTAAGTTGTAATATTAAGGGCCACTTTTATAGTCAGAACTAAGATAGACTTTTTAAGTAATAAATTTGCAAACAGAAATTCCAACTTAGGAAATATTTAAGTACAAAATCGATTTTTGTTCTGACTGTAAAACTTGCCCTTAGAATTTGAGAACTTTAAAATTTTCCATAAGTTTCTGAAAACGAGAAGCACTTATAAATTCATTCCATCAAAAAATCAAAGACTAGATAAAAGATAACGTTTATGACTACACTAATGGAAAAAAGTCCGTAAAACTGTTAAAATTAGCAGATTATTTTTGCTATATATTAGTAATATAGAAACAGCAAAAAAAAAACTGTTAAATAAACGGAATTTTAGTTATATTTGAGTTAAAATTCTGTTGTTGGGTTTTTTTCTGTTAAGTTGCATTTTTACCCTTACATCTACTAGAAACTGAATTTAAATTATTATTAAAATTTTATCAAATTTTTTTTCGCAAAAAAAGTTATTCCGCCGAAAAGCGCGAGCTGGATTTTTTCTGTTAAGTTGCAGTTTTAC
Source organism: Leucophora obtusa (assembly GCA_949987735.1). Lineage (NCBI taxonomy): Eukaryota > Metazoa > Arthropoda > Insecta > Diptera > Anthomyiidae > Leucophora > Leucophora obtusa. The sequence goes on from OX465295.1 coordinate 357,643,115, forward strand.
CTTACATCACAACTAGATACAATTCAAATGCAGATTGCAGAAACTCAAAAATTTTAACAAAATTTGGTCCAGGGCACCGTGCAAAATGTATGAAATTTGCAAAATTCTAAACTATATCCACTTATAGATGATTTACTTGTAGGGTTTGGGATTTCCCGGACTTTTTTATTTCCCGGGAAACGGGAATAAAAAAATTTGATTCCCGGGAATACCGGGAATCCCGGGAAATATTTTTTAACAAAATTGTTAATGAAAACCTCCTACACGCAGAAAAAAAAGGTGTAACATTTACAAAAATTAGAGTAAAAGTTTACAAAGTTCCGTGGTAGATATACAACTACATAAAATTAACGACAAATTTGTCAAGACGCTTAGGTAAATTTTCAAAGAGATATATATGTAATTAAATCGAAGCCTTTGTTAATATAACAACACGCGAAGGAAAATAAACTTTTTTCTTTTAGTAAAAAAAACATGGTTTATTTTTTAAATAAATAAAAGAAAAATTGCAAATTCTGTATTTTTTTTTGGTTTAAATTTTAATTAATTAAATTTTATTTATATTTTAATATTTTTCTTTGTCCTCAATTCCTCTGCCGCCGAACTGTAATTGTGTTTTCTGTTTACCAACCCTTCATTGCTCTATTCGTCATTTCCATTCAACAACTGTAGGTATAATAATGATGTATATATATAAACTATTTGTCTAAAAAACAAATGCGAATTATAAGACACATTTTGCAAAAAAAAATTGAGTAAATAAAAAATTACTATGTCTGTAAAAGTGTTGAGTACCGAGTACTCATTTCCGACTTTTTTTTAAGGTACCCAATGCTGAAAAGTAATTACTCAATACTTTTAGGCTTGTATTTTTTCAACAAGTAAGCAATTTCGACATGAAAATTACAATAAAAATATATTATTTTTGTTTTTATTTGCATTAATATTTTTTATACTTGTTTGCATTAATAATATTAAAAGATAAATACTTGAGAAAATCCAGCATCATTATTCTTTTATATTAGAGATGTACATCCACCATCTTGATTTGCGTATGTCAAAGCAAACTCTAAGCGCTTTTTGACATTTACCTGTCTTATTAGAAAAATATACTTATTGCTTATTTTATTTTCAAAATTTGATCAATGCAAATTTTACATAGTACGTTTTTAAATAAATTTCACCAATGTAATTTTAACAAAGCACGTACTTAGCCAACTTAACAAAAAAGCATTCGTAATTTAGCAAAAATGCATATCAATTAATTACCAGGAATTTGGGGCTTGTATTTTTGTATTAGTTCATTACTATGCAAATTTTACATAGCAGGCTTTTTAAAAGATACACCTGTTTTTTTTCTGCGTGTATATAAGTAATTTTTGTTTAAAAAAAACACTATTTCAGTACATATGCAGTCTGTATAGTGAGAATTCAAAGTAAAAATATCAGAATGTTGAACATTTGATTTCACATAGATTACTCTAAGAACTGCCAAGTAAATTGCATGATTCCAGCAGAAAGCACCCACTACTGGAATGTCGGAAACAAACCGCTTTATCACATTTGGCTCATTAGATATGTTGGCCACAATGTTATTTTCCGAAGACAAATAAAACTCTTCTAGTCTTATTTTTACAATTCTTCTTATTTCATCAGCATTACATCTTCCTGGTATATTAACCAACCCCAGGTTATAAAATGAATTATTTCCGTTTATACATATGTTCAAATATCTTTTTTTGATATTCGTGTCCATTCATCTAAGATTATAGTAAATCTCCTATTGTTAGAAATATGGCTCGATATTTCTTTTATCATGATATCTTTTACATGATTGTAGTAATTTAATATAATGTTCTTTACATCGGTTTCATTTTTTGGCAATGCCAGGTTTTTATTATAAAAACTTTCTGGAATAAACGAAGATCTAGTTATGGTGCGGATTGACATTCCGCCGACTGCGGCTAATTTGGATACCATTTCAGGAAATGTTTGCCCTACCATAATATTTTCAATGTCTATTCGCTTACACTTTTTTCTTCGGGTACTTTGCTAATTTTAGCTAGAACGTTATTCTTGTTGTTGTTTTCTTCAAGAAAAGTTGCATGAATATCAATTTTTTTTTGTGAACCAAATTTAGATGTCGGATAAACTACCTCCGTTAACCATTAGTCTTTTAGGGCAAATATTGCACTGCGCGGTATTGTCCTTTTTTGTAAAGTATTTCCATACTCTTATTATTTAATATAAAATAATATATTAGTTTGAAAGCAGGTGTAATTAAATAAAGTAAATTTACTTGAAAATAATTTATTAATGGAAACGTTACTTATAAAATTATTGGCCCTTAATATAAAGGATTATTTTAAATTTAAAGTCGACTTTATTTTTAATCATACGGTTTTGTTCATGTTGTGTATGAAAACCCTACAAAAATATTTACATTTTCAAATATTTTGATTGGTTGAAAATAAATTAACCAATCAGAATGCTCCAAATATAAACCAAGTCAAGGTATACTGCCACCCAATATGTTAACTAAAGTCGTCTTTAACTAAAATATATGTACATTTGAAAAATTTAGATAAAAAGGGCGATTATTTGTAAGAAACAAAACTTTTTGTTCATATTTCTTTTAAACATTTTACCAAATTTTTAGGTTTTACTACTTAAATTTTGAATAAGTTATGCGAAAAATCTTTATTACTTAATTTAATTACTTGGCAACAATTTTTTTTGTGTGTCAAAAAATTGATTCCCTTTTAAAAAATTTTAACAATAACGTTTTTGTTTTGGTATTTAAAATGTTTTTTATGACTCAAATTAAAAAATCCTATTCTAAATAAAAATAATTTAATATTTTTAAAATTTCCCGTTTTCCCGGGAAAAATATATTATTTTCCCGGGAATTCCCGGCAAACTTTTCCCGGGATATCCCGGGAATTCCCGAACCCCAAACCCTATTTACTTGTCAAAAGAAAAGTTTTGGTATCAATATTGCCCTATTTAGAACATGTTGTTTCCACCACATTGAATTTCTGATAAAACGCGAAAAATCTGAAAGACGCACGGAAAAAATAAAAAGTGTATAATTATCGAAGTACTTAGGTAAAATACAACTTCAAAAGTATATTTTGTAAGTTAGTAAAAAAATACATGTAGATTTATCAATTTTTGGGTTTTGTCAACTTGCCTTAGTTTTTGACCTATTCCATTTACACGCACTTCAAAATATGTTAAGTTACCTAAGTTTTTTCTTTTATAAATTCTCTTAGAAAATATTATATTTTCATTAAAGAATTGTGTAACTTAGCAGAAAACTTTTGAAGTTGTATTTTACCGAAGTACTTCGGCAATTATCCACTTTTTATTTTTTGCGTGCGTGTTTTCTTAAATCGACTATAGATTATGATACATATGTAAGTTTTACATTTCAATCACAAACATCTCCCTACAAAAGAGTATTTTTAATGTAAAAATTTTTTTTAATAAAATTTTCTTGTGCGGGAATCGAACCTGGGACTCCAGGATGCCAGTCTATAGCTGTACCATCTGAGCTATCTGGACATGTAATATTTGATAGATAAAAACATAATTGACTTGCTGCGCACAAGTTAGCTTACTCGCCAACATACAAAAAATCAAAAAATATGTGGTTACATATATTATTACCAGTGTTGAAAAAATATTGAGTCTAAAAATAGATTTCAAAATAATTTACAAAAAAATCTAGAACATTACTTTTTTTTAAATAATGATAAAAATAAGTCATTATTGGTAATACATTATTATTTATTTTGAAATAATGAAAAAAATGAGTATTCATTAGTAACCCATTATAAAATAATGCAGAAAGTAAGTCGGTGTCATTACTGGTAGTCCAAAAAATAATGATATGTCATTACCGTTTCTTCACTGGGTAGATTCTAAATTTTTATTAAATCGTACTTTCGCGTAATAAGTATTTATATTATTCAATACCAATAACTTATTATTTTTACTCTTATTAATAAGTTATTATAAAACACAATAGGTCATATGCATAATCACTTTTAAAATTTATAAGTGACTTATAAAACAAATTTTCCATATAAAATTCATTTTATTATGCATACACGCAAATATCGGTAATATATTATTTTAAAGGCTCCAAATAAGTAGTGATATATCTCCATATCGGTAACTCATTATTTCATACTTCCCACATAAGTATTGATGTATCACAATATTAGTAACGTATTACTTTAGGTTTCTAATTAAAACCGAGGGTAAAGGGGTACCCATTTCCAGGCAATGTGTGAAAAAGGTCAAACCCATTACCAAGGTTTTGAAAAGTAAACTTTCTTAGAAATGTTGTTGACCTAAGAAAAGGCTCAGAATTCTAAAAGTAAATGCTTCGAATACGAAGACGGTATTCACTGTACGTGCTATTTTAAGTACTAAATTACCACTTATCGTAAATTTCTCAAATTTTTATTGGTTTTTTTAATAAACTTGCATAAAAAGTGATCAATTCTATGAATCAGCGAATAATTCACAATGGCTTTAAATCAAAGATTTGAAATTAAATAAAGTGAGATATGATTTATTTTAATTTTTGTTTATTCAATTTTGATTCGATTGAATTGTTTCGTTTTGTAATTTGTTTCGTGAACTATAAATCAAAGGAAACATTTTTGATTAAATTGATTTGTTAAAATTAAATCAATGCAATCAAAGAATCAATAAAAATCGAATTGATTTTTTTAAATAATATATTGTTTGACTTAAGAAGGAAATAGTTCAATCAATAAAATGAGTTTTGCGAATCGATTTGTTCGAAGCTGAATCAGATTTAAAGATCGAAATATTAAATTATATATTTAAAGGTCTGGTTAAACTCAAAAAGCATGCTATTTTAAAATCGATATCATGTTATCACTTAAACAGTAAATACATTCAACGTATTTTCCAATACAAAAAATCTTGAGCAAGGAATGTTTTGAAGACACATTTACACACAAGAGAAAACCACTAGAGATAGAGCAAAAACACCTCTAGATGTCTCTACACTAAAAAAATTAGTAAAAAAATTTGTAAACAGTTTTCAATCGCACTTTACTATTTTTGTACTGATTTTAAGTACAATTTTTGCTATTCTCTTATACAAATTACAGAGTTTTTACTGATTTCAGCAAAACATTTTACTAATTTTTCAAAACCGAGTGCTAAACTTATAGCAAAAAAATATAGGCACTAATTTAACAACAAGTGGATACTTTAAGGAAATTTTATTTACAAGAACTCGTTGATTTTTTAGAATTCTTGTTTAGTTTATATTTCTTATTATTGATATATTCAAAACCCTAAATTCATAAACACTTTGTAAAGTTATAGGAGGTTTACAAAACTTTACAAAGCGTTTATGAATTTAGGGGTAAGTTTGGAAATAAAACTCAGAAAATTTTATAAAGGTAATGCATAAAAATGTAACAACTGGAGAACCGTTTGTAATTTTTACTCCAAATTTCCAATATGATGAAGTAATTATACATTTTTTAAAATCGAAAGAAAAAATATTTTTTTTATTAAATTTGATTTTAATTTTTTTTTTAGATTTTACAGTTTGTTTATTTCTTATTCACTTAGTACACTTTTTTGCTAATTTCTACATAAACAAAAATAGCTACAAATTTGTATAAAAAGCAAAATTAAGGTACATCAAATGGCAATTTAGAAATAGCTATTATTAGTTTTTGGGAAAAGTCCTTAAAAAGCTGGATTTTTTTTGTGGTATAATTATGGGAAAGTGGTAAAAGAATAAATAAAAAATATAACATTAAAAAAATATCGCGAAATTACCAAATTAAGCAGTTTTTTGCTCTCCTGTAAAGTTGGGAAAAAACAAACAGCTATTTTCTTAGGCGCAGCGACGTTATACTAATTTAATAGTACTAAAATTATTGACATTTTGTAGAGTATTTTAAATAATTTAGGCTATTTAGGGTTGCTTTTTGCTCTGTCTCTAACAGTTTTCTCTCGTGTGTAAATTTGACTTAGAATATGAAAGTTTCCCTTTATAATAAAAAAGTTATTAAAATTTCAATTGCGAAAAAAAATTTTTTTTAATTAAAAGTTTCAATCATTTTATCTTAAAGCTCTCCCTAAGACGTCAAAGAGTTCATATTTGTGGTGCTTCCGTATTAAATAATAATTGGGCTATAACAGCGGCTCATTGTGTTCATGGAGTAGAACATACACCCAGCTATATCACTTTACGTATGGGTAGTAAACGACGTTCCAGAGATGGCGTTATAGTTACAGTAAAACAAATTCACTCTCATCCCAGTTATAATGTAGAAAATATGAATTTTGATGTTGCCTTAATGAGAGTACCGGAAAAATCTTTTGAGCGTTTTGATTTGCCCGTAAAATCTATTAAATTACCACAATTGGCAGCAAAGATTCATGATAATGCGGTGGCAACTGTTTCCGGCTGGGGTCATCAAGGCTCAACGGATCATATATTGACAAGTGATTTAAAATATACCAATGTTTATACGGTCAATCAAGAAAAATGTCATAAAAGCTTGCTGTCTCATGGTGGTATAACAAATGCGTATGTTAAGATGGAATAAAATTGTGTTAACATTTTTCTAACTATTATGTGCTATGATCCTTTTTAGAATGTTTTGTGCTGCTGCTCGTAATACCGATGCTTGTCAGGGTGACAGTGGTGGGCCTATTCAAATCGATGGTGTTCTGGTTGGGGTAGTTTCTTGGGGTGTTGGTTGTGCTGATCCATTTTATCCCGGTGTTTATACACGTTTAGCTTATGCTCCCATACGTTTTTGGATAAAGTTATTAACAAAATTATAATTAAAATTATTTAACAATAAGTTATAAAAAAACTTAAATTGCATTTTTTCATAATTTAAGAACTTGACGCGAAATTTCGAACCAATTATAATATTTTCGTAAATGAGATTGTTGATGGTTAAACGCATTTGATCCAATTACAAACTTGATTTGAGTGCGATCATTAATTCGTTACAAGGGTTCTGAAGTAAATATTTTAAAAATGAGTTTGTTGATGGTTATAACTAGGCCAACCAAAAAGAAGCCAAAGCATGTTTATTATTTGAAAAGATAGAACAATTTAGATTAAATACAAGTTCTGATCTTAAAAATATAAGAATTTTAAGCTATATTTGTTAGAGCTTTTTTGCTTATTTTATCTAATTTTGCTTGTTTTTGCTTATTTTGTAAATACCCTACGGGAAAATTTAACAAACTGTCACCGAACTGGCCCCTTTATATGAAATAGACTGGTCACTTTTACATGGCGTTGTCATGGGAGGGGGAATCCCAGGACAGGTCACTGAACTTTGTTTTTTATGAGAGGACAGGTCACTGAACTTTGTTTTTTATGAGAGTTCAGTAACCTGTCCTAGGATTTGTCTTGTGACATGTCACAAGGGGTCAATTTCCCCCTCCTATGACAACGCCATGTAAAAGTAACCAGTCTATTTCATATAAAGGGGCCAGTTCGGTGACAGTTTGTTAAATTTTCCCGTAGGGTATTGGCTTATTTTTGCTATTTTCTTTAAAAATTAAGCTTAGCTAATCTTTTTTATACGAAAATAGAGCATATTTTTCCTTTTTTTCATAAAATTAGTAATTTTAAACATTATTTTAAGTCAACATAAATTTTTTTATTTAAAATTTGTTTTTTTAATTTATTTTAAATTAAATCTCTTTTATTATTAAATCTCTTTTATTAAAATAAACTTTTTATTTTTCCAACCTGAATTCTAATAGCACAAATATGACAATGACGATTTCCTTAAGCAAGAATAAAATCCGAATAGGGCCATGCCTTCAACAGATTATTTTTCACAATTTGTTAAAGTTTTGGAATTTTAGCACATTTATTTCTTAAATGCAATTAATTTTGTTCCTGATGAAAATAAATTTAAGAATGTCACAACTTTATCTGATTCCTGAGGTTCTAAGCAGAGCTTTGAAGAATTAATTCCTTAATTCAATTTTTCAATTCTGAATTAAAAATTCGATGAATTAATTCACTAAGCACCATATATTGAATGGAATTAATTCATATTTGCTTTCGTTCGATTTATTTTGTTACGAATTAATTCAATTGCAATAGTTCTTTTTATTAAATCAAATGAATTAATTCACTGGTGAACACGTTCAATTTTATAAATCGAACGGAAAAAACTGAATTAATTCCTTACTGAATTAATTCCTTACTGAATTCGTTCAATTTCATTTTCGTTCAGTGAATTAAAAAAAATAAAATTACGTTCAGTGAATTAAAAAAAATAAAATTACGTTCAGTGAATTAAAAAAAAATAATAAGTTCACTGAATTGAACAAAAATAAAATAAGTTCACTGAATTGAAAAAAAATAAAATAAGTTCACTGAATTCAAAGCATGTTTTCTGCCGTTCAGTAGAAGAAAACAATAATGTACAAATTAAATTTTTAAATAAGCAATTTTACAGCGTGTGCTAGTAAAAATGAACAAATTAGAAACCGGATGCTGTTTATCAACCTACATGATTCAAAAATAAAGCCTTTTACTATTAAAAATAAAAACTTTACAGATATAGATAAATTTGGAAAAAAAATATAACTATAAATTTTTCAAACTAGTTATATAGTAATATAGTTATATTTTCTTCCAAATTTTATGACGGTTATTTAAGAAAACAACTAACTAAAAGTACTGTAATTTCGTAACAGTTGTTTAAAGCAGTTATTTTGAATATCATAATAAACAATTACCAAAACAGTAATTTTGCAGTAAACAGTTATTTTTGGTAGTTACATATTAAAAAAATAAAAAATTTCGTTGAATTTTTTGAATTTTAAATATTCTTGTTTAGTTTATATTTGTTATTATTGATATATTTCTAGTATGCAAATAAAAATCAGAAACTTGTAACTAACGAAAAGTACTGTAATTTCGCAACAGTTGTTTAAATCAGTTATTTTTAGTATCATAATAAACAACTACCAAAACAGTATTTTTACAGTAAACAGTAGTTTTTGTTAGTTATTTAAAAAAGAAAAAATTTCGTTGAATTTTTTTGAATTTTAAAAATTCTTGTTTAGTTTATATTTTTTACTATTGATATATTTCTTGTTTGCAAATAAAAATCAGAAACTTGTATTGTATCTCCAATGCATAAAGGCATAATAACTGGAGAACGATTTGGAATTTTTACTTCAAATTTTAAATAGGTTAAAGTAGTGCCACATATTTTTGTAATCAAAAGACAAAAAAAATACTTTTTTATTTAAATATACTTTTATAAACAAAAAGAATTGACTGTAAAAAACAGTAGTTTTTACCGATTTTGTCAGTTGTTTTGAAATTTTTGTAGTAAAAATTTATCAGTTAATTTTACGACATTGGTAGTTATTTTTAATGCATTTGTTAGTTATTTTTCAACAGTTAAAAATATCAAAAGTTTTAGTTATTTTAAAGGTAAATACTAGTGTTTCCAATTCGGTTAATCGATTAACCGATTCCTCGATTAATCGCCTCTGTTTCGGTTAATGTCGAAACAAATTATTTAAAACTCAAATAATGATTCGACCCGAATAATCGGTTAAAATAGGTCGATTAACCGGTTACATTTTTAATATGTAATTTTTTGCTTTATTTTTTCCCAAAACTTCATAATTTTCTTTACTTTGGCTAAAAAATTACAAGAAATGCTTAGAAAAAACAAATATTAACTAAAATACGATCAAATTGTTTTAAAATCGATTGTATTTAGATACCATTTTTTGAGCAACTCCAAGCAAGTCGACATTGAAAATAAATAAAATAACAAAGTTTCTATTTGTAAAAAAATGCTTTAACACTATGTGCCTGGCTGGAGCAGGCTTTAGGAAATACAATTTTTCAATTTCTATCTTAATTCTTTTAAAATGTAAAATTAATTTTCAAAAGCGAGAGCAGCTTTTCAGGCTCTAGTCTATGATTTTATTTATATTTATTTTAACAAAAACAGTGCGTATTAATTTTTAAAATTTTATTATTGCAAACATAGAATTTTGAAAGGCTGAAAACTGCTCTCACTTTTGAAATTCTATGATAAAGTTCGAACAAACAAATCTGTTTGGGATTTGACATCTATAACTGCACATTGAAGGAATTGTCTACATGCTTTTTATGAATTTTATATTGATTCAAAAAAATTTCGCTGGAATTCGTCCATTGAAACACGGAGAAGATTGGAAGATAAACAAAAATCTAAAAATAGAATGTATGTGTCTGCGTTGATCACTTCTGAGTAAACACAATAACAGAAAGCTGAATAGGAAGAAAAACAACGAATTAATTACATTGCATTCAAGGCCTTACCCGGGTGAGATGTTTAAGCTGTCGCACTTTAGTATAGTTACATTTATAATGTGGTAGCATGTATTAAATTCGTACAGCGGATGGGTTGTTGAAAAAAAGTATCATATAGAGACAATCTGACAATAAAAATATATAAATAATTAATACAATTTAATGGAAAATCACTGACAACACCTGTCCATACAAAAAAAAAGGCAGAAACAAGATCTAGTCTGATTTTAAAATTATAATTAGGTTATTTACAAGGTGTGTTCTATCTGTTGTATCGTCCTAACAAAAAACAGAGTTCTTAAAATTTTTATTTGGCTTTAACAACGATTTTCTTTCGTTGTAGCACACTCAAACATGGACACTTAACATGCGTAAAAATGTTGTATCGTGCTATTCTCAAATGTATTTTTTCAATTTAAATTCTAACAACTCTGTTTTTTGTTATGACGATACAATGATACAGCAAATAGCACACCCCTTGTGTACAACTTTAATGGTAGCATTCGGCAGAGAAATCTTAAACTGATACCGGTGACTTGTAGCGCTTACTCTGCTGAACGATGTTTTCTTTGTTTTGTTTTTAATACACTTTTTCTATAGTTTCCTTTTATTTTTTTAAAATTTTTGTTTTCGAATCTTACAAAACAATTTTTATTGTAAATGAACAACGACAAATGTATCACTTATTGATCAAAAGTAGCAAACATTTTTTACGCTACCAAAATATGACAGCGCTTCCTGAGCGCTCAGACTGAGCGGTTAGTGATCAGGTCGTTCAGCAGATAGTTGTACAACAGTTGTAGAACTGTTGGCTATTAAATTGTATCTGCCGAACGCACCTAATGTGTTTATAATTTTTAGAGAAAAAGGTTCATTCTTCTTCTTAACCTCAAACCTATTACCTAAAATTGAAAAAATTGCATATTAATTGCAGCTGTCTATAGAACGTTAAAAGAACACTACTAAACTGTTCATTGAATTGATGCAGTTTTATGAAAAAACTCGTATTATTTATTGAAAATTACATACACCCAATAAAAAACCTTTTTCGTAAAATTTGTTTTGCATTAACTCTGTGAAGAAAATTTCATAAGTTTAGTGAAAACTTTCATTAAAACTCGTCCTATTAAATTTTTTCTGAATAAATTAACTCAAAATTGTTTTATTGCTAATGGCCCTTAAAAACCGAAAAGACTGAGAATTTAACAATTATTTATGATATTAGCTTAAAGTTTGCTTATGTCATTCCCATATAAATTTGACATTAGTAACTTTAAGAGTTAACACTAAATGTTGGCTAGTGTCAAATTTATATGGGTATGACATAAGCCAACGTTGATAGATTGCCGCACAAACACAGCTATTCTCATTCTACTAATTCAGAAAAAATTTTTGCTGATTTTTGCAGAGCAAATTGGTATTTTCAAATAGAAAAGTTAAGAAAATACATTTATTTTGCATTAAACGATTAATCGCCAATTTTCTCGATTAACCGACCCGAATAACCGGTTAATTAATTTTAGTGATTTTTCGAATAATGCATAAACCGGTTAACCGCCTATGTCGAATAATTGAACACTAGTAAATACCTTTGTCACCTTTTTAACTGCATATACCTTTGTTTTAACTGTCATTTTCAGTAGATTCTACCGACAAACTTTTGTGAGTGTATTTTTAACTTTAACTTAACTATTAAACAAAAGGAAATGTGAAAAAATTGTATGCAAATAACAACAAATTTTTGGGTTAACTATTAGGTAACTCTAAAACCTTCAGTGTGAGACCCATGGCGTAACTATATGAAGGTGGAATTATTAGAATATATATTTTGAATTGAGATAACCCTGCAACGTCAAACAAAAAAAATAAACAAATCAAAATAAAGGAAGAAAAACAAACAAAAGAATCCTTATTTAATTATTTTTAAAAAAAGTTTAAACTTTAACGAAATTTATTTTAAATTTATTTATACCACTACCCATTTAGTATTACCTAGTGTTTCCAATTATTCGACGTAGGCGGTTAACCGGTTAATGCATTATTCGAAAAATGCCTAAAATTGATTAACCGGTTATTCGGGTCGGTTAATCGAGAAAATTGGCGATTAATCGTTTAATACATAATTAATGTATTTCCTTAAGTTTTTATCAATAAAAACACAAAGATCTGCCTGTTTTTGTTAAATATCAACATGACATACATATAAACCCGCTATATTTAAAATAAGTTTCAATATTCTAAGGTTGAAAAGTTTTGGAATCTGAGGTTTTTTTTAATTAAAAATTTTCTTAGTAGACAAAGGTCTGCAAAAATTTTTCTAAAGCTACTAAAATTTGATTGCAAATGGCAAAAAGAACTGCTGAAAGATTTTTGGTTTGGCAAATATTAGTAATTTAAGAACAATAGTCAATACTGCTGCAAAAAATTTAATATAGGATTTAAATAAATGTTATATCTGAAGTTTTGAAGATTTTATTAAGATTCTTCCTTCTCCCCTGAAGAAATAAAAATCGAGACCTCGATATAAAAAAAAATAGTTGAGTTGAATTTCAGTTAATGAAAATACTAATTTACGCTGCAAAAATCAGAATAACATTTTTCTGATTTTCTCAGTGTCCGTTTTCTAAGGGCCATTAATAATAAAAAAAAAATAACCTAAAGTTTGAGCGACGAGTTACGTAGATAGCATTTTGTCAGACAAGTTTTAATGAAAATTTTCAGTAAGCTAATGAAGTTTTCTTCCAAAAGTGAATTATTATTATGAAGCTCTTTTTAATAAAACTTTTTTTGGGTGTATAAAATTTTTAATAAATAATATGAAATTTTTCATAAAATTTTATCAAAAACTGCATCAGTTCAATGAAAACTTTCAATGGACGAATTCCAGCGAAACCTAATTGAATCAATGTAAAAATTCATAAATAGCATGTTCACAATTTTCTCAGTGTGCGGTTATAGATGTCAAATTGCATATAAATTTCATTTTTTTAACTTTCATTTTCTGCTTTTTGGTTATGTGTTTTAATACGAATAAAAATTTCATTTCATTGAAACGGGTTCGGGTTCCATGGTATTCTAGTGGAACATGTCGTAGAATTGATGTACACGATTGTACACACTCACTTGAAAGAAGTAAGAAAAGCTAGAGTTCTTACAGAATTAATATGTAAATTGTGTGACACAGTTTTAAAACAAATGCAACCTTGTCTTAAGGGAAATATAATTTAGTTTTCATTTTTAAAAGAATTAAAACAGAAATGAAGCATTGTCTATTGTATATCCTAAAACCTGCCAAACACGTCGTGTGTTTTGAAAAAGTTTTAAAAAACACCTTCATTTGGGCCTTCGCTATGTTTTTTAAAGCTCATTTTTACAAATAGAAACCTCGATATTTTGTTAAAATATTTGCAAACAAATTTTCTTAAAATTTATCAGTCTCTTAAAACAGATGACGTGTCTCGCTGGTGCAATGCCGACTTGTTTGGAGTTTCCCCAAAAAAGGTATTTAAAAGCTTAAGGTCCTCTTTCTCTCGATTTTGAAAGAGTTTGTTGGTATTTTTAGTTAGTATTTGTTTTTCGAAGCTTTTCTTGCGATTTTTAGCCAAGGCTAAGAAAATTATGAAGTTTTGGGAAAAAAATAAAGGAAAAATTCCATATTAAAAATGTAACCGGTTAATCGACCTATTTTAACCGATTATTCGGGTCGAATAATTATTTGAGTTTTAAATTATTTGTTTCGACATTACCCGAAATAGAGGCGATTAATCGAGGAATCGGTTAATCGATTAACCGAATTGGAAACACTAGTATTACCTTAGCAACTATTTAGTATCAGTTTAGTATCAGCTGAGCCTATATTTAAAAACTCAAAAACTGCTCAAAATAAGGAAAAAACAAGCGCGAAATATAATCAAATAATAAAATTTGGATATCCGTTTATTTTTTTGCTTTGTTATTATTTAAATTTAAATAATCGCTTGGAACTAAAAACCAAGCACGACTACAGTACCGGTGATCTGTTCTGTGTGTTTCTCACATAAAAATTGCAACTCTGCCATATTTAAAACAGAGTGAGTATCATAATGTCAAATTTAGCCAGAGGTATGTAAAAAAAAATTACTTATATTCAGTTTGAAATTTTGTGACTCGCCCTGTTTTAAATATCGGAGACACATCGTAGAGTTGCAATTTTTATGGAGTAACTTCTCATATAGTTACAGAACACCGGTACAGGGTGTCCCAGGTGCTGGTGTGTTTCAAGTAGAGACGAGCGATATTGTCATACCGGTGATTTAATCACAGTTATTGATAAATCACTGGTAACGGCAGTGATCAAATATTTCAAGTCGCAGTTACTCGAAATGTCGTTCTTCTAATATTTTTGTACTATTCTTACTTGCAAACTTCATTGTGCACAGTAATACATGTTTTTTTTTCAATAACAGTGACTTGCTTTCACACTCTTCTGAATAAAATGTCTCCTTCTATCATGTCTTTGTTACCGGTCGCAACCATTCTTCTTTTAAGGCCCAATTTTTAGGAAGTGGATTATCTTTAAACTTAGTTTAACGCAGTTTGTAACGGGAATACTGCTTTTAAAATGTGGTTTATTTTGTTTTATTTCAATAAAGAAATAAATTATACTCGAGAAAAAGTTTTTCCGGCAAATTTTTGATAATAAACTTTGAAATGGAAATGGAAATAAAAGAACAACGAATTGAATAATTTTCTTTTTTTAAATAAGCTAATTTTGTATGTTTTCCTTTTCGTTTTGTTTTTCTCTTTTTTTTCGTTTGACGTTGCAGGGAATAAAATTATGACACAAATGACAATTTTATCTAATGATTCCACCTGGGTAGTTGTACAATGGTCAACACGATACTTTGACATACACGATGTTCCTTCGTGTGTAGGCAGCTTTACACATTTTATTGCATTTGGTAAACACTATAGTCCATGGATAAAGTTGCTGTTAAAACCCATTCCTATGCCAAAAGTAATTGCTTCGAAGTAATTGCTAATGACCCAATATATGATATTTCAAAGCTTTTGCAAAGAAACGTCTATATGATATCAAATGCGATGTGGTAGAGAACACTTGACCATTTCAAGGCTAAGAAATATCATAGATTTTTCTTCGAAAAACACAAAATTTTATTAAATATTAATTCTTATCTAGAAATAATAAACTTTTTCCCATTCTTTTTTTTTACCAAATTTTCTGTTATTTTTCTTCATCTCCACCACAGTGCAATTGGTAGCATTTTGACGTTTCTCTGCAATCGTTTTGACACTACATATCATATAATTTATTTTATTGCATTTGAAGACACCGGATGAAAAACAGAGTAGAGAAATGGCAAACGTGAAGCAAAGGTTCAAAAACACTATCGTATAAAAAAAAATATTTTTAAAAATCGAAAATTGTTATAAAAAAAATTTCTGCCACATAGAAAAGAATCATAAACTGTATGGAATTTCCTCAGTAATGAGTCCAGGTGATTTAGACTTTTCACTCACGCGGCGTCTGTTGGTTGTGGTTATTGTTTTAATAGTTATACTGTTTATTAAACAATTATTTTCTCCGGGAACTTTATTGGATTACGATTAGCAAGATCTCCTATTAAAAGACTAAAAAATAAAATGAGTAAACGGCGTGTTTCGTATTTCTACAATCCCGATGTGGGAAATTTTCATTATGGCCCTGGCCACCCCATGAAGCCGCATCGTCTGTCGGTAACCCACAGTTTGGTTATGAATTATGGTTTGCATAGGAAAATGAAAATTTATAGGCCCTACAAGTAAAATGAAATACCAATCCTAAAAAATAAAGAATTTAATGTTTTTTTTATTTAATTTAAAGAGCTAGTGCACAGGATATGTTAAGATTCCATAGTGAGGAGTATATAGAGTTCTTGCAACAAGTTACACCACAAAACATTCATTGTAATTGTAAGTGTTGGTATTAATTTTAATAAAATAGTTCTTAAACTGAAAAGTTTGCATACAAATAATACCGAATATGGTTTTTAATGCCATCTATTCGATAACTTTAATTCTTTTGATTTCCTCAATTTTTTTCAGCTGTGGGTTACACAAAATATTTGTCTCACTTTAGTGTTGGCGAAGATTGTCCTGTATTCGATGGTCTTTTTGAATTCTGTTCTATGTATACGGGAGCTTCATTGGAAGGAGCACAAAAACTAAATCAGAATCATAGTGATATATGCATAAATTGGTCAGGTGGTTTACATCATGCCAAAAAATTTGAAGCATCTGGGTTTTGCTACGTCAATGACATAGTCATTGGCATTCTAGAGTTATTGAAATACAATCCACGTGTTCTTTACATAGACATAGATGTTCATCATGGCGATGGTGTGCAGGAAGCCTTCTATCTTACCGACCGTGTTATGACTGCTTCATTCCATAAATATGGCAATTATTTCTTTCCCGGCACAGGTGATATGTACGAAATTGGCGCTGAATCGGGACGTTATTATAGTGTTAATGTTCCCTTGAAAGAAGGCATAGATGACCAAAGTTATTTCCAAGTTTTTAAGCCCATTATATCAGCTGTCATGGATTTCTATCGACCTACCGCTATAGTACTACAATGTGGAGCGGATTCTTTAGCTGGAGATCGTCTAGGTTGTTTCTCCTTAAGTACCCGTGGTCATGGTGCTTGTGTAGAATTCGTGAAAGGATTTAATGTACCCACCTTAGTTGTAGGTGGAGGTGGTTATACCCTACGCAATGTGGCCAGATGTTGGACTCATGAAACTTCTTTATTGGTAGATGAACCCATCAATAATGAATTACCAATGACAGAATATTTAGAATTTTTCGCACCTGATTTTACTTTACATCCCGATATCAACTCACGACAAGAAAATGCTAATTCAAAACAATATTTGGAGGCTATAGTAAAACATGTCTATGAAAATCTCAAAATGTGTCAACATTCACCTAGTGTACAAATGGTACAAGTTCCTCCCGATGTGATAGATATGGAAGAATTGCGTAACATTAAACAGGAAAAAGAGGATGTAGATGTAAGAAATACTCAGGCAGAAGAGGATAAAATTGTAGAGCCCAGAAATGAGTTCTATGATGGTGAACAAGATCAGGACAAAGGGGACAGTACAACAGATAGTTAAGATAAAGTTTAAGATAAATAATGTAACATGTAAATGTGTGTTTTATAACCGACAATTGAACTGTAGTTTTGTAATGTACTCAAGAATAAAAATTTATAAAATTATATTTAAACTAATACATATAAAAAAAATCATTACTTACTAGGCAAACTTTTTTCTTTGTATTTCAGTTTACTTATTAGCAGGCCAACCAAAAATAAGGCTTAAAAACAATGTTTTAAGTTCTTAAAAACAAAATAAGCTGTTAAAAAAATAAGCCCTTAAGTTCCAATACTTTCTTAATTGAAATCCCTAGAAATTAAATTTTATATTTTTTAAATTAAAAAGCATAATTTGCAAAGAAAATAGCAAATAATAAGTCAATATTTACAAAATATTCAAAAATCAGCTAAACTCGAATATACGGCGCGTTTCTAAGTTCCGAATTCACATAAAAAAATTCTAAACTGAAACATTCCGAATTTTTTTGCTGTTCTGTGATCCCCATCCGAATTATTTTTTCGTTTTATTTTATGTAGAAAAAGCTTGGAGAAAGTAAAACGAATATATACATTTTTTGCAACAATTAATATATAAAAATTTATATAAAAATTTGTTTAAAAATTCTAAAATTTGTTCGAAACAGCAAATTTCCGAAATTTTTAATTTCGTGTGATTTAACAAATCCACTAAAATTAAAGTTTCGGAAGTCAGAACAAGGGTAATAGCTTTAAATTCTTAGGATTGTATTCAAAAAATATTTTGAATTTTATTACAGTTTAATAAAACAAATTAACATGCAAAACAACAACAAAAATCGGACAATTAGCCTCTAATAAAACAAAAAGTTTTTTTGTGAATAACCTCTTCATATTTTTAAGACCAGAACTTGTATTTAATACAAACTAGTATATCTTTTCAAATAAAAACAGGCTCTGTTTGCTATTTGGTTGGCCTACTTTTTAGTTTTTAAAGCTGGTTGAGGCATCTGCAGATTATTTGTTAATAGATTTTATAGTGAACAACATTTACAAATAGAAGTCTTTAAATTACGAGCTTTCTTTATTCGACACTTGTTTACCAGCCGGTAGTAGTATTGGCTAAACGGCGCATGCGTCTAGTATTACGATCCTGATCACGTATTTTCTTTTCCATTTCAGCATCTGTTAATGTTTCCAAAAAAGGTGCCCAAGCATCAGCATCGCTGGGATTACGAAATGGTACATCGACTGTAGAAAGAGGAGCTTCACTAAAAGCATAAGTACGATAATGCCAAGACAATTGTCCACGAATACTGTAAGCTATAGCAGTAACAAATTCTCCTCCCAAACCCAATTCAGCGCAAAGTTTAATAGCAAATTCCTCGGGATTGTTATTCTTTTCTGACATATCCCATTCAATTTGATCCACTAGGGAGGTATTGCCGACATGTATATTTAATTTGACTATAACTCTTTGATCACAACTTTCCTCTATTATAGGAGGCTCACTGGGAAAAGCTTCTATTTGCTGGCGTATAGCTTGCGATATAGCTGGTACAAATGGTATGGGATTTAAATCCAAATCATCGCAAAGTACTTCAGCAAATTGTTCGGGTGTAATCATACTTTCATTTTTATTCCACGTAAAAGTATCACGTAACTTTTGACCCTCCAGTTCCATGTCTAGTCGTATTGGTACTAAACACTCTTTTTGGGACGCATTCTCCAAATTAGCAGTGGGATCGGTATCATCAAAGCACATGGGAAAGGTGCGTACTT
This sequence comes from Leucophora obtusa, assembly GCA_949987735.1. Lineage (NCBI taxonomy): Eukaryota > Metazoa > Arthropoda > Insecta > Diptera > Anthomyiidae > Leucophora > Leucophora obtusa. The sequence continues at coordinate 357,662,386 of OX465295.1, forward strand.
TCTTAGTGTGAACTCTATTGCGATTGATGGGAGTCGCCTGAGGCACTGCATCTAAGTGACTTGAATTAGGCATAGTGGGTACATATTGTGGCTGTTTCTTAGATTTACTTTCACGAGGCAATGGAGCATCTGAGGTATTGACCGAAATGGCCCGATATCTGTAATATAAATAAAATATAAATAATATTAAACACCCGACCTAGAAAACATACTTTTCATCATTCCCCTGCATTATGTCATCCACTTCACAAGCCCTTAGCAGTGAAACAGAGCTAGCTAAAATATGAGGACTTAGCCCGGAATCTGCCAATCGTTTGCGTTCCTCATTTGACAAAACAATGCGCGTCATACCGGGATACTTTTTGTACAATATACCACGGAAGAGCCTTAAATAATTTCCGACTTCAGAGCCCACATAATAATACTCGCCTCCCTCCTCCAATTGAAAAGCCACTGGCTTATCGCCATAAGTTTGTATCGACATTTGGAATGCTTTATATTTAAAACTAAAATGTAATTTTTTATTAATTTTTAATTTATATACTTTTTGCAATACACAAATAATGGCGTCTGGCTTTTAGCTGTCACGATTTTAGTACTTAAAAAACGATATTGCCATCATACTGTTTTTGGTCAAAAATCGTTAAGAAATTAATGAAAATATTAGGGTGCAGACAATTCCGCGTGTGTAATCTGGGGGATTATTACACACAAAAAAATCTACAGGTAATATTGCCTAAAACTATAGGGTGATATCACCTATTTTCAAAGGCAACATAGAGTTTGCTATGTTTTAGGGCAATATTACCATAAAAAATAGGCAATTTCAATTTGACTTTTATGTTCGAAAAATCACCTATAATTTTTGGTCAATTAACTAATAAAAATTGGTTTATCACCATTTCTAACGTAGGTCAAATTAACTAATAAAAATTTGGTTATTACCATTTTTAACATAGGTGATAATTTTACATTGATATTAGTTAATTTTTATTGCAAAAAAGATCCCCAAATAAAACTTTTTTTATTAAATCAATATTTACTTATTAAAAAATATATAAAAATACATGTAAATTTTACAATTAATTTAATTACGCTGATAACAGATATTAGTTCTACAGTACATAATTTAAATTAGCGAGTTTCTATCAGAAAATATTAGATTTTCCTATAGAAAAACTTTTCCTGTAGGAAAAGTTCTCAGAATTTTGAGGGTTTTTCTATATGAAAAAGGACTTAAGATAAGAGTTTCTTCAATTGGGAAAATTAATCAGAATCTGGCATTTTTTCAGAATGCAAAATTCAGAGAATCTGAGAATTTTTCTATACGAAAAAATCTCTGAATCTGGAAATTTTTCTATATGAAAAAAGTATTTGGAATCTGAAGGGTTTTTCTTGTAGAAAGTCATATGAATTTGTGGATTTTTCTATACAGAATTTCAGTGTTTTCATATAGAAAAAAATCATTACAATACGAGGTGTTTTCTGTAAAAAAAGGGGTTTTCAATACGCAAAATGTTTAAAGAATCTAAGGAGTTTGCAATATGAAAAAGTCCTCAGAATCTGTATTTTTGCAATAGAAAAACCCTCAAGTAAGATTCCATAGAAAAACCTTAAGAATCTGAGAACCCCATAGAAAACTAAGCATGTTCTAAGGACCTTTTTCTATAGAAAGCCCCTCAGCTTCGGAGAACGTTTTCTATAAAAGGACTCTTAGCGTTTGAAGACTTTTTCTTATAGAAAAATACTCGCATTCTAAAGACTTTTTCCTTAAGAAAAACTCTCAGTTTCTGAGTAATTTTGCTTACTGAAAATCCAAAGATTCTGAGGAATTCTTCCTATAGAAAACCACTCAGATCCTAAGGACTTTTACTCACAGAAAATCCCTCAATGTCTCAGGACTTTTCCTATAGCAAAATTGCCATATTTTAACGAGTTTTTTTATAGAAGAAACCTCAGATTTTGGGCGTTTTCCTATAGAAAAACCCTTATACTCTGAGGTCTTTATCCTGTAGAAAAACTGTCACGGTAGGTCTTATACTGTAGGTTTAACTTTAACTTAACTAAAAACTAAATAAAATGTCAAAAAAATGTACACAAAACAACAAATTTTTGGGTTAACTATTAACCTAAGTTTAAACCTGCACTCAGAAAAGTTCTGCAGTTACTACATGACAGTTATTTATGTAGTAATGCGGTTGTAGTTATTTTAACTACAATTGTAGTTAATTTACTTAGAACAAAATTTTTTAATGTTTTTGACAGTTATTTTTTTAAACAAACTACAAAAATTACTACATTGTAGTAACATTTATTTTATGCAGTTATTTTGAATTTTATTTACAAATACTTAAATTTTCAAGTGTGTATGCACACACACGAAGCAAACAGAAGTATGTGTATGAATCACTTGTTTAGAAATTTCTAGTGAAAGAATATGAGTATAACATGTTTTCTCTTGTCTTAGTCATAAAACAACGCCAAAGAGTGAGCACGCGTAATACGGAAAAGGTTATATATTTTTTATTAAATTACTAAAATAATAAGGTAAGTTTTATAATATAAATTTATTTACGGGGAATGTTAAAAAAATATTGTATTTATTTTCTTTCAGTTCTTTTATATTCTCATTCCTTTCTACCTGGAGAAAAAAAAGGAAGCCAAACAACAGCATATTTCATCCCTCACAGACGGACATGTACAACAATATCTTAATAGTGAAAAAAAGTGACATTAAGTGTAAATTTTGATTTGTCAATTTTAAATTTTTTATAGAATAAAATTAAGTTAATAGTGTTTTCATAAATTTGTTTTTTTTATTAAATTAATAATTAAAAAAAAAATTTTATTTATGTTTTTTTAACTACATTTGCAAGTTGTTTGTACAGTTTTACAATAATTTGCATGTATGTTGTTTCAATTGCATTTGTAGTTGTTTTTACTACATTTGTCAGTTGATTTTTAACAGTTAAAAATTACTTCATATTGCAGTTAATTTAACTGCAAATGTAGTCTACACCTTTTTAAGTGCAAATGCAGTTATTTTAACTGTCATTTGCAGGTGATTTTACCTACATAATTCCCTGAGTGTGCAGTATGATTCTAAAGGCATTTATTTTTTATAGAAAACCCACAGATTTTAAGGACTTTTTATATAGATAAAAGCTTCAGCGGCTGAAGAATTTATCCAATCGGAAAATCCCTCAGATGTGTATGTAAAGCACTCAGAATCTGAGTTTTGAATAGAATATTATAGCCCAAAGGAAAAAATTCTTAAAATCAGGGAATTTTTATTTGAAAAGAAAGCCCTCAGAATTTATATATTTTTTTGTATAAAGAATTCCCCTGAGTGTTTTCCTATTGGAAAAATTTTTAAAAAAGTGGATTTAGAATTCTAGGTTTATTTAAAAAAAATTTCCTCAGAATTTTATGTTGGAAACACCTTTAGAATCTAAATTCTTATGTCAGAAAATCTCGAAACCTGAGAGATTTTCTGTAACAATACAATCATTCACATTTCTATGGGTTTTTAGAATAAAAAATATACAGCTTCTTAGGATTTTTCCCATTAAAAATCGCGGGTTCTGTCGGTGCTGCCGGTGCATATTGTAGTTGTTTGGCGTAGTAAAACACTGGCGCTAAAAGTATTTTCCCCAGTAATTGCTGAATATTCCGTTGATTCCGCCACCATTATCTAGAAAATTACACCAAACGTTGATTATTTAACAAATTTAACTAATAAAATTATATACATTACCCCGTTTAGCGCTTCTTTTTACATTTTTCAAGATTAGAAAAACATTCAAAAATTTTTGTGTTTGTGAAAAGCTAATAAATAATAATTAAATTGTAACATTTAACATTTCAATTTAATTTTCGAAGATATTGCCTAAATTCAATAGTAGAAATTACATTGCCTTAAGGTAAAATCGTAAAGTAAATATTACCTATTGGCATAGTTACTAAAACTATTTTCCTTAATAACATACAAAAACAGGGCTACCTGTGCCAGCCAAGGCAATATTACCTCTAGTATTTTTCTGTGTGTATGTAGTTCGATTCGAAACGGAAATGCTTTCGAACAGAATTTTCACATTGAAAATCAAGTACCAAAACCCAGTTTTTAATTGGGGAAAACATTGGAAAAGTGTATGCTGGACAATCTCATACACGTTTTCAATAGTTTACCCCATTAAAAACTGTTTTTTGGTACTTTATTTTCAATGTAAAAATTGTGTTCGAAAGCATGTGTAGTGGAAAATATCAGTGTATTTTGCTAGAAATCTGTAAAACTTACTTCGAACTTATGTAGTTGTATAATTACATAGCAGAGCTTTGAAGAATTAATTCCTTTATGAATGAATTCACTACCAATCGAATTCAATTTTCTCTAGAATTGAATGAATTCCTTTTCTTAAGTAATTCACTGAATTCATTCAACTGAATGCGTTCATCAAACAACAAATTCAAAGAATTAATTCAATTGCAATAGTTCTTTTTATTAAATCAAATGAATTAATTCACAGGTGAACGCTTTCAATTTTATAAATCGAAAGGAAAAAAAAGTGAATTAATTCCTTACTGAATTAATTCACCACTGAATTCATTCAATTTAATTTTAATTCAGTGAATTCAAAAAAAATTAAATTACATTCAGTGAATTAAAAAAAAAATAATAAGTTCACTGAATTGAACAAAAATAAAATAAGTTCACTGAATTGAAAAAAAATAAAATAAGTTCACTGAATTCAAAGCCTGTTTTCTGCCGTTCAGTAGAAGAAAACAATAATGTACAAATAAAATTTTTAAATAAGCAATTTTACAGCGTGTGCTAGTAAAAATGAACAAATTACAAACCGGATGCTGTTAACAACCTACATGATTCAAAAATAAAGCCTTTAAAGCTGCGTTTACATCTGCACCGAAATCTCGAGATTTCGATATTCACCACTCTGAAAAAGCAATGAAGGAAAGCTTATAGATGTTCAATTTTGAGTAAAGTAAACATATTTAGTTCTAATAAATACATTTTTCAAAAAAATTAAAGTTAATACGCATATCTTCACTCTTTTTTCAGAGTGGTGAATATCGAAATCTCGGGATTTCGGTGCAGATGTAAACGCAGCCTTACTATTAAAAATGAAAACTTTACAGATATAGATAAATTTGGGGAAAAAAATATAACTATATAACTAGTTTGAAAAATTAATAGTTATATTTTTTTCCAAATTTATCTATATCTGTAAAGTTTTTATTTTTAATAGTAAAAGGCTTTATTTTTGAATCATGTAGGTTGATAAACAGCATCCGGTTTGTAATTTGTTCATTTTTACTAGCACACGCTGTAAAATTGCTTATTTAAAAATTTTATTTGTACATTATTCTTTTCTTCTACTGAACTGCAGAAAACAGCCCAACAAACAATTCGTTCCGTTTACGCACCGTTTTCGGTCCGTCATAAACGGAATCCAACTCCGTATACGTACGGATCCGTCTACGGACCAGAAAACGGAACATAAGGAACATCGAAACTGATTCGAATCCGTTGAAAATCCGTCAATGACGGACCGTTTACGGAATGTTATGTCATGTAAAAAACGGACTAGTCCGCTGAAAGTCCGTCAATGCCGGACCGTTATGTCGTGTAATAACGGAGTATTTCCTTGTCCATATCCTACAGATTTTTTCAAAAAAATAGACCATATGTTTATTATTTTCAATACAAAGTACTTTTTTTTCTTTTTTATAAATTCATTAATAATTATTATTTATAATTATAATATTTAGCACATCCAGCTCGGTCTACCTATCTATCCAGCGCTTAGCGACCCGGAGTAAAATCCAACATCTATATGGAAAAGAGACAATAAATTAGTTATGATTTAATTGACTGTGTACACGATGCAAATTCTCACATGTTATACACAAAACATTGTGAAACATTAAGTTTCATAAATCTTACCTTGTTACTTGATATTGTTTGATTAATGGTGTGATAGTAAAAATTCCCTCTATTGGATATTCTCCATATATTCCCATTATAATAATATTTTCACCGACTTAACAAAAATTTTTTATTTTGTAAACAAACCGCTGAAATCCGTATTTAAAGGTACGGAAACGGATACACCAATACGGAGTTAAAACGTATTGTGTTCGAAAATCCATTTATACGGTCCGTTAATGTTCCGTATACGTACAAGCATTGACGGATACGTACATTATCATCATATTTACGTTTTTTGATGAACTGATTTCCGTATCTTGCGTTATTTTTTTTTTTTAATTTTATAAAATTAATATGTGTATTGCGTTTTATTTTTTTGTTTTCAAATGCCACTTTGTTATTTTATTTCCAAACGTGAAATTTTTTAATGGTCTGTGAGATTAAAATTGTGGTGAAAAAATGTTGCTGGTACTTTATTCGTATGTTTCCTGCAACATTATACGAATATTACACCGAATGAACACAATACCACCTCTTGCTAGAGTTGTGAAATTTCGATACTTTTTGAGTACTCAATACTACACAATATTTTTCAATTGAGTACTCGATACTACTCAATACTTTTAACGGTTTTTTTGAATTTAAAAATAAAAATGTTACGATTATTATTTTTTTTTATTATTATAAAGAAAAATAATAACAATTCACTTACACGTGTTAAATAACTATTGTTACTTACATTTTAATAAATTTAAAACATTTTAAATAAATTAATTAAATAATTTTTCCCAAAAATTCATTACAAATTTCTTTGCTTCACAAATAGAGTTGTATTTCCAGAGTTGTATTTTTAAAGTAGTATTTTTAGAGTTGTATTTTCATACGAGAAATACTCATTTCTACGGAAAATTGCATCTTTAAAAGTATTGAGTAGTACCGTTTTAGTATTGAGTACTCAAAAAAACAGGCGGTATTGAGTACTCAGTACCGGAATACTCAATACTTTTACAACTCTACCTCTTGCGAAATAGTTGTGAAATTTTTCAACACAATTTCCCAAGAATGTTTTTTATATGGAGTTTGACAGCTTTTTTTCAAATTTGACAAAAATAACATGTGAAATAACAACTATTTTGTACGTTGACGCACGATTTTCTTTGATTTTTGAAGGGGTGTAACTATCAGAAAAATAAAGAATTTTAATAAAAAGTAAAATGTTTCGTCGAATTTTTTTTAAAAGGAAATAAAATAATCGCCGACCAAAGGTTGAACGAAAAGAGCCACAAGTACTGAACTATTTCTAAATAGTTCAATTGAACGAGTTCGTCCACGAACGACACTGCTGGTTTCACATTTATTTTGTAATATATTAGAAATAAAATGTCTCTAATAAGATATTTATCAAAAATTTTGCAAATTAGCAAATCAGTAACACAAGCACAAGTTTTAAGTATGAACAAATTCTATAGTTTTTATTAATAGAACAGTTTATACAATTTTTTTATAATTTAAGTACCCAAACGCACGGTGAAAAGATGGGTGGCTCCTACTTTGCGAGAGCTGAATAAAAGGTCCAAGAAGCTGGGACCACAAACACCCGCTGCTCGTTCTGGTTTTATTGAGTGGAATTATAGAGCCGAGCTATTTGCCTTTGGCAAACGGTTGCAAGAAGATTTTCAAATGCCTTTACTGCAAGCGGCATTTACTCAGCAATCCTATATAGCCAAGGAGGAGACAAAACAAAGAGAATTGGGTATAGAAGAAGTTGATATAAAAATGTCTCATAATATAGATTTGGCTAGAAGAGGAGCTGATATAGCCAATGAATACGTAGATGCGTTCTTAATTTTTTCTCTGTCTGAGGTACCACTTGAAGGGCAAAAGGCAATTGCTTCATATTTATTAAATAGAGAAACACTTTCAAACGTAGCCTTAGATTTAGGCATGAAAGAACTGCTACTAGATGCTGACTACCCACCCTCCAAAGATTCAATGGCGCAATCATTGCTGGCGGTAATAGGAGCTTTAGAACAATCTTCTGGCATGGAAAAAGCTTTTCTTTTTGTAAGAGATTTTATTTGTACCCAGCTTAATCAAAAAGATATTTTGGATTTGTGGCATATAGAAAACCCCGAGGAATTATTACAAAAAATTTGTAAAGAAAGAAAGATGGCCTTGCCAGAACCTCGCCTGTTGGGAGATTGTGGTAAAAATTCATTATTAGCTGCCTATCATATAGGTTTATATAGCGATAAAAAACTCATTGGAAAAGGCAAGATAACTTTGTTTAAAAAATTTTTTCCTTGATATTTCAATTTACTCTTCTTTCAGGATTTGGTGAAGATATTCATACTGCCGTTAAAACGGCTTCTTTAGATGCTTTGCAATCCTTGTTTGGTATATGCGATAATATGAAACCTTTTAATTTTAAACTTGAAGTGGAAAGTAAATCACAAAAACTAAATCAATAAATACTTGTTATGTCACCTGTTAAAACACTTTGAATTTCTTAAGTTAGTTTTTTCAGCACTTGACTTAAAAAAAAAAAAAGAATTGTTAAATTTACACAATTTTAATTATCTACTAATAAATTTGTAGAGGTTTTGTCTCTTTAAAACATACACTTGTTTTTCAGCATATAAATCATAACTAACTAAAGCAATTAAACTTCTATTGGAGTTTTAAACTTTAACATTTTTCTAATGGTTAACAAATAAAAAAGTTAATCGGTTTTTTTATTTTGGCCGGTTGCGGGTTCTTCAGGTTTACTTTCCAACGAAAAAGGTGGAATTTTACAATCAAACATGTGACCATCTTCACGTTCTAAGCGGAAAGTACCCCACATATGACCACTGGGAGCCTGAAGACTAACATGACTGCTATATTGAAAAGCAGGCAATCGTGGACTTAAAATAGGCTCTTGTCCTACTACCCCACGACCTCTAACCGTTTCTAAAGTACCAGATAACGAGAAAATACGCCAATGTCTTTCGCGTAGTTGTACACTTGTCAAGCCTAGATTTTCCAAACGTATAGAATAACGCCACTGTAAATAGAAAAGGTATATTATAAAATTTAATCAACACTTTATTTCCCTCTTTGTATACTTACCCAATATACCGAAGAAGCGGGAGTCTCACGACAACCCATATAGAATGGTATCACAGTTACACGTATATTTTCAGTTGTTTCTTTATGAACATCGCTAAGTTCGAGCCAAGGATGATTTTTCTCTTGCCAAGTTTTCAAAGTATCTTTAGCCTCAAATGAGGGTTCTTTATCGGGTACGTACGTCAGGAATTTATCAAATAACTCATGATGCAAAGGATTCTTATCCGTCGAAGAATAAGGCATAATATCATCCTGTGACACATAATCCAATCCGGGTATGGCATATAAACTACGATTAGCATCTTGATTACCCAAAAATGTAACAGCCTCCGTTTGAGCACGCTAGAAATTGGAATACATAAAAGTTAATTATATTTAAAAACTTAATTTATGTACTTACAATATAAGGGCAATCGCGTGAATCTATTAAAACCTGATAAAAGGTATGAACTTTTCCTTTAACATCTTTAGCATTTACAGATTCCTGGGTTCCTGTTGATGTGGCTGTAGACGGGGCTTTTGAGCTTTTCTCGTTTACAGAAGAATCTGTTGAATTTAAGTTACTAGTTTTTTCAGTGGACGAGCTTTTAAATTTATCATTTGTTGATGAAGACCCTGTCGAGTTAGCCGCTGCAGCTGCTGCATTTAAAGTGCTAACCACTTCATTTAAATGAGTTTTTAATGAAGCTGCTACACTATTTGGTTTACTATTTAATTTATCGCTTGGTTTCGTTGCAGATTCGGTGTCGATTGTCTCTTTATCTTTTATGTCGTTCTTAGCAGATGAATTGTTGTTGCTAAGGGGGCTAGAGGCTGTAGCAGACTTCTGCTTATTAGGATTATGCAGATCTCGATCATAAACTCTTGCCGTCCAAGGAAACAAAACTACTCCACGATAACCAAAGATGCGATGAAGAAATAATTGTCCAGTTTCATATTTGCCATCTGCTTTAGCCGGTTCTAAACGTCCTACCTCTGCTAATCTAAATATATTGGAGTGGTACATCAAAATTAGTTACATAACAAAATATGTCATTTGTTTACATTAACAAAAATAAATTACCACCCAATTGCTTTATATTTACAAATTTCTAGAATTTGCGCTTTTATCTAAATATTGAACCATAGTACAATTTGGTTACACACTTGACCAACCATTCTTGACTTACCTAGTTTGTTGTGAATTTTTTTTTATATTTCTGGTTATTATAACAGTTACATTTTTGATTAACGCTTTCGAAGACGTTTGGTTTTGTGTCCATATTAATTGTTGCAAAAACCCCATTAGTTGTTAGTTATGTTTATAGATATTTCTGTGCTGGTTTAACAAATTCTTGGTAGTTGAGAATTTGATTACCTCTGAAGCCTTTTGTTAAAATTTTACAGATTCTATAATTTTTGCAATTTTTGTGTAATTACTAGGCCAGACAATGGTGATGTAAATATGTTTTGGTTTTTTATTCTTTTTTTAATATTAAAAATACATTTTTTTAATGACAACGTCCAGATAGAATTATTATTTTTTTTTGGATATGTCACTTTAGAATAGTGATGTTAGATAGTGGCCAAAAAAAACCTGGTATAGATGTCGCTAAAAGCTGGTATTTAAAACAGAAAATTGGTATACTCACAACATAGTAGTGGTATTCATCTAACTGGATTTATTCACAAAAAAGGAAGCGTATATTTACCAGGGCTCGTAAACTAGTTTTTACATTAATCGAGTAAACTTACAACATATTAGTTTTCCAATTCGGTTAATCGAATAACCGATTCCTCGATTAATCGCCTCTATTTCGGTTAATGTCGAAACAAATAATTTAAAACTCAAATAATTATTCGACCCGAATAATCGGTTAAAATACCACGATTAACCGGTTACATTTTTAATATGAAATTTTGCATTTATTTTTTCCGAAAACTTAATAATTTTCTTAACTTTGGCAAAAAAATTGTAAGAAGCACTTAAAAAAACAAATACTAAATTAAATACCATCATATTCTTTTAAAATCTATTGAAAAAGATATTTAAACCTTTAGATACCATTTTTTGAGCAACTCCATGCAAGTCGAGATTGCCCCAGCGAGACACCTCATGAATTTTAAGATTTGTTTTACATTAGCTGTGTTTGTGCGGCAAGCTATCAATGTTGCCTTATGTCATCCTCATACAAATCTGACATTAGCCAACGTTTAGTGTTAACTCTTAACGTTAATAATGTATGGGAATGACATAAGCCAACGTTGATAGCTTGTCACACAAACACAACTATTAACGCAATTGCTTTTTAATAAAATTTTTTGGAAATTTTATAAAAAAATACCTAAGTTGTTTAGAAAAACATCTCGAAAGGACAAAATAAAGGTGTTTTTAAACTTCTCAAAATACACTACGCGTCTGGCTGGAGCAGGCTTTAGGAAGTACCATAGACAATTTCTGATTTATGTTTTAATTCTTTTAAAAAGTAAAACTAATTTTCAAAAGTAAGAGCATTTTTCAGTCTCTAGTTCGATGTTTTTTATTTATATTCTGTTTATGAATTTTTACATTGATTCAATGAAGTTTCGCTGGAATTCGTTCATTGAAACTTTTCATTAAACTGATGAAGTTGTATGGAAAAGTTCGTATCATTTATTGAAAATTTCATGCACCCAACAAAAAAAATTTTATTAAAAAAGCTTCATAAAAGTGGTGGAGCTTTTTCGTCAAATTTAAGATATTTTTAATTCACTTTGTGAATAAAACTTCATTAGTCTAGTGAAAACTTTCATTGAAACTAGTCCAATAAAATTTTCTCTGCGTAAATTAGCTTGAAATTTGGGTTATTTTGTTTATTAGTAATGGCCGTTAAAATCCGAAAAGACCGTTAATTTAACAATTGTTTATAATATATCAGACTACTAATATTCAGCAAGCTTTTTTCTGTTTTTTGCAGAGTAAATTGGTATCTTCAAATAGAACTAAAAGTTTTTATTTAAACTTTGGATATCATTTTTTTTAAATGCAATATTAGGTTTGTTCCACGTACGTTACCGCGGGAACCCAATCTTACCAACAAGAGGTTCTATTGTTAAAAATTGGGTAAATGAGAGCGTTGATGAGAGAATAATTTGTTTTTCTTTTTACCAGAAGTTACCCGTACTTTTTTTCGGGTAAATTGGTAAAACTGTCAAATCACTAACTGTTTATAAATCAGCTGTTTTAAATTTGTAAAAATAATTAACAAAACAAAACTTATAAACAATAAATAATTAATAGCGTTATTAAATACCACATTCTAATATTTTTTCTTTATTTCCTTCGATATTTTATTCTTAAAAATAGCTTTTGTTTATATGAATAACTTTGACGTTAATTTTTGGGCTTGAAATGTGGTTTTGTGCATTCCCGGTAATGTGAGCAATTTTACCATTTTTTGGGATAATTATTTGTTTACTCTCATTTTACCAGACTTTACTCAGAATTACGTGGAACAAACTTATTATATTTTATTGATAAAAAAAAACCGCATTCAAAGAAATTTTGTATCTCATATTTTTAAAATTTTTTCTGAAGATGTAAAAACTTTACATTAAATTATCGATATTTAATAGTTTCGGGTTTGCTGTCCTTATCTATCTCTAGCAGTTTTCTCTCGCGTGTAAATGTGCCTTTAGAACTAAATATGTGTACTTTATTCAAAATTGAATATCTATAATAGTGTATTTAGACTGGGCAAAAACTAGTAATTTTTGGCATTTTTAGTTTTTGAGTCGAAAACTACAAAATTAATTTAGTTTTTCCATACAATTTTCATATAAACTGAAAACCAGATTCTACCTGGTTTTTGGCAAAAACCAAGTAAAAATAACTTAAATGTGCCTTTTTGATACACCCGGTATCATTTATAATTAATTTTCGATACACCCTGTTACAACGAATAGAGAAATAAAACAAGTGTCAAAAAAATATTTTTTAGTTTTTTAAAAAAGTTTCTGGTTTAGTTTGAAATTGTGTGTTGTTATTCTTTTTTTAAATGTAATAATAAATTTTTTACATTAATTTAACAATAAAAAAATAAAGAAAAGAGTGTAATAAAAAAGTGTTGTGACAAAGAAAAACTAAATAACCAGTGTAAATGACTTGGTTTTTGTAATTTAGTTTTGTACAAAAACCAGCTGGTTTTTGCTCAGTCTAAATTCAGTATAAGCTTCCCTTCATTGCTTTTTCAGAGTGGTGAATATCGAAATCTCGAGATTTTGCTGCAGGTGTAAACGCAACTTTAATATTTTTTATTATGATAAAAGGATCTATGACAATTATGTGTGAAACAAAATATCGGCCAAATGCTCGCCACGGCTTCGGTGACATACTCTGAGACATAATTGAGGTTCAATGTCGTTAATGTGCCGAATTATCTCATCCTTTAGCTCTTGAATTGTTCTTGGCTTATTGACGTACACTTTTTCCTTTACATATCCCCAAAGAAAGAAGTCCAACATTGTCAAATCACATGCTCGTGGCAGCCAATTAACATCGCCACGACGTGAGATAACACGGCCATTGAATTTCTCGCGTAAAAAATTGTAACTCTGCTGATATTTTTAAACCGTTTTTGTGTTCATTTAAAGTATTTACGCTTCGTATACTGTGTATATGTTGTAAGTTTACTCGATTAATGTCAAAACTAGTTTACGAGCCCTCATAAATATACGCTTACATTTTTGTGTGTAAACTTTTTCGTATTTATACACACATTTGAATATTGTCAAAAATAAAATTATTTTGCATTGTTTTGTTTATTGTTTTTTATTTTCTGTTTTATTTATTTTTAAATGATACAAATTTAAAAAAAATTCTATGTTTAATTTATGAAAAGATCTAAAAAGTGGCTAAATGCAAAATTGAAATGTGAATAGTTTTAAAAGGTGCGTTCATTCAAATAAACAGTTAAATTAAAAACTTACGCGATTACAAAAATATACGGTTTACGAGGGCACAAATGCAGTTAGATGAATACCACTTATATTGTGCAGTATGTCTTATTATATTTCAAATTTCAAAATCATCGATTAAAATTCAGAATAAAAAGTTGTATTTCAGAATTTTTCATTTGAATTTCTGCACTATATGTGGAAAACTATTAAAAAATTCTAAAGCTAATTAAAAATTCTAAAATTCCGTTGACAATTTTAAATTAAAAAAATGATATAAGAATAGTGAATATGAAATTAATATAAACAAAATTAGCACATAACATATCGACGAAGTTAAATTCTTAATTCTTGAGTTTTTTCAATTCTTTCGTTTTTTAGATATAAACAGGAGTATGTAAAAAACGTATAAAACAGTTATATTTTACAGTGCTCATGCATAATAATTTGAAAACCTTATAACATGTTTATAAAATGAAAATTGTATGAAATATTTAAATTTAAATAAATAAAATATAAGTCACTTATAAATTTTAAAAGTGTTTATGCATATGACCCCATATTTCTTTTACATAAATTTGAAGTTTTTGTAATTTGTGAAAAATTACGATTTTTTCGATAATTTTATGAAATCTTAAATGAAATGAAAACTTAAAAAAATGTCCAAGAACCGCATAACACAATAGAACTTGTAAGCACTTGCAGTTTCCTTTAAATTTTAGCATCAAGCACCCTGAGCTTATTCCTAACAACTTTAGCCCCAAAAATCCCATGTTTATACGTAATCTTTTGGAGGAATTTACAGAATTAGAATCGGTAAAAGGTTTGATGCATCTTACAATAATATCTCAAAATATGAATTAGGTATTTCATATTTTATTTCTATGAAGAAACATTATAACATTCTTCAAAAGAAAATAAAATTTTTATATTTTAAATTGTTGACAAATGAAAATATTTGTTTGTTATGCGCTTTTTGTTACATGATAATTTTGTCAAGGTTTTGCTGTGACAATTTTTCTCAGAATACCAAAATTATTATAATTTCCATTCACACCATTTTGTGACAATTTTGTTATTGTTATAAAGTTTAGAATAAGGGTGTAAAATTTACACTGTAAATGTATAAATATTTGAAATTAAAGCTGAACATAATTTTTGAAACATTTGCATGTTGCTTAATTTTTTTGGCACTTTTAAAGCGTTTTTGGCACTTTTTTGGCATCATTTAGGCACCAAACAAAAATTCTCAAATACCATCACTGGTACACACACATCTATTTAAAGAAAGTGTGAATGCATGTTTAAAAACAACAGCCTCCACCAATTTGTTTTTTCCTCTCCGCAGCGGAATCCGCAGACGCATGGTTGTATATCTACTCTAAAGCTGCCTACACACTAGGGAACATGGTTGAGGGAACAAAAAATATCAAAAAATTTTGTAAACACGAAACGCACGCTCTCAACACGCACACACACACAAAAGCACTCACACATTCACAAAAAATGCTCTCTTTTTTTAAGTATGTTCCCTAGTGTGTAGGCAGCTTAACATCGTGCATTAAGCCAATTAAGCCCAGTATTTTGTTCAAAAGAGCAAAAAATTTCGCTCTATGTTTGGAGCTCAAAAACTATAAAAAAAGGATTAAAATGCACAAATTTTGTATGGTCTATAAAAAGTTACAATGGTAGCATTCGGCAGAGAAATCTTAAACTGATACCGGTGACTTATAGCGCTTTGTGATTACTTAGAGATTAATCAGAACTGAGTCGATAACGACATGTGCTTTTTCATATATTTTGTATGGGAAGCAAAATGTCGCCATGTTGTCCGGCGATTTGTCGTCGTAATAGAATCTAATCTATTTTCGTGACGACACACTAACACACATTCAAAATATTTGTCAAAATGTTGCCATATTTTTAACTAATTAAGGGAACAGAGTTGCAGAAATTCGTATTAAAGTTGCAAAAATTCGTACTTTGTTTACCAAAAATTTATTTTTTTGACAGAAGAAATATAATTGAAAATAAAAATACATAATTTACCGCAAAAAAGCAAAATTAAATACAAAAAAATGCAAAACAACCAGAATTAATGCAAAAGCAATTGAATTGGTGAAGAATTGTAGCGAAACAAATACAAACATATTCTTGTTTTGCTTTCATTTTTTTTCTAAACGTCAACAAATCTCGACGGTCGATTGTCGCTGAATTTAAATTAATCGTGACGACTTTTGCTGTCGTCGGTCGACAATCGACACAGTTGTGATTAACCTCTTACTCTGCTGAACGATGTTTTCTTTGTTTTGTTATTAAATACTTTTCTATAGTTTCCTTTTATATATTAAAATTTTTGTTTTCGAATTATATTTGTATGTTTTTATTTGTCATTCTTACAAAACAATTTTTATTGTAAATGAACAACAACAAAAGTATCACTTTGATCAAAAGTAGGAAACATTTTTTACGCTACCAAAATATGACAGATCTACTTGAGCGCTCAGACTAAGCGGTTAGTGATCAGGTCGTTCAGCAAATAGTTGTACAACTGTTGATTATTAAATTCTATATGCCGAACGCACCCAATGGTAATTAACCCAAATGTCACTTTTTCGCTACATTTTCAAATGGTCCTGTCTATTAAATTGATGCGAAAAAAATTCCACAGCAATTTCGCAACTATTCCACGCAAGTGAAAAATTATTTTTTTTATATGGAGTTTGACAGCTTTTTTCGCAAAAGTACGAACAAAATACCGGGCTTTATGGTTGGACCACTCTTTATAAGCCGAAAGTAGCCTTTGGCTTCGGCGGCGGCTCGAATAAAAAAATAAAAAATCGGCGCATCAACTTTGCGCCACTCAACTTGTAAATCTGGATGCAATTTTTCTCTGTAGTGCAATTTCGCCAAATTTATTTATAAAAAACAACGCAAAAATATTTAACAATAGAAAGATAAGAAATTATAAAACATTAACAACGCTCTTGAACTATGAATCAAATAATAGTACTTATATTTTTAATTGCCGGTTCATGTAATACTCTATTAATCAAGTTAGTATATGTACCTCCATTGTCCATCTTCTTGATGGTTCGATTTATTTGTATTGTATTAATAAAAAATCAATTATTTGAACAAATCTTCAGATGGACTAATACCTTAAAGGCTGAAGGCCATGATGGTAAATGGCGTAATTTTCAACATCCGGTATGTGCTAATGTGTTTTGAAGAAATAGGGGAGTTTCTATTTATAACTATCATCCACAGGTCGTTTTAACGTTTCTTATGTTTGCTGGTGAATTTCTTTGTTATTTATTTTATAAAACAATTTTCTGTTTTCTACGACGTCGTAATGTGAGTTTTTAATATCTGCTTAAACCATGAATTGAATCGTTTACAATTATAACTCATTGATTTCAGGATGGTTCGGAAGATACCAACCCCTTGACTAGTGGCGATCGTGAATTTAAACCTATAAATATGTTATTGCCTGCTTTTTTAAATGCATTATCGACTATACTACTATTGACTGGTCTTTATTTAACTTATGTGTCCAGCTTTCAAATGATAAGAAGTAAGTACATATTTTACTATTTTGTAAACACAATTCAAAACAATGCACAGTGGGCTATTTCGTCATAACGTCAGTTTTATGCAGAACCTGAACAAAAATTCGATAAGCAGAGAAATATAAAAAGATTGAAAACTCCTCAGACTAGCATAAAAAAATCTTAAATCCATGCTTTGCAATCACTAGTCCTAAAATAACATTGGCGAATTAAAACCATTTCAAATGTTAACCTTAAAATACCATGTGTGTGAAGATAAATTCGAATTTAACCAGCAAAGACACAAATCACATTTAGCAAAGATCAATTTAAGGGTTAACAGAGTATAGGTAACAACAGAAAAATACTATTGTGGACATTTGGAGATAGATGGGATTACCAAACCAAATAAAATATTTAGCTCCAAGGGTTTGACTTTCATATTCCATAGTGGCTTCAAATGATTTCAAGAATTCCACAATTTTTGAAATTAGGATTCGAGTATTTTTGGCCACTCTGGACATTTGGAAAAAAATGGGCCCACACAACCAAATACATGCTGTGGCCACAAGGGTCTAGTTTTCATATTCTATAGTGGCTTACCCCAAATGACTTTCAGAGTTCGTCAATTTTTGATTTTTTGCTATACATTTGGAGAAAGATGGGCCCACAATACGAAATACATTATTCTGTCACAGGGGTTTAGTTTTCATATTCTATAGTGGCTTACCTCAAATGATTGTCAGAGTTTGTCAATTTTTGAATTTTTATTATAAGTATGTGATGAAATCCTGTCGAGGATTTTTGGTCATTGTGGACATTTGGAGAAAGATGGGCCCAAAAACTAAATACATTATTTTTTTATTTATTTATTTTAATATTTGTAATTAGAAAGCCTCATTGGCCAATTAATAAATTACAGCATTCCACTCTTTAAAATTAATCTCCACTTAAAAAATTTATCACATATAATATTAAAAATAAAGAAATACATATATGTACATATAAAAATAAATTAAATTAAACTAAAAAGAGAATAACAAATTAAAAATTGCTTTCTTGACCTAGCACATAAATATCAATCGTCACTCATTCAAATTTCACATTTTCGATTGAATAAGATTTTTAGATCATAAACCAAATACCAATTAAATAACTCCCACTTTACTAAAACCAACTCCCTTTAATGCAAAATATATACACACATATATGTCCTGTGGTTCCTATGAGGAACACAGGGCCACAAAGTATATACAACTATAAAATTCCATTTAAACAACTACACCCAAAAAATTACATAGTTGCTGGTCACTATTTTTTCAACTATGACATAGGTGAAATAACCCTCACTATCGCATAGTTAACATAAAGTAGTGGATGACAACTACGTTTATTTTAAATCAACCATGGAGAAAGTTGTGGCTAACGATTTGGTAGTGAAATAAAATAATGATTTGAATATAGTACCCATCAACTATTGGCATTTTAATATAATAATTATAAACCACATAAAAAAATTGACAAACACGCGAATGGTTGCAAAAACGAAAGGTAATTTATAAAAATATTTATTAAATTAAAAATCTAAATACACTAAACAATTACGAAATTTACATCTCTTCTGGATAACGGGCATATCCTCCAAGTATCCAATTTTCATTATCAACAGCAATAATGGTGGAAAACAAATCAATGTGCCAATAAAAAAATTATAGTTTCTTGGAATTTTTGTTAAGACAGCTGCGCTTTGCAAATATATAAAGTGATTTGAAAGTATATTCTTCTATTTTATTATAAATTGGACATTTTTAAAATAGTGTGTACAGGGTAACTAACAAAAACTAAATTCTTAATAAACACGTAGTTATTATTTACTACCATAGCTATTTTAAATATATTTTAAATCAACTATGAATTTTATTAACTATGCAACTACCTAATTTTTTGGGTGTATAATTAAAAAGTTTATCCCTATGAACATAATAACTCTCATCAAAGCGTCTCACAGTTGTAGGCAAGGAATTATAATAATGTATAACCCTTAGCTGATATGATCGCTCTAACCAAGAGGAATTTAATGGCGGCATCAATTGATATGGCCTTATGGATTTAGTAAATGCAAAGAAATTTAAAAAAATGTTGGAAACCCCTTACAAAAAATTGAATAAAAATGCAGTAGCAACCGAATTTTAATGAAGTCAAAAAATGACGTTTCCAAAAAAACGTTCTACAAACATAGATACATGACTACGACCACGCAATGAATATAAGTATCTCATAACCCTTTTAAACAAAAAATAAAGTTTCCCAATATTGTAGCCAACCGTTCCCGTGTATACCTCAATGCAATATAAAAACAACGGCATTATTAAACTGTGTACAACTTTCCTTTTAACATGTAGTGGCAGAGTCAGGTTAGTACTGTACAATCTCAATAAAGTGAAGTTCACTGTTGATACAAGATGAGAAATGTGCGATTCAAAGCTATCAACAATTACTCCTAAAATTTTTAAACGATCGACGAATTCAACAAAAACATTTTTAATGGATAAGTTTATTTCCGGGCAACAATTACCTGTGGGAGAAAATAACATGGCTTTAGTTTTAATTGCATTTATAGCAAAATGATTATCAGTCATCCAGTCATAAATGCATTGAGTCCCATAATTCACAACAGACTGAAAGACTTCAATAAACTGTTCTTTCCCACAAAATAAAATCTGAATATCATCAGCATAGGCAAATGAAAAACATTTACCAATATTCAAGGTATTAAAAAAATCGTTAAGAAACATAAATAAAAGCGGTCCCAACACAGATCCCTGTGGAACACCACTTTTTATCGGAAGTATATCAGAAGATTCACTACTTGAAGAAACGAATTGACCACGGCCAAAAAAGTAGTCTGTGACAAGGGTCTAGTTTTCATATTCTATAGTCGCTTACCCCAAATGTTTTTCAGAGTTCGTGAATTTTTGATTTTTTGTTATAAGTATGTGACGAAATCCTGTCGAGGATTTTTGGCCATTGTGGACATTCGAAGAAATGCAGACCCGAGTAAAAAAAATTATATATAATCATATATGGCATATATTACAATATATAGTTATACATGTCGTTATGTATATCCATATATAATTATATATGACGTTTTTTCACAAAATTTTTTCTTATATTATGCCATATATAATTTCATCTAATTAGATATCGGCCTTCATAATATTAGATATGGCATATATAACTATATATTACATGACATGGTTGATCTTATTGCATATATAGTTATATATAGAACTATATCTTAATATATATGGTGGCATTTTAGCAATATATAATTATATATGGTATCATTTAAACAATATATAATTATATATGGTGACAGTTAAACTAGATATTATCATATATGGTGCCATTTAAACAATATATGGTCATATATGGTACCTCATAAACCAAATCTTTAATTCAGTTCCAGATATGATAATATATGTTACTATATATAGTGCGATATATATTTATATATGCTGTTATTTAAGCTATATATTATCATATATGGTGCCATTCAAACCATATATTATCATATATGGTGCTATTTCAACAATATATGCCCATATATGGTACCTCATGAACAATGTTTTTAATACAGTTCCACATATGATAATATATGCTACCATATATAGTGCTATATATATTTATATACGGTGTTATTTAAGCAATATATTACCATATATGGTGCCATTTAAACCATATATTGTCATATATGGTGCCATTTCAACAATATATGCTCATATATGGTACCTGATGAACGACATTTTTAATACAGATGCAGATATGATAATATATGCTACCATATATAGTCCCATATATATTGATATATGGTGTCATTTAAACAATATTAATATATAGACATATATGGTGTCATTTAAACAATATATTGTCATATATGGCACAATTTAAACAATATATGGTCAAATTTGGTACCACATCAACATTTTGAATACAATTCCATATATGGTTTAATTTGAATAATGTAAAACTGTATGGCGCTATAAAAAATATTATCAGATATGTTACTTCATTAACAATATTTATAATACAGTATCATATATTATAATATATGTATATCATTCAATATATATTGATGTATGGTAATGGTACAATAATTCCAATATCAGTTGAGATACAATTTGTGGGTCCATATCAACAATTTGTTCACGTACATTTAACATATATATATGTACATTTAATTTATAATTTATAAACACTTTATAAAGTTAAATAGTTCCATAAACCTCGTCTAACTGTATAGAATGTTTATGAATATACGATTTAATATATAATAATTACAACTACAAATTGGTGCCATTATCTAAAATTGAATTTAATGTTAACTTATAATAAAATAAAAATGTATTTCCTAAAAATAAAAATATAGTGTTAATTAATGTTAATATACAATAGGTTTAAGTTTAACATCCCAGACAGAAAAATATAATCGGCACAATGCTGGCAAACCGTTGGCGATGGTCGGTTATGCGTTGGCAGAACGTTGCATTAACTATCTTGGCAAAAAAATAGATTTCAAAAAACATTTTTCAAAAAATTGAGAAAACTTTTTTAATATTTGCTTTTAAAAACATGAAATTTAACCCAGTCCACCAGATTGTCAGCCAAGACCTCTACACTCTAATCTAACGAGACTTGTTATAGATGTGTGATAGCTACAAATTAAATGAATGATAAAAGCATTTCGAGCTAACTTATAAGCATCGAAAAAAGGTATTCCAGAAATTATTAAATGTATTTTGGAAAATTTTAATTGTATATCACAAAATATTATTTGCACTTCAGAAACTACAATATTACGCAAATTTAATTATTTATTTACCCGGTGAAAAATGTTCATATACTCTCAAACATGTTCATATATGGTTTATGAATGGACACATATGAACAAATATGGATTTTTTATGAGCATATATGGATTTTATATGAACATATATGGAAGTATATGTGATTCCATATATGGAAAAAATTTCATATACAGATATATATGGAAGCATCTGTTATTTCATATATGGAAATGGCACTCATATATGGACAAATATGAAAGTATATGTTATTCAATTTATGCAAAAGGGACTTGTATATGAACATATTTCGAAGAATACATTTTTCCATATATGTAAAAGGAACTCATATTTGGATAAATATGGAATTATATTTAATGCCATGAATAAAAAAAGGAACATATGTAGCTTCTAATTTGAATGTCATACATAAATTTATATCTATCGTACAACCTTATAATAAAGGACAGCAACGTTCGCATGTATTCGCATATGTTTAATAAATGTATATGTTCATATATGTCCATATATGAACATATACTTAGGTGTTACCTCATTTTTCGGATCCATACATATATGGTTGAACCATAAATGTTCATATATGGACATTTTTCACCGGGTATTTAGTTGTGTCCAGAAATAATGAAATCTATTTCAGAATTTCATAGCTAATAGAGAAAAATTTCTCTAATACATTTCATAATTTCGGAAATACGATTGATAATTTCTGAAATACAGTTTGATAATTTCTGAAATACAGTTGTGAATTTCGGAAATACAATTAATAATTTCTGAAACACAATTGATAAAACTGAACTTCAATTGACTAGTTCTGAAATACAATTCATAAATGTGAAAAATAATTGATGAGTTCTGAAACACAATTGATAAAACTGAAATTCAATTGATTATTTCTGAAATACAATTGATAAATCTTAAAACAATTAATACAATTGGAAATGGTGTAGAGCGTCAAAAAGATGTAAATAAAATTATTTTATTCAAAGATTTCAATTTAATAAAAAAATAACCCCTAAATTCATAAACGCTTTGTAAAATTATAGGAGGTTTATTAAACAAATTTTGTATGAAAATGACGTTTTGTAAACCTGCTATAACTTTACAAAGCATTTATGAATTGAGGGGTAAATATATAATTTTATAAAAAAATTTATAGAAAAAAAATTTTAATTTTATAAAAAGAAATTCATTTTGTAAAAGAAATGCATATTGAACTCGTTACCTTCTGAGTTTAAACCTTATTTTAACAAAATATTGTAATTTTTATACAATCAGTGCTCTGCCAGTCTATTGTTTTTTGAACAGCTGGCAATATATGTCTGGGATCTTATTTAATCCCAAATAAATGGAGATCTTACGTAGTACCCAAATATAATGCGGCATCTAATTTTATCTGTCATTTTTATGGATACTTTTAGATGTCAATCCCCAAATATATTGCTGTTTCTAATTCGATCTGCCATTTTAATACCGAAATAAATTGCTGGATCTAATTCGATCTGCCATTTTTCTGATAAATTTAGATCCAAGTTTATCCCCAAATATATTGCTGGATCTAATTTGATCTGCCATTTTTCGGTTAAATTTAGATCCAAGTTTATCCCCATATATATTGCTGGATCTAATTCGATGTGCCATTTTTCGGATCAAATTAGATCTAAGTTTATCCCCAAATATATAGCTAGATCTAATTCGATCTGCCACTTTTTCGGATCAAATTAGATATACGTTTATCCACAAATATATTGCGGGATCTAATTTGATCTGCCAAAATTGAGATCAAATTAGATCTAAGTTTATCCCCAAATATATAGCTGGATCTAATTGGATCCGCCATTTTTCGGATCAAATTAGATCTAAAAATATCCGCAAATATATAGCTGGATCCGCCAATTTTCGGATCAAAATAGATCTAGGTTTATCCTACTGTTTCCAATTATTCGACATATGCGGTTAACCGGTTATTGTATTATTCGAAAAATCACTAAAATTGATTAACCGGTTATTCGGGTCGGTTATTCGAGAAAATTGGCGATTAATCGATTAATCGTTTAAAGCAAAATTAATATATTTCTTTAACTTTTTATCAACAAAGACACTAACAGCTTCTTTTTTTTTTTTGTTAAATATCAAAATGACATATGAACACGATGTATTTAAAAAAATTTCAAATTAAAAAAGCACATCTACACGAGAGAGAAATGCTGGAGATAAAACAAAAATCACTTCTAATTAGCTCTATTTTGAATGAGTTTGTAGTGTTTTTTGCTCCATCTCTAGCAGTTTTCTCTCGCGTGTAAATGTACCTTAACCCTTATATGCATGGCGTAGCCATTTGGCAACATACCGGTTTTTTAATAAAAAAAACCCACTTGTTGCACAAAACTGCATTTTTGGGAATTAGGGGCCCCTTCTGTACATAGTGTTCCTATAGTTTAGCGCAGAATTTTTAAACAGTTAGAGTAAAAATCTTGGTTTTGCTCTGTATATTTGTGAAAAATCTAAAACACGCGTTTCTTTTACAAAAAGTGTAATATTCAAAAATATTTGTTTAAATATTTAAAGTGGTATTCTCGCAATAAAATTCATTTTGGCGACAATAATTGTATAAATTATAGTTTATAGATTTTTTTTTTGTTTTCTTTTCATACACGTTAAAATAATTAGAATTTAGCTATTTGGGAAAAACCATATTTTTCAATAAAAATCACCTTTTTCTTAAAAATAAATTTTTTTTAGTATTTCTTTCAAATGAACACGCCTTTAGAAATCATATATAAAAAAATGGTCAAAATTGAGGAGATCATGCATTTAAGGGTTAAGGTTGGTTCGGAATCTGAGATTATCTAAATTGAAACATTTCTTATACTAACAGAAAAATTTATTTAAAAATATAGCTGAAGCTATCAAAAATTACCCAGGTGGAAATTATGTGTGGTAACAAAAAAGAAGTACTGGCAAAGCATAAGTAGACCGCGGTCTTACAAAAAGAAGTACTGGCAAAGCACTAAATTTGGACGCATTCCCAACGCTTTAAAAGGGTGAATTCTCAGCACTTGTTTTCCTATAACATTATTTTGTTTTTGAAAAAGAAACTCCAAAAGAGTGAATATTTAAATAATTTTTGACTCCACAATACAATAACTCCAAGAATCGTCTATTTTTAGAGTAATTTAAAATTCTTCAGTGATGAGGGCTCATAATTTGGTGGCAGGGAAAACACTTGATTTTTATGTTTCTTGGTGCTTTCTCAATACTTTGCAAAGCATTAAATAGATCGGTGTTAAGTATCATTTGGGTGTCCGGAAAGCACTTTAATTTTTTTATTTATATATATATATATGTTCCCTCGGTTCCTATAAGGAGCATAGGGCCTTGAGCGTTGGCAAAGCATTTGATTTTTATGTTTATGGGTGCTTTCCCAGGGCTTGGTAAAGCATTGGCACCACCGTGGAACATTGTTATCATTTGGGCGTTGGGAAAGCGCTGTTAACAAGCACTCATACCACCCATTTCGGTGCTTTGCCAGTGCTGGCCCCTTTGTAATTTTCTACCTGGGTAGTTAAAAATGGCAAAAAAACTGCTGAAACTAGATTTTTTTTCTAAAAATTAGTAAGTTAAAAACAGCATAACTCAAAGTAGATTTTCTATTTCTTTACGAACTTTTTTTTAATCTGTAAAACTTTGGATACAAAATTTCTTTGAATGCAAATTTAATCAATACTACAATAAATATAATATTGCATTTAAAAAAATTATTATCCAAAGTTCTTCCTCCTCCTGTGAAGAAATAAAAAAATTTATTTCCATTTGAGTAAAATATTAATTAATTGAAAATATCAATTTACTCTACAAAAATTTGCAAAAAATATTTATGAATAGTAGAGTTAGTAGACTAAGGAATATCATAAACAATTGTTAAATTTCTCAGTCTTTTTTCCGTTTTTAAGGGCCATTGACAATAAACAAAATTATCCAATTTTAATGAAAATTTCCACTAAACTTATGAAATTTTCGATGGACGAACTTCAGCGAAACTTCATTGAATCAATGTAAAAATTCTTAAATAGAATGTAGACATTTCTCTCAGTGTACAGTTACAAATGTTAAATTCCATTTAATTTTTTTTTTATCTTTAATTTTGTGTTAACTTTAGGTTATTTCGTTATAGTTAATGTCACAAATGCGAATAAAAATTTAATTTCAGTGAAACGGTTTCGGGTTCCCTTGTATTCTACACCTTTTTCAGTTTTATTTCAGAAAATTCAAAACATATTTCATAATTGTTAAAAACTGTTATAAAATTCTCCAAAAATGTTTTTAAATTGTCCAAAAATGTTTTAAAATTGTCCAAATATATTTAAAATTGCCTAAAAAGGTTTCAAAATTGTCTAAAATGTTTCAAAATTATCGAAAAATGTTTTAAATTTTTTCAGAAATGTTTTAAATTTGTCCAAAAATCATTCAAAATTGTCCAAAAATGTTTTAAAATTGTTCAAAATGTTTTAAAATTGTTCAAAATTTTTTCAAAATTGTCCAAACACTGTTCAAAATTGTCCAAAATGCATTTTAAAATTTTCAAAATGTATTTCAAAATTATACAAATATATTTTAAAATATGTATTACAAATATATTTTAAAATATTTTATTTGTATTTAAAAAAATTCTATTTGAAAACTGTCCAAATACATTTGAAAATTATTCATTTGTATTTAAAAATTTTAAATCTGTATTTCAAATTAGTCCAAATGCATTTCAAATAATTCCATTTGTATTTCAAAATTCTCTAAACGTATTTCAGAAATTTCCAAATGAATTTAAAAAGACTCTATTTGTATTCCAAAATTTTCGAAATGTAGTTAATAAAATTCTAATTGCATTTCAAATTTTTCGAAATTTCTATTTTTATTTTAAAAGCATATTTAGTAACGTACATGTCTCATAATTCCTATAAAATTTTCATTACGAAAGAGAAAATATGCATGTTTGTAAAAATGCTTTTAAAATAATTTTTATTCTAATTTCTGAAATACATTTGGAAAAATTTGAAATGCAATTAAAATTCTAAATAAATTTGGAAAGTTTTGGAATACAAATAGAGTCTTTCGAAATACATTTGGAAATTTCTGAAATGCATTTGGAGAATTTTGAAATACAAATGGAATTATTTTAAATGCAATTTTACAATTTTGTGAATAAGTGAATAATTTTGAAATGTATTTGGACAAAATACAAATAGAATTTTCTTAAATACATATAAAATATATTTGTGTTTATGGTTCTTGTAATTCTTTAGCCAAAGTTAAGAAAATTATGAAGTTTTGGGAAAAAAAATAAGGAATAAATTTCATATTTAAATTTTAACCGGTTAATCGACCCGTTTTAATCGATTATTCGGATCGAATAATTATTTGAGTTTTGAATTATTTGTTTCGACATTAACCGTAATAGAGGCGATTAATCGAGGAATCGGTTAATCGATTAACCGAATTGGAAACACTAGTTTATCCCCAAAGATATCACTGGACCTCCCAATTTTGAGATATAACTTGATCTTAGTTTATCCCCATATATACAATGGGATCTAATACGATATGATTGGATGCACCCAATTTTGAGATCTAATTGGATCAGCTAGATATTACAGCAGATCATAAACAATATCAAATTGGATATAATTAGATATTGCGCGAGATCAATTTTTTTTACTCGGGGAACTACAAAACTAAATACATTATTCTGTCACAAGGGTTTAGTTTTCATATTCTTTAGTGGCTTACCCCAAATTATATATAAATAATTGAATCAAAATTTATTGACGTTTATTGCTAAATTCGTCAAATTTAATAATTTTCAAAAATCGAAAATCGTCATAACTTCTGAAATAACACTAGATCAACAGTATCCGGTATGTAATTTTATTTTACTAAGGCCCGATTACTGAATGTCCAGTTAAATTTTAGCCGAAATTTAAATTTAAATTTTATATGGGAAACAACAACAAATGTGCCAGTTAAAGTCCCAGTTAGTAGCTAACTGGACATTCAGTAATGCTGCCTAATAGTATTACAATAATTATAGCAAAACTGGGAATTATTTGACTATTGGATTTTTTGATTCGTCTTCACCCTTTATTGTGCTATATTGCCTAAATAATGCGATAAGTTAAAATTTTAATAATTGTTCCATATATAGTTTAAATATTATCGCAATCAGCAGAAAGATTGTTAGAGGGTTAATACATCACCACGATCTCAAAATATCAAATTTTTAGGCCAAAGGATAATATAACTAAACTATTCTAAACAGCTAAAAGAAGTATTGGACACTAATAGAATTGAGAATCGCAGAACATTTTGTAAATTGAGGAACAAACTCAAATCTTTGATTAGAAAGTTTCGAAGACGACACTATATGAAAGTCTTTGATGGCGCTGGAAGTAGGAAGATGTGGAAGATTTTTAATAAATAAATGTATACTGGTGAAGAACAATCATCACCTTATCTGAAAATAATGTTAATAATATTAATAACTCTTTTGTATTTGATAGTGGCGATACCAATTCGAACGCTTTCGACTTTGGTTCCTTTAATGGTGAACTCGACGGCTTTTCCTTTAACAACATACGGGCTGAAGGTATGTGAGATGCATTATTGATGGTCAAGTCTAATTCCATTGGAACTGACGGTTTTACCATACAATTTATTAAATTGGTTTTGTTTGGAAACTTGCTCGTGTTGCCCCGATACCGAAAGGGGATTCCGATAATAGTTTTATATATATATATATATATATTCCTCTAACTCCCACTGGAGCATAGACTTATAAGGCCTGATTACTGAATGTTCAGTTAGCTACTAACTGGGACTTTAACTGACACATTTGTTGTTGTTTCCCTTATAAAATTTGAATTTAACTGTTGGCTAAATTTTAACTGGACATTCAGTAATCGGGCCTAAGTATTTTACCCGCGATTTCTAAGATTATGGAACACATTCTGAAACTCCAAATTCTGAATAACGGATGTTCATTATGCTTATAGGGGGGCTATACTACTTCGGCTATGCTTTTGAGTATAACCGAGACTATTAGGGAGTACTTGAACGATGATAAGAATTGTGTAATGGTATCTCTGAATCTTTCCAAAGCCTTTGATAGGCTTAATCATGCTATTTTTATTAGTAAATTGAAGGAATGGCTTGTAGGTTAATATACTCTTACTTGCAGGGAAGATCCCAATATGTAAGTCTTCACGGCATTGATTCGAATGTTGTTCACGTAAAATCCGGTGTCCCACAGGGCTCTGTAATTGGCCCGATCTTGTTTTTGATGTATTTAAATGATTGTGTCGACGCTTTAAACTTACACTTGGTAAAAGTTTTTATTTTTGCAGATGACATTAAATTAATTTACGCTCAATGAATATGACTGGATGGTGTTGAACGATTTTTTCCTCAATGCTACTAAGACTAAAGCTATTATGTTTCGTACTGGCTATCGTAGAATTGTTTACCCCAAAATCAGGATAAATGGTATCGATATTGATTTTGTCAAATGTTTAGGTGTTATTGATCAATACCTAAATTTTCGTGGACAAATAGATACGATTTCTTTAAGGGTAACTTTGAGTCTTAGAAGACTGCACCTCTGCGGTTTACATTTGCCTATTAGAGTAAAATATACAATTGTTTACAAATAGATGCGATTTCTTTAAGGGTAACTTTGAGTCTTAGAAGACTGTACCACTGCGGTTTACATTTGCCTATTAGAGAGAAATATACAATTGCTCACACTCTATTGATTCTGGTACACTGGGCTATAAAATAGATAAACTTGGAAACATTGTTAAGAGAATTGTGAGGTTTGTATATGGTATTGGATGCCTTGATCATGTTGCTGGTGCTATAAGGGACTTTTTGAATTGTTCCTTAGCACAATACTTAAAATATCGTAATCTAATATTATTTTATAAGGTTATTAGATCTGGTGTTGGACAGTTTGGGTCACCTTTTTAAGAAGAACTTGACGTAAGCACGCCAAATCACTTCTCCATAATTGAGTTGTTATTTCGCATCGTTATCTCAAAATTAATAAAAAATAACCATCGACATGACCAGCTTATGACCATCGCTATTTGTTTACCAATATATGTTTTTTTTTTTTTAAGTTAAAACATTGTAATGCCTAATTCAATATAATATTTTTTTCCTTTATACGAGTTTGTTACATACATATGTATATGTAGCGAATCGTTGTCCTTGAATAAAATCCTTAGAAATGAAAACATAAAAAACGCTGAAATAAGTGCATTTTCTACAAAAAATATAACTTATTCAAATCCCTAGTTTCATGCATTAAAGGATTAATACATATTTCTTGTTTAGTTTTTCTAAAAGCCAATTAAATTTGCTTCATATTGGTAAAACTACAATGAACTTATCGTAATTTTGAAATATTTAGACTTGTATTCACAAAAATAGTTTGAATTTTATTACAGTTTATTAAAACAAATTAACATTAGTGTCCGACCGAGTATTCGGCTTCAGAGTTCGGCCAAAAAGTGATGTTCGGCATACCGAACGAATACCGAACTTTTCTATAAATCAATATTTTGCAACATTTAGCTCTTTAATTTTGTATACTAACTTATAAATATGCACATGTTTAACTTAATTTTTACTTTAGAGAGGGAAATATACATTTTTTTTATGTTTTTGCAATTTAGAAATATTTAGAAATTGGTTTCCGCATTTTTGAATTTGAAAAAGTTGCATGTAATTGTATTTTTATTCAAATACAAAAGTATTCGGCTTCGGTTTTGGCCGAATTTAGTAATTTTGGCCGAAATTCGGCCTTATTAAAGTGCGTTCGGTCGGACACTAATTAACATGCTAAACAACAACAAAATTCCTTCAATTAGCTTCTAATAATACAAAAAGTTTTTTGGAATAAGCATGTCAATAATTAACTGCGGTATTCATAAGCAAAATTTTAAGTACTGCATATCCGCTTAATATGGTTTTCTTATTCATAACATTAGGTCCGTTCCTTAACGTTACCGCGGGAACCCGCGGGATCCCAAACTTACACAAAAAGCGTTCCCGTACTCGAAAATTGGGTAAATGAGAGCATTCAAGAGAGTGCATTTGTGTTTCTCTTTTTACCAAAGTTACCCAAACTTTTTCTTCGGGCAACTTTGTTAAATTGTAAAACTAACAGCTGATGCAATGATAACCAAAAACAACAATTGAAAAATTAAATTAAACAAACCAATACGCAAATGAAATGTGTTATTTATAATAATTAATTGAACAAAATCAATAAGAACTTTTAAATGCAAATCAATATGTGTGTTTATTCAATTTTTCAAAATAAAATTATACGCATTTTCTCATTTTTCTTTGAAATGCATTTTTGGGCTCGAAAAGTGGTTTTGTGCGTTCCTTTACTTTTGGGTAATTTTGTCATTTTGTGAGAGGATTTTTTGCTTACTCTCATTTTACCGAATTTTACCCAAAAAGTAAAGGAACGCACTTACTTTTTACTAAGCGACGCACAAACCCTGCTCATCTCAAAAACAATTGGTGTCATTTTGACAACAGCTGTTGAAATTGAGAAAACTCTTATTTATTTAATAGGTTTTTACGTGGAACATAATTCTGGGTAAAGTCTGGTTAAATGAGAATAAACAAATAATTATCTCAAAAAATGGTAAAATTGCTCACAATACCGGGAACGCACAAAACCACATTTCAAGCCCAAAAATTAACGTCAAAGTTATTCATATAAACAAAAGCTATTTTTAAGAATAAAATATCGAAGGGAATAAAGAAAAAGTGTTAGAACTTGGAATTTGTTAAGGATATTAATTATTGTTTACAAGTTTAATATTTTAATTATTTTTAGAAATTTAAAACAGCTGATTTATGAACAACTAGTGATTTGACAGTTTTACCATTTTACCTAAAAAAAAGTACGGGTAACTTCTGGTAAAAAGAAAAACAAATTATTCTCTCATTAACGCTCTCATTTACCCAATTTTTAACAATATGTGCATTCCCGTACGTTACCGCGGGTACCCGCGGGAACCCAAAACAGCCCAAACAACAACAATTTACACACAATTTTGAGTACGGGAACGCCTTTGGGCTAGTTTGTGTAACTTCGGTAAAGTACGAAATTGAGATCTTTATCATTATAAAGTATATTTAATAAGTTCAAAATACGATTAATTGGCTCATTTTTGGCATATTCTGTTCTACGCCCAGCAAAATCTTTCATTACCAAATAAGTGGTTATATAATAGAAACTCATAGCTCCGCACAACTTATTTTTTGGCGTCTAAACTCATTATTTTTGTTTGGCGTGGTCGTTTTTATAAGTAGTCACGCTTACCCGCTCGCTTACGAAAAAATGAGAAATAAGTAGTTATGAGACTTTGAATAATAAGTTGTTACACACATGCTTACAAAAAGTTGAATTATAAGTGGTTATCCGATGACTTACTTGATTTTTAAAAATAAGGAGTTAAGCAAATACTATTAGCTTAAGGAAGTACATTCAGAAAAATTTAAGTTTTCTCTAGTGTGTAATTTGAGACTCGTCATAAAAATGTTAACATAAAACATATTTACATATGTATAATAAATAAAAATTTATAAAATTTAACTGTGTAAAAAGTACTTATTTAAACTATTACGTGTAAGTCATTATTTTTTATTTAGAAACAATGAATACAATAGGCCGTTATTGGGAAGTCATTATTTTATAGTACAAAATAATGCAAAAGGTAATAATATATCATTTTTGGTAGTGCAGATAGTAATGAGGTGTCATTAACAATATTTTGCTGGGTTGGTACACAGTAGGGATGCCAAACGGGAAATCCCGAATTAATATTAATATAAACAAAAATAAACAAAGTGAGCAATTTTGAATTAAATAAATAAAAAAATAAATTACCTACGTTTTTTCTTGAATTTTCTCATATTGACAAGAAATTGATGCCAAGATATTGGTAAAATTATAAATTAAGTAGATTATTCGAGTAAACTATGCAAAGACTTTGCAGAAAAATTTGAAATTTTGGTAAACAATATTAAGTTTTTGAGTAATACATGCGAAAAATCAAGTTTGTTTGTTATTTTACCGATTTATTCTTCCAAGCGAAATTCGATTTCAGAAACTGGGACTGTAAGTTTTGGCTGGGACTGTAAGTTTGAATTCTTCCAAGAAAACATTTGATAACGATAACCAAATAACTTTGTTGCTGTAATTACACAATTTAGTAGGCAAGATTATCGCAACGAATCTGTTTTAAAATCTGCTTACAAAATACTGGGCGCAAGTGTACTTAATGACAGGCCTTCATATATTATCCCAGCCAGAAAAATACAAACGGGAAAGCGATGGCAAGGTATTTTAACAGGTGGTACAAGTACTGACAAAAATTGCTTTCCCATTACCAATATGATAACGTCAATAGACAAAAGGACCGGCACTTCAAAAAGCGCCGGAAAAGTACTGGAGAAACAAAATTTTTAACTTTGGCAAAACGCTGCCAAAACCAATAAATAGGTGGTTTGGAATTATATTTTCCAAAGTAAAATTTAAAAAAAGTTCATATGTATCTTTTTTTGGCCTTGCTGTGATGTTTTGTAAAACAAATACTGGCAAAACGATTTTTGCAAACGCTGGCAAAGCGTCCCAAAAAATTAGTTACATAACATAAAAATTTTTACAAATAAAGGAAACAACAAAATAAAAATCTAATATGACAATATCATATTAGAATTTGGACTTGAGGTGGAAGAATATTCTAACTAAATATATGAAAATAAGGGAAAATTTAAATCCCGGGATCCCGAAATCGGGATCCCGGGATTTCATACACAGTCCCGAATCCCGGGATTTTCAAATATCCATCCCGAATGGCATCCCTAGTATGAATATACTAATGATTCTGACAATACTTTAGTTTATAATTACAAATTAAATAAAAATGTGGCTTATTTTAGGGATTTAATAGCCGTTTTTTCTAATCACTTGGATTTAATAAATCCAAAAAGTATTTCTAAAAGTGCTCAACAGATGGGGTTAGATTTTTCCTATTTTAAAAAAATTTTCTGTCCGACACTTCTTTCACCCTAATTTTTAATACCGAATTCGATGATGAAGGATTCTACTTTAACTTTTAATTTATAATAATATTTTACATAAAACAGCGATAAACAGTCTGCCTTTTCAGTTTTATCACTTCAATTTATATTTTTACACAATTGAAAAATTCCATTGCAATATTTAATATTCACTAATTGGATTTAATTAAATTACTTACTGTAGAGTTGAAAACTTGCCATTTCTATTTGAGCTATTTCTCCATGTCCAAGATGAAAAATATGTATTTGGTGAGGTGTAGTTTTTTTTGTAAACATATTTCATAAAAAAAAATTTAATAAAAACCTTTTATTTGTTAGTTTTTCAATTTTTTTGTTTCTCTTTTAATTTTCATTCGTATTTTTTTCTGACATTAAATTATTAGGCTGTTTCATATATTTGTGCTTTTATTGTGGATTTATTAAATCCAGCTATTTTTTTGGATTTAATAAATCCATTTTTTGTATGAAAAATTCTAAATCCAAGTGATTAAAAAACACGCTAAATATTGATATCATATACACAACCCATAAAAATAATGCAGGTAATTAACCAAAATTTAAAAACGCAAACATTTGTTTTAATCTTTTACAAACCGAATAAAACGTGAAAGATCATTATAAAAATAATGAATTCATTAAAGAATTCATTCACTATGCATGACAATTTAAAGAATGAAGCCAGTGAATGAATTCATAAGGAATGGTATATACGAATGATATATTAGTAAATTTTAATTAAAAATCCAAAAGTGAATTAAAGAATTAATTCATTCGAATCTATGGTCGTAGGTTTGGTTAAGTAGATGAGGTCACATTTTTCAGAAATTTCAGTACACCTGAAATTATTATCAAAAGACACATTTTTAAGACATTGCGGACGAAAAAAATGTTAAGTAAGTTATTTCTCGGTCGACTTATAAAATTGGGGAGATATTTACAATAATCGACGCTGTTCTGAGTTCCGAATCCACAAAAAAAATTCTAAAGTGAAACATTCCGAATTTTTTGCTGTTCCGTGATCCACATCCGAGTTATTTTTTTTTTTGTTTTATTTCGTGTAGAAAAAGCTTGAAGATAGTGAAACGAATATATATTTTTTAACAACAATTATTATATAATAATTTATTTTAAAATTAGTCTATGAATATTAAAATTTGATAGAAACATCAAATTTTCGAAATTTTTAATTCCGTGTGATTTACAAATCAACTCTAATTAAAAAGTTTCGGGACTCAGAACAGGGTTGAATATCTGAATTTTTTAACTTTTCTTTTAAGTTTTTCAACTTGACATCTTTTCGAGCATAATTTTTATAGAACCATATTTTTTTCTAGTTTATTCTAAAAACACATTTAATTATGAGTGATTTTACAAAACTACTCTAATTAAAAAGTAAAAAGGGGTGATAGTGTCAAAACTCTGTTTTTGAGCGACCTCAAGCACTTAACAATTTTAAATTCAGCAATTTTTCAACCGATTTTGAATCTTGGAACGTTTTAGGAAAGACAAAAAATTTAGCTTTCCAAATATATGTATATAGAATTTTTTATTTGTAACTGATTTTGTGACTGATTTTTTATTTGTCTTTGATCTATCTTTGAAAACATTCAAGAGTAAACTTGTAGAATATGCTTCTGTCCATGACATTTAAGTGGCCAAATCTTTGTTTTTCTTTAATTTATTTTACTCTTGCATATTTTCATCATTTCTTGTTTTGTTCAAGTAATGGGGTGTTTAAATTCCTCTAAGTTTAGAGCGCAATACATTTTATCATATATTTTTTTTATTTCTGCCATATTATTTCTATTTTTTAATTAATTTTATAACGCAATATTTTTTGTCATATATATTTTTGCCACATTATTGTTACTTTTATATTTTTTGTAAGTAAAACAAATTTTTATTACAAATTGTTTTATCTTGTAGTCTCTTTCAAATGTTCTTATATACAAATTTAATTAATTTTTAAGACTATAGTTTTAAGAAATATTATAAAATAACCTGTTTTTGTTAGTCTACCAACTATACATGGCCCTAAGGGCTCAGTTGGTTTATTTGAATAATAAATAAATAAATAAATATGTTGACATTTTTTTTTAAAAAATATTAAAATTTTTTTTTTTTTAATTTGTATACTTTGACGGTTTTTTTACAGTATTAAAAAATTCTTTACATTGAAATTTATTCTGAAAGTGGGTTTAGTTTTTAGTAAAATCAGATTCTTTTGTTTAAATTAATTGAAAATTGAAAAAATTATCGTAATTTTTCCAAACATTTAATTTCAGCTAATATAAGACATCTCAATGTTCTTGTTTGCACACTCATTAAGGTTAACATTTTCAATTTTCTTATATATGGAGAGATTCCATGTTTATAAAAAAAATTTATAACTTTGACAATTTTAAAGCGATTAAAGTAGAACTTCATTTTACTCTGAATTAAGAATAACTAATTTTTTAACAAAATATTGTAATTAAAAGCCGTCAAAATTAAACAAAATAAGAAAAAAATAACGAAATCAGTTTTATTTGAAAATATTTCCGCACAATTTTGTTGAATATATAAACATATGTATATATTTGGAAAGCCCAACTAGCTCTCCTTCTAGGTCCGTTCAAAAACTAAAAATCCTAAATTTGTGATTTTTATCGATGAATATAACTTAAAATTATTTTTTATTTGAAAATTCCAAATTTTGTGTACAATTTTCTACTGCTATATTTTGGAAAAAACCTTAAACATCTTTAAATTACGTGTATAATGTTCTATCAAGCCGATCAAGCCGCCGCCGCCGATTATTTTGATCGGCTTGTTTCTCTGCTCAGTATTTAAACCATTTTAATAACAATTTATAATATGTGCGTTCCCGTACGTTACCGCGGGTACCCGCGGGAACCCAAAACATCCCAAACAACAACAATTTACACGCAATTTTGAGTACGGGAACGCCTTTGGGCTAGTTTGAGTAACTTCGGTAAAGTACGGGAACACACATATTTTTGATGGTATCAGCATTTTCGAGGCAACGAATTTAATCAGGCGAACATCTTAAATTTCAATATTTATGCTGCCAATGTGCTCTACTCAATTAAAAACTACCCTAATTTACCCTAATTGTGCTTGTAACTTTCAAGAGTTTTTCAACTCTTTTGGTTATAACTTTTTCAGCATAAAAGGAAATCGCCCAAAACCTTTGGTGGATAATAATTATGATGTTAGAAAATCTCCCACTTGTTGAAAAAAATAGGTGCCCTCAATTAGGAACAAATGGTAGTTCTTTAAAATCTGTAACTCTGTTTTTTGAATAGAGTAATTTCAGACATTTTTAATTTTTGCGATCTGCCTCAAGCAATTGAAAATTTTAGCTTTTCATAGATTTTTAGAGCTTAAATTGATGTAGAAACCAAACGGATAATCCGATCGTTTTAGCACTTACACACAACAATACTTTAGATTTAAGCCATTAATTCTTTTATCTGTGGATGTGCTAGTCAATTTAAAGTTGGATTTTTAGCGATTGTACAGCGAAATTTGATATAAAGCCTAAAAAAAACTGACGAAACGAAAGAATACGAAATTCGTCCGATCCGTTTAGCACTTTCAGATAATAATAGTAATAGATAGTGACACTATCGATAGTTTGACACCTCTTACCCGCGGTAAGGGGGGATCCTTCGCCACTTTTTTTTCAAAGTACTGTTATTTTAATTATTTTTCAAAAATTACTTTCAAATTGAAGATCTAAATATCTTGGCTTTAATTTCTATGATTTTTATTCTAATTATTTGCATATTTTCTATTACTTTTTTAATGATTTTCAAAGTAACCCAAATCGGCGTAACATTTCAATTTCAACAAAAAAAATATTGTTAATACGGCAAAGTCAATGTTTTAATGACTGAAATAAATAATAAATAATAAATCTCCACTACATTAAAAAAAAATAATTTAAAACTGTAATATAATGATTTTTCAAAATTACAAAAAACTGAATAATTAATAAAAATTTAAGAATGAACACGATTATACTAATTTACTATTAAGTATATTTTAAACATATAGAAAAGTCTTATATAGCATTTTAGGCAGGGATGCACCAACTCTTCGTAGCTCCAGGGGTCATCTGGTGATTGTGCCCCAGAGACAGGCACTAACATAAAATTAATATTTTTCACACTTTTTAAGCATTAATTAAAATCAAATTATTATTTTCTGAAAGCTTAGGATCATAGGTCTAACATAATGAAAAATTATTTTTTTATCACACGATTTGATGAAGTTATTGCAAATGTAGTTGCTTTCAATTATTTTTTTGGCACCCGAAAAAACAAAAACACGTCTGTATGCGACCACATGTGATATAAATTCGTCAAAGTGGATGTCAAGGAAAGGCAATTGAAAAATGCACAAAATATATTTTTTCCAATTTTTTATCTCCCATAACATCGGAGAAAAATGGGATTAGTGTATGTGCCCCACTGGCGAAGGATCCCCCCTCTACCCTACATGGAACAAACCTAATTTAAACTTTTTTGTCCTGGTTTAAGTTAAATTATTCCCTTCTAAAATTTTTAATTGTTCTATATGTATTTTTTGTATAAAGAGTAATATTACGAATATTGGCTCGTATGAATAAAAAATAGATATTACTACCCAGCAGAAATTACTGCTTGCTTGGAAGCAGTTTTGTCAGGGAAAGTTGAGCAGTGAAGCGATTGCATTATTGATGATATCATGCCTGATTTTTGTTCGAGATAGCTCGCGTGAAAGCACTTGTTTCGAGATCCGAAAAGGCATGAATTCACCGCTTTTAATTAGAGCTCATGTTTTTCTTTTAAAATGTCGATAATTCATACCTTCTCGGAAGCGCATATTATAAAGCTTTTCAACTATTTAAAATCATGCCTTCTCAAAAGCACAATATTCCTGCATATTTTTCCGTGTAGAGAAAATGCCTCTTATTTTTAGTAAAACCTCTTATTTTCATTAAAATAACTTTTTTCCGCATTTTAAAAAATTTTAATAAAAGAACCGCAAAAATATTTAAGCAATCAAAATGTATTGCTCATTTCATGCCTTTTTGAAAAGCACAGCAAAAAGCGATGTAAACAATTAATCAACTTAGGCCTTTCATTAGTGCTGTTGACGAAGCTATACATTTTTAGAAGCGGTAAAAGTAGCAGTAAGGAACCAGTAATCGTTTTTACTGCATTTTTGCTGGGTAATAGGAGGAAATACAGGGTTTTTTAAGCAATTACTTCACAAATCTAGTCTGCTTGGGAGTAGACTAGAAATTTAATTTTTTAATTTTCGTTTACATTTCATGCCATTCTACCAGCCAATTGGTGAATTTGGAGTTAAAAGCCATTCCTAAGCCCAAAGTATTTACTTCGAAGTAATTACTAAGTTTTATTCATATTACCCATTATATTTCTTTTTTCAAAAACAGGAGTGGTATTCATTTAACAGGATTTATGCCCTCGTAAACCGTGTATTTTTGTAATCGCGTATATTTGTAACTTTACCTGTTTATTTGAATGAACGCACCTTTTAAAACTATTCACATTTCAATTTTGCATTTAGCCACTTTTTTGATCTTTTCATAAATTAAACACAGAATTTTTTAAATTTGTATCATTCAAAAACAAATAAAACAGAAAATAAAAAACAATACAAAATAACTTTATTTTTGACAATATTCAAATGTGTGTATAAACGAAAAAGTTTACACATAAAAATGTAAGCGTATATTTACGAGGGCTCGTAAACTAGTTTTGACATTAATCGATTAAACTTACAACATATACGCAGTATACGAGGCGTAAATACTTTAAATGAATACCTTTAGGGTTGATAAAATTTTAGTTAGACAGAAGATATCCAAAAGACTTATGAATAGACTCGCGAACATCCAGTGAATAAGCCTAAAATACATTCTAGTTGTGAACTCGTTGTGTGTAGCGCACATCGAGTTCGTAACTAAAACTTATTAATACCGCTGTAAATGAATTTGGATATCGTCATATGACGCCGTTAGGAGAATACATTTTTATTTGTATTTATTATTGATTAAGTCATACTGGGCTGTCTTTAACATAAGTTTTATGTTAAAGACAGCCCACAAAGCCCACCCTAGACTGCTTTTTTCCCACCCCAGAATTTTAAAAAATCTACCTATAATACCTATATAAGTATCACAGTATTATTTGTGATTTTTTAAATATCAATTAATACTGTGTTTTTGGTTGGGAAAATGTCTAATCGTTTCCTAGGAAGGTAATTTGTTGGAATCTCAGGGTCAGTTTTATAGTCAGAACTAAGATCGATTTTTCTATTAAATATTTCTTAAATAAGAAGTGTTGTTTGAAAAATTCTTACTAAAGAAATATTTAAGAAACAAATCGATCTTAATTCTGAATATATAAGAGTTTTTCTTTAAGAAACATTATTAGAATCACAGAGTTATTCAATGAACATCTGAAGGCATTTAATACGAAAATGGAAAAGGATTTTTGGTACGAAAATATCGCAGAATATTTTTTAGTGAGATAAATTTAAGTTACTTCAACTAAATACTACCTACTATTTTGATAAAATTTCAATATGTTGTAGAAACAAAAATTCTGAGATGAACATCTCACGGTTTTTGACCTCATCGATAATTTAAGTGATCAAAAAATGAGATAGGTTGATCTTACATTTCTTTTCTCTATCAAATATCCAAATTTCATACTAATCTGAGTATAGCTTGGAATACATTCCTTGTAACTAGTTTTCTTCAGAGAAATAGATGTGCTTTTCAAAGTTTTCTATAAAAACATGGAGATTTTTATAGGATAAGCCAGCAGGATTATTGAATTTAGAAAATTATAAAAATTTTATCACAAGGTAGGGAGTCATTTTTGAAAGTTATTTTTTGTATGAAAAAATTTTAAGCTTAATTTCGAAAGTGTTTTTTAAGATTAAAGCCACATTCACAATGATGGAGTACTCCACTCTGCAGAGTGGAGTGTACTAAAATAGAGATGGCATGATACAAAAAATATGTAAGTACGAAAAGGAAAGGAACAAAATCCACTCTGCAGAGTGGAGTACTCTATCATTGTGAATGTGGCTTAAGAGTCTGAGAATGAGCAAATTAACAGCTGCACATAAATGGATCCTTTGCCCACCCCAGAAAAATGGTCTAGGTACGCCAATGTATGTTATGATAAAATATATTATTTCCTAGAAATAACCCACAACGATAAAGCCTCTACTCATCTATTCACAACAGATTTTTGTTGTGTATTTACCTTCTCAATATTTTCAATGCATAAGAATGAAAAAAGAAATGCAACTCATCTTCCATTTTTATTTAACTCATTAATTCACAGCTACGGACAGATACGTTATGTCTTGTATTTATAAATACTACTTAATTTATATATAACTTTACATGCTTATTCACAAAAAACTTTTTGTATTATTAGAGGCTAATTGAACGATTTTTGTTGTTGTTTTGCATGTTAATTTGTTTTATTAAGCTCTAATAAAATTCGAAACTTTTCTGAATACAACCCTTAATATTTTCTATCGCCATTTGATGAAATAATGTTAGTTTTTTTTTTTAGAAATTGAAGTATATTTTAATTTGTTTTAGAAAATATT
This sequence comes from Leucophora obtusa, assembly GCA_949987735.1. NCBI lineage: Eukaryota > Metazoa > Arthropoda > Insecta > Diptera > Anthomyiidae > Leucophora > Leucophora obtusa. Next base: position 357,704,586 of record OX465295.1, read on the forward strand.
GCTAATATTAGGTGTGTTTCTTTACTTTTTGGGTACAGTTCGGTAAAATAAGAGTTAACAAGAAATACTCTCACAAAGTGATAAAAATTCACAAAAGTAAACGAACGCGAAAAGCCATATTTGAAGCCCAAAAAACAAACTTTAATAGATTTGCGCATTATAGTTCCTTTTGATGAGCACTCTTTCTAGTTCTTGTTCACTTTGTTGTAAAAATCTAAATAGCTTTTCTAGTTAAACCCCTTTTTAAATCAAAAATTACCTTCTCAGGCATTTTTATTTACAAAGAGCAATACTTAGTATATTAAATCTGGAAAAGATTTTAATATTAAACAAAATCGTCGATTTATTTATATATTTATCTCTTTAACCCATTTAAACAAGCGTCTTCAAAAAATTGTCGGTAATTATGGAGTTGTAAGATTACCGATAAGCCTTTGCAACTTTTACGCTAATTTTTGTAAATGATACACATATTTTTCTGAATGAATAAAATTAGCGATTGAACTAAAAGAGCTATTAGTTGTGAACTAGGTCTTTGGTTCAAATTAGTGAATTGTTCAATTGAACTAATTGAACCCAACTGATGATATAACAGCTGATTAAAACAATTTACCCAAACCTACACGAAAAAAGTCTGGGCTTCTTCGTGCAAGAAGAACAAGAATATTACTCTCTCATGACATCTCTCATTGAATTTAGAGTGAGCAAAAACGACCTAGTTTTTGGCTATTTCTAGTTTTTAATTGTCAAAACGAATATACATATATAAAAAACAAGCAAAAACTACAATAGTTTTGTACGAAAACTAGGTAGTTTTTGCTCAGCCTAAATTCACTATAACTTTCTATACCTTTAATGGAATTCTGTTGTTTTTAACAAATATTCCTTTTATTCATAAAAAAATGTTTGGATTTGTTTTTGTAACAATTGTGCTTATATTCTCCTAGCGTTGTCATATGACGATAGACAATAATTCCAGATCTATGAACGATCACAAATTTTCTAAATATCGGGACACCCTAATATACGTACATCAATTTATACATTAGGTCATATGAATAAAATTTAGCAATTACTTCGAAGTAATTACTTTTGACTTAGCAATGACTTAATGCCAAATTGATCCATATAAAGGGTATTTTTTAAGCCCGATAGAATTTATGAACAGTTTTTGACAGTTATTATCAGTATATTCTGGCAAATCACCATAAAAAATTGACGCTTGAACAACGCTACCAAATTATCCAGATTTACTTGGAAAATCAGTCATCAATTCGAGCAACTTATAGTCGCAAAATTGTTTCAGCACTGAGGCGAGATGTCGTTTCAACAGGATGGGGCTACGTGTCATACGGCGACCGCAAAATCGGCTTATTGAAATCAAAATTTGGCGATAAGTTGATTTCGAGAAATGGACCTTGTGAGGGCGACTATTTCATTTTTTTTGCCGAATGTTAATGGGGGATACATTTTATAGGGAAGGGAAGGGAGAGAAAAAAAAAAGAAAAGTTACGGAAATTTTCTTTGGGTGTAAAGTTAGAAAACACTTTACTATAAAGCTTTGCTTTGGATATTTTTTATTTTTGTCAAAATAGAAATTGGAAAATTTTATTTTGAGAAAAGAAAAAGTTGTTTGTGAAATAACACATAAAATATTGGAGAATTTTGGAAAATTTGGAATTGTGCGAAAATTTGTCTGATACAAGGTCATCCTCATCACAACCACAGGATTGGGGGCTCAGCAAGAGCAGCAACAGCTGTGTGCTCAAATAAATCATAGCGATATAGTTAGAGTAATAGTCGATTCGGGTGTTGTACAACCAATAGAAGCTAATTCTGAAAACAATCTTCATCGTCAGTCTCATCTTTATCTATAAGCAGCTAAAGTTGGAGCAGCAGAAGCCAAAGTGTACCGAAACGATTTCAAGAGTAATTTAATTTACGAAATATTGATTCTAATGCAAATGCTTCATCATCTTCATCAAAACAGCAACATTCTTTAAATTTAAATTATTCAGATTCGGCGTTCGGCTGGTCCGTCGAACTGATCGGGACTACAAGCGCCGTTACAACTGCCAACAATACTGTTTTGTAATTTCAACAGCACCTACCACTACAGTAATATACGGAAGAATCAAATTTTTTTGTCTAACATCATCATTATCACAATCCACGAGAATACCCATACCATCATATCCTTGTGAACATTTTTATTTAATCGAAGTAGATTCGAAATTTTCTTAATATCTCTCCACACCTTTTGCATAGTTTTATTTATTTTATTTGCGGTCTTTTGTTGGTTTATTTCAACATTTCAATAATTTAAGTGCATTTTGCTAATCGGTTAAAACAGGAAAATTAATTTAGATGTGAGTTTTATCTCACATTCAAATATTTCCTTTTGAACTTAAAATTTTTTTTAAATTAATAGTTCATTTGTCGTACTTATTATAATTTTGAATTTTTTTTTTTTGGTCATGTTTTGAATTTGAATTTTTTTATTTTAAACTATTAAACATAAACTTTATTAACACTCATTTCAAACACAAACACATACTAACATATATAATAAGTGCGTTCCTTTACTTTTTGTGTAAAGTTCGGTAAAATGAGAGTAAGCAAAAAATCCTCTCACAAAATGACAAAATTACCCAAAAGTAAAGGAACGCACAAAACCACTTTTCGAGCCCAAAAATGCATTTCAAAGAAAAATATGAGAGTGCGTATAATTTTAGTTTGAAAAATTGAACAAACACAAATATTTATTTGCATTTAAAAGTTCTTATTGATTTTTTTCAATTAATTATTATAAATAACACATTTCTTTTGCGTATTGGTTTATTTAATTTAATTTTTTTGGTTATCATTGCATCAGCTGTTAGTTTTACAATTTACCCGAAGAAAAAGTTTGGGTAACTTTGGTAAAAAGAGAAACACAAATTGACTCTCTTGAACGCTCTCATTTACCCAATTTCGAGTACGGGAACGCTTTTTGGGTAAGATTGGGATCCCGCGGGTTCCCGCGGTAACGTATGGGAACGGACCTAATATATTAACTAAATTGATAAAAATTTATAGCCTAAAGTATTCGTCGTCTGCAAGCGCTTGGGGACATCAATGGATATGCTCACGTAAGTTGGTTTTAAATTTTTTTTATATCTAAATTCTACTACCATTCTACACTTGCATACCTATTCTACAGAAGAAAAGACAAACAATATAGTATGAATATCTATTACATACTTATCTAATGAATAGTTAGTATTTTATAGTTACGATTTTTTTTTTGAACAGGGTTGCCATATATTACTAAAAGTAATTTACTACAATATAATTTTAATTGATTTAGAATAGATATTCATATTTCTTTAAAACAAAATTATTTCTTTTAATTAACACCCTACACTTTTACATTAAAAATTTAAATTTATTATTAATTCAACTGGACATTATATAATTTAAAATCAGTTATGATTTTGTTTATTTTTTTATTTACAAAAATTTCGTTGAAATATTTTTATTTTAAATTTTTATGGTGCACTTACATCTTGAAGCTGAGGGCCTTTGAATCCGTATATGTGGTGATACATATTCATTTTTGTTTCTTTGTTTTATTTACCTTTCTTCTGGCTTCTGTGTTTTTATAATTATTGGTTTGGAAAATATGTAGTTATGGTTTACCTGGCTTCATATCCTTACTTGATATTATTTTAATACAAAAGCATTAACAGGTTTTGGGTTCGAACTCGAGATGTTGTTTGTTTACATGTGTATATCGGTACAATACTCGTGAGACCCTTATCCAATATTTTTCTTTTCTCTTGTATTTTTTTTAATTTGATTTTCCTCTTAAAATTTTTTATGGTTTGATTTGAGCTTTTGATTTGGATGCAAAGTTTCTGATCTTCATTTAATCGGATTCTTTCCACAATAGATTATCAACCTTTTTCATTCATTTTTCTTTTCTCATTTTTGTGTTAGGATTTATTTCTTTTTGATTAGCGTCGAAAGATTTCCTGCGGGAATGGGAAGTTTTATATTTTTTTTTATAAATTGTTGTTGATGATAGATAGATTTTTTTTGTTTTTCATATCTTCATTTTTGTATTTCTTTTCATAAATTTTTTTTTTTTTTGCTTCCATTTCATATACCGAAGGACTTCACTGAGTAGTGATATTTATATTGTAATTTTTATTGATTGTTGAGAAAAAATTTTTTGATTACTTTTTACGGGTATAATTTAATTGCGATTTAATACTTTCTCTAAAGAATTACTCATATTAAATTTGAGAACATCATTTTGTGTAACGATTAGAAATATTTTCTTTTATTCTGTATAAAATGCCGTTGGTTAGGAGTAGTGAAAATATACCGTCTCTTATTGGTCAAGAGGACAATAATGCATCTTTTGTTGTAGAGCAAGGTGCCGGAGACAATGTATTGACTCCAAGGATTAGAGCTGATAGACCAAGAACACGACAACAGACGCGGGCAGAAGCTAGTCAACAGAGGAACGATAATGATAACAGAGTACGAAACTTAATCCAGGATTCTATGAGAGAATTTAGGGAAGAGATAAGTTCCCTAATAACTAATAATTTTCGTGAATTGGCCTTGGCAAATTCTGTACCGGATCACCAGACATTACGTAGAGAACAAGTTAGTAACGATAATATACAAAACTTGCGAACACATGATAGTACGCCAAATATGCGGAATAACCGTGATAATCGTAGTAGTGATTCACAGCCTGAGCGAAATATAGAAAGGGACCGTCGATATTCAGTAGTCGATCTTGAACATAATTCGGAAAAGATACTAAATTTAATTCGTAATTGGCGAATTCGATTTTCCGGTGAAGTGACAGACATATCCGTGGATGAGTTTATATATAGAGTTGATTCATTAACGGAATCCAATCTTCGGGGTAATTTTGCTCTTTTGTGTGAACACGCTCACATTCTTTTTGAAGGCAAAGCCTTAAAATGGTATTGGCGGTTCCATAAAAGTTCATCCGCTATGAACTGGGATGATTTATGTCTAGCTTTGAAACATCAGTTTAAAGAATTTTATACAGACTTTGACATTAAGGATGACATTCGTCGCAGGAAACAAAAACCTAGCGAATCATTTGATGAGTTCTACGATGAAATCATAAATTTATGTGATAGACTAAGAACACCAATGTCGGACTATGAACTGTGCGAAACTATCCAGCGAAACTTGAAACCGGAGGTTAGGCACGAACTATTACATTTGGACATAGTTCGTGTTTCGGAGTTGAGACGTGCAGTTCGAAGACATGAAAAATTCGTTAGAGATATGTCACACGGAAGTCATAATAAACGATCGTTTCAAAGGGGTCAGGTGTCGGAAATTATTGATAATACTCGGAGAGATATTGAGGATAATTTAAATACAGATGACACGGAAATATGTGCCGTAGTTCGTTCTGGCAAATGCTGGAACTGCGATGAAATAGGACACAGTTTTATGGATTGTGTTAAGCCTCGAACCGTATTTTGTTATGGATGTGGCATCAAAAATACGTATAGACCACAATGTGTCAAATGTACAAGTGAGCAGGGAAACTTGTTGAGGGATGTCCGGACGAAAAAGCACGGACATCCGAAGATAGAAAACTAGACGTATCTAATGTAATTAACCAACCTGATGTGACCAACCAACCTGATGTAACCAAACATCCTAACGTAATAAAAATTCATCCATTACAGAGACCATACCATGTTCGTCTAGAGGAATATAACCGAATTAGAAACCGGATTTTTAATGAAATTGACAATCACAAAAAGCTTACTAGGTCATCTAAACGATTACGCGATTATTATATGAGGAGAAAACAATTTAGTAAATATACAATTTCATCATTAGTGAACATAGAGAATGACAATAGGCCATATATTTTGTTGAATATAAGACATACGAAATATTTTTCATTATTGGACAGTGGCGCTAATGTTAGCGTGATTGGTGGCAAGCTTTGCGAGGAAATAATAAATTCGGAAAATTTTAAACAGGGAGTCGGTTATGTAAAAACAGCTGATGGAGAACAACAACGTGTTTTAGGTATTGTGAAATTAGATGTAGAATATAACGGACAAACAAAATCTGTTGAGTTTTTAGCAATTCCAAATATAAAACAGGAGGTTATATGTGGTATAGATTTTTGGGGGAAATTTGGAATAAAAATTGTGTGTACTAATACAATAAGCGAAATTATCTTAGAGAAGGAAGATTCTGATAAAATTCCATTGAATACCCTTCAGAAACAACAGCTACAGGGAGTTATTGATAGTTTTCCCACTTCCGATCGCGATGGTCTGGGTTGCACAACCTTATTGGAACATAGAATTGATACGGATAAGGCAGTTCCAATAAAACAACGATTTTATCCCATTTCGCCAGCTAGGGAGAAACTTTTATGCGGGGAAATTGATCGAATGTTAGAATTAGGAGTTATCGAAGAGTGTCCAACTTCACCGTGGTCATCCCCTGGTGTTTTGATTGTGAAACCAGGAAAAGTTCGTTTTTGCTTGGACAGTAGAAAATTAAATTCCGTGACGACAAAAGACGCTTATCCGATACCTAATTTGGACGGACTAATTTCAAGGCTTCCTCCAGTTTACTTTATTTCCAAAGTGGATTTAAAAGATGCATTTTGGCAAATAAAATTGGACGAATCCTCAAGACCTAAGACAGCTTTCACAATCCCTAATCGGCCATTGTATCAATTTACAAGAATGCCGTTTGGATTGTGCAATGCACCGCAAACAATGTGCAGACTGATGGACCAAGTTATTCCGTATGATTTGAAGACGAACGTACTTGTTTATCTTGACGACTTATTAATTGTTTCGAAAGACTTTAACGAACACATTCGACATTTACACGAAGTGGCCACTCAACTTAGGAAAGCTAATTTGACGATAAACATTAAGAAAAGTTGCTTTGCTATTAAACAGGTACAATATTTGGGATACATTGTAGGTCAGGGAGCTATGAAAATCGACCCAGATAAGGTGGTTAGAGCGATTTCGGAATTTCCGGTTCCTAAAACAGTAAAACAACTGCGCCAATTTCTCGGTATGGCCGGTTGGTATCGTCGATTCGTCGATGACTATGCTACCATTACATTTCCTATGACAGAACTCCTTTCAAAACATAAAAGATTTTCTTGGTCAGAAGAAGCTCAACAAGCTTTCGTCATTTTGAAACAAAAATTAACTTCAGCTCCCATATTAGTCCACGCAAATTTTGAAAAACCATTTATTCTACAATGTGACGCAAGCACCTATGGAGTTGGGGCAGTTTTAGCTCAACTTGATGAAGAGGGTAATGAACGGCCAATAGCTTACATGTCACAAAAGCTTAACAAGGCGCAAAGAAATTATTCTATTACGGAATTAGAATGTCTTGCAGTAATTTTAGCAATTAGAAAATTTAGAGCATACATAGAGGGTCAAGAGTTTAAGGTAATAACTGATCATGCAAGCCTTAAATGGCTAATGCGGCAAAAAGATCTTTCGGGAAGATTAGCCAGATGGGCGTTGAAATTGCAGGGGTTTGACTTTTCAATTGAACACCGCAAAGGCAAAGAAAACGTAGTGCCGGATGCTTTATCCAGAGCCTTTGAAGGCGACGCAATTATAGACGAAATAAATTTACCAACTTTACCTTCCATTGACCTTAACTCAACAGCTTTTGATAGCCAAGAATATGCTAAACTGAGAGATGATTTTACTGTAGCAGAGTTACCCGATTACAAAGTTCTGGATAAATATATTTATAAAAGAGTTAACTTCTCAACAGGTGAAGTGGATGAGTCCGATTCCTGGAAGTTACTCGTACCTGAGGAATTACGCAAAGATGTGATATTTGCTGCTCACGATATACCAAATGCTGCTCATGGCGGAATCGCCAAAACCGTTCACCGAATACGTCAATTTTTCTTTTGGCCAAGGCTGGTTTCGGATATAAAAGAATACGTGCAAAAATGTGAATTATGTCGGACATCCAAAACTCCAACATCTTCTTTGAAACCACCAATGGGACAATTTGTTGAGTCGGAGAGACCATTCCAAAGGTTATATCTAGATTTAATAGGCCCTTTTCCCCGCACAAGAAATGGGAATATTGGTATTCTGATTATTCTGGATCATTTTACGAAATTCACATTTTTGAAACCACTAAGAAAATTTGTTACAAAACCTATCGTAGAGTATTTGAAAAAATGAAATATTTAATTGTTATGGCGTTCCAGAGGTGATTGTCACTGATAACGGAAGTCAATTTAAGTCAAAGGATCTGAAAGCTTTAATGGATAAATTTGGAATTAAGCATCAATTTACCGCTGTACATAGCCCGCAATCGAATGCGAGTGAAAGAGTAAACAGGTCGATTAATGAGGCACTCCGTTCATATATTCGTAATGACCAACGTCTATGGGATGAGTACATAGGAAGTGTTAATAGTGCAATTAGGTCTAGTATACACCAAACAACAGGCCGTACGCCTTATGAATTAGTTTTTGGTCAATCTATGATAGGACATGGATATGATTACAAAATATTGAGAAATTTGAAACTTTTATCCGAAACAGATACTCAATTAGAACGTCAAGATCAGTTCTCGCTTCTTAGAGATTCGATTAGAAAGAAAATAAAAGAGGCTTACGAAAGAAATGTTAATTCTTACAACTTGAGAGCTAGAACAAGAGAATTTAATATTGGTCAAAATGTGATTCACCGAAATTTTGTTCAAAGTTCATTAATAAATAAATTTAATGCTAAACTTGCACCCACTGGAATAAAGGCGGTAGTAATAGGAAAGATTGGTAATGTCAATTACGAATTGAAAGATGTTGATGGCAAGCATAAGGGAATATATCATATCAAGGACATTTGGACCTGATGATGATATAATTGATGCGCCTTTTTCAGATAAAGTTCCGCAGCACGCTTTTCTCTTTATCTGTTTTGTGAGGGCGACTATTTCATTTTTTTTGCCGAATGTTAATGGGGGATACATTTTATAGGGAAGGGAAGGGAGAGAAAAAAAAAGAAAAGTTACGGAAATTTTCTTTGGGTGTAAAGTTAGAAAACACTTTACTATAAAGCTTTGCTTTGGATATTTTTTATTTTTGTCAAAATAGAAATTGGAAAATTTTATTTTGAGAAAAGAAAAAGTTGTTTGTGAAATAACACATAAAATATTGGAGAATTTTGGAAAATTTGGAATTGTGCGAAAATTTGTCTGATACAAGGTCATCCTCATCACAACCACAGGATTGGGGGCTCAGCAAGAGCAGCAACAGCTGTGTGCTCAAATAAATCATAGCGATATAGTTAGAGTAATAGTCGATTCGGGTGTTGTACAACCAATAGAAGCTAATTCTGAAAACAATCTTCATCGTCAGTCTCATCTTTATCTATAAGCAGCTAAAGTTGGAGCAGCAGAAGCCAAAGTGTACCGAAACGATTTCAAGAGTAATTTAATTTACGAAATATTGATTCTAATGCAAATGCTTCATCATCTTCATCAAAACAGCAACATTCTTTAAATTTAAATTATTCAGATTCGGCGTTCGGCTGGTCCGTCGAACTGATCGGGACTACAAGCGCCGTTACAACTGCCAACAATACTGTTTTGTAATTTCAACAGCACCTACCACTACAGTAATATACGGAAGAATCAAATTTTTTTGTCTAACATCATCATTATCACAATCCACGAGAATACCCATACCATCATATCCTTGTGAACATTTTTATTTAATCGAAGTAGATTCGAAATTTTCTTAATATCTCTCCACACCTTTTGCATAGTTTTATTTATTTTATTTGCGGTCTTTTGTTGGTTTATTTCAACATTTCAATAATTTAAGTGCATTTTGCTAATCGGTTAAAACAGGAAAATTAATTTAGATGTGAGTTTTATCTCACATTCAAATATTTCCTTTTGAACTTAAAATTTTTTTTTAAATTAATAGTTCATTTGTCGTACTTATTATAATTTTGAATTTTTTTTTTTGGTCATGTTTTGAATTTGAATTTTTTTATTTTAAACTATTAAACATAAACTTTATTAACACTCATTTCAAACACAAACACATACTAACATATATAATATATTAACTAAATTGATAAAAATTTATAGCCTAAAGTATTCGTCGTCTGCAAGCGCTTGGGGACATCAATGGATATGCTCACGTAAGTTGGTTTTAAATTTTTTTTATATCTAAATTCTACTACCATTCTACACTTGCATACCTATTCTACAGAAGAAAAGACAAACAATATAGTATGAATATCTATTACATACTTATCTAATGAATAGTTAGTATTTTATAGTTACGATTTTTTTTTTGAACAGGGTTGCCATATATTACTAAAAGTAATTTACTACAATATAATTTTAATTGATTTAGAATAGATATTCATATTTCTTTAAAACAAAATTATTTCTTTTAATTAACACCCTACACTTTTACATTAAAAATTTAAATTTATTATTAATTCAACTGGACATTATATAATTTAAAATCAGTTATGATTTTGTTTATTTTTTTATTTACAAAAATTTCGTTGAAATATTTTTAAATTAAAAATAAAATATATGTAGATCGTTATAATTTCAATATAAGGTAATCAGATTTGGATTAGTTTATATTTCGCGTTGATAATATTTTTTTTTGTTATATATAATTTCTATTAGTGTATTTCTTTTATAATTTTATTTTAATAAAGTATTGTTAGCTTGTTCTTAAAATGGAATATTGATTATTGGTTCATTCATTACGAAAGGTGGAGTCATAGGTATATAAAAATGTAGATATTTTTTTTTTTTTTTTGATTTGTTTTTGGGCTGATTGAAATTTACCCTACAGTCAGCATGGAGGGTGGGCATAGGAATAATGTAGCAAATTCCATCATGAGCTACATTTCTATCATCAACATTTTTCGATTCATTTTCGATATTTTTTTTGTTATTTGTTTATTTATTATTTTTTTTTTAATGTATCTCCCTTATTTTTGAATTGCTACCTAAATTTAAAATCTACAGTAAACGATTCAGTAAATATAAATTCTTTTGGGAACATAATAAACCCCCCCATCGACGAGCACAGCCGAACCAGTAGGTAGCCGTTCCCTTTCATAAATCAACCCAAGTTAAAGAATCGTTACAACCTGTCAATTGGCCTCCAAGGTCGTGTGATTTGACACCTCTCGATTATTTTCTGTGGGGCAACGTGAAGTCACTGGGTTATGCTGATAAACCAGCAACAATTGACGCCTTAGAGGACAATTACACGAATTACACGTGACATATGCTAGCCATAGGTGTGTTTCTTTACTTTTTGGGTAAAGTTCGGTAAAATGAGAGTAACCACAAAATCCTCTCACAAAATGACAAAATTACCCAATAGTACGGGAACACAAAAAACCACTTTTCTAGCCCAAAATCTTATTTTAAAGAATAATGTGAAACAGTGATGGGACTTGATAAATTTTGTTTTGTGCCAAGTGTGTGACTAAAATGTGCCCGAGTTTTCAACTTTAATTTCATTTCGTGTAATTCAACTTTATTTTCATTTCGTAATCGCATTCTTATGGAATTAATTCTATTTTGAATGAATTCTAACCTAATGAATTAAAATTTTCTTGAATTCATTCAATTAAAATGATAAATGAAATTAAATCGATTCTTATTAAAGATTTGGGAATGCAGCCAATGAATGAATTCTTTAAGAATGGTTACTCGTATTGGTGTACATAGAAACATTATCTAAAACTGAATTAAATTTTTCATGAATTAAACTTAAATTAATTCTTTCGAAACTCTGAGCTAAATTTAAATCATTTGAATTTTTAAAATTGCATGGGTTATTTGGTAATATCTTCGAATAAATGCTCAGAAACTAAAAATTCAAGAATTTTTAAAGAATCGTTGTTTTTTAACTCCATTTTCTATTAAATTTTGTAGATAACGAAAATGTGCCAAAATATTATCGGTTGTGCCATTGTACCAATCAATCTTAGATTGTGCCACAAATCCCATCACTGATGTGAAAATGGCATATTTATTCGTATTTGAAAGTTGTTTTTGATTTTATTAAATTAATTCTTATAAAAAAATAAGTTTCTTTTGATTATTTCTTTATTTAATTAAAATTTTAAATCTATTTTCACAATTGTTTTTTGTTTATATTTACATCAGCTGTTTTACCAAAGTTTACCCGAAGAAAAATTCTGGGTAAATTTTGGTAAAAAGAGACACACTAATACACTCTCATTAGCGCTCCCATTTACCCAATTTTCGAGTACGGGAACGCTTTTGGGTAAATTTCGGTAACATTGGGAACGTACGGAAACGCACTTCATATGTCACGTGTAATTCGTGACATATGGCTAGCAGCGCTCGAAAAATTGGCCCAAAATTAGACGTCCAGAATGCGCTTCGTCAAGAAAAGCCGTGGTGGCCATATGCCCGAAATCATTTTCAAATGTAAATGCCATGTATTGATCTTTGGAAGAAAAACATTTTTTGGATTAAAATTAATTTTTTTGTGTTATTTTCTACAATTTAAAGTTCTATCTGGCTTAAAAAAACACCCAATGGGTAAAATGAATAAAACTTAGCAATTACTTCGAAGTAATTACTTTGGGCTTAGGAATGGCTTTTAACTCCAAATTTACCAATTGGCTTGTAGAATAGCATGAAATGTAAACGAAAATTAAAAAATTAAATTTCTAGTCTACTCCCAAGCAGACTAGATTTGTGAAGTAATTGCTTAAAAAACCCTGTATTTCCCCCTATTAGTAATATCTATTTTTTATTCATATGAGCCATTTTAATTTTCGTTTACATTTCATGCTATTCTACCAGCCAATTGGTAAATTTGAAGTTAAAAGCCATTCCTAAGCCCAAAGTAATTACTTCGAAGTAATTGCTAAGTTTTATTCATATGACCCAATATGTTACTTGTCGAATAGCGTGAAATAACGAAGATCGAAAAATATTTTTTTTAGTCTACTCGCGAGCAGTGAAGTAATTGCTTAGAAAACCCAATATTTCCCACTATTAGCAATATCTATTGTATTTTTTATTCATACGAGATATTGGGTCATATGAATAAAACTTAGCAATTAGTCCGAAGTAATTACTTTTGGCTTAGGAATGGCTTTATCACCAAAATTTATACATAGACTTGTAGAATAGCATAAAATAAAAAGGAAAATAAAAAAAAATTTATTATTAGTAATATCTATTTTTTATTCATACGAGCTATTATAGAAAATTAAATATTTATGCTAATAAACTTCTGTATTGATTTCAGGTTCTGCTATCATCTTTGTAGGTCTACTTGGTTCCGTACACTTAAATCAAACTTTAATAGGACGTCATTGGGCAGCTATGGTTACGATCGTGTGTGCTCTTATTATAATAATAACCAGCGATATGCAACGTGTAACTTATGATCACGATTCGTTAGCTCAAGTAAATTCAAATGCTGTTTTGTCGGGGGATTTATTGATAATATGTGCATCTATATTTCAAGCGGGTAAAATGGTATACGAAGAAAAATATTTAAAAGCCTGTAATGTACCCACACTACAAGCCATAGGTTGGCAGGGTTTATACGGTATAATGATTACTTCAGTTATAGGAATTTGTATGAATTTTCTACCTACACCGGTAACTCCCTTTAATTATAGTTCTCGCTTGGTTTTTGATGATCTAATGGATGTCTTTAGCCAATTGCAAAGTAATCCTTTGATTGTATTAGCTTTATCATTATATATTGTTACCACACTGATGCATGGTTACACCTCATTATGCATTATACGTTTTTCTTCGACCGCTAATCTTATTTTAGCTGAAAGCGTTAGATCGTATTTAGTGTGGCTAGTAGCATTATTACTTGAGTGGGAATATTTAAATTTTATTTCCATTATTGGCTTCTTAATTTTACAATTGGGTTTAATTTCTTATCGCAAGGCTATTCTTTTGGAATGGTATCGTTCTATTTTGTTGCGTTTAACCCGCAATCGTTACGCCGATATTTCAGCAGATACAACTGCTGGTTTAGGAGATGGTCCTGCTGTACCAACTAGTCGCCCAGCGGATATTATTTAATTAAATTTGCATTTTTTGTCTATCTTTATCATTTTTTTAAATTTTATAACAAATTTTTATTTTTGATTAAAAAAAAAATTATCTAAACATTTTAAAACTGATTTTGTTTTAGCGCGTAATTATAGCATAGGAAACGATTCTACATGTTTTTTAAAGATAACTTGTTCCCAAAAATTTAGTAATATTTTAAAAGACTTGTTTGTAATGTATGAATTCGAATTTAAATAAGGATTTAAAGAATAAAGTTTACAAATCATAAGAATTTAGTACTTATAAATTTTTATTGTCGAAATTTTAATGTAAGTATTGAATTATAGTAAAACCTCGTTAACCACTACCGACATATTTTTGTCACTTGCATCCACAATTGGCATCAAACAAGAGGGGTGATCCCAACAGTTCAAAGGACGTATACATTTTTTTTTTAATTTCAAATAGCCTTGAAATGGTATATATTTTTGTTTCAATATATACAAATTCAATGAACATTTATGACATAATATGTTTGTTCCTTTACGTTACCGCGGGAACCCGCGGGATCCCAAACTTACCCAAAAAGCGTTCCCGTACACGAAAAAGGAGAGCATTCGGGTAACTTTGGTAAATTGTAAAACTAACAGCTGATGCAATGATAACCAAAAACAACCCAGCAAAAAAATTGCAAGTAGTGCTTTACAAACTACTTCTTTTAATGCTTCACAAGTATCCGTTAGTGTATTTTTACTGCTTTTTTAGAAGTTATTCTGAACGACTGAAAAAAATCACTTCTTTCATTGCTTCCCAAGTATCCGTTATTACATTTTTACAGCTTTTTTAGAATTACTTCTGAACCACATCCAAAAAATCACTTAAGTATTGCTTCTAAAGAGTGATGGTAAAAAGTGATTTCATGAAAGAAGTGATTTTTTGAAGTTGTTCAGAATAATTTCTAAAAAAGCAGTAAAAATACACTAACGGATACTTGTGAAGCATTAAAAGAAGTAGTTTGTAAATCACTACTTGCATTTTTTTTTCTGGGATCTTACTAGTGTTTAGCAAAAGACAATCTGCTAATATCAGCAGTTTTTTTGCAAGGTCATTTTTAATTACATAATTTTTAGCAGCTTTTTCTCCTATTTTTACAGCTTTATTTCTGAGTGTATTATTTTTATAAAAAAAAACACTTTATATATTTCGTATTCGTATTCGCCGCTTTATATATTTTTGTTAATAAAAAATTAAAGAAATGAAGATAAAAACAATTTACTGTCTTGTTCAGTAAAAGTCAGCTATCAGTTATAACAAGCGATAGCATACTGGGTAGAGCGTCTGCTTGAAATGCCAACGAGTTTGGGTTCAAACCCCACACGATGCATGACGATTTTTTTTTTTTAATAAATTAAAATAAAAACGAGTAAAAAGGTTAAAGTCGGGCATGCCGACTATACAATACCCTACACCAGTCTGGTGTATTGTTTGGATCCGAATTTCGAATGGGTTAAAATGGGGCTTATGTCAAAATTTTCTATAATGTGAGTCAGCGCACCAAATTTCATTAAAATATCTTAATATTTGCGACCTGCAGTTTGTAACCAAGCCAATTTTGGGGGGACCCTTATATGGGCACTAGTTCTAAACATGGACCGATGTTCACCAAAATCAATAGGCTTCGTCCTTGGGCCAACATAGGTCTATGTACCAAATTTCATCAAAATATCTTAATATTTGCGACCTGCAGCGTATAAACAATATAATTTTGGGGGGACCCTTATATGGGCACTAGGTCTAAACATGGACCGATGTTCACCAAAATCAATAGGCTGCGTTATTGGGCTAACATAGGTCTGTGTACCAAATTTATCAAAATATCTTAATATTTACGACCTGCAGCGTATAAACAATATAATTTTGGTAGGACCCTTATATGGGCACTAGGTCTAAACATGGACCGATGTTCACCAAAATCAATAGGCTGCGTTATTGGGCCAATATAGGTCTGTGTACCAAATTTCATCAAAATATCTTAATATTTACGACCTGCAGCGTATAAACAGTATAATTTTGGTAGGACCCTTATATGGGCACTAGGTCTAAACATGGACCGATGTTCACCAAAATCAATAGGCTGCGTTATTGGGCCAATGTAGGGCTGTGTACCAAATTTCATCAAAATATCTTAATATTTACGACCTGCAGCGTATAAACAGTATAATTTTGGTAGGACCCTTATATGGGCACTAGGTCTAAACATGGACCGATGTTCACCAAAATCAATAGGCTGCGTTATTGGGCTAACATAGGTCTGTGTACCAAATTTCGTCGAAATATCTTAATATTTACGACCTGCAGCGTATAAACAATATAATTTTGGTAGGACCCTTATATGGGCACTAGGTCTAAACATGGACCGATGTTCAAAAAAATCAAACTTGTTCGTCCTTGGGCCAACATAGGTCTGCGTACCAAATTTAATCAAAATATCTTAATAGTTGCGACCTGTAGAGTGCGCACAAGATTGCATGGACAGACAGACAGACAGATGGACGGACGGACGGACATCGTTAAATCGAAATAAAAAAAAATTCTGAACCGATCGGTATACTATAAGGTGGGTCTACGACCAATATTTTTTGGTGTTACAAACATCAGCACAAACTTATAATACCCTGACCACATAGTGGTGTAGGGTATAACAAGTGAAAAAGAACTTCCTTTTCATTGGTTCAAATATACATAATTTGTTTCAAAAAAGAACAACTTCCCTCCTATGACAAGACAATGTTAAATTCATCAGTGAAAACCACAAATTTTCACAACTCCCTATTCAACTGTTATGTTTTTACTACTTCTTTTTCCTCACCTTTTTCCTGGGTATGTATACGCTTGTTACAATCGAAAGAAAAACATTTTTTTTTAGATTTTACAGTTTTTTTATTTTTTAGTACAATTTTTTGCTAATTTCAGCAGATTATTTTAAATTACAATTTACAGCAATTTACTGAAATTTAGTAGGCGCAACTAATTATTTATACTAATTTCATTGTACTAAAATTATGATATTTAGTGAGTTTTATAACTGATTTTAGCAAATCGATTTTGAATTGCATTTTACATATATTTTACTAAAATTTAGTAGCGGCTACTAATTTTTTCTACTAATTTTATTGTACTACAGATCAGCAGACATGTGTTGCTAAAATTAGCAAAAAATACCGCTGGCCTCAAAACAGTTAAATTTCCCGTAATAACAGCAAAATTTTCAGTAGCCATTACAGACTTTTTTGGTTGAGTGTAGGTAAGGAGTTACCTCGTTGGACATGCCCTTGTTAAAATAATATCTTTTGTAATAGAAAAGTAAGAGGTTACCTTCCCTTATATCTTCTTACCAAAGTCATTACCGGGTAATAGAAGGTTTTGCTGGGATATAACAACAAATACTTGGGTTATGCAATAGTTAATCCATAACCCGTAAGTATGAAACCTAGTGTTAATGTCCAACTGTAATGGCTGTGTTTGTGCGGCAAGCTGTTAGTGTTTGCTTGTGTCATTCCCATACAAATTTGACGTTAGTAACTTTAAGAGTTAACACTAAAGGTTGGCTTATGTCAAATTTGTATGAAAATGACATAAGCCAACACTGATAGCTTGCCGCACAAACACAGCTAATTTTAAATTTTATCAGTCTTTTTTCAAATTTGAAAAACCGAAACCGGATTTTTCTAAATTTTAACTATTCGCAAAAATCGAAAACCGCCGCTAACTTTCTAACTAACATAAATCCGCTTATATATAAAGACGTCGTTAAAATCCATGAAATATATCAATTTGTGGCCCTTGAAACTGTGTATATGCCACCCCTTAAATATAAGTTATAGAATTCGAAATATATTTAGTAATAACACAAAAAAAAACACTTACCATTTTTTTCAATCAGTCCTAACATATCTTTTTGTATTTAAGTTCTATACCACACACATTTTTAAATAAAACATATCCATTTCAATTTTTGTGTTCACTTTTGTATGTGTGTATATTTTCAACAATTGGCATTTTTTGTTTTTGCAAATTATAATCTAAAAAACAGAAAATTATAAAAAAGAAACAAAATATAAAAATTTAACTTAATATACACAATTATTGAAACTTAAAAAAACAAGACAAAAAGTATATATAGTAATTAAAATTAAAATAATAGGTAACTTAAAATTGGCTATATATATTAAAAACAGTATTAATTAATTTAACAAACTGTTGGAAAAATGCAAAATTTAAAACTGTTATTGGTTGGTTCTTAATATATGTAATGGTATGTTCGTAAATTCACATTATAAACATAAAAAACTATTTTTTGTAGCTTTTTTGATAGTTCATGTTAATATAATATACAATACAATTAAATAATTTCTTTGACATTTAATATACAATTTCT
Organism: Leucophora obtusa; assembly: GCA_949987735.1. Classification (NCBI taxonomy): domain Eukaryota; kingdom Metazoa; phylum Arthropoda; class Insecta; order Diptera; family Anthomyiidae; genus Leucophora; species Leucophora obtusa. Next base: position 357,723,151 of record OX465295.1, read on the forward strand.
ATATATATATTTAAAGACAACATAATAGAAATAAAACTATCATGGGGTTTCTAGAAGACGTTCGTTGTCACACGAATGAGTGAATACATGTATTTTGTTTTTGTATTCCATGTATTTTCGTTCGTGTGAAGCAAAACGTCATCTAGAAACACCACCTATGTCTATTCCTAGGAAAAGTATGTGACTAGTTGTGTCTGTATTCCCCTTGTGTATGTTATTGCAATAGATTGCATAGATATATTATTCTTCTTCTTTTGTCAACAAATGCATTTTTTCACACACAATCAAAATTATTTGTTTGTAAAGGTATAGAACGTATGTTCAACACATTTTCATGGCTTACGTGCACTGACAGCGAATGTCAAATAGTAAGAGATCTATGTAATCAATGGTAAATTATATATATTAAATTTTTTGTTTTAAAACTTAATCATGACATTGACAAATAAAATGTGAATTTTTTTATTGTTTTATGTGGGAAGTTTTGATTTTCAGCCTTAAAAATCGTCTTATGATAGTCACAACTCGTCACAGGTAGGAATAGGAACTATATCTATGATTTGGAAGCTAATTGAAGAAAATTAATCTTTCCAATAAAAATTTTAAATAGACAAATTTAATAAAATAAATCAATTTATGCATATGCATTTTGATAATTTAAATTGAAAACAAATATTTTTTAATAAAATTGAAATATGTGGATTTGAATTAAAACTATAAATAACAATTTCTGAATAATAATTTTTATCAAAAGACGCAGAAATAATACAAGCATTTTTTAAATATATGTATATATATAATTTTTTAACTGTATAACATGTGTTTGTTAATAAATTCACGGTTTTAAGGATAATTAATCGGTTTATTGTCTTGTGTTATTAAATTGTTTGGATAATATTTTTGTAGATTTTTTTTAAATGAAGTTTATTATGATTCATAAACATTTTTCCTTTTTTTCCTTGAGATTTAACAACAAACACTTCTAACTTCTTTACGAATACGAAAAACGTGTTTTAAAAATGAATTGGATGTAATAAAGTTGTACAACGAATTTTGACTTTAAGCCAAAAAATATACAAATCTATAGTTTACTTAAATAATGACAAAGTAAAAACAAACATAAAGAGAGCTTGCAATATCCGGTTAAAACAATAGCCCTATTCACAATCTTGTGCAAATGGTCTTGCATCATTGCATTTGCAAAGTAGTAGAGTATAATTTTACTTTACACTAACAAAATATACAGAGTTGAATTCGCTACACCTTTGCAAATATACAACACCAAAAACCAATAGTTTATATTTACTATGCGTATGCAACACTTAATTACAAACTGCTGATATCTGTCAGCTAAGTTGAAATAAAAAAATAAACTACTGAACTAAACTAATAAATTTAAATGAATAAATTTCTAATTAAAAAAATAAACGCTAAATTCTAAATAAATATTTTACGCTTTTTTCGACATAAAATTTATTGTAGCGAAAATGTCAGTATAAATTAATTTTGTTTTTACTAATCAGCTTCGTGCTTTGCAACAAATGTTGCAAACAAACATAAAAAGACCGTTCACAATTGATAGCAAATATTTACAATTGCACTATTTTGCAATCTCAAATGCACATGATTGTGAATAGGGCTAAAATATATTTTAATAACGTTAATTCCGATGCACATTAAAAACGACAAATATTGGAAATGCATTAGTTTCCAGTTTAATTGGTTATTCATTTAATTATATTTAGTTTTCCTTCTTATTCATGCCAAGTAAACCTTCAGCTACACCCAAAAAGTAAACCATCTGGGCAATACCAAACAAAGGTGCGATAACAATCATACGACATAAGCCACCCTTGAAGAAAGCTGTGGGTCCTTCATATTTCATGGTTTTGCTAAAAATAAAAATATATTTAACTTTTCATTATTTTTTAAAGTATTAATGTTTTAAAAAGAAAAAAACTTTTAATTCTTCAAGAAAAACTTGAAACTTATTCATGCATCGCCCACAACTTGTCGAGTTCCACATTATGCTGAAAATAACTAAATTTTTATTTTTTAATAGAAAACACGATTATACATTATAATCCTTCGTTCATCCAAATGTTATTTTACAAATACAAAATATAAACAAATTTCAGTTGCGGTAAAAGCAAAAAATTTTGTAAACACGAATTGCACGAATGTCAACACGAACAGTAACATAAACAAATCAAATTTCGTAAAAAATGGCAATTTTTTCACGAATGTTCCTTAGTGTATTCCCCGCTTTAAAATCGATTTTTTTTAAATTTTTTTACTTAAGATTTATTTTAAAAATTATTTTTTTAATTTTAAACATTTAATGTAGGAAGCAACGTAAATAAATTCTAAATAAAAAATGGTTACAATTACGGATTTTCTAAACTAGTGATCCAATAAGTGATCCAAAGAAGAGAATCTAACAAGGATCGTATCTTTATGAGTTCCCTAGAATTTCCATTAAATTTGTATATGTGATAGAGGGGGCAAAATTAAAATTTTGGGTAAGAAACATATGCCCTAGTTGATATCTGATGGCAGAAATGAGTTTCGACTGAGGCAAGGATAGAGAATGATTTAGTAGATTAAAAACTGTATTTTAAAGCTATTTTCAACTCAAAATCTAAAATAGGTGTGTTCGGGTACTCAACATTCGGATCCCGCGGGATCCCAATTTTACCGAAAAGCGTTTTCTTACTCCACAATTGGGTAATTGAGAGCTGTTATGATAGAGTAATATTCTTGTTCTTCTTGCACGAAGAAACCCAGACTTTTTTTCGTGTAAATTTGGGTAAATTGTTTTTATCAGCTGTTATATCATCAGTTGGGTTCAACTAGTTCAATTGAACTTTTCACTAATTTGAACCAAATACCTAGTTCACAGCTAATAGCTCTTTTAGTTCAATCGCTCATTTCATTCGTTCAGAAAAATATGTGTATCATTTACAAAAAATTAGTATAAAAGTTGCAAAGGCTTATCGGTAATGTTACAACTCCATAAAATTACCGACAATTTTTTGAAGACGCTTGTTTAAATGTGTTAAAAAGATAAATATGCAAATAAGTCGAAGCTTTTGTTTAATATTAAAATCTTTTCCAGATTTAATAAACTATGTATTCGTTTTTGTAAATAAAAATGCCTGAGAAGGAAATTTTTATGAAAATTTTTGATTTATAAAGGGTTTTAAATAGAAAAGCTATCTAGATTTTTACAAAAAATTGAACAAGAACTAGAAAGAGCGCTCACCAAAACGAACTATAATGCACAAATCTATTGACGTTTGCATTAAAGGAATTAAATATGCTAAAATCCTAAACGTATTTAACAAATTGTGAAAAATAATCCGTTGTAGGCATGTCCATATCCGGATTTCATTCTTGCCTAAGGAAATCGTCAGGGGACGAGGTTTTTAGAATTTTTAGAAATATTTGTTAAGTTAAATTACAAACTCAATGAGAAAATTAGAAACTCAATAAGTTAAATTACAAACTCAATGTTTTTTGGGCTTCAAATATGGTTTTTCGCGTTCGTTTACTTTTGTGCATTTTTGTCACTTTGTGAGAGTTTTTCTTGTTAACTCTCATTTTACCCAACTTTACCCAAAAAGTAAAGAAACACCTAATATTTGAACAATATATGAGCAATTCCTAAAAACTTTTAATATTTGGGGTAAAAGAAGTGATTTTCGTTTTAAGGACACATTAATGGTGTTATCTGTACACATAAACTAACATTTGAGCTATTCAAATCCGTTCGCGTGAATGGCTTTATGCAGGGATCGTAAAAGTTATGGGGCTTTACAGTGGAAAATAAAAAAAAAAAAATTCCCAAAACTTAAAGTTTTTTCTACATTTCCCATAGACTTTTGGTAACCCTTAAATGCATTTGGCAACATACCGGTTTTTTAATAAAAAAAACCCACTTTATGCACAAAACTGCATTTTTGGGCATTAGAGGCCCCTTCTGTACATAGTGTTCCTATAGTTTAGCGCAGAATTTTTAAGTAAAAATTTTGGTTTTGCTCTGTATATTTGTGAAAAATCTAAAACACGCGTTTTATTGACAAAAAGTGTAATATTCAAAAATATTTGTTTAAATATTTAAAGTGGTATTCTCGCAATAAAATTAATTTTGGCGACAATAAAAGTATAAATTATATAAATTTTTTTTTCATACACATTTTTTCACAATTTAGCTATTTGGCAAAAAAACATATTTTTCTATAAAAATCACCTTTTTTAAAAATATTTTTTTTTTGGTATTTTTCTTGAAATGTACACGCCTTTAGAAATCATATATAAAAAATGGTTAAAATCGAAAAGATCATGCATTTAAGGGTTAATATAAAAATAAAAAAAAAACATACACCAAATTTTAAAAAAAATTACTGAACCCAAAACTAGTAGTTTTCAGATTTATTTCGTTTTCGATTGTCAAATCTCATACAAATTTCAAATCGTAAACTTAAAAAACGAAAACTTCTAGTTTTGGGTTCAGTATGGATGAGGCTTAAATTAAAGACGTGCACTGTATATCTTAAAGTATTTCCAAAACAAATATACCATATACATAACTGTTACTATTGGTATAAATAAGAGAAGAAGTGTAACTGATATTGTTGTTTTGTTTCAAAGCACTCACTTTATTCCAGTTATTTCTTGTTTTCACTGAGTGAAGAATTTATTTGTTTCTTGTTCTCAAATACTTATTGTACCCCAAATATTTTCAAGTAATTGTTGTGGAAACAAATAATCAAGTGACTAAAGATTAAATTTGTTGTGAAATTTGTATTTAAAAATTAATAAAATTCAATTAAAACAAAAAATTGTATTTAATTTAAATAAAATTAGTGAAAAAGAGGTCGAAGGAAGACATGGGGTTGATAATTTTCACAATATATTTATTGGCAGCGTATAATAAGTATTTATTGTACAATCTTCATTATCTGTTTTATTTGTCTGAGCATACTATAGTAAAACAAATATATTACGCTCATTCTCTCTTTATTCATTTACACACAATCTACTAGAAAGAATAACAATATCAACTATACCAGAGACCAGTGTTGCCACCAGTAAAACAATAAAATACACAGCTCTCGGTCAAAAATTATCCAAAACTGTATAAAATTACACAAAAAATTAATATTCCTTTATTAGTTTCAAATAATCACTATTTTTGAAAAAAAAAATAATGCATGCATTTAGATTGCTCACAGTGTTCAAGAAAAGAAATAATTTGGAAACAATTCAGCCAACAACATATCAGTTGGATGGCCATGAAATTTCACATTGTCGTAGAGCTTAACAAGTATTCAACTAAATTAAGGAATCGTGCGAATTTTTCAACGGAAAGATCTGTACCCAAATTATATTTTTATATACTTTCTATTATTGAACGCACATCTTTCTCTATCGCAGATATTAGCAACCAAATTCGAAATGTTAACCCATTCCTAAATGGGTCAAGATTTTTTGCAAAATTATATTCAATTAAAATCTACGTAAATAATCAAGAATAAAAAATTAATAATAATAAATTTGAGGTAATATCTGCATGCATGATCATGCATGTTCATGCGTCTTCATGCGTGTTCATACATGTACACACATGTAGATATTACCTCAAATTTCGTTAATGCACATGTGTGGACATACATGATGCATGTATGGAGATTCATGTATCCATGTATGGACATGAATGCATGTTTATGAGCATGCATGAACATACATTTAACCTGTATGTATTCATATATGTCGATTTTTAGCTGGGTAAAAAAAAAATAAGTTTTTATGAGTTTGTTTTGATTAATTACAAATGGTATTGTTAACTACCCAGTCAGAAAAATACAAACGGGAAAGCGGTGGCAAAGCACTTTAACAGGTGGTACAAGTACTGGCAAAAAGTGCTTTCCCATTCCCAAAATGATATCATTAGACAAAAGGACCGGCTGTTCAAAAAGCGCCGGAAAAGCACTGGAGGAACAAAATTTTTAAAAGTTGGCAAAACGCTGGCAAAACCAATAAATAGGTGGTCTGGAAATATATTTTCCAAAATAAAATTAAAAAAAGTTCATATGTATTTTTTTTGGTCCTGCTGTGATTTGAACCCAGGCCGTCAGATTGGCAGACGATTACTCTACCCACTGAGCTAACGAGACATATAATATTTAATGGCTAAACACATAAATGAGTGATAATAGCTGGACAACTACTGGCTGTGCCAAAATGCTAGTACTGACAAACAATTTTTTGTAACTAGTATGCCAGTATTGTGAGGGCAAAAAAAGGAGCTTTCCCACAAACAAAAAAATTGATTTTATAAAACAAAAAATATTTTAAATTAAAAAAATCCAAAAAAATATTTTTGCTTGCAACCGGATTTGAACTCGGAACCTTCCGACTACAAACATTTTTTAACGAAGCGTCAGCATTTTTATAAAATCATTGGTTTTCCAGTGAATTGATTTTTGTACGCCTGGTAGCATTGGCTAGGTAGCACTGGATAACCACTGGTTGCAAACCTTGGCATATCACTCTAAGCCAATTCTTTGCCAGTGGTTTTTTTATAAACCACCGAAATTTTTGTAAAACAAATACTGGTAAAACGCTTTTCGCAAACGCTGGCAAAGCATCCCAAATGAGTGTTCTGCCAGACGAACAACGTAAATATCAAGAGGAGAACCGAAAATTTAAACGTAGTGCAAGAGAAGATAAGCGAAAGTGTGCTGATAATTTAGCCAAAGATGCACAAATAGCCAGTGAAACGGGTCGATCCAAAGACCTGTACCGTATCACGAAGGAGATTTCCGGTCATAGCCACCACAATATTAAACCCCTGAGGAATGATCAGGGCGAATTGATTTATGCCAAAGATCAACAGTTGGAGTTGTGGGAGAAGTATTACTCTAAACTGTTGTCGGTCAATCCGACTGAAGCTACAACAATATGTGATTGCGAGCCAATGCATCATATAAATAACGTACGAAATGATATAAACATCGCAACACCCTCCCCCGAAGAAATAACAGCTGCAATTAAACGTCTGAAGTCCGGTAAATCTGCAGGCCCTGATGGAATACCTCCCGAGATTCTGAAAATAGACAGCATCCAAACAGCGACGTTACTAGAACCCTTAATTTCAAATTTTTGGTTAAATGAGAAAATTCCTGATGATTTCAAGGAAGGCCTTATAATTAATCTTCCAAAAAAAGGAAACTTGCAAGATTGCTCAAGGCTGTGTTTTGTCTCCACTACTGTTTAATATAGTACTTGATGTAGTTATGAACCACTGTATGGATATGCATCATGGTATTTCGTGGGGCCTTCATGATAGGTTAGATGATATTGATTATGCAGATGACGTCTGTCTTCTATCCCACCGCTTCTCTAGCATGCAATCCAAGATTCAAGCCTTTGCTACACGTGCGGCCAAAAGCTTACAAATTAACATCAACAAAACTAAATCAATGCGAATAAATTCTTCATGCAACACAAACTTCCAGCTTTCGGGCGAACCCATTGATGATGTTGAAATCTTTTGTTATCTGGGGAGTATAATTTCTAAAAGAGGGGGCAGCAAAGAAGATATACAGAATAGACTGTGTAAGGCAAAGCAAGCATACGGCATGCTTAATAAATTCTGGAGATCGCAAAATATCTCAAATCACACCAAGATCAAGGTTTTTAATAGCAACGTAAAATCTGTGCTTCTGTATGGCTGTGAAACCTGGAATATTTCGAGTCATGAAATGACTTATATGCAAGCTTTTGTAAACCGCTGCCTCAGGCGTATACATAGGATATTCTGGCCTGCCACGATATCAAATCGGGATTTGTGGAACCTAACCAATCAAATTCCTTTGAGTATGAATGTCCGATTGCGTAAATTTAGTTGGCTAGGACACACAATGAGAAATCCAGCGAATGATTTAACTCGACAGTCCGTTGAATATAACCCCCAAGGATCCAGGAGACCTGGTAGACCTGCGAACACTTGGAGACGCCAAATAGAGAACGAGTTGCATGAGCATGGTGTGTCCTGGAGTGAGATGAAAATGATGTCTACCGATAGAATACAATGGAGAACATTTGTTGCGGCCCTATGTTCCACTGGGAATTAAAGGATTAAATATATGCCAGTACTTGATTTTTTGTACCACTGGCGATTTCTGACTGGGTATACGTACGGTCGTAACATTAAGTTTGTTCGACGTAATGTTGGGAAAGTCTGGTAAAATGAGAGTAAACAAATAATTATCCCAAAAAATGTTAAAAATGCTCATAATACCGGGAACGCACAAAACCACCCAGCAAAACCTTCGGAATGCGGTTAGACCTTTTTCACGCATTGCCTGGCAATGGGTACCCCTTTACCTTGATTTTACTTAGAAACCTAAAGTAATACGTTACTAATATTTTTATACATCAATACTTATGTGGGAGGTATGAAATAATGAGTTACCGATATAGAGATATTTCACTACTTATTTGGAGGATTTAAAATAATATATTACTGATATTGTGTTATATAATAACTTATTAATAATGGTAAAAATAATAATCTGATATCTTTAAAATATACTACGAAATAACGTAAAATACCGATTACCTTAAAATACCCTAAAGAAATTATTTAAAATACCGTTAACCTTAAAATACCCTAATGAAATAACTTAAAATACCGTTAACCCTAAAATAACATAACGATACAACTTAAAATACCAATAACCTTAAAATAACATAACGAAATACTGTTGAAATAACGTTATCACTTATCACTAACTTTATGAAACGGATGCCAACCCAGGTTGCGAGTAATTTTCACATACATAATTTTTACGTACATACAAAGCCGCAAACGGAATTCTCTCATCAACAAAACAATCTTAAAAAATGGAAAGCGGTTTTTTATGTTTTTCAACTTTGAGCGTTTATAACTACTGAACGAAAGTACTTATAAAATTTCATACAATTTTTTTATTCGCGAAAAAAGTTATTCCGCCAAAAAAAGCGCTGAATTTTTTCCTGTTAAGTTGCATTTTTATCTTACATCAACTAGAAACTGAATTCAAATGCAGGTTGGGATTAAATCAAAAATTTTATCAAAATTTAGTCCAGAGCACCGCGAAAAATGTATTAAATTTGCAAACTATATCCACCCGCCGATGATTTTCTTATCAAAAGAAAAGCATTGGTATCCATATTGGCCTATTTAGAACATTTTGTTTCGACCACACGTGTTCACTTAAATCGACTATAGATTAGGATATGTAAGTTTGACATTTAAATCACAAACATCTCCGTGCAAAAGAGTCAAAAAATAGTTTTTTTTATAGAATATCCTTGAAAATAGGACATGTCGATATGCTTGAACATGTTATGGATGCCCCTCAAAAAAACTTCATATGATACCCATATTGAGTATATTGTCTTCAGCTAAAATGCAAAATTCTTCCAAAAACTAAAAAAAACGACCTTTTTAAAAACGGCCCAGCTCGTGAGATCTCAATCCTAGACCCGAAATATTTTGGGAATCATCATAAAACAAACCAAGATGTATTTTGAGGGAGGCACTTTTTTTGTCCATATAAGGTGAGTCGCTCTAATGTACATTAGGGATATAACTTTTTGCAAATATCATTTCTTCCAATGCAAAATCAAGTAAAGCATGAAAAAATATTAAGAACTAGTGCTGGTAAAAATATGAGTAGTGGTTATCGAGTATTTGTCTTTTTTTTGGGTACTCATACTTAAAATTACTACTCGATATTTCCAAAGTTGCATTTTTGACGGAAAATATATAAAAAAAATGTGATTCCGCTAAAATATTAATCACAAAACTACAACTCTGCTAAAAGAAAAAAGAAAAAGTAAAATATTTAAAAGTATATGTTAAAAAACTAAAAAAAAACATAATGAATAGTTGCTATAAAAGTTTAAAAATATGTTTATAAATTTAAATATTGAATCAACGTACACACGTCCAAAGAATTTTAATAAAAATTTTCAAATTTAAAAACCGTTAAAATTATCCAAATTAAAAATATCGAGTAGTATCGAGTATTGCAAAGTAATCGAATTTACCAACACTATTAAGAACTACAATTTTACTTTTTCGCGATAGTTAAAAAAGTTCCCGCACTAAACGCATTGAAGTTTTATATAAATTAATTTTTTTTAATTTAAAAAAAGTAATATTTCACTCTAAATTAATAAGCTTTTTTAATTTTCTAATATAAACATCAGTAAAAATCATTTCCAACCATTTTGTCAAGAAAAGTTTGCTTTTTTAACAAAAATAAAAAATTTTAAGAATTTTAAAAATCGCGGGAGGTTTTTTAACCAAAAAACTGTTTTTATTATTAGGACTTTATTAGGTTTTGCCTAGATGCTTGGTACCCCAAAAAAGTTATACCCCTAATGTGCATAGTTAAAAACTAAAACTTACGTTATACAATCCATAACACCCTTAAACTCCTTTTCACCTTCAGCCTTCTTAATAGCCTGTAAACGAGTTTTAACTACATCGAAAGGATTAACAAATAAGGCAGCAAATGAACCAGCGGCCAAACCAGATAAGAAAGAGCACCTTAAATAAAAAACAAACAATTTAGTCCAAAATCTAAATATTTATATAATTTTTTATCTTACCAAAATACTGCTTCACCTGAACCATCAGTACGTCTGGGGCCCAAAGCGTTAAGAGTAGCAAATAATGGGAAGTATACAACTGAGAAGGTAACATCTCTTAAACCTGTGGCACCAATTCCCTTGTACAAACCAATAATACCCTTTTCTCTCAACAATTGTGTAGCTATTTTTGTGGCCGATGTCTTTTCAACTTGTTTACCGGCCAATTTAGCTTGTGCTGCAATACGACCAGCATCTTGCATTTGAATTTTCAACAATTCCATAGGAGTTGTCACAATTATTTGGAATGCACCAGCTAAACCACCAGCAATCATTTGGCTACTTATTGGCAATTTACCATCTTTGGTGGTGAGTTTATGACGGAAATAATCATTAGCAGTAAGTTTGATAGCTTTTTCGGGTGTTATCAACAAAATGTTGACACCAGAACCACGATACATGCCAAAATAACCTTCGGCACGATATGTCTTGCGGAAGCAATCAAACCTTAAAAACGGTGATCAGAAATAAGGCAGGTTATTTAAGATAATTGCAAAAAACTTACATATTTTTGTACATTTTTTCGCCATTTGGACCGACTTGTTGATTTTGTAAACGGGTTTTAACTAAATCCAAAGGAAATACACAGGATACGCCAATAATACCGGCAATACCACCATTTATAATTTTGGGAAGTAAACTAAAATAGAAAAAGAAAGTATTGAAATCTGGATACATATGTATATGTATAGCTGTTGACAACTAATTAGAAACGCTTTGTCATTTGCAAGAAACTCTTCAGTTTTTTTATGTACATATGTATAAAGAATTTTATTTTTAATTTATTTTATCATATTTCTTTCAAGAGTTAACAAAGAAACAAAAAAAACTTAAGAAATTATTCAATCTTAAAAATATTTTATAAATTGATTATATTAAATTCCCGTACGCTACCGCGCATACCCGCGGGAACCCAAAAGAGCCCAAACAACAACAATTTACATGCAATATTGATTGGGGGAACGCTTTGGGCTAGTTTGGATACCGCGTAAAGTACGGAAATAGACATATAATTAGAAACACTAATAGTTGCGTTCGCTAACTGGATATACAGTAGACTCGCGGTAACGTGAACTATTAAAAACCCAGCGTGTTCACGTTTGCGAAGTTGTTCATGTTTACGAAGGTGTAATTCTTTAAATTATCCAAATAAATTAGACATGTGTTTTAACTGAAATTCATATATTCTTTTGTGTTTTGGATTGTTATTCATTTAAAAAATGGGTTATCTTTTTCTGGATTTTCTTTTTTTGCAAATTGCTTAACACGGCGTTTTCGCGGAGACGTTTAAGTACGCTGATATCTGTTGGACTTATATTTTCATCTTCCGCCCATTCCAAAGCTTTATTAAAAATGTTGATTGCTTCACTAGGCTCTATTCTGGTATGTGCTCTTTCCAGAATACTGTCCTCGCTTTCACTTTCATCACTGGTCAAAACTTCGTTCATTTCGGTTGCGTTTGGAAGATCTTCAGTCCATTCATGGATATCAGCAAATGAAAAACTAACCTGCAAACACTCAATTAGAATCAAAACCCTATAAACAATTTCACTGGAATTCAAGTTGAAAACAAGTTCAATTCCAGCCCTGTTTTCCAGTTTCAAGGCTTGAATACAACTTTAATTGCATTTTATTTCAATAGCATACTCCAGCAAAAGGGAAACAAAAATTCAAGTTTGAAATTTTTTTGTTAAATATACAAATGCTAGAATTTGAAATCTACTTTACTTCAAGCAAAGTTTAAAGCACTTGAATTTTTAAAACCTGTGTGCTTATTGGGAAGAGTTACTGGACGGAAGAAAAGTTTCAAACCTCTGGATTAATTGAGATAACCGACAAATGTAGAAAACAAAACAACGTTTTCTATGTTTGTTGATTTCATTTTAAATTTGTTCTCGCCGTGTTCACGCTACAGAGTAGTCAGTGTAAAAAAAATGTTGTTCATGTTAGCCGGTGTTCACCTAAGGCGGTGTTTTTGTTACCGCGAGTCTACTGTATATTGATTCCTTTCGTTCCTATAAGGAGCATAGGGCCTCAACAAAGTTTATCCAATCGTTGATGCTTGATACTAGGTTCTTAATTTTTTTTTTTTTTTTTTTTTTTTTTAATAATAAATACAGCATTTATTTACTTCAAATTACATAACCAAAGCCCTGGGGCCATATATGATTAATAAAAGCTACTACAAAAAAATAATTTAAATAAAGATAATAAAAAAAAAATAATAATAAAAATAAATAATAATAAAAATAAATAATAATAAAAATAAATAATAATAAAAATAAATAATAAAAAAAATAAGTAAAAAATACAGTAAAACTATCATATAAAAAAAATACTGAAAAAATTATCTTGAATAATATAAATAGATATTTAAAAAAAAAAAATAATACAATCACCAGATTTTCCTAAGTGCAGCGATAATAAAAAAAGAAAAGATCGAGAGAGATAAAAATAGTAGCACAAATAAAAAGCTATAACTCATGAATAGCTAAATAATCCTTAAGCTTTCGCCTAAAGACCTGGGGTGAAAAAGCAAAACCTCTCAGGTATAGAGGTAGATCGTTCCATATTCTTGAAAGCCTAATCTGAAATGATCGCTCGTACATAGTAGTATGATGTGTTGGATAAACCAGTTGGGGGTTTCTTTCCGAGTTGGACAAAAGAAAGTTGTCAACTATATAGTCCGGAAACCCATTAACCATTGCTTTGTAAAAAAATATCAATAACCTCATACCTACATAATTAACAAAAGAGCACCCAAGAAATTGGATTACGTACGGAGTCACATGAGAGCGAAGTCTTAGGCCAAAAACATATCTAATAATTCTATTGAAAATCTTGGTAAACCTATTAAATTCACCGCCTGTGGTACCAGAAAATACCTCGACACAATATAATATATGAGGCATCAACAAGGCATGTGCCACACGCATCCTAATTGAGAGAGGCAGATATAAGTCAAGAGAATACAACCTTCTCAACAAGAATGATATTTTCGAAGAAACGTTATTAATATGCGATGAGAAATTTAAATGATTGTCAATTAAAACTCCAAGGCATTTAATCTTATCCACAAATTCAACTCTCATGCCATCGAGAGTAACCATTATATTATCAGTATCGAAACCAAAATCCATTTCATTCCAACTTTTTCCCACTCGCGAGGCCTCTGTATCTAGCTGTCTTCGCCAAGCGTGGGTGTAGATATTACCTCAAATTTCGTTAATGCACGACCATATGTGTGCATATGAAACATGTATGAAGATTTATGTAACCATGTGTGGTCATGAATGAATGTTTATGGCCATGCATGAACATACATTTAACCTGTATGGATCCATATATGTCGATTTTTAGCTGGGATAGCATTTTTAAATTTCCATTTGATGTACCTTAATTTAGCTTTTTATACAAATAGCTATCTTTTTTTGTTTATAAGAATTTTTTAAAATGCTGAGTTCTTACAAAGTAATTATATTAAAATTGGATGATGGGCTTCCGTTAATATTACTTGTGGTGTCATATGCAACACTACACTCATAGAAATAAACCAGTAAAAATGGCAGAAAAATCTATCTATCTAAAAATTAGTTAAAAATTATATTGTAGAAAGCACTGCTGAAATTAGCAGATTTTTTTGCTAAATACTAGTAAAATAAGAACAGCAAACATAAATTTACATAATTTTAGTTATATTTGAGTTAATTTTTAGTTAATTGAAAATAACAAATTATTCTTTAAAATCTGCAGAAAATTTTTCTAAATATTATTAGACTCAAAATAGCAAAAAAAAAACCGTAATATCTACAAAAGTTTTGTTATTTTTAAGTTAAATCTAGTTGAATGCAAATAGTAGTCTATCGTGGTGAAATCAGCAGAAATATTTGATGATATCAGAAGGCTTGTTCTTTATTTGCATTAAAAAAAAAAACGGAAAAAAAACTTTTAAGGTTTTTTATTTGTTTGTGAATTTTTGATCTACTGATTTTAGCAGGTTAAGTTGTTATTTTCTATTAACAAAAATTTAACTGAAATGTAACTAAAATTCTGTATAATTAACAGTTTAATTTTTGCTGTTACGATCTTACTAATATATAGTAAAAATAATCTTCGAATTTCAACAATTTTTTCTGTAACGTAATTTTTAGTAGTTTTAAAAAAATCTTGTAGTAACTTTTTTCTATTAATGTATAATCCTTTTTTAGAGGTTTAGAATATTTTTCCCAAATCCTTTGACCTAAAAATTTAATAGTTTTAGATCGTGGTGATGTATTAACCCTCTTTCTTTTAATTGCGATAATGTTTAAACTTTATATGTATTTGGCATTGAAAATCTACCATGGAACAATTATTAAAAATTTTCGCATTATTTAGGCGATATAGCACAATAAAGTTGAAGACGAATCAAAAAATTAAATAGTCGGGGTTTGCTATAAATAATACTATTATTAAAATAGAATTACATACCGGAAACTGTTGATCAAGTGTTGTTATTTCAGAAGTTATGGCGATTTTCGATTTTTTGACGAATTTAGCAATAAACATCAATAAATTTTGATGAAATTAGTTTTGCTTACTACTAACTCTGAGCGTATAATAATTAATTTCAGAAAAATCTGCCAACTAGTTTTTGAGTTAGAGAGATAAGACATATCCTGACGTTATCGTTTGAGCCCTGGAGCGAAACTCATTTTACAAGTAGAGACTCTACACTAGCTTCGTGATTATCGATAATATATGCCAAATCGTAAATGCATTTTTGGCAACTTTTTAAATATTTTTTTTCTGTTTTAAGAAGTTATTTTTTTCTAACTTAAAAAATTTTCACTTCAACTACATCCTTCTCGCTTTAAAATCATTCCTTGTACAAAAAAGTAGCTAATTATGTTTTATATCGATACAATATTACAGGTTTAATAAAATTTTTTTATTTAGCCAAAAACTATTTAAAATCTGAAGACCGCATTTTGGCGGTCTTGGGCATTAGAGGGTTGAGGGTATAAAAAAATGTGTATTTTTAGTTAACCCTTTAATGTCACAATTTTTAAAGCTGTAAATGCAACGTAATACAACTTGAATATCTGCACTCTCAGAACAATTTCGTTGTGACAACAAAATTTTTCGTCACAACCGAATTTGGCTGACATTCGTTTGTGACAATTCGGTTGTCACAACTTAATCCGTTTGGGGCAACCAAATTAGGGAGTTGGGGCAAGCGAATCAATTCGGTTGGCAAAAATCTCGGTCACAGCGGATTTAAAATCTAAGTGGAGATCCTTTTTAATAAAACGCTATTTTCCATCGGTTTTCGTAAAATTTACTTTGCTAATTCAATAAATTTATAACTGTTACGATTTTAGTTAAAAAGAAAATTCTTTACCAAGTTCCACTTTGACAGAAAACGCTTGAAATAAAATTAACCATGTGTAGAAGGGCACATATGCTTTTTTAATGAACATTTTTAATATGGGAAACAAATAGCTACTTTTGCTAACTTCTGAACCAATTGAGATATCAAAAAACGCTTTGGTATGAAAACGCATGACAAATATACGATCTTAATGCAATAATAAAAAAAAATCGGAAAATGGCGTATAGCTAATTTTTTAGGCGCAGCAACGATGTGCTTTGTTCGAATAATTTTTGACTTACTGAATAAGAACCCTCATCAAAGTATCCACATTTTCTGGCTGAGTTATCAGTCTTGTAATTGAATTTTTAAAATTTAAGAAATAATTTAATGCAATCAGACCCTGAGAGGTTTGATACTTGTTATAAATTTTCGATATGAAAATGTTCTAGGTCTATGAGTTTTAAATTTCATTTACATTCAGATTTTCTATAAAAATATATTTTTTATTTTTCCACGTTTTGCATAAAAATTATGTTCGTCATGTAATTCATGTTACACATTTCAATAAATAGAACAAGGAATAAAAATCCATCAAGTAAATTTAAAAATATTTGAAAAATTGGCGAAAACCCTAACCAAATTTTTTGAAATAACGAAAACTGACTTCAAATTCAAATTAAGAAGGGCAAAATATTTTAAAAATATTTATTGAGTTTGTGCCTATATTTTTAAATATATTTGGATCAAAAATATAAAAAATCATAAAAATATAAAAGATTTTGATGTTCTTCTCCGCAATATTGACTCATAAAGAATTTTCCTGGGCGAGGGGATATAAAAAGAAAAACCCACAACTCGAAGTCTATTCAAAGGACATTTTGACTTTAAATCCGGGTTTAATAAACCGAAATACTTACAAAAAGGGTTAAGCAGAAGGCTGTACAAAAAATTAATTTTTGTCGAGTAATGTAATCCCAAATTTGGCCCTTCAAGCTATTTATTTGCCCATACCTAGTATATACTCTTTGGTTGTTGATAACTGCAATGCAACTTCTGAGATGGCGTTCGTAAGGTGTTGTTTGCAAGTATGTATTTATATTGTATTATAAAAATTTTCCTAGACCTAGATTTTGGGATGTGGATTATTTTTAAACCTAGTTTAATGCAGTTTGTAATTGGAATACTGTTTGTAAAATGTTGTTTTATTTAAATAAATATTGTAATTTTACTTAAAGATTCATAAACGCTTTGTAAAATTATAGGAGTTTTATTGAACAAATTTTGTATGAAAATGACGTTTTGTAAACCTGCTATAACTTTACAAAGCATTTATGAATTTAGGTGTTAACATATAAATTAAACGAGATTTTTTTTTTAATTTTTTAGCATTAACATTTAATATTAATAACATTTCTTAAGAAAATTATTTTAAAACTATTATCAAAAAAATAATATTCACTCACTGTTGATTCACAACGTTCTGTTATTTAATTAATTGCAATTATAAAAGTGTTTATCCGTCAGTTTCTTAAAATAGCATAAGCAATTTAGACGCGTGCCTCAATTACGTTGTATTTATTTATATATTTAAATGATTTATTCACTTTTTCTTTTTAATTTATTTTAAATCACTTCAAATTGAAACTTTAGCGCCTTAACGAACTTGTCAATGAAAAAATTGTTTTATTTTGTGTGGCACCTATTCAAGAATTTCTATAACAACAAACTTTGTTTTGTATTAGAAATAATTACTCTAGAACACAATAAATATCTCTGGGTAAACATTATTTAAGAATTATTCAATTAAATAGTTTTTGGCTAAATAACAATATTTTATTAAACAAGTTGTATTATATCCATAGAAAACTTATGGCGTTTTCTTTTCTGAAAAAAATGTTGCCTTTTTTCTGCCCTTTTTTTACAAAATGCCTTTTTGTTTATAGTAATAAAAGGTAAACATAGACAAATTTGGTATCAAATTAAAGGTATTTCAGATATCAAGATATCTAACCGTGTATAAAATATGTCTAATTATTCCCTAATTTTCGTGCAATTTAACAAAATGTAACATTTTTCTATATTTTGGTGTTTTGTTAAATAAGTTGAATATTGTTGGACATTTTTGAAGCATAGTTAAATAGGTCTTTAAAATACCTTTAATTTTATACCTAATATGCCTATATTTACTTATTATTTCTATGCACAACAATACATTTTTAAAAAAAGGGCAGAAAAAAGGCAACACTTTTTTCAGAAAAGAAAACGGCATTAATTACCTACTTTTTTGCCTTCAAACTATTTTTTGTATAAGGAACTGTTTTCAAGCGAGAAGCATGTAAAGTGAAAATTTAGTAAATTTTAAAAATTAACTTTTTAAAAAAGAAAAAAATATTTGAAAAATCGCCAAAAAATACAATTATGAACTGGCGCACATTATCGATAATAACAAAGCTAGTTTAGAGTCTCTAATTGTAAGATCAGTTAAAATTTTTTCTCCAGGACTCACAGGATAACCGCAGGATACGTTTTACGAATATCTCTCTAACTCAAAAACTAGATAATAATTTTTTTTTATTAAATTAAACACAGATCATATACTCAGAGGTAGTAAGCAGAACTAATTTAGTCAAAATCTATTGATGTTTAGTGCCACATTCGCCAAATTTCGTAATTTTCAAAAAGCGAAAATCGCCATAACTTCTGAAATAACAACAATTGATCAACAATTTTCGGTACGTAATTTTATTTTACTGATAGTGTTATTTATATCAAAAACCTAAATTAATTGACTACTGGGTTTCTAGATCGTCTTTAACCTTTGTTGCGCTATATCGCCTAAATAAAGCGATAAATTAAAACTATAATATTTGTTCCATACCCGAGTAAAAAAGTTTTGATATAATCATATATTATTTTATGTAATTGCATATAGTAACTTATAGTAACATATGGCCAGATATGCTTTTAAATTCAAGCAGATATACTTTTATATAGTCATATGTTAGATATTTTTTCCTCAAAGGTTTTAATATGGAGACATATGTGATTTTATATTATTACATACTGGCCTACATATAATTGCATGTGCTATATATAAATACATAAAGTAACATATTACAGATGTAATTACATATACGTTTATATATAATTTAGTATGACACTATACATAATAATATAAAACTATATGTGGAGCCATATAAGAAATATTTCATAATTTGTGTTAGATATGATTATATATTGACGAATAAGAACCCATATATAACTTAATACCGTTCCATATCTACAATATTTCATGATTTCTTTAATATATAACAATATAACGTTCTTTATAAAATCATCTATAATTATATATCATCCCACATAAGCAATTATTTCAAAGTGATTTTATATAAAAATATATAAGGTCCATATAAAACCGTATTATATTATATGTGGTTCTATGTTAACAATGATTTTGAACTAGTTTTAGATTTAGTAATTACTAGGGATTGGCGCGTGACTAGAAATGTTCGTGAGTCACGAACATCTCTGTGAATAACACGCGATCGTGAGTAATAATTACTATACTCAAGTGATTCGTGCGTGAGCGTGAATAAGAATATATAACCCGTGCATGATTCGTGTGTGAGTTTATTTTTTGCATCATATATTTTTAGTAATTTTTACTATTTTGTAATATTTTACTATTTTTTTTACTATTTTTCTTATATCTTGGTTGTATAACATGATCCTATTAACTTTAACATTTCAGTCTTGTTATTTTAAAATTACTAAAAATAAAGAAAATTTTGTTCATGTTTAATGCACTGTCATGGTAAATCTGGATAAAAGTAATGGAAGATTTATCGAAATTATAGGATCTCCAGCAGACCTTTGGGTTAATCATTATATTTGGAAATTAATAACACATGCAATTCCACAATTACAAGTAATTTGTAATTGAAAATTTGCAATTATACATTCAATTACAATTACATTTTTTCGGAAAAGAAATAATGACAAAAAGCACAAGTGAGGGGTCAGCCCAACATGGCGTATTCTTTTTATACTTATCCACGCCTATCCAACCTATCCCAGTCAGTTTTTTCTACAAACTTTTAACAAAAAATACTTTAATTCTTAATGTAATTGAAATTTGTAATTGAAATCACTTTCAATTACAATTACTTGTAATTGAAAATTTTCAATTACAGTTACATGAAATGTTATTGTGTTTTTTTTTTTAATTTCAATTACATTTATTTGCAATTGTAATTGAAATCCCCCAGGCCTGATCTCCAGATATTGCATATCTTTTTTATTTAAAAAAATAATTTTTGTATATTGTTAGATGTGGTCTTATATAATATGATCAAAAGTATAAGGTCAATATTTAGATATAATTGTATCAAACTATGTCCACTTTTATAACATTTTATATAATTTTATACAAAAAGATATAATTTGATGTAATTGGATGAGGACAAAATTCGGATACAATTGTATCGAATTGCATAAAATTGTATCAAATTGTACCAAATTCTATACAATTGTATACAATAAGATACAATAAGATGTTCTCATTTTTCGGATATAATTATATCTAATTACATAAAAGATTATATATAATTAAATATAACTTCATATGGCTCCATATGATTTTTTTTACTTGGGTAGTAGATTTCAACGCCAAATATATACAGGTATGTCACAGGTTTTTTTCGGAATTGATTTGATTTCGCAATTTCACTTCCGCAATTTTTTTCCTAAAATGATCCAAAACAATTTTTTTCCTTCTGAATTTGCAGTTTAGGGTGCTTTGTATTGAAAATAAAACGTTTTGATAAGTATCGAGTTTGCTAGAGGTTTTATAGTGGTACACTCAACCAAAAAAGTCTGTAATGGCTACTGAAAATTTTGCTGTTATTACGGGAAATTTAACTGTTTTGAGGCCAGCGGTATTTTTTGCTAATTTTAGCAACACATGTCTGCTCATCTTTATTACAATAAAATTAGTAGCAAAAATTAGTAGCCGCTACTAAATTTTAGTAAAATTTATGTAAAATGCAATTCAAAATCGATTTGCTAAAATCAGTTAAAAAACTTACTAAATATCATAATTTTAGTACATACAATGAAATTAGTATAAATAATTAGTTGCAGCTACTAAATTTCAGTAAATTGCTGTAAACTTTAATTTAATTTAAATGAGCAAAAAATTGTACTAAAAAATAAAAAAAAACTATAAAATCTAAAAAAAAAATTTTTTCTTTCGATTGTAACAAGCGTATTACTTTATTACTTTATCGTACTTGAAATAAACAATAATTGTAAAAAATAAAAAAAAATACTTTTAAATTATTATATTTTTCTGCTAAATTTAGCACTCGGTTTTGAAAAATTAGTAAAATGTTTTTCTGAAATCAGCAGCGAAAATTAGTAAAAAAAAATCCGTAATTTGTAATAAGAGAATAGCAAAAATGATTACTAAAAATAAAAATTGTACTAATAATCAGTATAAAAATAGTATAGTGCGATTGGAAACGGTTTACAAATTTTTTTTACAAACTTTTTTATTTGAGTGTACTTAAAACGTTAAAAGCTTCTCTATAAAACGTAAAATGAAAAAAAAAATCGTTTTCATTCCACTTTCAAAAACCAAAGTGGAATTGATATTTAGAACAGCTTAAACTCATAAAAGATTTTCAATACTGCTTCGTAGGTATTCCTTAAAGTGTCTTTAACTACCCAGAAGCAAAAGGTCGAACTAGTACTAAAAAGTACTAGTTTTTTGACTAGTAATTACAGAACTAGTTCTCACAATAATCATTTTGAACCAGTTGTGTACTAGTTAAATACGATCTATATAGATACTAGGGGTTTTTATATAAACTTCTTAATTCCTTGTAAACCTTGTATAAATACAAACAAGGTTTACAAGGAATTAATTTCATCACTGGTCAAAACTTCGTTCATTTGGAAGATCTTCAGTCCATTCATGGATATCAGCAAATGAAAAACTAACCTGCAAACACTCAATTAGAATCAAAACCCTATAAACAATTTCACTGGAATTCAAGTTGAAAACAAGTTCAATTCCAGCCCTGTTTTCCAGTTTCAAGGCTTGAATACAACTTTAATTGCATTTTATTTTAATAGCATACTCCAGCAAAAGGGAAACAAAAATTCAAGTTTGAAATTTTTTTGTTAAATATACAATTGCTAGAATTTGAAATCTACTTTACTTCAAGCAAAGTTTAAAGCCACATTCACAATGATAGAGTACTCCACTCTGCAGAGTGGAGTACTTTAAAATCACAAACATTACACCGTTTACGAGTAGCAACGAGTTTATATGAAAACACCTACTGTTTAAAAAAAATACCTAAATTAAAATATGAGATTTAATTTTTTTTGCATTTATATTGAATACAAAAATCAGAGTTTGCAAATAAACACTTAAAAATTTTTATTGTGAATTGCATTGAGGTGTAAATCAACTGGTACAATACTGGTGCCAAAGAGTCACTCCATAACTAGTTTAGTAAATTTCTCAAAAGCACCAGTATAGTTTCCTGTTTTTCTTTCTAAAAATCTTTAACAATTTATGTACCTACACATATTATCAACATAATAGATATATTAAAATTTTTTCTAATTTTATTCTCGTTGCCTTTATTTTCAAAGATCAAAAGTGTATAAATTCACCCCAAAATGCGAGGAGATTGTTTAGAAAATGGTGCAGAATTTTAGCGTGACGTCTGTTTTTTTTTATTTTGTCACTTGTTTTAAGTAGGCGTGGCTTTTAATTAAAAATAAGCGATATCGACCTTCTATCAATTTATATAGTAAAATTTAGCGTGTACTGATCAGACTACCTATTCCGAATGATTTGTGAAGCTGTGAAAAATATGTTTCACTCATTTAAAATTAATGATAACAAAAGACAGTTTTTATCACTTCACCGCTTGCAAACTATTCAGAATCGGTACTCAGTTCTGTAAAAACTGTGTATTTTTTAAATTCCTCTAATATTTCCTTAAGTCTTGCATTATTTTTTTCTACAAATGGTCTCCAGACTTAAAATGACAGTGCCTAAACACTGTATAGATCCGACCAGTGCTCGCTAAATTTTACTATGTAATTTAATAGAAGGTCGATATCGCTTATTTACAAGTTACAAAATAAAAAAACGGACAAACGTTAAAATTCTGCACCATTTTCTGAACAATCTCCTCGCATTTTGGTGTGAATTTATCCACTATTTTGATCTTTAAAAATAAAGGCAACGAGAATAAAATTAGAAAACATTTGAATGTATCTATCTATTATATTGATCATGTGTGTAAGTTTCATTGAAACTATGCAGATACTGTTTCTAAAAATTTATTTTAAACACGAGTTTTGAAATACTAGTTTTGTTTACATTTGCTTTTTAATAATACATTCTGAGTTTGCAAATAAACACTAAAATATTTTATTGTCATTACAAATCGTAAACACAAAATATTTTAAATTTCAGTTGGTAAATGACTATAATTATCTCAGTAAGAGGAAACTATCGGTCTAATCTGCGTTTTATCAAAGGAAAACCTTTTTTTTATCTTATAATTCAGGTAGCAACCAACTGGTACAGTACTATTTCCAAAGAGTCACTTCGGAACTGGTTCCGCGAGTGTCACATTAGTACCAGTTTCGGTCCCTACTTTTCGTCTTTAATTTGTAATTTCCAATCTAGTTCTACAACTAGTACCAAAGTGGCAGTTTGGCGACAATTGCTCCCATCACTATGACATCTCCGTGTTAAATTCTACAGTTGTTTGTATGGAGAGGCGGTAAAACTCGTACTAGTTGCCTGGTTCAAATAAACTAGTACATAACTGGTTCTAAACTAGTATTTTTTGCTACTGGGTATTTCACTTAAAAAAACTTACATTTAAAACGCTTTTTGTTGGTAAATTCCATCATTTTCTGATTGATTACCAAAACGTAAATTTTTCTGAAAAATTAAAATCTTAAATTCTAATCAGCGATCTTCTTTTTTTTTAACTATAAATGGCAACTTATATCAAAATTTAGCAGTTGGAACGCAAAATTACCACAAAACAGTATTTTAAACATTTTAAAATTTACGAAAATTAATTTCTAAATAGGTGTTAAAACATTAAATATGCTCACTAACAAAAATTTTTTGAAGTGAAATTACTAAAAATAGCTGTCTTAACTTATAATTAATTATATTTATCTATTTGAACACCCTATTATTTCGTAAAGAATTTTTAATTTAGGACAACTTACTGGTAAAGCTAATTCAAGTGTCATAGATATAATGTTTTTATTCAACCAAGTTGGATTGATTTAAATTGAAAATTGTTCCCAAAAGTATATAAATATAGTGTTTCTGTTGTGAAAATACAGTGCGAATACCGCGAATACCAATCTCGAAAAACGGCTAACAACATTAAATTCAGCGTACTCTGATTAACTTTACCAGCAGGATACCCAGCTTGTTCAAATTTACGACTAGCGCATTGTAATCAATCAAAGATTGTTTTCAATTAAAATGGCAACAAATTAATTAAAAATTGTGTTTCAAAAAGAACATTAAATTTTGACCAAACGTGAAAAGGCAATAAATTTAAGCGACATAATTTTCGGCAACTAAGGTCGGCTACTTGCCCTACACGTTGTCACATGCAAGTTGAGAATACGTATTATCAGCGAAAATTACCGAAAAACAGAACATTTTTGGGTGGCAACACTATCTGCTGAAAGTTAATTTTTGAAATGTCGAAGGCAAAAATTAGTCGCTAAATAGGACTTCAGTATTGCCAATAGGGTTTGGAATTTCCCGGACTTTTTTATTTCCCGGGAAACGGGAATGAAAAAATTTGATTCCCGGGATTCCCGGGAAATATTTTTGAACAAAATTGTTAATGAAAACCACCTATATAAGTAATTTTTGTTAAAAAAAACACTATTTCAGTACAAATTCAGTCTGTGTAGTGAGAATTCAAAGTAAAAATATGAGAATGTTGAACATTTGATTTCACATAAATTACTCTAAGCACTTCCAAATGAATTGTATGATTCCAGCAGAAAGCACCAACTACTGAACAGTCGGAAACAAACCGTTTCATTACATTTGGCCCATTAGATATGATGGCCACAATGTTATTTTCCAAAGACAACTAAAACTCTTCTAGTCTTATTTCTACAATTCTTCTCATTTCATCAGCATTACATCTTCCTGATATATAAACCAACCCCATGTTATAAAATGAATTATTTCCGTTTATACATATGTTCAAATATCTCTTTTGTGATATTCTTGTCCATTCATCTGAAATTGTTAGAAATATTGCTCGATATTTTCTTTTATCATGATATCTTTTACATTATTGTAGTAATTTAATATAATATTCTTTACATCGGTTTTATTTTTTGCAATGCCAGGTTTTTATTATAAAAACTTTCTCGAATAAACGAAGATCTAGTTATGGTGCGGATTGACATTCCGTCGACTGCGGCTAATTTGGATACCATTTCAGGAAATGATTGTCCTACCATAAAACGTTCAATGCCTATTCAGCTTACACTTTTTTCTTCGGGTACTTTGCTAATTTTAGCTGGAACGTTATTCTTGTTGTTGCATGACCATTAATTTCTTTTTTGTGAACCAAATTTAGATGTCGGATAACCAAATTTAGATACATCCGTTAACCATTAGTCTTTTAGGGCAAATATCACTGCGCTGCATTGTCCTTTTTTGTGAAGTATTTCCATACTCCTGACTTTTATTCTTCAATATAAAAGAATATATTAGTTTGAAAGCAGGTGTATTAAAATAAAGTAAACTTACTTGAAAATATCACATTTATTAATGAAAACGTTACTTATAAAATTATTGGCCCTTAATATAAAGGAGTACATATTTTAAATTTAAAGTCGACTTTATTTTTAATCATACGGTTTTGTTCATTTTGTGAATGAAAACCTTACACAAATATTTATTATTTCAAACATTTTGATTGGTTGAAAATAAATTAACCAATCAGAATGCTCCAAAAATAAACGAAGTCAAGGTATACTGCCACCCAATATTTTAACTAAAGTCGACTTTAACTAAAATATACATTTGAAAAATTTCGATAGTAAGGGCGATTATTTGTAAGAAACAAAACTTTTTTTCATATTTCTTTTAAACATTTTACCAAGTTTGTAGGTTTTACTACTTAAATTTTGAATAAGTTATGCGAAAAATCTTTATTAGTTGAAATGCTTCTAATTATTTGGCAATGATTTTTTTTTTGTGTCAAATGAATTGATTCCCTTTTAAAAGGTTCTAGCAATGATATTTTTGTTTTGGTATTTAAAATGTTTTTTATGACTAAAATTAAAAAATCCTATTCCAAACAAAAACAATTTAAAAAATTTAATATTTTTAAAATTTCCCGTTTTCCCGGGAAAAATATATTATTTTCCCGGGAATTCCCGCCAAACTTTTTCCGTGATTTCCCCCAAACCCTAATTGCCAAGTATTTAATATTCTAACAAACTAGGAAAAAAATTGTTCTTAAAAAAACTGATATTTCAAATTACCATTAAGATATGTCATTTTAATATATCGCCATATGAAATCAAAAAAGCCGTAAACCTAGTAAAAATGATTTTTATATAATCAGATATGACTTTTATATAATCATTTATGATTTTATACAATTATAACTTGTCGAGTATTGGGAAACATATATTTTTTTATGATTGTATCAAAAGATATTTAATTATATAAAATTATATTAACCAGATACACCATTTTCCGGATCAAATCATGTATGGGTTAACATAATTATATAAAAAATATATTACCTGATCCGAAAAATGGTGGATCTGGTTAATATAATTTTATATAATTAAATATCTTTTGATATAATCATATAAAAATATATATTTCACAATACTCGACAAGTTATAATTGTATAATCATAAATGATTGTATAAAAATCATATATGAATATATAAAAATCATTTTTACTAGGGAAGTTATAAAAAATCGATTATGATGCACCGTATCCAAATACATGCAAAATTTTACACTCCTACGACTAAACACGACGATTTTATTAACAAAATTCTAAACAGGCCCAAGTGTAAGCGCAAACAATTTTTAAAAGTTTTTTTGCTTCTGTAAAATTTTTTAAATATAACTTACGGCTTTTTTGATTTCATATGACGATATACACAATGAAGAAGTTCACAGTTCAAGTGCTACGTTGTAAAATAGCATGATTTTTGAAGTTTAACCCATAAAAAGTTGTTAAATTAAGATAAATACTAATTTACTACTTAAAATAGCACCAACTGTGAATACCGTCAATATCAGTTGTAATTAAAACCCTTATTTTACCAAATACTAGTAAATTAACCCTTAAATGCATGATCTCTTCGATTTTAACCATTTTTTTATATTTATGAATTCTAAAGGCGTGTACATTTCAAGAAAAATACCAAATCACCCTTTTGATTTTTATTGAAAAATATGGTTTTTTGCCAAATACCTAAATTGTGAAAATTTGAACGTGCACACTTAGATAAAAGTCCGTAAAAAATTTAGTTAAAACTACTAAAAATTAGTTAAAAATTATGCTGCAGAAAAAAACTGCTAAATTAGCAGATTATTTTTGCTATATATTAGTAATATAGGAACAGCAAAAATAAAACCGTTAAATATACAGAATTTTAGTTATATTTGAGCTAAATATTTATAAATGGAGAATAGCAAATTAACCTTCTAAAATCAGCAAACAAAGTTTGCTAAATAGCCTAAAAAATCAATAAAAATTTAAAATTTTCGAAGTTTTTTTCGACTTTTTTTTAATGCAAATAGAGCCTTTTGAAAACAGCAGTTTACAAATTTTTTAGCAAATATTTCTGCTGATTTTAGCAAAATAGACTGCTATTTGTATTCAACTAAATTTAGATTGAACATAGCAAAAATTTTGTAGATATAATAGTTTATTTTTGCTATTTTTAGTCTACAAATATTTAGCAAAATTTTCTGCAGATTTTACAATACAATTTGCTACTTTCAATTAACTAAAAGTTAGCCTAAATATAATTAAAATTCTGTAAATTTAACAGTTTTAATTTTGCTGTTCTCATTTTACTAGTTTTTAGTAAAAAATCTGCTAATTTTGGAAATTTTTTCTGCAGCATCATTTTTAACTACATTTTAGTAACTTTTTCTGCTAGTTTTACAGATTTATTTCTATGAGTGTATGAAAAAAAAACTATAAACTATGAATTATACATTTATTGCCGCTAAAATGAATTTTATTGCGAGAATACCACTTTAAATATTTAAACAAACATTTTTGAATATTACACTTTTTGTAAAAAAAAACGCGTGTTTTAGACTTTTCACAAACATAAGAAACAAAACCATGATTTTTCCTACACTCATAGAAAAAAGTTTGTAGAAAAGTTAGTAAAACTGTTGGTACTTCAACTTAACAAATTTTTAATTAATTTTTAGTTAAAATTTCATTTTTAGTTAAATTTTTTGCTACCTCCACATTACTAACTTACAAACTTTTTTTGCTATTTTTTTTTGCTGAATTTAGTTACTAATTTTTAACAATAAATTTGCTAACTTTACAGTATTTTGCTAAATTTTAGTTACTAATTTTTAACAGAAGATTTGCGAATTTTACAAATTTTTTGTAAACTAAACCACCAATTTTGGAGCGCTTATAAACAGAATGTTAAATGACTCATAAAAATTACTGCATATTTTTAACTCGCCAAAAATAATGCAAAGTTTTTAAATAATGCTAAATTGAAATGGTTGAAAATTTGTCCTACTCATAAAATATCTAAATTATTAAAATTTATAAGAAAAGTATCTATTTATCGTAATACATTAATTTTCGAAGGTCAAGGTTTATTTTGGACAAACCATTTTAATATGAAAATTGTGATTAAAAGTATCTCTGGGGAGCAAGTGGAGTTTACGGGGATGACCCTAATTTTTCCCCCAATATTGTACTTTTTTATCTTATTTAAAGAATACGATATTTTTAATCGGCCACGCCTTCTTTCCTGTGGGTGGAGCTTTAGAGGTGAAAATGGAAACTCAAATAAATTCGGAAGTACATATCCGATCAGCAAACAATGCAAATCAAAAGAAGGGTCTCTGAAATACATTTTGTTATGGTTAACATATTGTCTATAAATATTACCACTTTTACAAAAAATCATTCTTGGGAAATTTTCATTGGCATTGAAATATAATTGGCATTACTTTATCTCAATGTCAATGCCAACAAATTTCATCATCATTCAATGCCAATGAAATTTTTTTCAATTTGCTTTGATGAAAACAATGGTAATGAAATGTACACATAATTGAAGAAAAAGCATTGTAATATAAAAAAATATAAGAAATACGCGAATTTTTAATTTTTTTTCTTAATTTATTCTTTTATTAAAACATGAAAACAAATACTTCTTTCATCAATTATAAATGGGTATTTAGGCATTGAACAATGCCAATCGAAAAAATTTCAATTAATTGACACATTCAATAAACTGGTCCCAAGTATGTTTTTAAATACACATTTATTTTTTATTTATTTTCATGTCATTTGCTCCTTTTTTACCTTTTTCCAGTCCACTAGTAATCTGCAAAAGTTTTGTTGATTTCAGAAAATTTTACCAAAAATTTTGTAGATTTAACAGTTTTTTTGTTGCTTTTTTCTTTCTACTATTATTTAGCAATTTTTTGCTGATTTCAGCAAGTTAAATTGTTATTTGCAATTAACAAAAAATTAGCTCAAATATTACTAAAATTCTGTAAATTTAACAGTTTTTTTGCTATTTTTATAAAACTACTATTCAGTAATTTTTTTTTTGCTAATTTTATCAGGTTAAATTGTTATTTGCAATTAACAACAATTTAGCTCAAATATTACTAAAATTCTGTAAATTGAACAGTTTTTTTGCTGTTTTCATTTTATTAATATTTAGCAAACTGTTTCTGCTAATATTAGCAGTTTTTTCTGCATCATTTTTAACTAATTTTTAGTAACTTTTTCTGCTATTTTTACGGACTTATTTGTATGAGTATATAACTGTTTAAAAAATCTGAGCTAAACTATAAGAACACTTTGTAAAGAAGGCGCCCCTTCTGTACCCACAGTGCCCAAAAATGCACTTTTGTGCATCAAGTGGGTTTTTTATTAAAAAACTGGTATGTTGCCAAATGGCTACACTCAAAAAAATAAGTTAGTAGAAAAACTAGTAAACGTCAAGTTTACTAGTTTTGAGCAATTTTTTTGCTGAAATTCCGTTTTCAGCAAATGATTTTTTTTCAAATCAGCTCCCTGATTTTCAGCAAACACTTTTGCTGAAATCACCAACTTTTTTGCAAGCACGCTCCTGACTAAAAATTTGCTGACACAGCAACATTTTTTCCTTACTTTACTGGCTTTTTTTTGAGTGCACACCATGCATTTAAGGGTTAATAGAAAACATTACTACCCAGGTAGAAACTACACGCGGTACATAAAACAAAGCGCTGTGAAAGCGTTTGTTGACAATGGTGCAGAAAAAGAAGCATTTTCACAGCGTTGGTTTCCAATGGTACGAAAAAAACAACCCGTGTAAAAAAGATCAGATCTGGCCAGATCTCAGTAGATCTTAGAAATCTGTAGTATCAAATCTATAGATTTTTTAATTTTTTATAATAAAAAGATATTTAAACCTAATTATTTTAAATATTCTCTCTAATAAAACAGTGGGACCTTGATAAAAATACACAACTCCTAATCTTCCTTATTCTCCCAATCTGGGTGCGTAAGGAGGTTTTTCTTTTTACTCGATGGCTGGCTCGGGAGCTCGCGTTTGCACCATCCTGGTTTATATGGTTCTTGGTGGTACAAGTACTGGCAAAAAGTGCTTTACCATTCCCAACATAACATTATTAGACAAAAGCACCGGCTGTTCAAAAAGTGGCGGAAAAGCACTGGAGAAACGAAATTTTTGAACAATGGCAAAACGCTGGCAAAACCAGTAAATTTCAATTCAGGGAATTAAACGAAAATATTAATTCCTTAGGGAATTAAACGAAAAAGTCAATTCCTTAGGGAAGTGAACGAAAAAGTTAATTCCTTAGGGAATTAAAAGAAAAATTAAATTCATTAGAGAATTAAACGAAAAAGTTAATTCCTTCAGGGAATTAAATGTACTAGGGAATTCCTTGACCAAAAGTTGAATTAACTACACTCAGATAAAAAAGTTTGTAAAAAAATTTGTAAACAGTTTCCAATCACACTATACTATTTTTATACTGATTATTAGTACAATTTTTATTTTTAGTAATCATATTTGCTATTCTCTTATTACAAATTACGGATTTTTTACTAATTTTCGCTGCTGATTTCAGCAAAACATTTTACTAATGTTTCAAAACCGAGTGCTAAATTTAGCAGAAAAATATACTAATTTAAAAATATATTTTTTTTTTGATTTTTTACAATTCTTGTTTAGTTTATATTTGTTACTATTGATATATTCTTAGTTTAGAAATAACACCCAGAAAATTTTATTGCATCTCCAATGCATAAAACGGCAATAACTGGAGAACGGTTTGCAATTTTGACTCCAAATTTCAAGTACGATGAAGTAATTATACGCTTGTTACAATCGAAAGATTTTACATTTTTTTAGATTTTACATTTTTTTTATTTTTTAGTACAATTTTTTTTGCAAATTTCAGCAGATTGATTTTAAATTACAGTTTACAGCAATTTACTGAAATTTAGTAGCTGCAATTAATTATTTATACTAATTTCATTGTACTAAAATAATGATATTTAGTAAGCTTTTGAACTGATTTTAGCAAATCGATTTTGAATTGCATTTTACATAAATTTTACTAAAATTTAGTAGCGGCTACTAATTTTTTTCAACTATTTTTATTGTACTACAGATCAGCAGACATGTGTTGCTAAAATTATCAAAAAATACCGCTGGCCTCAAAACAGTTAAATTTCCCGTAATAACAGCAAAATTTTCAGTAGCCATTACAGACTATTTTGGTTGAGTGTAGAATTGAATGAATTCCTTGACCAAAAGTTGAATTAACTAGAATTGAATGAATTCCTTGAGGAATGAATGCATTAAATTTTATGAAGGAATTACAAAAATATTAATGAATTCCTTTAACCCTTCTTTGCATGATTTTTTTCTTTTTTTGTGATAGAAATCACTGTAGTATATTGGGTGACAAGTTTAAACCTGCTAATTGATAATGAAGCTTAGGTACTTTAATTTTTTGACAAATGTGCTTCAATTGAAACAATAGTCATGTAAATTGTTGCTAGCAACAAAAAAATTACAAATCACGTGGTTGTGTGCATTTTTTTCTTCAAAAAATTTTATGATGGAAATTTCCATCATCATGAAAGAAGGGTTAAGATAAATCGAATTAAAAAAAATGAATTCATTCAATTCCTTAAGTTTGGTCATTCCCAAAATATATATAAATTCAGTTCAAAAAAATGGAATTAGGGAATTAATACTTCGAAGCTCTGCTCAGTACAAATTTACAGAGACCAAGACAAGATTTACTCTCAAAATAAAATGTTCCCAAAAATGTACGCGAACAGAAAATTGCAACAATTTGCATGTTTGTAGGCACAGCTGATTACAACAACTATACAAATAAATTTTAACTGGTTGCTATGGAAATAATAGAATTTTTTATGTTAAGAAAGAAGAGAATTTTTGATGTTAAATCTTAAGCAGACAATTTTTGGAAGTTTTTCTTATCTTTTTCATAATTTATTTTGAAAGTTTTACTGCTTTGCATTTCCATAAAATAACATAATTGGAAAATAATTTTTTTTATTTACAATAAACATACATGTTTTTTCTGCTTGCAAATTCTTGCTGGCAAAAAATTGTCCAGTAAAAATTTGCAAGAAAAAGAAGAAGACTTGGAAACTCTCAACATAGAACTGTCACTTTATTCTCTCTTTTTTTCTTTCTGTTTACTGAGTATTTGTGTTAACGAACGCCATCCAGTAAAAATTAGTACAAATTATCCAGTAATCGAATGGACCTAATACTTGACTAAACTGGCTAAACACATAAATGAGTGATAACAGCTGGACAACTACTGGCTGTGCTAAAATGCTAGCAATGGCAAACAGTTTTTTGGAACTAATATGCCAGCGTTGGGAAAACAAGAAAAAGTTGCTCTTAAAGGAGCTTTTCCACAAGCAAAAAAATTGATTTTATAAAATAAAAAAAATTTTTAATTAAAAAAAAAATCATTTTTTTGTTTGCAACCGGATTTGAACTCGAAACCTTTTTTAACAAAACGTCAGGATTTTTATAAAATCATTGCTCTACCAACATTTCGGTTACCCAGTGGTATACCAGTGCTTGATTTTTTGTACCACTGGCGATTTCTTACTGGGCGGCTCATAAAATATTTAATACAAAAAATAAATGTTTACTTACGAAAATTGTTGTGCTGGAACTTGTTGTGGTGCTGCCATTTCTAAAAAAAGATAAGAAAAATAATATAGATTTAGTAATTTTAATTAATCAATAACTTAAATTACACTACTCTACAAAAAAAGGTGAATTTTATTGCAGTGGATTTAGGGTAATTGGGGGGGTGAGGGGGGGGGGGGTGCTGAATTTAAATCTGTAACAATTTTGTTCAAATTGGCTCTAGATTTTGCACAATTTTTCAATAAAAAAATTTATAATTTAGTAACTATAGCTTCGGAAAGAAAACGCTTTACACAGTTTAAGCTTAATTCCGTGCCCTATTTTTCAAACTTAGGCGTGTATCAATCAATATCTCAATAACTTTTCTAAATATAGTCGCTCAAAGTAAAAATTTCAAAATTTGTTATGGTTAAAAAAAAAATTAAATATAAGACGAAGTCCGATTTTGAATATCAAAGCCAATTTGGAAAGAAAAAGGTCCAAAATTTGTGCATATGTCATATTGCATTAACAAATTATGTGCTCTTTTAGAGCCTTTTGTTATTAAATTTAGACTTAAAACGAATAAAAAAATATTTTACTGTACTAAAAATCAGCACCGCCTACTTACCCTAAAACCATTGCAAAGTTGTGCAACTTATAAATATTGTCATATTTTGTAGAGCTGTGTTATTAAACCAAGTTAAAATTGGAAAAGTTAAACAAAAAATCAATATTATCCCATTTTGATGTTTATTTACGAAAACTTGTCGGAAGAACTTTTTAATTTGAATTTTGATTTCTATTGAAATTAAACTAAATACACCAAATTTCAAACGCAGTTTTCCTATTTTCAACAACGTTAAACTACGTTTAAAGTTAACACGCATCCAAAAAACCCGTCCTTGATAAACTTGTATGAACATTTAAAAATACTTCTGTACAAGATTTTTTTATTTGATTTATTTAAGCCTTTTAAAAATTGCTTATCGTTTTTTTAATATATTTAATTATTATTTACTTTTTTATCAATAAAAAAAAGTATTCACTTGTACTTATACTAATATATAATAAATATGTAAGTAAAATATATTAATCTTATGATTTTTTTTATTACACAGCTTATATATGAATCAAAATTGAAGTGATAAAAAGAATACAAACATAAATATTATTTAAAAGCTTTCATTCACAAGATCTACAAAAGTCAATATATATTAAAGAATAAAATGGGTCTTTTATAAGAACATGAATGATTAGAATTTATCATCTCGTTACGATTCATGGTGAGGACAATTTTTGTATACTTGGTGACTTTAATCTTAGTGAAATTTGTTGGTCTTATTTATTTGATAATTGCACCCTTACTGCTTCCAATGTTAATCATTTGCACGAAATTCATCTGATTGATTCTTTTCTAAGTCTTGGTTTAGTACAAGTAAATTATTTTAGAAATAGATTAAATCGAATTCTTGATTTAATGTTTTTGTCTGATGATATGAAATTCGAATTACTTCATTGTCAATTTCCTATGGTAACCACGGATATGCATCACGTCCCTTTGGTTTTAAAAATATCTGGTTATAAATACTTGTCTGTAAGTGATTATGACGATGATATTTATAACTTTAAAGCTTGTAATTATTTTGAATTGGAGGTGGTAATAAGTGCTATAAATTGGAATACTCTTTTCGAGAAAAAAGAGTCTTTCAGATTGTTATAAATTATTTAAGGATAGTATTAATGATAAAATTAAAAAGTTTGTCCCTCGTGTGCCGCGTAAGATTCATAAGATTCCATGGTACACAAAGGGATTGAAGAAATTAAAATATCAAAGAAACAAGTATTATAATAAGTTTAAATCTAATGGTAATAATGCACATAAAGTAAAATATGAGTACTATATGAGGGAGTTCAATTTCCTGGATAAATTTCTGTACAAACAATATTTGTTGAATTATGAAAGTGCCATAAGAAGTAATCCTAAGAATTTCTGGAAATTTATTAAGTCAAAAAAGTCGACATCATCTTATCCCTCGACAATGTTTCTCCGAGATACTGTCGCAAATTCTGGTTCTGATATTGCCAACTTATTTGCTAACTTTTTTAAATCTAACTTTGAAATGAATTCTAATGATTCTGTTACACCTAGTGTGGTTAATTCTATTGATCCTATTGTTGATTTTGGTTTAATTCAGTTATCAGAACAAGATGTTATAAATGGCATAATGGGAATAAAATCTTCTTGTGGGAGAGATATTGATGGTTTTTCGGCATTTTTCGTTCAGAAATGTGCGCTGTCTTTATCTAAACCACTAAGATATATATTTAATTTATCTTTGATTAATGGGTGTTTTCTCGACAGATGGAAAACTGCTTCTTTTACTCCTGTTTTTAAAAGTGGTAAAAAATCTGACATTTGCAACTATCGACCTATTTCTAAATTGCCTACTATTTTAAACGTTTTTGAGCACATCATTAAAGATAAACTTTTTTTCTGTGTTAAACGTCACTTATGTCCTGAACAACACGGGTTTTTCTCTGGTCGTTCTACAACTACAAACTTAGCAGTTTTTAATAATGTTTGCATTTCTGCTTTTGAAAAGCATTGTCAAATTGATGTAGTCTTTATGGATTTCTGTAAGGCTTTTGATAAAGTACCACATGATATTTTATGCCTTAAGTTGTGGCGAATGGGGTTTCACAAGATATTCGTGAATTGGATTATTTCATATCTTAAAAATAGAATATATTCTGTGGTTATTGGCCAATACGTGTCTCAGTCTTATATTGCTACATCTGGGGTACCCCAGGGTAGCATCTTGGGCCCCTTGTTAGTTTTACTTTATATAAATGACATTGGATTTTGCATTGTTGGCTCTAAATTTTTATTATATGCGGACGACTTGAAGATATTTACAGAGATTCGGTCTGTCAATGACACCATTATTTTGTAAAATGATCGAAATAATATAAAAACATGGTGTGATCTTAATCACCTACCCTTGAATATTAGCAAATGCTTTAAAATGACTTTCAGCAGATCTAATATTAGTAATCGTATTCTATGCCCTTACTATGTATCTAATAACGTTCTGGAGTCTGTAGATGAGATTTTGGATCTTGGTGTAGTTTTGGACACTGAACTTACTTTTGTATCCCATCTCAACTACATTATTCCCAAAGCCTACTCTTTTGTAAAGAGAAACTGCAAAGATTTCAATGATCCCTTTACAGTTAAAGTCTTATATACTTCTTTTGTAAGATCAAAAATTGAATATTGTTCTTTCGTCTGGAACCCCCATACTGTGATCCATTCAGTTCGAATTGAACGAATTCAGAAGAAATTTTTAAGATTTACGCTTCGTGGTATCATTTTAATTTAACTGAAAATTTCCCTTCATACAATGCTCGTTGTTTACTTTTAAATTTTTTAAATTTTCGTTAAGAAGAACTGTGCATTCTGCAATGCTAATTTTTTATTTAATTAATGGATTTATTGATTGTAATTGTTTATTAAATTTAATAACGTTTCATATTCCTTGCTACATACTAAGGTCTAATGAACTATTTTATATTCCTATATGTAAAACAGAATATGCCAAAAATGAGCCAATTAATCGTATTTTGAACTTATTAAATATACTTTATAATGATAAAGATCTCAATTTAGATTTTTCGAAATCAAAAGATAATTTTAAATATAACACAGTACAACAGCCAATCTGGGGGGTGAGAAATTCCAAGTCAGGGTGATGGTACTAGGTCAGTATAGTAAAACCCTCAAAGGGTTTGGCGTTCGTATGTGTCATTTTTTTTATGACCTTTTAAATTTTTTCCTTATCTTGATGTTTTTTCGCTTAGTTGTAACTCGAGAACCACTTGTCCGATTTTGATGAAACAAATTTATAAAAATTTAGAATTACAATTTCTTTAATCCGTTTATATAACATTTTTCTTTATAATCAACAGTTTTGCCGGTAAAAATAAATTTGTGGAGAAAAAAAAATATTTTTTTGCCTAAAATTAAAATTTTTTTTTTTAAATTCATAAAAAATTTTAATTTTTAGGCAAAAAAATATTTTTTGCCTAAGTACCATCACCCTGACTTGGAATTTCTCACCCCCCAGACAATAATCCCAAAAATGTTCCATAGTGTAATTTATTAACTTATTTAAAATAGTTTTAAGTAAATTGTATCTAGCCTGTAAGGATTGTATTTTCCATTGGCTGAATAAATAAATAAATAAATAAAGTTTTAAGTATATTAAGTCAAATATTGGTATGATAGGTTAAGCTAGCCATCAGTGTTGCCATATAGCCAGTTTTAACTGTTTTTTTTTACAGTTTTTTGGGATGCCTAACAGTTTTCCAGTTTCTTCATGTAAAAAACAGTTTTTTTTTTTAAATTCATGGATTTTTTACAGTTTTTTCATATTAAATCGGCACATTTGTTTCATTTACAATTTTTTTTATTATTTTTTAACTAAAATTTAAGAATTAAAATATAAAAGTGCTTATGCATAATAATCTGAATTTTGTATAAAATATTTGTTTTATGATAAAAAATTTGGTACAAATCGAAACATAAATGGAAAAATGAAAAATTTTAATAACTAATTTCATCAAAAATTAGTACGGAATAAAATTGGCTAAACCATATCTGACGCGTCATAGATCCGACGGACATTTTTAGCCGAACTTTTCAGATCACTTCTAAATGAAGGTCAATTTAGAAATTTATATTTTTTTGAAAAAATTTTTAAAACAATGTCTTATCAAAAAATGCTGAAATTGGAAAAGGTTCACATCTCGGATTCGATGAACTTTTTTTAACTTCAGATTCGGGCCTAGGAGACCAAAATTCTTTAAAAAAACTTTAATTAGGAAGCTGTGCATAAAGTCGATTACTATAAATGCCTACTATTTAGGCATAAATTATTGAAATCTCGCTATTTTGAAAATTGAGACCCTGGGATAATATTATAGTCCGAAGATACTTCGAAATCCCAGAATTTCTTCTGATTTTTAAAATTTTTTCGAAAAACAGTTTTTCTATAAAGAAACAGTTTTTTTTACAGTTTTTCGAAAAAAATATATGGTAATACTGCTAGCCATACACCACGCAATATCAATACAAATATTAAATGTGAGAGTTAACAAGAAATACTCTCACAAAATGACAAAAATGTACAAAGTAAACAAACGCGAAAATCCATATTCGAAGCCAAAAAAAAAAAAAAAAACAAACGTCAATAGAATTGTGCATTATAGTTCGTTTTGGTGAACGCTCTTTCTAGTTCTTGTTCAATTTGTTGTAAAAATATATATATAGCTTTTTTAGTTCAACCCCTTTTTAAATCAAAAATTTTAATAAAAATGTCCTTCTCAAGCATTTTTATTTACAAAAAGGAATACATTTAAATTCTTTTTTTATGCGGTAGATGGGTTCCAAAAAAAAACCGCATAAAATAAATCCTCATAAAAAAGAACTCTACTTCCACACCGAAAAAATTTCATAGATGGATAGTTAATGTATTTCTTAGTTGAATTAAAATATATTCAACGCAACTATATTTATAAGAAACAACTATCGTTTGGGTTATTAATAACAAGATTTAAGTACCCTGTAAAATTTAGAATGTCAACGATAGAAGAAATCAATAAAATAAAAGACATTTTTGGAAATAAATTCATCAATACATATATCGAATTTCCTATATTCAATAAATGCCAACTCAAAAAACCTAACTCATCAGGAGAGCTAAAAAAAAAAGTTATTTCGCTTATTATTGTAAATATAAACAATGTACCTTCCATAAGATGGTTTAAATATTCTTACTAATTTATACCTATGCAAAAATTTTATATTTTGCCCTTTTTTGCGTGTTTTTTTTTGAGATAGCATATTTTAGTACATTACAACCAGGGATGGAAAAGCTCGCTCGCTCGGGCTCTTGCTGTTTTCAAAAAAAAAAAAGCAGAGCCCAATAAAACGTAAGCTCTTTTCAAGTAAATTTGAAAACTCTTTTTGGCTTGTTTACAAAAAAAAAAAATTAAATATTTAGATATTAAATACAGCATTTCCAATAGAATTTCAAAATAAATGTTAAAAATTGTTAACTAAATAGATATGTAAGGGACTAAAATACCCAAATTTTATACAAAGTATGGTGGTTGTTTTTTATTTAAGCATTTTATGAGATGTTTTATTCCATATAAGATAGAAACTACTCGAGGTGGTCAACTTTGGCACTCTCTACCTCCCGCTGTATTGTAACAGGGTCACTCCAAATTTTTTGTTTGGAACCACTATTTACTAGACCGACTCACGAAAAAAAGTAAAAAATTAAAATAAATAAACCATGGTTTGTTTTATGATGATTCCCAAAATATTTCGGGTCTAGCAATGAGATTTCACGAGCTGGACCATTTTTAAAAAAAGGTCTTTTTTTAGTTTTTATAAGAAATTTACATCTTAGCTGAAGACAATATACTCAATATGGGTATCATATGAAAGATTTTTTAGAGGCGCGTCCAGCGGTATATATAACATGTTCAAGCATATCCTGGCATATCCTATTTTAAAGGATATTCTATAAAAAACAAATTTTCACTCTTTTGTACGGAGATATTTGTGATTGAAATGTCAAACTTACATATCATAATCTATAGACGATTTAAGTGAACACGTGTTTCAAATTTTTTTGAAATCCGCGATTTTTCGCGTTTTATCAGAAATTCAATGTTGTGGAAGCAATATGTTCTAAATAGGGCAATATGGATACCGAAACTTTTCTTTTGACAAGTAAGTCATCGCTGAGTGGATATAATTTAGAATTTTGCAAATTTAATACATTTTTCACGGTGCTCTGGACCAAATTGGCATAATAACAAAAATTGATATTAAACGGGAACTAATTATTTTTGCTTTGAAATTTATATCACAGATGGATATTGCATCGGAAACTCATTTTGACTAAATTTATGAATTATATAAATTTTATATTTCTAAAATTTAAAAATGAAAGAAAAATAAAAATTCGTTTGCATTAAGGGCTGATCGTTTGTGGAATAGCTTGCCGAGGAATTTGCGTTCATTTCATTTTTCTTACTCATTTCAACGTAGGATTCATGAGTATTTAAGTTCTTCCTAATCTTATCATCGAAAATTGGGATTTAAACTTATTTTGTATATAACTGTGGAGTTTCTTTGGAAGAGTCGTAGGGTTTTATATTAGACATTAAGTACTTTATTCTCATAGTATCAATAGTACATGTAATATGATTATATTGGCCATTCAGGCTACTTATATTACAAATGAATAAATAAATGAAATGAAATAACAGAAAGTGCATAAAAATTAAAGCAATTTTAATATTTTACGGTAAGTTTATTTCTTTTATTTCTTATAACAAAATTTTAATTGCATTTATGTATATAAATTTTCAGATCGACGAAAAGGAAAAAAAAACCCAATAAGTATTGAGATTAAAGCAATCTCGAGAATCTTAAGCGGTGGTATTGGAAAATGATCTCTATTTGTAGTGTTTTTTATATATGATATTTTTTTAGGGTTTTTCTTTTCCCGGACTTTTTCATTTCCCGGGACAGCGGGATTTTTTTCAGAATGTCCCGGGATCCCGGGAATTCCCGCTCGTTAGAAAATATATAAATTCGGCATATGTTGCACTTGAAAAACTCAATTACTGTTAAAACACCGTCCGACAAAGTTCATCTTTTGGTAGTACCCATGAGAAAATGCAATTAATATATTCTGAAAGGATGGCTAAATATAAAATATCCATGTCTTCCACTTTTTCTGGATCAATTCGATTAATATTTAGGTAATATATTTATATTGAAGGCCGTCTTAATTTTAAAAAACTCTTAGAATTATGTTAATTAAATATTAATTCGCGGTTTAAACGGTTAAACCAATTGATATAGAAACAGTGAAAAGCACGGGTATTTCATCTTCATCCCCTTTTTAAGATTATATTGGAATTGTTAATGGGTGCAAAATTGAGTCGGACCAGTTTTATAGTCAGAAATAAGATCGATTTGTTGCTAAAATATTTCTTAAATATGAAATCCAAAAATTTCTATTTCCAGATATTTTGTATCTTTCTATGCAGATTTTCAAAAGTATCCGTCTAGAATTATTTTTATAAAAAAGTTTAAAAGTGAGTATTTTTCACACAAATTTTTAGGCAAATTCGCCTAAATCGTTTTATAAAAAAAGACACTACAACATTATTAAATAGTTCCTTAACTTTAATTGGTTTTCGTGAACAGACATTTTTTATGCCACAGCTACTTAAAAATAAATTATTTAATTTTCGTATTTAGTGGCATTTTAAATTAACATATAAAAAAATCCAAAATAATTTTACAAAGCATCTGATAGATTATTTTGAAAACAAATAATATTTAAAAAATACAATTGAAATAAAGGAATAAAAATTGAACTTAAAATTAAATTATTTTAAATAAAAGAAACTCAAAATACTTGTCAATTGAAAATATGAAAACATTACAAATTTTTTAATTTTAATGTCTAGTTTTTTGGAGGTATTTGGAACTGAAATAATGATGTTGGAATGTTGAATAAGGCTGGTTTACACTATAAGATTTTCGGTACGATTTTACTTTAGTACACATGGAAAAGATATAGGCAAGGTTGCAGAATTTTTCCGAAAATATAGTGTAAACCAGCCTATACAAATATTGATTGCTTTATTTGAACAAAGATGATTTTAAAGAAAAAAAATTTTTCCGAAGTACATACAAGAATTTTTGTTGGTAAACTTGGTAATGACTGATAAAATTTTTTTCAGTTTAACTAAACCAAATTCAACTGGCATCTGAAAACAATTTGGCTTAATTCAGTTTATTAAATTTTAATCGTATTTTTTTAATTTTAAATATTTTTTGATCAAATTAATTTCAAAAAAACAATGCTTTAAATTTAAATAAAGCTTCCAAAATTGCAATAATATTACTAGCTAAAACTTCTGTAAAAGAATAAAAAAATCCCGGGAAATCCCGCACAAAATTCCCGGGATTGCGGGATCCGAAAAAGGGCGGGATTCCTGGGAATCCCGTCCCGGGAATTCCCGGGACATAATCCCTATATACAATACAATTTCATAATGTTTGTGTGACAAGTTTGATTTAAAAACAGCAATAAAGAGTGCAAAATTTTAAAAATAATATGTATTTTATGGCATAATAAAAAGAAATAATTTGATGGTTTTTGCCAACCATGATTTGTTTTTAAATCGTTGTTTTCAACCAATTTGGAAATTCAATTTAGCTTAACTATAATAAATGTTGAACTAATTATTTGTCAAAAGTGGTGGGTCTCATACTGTAGGTTTAACTTTAACTTTACTATAAACAAAAGAAAATGTCAAAAAAATGTACACAAAACAACAACAAATTTTTGGGTTAAGTATTAACTAAAATTTAAAACTGCAGTATGAGACCCACCGTTAGTTACCATCAATGAATCAAATCAACTAAGCTTTAGTTAGATTTGTTTCACCTAGGAGATAGTTGAAAATTTAGTAATAAATAACTACGGAATTTTTAGGGTGCATACAAAAATGGGAGATGCGATCCGAATATTTCAAAAACCGCAATAACTTTAAAGTAAGGTGAGAAAATTGAACTAAAATCGCATAAACAAATCTATAGAATAAAAAATTAAAAAAAATAAATGATTCATTTATTTTTACTTTTAACACAAAATAACAAATGTATTCATACATTATATAAAAAATATCCATACATGCATCCACATACATATGTCCACACTTGTGCATTAATTAGAATACGATCGTATTGCCGAGAATTCGATGACAATGTTCTGAGCCAAAAATAACAGATTATCTTGTTGGAAACTCATTTATTTTATTTGCGCTTATTGAAGATTCTCCTAGTTTAAAATATTTTCCAATAGAGACATATCTTTCACCATTTTCTATGCGATCTAAAATTACCATTTTTGTTTCTAACGAAATTACTGTCTTTTTTTCTTGATTTCTTTTAAGAAAACCTTTAAAAAAGAAATCAACATAACAAAAATTATTTTAAATTAAAAAAAAGTGTTGTAAAAAATGCAACGCAAGTCGATTTTAAAACCGCAT
Organism: Leucophora obtusa; assembly: GCA_949987735.1. Classification (NCBI taxonomy): domain Eukaryota; kingdom Metazoa; phylum Arthropoda; class Insecta; order Diptera; family Anthomyiidae; genus Leucophora; species Leucophora obtusa. The sequence goes on from OX465295.1 coordinate 357,766,856, forward strand.
AACTTCAATCCCCATAAAAAGAGACTTAAGTGTACATGGTATATTAAATCTGGAAAAGATTTTAATATTAAACGAGTAAAAAGGTTAAAGTCGGGCATGCCGACTATAGAATACCCTACACCAGTCTGGGTAAAAGCCAACTAATGTCACCAAAATCAATAGGCTGCGTTATTGGGCCAATATAGGTCTGTGTACCAAATTTCATCAAAATATCTTAATATTTGCGACCTGCAGCGTATAAACAGTATAATTTTGGTAGGACCCTTATATGGGCACTAGGTCTAAACATGGACCGATGTTCATCAAAATCAATAGGCTTCGTCCGTGGGCCAAAATAGGTCTGTGTACCAAATTTCGTCAAAATATCTTAATATTTACGACGTGCATCGTATAAACAATATAATTTTGGGGGGACCCTTATATGGGCACTAGGTCTAAACATAGACCGATGTTCACCAAAATCAATAGGCTTCGTCCTTCGGCTGCCATAAGTCGGTGTACCAAATTTCATCAAAATATCTTAATATTTGCGACCTGCAGCGTATAAACAATATAATTTTGGTAGGACCCTTATATGGGCACTAGGTCTAAACATGGACCGATGTTCACCAAAATCAATAGGCTTTGTCCTTGGGCCAACGTAGGTCTGTGTACCAAATTTTATCAAAATATCTTAATATTTGCGACCTGCAGCGTATAAACCATATAATTTTAGTAGGACCCTTATATGGGCACTAGGTCTAAACATGGACCGATGTTCACCAAAATCAATAGGCTGCGTTACTGGGCCAATGTAGGTCTGTATACCAAATTTTATCAAAATATCTTAATATTTACGACCTGCAGCGTATAAACAGTATAATTTTGGTAGAACCCTTATATGGGCACTAGGTCTAAACATGGACCGATGTTCACCAAAATCAATAGGCTGCGTTATTGGGCCAATATAGGTCTGTGTACCAAATTTCATCAAAATATCTTAATATTTACGACCTGCAGCGTATAAACAGTATAATTTTGGTAGGACCCTTATATGGGCACTAGGTCTAAACATGGACCGATGTTCACCAAAATCAATAGGCTGCGTTATTGGGCCAATATAGGTCTGTGTACCAAATTTCATCAAAATATATTAATATTTACGACCTGCAGCGTATAAACAATATAATTTTGGTAGGACCCTTATATGGGCACTAGGTCTAAACATGGACCGATGTTCAAAAAAATCAAACTTGTTCGTCCTTGGGCCAACATAGGTCTATGTACCAAATTTCATCGAAATATCTTAATAGGTGCGACCTGTAGAGTGCGTACAAGATTGCATGGACAGACAGACAGACGGACGGACGGACGGACGGACGGACAGACGGACATCGTTAAATCGAAATAAAAAAAAATTCTGAACCGATCGGTATACTATAAGGTGGGTCTACGACCAATATTTTTTGGTGTTACAAACATCAGCACAAACTTATAATACCCTGACCACATAGTGGTGTAGGGTATAACAAAAGCTTCGATTTATTTACATATTTATCTCTTTTAACACATTTGAACTAGTTTAATGATGATGATATAATAGGTGATAAAAACTATTTACCCAAATTTACACGAAAATAAAAGTTTGGGCTTCTTCGTGCAAGAAGAAGAAGAATATTACTCTCTCATGACAGCTCTCATTTAGCCAATTGTGGAGTACGCGAATGCTTTTTGGTAAAATTGGGATTCAGACTGACGGACGGAAGGACGGACATCGTTAAATCGAAACAAAAATTGATTCTGAGTCGATCGGTATATTAAAAGGTAGGTATGGGTCCAATACTTTTTGGTGTTACAAACATCAGCACAAACTTATTATACCCTGTCCACGTAGTGGTGTAGGGTATAATTTGATGACAGGCATTATTGCAAGAGCCACTTTCATGTCAGCGATATCATGATATTGAAATAAAATTGAAATTGAGTGTCTTCACTTGAGATGAAATCATTTTGATAATTGCTTGCTATCATTTTATTGCATGTCAAGACACTAGTACCCGTATTCAAAATGAAAAAGTGTATGCTAACTAACTTGCTGCTAACTTTTTTGCACACAAATTCCCAATAGGGGAAAGCTGGCAGCTAGTTAGTTATCATATGCATTTTTATTTTGAATACGAGGGTAGATTACTACTAAAAGACCTTTGCTTGAAGCAACAAAAATAGTACGTTACCGCGGGTACCCAATTTTAGCGGAAAGCGTTTATAATGTTAAAATTGCGTGTAAATTTTTGTTTCAGGTAAATTGGGTTCCCGCATCGAACAGACCTAATAACATAGAGAAAAATAATAGCTTTATAAAAATATGTGATTTTCGTTGTAATACAAAAATAACTAGTAAATGTTTGAGTTAATTCTCTATGTTCAATTTACTTAGGAGTTTGTATAAATACAAATTTAAATCTACAATATAACCTGGAGAGAACCCCATAAAGACAGTCTGTGCACAGTAAAGACGAGCACAGTTATATCTGTTTGTACAAGTTTCTGTGTGTCTAATAATGTGAATGCGAATATAGTGTTTCTGGTATAAGTTGGTATTGTTATTCTTTCTAGTAGATTGTGTGTAACTGAATAAAGAGAGAATGAGCGTAAAGTGAAGAATACACGAGGGAACATTCGTGAAAAATGCCAATTTTTTTGTGAATGTGTGTGTGTGTGTGTTGCCATCGTACAATTCGTGTTTACAAAATTTTTTGATATTTTTTGTTCCCTACTCAATGTTCCTTCGTGTATTCTCCGCTTAATATATTTGTTTTTCTATGTTACGCTCAAACAAATAAAACAGATAATGAAGATTGTACAATAGATACTTATTGTAGGCTGCCAATAAATATATTGTGAAAATTTCGCCCTCTTTTTTTACTAATTTTATTTAAATTATATAAAATTTTTCTTTTGCTTGAATTTTATTCATTTTTAAATACAAATTTCACCTCAAATTTAATCTTTAATTACTTTGAAAAATTAATACGAACTTTACAAAAAATAAATTTTTTTACAATGTTTGTAGTACAAATTTAAATAGCAACTTCGTTTTATTTAAACTTAAAATTTTTTAAATATTAGTTTGGTGGTTTTTTACCCCTTTTTTTAGTTATTTAGCGTTTTTTTTTATCACCTGGATTTAGAACTTTTCATACAAAAAGTGGATTTATTAAATCCAAAAAAAAAGCTGGATTTAATAAATCCATAATAAAAGCACAAATATATGAAACAGCCTATTAATTTATGACAGAAAAAAATACGAACGAAAATTAAAAGAGAAACAAAAAAATTGAAAAACTAACAAATAAAAGGTTTTTATTAATTTTTTTTTTATGAAATATGTTTACAAAAAAAAAACTACACCGCACTAAATACACATTTTCGATCTTGGACATGGAGAAATAGCTCAAATAGAAATGGCAATTTTTCACTCTACAGTAAGTAATTTAATTAAATCCAATTAGTGAATATTAAATATTGCAATGGAATTTTTCAATTGTGTAGAAATATAAATTGAAGTGATAAAACTGAAAAGGCAGACTGTTTATCGCTGTTTTATATAAAATATAATTAAAAATTAAGAGTTAAAGTAAAATCCTTCATCATCGAATTCGTTATTAAAAATTAGGGTGAAAGAAGTGTCGGACAGAAAATTTTTTTAAAATAGGGAGAATCTAACACCATATGTTGAGCACTTTTAGAAATACTTTTTGGATTTATTAAATCCAAGTGATTAGAAAAAACGGCTATTATCTGAACCTTTTTTACACGATTTTACAAAGCTTTTAAATTCTTTAATTACATTTTTCAAAAAATTAATATCGTGCTTTTTTACCCAATTTTTGGTAAATTTTTAACCTTTTTACCCATTGTCACAATGATCACGGCGCTTTCCTGCCTTCAAGAGTTTGGCAACACTGATAACTGGTATTGTTTTTATGGATAGAGTGAGTGCGTTGAAACAAAGCCATACAATAACAGTTACACTTCTTCTCTTATTTATATCAATAGTAACAGATATGTATATGGTATATTCGTTTTGGCAATACTTTAAGATATACTAGTGCATTTCTTTAGTGCACAGATTATATAAGCCCATAGACGATTATCGTTTACTTTTCGAAAAATAATATATAACATCCCAGTCAGAAAAATACAAACGGGAAAGCGATGGCAAAGCACTTTAACAGGTGGTACAAGTACTGGCAAAAAGTGCTTTCCCATTCCCAAAATGATAACATCATTATACAAAAGGACCGGCTGTTCAAAAAGCGACGGAAAAGCACTGGAGAAACAAAATTTTTGAACTTTGGCAAAACGCTGGCAAGACCTGGCAAGGTGGTCTGGAAATATATTTTCCAAAATAAAATTTAAAAAAAGTTCATATGTTTTTTTTTGGTCCTTCCGTGATTTGAACCCAGGCCGTCAGATTGGCAGACGATTGCTCTACCCACTGAGCTAACGAGACATATAATATTTGATAGCTAAACACATAAATGAGTGATAATCGCTGGACAACTACTGGCTGTGCGAAAAACCTAGCACTGGCAAACAGTTTTTTGGAACTAATATGCCAGCGTTGGGAGAGCAAAAAATAAGTTGGTCTTAAAGGAGCTTTTCTACAAACAAAAAAATTGATTTTATAGAACAAAAAAACATTTTAATTAAAAAAAATCCAAAAAAAATTTTTTGCTTGCAACCGGATTTGAACTCGGAACCTCCTGACTACAAACCTTTTTTAACGAAGCATCATCATTTTTATAAAATCATTGCTCTACCAGTGAATTGGTTTTTGTACCACTGGCAGCATTGGCTAGGTAGCACTGGATAACCACTGGTTGCAAACCTTGGCATATCACTCTTACACCATTCTTTGCCAGTGTTTTTTTTTATAAACCACCGAAATTTTTGTAAAACAAATGATGGAAAAACGCTTTTTGCAAGCGCTGGCAAAGCGTCCCAAATGAGTGCTCTCCCAGTCATTTATTTTCAACACCATGGTTACCCAGTGGTATACCAGTACTTGATTTTTTGTACCACTGGCGATTTCTGATTGGGATATTACATACAAATTTTAAAACGTTTTAAAGAGTTGAATGCTGTAATTTATTAATTGGCCAATGAGGCTTTCTAATTACAAATGTTAAAATAAATAAATAAAAAAATTTGTTAAAAGACAGCAATTTTGCACTATATATTTCAAGATTTGTGTAACCAACATCTGTAAAATGTTAGAAATTTTACTTCGAAAAATGGACGATAATCGTCAATTTTTTATAGAATCCCTAGCCTGATGATAGTACTTGGTAGTATTTGAAAATGCATTAATTGTCATCCATTGGTCTTAGGAAAGTTTTTTTTCCATAAATATTTTTCTCCCTTTCTTGTGAAAAAAATTAACACTGATTGTAACAATCTTTAGGTCAACTAAAAATCTACGATGAAATACTTATATTAAAAAACAATATGATTAAAGTTTAAGTTATAATAAATTGATCATTCATTGATGTTTTTTTATTTTATTTTTTTGTTATTAATGTAAATTGTTTTTACAATTATTTTTTACAACCTAATTTATTTATTAAACAAGAAATTGACGTATTGTTTTTTCTTAAAAGCTAATCTAAAATGTGCTAATAAGTTATTGGCGATTTAAAAGTGTTTGTTTATCGAAAAATTATAGGAACACATTTAAACGTCAACTGAAAAATATACACAAGCAAAAACACAACAACAAATATTTACAATCTCGACAGATCTTTATTTAATAATCTACTCAAGGTTGCGAGTTTTAAGGTCTACACCAAAAAAAAAATTCACAGGAGCCCCCAAATTATTCTTAGGTGAAATCTCATTTACTGAGCCTCAGTTCCCAGGTAGAAAATTACAAAGGGGCCAGCACTGGCAAAGCACCGAAATGGGTGGTATGAGTGCTTGTTAACAGCGCTTTCCCAACGCCCAAATGATAACACCGTTCCACGGTGGTGCCAATGCTTTACCAAGCCCTGGGAAAGCACCCATAAACATAAAAATCCAATGCTTTGCCAACGATCAAATACAAAAAATTAAAGTGCTTTCCTGACACCCAAATGATAACTCCGATCTATTTAATGCTTTGCAAAGTATTGAGATAGCACCAAGAAACATGAAAATCAAGTGTTTTCCCTGCCACCAAATTATGAGCCATCATCACTGAAGAATTTTAAATTACTCTAAAAATCGTCGATTCTTGGAGTTATTGTATTGTGGAGTCAAAAATTATTTAAATATTCACTCTTTTGGAGTTTCATTTTCAAAAACAAGATAATGTTATAGGAAAACAAGTGCTGGGAATTCACCCTTTTAAAGCGTTGGGAAGGCGTACAAATTTAGTGCTTTGCCAGTACTCCTTTTTGTAAGACCACGGTCTACTTGCGCTTGGCCAGTGCTTCTTTTTTGTTACCACACATAATTTCCACCTGGGTTGACTTGAAGCAATTTACAAAATAACCAGCAACTTAAAATTAATTGAAATCAACAAAATTTCTTTCAAAGTTTATTAAAAACAAACCCCTTATCAAGGTTGGTTACCGAAATGAATAACGGTAAGGGTAACGTATCGAAATTTGTTTCGCTAACAGTACATGTAACGGTATTTAAGACTTCGGTAACGGAATACCGTTGTCGAAACAGCATTACCGGTACGTACCGGTATAATAAATCATGCTAAAAATATATAAAAATAAATTTAGCCTATTTTTTAATTTGAAGTGTTAAAAATACTGATTACACTGCATGACAAATTCTTGACTTTTAAAAATTAGTAGAGCTCTGACCATCAATTCTATATATTTCGGACATGCTGATTACAATGGCGTACTTTATTTTTCGATCTACAGATTTTCGCTAAATGTCTTTAAAGTTTGGCGGTTGTCCATTCAGTTTTTTATATAAAAAATTTTTCAAATTCCATTAATATGAATTTTTTTGTGTTAAAATGTAAGCACAGGAACTGTGGCCATATTTACGATATAAATGCGATGTACTAATCTTGATATTTAAACCACTACTTAGCGTTTTATATAGGTTTTTATGGTTTTTGGCTATTTCAGCGACTTTAGTCGCCGAATGTTCAATCGACCTCATTAAATTTACTGCCTTAGTAAGGAAGCAATTAAAAAGAAAATATATCAAAAAAAAAATGTATTCATCTATAGAGGCCTATACGTTAAAATCGCGATTTTCAAAAATTTTGTATGGCAGCATAGCTTTCCAAGATGACCCCAAAGTCCAACTTTTAGTATAATATGGGGTAACCTCTAAAAACTGTTCTTGCAAAAAACAGTTTCCATTTGCAAAAGTTATCGCAATAAATACATTTTTTACTAAGGTTAGTATCGTTCTAAAGACACTTTAGTATCTTTAATAATTTATAAGTGACTTATAAAACAAATTTTTCATACAAATTTCATTTTATAAACATGTTATAAGGTTTTCAAATTATTATGCATGATCACTGTAAAATATAACTGTTTTATACGTTTTTTACATACTCCTGTTTATTTAAAAAAAACGAAAGAATTGGAAAAAAACTCAAGAATTAAGAATTTAACTCCGGCGATATGTTATGTGCTATTTGTGTTTATAATAATTTTATATTCACTATTCTCATATCATTTGAATTTAAAATTGTCAATTAAATTTTAGAATTTGCAATTGGTTTCAAAATTTTTTAATTGTTTTCCACATATGTGACGCGCAAAATAGAAAGGGACCTAAGGATAGAAAGGGACCTAAGGTCAGGAGAGCATGGGATCGGTCTCATTCGATGCTCAGATGTTGTCCACAAAAAAAAAAAATTGATTTTTTTACCCTTAGGTCCCTTTCTCTATGCGCTGTAACATATAGTGCAGAAATTCAAATGAAAAATAATGAAATACAACTTTTTATTCTGAATTTTAATCGATGATTTCCGAAATATAATAAGAACTACTGCACAATATAGATATTTATTAAATTATATTTAACAAAAACGGTTTAAAAATATCAGCAGGGTTACAATTTTGGAAACATTATAACATTTCTAATTAATTTCTAATAAATATTTTTGCAATTGTGAAAATCCCGGTATTCGAGCTCCCGGGATTCGGGACTCATTTTTATTTAATAATCCCGGGATTTCGGGATTGGCATCCCTAGTTAGTATACACTTCATTATGGTACCAGGCAAAGCCACTGACAATTAAAAATTACCCAGGCAGAAACGTGTAGTATTATATTTAACTTTTTAATACTAAATATGATTGCTTTCAATCTATATGCTTTACAGTGCCTTCATTCATCACTATAATTTTTTTTAGTTATTACATTATAATTATCTTTTTATATTATTACATTATTACCTTTATTATTTTTTATTTATTTTAGTAGTTTTGTGAAGTAGTTATTTCTTAACCATATATGGCCCATTGGGGTCGGTTATGTAATTCAAGAATAAATAAAAAAAAAAAATATTATCGGCGCCATGTTGGCAAACCGTTGGCGACGGTTAGTTATTTTTTTTGGGAGAATGTGGGATTAAGAATCTTGATAGTAGGCCTTTTTTTAATCACTGGATTTATTTTGCTTAAAAATCTACATTTTCTTAATGAATTTTAAAAATTTTATATTTTTATGCAAGTCTAACATTTATTCGCTACTATAATGTGAAAGAAAAAATTATAAATTTGAGCGAATGCATTTCTGGAATTAAATTAAGCTAAATCCTTGCAGGAGTAAAAGGAACAAATATATATATAAATCCGAAACGGATTTATTTATTTTATAAATCCGTTTTGGATTTATCCTAATTCCATTCCTGTGCTCACATTTTTACAAAATTTAATAACTTTTTCACATTATTCTAGCGCATAAGTATTAGATTTTGCTAAAAATATTAAATTTTCAAAATTAAATAACAAAATGTGGATCTTTTGACAAAATAAAATAAATCCAAAAATAAATCCAATGATTAAAAAAAAGGCCAAGTATTATCCTGTTACCCCATTGATAACATTGGCAAAATAAACGAGTAAAAAAGTTAAAGTCGGGCATGCCGACTATAATACCATTTACCAGTCTGATTTAAAGCCAACCAGTGAGTTGTATGAGCCACATTTGGCCCTATGGGCTTGGTTTGAAATTGTAAAAATAAAATAAATAAAAATAAATAAATAATGTTTGGATCCGAAATTTGAATGGGTTAAAACAGACTTGTGTTAAAATTTTCTATAAAATCGAAAATATAGCCCATATGGGCAATAGGTCTAAATATATACCGATCCTATTTAGAATCAATAGACGAACCAAATTTCATTGAAATATCTTCGTATTTGCGACATGTAGCATGTAACCAAGCCAATTTTGGGGGACCCTTATATGGGCACTAGGTCTAAACATGTACCGATTTTAACTAAAATCAATAGGCTTCGTCCTTGGGCCAACATAGGTCTGTGTACAAAATTTCATTGAAATATCTTCGTATTTGCGACCTGCAGCGTGTACAAAAAAAAAATTTTGGGGGTACCCTTATATGGGCACTAGATCTAAACATGGACCGATTGCAACCAAAATTAAGAGACTCTGTTATTGGGCCAACTTAGGTCTGTGCACCAAATTTCATTGAAATATCTTCGTATTTGCGACCTGCAGCGTGTAAAAAAGGAAATTTTAGGGGGTACCCTTATATGGGCACTAGGTCTAAACATGGACAAATTTCAATCAAAATCAATAGTCCTTGGGCCGACGTAAGTCGTTGTACAAAATTTCATCAAAATATCTTAATATTTGCGACCTGTAGAGTGTTCACAAGAATGCATGGACAGACAGACGGACATCTTTAAATCGAAATAAAAAGTGATTCTCTGAGCCGATCGGTATACTATAAGGTGGGTCTAGGACCAATATTTTTTTGGTGTTACAAACATCAGCACAAACTTATAATACCCTCTCCACGTAGTGGTGTAGGGTATAAAAATAGACTGTCCGAAATAAATTTTGAAAAAAATTTCGAATTAAAATGTAAGAAAAACTTGTTATAAGTATTTTTTTAATAAAACATGGTCGTTATTTAGTTATCATGTATCACATGATATTTGGATATGTGATGGAGGGGACAAAACTAAATAACTTTCGGTTCTAAACATAACGGCACAAATTGAAATTTATGGGTTAAAAAATGGGTTTAAAAGTTATGCGAAGCTTTTTTGTTTGAAAACTTTTTAATATCATTAGTACATTATTTTATAGATCTTCAAAATATACAATAGTATACATTTCCTTGGAACAAATATGAAAAATCAAAAAAAAAAATGAAAAACGGATCATTTTTGACAATACTTTTGACACTTAAATTTGAAAATGGATCGCTAAAAAGATGAACATTCTTATTCATCTTCTCTATCGTCTTCTCTATCTTATATCCAAATTTCATCCAAATCTGGGAGAATCACACAAACATACCCTCCTTGTAAGTTAAGACGATTACGCGTGAGTGTGAGCGAAATCCTAATTTACTCACGTGAACGTGAGTGCGAGTAGGAAAATTTTTTTCGTGATTGTGCGTAAACAAAATTTTTGCGTGAGTCGAATTTTACCAAAAATAAAGGACAAAATTGCATATTTATAGCAATTTTCCGTTTAACATTCATAATTTAATTTATTTATTTATTACAATAACCCAGCCTAATTTTACACTAATTTTTAATTTTATTTTATTGGTAAATTTTTATTTCGTGATTTTACGTGATTCACGTCAATCACGCGTGATTGTGATTGAAACCGGAATTTTCTCACGTGAACCTGAGTGTGAGTTGAAATTTTTCTCGTGAGCGAGTGTGAGTCAAAATCCACCCACGTGCCCATCTCTAGTTGAAATCAGCTGTGTCGACAAACTTGCAAATTGTTACAAATTTTATGTGCGTTCCCGTACGTTACCGCAGGTACCCGCGGGAACACAAAACACCCCAAACAACATTTTACACGCAATTTTGAGTACGGGAACGCTTTTGGGCTAGTTTATGTAACTTCGGTAAAGTACGGGAACAGACATTTTCTGTTCGCGTATTTTTTATTTTGAGTAAATTGTGTGTTACTCTCTGTGAGATTCTTCTACTCAACTTGGCTGAGAAAAGTAATCGAATAAACCTAATAGAACCAAATGTTACTTTTACGCTAGCAGTTTTCCCTGACATTAGGTCCATTCGATTACTTTTCTCAGTCAAGTCCAGTAAGAATTACTCAGTAAAAACTTACAGAGAGTAAGACAAGATTTACTCTCAAAATAAAATTTTCCCCAACATGTACGCGAACAGAAAATTTGCAAGTTTGTAGACACAGCTGGTTACCTGGTTACAACACCAAATATACAAATAAATTTTATCTGGTCGGTATGGAAGACGATATTTTTTTATGTTAAATCTTAAGCAGAAACTTTTTACAAGGTTTTCTTATCTTTCCCATAATTTGTTTTGAAAGTTTCATTGCTTTGAATTTCCATAAAATAACATAATTGTAAAAAATTTTTTTTGTTTTCAATAAACGAGCATATGTTTTCGAAACATATGTTTTTTCTGCTTGCAAATTCTTATTGAGAAAAATTTATCCAGTAAAAATTTGCAAGAAAAAGAAGAAGACTTAGAAATTCTCATCATAGAACTGTCACTTTATTCTCTCTGTTTACTGAGTATTTGTGTTAACGAACGCCATCCAGTAAAAATTTGTACAAATTATCCAGCAATCGAATGGACCTATTAAATGTGTTAAGAACACGAAAAACTAATAAAATATTTTTTTAATAAAAACAAAGATATAAACAATATGAAATTTATATTTTTGTATATTTTTCATGGATGGTAACCGAAACGATGCGGTTATCGGTAAGGGTAGCGCTATTTTAGATTATTTCGGTAACGGTATTTTAAGGGTAACGCTATTTCATTTATTTCGGTATCGGTATTTTAAGGTTAGTGGTATTTTAGTTATTTCGGTAACGGTATTTTAAGGGTATCGATATTTCATTTATTTCGGTAACGTTATGTTAAGGTTAACGGGTTTTCAGTTATTTCGGTAACGGTATTTTAAGGTTAACGGTAGTCAATTATTTCTGTGTATACCGCAACTTTTTTACAAAAAGCAAACAAGAATAAAAACAAAACCAATTTATCAACTTAATGTATGAAAAATACTCATAACCACGTGCAATTACCAAAAGCAGAAAATTAAAAATAACGGTAACGGTATCGACATTTCATTCATTTCGGTATCGCTATTTTAGGGATAACGGTTTTTCAGTTATTTCGGTAACGGTATTTTAAGGATAACGGTTTTTCGGTTATTTCGGTAACGGTATTTTAGGATTAACAGTAGTCAGTTGAAAGGGTTTTGAATTGATAATGGTATTTTAGCGATATTGCCTGCCAACCCTGATATTTTTTATATTAAGTTTAAATAAAAATACATTTATGTGTATATTATCTACTCCTAGCAACAAATAACGATATGAGAGAAGGTAAAACTACCCAGTCAGAAAAATACAAACGGGGAAGCGATGGCAAGGCTTTTTAACAGGTGATACAAGTACTAGCAAAATGATAATATAATTATTAATTCTCAAAATGATAATATAATTAGACAAAAGGATCTGCTGTTCAAAAAGCGCAGGAAATGCAGTGTCGAAACAAAACGGAATATGTATGTCTAAAAATAGATTTTCAAATTAATTTTAAAGAAGTTAATTTGTTTTTTGGTCTTGCCGTGATTTAAACGCAGACCCAAAGAGTATATAAAGCTAAATTCTTCTTGCCAGGCCGTCGGACTTGCAAACGAGAGCTCTACATACTGATACTTAGTGGCAAAAAAGATAAATGATAACAGCTCGGTAACTATTGGATAGTACTGAATAACCACGTTTCGTAAACGACATAGCACTCTTAGTTTTTGCCAGTGCTTTTTTTATACACCACGGTTACCAAGTGGTATGCCAGTACTTGATTTTTTGTACAACTGGCAATTTATGACTGGGTAAGTAAACTGCATTTAAAAGTTGTTTCATTTAAAAATAATATTGAAATCGTTTTTGTTAAGTGTACACTGAAGTTGTTTTGTTTAAAATAATAACCTTTATACAAAACACATTCACTAAAAACTAACCCCTAAATTCATAAACGCTTTGTAAAATTATAGGTTTATTGAACAAATTTTGTATGAAAATGACGTTTTGTAAACCTGCTATGATTTTACAAAGCATTTATGAATTGAGGTGTAAATCAATAAAACCTTTTACAAAAAAAATTTTAATCGTAGATTCCCACCGTTGGAATGAAAAGTGGTAACTGAGAATAAGAAAAAGCAACAAGCTTTTGGTCGATTTGCCGATTGTTGTCGTCCTCCGCATTGTTGTCGTCACCCACCCTTTCGTCTTTGTAATCTTTTCAATTTACGTAATTTGTTCTTTTTTTTGAATGAAGGTTCATTATTTTTAACAAACAAATGGGTATCATAATTTTTTATTAATTTATAAAATAAAATTGCAATGAAGAAACGAAAATATTTTTTTTTTCTTAATGGTCGACTTACTTATTATATGTTTTATAGGTTATATTTTTTAATTGACTATTTAATTTACTATTTTATTATGTTAAATTATTATGTATATATTTCTGACATTTATGCTGATTTGTTAATTTTTTTAACAAATTGCCGTGCAAAACACCCGCAGAAAAAAAAATCGGCCGTCAACTGAATTTTTGTGAATTTTGCCAATAGCGCTGCCATATTGTAAATTTAATATTAATGGAATAGAACGACTTTCTACAGGGATGATAAATGGAATTTTTAAAATAGTACCCAAGAGCTTAAAAATAGTGCTTTTTCTACCTCTATAGTAACAACAAATTTTTTCATTTAAAGCCCGGTATTTTATTCGTACTTTTGCGAAAAAAGCTGTCAAACTCCATACAAAAAAACGATTTTTCACTTGCGTGGAATTGTTGCGAAATTGCAGTTGACTTTTTTTCGCATCAATTTAATAGACACGACCATTTGAAAATGTAGCGAAAAAGTGACTTTTGGGATAATTATGATTGTAACTTTTTATAGACTATAAAAATTTTGTGCATTTTAATGTTTTTATTATAGTTTTTGAGCTCCAAACATAGAGCGAAAGTTTTTCGCTCTTTTAAACAAAATACTGGGCTTAAATAAAAAATGCTTTATAAGTGGTTTGTAAAACAAAGGGAAAACATTTTTCCAATATCAGCAGAGATTTAACGATCAAAAGCCAGTCATTTGTTTTCCAAAATTTATCATACCAAATCAGGTTTCAATGCCAGTGAAGGATGGTTGAAGAAATTTAAGCGTCGACATGGAATTAGATTTTTAAAAATTACGGGCGAAAAATTATCTTCGAAACCTCATCTTATTGATTCATTTGTGAAAGAGTTTAAGGATTACGTTGATGAGCATGGGTTGACTCTTCACCAAATCTACAATGTCTACAAATCCGTTTTATATTGTAGGATGCTTCAAAATCACACTCTTGTCACATGTAATGAGAAAACGGCTCCCGGAAGAAAAATATGTAAATAGCGAAAAACTTTTTTGCCCTGTTCAAATGCAAATGGCACAGACAAACTGAAAATGTTGGTGAAATTTGTTTGAACGTTAGCGGAGCTGGTTTTCAATCAATTCTGCAAGCTATTCACGTAAAATAATTCGAAATCGTGGTACTTTTAATGCAATTCTGTTACTTTTTTACATAATTGGGTAAAAAGAACAACTCTGTAATTTTGACATTTCATTTTAATACAGATTCCACTCCGTTTCACTAACACCTATGCAACATCTGTTTAAAAAATTCAAACGGTTCATTTGAGTATTCTCAGCAGCATTCCTTATTTTTGTGTACCGAATATTACGCGAAAAAAATAATTTTAATATCGAAAATCATTAGAAAAATATAAAAAAATGTATAAAAAACCAACAGCTCCTATTAGGGGTAAGGAAAATCTAACAAGATCTACAGAATATCAACAGCAAACGGCTCAAAATGCCAGAATTCATGTTGGCGGGACCCAGCGTCTCGGTCAAATGGCTGCAAAAAAGGTAACTGGAAATAAATTAGTAATTTTATATGAGATATTTAAAGATTTTTCGATTTAGCCATTAGATACTGGAAAATCTGCAACACTTAGTGCTGTGGTTGGAAAATCTACAACACATAGTACCGCTGTGGCAAAATCTTCAAACATTACACTTGCCACCGCTGGAAAAATGTCTACGACACAACGAGGAACTTTGACTTCTACAAGGATTGTTGATGCTGCCACCACTGCTGCTGTTAAAAAAGAAATTGCTCAATCTTCAAATCCAGCTAAACCTCAAATTAAAGAGACTAGCGCAATAATTGAAAAGAAACCAGAGAAGGAACCAGCTACTTCTAATAGTTCTATTAACAATGAAATTAAGACTGGTAAGATTTAATGCAAATCCTATTTTTTTTAGGAAATTTTCAAAACAAGTTGATTTTACGTCCGCCTCTGCAAATCTTCTTCAAATTTGCATATCGAGTAAACGACCCGCGTTTTGAGTGACTCTAAAATTGAAAATGGTTTTGCTTTTCTTGATCGTTAAATACCTATTTAATAGATATATAAAGTAGGTATGTCATTTTATAGTTAACGTAGTGTCTTCAAATGCAATTAAATATACCCAGGTAGAAAAATACAAACGGCACAATGTCGGCCCGCCCAGGTAGAAATAGCCGACGTTGCAACAAAAATTGTACTGGGAGAGCCCTGTTTTTTAGGAAATGCCGGTACTACTTAAAACGTGCTTTGCCAGTACTGTTTTCGGAAAATTAACGAGCTTTTTTTAATTTATTAAAATTAAAAATATTATAAATTTTATGTATTTTTGCATCTATTACACAATTATTTATGTAAGAGAGACATAGCCATTCTTTTCTCGTGAAGTTTCGAAAGAATACATTAAAAATCTGTGATGTACACTAAAAGGACGGTAAAGTACTAGCAAACTACTAAATTTGTAATTAAATGTACTGAGATAATACCAAAAAAATAAAATCCCAAGCCTGCGCCAACGTTGGGAAATAACTACGGCCAAGCGTTTATTGGTGTTATCATTTCGACCACATGCCAGTACAGTGAAAGTTGAAAATCCGACGCATTGCCAGTACATGTACTACCGTCTGCAATACCGGGCCGACATTGTGCCGTTTGTATTTTTCTTACCTCGTTAATTTTCAGAAAACAGTACTGGCAAAGCACGTTTTAAGTAGTACCGGCATTTCCTAAAAAACAGGGCTCTCCCAGTACAATTTTTGTTGCAACGTCGGCTATTTCTACCTGGGTGGTTACAATCGATGTTTTGAGTCATACAAAGAGCGCACATAATGACCCTGCAAACATTTAAAATATACCTTCCAAGAAGATATTAAAGCGATATATTCTATTTGTCATTTGAATGAAAATAATCAAGTAGCATTTACTTTGAAATTGTCTTCCTTTTATCACTTGGAAGATATTTCGGCGATATTTGGAAAGAAATAATACAAAAATTTTATCTTTTGTCATAACTTTTTATGACAATATTGCGGCAATATCACCTTTGTATCATTTGGAAGATAAGGCAAATTTGTTTGAAATCTTTTATCAATTTGGAAAAAATTAAATCTAAATTTGTACAAAAACAATCAAAAGATATATAGGAAATAAACTCGTGAAAAGTTAAGATTAATTGTGCGGGAAAAATCGGCTAAGATGAAATCAAGATAATTTATAAGTTGGTCAATGGATTATGTATGCAGATTTGTTTTTCAGGCTTAAATTTAATAATGAAAAAATTAAATCGTTTTTTTATTGTACCGGGAGTTTATTTAGCGATATCCCTTTTATCTTCCATATGAGTTATTGTTTTCATATTGCCTGGAAGTATTGTTTTGGTGTAACAGTTGTTTCCGACGGAGGAAACTTCCGGAATATGAAATTGATATTGCCGGCAATAAATGTTTTCTTCCTGGCGATATGTTCGGAGAATCTTCTTCGTATTGCCATGTTTGCTGGGTGATATTGGTTTGAGTATGTTCCTGTTCCAAGGCACATAATATAACCAATGCTTTCTCAGTGATAGAGAGTCCCCCAATCTCTTTATTATGTATACTCTTTGTTAATACTGAAAATTATATTAAAATTAAAAAAAAAAAAAAAAATAAGAATTTGACATTCATTTTTTAAACTAAATTTTTTAGAAGAATCGTCATTGTTTTGTGTGCTAAAGTTAACAATGACAAAATATATTTTTATGCATAGAAACAAGAAGTATATGCAAGCATATTAGCTATCGAATTAAAGGTATTTAAAAGACCTATCTAACTATATTTATTCTAACTAAATATATGAGTATATTTAAAATATTTCCAAGCATGCTCAACTTATTTAAGAGAACATTAAAATATCAAGCTATGCTACATTTTGTTAAATTGCAATAAAAATGAGGGCATGATTGGACATGTTTTATACAGTGATATCTCTAAAATACCTTTAATTTGATATCAAATTTGTATGTTTACTTTTTATTACTATGAACAAAAGGGCATTTTGTAAGAAGAAAACGGAATTTGTTGAAGTAGTGTTATGTTTTGTTTATATTGTTTAAATTATAATTGTTAGTTTTGTATTTGAACAGCCTTTTAAATATCTGTATTTAAATAAGTTTTGTATTCTTAAAATTTGTACAATAATAGTCAGTCAATAAATTTGTTTTACCATAAAAGGTTATGGGACCAGCAACAGCTTTAAAAATAAAATAAAAACAAGGAAAATTTTGTCAAGAAAAATTTTCAATTTGTCAAAGAAGAAAATTCTGGAATACAGATAATTCAAGAATCTTATCAAGATGGATTTTACCTAGCATTTGAAACCACTAGAGAAGGAAGCAGATTGGTCGTTGTGGAAACGGAAAATTCGGGCTATGCTAGATTATCACGAGGGCGCTTTAGATGTTATCGACAAAAAATTATTGATGCCAACTCCATTAGCAATCGATGCCAGTTCTGTACAGAGGCAGATTTATAAAGCAAATTCGGATTTGTATAGAAAAGCTAACAGCTATGCAAAATCCATGATTATTAGTGCCGTAAGTGACGACATTTTTCAAAAGATAATGGATCAGGAATCTGCTGCTGATATTTGGCATGCATTAACGTTACAATTTGAAGCTTCATCTAAAGACCAGGTATTTAAATTATGTATTGACTTCTTTCAATTTAGTTGGAATTCAAATCAGGATGTGTCAATGCATATAGCGAAGTTGAAAAGTCTGTGGCTCGAGCTCAATAATGGACTAAGAGCCAGAAATGAAAATCAATTGCCAGAATTTCTATTGGTATGTAAAATTTTACAAATTTTGCCCCATCCATTTGAGACATTTAAATCAAGTTGAATGTTACTAAAAAAAATGATGAGAAGACGTTTGATGAGATGACAACGCAATTATGTATGTTTCAACGTAATTTTGGTAATTCAGATCAGTTCAAAGATGAAGAAGCTTTGGTAGTGAGAAACATGAAGAACAAGAAGCCGGAAGTTTCTTATTATGCAACAAATTACAGCAAGAAAACAGATATATGCAACTATTGCAAGAAGAAGGGTCATTGGGTTCGTGACTCGCAAGTGGCTAAGCGATGGAAAACCCAAGCAAAAATTTAAGAGTGGTGAAGCTGAAACAATAGGATATAATGAAATTCCTGTTTTGCAAGTTGATAATTCTGCTGCCGTTAGACTTCCACAGAATCCAGAATATCATCGTCGAACAAAACATATTGCTCTAAAACATTTCTTTGTTCGTGAAAAAGTAGTTGAACAAAAACTTGAAGTTAAGCAAATCACAACTCAAGAACAACTTGCTGATGTAATGACTAAACCCCTACAGCCTTTGAGACTGAAGTACCTTTGTGAAAAACTTGGTTTAATAGAAACATCACATAACAAGGGAAAGTGTTGAAGTAGTGTTATGTTTTGTTTATATTGTTTAAATTATAATTGTTAGTTTTGTATTTGAACAGCCTTTTAAATATCTGTATTTAAATAAGTTTTGTATTCTTAAAATTTGTACAATAATAGTCAGTCAATAAATTTGTTTTACCATAAAAGAATTAAGCTTTAAAAATTCAAGTGCACTCAAATTAGCTTATGAATCCCTTGTTTATTCCACAAAAGTATATTTTCTTTTTTTTCAGAACCTAAAAAAGACTTTAAAAAAGTATGGTCTCTCAACAATTTCGATATCGGCCGTCCATTGGGACGTGGCAAATTTGGTAATGTTTATCTAGCCCGTGAAAAGGAATCTAAATTCGTAGTAGCTTTAAAAGTACTCTTCAAACAACAGATACATGAGTCCAATGTTGAACATCAGGTTAGACGTGAAATTGAAATACAATCTCATCTACGCCATCCTCATATCTTAAGACTCTATGGTTATTTTCATGATGAAGCTCGTATTTACTTAATTTTGGAATACGCCCCTAAGGGCACACTATTTAAAGAACTACAAGCTCAACCTTTAAAACGTTTCGATGAGAAACATTCAGCTATTTATATTAAATCCTTAGCTTCTGCTTTATTGTATCTTCATGAACGTGATGTTATACATCGTGATATTAAACCGGAAAATTTACTATTGGGCCATAAGGGTGATTTGAAAATCGCTGATTTTGGATGGTCTGTTCATGAACCCAATTCAATGCGTACTACGCTTTGCGGCACTTTGGATTATTTGCCCCCAGAAATGGTTCAGGGTAAACCGCATACAAAAAATGTAGATCTATGGAGTTTGGGTGTTTTATGCTATGAACTATTAGTGGGACGTGCTCCTTTTTTGGCTACTGATTATGATGATACTTACAAAAAGATTATAAAAGTCGATTATAAATTACCCGATCATGTAACAAAAGCGGCTGCTCATTTTATATCAAAATTATTGGTTTTAAATCCACAACACCGTTTACCATTGGACCAGGTTCTTATGCATCCTTGGATTATATCTCATACCCAATAGGATATGTAAGTTATGTTTATTACAATAACACTCATTATATTTTGCATATTTTATGTAATTTCATTATTCTATTTGTCTTTTTATTTTTGCTTTATGTATTGTTGGTTTCTGCAACATTTTTTGTTTATTTTAAATAATATATTATTTTCAACTGCAAAAACTTTTTCAAAATTTTTGTTTTCAAAGAAAATTTCCCATTTTATTACATTATTATATAGATTTTTTATTTAAGTTCATTGTAATTTTAAATAAACTAAAATTTTATAATAAAATAAAAAAAATAAAAAAAAAAATTCAGACCTCTTTTAATACTTAATACAACATAATTTTGTTCATGTGGTTTTTGTGAGACTCTTATTAGAAAAAATTCATTGTTTTGTTTAATACATAATTAGACCAAAAATTAATATTTTTAATATGTATAATGAAATCCTGTTTTAAAGTGCTTTTACAAAAAGTACTTCTATTTGAAAGCTTACATTTATCACAGTAATTAAATTAATTTAAATTATTGTTAAAAGCAAATGATTTGTTGCCAAATGGAAATGAAAAAAAGAAAATAAAAAATATCTTAATGAAGCTATAAAAAATCGTAAAACTAATATTACAAATATGTATAACATAAAGAAAACTCTACGATAGAGCTTAATTTTTAATCAAATAGATAAAGAGTATTTATTAAATTTTTATGCAGGGCAGTACGCATGAAGGTCAGATTTAAACCTGGGAAATATTTTTGAAATTTGTTCTGTACAAAAAATGTCTTAAAGTATAACTCTTTTATACACATCAAAACCTTCTATTACACGGCCATGAATTTGTAAGAACTTATTTACTTTTGAATAACAAAAACTATTATTTTAACAAGGGCTGTCCGTCGAGGTAACTCCTTACCTAGTAACATGGTACTCTTACTTATTATCTCTAGGTTAAAAGTAACATTAAAGTAGTTTTTTCTTAAAATTTTAATTTGTTTTATATTTTTTACCCTTATTCTAGGAAAATGTGACAATTTGTTTTGTTATTAAAGTTGTTATGTTTCTTGTTATATAAATTTTTAAAAACATTTTTTATGGTGATCTATTATTTTAAGACAAGAAAAAGTTTTAAAAATTTTACCATAAAATTTACATTTTTCAAATTAATTTTTTTATAAGTTTTAATCATAAAAATAAGCGTTTTGTAATGAAAGGGCAAGTTGCTACTTTTCTATTACAAATAATAATTTGAAATTCAAAACTTAAAAAAAAAAATTAAATTCATAAAATTTTATAGAAAAACGTATTGTTTATATCAAAACGTCTGAATTTGGTATCCGAAGTAATGAAAGAGTATTATTACGATGTAATGCAAGTAGTTTGATGTATTACCAGGTAATATTGTACATACCTAGTAGCAAATCGTCGAACTAGTTCTAAAACATACTAGTTTCTTGTCTAGTAATTACATAACTAGTTCTCAAAATAATCATTTTGAACCAGTTGTGTACTAGTTAAATACGATCATGTAGAGACTGTTTAAAAAAATTACCTGAATTAAAATATGAAATTTAAAATAATTTTTTTTGCATTTATATTTAATTAAAAAATCAGAGTTTGTAAATAAACACTTAAACTTTTTTTATTGTGAATTGAATTGAGGTGTATATCAACTGGTACAGTACTGGTGCCAAAGAGTCAATCCAGAACTAGTTTAGTAAATTTCTTATAAGTACCAAAAAACAAAAAACAAAGCACTGGCAAAGCAATCATCTTTAAGAATTTGTATACCTAATAGTTTCATTGAAACTGTGCAGAGATTTCAAAAAATTGAATTTAAATACGAGTTTTGAAATACTACCTTTGTTTGTAATACGTGATACATTCTGAGTTTGCAAATAAACACTAAAATATTTTATTGTCATTAGAAATCATAAACACAAAATATTTGAAATTTCATTTGGTAAATGGATATAATTATCTCAGTAAGAGGAAACTATCGGTCTA
Source organism: Leucophora obtusa (assembly GCA_949987735.1). Lineage (NCBI taxonomy): Eukaryota > Metazoa > Arthropoda > Insecta > Diptera > Anthomyiidae > Leucophora > Leucophora obtusa. The sequence continues at coordinate 357,788,959 of OX465295.1, forward strand.
ATCTGCGTTTTATCAAAGGAAAAACCTCTGTTTTTTATCTATATAATTCAGATACAACCAACTGGTACAGTACTATTTCCAAAGAGTCACTTCGGAACTAGTTCCGCGATTGTCACATTAGCACCAGTTTCGCTTCCTATTTTTCGTCCTTAAATTGTAATTTTCAAACTAGTTATACAACTAGTACCAAAGTGGGAGTTTGGCGACAATTGCCCCCATCCCTATGACATCTCCATGTTAAATTCTACAGTTGTTTGTATTTGTTTCTAGTTGCCTGGTTTAAATAAACTAGTACATAACTGGTTCTGAACTAGTATTTTTTTGCAACTGGGTAGTAACACCCACATATTGCCAAGGTTTTGCTGGATGATAGGAAACTGTGGGCTGGTTAATGTTTACTTATGAATACGAAAGTATTTTACATAGTAAAAAAGATTTATACAGTTAGAAATGTTGACAAAATTCGTTGCAATGTTTTGCAAATAAAATTTTTTTAAATCGGAGTAACTACCCAGTAGCAAAAAAATACTAGTTCAGAACCAGTTATGTACTAGTTTATTTGAACCAGGCAACTAGTACGAGTTCTGCCGCCTCTCCATACAAACTGTAGAATTTAGCATGGAGATGTCATAGGGGGGACAATTGTCGCCAAACTCTCACTTTGGTACTAGTTGGAGAACTAGTTTGGTTTATCAAACACATCATACTACTATATTCGAGCGATCATTTCAGATTAGGCTTTCAAGAATATGGAACGATCTACCTGTATACCTGAGAGGTTTTGCTTTTTCACCCCAGGTCTTTAGGCGAAAGCTTAAGGATTATGTAGCTATTCATGAGTTATAGCTTTTTGTTTGTGCTACCATTTTTATCTCTCTTGACTTTTTCTTTTTGTATTATTGCTGCACTTAGGAAAATCTGGTGATTGTATTATTTTTATTTAAATATCTATTTATATTATTCAAGATAATGTTTTGAGTATTTTTTTATATGATAGTTTTACTGTATGTTTTATATATTTTTATTATTATTTATTTTTATTATTATTTATTTTTATTATTATTTATTTTTATTGTCTTTATTTAAATTATTTTTTTTTTGTAGGAGCTTTTATTAATCATATATGGCCCCAGGGCTTTGGTTATGTAATTTGAAGTAAATAAATGCTGTATTTATTATTACAAAATTACAATTTAAGGGCGAAAAATAGGGAGCAAAACTGGTACTAATGTGACACTCGCGGAACCAGTTCCGAAGTGACTCTTTGGAAACAGTACTGTACCAGTTGGTAAAGGCCTAAATTATATATATAAAAACAAAGGCTTTTTCTCTGATGAAACGCAGCCGAGATCGATAGTTTCCTTACTGAGATAATTAGGTCCATTAACCAAATGAAATGTGTTTATGATTTCTAATCACAATAAAACATTTTAGTGTTTATTCGCAAATTCAGACTATATTATTAAAAACAAATGTAAACAAAACTGTAATTTTCAAACTCTTATTTAAATTTAATCTTTCGAAATAGTCTCGCATTGTTTCAATGAAACTAATAGGTACACAAATGCTTCAAAATTATTATTTTAAGAATAAAAACAGGGAGCTGTACTGTTACTTAAGAGTAATTTACCAAACTAGTTCAGGAGTGACTCTTTGGTACCAGTACTGTACCAGTTGATTTGCACCTCAAGTCAACTCACAGTAAAAATAAATTTAAATGTTTATTTGCAAACTATGATGATTTATTAAATACAAATGATGTTTTATAAATTATAAATTAAATCTCGCATTTTAAGTTATTTATTTAGTTTGTTTTACAGTCCCTACATAGATCGTATTAAACTAGTTCACAACTGGTTCAAAATGGTTATTTTGAGAACTAGTTTTATAGTTACTAGTTAAAAACTAGTACTTTTTAGAATTAGTTCGATCATTTGGTACTGGTAATTAAAGAATAAAAAGCTTTAAAATTGAGTTTACCCCAAAAAAGGGAACATTGCTATATTTTGTTTTCAGTACTTTTTCAAACTTAGAAAAAAACTTACACACTTTTGTACAGAATTATTTCAAAAATGTTCAAGAATTTGTTTTAATATTTAAAGTTTTTCTACAAAAATTATAAAAAGTTTATTATTTATCTCTCTTTTTTTAATCCAAAATTTGTTTATTAATTCCTGCGTACATCCCTGATATAAACTTTTATTATTTAGATTTGATTGAGTTTATGATATTGTATGTATATAAAAAATGATACGCAAAATAAATGATCTCGAATAAGATCAATTTCCTTGACTCTTCAATTTATAATTGAAAAATTACCTTAAAAAACGTCCACTAAACTAAAAAAAAATAACTTAAAAATTTGTTTTCACAATATTAATGTAGTTATGACATAACTTTTTAATTACGTATGGCTTGACCACCAGCTTGTTTACGAGCTGAAGGATTTGAATAATCATCTGTAATGAAAAAAATAGATGGTTTTTTTAAACATTCTTTTCAAACTTTTTTTTCGAAACAAACCATCATCGTCTTCTTCCATAGCACCCTCATCTAAACGTAAACCATCACCAAATTCTTTACCCTGATCATCGGCTATTTCATTTTTAAGATTTTCATCCAATAATTGTTGTTGATTATGTTTAACCGCTATATCACCGGCAGCGGCACCATCAGCACCTAAACCTAGACCACCATCGTCATCGTCATTACCTACATCATCATCTTTATCATCATTTATATCCTTGTGATTCTTATTGTGATCTTTAGCATCATTATCAAAGAAATTATTCATATCATCATGTTGAAACTGTTGTGAATCACCATCTTGAATGTCTTTAATTTCATGAGCTCCAGAGTCATAATTATTGTTATTAGATTTTATAGGTGATCCTTTATCATTTAAATTTTCAGTATTTTCTTCCAAGTGGGAAGGGTCATCATTATTTTTTATTTGATCATTATTGGATTTTTGTAGTAATTCTTCAAAGTTATCGGGAATAGGTGCTACATTATCTGGTATTTTACGTTGATTAGGAGGCAAAGCCAAGGGCGGTAAATTGCTAGTACTACTACTGCTACTGCCTCTAGCAGTCCTTATATTTGCTGATGTAACATTTAAAGCTAAAGCAGCTTGCATTTGTTGTTCAGACTTTGAGGTGGCAGTTGAAGCTGATTGACCCTTATTTTTAGGAGCACTTAAGGGCGCTACTTGGTTTTTATCAGTTTCTGCTAAATCATGATAAGGTTTTTCTTGTTGCTGTTGTTCAACATCTGGAATACGTTTTATGGGTTTTGGGACTATCTGAAAATTTTCAACGGAATTTAATATTAAACTACCATTAAAATGTTTAGCTAGTAGTGGCTTAATAACAGGATTAGTATCTAATCTTATATGTGATGGTTGTTTAGTAGTATATTGTTGTATTATTTTATCCTTGACACCTACATGAGCATTTAAGGGCTCACTGGCCTCTCCAATATGAACACCACCACCAATGTTTTTAGAGTTACTTAAAATTTTAGTTTGTTTATTATTAGTTAAGTTTACCGCTATATGGTAAACGCCATCACTCACTGGATCTTGATGTTTAAATGATTTCTCACTGGTACTTGGATTGCCCGCAGATACCTCCGGTTTAGGTCCTACTGGTTTACGGGAATTATCCAATGCTTTATAATCACAGTGAGATTGATAATCTTTTACGGTATGTTCCAGTTCCTCAATGCGAGTATGTAATTGTTGGCTACCAGTTGATGAGAGTAGTTCTTCTAAATGCTTTTTTTCCTTTTCGGCAATATTATATTTTTCCTAAAAAACATCACTATTAGCCCCAGAACGAACTCTATACAAAACATTTCTAGCTTTTCAAAAATGCTTAAAGTTATCCCAGTCAGAAATTGCCAGTGGTGAAAAAAATCAAGCACTGACTGGCAAAACACTCATTTGGGACGCTTTGCAAGCAAAAAGCGTTTGCCAGTATTTGTTTTACAAAAATTTCGGTGAGTTATTAAAAAAAAAACACTGGCAAAGAATGGGCTTAAAGTGCTATGGCAACGCTTATAACCAGTGGTTATCCTAGTCAGAAATTGTAGCGGTACAAAAATCAATTCACTGGTAGACCAATGATTTTATAAAAATGACGTTTCATTAAAAAAAGGGGGGTTATTATGTAATTCGATTCGAAACGAAAATGCTTTCGAAAAGAATGTTCACATAGAAAATATAGTTCCAAAAAAAAGTTTTTGATGGGGGACAATATTGAAAACGTGTATGCTAGTCTATCGCATACACGTTTTCAATAGTTTGCCCCATTAAAAACCGTTTTTTGGAACTTGATTTTCAATGTTAAAATTCTGTTCGAAAGCATTTCCGTTTCGAATCGAATTACATAATAACCCCCAGGTTTGAAGGCAGATGGTTCCGAGTTCAAATCTGATTGCAAGCAAAAACATTTTTTTTGATTTTTTTAATTAAACATTTTTTTTGTTTTATATAATCAATTTTTTTTGTTTGTGGAAAAGCTCCTTTAAACCAACTTTTTTTTCCCAACGCTGGCATATTTGTTCCAAAAACTTATTGCCAGTGCTAGCATTTTGGCACAACCAGTTGTTGTCCAGCTATTATCATCCATTTATGTTTTTACCCAACTATTATGTCTCGTTAGCTCAGTGCATAGAGCTTTCGTCTGCCAATCTGACGGCTTGGGTTCAAATAACGGCAGGTCCAAAATAATACATATAAACTTTTTTTAAATTTGATTTCGGAAAATATATTTCGAGACCCACCTATTTTTTGGTTTTGTCGGCGTTTTGCCAGCGTTGAAAATTTTGTTTCTTCGGCGCTTTTTTAATAACCGGTCCTTTTGTCTAATGATGTTATTATATCTGCCTACCACTTGTACCACCTGTTAAGTGCCTTGCCATTGCTTTCCCGTTTGTATTTTTCTGACTGGGTACATTTCATAAAGTTACCAAACAACAAGGTTATAACATACCCTCCATTCATAAAGTTCTCCCGATTTATTAGATTTTTCTTTTTGCAGTTCCGACCTTGTGGATTGCAAGTTCTTTTCCAACTCATTAATATTATACAATTGGTTTTTGTTGGATTTTTGGGTTTCCTCTTTTAAATGTTTATGATCACTTTGTAAAAGTTTATGTATTTGTTGCAGTTTATCATAACGCATTTGTTGTTCCAGTTGTTCTTTTTGGTATTTCTCCTCCAATTCTTTAATTTTTTGTTCCAGATTACGTCTTGTTTCCAATTGTTCATTGCGTTCACGTTCTTGATTCTTTTCCAAATGATATTTTTGTTCAACCAAAGCTTTAAGAATCAAAAGCATTGTAAAAAATCTGTAATTTTTTTTAAGATATACTTACTGGTCAATCTTTCATTCAATGCTTCCTGTTGTTGTTCACAATGCAATCGTTGTTGTCGTGTCTCATCTAATTGTACTTGCGAACTATGGAAGATTGCAACCATACCCACCGTTAGAACTAAAATACCTAAACACACTACAAATCTGCAACGCCCTGTTCGGGCAAAACGTGTACCACTCATTTTTATTTTATCCAATTTTTTAATATTGTATAAATGTTTAGTAAATAATTAATTAATAAACTTGGAATCTTCAGAAATTTTTTTATTTAGAGATTGATTACAATGCAACCGAATACTACAGCGACAAGGAAGCAAAATGTCGACGTCGTCCAACGATTTGTCGCTGTAATTAGAGTTGGTCACGTGAGCAGAACTTTGCGTGATTCACGTAAATCACGCGTGAGGGTGAGTGAAAGCATAATTTACGCACGTGAGTGTGAGTAGAAAAAATTTGTTGGTGAGTATGCGTGAATTTTACAAAATTTGTTTTTTTGGCGTTTAATAAATATTTCCTTAATTTTTTTTGACGATTTTAAATAAAAATTGCATGTCTATAGCAATTTTCAGTTTAAAGCGGAGAATACATGAAGGAACATTAAGTAGGGAACAAAAAATATCAAAAAATTTTGATAACACGAATTGCACGAACGTCAACACGCACATTAACATTCACAAATGAACATTCGTAAAAAATGGGATTTTTTCACGAATGTTCCTTCGTGTATTCTCCGCTTAACATTCATAATTTACCTAAATTTTTGAATTTAATTTTTTCGGTAAGTTTTTATTTGAAATCGGAATTTACTCACATGAACTTGTGTGAGTGTAAGTAGAAAAAATGTTCGTGAGTGATTGTGCGTGATTAAGTGTGTGAGTGTGAGGCAAAATCCACTCACGAGCCAATCTCGTAATCAAGTCTATTTTTCGCGACAACACACTATAAAGCGGCCTATATACGATCAAGCATGCTATATGATAATGACGAAGTTATTTTTATTTATTTTTTTCTTTGAATTTAATTTTTGGATTTCTGTTTTTTAACTTTTTAGTTTATTTATAGCGGCGAATACATTAAGGAACATTGAGTAGGGAACAAAAAATATCAAAAAATTTTGTAAACCCGAACTGCACGAATGTCAACACGAACATTAACATACACAATTCAACATTCATAAATATTACCATTTTTTCACGAATGTTCGTTAAGCTGCCTACACACTAGGGAACATGGTTGAGGGAACAAAAAATATCAAAAAATTTTGTAAACACGAAATGCACGCTCTCAACACGCACACACACACAAAACCACTCACTCATTCACAAAAAATGCTCTCTTTTTTTAAGTATGTTCCCTAGTGTGTAGGCAGCTTTAGTGTATTCCCCGCTTATTAACTTTATCCCGACGCAATCCGTCTAAAGCGGCGGCGGAACAAAATTTGGATAATGGTCCGACGGCGACGTGCCGCCGATTTTAAGTCGGTCAGCTTGGTGCTCTGCTCGAAATTATTGCAAGATATATGGGAATTTGCGGAAGATGCCAACAAATATTGTTAATGAACTAAAGGTAAGCTGTAAAAGATTATATTCATTACATTTAGTATAAATAAGTATATCTAAACAGAATCCGGAGAAAAAATCTCTCAAAGATTTAAACTTCACAATAGTGTTGAATGATGGTGTAAAGAAGAACGTGCCAGCTTTAGTAAGTTTTCGTTAGTTTTACAAAATCTGTACTAAATGTATAAATTTTTAAGGATAAACACTGGGCACCCCGTTCTATATTCTGCAATTACACTAGTTTGGTGGTAGCTGGAGGTCACTTTAAATCGGGGGCAGCTTTACAAGAATGGCAACATGAGGTGGATAATTTTAAAACTGATTTAGAATTTCTTTTGAGTCTAACACATCATGAGTAATTTTTTTTTGATATTGTTGATGTGATCTGATTATAAACATTTTTTTTTAGATTCTGGTCTTATATGATATATCAGAAATCAGCTTTAGGTTCTGTGGTGTCGTTTCTTCAAAAGGCCACCCCCTTTTATATCAACATTTGCACTACTACTCCTAACGATTATACCAAAGACCTTTATGAGACTGTTTTGAATTTGGTATTGCGCATTATATGCCGCATATTAACTTCCAAAGAATCTCCAGATTCTTGGATGAAAAAAGATGATTTAAGAGAGTTGATTTATAAAAACTATCTTATATCAGTACCCATGCTGTTTGACCTATTGATAGCTGTAGGGAATGCTAATGCCGACAACTCTTCGATGTTACGTAAAATATTTGACACTATTTTAACTATTGAGCCGAATTACAAGAAAGATCTTATGGCTGCTTTAGGCTTTTTCCGGGCTGCTTTTAGTTCTATACAAACCCAAACAGAGAATGAAGGGTTTGAAGGCGCTGGCGGGGGTTTGCCAGACGATAGCTGTGAGACACCATTCGATGATGTTGCCTTGTACACTTTAGATTGTGCATTTACTTTAAGCGTTTTATTGGACGTTTGTCCTGCAGTTCGATCTTTGTGTGGCGAAATAAAATTGGCTCAAAGTATAGCCAAATTTTATGATAATACTATGCCATTTTTGTACAAAAATATCTTTTTGATTAATGATAATGCAAAAAGTTTGTTATGGCTAAATCATGCTCGTGTACAGTTTTTGAAAGCTTTTCGTAGTATTGCCTATTCATATGTGGAGACTGTTTTAGCTAAACCGTAAGTAAAATAAAGTTTTTTAGACACTTCTATCATTGCTTTTTTTGCTTAAATTCAGATACCTAACGGAATTCTAACTTTACATACGCAATTTTTCCGTTTTAGGGAACTAAGTTTGTTACCTTCAGAAGAGTATATTGCTTTATTAACGGAGTGCTTATCCGAGCAAACTTTTGTGGTAGACTACGAACGTCATTTTTCAGTGGGTTTGGATATGGAAATATTGAAACAAGTGTGTAGGGACTTGTAAGTTTACTTTTCACTAAAACGTTTGTAATAACCACTATTATTTATATTTCCCAAGGGATTCTTTTAAAGCAAATTTTATAGTACAAGGTTATAAAAATGAAGCTGCTACCATGAATACCATAAATGATTTACAAAATTTAATTATAAATCAAGAGATTATTGACACTAATGCCAAGGAAAAAAAATCAAAGCAAATAATTACACCTAAAGAAGAACAAAACAAAAATAATGCTACAAAGCCAAACGAAAGAGATTTAGAATTAGAAGTCACAATGGTTTTGGATTGTCTTCCTCATTTGGGTACAGGTTTTGTTAGGCGTCTTATATCACGCTATGAAACAAGTGAAGAGGCAATAGCTTCAGTGTTGGAAAATAATTTACCCCCCGACCTAGCTCAAGCCGATATAAGTGAAGTTTATATACCACCCGATCCTCAAGATAAGTTATATCAGGAAACGGGTATTAAACACTATAATGTTTTTGATGGTGATAAATATGATATAATGACTCAAGATAATCCTCAGTGTATTATTAAACAAGGTAAAGGTTTTCCAAATGCTCCTCAAAATGCTACCCAACTTCTTAATGATAAAAGCGAATTGGCTGCCATTAGACATCGTTATCAGGAGTATTCTATGGTTAGCGAACTTGATCCAGAAGATGAATATGATGATGAGTATGATGACAGTTATGAGGCATTATTGGAAAGTGAAACACGTGTGGTTAGATCTAAAGATATGAAAAAGGTATTGGCTAATGTTATCGATGAGTCTGAAGACGAAAGCGAAAGTGAAGAGGAAGATCTCAATAATCAACAACAGGACAATAATCAACGTCAAAAAAGTATGAATTTCTGTGAAAATCCCGAAGATATACGTGCACGTTATGAGGCTAAACGTCAAGCAAAATATGTTACAAAGAGCACGTTTGTACCACAACAGCCGCATGATGTAGTGGGTCGTTCCAAGGGCCAGGGGCAAGAAAAAGAAGTTTTGCGTAATCGTCAGAAAAAAGAAGCCAATAAATCGTCAAGAGCTAATCATAATCGTAAGGCTGGAGCATCTTATAAGCAAAGTAAGGGTATGTTCTAAAATAAAATATTGATTTTGAAAATCGTATGTAGAATATAAAAATATATATGAATAAAATTTTTTCTTTTAACAATACAAAAATAAAACAAAATTGAATTATAAAATTTTTTGCGAACATTTTTTGAATGTTTGATATTAAATATTAAGCTTCTTCGTTTACTTACTACAAGCAGAGTGTATGCTAACTTGCTGCTAACTTTTTTTTCCACACAAATTCCCATAAGGGAAAGCTGGCAGCTTGTTAGCATATGTGACCTTCTCCGAGAAAGGGACCTAGTGTGTGAAAATGAAGTTTTGAGAAGAACGCATTTAAAGTTTCAAATTTTAATGTTTTTCTCATTTTTTATCGATTTTCCCAAGTTCCCGTTTTTTGACACACTAGGTCCCTTTTCTCGGAGAAGGTCACATATGGATTTTCATTTTGAATACGAGGGTTAATTCCTTAATTCAATTCTGAATTAAAAATTCGATGAATTAATTTACAAAGCACCATATATTAAATGGAATTAATTCATATTTGTTTTCGTTCGATTTATTTATTATTTATGAATTAATTCAATTGCTGCAGTTCTTTTTATTAAATCAAATGAATTAATTCACTGGTGAACGCGTTAAATTTTATCAATCGAATTACTGAATTAATTTACCACTGAATTCGTTTTATTACATGTAATGAAAATTTTTTTCATTGCAATTACATTTTGGTTGGTAACGGATTTTTTTTTAAATTATATAGATTGAATGATAATGAAAACGCGAATTGGTTATTTCAAAGTAATAAATCCAGAAATGGAAGCAATTGACGACAACAAACATGTACAGTATTGTTCGAAACCTAAGCAACTTTTCCTAATAAAGTAATCAAAGTCCTACATATCCTTTTTAAATTGGTTTATACAAAAGAACACTTTTAATTTTTATTATGTTATGTGCCTACATTCTAATAATAACAAGAAAAATTTAATTCCATTTCCTTGCCAAAGAAAAAAAAAAAAAATGAAATTGACTCCATATATTGCTGTTCGAAACTTAAGCAACTTTCAGTACTTCCTATGATACCCTTTCTTGCAAATGATTTCCGCACATCGTTTTGCCATAGAATCTATTAGATTTGATAGTGTTGTGGTTGGTATTGATTCCCCCTCTGATTTTAAGCAATTTTTTTTTTTAATAATAAATACAGCATTTATTTACTTCAAATTACATAACCAAAGCCCTGGGGCCATATATGATTAATAAAAGCTACTACAAAAAAATAATTTAAATAAAGATAATAAAAAAAAAAATAATAAAAATAAATAATAATAAAAATAAATAATAATAAATAATAATAAAAATAAATAATAAAAAAAATAAGTAAAAAATACAGTAAAACTATCATATAAAAAAATACTGAAAACATTATCTTGAATAATATAAATAGATATTTAAAAAAAAAATAATACAATCACCAGATTTTCCTAAGTGCAGCGATAATAAAAAAAGAAAAGATCGAGAGAGATAAAAATAGTAGCACAAATAAAAAGCTATAACTCATGAATAGCTACATAATCCTTAAGCTTTCGCCTAAAGACCTGGGGTGAAAAAGCAAAACCTCTCAGGTATAGAGGTAGATCGTTCCATATTCTTGAAAGCCTAATCTGAAATGATCGCTCGTACATAGTAGTATGATGTGTTGGATAAACCAGTTGGGGGTTTCTTTCCGAGTTGGACAAAAGAAAGTTGTCAACTATATAGTCCGGAAACCCATTAACCATTGCTTTGTAAAAAAATATCAATAACCTCATACCTACATAATTAACAAAAGAGCACCCAAGAAATTGGATTACGTACGGAGTCACATGAGAGCGAAGTCTTAGGCCAAAAACATATCTAATAATTCTATTGAAAATCTTGGTAAACCTATTAAATTCACCGCCTGTGGTACCAGAAAATACCTCGACACAATATAATATCTGAGGCATCAACAAGGCATGTGCCACACGCATCCTAATTGAGAGAGGCAGATATAAGTCAAGAGAATACAACCTTCTCAACAAGAATGATATTTTCGAAGAAACGTTATTAATATGCGATGAGAAATTTAAATGATTGTCAATTAAAACTCCAAGGCATTTAATCTTATCCACAAATTCAACTCTCATGCCATCGAGAGTAACCATGGCATGAGAGTTGAATTTGTGGATAAGATTAAATGCCTTGGATTTAAATTTATCAGATACCGCTTATTACTAAAACGGCGAGTTCCGACCCTGCGTTTCAAAATGCCGAATAGGTTTTCTATGGGAGCCAATTCTGAAGATTGAGCTGGCCAATCCAATAATTTAATCCCATTAACAGGTAACCATTCTTTGACCCACTTTGACGAGAGTTTGGGTCATTATTACGCTGAAACACCCATCGAAGTGGCATTTCCAATTCGGCATATTGAAGCATGTGTTTGGCTAAAATATGTAAATAAACAAAGCGATCCATTTTTATTTGTATTTCAACAAACGGCCAACTCCACTCGTCGAAAAGCAGGTACACACCATTAAATTTCCGCCCCATGCTTTATTGTTCCTTTACAATAACGCGGATGTAATCGTTTTCCCTTCGGTCTTCGAACGTGGCATACTTCATCTAAATTTACCAGGTTAAATTTAGACTTGTCGCTGAATAAAACTATTTTCCATTTCCCCACAGTCCAATTTGCGTGAGCTTTTGCAAAATTCAACCTTAAATTTCATAAAACTAATGAAAATTAACGAATACGTTGCAAAATCATTTAGGCAAACCTCTTTTTTAAATGTTTTTTGTCAGTATAGGTTTCTTAGACGGCATGAAGCTTCTCAAATTATTTTCCAATGATCGTTTTCTCACACTGCTCGGACTAATATTGAGATTAAGCTCACTCGCAACATTTTTGGAAGAAATAAAGGGTTTTTTTCTTAATTAATCGGACAATTTTCAATCTGTTCGATGATAAGTTTTTCGAGGTTGCCCTCTAGTATTGGCTTTCTCTACTATTCCAGTAGCTTTGTACTTTTTAATTAGTAGAGAAACTATTGATTTGTTAATGCTTAATTTGTTAGCTATAGAGACTTGCGATTGGCCCTTATTAAAGAGTTCAAAAATTTTAAGCTTAAAATCGATTCCGTAACTTTACGCGCCATAGCTGCACTTCTAAGTAATTGATTCTAAATCTACAGAAACAAAAAAAAATTAAAATTTCTTTGTCAAACTAAACGGGAATTAAATAAACTTTTCAAAATTTTTGTTTATTTGTTGCAAAAAAATACAAAAACAAAATAGTTGCTTAAGTTTCGAACAGCAATATATGGAGTCAATTTCATTTTTTTTTTTTTTTTTACTGGCAAGGAAATGGAATTAAATTTTTCTTGTTATTATTAGAATGTAGGCACATAACATAATAAAAATTAAAAGTGTTATTTTGTATAAACCAATCTAAAAAGAATATGTAGGACTTTGATTACTTTATTAGGAAAAGTTGCTTAGGTTTCGAACAATACTGTATTTATTATGTCCGTTACCGTACTTTACCGCAGTTACCCAAACTAGGAAAAAGGCGTTAATGTACTCAAAATTGCATGTAAATTGTTGTTTTATGGGCTGTTTTGGGTATCGCGTGTACCCGCGGTAACGTACGGGAACGCACATATTTACATGAACTTTCCGAGCCATATCATATTTTATTTCTTTTTAAAAACAAACATATTTGAATACTATGCATATTTTGGAGACCTTACATTGCTGGTATTTTAGCAAGGAATATGAAATGGTATGAACTTGGAAAATTGTGTGATAATTCATTTTATATACAGCATAGGCAGGCTGCATCATAGATTATATATATCTCTTACTCTTTGACATTCGCTGTCAGTGCACGTATCTCTTGTATATTCATATGTAGGGACAAATTCATACTTTGAATAAAAAATGTTTTGGAAAAAAATTTGTGTTTTCTGTGTAACTGAGAATTGCATACTCTTTATTTTATAAACTCTTTGATATTTTTCTACCAAACATTAAATAAATTTATTATACCTTATTTATTACAATAAGATTTTTCTCGAATCGAATTGCATTAGATAAGATCCATAGAGGGTTTTATTTAATACAATTTGATCCACCGTTTTTAAAACAAAATTTCATATCTATTTAAAATATGAGAAAAATTCCTACTAAGTGCTACTTTCATTCCTTTTGTATTAGTTAAAATTTATGTTTATTAAAATATCAAAAAATATATGTAAGTGTTTATAAAACCAATTTTTCATATAAATTTTATTATATAAACCTTCTTATTCTGTAATATATATATATATATATATATATATATATATATATATATACTATATAATAACACAATGTCATGTTAAAATTTAACCTAACATTAAATTTAAAATTTGTGGTAAACAACAACAAAGGTGTGTTAAAGTCCCATTTAGTTGCTACCAGGACATTGTGTTAATGAGGGTTAAGGAGATAAAATATTAATATAAGTTAAATTCAAATAAAAAAGGGACCAATTGCATGAGTCCATAAATTGTTTGAAATTTTTAGAAGTTATTCTGAATCTTTTATATCTATATTCAATGAATTACATATAATTCTAGCTGAAGGTCTATCCTCTGGACTGGAATTGGTACATAAATAGAATAATTCCACAACTATATTATAATCATCATTCAGTTCAAATGCCTGTGGTAGTACGGGTCTAGTACCACAAGCCATTTCCATTTCCGAACTATCATTAAAGGATGCATCTTCTTCTTTATCTTCCGAAAAAGATGTAATTTCAGTTTCTTGTGGATCAAAAGTGTGTGGAGGTACTAAAGCAATTGTTTCGTATATTATTAAGCCAAAGCTAAATATATCTGATTTACTACTTATGATATCCTCTTGTTCTATAACTTCTGGAGCACACCATAAACAGGTGCCTACATATTGCAGTAAGGGATTTTCTTTAAAATTAACTTCTCCCTTCTTATTTAATGGTAAACTTACACCGAAATCGCAAAGTTTACATATTTCAAAATCTCCTTTAACTAATATATTGTGTGATTTCATGTCTCCATGCAGCATCATGGCCTCTGTGTGTAAATAATCTAAAGCCTGGCTAATATCCAGCAACATTTTCTTAATATGTTTAGCTGGTAAAACATTTAAACCTTCATCCAAACGTTCTTCCAACAACATAGCTAATGAAGTATTACAGCATTCCAAAGCCAAAATATCTCGACCATCTTTTTCATGAGTTAGAGCTCGAAAGCCTACAATATTTGGGTGCTTCAGTTTACGCAAAATTTCCGCTTCTTTGACAATGCGTTCATTGAAAAGTTTTGTATTCTCCTTATTGGTTACTTTGGTACGTCGTGATACACGTTTAATAGCCCAAGGCGATCGTACCTGGCCAGTAGCTTTGGGTGATCTTTGTAGATAGTAAACATTGACACCAGTGCCATAACCTAAGCTTTTCATCAGTGGGGAGGCTGGTACTTTAAATGGGGTAGAAGATTTCTGTTGCTGCACATTTTTTAAGTGATTATTACGTAAAACTCGTTTTGGTGTTTCCATTTTAAAAAGTGACAAATTTAGTAAAAAAAAATAAGAAAATGGCAATATAAAGACGCGCCGAATTCGTATTTTTGAACAGTTTTTATCCAATAGAGTTGTAAAAGTATTGAGTATTCCGGCACTGATTACACAATACTTACTAATTTTTCGAGTACCCAATACTAAAACAGTACTACTCTGCCAGAGTTTTGAAGAATTAGTTCTTTAACTCACTTCACACCTAAATCTTAAACGGCATTCACACCTAAATCTTAAACACGTGTTTAGCTAAAATGAGTGTAAAAGAATAAAGAACTGTTGTAGTAGAATAAAGAGCTAAAATAAGTGTTTTAGCTCTTTATTCTACTACTACTAGTTTTAAACACGTGTTTAGCTAAAACGAGTGTAAAAGAATAAAAAACTGTTGTAGTAGAATAAAGAGCTAAAATACGTGTTTTAGCTAAACACGTGTTTAGCTAAAACGAGTGTAAAAGAATAAAGAACAGTTGTAGAATAAAGAGCTAAAATACGTGTTTTAGCTAAACACGTGTTTAAGATTTAGGTGTGAATGCAGTTTTATACTACGTTCACAGTACGATTGTTAAACACGTTTATGTAAAAGTTAAACATATCAGTCCACACTTAAAAATGAAGTGTTTAACTTAAACATCTCGAATAGCTGTTCCTTAACAATTTAAAAAAAAAATACAAAAATTTGACAAAATTTCCCAAAAAGTTATTTTTTGTTAGGCCGGAGGCAATAATAATTTTCGGTATTATCCAACGTTATAATTGCTATAAAAAGTGAAATAACATTATGCGCCCCAGTCGGAAACAAGATTTTTCAATTTTTAGTTAAGGCTGCATTCACACCTAATTCTTACACACGTGTTTAGCTAAAACACGTATTTTAGCTCTTTATTCTACTACAACAGTTCTTTATTCTTTTACACTCTTTTTAGCTAAACACGTGTTTAAGATTTAGATGTGAATGCCGTTTAAGGGACAACTTCATGGCTATTTTTATATTTTTCGTTCACCGGAAGCAAAGTTTAATTAATTGTTTTGTTCATCTATCACTTTAATAAGAAAAAAACACATTTTAGCTGGTTTTTATTTAAATTTAGTTTATTTTATTCAATTTTTATTTTTCTTGTTGTGTCTTTTTCTGCCTCAAACTTGTCATTCAACACCAACACGTCTTTAAAAATTAAACACGATAATTTAGCGTGTTTAAGGGTAGAAAAAATGTACTGTACAACATCTCACTTAAACATGTTTAACGCTTAAACGCGTCAAATCTAGTTAAACAAGTATATGTGAACGCCGCATAAAAGAATAAAGAACTGTTGTAATAAAATAAAGAGCTAAAATACGTGTTTTAGCTAAACACGTGTTTAAGAATTAGGTGTGAACGCAGCCTAAGGCCCGATAAGGCTGCATTCACCTAATTCCTAAACACGTGTTTAGCTAAAACGTATTTTAGCTCTTTATTCTACTACAACATTTCTTTATTCTCTTACACTCGATTTAGCTAAACACGTGTTTAAGATTTAGGTGTGAATGCCGTTTAACACAATGTATTGTTAAAATTTAACCTATAGTTAAATTTAAAATTTGTATATTAAACAACAACAAATGTGTCACTTAAAAGTCCCAGTTAGTAGCTAATAGGTCATTCACATGAACGAGATAACTAAATCTCCTCATTTGTGTTCTTTATTCTATTACCATATAATGTTAAAATATGATGGTATATGGTAATACAAGGTGGCGCAAAAATAACCTTCCGATGTTTTTTGGCTGTAATTTAAAAAAAAATGAAAAACTTTGATTCTTCTTGTGGATTATTTTTATTTGGTCTTTCAATTTTTTTTACATCAAGTCGAGAATATGATGTCATGTAAATGGCCGCCGCCACAGTTGATTGTCATTTGAGCCCTTTTTATGGCATTTTCCATCACTTTGGCCAAAACTTCCGGCGATAGGTCCTCACATTCTTGACGGATATTGTCTGAGGCTTGTTGACATAAACCCGCGACTTCAAAAAGCCCCACAAAAAGAAGTCTGGAGCGGTCAAATCAGGCGATCTTGCTGGCCAGTGCAAATCGCCAAAACGGGAGATTAGGCGCCCGGGAAATGCATCCTTCAGCATATCGGTTGTGGCACTTGCTGTGTGTGCCGTTGCACCGTCCTGTTGGAACCACATGTTTTCCAATCCCAATTCATCAAGTTGCGGCAAAAAGAACTCGTTGATCATTGCTCTGTAGCGCTCACCATTCACAGTAACCGTTTGGCCCGCGACGCCTTCGAAGAAAAAAGGTCCGATGACTCCTCCAGCGAAAACAGCACACCATACAGTGACTTTGAGCGGGTGTAATGGCTCTTCGTGGGTTACACGCGGATTTTCAGTGCCCCAGAAGCGTAAATTTTGCTTATTTACGTACCCGCTAAGATGGAAATGGGCCTCATCACTCATGATTATTTTTGATGAAAAATCATCCGATTATTGGTCAAATAAATAGTCACCAATATTCCGCGTTCTGGAGCAGTGTAGCATAACATTGTTTATTAACGTGTATTTCGCATGTGTTTACTACACAAATGTCAAAACAGAACTGACATTAGGGGCCAATCGCAAAATTTATAGCATTTTCTGATAGGAGGATTACTTTTGCGCCACCCTGTAGAATAAAGAACACAAATGAGGAGATTTAGTTATCTCGTTCATGTGAAAGACCTAAAACAGGATATTGTGTTAATGGGGGTAATAGGTCTTTTACATGAGCGAGATAACTAAATCTCCTCATTTGTGATCTTCATTCTATTACCATATAATGTCAAAATATGATGTTATATGGTAATAGAATTAATAGGCCATTCACATGAACGAGATAACTAAATCTCAATTTTGTTCTTTATTCTATTACCACAGTAATTTTTTGACATTATATGGTAATAGAATAAAGAACAGAAATGAGGAGATTTAGTTATCTCGTTCATGTGAATGACCCAAGAAAAAACATTAATGGCCCTAACCATTAACAAGAAACAAATTAAATAAAAATACATACAAATTTGAATTTTTTAACTTTCAGTTTGTGTTATGGACCATTCATTATTTATGCGGCATGCCTATCAATGCTATCTCGAACAATTTTGAGAGTAGAAAGTCGGAATACGTTTGAAAACTGTCAAAATCGTTCTAGATAACAATGATAGGCAGTCACATAAACACAGCTAGTGTCAAAAAATCGTCAATCCGAAAACTCTTTATATTTGAATGAAAGAAGGGAAAATTTTACTTAAAAAGTAGTCAACATAACTTTATTTGTAAATAATTTCAAATTTTTATGTAAAAACGTAGCTTCTTTCGATAGAGTAATGTGGAGTAAAGTGGAAAACTAGGGCCTAATTCCCGCAGTCGTGACCGAAATAATTTCGCATCGAGAATAAAATCGATCGTTCGAATTTTTCTGATGATGGCACCAGGGGGTTTCCATCAGCTGCTTTTAAAAATGCTTTATGAGCCAAAAAATTTCACGCATGAAACAGAGGAATAACAGAAGGAATATGAAGAAAATTAACAGCGAATGAGATAAAATGAAGGAATTCGGGAAAACAAAAAAATAATAAAATCGTTTTTACAACAAAAAAACAAAAGTTAAAAGCAAAAAAATTTATTTAAATTAATTAATATTTATTACCTTATTAAAGTTGTTTTGTTAGTATTTTTATCAGTAATCGCAAAAAACAAAATATTAACTTTTTCAGTTTTCTTTTGTTTTTCTCATTCTTCACTGAAATTTACAGGCCAGAGCATACATACAAATAATTGAGCACGAGTTAACATAATTGCTTGGGAAGAAAACTCTTTCCTTTATAGGTCATTCACATGAACGAGATAACTAAATCTCCTCATTTGTGTTCTTTATTGAAGGTTTGTTTTTTTCGAATTTTGTATAAATATTCCATACAAATTTAAGCATTTATAAAACTTTTAAGTAGGTATAAATTTAGCTTCTTAAAAATTAAGTAGTTATAAAAATGCTACCAAGTCTTAAAAATTCTTGGCTTTTCTCTTTCAAATGTAAACAAAAATATTCGTCATAAAAATATTTGAAATTTTAGAATTTTTTATTTCATTGAATATCTGAAACAACAAAAGCTAACAAATGAATTATGCGTTTGTTGGTAAAGGTACAGCGGGGCACACAAGATTATTGCTCCATTTCGAGTTCCGGCAAAGTCTTTGTACGAAAACAGCTTTTGTACAAAGGCGACCCCAAATGTTTAAATTTTGTTGGTTTATAAAATATAAAAGAAAATCAGGTAAGTACGGATAGTCGTTTTTTTACAAGTCGTTATAGATATAGGTATAAAATTCGAAAAAAACAAACCATTAGTTATCTCGTTCATGTGAATGACCTATTAGATCCTCTTTGATGGCACTCGTTACCTATCGAATCGATTTTATGTTTCCGAGTTGTCAGCACTGAAAAAAATGTAAAAGATTAAATAAAAAACGTAAAGAAAAACATATGTTTTGTTTTTGAAACAATTAAAAAATGAGCGAAAATTTAAAATAAAATACAATTTTGTGTATAACTAAGTAAAAAAAATGGATTGTATTAATTTTTTAAAATCTTATATCCTCCGTCAGATGAGGAGTGCTGTGGAGGCCCATTATACATATTTGTTCAATAATGGAAGACAAAAAATTTGTATAATTTGTGTCTTCGGTTTTTTATTTGCATATATAACTGCCCAAATTTTTATGGTAATGCTATGAAATGTGTATTTTTTTCTTTGTGACTGTTAATCTTATAAGTTATTTCATTCTAAAGTTTGAAATTCAATTGCCAAAATTTTCGCCATTTGTTATCAGGTAAATATATGTATGTATCATTGGAAAGATATTCAATTGTTCTTTCAAATAAGAAGTTGTAGCCTCTTATATCTGAAAAAATTGCATTTCAAACTTTCGTTTATGGTATGATTTGACCCTTTAGTTATTGGTAATATTTTTAACTAATGATTTGGTCAGAATATTTTTGTATAAATTGGTGTGGTCTGACATAAATTTGTCTACATACAACATAACCCAGCAAAAATATGTGTAAGTCATTCAAAACAAACAACTTTTAAATTGTTTACAATGGAGCGATAAGTGCTCTTTTTCTGTTTCGAATATATGTGCTTTAAAACAACTTTCAAAAATGTATATATAATGTGGTTTTTTTCTTTGTAAATCCATTTGTTTGTAAATTACGAATTAATTAGAGATTCCATTTTTTATCTCTAAAAAAACAACAAAATAGTTAATTTTATTAACGTACTTTATTAATTTACGATTATTTACATATTTTTTAATTATTCGTACATATTTTAAAAAATACTTCAATTACAGTTCCCATTGAAAAAGGGAAGGAAATAAAGAATTGGATCCCATTGAATCTCCTGGATATGAATTCTTTTCACTAAATGCAAATATATAAAAGTTAACTATTAAAATGTATTGTTAAGGCTCTATGAAGTCGCTCGAACCAAGGAAATGTGTTAATAAAATTTGTTGCAATGTTAACATATTTTATCGTTTAAAACAGACCAATCAAGAGGTTCGTTAACAGAGGTTGGTCCCTTACCTTTTCTTATACATAAAAATTTCAATAAATCTCACCTGCTTTAAATGTCGATATGCTTTAATTGCTATTACACCTTCAAAGTCGTAAAATCAAACTAAATAAATAATTCTATAGTGACAAAAAATATATTATTTCTTCAACTCAAAAATAGATTTAAAAAATAACTGCCGTCAACTTTAAAATGTCAATTAAAGTTCCAAATTTTAATTAAAGTTAAAATTTTGTTAAATGAACTTCTTCAACATAAGAATTTAACTAATCACGATTGCAAATTACAGCATTGGAACTTAATGCATCGTTTAATGAAAGCGTTGATTTTAAGCTAACGATGGTTGACTTGCAAAATTCAAATGACGACATGGTATTTGCCTTCAAAATATGTCTGGGGAAAAACTGTCCTCCAACGGTTCTCGGATTCTTTAATGAATTTAAAACTAAAATTTCAGTCATAGATCTGCGGCTTCAGCAAATTTATAATGATGGCTTTATTACTGTAGAGTTGTGAAATGTCAATGATTTTCTTTATTTTATTTGTTAAATTTAAAACAAAAAAATATATGAAAAATAGTTTCCTAGTACGCTTTAATATTCTGAAAATTCCTTGAGTAATGTTTTTAAGTTTTAACTTTTCGGTCAATGTATTTAAAGCCAAACTAAAAGAATATGCCAACTGTAACAATCTTTAAATTAATTTAATAACTTATTTAACGTTTTATTGTCGAATTTGATAATTTATATCTTATATATTTGAACGCAATAATCTACAGGGAATCATTAGGGAAAAGTAAATATAAAGAGAAAGAATTCTATACACATTTGTATCATTTTTATTTTTAAATACATAATGTTTTTTTTATTTTTTGTAAATTAATTAATTTTACTTTGTTGTTAATTATATATGTATACTTTGTTTAGTAGTATTTTTTAGTGAGTTGTATATGAGCCACATTTGGCCCTATGGGCTTGGTTTGAAATTGTAAAAATAAATAAAAAAATTAATCAGAGGGTTACATATAACTTTTAGGCCCAGCTTATAGGATGTAGATTATCTTTAAACTTAGTTTAACGCGGTTTATAACTGGAATACTGCTTCTAAAATCTATTTTATGTTCTATCAATGAATACATAAATTCTAAACGAGGAAAAGTTGTTCGGGCAAATTTTTGTTAATAAAATTGAAATGGCTGATATAATTCGTTTTCGGTTTAACTAAACCAAGTTTAAGTGACATCCCAAAAACTCGGTCTTGATGTATTAATCTTATTTAATTCAATTTCGTATCTTTTTTGAATTTAAAGACTGAAGTAAACATGTTACAAACTTATTTAAAAATAATGAACAAAAATTAAAAAAATGTTGTTTTGTCTGATTTTGACTTTAATCGAATTGATTCAGATGCAAAAGAAGTATTTCCTTAATATTGCCCGACAAATACTAATAAATTGAAGCTATTGTGACACAATAAGGAGTGTAATCTTTCAAATCTGGAAATTTTAAAGTAGGCTATGCTCCAAATCATTAAAACTAAAATGAAAAAATTTATAGGAAAATATTCAGTAACTTCATAAAATTGTGTCAACATAATTATGAATCAATTGGAACGACCAAAATTAATTATCGACAAATGGAATGAAAATCCATACCGAGCAGTACATTTTATTTCAAAAGATTTGAAAATGGCACGAAGTACGGTAGATCCAGTCCTGAAACGTTATTTTGAAACATCTATCCGCATTGAAAAGTTGGGTTTGAAGTATCTCGTTTGGCATGGAATTTGCCAATGCGGCGAAAAGACATCTTCATATATAACAACAGGTACAATTAACGGAGATGTGTATAGGGAAGAGCGCCTAAAAATAAGATTAATAACTTTTCTAAAAAACACGGTAGATCTACTCTATTCTGGCCTGATTTGGCTCAGCTCACTATGCTTCAATTAGCTTAAATCTGCTCAGAGCTAATAATATTAAATTTGTTGAAAAACACATGAACCCACCAAATGTTCCACAATGTCGACCCATTGAAAGGTATTGTACTCTAATAAAAGCGAAGTTAAAGAAGACCAAACAGACTGCTAATTATATAAAAGATTTTGAAAAAAAGTGGAAAGTTGTATCCATAGCAATAACAAACAGCACTGTCAAAAACTTAATGGAAGGCATTCGGAAAAAAGCTAAGATCGGAATGGACCACAAAATGAAATGGATATTTTTTTGTTCTTATATACTTTTAATACTCTTATTTATCAGACAAAATAATAAAAGTAAAAATAACTATTTATTTAATTGTTGTTTTTTTTCTTACAATATTTGAAAGATTACACTCTTTAGGTTCAGAAATGGGCTCTGTAAAGGCTAAACATTAAAATTGTCTCTAAAATATGCTACTTCAGACATAAAAAGCACATTTAAATCACTTTTAAAAATATATTATATTATATATTATAAAGAGTACTTCTAGATCACTCTAAAAATGCAAACAAAATGTACTCGTATTGATGTGATGAAAATGTATACCTAAAAACCATACTTTATTAACATCATGTAATCACTTTAAAATTACTAACAAAATGCTTAAATTGAACTACTGACAACATGGGACATCACGTGTAAAATAAATCAGTGTTAAAGCTAAATTGTAACTACTTCATAATCAGTTGATGCTATTCGGAGTGCTTTTAAAATAACTTTTTTGTAATGACTTTTTTGCTTGGAAGATATATTAATGGCTGAATTTCAATTTTTAGGCACCCCTAAAAAAAATATATCACCCCCTCTGGAATTAAAAAACATTTTTTTTTTCTATGTGGTAAGGGGGCCAAAAAACCGAAACATACCGAAAATGGTGTGAAGACTCAAAGTTAATTTTCTAACGATTTCAAAAATGCATTTGGTTTCATGATTCATAAAGTGTGGCTCCCACTTAGGGTTGCCAGATGGCCTGGAATGGCCTGGATTGCCCAGATATTTTGGGTCTTGTCCAGTTACCAGGTAAAATAAAATTTGTCCAGTTAAAAAAGAATTTCTTTAATTTTGAAAAATAATTATTGTATTATCTTTATTATTAATTAAATTAATATTCAGCAGTGTTAGCCCTAGAAAGTGATTCCTGTACTATTATAGAACTGCTCAGTAGATCGTACCTCAAAAAAAAGTTCGCCGTACACCCTCCAATATGAAGTATTTTTGCAAGGCAATTTTATTTATTTTTTTATTTATTTATTTATTTATTAATATCAATACAAAGAAAGCCTTCATGGCCAATTATTTATGTATTGTTAGATGATAAATTATGTACCGTATAATAATATAAATTAAAAAATATTGAATATATACAAACAATTTTTAATATTCAAGTTAATAGTGGCTCCCCAGCCTTATGAACATTGACAAATTTAATAAAATAAATACCTATGTATATCAAGGGACGAGAAATTAAGTAACGGTTTGCATTACGTTAAAGTAATCGAGCAGTTTACGTTTATATGTTAATAAGGAATATGAAAAAAGTTTAAGGCTGTTTGGCAGATAAATTCATACTTGATAGACACGTACTACAAAAGAGTGAAAAAATTGCAAGATGTCTAATAGGCACATCAGTCTGAATATTCCGTGTAGAATTTATAAATGAAAATTCATTCAGTAGAAGTTCCGGTTGTTGTAATTTCATAATCTTATAAAAATGGAGTAAAGTACGTAATTTTAAACAATCTTCAAAACTACACTACAAAATCTCAGGAACAAGCTTGGTAACACGATCATGTAGAATTAATCTCAAGACAATTTAAAGATATTGAATCCAGATGGCTGTTTAAACAGGTCTCAAAATCGTTAATTTGGCGAGATTCAGCAGTATACAATAGCACAATATCATCAGCAAATACATATGACCGATAAAAATTGTTGTCCATTAGGGAAATACAATCGTTTAGGTAAATAAGAAATATAATTGGACCAAGTACAGACCCCTGAGGCACCCTAGAGGTTACATCACCTATAGTAGAATTCAACCCACCGAGTGAAACAAACTGAGAGCGTCCCAACAGGTAAGAATACACAAGCTTACATGCAGATCTTGAAAAATTGAAATTTTCCTGAAGTTTCCTTATAAGAACATTATAGTTAATGTGATCAAAGGCTTTGGTTAGATCCAAAGAAACAATAGTGCAGTGTTCATGATTATCAAGCTGTCTTATTATAGTATCAGTAAGAGAGAGAAGTAATAACATCGTATTGTAATTTCGCCTGAAAGCATACTGATTCGGATGAATCAAAGAGTATTTCTCGCAATGAGATAAAATTTGAATTTTCATTATCCCAGGTGGAAAAATACGATCGCGAAACCGTTTTAAAAGCATTTTAAAAGGTGGTAAAAGCGTTTTGACAAAGAGAAAAGCAGAAAATAATTTTACTTATATACTTTTACCTCTAGTTGCCACATTTTTTATTCGATTTTCATAAGTAATACCTTTCTGGAAAGGTTGTAATGTCATATTGTTTACAACTTTATTAGTTGTTTCAAAAAGCCACTTCAAGATGGCGCTAATCTAGCATTTATTAGAAAATTGCAAAAAATTTAAATTTGGGAGCCTCGAGAATGATTTTTTTGATATGTCGTAGTGGAACTTTTTTTTCCCCATGCTAAAAGATTTCGAAAAATCGAGTACGCAATATCGATTGCTAAATCAACCTAACCTAATATATATATATAAAAAGGCTGAAATTTTAATAAGATAAATTTTGTAGAAAGTTTGCAAAAATTTTGAAACATTTTTGTTTACAACTAAAGCAATTCTGTAAATAAAAATATAAAGTATATTGTGGCAAAAAAAAGTTATACTTTTTTATGTGATTTAAATTAATATATATAAATTATGAAGTTCATAAAGGTTTTTGTAATTTTTTTTCCTTCCGTTTAATAATAATGTACATAAATTTCATAAATTAAAAAATATATTTATATATCTAAGTAGAAAAGGAACGAAGTTCCTAAATTCTTTGCTACTAAGTCAAATGTAAATAATATAAATATTATAAGAAATATAAATTATGACGTAAGACTGAATTTTATTTGTTACGTTTCCTTGTTTTTTATGTTATTATTTTTTTATTTTTGAAAAAAAAAATTTTGAAATAATATTTTACTTTTTTGAACTATGTATAAGTGCATTTTTAAATTGTCCAATTATTTTTTTAAAATACAGGCGAATTTTTTACATTGTCCAGTTATTTGGCTTTTGGTATCTGGCAACCGTACTCCCACTAGTATGGGTACACTCATAAAAAAAGTCCGTTCAAATAGGTCAAAATTGTGCTGGCGCAAATACATGTACTATTTCCTGTTATTTTAGCAAAATTTTGACCTAAAGGGTTGTTCAACAGGGACGCTACAAAAGTAGAAAGACAGGGACAGCAAACGACGCCATATTTCTTGCCGCTCTTTTGACATTTCTCTTCAGTAAGGTTTGCCATTTCATGATGGAAACATATACGAGCCAACAACGAGTCGAAATTATTAAAATTTACTACCGAAATTCGGAGTCAGTGGCCTCAACGTTAAGAGCGCTACGTCCAATTTATGGTCGTCATAATCGTCTAAGCAGATCAACAATTGAGCGTGGGGCTACGTCAAATCTATGGTCTATGCCAACAAGCCAGCGACGATTGATGAACTTCGTACGAATATCGAACGTGAAATTGCAGCAGTATCGGCCGATTTATGCTTGAAAACCGTCGAAAATTGGGTTCAGCGTCTGGACTTCTGTAAGCGTGCCCGTGGTGGCCATGCAAAAGAGATCGATTTCCATACATAATGGCATCGAACGTACTTTCACAGGAATAAAGAATTTCATTGATATCCAAAACCGTTTTTGTTTTATTTAAACTTTTTTACTTTTGTAGCGCTCTTATTGAAAAACCCTTTATTTGTACGGACTTTTTTAGAGCAAAGAACAGAAAAATTAGTTCAATTTATTCAGGACACGTTTAACAGACTTTTGTACTAACTTTTTTTTTATAAGTGTACTCAAAGAACTGAAACTTCTTACGACTTCAAATATGACCATATTGTACCAAACAATTTTCGCCCGCGGCACTATGTACCGCAATATACAAAAAACCCCCAAACCCCCATTAACAACCCAGTAGCAAATGGGCGAACTAGTTCTAAAAAGCACTAGTTTTTTGACTGGTATTACGAAACTAGTTCTCATAATAATCATTTTGAACCACTTGTGTACTAGTTAAACCCGATCTATGTAGGACCTGTTTAAAAAATTACATAAATCGAAATACGAGATTTGAAATTATTATTTTATTTACATTTGTTTTTAATTAAAAACCCAGAGTTTGGAAATAAATACTAAAATTTTTAACTGTGAATTGAATTTAGGTGCAAATCAACTGGTACAGTACTTGTGCCAAAGAGTCACTCCAGAACTAGTTTGATAAATTTCGTATAAGTACCAATAAAGCTTTCTGTTTTTCCTCCTTAAACAATAATTTTGAACCACTTGTGTATTTATTGTTTTTATTGAAAGTATGCGGAAACTCTTTAAAAAGATTAAACTTAAATAACAGTTTTGAAATTCTAGTTTTGTTTACATTTGTTTTTAATATAGTCTGAGTTTTAAAATAAACACTAAATTTTTTTATTGTGATTAGAAATCGTAAAAATAAAATATTTTAAATTCCCTTCGGTAAATGGACCTAATTATCTCATTAAGAGCAAACTATCGGTCTAATCTACGTTTCATCAAAGAAAAATCTTTGTTTTTTATCAATATAATTCAGGTTTTAACTATTACTATTACTATTTCCAAAGAGTCACTTCAGAACTGGTTCCGCGAGTGTTACATTAGCACCAGTTTTGCTCCCTCTTTTTCGTCCTTAAATTGTAATTTTCAAACTAGTTTTACAACTAGTACCAAAGTGGGAGTTTGGCGACAATTGCCCCCATTCCTATGACATCTCCATGTTAAATTCTACAGTTGTTTGTATGGAGAGGCGGTAGAACTCGTACTAGTTGCCTGGTTCAAATAAACTAGTACATAACTGGTTCTGAACTAGTATTTTTTGCTACTGGGAATAAACAAATAACCTAAACAAACTGAAAGTTAAAAATTAAAATTTGTATGGAAATTTAAACTTTAGGTTAATTTGTTTATTGTTAATGGCCCTAAGGGCCATTCACTAAGGCCTTAGGTTCATAAAAATTTTATTTTTTGTAAAAAAAAATCCCGACTTTTTTGCAAAATAAAGTTTACGCACGCTATGTACCACACAAAATATTCCCTGTAGCGCTATATACCTCAATGTACGAAAAACCCCCTAAAGCTCATAAAAATTGTATTTATTTTTTGTAAGAAAAATGTACCTAGCGCGAAATCTATTTTCCGGACATGAAACATAATGCATATTAGAAATCCTGAGAAAAATCAAAAAATCTTGAATAAGTTCTTAATGGGTAAATTAATTCCATTCGTGTATGTTTATGAATATAGAAATTTTAAATACCTACCTATTAACGTTAGTACCTACCTACCTAGTAAAGTTAATACCCTACGGGAAATTTTAACAAACTGTCACCGAACTGGCCCCTTTATATGAAATAGACTGGTCACTTTTACATGGCGTTGTCATAGGAGGTGGAAATTGACCCCTTGTGACATGTCACAAGACAAATCCCAGGACAGGTTCCTGAACTTTGTTTTTTATGAGAGTTCAGTAACCTGTCCTAGGATTTGTCTTGTGACATGTCACAAGGGGTCAATTTCCACCTCCTATGACAACGCCATGTAAAAGTGACCAGTCTATTTCATATAAAGGGGCCAGTTCGGTGACAGTTTGTTAAAATTTCCCGTAGGGTATAAACAACAAACTCGGTGTAACAAAAAAACAAAAAAGGGAAATGTCTAACTTTAATTCTAACTTCCTCATTTAAAAAGATAATGAGTTATATCATATCTCAAATGAAAGCTTAAATTCATCAATTTTAGCTAACATAAAGTATACTTACCGATACATGGGTCGTATTTTGATGAAATTGACTTTTTATGCAAAAAAAGTCAATAAAAAAAATTAAAAATGTTCATTTAGTCCACAATGGGTTAATATTTGGGTTCAGTTGATGTGCATGTTGTCCTTATCGAATAAGTATCTCCGGACTTATTGCAATTTCAATTTTCAACTTCAAAGCCCCGCCCACTCTAAAATAGGCGTGTCCGACAAAAATATTTATTTATTATTTGAAATCATCGGAGTTATGCCCGTAAACTGCACTTTAGCCAAGGAATTTTATTAGAAGGTCATAGGTTAAGTTTTATGGTTAAATTTTAATAAATATTTAAAATATTAACCCACTCAAAGGCGAAAGGCACTGATGATGGCTTTGTAGCGAAAGCCGGAAATGCGCATTCTGCCTTGCTGGTCTTATCGAATTTTTTCAATTATTTTTATTCTTTGTAATTTACTTGTAAAAATTGTATCATCTTTCTTTGATTTGAAAATAATTTAAACAGAAAGTGATATTAATTTATGATCTTGAGTGAAACTAAAATAACATTCATTTACTTAAAATAACAGATCAACTAAAAACATTTCCCCCATTCATATTTAAAATTGTTTCAATAAATATGCCTATGCTCCTTGCAGGAGTAAAATGAACAAATATACACTCACAATAACTTTACCGTAAAAGTTCAACAGTTGTTTAAAAAGTAAATAAGTAAAGTTGTTTTAATTGAATAAGTAGTTAAATTGCAAAGAAATACATTTTTTAACTTCTTCTATCAGTCATTCAAGAAATAAAATACACAAAATACGGACTTTCGGTAGAAGTTAAAATATTCAATCAAAATTTTCTGTTAAAAACAATCAGTTTTTAGAATACAATTAATTTTAAAATAAACGATAAATCTATTATTTTTACCGACTTTAGCAGTTAATAAAATAACAATTAAAAATAAACGACAAAATACAATTGTTTTAAACGAAAAGTGGGTAGTCCTTTTTTTAACTTATTTTCTATTGTTTTAATGTATATATTCGGTTGATTTTAAGGAAAAAATATTGTGAGTGTACATAAATATATATAAATATAATAAAAAAAACTAAACCCGTTAAGTGCAATTTAACTTCTTGAAATTCCAGCCAGAGCCAATGAGAGAGCGATAACAGTACGTGAGCGACTTGCATAGAGCCTGATATAGGAAAAGATTTTCGCTCTTTTTGCTATCTTCAACACGAACAAAGTTTCAGATGCAACATAAATAATGTTAATTGTGAATTTGGTGAAACCAGTCTCTATGCAAGTCGCTCGCGTACTGGCTGGGATTTCAAGAATTTAAATTGCAGTTAACGGGTTTAGTTTTTTGTTATATTTTTTCATATTATGTATAAAATAAAATGCATAATATTTTATTAGGGATTATAGTCCCTAGATAATAAATTTTAAAAAATCGCACTTAAAATATTGCAAAATAATGGCGGAACACGAAAAAGAAATTTATGGTACAAGAATTGAATTAAAAAACTTAATCAGCTATTTACATTCTGAAAACAAATATATTCCTTTTTGAATATGGATAGTATAGATATGGATAGTATAGACCTCGGATTATGAATTAAATAAAATGCGGTTAATCATTTCTAAACCTTATGGTTTTAAAATCAAAACTTCGATAAAAACGCCAAGTAATGGAAATGAAATGTGTGTTTCATTACTGTATAAGCATTAGGTAAAAGTAATAAAAATTAAAAAAAAGGATCATTCTAATTTACAAAAGAAATGAAAATTAAAAAAGGTATTCATTACCATTTTTTAACGCAATGGTAATGAAAAAAAACATTACATTTGCGTTAAAAAATGACAATGATAAAAAAGCTACATTACCATTCATCAAGTAATGGTAATGAAAATGTAATGGTAATTATTTTGGCCTATCTCTGACCATTGGCAAAGTAAATAAATTACTACTACACTAAAAATACCAAAATTGCGCTAATGTTATCAACAGCAAAAAAATTCAGTTGATATTTTCTGACTTCAAATAAAAATTTCAAATCTTATAGAAACAAAAATAATAAAATAGAAAAAATTCCGGAAAATCCCGGACTAATTTCCCGCGATTGAGTAAAATGAAAAATGAGCGATATTCCCGGAAACTAATATTAACAAATACAAATATTAATATGGGAAAAAAATACCAAAAAAAATTTTTGCTAGTATTTATTTTTCTTAAATTTTTGGACAAAGTAGGGCTCAAACGTATGAGAGTGCTGAACATTTTATGGAAAAAAAATTTAAACATTTTCCATTGAGTCGTTTTGTTCCAAAACAACATCATTTATTTTGAAAAAATCAAGTGTCTTGGTTTGTGGTTGGACAATAAGTTGAACTTCAATAAACATATTAGTTAAGTCATTTCCAGAGTCAACTACTCTTTGCGTAAACTATATAATGTAAATTTAATTTTACCTATGAAAATCAAGGTTATGCTTATCCATTCTTTAATCTTGCCTATATTTTTATACGGCATTGAAGTATATATTGGTACTTTTAGTAATACTATGAAAAGGCTTTCAGTATTGTTTAATAGGGTAATCCGTTATCTCTTTTGCTTAGGGAGGCTTAATCATACTCATATGACGCCATATGTTTCTAGATTGTTGGGTTGTTCGTTTTCGAACTATGTTAAAGCTAGAACTTTACTTTATTTCTTCAAGATTTACCATAATAGTGACCTTATATACTTGAATTCAGTTTTTACTTTTAGTCATTCTAGACGAAATCGTCAAATTCAGATTCCAAGACTAACATCACTCTTAGAGCGTTCATTTAATGTAAGGGTGGCTCATATTTTTAATTATTTGCCTACAGAGCTGAAGTGCTTAGAATTACCATACCACATCTTTAAACGCAAAATTTTGATCTATATTAAAAATAATGTGTTGTAATATATTCAACTTTTTAATACCAAATATAATTGCTTTCAATCTTTATGCTTCACAGTGCCTTCATTTATCACTATAATTTTTCTTCTTTTTATATTATTATATTATTACCTTTGTTTTTTATTTTTTATATATTATAGTGGTTTTGTGTAGTAGTTATTTCTTAACCATATATGGCGCTTTGGGCTCGGTTATGTAATTGAAGAATAAATAATAAAAAAAGTAATTTTGTTTTGCTTTTTTTCATTTAGATATATGGTCAAAACTTGTCTAATAGCCACTTCATTTTACGAAAATTAAGTTTTAAATACATTTCTAATAACTGAAAAAAACCTAAGAAGTTGTAAAAATTTTGTTTAGACTAAAACGATTTTTAAAATTGTATGCGAATTAAAGTATTGAATACTTTATCTTTATTTTTTGCTTAATATTACAAACAAAATATTTTTATATACAAAATAACGATTATTTGGTTAAAGATATACATAAATAAACTTACAAATCGGGGTTAATGCTATTGGAGTGCTTGGTCAGAAATATTAAAACCCCAATTGGAGGGTTTAGTTGGTAAAACCTTTGGTTTTGGTGGTAAAGGTGGTGGTCCTTTATTAGCTGCATTTGCGCAATCGGATTCATTTTGATTAACAAATTCTTCTGATTTTCTATTTAAATTTATTTGACTTGTTAATGAATGTCTAGCTAGGGGTTGTGGTCTTTCTAGGGTCAATAATGGAAGCTCGTTATTGTGATTTGTCTTACTAACTGGACTTAAATTAGATCGTACACGTCGTAGATTTGAAGCTGAAATTGTTAGATTTTCATCGGAACCGCTAACAGCTTGTTTGTCCAAACGTGTTTTTAAACTTAGGAGTAATTCATCTGAAAGTGAAAGATAAAACCAAAGAGTTTATTTTTATTTATAAATTAATTTGGAAGAATTTATAATTTACCTTGTTTTTCAGCAACTCTTTCGGTAACTTGTAATTTTACACCAGCTTTTAATTTGGCTATAATTGGTTTGTTAAATTCGTTTGAGGTTTGCGAACTGATTAAAGAAATATTAGCTTCAGTGGAATGTTGTTGATTATTGAAAGTACAATTTCTGTTTTTCAGTCGCATTATTGGCATACAATGAACATCTTTCTTTGTGTTTATAGCATCAAAAAATATAGAAGCTTCCGAGCCACATTCGTCAGACTAGAAGTAAAAAAAGATAACAAATAATTTATATGTATTTTTAAATTTATTTCTATTACTTTATTCTATTTTAAAAATATGCATTTATTTATTTCTTTCGGCGTTTTTAATAAAGGGAGGTCCAACCAAAACGCACGATGTTAATTGTAAATAAAACAAAAAGTTTTCAGAGAATTATCTTAATATTTTTTATTATGATAGAAGGATATATGACAATTATGTGTTACACCAAATATCGGCCAAATGCTCGCCACGGCTTTGGTGGCATACCTCTATCCGATGGTCCATATTTTCAATGACTCTGAGACATAATGGAGGTTCAATGTCGTTAATGTGCCGAATTATCTCATCCTTTAGCTTTTGAATTGTTCTTGGCTTATTGATGTACACTTTTTATTTTAAATATCCCCAAAGAAAGAAGTCCAACGGTGTCAACTCACATGATCGTGGTGGCCAATTTACATCGCCACGACGTGAGATAACATGGCCATTGAATTTCTCGAGCAAAAGAGCCATTGTTTCGTTGGCTGTGTGGTAAGTGGCACCATCCTGTTGGAAGCACATATCGTCCAGGTCCATATCCTCAATTTCTGGCCACAAGAAGTTCGTTATCATCTCGCGATAGCGAACACCATTCACGGTAACTACTTGGCCGACCTCATTTTCGAAGAAGTACGAACCGATGACGCCGCCAGCCCATAAACCGCACCAAATAGACACTCTTTGTGGATGCATCGGCTTTTCAACAATCACTCGTGGATTCTCATTAGCCTAAATGCGGCAATTCTGTTTGTTAACGAATCCACTGAGGTGAAAGTGTGCCTTGTCGCTAAAGATTATTTTCTTTGTAAAGTCACCATTCACTTCTGTCTGTTCAATCAACCATTCGGCGTATTGACTACGCTTGAAATGGTCAGTAGGATTCAGCTCTTGAGTCAATTGAACCTTGTGAGCGTTGAGCACGACGATCAGTCTAGGTTGACGGCTCTTCTCCCACACTATCGCGAACAACAGCAATGTTTTCCGCAGATCGAACTGGGCGAGCATGCACATGTGTTTTCACATTTCCTACAGACCCGGTTTGCTGAAATTTGCGCACAATTCTCCGGATTGTGGGCACATTTGGTCGATTATGCTGACCAAAGAGATCACGAAGTGCACGAATTGCATTTTGATTTAAACGCCCATTTTCGTAAAAGGCTTCAACAATCTAAACGTGCTGCTCAATTGTGTACCTCTCCATGGTTGAATTTGTCAAACACTGAAACAAAGAAATATCAAATTAAGTTGGGCAAAAAACTTGACGTTAAGGTGTGACTCACAATTAACATCGTGCATTATGGTTGGACAACCCTTTATTATTTTTATTAAGTGGGACTGCATCATCTTAGAAGTACCCAGTCAGAAATCGCCAGTGGTACAAAAATCAAGCACTGTCAAAAAAACAAATGACTGGCAGAATAGTAATTTGGGACGCTTTGCCAGCGTTTGCAAAAAGCGTTTTGCCAGTATTTTTTTTACAAAAATTTCGGTGGTTTATAAAAAAAAACCACTGGTAAAGAATTGGCTTAGAGTGATATGCCATGGTTTGCAACCAGTGATTATCCAGTGCTAGCTAGCCAATGCTACGTGTGGTACAAAAATCAATTCACTGGTAGACCAATGATTTTATAAAAATGCTGACGCTTCATTAAAAAAGTTTTGTAGTCAGAAGGCTAGGAGTTCAAATCCGTTTGCAAGCAAAAAAAAAATTTTTTGATTTTTTTTAATTTAAATTTTTTTTGTTTTAAAAAATCAATTTTTTTGTTTGTGGGAAAACTTCTTCAAGACCAACTGTTTTTTTGCTCTCCCAACGCTGGCGTATTAGTTACAAACAATTGTTTGCCAGTACTAGCATGTTGGCACAGCCAGTGGTTGTCCAGTTGTTATCACTCATTTATGTGTTTAGCCACCAAGTATTATATCGAGACACTATATTCAATACTCTATATCTGCAATTTTGGCCAAAATGAGTTTTTGATGGCAAAATCATTGTTGATATTATATCCATCTTTGATATCAATTTGGAAGCGAAATACCCATTCTTTGCCACTTTTTTTAACATTTTACATTTTCCCATATCTACAAACAAATTAATTTTCAAATGCAGAAGTCTATATCTGCATATAAATTTAAATTATTTGAATTCTATAAGGTATATATTAAAGTTTTTTGAGAATATCTTTTTTCGGAAATTTTGTTTTTGCAACTAACCATCAAACTTTATTTTAATATTCTGCAAACGGATATAATGATGCAATTTTCCTTTTTGCAAAATATTTTCGCAATTTCTTTTTTGCAAACTAAGAACCAAACTTTGGTGTGGAAATTGGTATTATATTCCGAAGATTAAAGATATAAAAAAACCACACTTAAAAAATTGCAAAATAATCGCGGAAAAGGGCTAAAAAGGCTTTATGGTACAAAAAATTAATTAAAAAAATTAATCAGCGATTTACATTCTGCAAACAAATATATTGATGCAAAAATTTTATGTTTTGCAAACCACCAAACTTTGTTTTATGAAATGTGTATTAAGTCCCTAGAATATAGATTTAAAAAACCGCACTCGAAAATTTGCAAAATAATAGCGGAACGCGAAAGAAAGTCTTTATTGTACAAAAATTGTATTAAAAATCTTAGTCAGCGATTTACATTCTGTAAAGAAATATATTAATGCAAAAAATTTCCTCTTTGTAAGTTTTTTTCGTGATTTATTTTTGCAATTGTTGTTTTTGGTTATTGCATCAGATGTTAGTTTTACAATTTACCAAAGTTACCCGAAGAAAACGTTTGGGTAACTTTGGTAAAAAGAGAAACACAAATGCACTCTCTTGAATGCTCTCATTTACCCAATTTTCGAGTACGGGAACGCTTTTTGGGTAGGTTTGGGATCCCGCGGGTTCTCGCGGTAACGTAAAGGAACGAACCTAATTTATCGACAAAATTAAAAACATTTAAAAGTTCTTTTTGATTTTATTCAATTTATTCTTATAAAAAATAAATTTCTTTTGCGTATTTCTTTATTTAAATAGTTTATTTTCACAATTGTTTTTTGTTTATCTTTGCATCAGTTACCAAAGTTTACCCGAAGAAGAACTCTGAGTAAACACTAGTACACTCTCATTAGCACTCTCATTAGCGCTCTCATTTACTCAATTTTCGATTACGTCAACACTTTTGAGTAATTTTACATAATGGGTAAATTTCGATAACTTTAGGTACGTACGGGAACGCACTTAAATAATTTGTTCTCAAAAAATAATATTTAAAGAAAAATATCCGCGTATTGAATACTTTTAAGTTTAAAAAATTTGTTGAAACATACCTTAATTGAATACTGATCATCTGGTGTAGATTTATCTTTTATTATATCATTAAAAATACTATTTGTTATTGCATCTAAATTGTTTTGTGAGCTTCGTAAATTATTACGAAAGCTGCTGCCCATAGCATTTCGTGCTACTATTTCATTTGCCAATTCCTTTGACTTTATCCATTTCATAGATATATTATCATTTTGATAATCTATTACAGTGTAAGGGTCCAAAGTTTTCCTTAACACGATTTGCATACGTTGTCCGTCTGCGACTGTCACCAGCTGTGACAAATCTAATTTTTCATGATTATCACGCCTTAAAACATCTACCGTATCAAGGTCGTAATTATATTTTTGTAAAATCGGTCTCACTACTTCATGTAAATATTTCTTTGGTTTGCTTTTTACCGATATAACTTTTGGATCTGGTAAATAAAGTTTAAATGCAACACGTTGTTCAATTTCTACTTCTTCGCCAGCAATTTCCTGAGTGGAAGC
This sequence comes from Leucophora obtusa, assembly GCA_949987735.1. NCBI lineage: Eukaryota > Metazoa > Arthropoda > Insecta > Diptera > Anthomyiidae > Leucophora > Leucophora obtusa. Next base: position 357,825,616 of record OX465295.1, read on the forward strand.
TTGTAAATCTACCGCTTTTGTATTACCCTTAATCACTACCTCATACAGTTTGTAGTGTAGACCACGTTTTTCTAACACGCGTTCTACCAATTGTTGTATGGTTTCATTTGGTTTTATCTGAACAATTGTCGTAGCTCCATCGCAGAATTTTACTCTACATAGAGAGCAGCCAACTTCAACAGCTTTCAATGAACTTGGTAGAGATGATCTTAGAGTTTGTATTTGATTATCGGAGTTTTCAGTAGCTGCTGGATTTATTTGAGGAGGTAGAGTGGAGGATAATAGCGATAGTTTAGAGGAAGGTACTAATAGAGTATTTAAACCATTAGAACTGCCATCAGATGAGGTCTCTTCGTTTAAAAGATCTACACGATCTCTTGACTTACTTCGAGTTTTACGATGCCAAGGCAATAATATTTTATGGCGGCGATCTTCTGCGTTACTTGCTGATTTTTTTAACTAAAATATAAAAAAATATACTTATAAAATTATTTTGTTCAAGAAAGTTTGAGAAATTGTTACCTTTGGCGAGGCATTTTGTACATAATTAGTTTTCAATAGAGCATCTAAATTTTCATCGTTATATGGTAAGGGTTGATTTTTCTCTTCAGCTTGTAGACAATTCTTATATAAATCCGAACGTATAAATCTTTGAAAACTATCAAATTTCATTAAATGAAATATTTGTTTTTGGGCTGCCACAAATAAATTCGTTTCAGCATTTTTTAACATTTCCTCCGAAAGATTACGTGTATGTGAATCTAAATTGACCGGTTCACGACAACCATTAGCTAAATATTTGCTAAAAATTAGTTTAGCCTGGGTTTGCCTTTCCGCTAGATTTTCTGTATTACGATAACGTTCACAAGAAGTCCAAAAGTAAATGTTTTCTGCCGAAAATTCCAATTTTAAAAACTCTGCAAATGTGGCCAGTCCTGCTGGTTCTTCCAGTAAATGTTCAAATGTGTTAGCCCATGATTTCACGCCATGATTTTGCTGAGTTGTCACCTTTTCTGTATGATTTCGCATAGGCATTTTTTGATTAATATCGCTTTTGATATTTGAACATTGTTTTGAAGATCCAATTGTACTATTGTTGAATACATCACTTTCTGATGCAATCATGGAAGCAGAACAACGTATGCCTGGCGTTTTATTTTGTTGACCATTCAGAGCGTATTTATCGGATCGTGGTGTTCTTAATGAAGATTGTTCCCAGACACGACGAAAGGGGGAAGTATTGCCCGGAAATATGCGAGTCTGAAAGAATATAAAATAAATGGTTAAGATGAAAAGCAAGTTTGTTAAGATTAAAAATATTTGGCTAACATGTCTGCTCCCATGCTTTGCCCCGGTAACCCAAAACAGCTCAAGAGCGTTCTCATTGTTTCGGATTATTTTGGGTTATCGGCTGATTTTCATAAACGCTGTATGCACTCAAATGTAGTACACATAATAAGTAATTTGTATTTAGAACAACAGACGCATTTGTAGTATTGCAAAATAGGGCGCCTCGTTTTACCACTCATCTTTCGGAGTGAAATATAATAGCGAGCAAATGTTTTAATCGCCATCGATATTGCGGATTTTTTTAAATCGATTGAGATTTTCTTTCTTTTGCCTCAAATTATCGGACTTTTGAGAAATGAGGCAAATATTAAAACAATAACGGTGGGCCTCATACTTCAGGTTTAAACTTTAGTTAATAGTTAACTCAAAAATTTGTTGTTGTTTTGTGTACATTTTTTTGGACATCTTCTTTTGTTTATAGTTAAGTTAAAGTTAAACCTACAGTATGAGACCCACCGTAAGTTAATAGAAAAACGAATAAAAATGTTAAAGTCGGGCATGCCGGATATACAATACCCTATACCAGTCTGGATAAAAGCCAACTAATTTTTGTATCCGAAACTCGAATGGGTTAAAATGGGACTTGTGTCAAAATTTTCTATAAAATAATAAAAGAGAAAATCGTAAATATAGCCCATATGGGCCATAGGTCCAAATATGGACCGATCCTATCTAGAATCTATAGGCTTTGTTCTTGGGACCATGTGAGTCAGCGAACCAAATTTCATTGAAATATCTTCGTATTTGCGACCTGCAGCGTGTAAAAAAGCCAATTTCGGGGGGACCTTTGTTTGGGCACTAGGTCTAAACATGGACCGATTTTAACCAAAATCAATAGGCTTTGTCCTTGGGCTGACATAGGTCGGTGTACCAAATTTCATCAAAATATCTAAATATTTGCGACCTGCAGCGTGTAATGAAGCCAGTTTTGGGGGGGGGGGGCTTATATGGGCACTAGGTCTAAACATGGACCGATTTTAACCAAAATTAGTAGGCTTCGTCCTTGGACCGACACAGGCCGGTGTACCAAATTTCATCAAAATATCATAGAATTTGCGACCTGTATAGTGCGCACAAGAATGCATGGACAGACATACAGACGGACACCGTTAAATCGAAATAAAACGTGATTCTGACTCGATCGGAATAGTAAAGGTGGGTCTAGGTCCAATATTTTTTGGTGTTACAAACACCAGCACAAACTTATTATACCCTGATCAGGTAGTGGTGTAGGGTATAATTAGTAAAACGTCTTGTGTTAGCACATCTTTTGCTGAACTTACTAATTTTTTTTGCCGACATTAGCAATTTTTCTGCCAACACCCTCCTGACTAAATTTTTGCTGAGTCACCAAAATTTTTGTGAGTTTTTTTTAGTGTACTTTATATGTCAATAGCTCTGGACAATTTTTGAAAATTATAGAGGTTGAAAAAAATTCACTAGAAACTTCGGAAAGGTCTTATATTAAAGCTTAATCTTCTTTTTTTTACAAACTTTGTATAATATATACACTTAAAAAAAAAATAAGTTAGTAGAAAAATTAGTAAAACGTCTTGTATATTAAGTGTACTAGTTTTCTGCAACTTTTTTTGGTGAAATTGTGATTTTAGCAAAAGTTTTAGTTATATGTTTTTAGCACTGAACTAATTTTGCGCTAGTGTTTTACTAATTTATTTTGCTACCAAAATTGTGCTGATAAACACATTTATAGTGCGGACAACAACCAGACAGACACGATGTAGTACGAAATGTTCTTAGCCTGACATAGAGATGGCGGTATAAACAGCAAAAAGCTTTGTATAATGGAAACTTCCATCCGTCATATGAACACATGTTAACTTTTATTTCGATCTGTCAACATTCGTATAGTAACATGTGTTCAAAAAAGGCGCTTCAGTGATTTTTTTATAATGGAAAAATTAGAAATTCGTCGTGTAATTAAATATTTACATAAAAAAGGTTTATCGGGACAAGAAATTCATAATGATATGGTGAATGTGTTAGGTGAAAGTGCTCCTTCATATACAACAGTAAAAACTTGGGTTGCTGAATTTAAACGTGGTCGTACAAGCATTGAAGATGTGAACCACGAAGTGGAAGTCCAAAAATAGCAACAACGCCAGAAATCATACACTCATAGAAATAAATCCGTAAAAATAACAGAAAAAGTTACTAAAAATTAGTTAAAAATGATGCTGCAGAAAAAACTGCTAAAATTAGCAAATTTTTTTACTAAATACTAGTAAAATGAGAACAGCAAAATTAAAACTGCTAAAGTTACAGAATTTTAGTTATATTTAGGCTAACTTTTAGTTAATTGAAAATAGCAAATTGTACTGTAAAATCTGCAGAAAATTTTGCTAAATATTTGTAGACTAAAAATAGCAAAAATAAACTGTTAAATCTACAAAATTTTTGCTATTTTTAAGCTAAATTTAGTTGAATGCAAATAGCAGTCTATTCTGCTAAAATCAGCAGAAATATTTGCTAAAAAATTGTAAACTGCTGTTTTCAAAAGGCTCGATTTTTATTTGCATTTAAAAAAAAAATCGAAAAAAAAACTTCGAAAATTTTAAATTTTTTGGTGATTTTTTAGGCTACTAATTATTTAGCAAAATTTTTTGCTGATTTTAGCAGGTTAATTTGCTAATCTCCATTTACAAAAATTTAGCTCATATATAACTAAAATTCTGTATATTTAACAGTTTTAGTTTTGCTGTTCCTATATTACTAATATATAGCAAAAATAATCTGCTAATTTAGCAGTTTTTTTCTGCAGCATCATTTTTAACTAATTTTTAGTAGTTTTTACTAAATTTTTTACGGACTTTTTTCTATTAGTGTAGCTAAAGTCCATGATATGATATTAGACGATCGACGAGTTAAAGTGTGTGAAATAGGGAATGCCATAGGCATCTCAAATGATCGTGTACATTTTATTTTGCATCAAGAATTACAGATGAAAAAGCTTTCCGCAAAATTAAAACTGTTAAATATACAGATTTTTAGTTATATTTGAGTTAAATGTTTGTTACATAATTGTAAATAGTAAATCAGCAAAAAAATTTGTTGATTTTAGCAGGTTCATTGCTAAATGAATTAACTAAAATTCTGTAAATTTAACAGTTTCAATTTTGCTGTTCTTTTTTTACTAGTATTTAACAAAAATGTCTGCTAATTTTACCAGTTTTTTCTGCAGCATCATTTATTACATATTAAACCAGCAAACAAAGATGATCATTAATGATGATCAGAAATGAGCTCCAAAAACATAAACTTTTTTACACTTTTTGCTATGAAAGTGGTCCGTCCAAAAGAGCCCCCTGTGTACTCAGAAATGACTCAGAAAAAAGAACGTATAAAATCGAAATATTCCTCATAAATTTAAATAATTTTGGAATATTTTTTGAGTCCGAAAAATGAATTCTCATTTTGAGACAGCTTTTTAGATTCCCACTGATTATGTAAGGCGTAGGCGTAGACGTTTTTAGGCTTTACAGCAAAGTCGTTAGAACAAATATTTTTGCAATATTTAACAGTCGAGTAAGACTTACATTTTATCAAAACTCTTTAGATTCACCAGGAAAATTTCACTTTTTGTTAATTTCGATTTTGAAAAATTCAATTTGTATGGAGGCGTTTTTACTAAATACGCCAACGCCTTACATAATCAGGGGTATTGTAGAGATTGTTTTCTGAGGGTTCATATTTTCTACCAAAAAAAGAGTGTTTTCAAAAAAAAACAATAATAATTTCTATGAGCCATTTAAGAATGTTATTTATGAGCGCTCCGAAATTCCTGGCTGGGAAGTGTTAATTAATAAACACTTTATAAAATTAAAAGAGGTTTAAAAATCAAATTTTTTCATACAAAATTTGTTCCATAAACTTGCTATAACTTTAGCTGTGTTTTCGACTTAACGATATCAGTTCAGAGCTTTGAAGAATTAATTCCTTAATTCAATTTTTCAATTCTGAATTAAAAATTCTATGAATTAATTCACTAAGCACCATATATTGAATGGAATTAATTCATATTTGCTTTCGTTCGATTTATTTTGTTACGAATTAATTCAATTGCAATAGTTCTTTTTATTAAATCAAATGAATTAATTCACCGGTGAACGCATTCAATTTTATAAATCGAACGAAAAAAAAGTGAATTAATTCCTTACTGAATTAATTCACCACTGAATTCATTCAATTTCATTTTCATTCAGTGAATTAAAAAAAAATGAAATTATATTCAGTGAATTAAAAAAAAAAATAATAAGTTCACTGAATTGAAAAAAAAATAAAATAAGTTCACTGAATTGAAAAAAAATAAAATAAGTTCACTGAATTCAAAGCCTATATAACTAGTTTGAAAAATTAATAGTTATATTTTTTTCCAAATTTATCTATATCTGTAAAGTTTTTATTTTTAATAGTAAAAGGCTTTATTTTTGAATCATGTAGGCTGATAAACAGCATCCGGTTTCTAATTTGTAACTAGCACACGCTGTAAAATTGCTTATTTAAAAATTTTATTTGTACATTATTATTTTCTTCTACTGAACGGCAGAAAACAGGCTTTGAATTCAGTGAACTTATTTTATTTTTTTTCAATTCAGTGAACTTATTTTATTTTTTTTTCAATTCAGTGAACTTATTATTTTTTTTTTTAATTCACTGAATGTAATTTTATTTTTTTTTTAATTCACTGAATGAAAATGAAATTGAATGAATTCAGTGGTGAATTAATTCAGTAAGGAATTAATTCACTTTTTTTCCGTTCGATTTATAAAATTGAACGCGTTCACCGGTGAATTAATTCATTTGATTTAATAAAAAGAACTATTGCAATTGAATTAATTCTTTGATTTTGTTGTTTGATGAACGCATTCAATTGAATGAATTCAGTGAATTACTTAAGAAAAGGAATTCATTCAATTCTAGAGAAAATTGAATTCGATTGGTCGTGAATTCATTCAAAAAGGAATTAATTCTTCAAAGCTCTGTATCAGTTAACCCATAAAAAACTCAAAGTGCATAAAAACGTCTTTAAGACGAAAACTAACACATTACTTTTCGTATGCACGTTAACTCTCAACACGAATAATTATCAGCGTTGAAAACTCAACGTTTATACATTTCCACATCTAACGTAACTTATTCGCGTTACTTTCTAAAAAATTTTGCTGACGTACGTTCGATTATAAGGAAACAATTACAAACATAACCTGTTTAAAAATTTTTTATACTACAATCGCTTAAATCTAGATTTGCTTTAAATACTTAACGTTGATAGGCATGAGACAAAATACAGCATTTATAAAGAGTTTATGAATTAACCCTCTAATGCCCAAGGCCGCTAAAAAGCTGTCTTCAGATCTTTAATAGTTTTTGGCTAAATAATAATTTTTTATTAAAAAAGTTATATTATATCCATAGAAAACATAATTACCTACACTCAAAAAAAAGACAGTAAAGTCAGCAAAAAATGTTGCTGTGTCAGCAAATTTTTAGTCAGGCGCGTGCTTGCAAAAAAGTTAGTAATTTCAGCAAAAGGTTTGCTGAAAATCAGCGAGCTGATTTTTAGCAAAAAAATAGTAATCTTCAGCAAAAATTTTGCTAACCCTTAGTCGATTGCAAATAAAAAAATCCTTGCTAAAATCACGAAACGTTTTGCTGAATACTAGTAGACTGAAAAAAACTCAAAAAACTTGTAGCGAAATTTTACTTTAGTTTTTTACTTATTTTTCTACTAAATCTAAATCCCAGGACAGGTCACTGAACTTTGTTTTTTATGAGAGTTCAGTAACCTGTCCCAGGATTTGTCTTGTGACATGTCACAAGGGGTCAATTTCCCCCTCCTATGACAACGCCATGTAAAAGTGACCAGTATATTTCATATAAAGGGGCCAGTTCGGTGACAGTTTGTTAAAATTTCCCGTAGGGTAACGATATTTTTACGGTATGGCTGCCATCCCTGTTAAAAATGCATTACGAAATATTAATTTCAAATCAATTTCTGTTTTTTTTTTGTTTTTTGACATGTAAACTATAAAAAATCTTTGCTGTTGTTGAAGGAAGTAAACAATTTAAAAATAACGCAACTGAATCAAATCAAAATTAATTTAAAAAAATGCAATGAACCAAAGATGCATTATATGTTCATGATTGCGACTTGATATACAGCTTTATTTTGTGAAAAATAATAGAAGTAGAACAGGAATGTCAGACACAATAATAAATCAAATGACTCAATTATGTATAACGAGCCATTTCAATTAGCCGACAAATTATTTAATATATTAAACAAATCTGTGCAAATAACTGAACAGTGAATTTTTTAATTATGTTTTCTTAATGGTGGGTCTCATATTGAAAGGTTAACTTTAACTTAACTATTAAACAAAAGAAAATATTAAAAATTAAATACAAAACTGTAACACATTTTTACTTAACTAATAGTTAACTTATAAACTTTATTTTTTCTCCTTTTTTATATTTTCTATACGTTTATTGATAACCAGGCAAGTTTTTTGGCATTTGCCATTAAATGCCATTTTTTTTTTACTTATTTTGTAAAAATGCCATTTTTACAGATTCTTGCCAAAAAATGCCATTTTATAATTTTTTTAACTTTTCATTAAAAAAATGTTATAAAATATAGTAAAAACCCAACCTTTTTAGATAATTTTTGGAACAAAATCTACAAAAAAAATATTTTTTTGAATGTTGTTAAAAATGAAATTTGAGATATCTTTAAAAATCATACTAATTTACGCCGATTGCACTTTAGCAGTTATTATAGCTTTTGACTCAGAAATATTTTTGACGTGGCTCCTATATTCAATAAATGCCAACTCAAAAAAGCTAACTTCTCAGGAGAGCTAAAAAACTAGTTATTTCGCTTATTATTGTAAAAATAAACAATGTACGAAGGCAGTACGAAATATTCATAGCCTGACATAGAGATGGCGGTATAAACAGCAAAAAGCTTTGTATTATGGAAACTTCCATCCGTCATATGAACACATGTTAAATTTCATTTCCTTGACAGATGGAAATGAAATATAGTAGCAGGTGTCCAAAAAAGGCGCTTCAGTGATTTGTTTGTAATGGTAAAATTAGAAATTCGTGGTGTGATTAAATATTTACATAAGAAAGTTTTATCGGGACAAGAAATTCATAATGATATGGTGAATGTGTTAGGTTAAAGTGCTCCTTCATATGCAACAGTAAAAAATTAGGTTGCTGAACTTAAACGTGGTCGACCAAGTATTGAAGATGAACCACGAAGTGGACGTCCAAAAACTGCAACAACGCCAGAAATCATAGCTAAATCCATGATATATTAGCCGATCGACGAGTGAAAGTGCGTGAAATAGGGAATGCCATAGGCATCTCAAATGATCGAGTACATTTTATTTTGCATCAAGAATTACAGATGAAAAAGCTTTTTGCAAGATGGGTGCCGCATTTGTTAACAGTTGACCAAAAACGCATTCGAATGAATATTTCTCATTTCTCTGATTTAGCTCCCTCTGACTTTTATCTGTTCCCAAATCTAAAGAAATTCCTTGCTGGCAAACATTTTATTTCGAATGAAGATGCAATGGCAGCTGTAAACGATTATTTTGAGGAGCAACTGATAGAATTGTTAGAAAAACGTTGGGCTAAGCGTATTGAAGTTTCAGGTGATTATATTGAAAAATAAAATAATTTTAAAAATCTAGCTCTTGTTTTTCATTGTTAGTCTAAGAACATTTCGAACTGCCCTCGTACATTCCATAAGATGGTTTCAATATTCTTACTAGTTTATACCTATGCAAAAAATTTCATATTTTGCATGTTTTTGCCTATCACAACACAAATATTTTTTCAGAGTTAACATATTTTTTCGGAAAATAAAAATACGATTTAGTTGAAAAATGTTTATTATTTAAGCATTTTATGAGATGTTTTATTCCATATTAAGCACAGTAAGTTGTTTTTCACGTGGACAATTTTCACTCAAAATTTAAAGGCCTTAAATAATAATTTAAATTCTGAATATGAAATATTTTTTTATGCAATTAGCAAGCAACGATCACAATAAACACAAAGCGTCACTTTTTCATAAGAAACATAATAGTCTTGTATATTAAATTTGAGTGAAAACAAAGTCTATACAATTTTCACGTGAAACTCATTGTAGTGAAAACTTAGTTTTTTTTATATGGAGTATAACAGTTTTTTCACGTGAAACTGGAATAACTTACGGTGCTTAAAGCACGTGAAAAAACTGTTATACTCCATATGAAAAAAATGATTTTTCACGACAATCAGTTTCACATGAAAATTGTGTAGAGTTTTTTTCACGCAAATTTAATGTACAATACTATTATGTTTCTTGGGAAAAAGTGACATTTTGTGTTTAATTTGATTGTCTTTTTTATAAAATTAAAAAAATGTTCATTATTATTCATGTTCTATATATAAATTCAGTTAAAAAAAAAGGGGATTAGGGAATTAATTCTTCGAAGCTCCGCCTTTAGTATTCCGACCGACGCAGAGTCACTCAATGTCTGTCCGTTCCCGTCGCCGACTTATATTGGCCTAAGGTCTATGAAGATAATTTCATGAAATTTGTTACACTCATTCACATGGATTCAATGACAAATCTTATTGATTTTTTTTAGAATTGGTTCATTTTTAGTCCTAGTGCCCGTATAATGTCCCCCAAAAATTGGCTCTAAAGCTGCCTACACACTAGGGAACATGGTTGAGGGAACAAAAAATATCAAAAAATTTTGTAAACACGAAATGCACGCACTCAACACGCACACACACACAAAAGCACTCACACATTCACAAAAAATGCTCTCTTTTTTTAAGTATGTTCCCTAGTGTGTAGGCAGCTTTACATCTGTTCGCACGCTATAGGTCACAAAAAAAAGATACTCGAATTTTAATTAAATTTGAAAAATGTCTACTTCTTTTAGATAGAATCAGTCCATCTTTAGACCTAGAGCCCATATGTATTATAGCTCCGATTTTCTTATTATTATATTGGCATTCTCGACTTTAACTTTTTTACTCGTTTTTTGTCTGACTTTATGTGTGTGTTTTTAGTGTTGGAAAGTGTAGTTATGACAAAACAGAGAGTTGCACATAATTAGTAGTATGAATAGAGTAACCATATTAAACTTTGAATAAGAGCCCGTTTAGCCGGCGAAATTAGTCTACTTGATTAAACTAAATCCACTTATTTATATTAAGCAGTTATTCCGACTTTACCAGATTTACTTTTAATTAAAGATTAAAATATGGTTTAATCGACTTTTTAAGCACGGTTGACAACCAAAACGAATAAGCGGTGATTTTGTAAATTACATTAACCTTTTAGTGTCAGAGTTTATACATATTTATTAACATTTGGTTATTTCTAAATACAAATTAGCATCGCATAAGAATATACAGTACTTAAATAAATACTCTTCATCCATTCAAATCCGCTTCAATTTCAATATCGTAGTATAGTGCTAAGTTTATTTAGGTATTAACTATAAAATCGACCCTAAATCATTTCTGTTGCCAATCCTGTTCTTAAGTGATATATTAAGAAGTTAATTCACTTTTTATTAGATTAACTTTTCTGTGTAAACTGGGTATAAAATATTAGTTTCACAATGTTCCGTTAGCTACTAACTTGGACGTTTACTGACAAATTTAGTTTTGTTTCCCATACAAAATTTTAACTTATGTTAGCAGTTTGTTAAACTTTTTAGGTTACCCAGAAATTTGTTATTAAGGGTACTCACGATGGGTATTGCAAACGATGCAAACGTTGCAAATGATTGCAAAAAAAAAACAACGATTGCATCAACACAACAACAAAATGTATGTATTTGCAATTTGCTTTATTTTTCTTCATTTGCAATAAAAAAACCTTTAGCAAAAATCACTTTGCATATAAGCTAAGTTGCAAATAAAACAAAACATCTGTTTTTAACATATCAGCCGTCATATTATGATTTATAAAATAAGATTAAATAAAAAAATTGTTTGTGATTTTTTATTAACATAATTTTTTTTTTATTTATTATTTTTTTCACAAATTTTCTCAAAAATACGATTTATTTTTACTTTTGACGTAAACAAAATCACTGTTGCCAATTTAGCTATTTTCTCGTCAAATCTAGCGATATTTTACCTATTTTCTAGTGATTTTTTAGTTTGATTTAGCGATATTTTTAGGAAAAAAGTTAGCAGCAGTGAACAAAATAGCTCATAAAGCAAATATGCAATTGATCTTAAAAAAGACGCTCACGATATGTTACAATTTGCATAGCAAATTAGCAAATTGCAAATATGCACATCGTGAATACCTTATTGTTTTGTGTGTATATAATTTTATGACATTTTCATCTGTTGAATAACAATTAACCCTACAGTATGAGTCTCACCGTTAGTAAACCTTAAAGTAAAAATATCATTACAAATTTCATCTCGAAGCGTTTTTTCTACACTGTTTTGAATTTGTGGTTTTACATTTTCTTTTTTTAATCGCTTGTTATTTTATATGAAGTCATTTCCGTCATTTTTATATTCGTTGTACTAATTTCCACTTTAATTTGAAAATCTTTTACGTTTCTTCCACAAAATAAATTTAACGAAAATATTAATTTCTTTCTTCACTAGCGGTATCAAAAAAATTTGCCGCAAAACGAAACGGCAATCCGATGTGAAGGGGGAAGCTATTTAATATTGGGAACTCATTCAAGTTGTATTTCAAAAGAGAAAATATGACTACTAATTTGTGTTGGAGACACAAAAGAATTTAATTTTAATTAATATTAATAAATTCGCTCTTACGTTATTGTTGCTATTTATACAGCTTAAGGTGTAAAAGCATTTTCAATTTTGTTTTGTAAATCAAACTTTTTTTTGTAAATTTTGCAATATTTTTTAATTAACTTTTTTTGTTTTTCTTAAATTTTTATCGAATTAAGCTAAAGTAACATTTATTTATTGTGAAATTTTTATTTATTTGTGTAAAATCCGTTGCGCACTATCTTTTCCACCACATATTGTTAAAATTTCAACTTCAACGCTCAAAATACAACTGAAATTTTGCAAATGAAAGAAAAAGAAAATAGATTTAACTTTCAATCAGTCAGTAAAACATATACATATATTGCCTAGTTACGCTAAAAGAGTAAGTAGTAAATTGAAGTACATTAATTGAAATACCCATAGAAAGAGATGCAGAGAGTTAAATCTTTTATGAAATTTGAAGCAGAGTTGCCGTGTTATAATATAAAATTTTTGTTGTTTGATGCATCTTTAGCTTCATTTACTTTTCATTGTGCCAGAGACTATTAGTTATAGAGATAGGAAATCAAAACTTACACTACTCACCAGTAGAGGGCGCTGAAATTTAGTATTATCTGAGCAACTATTTAGTATCAGTTAAGTATCGGCTGGGCCTATATTTAAAAACTCAAAAACTGCTCAAAATAAGGAAAAAACAAACGCGAAATATATTCAAATAATAAAATTTGAGATATCCGTTTATTTTTTTGCTTTGTTGTTTGTTATTATTAAAATTTAAATAAAAAAAAAAATTGTCAATATTTTTAACAAAGTGCCATCCAGTGATAACGATTTTGTTATAACTTATTTTTTTGGTGATGCCATGCCCCTGGCCATACCCCTTCATTGTGCCTTCCACATTTCAAAGATTTGTTTGTACATAAAATTTGTATTGTAAAGGTGGCAATACTGTTTAGATTGAGTAAGAAATTTAGAGAGAAATAGATATGGAAAGTGTACGACGTTCTGGTGGATACGTATTTGGGCGAGTCCCATTGAAATTTTTAGAGATCATTTTTTGTTGACATAATAACTTTATTCATTGCTGGAAAATTCAAAAGAGAGATGTAGAGACAAAATAATCAGTAAATGCCACAATGGAGCTCAGCAGTGGGGAGTTCACACGTGGAATTTATAAAACCCAGCAAAAAACTGAGGCAGAAGAAGTAATAAAAAAGCCCAAATAAAAAATGTTTATATACCCGAGTGGAAATAGTTATATATGGTCATATATAATGTGATTGAACTAATTCTGGGTTTGATTGGAGTCACATTAAGATATACATATATCATTATATACTACTACATCTGGTATTTCAAATTTATTTTTATCGGGACAAACAATAATTGCATTAAATGAATTAAATGTGCTAAAATCCCAAAACTTATTTGGCAAATTGTGAAAAACAATTTGTTGAAAGCATATCCCTATCCGAATTTCATTCTTGCCTAATGAAATCGTCAGGGAACAACGTTTTAGAATTTCTAGAAATATTTATTGGGTTAAATCACAAACTCAATTAGAATTTCTTGTTCTCGTCTAGGAGCGTCACTTAACATTTAAGATTATTTTTTTAACGAATTTTTTATATGGTAATTGATATTATTATATGTCCCCAACTCTTCCTCCATATATAACTATATAAGCCATATAAAATTATTCAAAATGTATGTAGTGACCGATATGATTATAAATTGTTCCATGCAAAGTTATATAAAAATGTAGTGACGTCGTACTAAAAATTTTAGGGGTTTTCATATAAACTCGTAAATTCCTTGTAAACCTTGTATAAATACAAACCATATTTTTAATATATGGAGTTTGACATTAAACTCATCAATAAATGAATTCAATAATGAGAAAAAACCAGGAATTAATTCCTGTGACTGAATTGAAAAAAAAAATTGGCGAATGAATTCCCTGACCAAAACCTTAATTCATTAAAATCGAGTTAATTCAGTTTTTGGACAAGGAATTCATCCCTAGTGCACTTAATTCCCGGAAGGAAATTATTTTTTCTTTTAATTCCCTAAGGAACTAAATTTTGTGTTTATATGTTGGAGTATCTACAACCGCTCCCGCAATCTAATTGCAGGCGTGCAAATTTTGGAACAGTGGGTTAACCCTCTAATGCCCAAGGGCGCCAAAAAGCGGTCTTCAGATCTTAAATAGTTTTTTCTAAATAACAATTTTTTATTAAACAAGTACTATTATATTGATAGAAAACATAATTACCTACTTTACTGCTAAAGAATGTTCGTTAGTTTGACTCTAGATCACAACTTAATATCACTTTCTGTTTAAATTATTTTTCGAATTAAAGAAAGATGATACAATTGTCACAAGTAAATTACAAAAAAATTTAAAGAATTCGATAAGGCCAGCAAGACAGAATACGTATTTTCGGCTTTTGCAATAAAGCCGTCATCAGTGTCATTTGCCTTGACGGGTTAAACTATGCTTTCAAACTTTATTTGTATAAGGAACGATTTTCAACCGAGAAGTATGTAAATTGAAAATTTCGTAAATTAAAAAAAAAAAATTTTTCTTTTTAGAAAGGAAAACTTATTTGAAAAATCGTCAAAAATACATTTACGAGCTGGCATAAATTATCGATAATAACAAAGCTAGTTTAGGCTCTCTACTTGTAAAATTGTTTCAATTTTTATTCCAGGACTCACGTCAGGATACATCTTACGAATATCTCTCTAATTCGAAAACTAGCTGACAGATTAGACACAGATTATAAACTTAGGGTTAGTACACTAATAGAAAAAAGTCTGTAAAAAATTTAGTTAAAACTACTAAAAATTAGTTAAAAATGATGTTGCTGAAAAAGCTGCTAAAATTAAACAGCAAAACTAAAACTGCTAAATGTACAGAATTTTAGTTATATTTGAGTTAAATTTTTGTTAATGGAAAAAAGCAAATTAACTTGCTAAAATCAGGAAAAAATTTTGTTAAAAATTAGTAGCCTAAAAAATCACAAAAAAATTAAAAATTTTCGAAGTTTTTTTTCTATTTTTTTTAAATGCAAATAAAAATCGAGTCTTTTGAAAACAGCAGTTTAAAATTTTTTTAGCAAATAATTCTGGGGGGTTACTGCGTAACTCAAATCGAAAAAAATTTTCGACCTGGCAAAACCAATAATGAGATGAAGTTATGGCAAATCTATGGAAACGGGCGATTCCATGTAACTCGGGATTTAAACCATTTTAATAACAATATATAATATTTTTGATGGTATCAGCATTTTCGAGGCAACGAATTTAATCAGGCGAACATCTTAAATTTTAATATTTATACTGCTAATGTGCTCTACTGAATTAAAAACTACCCTAATTTACCCTAATTTTGCTTGTAACCTTCAAGAGTTTTTCAACTCTTTTGGTTATAATTTTTTCAGCATAAAAGGAAATCGCCCAAAACCTTGGTGGATAATAATTATGATGTTAGAAAATCTTTCAATTGTTGAAAAAAATAGGTGCCCTCAATTAGGAACAAATAGTAGTTCTTTAAGATCTGTAACTCTGTTTTTTGAATAAAGAGTAGTTTCAGACATTTTTAATTTTTGCGCTTTCAGCCTCAATGCAATTGAAAATTTTTTGATACTGACATATAACTGACAAGTAAACAAAAAAATTGAGATCAAATTAATAAGTGTGCCTTCAAAAATAAAGAAAATATGACAATAATAATCTCTTCACATCTATGCGTGAACAACTTGAAATTTGATATTTTTCGCGATCGGTATATATCGGTGATACTATTATTGTGTGTAAGTGCTAAATGGATCGTACTATTAGTTTGGTGTCCAGACCCATTTTAGGTTAAATTTTGTAGCTTTTCATAGATTTTTGGAACTAAGAGTGATGTAGAAACCAAACGGATAATCCGATCGTTTTAGCACTTACACACAACAATATTAATTACGATATATATCATATAATAATAATAATAATAATAATAATATAAGCCAGATTTCAGCCATTAATTCTTTTATCTGTGGAAGTGCTAGTCAATTTAAAGTTGGATTTTTAGCGAATTGTACAGCGAAAATTGATGTAAAGCCTAAAAATAAAATCCGATCTGTTTAGCACTTTCACATCATGACAGCTATGATAAGATCTACCGTTCCAGATAGATTGGACTCCATAATTCTTAAAACTGTGGATGTGCCTTCAATTTGAATTTAACCTTTTAGCGAATTTTGGAAAGATAGTAATGAAGATATGTACCATTCAAGACATATTTGATCCCATAATTCTTTAAACCGTGGATGTGCCATTCAATTTTGTGCTGCAGTTTTGAGGGAAATATATATGGGCACAAGTCCAAACATAGACCGATTTAAACCAAAATCAATAGACTTCGTCCTTGGGCCGATATAAATCGGTCTACCAAATTTTATCAAAAAATCTTAATATTTGCGACCTGTAGCGTGCGCACAAGAATACATGGAGAAAGACGGACGGACGGAAAAATTAAAAAAACAACATTACTTATAATCAATAATGGAAAAATAGCGCAATTATGCATTTTCGAATAAAATTACCGGGATGATTGAAAAATTTGTGTCATCTTTTTTCATTAAATCGAGGTAAAAGTGTGTAAAAACCACTCAAAAATAGCCAAAAAAAAAAAGGTTTTTGGTAACTTTGACCTCAATTTGCTCAAAAACCAGATGTGCTGGAAAAATTTGGAAACCAAATTCGGACTCAGCACGGAAAAGTTGCCTGAAAATGTGTGGTCGCATGCCCGAAAAATCCAAAAATTTTAAAATATTTATTAGCGAAAATGTGTGCGGTTTTTTGTTTATAACTTTTTCAGCACTCAAAAAAATTTATTCACGCGAACAGATTACTTCTTTTTAATGTATTTGAAATAAGTTAACCTAGAACAAAATGTGTGCCACTGATTTGAAATTTTTCATTTTTAAAATCTGAAATCGACCTGTTTCGTAGATTTTCCCATATAATTATACATAATGCTACTCATATTATTTTGTAAAAATGCTATAATTTTGTACAGTTTTTATTTTATTTCGTATTTTTTTCGCATTTTTATATATATTGATTACTTTTATAACTTATATTAAGCCATAAGCACCCGCCACATTGATGTGTCTTCAACATCAATCAAGGAATCGTCATTGGCTTTTCTTTGAAAACTGCGTCCAATTCTTACATCTTTTGATGCAGTTTTTATCTTTTTATTCTGCCTTGTTATAAGATATACGATTTCTAATAAAAACAAGTTAATAAAAATGCAAACAAAAAGTGTTACACACAAATTTACCACATACGGTGGGTCTCATACTGCAGGTTTAACTTTAACTTAACTATAAACAAAAGAAAATGTTAAAAAATGTACACAAAACAACAACGAATTTTTGGGTTAACTTTAACTAAAGTTTAAACCTGAAGTATGAGACCCACCGATAGAGTATTACTTTGGGACTAAAACATATTTTACAAAAAAACATGTGAAAATTTTATTTCTTCGAATTTTTTATTGAAATTTTCGAAGCATATAGAGAAAAGTATGCTCCATCAAATAAAATATAAAAAAAAAATCGAAAACAAAAATTTTCCTAGACTCGATACACCCCTTAACTATAAACAAAAGAAAATGTCAAAAAAATGTACACAAAACAACAACAAATTTTTGTGTTAACTATTAACTAAAGTTTAAACCTGCAGTATGAGACCCACCGTTTGAATTTTTCAAGTTAATTGATAAATTTTCAATACAGGGTACAGACCTTCAATAAATTTGTAAAAAATCAAAAATTGATCAATAATATTGAACGTGTATGCCCTACTTAATAGTCTTAAGAATCTATTAAAAGAAATCATTTATTTTAATTTAAATTATGAGATACTTACACATATACTTGAAGTACTTCCTCTTACACGATTAGTTGCATCCTCTAATATTTTCTTATTTGGCTTCTCCGTTATTTCTTTTACCCGCGAGCTCTTTGTTGACGACGGTAAGGGTTGAGTAAAATCAATATTTTGAAAATTTTCATTATCACTAAGCGATCGACGTAAATGCGTTATCTTAGCTCGCTTTACATGAAACGAACCACGTAAGAATCTAGCTAATTCATAAGCAGCATTTCGATGTTGTTTTGGCGGCGTAATATTAAATGATGGCAGCAAAGGGGGGTGTAAATTAAATGAAGAATCAGCTGAATCATTGGTTTTCATACTCGTTAGTTGTAAACTATCATCATTGGGTTCTTCATCTTCACAAGACGTTAGAGGTTTACAACCCATATCGTCGGAAGGTATAACAAATGGGGATGATGGGGAACAGGAAATCATATGCTGTGAATTAATCTTGTGACATATTGGGGTAGGATTTAAACTCTGACTATTTGTATTACCAATAGTTACAAAATTATCGTAAAGCTTTTTAAATTTCTTTGGCGTCGATTTAGCACTGCTATTATACGACTGTACATCTTCAAATTCATGTACAAAACGTCGTAAGTTCTCACGATCACACTCGTTCATATAACGATGCTTTAGGCGTTGTGGGGTTGACTGGATGTATTTAACTTCAAAACTAGATTCAAAAGTGCCAGAATCATTAATGTGTGCAATTGATTGTACAAATGGATGTAGTAACATTTTGTTAGTTTTATGAATGACTTATTTTTTGCGGTTAAATGTAATGGAATTTAAAGGTCTTTGATGATCAATTTATATGGCTGTGTGATTGATGATTTATATTAATTTGAATTTAAACTGAAAAATTAAAAATACTTAATTATAGTAATTTATTATTAATTCAATGGGGAAATTTTTGTTAAGATTTTAAAACTAGATGTATATGTATGATTTGTTTTATAATGAAAGGTGTATGTAATAAAATAAAGCTTGTTTAATGATTAATATATACACTTAGAAAAATTACAGAGTTCATTTTACTAAAATATGTATTTATAAAATTTCAAATTTGGTGGTAAACTCAGAAAGTAAATTTAGAAAGCGTCGATTGGTAGACTATAGTGTCTAAGTCCCTCTTCAAGTTTTGATCTATAGTGTAAAAACTGCAGTGAAAAAACTTATGTTAAACCGTCAGTTATATTCTTGTCAGCATTAACAGTCAAAATAAGCATTACTCTGAAGTACTGTACAGTTTGAAAGAAAATTGTATCATCATCAGTATACGTTTTGATAAAGCCGAAGTTTTCTCGCAGGTTAACCCATTACATAGAGAAAACTAAAAACGAGTTTTAATTACGAAATTAATTAATATTGTTTTTCGTTCGATTTTAGATTATATATATTAATATCTCTTTCTGTTTAAATTATTTTTCAAATTAAAGAAAGATGCTACAATTTTTACAAGTAAATAAGAAAGAATAAAAAATAATAATTGATAATGGTCTACTGATGCTAAGTGGAAAACAAATAATAACATGTTAACAACTCAACTAGACAACAACTAGGCTAGACTCAACTAGGAATCACATTGTTCAAATGTCAATCAGATTTAGAAATCGAATTAAGGAATTATGTTTTTAAAATTTGGCTAGGGATTCTGTAAAATTTTACGATTATCGTCCACTTTTCGAAGTTAAATTTCAAACATTTTAAAGATGTTGGTTACAAAACTCTTGAAGTATATGGTGCAAAATTGCTGTATTTTACCAAATTTGTTACAGTTTTTTAAAATTTTTATATAATATGTTACGACATTAAACATCGAAAAGCGAACGATAATCGTCTATTGTCTTATACAATCTGGGCACTTCTTGCAACTTTGTGGTTGTCAACCCTATTTCTGTTGACGCTACAAGTGATATCATGTATGATTTTTTTCTGAGTGTAAAAAATTATTTTGTTATTATTTGTTTAAATATACAGTGTCATATGCATAATCACTTTTTAAATTTGTAAATTGCTTATAAAACAAATTTTTCATACAAAATTCATTTTATGAACGTGTTATAAGGTTTTCAAATTATTATGCATAAGCACTACAATGTTTGTTGTAAGAAAATGTTTTAAAGTTAAAAACATATATGCATAAGTGAATTGTATATAGCGGTTCACCTTAAATGATTCATAAATGAGTTTCTCACCTAAAACAATTTATTGTTTTTGTTACAATATTTGCTCAATAGATTTAATTAATTTACCAATAACTTAACAATGTGGGATAACAAATAATGTCCTGGCCAACAAAAATAGTTTTAAGCCTTTTTGTTTATATTAAACGATATAATCATAAAGCCCATATATCAGTTAAAATATAGTTACAGCGGTTATTTATCAGCAATAACGATATTCACAAATATTTTGCAAAATGATTAACAGATAACAGATTAATATACACAATTTTTATTTTATCTCCAATTCTTATTAATGAAATTTTTTCATACGACGAGTATTATTATCAGTATTTAAAACTATATTAGGCGTTTTCATATAATCTCGTAAACTCCTTGTTAACATTGTATAAATACAAACAATATTTTTTATGTATGGAGTTTGACATTAAACTCATAAACATACCAGGTTTACACCGTTTACGAGTTTATATAAAAACCCCTATTATTAATTTGATACATTTATATGCATATCTTTTGATTGTATATCACAGTTTAAATAACAACATGTAAAAAATCCGTGTTTGCGATATTTAAACGTTGTATATTGTATAAACCGTTTGCTCGTTTTAAAGTTTGTTTTAAGACTGACTCAACTATATCAAATTAGTTTTTAAAATTATTAAATTGTTAAATAAAAAACAAACACACACCACCAACTTAAAATGACTTACTGATCAAGAAGTCATTTATTCATCGAATACGTATTGTTGGCTGGCTAAAGGCTGTTGTTCGCTTTGGTGGTTGTTAGTTCGTTTGACTCATCCGCTACAATATGCCTTAACTGGAAGAGTATAAAGTACAAACGGTTTACGTATAATCGTTGTTCATTTCCTAACATCGACGTATGTTTTGGAATGTCAGGTGTTTTCATTTATTTTTAACACAAGTTACTGAGCGCGGGCTTTCTTAAGAGGGTTAGTACGAGTTTTGAATGCATATAAACAGTTGTATGTCATTAAATATTTATGCAGTTTGTATTTATAATAAAACAGGTGTATATGTAACGTGTTGCCGTTCGTTATGCTTTAGTAATCCTGAAAATTCTATGGGAAAATTAACACGAATAGGGTTAGTTATATTCAAATCAACATCAAGTAACTATGGTATTAACTTTACAGATTTTAAAATTAACTGGGAACTATATACTTCAAAAAGATTTCAGATTCACATAAATATATAAATGGTAAGCTGATTCCGAATCTGTTAATGTAGTAGTTTTCAAATTTCAAATCAAAAACTTAAAAAACGAAAACTTCTAGTTTTTGGTTCAGTATGACTATGCATAAAAGCATTGGAGAACCGTTTGGAATTTTACTTCAAATTTAAAATAGGCTGAAATAATTACACATACTTTTGTAATCGAAAAAAAGTTTTTTTTTTATTAAAATATACTTTTATAATACCAAAAGTATTAACTGTAAAAACAATAGTTTTTACCAATTTTATCAGTTGTTTTCAAATTTGTCAGTTAATTTTATGACATTGGTAGTTATTTTTAATATATGTATTTGTTAGTTATTTTTCAACAGTTAAAAATAACAAAAGTTTTAGTTATTTTAATGGTAAATACTATTGTCGCCTTTTCAACTGCATATACCCAGCAAAAAGAATGAATATTTTAACTACATCCAACAAAATCATGTGCAAAAATAAAATAAAACAAATGCAACAACACATAGCGACATGATGCACAAGCATATTTTTCTAGTGAAAATTTGTTAAATTTACAGCAGTATCGGTTCTTTCCTATGACACGCACGTATTAAATTCTTTGATGGAAATGCGAAATTTGAACTACTTTTATTTTTGAGTTGTGTTTTTTCTTGAAAAGTAGTTCAAAATTTGGCATTTCCATTTATAAATTTAACACGTGCGTGCCATTGGAAAGACCCGATACTGCTGTAAATTTAACAAATTTTCACTAGAAAACTATGCTTGTGCGTCAAGTCGCTATGTGTTGTTGTATTTGTTTTATTTTATTTTTGCATTATCTTATTTTGAATGTAGAGAAAAATGTCATGCATAAAAAAGTGGATGTTCTCTTTTTGCAGGGTATCTTTCTTTTAACTGCCATTTTCAATAGATTCTACCGACAAACTTTTTTTGATTATATATAGCCAATTTTTATTCAAATTTGAGTCCGATAAATCTTTTTAAAAGAAAATTGAAAGGAAATATCAGAGTTTAAGTTTATTTTTGTCACACTAAAAAAGTAATAATATCGATTTTGAAGGCAGATAATTTAATTTTACCATGATAATTGTTTAAAATTATTAAGAAATGTGATTTACTTTACAAATAACATTCTAGGCACAAGGACCTGTCATATACATATGTATATCGATATAGGGTTTTCAACCAATATATCGATATAAAATGAAATGACAAAATTCCTACAGTATGCTCTCAAAATATTTTGTCGGTAAAATCTACTAAAAATTACAGTCAAATCAAAAATCTACATATGTAATAGACTGGCCCTTATTTGAAATGTTGCTCCGAACCCCGCTCTCCGGGGCATATTTTGTGAGATAACTGGAAAAACTAATCCAGAAAAAAATTGCAGTTCAATCGATACCCTTGTTTTGAATACGATTTACAAGGGGGAAAATTACTTATTTGGCTTTTTACAAAATTTTACATCTGAATATTTATAGATCCTAGAAATGTAACTGGAGTATAACATTGTAAGTTTTTGATTTTCATAATTTTACCCATTTTCAGTTGTATTTCAGAAATTATCATTTTATTTCAGAAATTATCATTTTATTTCAGAAATTATCAATTTTTTTCAGATTTATCAATTGTATTTCAGAAATAATCAATTGAATTTCAGTTTTGTCAATTGTATTTAATTACTTATCAATTGTTTTTCAGATTTATTAATTGTATTTTAGAAATTATCAATTGGATTTCAGTTTTATCAATTGTATTTCAGAAATTATAAATTGTATTTCAGAATTTATCAATTGTATTTCAGAAACTATCAAGTGTATTTCAGAAATTATCAATTGTATTTCAGAAATCGTCAATTGTATTTCAGAAATTATCAAATGTATTTTAGAAATTATCAATTTTATTTCAGAAGTTCCCAATTGTATTTCAGAAATTATCAATTCTATTTCAGAAATTATCAAATGTATTTCAGAAATTATTCTCTATTAAAAAAAGTTTGACAGTTACTACATGACAGCTGTTTGTGTAGTAATCAGTAGTTGTTGTTTTTAACAGTATGTATGTACATTTGTTTTTCTATAGAAAATAGCAAAACAACTTTTATGGCGGTTATTTAAGAAAACAACTAACGAAAAGTATTGTAATTTCGTAACAGTTGTTTAAATCAGTTATTTTTAATATCATAATAAACAACTACCAAAACAGTATTTTTACAGTAAATAGTAGTTTTTGTTAATTATTTAAAAAAAATTTTTTGTTGAGTTTTTTTGAATTTTAAAAATTCTTGTTTAGTTTATATTGGTTATTATTGATATATTTCTAGTTTGCAAATAAAAATCAGAAACTTGTATTGTATCTCCAATGCATAAAAGCATAATAACTGGAGAACGGTTTGAAATTTTTACTTCAAATTTGAAATAGGCTGAAGTAATGCCACATAAAGAATTGATTGTAAAAAACAGTAGTTTTTACCGATTTTGTCAGTTATTTTGAAATTTTTGTAGTACAAATTTATCAGTTAATTTTACGACATTGGTAGTTATTTTTAATGCATTTGTTAGTTATTTTTCAACAGTTAAAAATAACAAAAGTTTTAGTTATTTTAAAGCAGTGACGTTCCTTCTAATGTGCGGAGTTGTTCACTGAACAGCTTAAAACTTTTTCATATTTTTTGAAATTTAAAAAAATGGCCCAAAGTTCTATAATATTTCCGCACATGTACATATATAATGCAATGGTATTATATATAAGTACGGTGTTCAAATCTTTTAACAGAACACACTGTCTTATTCGACAAAAATCAAATGCCCAGCAGAAAATTACAAAAAAAATAAGCGAAAACTGCGCTGTTCTTTTATAATAAACAGCCTCAACAAAAAACATACACGGAGTTCTAGACTGTTAACAGCACCCATCGTCAAAGAAAAATTAATCGTCAAGCAAGAAAGATTAAACAAAAATATTATGTTGAAAGTGTTCTACATTAAGTTGTGAACGAAAACAACAACAAACTCAAGAGTAGGAATTGCAGAGAGAACAAACACACGAATAAAAAATATACCAGAGAGTATACCTTCATACATTTCATACCAGGGATGATAAAGTTGGTGCTATAGTACTTCTTATGGTACTATTAGAACCTCAAAAGTACTATGGTACTCCTTTGCATCATTTGATACTATTTTAAATTATTCAAAATAAATAGTAAAAAATCGTAAGAAACGTAATTCAAAGAAAATGTTTCTAAAATTTTGCAAAAAATATTAAACATTTATTTGAATTTAAGAGAAAATCTTTAAGTTGTTGTTTTTTGTTTAATTTTATTTGATTTAGTTTTCTCACTTGATTTTAGTTAATTTAAATTGTGGGGTAACTTCACTTTTAGTAAATTGGACATGTTCGGGCATGTTGTTTGTTTTAATACCCAATCCATATATGTGACGCGCAAAATAGAAAGGGTCCTAAGGATAGAAAGGGACCTAAGGTCAGGAGAGCATGGGATCGGTCTCATTCGATGCTCAGATGTTGTCCACAAAAAAAAAAAAAAATTGATTTTTTTACCCTTAGGTCCCTTTCTCTATGCGCTGTCACATATAGTTTTTATTTATTTATAAGAAATAAATTTTAAAAAAAGATTTTTTTTTTAATTTATTTCTTTTTAAATATTAAAGATGAGACTGGGACGCTAAAATAATAATCAACGCTGAAGATTCGATGCAAGAACAAAAGCGTTAGAATAATATAAAAAAAGGTAATTGCGAAGAAGAAAGAACAAAATACACTATACAGAGTGGACTGGATCTATGTTATATTTCGAACCCTCAAAAAAAAATAACTTCATAACGTTTCTTAAACTTGGCGTTTTTATTTTTAAATGTTATTACAAAGCGATTTCTCTTTTGAAATCTAGCATAGTAACATGCAAGTGTGGCTACTTAAATTAGAGGAAATTGTCTCACGATTCCAAAAATGCTATTATTTTATTTTATTCATAAAACACTAGAGACATGGACCCCCTTTTAAGGGGCTAAACCAAAATGATGAGATTTTGTTCTATGGTAAAATGGTACTCAAATGATAGGAAATATTTCCACGACATCAAAAATAATTTTTTTTTTTCATAATCTATAATCCAATTCAAAATGTGGACATTAAAAAATAAAAAAATTGGAAAAATCGCTCAATTTAGCTAACTTAAAAGAAAAATAAAAAAGTATTATAATTTGTAATTTTTCAATTTCAATTTATTTCAATCAATATTATTTACAATGTTACAAAGAGTTCAAGAGTTTACCTTTTTCATCTTAATAATAATCTTAGTTTAAAAATTTATATACAAATACGGCGCTGTTCTCAGTTCCGAATCCCCATAAAAAAATTCTAAAGTGGAACATTATATATAAAAAGATTATTTTAAAACTGTCTATAAATTTTAACATTTTCTTTCGGAATCAAAAAGAGGAAGAAGTAAAAATGATTTAATCAAAATTTAAAATTTATTTTCACAATTGTTTTTCGTTTATATTTACATCAGCTGTGTTAACAAAGTTTACCCGAAGAAAAAGTCTGGTTAAATTTTGGTATAAAAACAAACACTAATACACACTTATTTACCCAATTTTCGAGTACGGGAACGCTTTTGGGTAAATTTCGGTAACTTTGGGTAAATTTCTTTAACTTTGGGTACGTACGGGAACGCACTTAATATGTGAATACCAAAACAGCAAATTTCCGAATATTTTAATTCCATGTGCTTTTAGAAATCCATTCTAAATCAAAACCCTCTAAACTCAGAACAGCAGTGATATATAAAAATTTGGATGCAAAAATTTACAAAAAACCTATTTGATTCTCATTTTAATAAAAACTTAACCTAAGAACTTACTAACTACCTAAGCTGATGCTAAATCATTAATGTGGGGATATTCGGAGTTTATATATCGGAGAAAAAATCCCGATATATAAAATTCTTTTTAATTTGCATTCCAATAATTCTATATCTGCGAGAGCATGAAGTCGGCGGGTAAAGAAATACCTAGGAAGATTATAAATCAGCTTTAAAATATTTTTAATTTTTTGAGTCAGTCTGCACGAAAAAAAAATATATTTGAATATATAAATTTAATTGTCTTAAAGCTATATTCAAAATTAATTAGTACACCATTGCAGAAAAGATAACCTTATCCTTGCAATTTTTCATAAAATATGACTTTTGCATTTTGTTTACTAACTTTTGAAATGATATTAAAATTTTTTAATTTATTAAAAACTGGACTTCACATAGAAAATGGTTTTTGGGAGAATAAAAATTTCTCAGTGTAATAATTCTATAATACTGTAAGATAAACTGAAAAATATTTCCATTGGAAAATTTTTAATCAGCTATATCGCACAAACCGTTCCTCTGTTTGAAGTTTAGACTTCATATTCGTAATTATCGGCAAAATATTTAAGAGATTTGATGTATCGCGTTCCATTATATTAAATAGGGTATTTTTTTGATTTGAAATTTTCAAGTTTTTGTTCACCTATAGCCGTAATTTAGCGACCTAAAGATGAAAACTTTTAAGTTTTTTTTGATTGCATAAACTTCTAAAAGGTAGTAACATTGATCGGGCCTTGTGGAGCTGGAAAATTAGAACGCCTTGCAATTTGAAGAACCCTAGTGAACACCCAGTCAAAAACCTCACAGCACGTCCCTGTTTTAAAGGTAAATACCAGAGCTTCGAAAAACTTAATTCAATTTAAGCTTAATTCACTAAAAATTAAATTCAGATTTTAAAAAGATTCATGTACCATTCCCTTAAACCATTCGTAAAGAATTCATTCATAAGCTTCATTCCCAAAGCTTTAATATGAATTGAATGAACTCCTAACTTCAATCATTCAAATCGCATGTTCATTCACCATTTTACTAATTGAATGAAGAAATTTTATTACCATTTCCTTAGTGCAGTGTAGTTTGAAACTAACATATAATCAAAACCAAAGCATACAAGCTGTAACAAAGCATACGATACTATTTATTTCTGTTAGATGCATTTTAAACGTTTTTCATTGTATTATGCTAATATTTCAGCAATTACATACAAATTAAAATTTTTCATTTGATTAAGTGAATGAAAACAAATAATTTTTCATTCACTTTTTTATTAAATGAATCAGGTAAATTCGGTTTCATTCAGTTAGAATTCAATCAAAATAGAATGAATTCATATAATTTAAGCTATAGGGAATTAAGCTATCGAATTAATTCCATAAGAATGCTATTAGGGAATGAAATTTAACTCAAATTTCATTAATTTTTAAAAAGTGAATGAAAGAATTAAGCCTTTTAAACCTTTGGTAAATACCTTTGTCGCCTTTTTAACTACATATACCTTTGTGTTAACTGTCATTTTCAGTAGATTCTATCGACAAACTTTTGTGAGTGTAGAATTGAATGAATTCCTTGCTGAATGAATTATATATTATGAAGAAATTAGAAAAAAATTAATGAATTGCTTTAAGATAAATCGAATGAAAAAAGGAATTCATTCAATTCCTTAAGTTTGTTCAGAGGATACATTCCCAGCTAGATAGCAACAAAAGGATGTTAATTTGGTACTTTGGCTATATCTAAAAAACTAAGCGAGATAGGGCAAAACTGACAAAATTTTGGCCCTTTGGGTTATAATATACCTCTGAAACTTATATACAATGACCAGATCAGGCATAACTTAGCTAGATTTAAAATTTGCGAATATCTTCTAAACTAAGCTAGATAGCAACAAAAGGACGTTAATTTGGTACTTTGGCTATATCTTAAAAACTAACGGTGGGTCTCATACTTCAGGTTTAAACTTTAGTTAATAGTTAACCCAAAAAAATTGTTGTTGTTTTGTGTAAATTTTTTTTGGCATTTTCTTTTGTTTATAGTTAAGTTAAACCTGCAGTATGAGACCCACCGTATGTGAAATCGATCAAAACGGACAAAATTTTGCCCTTTTGGGTATTAATATACCCCTAAAACTTATATACAATGACCAGATCCGGCCTACCTTAGCTAGATTTTAAAATTGCTAATATCTTCTAAACTAAGTTAGATAGCAACAAAAGGATGTTAATTTGGTACTTTGGCTATATCTTAAAAACTAAGCGAGATAGGACAAAACGGACAAAATTTTGGCCTTTTGGGTATTAATATACCCCTTAAACTTATATACAATGACCAGATCAGGCATAACTTAGCTAGATTTTAAAATTTCGAATATCTTCTAAACTAAGCTAGATAGCAACAAAAGCACGTTAATTTGGTACTTTGCCTATATCTTAAAAAATAAACGAGATAGGGCAAAACCGCCTAAATTTTGGCCCTTTGGGTATTAATATACCCCTAAAACTTATATACAATGACCCCTAAAACTTATATGACTATATCTTAAAAACTAAGTGAAATCGAAACGGCTCTTTGGCTATTAATATAGCCCTAAAACTTATATACAATGACCAGATCTGGCCTACCTTAGCCTTATTTTAAAATTGCGAATATCTTCTAAACTAAGATAGCAACTAGGGATGTGCGATTAATCGATAATTCAAACAGTATGATTAATCAGAAATCTGATTAATCCGAATTATGATTAATCGAATATTTTGAATTTTGATTAACCAAAACTTGAATAATTTTAATTAATATTAAAAAATATTTAGAAATAAAAAAATTACGGCGGTTATATCTTTCTTTTGTGGCAATGCCTTATATAGCTCCGAATAAAGAAAATCAGACAGATTGTTTGCTCACTGATCAAACTTGACCAATGTTGATTCTTAGGTTTCATGTTTCTATATTGAACTGGCGCTAAAAGGCGTCTTTAACGGAGAAAAATAAAATATTCAATTATTCATAAGTTTGATTAATCAAAGTCATGATTAAACAATTAATCATTATTTTGAATAATCGAAATAACTGATTAATCGATTAATTATATTTTGAATTAATCAAAATTGTTGAATAATCGATTAATCAGAAATTTGATTAATCAGGAAGTTTGGTTAATCGATTAATCGCACATCCCTAATAGCAACAAAAGGACGTTAATTTGGTACTTTGGCTATATCTTAAAAGAGCATAGAGTACTTCTTTGAAATATTGCACTTTTTACTTTTTCTTTTATTTCCTTTTTTTAAAAATGGTAAATTTTTTGTAAAATACCTACAGTACTATTTTGAAAATTTGTACTTTTTTTGAAATTTAACATTTTTTGAAAAATAATATTTATTTTGAAAAATAGTATTTTTTTTTGAAAAATGGTACTTTTTTGAAAAATAGTAGTTTTTTTTTAAAATAGTACTTTTTTGAAAAATGGTATTTTTTAAAAAATGGTACTTTCTTTAAAAAATTGCACTTTTTTAAATTGTATTTTTTTTTTTTTTGAAAAATACTACTTTTTTGAAAAATAAAAATTTTTTTTTGAAAAATCATTTTGAAGACTAGTACTTTTGTTGAAAAATAGTACTTTTTTTTAAAATATTACTTTTTTTTTGAAAAATTACACTTTTTTTAAATTGTATTTTTTTTTTTTTTGAAAAATGCTACTTTTTTGAAAAATCTAAGTTTTTTTACCTTTTTTGAAAAATGTAAATTTTTTTTTGAAAAAACATAATTTTTTGTAAAAAAAAAAATTTTAGGTACTTTTTTATGAAAAATTACACTCTTTTCATATGAACGTGGAAATACCATGGCAAATACACATTTCAATGTTAAATGTGCCAATGCCGTTAGTGTTTGGCACATTTCACATTTAAATGTAAATGTGCCAATACTACCGGCACATGGCACATGTAAATGTGCCGAATGTGCCCACATGTGGCCACATGTGTGGGCCATTCCTTACCCTGGTTATTTTTCAGCAGTTAAAAATAACAAAATTTTTATTAATTTTAAAGTTTTAGTTACCTTTGTCGCCTTTTTAACTGCATATACCTTTGTGTTAACTGTCATTTTCAGTAGATTCTACCGACAAACTTTTGTGAGTGTAGAATTGAATGAATTCTTTGCTGAATGAATGCATTAAATTTTATGAAGAAATTAGAATTCCTTTAATATAAATCGAATGAAAAAAAAAGGAATTCATTCAATTGCTTAAGTTTGTTCAGAGAATTCATTCCCAATATATAAATTCAGTTCAAAAAAGGGAATTAGGGAATTTATTCTTCGAAGCTCTGTTTGTAAATACCCTTGTAAAAGTCCAAAATTGCTGAATTTGTTTGTTTTTTGTTTATAATTTGTTGAATTGTGTTTAATTCCTTAGGCCCGATTACTGAATGTCCAGTTAAAATTTAGCCGACAGTTAAATTAAAACTTTATATGAGAAACAACAACAAATGTGTCAGTTAAAGTCCCAGTTAATAGCTGACTGGACATTCAGTAATCGGGTCTTAATGTAATTAGTTTTATTTGTTGTTCTTGCTTTATTTTCTCTTATTTTATTAATGGTGCCCTTTTTTATAAATGTTAAACGAAAATGGCAGCTGAATTTGACGTTTTATCTTGGCAATAATTGTTAATGATTATAGCCAAAGAACTGTTGCCAGATATATTCAGGCAATAAATATGTACGCAATCGAGTGGTCTACACTAGCGATGGGCGCGTGAGTGAATTTTGACTCACGCACGCTCACGAAAGAAAAATAATAATCACGCACGACTCACGCACGAAATTTTTTTTATAATCACGCTCACTCACGCTCACGTGATTAATTTTAATTTGAATCACGCTCACGAAGTACTCACGCTCACGAAATACTCACGAAAAATATGATTTTTTTTAATTATTTAAGGAAACTTTCTTTATTGAATATAAGTTTTATTTATTTAAAATTAAAATTAGCTTAACTATAAAAAAATTTTGTTAAAAATTTAACTAATATGCAAGTGCTTGTACAAATATACATAAATATTACTGACACTTTAGAAAACATATTATTTTCTATTAGAGGGTTAAAATGTTCCACAAAAATGTTCCTCGTAGTGTTTTACATAAGTTCGCTGAACACATGTTATACCTAAAATGGAAGATTCCCATGGTTTCTCCCTAAAATCCAGGTTTGTGGGACATTTGAGAGCCAATTCTGAATAAGTACGAAATTAACCCTCAAACACATTTTAAGTTTTTACTTATTACTGGCACTTAAGTTAAATTTTCAATGCTGTTCTCTTCAAAGACTTATAGTAGAATTTCATGACAAATATTTTTGCTGAACATTTTAACCCTCTAACTCTTCAACTTACGGCTCGTTTTTGTCCGTTTTAAAAAAGGGGCAAACAAGTCGCTTTAATTGAAGAGTTGGAAGGTTAAAATGTTCCACAAAATTATTCCTCGTAGTGTTTTAGATAAGTTTGTTGAACATACCCTATGCCTAAAATGGATGATTCACATGGTTTTCTATTTTAATCCTATTTAATTTTATTTTGTTTTAGAAAAATCATTTTAAGCGTTTAAAACCCATTTTTTGTGAAAGGTATTTTTTATTAATGAATCGATTTTACCTAAATTAGTCACAAATATGTCTTGACCTTATATTAATTCACGTGCTAAATTTCATGGCAATCAGATAATTTTTGCTGGTTTTATAAAGATTTTAAAATAAAGGATATATGGCAGGACTAAACGTTTCCAGTTTTATGTGCATCTCAATGGATATTATTTGTAATTTTACGTCCATTCATGTAGCTAATATAATATTTTTAAATTTCAGGACCTATGGGAGTTGGGCGTGTCCTTGGCCCGATATTTCCAAAAATTAAAATTTTTCTTAACTAAGGGGGGTTCTATGTCAGTGTACCAAATTTCAAAACTCTCTCTCCACTCCTTCTATTTTTGTCCAATCGTTATATGGGATCAAAGCACTGTGCGTCGCCCCTGACGATTGTCTTATTCAAGAATAAAATTTGGATAGGGACATGTTTTTAACAGTTTATTTTTCATAATTTGTTAATTAGGTTTTGGGTCTTAGCGCATTTAATTCATGGATGGTAACCGAAACGAATGCGGTTATCGTTAGGGTAACGATATTTTAGGTTATTTCGGTAACGGTATTTTAAGGGTAACGCCATTTTATTTATTTCGGTATCGGTATTTTAAGGATAACGGTATTTGAGTTATTTCGGTAACGGTATTTTAAAGATAACGATATTTGCGTTATTTCGGTATCGGTATTTTAAGGTTAATGGTATTTCACTTATATATCGGTAACGGTATTTTAAAGGTAACGGTAGTCAATTATTTCGGTGCATACCGCATTTTTTTTTTTCCAAAAACCAAACTAAAGTAAAAACAAAACGAATTAATTGACTTAATTTATGTGAAATACTCAATAACCACGTGCAATGACCAAAAGCACAGAATT
Source organism: Leucophora obtusa (assembly GCA_949987735.1). Taxonomy (NCBI): domain Eukaryota; kingdom Metazoa; phylum Arthropoda; class Insecta; order Diptera; family Anthomyiidae; genus Leucophora; species Leucophora obtusa. The sequence goes on from OX465295.1 coordinate 357,858,510, forward strand.
AAAAATAATGGTAACGCTATTTTAAGGATAACAGTATTTTAAGGTTTCTGTCAACAGCATCTGCAAATTATGTTTTCAATTAATAGTATTTTAAATATATAATTGGATATCGTAATATATAATATTTTCGTTAAAGTTCTGAATTTGAGTTCTTGCAGAGCGAAATGATTTTTTTTTTGTAATATTTGTACATACTTTTTTGGCAATATTTTAATTGTTGTACTCCTACTTTTAATACAAACAAAACAATTTGTGAAAAGTGTTGGATAAGAGTATTTTTTCTAAAGGATTGCTAAGCTTATATATGTCATACCTTATTTAAAATACATTTATATTAACTTTTAAATAACATGTATATTGCTCTTATCCCATTATTAATTTCGCAAATACAGACTGTTGATATTTAGATTTTTGAGCCATATAAATCGATGCCTTGACCCTTCAACAAACATTTTTTTTTTATCTTATTCACCAAAAAATTTCCGTCAGTGGAAAACATTTAAGATTTTTAATTTTTGTTTTTTTTGAAAGAATGTTATTAATTTATTTTTTCTAAGTCATCTATATATGTGACAGCGCAAGGGACCTAAGGGTAAAAAATCAATTTTTTTTTTTTTTTTTGACAACATCTGAGCATCGAATGAGACCGATCCCATGCTCTCCTGACCTTAGGTCCCTTTCTATCCTTAGGTCCCTTTCTATTTTGCGCGTCACATATATAAATTTATATAATTATATATAACTCAGTAACACGAACAATGTTGTCTCATATAGTCAGTCATGTTTAGGGTTTGGGATTTCCCGGACTTTTTCATTTCCCGGGAAACGGGAATAAAAAAATTTGATTCCCGGGAATACCGGGAAATATTTTTGAACAAAATTGTTAATGAAAACCACCTATATAAGTAATATTTGTTTAAAAAAACACTATTTCAGTACAAATTCAGTCTGTGTAGTGAGAATTCAAAGTAAAAATATCAGAAAAATCTTTATTAGTTGAAATGCTCCTAATTACTTGGCAAAGATTTTTTGTGTTTCAAAGAAATTGATTCCCTTTTAAAATATTTTAGCAATAATATTTTGTGTTAGTATTTAAAATGTTTTTTATGACTAAAATTAAAAAATCCTATTACAAACAAAAACAATTTAAAGAATTTAGTATTTTTAAAATTTCCCGTTTTCCCGGGAAAAATATATTATTTTCCCGGGAATTCCCGGCAAACTTTTCCCGGGAAATCCCGGGAATTCCCGAACCCCAAACCCTAGTCATGTTGTATAGCAGTGTTTGGCTGAGTGAGTTAAGTGGCCGACTACAACGCCAGCAACCTGGGTTCAAATCCTGCCGACGTCATTTTTTTTTTGTTTTTTTTAATGAAATAAATATTTTTTAAATAATAAATGTTTTTTTTTTTTTAATTTTTTTTGTTATTTTTTAAATTTTTTTAAAATTTAAATAATTCCAAATATATCGTAGGATAAATTTTGATCTCAAATTATCCAATTCGATCTGCCAAAATTAGCCTATCCGTTTGCATCTAATTGGATGTAAATTAATCCCATGGGATATTTTGGGATCTATCAGGATCTTAATTTGATATTATTGGATCTCCCAATTTTGAGATCTATTTGGATCTTATTTAATCCTGTAATATATTTGAGGGATCTGATTGGATATTACTGGATACCCCAATTTTGAGGTAAACTTGGATAAGATCATATGTCGATCTATATCAAATGAGATATGACTACATATGCTAGATATAATGTTTTTTTTATCGGGTATCCTTAATTTTTTATCAATAAAAACACAAAGAGTTGCCTGTTTTTGTTAAATATAAACGGGCATATTAACTCGCTAAATTAAAAAAGTTTTCGTATTCTAAGATTGAAAAGTTTCGGTCTGAGATTTTTTTAAAATAAAACTTTTCTTATACTAATAGAAAAAGGACTGTAAAAATTTTGCTAAAGCTACTAAAATGTCATTGAAAATGGCAGAAAGAACTGCTGAAACTATCAGATTTTTGTTTTGCCAAATATTAATAAGTTAGCAACAGCTAACCTAAAATTGTTACATATCGATAACTTATGTAAATTTTTTATTTCTTTAGAAATAAAAACTTTATTACGGCAATAATCATATCCTTATTGCGGAAGATCCCCCCTTCGGGAGTAAATGTCCTCTCTATAGCGATACTCCCAAGCAATACGAAAGCGATACTTCTAATAAATCGCCAATTTATCACCTGCTAGATAAAAAGGTGATATCGCTAAATTAACTCCTTGAAACAAACTAAACGATTTATAATTTTAATTATTAAATTTAACTTTGAAAAAGAATATCTGCATACATAATTCATTGACAAAAACATTCATTATCTTGTTACCATCATACCCGGTTTTTTCCGCGCACTAAAGGCTCCATTAGTCTGGTAGTATCGTAAAGTATCGTGTCAGCTGTTTACTTTTAGTTAATGACAGTATACACAACTACTTAGTTTGGAAGTACATTTGAGGTAAGAAAATCTATTGAAAATAGATTTCTACTTCACGATACCTCATTTCGGCGCACTTTACTTCCAAACTAATTTGAGCTTAAATCTTCATTTTTCAACGAATTTGTTTCTCATATTTCTTATAATTGTTTTTTGTACAAATTTTTTCCAACATTTTCAAAATTTTTAAACGAATTGTGTTTATCGTCCAGATGATAAAAAGGTGATATTGCCGCAATATCATCATAAAAAAATTATGACAATAAACCAAGGTTGATTACCGAAAGGAATAACGGTAACGGAATCGGATTTCGTTCGTTTAGGTAACGGCAAAGGTAACGGTATTTAAGACTGTTTCGGTAACGGTATACCGTTATCGAAATAGCAATACCGGTACGTACCGCTATTAAAAATTATGTTAAAAACATATAGAAACAAGTAAAAACATGGCATATTTTTAATTTTAAGTACTGCAAATACAGATTTTAAGCTATAAATTCAATACTGGTAGTTTTAATAAGTAATATTATTATCTATAAATTTTTTGGTAAAAAACACTCAAGATTATAAAATAAAAAATAAAAAAACTGTCATTTTTATATAAAATAATAAATACCGGTAAAATACCGGTAACTACCCATAAAAATAACGGTATCGGTAACGATAACGGTATTTGAAACTTTTTTTAGAGGTATCGATAACGGTAACGGTATTCAATTTGAAACGGTATTTTAGCGATAACGGTATTATAACGATAACGGTAACCAACCTTGCAATAAACAAAATTTTTGAATTGGTTTTTCCAAATATCTCCAAAATATCTTCCAAATGATAAAAGGAAGACAATTTCAAAATACTACTTGATTATTTTCATTCAAATTAAAAATAGAAGATATCGCTTTATTATCTTCTTGGAAGATATCTTCCAAATGTTTGCAGGGAAATGTTTTTTAATCAATACTGTCGCAATAAAATTTAATATTGCATTTAAAAAAATGTTTTATCTAAAGTTTTGAAGATTTTATTAAGATTCTTCCTTCTCCCCTGAAGAAATATTTAACGAGTTAGAGCCTTTTTACATTGAGTCATCGATATAAATCCATTGATTTCTATTTGAGCTAAATTTCAGTTAATGGAAATACTAATTTAAGCTGAAAAAATCAGGATAAAATTTTGGTGATTTTCTTAGTCTCTTTTTCGTTTTCTAAGGCCATTAACAATAAAAAAACGTAAAGTTTTAGTTAAAATTTTAAGTACGCTAATGAAGTTTTCTCCCAAAGTGTATGACAAATTTCTTAAATTTTATGAAAAAGATTCATTATTTTTATGAAGCTCTTTTTAATAAAACTTTTTTGGGTGTATGAAATTTTTAATAAATAATAATTTATTCAATGAAAAGTTTCAATGGACGAATTACAGTGAAACTTCTTTGAGCCCATGTAAAAATTCATAAACAAATGTCAAATTCCAAATAAATTCCAAAATGTTTAACTTTAATTTTGTGCTAGCTTTAGGTTATTTGTTTTAATTCGATTAAAAATTTAAATTCAGTGAAACGGATTCGGATTCCATGGTATTCTAGTGGAACATGTTGTAGAAATGATGTGGTTTAGAACCGATTATAATACATACTTTCTTGGAAGAAGTAAGATAAGCTAGAGTTCTTACAGAATTAATATGTCAATTGTGTGACACAGTTTTAAAACAAATGCAACCTTGTCTTAAAGGACATGGAAGTATAATTTACATTAGTTTTAATTTTTCAAAGATTTGTCTATTGTAATTTAGTAGATTTGAGGTTAAGAAGAAGAATAAACATTTTCTTCAAAAGTTATAAACACATTAAATTTGCAAATCAGACTATTGTATTGTATTTCCTAAAGCCTGCTCCAGTCAAACACGTCGTGTGTTTTGAAAAGTTTTAAAAAACACCTTTATTTTGGCCATTCGCGATGCTTTTTTTAAGATTTTTTACAAATAGAAACTTTGATATTTTGTTAAAAATTTGAAAACAAATTTTATTAAAATTTAGGAGTCTCTTAAAACACATGCCATGTCTCGCTGTTGCAGTGTTGACTTGCTTGGAGTTCCTCCCTAAAAGGTATCTAAAGGTTTAAGGACGTCTTCCACTCACTTTTTAAAGAATTTTATGGTATTTTAATTAGTACATATTTAATTTTCTAAGCTTTTCTTGCAATTTTTCAGCCCAGACTAAGAAAATTATGAAGTTTTAGGGGAAAAATAAAGGAAAAATTCCATATTAAAAATGTAACCGGTTAATCGGCCTATTTTAACCGATTATTCGGGTCCAATAATTATTTGAGTTTTAAATTACACTGCATGACAAAATCTTGACTTTTAAAAATTAATAGATCTCTGACCATCAATTCTATATATTTCGGACATGCTGATTGCAATGGCGTACTTTATTTTTCGATCACTGGTACAGATTTTTCGCTAAATGTCTTTAAAGTTTGGCGGTTGTACATTCAGTTTTTTATATAAAAAATTTTTCAAATTCAATTAATATGAATTTTTTTTTGTGTTAAAATGTACGCACAGGACCTGTGGCCATATTTACAGTATAAATGCGATGTGCTAACCTTGATATTTAAACCACTCCTTAACGTTTTATATAGGTTTTTATGGTTTTTTGCTATTTCAGCGAATTTAGTCGCTGAATGTACAATCGACCTCAATAAATGTAATGCCTTAGTAACGAAGCAATTAAAAGGAAAATATTTCAATAAAAAAATGTATTTATCTATAGCAACCTATACGCTAAAATCGCGATTTTTCAAAAATTTTGTATGGCAGCATAGCTTTCCAAGATGTCCCCAAAGTCCAACTTTTAGTATAATATGGGGTCACCTCTAAAAACTGTTTCTGCAAAATTTCAAGCAAAACAGTTTCCATTTGCATTTGCATTTACAGTTTTTACTGAGGTTAGTATCGTACTAAAGACATTTTAAGATACTAAAGTGTCTTTAGTACGATAATAACCTTAGTAAAAAATGTATTTATTAGGATAAATTTTGCAAATGGAAACTGTTTTGCTTGAAATTTTGCAGGAACAGTTTTTAGAGGTGACCCCATATTATACTAAAAGTTGGACTTTGGGGACATCTTGGAAAGCTATGCTGCCATACAAAATTTTTGAAAAATCGCGATTTTAACGTATAGGCTGCTATAGATCATACTTGGGATTTTTCATTGGCATTGAAATTTCATTATCATTAGTTGACTAATGCTAATGCCAAAAAAATTTCATTACCATTTAATGGTACTGAAATTTTCTGGCATTAGAATTTGTAATACTAATGCTAATGAAATCGCACTAATGCCTTAAAAACTATGAACAATTGAGTAAAAAAAAGCATTTGTTTACAAAAAAAAAGGGGGATGGATAGATTGCTTTTTTTTCAACTAACCACCGAACTTTTTTCTATGAAATGGGTGTTATAGTCCCTAGATTATAAATTTTAAAAAACCGCAGTTAAAAAATTGCAAAATAATCGCGGAACACGAAAAAAGTCTTTATGGTACAAAAATTTAATTAAAAAACTTAATCAGCGATTTTCATTCTGCAAACAAACATACTGATGTAAGAATTTTCCTTTCGGAAATTTTTTTCCGCGACTTTTTTAGGGATTTCTTTTTACAATTAATCACCGAACTTTGTTCCATGAATTGGGTATTATTGTCCCTAGATTATATATTTAACAAAACCGCACTTAAAAAATTGCAAAATAAATGCGGAACGCGAAAAAATACTTTATGGTACAAAATTTTAATTAAAAAACTTAATCAGCGATTTTCATTCTGCAAACAAACATACTGATGTAAGAATTTTCCTTTTTGGAAATTTTTTTCCGCGACTTTTTTCGCGATTTCTTTTTTCAATTAATCACAGAACTTTGTTCTATGAATTGGGTATTATAGTCCCTAGATTATAAATTTTAAAAAACCACACTTAAAAAATTGCAAAATAATCGCGGAACGCGAAAAAAAGTCTTTCTGATACAAAAATTTAATTAAAAAACTTAATCAGCGATTTTCATTCTGCAAACAAACATACTGATGTAAGAATTTTCCTTTTGGACATTTTTTTTCCGCGACTTTTAGCGATTTCTTTTTTTAATTAATCACCGAACTTTGTTCCATGAATTGGGTATTATTGTCCCTAGATTATAAATATAACAAAACCGCACTTAAAAAATTGTAAAATAATCGTGAAACGCGAAAAAATATTTTATGCTACAAAAATTTAATTAAAAAACTTAATCAGCGATTTTTATTCTGCGAACAAATATACTGATGTAAGAATTTTCCTTTTTCAAAATTTCTTTTGCGCGGCATTTTGTCGTGGTATTTTTTGCAACTAGCCACCGAACTTTATTCTATGAATTGGGCTTATAGACCCTAGGTTATGATTCTAAATAATAACAAGTAATAAATTGAAAAATAATCGCGGAACGCGAAAAAAGGCTTTATGGCACAAAAATATATAAAAAACTTAATCAGTGATTAACAATCTGCAAACAAAAATGCAACTTTTGTACCATAAGGTCTTTTTTCGCGTTTCGCGATTATTTTGCAATTTTTTAGGTGTGGTTTTTTAAAATTTATAATCTAGGGACTATAATACCCAATTCATAGAACAAAGTTCTGTGATTAATTGAAAAAAAAATCGCGAAAAAAGTCGCGGAAAAATAATTTCCAAAAAGGAAAATTCTTACATCAGTATGTTTGTTTGCAGGATAAAAATCGCTGATTTAGTTTTTTAATTCAACTTTTGTACTATAAAGTTTTTTTTCGAGTTTCGCGATTATTTTGCAATTTTTTAAGTGCGGTTTTTTTAAATTTATAATCTAGGGACTATAACACCCATTTCATAGAACAAAGTTCGGTGGCTAGTTGAAAAAAGAAATCGCGAAAAAATGTGGCGGAAAAAAAAATTGCAAAAAGGAAAATACTTGCATCAGTATAAATATTTATTTGCAGAATGAAAATCGCTGATAAAGTTTTTGTACCATAAAGCTTTTTTTTGCGTTCCGCCATTATTTTGCAATTTTTTAAGTGTGGTTTTCGTAAAATTAGAATCTGGTTATCATAATACCCATAACTCATACCAAAGACTGGTGGTTAGTTTGAAAAAAAAAGTTTGCGAAAATAATTTTGCAAAAAGTAAAATTCTTGCATCAATATATTGCTTTGCACAATGTAAATCGCTGATTAAGTATTTTAATTAATCTTTTATACCACAAAACCCTTTTCGCATTCCGCATTTGCAAGCTCAGAAATGAATTTGGAATCTATAAAATGACGTTTACAAATGCCAATTCTTTCTTATAATTGAGGCATTAGTAATCGTAATGAATTTACTATACAATTGGCATTGGTAATGAAATCGATGTATTTCAAAGCATTAGCATTAGTCCAGGTAATAATAATGCCAAAAATTTCATTGGCATTAGTTTCAATTTAATGGTAATGAAATCACCAATTAGTTTGTCCAAATAGTTAATTAGTCTCATGTATGCTATAGATGAATACATTTTTTTTATTGAAATATTTTCCTTTTAATTGCTTCCTTACTACGGCATTACATTTATTGAGGTCGATTGTATATTTGGCGACTAAAGTCGCTGAAATAGCAAAAAACCATAAAAACCTGTATAAAACGCTAAGTAGTGGTTTAAATATCAAGATAAGCACATCGCATTTATATCGTAAATATGGCCACAGGTTCTGTGCTTACATTTTAACACAAAAAAATTCATATTAATTGAATTTGAAAAATTTTTTTATAAAAAACTGAATGGACAACCGCCAAACTTTAAAGACATTTAGCGAAAAATCTGTACCATTGATCGAAAAATAAAGTACGCCATTGTAATCAGCATGTCCGAAATATATAGAAATGATGGTCAGATCTTCATTAATTTTTTGAGTGTCATGCAGTGTTATTTGTTTCGACATTAACCGAAATAGAGGCGATTAATCGAGGAATCGGTTAATCGATTAACCGAATTGGAAACACTAGTTCCTTATAAGTGTTATTTTTTCCAATATGGAAGCAAAATTCTTCTTCTTGATACATTGTTGTTGTTTGACATTAGTTGAATGAAATGGCGCTAAAATGCTATCGTGTTGTTGATGTTTTGTTATGTATTTTGTAAACTTCAAAAGTTAAACAATTTGCTGTCACTAAATCATGTGCATTTTCAATGCAACCATGTTAAATTACCATCCAGTATACTGTGAGTACGAACTAGCTCGCTAGTGCAATGAAAAGATTACTTCAATTGAAGTAATTCGTTCACGAACAACACAACTCTAAATCTGCAACATCTGCCGGATTGAAATTGTTTTTAATTAATTGAATTTTGTGCATTTAAATAAACAATTGTAAATTAAAAAAGAAAAACTATAAACAGTCATAAATGATTTTTGTCTGTCATTTATTTGAATATCAACGTTTTTAATCTGTGGTTTTTAATTTGGAGTATATAAAGGTAAGAATTCTCGTCTAGACAAATCGATATAAGATGAAAAATTTTTTTTTTATCAATTTATGTCTGTTGTTAATTAAAAACCTAAATCAGATAAACCAGAATCCAATTCACATTGTTAATTTGATGCCTTTAACGAACTTGGAAAATTTCATCATGTAAATTTTCCACATTGGCCTGCAAAAGAACATTACATTTTTTCATCGATGACAAATGTCCTTCATATTTCTTAACCTAGTTTCTTCAATAAAAAATTCTATAAAATTTACGAATTACACGCAAAGCAACAACAAAATTATTTTCGTTTTGTTGCTTTGTGTGTTATTTTCAATTTTCTTTGTACATTTCATTGCATTTGTAGACTGGGCAGGAAATCACATAAAATAAGGGTATAAGTTACCTAGTTTTAGTATGTATTATAGCTCTACCCAAGTTTTAGGTATAACTTATATAATATGTTTGGTATAAAATAAGAAAACAAAAACTAACAATAACTATACAAAAAAAAACTTGGTAAATATTTCTTATTCTGTTTTTGGAATTGTTAGCACTAATTTATTAAACTTAAGCCATATTTTATTTATTAATTTACGTTAAATTATTTAGCTCTTTCCTTCTCCTTTATTAAAACAATTTGATTAATTTATTTAATTATTTATTTTATAATTATTACTGGTCCCAGTGTAGAAACGGTAACTACATATCATAATTTTTTGGACTATCAGTAATGACACCGACTTACTTTCTGCATTATTTTAAAAGATATAATAATGAGTTACTAATAAATACTTAGGTATTTTTTTTCATTATTTCAAATTAAAAATTAATGTATTACCAATAATGACGTATTTTTATCATTATTTCAAAAATAAAGTAATGTTCTAGATTTTTTTGTAAATTTTTTTAAAATCTATTTTTACACTCAATATTTTTTCAACACTGGTAATGATATATGTAACCACATATTTTTTTTGATTTTTTGTATGTTGGCGAGTAAGCTGACTTGTGCGCAGCAAGTCAATTATGTTTTTATCTATCAAATATTGCATGTCGAAATAGCTCAGATGGTACAGCTACAGACTGGCAGTCTGGAGTCCCAGGTTCGATTCCCACACTAGAAAATTTTATTAAAAAAACTTTTACATTACAAAAATATTTTTTTTTAAAACTTATTTTTTTGAAAATCTATTTTTAGAATCATTATTTTAGTCTCAATACTGGTAAGCACATAAAGTATTGTTCGAAACCTAAGCAACTTCTCCTAATAAAGTAATGAAAGTCTTATATATTCTTTTTAAATTGATTTATACAAAATAACATTTTTAATTTTTATTAAGTTATGTGGCTACATTTTAATAATAACAAGAAAAATTTAATTGCATTTCCTTGCCAGTAAAAAAAAAAACGAAATTGACTCCATATATTATTGTTCGAAACTTAAGCAACTATTTTCTTGTTTTATTTTCTTGCAACAAATAAACAAAAATTTTGAAACATTTATTTAATTCCCGTTTAGTTTGACAAAGAAAATTAAAATTTTTTTGTTTCTGTAGATTTAGAATCAATTACTTAGAAGAGCAGCTATGGCGCGTACACGTTACGGAATCGATTTTAAGCTCAAAATTGTTGAACTATTTAATAAGGGCCAATCGCAAGTCTCTATAGCTAACAAATTAAGCATTAACAAATCAATAGTTTTGCTACTAATTAAAAAGTACAAAGCTACTGGAATAGTAGAGAAAGCCAATACTAGAGGGCAACCTCGAAAAACTTCACATCGAACAGATTGAAATTTGTCCGATTAATTAAGAAAAAAAACCCTTTATTTCTTCCAAAGATGTTGTGAGTGAGCTTAATCTCAATATTAGTTCGAGCAGTGTGAGAAAAAGATCATTGGAAAATAATTTGAGAAGCTTCATGCCGTCTAAGAAACCTATACTGTCAAAGAAACATTTAAAAAAGAGGTTTTCCTAAATGATTTTGCAACGTATTCGTTAATTTTCATTAGTTTTATGAAATTTAAGGTTGTATTTTGCAAAAGCTCACACAAATTGGACTGTGGGGAAATGGAAAATAGTTTTATTCAGCGACGAGTCTAAATTTAACCTGTTAAATTCAGATGAAGTATGCCACGTTCGAAGACCGAAGGGAAAACGATTACATCCGCGTTATTGTAAAGGAACAATAAAGCATGGGGGCGGAAATGAAATGGTGTGGACCTGCTTTTCGACGAGTGGAGTTGGCCTTTTGTTGAAATACAAATAAAAATGGATCGCTTTATTTTAGCCAAACACATGCTTCAATATGCCGAATTGGAAATGTCACTTCGATGGGTGTTACAGCGTAAAAATGACCCAAACTGTCGTCAAAGTGGGTCAAAGAATGGTTACCTGTTAATGAGATTCAATTATTGGATTGGCCAGCTCAATCTTCAGACTTTACTCCCATAGAAAACCTATTCGGCATTTTGAAGCGCAGGGTCGGAACTCGCCGTTTTAGTAATAAGCGGGAGCTGATAAATTGCTTAAAATCAGAGTGGGAATCCAACCACAACACTATCAAATCTTATAGATTCTATGGCAAAACGATGTGCGGAGGTCATATAAAAGAAAGGGTATCATAGGAAGTACTGAAAGTTGCTTAAGTTTCGAACAATAATATATGGAGTTAGTTTTGTTTTTGTTTTTTTTATTGTCAAGGAAATGGAATTATGAAAGGCCTAAGTTGATTAATTGTTTACATCGCTTTTTGCTGTGCTTTTCAAAAAGGCATGAAATGAGCAATACATTTTGATTGCTTAAATGTTTTTGCGGTTCTTTTTTTTAAATTAAATATGAGGTTTTACTAAACAAAGAGTCATTTTCTCTTCACGGAAAAATATTCAGGAATATTGTTCTTTTGAGAAGGTATGATTTTATATACATAGTTGAAAAGCTTTATAATATGCACTTCTGAGAAGGCATGAATTATCGACATTTTAAAAGAAAAACATGAGCACTTATTAAAAGTGGTGAATTCATGCCTTTTTGGATCTCGAAACAAGTGCTTTCACGCGAGCTATCTCGAACAAAAATCAGGCATGATTAGGGTGACCATTCGTACTGATTTGATCAGTACATGTTCTGATTTTTGGTCACGCGTACTGATGAAAAAGTCGTGTACTGATTTGTACTGATTTTTTAAAATTTGTACTGATTGTACTGATTTTTGGCATTTAAAAAAATATTACATTCTTTTAGTAAAAGTACAATTAGGTTGTTCATAAGGGGTGTGCTATCTGTTGTATCGTTGTATCGTCCTAACCAAAAACAGAGTTGTTAAAATTTTTATTTGTGTTTAACAACGATTTTATATTCAGTTTTCTATCTGTTAGCACACTCAAACATAGGACACTAAACATACGTAAAAATGTTGTATCGTGCTATTCTCAAATGTTGTATTTTTTCAATTTAATTTTTAACAACTCTGTTTTTTGTTAGGATGATACAACGATACAACAAATAGTACACCCCTTGTGAAAACCCTAAATGTATTTTTTTATAGGATAAATTTTTGTGAATGTGAGAGGTTTTCTCTACCAGAAAGCATTTAAAATGATTTTTCTGCATGTAAATTTCTTAATATATTTAATATGTGTTTTCATAAACATAGAAGACTCGTGGTGACAACCGAATTTATCAAATGGTTCCATCGCGATAATAGAAAATCAGTTGATACAACAGTTATTTGACTGTGATAAAAATATTTTAATTATCCGGCTGTCAAAATGATTCTGTTTTCTGAGTGTAGAAACGACATCAAAAGTTGAAGATTTTTCCAAAAAAGTTTGACAGTTACTACATGACAGTTGTTTGTGTAGTAATCAGTAGTTTTTGTTTTTAACAGTATTTACAGTTGTTGTTCTATAGAAAATAGCAAAACAACTTTTATGACGGTTATTTAAGAAAACAACAAACGAAAAGTATTGTAATTTCGTAATAGTTGTTTAAATCAGTTATCTTTAATATCATAATAAACAACTGCCAAAACAGCAACTACCGTTATATTGAAAAGGTAATGCTTTCCAACCGTGGTATTATTTAAAAAAAAAAAAATCTACTATGCACAGTGTAGAAGAATACGAATATTTTGGGAAGAATTTCGCCATTTCTTACCGACTGATATGAAATTTCACACTGTAAATTTTGGATGGCCGAAACTGCGGGAGCTATGCCATTCGACTCAAAAGTTTTGCCATTTTTCTATTTACAAACCGATTTTTAAAGACGTAACATTTCTATCATCTACAAAGTGCAAAAGTTATTTGCATTTTAAACTAAAATTTAGCATTTCTGCTATAACCTGGTCCGTGTTTTTGCCTTCTGCAAAAGCAAATCCAGGCCAATTTTTCTGAAAATATTATAACAAATTATTCTATTAACTAAAGGGAATTTCAATGCAATATCTTTTTCAGGATTAAAATAACGTGCTTTTAAATTTGAATATTAAAACAATGGTATTTTATCCATATTAAAAGTTTCTATCAGAACAAAGTATTTATTTTCAGAAAGGCTACTTCATTCAAATGCATTGCATGCAAAAATATTACTTGCTAATTATTCTCTCCCATACTCCTTAAAATTTAACCGTTTCTATTTAAATTAAATCAATTTTTCTCTGATTCCAAAGCTGGAATTAAAAAAAAAGCTTTAGCATAAGCCCTGTTCAACCCCAGCTTCAAATGTCGGCAAGACAGGAAAAATTTTAAAAATACCGTATTTGTAAAATTTTGCCTGTTTTCTTTAATTTTTATGTTAATGGTAGCAAGAGAGACCTTAACATGAAATTTCTTTGCAGTATGTGTACCAACAAAATTTCTTTTAAAAAATAAAAATATATAATTTTTTTTCAAAAATTTCATAAGATTCTGTTGAAATCTGAAACATGTTGGATTTACAGAATTCTAAAATATTCTGATTCTGCTCCAGCTTGCTGCGTTAACAAAATTTTTGTCTGGTCAAAGCCCAGTATCATGATAACTACAGCAAAAAAATTTCAGATATTATAAAGTCACAATCATAACAAACTCAAACTTCCCACTATTTCGCTGAATTTTTAAATGTTCTTGCAAACAAAGAGAATTTTTAATAGAAGCTTGACAATTATTTTCGCACCATAGCACCATTTTTGATTTCTTCTATATTGGGTTTAGTGTTAAAAAAATTTACAAAAGTAATTCACCAGAAAATCGAGATTTGTGGTAAATGGTTTACTGACAAACTCGTTTCGTCTTAATATAGACTAATTTTTATTAATTTATTAAAAAGCTCCGGGACTTTTAAAAATTTACGAAAATTTCTATAAAAAGTGAAATTACACAAAAACTACACAAAAATGTCATTATTCAAAAATTATCCAACGTAAACAGTCCCGTTTTTTAATAATTATTCAAAAAGTGGCAACACTGGATTGAAATCATATGTTTTTTGTTAACAAAATTAAAGTGATTATGTGAAAATATGGCAACATTAGTAAAATAATTTGAGAGTAAAAACAGGAGAATAAGAAATTCCGTTGAGAAAATAAAATAAGTTTTATCTCTCACGGAAACCGGTGCACGTTTTAATTATCAAATTGTATGGAAAAAAACGGGGACCTTTGCATTGTGCTCCCAGCAAAATATTGGTAATGACACCTCATTACTATCTGCATTACCAAAAATGATATATCATTACCTTCTGCATTATTTTATAATATAAAATAATGACTTCCTAATAACGGCCTATTGTATTCATTGTTTCTAAATATAAAGTAATGACTTACTCGTAATAGTTTAAATAATTACTTTTTACACAGTTTAATTTTATACATTTTTATTTATTATATGTAAATATGTTTTATGTTTAAATTTTTATGACGAGTCCTAAAATTACACACTAGAGAAAACTTAAATTTTTCTAAATGTATATCCTTAAGCTAATAGTATTTGCTTAACTCCTTATTTTTATGAATCAAGTAAGCAATCGGATAACCACTTATAATTCAACTTTTTGTAAGTATGTGTGTAACCACTTATTATTTAAAATCTCATAACTACTTATTTCTCATTTTTTCGTAAGCGAGCGGGTAAGCGTGACTACTTATAAAAACGACCACGCCAAACAAAAATAACGAGTTTAGACGCCAAAAAATAAGTTGTGCGGAGCTATGAATTTCTATTATATAACCACTTATTTGGTAATGAAAGATTTTGCTGGGCTTTTACTCTTATACTGTATTTAGACTGAGCAAAAACTACCTAGTTTACGTACAAAACTAGTTTTTGCTTGTTTTTTATATATGCTTTTTGACAATTAAAAACTAGCAAGAGCCAAAAACTAGGTAGATTTTCCTCAGTCTAAATGCAGTATTTGCTATCGTTGTTGTTGATGTTTTATCTATTTTGTAAACGTCAAAAGTTAAACAATTTGCTGTCACTAAATCATGTGTATTTTCAATGCAACCATGTTAAATTACCATCTAATATACTACTGTGAGTACGACTAGCTCGCTAGTGCAATGAAAAGATTACTGCAATTGAAGTAATTCGTTCACGAACAACACAACTCTATATCTGCAACATCAACCGGATTGAAATTGTTTTTAATTAATTCAATTTTTTGCAAAACATTTAAATTAAAAAAGAAAAACTATAAACAGTCATAAGTGATTTTTGTCAGTCATTTATTTGAATATCAACGTTTTTAATCTGTGGTTTTTAATTTGGATTATATAAAGGTAAGAATTCTCGTCTAGACAAATCGATATAAAATGAAAAAACATTTTTTTTATCAATTTATGTCTGTTGTTAATTAAAAATCTAAATCAGATACACCAGAATCCAATTCAGATTGTTAATTTGATGCCTTTAACGTACTTGGGAAATTTCATCTTGTAAATTTTCCACATTGGCCTGCAAAAGAACATTACATTTTTTCATGGATGACAAATGTCCTTCATGTTAACCTAGTTTCTTCAATAAAAAATTCCATAAAACAACAAAATTATTTTCGTTTTGTTGCTTTGTGTGTTATTTTAAGGCGACCATATTTTGAAAAAAAAGATGACATTAAGAAAAAAAGTTAAAAATTTATTTGAATTCAACATTTTCTACAGAAAAATTTAAAGTCACATATGTAAGTATGTAAAATTAGTTAAAAAAGAAAACAAAACGATTTGTAATGTGGGAGTGTTTGGGTTCGATTCCTACAGCCGACAGGTTGTTGAAAAAATTATCAGATAGAGACAATCTCTATATATAAAAGAATAACGTGACTGACTGACTGACTGACTGACTCAACATCGCCCAGCCCAAACCGCTAAAGCTAGGAAGTTGAAATTTGGTATGTAGGTTCCTCTTTCGGCGTAGACGTCCGCTAAGACGGGATTTTTGGAAATTCCTACCGGAACGGGCAAAAAGGGGAAAAGTCTCCCCCTTGGCGGCCTGCCAAAACCCCTTTGGCTAGAAAGCTGAAATTTAAGATATGTGTTCCTTGGAGTATGGGCTAACTTTTCTGGAAAGTACTTTCTGCAATTTTGGACAGGGACGTTGTAAAAATGGGGGTTAAAAAGGGGAAAAAGGCCCCCCTTGACGGCCTGCCCAAACCGCTGGAGGTAGGAAGTTGAAATTTGGTATAAAGGTTCCTCCACTATCGTAGACATCCACCAAGACGGGAGTTTTGGAAATTTTTACAGGGACGGGCAAAAAGGGGAAAAAGTCTCCCCCTTGACGGGAGGGGCAAAAAGGGGCAAAAAGGGGACAAAAAAGTACCTTTTCCCAAAAAAGTAGCTTTTTCCAAAAAAAGTACCTTTTTCCAAAAAAGTCCCTTTTTCCGAAAAAAGTACCTTTTTCCAAAAAAAAGTACCTTTTTCCAAAAAAAGTACCTTTTTCCAAAAAAAGTACCTTTTTCCAAAAAAAAGTACCTTTTTCCAAAAAAAGTACCTTTTTCAAAAAAAGTACATTTTCCAAAAAAAAGTACCTTTTCCCAAAAAAGTACCTTTTTCTAAAAAAATGTTCCTTTTCCCAAAAAACATACATTTTTTCAAAAAAATACCTTTTTTAAAAAAAGTACCTTTTCCAAAAAAAAGTACCTTTTCCCACAAAAAAGTACCTTTTTCTAAAAAAAAGTACCTTTTTCTAAAAAAAAGTACATTTTTCTAAAAAAATTTTCCTTTTCCAAAAGAAGTACCTTTTCCAAAAAAAGTACCTTTTTCCAAAAAACATACATTTTTCCAAAAAAAACACCTTATTAAAAAATAATACCTTTTCCAAAAAAAGTACCTTTTCCCGAAAAAAGTACCTTTTTCCAAAAAAAGTACCTTTTTCCAAAAAAAGTACCTTTTTCCAAAAAAAGTACCTTTTTCCAAAAAAAATTCCTTTTTCCAAAAAAGTACATTTTTCCAAAAAAAAGTACCTTTTTTAAAAAAAGTACCTTTTTCCAAAAAATGTACCTTTTTCTAAAAAAAATGAACCTTTTCCAAAAAAAAATACCTTTTCCAAAAAAGTACCTTTTCCCAAAAAACATACATTTTTCCAAAAAAAATACCTTTTTCAATAAAAAGTACCTTTTCCAAGAAAAAGTACTTTTTCCCAAAAAAAAGTACCTTTTTCTAAAAAAATTTTCCTTTTCCCAAAAAACATACATTTTTTCAAAAAATTACCTTTTTCAAAAAAAGTACCTTTTCCAAAAAAAAGTACCTTTTCCCAAAAAAAAGTACATTTTTCTAAAAAAATGTTCCTTTTCCAAAAGAAGTACCTTTTCCAAAAAAAAAGTACCTTTTCCAAAAAAAGTACCTTTTTCCAAAAAAAGTACCTTTTTCCAAAAAAAGTACCTTTTTCAAAAAAAGTACCTTTTCCAAAAAAAAGTACCTTTTCCCAAAAAAAGTACCTTTTTCTAAAAAAATGTTCCTTTTCCCAAAAAACATACATTTTTTCAAAAAAATACCTTTTAAAAAAATTACCTTTTCCAAAAAAAAGTACCTTTTCCCACAAAAAAGTACCTTTTTCTAAAAAAAGTACCTTTTTCTAAAAAAAAGTACATTTTTTTAAAAAAATGTTCCTTTTCCAAAAGAAGTACCTTTTCCAAAAAAAGTACCTTTTTCCAAAAAACATACATTTTTTCAAAAAAAAACACCTTATTAAAAAAAATACCTTTTCCAAAAAAAGTACAAATAAAGTACTTTGTAAAAACAAAGTATCTTTTTCCAAAAAATTTCGTTTTTCCAAAAAGTACCATTTAAAATAATATATAATTTCAAAAAAACTACTTTTTTTCCATCCCCCACGGATATCTCCACTAAAACAAGGTTTCTTGATATGGCATAGACGTGCGCTAAGACGGGATTTTTGGAAATTCCTACCGGAACGGGCAAAAAGGGGAAAAGTCTCCCCATAAACAGTCTCTCAAATTGGAAAAGTGCCTGCCCAAACCACTGGAGGTAAGAAGTTGAAATTTGGTATAAAGGTTCCTCCACTGTAGTAGACATCGACTAAGTTTGTATTTTTGGAATTCCCTACAGGCTATCCCAAAAGGAAACTCGCTATGTGAGTTCCTCCTTCTGTGTAGGCGTCCGCTTAGACGGAATTTTTGAAATTCCTATCGGGAGGGGAAATAAGGTAAAAGTCTCCTCCTGACGGCTTGCCCAATCCCTTTTGGCCAACCAAAAATTTTAAATATGTATTCCTTGGAGTAGGACTAACTCACCGGCAACGTAATTTTTCTATTTTGGAACAGCAACATAGTAAAAATGGTGGTTGAAAGGGAAAAATGTCCCCAATAACGGCCTGCCCAAACCGCTTAGGCAATGCAGTTGAAATTTGGTATGAATGTTCCTCATCCATCGCAGATAGCCGCGAAGATGGAATTTTTGTAAATTCCTAAAGGGAGGGGCAAAAAGAAGAAAAGCCTCACCTTGGGGGCCGGTAAAAACCCCTTCGGCTAGAAATCTGAAGATTAAAATGTGGGTCCCTGGAGTAAGGGCTAACTTATTAGAAAGATACTTTTTTGAATTTTGGACAGGGTCGTTATAAAATGGGGGCTCAAAAAGGGAAAGTTGCCCCTTAACGACCTGTCCAAACTGCTGCAACTAGGAAGCTGCAATTCGGTACTTAGGTTCCTCTTCCAGCCTAATTCCAACCGGGAGGGACAAAAAAAGAAAAAGTGTCCCCCTTGACAGCCTGCTCAAACTGCTGGAACAAGGAAGCTGAAATTCCCTGTCGATGGATTTTCGGAAATTCCTACCGAGAGGGGCACAAATAGTAAAAGTTGGCTAGAAACCTGAAATGTAAAACATATGTTACTTGGAGTATGGGCTTTTTGGACCAGGAAGGTGCTTTTTGGACAGGGACATTGCAAAAATGGGGATTAATGAAGCGAAAAGTGCCGCTTAAAGGCCTGCCCAAACCGCTGGAGGTAGGAAGTTGAAATTTGGTATTAAAGTTCCTCCTCTATTGTAGACATCCGCTAAGATGAGATTTTTGGAAATTTCTACAGGTAGGGTCAAAAACAGGAAAAGTCTCCCCCTTAACGGCCTGGCCAAACTGCTGGAACAAGGGAGCTTATATTCGGTATTTGGGTTCCTTCTCCAACGTTGACGTCCCCTAAGATGGTATTTTTGGAAATTCATACCGGGAGGGGTAAAAAGGGAAAAAACTTCCCCCTTGACAGCCTGGCCAAACTGCTGGATATAGAGACCTAAAATTATGTATGTAGTAGGTTCCTCCTCCAACGCAGACGTCCTCTAAGACGGAATTTTTGGAAATTCCTACCGGGAGAGGTAAAAACGGAATAATTCTCCCCCTTGATGGCCTAACCGAACCCTTCGGCTAGAAACCTGTAATATATAATATGTTTTCCTTGGAGTATGGGCTAACTTATCGACAAGGCATTTCTAGGACTTTGGACAGGAACGTGGTAAAAATGGTGGTTCAAAAGGGGAAAATTGCGTCTTTAGCTAGAAACCTAAAACTTAAAAAACAAGTGTATATGAAACACTAAAATTAAGAAACTAAATAGGAAACGAGTGGAATGAAACACTACACAAGTGGAATGAAATGGATATAAACGTTGAACGAGTAGAATTGAAATTGTAGAGAATGCAAATGGATTGGAAGAGGGAATTACCTGTTCAAACACTATCCACGGAATATGAAACTTATGTAGCATTGAAACTTACTCTCCAAAAAGTTAAACAAATTTTCTAAAAGAGAAAAAACCTTAGAAAAGGAATTGAACTTATATATTCCGATATTTAAACTTCATGTAACGAAGCACCGGTGCAAGAAACCGACGCAGTAAATTTTCCAACTGAATTTGTGAATTTACTTGAATTGCCAGGTCTACCTTTACATAAACTGGAATTAAAAAAAAAACTTTAAGACACGCTAACAACGTAGCGGGCTTTGCCCGCTATTTTTAATATTATAAAATGCTTTCCAACCCTGCTTTACGTTATTTATTTTCATTCAAAACACAAATGAACAAAACTACTTACGGGTCTATCTACCTAAGTTCGCACTTTACCAAATTATCTTAACATACACACGTATATTGCAATTTATTATGGATTCATTACTAACAATCCACTTTCATGAGAAAAAGTGATCAAATATTTATTTATTTTAAACCCATTGTTGTGCAGAATTATTTATTTGTGGTGGCTGGGTGAAGGCTTTAAATAAAAAAACTTTAAATAAAAAAACGAATTTAATAAAAATTGTGGAGGGCGCAGCCCCCCCCCCCCCCTTAACCTTTAAGGCACGCTAACAACGTAGCGGGCTGTGCCCGCTAGTCTGACAATAAAATATAAACAATAATACAATTTAATGGAAAATCGCTGATGAAGCCTGTCCATAGAAAAAGGCAGAAACTAGATGTAGTCTGATTTGCAAATTAATAATGTGTTTATAACTTGGGGGAAAAATGTTTATTCTTCTTAACCTCAAACCTACTCAAAAAAATTTACATTTACACAGAACGAAATTACAAAATTCTAATTAAATTTTTACACACCTTTCTCATACCAAATTTGTAAATACAACAAAAAAAAACTTTTTAAAAAGGCACCAACAAAGAAATTGTAAATTAAAAAAAAAATTATTTTATTTTTAAACAATTTTTATATGAAAGATAACCATTTACAAACGAGTTACAAAATTTTCAAACAAAAAAATTGTTGGGAATAAAATTTTAATTTAAAAGAAAATGTGATTGCTTTTACAAATTCCCATTGTTGGTGCCTACTAGGGATGCCGAACGGGACTGGTTTTTACAAATCCCGGGATTCGGGATTTTGAAAATTGAAATCCCGGGATCCCGGGATTTTTCGGGATCCCGGGATTTATCGGGATCCCGGGATTTTTCGGGATTTCGGGATTTTTCGGGGTTTCGGGATTTTCTTGTTTCATCATATTTTTAATTTTAAAACCAAATAGCTCAAATAAATCCTACAAATTAAAATAATTCATTATAAATCTACTCATTATTTTTTGTAGTATGAAGAAATAAACAAATTAAGCCGGATTCACAATGCTGGAGTACTCCTCGCTGCATAGTGGAGTATATAAAATAGAGATAGCATGATACAAAAAATATGGAGTACTACAGCATTGTGAATCTGGCTTTAAACAGAAACATTCATAGAAATAAGTATGTAAATATAGCAGAGAAAGCTACTTAAAATTAGTAAAAAAGGTTCCGCGATTAAATCTACTGAAATCAGCAGAACTTGTTTGCTAAACAATTGTTAAATTTCCGACATATAAGTAATATACTTATGAGTTAAATTTAAGTAAATTTCAAATTACAATTTACTTCTGAAGTTTTTAACTAGCCGAAACACTGCTTATCTATAAATTTTTAGTTATATTTGTAAAAAATTTATTGAATGCAAATACAAACTACTCTGCCGAAATCATCACAAATATTTATTGACTATTAGTTTTTTTAAATCAACTAACATTACATACTATATTAGAGATTTTTATAATTTAACAAAAACTTGCTGTATTTAGTCGGCAAAATTATTTTGAATGAAGTTTTGATTTTAGCAAATCATCAATAAAATAAATAAAAACATATCCGTTTAAAGAATAAATAAAGCTGAATTATGATTTTTAAAAGTTTCACAGCTGAATAAAAGTTTTTAAATTATTAAGGTTTTTATTCAGATTTATTCAATCTGTAATCTATTTGAATTTATTACTTACACTCATAAAAAAAAAAATTACGTACAAATGCATAGGTCAAAATTGTGCTGGCGCACAATCCTGTTATTTTAGCAGAATTTTGACCTATTTCTACGGACTTTTTTAGAGAAAATAACAGAAAAATTAGTTCAATTTAATCAGAACGCGTTTAGCGTTTAACTTTTGTACTAATTTTTTTTATAAGTGTATGAATAGGAAAAATTAGTTTTTTAATAACATTTAATAAGATATTAGATTTATGTGATTTTGGTCGAATATAACAATAAAAACAAATACAAAAAGAGGTAAAATATGCCAAATAATGAAATCGGAAATCCCGGGATTTTTTCAAGCCCAATCCCGGGATTTCGGGATTTCTAAATCCCGAAAATCCCGGGATTTTCGGGATCGGGATTTCGGGATCGGCATCCCTAGTGCCTACTGACAATGAAAATCGTGCAACGATTTCCGTGAAAGATAAAACGTATTTTATTTTCTCAACGGAATTTCTTATTCTCCTGTTTTTACTCTCAGATTATTTTACTAATGTTGCCAGATTTTCACACAATTTTAATCACAGTACAAGTATAGTACGATTACATGGTTGATTTCGTCATGCATAAGCATTAGTAATAAAGTACTGCACAGTTCGACATTTTATGTAAAAATGTCAGTATCCAAAATTTCATGCTTTGCTATGTCATGTCAATTCAAACAAGGTGTTATGCCATGTTGTGCCAACACAATCATACTGTCATAGCATGTCATTGCAACTTAGCTAATCTGTTGTACGCTGTTGTGTTCAATACCATGCCTTTAATGTTTTTTCTGCAGCATGTTTTTAATACTGTTTAATCCTACCTTGTATGAAAATATTTATTATTCTTTATTATTTTTTAAATAAAGATATACAGTGGTGGTTAATTTTATTGTTGTTGCCTTTATTTTTAAAGATCAAAATAGTGGCTAAATTCGCCACGAAAGGCAAGGACATGGTTCAGAAAATTGTACAGAATTTTAACGTAATGTTTGTTTTTTCATTTTGTAACTTTTTTTAAGTAGGCGTGGCTTTTAACGAAAAATTAGCGATATCAACCTTTTATCAAATTTCATAGTAAAATTTAGGCAGTACTGATCGGTTCTGTACAAACTGTATATTTTTGAAAATCCCATAAAATTTCCTTAAAGGCTGAGTTACCCAACCGTAAACGTATCTCTAACGAATCAGCTGTTTCAATACCACAAGAAGAAATGTATACGAATGGTTACTAACACGTAAATGTAAACGAACTTGCCGGATCATTCTGTTGAAATCAGAATTTTCTATCCGGCATCGAAACGGCAGAATGATTTTAGTCGGAAAAAATATGAAATGAATAAAGAAAATTGATTC
The DNA here is from genome assembly GCA_949987735.1 of Leucophora obtusa. Taxonomy (NCBI): domain Eukaryota; kingdom Metazoa; phylum Arthropoda; class Insecta; order Diptera; family Anthomyiidae; genus Leucophora; species Leucophora obtusa. Next base: position 357,882,114 of record OX465295.1, read on the forward strand.
AAACAACAAATAAGGAATAAAAATTAACAAATAAATGGAAAAAATTTAGAATAAAATATAAAACCACATGGAATAGATGCTAAATAGTAATGTCGTTTACGATAATCTATAAGTGTATTTTTTAGCTACGGCACGGTACAGTTACATCATATTTACGTTTACGGTCCCATAATCCGCCCTTAAGTCTTGCATTATTTTTATCTACAAATAGTCGCCAGACTTAAAATTGCAGCACTTTAAACATGACCAAAATTTTCTTTGTTTTTAGTGACTTTAAAAGAACGTTAACAACACTGAAATTTTAACATGAAATCAGTGTTGCCATATAGCCAGTTTTAATTGGTTTTTACAGTTTTTTGGGATGCTTAACAGTTTTCCAGTTTTTTCATGTAAAAAACAGTTTTTTTTTTAATTCAAGGATTTTTTTATACTGAATTTAGACTAAGCAAAAACCAGCTGGTTTTTGTACGAAACTAAATTACAAAAACCAAGTCATTTAAACTTGTTATTTAGTTTTTCTTTGTCACATCACTTTTTTATTACATATTTTTCTTTCTTTTTTATTATTAAATTAATGCAAAAAAATTATTAATACGTTTAAAAATTAATAACAACACACAATTTCAAACTAAAATAGAAATATTCTTAAAAAACTAAAAAATATTTTTTTGACACTTGCTTTACTTTTATATTCGTTGTAACAGGGTGCACCGAAAGTTAACTAAAAATGATACCGGGTGTATCAAAAATGCAGATTTCAGATATTTTTACTTGGTTTTTGACAAAAACCAGGTAGAATTTGGTTTTTAGTTTGTATGAAAATTATATGGAAAAGCTAAATTAATTTTGTAGTTTTCGGTTCAAAAACTAAAAATGGCCAAAAACTACTAGTTTTTGCCCAGTCTAAATACACTATTACAGTTTTTTCATATTAAATCGGCACATTTGTTTCATTTACAATTTTTATTTTATTTTTTAACTAAAATTTAGGAATTAAAATATAAAAGTGCTTATGCATAAGAACTTGAAAACTTTATAACACGTTTATAAATATGAATTTTTGTATAAAATATTTGTTTTATACGCCATTTATAAACTTAGAAAGTGATTATGCATACGACCCAAAAATAACAATAAAAGTTTCATATTTTAAAAAATTAGGTACAAATGGAAACATAAATTAATTTAAAAATGCGAATATAATACTACAAAATATGCCTACTGGATAAATGAACAGTTTTATAAAAAATTTCGTCAAAAATTAGCACTAAAATAAAATTGGCTAAACCATATCGGACAAATCATAGATCCGACTGACATTTTTAAGCAGAATGAAGGATAATTTAGAAATTTATATTTTTTTGAAAAAATTTTAAAAACATTGATAGCATTCGGCAGAGAAACCTTAAATTGATACCGGTGACTTGTAGCGCTTTGTGATTACTTACTCTGCTGAACGATGTTTTTTTTGTTTTTAAATACATTTTTTCTATATTTTCCTTTGATTTTTTAAATTTTTTGTTTTTGAATTATATTTGTATATTTTTATTTGTCATTCATACAAAACAAAAATTTTTTAAAATCAACAACAACAAATGCATCACTATTTGATCAAAAGTAGCAAACATTTTTTACGCTACCAAAATATGACAGCGCCACTTGAGCGCTCAGACTGAGCGGTTAGTGATCATGTCGTTCAGCAGATAGTTGCACAACTGTTGTAGAACTGTTGACTGTCAAATTGTATCTGCCGAACGCACCCAATATCTCATCAAAAAAGGCCGAAATTTATTTTTAGTTTTTCACCTTTACTATAAAAAAGAAAAAGTCGATTTTAAATCACAAAAGTCGACTATTATTTTAAATTTCTTACCATACAAAATATTTAAAATAAGGGTTTTCACAAGGGGTGTACTATTTGTTGTATCGTCCTAACAAAAAACAGAGTTGTTAAAAATTAAATTGAAAAAATACAACATTTGAGAATAGCACGATATAACATTTTTACGTATGTTTAGTGTCCTATGTTTGAGTGTGCTAACCGATAGAAAACTGAAAAGAAAATCGTTGTTAAACACAAATAAAAATTTTAACAACTTTGTTTTTTGTTAGGACGATACAACAGATAGCACACCCCTTATGAACAACCTAAATGTACATTAAAATACTGTTGTAAATTTGAAGTTTTCATTTGTTTATTGTTTTCAAATTTTGTTTACATTTATTTACAAATTTCCTTTTTACTTTTGAATATTTTGTTTTGATTTTCAATAAAAATAAACAAAATTTTTGAATGTATATGTTTGGCATTAATAGCTGTGTTTGTGCGGAAATCTATCAATGTTGGCTTATGTCATTCCCATACAAATTTGACATAAGAAACGTTGAGAGTTAACATTAATCGTTTTCTAATGTCAAATTTATATGGGAATGACATAAGTCAACGTTGATAGCTTGCCGCACAAACACAGCTATTTTAAAAGTTCTATTTTAAATATTTTGTATGGTACGATAAAAACAAAACCTTTGCTTTAAAATAAAGTCGACTTTAACAAAAACATACCTTTGAAAAATATTGATAGTAAGGCTGTTTGTTTTTAATAAATATTTGCCAATTCTGGATAACTATTATTTTTTCAATTATGATCCAAAAAAAAGTAAATTTTTTAAACAAACAATTCCCGACATAACACAATACTCAATCAAATGAAAGGTAGTTTTGTGTGGAATGCAAATCCATAAAGAATATTTTGAGTTACAAAATTGACCAGTAAAGTATTCTATCCTAAGTCAGGGTTTAATAAAAATGGTTCACATCTCGGGAGGGTGATTCGATAAACTTTTTTTAACTTCAGATTCGGGCCTAGGAGACCAAAATTCTTAAAAAAATGTTTTATTAGGAGGATGTGCAAAAAGTCGATTAATATAAATGCCAAAGGCAATTAAATTATTCAAATCTCGATATTTTGAAAATTGAGACCCTGGGATAACATTTTAATCTCAGGATACTTCGGGATCACAGAATTTCTTCTGATTTTTAAATTTTTTTCGAAAAACAGTTTTTTTTACAGTTTTTCTAAAAAAATATGTGGTAACACTGCATGGAATGCTTTTTACTATAACGTAAAAAAAATTTTGAGTGATTTGTTATATTGTGGTAAGAAAAGCATAAAACTATTCACTTTAAAATTTCAGTGCTGTTAACTTTATTAAGTTCAAAGTTTATACAATATGACATACATATGTATATACAAATTTTGAATTTTTTTCTTTCCAATTGGCTTTGATATTTACCATTGGCTTTTAATTCAGTTAATTTCATGGAATCAAGCTTACACTGTAAAATGAGTTTTTTTTTCTTGAGCTATAGTTACACTCATAGCAATAAATCTGTAAAAACAGCAGAAGAAGTTACTAAAATGATGCTGCAGAAAAAACTGCTGAAATTAGCAGATTGTTTTGCTAAATACTAGTTTTATATGAACAGCAAAATTAAAACTGTTAAATTTACAGAATTTTAATATTTAACTTTTACAATAGTTAATTGAAAATAACAAATTGTACTGTAGAATCTGCACAAAATTTTACTAAATATTAGTAGACCAAAAATAGCAAAAATAAACTGGTATATCTACAAATTTTTTGCTAATTTTAAGTAAATTTTATTTAAATTTAGTTAAATGCAAATAGCAGTCTATCCTGCTTAAATCAGCAGAAATATTTGCTAAAGAAAAATTGTAAACTGCTGTTTTCGAAAGGCTCGATTTTTATTTGCATTAAAAAAAAAAACAAAAAAAGCTTCGAAAATTTGAAATTTTTCTGTGATTTTTTAGGCTACAAATTAATCATAAAAAATTTTTGCTAATTTCAGCAGGCTAATTTGCTATTTTCCATTAACAAAAATTTAACTGAAATATAACTAAAATTCTGTATATTTAACAGTTTTATTTTTGCTCTTCCTATATTACTAATAAATATATAGCAAAAATTATCTCCTAATTTTAGCAGTTTTTTCCTGCAGATTAGCCTATTGATTTTGGTTAAAATCGGTCCATGTTTAGACCTAGTGCCCATATAAGGGTCCCCCCAAAATTATATTGTTTATACGCTGCAGGTCGCAAATATTAAGATATTTTGATGACATGGATGGACGTGTGCATTTTGTTTTTGTAATGGTCGTCAAACACGCCCATACACGATCAAATTCGCAATTTCATCCAACAAATTGTACAGCATGCAGTATTGTGTATGCCCCAGCCCTTATCAAAAGAAAATAAGTGCTAAAATTTAGCCCCGGTTTATGTATTAAAATCGTCTAAACGAAACCAAAGTAACGAAAATTTGTTTTTGTTTCCCATATATTTTTGACGAAAGTAATTGTCAATTGCTATCGTTTAGAGTGTTTTCGTAATAGATAAACGGGCCGTTATTTTCAAAAGCGAAAGTTAAGTAAGAACAGAACGAGCACGGCACGTCATTTTATACGATTTTATTGAAAAAACCGGTGCTTGCACCGTCGTGAAATAAAATTTGTTGTATGCCGTGCTTGTACTGTTCATACTAAAGATCAATAATAAAAAATATTAATCATGCTTTTAGAAATAAAGATGACAAAAGATGACCGATTATGTAAGAACAGAGGACACAAATCTTATAGATGACAGCGAATAAAAATAGATGATTGTCCCAAAAAAAAGATGACATATGGTCACCTTAGTTATTTTCAATTTTCTTTGTACATTTCATTGCATTTCTATACTAGGCAGGTTTACCAGAGAAACTCGCTACCACTACAATTGATATGTAGCGCTTTATGATGACCTTAATCTGGTGAACGATGCTACTTTTGTTTTAAAGTAAAAATATTTGTAGTTGTTTCATTTCAGAGAACCAAGTCGACCGGCTGAAATTGGATTGTTGCGTCGCCGCCGACTCGCTACGGCTAAATTTATGAGTCGGCTTAAAGAAAGCCGCCGAATTCATTGCTTTTAAGCTGCCTACACACTAGGGAACATGGTTGAGGGAACAAAAAATATCAAAACATTTTGTAAACACGAAATGCACGCTCTCAACACGCACACACACACAAACTCACTCACACATTCACAAAAAATGCTCTCTTTTTCTAAGTATGTTCCCTAGTGTGTAGGCAGCTTTATACCCTACACCACTACGTGGTCAGGGTACACTCAGAAAAGTTCTGCAGTTACTACATGACAGTTATTTGTGTAGTAATGCGGTTGTAGTTATTTTAACTACAATTGTAGTTAATTTACTTAGAGCAAAATATTTCAATGTTTTTGACAGTTATTTTTTCAAACTAACTACAAAAACTATCACATTGTAGTAACATTTATTTTATGCAGTTATTTTGAATTTTTTTTTTAAATATGTACTTATATTTTCAAGTGTGTGTGCACACACACGAAGCAATCAGGAGCATGTGAAAGAATATGAGTAGAACATGTTTTCTCTTGTCTTAGTCATAAAACATAAAACGGAAAAGTTTATATATTTTTTATTAAGTTATTAAAATAATAAGGTAAGTTTTATAATATAAATTTATTTACGGGATTATTAAAAATTATTTTATTTATTTTCTCTCAGTTCTTTTATATTCTCATCTCTTTCTACCTGGAGAAAAAAAGGAAGCCAAACAACGCCATATTTCATCCCTCACAGACGGACATCTACAACAATATCTTACTAGTGAAAAATAAAAGTGACATTAGTGTAAATTTTGATTTTAAATAGAATAAAATTAAGTTAGGAGTGTTTACATAAATTTGTTTTTTATTAAATTAATAATTTTTAAAATAATTTTTATTTATGTTTTTTAACTACATTTGCAGTTTTTTGTACAGTTTTACAATAATTTGCATGTATGTTGTTTCAATTGCATTTGTAGTTGTTTTTACTACATTTGTCAATTGATTTTTAACAGTTAAAAATAACTTCATATTGCAGTTAATTTAACTGCAAATGTAGTCTACACCTTTTTAAGTGCAAATGCAGTTATTTTAACTGCCATTTGCAGTTGATTTTACCTACATAAGTCCCTGAGTGTATTATAAGTTTATGCTGATGTTTGTAACACCAAAAAATATTGGTCCCAGACCCACCTTATAGTATACCGATCGACTCAGAATTTTTTTTATTTCGATTTAACGATGTCCGTCTGTCCGTCCGCCTGTCTGTCTGTCCATGCATTCTTGTGTGCACTCTACAGGTCGCAAATATTAAGATATTTTGATGAAACTTGGTACACCGACTTATGTCAGCCCAAGGACGACGCCTATTGATTTTGGTTAAAATCGGTCCATGTTTAGACCTAGTGCCTATATAATGGTGCCCCCAAAATTATATTGCTTATACGCTGCAGGTCGCAAATATTAAGATATTTTGATGAAATTTGGTACACAGAGCTAAGTCGGCCCAACGACGAAGCCTATTGATTTTGGTGAACATCGGTCCATGTTTAGACCTAGTGCCCATATAAGGGTCCTACTAAAATTATATGGTTTATACGCTGCAGGTCGCAAATATTAATGAAATTTGGTACACCGAACTATGGCAGCCCAAGGACGAAGCCTATTGATTTTGGTTAACACCTGTCCATGTTTAGACCTAGTGCCCATATAAGGGTCCCCCCAAAATTGGCTTGGTTACAAACTGCAGATCGCAAATATTAAGATATTTTAATGAAATTTGGTGCGCTGACTCACATTATAGAAAATTTTGACACAAGCCCCATTTTAACCCATTCGAATTTCGGATCCAAACATTAGTTGGCTTTTACCCAGACTGGTGTAGGGTATTGTATAGTCGGCATGCCCGACTTTAACCTTTTTACTCGTTTTGTTTTAAAAATTTGTATTTTGAAGTATTTTATTTTTGGCAGCACTGAAGCAAATATAATACTATTTTTTGCAACTATGTAGAATATAAATGTGTGTAAAACTGTTTGTGAAAAGTGAAATTAAACTTTTTTAAAACAAATGAAAATGAATCAAATTCAGATTCCGATGGTAATGTTAGATTGGATTCTGAAACATTTGCTGAAATATCTTAGGATGTTAGATATCTCAGAAAATCTTAAAAAAAACAAAGCAAAGTAAAAGAGGATGAGAACTACTTGCGAAACCGCATAGTGCTGGAAATTTTTTGACCATCTGTGTGTTTAATTGATATCTGAATTAAGTCCTTATGTCACTTATTGTTTTCAGAACTTTTCTTGAGCTTTTTAGAATTTTTATTTAATTTTTTCAATTTTCTTTTAAGTTTTTCGTAAATAACCAGAAAATGTTATAAAACCGATATATGTTTTGGTATTTCAGCTACATCATGGTGCCTTTTCAATGGCAGGTTTCTGTATTACAGAAAAAAGAAGCCGATTGAACCCGTCCACAGCAAAAAAAAAAACAACTTTTATCTACGATGATTTTAAAATAATCAAAATTATTATTAGTTTTTATTGTTGATCAATGAAAAAATACATGTATAAACAAAGTGTAGACTTTGTTTCCACCCAAATTTAACATACAAGACTATTATTTTTCTTGTAAAATAGTGACATTTTGTGTTTATTGTGGTTGTGTCTTTCTAATAAGTTTTTGTTTACTAAAATCGTTAGAAGAAGTTGTTTTTTATAACAAAACAATATCAATATGCAAATTTTACAATATTTTTCAACATAAAACAAATTTTTTAAATTATATTACGGCTGATAAATAATCGCTAGATTTTTGGCTAATAGCAACATGACAATTTTTCTCGCTATGGGCGAAATAAAATCGCTAAATCTGACGAGAAAATCGCCGTTATGGCAACAATGTCTATCTGTAACTTAGCGTCTTGACGAGACATTGATTTGTTTGCCCAAAAACTAATCGTCAGCAGAATAAGAGATTAATCAGAACTGGGTCGACAACGACATGTGCTTTTTCATATATTTTGTATGGGAAGCAAAATGTCGCCATGTCGTCCGGCGATTTGTCGTCGTAATAGAATCTATTCTATTTTCGTGACGTCACACTAATTCACACTCAAAATATTTGTCAAATAGTTGCCATATTTTTAACTAATTAAGGGAATAGAGTTGCAGAAATTCGTATTAGAGTTGCAAAAATTCGTACTTTGTTTACAAAGAAATTATTTTTTTGACAGAAGAAATATAATTGAAAATAAAAATGCATAATTTACCGCAAAAAAGCAAAATTAAATACAAAAAAATGTAAAACAACAAGAATTAATGGAAAACCAATTGAATTGGTGATGAATTGTGGCGAAAAAAATACAATCATATTCTTGTTTTGCTTTAATTTTTTTCTAAATGTAAAAAAATGTCGACAATCGAATGTCGCTGAATTTAAATTATTCGCGACGACTTTTGCTGTCGTCGGTCGACAATCGACACAGTTGTGATTAACCTCTAACGGGAAAAAATTTGTCCAATTGTTTTGGGTGGAGAATACGTAATGGCAGACAATTCATTATTTTTTGTTGGAGTAGGTCACAAACGAAACTATTTTCATGTTTTCAATGTGTTTTTCACTAATTTTTTTCCAATAATAAAAAGTAAATTGCATTTAATTCAATAATAATACAAATTATTTACTTTTTCTTAACATTTTATTCATTTTCTTTTATTTTCTTTATTTTTTAGTAATGCCACTAAGTAAAAATTAGATCTGCATCATGGTTGTTGTTGCACATAGTTGAGAGAATAATTGTGCTGACAACGTTGTCTGAACAAGAACAAAACATCAACAAGAGTACTCCACACGAGACAAATTCATGGGCGAACTAGAAATTGTTCGTTGGTTGAACAAATCGCTGTCTCGTGTAGACTACAAGTTAAGGAACATTCGTGAAAAAATTCCCATTTTTTTGTGAATGTGTGAGTGTGTTTGTGTGTGTGTGCGTGTTGACATCGTGCAATTCGTGTTTACAAAATTTTTTGATATATTTTGTTCCCTACTCAATGGGTGCGTTCGGCAGATACAACATAATAGACAACAGTTGTACAACTATCTGCTGAACGGCCTGATCACTATTCGCTCAGTCTGAGCGCTCAGGTAGCGCTGTCACATTTTGGTAGCGTAAAAAATGTTTGCTACTTTTGATCAAATAGTGATACATTTGTTGTTGTTCATTTACAATAAAAATTGTTTTGTAAGAATTACAAATAAAAACATACAAATATAATTCGAAAACAAAAATTTTAAAAAATAAAAGGAAACTATAGAAAAAGTGTTTTTAAAAACAAAACAAAGAAAACATCGTTCGGCAGAGTAAGTAATCACAAAGCGTTACAAGTCACCGGTATCAGTCTAAGGTTTCTCTGCCGAATGCTACCAATGTTTCTTACCTAGTGTCTTGACATGCAATAAAATGATAGCAAGCAATTGTCAAAATGCTCTCATCTCAAGTGAAGACTCTCAATTTCAATTGTATTGCAATATCATGATATCTCTGACATGCCATCGGATCTTGAAATGATGCCAGAGATCAAATGTCACTTAGTTTTCATTTTAATTTTGTAATAGAAAAACAAGAAAAAATTTGGTAAAAATGAATGGAAAAGTGTTTAGTTTTTTATTATTTGTCGGTAAACATTAATGTTTCATAAAATTTGGTGTTTTTCGAAGAAAAATTATGATATTTCTTATCCATGAAATGGCCAAGTGTTCTCCACCACTCTGCAATTGATATCATTTTGACGTTTCGCTGCAATGGTTTTGACATTTCATATCATATAATTTATGGCATTTGAAGACACCGGGTTAACCTAGTGTCTTGACATGCAATAAAATGATAGCAAGCAAATGCTCTCATCTCAAGTGAAGACATTCAATTTCAATTTTATTGCAATATCATGATATCGCTGACATGCCATCGGATCTTGAAATGATGCAAGAGATCAAATGTCACTTTTAGTTTTCATTTTAATTTTGTAATAGAAAAATAACAAAAAATTTGGTAAAAAGGAATGGAAAAGTGTTTAGTTTTTTATTATTTGTCGGTAAACACTAATGTTTCATAAAATTTGGTTTTTTTCGAAGAAAAATCTATGATATTTCTTATCCATGAAATGGTCAAGTGTTCTCCACCACTCGGCAATTGATATCATTTTGACGTTTCGCTGCCATGGTTTTGACATTTCATATCATATAATTTATTGCATTTGAAGACACCGGGTCAGAGCTTCGAAAAACGTAATTCAATTTAAGCTTAATTCACTAAAAATTAAATTCAGATTTTAAAAAGATTCATGTACCATTCCCTTAAACCATTCGTAAAGAATTCTTTCATAAGCTTCATTCCCAAAGCTTTAATATGAATTGAATGAATTCCTAACTTGAATCATTCAAATCGCATGTTCATTCACCATTTTACTAATTGAATGAAGAAGTTTTATTACCATTCACTTAGTGCAGTGTAGTTTGAAACTAACATATAATCAAAACCAAAGCATACAAGCTGTAACAAAGCATACGATACTATTTATTTCTGTTAGATGAATTTTAAACGTTTTTCATTGTATTATGCTAATATTTCAGCAATTACACACAAATTAAAATTTTTCAATTGATTAAGTGAATGAAAACAAATAATTTTTCATTCACTTTTTTATTAAATGAATTCAGGTAAACTGGGTTTCATTCAGTTAGAATTCAATCAAAATAGAATGAATTCATATAATTTTAAGCTATAGGGAATTAAGCTATCGAATTAATTCCATAAGAATGCTATTAGGGAATGAAATTTAACCCAAATTTCATTAATTTTTAAAAAGTGAATGAAAGAATTAAGCCTTTTAAACCTTTGCACTGGGTAATGTATGGGCAGCATAAGGGTGCGTACAGAGTGGCCGCTTGTTGCCGAGCCGAGCCGACTGACGCTTATTGCGAGAACTTGTTCATGCGAGAAACAAGTTTGGGTGTGCATAGTGTATGCGAGAATCAGCGCTGATATTTTATCTATTATTTGTGTTTTATGTATGTATGTTTGTATGCATTTGGGTTTGTTGTGACATTGAGTTTTAAAATTTTACTTATTAACGCATTTCTTCAATTATTCTTGACATTTTTATTACATTTTTTTTTAAATTTTGTTTATAAGTTTTTTTGAATTTTTTTATAATTGTTATAATTTTATTTAATTTTTATTATTTATTTGAATTTTTATTTTTTTGTTTAATTTTTATTTTATTAACATAACGTAAACAATGTTTTCGGCGCTGAAATACGCTTTGGAATTGTTTTCTCGCATTCAATCATTGGTTCTCGCAATAAGCGTCAGTCGGCTCGGCTCGGCAACAAGCGGCCACTTTGTACGCACCCTAAGATACTAAAGACATTTTAAGATACAAGGTCAGACCTCTATTAATTTTTAAAAGTCAAGATTTTGTCATGCTGTGTTATTAAAGTTTTGACGATTTTTAACAATATTTTGACGATATTTCAAAACGCAATGACGATTTTGACGATTTTTTCAAAAATATTCGACGATTTTGTACCCAATTAACCTGGCAACACTGTTTACAGGCCATTAACATGAACATGAGATAACTAAATCTCTTCAATATTGTTCTCTATTCCGTTACCACATAATGTCATCATTAGACATTATATGGTAATAGAATAAGGAACCAAAAACGAGGAGATTAGTAATCTCGTTCATGTGATAACTAAATCTCCTCATTTTTGTTCTTTATTCTATTACCACATAATGTCAAAATATGATGTTATATGGTAATAGAATAAAGAACACAAATAGGAGATTTAGTTATCTCGTTCATGTGAATGACCTATAAAACGGCATTCACACCTAAATCTTAAACACGCGTTTAGCTAAAACGAGTGTAAAAGAATAAAGAACTGTTGTAGTAGAATAAAGAGCTAAAATACGTGTTAAGAATTAGGTGTGAATGAAGCCTTACATTGTTATTGTTTGACCATAGTTAAAATGAAACGGCAATAAAATATTATTGTCACATATTAATGGGTCATTCACATGAACGAGATAACTAAATCTCCTCAATTGTGTTCTTTATTCTATTACCATATTTTGACCTGATATGGTACTAGAATAAAGAACCAAAAACGAGGAGATTAGTAATCTCATTCATGTGAATGACCTATAATACGCAGATGTGAAACCAATGACAGGTGTCAAAAAAGTATTTTCGAACCGTATGGTTTTGTTTACATGGAAGTCAAGTCAGGAGGGAGATAATATAAAATATCCATACATTTTGTATTGCGCATTTTTTGTATATAACTGTCTCTTTTTAGATTATTGTGCTTTTTTTGTTCCCTACGCAATGTTCCTTAATGTATGGGCCGCTTTTGTATTTTGTAAACGTCAAAAGTTAAACAGTTTGCTGTCATTAAATCATGTGCATTTTCAATCAGTGTTGCCAACTCCTGAAGGCAGGAAAGCACCGTGAGCATTATGAAAAAGGGTAAAAATTTACCAAAAAGGGGGTAAAAAAGCACGATATTAATTTTTTGAAAATTTTAAATCAAGAATTCAAAAACACATTTTAACTGAAAAATAGTGTAAAAAAGGTTCAGAAAATTACCTAAAAAGGGGTAAAAAAGCACCAAACTAATATTTCAATATTTTGAAGTTTAAATGTAACGAAGTTGCTATTTAAAATTGTACTACAAATATTGTGCAAAAATGTAGTTCTTGTATAGTTCGTATTATTTTTTAAATTTTGACAGAAAATTCAAGAAAAATGTAAAAAAAACAAGAGCAAGTACCAAAAATATAAACTGCAAAAAAGCACTGCCAAAAATCTGAAAAAGCACCGTAAATACCCGCTTTTTTTAAACGGGTATTTGTAAAAAATCACCGGGTACAGGAAGAAAAAAAGCACCAAAAAATACCCGAAAAGCACTGAAATGGCAACACTGTTTTCAATGCAACGATCCAGTATACTCTAGCTCGCTAGTACAATGATAGGATTACTTCAATTGAACTAGTTCGTTCATGAACAACACAACTCTACATCTGCAACATCTGCCGGATTGAAATTGTTTTTAATTAATTGAATTTTGTGCAAAACATTTAAATAAACAATTTTAAATTAAAAAAGAAAAACTATAAACAGTCATAAGTGAGCTTTGTCGGTCATTTAATTGAATATCAACGTTTTTAATTTGGTAAGGTAAGAATTATATTCTCGTTTAGACAAATCGATATAAAATGCAAAAAAATAAATTTATCAATTTTATGTGTTTGTTGTTATTAAAAACCTAAATCAGCCAAAACAGTATCCAATTCAGATTGTAAATTCGTCTTGCAAATTTTATACATTGGCCTGCAAAAGAACATTGCATTTTTTCATGGATGACAAACGTCCTTCGCTTTTCTTAAGGTGGAGCTCATGATGCAACCATACTATTTAGGTGCATTAGAACAACAAAAAATGTAATCGGCTACTCTTGATACATAGCGAAAGCATACGAAAAAAATCCATGAACTGTCATAATTAGGCCAACCAAAAAGAAGCCAGAGCATGTTTTTTATTTGAAAAGTTATTTTAAGTCGACATACATTTTTTTATTTAGAATTTGTTTATTAAAATTTGTTTGAAATTAAAAAATCTCGTTTGTTAAAATAAACTTTTTATTTTCCCAACCTGAATTGTAATAGTACAAATATGACAATGATGATTTCCTTAGGCAAGAATGAAATCCGAATAGGGCCATGCCTTCAACATATTATTTTTCACAATTTGTTAAATAATAAGTTTTGGGATTTTAGTACATTTAATTGCTTTAATGCAATTAATGTATTTCCCGATGAGAATAAATTTAAGAATGTCACAACTTTGATTCCTGAAGTTTCAAGAATGTAGCATTGTACTAAATAAAAAATTTAATTTTTATGAGGATTTTAATGAAGAAATAATGAAGTTTAAGGGCTTATTTTTGCATTTTAGCTGCTTATTTTAAAGTTTTTTCGAGCTTTTTTAAGAGTTTAAAACATTGCTTTTAGAGCTTTTTTTTGGTTGCCCTAGTCGTAATAAAACTCTGAACTGTCAAACTTCCTAATGCATCTACATAGTATGGTTGTATCATGGTGGGGCACTAAGTTTTTTTAGACAATGTGGTGGCATTCTATGAAAAGTCAAATGAGAACATTGAATTAATCTTAATGTAAAAAAAAAATCAATACAAATGTTACCTCTGATTATGATGCAGTTTCATTGCGACTTTATTTGGCTTTGATCAGTGTTGCCATATAGCCAGTTTTAACTGTTTTCTTTACAGTTTTTTTGGGAGGCCGGTAACACAAAAAAACTTACTCAGCGAAGCCATAATTATTCGCATATTATGGTAATAAAAAATTATAACTAAAACAACAGTTAAAAACAAAAAAAATCTTGAATCTGTTCTTAATAAATTGCATTCGTCAATGTTTATGAATATAGAAATTTTAAATACCTAATGGCATTCATTAAAATACGTTAATATAAACAAAAAACTCGTAACAAAAAAAAAAAAACTAAAAAAAGGGGAAATGTAAAATTTTAACTTTAAATAACTTTTTAATTTAAAAAGATATTTAGGTTGTTCATAAGGGGTGTGCTATCTGTTGTATCGTTGTATCGTCCTAACAAAAAACAGAGTTGTTAAAATTTTTATTTGTGTTTAACAACGATTTTCTATTCAGTTTTCTATCGGTTAGCACACTCAAACATAGGACACTAAACATACGTAAAAATGTTGTATCGTGCTATTCTCAAATGTTGTATTTTTTCAATTTAATTTTTAACATCTCTGTTTTTTGTTAGGACGATACAACAAATAGTACACCCCTTGTGAAAACCCTTATTGAGTCATATCATATCTCAAATGAAAGCCTAAAGTCTTGAGTTTTAGCTAACATAAGTAGGCCTTTCCGACAAAAAAAATTATATTTTTGAACTCACAATAAAAATGTGTACCAATCATACAAATTTTGAAGTGATCGGAGTTATGCTCCTAAACTGCACTTTAGCCCAGTTTTGCAGTTTTTTCACGTAAAAAACAGTTTTTTTTATTAAATTCATGGATTTTTTTTATAGTTTTTTCATATTAAATCGGCACAGTTGTTTCATTTAAAATTTTTTATTTTTTTAACTAAAATTGAAGAATTAAAATACAAAAGTGCTTATGCATAATCATTTGAAAACCTTATGACTCGTTTATAAAATTAATTTTGTATAAAATATTTGTTTTATAGGCCATTTATAAACTTAGAAAGTGATTATGCATATGATTCAAAAATTACAATGAAACTTTCATATTGTAAAAAACTAGGTACAAATCGAAACGTAAATAAATTAAAAAATGCCAATATAATCCCAGCAAAATCTCAGTAATGGGTGCTCATTACTAATATCTAAATAATAAGCAGTAGAATTAGGGTCTACTGCATATATGTAATTCGGTCATATGCAATTTAAAATAAAACGAATCAATACAATTACCGATTTAGTAGTTTCTTAATGAAAATTAAATTTTAGAAAATTTCTTACTCCTTTCATATTTGAATTTTTAAAAAGGTTTAAAAATTCAAATGGAAAGAAAAGTCCTAGAGTATTGAAAAATCATAAAAAATTAAGAGTTCGTTAATCAAAAAGTCTTAAGAATATAATCACCCTGATTATGTACATACAATATGTATATACAAATCGAATTTTTTCAAAATCGCAATTAAAAAAAAGCGAAATTTTCCTCGAGAATCTAATACAATTTTGATAAAATACAAGTTCTTCATTGATTGCTAAATACTGCAAAATATTTGTTATAACGACTTTACTGTAAAAACGCCTAAAAACGTCTACGACTACGTTTACATAATCAGAGGGAATATTTGAACGGAAAAATTTAATAATCCTACTGATTATGTAAGGCGTTGACGAATTTGCTAAAAACGCCTCCATACAAATCGAATTTTTCAAAATCAACATAATCAAAAATTAAATTTTTTTAGGCGAATATAATACAATTTTTATGAAATATAAGTACTACTGGACCAGAGCTTTGAAGAATTAATTGCTTTTTGAATGAATTCACCACCCAGGTGGAAATTGTCCACGGTAGAAAAAAATATTACTGGGAGAGCACTGTTTTTTTTATTATGCCAGTACCACTTAAAATGTCATTTGCCACTGTTTTCTGCTATTTTAACAAGATTTTTTCTATCTGACTAATTTTTAATAGAATTTCAATATATGTAACTTTTTTCATAATATTTTTTAATTAAAACAGCGAGAAACCAGAATATTTAAGAAAAACTTTTTATTTTCTAGTTTTGCAATTATTTAATATTTTATAACACAATAAAAAACAAAATTAATTTGAGACAAAAATATATATTTTTTATTATTTTATTAAAATTTAGGGTGATTTACCACCAGATATTTAATTGTTTTTAGAGTACTGATTTTTACACAGTACACTGATTTTCTGTATTTAAAGTACTGGCAAGTTACTGAATATTTTTGTATTTATAGTACTGGGATAACACCAGGAAGTAACAAAATACAACACTGGGCCAACGTGGGCAAATACCTACGGCCAAGCGTATATTGGTGTTATCATTTCGACACCGTACCAGTACTGGAAACGTAAAAAATCCGACACATCGCCAGTACATGCACTACCGTCTCCAACGCTGAGCCAGTACTGTGCCGTTCGTATTTTTCTATCTGGGTACCTTCTTTAACTGGAAAAATCCGGTTATGTCTATTTTTATGTTAATTGCCTTGCTTCTGTGATAACTTTTGTTACATATAGTGTTATTTTGAGATTTGCCGCTTTTACTGTAAACAAGTCATAAACTTTGTGGTGTATTATTTTGCATTGTGCTTCTTTGATTGAAAAAGTGAGCTTAATTGACTGTATTATTTTGTTATGTGTCTTTTCAGTTTTCAGTCAAAATTTTAATTTAGTTCCACAAACATAATATAAAATTAAAATACCAACACCTTCAAAATAGACTTTTTTCATAATGGAACCAATTTTTTTTAAAATATTTAGCCTAAACCACATAAACGCAGTGTCGACCGCAGTGCGACGTTTTGTCGATAAAGCAGTTTTTGTATCTTCTCTGTTTGTCACTGCCGAAAATTAGAAAAGTTTCTAAATAAACAAGAGCTGTTTTTAAACAAAACGCGGTAAGAATTTTTTCAAAATATTAAATCGTTTTCGCGAAATTCAAGAACAAAGTTTGTCAGCACTGCCACTGTCCACTGGCACTTTCCCTATGTGGTTTGGGCTTTACAATCAATTTTACGTATACAATTAGAGTTTGCTAAAAACCGAAAAAGTTGAAAACCGCGGTTTCGGTTTTTCAAAATTATAAAAACCGCGGTTTCGGTTATTTTTCGGTTTTCTTATGATATTAATAGAATTGTTTTAAAATAATTTAATATGTATGTATAACAATTAAATATTTTAATACATTCAAGATATTTATTAAAATTCGATTAAATTTCTTACTCGAATAAAGGCAATAACACCATTGCCGGGGAAAAAAAAACGCGGAAACCGTTATAAGTTAAAATTTTTTATTCTTTTTTCGGCAGATTAAACTGTATTTAAAGAGTTTAAATTTGGAATTTAGCAATTTGTTTAAAACAATATAAAGTTGAAATTTTATACAATAAGTTTCGCGGACTACGAAATAAAACTTTGTGAAAAATAAGCGGAGAAAATCTGAACTGAATACGTGAAACTCAATATCTCTTAAACTACATGACTTTTGGTGCAATTTTTTACTAAAATTATAATCCTCAGCTTATATTATCTGTAGTAGTAAAAACAAAAAATATTTAAAGTAATATTTAATGGAGAAATTATTCATTCCAATTAAATACAGAATTTTGTAAAATAAGAGCTGAACCCTTTTCGAAATTTTTGGCTCAATAATATGTAATTTAATTAATTATTTTAATTGCTTCAAGTATTTGCTAAAAACCGACTTATTTTTGTCGGTTTTCGGTTTCGGTTTTGAGGCCTCGAAAACCGCGGTTTCGGTTTCGGTTAAAACCGAACAGCAAACTCTATATACAATTTTTTGTCTCTCCTGAAAATTTAAGAACTTTGAGTTATGTCACTTTTGTATTTAGTGTGCGATATAACGTTCAAAGTTTACACAAATTCCAGTTTATTAAAGAACAATTTTTTACCTGTTTTTGGTGTCAAATAAGCGTTCAGGTCTTAAAAAATATAAAGTTCGATAATACACCAACTCTTTGTTGATTTTTATTTTGGCGCTGAAGTTTTATTTAAAAAAGTACCGCCCGGTTCGAGAAAGTACTGCATCATAATGATTACACCACAATTTACTTTTGTATCTAATCTTGGGCCAAACTGCAACATTCCTGGTCCAAACAATTTAATCCAAATGTTTCATCTTCCAAAATAAAAAAATAATTTCGAACGAAAAACTTTGACTCCAATGCCGTAAATCGAATTCTGTTCTGCTTAAGATCCAGTACTATTTAAAAAATCTAGTTTTTCATCCCTACTTCGGATTGACATAGTTAAGGGTGAGTTAAGGTAGATTTAAGCCCAACTTGAATGCAAACGTGACGTGACGTATCTCTGTGGAAAATCTAATAAGTTAAAATAGTATAGCTGACAATTTATTTCTTTTTTACCTTTAGTCATACGTATACCTAACGTGACGAATCAGCTGATTCAACTTGTCTTATGGGAAACACACACAAGCATTTACTCTACGTATACGAAACGAGTCGGCACGGCACAACCTCTTACAATTTGATTTTCTTTGCGTGTTTACTAAAGGGCTGAATGAATGTTTTACAACACTTTCTCTTGCATGCGCTGATGTCATATTTGACAATTTTGCTTATTTGTACTAATTTACAAGATATTAAAATTTAGATCATAAAAAAAAAAAAAAAATAAAAAAAAGTTGGAGTTGTATAACAAAATGTTTTGTGAATGTTTTGCAAAACATTCATACACTCACAATATTTTATCCTTAAAAACAACGTGTTTACTAAAGGGCTGAATGAATGTTTTACAACACTTTCTCTTGCATGCGCTGATGTCATATTTGACAATTTTGCTTATTTGTACTAATTTACAAGATATTAAAATTTAGATCATAAAAAAAAAAAAAAATAAAAAAAAGTTGGAGTTGTATAACAAAATGTTTTGTGAATGTTTTGCAAAACATTCATACACTCACAATATTTTATCCTTAAAAACAACAAAAAAGGACTACTGATTTTTCTTTATATTCAAACCATTTTGCTATTTATTTTCAAAAATTGTTTAAACAATCCATAAAAGAAATAAAAATAATTGAAAGTCTATTAAAACAATCATCAATTTTTAACTGACAAAACTTAAAAAAAAACGATTTTGTGGTTTGTTTTTCATATTTGAAAGATTTTTTTTTGTTTAATTTTCAAAACCCTACACCATACACAACAACACACACGTTCATATTTTTATTGGCTATGTTTGTGTGTATGAGAAAGAATTTCTTGTAATTTGAATTGAATTAATTTTGTATATAAACAAACTATTTTAACAAAAAAGGAAACCGAAAATATTTGAATTTTTTGTTTTAAAACAGAAAACAACGAAATTATTTAAATTATTTTTTCTAAAAAATAGAAATCCAAACATAGAATATTTCACTGAAAATAACAACTCCTACAGACGATACATATTATTTAGTAGTTTGTCTTTTATTGACAGACAAAAAAAGTTAAACAATATATTCAATGTATTTTAATTGATTCTTCAATTGAAAACAAACTTTATCTATTACTTTTTAAATAAACCTCAATCGGTTATGGAAAATATATTGTGAGTGTACTGACCTCTAGTGTTTACGTGACGGCTGATATTGCATGATATATTGTATTTATTTAAAAAATGGGAAAAACTAATGAAAAAAGTATAGTATAATCAATATGAAGTGATAATATTTAAAAATTGTGCATATTTAATATTCCCCCTGATTATGTAAGGCGTAGACATTTTTAGGCGTTTTTACAGTTAACTAATTATAACGAATATTTTTGCAATATTTGGATGTTTCACTTGCCAAATCGATTAACTCCATAAAACAGAAAGTTGAGAAAATAGTATATTTTGTTTTTAAAATTCCTGTTAAATTATAAATTCATAAATTCATAGACTGTATTACTGCAGATGTATCTTTTATCTAACGACATATTGAAAGTATAAGATGGATATATCTTAAAAGGCTATTTTTTAACAGTTTTTTCACTCACCTGAAAATCTATTAAAAAACACATAACACTACTTGCAAAATTAGAAGTTTTCGTTTCTTTTTAAGTTTTCGATTTCAAATTGGTATGGGATTTGACAATCGAAAACGAAATAAATTTGAAAACTACTAGTTTTGGATTCAGTATGAATGAGGTATAAATAGTAATGTCGTTTACGGTATTCTATAATTGTACTTTTTAACTAAGGCACGTTACAGCTTCAGCACCAGCTTTGAATTAAATAAAAATTTATTTATTTAAAGTTAATGGTTCTTGTTCTGGAATGCTTCCTGTTTATAGTGGTGTACCCCAAGGATCTGTACTTGGGCGTCTACTTTTTATTATGTTCATTAATGATCTTTTTGATATTTTATCTAATAGTATGTGCCTTCCATTTGCGTTTGCAGATGATGTTCAGATTTGGTTTAAAGGAGATAAGCAATTCCCTGATGTTATGCAAAGTATGATTAATTATAATGTAGACTTACTCGATAGTTGGATGTCTTCTAATTATCTTCATGTCAACTCTAGTAAATCTAAGGCAATGTTGTTTAGTAATGGAGGTATTTATAACTTTTCTATTAATTTAAATAACAATTCAGTTGAGTTTGTAGATAAACTTAAATGTCTAGGTGTGATTCTAGCCAACAAACTTAGTTTTGAGGAACATGTCAACACTGTTGTTTCTAAAATTAATTTCACATTGAGAAAATTATATAGCTTACATATTATGCAACCTTTTAATGTTAAGCTTAAGGTTGTTCATGGGCTAGTTATGCCTAGGGTTGCCATTTCCATTTTGAGAAAAAGAAGACGCCAACCTCAAAAAAAGAGGACATTTGTGTTAAAAAAGAGGAACATTTTTTTTTAATAAATTAATTTTACAAAAATCAACAACGCGATAAAAATATAGGGGAATGTCGTGTACCTTGGTCCTTTTTTTATAAAAACTCCATTATCTCCCCAGCAAAAAAATACCTGACCAAGATCCGTAAAATCACCTACAGGGTCCGCCATCTAACGTTTTTTTTTTTTCAACTAGTGCTTATTTCGTGAATGGTAACACTTAGCTCATGTCTGATTTGACAGATAATTAGTTTTATCCTTCCGCTGAACGAATATGGTTGTGTATACGCTTGAACAACGCTTCGCTAAGTGGGCCTGCGATCGACTTACAGAAGATGCCGATTTTGCCAAAAAAATCATCTTTTCAGACGAAGCTCATTTTGATCTTGGCGGGTATGTAAACAAGCAAAATTGTCGCATTTGGGGCACAGAAAACTCGCACGCATACATTGAAAAGCGGAGGTACTCATGTCGTATACCTTGGAACAGTTGGAGTGTACCTTGGAACTTTTTTACAAATTAGCAAAATAAAACGGTTTAAAGCAAACATTTCATGTATTTATTTAATAAAATACTATTACAATAACTTTTGTGTATAAAAAGAAAAAAAAAGGTAACTAAATATCAAAACTACGGATTACCTACACAAATTAGTTTAAACTAAACTAATATACAACAATTTCGATAATTTAAATTATTTGTATATCGTGAATAAAAAAACTTATATTTTAAGAAAAAATATGACCGCATGGATTGATGTAAAACTGTGAATAAAACATTTTTCAAAAATTATTTACATGACATTTAAAACAATGTTTACTAATTATATGTTAACAAGGTTTACTTTACCTCAAAGTGTCACAAAAGCAATATTTAATCTTTTTAAAATTGTTCCAAGGTACATGCAAAAATCGAAAAATTTGATTATTTATTAACAAATATATTACTTTATTAATTAATATATGTATAACTATGAGTCTATATATCGATGTTTATTTGCCGCTTTGTTAAAAAAGAAATCTAAACTTGCAAAAAATGACTTTAAAGTTTAATAAATAATTTACTTTTTGCGATCCAAGATACACGCTCCATATTTTTGTAATATCCAAATACTTTTTTGATGATAATATTAGCTAAAGATGAAGATAAAGCTAAATAAAACACTTTGTGGAAGACCACATTTTTAAAAACCAAAAGAAAATAGGTAAAAATGCAAAGTGCCAAGGTACACGCGATCCAAGGTACACGACTTTCCCCTACAAATAAAAATTTATTTTATAAATAAAACAATTTTTATTCCCACTAAAAAAAATTTACAAAAAACAAAAAAATCATTCTGAACTTTAAATTAGTGGTACATAAATTAACAAAAAAAAAAACACGGATTAACCAATTCATTGCATACATTTTCAGGAATGTACATTTCTATAATTTCTTAATACGAATCAGTGTTGCCATAACGGCGATTTTCTCGTCAGATCTAGCGATTTTATTTCGCCGCTAGCGGTAAAAATTGTCCTGAAGCTATAGCCAAAAATCTAGCGATTTTTTTTCTACTGAACGGCAGAAAACAGGCTTTGAATTCAGTGAACTTATTTTATTATTTTTTAATTCAGTGAACTTATTATTTTTTTTTTTAATTCACTGAACGTAATTTTATTTTTTTTTAATTCACTGAACGTAATTTATTTTTTTTAAATTCACTGAATGAAAATAAAATTGAACGAATTCAGTAGTGAATTAATTCAGTATGGAATTACTTCACTTTTTTTCCGTTCGATTTATAAAATTGAACGTGTTCACCAGTGAATTAATTCATTTGATTTAATAAAAAGAACTATTGCAATTGAATTAATTCGTAACAAAATAAAATAAGTGAATTAATTCATCGAATTTTTAATTCAGAATTGAAAAATTGAATTAAGGAATTAATTCTTCAAAGCTTAGCTGTCGCATTTCTTCAAATATTTATAAAACTCTTGACAATTCATATCAAAATTTTATTTGACTTTAATAATATCAGAAATATAACTAGAAATAATTTCTGGATTCAGTTTTTTGTTTTCTGGCGACCTGGTGTGGACAAAAAAGGGTATACTTTTCGAACATTGTGTTACAAAATTCTAAATCCAAGCACGCAATTTAATTTTGTATAATATTTACTGAACATTAAAGTATTAAGTTATATTCAATTACATTTTTATGTATACTTTTGTGGCACAGTGTATAAAATATTTTTCAAAACTTTTACAAAAAAACTATTAGGTATTTAATTTTATTCTAAAATATTCTTTTAAGACAACAAAAAATATAAAGTGGGATACTTTTCGAACATTGTGTGGACAAAAAAGAGGATACTTTTCGAGCATTGTGTCCGAAATCTCGAGATCCGATCACGCTATTTTATATTTATTATCAAAATAACCAAAATTATTAAAAAAGATGGACCAGCCATAAAAATGTTATTTTATGTTGATCCAAAACAATAAATGGGTAAAATTTCTGATCACTTAATAAAAAAACAGTGATCACAAAAAACAATCACTTTTAACTGTGAAAATTTTTACAACTTTTGTCGCAGCGTCCTTGGAATACCCTTCAACATTTTTAAACTTTTTTACACTCAAATGAAAGACAATTTTATATAGATAGTAGATTTAAAAACAAAAAAATTAAAAGCATTTTTAGACAAACTTTTTGAAGGCCCGACTGAAAAATGAAAAATCGTGTTTTTCAGCAAAATTCAAGTAGCAATATTTCAGAACCCCTTCGGCCGATTAAAATTTCTTTATTTTTTTTGGATACAGCGAACTATAATTTATTAGAAATAATATATCACAACAACAAATATTTTTTAACAAAATTTAAGGATTTTTTTTAAACTTTCCGAAATTTCGAAATTTCAACCGCTTTGCGGGGACCTTGAACGTGAGCCGATTTTCAAAATTTTTATTTTTTACTGGTTACTGGACGCATACGCAACTTTTCCGCACCCCCCGTTTTTGAAATTCGGCAAAGTTCGGCCCACTCTACTGTACAGTGGCAGCCGATTTCGCCTTTTTTAAAAAGTGCTAATAAGGAAGTGGCAACCCTGGCGATTTTAGTTGGAGAAATTTAAAACTAGTATTTTTTAAAAATACTACAATAATATATATTTTAAATAAAAGAATAATACAGTAAAAATATTGTTATTTGAATTTTTTACAACCGTTTAAATATGCCCCTTAAAATTCGGTTGTTACAGTATTTAACCCCTTAACCCTCTAACCGGCAAGCCCGCCTCCAGGCGGGGTATATTAAATTGACCAGAAATGCGCCAACGGTTTATTTTATAATAACAAATTATTCTTTTTCAACAGAAAATAAAATTTATTAAATTTTTTGTGAAGAATTTTTTTTTGTATACAATGCACGGTTTGGAAGCGATAAAATTTCAAAGATAAAATTTTGTAAAATTTAAAAAATTAAATATTTTAAAACAACCATAATTTTCAAAAATCTTAAAAACATATTTAAACCGACTAAAACAATTGATAATGATTATGAAGTAAGTTTGGAGCTTAAGCTATTCAAAAAATTCCTTACTATGGTCCAAGGGCACACAGGATTCCATAAGGATACCTTTAAAGGACATCGCCTTAACTTGAAAACAAATGGACGGATTTTTATGAAATTTGGTAAAAAGAATATATTTGGTATAGGTAGCAAAGCTTATAAGTTTGAATAATATACAGTGATGTGCAATAAAATAGAGCCATTCAAGTTTTTTTCTAATTTTATTCTCGTTGCCTTTATTTTTAAAGATCAAAATGGTGGATAGATTCGCCCAATAATGCGAGGAGATAGTTCAGAAAATTATGTAGAATTTTAACGTGACGTCTGTTTTTTTTACTTGTTTTAAGTTGGCGTGGCTTTTAATGAAAAAACTGTATATTTTTAGAATTACTATAAAATTTTCTTAAATCTTGCATTATATTCTTCTACAAATGGTCGCCAGACTTAAAATGGCAGTGCCTTAAACATGACCAGATTTTTCATTGTTTTTAGCGATTTTAGAATAAAGTTAATAACATTTTCGCATTTTCGAAAAACGATAATCGCTACATTCTCTTAAGTAAGAGCACAAAAAATGTAATTTTTTACTGCAATTACATCTTGGTAAGAGAAATAATTTGGGCGTAAACCTAGTAATTTTTATGCGCTAGTTTTCGAGATTCACCCTTAAACTATTTTGGCCCATATCGCCTAAAGTAGGCAACGAAAAAAAATTTTGTAAAAAAATTTATTGTTTATTTTTCGTGATGAACACATGGTATAAATTTCATTGCAAAAAAGCTTAGGCCGGTTAGAGGGTTAAAGACATTTGGTTTTTCTATAAAAAACATTTAAAGAAAAACTTTTTCAAATATTTTTAAGTACTTAATTTATTATTATTTTTGGCCATTATTTTTATTTTCTTTTGTTTTTTCTCTCAAATTTTTTCAAGACCTGGGAATTGAATAGAAATCTGTTATCACTCTTATTTATTATTTATATTTTTTTTTTATTTTTAAGATGATTATATTTAAATAAAATTTTATTTAACACTTTATTTTATTTGTATTAAATTTTATTGTTTGCTTTGGAAGCTTTTAGTAGTATTTGTAACCGATTATGGCCTTTCGGCTGTTATTGTAATAAATAAAGAAATTGAAATTGAAATTAAAATAAAAAGTAGGGAAAAAAGGAAATTTTCAAAATAATTCTGGCATCACTGAGAATTATTAGTTGTCAAACAAAGTAACATCTGCCGGATTAATATATAAGAGATTTAAAAAAACAATTTAAAATTATAAAATTAAAAAAAAAAAAAACTAAACAATCATAATTGTGTTTTGTTGGTCATTTATTTGAATATCAACACTTTTAATT
This sequence comes from Leucophora obtusa, assembly GCA_949987735.1. NCBI lineage: Eukaryota > Metazoa > Arthropoda > Insecta > Diptera > Anthomyiidae > Leucophora > Leucophora obtusa. Next base: position 357,908,155 of record OX465295.1, read on the forward strand.
TAGAATATATAAAGGTAAGAATTATATTCTCGTCTTCTAGACGAATTGATATAAAATAAATAAAAAAAAAAAAACAAAAAAAAGTGAAAATTTATCAATTTATATTTATTAGGGATGTGCGATTAATCGATTAATCAAACAGTATGATTAATCAGAACTTTGATTAATCAGTTAATTGATTAATTGAAAATTGATTAATCAGAATTATGATTAATCGATTAATTTGAATTTTGATTAATCAAAACTTGAATAATTTTGGTTAATATTGAAAAATATTTAAAATTAAAAAAATTACGGCAATTTTATCTTTGTTTTATGGCGATGTCTTATATAGATCCATATAAAGAACATAAGACAGATTGTTTACTCAGTGGTCAGACTTGACCAATGTGCATTCTTAAGTTCCATGTTTCTGTATTGAACTGACGTTAAAGGGCGTCTTCAACGGAGAAAAACAAGATATTCAATTATTCATAAATTTGATTAATCAGAAGCACGATTAATAAATTAATCATTATTTTGAATAATCGAAATAACTGATTAATCGATTAATCAAAATTGTTGAATAATCAATTAATTGATTAATCAGGATTTTGATTAATCAGGAAGTTTGATTAATCGATTAATCGCACATGCCTAATATATATGTATGTTTGTTGTTATTAAAAACCTAAATCAGCTAAAACAGAATCCAATTCGGATTGTAAATTGGCTGCCTTATAACGAACTTGGGAAATTTCATCTTGCAAATTGTCCACATTGGCCTGCAAAAGAACATTGCATTTTTTCATAGCTGACAAACGACCTTCATGTTTCTTAAGGCGGGGCTCTAAGTTTTCTTTCTTAGACAATGTGGGTGCATCCTATGAAAAGTTAAATGAGAACATTGAAGTAATGTTAATGTGAAAAAAATCAATAGAAATGTTACCTCTGCTTCTGATTCTGATGCAGTTTCATTACCACTTTCTTCCGACTCTGATTCCTCAGACTCTTCATCAGATTCCTCTTCGGATTCTTCTTTCTCTTCCTCATCTTCCTTTTCTTCTTCGTCTTCATTTTCTTCATCCTCTTCCGCTTCTTCTTTCATAGAAGCAGCCATTTTATGTACTTCTTTTTCTAATTTTTTGAATTTTTTATTTTCTTCTCTACAATTTTGAAAGAAAACTTGTAGTAAGTATTGAGATTAAAAACTATATTGCTGGACTTACTTAAGTATAACATGATTCTTTTTCATAGCTTCCTTGAGTGCGGTTTTTTCCTTTTTGGCTGCCTCTTCTTTCACTTTTATCTTTGTCAGTTTGCTGCGCAGTACCTTAACTTCTTTAACCAAACGACGTTCACGTCTTTCAGCCTTCTTTTCTTCTGGTTCATCGGGATCACTTTCGCTTTCACCCAAGTCAAAGTCTGGTGAACTATCACGACCATTATGAAAATCACTGGCTCTTCTAGAATCCAGACCACCACCCTAAGTATAAAAAAGTAGAAACTTTAGTGATGAGGACGGAGTTTGGTTGATTTTATTTTATTCCAAAAAAGTGGTATTCAATAAAAAATTCAGTCAAATTTAAAAATTTTTCACAATAACATCAAATGTTTCATAAAAAAAATTTTCGGATTTATATATTTTTGCTTATGAATGTATGTTTGTATTAGAGAAATTCACAGATTCTGAGACATTTTCCCTGTAAAACATTTTGGAGTTTCTACGACCTATTTTATATTGAAAAAATTTACCGTTACCATACCGGATTACAACAAATTTTTCAAAGGACAATTTCCAATATTCAAATAGATTAATTTCCATTCTAAGATACATATGTTCTTGAAGAGAAAATGAAAAATTATGAGAAAATTTCCCTTAAAATATTCGTAAACAAAAATTAAGATATTCTAAAACACTACTACTAAATAAAATTTGTCAGATTCAAGAAAATTATTTTTTATAGCATAATTTTCAAATTGAAAATATGCAAAATATTAAAATAATTAAACATAAACTACGCGCAAAGCAAAAATTGTGTAAAAAATTTAAAAACTTTCTAATTTAAAAAAAATTTTCAGAATCAAATAAAAATTTACTAAAATACTTTTCTTAAACGAAACAGAATTTAAACATTTTCTTAAGGGATTTTGCTGTTCTATGCGGAAAAATCATTAAATGTCGGAAAAGTTTTCTGAATGGACAACTTGTGAGATTCTATAGAATCGTAATAAGCAAAAATAAAAGCGTTACATTTTAATAAGCGTTTTGCAATGGCAAACAAACTTCAAGGTCTAATAGACTTTTTAAGTACGAAAACTCGTCAGAACATACGATAATTTACTACTGAATTAAATATTCCATAGTTTATTTTCTAAAGTATCTGAATTATTTTAAATGAAAAATGAATTTGATAAAAATTTTCTAAACGAAAATTTCGTCACAATCAAACATAACTGTGGACTTTTGATAAGACAAATTAAATAATTTTACATGCATTTTTCAAGTGATCATAGAAATTTCTAATATAAGCTTCCTCGATTTCCTAAACAGTGCACACAAAATGTAACAAAAATCGTTCATTTCGAAATAATTCATTGGAATGGAACACAAACATATAAAGACCTGTCAGTAGAAGCTTAATTTTTCTGATTGAATTTTTTTTATATTGTTGAAATTTCTTCAGATTTTTTTGTGAACTTTATAACAATTTTTATACCACTTTTTTGGATTTGAAAACCATTATGAAATAATTTGTATACATCTTAAAGTACCTTATGGTTGCCATTATGATAAAATGTTAAAGTGCTGTCAATATCATCAAAATCATAGCAATAATCAAAGTGCGCGGAGTTAGTATACTCGCCCTTGTATAATGCAAAGCAAAGCAATTTATAAGATAATGTTATAAAAAAGCAATGGTTTAAAGCTAAATGATAAAATGATTGATGGCTTGATTGCAATACTTTATATTTATTCTAAAATAAACTTATTCCGATTTATTTACAAAAAATTCATGAATTTGATGAATATAATGAATATAATAAATAGTGTTTATATTGTTATTAAAGTTGCTTAATCAATTTATTTATACATTTTATGAATTTAATAATTTATAAAAAAAGAAAATATACTTAAAATGGGTCTGGATGAATATAATCGGCCCCTTATTGCGGTTGTCGTAGTCAAATTCGAGAGTAAGTCGGATTTGCTGTAAAGTTGGTAAAAACACAACTTTTCATTAAATTAACAGCTAAATTTGTCGTAAACAACAATCAGTAGTGGGATTCTCTAACTTTTTAACGACAAAATTCGGTTGTTAAGTTGTCAGTTTACTATGAAAACTTGTCAAATTAACAACCGAATTTTATCGTTAAAAAGTTACAGAACTGCGCCTCAGATCGTAAAAAATTTATAATCGGAGATTAATTTCTGTTTAATTTGTAATTTAAAGAAAACCATTTCATATTGAGTCGAAAATTTCGACTATAAATTTGACAACCGTAATCAGGGCGAATAATACACAATCAAGTTTTGTGGGCGATGTATTCATGTTCACATAAGGTTGAAGGGATTTTTATTATCTCGTTAACAGCTATTTCGTTATTTTTATAAACAAAAACACTTAATCTATTTAAAAATTTAACAAAATATTTCAAAGAGCATATTCTTTATGGCCGGAACGCAATATTTATTATCTTTTTCTAAGACATAACGGTATTATTGATGTGGTATTATTTTTTGAAATTTTTAATTTTTTGGTGAGGGCAAGACTGTAGCATTTGAAGATCTGTTTGCATAAAATTTCTTCGCCGGTTTTACATTTAACACAATTGTACTGAAATACACATTTTAATTCATCTACTTTCTAGTTTTATTAATTTTTATTATCGTACCCTGACTTAAGAGATAATTGAGGAGGTTTATGAATTATATAATTAAATCAGTAATCGGCAAAGCAATGCACGCGTGCATCCCTCTCACACCTACATACACTCACACATTGAATAAAAACAAATTTATTGAGTCTCGCTTCTAGATTGTCTCGCTTGAGCATTCATTCGATGAGGTTGTGTCGTCGCATGTTGCTAGCGTTACACTGAACGAAATGTTTTGTGATGAATGTGAATTTGTTTTCTTATTTACCGAAAATATTTTCGGTAAACGGAAATAGGATATTTTTTGTGCAAAAGGGCAATTGTTGTGTTTTGCCATCCAGGTACCGAGTTTTATTATATATACCCTTATCAACATGCTGAATAGCACAATAAAATTAAAATTTTCAGGTGCAACTTTGCCAAGATCTCTAAAATGATTTTTTTCTTTGAAAATTTAAGTTTTAAATAATTTTTTATTTTGTTCTATTTTTATATTCTCATTACACATACATAAATATGCATGAGAAAGTTACACACAAATTTCTTTCAGTGCATTGAGATAGGGGAAATTGTATCTTACCCATGCAAGCACAAAATTAAAGTTGTATGCGTTTGCCGATTCCTGCATTAAATTGAAGTGATTATTAAGGGGGGATCGACTATAGGAAAAATTTAGTTTTCGAACTTTTTTATATTTTATTTGGATAGAGCATACTCTTCGGTATATGCTCAGAAAATATCAATATAAATAAAATATCAACATGTTTTTTTGTAAAATATATTTTAGTCACAAAGTAATATTCTATGCATTAAATTTGTACAGTAGTTTTTATTTAACTGCCTTTTTCTTAAGTGCACATTTGCTATAACTGCACAAATGTTAGCTTCGTTTCTATTTTACAAAATTACGTACGCAATTGTCTTCTTTAAGTGCACTTTTTGAACGTGCGCATTTAAGATAACTGCCTCATATTTTTGGCAGTTTTACATTATTTTCATAAAAAAGATCACCGTTAGATGCCTCTTGTGTTTTGCTTTGTTTTTCAATTCTAAGATAAAAAATACACATAAAATAAATGTGTTGTCAACTTTTTTTGTGACAAAAATATCCTATTTTAGTCGTTTTTTAACCATAAAAATCGCAAGATCGGGTGCAAAGCACAAAGGTGTCATCATTAGCTTCATTTGTTTTGTTTGTTTTCAGTCTGTATTGGTATACCTGCACATTAAGTCAGGTAAACAATTTGACTTAGCTGCCTTTTCAAAAGTTGGTTGTGCTGCTAAGTCAAAATTACTGTACACAAACTTTTTTGGGAGCGTTTTTTATCATTTCTTTATTATAAATCTTATTTCGCATAATACAGCTGAACAAAAAAAAAACTACATCCAAAGATGCAAAAATTGCACGCAGTCTTTAAAGAAAAGCCAATGACGATTCCTCGATGGTGGGCGAAGGCACGTTATATGAAGCAGTTACTGATGGCTTTTTATAAGCCATAAAAGTAAAAAATGTACGAAATAAAAGATTTTTACCGAAATGAAATGTCTTACCAATTCTCTACCATCGTTTTTAAGAATATTTTGGTTAATATATAAAACACTTTATACGATTCTTCCCAAATTTGGTGCACATGTAGAAAACTGCGAGATATAAATTTTGGTTATACACGGTTTTTTGAAATTTTGCTGTTTTCTTAGCGTAAAAATTAATTTTAAACTTGAAACGCGTTTTCCCACAACCCTGAGTTCAAAATCGGCTGCCACTGTATAGCCAAGGCAGGTTAACCGATTTTGATCCGGGTTTTTTTCTTTCGAAGAGTCCTTATCTAGTCCTTATCGTGGTCCTTTTTTGAATTTTGGTCAAATAAATTTTATATCTCCGAGCAAATGTGTTTTTTCTTAACTTTTTTGGAATTTTTATGTTTGCATGGCAACATAAAAAAAAAATAAAAAAAATCGGGCCACGATAAGGACTAGAGAATTTATCTGGGTCTATAAGAATCACTTTACATTTTTATTTTCCGATAATTAATGAAGGCTGCACAGTGGCAGCCGATTTTAAAGTGATGAAGTGGCAACTCTGGCGATTTTTGCTGGGGAAATATAAAACTGATATTTATAAAATATTTAAAATATTTTTAGTTGAATTTTTGACAACCGTTCAAATATGCCCTTCAAAATGCTGTTGTTACAGTATTTACCCCCTAACAGAATATTTCTATGGAAACTCTAGATATAACACATGAGATGATGCAAAATTTTCAAGATAACTGAAACCTCGTTCATGTGAATGCGGCACCCACACTAGGCGTACTGGTTTTTAGTGCCTTTAGTGAACTTTCTGTGAAAATTATTTTTTTGTGACAAAAACAATTTCTATGGAAATAACGCAGACTTCACCAAAGTGTTTTAGAAAATAACTTCCTTAATGTAAGAGTTTTATATAAATTATTAATTCAAATATTACTGAATTTTTGTAGTAAACTTCAGCGATTTTTTGAATTTTTTAATTGTCTAAAATTTGAATGAATTTGATAATTTTGCAAGAATTACAAATAAGTTTAAATAATTTTGCTGAGAATACAAAATTTTTTAATTAGTACTGAAAACTTTTCAAACCAAACCAAGGCTTTGCAGCTAAAATTGGAAAAATTCTCTTTGCATTGCAAAAATTCAAAATCAAATTAAAATTTTTATTTAAGCTGAACAAATTTTAAATTAAATTATATACTAAAAATAAGAAAACTTAAATTTGATTTTTTAGTTGAAAGTTTTTATTAAAAGACATCAAAAATCTAGATTTTGAGATTAAATTAATAATACTTTCTTAAATATTAATAATCTTTAAGAAAAATTAATAATGCTAATAGAATAAAATTTTTCTCTTAACTCTTTAGGGCCTAGAGGGAATCACAGGCCCCGGCCCCCTTAACTCAAGATAGAATTTTTTGTTTTTGGAACGCCCGATAAGGTGCACTTTTGCCAAAATAAATTTATACTTCATTTTAGATTCACATACATTTTCTTTTAATCTGCGTGCAAGTCTTATTAGGGCAAATACATACATATATAGCCGAACATCAAAGCATGATAGATTTTGCGCAGAAAAATTAGCTAGACCAATGCAAATAACTTAATTTAATTCGTTCTTTATTCGATGTCCAAAGGAGAATTTAAATTGTATTTAAAATTTTTGTATTTAAAATGAAAAATCAAAATTTTATTTGAAATTTTTTAATTTTAAATAAAAATTTTTTATTTTATTAAAAAAAAAATCAGTGTAAATTAAAAACGGTGTTGAAAATTAATATGTTACATGCATTATATCCGTTCCAGTGGTTTACGACGGTAACCCAAAGCAGCCCAAACAACAACAAATTATACTAAATTTTGAGTACGAATGCGCTTTTGGGTTCCTGCGGTAACTACCGGGAATAAGCTTATTGTTTGCAATTTTTTTCTAGTAGTATTAATGGAAATATTTAATTTAATAAGATATTTTGTCAACTTTACCTGCAACGCTTGTGCTAATTTTCTTTCCAACATTTGTATTTGTCTCTTTTGTTCTTCAATTTCACTCTTAGCCTGATCTAACATTTCTCCTGTGCTCAAATATTTATTTTCTAAATCCTTAGCAGTTTTCTTAGATTCTTCAGCTTCTTGTTTCAAAGAATTAAGATAAGCTTCTTCCGAGGCAGGTGTGGTTTCCATAGTGGCAACAATAATTCTTGAACCATATTCCAAAGTTTTTTCACGTGATTTTTCACGTTCCAGCTCAGCTTCTAAGGTGGCGATTTTGGCTAATAATTTCTTATTTTCTCTTTCTTGAGCCTCACGATTACGCAATTCTAGAGCCAGCATTTGTTTAGTGCTTTGTAAATCGTCACGTATCTTATCGATGTCATCAAGTTCATCACCGCTGCCATCTAGATCGATAGGATAACCGGCAACAATGCTATTAGTTCTAGTAGAACTAGCCGAGGGAGCTACACCATCGGTAGTCTATAGTATTAAAGAAAATTAGGGATTTTGTTATAATTGCTTAACTTAATTACAACTTACATCTCCTCCTCCTCCGGGTGCACTAGCCAATAACATATTCACTTTTGATTGCGATTTTTGTATTTGTTCTTCAATGGTCATTTGTCGACGGAATTTCCGTAGACCTTCAATGAAGGGTTTACTGCGATCATTTGTTCGTGTCGGCTTCAATTTAATGCCACCTTGAATTTGTTGCAACAATTTATTATGCGAATTATCCTTTTCTGTTTCAAATATAAATTTGTCATCCACTTTGGTCATTGATTTACAAACAAGAATTGGCTGAGATCTGGATTAGCATGAAATAATAGATGAATTATTGTTCAAAGACTTTATGTACAAGTCTCATACCTATCATTGCACTCTACATGCCGTAATTTTTTGCCATCTTCTACTTCCTTCATCATTTCCGACCAGTCGGGTCGTCTGCGTGGTCTTGTTCTGAAAAAATATTAAATAAAATTGTGAAATTTTTTTAAAATTAGTTTTTTTTTTGTTTTGTAAAGACGTACTTTAGCTTTTCTATAGCCTGTTTTTGAGCATCTGTTAGATCCCTCTTCTCTCCTGGTTTACCCAATGGGGGTGGGGGTGGCGGGGGAGCTTTTGGCACCAATGAAGGTAGTGGTGGTGGTGCCGGAACTATTAAAAATACATACGAAGGAAACATAACATTTATTACATTTTTTATCGATATAACGTGTTCTAAATAAAATATACTGAAATTAAAGAGTAATTCACACGTGGACTACCCCTATCTGCTATTACTCTTTACTGGGAAAATTTTCCCCAATACTAGAAAATAGTAGATATGGATGGAAAGTAGACCGTACCTAAAAAAAAAAGTTCGCCGTACACCGTCCAATCTAAATTATTTTTGCAAGGAGGTTTAACATTTTTTTTTTTGCCGAACGTAGGGGTCGCCATTTTACATTTTTCGTTATATCTTTGGCATTTACAGTCGGATCTTAAAGTATGATACATCGATGTTTTTCTCTCGAGCGGACCAAAATTTTGCTCTAAGCGCCATTGACCTCTAGTATCCCGTTCTACTATTTACCCACCAGATCTCAGTTGCTACCACCCTAATGTACAACACTAATATCAGAAAATTAAAGCTCGCAAAAAATCATTAAACTTTTGCTAAGGAAGTTTTTCGATAAATCCAGCAGAATTTTTTTTTTATTTTTTTTGTTGCCGAACGTAGGGGTCACATTTAAAATTTTTTTTTCATTGTATTTTTCCTTTATAGCAAAACACTGGTCTTCTCGAGCCAAAAAATCGATATATCACACTTTAAAATCCGACTGTAATTGCCAAAGCTATAACGAAAAATTAAAAAAGGCGACCCCTAAATTCGGCAAAATTTTTTTTTTTTGAAATTGCCTTGCAAAAATAGGGTGAGTTCCAAAACGTCAAAACACATTGCAGTGATGCGGTTTTACTACTGTTTCGATACAAAGCAAACAAGTGTGTTGTTTACTTTGCAATAAAAACACTGCATATTTTTTACGTTAAGAAACACTTTTTTGCAATCAGTTCCTTTGAAAATGGTAAAAAATATTATTTTGGAAAATTTGATGGCATTGTTGGGAGAAACGCCTCAAAATAATTTAATAACAAAAATATTTCCTTACTTTTCATCCGCCATTGTTATATTTGCACTTTATTTTTTATAAATGTCAACAAAGCATCAACAAAATTAGTGATGCACAGTTTGCGTTTTGTATGCGCATCGATAACTTTTATTATACATTTTGGGATGTATGACATCGTCAACGTTTACACGGTTGCGTTTAGGAATGCATGACTTTGTTCAGTTGCATTGCAAATGACGTTTTGGAATTCATCCATACTTTATATTTGAAGGTGTACTGCGCACTTTTTTTTTTGCCTGTAAGGTGGTACGGTCTAATGGACAGGGATGGATAGCTTGGGAAAAAAGCTTAATAAATTAAGCGGAATTTTAATAGACGCATTAAATATTTAATATGCTAGTAAATTTTTTATTTTTTTATATAACAGTAATCACTGAAGGTAACAATACTTGAGGTTACAGTTATAAATCTCATTAAAGGTAGAATAAAGGTGCCTAAACTTCTAATTACTTTGTTTAAGGATTTGGAGTAAAATTAAAAAGTATTGGGTGTATAACTTAAAAATGCGGAATTAACAACAGATGGCGTATCTTTTACACATGTTTTGTGTCTCTAATAACTTATTTGGAAGTAAACATGGAGGGTAAACATCTGTCATTTATTCTCACTTACAAGGAAAGCCCCTCAAGTGGAACACGCCTATTTGAATGAAACTTGGATATGTGGTATAGAATAAAAACCTTAAGTTGACATATTTATACCCTACACCACTAGGTGGTCAGGGTATTATAAGTTTGTGCTGATGTTTATAACACCAAAAAATATTGGTCCTAGACCCACCTTATAGTATACCGATCGGCTCAGAATTTTTTTTAATTTCGATTTAACGATGTCCGTCTGTCCGTCCGTCTGTCCGTCCGTCTGTCTGTCTGTCCATGCATTCTTGTGCGCAGTCTACAGGGCGCAAATATTAAGATATTTTGATGAAATTTGGTACACAGACCTATGTTGGCCCAAGGACGATTCCTATTGATTTTGGTTAACACCGGTCCATGTTTAGACCTAGTGCCCATATAAGGGTCGTACCAAAATTATATCGTTTATACGCTGTAGGTCGCAAATATTAAGATATTTTTATGAAATTTGGTACACCGACCTATATCAGCCCAAATTTTGACACAAGCCCCATTTTAACCAATTCGAATTTCGGATCCAAACATTAGTTGGCTTTTACCCAGACTGGTGTAGGGTATTGTATAGTCGGTATGCTCGACTTTAAACTTTTTACTCGTTTTTATGTGCAATCGCGAATGTATAGGGGTTAAAAAGTGTGTATTTTAGAAGGTAATACATGTACTGGCAATGCGTCGGATTTTCAACGTCCCTGTACTGGCATGTTGTCGAAATAATAACTCCAATAAACGCTTATATACGTACATTCCTCATTCCCACTGGAGTATATTACATTTAATAACATATTTAGTAGTTTCTTAGTACTTTACTGTCCTCTTAGCGAACATCACAGATTTTTAATGTATTCTTTCGAAACTTCACAAGAAAAGAATGTTGATGTCTCTCTTACATAAATAAGTGTGTAATAGGTATATGTAAAAATACGTTAAATTTATAAAATTGTTAATTTTAATAAATTAAAAAAAGCTCGTTAATTTTCAGAAAACAGTACTGGCAAAGCACGTTTTTCGATAAAAAACAGTGCTCTTCCAGTACAATTTGTGTTGTAACGTCGGTAATTTCTACCTGGGCAATTTCTACCGGGGATATCTGTTTAGAGAGCAGTAGCAGGAAAGGAACTAGCAGAAAGACATTTGACCGAACAGATACCGTTATACACCGAATGAGCCAGAAGAATCGTTTTAAAAGTGACATCGAAATAAGAAGAGATCTCGAACAAGACCAAGTTAGCATTAGTGTGGAAACGGTTAGCAGGCTACTCTGGAAATTCGGACTTTGTGGCAGTAGACCAGCAAAAAAACAAAAAATTACACAACAAATGAGAGCTAAACGGTTTGAGTGGGCCAAAATGCTTCGCAATTGGACTCTCGACCAATGGCGAAACGTTATATGGTCTCATGAGAGCAAGTTTAACTTGCACTGTGCCGATAATCTTCCGTACGTGCGACGTTTTCCAGGAGAAAGATTTAAGGAGACGTGTTTAATTAGAACGGTCTAGCAACCTGAGAATCAAATGATCTGGGGATGTTTTTCTTATTATGTACAGAGTCCTTTGTTGTTTGTGGATGGAATTATGAACGGAGAAAAATATGGCGAAGTCATAACGGGACTTATCATGCCTATTGTGGAGGAGCAATACGGGCATTCTAGTGAGGCTATCTTTCAGGATGACTCCGCACCATGTCACCGTGCAAAATCGGTAAGTTTTGATTATAAATATGTATCATTATATTCGCATGTTTGTGGCTAAAATTATTAATAAATAATCTTTTCAATCTTTTTTACAGGTGCAAAAAATATTCAAGGACCTCTGTATTCAGCACATGGGTTGGCCTGGAAACTCCCCGGATTTAAATCCTTTATGGCACGTGATGTGGCAAAATCCACAGAGTAAACTGGAGCCAAAAAGAATTTTGGAAAATGTCTGGGAAAATGAGATTTCAATCACTGAATTGCAAAAACTTGTTGAGTCAATGCCTTCCCGAATCGAAGCTGTTATAGCCTCCAGAGGGGGTGGACTCATTAGACTTAAGAATAATATTTTATCTAATATTTAAGTAAACAACCAGCAATTTCTTTTATATTGTTTAATATTGAAAATATTTTGAAAACCGGGATAAATATATGAAAATAAAAATGATCCTTTTTTATATATTTTATATGGAAAAACAGAAAAATACGCTTTCGAAATCGATGAAATTTTGTTAAGAACCGTATTTCCATAAAATCCATGTTTAAAAATTTTTGCATAAGCTGAGAAATCTAAAAAATACTGCGAAATATTTTGGAGTATATACTTTCTTTCAAAAATGAAAAAATCTAAATCAAATAATATCTTTAAAGTTTAAATGTTCGATATTTCATAACCGTTATCCCGATTTTGATGGTTAATACCTCATCTTAAAAAGAATAGACCAACCCCTAAATTCATAAACGCTTTGTAAAATTATAGGAGGTTTATTGAACAAATTTTATATGAAAATGACGTTTTGTAAACCTCCCTACGGGAAATTTTAACAAACTGTCACCGAACTGGCCCCTTTATATGAAATAGACTGGTCACTTTTACATGGCGTTGTCATAGGAGGTGGAAATTGACCCCTTGTGACATGTCACAAGACAAATCCTAGGACAGGTTACTGAACTCTCAATTTCAGGGACCTGTCCTGGGATTTGTCTTGTGACATGTCACAAGGGGTCAATTTCCACCTCCTATGACAACGCCATGTAAAAGTGACCAGTCTATTTCATATAAAGGGGCCAGTTCGGTGACAGTTTGTTAAAATTTCCCGTAGGGCTGCTATAACTTTACAAAGCATTTATGAATTGAGGGGCAAGTTTTTTAATTTGTTTAAAATAATTTCAAAAATATTTATCAATTATTTTTTATTCATCTTTTTTCATAGTGTTATCATTTTGAATATATTTCACAATACATATTATGTTTTTTTTAGTTTAATAAAATTTTTATTAAAATCAAAAATTAGACTACAAAATGTCCTTTAAAATGATATATAACATGTTATACAAATAACTTATATGTGACCTTCTCCGAGAAAAGGGACCTGTGTGTCAAAAAACGGGTTTGGACTTAACAGTGGATTCTGGTACCTAAAAGGGTGTAGAATAAGATGAAATGAGTTAGATTTCTGATAAAAATTTATTTACCCCAGGCCCCAGGGCTTTGGTTATGTAATTTGAAGTAAATAAATGCTGTATTTATTATTAAAAAAAAACGTACAAAACGTTATGCGTTATGAAACTTTAAATGCGTTCTTCTCACAACTTCATTTTCACACACTAGGTCCCTTTTCTCGGAGAAGGTCACATATACTAATTTAAAAAAATCAAATGCATATTTTTAATTGTCTAATCAAGGATGTACTATATAAAAATCATGTTACAAGTAAACAAAAAATATACAGACAGGTGGACGGACAGACGAACTGACGTACGTCGCTTAATCGAATCAACAAGTGATTCTGAGTGGATCGGTATACTTAAAGATGGGCCTAGGTCCAATATTTTTTGGTACAACAAACATCAGTATAAACCAGGGTTGGCAGGCAATACCGCTAAAATACCGTTATCGATTCAAAACCCTTTCAACTGACTACTGTTACCCCTAAAATACCGTTATCGAAATACCCGGAATACCGTTATCCTTAAAATACCGATACCGAAATAAATGAAATATCGATAACCTTAAAATACCGTTACCGAAATAAATGAAATAGCGTTATCCGTAAAATACCGTTACCGTTATTTTTAATTCTCTACTTTTATCCTTAAAATACCGTTGCAGATATAACTGAAATACCGTTAACCCTAAAATACCGTTACCGAAATAACCCAAATATCGTTATCCTTAAAATACCGTTACCGAAATATCTCAAATACCGTTATCTTTAAAATACCGATACCGAAATAAATGAAATAGCGTTACCCTTAAAATACCGTTACCGAAATAATCTAAAATATCGTTACCCTAACGATAACCGCATTTGTTTCGGTTACCATCCATGGTATAAACTCAATATACCGGTATAAACACGTAGTTATGTATGGCATAACTATATCACAGTACTAAAGACTGCGTTCGATGAAACTAGTGCACACCTTATTACTTGTAAATTATTTTCAAATTCAGAATTTTTTTTTTATTAATCAAGATGCATTTGCTAAATATGTACAAATCCTCATGTCAAGTTTTAAAATTATTCTATACTTATTGGCTTTAAAATGAGCTGTGAAATAGAAATCCGTGAAAAAATAATTCGATTATTTAATGAAATAGTATAGTATGCAAATCCAGTTATGCAAATCCACCTAACTGCCCAGAGCTCAGACCCATTGAAAGATATTGGGCTCTGGTAAAAAGGATCATGAAGGGTACAAAACAGGTTGCTGAAAACACTTACACATTTTCAAGAAAATAGTTATCATCAAGCAAAAAAACACTGAAGACACTATTAAAAGTTTAATCGGAGGAATTTCAGAAAAAATTTAATTTTTCATTAAAAACCACTAATGTGTAATATTTTTTAATGTAAACATGAATAAGATCTCTGTTAATAAAACGTTTTTTTCTTTTGTATATATCAACTAGTTCAAAAGTTATTTAAATTTATTCGTGCACTAATTTCATCGAACGCAGTCTTTATTTTGTATAGGGACTCACGGTGAAAACGGCCCAGTCAAATTTAAGTTAAAAAATCGGTCTCTTTCATATCCTAGTACTTTGTTGGGAATCCTTTTTGCGCAATGACAGATTTTAGTCAGGGATCGATTCCACTAACTTTTTTGTAAAATCAGGGGACATTTTTTCCCATTCATCTTCTAAAGCCTTTTTGAGGTCGTTTGCGTTAGAAATCGGATGTTTGTGGATTTCTAACTTAAGTTTATGCCATAAGTTTTCAATTATTTTTAAATCTGGTGATTGCGGTGGAGTTTTGATGACCCTTGAACAGTTTTGCACTAACCATTCTCTTATTATTCCAGCGGTATGTTTGGGGTCGTTGTCCTGGTAAAAGAGGAAAGTGTCCTTTGTACCCAATTTTTCTGCGAATACGCACCCCATACCAGCAGGTGGCCACCACCGTATTTTACTGTGGGGCGCAAGTTCTTGGGACTTAACTCCTGTTTGGGCTTTCTTCACATGTTAACGCTACCGCCCGAAACAAAAATATTAAATTTAAACCCATCTACAAATAGAACGTTTTCCCAAAACAAAAAATCCTTCATCCCGTAGTTATGGGCGAACTCCAATCTTATTTATTTTTTTGCTTACGAAGGGCTTTTTCCAGGCAATTCTTCCATTCAATCCAGCACTTCTAAGGACTCTTCGCACTGTTTCTGGGATTGCAACATATCCAAACATGTCTCGTAGTTTTAGTGCTTTTAATCTTGGATTATTTCTGGATTTTTGGAGTGTCCAACGTTTATACCTCTCAGAAAAAATTAGTTTGAACTGAATTTTTGCTTATTAACAATTAGATTTTGGTCTTTAAATCTTTTAGTAATATTTTTTACTGTTCCACGCGCTATTTTTACGATTTCTGCTTTCTGCCAATTGGTCAATGGTCTTCATAATGGTCAATAAATAAATTTCTTATTTTAATTGTGGTATGACAACCCATTTCGAAAAATCTTCTTAAATCGTGTTTAGTTAAACTGAACTAAAAAAAAATTTCACTGTGAAATTAAAAATTGACATTTCCTTCATAACTTTATTCCATTTTGTTATTGTAGTATACAAGTTTAGTAAATGTGCATTTTTCAAACACTAATTATACCTACTTTTAGAATATATACATATAGTTTAATTAATTTTTGTTAATGCCCTATAAAAAAATGCAAAATTTATTATTGTAAATGGTGGGTCATTTTCACTGTGATTCACTGTATATGATACAAAATATGATTTTCTGTCTTCCAATTCTGCATTTATGGTTAGATTTCGAAAAAAAAATATTTTATTCTTATTCCATTTTAAAATGTTATACCAAATCCTTAAAGTAATTAGAACTCTAATAAAATTTCGCTCTAAATTTGATGTTTTACGTTGGTTTTACTAGAAAAAGCACCGTTATTCTACCTTTAGTGAGGTTTATAACTGTAATATTATGTATGTATTGTGTAAATTTACCCTTCAGCGATTACTTATTATATAAAAAGACAAACAATTTACTTATATTAAATAAATAATGCGCCAAGTTTAAATGCGTCTATTAAAAGTTCGCTTAGTGTATACATATATTTTTTTAAATTTTAGGTTACAGTGTTAGTAAGACTAAGATGAATTATAAATTTTAAGTATTTATGATATGATTGTTCTGATTTTGTAGAATTTTTTATTTCAAATTAAGAAAATTGCAAATGAACTTAAAATCTGAGAACTGGACTGAGAGAATTATCTGCTTGCTATTAATGCATTTTTGAATAAAATCAGTGAAGTTTAACTGGAACTCGTCCATTGAAACTTTTAATTGAATTAATGGAATTTTTTATAAAATGTGGTGAAAAGTTTTCAATTTAAGCGTGTTCGTTTACGTACTACAAGTTACTACTTTTACTACAGCTGGAAAAAATTAATAGAAAAAGTAAACAAAACATTCCAATTGTAGTAAAAGTAGTAAGAATTTCGAGTAAATTGTTTATTTATCAAAAGTTTCATACACTCACTGAAAAATTTTCATTAAAACTAGATTCATAGCATATATGAAGCTTTTTCATCAAGATACTTAAGTATCTTAAAATGTCTTTAGTACGATACTAACCTCAGTAAAAAATGTATTTATTGCCATAACTTTTGCAAATGGAAACTGTTTTGCTTGAAATTTTGCAAGAATTGTTTTTAGAGGTGACCCCATAAGGCATTACATTTATTGAGGTCGATTGTTCAAACGCTAATTAGTGGTTTAAATATCAAGATTAGCACATCGCATTTATATCGTAAATATGGCCACAGATCCTGTGCTTACATTTTAACACAAACAAATTCATATTAATTAAATTTGAAAATTTTTTTTATAAAAAACTGAATGGACAACCGCCAAACTTTAAAGCATTTAGCGAAAAATCTGTACCATTGGTCGAAAAATAAAGTACGCCATTGTAATCAGCATGTCCGAAATATATAATATATAGATCTTCATTAATTTTTTGAGTGTCATGCAGTGTAATTAAGTATGTATAAAAAATAAATAATTTGACATTTAATATTTATTAAAATTCTATTCAATTTCTCACTCGAATAAAGGCAATACCGCCATTTCGAGACTATTCTGGGAGAAGAAAAAAACGCGGAAAACCGTTATAAATAAAAAGTTGTTATTCTTTTTTCGGCAACTTAAGCTGTATTTTAAAGAGTTTAAAATTAAATTTTAGCAATTTGTTTAAAACAACATAAAGCTAAAATTTTATAAATTTCGCGGACTAGGAAATAAGACTTTTTAAAAATATGCATTGAAAATATGAACTGAATATGTGAAACTCAATATCTCTTAAACCATTTGACTTTTGGGTGCATTTTTTTTCTTCTAAAATTATGAGCCTCATTTTATGTTGTCCGTTGTAGCAAAACAAAAATTTTTTTAAGTTATATTTAATGGAGAATAAAAATATTGCTTAAAAAATTTTTTAACCATTTTTTAATACAATTAAATATAAAATTTTGTGAAACAGGAGCTGAGCCCTTTTCGAAACTCAAGTTTCAATAATATACAATTTCATTAATTATGTTAATTGGTTAAAGTATTTATTAAAAACCGACTTATTTTTGTCGGTTTTCGGTTTTGAGGCTTGAAAAACCGCGATTTCGGTTTCGTATAAAACCGAACAGCAAATTCTATATACATATATACTAGGATGACGGTAAGGATCTCCTACTTTTCATGTATTGTAACAATCTTCAGATCCATATCAGTTGCTTACTTTTATTCAAATCGTTTGTTATTAGCAGTTTGGTGTAAAAAATTTCCGAAATCCGGTTTAGAAATTGTGAGTAAAAATGTGAGGATACCCGGAAATTTCGATACAAAATGAAACATTTTGCACAAACAAACAATCGAAATAAAAGTGACGAATTGGGCATTATAGTTCACAATTCATTTCAGTCGATTTTATTTTTGACCTAGTGTGTTCTAAACCATTTCCATTTTTGTTTCAGAAAATTCCAAATATATTTCGAAATTGTCCAAAAATGTTTTAAAATTATCCAAAAATGTTTTAAAATTGTCCAAAATTTTTTAAAATTTTCCAAATATATTTCAACATTGTCTAAAAAGGTTTCAAAATTGTCGAAAATTTTTCAAAATTATCCAAAAATATTTAAAATTTTTCCAAAAATGTTTTAAAATTGGCCAAAAATTATTCAAAATTTTCCAAAACTGATTGAAAACTGTCCAAAAATCATTCAAAATTGTCCAAATATTGTTTAAAATTGTCTAAAAATTTATCATATTTGTTCAATTGCATTTTAAAATTGTCCAACACGTATTTTAAACTTTTCAAAATGTATTTTAAAATTATACAAATATATTTTAAAATTATACAAATATATTTTAAAATATTACAACTATTTTTTAAAATACTTTATTTGTATTTAAGAAAATTCCATTTGTATTTTAAAATTGTCCAAATGTATTTCGGAATTATTAATTTCTATTTAAAAATTTTAAATCTCTATTTCAAAATTGTCCAAATGCATTTCAAATTATTCCATTTGTATTTAAAAATTATCCAAATGTATTTGAGAAAATTCCAAATCTATTTAAAAAAAAAAACTATATTTGTATTCAAGAATAGAGTTTTTTTTAAATACATTTGGAATTTTCTGAAATACATTTAGAGGATTTTGAAATACTAATGGAATTATTTGAAATGCATTTGAACAATTTTGAAATACAGATTTAAAATTTTTAAATACAAGTGAATAATTTTGAAATGTATTTGGACAATTTTAAAATACAAATGTTGTTAACTTTATTTTAAAATCGCTAAAAACAAAGAAAAATTTGGTCATGTTTAAGGCACTGTAATTTTAAGTGTGGCGACCATTTGTAGAAAAAAATAATGCAATACTTAAGGAAATTTTATAGGAATTCCAAAAATATACAGTTTTTAAAGAACTGATCAGTACTCGCTAAATTTTACTATGCAATTTGATAGAAGGTCGATATCGCTTATTTTTCCATTAAAAGCCACGCCACGCCTATTTAAAACAAGTGACAAAATAAAAAAAACAGACATTACATTAAAATTCTGCACAATTTTCTGAACTCTCTCCTTGCATTTTGGGGCGAATTTATCCAATATTTTGATTTTTAAAAATAAAGGCAACGAGAATAAAATTAGAAAAAAACTTTAATGTCCCTTTTATATTGCACATGACTGTATGTGTGAAATATTGGGCGTTGTGTTATAATTTCCAATCTCTGTGATTATCTAGCTACTTTTTTTTTTTTAGAAAAATTAGCATTATAATTCTATAGGTAAAATATTTAACAATATTAAAAAATTTGAAAAAAAAAAATTTTTTTGCCGATTGAAACTCCAAAAAAAATATTTAAATTACACAGTACAACAAAATAAGAAAAATTTGATGCATCGGGATTGCGTTACATTATTTCTAATAGACATTGGGACGTAGATCACGAATATGTCCCTAGAATTTTAAAGTCAGCTATAGTTTAGGAAATATTTACAAAACTGTATTTGCAGAAAAATTCAATTTTGTAATAAACTTTTTGCAAAAAAGATGCAAAATTAAAAGTATGAACGCCACTCTTTGCAAAATTTTAATAGGATGAAATATGCTCTTTAATTTGATATATCGCATGTTTTGACAGCTGCGATAATATTCCCTATGCATTTAAAGTTGAAATTTCTCTTTTTTCACGATTTCAATTAATCTGCGATGAAAGGAATATGCAATTTTTTAATCTATACCATTAGTAAACATCTCATGTTACTTAATTTATCAAAAAAATTTCGCACTTTATATTTTAATTTTAAGTGAAAATTGGCTAAAGCTGAAAAAGATTGATTTTTTTAATTCCTAAAAATTAAGGAGTTTGTGACGAATATGAAATTAAAAAACTCAGATAAAATCATTGAAATATGTAATACACTTATTTTATAATCAATTTCAACAAAGGTTTAGATAATTTAAGTGCAAATTTATAAAAAATAACGATTTTAAAATATGCATGTTTAAAAAGGTACTATAAAAGAGCATTTTAAATTTATTCGACTTTATTTTTAAGCAAACGGTTTTGTTCATTTTGTGTATGAAAAATATTTATATTTTCAAACATTTTGATTGGTTGAAAATAAATTAACCAATCAGAATGCTCCAAAAATAAACCAAGTCAAAGCATACTGCCACCCAAAATTTTAAATGAAATCGATTTTAACAAAAATATACATTTTTGTAAATTGGCGATTAAATTTGTGTTTCAGATTGAATTTTCGGAAAATGTTTATGCAAAAGTTGTGATATTTTTGACAAAACGAATTTATTGGAATATGAATTTACGTCATGTGTTAAGACTTTTCAAATCCGATTAAGGGATTTTACTTGATTTGCAAAATAGGAAAGTAAGTGAAGTTTTCATTTGAATTGCAATTATATCCTAGATTCTCTATCTAACAAAAATAAGTTGGTATGGTTCTAAAAGCCCGAAGTCTATACTTTTAAATCATATTAAAAATTATCCGTAGTTTAGTCAGGTATATGAATAAATAAGAAATTTTAACGAAAAAACTGACTTTTTGCTAAAAGTTAAATTTGCGAATATTGCAAAAAGTAAAGCTAATTTTTAAATTTGGTGTTCACATTCGTGATACTCATCCTAAAATCTATCAGAATTGATATGTCACATGCCCGATGCATTTTTAGTGTTGTACTGTGTTATTATTTAATAATAAAATTAATTTGAAAGTTCTGTAAATTTACCCATAGTTAAAACAATAGTAGTAAAATATTGTAAAAAACTGCAGTTAGAACTTTGTATTTGGGCAGTAGGTTTGGTAAAAGGCTCAAAACAAGGAAATTTTAATAGCAATGAATTTTTAAAAATATGTGAGTTTTGTTGTTTGTTCGGCTTGAGGTCGATTATTTCAAATTAAAAATTAATAATTAAAATAATTAATTTTTATTATTTCTTTTAATTTATTTTATTTTCCGATATTTCGACCAACTTCGTTGGTCATCATCCGGGAATATCTAAAATAATGTCTTAAAAAATAATTATCTATCTGGAACTAGAAAAAAGCCTTAAACTATAAGCGATGTCCACATACCGTTTCCTAGGGCAAATCATGAGCGTAATTAATATAATAAAGGGCATCGTAACCGAAATATGATACAAACCTATAATAAATGACATATTCAGTGGAAAATTTATATATATTTGGAGGAAATCCAACCTCTGGTCTGGGGTCAGTGACCAAAAACACAACTTTTAAGCTATAAACAAGTGTATTGTATAGGTGTATTACATATTTCAATGGCTACAATCAAATAAAGTTGTGTTTTGAAATTCACTATTAAATCTCCGGATCTTGATCCACAAATATAACGCCATGATATTTAATAGAACAACCCTTCCAAATCGCATATTGGAAAATTATTTTGCGTGGCAAAAAGTTTGTATGGATATCAACAATTTTATTGACTCAATATCATGGCGTTAAGCCCCCCATACATTTGCAATATTATGTCCAATATAATGGCACAGTATTTTTCTCCTTTTGCCAGACACCATACAATAAATTGCAACATATATGTAACAAAATATCGCCACAATATTTTACATAACCTCAAAATGCACACAAACATAAACAGTGCAAAATAAAAGTTGCACAGTGTTGCCAATAGATTATACAATATATCAAGTTGTCCAATAAATATCAAAATTGTTTTGATTCACTCCATAATATTGCTCAACCTTCAATTTAATACACACACGGTCAATATGCTTGCACCACTTGGAAAGTTGTACCTTAATATTGCAAATGTATGGCCCGCTTTATAAAGCAGATTTGAAAAAATAATAAATATCTAACTGAATACTAAACCTTATACGGCGTTCACATATACGTGTTTAACTCGATTTGGCGTGTTTAAGCGTTAAACATGTTTAAGTGAGATGTTTTACAGTACATTTTTCCTATCCTTAAACACGCTAAATTATCGTGTTTAATTTTTAAACACGTTGTTAAACTCGATAAAATTGATATCAATTGGTGTTGAATGACAGGTTTGAGCAGAAGAAGACACAACAAGACAAATAAAAAAATTAAAATTGAATAAAATAAACTAAATTTAAATAAAAACCAGTTAAAATGTGTTTTTTTCTTATTAAAGTGATAGATGAACAAAACAATTAATTAAACTTTGCTTCCGGTGAACGAAAAATCCAAAAACAGCCATGAAGTTGTCCCTTAACTAAAAATTGAAAAATCTTGTTTCCGACTGGGGCGGATAATGTTATTTCATTTTTATAGCAATTATAACGTTGGATAATGCCAAAAATTATTAATTATTGCCTCCGGCCGAAGAAAAAACTACTTTTTGGGAACGTTTGTAAAATTTTTATTTTTTTTTTCACAATTGTTAAGGAACATCTGTTCGAGATGTTTAACTTAAACACTTCATTTTTAAGTGTGAACTGATATGTTTAACTTTTACTTAAACGTGTTTAACAATCGTACTGTGAACGTAGTATTAGAATTTGAGCTTTGTTTTCAACTTCGCTATGGTAAAAGCACGAAGACTTTCAATAATATAAAATTCATTTTATTTTATATTATTTTATTTTTTTTTTATTTTATTTTATATAATAAATAAAATATACAAATTATCAGATTAATAAAAAAAGTTTTAAATTTTTACACCCAAAATATTACAACTGACCAACAAAGTTGAAAAAAATAAAATTTTTTGAAAGTTTCCATTGTACTGCCATTGTATTTTATAAATAACCTAGCCTAGTCTTACGTGAAAAGTTAAATGTTTCTGGGTATTAAATGAAAAACTCAAATTCGGGGGATTAAATGCAAAAGTTAATTTCTTATTGAATTAAACGAAATAGTTCCTTCCGGGAATTAAATGCACAATTGAATGAATTCCTTGACCAAAAATTTAATTAACTCGATTTGAATGAATTCGTTTGTGAATGAATTCGTTAATTTAATGCTTAAGGTTTTGGTCAGGGAATTCATTCGCTAAATTGAAATTCTTTGAATTCAGGAATTAATTCCTTATGTTTTTTTTTTTCATTATTGAATTCATTCCTTGAAATAAAAAATTGAATTAAATTTTAGGGAATTCATTCCAAAAAGAATTAATTCTTTAGAGCTCTGACAACTCTGTAGAAATTTTTTGAAGTTGTTCGTTTTTAACAAATTCAATAATGAATTTTGCAAAGCATGACACGCAAAGTAAGTTGTTGATAGCTGCAATTCAACTTCTGGGAAGTTGTTTGTAAGGTGTCGTGTACAAGAATGTATTTATATTGTACTATAATAATCCATTCTTTGGAAAGTTGTGTATTTGTGTATCACTTCATAAGGTATCCATTTAGAAGTCATTACCTTATTGTAGTCATTACTATTATAGATGTCATTACTATTATTACATGGTTTTATTTAGAGGTTGTCAATTTTAGATACCTTTGTCTCATCTTGCACAATTCAAAATGATTTAAAATTTTGCAGTTAACATGCTAGCATAATTTTAACCGGTGTTGAAGTGTTAATGTATTTCAATTGTCACTTAAATGGTGTACATAAACTTTCTGAACACCCGGTTGTTTAATTCTGACCGACTTTTCTTAATAAACAATTTACAAATTTAAAGACCTTTCTCTCAAATATAGTTTTTGGTTTTTAGTTTCTAAACATTTTACAGAAATGTATTCCCAATCCCAAAATCAAAGTAAGTCGCTTGTGACGTTTATGTGACTGCTCTTTTTATGAGTTAATACAACCGTAATATTCACGAACAACTATCATTATTGGGAGATGCTTATCAGAGCAAAATAATTCAAAATACAAAAAAATCTTTCAAATAATTATCAAATTAAGGGCATTTTTATGGCAAGTTCTTTCACGCAGAAAAATCTCTGCTTTTGATCCTGAGACGTTGATTACACAAAAGTTCTACTTTAATAGTTTTTAAATTTTATGATTTATTTTATTAATTGATATCTGGCAGTTTAATTAAAACTGACGTATCTATACAGTATGAATTTTAAATGAAATTGAAAATATTATTTATAAATAATGAAAAATAAAATGAAATGAATTATCGATGGTCATAAGTTGATAAATCGTAACTGGAAGTTAAATTCGAACTTGGGTTAAGCATGCCAAATGACTTTTTCATCATACTGAAGTCATTTGGCATCCTTATTTTACGGGCTAATTTTATCGTCAGTTATAAATTGCCAGCCTATGGCCATCGATAGATGTAAAGTATGTGAGAATAATACTGTATAAATTTTTAATATATTTGTATAGTTTTATGGTCTATATTATTTTTTGTTTGTTGTTGGTGTTGGCCATTCATTGGTTAGGTGTTATTAATTGATAGCATCTGTTCCATTTATACAATATCATAAACATAACAATTTGTGATTTATTTTGACATATACACAGTTTTTATAAAATAAAAAGAAAATTCTTGCTGTACAATCGTTATAAAATACATTACCAGTTATTTAAAATACCATTGAAAAACTCAAACTTTTTTGGATAATATTTACAAAGGGTTTTAAAAAAGCTTCAAAGTAAAGTTGTTGTTTTTTTTAGCAAGTAAAGTTGAAAAGCTGATTGCAGTAGGTGTTTTTTTAATATTCCTTATATTTCCTTATTAAAAAAGTGTTATTCTACAATATTTTCAAGTTTGTTTTTTAAGAAAAAATCATTTTAATTAAAAAAATTTTTTTTTTGACTTAAATTTGTTTTTATTAGTTTGAAAACTATTGACAGAAATTTAAAAATTATTCCCTTTTAGAAAAAATTTTAAATACATAATATTACTTTTAATAGTAATACGCTAATAGAAAAAAGTCTTTTTAAAAAATTTAGTTAAAACTACTAAAATGAGTTAAAAATTACCTTGCTAAAATTAGCAGATTATTTTTGGGAAATATTATTACATTTTGGTTCTATTTGACCTGAATTTAAGTTAACAGAAAATAACAAATTACACTGATAAAATAAGCAAAAAAATTTACTCAATAGTTAGTTGATTAAAAAATCACAAAGACTAAAATTTTTTTTCGATTTTTTTTAAACCGAATTTTAGAAAAAAATCGTTTATGGTTGTAATGAGTATGGTCCAGATGTGTATTCCTGGTAAACTAATATTTAAGTTGTAATAATTAAAGTCAGAATTTTTAAGGAAAAATTATAATGGATCCATACAGGTTGAATGTCCATACAGGTTAAATGTCTGTTCGTGCATGATCATAACCGTTCACGCATGTTCATACGTGGATAAATAATATTAGTCTTTTTTGATCATACCCAGTGTAGAAAATCATTACCAGATATGTGGTTATGTAACTATATACTTGGTAATGGTAACTAGTTACTTTTGTTATTACATTTCTTATTACCTTTATATGGCGATGTCGCGAAAAATAATGAGTTGTCGTTACACACCAGCATACGAAAAATCAAAAAATATATCGTTACCTATGTGCTTACCAGTACTGACAAAAATAATGAGTCTAAAAATAGATTTTCTAAAAAATAAATTATATAAAAAAAAATATTTTTTTTTAAAATAAAATTTGCTGGTGCGGGAATCGAACCTGGGTCTACAGATTGCCAGTCAACAGCTCTACCATCTGAGCTATATCGACATGTAATATTTAATAGATAAAAATACAATTGACCTGCTGCACACAAGTAAGCTTACTCGCCAACATACAAAAAATCAAAAAATATGTGGTTACATATATCCTTACCACTGTTTAAAAAATATTGAGTCTAAAAATAGATTTCAAAAAATTTAAAAAAAAATCGAAAAAATTATTTTCTATTTGAAATAATGATAAAAATAAGTAATTATCAGTAACTCATTATTATATGTTTTAAAATAATACAGAAGGTAAGTGGGTGTCATTACTGGTAGTCCAAAAAATAATGATATGTCATTACCGTTTCTACACTGGGTAGGGTCATATAGGCCCCAATAGCATTTAAGGGTTAATTTTCTGAAATTAAATTAAGAATATTATTTCTAGACATAGAAAAATAATATCAGGAAGTTTAGTCGATATTCGCTTATATTAGTATGTAAAAAAGAAAATAATGTATCCTAAAATTTGACTTTTGACCTTAAGCCATATTTCCCGAATTAAGATATCGTGCGAATTTTTCAACGAAATTTAGTATGACCAACGACTTGTTTGTACCCAAGTAAGGTTATTTTGCACTTTTTTTTATCATACCACGCTCTCTAGCGGAGATTTTTGCAACGAAAGTCGAAACTTTAACCCGTCGACATTCTTCAGTGGATTCAGATTTTTTCAAAATTATATTTTTTATTTGATCTTTTAATAAAATTTTTCGTAAATAATCAAGATTAAAAAAAAACAATACGCATCTTCTCGGAATTTTTTCCTTAATTTTAGTTTTGTGATTTTTTTTAAGGTTTCTAAAAAAAAAATCCGACATTAAAATTTTAAAATGAAACCCTGTAATGATTATCAATTTTTTTTGTAGTTATAGCCAAACTTATACTATTTAACTGCGGTGTTTTATCGAATACTCGAATTTTGAATTATCGAATTTGAAAATATCGGTTCTTGAAGTTGTGTCATCATATGACGACGCTAGGAGAATAAGGGTTAAGCAGGGGATATTTTTTGGTTTTGCCCTAATTTGATCTTATGCTGTAATATTCCGGTCAAAAACATGGAATTAAAAAAAAGCCTTGCCTAAAAGCTAATTAAGTGACAAAAATCAAAGTTTTTTCGAACACCCGCTGAAATAAAATCGCTTCGCTAGCCAAATAAAAGGAATTCATACAATTTTATGAGTCTTTAATCCTTAATAAGACCTTGTAGTAAAATAGTTGGTTTTTTGAAATTTCACATTTTAAACAAACATTAAAGTCAATTAATTAAACATTAAAGTCAATTAATTAAATAACGTGTTCAATTTTATTATTTGTTAAACAAAAAAATATGTCACTAGTTTTTGCTGGAAGAAATTTGTCTAGTAAAAACTAGTAATATTTCCCCTTAAATTATTTACAAGTTTTTACTATTATTTTGTAGTCGAACGGATTTTTGAGTAATAGGTTTGAGCTTACGTCGAAATCCGTAAAGAATGCCACCCCGAATTGGGAGTGGAATTTTTGCTAACCCTTCTCTTATGTATTTGCGTTTTTTTGTCTCCATTTTTAACAAGCTTTCCAAAAATGTAAATGGGATATCATAAGACCATGACAGTTTTTGTTTTATTAAATATTTATAAAATCAGGCATACACAGCGAACTTTCGTTAATACCCTCGTATGTTTTCACAAATTTGGTCAAAAAATAAAGAGCCAGAAATTAAACTATAGCGAAAAGGTTTAAGATAAAATTTTAATCTTAATTAAGCTACAACTTTGATTATACAATTTCCCAGCCATCAAATTTTGGATATTTTTTCAAGGTTCTTATTCTGCACTGAGAGAATTATCTGCATAATATTAATCAATTTTTGCATAAAACCAATGAAGTCTCATTGGAACTTATTCATTGAAACTTTTCATTGAATTAATGAATTTTTCATAAAATGTTGTGAAATATTTCATTTTATTTTTTAAAAGTTCCATACACTCAATGAAAAATGTTTCATTAAAACTGGATTCCTTAAATATATGAAGGTTTTTCATTAAATTTAAGAAATTTTCCTTTTACTTGGTGAAGTAAACTTCATCAGTTTATTGGAAAATTTCAGTAAAACTCGTCCAGCAAAATTCGTTCTTTGTATGAGTGCAGAGTTAATCAAATAAAACAAATTTTGTTGAAATTAAAAAATTTTCTTTTTCAAAAATTGCTCATTATTTGGATTAAAATAAATCACAAAAATATAAGGAAAATTATTAAATGCAAAAGATGGTTCAGAAATGACTCAAATGTAAAAAATTAAAAATTTTGTGGAAAGTTCGAAAAGGCTCTAGAAAAAGATTTACCTTTTGAACGTACAGAATTTTTGAAAATCATCTGAATAATTTTTGAATTAAAAATAAAGCACTTTAATATAAAAATTTGAACTTTTAATAACATATTTTGGGCTCATTTTTAATTCCTCTTCGGGCTCGTTTGCTGGCTGGGTAGTTAAAAAGTTGTATTATTTTGACTATATCAACAAAGTTATTTAATTTTTTTTCTTTTAAATTTAAACTTTTAAAATTGAAAATTTAAATACTCTAATTGTGAACTTTTAAATAAAAATGAAAAAGTTTTAACGATATTTTAATTAAAAGTGATTTTTTTCTTTAATAAAATAGCAAATTTTTAAATTTAAAAATTAAACTATTATTTTTTTGAAAATTAACTTGAAAATATTGTAGCAAGTGGTGAGTAGTAAAGGAAGAGTAGTTGCAGAATATTAGATATTTTTATAGGAACCGTTAAAACTTACCATTTTTGATACTGAGTTCGCGTTTAATCGAAGGTGTTTTACGTAATGTCTTCGTTTTGAATTCGGGTTTAGGATCCTCTTTAGTTTCCTTAAGAATATCATCAACTTTGGGAACCTTTTTCAAAACGGGTCGTATTTTTAACATATTCTCAGTACTTTTACTGGGCAAGGGTTTCTCCTCACGTTTAACATGTCTGAGTTTGGGTTTATCTAATTTAAAACGTAATCTACGCTCGCGTTCTTCTTCGGTTTCACCTTCAATGGGTTCATCATCGTCTACGATTTTTTTCATTGATTTGTCACGTTTAACTACAACCGGTCTAAGTTTGGGTTTTTCTAATGAAAAACGTCTCTTTAACTCACTTTCTTCTTCCTCTTTTTTGGGTGCAACTGTCTTTGGTGGAATTATTTTTTTCGCTGTCGTCGTCGTTGCGTTAGTCGCTTGTGGTTTCTTGGTAGCAGTAGCAGTAGTAGCAGATTTTGATTTAACATCTTCCTCGGATTCTTCTTCTTCAGATTCTTCTTCTTCAGACTCTTCCTCTTCGGACTCTTCTTCCTCCGATTCTTCTTCAGTTTCTTCCTCTTCTTCAGTTTCTTCTTCCTCAGATGATGTTGGTGGAGTGGGTTCTTTTTTCTTGGCTATTGTAGTTTTACCCACTGGTGTTTTACTGGCGTTTGTGGTGGTAGATTTTTTAATAGGTTCTTGTTCCTTTTTAATCGGAGCTATTACCTTCTTAGGAGGTTCTGTAGTTTTTTTTACTGGTTCGCTAATTTTCTTTAATGTTGCACTAGGTTCAGCATTTGTTTTGGCCGCTGTTGTAGATGCTGCTGGTTTTTTCAAAATACTTGTAGTACTATTGGGTTTTTCTGTGGTGCTAGTTTTAGCCCAGGGCACTGAAGTTTTGGGAGTAGGTTTCAAACCGCTTTGGGCACCGTCATCTTTAACCCATGGTGGTCGAAATGCAGTTCGTCCAGCCGCCCCAGTAGTCGAATTTGTTGTAGATTTTGGTGCCACAAAAGGCATTGTATTTTAAAATTTCCAAAAAAAAAACTGTTTTTCGTTTTTAAATCACTATTTTTATTTATGGTTTTAAGTTTGAACTTAAAACATGTTAAAAATTCACTGAATATTTTGTCGTTTAAGAATTTCTTAACTTATTCGTTTGTGTATTTGATTAATTTTTATTTTTGATTTTTGATTTTAAAATATAAAATTTATATTTACTTTTGTTTTGCTATATTTTAATGGTAAATAATAATTTTATTCTTTTGTTGTCGTAAACGGAAAAGAGTGAAAAATTATATTAGATTTTATTTTCAATTTTTTTTTTTTTTTTGATTCAAAATAAATTTTAAAGAACAACAACTGTTTGTATTTCCCAAAGGCAATTTTTTTTAATTTTTAGTTTTATTTATAGATAATGAATATTAAAATATTAGCATCACCAAAAAAAAAAAAAAAAAATGTTCCCCACAAAACATTTCTTGGCACAGGCATTTAGACGAATTTGTTTACTAATACTGAAAATATATTTTACATGACGTTGGAATATGTACAGTGACGGACAATACAATAGAATCAATTAAAGTTTTTTTTTCTAATTTTATCCCCGTTGCTTTTATTTTTAAAGATCAAAATAATTATTAAATTGTCCCCGATGAACTGGAAGATGGTCCAGAAAATTGGGAAAATATTTAGTGTAGCGTTTGTTTTTTAATTTTCTAATGAAAAATCAGCGATATCGGATCTATACAAACTGAATATTGTTGGAAATTCTATATTTTTATTCACAAATGGTGGCCAGATTTAACATGACAGCGCTTTAAACATGAACAAATTTTTGTTGTTTTTAGCGATTTTAAAATAAAGATAACAACACTGAAATTTTAAAGCGAATAGGATTATGCTATACTTACCACGATATAACAGATCAGTCAGGCACATTTACATTTGCATTTAGTGTCAAAATTTCAGTGCTGTTAACTTTATTTAAAAATCGCTTAAAACAAAGAAAAATTTGCTCATATGCGCTGTCATGTTAAATGTGGCCAATATTTGTGAATAAATATAATGCAAGATTTAAGGAAATTTTATAGAATTTCCAACAATATTTAGTTTCTATAGATCCGAGTAGTCGCTAAATTTTACTATATAATTTAATAAAAGGTCGATGTCGCTGATTTTTCATTAAAAGCCACACCTACTTAGAACGGGTAGCAAAATTAAAAAACAAACGCTAAACTAAAAATTTCTACAATTTTCTGGACCTATTCCAGTTCTTCGGGGGACAATTTAATTATTATTTTGATCTTTAAAAATAAAAGCAACTGGGATAAAATTAGAAAAATTTTAATTGATTCTATTGTATTGTCCGTCACTGTATATTATATATAAACTGGTTGATCATCAATTTATAAATGTTTATGAATAGGGTTTTTTTGGATTGGGGGAAGGATATTGACCAAAACACAAAAAGGCAAGAAAGTTAATATTTACAACTTTAAATCCCTATTTATAACTGCGGTAACGCACTTTTTGATATACTATTTGGTGCACTATAGTGGTTAAAAAATGCCTAAAAAACTTTTCGACTACGATTGTTATACTATTTTGGTTCAAAAAAGAGCCAGGTGGTGTAATGTGGAGCTTGGTGTAAAATTATTTGTGCCTTTTAAATAATTTTAATAATGTGCCGTGTTGCTGAATCAAATAATAAACTTTTCAAATATGCAAATTAGGGTGGGGCGCTTTGAACATCTTAATGGGCGCTTCGCGTTTCTGATTCTTGGGATTGTACTGAGCAAAACAGTCCACTACGACATATCAAAAAAATCATTTTCGAGGTTCCCGAATTTCAATTTTTTGCAATTTTCTAATAAATGCTAGATTAGCGCCATCTTGCGGTGGCTTTTTGAAACAACTAATGAAGTTGTAAACAATGTAACATTACAACCTTTCCAGAAAGGTATCACTTATGAAAATCGGATAAAAAATGTGGCAACTAGAGGTAAAAGTATATAAGTAAAATTATTTTCTGCTTGATGATGAAATGATGATAATGATGATGAAATGATGATGTTGATGAAAACAAGCAGAAAATAATTTTACTTATATACTTTTACCTCTAGTTGCCACATTTTTTATCCGATTTTCATAAGTAATACCTTTCTGGAAAGGTTGTAATGTTATATTGTTTACAACTTCATTAGTTGTTTCAAAAAGCCACCGCAAGATGCCGCTAATCTAGCATTTATTAGAAAATTGTAAAAAATTGAAATTCGGGAACCTCGAAAATGATTTTTTTGATATGTCGTAGTGGAATTTTTTTTCCTCATGCCAAAAGCTATCGCAAAATCGATGGCACAATATCAAAAAATGTTTGTCCATACAAATCGCCCCACTCTAATGCATATTCTAGAAAGCGTAATAGCGTGATATCCCCGATATTTTGAAAAATCAATTTTCTATAACTCCAATTATCCAAAATTGCCTTTTTGTAGGGATTCTTTTTCCCCAAATTTTTTCGTGTAGGGGGAAAAGGAAAGATTCGGCCTGATTACGAGTGTCGTATTTGTAGTCGAAATTTTCGAATCCATATAAAATGATTTTGTATATAATGGAAATTATAAAGAAATGAAACTCCGATACTGGATTTTTTTATATATGCTAAATCCAATTGAAAAATTGTTCAAAAGTTGTGTTTTTAGCGAAATTTCAGCAAATTCGACTTAGTTTCGGCTACGACTACGACACTCGTAATAAGGCCGATTTTTTATTTTCCGACAAATGTAGGGAATTTTCAAAAAATTAGCATTTTCACTCAAACAATGCAAAATACATGTAACAAAAATTATAAATGCACAAAAATTCTAAAATGTTTCAAAATTGAAATTTAAATTTCACAAATTTTTAAATTCAATTTCTGGCAAATTTTAGGCATTATGGCTTTATAGTAGAAATGTCACAAATATTCGGTCACTATTCGCGATTCAGCATATTTTTGTTATTCGATGGATCCCAGTAAAAAGGTAAAATCCAAACAAATGGTTGCAGAACACCTTATACTGCATTGGCATAGGATCTAATCTATGTTCTACAACCGGTTCTTTTTATATGGAGTTTGACTTAAGCAATATATTTCGAACCGAAAGTTATTTAATTTTGTCGCCAGAAAAAAGCTCTCCTTGTAGATGGCATAATAATCCCCTCGGGTTTAATTGAAATTCAAGAAAACAAATGTACCCACCCAGGTGGAAATTATTTGTGGTAACAAAAAAGAAGCACTGGCAAAGCGCAAGTAGACCGCGATCTTACAAAAAGAAGTACTGGCAAAGCACTAAATTTGGACGCCTTCCCAACGCTTTAAAAGGGTGAATTCCCAGCACTTGTTTTCCTATAACATTATTTTGTTTTTGAAAAAGAAACTCCAAAAGAGTGAATATTTAAATAATTTTTGACTCCACAATACAATAACTCCAAGAATCGTCTATTTTTAGAGTAATTTAAAATTCTTCAGTGATGAGGGCTAATAATTTGGTGGCAGGGAAAACACTTGATTTTTATGTTTCTTGGTGCTATCTCAATACTTTGCAAAGCATTAAATAGATCGGTGTTATCATTTGGATGTCAGAAAAGCACTTTAATTTTTTTATTTGAGCGTTGGCAAAGCATTTGATTTTTATGTTTATGGGTGCTTTCCCAGGGCTTGGTAAAGCATTGGCACCACCGTGGAACGGTGTTATCATTTGGGCGTTGGGAAAGCAATGTTAACAAGCACTCATACCACCCATTTCGGTGCTTTGCCAGTGCTGGCCCCTTTGTAATTTTCTACCTGGGCATATATTCCATTACCACACTACTATGTGCATAGATCTGTGTTTTTACAAAGTTTGGTCTCGAAAATACGGACTCGCAGGGGTTAGAGCCTGTGCTCATAAGAACTATTCGGGTATGTTAGTTTCGTCTACTTACTACGTGTCCGAATTCCACCGCAAATGGAGTTCTTACATGGTTGGGTTTTCTAAAAATGTTGTTAAATGTACATTTACACAGAGAGAATTTTCTTCTACGAGTTTTAATAAATTTTTTCACTAATCTAATGAAGTTTACACAAGGTGAATGGAAAATTTTTTAGTTTTTATCAAAAAGCTTTATAGTTTTTATTAATATTTCTAAAGTACCTCTTTCTGTTCCAAGCCGAATAGTTATCATACGGCCCTCATAATTTGGCAAACCCTATTTGAATTTTGTTGCATTTATGCTTTTTTAAATTTGTCTTACATTTAAACATTTTTTAAATTTTCCATAAAATTAGCCTGTATTTGATGATAATTTCGTACGATAACGATGTTTTTATTATTTTTTCTATTTTGGCAACAAATTCTCGCATTCTTTAGCTACAAGTTTGTTTTTTTTTTTGTAGCTGTGATTATTTAAAAGTTTGTCGTTTCTCGTTCACTCGATATAAATTTATATTTTGGTGAAAATTGTGAAAAATATACAAAAACATTTGAGTGTTGTTAACATAAAGAGGCTGCGAACTCAGACATATGCAGATATGAAAATATATTAGGATGCCACTTAAATGTTTGCATACAACTCTATATATATTTCACTTTTTGTTGAAAGTTAAAGTTTCCTGCAATATATGTAGTTCTCAATTTAATTTAGGTTCATACAAAATTATGACTTGTGATTTCATGCGATTTTCGAGTGTAGCAGTTCAAATATACTGCTACATTTGAAAAAAAACGGCCAAAGATTAGCAATTGGTTGGTATTTGGTTTTTTAGACCCTTAAGGCCCATACATTTTCTGCAGAATCGATTTTCAATTTCATGATCTCTGACCTAATTGTCAAGAAAAATTGACTCCCTTACCCTTATTTCGTTTAGCAAAAATAATTGCATGGGGGAAATGTTTTTAGTTGATCTGTTATTTAAGTAAATGAATGTTATTTTAGTTTGACTCAAGATCATAAATTAATATCACTTTCTGTTTAAATTATTTTCAAATCAAAGAAAGATGATACAATTTTTACAAGTAAATTACAAAGAATAAAAATTATTGAAAATATTCGATAAGACCAGCAAGGCAGAATGCGCATTTTCGGCTTTCGCTACAAAGCCATCATCAATCAATCATCATTGCCATTTGACTATCATGCAGTTTCGGACGAAGCGAGTTTTATTTTGTTTTCGTAATCTGCCCATAGAGAATTATATTCTACCAACATTAAAAACTCTCAGGGCGAATGCTGTACCGGGTAGAGATTTACCGCCCACTACATTTTTGTTGCTATAAAAATTTATGACTTTTCGTATTATATATAATTATATCAGAAAAATGAGAACATACAATTGTAGCAGATTAGATCGTATTAGATCATATGAGATCATTTTAGATCTACTTTAATACAATTATACCTAATTTGATGGAATAAGATATGGTTCGATAGAAGTTTATCCGGATTTTATGCTCATCCAGATGTCTAAAATAATTTTTATTTTATTTTTTTTTATTTATTTTTTTATTTTATGCTCATCCAGATGTATCACATATAATATTATTAGATCCAACTAGATACAGTGGTATATAATACGACAAAATGATACATAATTACATATCCATATGTAACTATATATAGGCCAATATATGAAAATTTTCATAAAATTTTATGAAAAGCTGCATTAATTTTTTTCGAAGTTTCAAAGGACGAATTCCAGCGAAATTTCATTGAGTTAATGTAAAAATTCATTAATAGCATGCAGATAATTCTCTCAGTGTAACCCTTCACTGCCCAAATTTTATAAACAAATTTCTAAAAAGTCACACACAGCCGTAAATAATTTAAAAAAATACGAGGATCGTATGATAACTACACTCATAGAAATAAATCTGTAGAAATAGCAGAAAAAGTTACTAAAAATTAGTTAAAAATGATGCTGCAGAAAAAACTGCTAAAATTAGCTGATTTTTTTTGCTAAGTACTAGTAAAATAAGACCAGCAAAATTAAAACTGTTAAATTTACAGAATTTTAGTTATATTTAAGATAACTTTTAGTTAATTGAAAATAGCAAATTGTATTGTAAAATCTGCAGAAAATTTTGCTAAATATTTGTAGACTACAAATAGCAAAAATAAACTGTTATATCTACAAAATTTTTGCTATTTCTAAGCTAAATTTAGTTGAATGCAAATAGCAGTCTAAACTGCTAAAATCAGCAGAAATATTTGCTAAAAATTGTAAACTGCCGTTTTCAAAAGGTTCGATTTTTATTTGCAATTAAAAAATATCGAAAAAAAACTTCGAAAATAAAATTTTTTTTTATTATTTAGGGTCTAATTATATAGAAAAATTTTTTGCTGATTTTAGCAGGTTAATTTGCTATTTTCCATTTACAAAAATTTAACTCAAATAAAGGCTTCTTCAAGAGGGACGCTACAAAAAGTAGAAAGGACAGCAAACGACGTTATATTTCTTGCCGCTCTTTTGACATTTCTCTTCAGTAAGGTTTGCCATTTCATGATGGAAAAATATACGAGCCAACAACGAGTCGAAATTATTAAAATTTACTACCGAAATTCGGAGTCAGTGGCCTCAACGTTAAGAGCGCTACGTCCAATTTATGGTCGTCATAATGAATGGCTTCGTCAATAAACAAAATATGCGTTATTGGTCAGACAGCAATCCACACGTACTCCATGAGTTTGGTGCTGTTTATGGGCCGGCGGCGTCATTAAGCCGTACTTCTTCCGTGATGATCAAGACCGGCACGTTACTGTGAATGGGAATCGCTACCGTTCAATGATAACCGAATATTTTTGGCCCCAATTGGATGATATGGACTTGGAGGACATGTGGTTCCAACAGGACGGCGCCACAAGCCACACAGCGAATGTCACAATCAATTTATTGCAAACCAAGTTTGGAGAACGTCTTATCTCACGAAATGGTCCAGCCGATTGGCCGCCTCGGTCGTGCGATTTGACGCCGTTGGACTATTTCCTGTGGGGCTACGTCAAATCTATGGTCTATACCAACAAGCCAGCGACGATTGATGAACTTCGTACGAATATCGGCCGATTTATGCTTGGAAACTGTCGAAAATTGGCAAGCGTGCCCGTGGTGGCCATGCAAAAGAGATCGATTTCCATACATAATGGCATCGAACGTACTTTCACAGGAATAAAGAATTTCATTGATATTGTAGCGCTCTTATTGAAGAACCCTTTATAACTAAAATTCTGTACATTTAACAGTTTTATTTTTGCTGTTCCTATATTACTAATATATAGCAAATATAATCTGCTAATTTAGCAGTTTTTTTCTGCATCATCATTTTTAACTTATTTTTAGTAGTTTTAATAAATTTTTTACGGACTTTTTTCAATTAGTGTACGCGGCCTTGAACAGAACGAGGTGTTTCTCGCTGCTACGGGTTCTGTTAGACTTCTTGATCAGCTGCTTCCGCAGCTTATAGTAAAAATGAAAATTTCTTACCGGTTTTCAAATTTTTTATCATTTTATAAACAAATTTTGACACATGTCCATTTTAACCCATTCGAATTTCAGTTCCCAACATTAGTTGGCTCTCAAAATGTCTAATGTAGGGTATCATATAGTCGGCATGGCCGACTTTAACTTTTTTACTCGTTTTTGTTGACAACACTAAAAAACACACTCCCATACTAACGTTAAGACGGTGCCGCAGAAATATATTGGCACAGTCGACTAATGTGTTGCTAACAGCGACCTTTTCCATATTCATCATTTGCTGGAACGCTATCGGCGCCACTTCGGTATTTTAAACTGACAGAGTTAAACTTTTAACTGTCACGTTAATCTTTTGACTGCCAAAAATGCCTGTGCAAGCGATGAAGATTAATAATCTATCACAGATTAATACACAGGGGGGTTATTATGTAAGTGGATTCGAAAAATATTGTTCGAATTCGGAAATCTCTTGTAAAAAGATATCCGTTCTTGAAAGTCCAACTCTTTTTTTACTTTTCACTTTTACTAGACATTGCCTACACGTTTCCAACGTTTTCCATCACTAAAAACAATTTTCTGTTACTGAATTTTTAATGTGAAAATTCTGTTCGAAAGCGATTTCTTTTCGAATCGAATTACATAAAAACCCCCCAGATTTGAAAGTATTAGCGAACTGTATAGTTTTGTTTACATGGAAGTCATGTCAAGAGGGAGATAACAATATAAAATCTCCATACATTTTCTATTGCGCATTTTTTGTATATATCTGTCTCTTTTTAGATTATTGTGCATTTCATTTTGCTCCTTTTCTGTCGGCCATATTGCCCACATCAGCTGATTCATATCTGTGTATAATCTGTGGTATCTATCATAAAAAGTTTTCGGGACTTTTTTTATAATACACTCGAAAATTGTGTACCAAAATCGTATTTTTTAATGTGCTTTAATCACGCTGGCCGAATTCGCCTTAGCTTAAACTTGAGCTTAGAAGGCGCACAAAGCACAAATTTTATTTAAATTTTCCATAGAAGATCGATAACTATTTGAAAATGCTTTTTATTATAAATGGCACCTTATCTTTGTTTTGTATATATTTTTAATTCATTGTATTCTTTGTTATACATACAAATTTATATATATTTATATGAATGTAGAAATGTACGGAAAAAGGCAAATAAAAAGTATAAAATAAAAGTTTATTTTCATAAGAAAAATAAAAAAAAAATAAATTTGTACAAAAATAAATTTTATGGAGGCGTTATAACGCAATATATTTAAAATTTATTGTGCCACTTTAATTCAATATAAAGAACATTAGAATATTAATATTTTATTATTATTTAACAAAAATATATGGAAAATTGTTAATTGTCAACTAACTAATAACTCTTTATTTCGAATACATATGTTTTTATTGTGTCAGTTTAATTGTTTTGGGCATTTTTAATTAATATAAAAATGATTCATAATTAATTAAAAAAAAACAAAATATTTTATTAAACAGTTGTGTTGTTCTTAAAATTTATCTAAATTATATTTAGATTTTTTTAAATAAATTTTTAAATTTAAAGCTTTAAGATCAAATTTTAATCCTGCAAAAATTATTTTTGAAAAATATACACTTTTTTCTTAATAAAAAAAGCAAATATTCCACACTTTGCACTTTTT
The DNA here is from genome assembly GCA_949987735.1 of Leucophora obtusa. Taxonomy (NCBI): domain Eukaryota; kingdom Metazoa; phylum Arthropoda; class Insecta; order Diptera; family Anthomyiidae; genus Leucophora; species Leucophora obtusa. The sequence goes on from OX465295.1 coordinate 357,947,167, forward strand.
GAATTTTTTTTTACATATATTCAATTTATTTATATGTATATATCTTCGACCCTACGCACTTAACGTACAAAAATTATATATAGACAATATCGTTCCACGGACTAAAATGAACTAGATGAAAAATGGCTGGCAAAATCGTTTAATGGCCAAAATACAAAATTTCGTTGTTTTAAAATTCTGCTCTAATATTAATTTTTGAAAATTTGTATTATTTTTGTTTGTTTTATATTTCCGTTAAAAGTTTTCCGGATTTTCGTACTCATTTTCAATAAAAATTTTGCGCTATTGCAACTCTCTTACACTCTCGCCAACTCTCCGTCTCTTTTAAAATCTCAATATTATTTTTTCAAATTTTTTCCAATGCAAAATATTCTGCGCTTGCTGCATTGTATAGCATCTTTTGGATTTTGGGTTTGGAAATTATTGTGTATTTTCTGTTTTTTTGGTTCTGTGTTTGATTTTTGTGCACAGAGAAAACAGATTCATTGTAGCAATCGAATTGCTTGCAAGCTGAATAGTTTTGTTGCAAAAACTGAATTATTTGGTTATCCAAATCAATTATGTTCCTGACAAAACTAAGGTATATTGTTCCAACCGAAATTCCGTTATCTTGGCACAAACTAATATGTCGATGATTTAAACCAAACCATTCGGTGATCAAAAAAATTCGGTTTTTATAATGATTTGTTTTCTCTGTGTGTATACAATTTTCAATAATATTGAAAATACTGTGTGTTTTTGTTTTTTAAGATGACAACATTTATATCTATTTCTAAAATTCATTAACAAGGAGAGCGTTCTCCTTACCTCGGATTTCGTTTTTTTTTGGACTTTTGTGTGGGAAATTGCATGAAATATGGTTTATTTATTAATTATTTCATATTTTATAATATAAACAATATTTTTGGGGGTTCATCGTTCTTTTTTGTCGAGGTTGTGGCTGTAAATGTGTGCAATTTTAAAAATTTTCAATATCATTTTTCGTGTTATAGTATAATTAAAAAAAAAAACATTTCAATGAAAAAAACTAAATTTTGGTGATAAACAAATATAATAAAATAATAAACAATAAAGAAATAAAAATCTAAAGAAATGGTAAATTTTGCAATATTGACAAAAAAAAAAGTTCAGAAAAGATATAGGACTAGTTTTATAGTCAATTAAGAACAAATTTTTTTCTCAAAGTTTACTCAGAGTGTGTGTGAAACGGTAGCAAAGTATTCTTTGTGGTAAATTTTTGACAGTTTTGAGGTGAATAAAATTTCATTAGCCCATAGGGCTAGTATAATTTTTGACATAAGCATGGAAATATTTGACATTTTAAAATGTAAAAGTTTATAAAGAAAAATTAAGAAACAAGATATACAAATGAAATATTCTAAAGAAAAACAAATAGAATTTAAAATTAACAACCAGAAAAGAGACAGAAAAAGGTTACATTGCATGTATGTCATGTTATGCTAAACTAAAACTTCCATTAATTGCAAGGATCTGGTTTGTAGTTGAATTGCAATTAGCAAATGCATATATTTCTGAAAATATTTGTTTCGTTTTATTTTTTTCCCCCTATTATTTACAACTGTCAAAAATTTTATATTGTCGAAAAAGATTTCATTTCACACAGGAAAATTCCAAATTTTTTCACCATAGAACAAATGTTTTTTCACCATGGCACTTTGCTATCGTTTCACACACGCCTTCAAGTTATAAATTTTCCAACAAAACTTTACTTAACCCTCTAACGGGAAAGGATGCCTCAGGGCAGCTCATAAAATTGCCCACATTCCCATACAAAACATAATTCCTTAAATCTTTTGAGATGAAATTTTTCGTATGTATGTTAGTGTATAGTAAAATTTGGAAGCGACAAAGTGTCAAAAATAAAATTTCGTAAAAAAATAATTATTTTCAAACGATTAAAAAATCTAAAAAAATTTGCAAGGTTGGTTACCGAAACGAATAACGGTATGGGTAACGGTATCGAATTTGGTTTGTTTCGGTAACGGCAAAGGTAACGGTAAAGGTATTGAAGACGGTATTTGAGTTATTTCGGTAACGGTATTTTAAAGATAACGATATTTGGGTTATTTCAGTAAGGGTATTTTAAGGTTAACGGTATTTCCGTTATATCGGTAACGGTGTTTTAAAGGTAACGGTAGTCCGTTATTTCGATGCATCCCGCAATTTTTTTTTTTGCAAAAAACAAACGTGATTAAAAACAGAACCAATTTATTAACTTAATGTACAAAAAAATACTCAATAACCACTTGAAATTAGCAAAAGCAGAAAATAAAAAATAACGGTAACGGTATTTTAGGGATAACAATATTTTATTTGTTTCGGTAACGGTATTTTAAGGGTATTGTTATTTCAATTATTTCGGTATCGGTATTTTAAGCATAACGGTATTTCAGTTATTTCGGTAATGGTATTTTAAGGATAACGGTATTCCGGGTATTTCGGTAACGGTATTTTAGGGGTAACGGTAGTCAGTTGAAAGGGTTTTGAATCGATAACGGTATTTTAGCGGTATTGCCTGCCAACCCTGACACATATCGTTGGCTTAGTCGGCAAACCTGTCAAGTCCAATTTTTATTCAAATTGAGTTTTTGATGTAGTATGCTAGTGTAACTTAAAACACATCATTTACAAAAAAAAAATGCCATTATGTTGTTTTTTCTTGTTGTTATGCAGTAGTAAGCAATGCTGTCAAGTCCAAAAAAACAAACAAAACATCGAAAACCACATGCTAAGTCCTTCATTTCTTCAATAGAATTAAATGCGACGTTTGTTTATTTAAAGATTAACTAAATAATTATTTAGTTATTTTAACTTTTAAGGTACCCAGTGTACAATTGGAGTCCGAAAAGACTCATAAAAGAGCCCTTAGACCTTCTCAAATTATAGATATGTATATGAGGGTGTTTTTCTTCACCGATGAAGCCTCTTTTGAGCGCACTTGTATGACTAATAAAAGACTCCAAATTATGAGCATTGCTGGAAAATTTTGAATTTTCTGAGCCATTTATGAGTCATTTGTGACAAATTTTTGAGTAATTTATGAGCATTGAAAAAATTTTGAATACGCTCATAAATAAGAGTCTATTATGTTTCATTTATGACTCTAAGATTTGAGCACCCTGAAAATGTTCGTCTTTCAGAGTCTTTTATGAGTCATAATTTCTGAGCGCTCAGAAAAATGTTGGCTGGGTAACTATTACTTATAAATTTTTTCAGGAAAACATTGTTAATTTATAAATTTTATTAGGCGATTGTCATGAATTCTGCTGACACAAATAAAAATAAAATAAAAAAAAAAAATCTGCTAAGTCCACAAAGTTGAAAGAAAATCTGGTAAGTCCACATTTAAAATAGAAAATTATAAAGAGCAAATCTGCTAAGTCCAAAAAGAGCCTATAAGTCTGCAAACTTTTATTTTAGAATTCTATGATTTTTTGTGGTTAAACAAGATGAACTAAAGAAGAAAACTGCGTTTACAGATTTAAAAAAAGTTAACCCAAAAAAAAGACAGTTTTTTGTCTCTCCTGAAAAATTAAAAAAAAAACGCACTTGACAGGTTTGCCGACTAAGCCAACGATATACATAAAAATAAACATAGTATGTATGTGAAGCCTAACCTTACAGGCAAAAAAAAAAAGTGCGCCGTACACCCTCCAATAAGAAGTATTTTTGCAAGGAGGTTTCAAAAAAAATTTTTTTTTTTGCCGAACGTAGGGGTCGCCATTTTACATTTTTCGTTATATCTATGGCATTTACAGTCGGATCTTAAAGTGTGATACATCGATGTTTTTCTCTCGAGGAGACCAGTGTTTTGCTCTAAGGGCCATTGACCTTAAGTATCCCGTTCTAGTAGTTACCCACCAGATCTCAGTTGCTACCACCCTAATGTACCACTATAATGTAAGAAAATTAAAGCTCGCAAAAATCATTAAACTTTTGCTAAGGAAGTTTTTCGATAAACCCAGTAGACATTTTTTTTTATATATTGGTTGCCGAACGTAGGGGTCGCCTTTTTAAATTTTTTTTCATTGGATTTTTCGTTTATAGCAAAACACTGGTCTCCTCGAGGCAAAAAATTGATATATCACACTTTAACCCTAGACGCACTTTTTTCGTCGTATCGACGAACATCGCTTATTCTTTCTCATTTAATTTGTTCGTTATTCATTGCTGTGAGTTCATTTTTCGTATAGCTCTAGTCGTTGCCAAGCTGCTGAAGTGTGCACACGCGCAGTCTCGTTAGATGTGTGTTTTATACCCTACACCACTACGTGGAGAGGGTATTATAAGTTTGTGCTGATGTTTGCAACACCAAAAAAATATTGGTCCTAGACCCACCTTATAGTATACCGATCGGCCCAGAATTTTTTTTTATTTCGATTTAACGATGTCCGTCTTTCCGTCCGTCCGTCTGTCTGTCTGTCTGTCCATGCATTCTTGTGCACACTCTACAGGTCGCAAATACTAAGATATTTTGATGAAATTTGGTACACCGACTTCCGTCGTCCAAGGACGACGCCTATTGATTTTGGTTGAAATCGGTCCATGTTTAGACCTAGTGCCCATATAAGGGTACCCCCCAACATTTTCTTTGTTACACGCTGCATGTCGCAAATACGAAGATATTTCAATGAAATTTGGTTCGTTGACTCACATGTTCCCAAACAAAAAGCCTATTGATTCTAAATAGGATCGGTCCATATTTGGACCTATCGCCCATATGGGTTATATTTTGGATTTTCTCTTTTATGATTTTATAGAAAATTGACACAAGTCTGTTTAACCCTTTCATATTTCGGATCCAAACATTAGTTGGCTTTAAATCAGACTGGTGTAGGGTATTATATAGTCGGCATGCCCGACTTTAACTTTTTTACTCGTTTTTAACCCTATTCTTATTTTTATACGTCAAAGTGCTTTCTTCGTCGAATCGACGAATTGCATGTTTGATCTTGCCCTAATCGCTCCCAATTAAAAAAAAGTTTAAAATTTAGATTTTATTAGAAAAACAATTTAGTTTTATTCATATAAAACAAAAAGTTTGCTTACTTCAGTACAACTAAAAAACAAAAAAAAAAAAACAATAATTTTGGAATCTTCTTTGAGTCCAAAAAATGAACCCTCATTTTGAGACAGCTTTTTAGATTGTAGAGACAACTTTTTCGATTATTTTCTGAGGGTTCATATTTTCTACCAAAAAAAGAGTGATTTGAAAAAAAATAATAATTTCTATGAGCAATTTAAGAATCTTATTTATGAGCGCTCCGAAATTGCTGGCTGGGATCTTTTTTTGTGTGATTATTTTTGAATGTTTTAAAAAAAATGTAAAAAAAACTTGAAGTTGATTTTTTTGTTTTTTAGTTTTAAGTTGTACTGAAGTAAGCAAACTTTTTGTTTTATACGAATAAAAACTTAATTTTTTTTTCTAATAAAATCTAAATTTTAAACTTTTTTTAATTAGGAGCGATTGGGGCAAGATCAAACATGCAATTCGTCGATTCGATGAAGAAAGTACTTTGAGGTATAAAAATAAGAAAGTGCGTCTAGGGTTAAAATCCAACTTGAAATGCCGAAGCTATGACGAAAAATTGAAAAAGGCGACCTCTACGTTCGGCAAAAAAATTTTTTTTTTGAAATTGCCTTGCAAAAATACTTTATATTGGAGGGTGTACGGCGAACTTTTTGTTTTTCATAAAAAAATTATTTAGTTTTTGATTAGAATTTTTAACCAATAATCGTGATATTGGGCGCTAAAAAAAATACGTGACTTATTTTTTGTCTCCTCTATTACATATTCGAATTCCATTAAAATTGGAGGGAATCATTTTAGATATCTTTCTTCTAAGTGAACATTTTAAAAAATGCAAAGGCAATTTACATACAAAAGAAATCAGTGAAGACATGCAAAAACAATTCAAAGAAATTTTCTATTTATATAATTTGCAAATAAAAGAGAAATAGATAAAATTAGAAACTTCTGAGGAGGAGTCTTGTTGCAAAAACTCCTAAATCTTAAATTAATAATACACAAGTTTTAGTCTCTAAGTATATTCAGTCGAAGAAAGTGTACATTTTTGCGGACATCTTTTTCTTATGATACATAAAGCAAAAGGTTGAAAACCTCTGATTATAAATATAACAATAAATTTAATTAAAATTTGAAGAAGGTGTATTTCTGTATACATATTTCAAAGTTAAAAAAATTACAACTAAAATTTTACCAAAATAAAAAACAGATAAAGAAATGCTTTAAGGGGTATGTTAGATATTTTTTATTTTTTTGCATTTTTTTCTTTAATATTTTATTAGTTTGAATATTTTTCTATATGTTGTAACAATTTTGATGAAAAATTCTAATAATAAATGCGAGCTGATGAACTTTTGTGTGAGTCAAAATTCACTTACTAATACTAATCGAAAAATTTCCTTAGAGCACTCAGAAAGAAATTTAGTAAAGAAATTTGTTTGCTGATATTTAATAGAAATTGTAATTCTTACAAATTTCTCTTTACACAGAAAAATCTAAAATTGAGTTTCCCAAAAATTATTTGTAAATACAGTTATTAATTTCATTGAATTTGGTTCAATTAAGAAAATCGTTATATCAATCAAACTTTTTTGTAAAAATTTAATTGAAAAATTTTAAATTGAAGTTTTAATCAGATCAATTAAAAATTTAATCAAAATTATCAAAATTTTCAATCAAGTTATGACACTTTTGTTAATACTCTTATGCGTACACAAAAAGGATTTAAAAAATTCGAACTAAATTTTTAAACATCTTTCTCATACCTTTTTTGTAAATACAAAAAGAAAGAACAATAGAAATTGTAAATCCAAAAAAAAAAATTTTTGTTATTTATTTTGTAACTAATAATTTTTATATTTAAACAATTTTTATATGAGAAATAACAATTTATAAACTTTTCAAAGAAAAAATTGTTGGAAATAAAATTTCAATTAAAAAAAAAATAATGTGTTTATTTTTACAAATTCCGTTGTTGGTGTCTATTTATTTTTTCTGTGTAATACTAAAAATATTATTTTTAGTTTTCTTATGTTTTTGGGTGATTTAAGACACACTTTTGTAATTTTTATATTTGCCATAAAAGTCAAAATATTGATATATGATTTTACGCAAAGCATATTGAGCCAGGGTCCGAAAATAACCGTATATTCTGAATTTTTAAACCAAAAAAGCATATAGAACCAAATATCGGAGAACTAATTCTAGTACATCATAGAGATACTTGTGGACTAGTCTTCCAAAAAATGCTTTGCTTTTTAAATTGTTGACTTTTATATTTTTGGGCAAAAATAAAAGTTATTTTCTGACTTATTTTTTCGAGCAAATATAAAAGTTATTTTTTGACTTTTATTTTTCCGTCAAAAAAAATAACAGTTATTTTTTAACATTTATTTTTTTGAGCAATAGTTGATTTTTTTTTTTTTTTTGAAATCAATGACAAGTGAAAATTGCCATGGAGCTCGGCTTAATAAGTATTTCTCATATTTTTATGTGTTTGATATGAATTTTTCGAAATTTGAATAGTTTAAGAAATTTTTTGAAGAAATAAAAACTTTTATTTTTGCTCGAAAAAATTAAAGTAAAAAGTAACTTTTTATTTTTCCTCAAAAAGTAAATGTAAAAAAATAAATGTAATGAAATAAGAACAGCAAAATTAAAAATGTTAAACTTACAGAATTTTAGTTATATTTAAGCTAACTTTTAGTTCATTGAAAATAACAAATTTTACTGTAAAATCTGCAGAAAATTTTGCTAAATATTAGACTAAAAATAGCAAAAATAAACTAATTTGCTAAAAAAATTGTAAACTGCTGTTTTCAAAAGGCTCGATTTTTATTTGCATTTAAAAAAAAATCGAAGAAAAACCTTGAAAATTAATTTTTTGTTGATTTTAGCAGATTAATATGCTATTTTCCGTTTACAAAAATTTAACTCAAATATAATTAAAATTCTGCACATTTAACAGTTTTATTTTTGCTGTTCCTTTAAAACTAATATATAGCAAAAATAATCTGCTAATTTTAGCAGTTTTTCTGCAGCATCATTTTAAACTAATTTTTAGTAGTTTTAACTAAATTTTTTACGGACTTTTTTCTATTAGTGTACATTTTGTCTATCTGGTTGTTGTCCGCACTATAAATAGGTTTATGAGCACAATATTGCTAGCAAAATAAATGAGTAAAACGTTGGATGAAAATTATTTTAGTGCTAAAAAATATAACTAAAACTTTTGCAGAAATAATTTCAGCAAAAAAGTTGCTGAAAACTACACAGAAAAAAATAGAATCGAGTTTTAATTAAAGTATTTGTAAATACAATTAAAAATTTAATTGAATTCGGACCAATTAAGGAAATCGTTATATCAATTAAAAGTTTTTAATTAAAGTTTTAATGAATCAATTAAAAATTTAATCGAAAATCGTCAAAATTTTCAATTAAGTTATGGCGCTTTTATCAAAATGTGTAATCTTAAAAATATTATTAATATATATTTATTAACTTTCTTATGTTTTTGACTGATTTGAGACATACTTTTGTAATTTTTATATCTGTCAGAAAAGTAAAAATATGAATAATTTTAAATAATATTATTTTACGCAACACATTTTAAGGCCCGATTACTGAATGTACAGTTACAATTTAGCAGGCAGTTAAATTTAAATTTTATATGGAAGACAACAACAAATGTGTCAGCTAAAATCTCAGTTAGTAGTTAACTAGACATTCAGTAAACGGACCTTAGATTATTTTAATATTTTTTCGACACCATATTCATTTTCAAGTAAAAATTTAATTGGTAAGATTATACTTTTAATTGAAAATTAATTTGAATTCAAATAAAATTTTAATTGAAATTTTATTGGCAATAATTTTTTCTGTGTAGTATACTTGATACACAAGACATTTCACTAATTTTTCTACTAACGTATTTTTTTCAATGTACTATTTTTAAGGCCACGTCACACAGTGCTTTGTCCCATAGGCAAAATTAAAAAAAAAATGTATGCGGAACGTTAGTGACTTAGTGACAAATAGTTAAACAAAAATCTAATTTTAACTGCTTTACAAAAAAAAATTGGCAAAAATTCAAGATAATTCTTTGAAACACGGTGGTTTTGTTATTTACTATATTCGCAATAAGCAGAAATTATTTTAAATGAAAATTTTTTATAGAATAATATTTGGTGGCATCGAAAACTTTAGACATATTTTGACTGGAAATCCCAAAGTTGATTAAGTTTAGTAGAGTAAAAAAAAAAATATGGAAAAACATGTTTTTTATTTATTATTTTAGGACACCTTGAAGCTCTTTAATAGAATTTGGAAAGAAAATTGTTTTTTTTAACCGCAAATTTAAAAATTTTATACATTTTCCAAACCCTTCTAACTGAGTTTTAACAAAGTTAGAAAGAGCTAAATTTTAAGGTACCACCAAAAATTAAAATAATAACGATTTTAAAAAAAAGTACTTGAAAATTAAAACGCAAGCTTCGGTTTTATGTAGTGTAAAAATAAAAAAAAATCAAGAAACTTTAAAAAAAAAAATTTAAAGTAACAACACTTTTTTTTGCGCAAAACCTAAAATTTTATAAAGTTTAGAGAAATTTAAAAAAGATATAAAAAAACAAGTAATTTTTTTTTATGATTTAGATCAGGGCTGGCAAAACTATGACACGCGTGTCAGTAGTAGCACGCGAGTGGAATTTGGTGGCACGCGACGTTTTGTTGGATATTTAAAAAAAAAATTAAACTATTAGAGGACGAGCACAAAATTCAGTTAAATGTTAAATTTCGTTACAAAAATGTGTGATTTAACTCTGTAATGGTGAAATTTTTCAAAGAGCTTGTAAATCATCTTTTGAAATAATTAAAACTCTGTATTGAAACCATTTCTTGTGTACAGAAATATGGTAAATACAGAACATGCAAATTCGATTATCAGAAAGTTCAGCGAAAAATTATAAAATTCTAGATTGAAAGAAATTTAAATGTTTCGATGAGAAAATGCCTCATAATCGGAGAGAAAAAAAATTACCAGAAAATTGCACAAAAATAGAAAACAACTTGTAATAAAATTGGATCTAAAAAATGAACTTTTTTAGAGGGAAAATAGGTGCTACGAAATAACCCTCAGTAAAATAAAGGCTGCAAATAAGTTTCATAATGAAATAACACCCTTTGTTGGAATTTAAATTATCTGAAATATAAATTTCTCTGTTGAAATCCATAATGTTCGCTATAAATAAAAATCGCGCGATTTATTTGAACTAAATCAAATTTTTTCCTGAGGCACATTTTTCAACTAGTTTCTTATGTACCTAAATAATTAATGGCGCCCTAAATTTGACTTTTCTTAACAAAATTAAATAACTAGGCAATAATGTCCAGGCTATTTTAATTTTATTTCATTGGGGATTTTTTCATAATGAAATAATCTCAATTAAACTCAAAAAAATTAAATAACCCTCAAACATTTTTACATAATTTCTTGGAAATTATTTAATTTTTCCTTATGTGAGTTATTTCATGGGGGTTATCCGTAGCGTTGATATATATTTACATCTGTGATGATAATTTTAAAAGAAATTTTTCAAATTTTAAAAATTTTCGAAAAGGACTTAAAAGACAACTAAAATTAAGGTCCCAGTCAGAAAAATACAAACGGGAAAGCGGTGGCAAAGCACTTTAACAGGTGGTACAAATATTGGCAAAAAGTGCTTTCCCATTCCCAAAATGATAACATCATTAGACAAAAGGACCGGCTGTTCAAAAAGCGCGGAAAAGCACTGGAGGAATAAAATTTTTAAACGTTGGCAAAATGCTGGCAAAACCAATAATTAGATGGTCTGGAAATATATTTTCCAAAATAATATTAAAAAAAAGTTCATATGTATTTTTTTTGGTCCTGCCGTGATTTGAACCCAGGCCGTCAGATTGGCAGACGATTGCTCTACCCACTGAGCTAACGAGACATATAATATTTAATGGCTAAAAACATAAATGAGTGATAATAGCTGGACAACTACTGGCTGTGCCAAAATGCTAGTACTGGCAAACAATTTTTAGTAACTAGTATGCCAGTGTTGGTCTTGAAGGAGCTTTCCCACAAACAAAAAAATTGATTTTATAAAACAAAAAAAATTTTAAATTAAAAAAAATCCAAACAATTTTTTTTGCTTGAAACCGGATTTGAACTCGGAACCTTGTACCACTGGCGATTTCTGGCAGGGGTGGCACGCGGAAAACTTTTACAAAAAAAATTTGTCCGTTTCTGATACGCAGCGAAAAAAGTCTTGCCACCCCTGATTTAGATAGTCCATTAGGATGTATAATTTTCTGTAAAAAAATTTAAATTTTGAACCGCAAATTTTAAATTTTTAACTTTTTCTACATATCCCAATTTTTCAATTTTATGTAGATATACATTAGGGCGGGTCGATTTAATAATCGCCCATGGCTCAGTGAAAATCGTATTCTAGGGATAAAAATAAGAAACTTTGCCGAAGGAACCATACCTCTCAAACGAATTCTACTACCCCCAACTGTTGACTTTTGTCCCGTAGGGTCAAGTTTTGAAAAATCCCACTTTGACCCATTTAGAGTGCCCCAATCGAGTCCAAATGTATGACCGACCCCCACTAACTTTGGAGGGCCGATCCACCCATGCCAGTGGCACACCCCCTGGAACTCCCCTGGGGGGTTCCCCATACAAACATTTTAAAAAATCACCATTTTTGGCACTTTATTTTATTATTTTTTATTTATTTTATTTATTTTTATTATTTTATTTATTTTTTCTCTTTAGAAATTTATTTAGTCAGAACATATGTAAATGAAAAAATTAATTTAACTTAGTAATAGAAAAGAAAATAAAAAAAATTACTGTTTGAAGTCTTTTTTGCTTTCAAGTCTGGGCATTTTTTCTTTTCTATTACTAAGTTAAATTAATTTTTTCATTTACATATGTTCTGACTAAATAAATTTCTAAGGAGAAAAAATAAATAAAATAATAAAAATAAATAAAATAAATAAAAAATAATAAAATAAAGTGCCAAAAATGGTGATTTTTTAAAATGTTTGTATGGGGAACCCCCCAGAGGAGTTCCAGGGGGTGTACCACTGGCATGGGTGGATCGGCCCTCCAAAGTTAGTGGGGGTCGGTCATACATTTGGACTCGATTGGGGCACTCTAAATGGGTCAAAGTGGGATTTTTCAAAACTTGACCCTACGGGACAAAAGTCAACAGTTAGGGGTAGTAGAATTCGTTTTAGAGGTATGGTTCCTTCGGCAAAGTTTCTTATTTTGATCCCTAGAATACGATTTTCTCTGAGCCATGGGCGATTTTTTTGCCTCCCCACAAATCGACCCAGCCTAATATACATATATGTATGTAGATGTATATGCTGTGCCTTAAAATACGATTTGTCGATTTTTATTCATTACACTGCCAAGTTTTCATTTAGTAGGTTCAAAATTGAAGAATTTAATTTTTTTTTAGAAAACTTTAACCCTTGCTGAATTGCGGCCGAAAATGGCCCATTTTTGAAAAAGCAAATAGCCTATCAATTAAAAACTCACAAAATTCGAAATTTTTGCAAACACTAGTTTTTTATTTAACTTCATCATTAAATATACTTAAAATTATTCAGATACGGAATTTTCCACAGAGCTAAAAAGTATTATTTTACAAACCATTTTAAGTTTTTAGTGCATTCTGATCATAAATGTAGTCAATATATATTTTTGTGAAAAAGGATGTATGGGAGGTAGTCATGTCCTTGCACCGATTTTTCCGAAACTTAGAATTTTTCTTAATTTACCTGTTATAATCCAGCACACCAAATTTCATTCTTCTGCGATAACTCCTTTAATTTTACCGATTGACTATATGCGGACTGTACGTCAGGGGCTTAAGAATTTATTCGTTTTTAAAAAAATTTCTTTTGTTGTTTTTAGAGTGTCACCCGATTTTGCACCTCAATTTGTTATTCCAACCGAATTTGGTTCCAATCGAATCGGTCGGTTGCTGCAACCAAAAATTCAGTTGTTTCATCCCTACTTTGGTTTTCATAACCCTATTTCGGTTGCAGCAACCGAACGATTTCTTTATTGTTTTTGATAATTGTTCTAATATTGTTGTTGTTTTTATTGATTTCTTAAGAGAGTAAACCCCTTTAAAGTGAATAAAAAATATAATATATGGCGTCACTTACAGTCAAATTCAATATTATATGGACAGTCTATATCCATATGAGAGATAAATCTCTTGCGAATAGAAGTGTCCATTTTTTTTAATGAAATTTAGAAAATAAGTTTGACAGTTTAAATGATAATATGTTAATTACCTTAAATAGACTAAATGATGTTTGTAAACAGCCCAATTAATTGTTTAAAAAAAAAATTGAAAATACAAATAATACGTAGTACGTATTGGTATTTTAAAGTAATACAGGTGTCACAAAAATAACCTCTGCTGTTTTCAATGTAAATGTCAGAAAATAAAATAAAGAATATACAAGATAATACAGTTGAATTTTAATGATCTGATAACTGTATTAGTTGATATTTGTAGGATCATTTAATGAATTTTTGAAACTTTAAATCTTAAGTTAATGACAATGACAAAACCGTCATTAAAAATTAAGCTAGTTTTTACCATTATAGTATTTTCAAAACTTCCCTTATAAAAGTGAGCTAAGGTAACAGTTAGTTATTGTTGAGTAACAATAACAGGACAATTTGTATGACAAAATTGTCATGAAATCAATGTTGGATTTCACAGTTCGTACCACTTTATTCGTAGGAAATTAGCATTTATTGTAAATTTGATAACTTTATATGGACTAAACTTCAAAAATCATGCTATTTTACAACTGTGAATTCCTTCAATGACATATGACATGACATATGTCTAGATAAGACAGTTGTGATACAGATTGTCATAGATAGTAAACTATGACACTTTACATGACAACTTAATGTGTGTGACAATTGCATTACAAAATTCAGACAATTGTTTTGTTAAAACATAAAAGAAAGACGAAAAAATGTCATCATTGTTTTATAGTCTTTGAATCACCATTTACTATTCATATAATCGAAATTCTACTGTTGAGTAAACCCCGAAAATAAATTACTACAAAATTCTCTACCATTACGCAAGTAATTTTTTTTCTTTCTTTTTTTTTTGTATGTAAATAAAAAATTTACAAAAGAAAAATTCCTCGTTATAATAATTTTCTTGTTAATTTCGAATAAAAAGAATAAATTTTAAGTTTATTATAGCGTGTGGTTTCAATATATTTATTCTGCAGCACTTACCTCACCGTACCATCCAATATTAAATAAAAATTTTAACTTACCTTGTGATAAAAACCATTCGTCCAAAAAATCCATTCCCATTATGAAGTATTATTTATTTCTTAAATTGTCTTCTTTTTCTACTTTACGTTTACTCTTTTTTATCTTCTTGTTTTAACAATGTTTTCCTTGAATGATTTTAAATTTAATGGAAAAATATACACCAGCATATCAATTAAATTTTCATGTAGTATTTTTATCGTTTTTATTCTCTTTTTTACACTTTATAAACGTATTATCTAGAAAATGATATTTAATTCTATTGCATTTGACATTTAGCAAATAATGAAAGAAAAGTACTGAATAGAATAAATCGATTTATTTATCTTAATTGATATCTAAAGAAGATTAACAATTTATTTTGTATTTCTTAAGATAAATAATGCGTTAGTGATGCGTAAAAATTTTTCAAAAAGAATTCTGAAGAAAGCTATTGACAGATTTGAAAATTTAAGTACTTAAATAATAAATTTTAATAATTTTAGAAAGGAATTATGGAGTTAGATAATTTGGCGAAGATAAACGATTTTAAGAATCGTTTGTAAATCAATATTGCACAAAAACTATTTAGAATAATCAAGGTTGGTTACCGAAACGCATATGGTAAGGATAACGATAACGGAATTGAATTTCTTTTGCTCCGGTCTAAGTGTTGTCAGATTCTTAGGTTTCTTTTTTACCCTGAAAATACCCTAGATTTTGTTTTTGTTATTAAAACTTCTAGAAAAGGAACATTTTCGGGGTTTTTTTAATTTTAATTCTTGAGGATCCCTTTAATAATTTTCGATGTAAATGTGTTTCTATAGACCGTTTTATTGTGAGAAATTAAATATTTTGGTTTGGGAACCTTTAATACTAGTCAATAAGTCCATGACTATTTGAATGAATTTATTTTCAACACAGTCTCCTTTTAGCTCAATACACTTAGTGCAACATTTCTCCAATTTTTTTATTCCTTCACTAATAGAAAAAAAGTCTTAAAAATGATGTTGCAAAAAACTGCTGAAATTAACAGATTTTTTTTGCCAAATACTCGTAAAATAAGAACAGCAAAATAAACTGTTAAATATACAGAATTTTAGCTATATTTGAGTTAAATTTTTGTTAATAGAAAAAAAATTTTTGCTTAATATTAGTAGCTTAAAAAACCACAAAAATATTTAAAATTTCCTAAGTTTTTGTTCGATTTTTTTTAAATGCAAACAAAAATCGAGCCTTTTGAAATAAGCAGTTTACAATTTTTTTAGCAAATATTTCTGTTGATTCTAGCAGGAAAGACTGCTAGTTGCATTCAACTAAATTTAGCTTAAAAATAACAAAAAATTTATAGATGTAACAGTTTGTTTTAGCTATTTTTAGTCTACTAATATTTAGCAAAATTTTTTGAAGATTTAACAGCCCAGCAAACAAGGATGATCATTAATGACTCAGAAATGAGCTCCAAAAACATAAACATTTTTTAATTTTTTCCTATGAAAGTGGTCCGTCCAAAAGAGCCCCCTGTGTACTCAGAAATTACTGAAAAAAGAACGTATAAAATCGAAATTTTCTTCAATAATTTAAATAATTTTGGAATCTTCTTTGAGTCTGAAAAATGAACCCTCGTTTTGAGACAGATTTTTAGATTGTAGAGACAACTTTTTGGATTGTTTTCTGAGGGTTCATATTTCCTACCAAAAAAGAGTGTTTTCAAAAAAACAATATCATTTCCATGAGCCGTTTAAAAATCTTATTTATGAGTGCTCCGAAATTGCTGGCTGGAAGTACAAATTGTTATTTTCAATTAACTAAAAGTTAATTTAAATATAACTAAAATTCTGTAAATTTAACAGTTTTATTTTTGCTGTTCTTATTTTACTAGTTTTTACCAAAAAAAGTTGTTAATTTAGCAGTTTTTTCTGCAGCATAATTTTAAACTAATTTTTAGTTGCTTTTTCTGCTATTTTTACGGATTTATTTCTATGAGTGTATGTATCATGATCATTAGGGTGGGTCGATTTAGCAATCGATATTATGCCATCGATTTTTCGATAGCTTTTGGCATGAGGAAAAAAAGTTCCACTACGACATATCAAAAAATCATTTTCGAGGCGCCCAAATTTAAATTTTTTTGCTTTTTCTCAACTTTTATTTTTAAGGTTTTTTTAGTAGGTAATAAAAAAAAATCGGCTGATATAATTTTTTTTTTTTAAATATTACCTTTCCAAGGTGAAATTGAACGCTAAAAATGATGGCGATAAGAGTTTTTCCAAAAAAAAGTTTTTTCTTGAGGTTTTGGACGAGTTTTTGTCGAAAAATCGATCTTTTTTACGTGTTAGCTTTAATTCGCCGATTTAAAATTTTTTAAATATATCCTATCCAAGGTAAAATTGTACGCTTAAAACGATGGCGATATATTTTTTTTTCGAAAAAAAATGTTTTTTTTGGGTTTTTAGATGAGTTTTTGTCGAAATTTGGGCGCTTCGAAAATGATTTTTTTGATATGTCGTAGTGGAACTTTTTTTTCCTCATGCCAAAAAAATCATGCCGAAAAATCGATGGCACAATATCGACAAATTTTTGTCCTTACAAATCGGCCCACCCTAATGATCATACCTTTAAAAAGATAATTCCTTAGTTCAATTTTTAAATCTGATTTAATTTTCTCCAAATCAATTCTCAAATTTTTTTTTATTTACATATTTTCTAATTTATTCAATTATATCGAATTTAAAAAATTAATTTTATTCTTTTAAAGAAAAAAAAAAGCTTGGAAACTCAGTCATTACTTAAGTACAGCTGTTTGAATCAAAGTCCCTTATAATTATGTAATTTACATAAATAAAACATCTTTTAAACGAGATCCTACTTAAATATTAATGTTTAATTATCTATAATTTTTTTTAATTACTCGACTTCATTTTCGGTAGCATTTGGTTTAGGACTAAAATGATCCCATGTTTGAATTTCATTAAATAAGCGGCCTCCCGGACATTCAGTATCACGTACTTGTCTATGTCCCATCAATTTGTATTGAGGATGTATATAACCCTTAACTACGCCAAAATCGATTAAATCTTTGGCAGCGTTTAGCATTTCTGCAGGGGGTAGTTCCGCTGAAAATTAAAAAAAGAAATAAATACAATACATGCTAGTTCCCGCTGAAAATATTAAACATCTTTCACTTACTTCTCCAATCTCCTATTAGGCAAATGCCCACACTCTTATCATTGTAGTTGGGTGCATGAGCTCCTATAACATTAAAACCACGACCCACATATATCATGCCATCGCCACCTATGGCAAAACTGTAACCAATATCATTCCAACCCCGCTCCAATTGATGATAATCTTGCATAGATTTCATGGCACTCTTACAATCCTCATATGTATAACAAGCCGATGGTTGATAGGAATGATGAATGATAACAAACGATGAGGGACCCGGAAAATTTTCTACTAATGTTGGAGTTCTCGCACCCCATTGTGTCCTAGTTATCATTTGTGATTGTGGTTGTTGTATTTTACCTAAACCTAAAATGAAAATAAAATAAAATTTTTTAAAATCAGATCAAGTATATGTAGATATTTATATAAATTTGTTTTCATTAATTAAGCTTATTTTAAAGTATTGGGATTTTATTCTTTATGATATCAGAGGGTATTTCACCGTGATATCATAAAGAATATGTCATTTGTTATGGGTTGTCAAAATGACAAAAAATATTCAAACGTCAAACGTTGTTGCTACAAATTGTAATCGTTTAAACAAATCTATTTTTTATAAAAAATTTAAAATTTTAATAATTAAATAAATCTATGGTAATTTTGTAAAATAAAAACTAACATAGTTCTTTTAAGTAAATGAATGTTATTTTAGTTTGACTCAAGATCATAAATTAATATCACTTTCTGTTTTAAATTATTTTCAAATCAAAGAAAGATGATACAATTTTTACAAGTAAATTACAAAGAATAAAAATTATTGAAAAAATTCGATAAGACCAGCAAGGCAGAATGCGCATTTTCGGCTTTCGCTACAAAGCCATCACCAGTGCCTTTCGCCTTTGAGTGGGTTAATATTTGATAATCGTCTACTTATATGAATGTTGAAAGCAAATCGAGTTTGTTATCAACAACTCAACTTAGACTAACATCAACGAAATTTAACAATGCTATTTTTATCCTTTTGTTATTATTACTCTTTTTTGCTTTGAACCTTAATTCTTAAGATATCTCAGCTGATTCTATTCAACTCTGTGTATGATAAACACAGATGTTTGAATTACAACGAAAGTAACATTCATTTACTTAAAATAACAGATCAACTAAAAACTTGTCCCCCATTCATCTTAAACACGTTGACACGGTGCAAAAATATAATTTAATAACATGCTGACTTTACTGACTTTTTTTTTGAGTGTATTAAATTATAGTTTTCATATAATTTTATAAAACAAATTTAATTAAAAGTTTCAATAGCTGAAATCCAATGAAACTTTATCGATTTTATAGAACGATATTCAGAGATTTTTTGAAATATGGTTGATATTTGTTTTGTTAAAATAACTTACTTGACATTTTGAAAATCTCTAAAATAAATAATATACTAATTATTTTAATTTTTTTAAACTCGCAATTTATTAAAACAATTTTTAACACATTACGCACCGTCATTCAACAACACTTTATCGAATTTTTGACATTTAATACCAAAAATCAAATTGATAAAACAAACACTACTCACGTATTGCCACTGTTTAAATTGTTTTTGTGATATTTGTCATTGAACAAGTTTAAACACTAGTCTTTTATTATAAATAATTGGACCGTTCATTCGGGGATTTTTTTTCCAATGTTTACTAACATACTTGAGGTTTAATGCCGCAAAGTTCAATCCACACGAAAACGTAAATATTTTCATTCATTGTTGTATTACAGACAGTGTTACCATATATTTTTATAGAAAAAGTGTAAAAAAAATTGTTTCTTTATAGAAAAACGGTTTCTCGAAAACATTTTCAAAATCACAAGAAATTCTGGGATCCCGAAGTATGCTGAGGCTAAAATATTATCCCAAGGTCTTAATTTTCAAAATATCGAGATTTGAATAATTTAATTGCCTTTGGCATTTATAGTAATCGACTTTTTGCACACCCTCCTAATAAAACTTTTTTTTTAATAATGTTGGTCTCCTAGGCCCGAATCTGAAGTTAAAAAAGTTCATCGAATCACCCTTCTGAGATGTGAACCTTTTTTATTAAGCCCTGACTTAAGATAGAACCATGGATGGTAACCGAAACGAATGCGGTTATCGTTAGGGTAATGATATTTTAGGTTATTTCGGTAACGGTATTTTAAGGGTAACGCTATTTCAATTATTTCGGTATCGGTATTTTAGGGATAACGGTATTTGAGGTATTTCGGTAACGGTATTTTAAGGATAACGATATTTGGGTTATTTCGGTAACGGTATTTTAGGGTTAACGGTATTTCAGTTATATCGGTAACGGTATTTTAAGGATAACGGTAGTCAGTTATTTCGGTACATACCGGATTTTTTTTTTGCAAAAACCACACTAAAATAAAAACAAAACGAATTAATCGACTTAATTTATATGAAATACTCAATAAACATGAGCAATGACCAAGAGTAGAGAATTAAAAATAACGGTAACGGTATTTTAAGGATAACACTATTTCATGTATTTCGGTAACGGTATCTAAAGGTTATCGATATTTCATTTATTTCGGTATCGGTATTTTAAGAATAACGGTATTTCAGTTATTTCGGTAACGGTATTTTAAGGATAACGGTATTCCGGGTATTTCGGTAACGGTATTTTAAAGGTAACGGTAGTCAGTTGAAAGGGTTTTGAATCGATAACGGTATTTTAGCGGTATTGCCTGCCAACCCTGGATAGAACACTTTACTGGTCATTGCTGTACTTCAAAATATTCTTTATGAATTTGCATACCACATAAAATTACCTTTCATTTGATTAAATATTGTTGTGTCGGAAATTATTTAACGATGTGTAAAACCCCGTAAAAAAATTACTTTTTTTGGAAGTGTCCTTGATCATAATTGAAAAAAATAGTAGTCCAGAATTGGCAAATATTTATTAAAAAAAAAAATAAAAAATCAAAATCGGTCTTTTTTTTGTTTTAAAAATTTTTTCAAAAAAATATAAATTTCTACATTATCTTTCATTTAGAAATGATCTGAAAAGTTCGGCTAAAAAATGTCCGTCGGATCTATGACGTGTCAGATATGGTTTAGCCGTGTTAATTTTTGATGAACTTTGTTATTAAAATGTTTTATTTTTTCAGTAAGCATATTTTGTATTATATTGACATTTTTAAATTTATTCATGTTTCTATTTGTGCCTAATTTTTTACAATATGAACATTTTATTGTAATTTTTGGGTCATATGCATAATAACTTTCTAAGTTTATAAATGGCTTATAAAACAAATATTTTATACGAAATTATTTTATAAACGCGTTATAAGGTTTTCAAATTATTATGCATAAGCAATTTTATATTTTAGTTCTTAAATTTTAGTTAAAAAAAAATAAAAAAAAAATTATAAACGAAACAAATAAATTTAGGGGGTTATTTTGTAATACGCAACGCCTTGCGTTGCGTTGTTTTCCATACAAATTGTTTTTGTAACAATAATAATTTACACATAAATCAACGCAACGCAAGGCGTTGCGTTTTACAAAATAACCCACTTAGAAAAAAACAGTTTTTATATAAAAAATCTGGAAAACTGTTAGGTAACCCAAAAAACTGTAAAAAACAGTTAAAACTGTCTATATGGCAACACTGATTAAAGACAAACAATTTTCTCATAAAAACAAGAAGCGAAAAAAATCCCAAAATTCTTAGAAAATGTTATTAAGTTAACAGTTATATAAACTTTAAAGTGATTAATATTAATTCGATTAGTTTTAACCCTTTACTGCATGAAACTCCAGATCTTAATTAAAAGTTTTATATTCCGATCGTATGTGGAAAATAAATAGACACCTATTTCGGTGTTTTTTTTAAAAATTTTTCCTCTTAGCTATTAGGAATATCATAACAAATATTTTTGAAAAACATTTTAACCCTCTAACTCTTCAACTTACGGCTTTAACTGCCGAGTAAGAGGCTTAAAATGTTCCGCAAAAATATTTGTCATGAAATTTACTATAAGTCTCCGAAGACATCAAAGTTGAAAATTTAACTTCAATGCCAGGAATAAGATAAACTTAAAATGCGTTTAAGCGTTAATTTCGTATTTATTCAGAATTGGCGCTCAAATGTCCAACAAACTTGGATTTTAGGGAGAAACCATGTAAATGTTGCATTTACATGTCTTTTTAATTAAAGATGTAGAGGGTTAAAATGTTCCACAAAAACTTTCCTCGTAGTATTTTACATATGTTCGCTAAACACATCCTATAGCTAAAATAGAAGATTCACAGATGTTTTTTTCCAAAAATCCATCATTTTCTTTTTTAATTTTCAAAATTTTATATTTTTATCCAAATTTAACACTTATTTCCTAATATAATCTGAAAGAAAAAATTTAAAATTTTGCGAAAAAGAAATTTCTGGAATAAAATTAAGCTAAATCCAAAACGGATTTATTTATTTTTTAAATCTATTTTGGATTTAGCCTATTTCAATTCTTCTGTTCTCATTTTTACAAAATTATGATGTATATTAAATTACAACAAGTTTAATGTATTCATATATAAAATATTTATAATTGAATTTCAATAAAAAGAAAATACAAATTTTTAGTCTAACTTTTGATAAGAGGCCATTAGGTATTTTAAAAATGCTATGAATAAAATTACACGTGTATGCAGTTAGTTGATTGAAATTCTAAATATGAAATTCAAGTAGCCCTTGGACTATTTAAAAAATGTTTTGCATTCAATATAGCATATGTATACGGTGAAGTATTAACATATACAATTTCCATTCAAATTGGAAGTATAAATTAGAGATGACCGCATGACAAGAACTTTGTGTGATCAACGCGTGAGTGTTACTGACGTGAGTCGTGACTGAGCTTGAGCAAAGAAAAAACTTTCGTGCGTTAGTACATTTTTTGCGTGAATTTGCGCCTTTGCAATAAGTTTCAATTAGTGTATTTTTTGCATTCTTTATTTTCAATTTTCGAATTGAAAAATTTATCAATTCAAAGTCGTATTTATTCGGCCTATCATGTTGTAATTAATTAAAAAATATTCTATACAGTTCCTTGTTATTATAAAATTTTTTTTTATTTCTCAATATTTCGACATTCACCGAATGTCATCCTCAGGAGCATTATATTTAATTTTTACATCATACCAAAAAGTCTTCAAAATCGAAGGTTTAGTTGAAAAATAAATTCTTCAATTAAATAAAAATATTCGAGCTGTTGTTATTATAAAAATTAATTTATTTCTTAATATTTCGAAATTCATCGAATGTCATCCTCAAGAAAATTATATTCAATGTTTACATAAAAACACCAAGCTTCGATTCTGAGAACTTTTTTCTATAAGAACATTTAGATTTTTAAATAAATTCCAAATAAAAATTTTTTAAATGTCTTGTTTCATGAGCTTAATTGAATTTTGAAATACTCACTTGAGTCGTGCGTGATTATAAATTTTGGGTGATGGGCATTAGTAAGCGTGAGTGACAATTTAATCACGCTCCCATCTCTAGCATAAATAATAAATGTTATATTGAAAAATCATTTCAAAGGGTTTAACTTTAACGATTTATTTTTGTGATGAAGTTTTTATTATTACTAATGAAAAATATTTACCCCTTAATTCATAAACGCTTTGTAAAGTTATAGCAGGTTTACAAAACGTCATTTTCATACAAAAATTGTTCAATAAACCTCCTATAATTTTACAAAGCGCTTATGAATTTGTGGGTTAAATTTTATTTATCGTTTAATATTGGTGATATAAACTTTGCGCGAAAAGATTTATGTTTCTGTTTGAAAAAATTTTCTTCACTAAACAATTATCATGCCAGACTTTTTATTTTTACTCAGAAACACCATTTGAATAAAAATTGTTGACAATTTAAAAATGGGTCCGATTTCGCTTCTATTTTTACCATTGTAGTTTTCGAATAACAAGGAAACTACCCTGTGGTGTAACCCGCAGATGTTAACGAAACTCGGATTTGTTGCAGAATACACATATTTTTTTAGGTGCGCTATCTCACATATATATGCTAAAAGGAGAGGTAAAAATGACAACGTTTTTGTATTAAAACATGACTGAAATTTACAAAATTTGGATTTATTTGAACATAAATTCAGAGTACTCGAGAAAACAAAAATTTTGATTCCCATGTTGCCTAAGTCTTGGCCCCAGGATTGCCACTTATCTAAAATAAAGATTAAAAAATACTCTTCGGTCGCTTCACATTTTTATATGTTAATTTGAATTCCCACGTAAGAAAGATGAGATCTGACATATACCTGGCTGGAAATGTCTTAAAGACCTCTTCATGGCTCTTCAACGATACATTCAACCAAAAAAAGTCTGTAATGGCAACTGAAAATTTTGCTGTTATTACGGGATATTTAACTGTGTTGACTCCAGCGGTATTTTTGCTAATGTTAGCAACACATGTCTGCTGATCTGTAGTACAACAAAATTAGTAGTCGCTACTAAATTTTAGCAAAATTGTTGTAAACTGTAATTCAAAATCGATTTGCTAAAATCAGTTAAAAATCAGTTCTCTAGATATTAGCTTTTCATGCATTGGAAATACAATAAAATTTTCTGAGTGTTATTTCCAAACTAAGAATATATATATTGCGTCAGTTCTGTGACATGTTCATCTGCACCAGTCCCGCGACAGGTTCATTTGCGCCAGGCCTGTGATAGGTTCTTTTGTATCAGTCCTGTGACAGGTTCTTTTGCTTCAGTCCTTTGACTTGTTCTTTTGCGTCGGTCCTGTGACACGTCACAAGGGGCAATTGACCCCCTCCTAGGACAAGCCCATGTTAAAGTTACCGGTCCTTTTCATATAAAAGAACCGGTCCCAGGACCGGTCCTCGTCCTCTAAGACAGGTCACGTGACGTGTCCTGTGACCGGTTCCTCTTCCCACAAGGTCAACAGCAACAAATATAACCTAAAAAAGAATTGTAAAAAATTGTATATTTTTCTGCTAAATTTAGCACTCGGTTTTGAAAAATTAGTAAAATGTTTTTCTGAAATCAGTAGCAAAAATTAGTAAAAAAAATCCGTAATTTGTAATAAGAGAATAGCAAAAGTGATTACTAAAAAAAATTGTACTAAAAATCAATATAAAAATAGTAAAGTGCGATTGGAAATTGTTTACAAATTTTTTACTAACTTTTTTATCTGAGTGTACGTCACAGTAACTGCGGACCTAATACCTATGGGTACATGCTGACATTTTCATACAATTATAAAAATGGCATCAGGACAAGTCATCAAGAGGTCAAGTTGTATTGAATTAATTATGACATATCTTCAGGAAGTCGTCACTGACATTTCCAGCATAGGCATGTAAGTTTTCACCACAACCTAAATATTTAAAAATTGCTAAAAAAAATATATTGACGTTTTAACTATCCTCGCAACTTTCAATATTCAAATATTCTTTCTTTTTCTGGTAGTCATTTTCTTTTATTAAAAATTCAAAGTTTTTGATTTGTATCACACTTACCAAGATTCGAACCAGAAGCCTAGTTCACCCGTTCAAGAATTGAAGATCCGTATATTCCATTTTTTAAATTCAAATCTTTTAATTTTGTTTGAATCCCCCCTTATACTAGGTCTGTTCGATCCCGCGGGATCCCAATTTTACCAAAAAGTGTTTTCTTACTGCACAATTGGGTAAATGAGAGCTGTCATGAGAAAGTAATATTCTTGTTCTTCTTGCACGAAAAAGCCCAGACTTTTTTTTCGTGTAAATTTGGGTAAATTGTTTGTATCAGCTCTTATATCATCAGTTGGGTTCAACTAGTTTAATTGAACTATTCACTAATTTGAACCAAAGACCTAGTTCACAACTAATAGCTCTTTTAGTTCAATCGCTCATTTCATTCATTCAGAAAATATGTTTATCATTTACAAAAATTAGTATAAAAGTTGCAAAAGTTTATCGGTTATGTTACAACTCCATAAAATTGCCGACAATTTTTTGAAGACGCTTGTTTAAATGTGTTAAAGAGATAAATATGTAAATAAATCGAAGCTTTTGTTTAATATTAAATTCTTTACCAAATTTAATAAAGCACGTATTCCTTTTTGTAAATAGAAATCCCTAAAAAGGAAATTTTTAATTAAAATTTTTGATTTAAAAAGGGGTTTAACTAGAAAAACTAACTAGATTTTTATAACAAATTGAACAAGAACTAGAAAGAGCGCTCACCAAAACGAACTATAGCCCAATCTAGATACTCACAGTGACAGTGGACAGTGGCAGTATTGTCAAAATTTGTTCTTGAATTTCGCGATAACTATTCAATATTTTTTAGAATTTTTTGTTGAATTTCGTTTGAATTCAGCTTTTGTTTATTTAGGAAATTTTCTGATTTCTCGGCAGTGACAAATAAAGAAAATACAAAAACCTGCTTTATCGACAAAACGTCGCACTGCGGTCGGCACTGCCTTTATGTGGTTTAGGCTTATAATGCACAAATCTATTGACGTTTGTTTTTCGGGCTTCAAATATGGTTTTTCGCGTTCGTTTACTTTTGGGCATTTTTGTCACTTCATGAGATTATTTCTTGTTAACTCTCATTTTACCGAACTTTACCCAAAAAGTAAAGAAACATACCTACTGAAACCTAGTAGACTTGATATACAAGACATTTTATAAAATTTTCAGTTCAGTTTGGCAACATTTGCGAAAAAGGAGACACGGAGGAGATTTGAAGATGAATTAAAATCTAGAAATAGAATGTTTGTGTCTGTTGATCACTTCTGAGTAAAAACAATAACGGAAAGCTGAATAGGGAAGAAAAACTATGAATTAGCTACATTGCATTCATGGCCTTACTTGGGTGAGATGGCTAAGCGGTCGCACCTTAGTATAGTTACGCTTGTAATGTAACTATACTAGGGTGATAAATAGAAAGTTTGTCAGCGTCAATTTAGAGAAAGAAAAAAGTGCAAATATTTCTGTAAGATGTCTTTTAAAAAGTTAGTACATGCTGACTTGTCCCTTAAACGGCATTGCTGACATTGTCTTTAAAGCCCGTATGACACTATCTTTATTTTGTATTGAATTGATATAGGATTGATGAAATAAAAAAACAAAAAATAGTAGTAGAGAGAGTAAAAAAATACATTTTGTAAACAATGAAGCACACTTTGCTCGAACGTTATATCGCCAAATATTGTTAAAACTCGTTACAAACACAGAAAAAACGCTAGAAACACAGAAAATCTTGGGAAATTGACAACATTCTAGACAATAACTAAATGTAATTTAAAAGTTGAAACTTTTAATTTTTTTTTGGCAGTTTGCTATTGATTTTCAAGATATGTAAGTATGGTTGTACTTTTTGCAGTTGTGTAATTCTCCTATGACTATAGATTTCCACTGTTCTCAAATAATTGATCAATACAAAATAAAGCTAGTGTGCCATACGGGCTTAAGGCACAATTTCCAGCTGGGATGTCGAAACATGTCGATATCTGCTAAAATTAGCAGATACGGTAAGAACAGTAAAAATTATACTGCTAAATCATTGGCGTAACTAGACCATTTTTCTGGGGTGGGCAAGGGCCCCATTTATGTTTGGCTGTTTATTTGCCCATTCTCAGATCCTTAATCTTAAAAAACACTTTCGACATTATGCTTGCGATTTTTTCATACAAAAAGACTTTCAAAAATAACTCCCTCACTTTTAAAATTTTCAAAACTTTCAAATGGTTTGTATAGAAAACTCTGAAAAATGCATCCTTTTTTCTAAAGAAAACCTCGTGCAGGGAATGCTATACGCTCAGAATAGCCAGAACTAAGATCGATTTATTTTTTAAATATTTTTTAAGTAAGTATTTTTAAACAACATTTCTTATTTAAGAAATATTCAAGACAAAAATCGATATTAGATGTGGCTGTAAAAACAAATTATCTTCCTAGGAAACTAGAAGACATTTTCCCACTCAAAAACACAGGATTAACTGATATTTAAAAAAAAAATCTTAGAATAAGAATTATAGACAGATGTTTTTTAAATTCTGGGGTGGGCAAAAAGCAATCTAGGGTGGGCTTTGCCCACCCCAGACCGGCCTAAGTCCGCCAATTTGCTAAATTTACAAAATTTTCGTTATATTTGAGTTCACTTTTAGTTAATTGAAAATATTCAAATCTGCAACAAATTTAGTTAAATGTTAGTAGATAGTAAAATAGCATATTTAAGTTTATATGAATGCAAATAACAGTCTATCCTGCTAAAACTAACAAAAAATAAACGTAAAATTTTTTTGAAAATTTATTTTTTGTTTGTTGATTTTAGGATACTTATTATTCAGCAACAGTTTTTGCTAATTTTAGCAGTACTAATTTTTATTTTCAATTAACTGAAATATAACTAAAATGTTGTATATTTCACAGTTTTATTTATGTTGTTATTACGACTATCTTTCGAATGTTTAGCAAAAATAATCTGCTATTTTCAGCAGTTTTTCTGGAAAGTAATTTTTAACTAGTTTTTAGTAGTTTTTTAACTAACATTTTTACATATTTTTTCTCTTAGCGTAATCTTTGTTTTTCGCTATTTAAATAATCGTAAATTACGCCAATATGAGTATTTGCTAAAAAGAAATTTAAGAAAGATAGAACATTTTCCTCGATTTTGGCAGTTATATTAATATTTGAAGTGACTGTAAATTTTTTAAGTTGTTATTGTTTCAAAAAATGTTTTTCCCCAATACAAAATCTTTCCAATCTTTGCGATATTTATAATAATTTTGTTGTTTTTTTGTATTCCTGATTACTTTTCAGATTTTTACAATATTCTGCAACTCTTCTTTTGAAATATCAACAATTGACTGAAGAAGTTATCTGCGGAATTGGACAACAATGTCAACCGTAAGTTAGGTTGCTAATTGTCAATAATTTATTTCACAATATAAAATTATGCATTGATTTTGCTGCACATATTCATATTCATATTCTATAAATCATATTTATTTTCTAAAAATAAACGCTAATATTTGAAAGCTTTCGATCAGACTTTATCAAAATTTTATACATTTAGTGAAAAAGTTTAATTTAAAACCTAGTTTTATAGAAATAATTAAGCTTTTCATTGATGTTAAGAAATTGTTAGTTTATTTTGTGAAGAAAAGTTTTATTCATCTACCCTCAAAATGTCCTCATCCTTTTTCCTTATTACCACTCTTGAATACACTTTTTTTGTCTATTAAACAATATCATTCAGTAACCACAAAATATTTATTAATTACTTTATATATATTTTATTAACAGTTTATTACTACATACTAAAAGAAAAACACTATAACAAAATTGCATAAGTAACAACAGCTTTTTACACAATTTTTTTTTCAATATAATTTAATTTTGTTTTGTTATACAAGAATAATAATAAAACGTTCAAAGTTTAAACAAAAAATTAAAAACTAATTAAATTTATTTTTTTATTGCCAACTGTTTTTCTTGTTAGTTAATACATATTATTAACTAACTGTTTAATATGATTTAACTTTTTTTTAAATCATTTTATTTTAATTAAACTATAGAACAATAACTGTGAGTTTGTTACATTGAAAAACCACATGTATATTGTATTGATAGGATTTATTCTCATGTAGATTAAAAAAAATATATTGTCGATATCACTCATGTAATGAATTTAAAGTCATAATAAAATTAATCAATTATTTCCCAGCAAAATAAGAGCTGAGAAAGAAGTAGTAAAAACACCACTGAACCCGAGGTAGTTCAAACTTAGGTGAATCACTAATGATTTTAAGGTTGACGTATCATTGGAATGATGTTGTTCTTGTATGAGTACTTAAGTAGCATCTTAAGTAGGGCTTTGTTGTTCTTCTTCAAATATTAACAATTTTACAATAAAAAATATTTTTTTATAAAATTTTTCTGAAAATCCATTTTTAGAATCATTATTTTCGTCAGTACCAGTAAGCATATAGGTAACGAGATATTTTTTGATTTTTAGTATGCTGGTGTAAAAGCATTACTCATTATTTTGCGCGACATCGCCGTACAAATGTAATAAGAAAAGTAACTAGTTGCCACTACCAGGTATGTAGTTACATAACTACATATCTGGTAATCATTTTCCACACTGGTTGATGTTGATACAAATAATTGATCTGGATATTGTTCAAAATAACTTTAACCTTACATTTTTGGTAATTGTTAACAATAACACCTTTAAAAGCGGTAAATGTGCACATCTGACGCGCAAAATAGAGAGGGACCTAAGGGTAAAAACTGGTTTTGTTCAGGAGAGCCATTTTAAAGATTTAAATACGTGTATCTTTGGTGTACCATCATGCATTAAACACATAGACGACTGCAGCTACACGACTACACGACTACAAATGCTGCTGGCTGCAATTGTAGTCGTGTAGTCAGCTACTTAATTTTTTTGCAAACGACAGCAACATGTAAACAGATAATCCTAAATATTTGACATTTTGATAAATATTAATCTTTTTTGGTTTGTGCTTCTAAAATAATGGCTGAGGAATATTTTGTTAATTTTGTAAGATCCATTTTTTTTTACAAAACATCACAATAAAGTTATTTCCAAATATAAATTAATGAAACCTTCAAACAATTGTAAAATATAAACAGCTGTTTCTTCAGTGTTCCCAAAACGGTGATTTTCTAGTCAGAACTAGCAATTTTATTTCGCCTCTAGCGGGAAAAATTGTCCTGTTTTACATATTTTGTTATATTGTCAATACTATTTTTGTTTTGTAGCCAACAAAAATAGAAAGTTGACTACAGCGGCAAAAGTAGTCGTGTCGCCGTGTAGCTGTGTTGGTGTCAAAATAATCGTTTTCATATAAACGTGTGTATTTTATTTTTGACAGGCTGTAGTCGTGTAGCTGCAGTCGTCTATGTGTTTAATGCTTCACTGAGCGTGTTGGTATTGGTCTCATTTGAAAGCGACACATCTCATGACGTCAGGAACGTGTTGGTCAACCTTGAAAACGCGTGTAGGTCGTCCCTACCTCTTGTTTTGTGTATTTGGTTTTTACTGTTTTCTACCTAGCGCGCTGTTTCCATGAGTTTGATATCAATTTTGCTCGCGGTTTTTCGAATCCAGCTTTATTTTCTGAAATTATTAATTGTGAATTATAATAAATACTCATTTATAATTCTTTTAAATCGTGAATATCACTCTGTTAGTACGAAAATTTTTTCACATAACCTTATTATGTTATTCGCGAAAATAATTTAAAACTGATAACATTCTTACTGTTTGTTTTAGGATGAAATGGTGGACGAATTCGAAGAAGTAGATTTACTTTATCGTCGACTTCACTTTCATAAAACGCGCATGCTCAGATGTTGTCCACATCAAAAAAAAAAAATTGATTTTTTTACCCTTAGGTCCCTTTCTCTATGCGCTGTCACATATGAACTTTTTTTAAATTTTATTTTGGAAAATAAAATTCCAAACCACCTATTTATTGGTTTTGGCAGCGTTTTGCCAAAGTTAAAAATTTTGTTTCTCCAGTACTTTTCCGGCGCTTTTTGAACTGCCGGTCCTTTTGTCTATTGACGTTATCATATTGGAAATGGGAAAGCAATTTTTGTCAGTACTTGTACCACCTGTTAAAATACCTTGCCATCGCTTTCCCGTTTGTATTTTTCTGGCTGGGATAATATATGAAGGCCTGTAGTGTACTTAATACACTTGCGCCCAGTATTTTGTAAGCAGATTTTAAAACAGATTCGTTGCAATAACCTTGCCCACTAAATCGTGTAATTACAGCAACAAAGTTATTTGGTTATCGTTATCAAATGTTTTCATGGAAGAATTCAAACTTACAGTCCCAGCCAAAACCTACAGTCCCAGTTTCAGAAATCGAATTTCGCTTGGAAGAATAAATCGGTAAAATAACAAACTTTATTTTTCGCATGTATTACTCAAAAACTTAATATTGTTTACCAAATTTTCAAATATTTCTGCAAAGTCCTTGCATAGTTTACTCGAATAATCTACTTAATTTTTAATTTTACCAATATCTTGGCATCAATTTCTTGTCAATATGAGAAAATTCAAGAAAAAACATAGGTAATCTAAAATTGCTCACTTTGTTTATTTGCGTTTATATTAATATTAAAAAATAAGAAAATCCCGGGATTCGGGATTTCCCGTTTGGCATCCCTAGTGTGTAAGCATAACTCATTTTGCGTGACATCGCCGTACAAATGTAATAAGAAAAGTAACTAGTTGCCACTACCAGGTATGTAGTTACATAACTACATATCTGGTAATCATTTTCTACACTGGTTAGTGTTGATACAAATAATTGATCTGGATATTTTTTTTTATTTTTATGGAACAAGTTGAGTTTAGGGACACAGCTCCGATTTTTTTTTTTTTCACCCAGGTAGTACTTTTTGGGCTGAATAGGTTGAAACATGGACTTGCCCGTATCTCCGCTATTTATTATCGGATCTGGACAATATGAGCACCATTGGAGAGGTAATTGAAATGGCTTTAATATGACATACAATTTTTTAATATTTATTAACTCATTACGAGCCGGTTTAAGTTTTTCATATTTTTAGAGCGAGTTTTGCGGGAAAAACCCTTGAATATCAAAAAAGTGCTTATATAATGGTATGATTTGATTTAACATAATTGTAATAGAGAGTATACGCTTTAATTTGATGTACAAATTTTGCATTTAGCCCTTACACGGGCAAAGTTGTAAGGGGTTAAACTTTTTTTGTTAAGAAAAAAATGAAAGAAAATGAAAAAGTGGTTAAATAGGAAAATAATTTTGGGTTTTTGATGACAAAAATAATAGTAATTTTATTGACTTGTCTTTGGAAGAAGAGAAGTCATCATCTGAAGATGAAGAGCAAAGTTTCGAACAAAATAACCACTTTGTGTTTGTGGATTGTGAAAAGGGTCCACCACCCAATGATGAAGATGAAGCTAAAATAGACCCTCTTTATTTTTAAGTTTTAAATTTTAACTAGGTTATAGAAATATGTTTCGCGCGATTTTTTGAAAAATAAATTTTAATTTTTTGGTACATAGCGTACATAAGCTTTATTTTGGTGAAAGTTGGTGTTTTTTTTTGGAAAAAATTTAAATTTAATGAATTTTGGGGGTTTTTTTATGTACTCTGGGACAAACAAGGTACGTTATAGTCATGTTTGAATTCTTAAGAAAATTTCCGTTTTGGTGAAAGTTGGTATTTTTTTGGAAAAAATTGAAATTTAATGAATTTTGGGGGTTTTTTATGTATTCTGCGACAAGCGCCGCAGGCGAAAAATTTTTCATTTTTTGGTACGTTATAGTCATGTTTGAATTCTTAAGAAAATTTCCGTTTATTTGAGTACCCAATAACTTTGTTGTTTGATGGGTTAAGAGGTCGAGCTATATCTTGAATGAAAGGTGTAAGTCTCGACAATAAAGTAATAAGTACAAATTATATTGTTATATACGCAATGTTATGAAATAAAACCCTTTTTTGTTAAAATGAACCTTCTAAAAATTAAAAAAAATTTTAACTGGGCCGCAATGGGTTAATTGGTATAAAAATTTTTAATGCCATATGAAAGATTTTTTTAATACCTTTCTAATGGTGCACCTACTGTCCAAATCCGACCACAAATCACGGAGTTATAAGCAAGTCCAACTTCGAACTTTGAACCGAAATAACTCTCGAGATAGGTCCGACCGACAAAAAAAAAGTTGTTGTGGAATCCCAATAAAAAGTTCTACCTGTGGTAAAAATTTTGACCTGATCGGAGCTGTGTCACTAAACTCAACTTTAACCATTTTTATTTATATCGCGACATACATTAATTGCATTAAAGGAATTAAATATGCTAAAATCCCAAACGTATTTTACAAATTGTGAAAAATAATCTGTTGGAGGCATGTCCCTATCCGGATTTTATTCTTGCCTAAGGAACTCGTCAGGGGACGATGTTTTTAGAACTTCTGGAAATATTTGTTAAGTTAAATAAATTACAAACTCAATAAGAATTTCTTGTTCTCGTCTAGGAGCGTTATTAAACATTCAAAATACCAAAAAATAAACATCTGGATATTGTTCAAAATAACTTTAACCTTACATTTTTGGTAATTTTTAACAATAACACCTTTAAAAGCGGTAAATTTGCATATGCTGATACTTTGGATCTCAAGTAAAAGTGGTTCTTATAGTCTTGATTAGCCATGGATCTGTGCGAACATGAAACGGATTACATGCAAAACAAAAACAACAAACAAAATTTGTTGTTTCACTTGTGATTTGTTTCATGTTCGCAAAGATCCATGGCTAGTCAAGACTATAAGTTAAGAATGGCATCCAATATATTTTGCTGGGTTGTAAAAAGTATATAAAAAGCGTATTTGTTGCAAAGCAGATGAAAGCGAAGCCAAATGAAGGTAGAAAATCCTTTGTTGTTGGAGATTTTTTTTAGGAAAATTAAATCATTTATTGCTGTAATATAAAACGGTACGCTCGAAAAAGTTTGTTAATAAAATTGACAAGTATTTATTCTAGTAAAAAAGTTTTGATATAAGCAAATAATTTTATACTACCTCTGTTCCGAAAAAAGGATAACATTTCTATTGATTTTCTTGTTCTAAAATAATGTTAACATTTTACTAAGCAAAGAGTATTTATGCAAATAAAAGAAAGTGAGTGAAAATAACAGTTCATGTGCCACTATTGTGGTAGAAAAAATAATATTGTATTGTAATAAAATTAATGAACAATATTTTGACGAGCATTATCTCTTCGCTGCATTTAATAGAAACCAGTAAAAGGCCATCTCCGCGAAGACTTTCTTTACCCATACATCGAATTTTGTAATTATTACCATATTTGTTAAGCATTATAGATTTCATACATATGTTTTCTAATTTATCTGAATGCTGTTAATTTTTTCACACAAAATCAAAGAATTATTTTAATACTAATTTTCAATTTTGACATCGAATTAAAAATAAATTTTAAAAAAATTGGAAAGCTACATATAAATTTAGAATCACTGATATGTCCTAACAACTATCAAAAAAAAAAAATAGTTTTTTTAAAAAACCGACTGTAGTTTATTTAATTTATTTTTAAATGATTATACAGTTAAAATGAAAAGAAATATATTTTTCAACTGTTTTCGTCTTTTATTTAAAAAATAAATTACCTATAAATACGGATTTTCGGTTACAGTTAATATTTTCATTTTGTTAAAAAAAGAAACCCTTTTAGATTTCTAGGTCAGTTTAAAAAAACCAAATAAACTAAATATCATTTATTCTTACGGATTTTGTAGTTAATTTTTATAAAGTTAAAAAAACGAAATAACGAAATAATTATTAACATTTAAAAATAAATGAAAAGTTCTTTTGATTTAAATGAAAAATCAGTAGCCTTTATTTTTTTAAAGATCAATATAATGGTTAAATTCTCCACCAATAACTAAATGGTAAGTGGACGTACTTCACGAATGTTAGAATATCTTGATAACGAAAAATTACTGAGTTTTTGAAAAAGTACTTATTCGGAGGTGTTCTAAAAAACGAATCCAAATAAAATTATTCGTTTTTAAACAACAACAACAACAACTTCTTTTGACTGAAAAGAAATAATTATGTAATTTCATAATAACGAAATAATTGGCCTCGAACAAGACTGAATCACTTTCCACTGCAAAACTAAAGGTCGAACTATTTTTTTATTTTTAAATTTGCAAATTAAAGTAAAACAAATATTTTTACTAAAGCTTCTGGAAAATAGTTAAATATAAAACTGTTAAATCTTAAAAATTTTAGTTATATTTGAGTTAAATTTTAGTTAATAGAAAAATAACAATTCACCCTGTTTAAATCAGCAATTTTCTTAATTAAATTAATCACAAATATAACTAAAATTTCGTATATTTAACAATTTTGTTATTGCTGTTCTTATCTTACAAGAGTTTAACAAACAAAAAAAAATCTACTAATTTCAGCAGTTTTTTCTGCAAGGCTTTTTCTGCTATTCTTAAAGTTTATTTCTATGAGCGTGGGTAAAAATCTAAAGTTTTCCCGAAAAAGTTAAAATTTACGTAATCAAAAATTCTTTCGTGGAAAATATTTGTACCCTACATAGGGTTTTTCTTTTCCCGGACTTTTTCATTTCCCGGGACAGCGTGATTTTTTCTATATTTTCCCGGGATCCCGGGAATTCCCGCTCATTAGAAAATAACTAAATCTGACATGTGTTTTACTTGAAAAACCCGATTTATATTAAAACACCGACCGACAAAGTTCATCTTTTGGTTGCACACATGAGAAAATCTACTTATATTCTGAAACAAGGGCTAAACAAAAAATATTTGTCTTCCACTTTTTCTAGATCAATCCTTTTAAACGTTTAAACCGCGAACTAATATTTAGGTAATATATTTGTATGAAAGGCCGTCTTAATTTTATAAAATGCTCTTAGAAATATATAAAATAAATATTAATTCGCTGGTATTTTATTTTCAGCCCTACTTTCAGTATATATTGGAATTGTTAATGAGTGCAAACTTGTTTGGACGGTGAAATAACAGATTTATTAAAATGAAGTTTTAGAGATATATAAGAAAATATTTTTAAGACGTTTTTACAGGAAATTAAGGACCTTGTTTTTTTATTTTTTTCGTGAGCCCTGGTTTATGTATTACGATATAAAACAAACTTAGGGCCAATTTTATAGTCAGAACGAAGATCGATTTTTTGCTTAAATATTTCTTAAATATGAAGCACAATTTTTTTCTGCATATTTTGGCTCTATGCAGATGTATAGTATAGTATACCTCTATAATTACAATATTTTTATAAAATAGTTTAAAAGTGAGTGTTTTTCACACAAATTTTTAGTCAAATTCGCCTAAATCTTTTTATAAAAATAGACACAAAATATTATAAAATAGTTTTTTTTTAACATTAATTGGTATTTTTTGAAAAGCAATTTTTTATACAACTACTTAAAAAGAAATTATTTAATTTTCATAGTTGCATTTTAAATTAACATACATAAATATAAAAAAAAAATCTAAAATAATTTGAAAAAGCATCTGATGCCTTATTTTAACAATATATAAAACTGACAAAATACAATTGAAATAAAGGAATAGCACTTGAAATTTAAATGGAATTATCTGAACTAACAAAAACATACTTATATCTAATTTTAATGCCGACCTTTTTGGAGGTATTTCGAACTGAAATGCTGATCTTGAAAGGTTGTATATATTACTTTATTTAAACAAAGGTAATCATTTTAAATAAAAAATGTTCCCGAATAATTTTTGTTGGTAAACTGGTAATGGCTGATAAAATTTGTTTTCGATTTAACTAAACCAAGTTCAACATCCGAAAAGCTCAGCCTAAATAATATTTTTTGTAATAAATTCAGTTTATTAAATTTTAAATCGCATTTTCTAATTTTAAATGTTTTTTATTTAAATTAATTTCAAAATAATCAATGTCTTAAATTTAAACAAAGCTTGCAAGCTTGTTATATACTAGCTAAAATTCTTTAAAAAAAGACTTAAAAAAATCCCGGGAAATCCCGCACAAAATTCCCGGGATTGCGGGATTGAAAAAAGGGCGGGATTTCCGGGAATCCCGTCCCGGGAATTCCCGGGAAATAAACCCTAACCCTACACCACTACGTGGACAAGGTATAATAAGTTTGTGCTGATGTTTGTAACGCCATAAAATATTGGACAATTTAGGAAACCGGTCGAATCAAAATCACTTTTTATTTAGATCAAACGATGTCCGCATATCCCCCAAAATTGCTTTTTTCGTACGCTACAATTTTGTACGCTGACTCACATGGGCTTATGGACAAAGTCTATTGTGTTTATGTAGAAACGATGACCAGCGCCCGTATAAAGGTCCCCCAAAAATGGGCATGTTCGCACGCTACAGGTTGCAAATATTAAGATATATTAATGAAATTTAGTACACCGACTTATATAGACCAAAGGACGAAGCCTATTGATTTTTGTTTAAATCGGTCTATTTTTGGACCTAGTCCCTATATAAAGCTCGCCGAAAAATTACAATTTTCGCATGCTACAGGTCGCTAATATGAAGATATTCTAATTAAATTTGGTACGCTGACTCACATGTGCCCATCGACAAAGCCTATATATTCTAGAGAGGAATTTCATATAGATATAGAGGAATTTCATGAAGTATGATACATCGATTTTTCTCTCGACCAGGGTTTAGCTCTCAGGGCCATTGACCTCAAGTATCCAGTTGTAGTAGTTACCCACCAGATCTCAGTTGCTACCACCCTAATGTCAGAAAATTAAAGCTCGCAAAAAATCATTGAAATTTTGCTACCCGTGAAAAAAATTTATTCGGTAGCATATCTTTTTTTATTTGGCATCATACTAAATTATGTAAAATTTTATCCGGAAAATGGATTAATCAAATTGTATATAAACGAATAAAAAAGATATTTAAATTGATATAATTTCATCCAATTTTATCGGAGTTTTGGTCTTATTCAATTGCATTAAATTTTGTTTGTTTATATGAATATGTATAGTGTAGGAAAACAACCAATTAAATTAAATAACTGAGAGAATTATCTGAATGAAATTAATAAAAAACCGATGAATTTCACTAGGCCTCGTCCATTGAAACTTTATTAAATAAATGGGATTTTTGATAAAATGTCAAAATATTCATTTTATTTATTAAAAGTTTCATACACTTAATGAAAAAGCTTCATCAAAACTGAATTCATAAAATATATGAAGCTTTTTCATTAAATTTAAGCAATTTTTCATTTACCTTGTGAAGAAAACTTTATTATTTTTCTAAAAAGTTTCATTAAAACTGGTCCAGCAAACTTGACTCTGTGTGGGTTATATAATCCATTAGAAAAAAAAAAATAAAATCATACAGAAACAACGTTTACTCAGATAGAAACAGCTTTGAAATCACACTAATCTCAGTTTTTTTTTCTTTTTATATATAAAATTGTCAGCTTATCTTTAAAATCGGAAAACACAATAACTTAAATATGAAAAAGTTTAACTAGAATCATATTTACTTTAATAAGGATAAGTATTATAGCCACCAATTATAAAATTTCGTTTTAAAGTTTCTTACTTAAATAAAATATCCTACTAAGTGATGACTATAACACTGGCCCTAATATTCATACTTTATTTACAAAAATCAAATGTTAATTAAAATCTGATATAGTAATTGATTTAACTATAATTTTTTCTCTGTGTAGTTACTTTTCTTATTATTTCTTTCATTAGATTTAAGATTATCCTCAGAAATGAAAAAATTCTGGGTTATTAGAAACCCTAGATGCAACATAACATATAAGCTCAACTTTTTAATTTTGTATTGAATTATTATCCCCTAAATTCACAAACGCTTTGTAAAGTTATAGAAGGTTTATTGAACAAATTTTGTATGGAAATGTTGTTTTATAAACCTGCTATAACTTTACAAATCATTTAAGAATTGTGGGGTAAGTATATAATTGTATTAAATCCACATACATTTTGTTCGATTCGATAGTAAATAATTTTATCTAAAATATTCTTGGGTCACGAGATATAATTTGATCAAGTATATGTATTTGTATATGACATATAAAATGATATAAGAGAAAGGATATTTTAAGATATGATTATATAAGGCAACGAATAAGAAAATTTTGAAAATCGGAATCGCAGATAAAATCATATTTAATTTTATACGTTGTTATTCACTCTCTAATATGAATAGATACAATTGGATCAAACCTAACTTGATCAAATCTAATCGGGTAAGGAAGGTTTTCGAGAAATTTTTATATATTGGTTGCCGAACGTAGGGGTCGCCGTTTTAAATTTTGTTTTATTGGATTTTTCCTTTATAGCAAAACACTGGTCTCCTCGAAGCAAAAAAATCGATATATGTATCACACTTTAAAATCCGAATTTAAATGCCGAAGCTATAACGAACGAGTAAAAAGGTTAAAGTCGGGCATGCCGACTATATAATACCCTACACCAGTCTGACTTAAAGCCAACTAATGTTTGGATCCGAAATTTGAATGGGTTAAAACGGACTTGTGTCAAAATTTTCTATAAAATCATAAAAGAAGAAAAGAAAATCGAAAATATAGCCATATGGGCGATAGGTCCAAATATGTACCGATCCTATCTAGAATCAATAGGCTTTTTCCTTGCGACCATGTAAGTCAGCGAACCAAATTTCATTGAAATAAATACGAATTTGCGACCTGCAGCGTATAACCAAGCCAATTTTCTGGGGAAACCTTATATGGGCGCTAGGTATAAACATGGACCGATTTGAACCAAAATTAATATGCTCCGTTCTTGGGCCGACATAGGTCTATGTACCAAATTTCATTGAAATATCTTCGTATTTGCGACCTGTAGAGTGCGCACAAGAATGCATGTACAGACAGACAGACAGACGGACGGACGGACAGACGGACATCGTTAAATCGAAATAAAAAAAAAATTCTGAGCCGATCGGTATACTATAAGGTGGGTCTAGAACCAATATTTTTTGGTGTCACAAACATCAGCACAAACTTATAATACCCTCTCCACGTAGTGGTGTAGGGTATAAAAATTTAAAAAGGCGACCCCTACATTCGGCAAAAAAATAATTTTTTTTTTGAAATTGCCTTTCAAAAATACTTTATATTGGAGGGTGTACGGCGAACTTTTTTTTGCGGTACGGTCTAGTGCCCATATAAGGGTCTCATAAAAGTTCTTCCGGTCAATAAGTTACAATCATCGATTTGTTCATTCAGCGAACAATTTCTTGTTCGCCCTTGTTCTTGTTCAAACTACGTTGTCTGCACAATTATTCTCACCACTATGTATGTGCAACATCAAATACGATGACAGATCTAACTTTTACTTAGTGGCATTACTAAAAACTTAAATAAAATAAAGAAAATGAATAAAATGTTAATGAAAAGAAAATAATTTCCATCATTACTAAATTTAATGCAATTTACTTTTTATTATTGTAAAAAAATTAGTGAAAAACACGTTGAAAACATCAAAATAGTTTCGTTTGCGACTTACTCCAACAAAAAAAAAAAATAATAATTCTCTAATATTACGTATTCCTCACCCTAAACAAATGAACATGAATTTTTTCCGTTATTCCGCCAACGAATAGTTCTGGGGTAAACAAATCGATGTCTCGTCAAGACTCAGTGTAAAAGGAAAGCTACTTTAGTTTGTTGAACTTATCTCGAAACTTCATAATCGGTCCATTCTAATGTACATTCCCTTCTAAGGAAGTTACGCGTAATGAAACTAATGAACATGTTAAACATTATTTGATTTGATAACTTGACTTACCCATCATTGATAACAAAACTAAACCAAATGCTGTCATAATTTTTGCAGTTATTATTGTTTGCTTTTTTCTTTTTTTTTGTTCTTTTATATTTTGTTCTATTTGTTTATAAAGTAGTATTGTTATTAAAAAAAAAATTAATTTGTTATTATGTGTGTAAAATTTATAAATGACTTTGTTTTGTTATTTTTTTCTTTTTGTGTTGTTGTTGCTTTATTTAATAATAAATACTCTTGTCAACCGCTAAGTTGTAGGAACTTTTGATAAAAAACAATTAATAAAATAAAAATACAATTTTTTAGGAACTTTTTTTTTGTTTCAACTGGCAAGAAGTTGTTACTGTTATATTTTGTACTATATCAGATTTAAATTTTTTGCTGTCGTGTTTTTTTTTGTGTGATGTAATTTTATTGGTATTTAATTTCTATCTTCTCTTTTTTTTTATAAATACTCGCAGTTACTTAAACTTAATAATATCACTTTTGTTTTTTAAAGTAACGCTTAATTTTTTTTTAACCAAACACATACCGAGCTAAACACTGATTGCTTGTGAATTCGGAAGTTGAGTGTTAGGTATGAGTAGGAAATTTATATATTTATTGTATTGTATAAATTGTTATATTATAGTAATTTGTTGTAGTATTATCGGCGCTAAATATTTCTATTGTTGTTGCTTAGTTTTGTTGTTGTATTTAATAGTGTTTGTTTTTATTGTTCTTCGACAACACAAAAAAAACAACAAAAGTTTTCAAAATTCAGTTTAACGCATAATTATCACTATTCTCATTAGAAGGTGTTAACAATTTAAGAATAATTTGTTTTTTTTTTTTTTGCTGACAAAGTTTAGGTTAAAAATAATGTATAATTGAAATTAACGGCTTTAGTTTATTTTAAAATTTCCGTAAAAAAAGAAGAAGAGTTAAACTCGAAAAAAGTCAGCAAAGCTACCAAAAAAT
Source organism: Leucophora obtusa (assembly GCA_949987735.1). Lineage (NCBI taxonomy): Eukaryota > Metazoa > Arthropoda > Insecta > Diptera > Anthomyiidae > Leucophora > Leucophora obtusa. The sequence goes on from OX465295.1 coordinate 357,989,118, forward strand.
GTTGCCTTGTCAGCAGTTTTTTAGTCAGCAACGTGCTAGCAAAAAAGTTGGTAATTTCAGTAAAAGGGGTTCCTGAAAAACAGGAAGCTGATTTTTACCAAAAAAAAACTTATCTCAGCAAAACGTTTGCTAACACTTAGTCGATTGCAAATGAAAAAAAATCAATAAAACTTTTTGCTAAATATTAGTAGACTAAAGAAAAACTCAAAAAATTTGTTGACAAATTATACTTTAGTTAATTTATTTGCATAAAATTTGAATCTAGAAATTGTGTGGAGTTGGTTTCTTTAATTATGTATTATTTCCGTTGTCTGTACTACATCCATACAAGTTGCGACATCTACATCTTGTCTATCTGGTTGTCGTCTACGCTATAAATGCGTTATCAGCGCAATTTTTATATCAAAATAAAATTAGTAAAACGTCTTGTAGGTTATATCAAGTACACTAATAAAAAAAGCCCCGGACAAATATGTCAAAATTGTGCTGGCGCAAATACATGTACTATTTCCTGTTATTTTAGTAGAATTTTTACCTATTTGTACGGGCTTTTTTAGAGAAAATAACAGAAAAATTTGTTCAACTTAATCAGAACGCGTTTAACAGACTTTTGTACTAACTTTTTTTATGAGTGTATACTAGTTTTGAGCAATTTTTTTTGCTAAAATTCGGGTTTCAGTAAACGTTTTATTTACATTTTTTATACTCTACACCACTACGTGGAGAGGGTATAATAAATTTGTGCTGATGTTTGTAACACCAAAAAATATTGGACCCACCTTATAGTATGTCCGTCTGTCCATTCATTCTTGTGCGCACTCTACAGGTCGCAAATATTAAGATATTTTGATGAAATTTGGTACACCTTCTTACGTTTGACGAATCCTATTGAATTTGGTTAAAATCGGTCCATGTTCAGACCTAGTGCCCATATTATTATTAACTGAAACCCGAATTTCAGCAAAAAAAAATTGCTCAAAACTAGTATACTTGATATAACCTACAAGACGTTTTACTAATTTTTCTAATAACTTCTTTTTTTGAGTGTACACAATTTTGTCCAATTAACCCATTTCATACCAACACGCTGAAAAAAAATCGCCCTGCAGGAAACATATTTGCTGGTGATATATATATGTTTGGAAAAACTGTCAAAATATATTTGCCGTGTTTTTAATATAATATGTTTGCCAGCAAATATAATATTTTTGCCTGTAAATATATGTATGTTTGAATCATATGAAATACATCTACTCGCAAATATATAAATGTTTGCAGGCAAACATATATATATTTATCATTATTATATTTGCACTCCACAAACATAATAATGATAAAATAAAAATGCAAATATATTTTTGTTTAAGTGGGAAAATATGACTAACATTCAAACAATACAGTGTTTGCCTGGAGACATACGTATTATAACGATAAAAATAAAATAATTGGAAACTCACCTCAAACATAAGTATAGTAGTTTATAAATATATATATAATTGCCTGTAAATATATCCAACAATCTCTTTTTTCTGCGTGAAGCATGGAATCCGTGGGAATCTTTTTGACAAAACTTGGCAGAAGGCCGGTTTCGCAATAAGCATTTTTTGTAATTTTTATGGCTTAGTCGCGCCCTCTAGTGGTGGTATAAGTCATTCAAATTGAAACTTTAACCTTCTATATGCACTGAAATGGTTAGTTTTTTTTTTAAATTTCAAGAAATTTAAATTATTTCTTTGCATTATTTTTAAGAACTTTTTAAAAAAATTTATATTTTTAGACGTTTTTTAAAAACTGTTATTTGGCAACACTAATTGCTTAGATTTGTATGCTTCTTTGGCAGTTGGCGGAAAATAGCGCATTTTTAATATAACAAATAAAAATTGATTAATTTTCTACGTACACACAGAGAAAAAATATGTCATTTTCCAACTGAAATTCGGTTACATCTACTAAAATAGGTCGGTGCAACTGAATACTGGTTATCGCAACAAAATTCGGTTTATAAAACTGAATTTTAGTTGCAATACCCAAAATCTTTAGGAATAACATTACAATATGGTTTCACCAATCGTATTTATTGGTTTTAGCAATTCGGTTGGCAATTTTTTTCCTGTGTGTACTTACAATTTTATAAATACGAATGACCATTATAAGATCAGTCAATTTATTTTCTAAAGTGCGAACTGAATTCAGAATTTTTTTCCCCATAAATATTTTTGTACATGTCCTTATCGAAATCAACATATTTTATTTTATTACGCCGCTCTTCTTTATATTTTAAAATATTTTTTGAAAAAAGTGCTTTGAAAAAAGTCAAAAATTGTTTTTTTTTCAACTCACTGTATGGCAACCCTGAAAGTGAAAATTTAGTAATTTTTTAAATATCGTTTATGGTCAAGGCCTCAAACACATGCTTTTTACGCCATTGCAATACCGCCTTCCTATCAAAAATTATAGTCTCTTAACAGTAGACGTGACTTTAAAGTCACATTGGTAAGAAATGGGTTAAATAGTGGAGAATCCATTGGAATACATTCCTTGTTAGTATTGTAGATATTTTATGAAACTGTTACGTTATTTAGATCGTCCATTTTAAAGCGGACATTTTATAATGTCTGCAGTACAAACGAGTAAAAAAAATTAAAGTCGGGCATGCCGTGGTGTGCTTGCTTTTATAAAGCGATGGGCCAAAGAGTTTATCGATCCTAGCATAACTAAGCAACTATAAAATACGTCTCTGGTAAGGCCAATCATGGAATATGGATCAATTATATGGGATCCTGATACTGTAGTTCATAGTAACTGTATTGAATCAGTTCAAAAACAATTTCTTCTGTTTTGCTTAAGGAGCACTTTTCCGAACCGTTTATAAGATCTTCCATCATACACCGATATATTAGCAAGTATTAGGCTGCCTACACTAAGAAGCCGAAGAATGATGCTCAATATTGTATTCCTAGTCAACCTGCTAAATGGTAATGCTTTTTCTGACTTCCTGCTCAGCAATATAAATATTAATGTTCCCCAGCGATCAACTCGCAACTATACCCCTCTATATCGTCAAGTCGTGCAAACCACCTATGCTAATGCTGATCCTCTCAGAAGATTATGTCGTCATTTTATTGAAATGTATGACTTTATCGATTATTCTACAGATATAGGCATTATAAAACGAAATATAATACTGTTTTTAAATATCAGAGCTTTAAAGAATTAATTCCTTTTTGAATGAATTCACTACCAATCGAATTCAATTTTCTCTAGAATTGAATGAATTCCTTTTCTTAAGTAATTCACTGAATTCGTTCAACTGAACGCATTCATCAAACAACAAATTCAAAGAATTAATTCAATTGCAATAGTTCTTTTTATTAAATCAAATTAATTAATTCACCGGTGAACGCGTTCAATTTTATAAATCGAACGGAAAAAAGTGAATTTTTTTTTTAATTCACTGAACGAAAATGAAATTGAACGAATTCAGTAGTAAATTAATTCAGTAAGGAATTAATTCACTTTTTTTCCGTTCGATTTATAAAATTGAACGCGTTCTTCAGTGAATTAATTCATTTGATTTAATAAAACGAACTATTGCAATTGAATTAATTCGTAACAAAATAAATCGAACGAAAGCAAATATGAATTAATTCCATTCAATATATGGTGCTTAGTGAATTAATTCATCGAATTTTTAATTCAGAATTGAAAAATTGAATTAAGGAATTAATTCTTCAAAGCTCTGTTAAATACCTAGCTCTAACATTATATTTGGTTGTACTATTTCAATATATATTATAGTCTGTAAGGATGTAATTCCATAGATTTCAATTAAATAAATAAATAGTATACCATGCCCACTATATGACATCCTAACATACACCAGTCTAATAAGTCAACTAATATTTGGAATAGGTTGAAATGGACTTGTGTTAAAATTTATTTATAAATTGATAAAAAAGGGAATAACGGTAAGAAATTTTTATTTTTTCTAATGTTAGGTGTACTTGAGGGAAAATCGGAAATATATTCCATATGAACCGATCAAATATAGAATAAATAATCTTTGTCCTTGGCTACATGTGAGTCAGTGTACCAAATTTCATCAAAATATCTTAATATTTGCGACGTGTATCGTGCAAATATGCTAATTTTTGGGAAACCTTTATACGAGCACTGGATCTAAACTTGGACCGATTCTACATTAAATCAATAGGTTTTGTCCATGAGCCCATGTGAATCAGCGAACTCAATTTCAATCTGATTAAAATATCTTCGTATTAGCCTCCTGCAGTGTGAGAACAAACCAATTTTGGGGGACCTTAATAAGGTTACTAGGTTTAACAGGAACTCGATTTTAACCAAAATCAATAGGCTTCGTCCTTGGGCCTCGAGAATTCGGTGTAGCAAATTTCATTAAAATATCTTAGTATTTGTGACCTGTAGCGTGCCACGAGAATACATGAGCAGACAGAAGAACGGATGGACACACGGACATCGTTAAATCGAAACAAAAAGTGATTCTTAGCCGATCGATAAAAGCTGGGTCGAGGTCTAATATTTTTTTGTGTTACAAACATCACCACAAACTTATTATATCCTGTTCATGTAGTGGTCTCGGGTATAAAAATGCTTTAAAACTTTTTGGAGAAAATTATACTGCTCTTCATTGAAAGCCCTTTTCTTTTCAACACCTAAAATTAAGAAAATATTTTAAACATGGCAACCCTATTTACTATCAATTAATTAAAAGTGAGATATCAAAGGATTGATGGCATTTTTTTGTTACTTTTTAGAGAACAAATATAAACGAAAAATTGTCGATTCATTGTTTAACCCTCTAATGGACAAAACCGCTCCAGGCTATTTTGATAGAAAATTTCACGGGAAAGTGTTAAAATTTAAATTTCGCAAGATTTTCAAAAATAATTATTTCGAAACGAGAATAAATTTCAAAACAAAACAAAAATATTAGACCTAACTGAAAAACAGTGATTATGAACACCAAGTTAAATTTAAAACTATAATTACTAAAATAAAGCCTTTGTCTCAAGGGCTCTGTGTATCCTATCAGAATACCCTTAAAAAACATTTTCTTAATTTCCAAACGAATGGAGGGATTTTAATGAAACTTGGCAACACAAATTAAGATTTAGTATCACTAGGTTTCGTCCTATCCTATCTTATTCGGCCAATAATGGTAGCGAAATTATTGTGCCCTTCACATGAAAAATATTTCATTTCAAAAAGCAGTAGGCCGGTTTGAGGGTTAACGAAAAGATTTTCAGTATTAAATATAGTGTCTATTGTAGATACCACCAACACACATAAATTATAAAATAAATAAAAAAGTGTGATACCATTGTAAATTAATTATTATCTGAAATTATATACCGGGAAGTACCTACAGCGTTAATGAATGGCAACTGCAAAAACTAGCAACCAAAATGTAAATCCCAAAATTTTCAAATTTGTGCGCTGCGCCACTGTTTAACACTGTTTAACACTTTGAACTCTTGTATTTTTTGCAGAGAGTTCGTTTAAATATGAATGCTTCAGTTGTCAAATCGATTAAGTCCATACCGAAAAATTGAAGAGTCTCAATGAGAAAAATTAGAAAATAGTAAATATTGTTTTTTTAAAATTCCTGTTAAATTATAAATTTAGTCATTTAATAGTGTTAATATTTATTATCAAAGAAATATATTTTGAATATTATACAGTTAGGAGTCCATTAAGTGTTTTGAAATTGAAGTTTTATAAAATTCAAAAAGTTGAGTTAATCGATTTGGCATCAGAAGCATCCATATGTTGCTGTATTTTAATGTGGTTTAGTAGGTATTTTTAATTCTTTATGTTAAATACAAACAAAAATAATATGATATCGTACTTCACGAAGCATTAAATACTATGAACATTAAGGTGTCCCTTAAATTCCGAATTGTCGATTCACCCGCCAGTTTTGTGTACCTTTTGGTGTTAATTGCTTAAATTTGAACCAACGATTTTTTTTAAAAACGTTAAGTCGCGGCTAGGGAATGCAAAATCCCGCACTTTTTGATTTCCCGGGAAAGCGGGAAATTTATCTTGAATTCCCGGGATCCCGCAAGGGAAATAAATTAGAAAATATTTCATAATAATTAAAAAAATTTTATAAATTAATTGTTTAATTCATAAACTTTTACAACAGTCTTATTGCAGGATTTTAAGCTAATTTGTGAAAAACAGTATTCATATTTGCTTAATAATGAAGAAAATAATAAAGGTTTATAGTTGGTACTCACTAACTTTAAACCTTTTATAAAGTTTGGAGTGAGGAAGCCACCATTTAATAATTAATTATTTAATTTTCAGGCATGAAATGATTTATTAAAGCCATCCCATCCCTAGAATGTGTGGCTTCCAACAACTTGCATCCATCAAACTGAAAAAAACTACAACAATTGCGTAGCCAATGACCATTTTCTAAAAAATTTCCAAAAAAATGTAAAAATAAAATTAAAAAGAAAAACAAAACAATAGTGATGTACAGACTGTCAAAATATTATTCGAAATTCGATTACTTTTGTATGCTTTGAATAATGTGTTCTCTAAAATTACTTTTTTACACACATTTCCATTGATTTGCTTTATATATATAAAAAAAAAAATATTTTTAATGGCTTTTAAATTTATCTTAGCATATCATTAGTTCTCTAATTTAAGAAAATACATTTTCACTTCCGATTGCCGAGTCAACCGTTTACTAAATTTGTACATCACTTACGACTTATTTGGGAGAAGAGAGAAAATAAACAATAGTGTTGCCAGTATCAAATCGAAAAATTAATTTATAGTTAAAATACGATTATGAATCAAGATTTCTAATAACTCATTATTAAGCGAAATATGTACTTTAACTATAGCAAGCTTCAAATACCAAATAATTTTTTTTTATGAATTAGCACATAAATATCTTAAAAATTTCAAATTTTCATGATTGTGAAAAAGCTGAGGTGGTTTTGCTTGGAATTTTCCTAGTGAGAAAGAATTAATTTTATATTAGAAATTATATAAGTCTAATTATATATTTTTAAAAACTGAATAAACTAAAACTAATTTTTAAACTAAAAAGCTTGTCCGTCAAAAAATAAAAAAAATAATATAGAAAATAATTTTAGAAAATTGGAAAAAAATTTTTAAAATTATGGGAACAAATTTTAACTTACTTGAAAATTTTTAAAAATCAATGGACAAATTTGTCTTTAATTCTGTACAGAATAAGTGCGATTAAAATTTTTTTATACAAACACTGTCCGCAGGCACTTTCACGATGTGGTTTGGGCTGCACTGAAAAGAACTTAAAAAGTTCGATCAAGTACACAAATTGATCAGTGTGTTCGTTAACTCGAAAATCTTGCTACTTTTTCTCAATCATTGTTTTGGTTACTCTTTGAATTTTTCCAGTTGTGGGAAAAGTAACAAATTGTAGTAAGTAAACGAACAAGCCTACACAGAAAGTATTGACAAAATTTCAATTAAATTTTTAAACACCTTTCTTATACCAAATTTGTAAATACAAAAAAAAAAAACTTTAAAAAGGCATTAAAAAGGAAATTTGTAAATACAAAAAATTTTTTTTTTGTAACTTCGAATTTTTATTTTTAAATAAGTTTTATATGAAAGATAACAATTTACAAACGAGTTACAAATATTTCAAACAAAAAAATTGTTGGCAATAAAATTTCAATTTAAAAGAAAATGTGATTGCTTTTAGAAATTCCATTGTTGGAGCCTATTATATTTTCTTTGTAATGTAAAATGTTTACTATTTTCAAAAGGTTGGAAAATTTTGCATAAGAAAATTTAAAATAATTAACTTTATTATTCTAAACTGCATTTTTGAAATCCCGGTATTCCCGGTCCAAATTCCCGGGAATGCGGGAACTGAAAAATGCTTAATTTTCCGGGAATCCCGGGACGGGAAATCCCGGGATGCATTCCCTAGTCGCGGCCAATCAAGTCCAAACGTTTAGATATTTTGAAAATTCTCAAAATTTTTTAATAACATTCGGATTTTGACAAAACTAAAATTTTATTAATTTTTTCAGTTATTCTTGTTGGTTGTCTTTATTTTTTTAATATGATTTTGTTTTTATTAAATTTTGCACACATTTAGACCACATAATTTTTTAAAATAAGATCTAATTTAAAATGTCCATTTTTAAACTTTAGTACACTGATACGAACATAATATTAATATTTTTTAAGTCAGTTTCGAGCTTATGCAACAAAAAAATTAAAAAACAAAAAAATTATCCTGTTGATCAAATGGAATAAAACTGGGGGCGGTATTAATGAAAATCCACAATTTTTCATTTAAGGGACACCTTAATAAACATATAATATTAAATTTTTATTTCCCTATTTTTCGTTTGTTGACTTTTCAAGGGGGTTTACCGTCTAATAACAGCAATTTGTTAATCATTGTTAAACATCAACTCGGCCCATTTATTGAATTTATTAAAACATTTAGTATGTATCTTAAATCACGACACCTGCAAATCGAGGGCTTATATTCAATAACGACTATCCACGGTTAAAAAAAGAGATTTTTACGGCAAACGCTTCAGTTGTATATCTACACTCAAAAAAGTTTGTGGATAGAATCTAGAGATATATGTATGCAGCTGAAAAGGCGACAAAGGTATTTACTAAACAGGAGCATGAATGTCTTGCAAAATATTATCTTAGAAAAACCCAAAATTTTTTTTTTTTTGTGTAATGATCTAAATTTTAATATGCTGTAAATAAGTATAAATCAGCACAATTGTCTAGTTTTGTTAATTTTATTATTAAAAATCGTCAAATCTGGCATCAGCGCATGCAAGAGAATGTTTTGTAAAACATTCATTGCAGCCCTTTAGTATTTATTTACCTTTAAAATAATAAATAAAACATTGTTTTCTATTGTTGTTTCTACATGAATGGATGTCACTACATTGCTAGATCTGTCAAAACAACAGAGTAGTACATTGGAAGATGACAAAGCAAGTTGTGGAAAATTTTCTGTTGTTGTTTTTTCTTTGATATTTTAAATGTTTAATAACGCTCCTAGACGAGAACAAGAAATTCTCATTGAGTTTGTAATTTAACTTAACAAATATTTCCAGAAATTCTAAAAACGTCGTCCCCTGACAATTTCCTTAGGCAAAAATGAAATCCGGATAGGGACATGCCTATAACGGATTATTTTTACAATTTGTTAAATACGTTTGGGATTTTATCATATTTAATTCCTTTAATGCAATTGACTGAAAAAATATTAAAAACTACTCTTTTTTGGGTACTAAAAAAATAATTTTTTTCTTTCAAATCTGCATTGGATATCCAATAAAAATGAATAATTTTTATTAACAAATATAAACTCAAAATTTTTTGCTAACCCCGAAGAAGTTTTTATATTTTTTTTTAAATACTTTAACTAACAAAAAAAATATTTACTGCAAAAATGCTGGTTTAAACAACTGACTAAAAATTGAGCCTTTTTTGACCCCATTTTTTAACACTTAAATATGAGTTTGGGCAGCTAAAAAAGAATAAGTCTCCTTTAAATTTTTCTCCTCCACAACATATCCGAAGCTTATTAAGATATGCCGGTCTGCGTTGGGAGTAAGTATGCGTCAATACCAACCGATTTTCACCAAAATAAGAAATTTTAAATTATAAAATCTCTTAATTTTTTATTAAACCTAAAATTTTACTAATATTTCAAAATTGTTTTATATTTGTAACGTTTCACTTTACACTAAAACATTTTCATTGATGATACTTTATTTTGTTTCAGAAAACAACAACTCAAAATAACGTAAGACACATAAAGTGTACTTTAAAAACAGATTTTTCTTTTATCTAAGATACAACATATATTTATAGTTTCATATAAATTCAGATTTGAAAATTTTGGTACAATATCTCAAGTAGTTTAAATTTTATATCGTTGTTTGCTTCTCCTATAAACTTATGAAAAGTGATGTTACGTTATTTTGTAGTTTAGGTGACGATATATATAGGGTTTTCCAATAAGGACTTGACAACGTGAGAACGTACGTTACGTCAAATGGTCTATCGGCTTCAATTCTTGAGTCAGCTTGATCTTTTTTGGGTGTAAACCAAGATCTTTACGCAAAATTCGCCATAAAGTGGTCTTGGCGATACCCAGTTCTTGAGAACGCCGCGGAATCGACTGATTTGGATCGTCTGCAACGGACGCCTGAACGGCAGCGATATTTTCGTCACTTCGACCAACCCGTTGTCTCACTGGCACGGCAGCATCACAAATTTTTGCACTAAACTTGTTATTGCTTGTGTACTAGGGCGAGAATAACGACCGAAAATTGGTGTTAACGCTTTTAAAGTTGCGGTCACAGACTCCGAATTTCGGTAGTACATTTTGCACACGTTGTTCGTTCGTGTACTTTACCATGATGAAAATGTCGAGTTTACTGAAAAAAAGGAAAGTAACAGATGATCAGTGAAATAGTGTGTTCACAAATTAAATTCAAAGTTGTCAAGTACCTATTGGAAAATCCTATATATGTAGAAATCAGTGCTATTTTTTGTAAACATTGTAGAAGATCAATTTAACAAAATATTCACAATACGTGAATTAAACGGTTTTTTTGGCTTACCTCTACAATTATGTATTCGTAGATAGCCCTTATTGAATATAAGCCCTCGATATAACGAAAATCTTTGAGCTTAACCCTTTAATGTTTCAAAGTGACACAGATATGTCCACAGAGAGAATTTTATTGGATGAAAAATAATGAAAATTTTCAGTAAACTAATGAAACTTTCTTCATAAAGAGAACGAAAAATTTCCTAAAATTAATGAAAAGCCTCATACTCGATTTTTAATGAAACGCCTTTAGTGAGTGTATTAAATTTTTATTAATTAAAATGATAGTTTTATAAAAAATTTTACGAAAACTGACATTTACTTAATGAAAAGTTTCAATGAACGTGCAGTTTCATTGATTTTATGCAAACATTTATTGATATTATAAAAATAATTCTCTTGAAATGTTATTGTACAACTTCTCGTTTTAGTTCTCTATTCTATTATCATGTGTGGTAATAATAATATTGCAAGTGTATGGCCAGCTTTAGCGTCGGAATACATTTTTTTTTCGAAAAAAATTGTTTTTAGTTTTATATTAAAAGAGAACAGAAATTTTTATTTAAACCACTAATATAATTAATAAAATAAAATACAAATTATACAGGTTTTTATGGCAATGATAGAGAGTCTCTTAAGCTAGCCATACACCACGTTTTGCCCTACACCATACAATAAGATGTACAATACTCTTACACAAGAGATATGGCACCACTGTTTTCTTCTATATACAAATGGCACAATGTGACCTACACATTACAAAATATTTTTCACTTTTCATGGTTGTGCAATAAGAATCAAATCCGTTTTGATTTTTTCCAATGTATTCTACAACCTTCCAATATGACATACAAACTGTCAATTTTTTCCACAATACCAAAAGTTGCACAAGAATATTGCGTAGTGTATGGCCAGCTTCAAAATCAATTTTCGTTTGCCCGATTCTGATATTGCTGATCAAAGCTAAAAAATTTCAACAATTTTGATATTGATATTATTTAAGGGGGGACATTACATTCGCGGCAGAGAAAACAGACCTTTTTTTAAAAATTCATAACTCAGTCAAAAACAAAAATTTTTCCAAAATTTGTTTTTATTATTGTAGAGAATTAAACAAATTACAAGAAAAAAATTAAAAAAAAATATATTTTTCACTCCAACATGGTTTTATAGAGCTCCAAACTGGCGGCAGAGAAAAAACGGGGCCTCGTGGTTGCAGCGCTGGGAGTCGCAAAAATTGTCCGATCTGGAAAAAAATGAATTTTTTAAATCTTAACAAAATTGGTTATCGTATGACACGAGCTTTTTTTTAATTTTTTTTTTTCAATTTTTGGTGATGTTCCAAATTTGAAAGTGTGTTTTTTCGAAAAAAATATTGACTTGAAAAATTCATTCAGCGAATCAAGTTTAAGAAAATACAAAAAAAAAAAATCGTTAAAAAATGAACCCGCTAGTGCCGCAACCAGTACGAAAAACATGGTTTCGAAATAAACGCGTTCAAAGTTTGTGAACAAAGAAAAAAAAGGTTAATTTCAATCTGCCATGCCTGCTTCGTACTGTATGCATATAAAATAACTGAGCATATAAAATAAAAATTCCACTATATGAGGTATAAAGATGCCTTTTTTTCAAGAAATTCAAAAACACAAAAAAACTCACCCTTTAAGTAGGTACGAAATAACAACCACCAAAAGTCAGGTAGCAAGTAAAACAAGTATATACCAGCTGCCGTACGTAGGTAGCGCGAAAATTAAAAAGCGCTCTCACTAATCCGGCTGTAACTTTTGAATTTTTCCATGAAATTTTTTTTCTTAGAATCTTAAGAATATTTACTAAAATACAAAATTATAAATAAAAGTCGATTTCAAAAAACGCCCAATGTCAGGTCCCCCCTTAACTTACTCGTATACATATGTATAATTTTATAATACCAAAACAGAATTTGCAAAAAGTTGTCAGACAACTACATGCATCAATGGGTTAAAATGCTTACTTTGTTTTTAAATCTGAAAGTTAAATTGTTTTAATTAATTATATAGGTGCACTAAATAAATATAGAAGTTTAGATAAAAGCTTTCTTAACACTTAAAATCTACAATTAAAAAAATAACGTAAAAATGTTATAAAGTTGAGCTCAACAATAGGAGTTGCCATGCTTGCCTAAAGAGAAACGTATCAGAAACAAAATTGTCTGGGCTAGTAAACTAGCCCATGGTATCTTTTAGGTGTTAATTTGATTTTGCTGTTTGCTGATATGCGAAGAAACACATATTTTCTAAAATAATCATACACAATATAACACGTGATTAATTTTTTTATACCGGTTTATGGCAATTAATAAAAAAAGTGTAAATTTTCAAATAGTCTGCTTTGATTTTGTCATTTTTATTTAGGGGGACTACAAACAAACTAATTCGCAATGTTTTTTTAATAACAATTAATATTTTTTTTTTAATATTTGCTTATTATTAATTTATGTTATTTTCGCTTTTCAGTGATTTTAAGGTATTAAATCAATATTTACTAGTTTATAATTAAATGCCATAAATTAAAAGAAAGTTTAATACCCGTTTTGCTGTTTTTTTCACTATCAGAACTTACTGATACAGTAAATGTATGAATATTAGAGAATGCAAAATCCCGCACTTTTTGATTTCCCGGGAAAGCGGGAAATTTATAGTGAATTTCCGGGATCCCGCAAGGGACATAAATTAGAAAATATTTTATAGTAATTTAAAATTTTTTATGATCGTGAAAAAGCTCAGGTGATTTTTCTTTGAATTTTCGTAGTGGAAAAGAATTATTTTTATATTAGAAATTATATAAGTCTAATTATACACTGAACATTCTATAAATGTCACCTACAGGAATCAGTTTTTTCAAAAAAAGAAAACACATATAAATTATATGGGCACTTCTAAAATTTCGGAATAGCTATATTTAGCCTTAGATTAAAATTAAAATTTTGGATTTAATTTTCCGGAGTTTTTGGAGGGTGATACTTATAGAATTATAACACTTAAAGCATATGATAATTATAGAACTTTTAGTGTATATATACACTCAAAATAATACGTCTGTTGGCTGGACAGAAAAATTTGTTACTTTAACAAAACTTATTCCTGTTTTTTGGCTTAAAATAAAATTTTTTGATTTTAACAAATTCATTTGATAAATTTAACAAATCTTAATTTAAGTAAAAAATTTGTCATCCTACAGTTTTATCTATAATTATAATGAGTCGTAGAAATTATCCAAATATTTTAGGGTCTCGGGGACCCTCCCCGTGCATAGTCTACATCATGTGAGGGCATACATATAAGGGCACTTGTGTGGATCAAACATTTTGTCCGATCTGCTCTATCTCGCTTAGTTTTCGAGATATGGGTGGAAAATTTTTATTAAAAATTTCCGAGGGTCCAAGGCCCCGCCAAGGTCCATTTTTCATCAATTTTGCTCTATCTCTCTTAGTTTTCGAGATATGGGCAATTTTAAAAAATTGGGAGGGAAAGAAATTCATCTTTAAAACTTCGGATACATTGGTGGCGCCATCTACCGGGTAATAACAGTAACATGAAAATATTATATTTTAAGAATAAATTTTGTAAAATTTAACGAATGGGTTTCTAAAAATTAGTTATAAATTGTTTTGAAAATTAACACTCAAAATTAGTTAAAGTACTGAGGATTTTTAGTATTGTGTTAAATGAAGATAACTAAAATCTTTGCTTAAATCAGTGTTTCAACTAAAAATTTGTTAAAAATTAGTCAAATCGATTTGAAACCGGTTAAACAGAGTTTTCTACTTACGTATTGTTTTAAGTGTATTTTTAAAAACTGAATAATCTAAAACTGTTTTTTAAGTGGAGAATACACGAGAGAACATTCGTGAAATAATGCCCATTTTTTTGTGAATGTGTGTGTATGTTTGTGTGTGTGTGTTGATATCGTCCAATTCGTGTTTACAAAATTTTTGTATATTTTTTGTTCCATACTCAATGTTCTTTCGTGTATTCTCCGCTTTAGACTAAAACACTTGTCCGTAAAAATTTTTTTAAAAATTATGGGAACAAATTCTAACATACTTGAACATTTTTAAAAATCAATGGACATATTTGTCTTTAATTCTGCACAGAATAAGTGCGATTCAAAATTTTTTATACAAACACTATTTAGTTGAGTGGTTTTCTTAAAAAATATATTTTTTAAGTTCCTTTTAGTGCCTGTTAAAAAAAAAGGAACTTAAAAAGTTCGATCAAGTACACAAATTAATCAGTGTGTTCGTTTACTCGAAAATCTTACTACTTTTACTACAATTTTGTAAGTAAATGAGCTAGCCTAATGTAAGATTTTTACTATTTTCAAAACGTTGGAAAATTTTGCATAAGTAAATATGAAATAATTAGATTTATTATTTTAAACTGCATTTTTTTTAATCCCGGGATTCCCGGTCCAAATTCCCGGGAATGCGGGAACTGAAAAATGCATAATTTTCCGGGAATCCCGGGACGGCAAATCCCGGGATGCATTCCCTAATGAATATGTTTTATGAATGAATTATGAATACTAAATTTATATATATTTTTTGTACTACCATCATCCATTGAGACTTGATAAAAAAAAATATTCTCTCAATTTAATTGATGCATTTGTAAGCTTAATCTTATAAGTATTTAATATCTCTGTGAGCTTTTAAATATTGGTTGGAAGTAAAAGTTAGTTTCTTCATATTTATTTTTGTTTTGTTTTTATATAAATCGAGCTCTTAAGCTACATTCACAATGATGGAGTACTCCACTCTGCAGAGTGGAGTGTACTAAAATAGAGATGGCATGATACAAAAAATATGTAAGTGCGATAAAGAAAGGAACAAAATCCACTCTACAGAGTAGAGTACTCTATCATTGTGAATGTGGCTTTAAGCTTCGTATATGAGCAAAATGACGAAAATTTATAACCCAAATGAACAGGTAAACAAATTAAAGTGATAGTCTATACCACAGTACGATATTGGTTATATTTCGGGAAACGGATCAAATTCCGGGAAGCGAATTTAGCAGAAATTGAAATTTCTATTAGCAAAAATATAGGTATAATTTTCAGTTATTTAGCAGAGTTTTCAACTATTTGTACGGGCTTTTTTTTATAAGTGTGGTAAGGATATATGTCACCACATATTTTTATTTTTAGTATGTTGGCGCGTAAGAATACATGTGCGTTGCAGGTGAATAATGTTTTTATCTCTCAAATGTAACATGCCGAAATAGCTCAGATAGTAGAGCAATCGGAGATCCCAGCTTACATTCCTGGCACAAACAACTTTTATTAAAAAAATTACACAATTTTTTTAAAACTATTTTTAGGTAACCACATATTTTTTGATTTTCCGTATGCTGGTGTGTTAACATAACTCATTATTTTGCGCGACATTGCCATAGAAAAGTAATAAGAAATGTAATAAGAAAACTAACTAGTAATCATTATCAGGTATGAAGTTATATAACCACATATCTAGTAATGATTTCCTACAAAGGTCCCCCAAAATTGGCTTTTTTGCAAGCTACAGGTACCAACTGTAAAGATATTTTAATGAAATTTGGCACCCTGATTTCCACGAGCCTATGGACAAAGCCTGTTGCTCTTATCTACAATCGATCCATGTTTAGACCTAGTGCCCGTATAAATGACCTCTAAAAATGGGCATTTTCTAACGCTACAGGTCGCAAATATTAACATAATCTGATGCAATTTGGTACACCGAATTACATCGGTTAAAGGATGAACTCTATTGATTTTGATTAAAATCAGTTCATGTTCAGAACTGATTAACCTGTTAAAGGGATGTATGAATGTTTTACAAAACATTGTCTTGAATGCGCTGATGCCAGATTTGACGATTTTTAATACTTATTTACAGGATATTAAAATTTAGACATTGGGTGGGTGTGAAACGATAGCAAAGTATCAGGGTGAAAAACATTTGCTCTATGGTGAAAAATTTTTAATTTTGTTGTGTGAAATAAAATCATTTTCGACAATGTAAAATTTTTGATAGTTTTAAATAATAATGAAAAAAGAAATAAAAGGAAACAAATATTTTTAGGAAATATATGCGTTTTTTAATTGCAATTCTCCTACAAAGCAGATCGTTGCAATTAATGGAAGATTTAGTTTTGCTTAATAAAATAGACGAAGCCGAGAATTAAAAATAGTTACCTCCATGTAATATAATTTTCTTTTGCCTATTTTCTGGTATGTTAATTTCAGGGATGGAAAGAGAGTTCGAGCGAGCCAAAAATATATAAATTTTTTTAAAAAGCTCGGTTACTTTTGAATACTCGATACTACTCGATATTTTCAATTTGGATACTCGATACTACTCGATACTTTTAACGGTTTTTAAATTTAAATTTTTTTAATTTTTGTGATAACATTCTTTTAAAATGTTAATGTTGGTTCAATGTTTAAATTGGTAAACTTATTTTTAAACTTTTTTACCAACTAAATATTGATTACGTTTTCATAGTTTCTTAACATACACTTTTAAGTATTTTACTTTTATTTTTTTTTTTTCAGAGTTGTAGTTTTGTGATAAATATTTTAGCCGAGTCACATTTTTGTTGTAAATATTTTAACGGAGTCACATTTTTATATCTTTTTCCGTCCAAAATGCAACTTTGAAAATATCGAGTAGTAGTAGTTTTAAGTATCGAGTACCCAAAAAGAAGACAAATACTCGATACCCAAACAAACAAAGTTTCTATATACATAAAAGAAAAACCCACTACTCATATTTTTACCAGCACTACAAACAACCACCATACTTTGTATAAAAATTGGGTATTTTAGTCCCTTACATATGTATTTAACAATTTTTAATATTTCTTTTGAAATTCTATTGGAAATGCTATATTTAATATATAAATATTTAATTTTAATTTTTTTTGTAAACAAGCCAATAGAGTTTTCAAATTTACTTGAAAAGAGCTTACGTTTTTATAATGCTCGATTTATTTTTTTGGAAAAGAGCCTTTTTTTTTTGTGAAGCTCTTTTTCATTTTTTGAGCGTGATCATTAAGCTCGCTTGTTTTAAAAAATTGAGGAAGCCATATTTTTTTAGCTACTTACATTTTTATATAAGAGCGAGTTAACATTTTTTGGCTCGTTTAAAAAAAAGAGCGACCTTTTTTTGGGCCCGAGCGAGCGAGCTTTTCCATCCCTGGTTAATTTTAAATCTATTTTGTTTTTGTTCAGAATTTTTCATTTATATATGTACATATATACTGTTCCTTGATTTTTCTTTTATGTATATAGAAAATTATGTCAAAAATTCTACTAGTGAAATTTTATTCTCCTCAAAACTCTCAAAAATTTACCATAAAGAATACTTTGCTACCGTTTCAAACACACCCATTGATAAATATAATTTGTTTTTTTTTAATTTTATTGTTTTGTATGAAAATTTATGACTCTCAGTCTTAAAAATAGTCTTATGACGGTCACAAGTAGGAATAGGCACCTTAGTTAGAATATTGTTCTACCTGAAGTCAAAATTCTAATATGATATTGTCATACTAGATTTTATTTCTTGTTTCAAAAATTTTGATCATTTTCATGATAGACAGTACAATTGTTTCGTGGGCATCACCCCAACTCTTCAGTTGTCCGCAATTAGAAAATGATGAAAGGAAAATACCAAACGAGACATTTTACGCAAGGTCATTTCTACCCATTCGAATTTTGGATCCAGACATTAGTTGGCTTTCAATCAGACAGTTGTAGGGTATCGTACTTGTGTGTAGGTACTTACAAGAATCCCCTATTTAATATGTCAAACTCCATACAAAAAGAACTGATTGTATAACATAAATAAGAACGCTTTCAATCATATTTTAGAAATCTTGTGATTTTGAAATTCCTGGGATTCGTTTTCGGTCCCAAAATTTTTCTGGATCCCAGAATTTCTATTTTTAGTTTTTTTGGAAAACAGAGTTTTTCTATCACAAAACCAGTTTTTTTTACAGTATTTCTAAAAAATATATGGCAACACTGGATGTACCTCTCTTCAAAGCATTACCTATCTAGTAGAGATGAGCGATATTTTCATACCGGTGATTTAATCACAGTTATTGATAAATCACTGGTAACGGCAGTGATCAAATATTTCAAGTCGCAGTTACTCGGAATGTCGTTGTTTTAATATTTGTGTACTATTCTTTCTTGCAAACTTCATTGTGCACAGTAATCCATGTTTTTTTTTTTCAATAACAGTGACTCGCTTTCACACTCTTCTGAATAAAATGTCTCCTTCTATCATGTATTTGTTACCGGTCGCAACCAGTGTTGCCAACTCTTGAAGGCAGGAAAGCACCGTGAGCATTGTGAAAACGGGTAGAAAGGGTAAAAATTAACCAAAAATGGAGTAAAAAAGCACGATATTAATTTTTGAAAAATTTAAGTCAAGAATTTAAAAACACATTTTAGCTTTGTAAAATCGTATAAAAAAGGTTAAAAAAATAACAAAAAAGGGGTAAAAAAGCACCAAACTAACATTTCAAAATTTTGAAGATTTAATATAACGAAGTTGCTATTTTAAATTGTACTACAAACATTGTAAAAAATGTACTTTTTGTATGTTTCGTATTATTTTTTCAACTTCCACAGAAAATTCAAGAAAAATTAAAAAAAAACGAGAACAAATACCAAAAATATAAACTGTACAGAAATCACTAAAAGCACTGCCAGAAATCTGAAAAAGCACTGTAAATACCCGCTTTTTTTAAAAGGGTATTTGTAAAAAATCACCGGGTACCGGAAGGAAAAAAGCACCAAAAAATACCCGAAAAGCACTGAAATGGCAACACTGGTCGCAACTATTCTTCTTTTAAGGCCCAGTTTTTAGGAAGTGGATTATCTTTAAACTTAGTTAAACGCAGTTTGTAACTGAATACTGCTTTTAAAATGTGGTTTATTTTGTTTTATTTTAATAAAGAAATAAATTATACTCGAAAAAAAGTTTTTCTGGCAAATTTTTGTTAATAAACTTTGAAATGGCTGACAAAATTCGTTTTCGGTTTAACTAAACCAAGTTTAACTGACATCTTAAAAACTCGCCATAAATATTATTTCGTTTATTTATCAGAAAATCGCAGTCTTTTCCATAGAAAAACCGTGATCACGATTTGATATGATTTATTTATTTAATTGATTTTCTATGCTACAAGATTACATCTTATAAATTACAGCATAGAACTTAATTTGACTACATATGTTTAAATGTGACAATTTATTTAAGTTAAATTTAAATAAAATAAAAATTGAATTTAAAACAAAAAATATTAAAAATGATAAAAAAAATTAAAGAAACAAATTTGTAAAGTATAATACCATAATTGAAAAAACAAAACAAAAAAGTTAAAAAAAATAAAAATAAAATGGATAATTTGAAATCACAACTATTTTTTATCACCATAACTTTAAAAATCTAAGAAAATAATAAAATAATAAAATCAAAATAATAAAATGAAAATAAAAAATTAAAATAAAAAATGAAATAGAAGTTTAAAAGAACAACGATTTGCAAATCACATTCACTGAGAACAATGTTACTGAAAAATCGCCGGATCGCCCATCTCTATTAAAAACCCGTGATCACGGTCACTGTTTAAAAGAACGGTGATTTGAAAATCACGATCACTGGTAGCAGCGTTATTCAAAAATCACCGGATCGCTCATCTCTACTATCTAGTGTCTACAAATGCAATGAAATGTGCAAATGTGTGTATTTTGTTCGTACTTTTGCAAAAAAAAACTGTCAAACTCCATATAAAAAAATGATTTTTCACTTGCGTGGAATTGTTGCGAAATTGCGGTGGAAATTTTTTGGCATCAATTTAAGAGAAATGTAGCGAAAAAGTGACAGTTGGGTTAATTACACTGTGAGACATATGGTAGGGGTCAGTGATTGGGAAGGGTCAAACTACCGGGGAAAGTTATATCGGTAAAAAAGAAGTTATACGTGTCCCGGCGTTTCGCTGGGTCACCCCTAGGAATCGAGATATATCGATTTGACCTTTGGTGGTCTTTTTTTTGACATAACTCGAGAACCACTAGTCCGATTTTGCTCAAAAATTTAAAAAAAATTAAAAATTACAATTCCTTTAATCTGTTTATATAACGTTTTTCTATATACTCAACAGTTTTGCCGGTAAAAATAAATGTATGAAGAAAAAAATATTTTTTGCCTAAAATATTAAAAAAAAGTAATTAACAAAAGGTTATTGATTTTTATGGTAGCGATAACAAACATTTATTTTTACCGGCAAAACTGTTTGAGCAAAATCGGACTAGTGGTTCTCGAGTTATGTCAAAAAAAAGATATATCTCGATTCCTAGGGTTGACCCAGCGAAACGCCGGGACACGTATAACTTGTTTTTGACCGATATAACATTTCCCGTTGGTTTCATCCCATCCCGATTTTGACTGTCGCATAGTGTTATGATTGTAACTTTTTATAGACCATAAAAAATTTGTGCATTTTAATGTTTTTATTATAGTTGTTGAGCTCCAAACATAGAGCGAAATTTTTTCGCTCTTTTGAACAAAATACTGGGCTTAACACCCAAAGCAACAACAACGAAAATTATTTTGTTGTTGCTTTGTGTGTAATTCGTAAATTTTATGGCATATTTTATTGCATTTGAAGACACTAGGTTAGGTGCATTTATTGCAAGTACTTTTGTTTTATAGAAACAATATTTATACGTAAGAACAATCATTTTTATTATCTTTATTTAATTTCAAAAATCTTAAGCCTTCCAGTTAGACCATCTTCTCATTTCATTGTACAAATTGTTACCGGGACATTCAGTGGAACCAACTTGACGATGACCATACAAAGTGTAACTGGAAGCAACATAGCCTTGCGACATCAACCAGGAAATCAATTCCTTAGCCTTGGCAATTTGGGTGGCAGTAGGAGCATAATCATTGTAGTTACCAATAAACATGATACCATAAGATTTGCCATTCCAGTTGGTAGCATGAGCACCCATGACTCCAGCACCGCGACCTTCATAAATATTACCATCAGCACCGATACCATAGTTGTAGCCAATATCAGCCCAACCCAAAGAGTCCATGTGGTAAGATTGCATATTACGCATTTGGGCACTGCAAGTGGCCTTGGTATTGCAATAGGCACCAGCAGAATGATGGATGACAACATATCCCAAACCCTTACCCAA
This sequence comes from Leucophora obtusa, assembly GCA_949987735.1. NCBI lineage: Eukaryota > Metazoa > Arthropoda > Insecta > Diptera > Anthomyiidae > Leucophora > Leucophora obtusa. The sequence goes on from OX465295.1 coordinate 358,011,022, forward strand.
ATATGATTTGGAAGTAGCAGACCTACCGCCCCATTTCGATTTGGAAACAATGCTAATGGCGGGAATGCCACTGGCAACTAGAAATCATACAATTTATTTTATAAATAAAACTTGAACTTGGTTCTTGTTTTATTTTACTTACAGCAGAAAATAGCTAAAACTGCCAAGATTACATTCATTTTTTATACTCAAAAGTTAAATTGATACAATTATATTTGCCAATATTTGGCATTGCTTAAATACTATCACTATTGTTTAGAAATTCTGCATATTTAAACTGATAAAGCAAATATCTACGTTTTAAACTTAAGGGGTAAGCCTTATTTAGACCCTTCAATATATTGAATTTTGCTTCGATAAAACGAGTACTTTTCCACTAAAATTTCAAAATTAACTCAAAGACGTCAGTCACATAGTATGTATTTTTAAAATTTCAATAGGACTTTTATCTAACCTTTTCCGTAATGTTGCTCTACTGCGTACACTATGCGCCACTTTTATAGTCAGAATTAAGAATGAATTTTTCCTAAAATTTTACTTAAGACATATTTATTCAAATAAAATTTGCTACTTACGTAATATTGAAGACAAAAATTTCTTAGTTCTGACTATAAAACTGGCGCTATGGAGGGAGGACAAATTTAAAAAATAATAATAAAAAAATAGTACGTTATGTTCCATAAAAATTTCTTCAAGATGGAATAAAAAATTGCAAAAGATTATTATTTCAATAAATTTTTTATATAATCTACAGTGATGGTTAATCGGAAAATATCTATGTAATATTTAATTAAAAAAAATTATGAATAAGGTTATATTCAGTTTGTGCTGATGTTTGTAACTACCAAGTTTTTAAGTTCAGAATTCTATAAGTTTGGAAATACTTGAAATTTCGTTAAGATTTTTGAATTTCTGAATTTTGATGTTTCTTTTTCTTTTTTTTTTTTTTTTGAAAAGTTATGGCTCTAAATTAGACTCTCCCCTTAAGGGGGTTTACGCTAATTTGTAATATGTATAGTCGAGATTATGATAACACTTTAATATAATCAAATATTTTTGAAGTAGTATTTTCGAGTAGATAGAAAAGTCAATAATTGATTAATCAATACTCGCCATTTGAAAAGTGTGTCTATTATTAAACTTAAGATAAATGTTAATTTATTTTTTAAGTATATTTTGACGTAAATATTAATCTAATATATGTAAGTCTACATAGAGAAAAATTTACTTGAAACTTTAGCCAATGAGTTACTCGAAGAAGATGTACAGAAGATGTGTTGTGTTTTTTTCTGTTTCATTCTTATGCATTGAAAATATATAAAACAACAAATATCTATTCACAACAGATTTTTGTTGTGTATTTACGTATAGGAAAATCGTAAGTAATATTATAATTAATTACTAAAGAATCTTTTTTTTTTCTAAAGCTGATTTACAGTAAGAAAAAAATTTTTATTGAAAAATTTAGCAGACAAAAGGGAACCACCAGACTGGCGCAGTTTCGACTCACCTAAAGACTCGTCAGTGGTTAGTTTATGTGTCAATTGATCCAAGAAATTTTAATTGTCAATTTGTCTCTATATGGAAAACTTTTTGTGTATGCCATGACCGAGGATCGAACCGGCAGCCCTCTGCACAGGATATGACTCGTAGCATCACCTCTTAACGAGATACACCACGGTCGGCACACGCTGGCTAATTGAAGTTTTATCAATCACAGCCTACACAATGTGTTTGTAATCAGAAGAGCCAGAATTAACTAATACTTGAGCAATTTATTTTTCAATTAGAATGTTTCCATTTCGATCTGAGATCAGGAATGTTAGATAATATATGATCTCAAATCGAACTGGACACATTCATTTACCAATTAAAAGTCAACTATACATGAACTTCATTTAGATTTTGTGAAAATTGAAAAAAGATACATATTTTGCCTTTGTAATCCTTTTTTAAAACTTCAGGTTCGATGCGGTATCCTAATTTTTAGGGAGACGTTTTTTTTACACCCAAATAAATATTTCTGGGGGGAGAGATAACTCCCCTAATAATTACAGATATCTCAGATTTGATAAGAGCACAGCAAAAAAAAAAATTTGAAGTAATGCTTTACCAACCACTTTTTTCACTGCCTCCGTTCGTGTATTTTTAATGCTTTTTAGAAGTAATTCTGAACAACTACAAAAAATCACTCTTTTCATTGCTTCCAATGTATCCGTTATTATATTTTTACAGCTTTTTTATAACTACTCAGAAGTACATCAAAAAAATCATAAGTATTGCTTCTAAAGCATAATTGCTCTAAGTGTTCCTAAAAAGTGATTTTGGTATCATTTGGTATTTCTAAACAGATGATCGCGGGTTCGATTCCTGGAGGGACCTATATTTTTTTAATTTTTTTTTATTTTTTTTAATATTTAAGTATAATTTTTTATAATTCAATATTTTTTAATTTTAAAATTTTTTAAAATATATACAATATATAAAAAAAAATTATGAAAAATTGCATATGAAAATAGTACTGAACACAATACTGAATTGCAGTGCACCTTTTGCACTTGTCGCAATGACCAAGTGGTGTTTTTATAAAAATCAACTTTCATATCAAAGAATAGCTCAGCGATAGAGAGCTAATCTAGCAATCATGAGGTCGCAAGTTCAATACCCAATGCCGGCTATAAAAACCTTTTGTAAAATACAATAAATATAATTTTTTTCCGAAGAATTTGTTTTTAACTTTTAATTGGTGAAAAAGAGCTTCCTTTGCACTCGTTCAAAAAGTACTGAAAAATGTTGAAGTGGGAGTACTCCTCTCCTATGATAACTCAATGTTAAAATCATTAGTGTTTATGCTAAAAAATAAGTACATCTGGATCATCAGTTGTAGTGCTTTTTATACTGCTTCGGTATATCTTTTTTTTGCTGGGAGGTATCCAAAAACTGTTTACGTATTTACAGAGAGGTTACACGATCAAGATTTTGCTTTCAAGTTGATAACACAAACTGCTTGTCAAATTCAGTTTAACTTGAAGCTGTGACGTAGGCTGCATGCAACTTGATAGTCAATTTTGCTTTCAAGATGCCGTTGTCAAGGAATGAACTAAAAATGCTCGCCTCTGTGGACTGTTTCCGCACTGTAGGCTGTTCGAAAAGACTTTAGTCTTTTCTTCACATATTCCACAGACATTTTCATGTCAGCAGAAATTGATTTTTTATTTATTTTTATTTTTAAATCATTTCGTCGATATACCGAAATATTCACATTCCGTATTTTATCAATAGTGTTGTATTGCGGCACAATATTTGTAAAGAGAAAAATAAATTTACAAGAAATTGATCAGCTG